>JBAIAA010000049.1:0-2581919 GCA_037893245.1 Crossaster papposus | reverse complement strand
GATAGAATCCACGGTATTCATATAATAATAATAATTGGGGAGGCTAATCATCCTTACTCGCAGCTGGTGTGCTGAATTGCGAAGGATGCAAGTGACACCCAATGACTTTTCATGTGTCACGTCACATTAAAGAACCATTTTTTCAAAAGAACCTAAAAACAAATGTAAACATTGGTTTTTATGTTGAGTATTTCCTAACGTTTCCAAAAATGTATAGTTTAGCAAATCTACACAAACAGTGAACGAAACTTTCAATATGTACATTATGAACCTTACTTGGAGGCAAAGGCTTTACACACAAGCCACCCAACCCAATCCTATCGGCTTGATCTGTTAGCTAAGCTTGATAGAATCCAAGGTATTATATTCCCATCGACCCAGTCCTATCGGCCTGACCTTAGCTAAGTTGGATAGAATCCAAGGTATTTATATTCCCATCGACCCAATCCTACCGGCCTGACCTAATAGCTAAGCTGGATAGAATCCATGGAAAATCCCAATCGACCCAATCCTATCGGCCTGACCTAATAGCTAAGCTTGATAGAATCCATGGTTTTCATAACCCCATCGACCCAATCCTACCGGCCTGACCTAATAGCTAAGCTGGATAGAATCCACGGTATTCATATAATAATAATAATTGGGGAGGCTAATCATCCTTACTCGCAGCTGGTGTGCTGAATTGCGAAGGATGCAAGTGACACCCAATGACTTTTCATGTGTCACGTCACATTAAAGAACCATTTTTTCAAAAGAACCTAAAAACAAATGTAAACATTGGTTTTTATGTTGAGTATTTCCTAACGTTTCCAAAAATGTATAGTTTAGCAAATCTACACAAACAGTGAACGAAACTTTCAATATGTACATTATGAACCTTACTTGGAGGCAAAGGCTTTACACACAAGCCACCCAACCCAATCCTATCGGCTTGATCTGTTAGCTAAGCTTGATAGAATCCAAGGTATTATATTCCCATCGACCCAGTCCTATCGGCCTGACCTTAGCTAAGTTGGATAGAATCCAAGGTATTTATATTCCCATCGACCCAATCCTACCGGCCTGACCTAATAGCTAAGCTGGATAGAATCCATGGAAAATCCCAATCGACCCAATCCTATCGGCCTGACCTAATAGCTAAGCTTGATAGAATCCATGGTTTTCATAACCCCATCGACCCAATCCTACCGGCCTGACCTAATAGCTAAGCTGGATAGAATCCACGGTATTCATATAATAATAATAATTGGGGAGGCTAATCATCCTTACTCGCAGCTGGTGTGCTGAATTGCGAAGGATGCAAGTGACACCCAATGACTTTTCATGTGTCACGTCACATTAAAGAACCATTTTTTCAAAAGAACCTAAAAACAAATGTAAACATTGGTTTTTATGTTGAGTATTTCCTAACGTTTCCAAAAATGTATAGTTTAGCAAATCTACACAAACAGTGAACGAAACTTTCAATATGTACATTATGAACCTTACTTGGAGGCAAAGGCTTTACACACAAGCCACCCAACCCAATCCTATCGGCTTGATCTGTTAGCTAAGCTTGATAGAATCCAAGGTATTATATTCCCATCGACCCAGTCCTATCGGCCTGACCTTAGCTAAGTTGGATAGAATCCAAGGTATTTATATTCCCATCGACCCAATCCTACCGGCCTGACCTAATAGCTAAGCTGGATAGAATCCATGGAAAATCCCAATCGACCCAATCCTATCGGCCTGACCTAATAGCTAAGCTTGATAGAATCCATGGTTTTCATAACCCCATCGACCCAATCCTACCGGCCTGACCTAATAGCTAAGCTGGATAGAATCCACGGTATTCATATAATAATAATAATTGGGGAGGCTAATCATCCTTACTCGCAGCTGGTGTGCTGAATTGCGAAGGATGCAAGTGACACCCAATGACTTTTCATGTGTCACGTCACATTAAAGAACCATTTTTTCAAAAGAACCTAAAAACAAATGTAAACATTGGTTTTTATGTTGAGTATTTCCTAACGTTTCCAAAAATGTATAGTTTAGCAAATCTACACAAACAGTGAACGAAACTTTCAATATGTACATTATGAACCTTACTTGGAGGCAAAGGCTTTACACACAAGCCACCCAACCCAATCCTATCGGCTTGATCTGTTAGCTAAGCTTGATAGAATCCAAGGTATTATATTCCCATCGACCCAGTCCTATCGGCCTGACCTTAGCTAAGTTGGATAGAATCCAAGGTATTTATATTCCCATCGACCCAATCCTACCGGCCTGACCTAATAGCTAAGCTGGATAGAATCCATGGAAAATCCCAATCGACCCAATCCTATCGGCCTGACCTAATAGCTAAGCTTGATAGAATCCATGGTTTTCATAACCCCATCGACCCAATCCTACCGGCCTGACCTAATAGCTAAGCTGGATAGAATCCACGGTATTCATATAATAATAATAATTGGGGAGGCTAATCATCCTTACTCGCAGCTGGTGTGCTGAATTGCGAAGGATGCAAGTGACACCCAATGACTTTTCATGTGTCACGTCACATTAAAGAACCATTTTTTCAAAAGAACCTAAAAACAAATGTAAACATTGGTTTTTATGTTGAGTATTTCCTAACGTTTCCAAAAATGTATAGTTTAGCAAATCTACACAAACAGTGAACGAAACTTTCAATATGTACATTATGAACCTTACTTGGAGGCAAAGGCTTTACACACAAGCCACCCAACCCAATCCTATCGGCTTGATCTGTTAGCTAAGCTTGATAGAATCCAAGGTATTATATTCCCATCGACCCAGTCCTATCGGCCTGACCTTAGCTAAGTTGGATAGAATCCAAGGTATTTATATTCCCATCGACCCAATCCTACCGGCCTGACCTAATAGCTAAGCTGGATAGAATCCATGGAAAATCCCAATCGACCCAATCCTATCGGCCTGACCTAATAGCTAAGCTTGATAGAATCCATGGTTTTCATAACCCCATCGACCCAATCCTACCGGCCTGACCTAATAGCTAAGCTGGATAGAATCCACGGTATTCATATAATAATAATAATTGGGGAGGCTAATCATCCTTACTCGCAGCTGGTGTGCTGAATTGCGAAGGATGCAAGTGACACCCAATGACTTTTCATGTGTCACGTCACATTAAAGAACCATTTTTTCAAAAGAACCTAAAAACAAATGTAAACATTGGTTTTTATGTTGAGTATTTCCTAACGTTTCCAAAAATGTATAGTTTAGCAAATCTACACAAACAGTGAACGAAACTTTCAATATGTACATTATGAACCTTACTTGGAGGCAAAGGCTTTACACACAAGCCACCCAACCCAATCCTATCGGCTTGATCTGTTAGCTAAGCTTGATAGAATCCAAGGTATTATATTCCCATCGACCCAGTCCTATCGGCCTGACCTTAGCTAAGTTGGATAGAATCCAAGGTATTTATATTCCCATCGACCCAATCCTACCGGCCTGACCTAATAGCTAAGCTGGATAGAATCCATGGAAAATCCCAATCGACCCAATCCTATCGGCCTGACCTAATAGCTAAGCTTGATAGAATCCATGGTTTTCATAACCCCATCGACCCAATCCTACCGGCCTGACCTAATAGCTAAGCTGGATAGAATCCACGGTATTCATATAATAATAATAATTGGGGAGGCTAATCATCCTTACTCGCAGCTGGTGTGCTGAATTGCGAAGGATGCAAGTGACACCCAATGACTTTTCATGTGTCACGTCACATTAAAGAACCATTTTTTCAAAAGAACCTAAAAACAAATGTAAACATTGGTTTTTATGTTGAGTATTTCCTAACGTTTCCAAAAATGTATAGTTTAGCAAATCTACACAAACAGTGAACGAAACTTTCAATATGTACATTATGAACCTTACTTGGAGGCAAAGGCTTTACACACAAGCCACCCAACCCAATCCTATCGGCTTGATCTGTTAGCTAAGCTTGATAGAATCCAAGGTATTATATTCCCATCGACCCAGTCCTATCGGCCTGACCTTAGCTAAGTTGGATAGAATCCAAGGTATTTATATTCCCATCGACCCAATCCTACCGGCCTGACCTAATAGCTAAGCTGGATAGAATCCATGGAAAATCCCAATCGACCCAATCCTATCGGCCTGACCTAATAGCTAAGCTTGATAGAATCCATGGTTTTCATAACCCCATCGACCCAATCCTACCGGCCTGACCTAATAGCTTAGCTGGATAGAATCCACGGTATTCATATAATAATAATAATTGGGGAGGCTAATCATCCTTACTCGCAGCTGGTGTGCTGAATTGCGAAGGATGCAAGTGACACCCAATGACTTTTCATGTGTCACGTCACATTAAAGAACCATTTTTTCAAAAGAACCTAAAAACAAATGTAAACATTGGTTTTTATGTTGAGTATTTCCTAACGTTTCCAAAAATGTATAGTTTAGCAAATCTACACAAACAGTGAACGAAACTTTCAATATGTACATTATGAACCTTACTTGGAGGCAAAGGCTTTACACACAAGCCACCCAACCCAATCCTATCGGCTTGATCTGTTAGCTAAGCTTGATAGAATCCAAGGTATTATATTCCCATCGACCCAGTCCTATCGGCCTGACCTTAGCTAAGTTGGATAGAATCCAAGGTATTTATATTCCCATCGACCCAATCCTACCGGCCTGACCTAATAGCTAAGCTGGATAGAATCCATGGAAAATCCCAATCGACCCAATCCTATCGGCCTGACCTAATAGCTAAGCTTGATAGAATCCATGGTTTTCATAACCCCATCGACCCAATCCTACCGGCCTGACCTAATAGCTAAGCTGGATAGAATCCACGGTATTCATATAATAATAATAATTGGGGAGGCTAATCATCCTTACTCGCAGCTGGTGTGCTGAATTGCGAAGGATGCAAGTGACACCCAATGACTTTTCATGTGTCACGTCACATTAAAGAACCATTTTTTCAAAAGAACCTAAAAACAAATGTAAACATTGGTTTTTATGTTGAGTATTTCCTAACGTTTCCAAAAATGTATAGTTTAGCAAATCTACACAAACAGTGAACGAAACTTTCAATATGTACATTATGAACCTTACTTGGAGGCAAAGGCTTTACACACAAGCCACCCAACCCAATCCTATCGGCTTGATCTGTTAGCTAAGCTTGATAGAATCCAAGGTATTATATTCCCATCGACCCAGTCCTATCGGCCTGACCTTAGCTAAGTTGGATAGAATCCAAGGTATTTATATTCCCATCGACCCAATCCTACCGGCCTGACCTAATAGCTAAGCTGGATAGAATCCATGGAAAATCCCAATCGACCCAATCCTATCGGCCTGACCTAATAGCTAAGCTTGATAGAATCCATGGTTTTCATAACCCCATCGACCCAATCCTACCGGCCTGACCTAATAGCTAAGCTGGATAGAATCCACGGTATTCATATAATAATAATAATTGGGGAGGCTAATCATCCTTACTCGCAGCTGGTGTGCTGAATTGCGAAGGATGCAAGTGACACCCAATGACTTTTCATGTGTCACGTCACATTAAAGAACCATTTTTTCAAAAGAACCTAAAAACAAATGTAAACATTGGTTTTTATGTTGAGTATTTCCTAACGTTTCCAAAAATGTATAGTTTAGCAAATCTACACAAACAGTGAACGAAACTTTCAATATGTACATTATGAACCTTACTTGGAGGCAAAGGCTTTACACACAAGCCACCCAACCCAATCCTATCGGCTTGATCTGTTAGCTAAGCTTGATAGAATCCAAGGTATTATATTCCCATCGACCCAGTCCTATCGGCCTGACCTTAGCTAAGTTGGATAGAATCCAAGGTATTTATATTCCCATCGACCCAATCCTACCGGCCTGACCTAATAGCTAAGCTGGATAGAATCCATGGAAAATCCCAATCGACCCAATCCTATCGGCCTGACCTAATAGCTAAGCTTGATAGAATCCATGGTTTTCATAACCCCATCGACCCAATCCTACCGGCCTGACCTAATAGCTAAGCTGGATAGAATCCACGGTATTCATATAATAATAATAATTGGGGAGGCTAATCATCCTTACTCGCAGCTGGTGTGCTGAATTGCGAAGGATGCAAGTGACACCCAATGACTTTTCATGTGTCACGTCACATTAAAGAACCATTTTTTCAAAAGAACCTAAAAACAAATGTAAACATTGGTTTTTATGTTGAGTATTTCCTAACGTTTCCAAAAATGTATAGTTTAGCAAATCTACACAAACAGTGAACGAAACTTTCAATATGTACATTATGAACCTTACTTGGAGGCAAAGGCTTTACACACAAGCCACCCAACCCAATCCTATCGGCTTGATCTGTTAGCTAAGCTTGATAGAATCCAAGGTATTATATTCCCATCGACCCAGTCCTATCGGCCTGACCTTAGCTAAGTTGGATAGAATCCAAGGTATTTATATTCCCATCGACCCAATCCTACCGGCCTGACCTAATAGCTAAGCTGGATAGAATCCATGGAAAATCCCAATCGACCCAATCCTATCGGCCTGACCTAATAGCTAAGCTTGATAGAATCCATGGTTTTCATAACCCCATCGACCCAATCCTACCGGCCTGACCTAATAGCTAAGCTGGATAGAATCCACGGTATTCATATAATAATAATAATTGGGGAGGCTAATCATCCTTACTCGCAGCTGGTGTGCTGAATTGCGAAGGATGCAAGTGACACCCAATGACTTTTCATGTGTCACGTCACATTAAAGAACCATTTTTTCAAAAGAACCTAAAAACAAATGTAAACATTGGTTTTTATGTTGAGTATTTCCTAACGTTTCCAAAAATGTATAGTTTAGCAAATCTACACAAACAGTGAACGAAACTTTCAATATGTACATTATGAACCTTACTTGGAGGCAAAGGCTTTACACACAAGCCACCCAACCCAATCCTATCGGCTTGATCTGTTAGCTAAGCTTGATAGAATCCAAGGTATTATATTCCCATCGACCCAGTCCTATCGGCCTGACCTTAGCTAAGTTGGATAGAATCCAAGGTATTTATATTCCCATCGACCCAATCCTACCGGCCTGACCTAATAGCTAAGCTGGATAGAATCCATGGAAAATCCCAATCGACCCAATCCTATCGGCCTGACCTAATAGCTAAGCTTGATAGAATCCATGGTTTTCATAACCCCATCGACCCAATCCTACCGGCCTGACCTAATAGCTAAGCTGGATAGAATCCACGGTATTCATATAATAATAATAATTGGGGAGGCTAATCATCCTTACTCGCAGCTGGTGTGCTGAATTGCGAAGGATGCAAGTGACACCCAATGACTTTTCATGTGTCACGTCACATTAAAGAACCATTTTTTCAAAAGAACCTAAAAACAAATGTAAACATTGGTTTTTATGTTGAGTATTTCCTAACGTTTCCAAAAATGTATAGTTTAGCAAATCTACACAAACAGTGAACGAAACTTTCAATATGTACATTATGAACCTTACTTGGAGGCAAAGGCTTTACACACAAGCCACCCAACCCAATCCTATCGGCTTGATCTGTTAGCTAAGCTTGATAGAATCCAAGGTATTATATTCCCATCGACCCAGTCCTATCGGCCTGACCTTAGCTAAGTTGGATAGAATCCAAGGTATTTATATTCCCATCGACACAATCCTACCGGCCTGACCTAATAGCTAAGCTGGATAGAATCCATGGAAAATCCCAATCGACCCAATCCTATCGGCCTGACCTAATAGCTAAGCTTGATAGAATCCATGGTTTTCATA
Organism: Crossaster papposus; assembly: GCA_037893245.1. Taxonomy (NCBI): domain Eukaryota; kingdom Metazoa; phylum Echinodermata; class Asteroidea; order Velatida; family Solasteridae; genus Crossaster; species Crossaster papposus. The sequence continues at coordinate 2,574,086 of JBAIAA010000049.1, read as the reverse complement.
ACCCCATCGACCCAATCCTACCGGCCTGACCTAATAGCTAAGCTGGATAGAATCCACGGTATTCATATAATAATAATAATTGGGGAGGCTAATCATCCTTACTCGCAGCTGGTGTGCTGAATTGCGAAGGATGCAAGTGACACCCAATGACTTTTCATGTGTCACGTCACATTAAAGAACCATTTTTTCAAAAGAACCTAAAAACAAATGTAAACATTGGTTTTTATGTTGAGTATTTCCTAACGTTTCCAAAAATGTATAGTTTAGCAAATCTACACAAACAGTGAACGAAACTTTCAATATGTACATTATGAACCTTACTTGGAGGCAAAGGCTTTACACACAAGCCACCCAACCCAATCCTATCGGCTTGATCTGTTAGCTAAGCTTGATAGAATCCAAGGTATTATATTCCCATCGACCCAGTCCTATCGGCCTGACCTTAGCTAAGTTGGATAGAATCCAAGGTATTTATATTCCCATCGACCCAATCCTACCGGCCTGACCTAATAGCTAAGCTGGATAGAATCCATGGAAAATCCCAATCGACCCAATCCTATCGGCCTGACCTAATAGCTAAGCTTGATAGAATCCATGGTTTTCATAACCCCATCGACCCAATCCTACCGGCCTGACCTAATAGCTAAGCTGGATAGAATCCACGGTATTCATATAATAATAATAATTGGGGAGGCTAATCATCCTTACTCGCAGCTGGTGTGCTGAATTGCGAAGGATGCAAGTGACACCCAATGACTTTTCATGTGTCACGTCACATTAAAGAACCATTTTTTCAAAAGAACCTAAAAACAAATGTAAACATTGGTTTTTATGTTGAGTATTTCCTAACGTTTCCAAAAATGTATAGTTTAGCAAATCTACACAAACAGTGAACGAAACTTTCAATATGTACATTATGAACCTTACTTGGAGGCAAAGGCTTTACACACAAGCCACCCAACCCAATCCTATCGGCTTGATCTGTTAGCTAAGCTTGATAGAATCCAAGGTATTATATTCCCATCGACCCAGTCCTATCGGCCTGACCTTAGCTAAGTTGGATAGAATCCAAGGTATTTATATTCCCATCGACCCAATCCTACCGGCCTGACCTAATAGCTAAGCTGGATAGAATCCATGGAAAATCCCAATCGACCCAATCCTATCGGCCTGACCTAATAGCTAAGCTTGATAGAATCCATGGTTTTCATAACCCCATCGACCCAATCCTACCGGCCTGACCTAATAGCTAAGCTGGATAGAATCCACGGTATTCATATAATAATAATAATTGGGGAGGCTAATCATCCTTACTCGCAGCTGGTGTGCTGAATTGCGAAGGATGCAAGTGACACCCAATGACTTTTCATGTGTCACGTCACATTAAAGAACCATTTTTTCAAAAGAACCTAAAAACAAATGTAAACATTGGTTTTTATGTTGAGTATTTCCTAACGTTTCCAAAAATGTATAGTTTAGCAAATCTACACAAACAGTGAACGAAACTTTCAATATGTACATTATGAACCTTACTTGGAGGCAAAGGCTTTACACACAAGCCACCCAACCCAATCCTATCGGCTTGATCTGTTAGCTAAGCTTGATAGAATCCAAGGTATTATATTCCCATCGACCCAGTCCTATCGGCCTGACCTTAGCTAAGTTGGATAGAATCCAAGGTATTTATATTCCCATCGACCCAATCCTACCGGCCTGACCTAATAGCTAAGCTGGATAGAATCCATGGAAAATCCCAATCGACCCAATCCTATCGGCCTGACCTAATAGCTAAGCTTGATAGAATCCATGGTTTTCATAACCCCATCGACCCAATCCTACCGGCCTGACCTAATAGCTAAGCTGGATAGAATCCACGGTATTCATATAATAATAATAATTGGGGAGGCTAATCATCCTTACTCGCAGCTGGTGTGCTGAATTGCGAAGGATGCAAGTGACACCCAATGACTTTTCATGTGTCACGTCACATTAAAGAACCATTTTTTCAAAAGAACCTAAAAACAAATGTAAACATTGGTTTTTATGTTGAGTATTTCCTAACGTTTCCAAAAATGTATAGTTTAGCAAATCTACACAAACAGTGAACGAAACTTTCAATATGTACATTATGAACCTTACTTGGAGGCAAAGGCTTTACACACAAGCCACCCAACCCAATCCTATCGGCTTGATCTGTTAGCTAAGCTTGATAGAATCCAAGGTATTATATTCCCATCGACCCAGTCCTATCGGCCTGACCTTAGCTAAGTTGGATAGAATCCAAGGTATTTATATTCCCATCGACCCAATCCTACCGGCCTGACCTAATAGCTAAGCTGGATAGAATCCATGGAAAATCCCAATCGACCCAATCCTATCGGCCTGACCTAATAGCTAAGCTTGATAGAATCCATGGTTTTCATAACCCCATCGACCCAATCCTACCGGCCTGACCTAATAGCTAAGCTGGATAGAATCCACGGTATTCATATAATAATAATAATTGGGGAGGCTAATCATCCTTACTCGCAGCTGGTGTGCTGAATTGCGAAGGATGCAAGTGACACCCAATGACTTTTCATGTGTCACGTCACATTAAAGAACCATTTTTTCAAAAGAACCTAAAAACAAATGTAAACATTGGTTTTTATGTTGAGTATTTCCTAACGTTTCCAAAAATGTATAGTTTAGCAAATCTACACAAACAGTGAACGAAACTTTCAATATGTACATTATGAACCTTACTTGGAGGCAAAGGCTTTACACACAAGCCACCCAACCCAATCCTATCGGCTTGATCTGTTAGCTAAGCTTGATAGAATCCAAGGTATTATATTCCCATCGACCCAGTCCTATCGGCCTGACCTTAGCTAAGTTGGATAGAATCCAAGGTATTTATATTCCCATCGACCCAATCCTACCGGCCTGACCTAATAGCTAAGCTGGATAGAATCCATGGAAAATCCCAATCGACCCAATCCTATCGGCCTGACCTAATAGCTAAGCTTGATAGAATCCATGGTTTTCATAACCCCATCGACCCAATCCTACCGGCCTGACCTAATAGCTAAGCTGGATAGAATCCACGGTATTCATATAATAATAATAATTGGGGAGGCTAATCATCCTTACTCGCAGCTGGTGTGCTGAATTGCGAAGGATGCAAGTGACACCCAATGACTTTTCATGTGTCACGTCACATTAAAGAACCATTTTTTCAAAAGAACCTAAAAACAAATGTAAACATTGGTTTTTATGTTGAGTATTTCCTAACGTTTCCAAAAATGTATAGTTTAGCAAATCTACACAAACAGTGAACGAAACTTTCAATATGTACATTATGAACCTTACCTGGAGGCAAAGGCTTTACACACAAGCCACCCAACCCAATCCTATCGGCTTGATCTGTTAGCTAAGCTTGATAGAATCCAAGGTATTATATTCCCATCGACCCAGTCCTATCGGCCTGACCTTAGCTAAGTTGGATAGAATCCAAGGTAGTTATATTCCCATCGACCCAATCCTACCGGCCTGACCTAATAGCTAAGCTGGATAGAATCCATGGAAAATCCCAATCGACCCAATCCTATCGGCCTGACCTAATAGCTAAGCTTGATAGAATCCATGGTTTTCATAACCCCATCGACCCAATCCTACCGGCCTGACCTAATAGCTAAGCTGGATAGAATCCACGGTATTCATATAATAATAATAATTGGGGAGGCTAATCATCCTTACTCGCAGCTGGTGTGCTGAATTGCGAAGGATGCAAGTGACACCCAATGACTTTTCATGTGTCACGTCACATTAAAGAACCATTTTTTCAAAAGAACCTAAAAACAAATGTAAACATTGGTTTTTATGTTGAGTATTTCCTAACGTTTCCAAAAATGTATAGTTTAGCAAATCTACACAAACAGTGAACGAAACTTTCAATATGTACATTATGAACCTTACTTGGAGGCAAAGGCTTTACACACAAGCCACCCAACCCAATCCTATCGGCTTGATCTGTTAGCTAAGCTTGATAGAATCCAAGGTATTATATTCCCATCGACCCAGTCCTATCGGCCTGACCTTAGCTAAGTTGGATAGAATCCAAGGTATTTATATTCCCATCGACCCAATCCTACCGGCCTGACCTAATAGCTAAGCTGGATAGAATCCATGGAAAATCCCAATCGACCCAATCCTATCGGCCTGACCTAATAGCTAAGCTTGATAGAATCCATGGTTTTCATAACCCCATCGACCCAATCCTACCGGCCTGACCTAATAGCTAAGCTGGATAGAATCCACGGTATTCATATAATAATAATAATTGGGGAGGCTAATCATCCTTACTCGCAGCTGGTGTGCTGAATTGCGAAGGATGCAAGTGACACCCAATGACTTTTCATGTGTCACGTCACATTAAAGAACCATTTTTTCAAAAGAACCTAAAAACAAATGTAAACATTGGTTTTTATGTTGAGTATTTCCTAACGTTTCCAAAAATGTATAGTTTAGCAAATCTACACAAACAGTGAACGAAACTTTCAATATGTACATTATGAACCTTACCTGGAGGCAAAGGCTTTACACACAAGCCACCCAACCCAATCCTATCGGCTTGATCTGTTAGCTAAGCTTGATAGAATCCAAGGTATTATATTCCCATCGACCCAGTCCTATCGGCCTGACCTTAGCTAAGTTGGATAGAATCCAAGGTAGTTATATTCCCATCGACCCAATCCTACCGGCCTGACCTAATAGCTAAGCTGGATAGAATCCATGGAAAATCCCAATCGACCCAATCCTATCGGCCTGACCTAATAGCTAAGCTTGATAGAATCCATGGTTTTCATAACCCCATCGACCCAATCCTACCGGCCTGACCTAATAGCTAAGCTGGATAGAATCCACGGTATTCATATAATAATAATAATTGGGGAGGCTAATCATCCTTACTCGCAGCTGGTGTGCTGAATTGCGAAGGATGCAAGTGACACCCAATGACTTTTCATGTGTCACGTCACATTAAAGAACCATTTTTTCAAAAGAACCTAAAAACAAATGTAAACATTGGTTTTTATGTTGAGTATTTCCTAACGTTTCCAAAAATGTATAGTTTAGCAAATCTACACAAACAGTGAACGAAACTTTCAATATGTACATTATGAACCTTACTTGGAGGCAAAGGCTTTACACACAAGCCACCCAACCCAATCCTATCGGCTTGATCTGTTAGCTAAGCTTGATAGAATCCAAGGTATTATATTCCCATCGACCCAGTCCTATCGGCCTGACCTTAGCTAAGTTGGATAGAATCCAAGGTATTTATATTCCCATCGACCCAATCCTACCGGCCTGACCTAATAGCTAAGCTGGATAGAATCCATGGAAAATCCCAATCGACCCAATCCTATCGGCCTGACCTAATAGCTAAGCTTGATAGAATCCATGGTTTTCATAACCCCATCGACCCAATCCTACCGGCCTGACCTAATAGCTAAGCTGGATAGAATCCATGGAAAATCCCAATCGACCCAATCCTATCGGCCTGACCTAATAGCTAAGCTTGATAGAATCCATGGTTTTCATAACCCCATCGACCCAATCGTACCGGCCTGACCTAATAGCTAAGCTGGATAGAATCCACGGTATTCATATAATAATAATAATTGGGGAGGCTAATCATCCTTACTCGCAGCTGGTGTGCTGAATTGCGAAGGATGCAAGTGACACCCAATGACTTTTCATGTGTCACGTCACATTAAAGAACCATTTTTTCAAAAGAACCTAAAAACAAATGTAAACATTGGTTTTTATGTTGAGTATTTCCTAACGTTTCCAAAAATGTATAGTTTAGCAAATCTACACAAACAGTGAACGAAACTTTCAATATGTACATTATGAACCTTACTTGGAGGCAAAGGCTTTACACACAAGCCACCCAACCCAATCCTATCGGCTTGATCTGTTAGCTAAGCTTGATAGAATCCAAGGTATTATATTCCCATCGACCCAGTCCTATCGGCCTGACCTTAGCTAAGTTGGATAGAATCCAAGGTATTTATATTCCCATCGACCCAATCCTACCGGCCTGACCTAATAGCTAAGCTGGATAGAATCCATGGAAAATCCCAATCGACCCAATCCTATCGGCCTGACCTAATAGCTAAGCTTGATAGAATCCATGGTTTTCATAACCCCATCGACCCAATCCTACCGGCCTGACCTAATAGCTAAGCTGGATAGAATCCACGGTATTCATATAATAATAATAATTGGGGAGGCTAATCATCCTTACTCGCAGCTGGTGTGCTGAATTGCGAAGGATGCAAGTGACACCCAATGACTTTTCATGTGTCACGTCACATTAAAGAACCATTTTTTCAAAAGAACCTAAAAACAAATGTAAACATTGGTTTTTATGTTGAGTATTTCCTAACGTTTCCAAAAATGTATAGTTTAGCAAATCTACACAAACAGTGAACGAAACTTTCAATATGTACATTATGAACCTTACTTGGAGGCAAAGGCTTTACACACAAGCCACCCAACCCAATCCTATCGGCTTGATCTGTTAGCTAAGCTTGATAGAATCCAAGGTATTATATTCCCATCGACCCAGTCCTATCGGCCTGACCTTAGCTAAGTTGGATAGAATCCAAGGTATTTATATTCCCATCGACCAAATCCTACCGGCCTGACCTAATAGCTAAGCTGGATAGAATCCATGGAAAATCCCAATCGACCCAATCCTATCGGCCTGACCTAATAGCTAAGCTTGATAGAATCCATGGTTTTCATAACCCCATCGACCCAATCCTACCGGCCTGACCTAATAGCTAAGCTGGATAGAATCCACGGTATTCATATAATAATAATAATTGGGGAGGCTAATCATCCTTACTCGCAGCTGGTGTGCTGAATTGCGAAGGATGCAAGTGACACCCAATGACTTTTCATGTGTCACGTCACATTAAAGAACTATTTTTTCAAAAGAACCTAAAAACAAATGTAAACATTGGTTTTTATGTTGAGTATTTCCTAACGTTTCCAAAAATGTATAGTTTAGCAAATCTACACAAACAGTGATCGAAACTTTCAATATGTACATTATGAACCTTACTTGGAGGCAAAGGCTTTACACACAAGCCACCCAACCCAATCCTATCGGCTTGATCTGTTAGCTAAGCTTGATAGAATCCAAGGTATTATATTCCCATCGACCCAGTCCTATCGGCCTGACCTTAGCTAAGTTGGATAGAATCCAAGGTATTTATATTCCCATCGACCCAATCCTACCGGCCTGACCTAATAGCTAAGCTGGATAGAATCCATGGAAAATCCCAATCGACCCAATCCTATCGGCCTGACCTAATAGCTAAGCTTGATAGAATCAATGGTTTTCATAACCCCATCGACCCAATCCTACCGGCCTGACCTAATAGCTAAGCTGGATAGAATCCACGGTATTCATATAATAATAATAATTGGGGAGGCTAATCATCCTTACTCGCAGCTGGTGTGCTGAATTGCGAAGGATGCAAGTGACACCCAATGACTTTTCATGTGTCACGTCACATTAAAGAACTATTTTTTCAAAAGAACCTAAAAACAAATGTAAACATTGGTTTTTATGTTGAGTATTTCCTAACGTTTCCAAAAATGTATAGTTTAGCAAATCTACACAAACAGTGATCGAAACTTTCAATATGTACATTATGAACCTTACTTGGAGGCAAAGGCTTTACACACAAGCCACCCAACCCAATCCTATCGGCTTGATCTGTTAGCTAAGCTTGATAGAATCCAAGGTATTATATTCCCATCGACCCAGTCCTATCGGCCTGACCTTAGCTAAGTTGGATAGAATCCAAGGTATTTATATTCCCATCGACCCAATCCTACCGGCCTGACCTAATAGCTAAGCTGGATAGAATCCATGGAAAATCCCAATCGACCCAATCCTATCGGCCTGACCTAATAGCTAAGCTTGATAGAATCCATGGTTTTCATAACCCCATCGACCCAATCCTACCGGCCTGACCTAATAGCTAAGCTGGATAGAATCCACGGTATTCATATAATAATAATAATTGGGGAGGCTAATCATCCTTACTCGCAGCTGGTGTGCTGAATTGCGAAGGATGCAAGTGACACCCAATGACTTTTCATGTGTCACGTCACATTAAAGAACCATTTTTTCAAAAGAACCTAAAAACAAATGTAAACATTGGTTTTTATGTTGAGTATTTCCTAACGTTTCCAAAAATGTATAGTTTAGCAAATCTACACAAACAGTGAACGAAACTTTCAATATGTACATTATGAACCTTACTTGGAGGCAAAGGCTTTACACACAAGCCACCCAACCCAATCCTATCGGCTTGATCTGTTAGCTAAGCTTGATAGAATCCAAGGTATTATATTCCCATCGACCCAGTCCTATCGGCCTGACCTTAGCTAAGTTGGATAGAATCCAAGGTATTTATATTCCCATCGACCCAATCCTACCGGCCTGACCTAATAGCTAAGCTGGATAGAATCCATGGAAAATCCCAATCGACCCAATCCTATCGGCCTGACCTAATAGCTAAGCTTGATAGAATCCATGGTTTTCATAACCCCATCGACCCAATCCTACCGGCCTGACCTAATAGCTAAGCTGGATAGAATCCACGGTATTCATATAATAATAATAATTGGGGAGGCTAATCATCCTTACTCGCAGCTGGTGTGCTGAATTGCGAAGGATGCAAGTGACACCCAATGACTTTTCATGTGTCACGTCACATTAAAGAACCATTTTTTCAAAAGAACCTAAAAACAAATGTAAACATTGGTTTTTATGTTGAGTATTTCCTAACGTTTCCAAAAATGTATAGTTTAGCAAATCTACACAAACAGTGAACGAAACTTTCAATATGTACATTATGAACCTTACTTGGAGGCAAAGGCTTTACACACAAGCCACCCAACCCAATCCTATCGGCTTGATCTGTTAGCTAAGCTTGATAGAATCCAAGGTATTATATTCCCATCGACCCAGTCCTATCGGCCTGACCTTAGCTAAGTTGGATAGAATCCAAGGTATTTATATTCCCATCGACCCAATCCTACCGGCCTGACCTAATAGCTAAGCTGGATAGAATCCATGGAAAATCCCAATCGACCCAATCCTATCGGCCTGACCTAATAGCTAAGCTTGATAGAATCCATGGTTTTCATAACCCCATCGACCCAATCCTACCGGCCTGACCTAATAGCTAAGCTGGATAGAATCCACGGTATTCATATAATAATAATAATTGGGGAGGCTAATCATCCTTACTCGCAGCTGGTGTGCTGAATTGCGAAGGATGCAAGTGACACCCAATGACTTTTCATGTGTCACGTCACATTAAAGAACCATTTTTTCCAAAGAACCTAAAAACAAATGTAAACATTGGTTTTTATGTTGAGTATTTCCTAACGTTTCCAAAAATGTATAGTTTAGCAAATCTACACAAACAGTGAACGAAACTTTCAATATGTACATTATGAACCTTACTTGGAGGCAAAGGCTTTACACACAAGCCACCCAACCCAATCCTATCGGCTTGATCTGTTAGCTAAGCTTGATAGAATCCAAGGTATTATATTCCCATCGACCCAGTCCTATCGGCCTGACCTTAGCTAAGTTGGATAGAATCCAAGGTATTTATATTCCCATCGACCCAATCCTACCGGCCTGACCTAATAGCTAAGCTGGATAGAATCCATGGAAAATCCCAATCGACCCAATCCTATCGGCCTGACCTAATAGCTAAGCTTGATAGAATCCATGGTTTTCATAACCCCATCGACCCAATCCTACCGGCCTGACCTAATAGCTAAGCTGGATAGAATCCACGGTATTCATATAATAATAATAATTGGGGAGGCTAATCATCCTTACTCGCAGCTGGTGTGCTGAATTGCGAAGGATGCAAGTGACACCCAATGACTTTTCATGTGTCACGTCACATTAAAGAACCATTTTTTCAAAAGAACCTAAAAACAAATGTAAACATTGGTTTTTATGTTGAGTATTTCCTAACGTTTCCAAAAATGTATAGTTTAGCAAATCTACACAAACAGTGAACGAAACTTTCAATATGTACATTATGAACCTTACTTGGAGGCAAAGGCTTTACACACAAGCCACCCAACCCAATCCTATCGGCTTGATCTGTTAGCTAAGCTTGATAGAATCCAAGGTATTATATTCCCATCGACCCAGTCCTATCGGCCTGACCTTAGCTAAGTTGGATAGAATCCAAGGTATTTATATTCCCATCGACCCAATCCTACCGGCCTGACCTAATAGCTAAGCTGGATAGAATCCATGGAAAATCCCAATCGACCCAATCCTATCGGCCTGACCTAATAGCTAAGCTTGATAGAATCCATGGTTTTCATAACCCCATCGACCCAATCCTACCGGCCTGACCTAATAGCTAAGCTGGATAGAATCCACGGTATTCATATAATAATAATAATTGGGGAGGCTAATCATCCTTACTCGCAGCTGGTGTGCTGAATTGCGAAGGATGCAAGTGACACCCAATGACTTTTCATGTGTCACGTCACATTAAAGAACCATTTTTTCAAAAGAACCTAAAAACAAATGTAAACATTGGTTTTTATGTTGAGTATTTCCTAACGTTTCCAAAAATGTATAGTTTAGCAAATCTACACAAACAGTGAACGAAACTTTCAATATGTACATTATGAACCTTACTTGGAGGCAAAGGCTTTACACACAAGCCACCCAACCCAATCCTATCGGCTTGATCTGTTAGCTAAGCTTGATAGAATCCAAGGTATTATATTCCCATCGACCCAGTCCTATCGGCCTGACCTTAGCTAAGTTGGATAGAATCCAAGGTATTTATATTCCCATCGACCCAATCCTACCGGCCTGACCTAATAGCTAAGCTGGATAGAATCCATGGAAAATCCCAATCGACCCAATCCTATCGGCCTGACCTAATAGCTAAGCTTGATAGAATCCATGGTTTTCATAACCCCATCGACCCAATCCTACCGGCCTGACCTAATAGCTAAGCTGGATAGAATCCATGGAAAATCCCAATCGACCCAATCCTATCGGCCTGACCTAATAGCTAAGCTTGATAGAATCCATGGTTTTCATAACCCCATCGACCCAATCCTACCGGCCTGACCTAATAGCTAAGCTGGATAGAATCCACGGTATTCATATAATAATAATAATTGGGGAGGCTAATCATCCTTACTCGCAGCTGGTGTGCTGAATTGCGAAGGATGCAAGTGACACCCAATGACTTTTCATGTGTCACGTCACATTAAAGAACCATTTTTTCAAAAGAACCTAAAAACAAATGTAAACATTGGTTTTTATGTTGAGTATTTCCTAACGTTTCCAAAAATGTATAGTTTAGCAAATCTACACAAACAGTGAACGAAACTTTCAATATGTACATTATGAACCTTACTTGGAGGCAAAGGCTTTACACACAAGCCACCCAACCCAATCCTATCGGCTTGATCTGTTAGCTAAGCTTGATAGAATCCAAGGTATTATATTCCCATCGACCCAGTCCTATCGGCCTGACTTTAGCTAAGTTGGATAGAATCCAAGGTATTTATATTCCCATCGACCCAATCCTACCGGCCTGACCTAATAGCTAAGCTGGATAGAATCCATGGAAAATCCCAATCGACCCAATCCTATCGGCCTGACCTAATAGCTAAGCTTGATAGAATCCATGGTTTTCATAACCCCATCGACCCAATCCTACCGGCCTGACCTAATAGCTAAGCTGGATAGAATCCACGGTATTCATATAATAATAATAATTGGGGAGGCTAATCATCCTTACTCGCAGCTGGTGTGCTGAATTGCGAAGGATGCAAGTGACACCCAATGACTTTTCATGTGTCACGTCACATTAAAGAACCATTTTTTCAAAAGAACCTAAAAACAAATGTAAACATTGGTTTTTATGTTGAGTATTTCCTAACGTTTCCAAAAATGTATAGTTTAGCAAATCTACACAAACAGTGAACGAAACTTTCAATATGTACATTATGAACCTTACTTGGAGGCAAAGGCTTTACACACAAGCCACCCAACCCAATCCTATCGGCTTGATCTGTTAGCTAAGCTTGATAGAATCCAAGGTATTATATTCCCATCGACCCAGTCCTATCGGCCTGACCTTAGCTAAGTTGGATAGAATCCAAGGTATTTATATTCCCATCGACCCAATCCTACCGGCCTGACCTAATAGCTAAGCTGGATAGAATCCATGGAAAATCCCAATCGACCCAATCCTATCGGCCTGACCTAATAGCTAAGCTTGATAGAATCCATGGTTTTCATAACCCCATCGACCCAATCCTACCGGCCTGACCTAATAGCTAAGCTGGATAGAATCCACGGTATTCATATAATAATAATAATTGGGGAGGCTAATCATCCTTACTCGCAGCTGGTGTGCTGAATTGCGAAGGATGCAAGTGACACCCAATGACTTTTCATGTGTCACGTCACATTAAAGAACCATTTTTTCAAAAGAACCTAAAAACAAATGTAAACATTGGTTTTTATGTTGAGTATTTCCTAACGTTTCCAAAAATGTATAGTTTAGCAAATCTACACAAACAGTGAACGAAACTTTCAATATGTACATTATGAACCTTACTTGGAGGCAAAGGCTTTACACACAAGCCACCCAACCCAATCCTATCGGCTTGATCTGTTAGCTAAGCTTGATAGAATCCAAGGTATTATATTCCCATCGACCCAGTCCTATCGGCCTGACCTCAGCTAAGTTGGATAGAATCCAAGGTATTTATATTCCCATCGACCCAATCCTACCGGCCTGACCTAATAGCTAAGCTGGATAGAATCCATGGAAAATCCCAATCGACCCAATCCTATCGGCCTGACCTAATAGCTAAGCTTGATAGAATCCATGGTTTTCATAACCCCATCGACCCAATCCTACCGGCCTGACCTAATAGCTAAGCTGGATAGAATCCACGGTATTCATATAATAATAATAATTGGGGAGGCTAATCATCCTTACTCGCAGCTGGTGTGCTGAATTGCAAAGGATGCAAGTGACACCCAATGACTTTTCATGTGTCACGTCACATTAAAGAACCATTTTTTCAAAAGAACCTAAAAACAAATGTAAACATTGGTTTTTATGTTGAGTATTTCCTAACGTTTCCAAAAATGTATAGTTTAGCAAATCTACACAAACAGTGAACGAAACTTTCAATATGTACATTATGAACCTTACTTGGAGGCAAAGGCTTTACATACAAGCCACCCAACCCAATCCTATCGGCTTGATCTGTTAGCTAAGCTTGATAGAATCCAAGGTATTATATTCCCATCGACCCAGTCCTATCGGCCTGACCTTAGCTAAGTTGGATAGAATCCAAGGTATTTATATTCCCATCGACCCAATCCTACCGGCCTGACCTAATAGCTAAGCTGGATAGAATCCATGGAAAATCCCAATCGACCCAATCCTATCGGCCTGACCTAATAGCTAAGCTTGATAGAATCCATGGTTTTCATAACCCCATCGACCCAATCCTACCGGCCTGACCTAATACCTAAGCTGGATAGAATCCATGGAAAATCCCAATCGACCCAATCCTATCGGCCTGACCTAATAGCTAAGCTTGATAGAATCCATGGTTTTCATAACCCCATCGACCCAATCCTACCGGCCTGACCTAATAGCTAAGCTGGATAGAATCCACGGTATTCATATAATAATAATAATTGGGGAGGCTAATCATCCTTACTCGCAGCTGGTGTGCTGAATTGCGAAGGATGCAAGTGACACCCAATGACTTTTCATGTGTCACGTCACATTAAAGAACCATTTTTTCAAAAGAACCTAAAAACAAATGTAAACATTGGTTTTTATGTTGAGTATTTCCTAACGTTTCCAAAAATGTATAGTTTAGCAAATCTACACAAACAGTGAACGAAACTTTCAATATGTACATTATGAACCTTACTTGGAGGCAAAGGCTTTACACACAAGCCACCCAACCCAATCCTATCGGCTTGATCTGTTAGCTAAGCTTGATAGAATCCAAGGTATTATATTCCCATCGACCCAGTCCTATCGGCCTGACCTTAGCTAAGTTGGATAGAATCCAAGGTATTTATATTCCCATCGACCCAATCCTACCGGCCTGACCTAATAGCTAAGCTGGATAGAATCCATGGAAAATCCCAATCGACCCAATCCTATCGGCCTGACCTAATAGCTAAGCTTGATAGAATCCATGGTTTTCATAACCCCATCGACCCAATCCTACCGGCCTGACCTAATAGCTAAGCTGGATAGAATCCACGGTATTCATATAATAATAATAATTGGGGAGGCTAATCATCCTTACTCGCAGCTGGTGTGCTGAATTGCGAAGGATGCAAGTGACACCCAATGACTTTTCATGTGTCACGTCACATTAAAGAACCATTTTTTCAAAAGAACCTAAAAACAAATGTAAACATTGGTTTTTATGTTGAGTATTTCCTAACGTTTCCAAAAATGTATAGTTTAGCAAATCTACACAAACAGTGAACGAAACTTTCAATATGTACATTATGAACCTTACTTGGAGGCAAAGGCTTTACACACAAGCCACCCAACCCAATCCTATCGGCTTGATCTGTTAGCTAAGCTTGATAGAATCCAAGGTATTATATTCCCATCGACCCAGTCCTATCGGCCTGACCTTAGCTAAGTTGGATAGAATCCAAGGTATTTATATTCCCATCGACCCAATCCTACCGGCCTGACCTAATAGCTAAGCTGGATAGAATCCATGGAAAATCCCAATCGACCCAATCCTATCGGCCTGACCTAATAGCTAAGCTTGATAGAATCCATGGTTTTCATAACCCCATCGACCCAATCCTACCGGCCTGACCTAATAGCTAAGCTGGATAGAATCCACGGTATTCATATAATAATAATAATTGGGGAGGCTAATCATCCTTACTCGCAGCTGGTGTGCTGAATTGCGAAGGATGCAAGTGACACCCAATGACTTTTCATGTGTCACGTCACATTAAAGAACCATTTTTTCAAAAGAACCTAAAAACAAATGTAAACATTGGTTTTTATGTTGAGTATTTCCTAACGTTTCCAAAAATGTATAGTTTAGCAAATCTACACAAACAGTGAACGAAACTTTCAATATGTACATTATGAACCTTACTTGGAGGCAAAGGCTTTACACACAAGCCACCCAACCCAATCCTATCGGCTTGATCTGTTAGCTAAGCTTGATAGAATCCAAGGTATTATATTCCCATCGACCCAGTCCTATCGGCCTGACCTTAGCTAAGTTGGATAGAATCCAAGGTATTTATATTCCCATCGACCCAATCCTACCGGCCTGACCTAATAGCTAAGCTGGATAGAATCCATGGAAAATCCCAATCGACCCAATCCTATCGGCCTGACCTAATAGCTAAGCTTGATAGAATCCATGGTTTTCATAACCCCATCGACCCAATCCTACCGGCCTGACCTAATAGCTAAGCTGGATAGAATCCACGGTATTCATATAATAATAATAATTGGGGAGGCTAATCATCCTTACTCGCAGCTGGTGTGCTGAATTGCGAAGGATGCAAGTGACACCCAATGACTTTTCATGTGTCACGTCACATTAAAGAACCATTTTTTCAAAAGAACCTAAAAACAAATGTAAACATTGGTTTTTATGTTGAGTATTTCCTAACGTTTCCAAAAATGTATAGTTTAGCAAATCTACACAAACAGTGAACGAAACTTTCAATATGTACATTATGAACCTTACTTGGAGGCAAAGGCTTTACACACAAGCCACCCAACCCAATCCTATCGGCTTGATCTGTTAGCTAAGCTTGATAGAATCCAAGGTATTATATTCCCATCGACCCAGTCCTATCGGCCTGACCTTAGCTAAGTTGGATAGAATCCAAGGTATTTATATTCCCATCGACCCAATCCTACCGGCCTGACCTAATAGCTAAGCTGGATAGAATCCATGGAAAATCCCAATCGACCCAATCCTATCGGCCTGACCTAATAGCTAAGCTTGATAGAATCCATGGTTTTCATAACCCCATCGACCCAATCCTACCGGCCTGACCTAATAGCTAAGCTGGATAGAATCCACGGTATTCATATAATAATAATAATTGGGGAGGCTAATCATCCTTACTCGCAGCTGGTGTGCTGAATTGCGAAGGATGCAAGTGACACCCAATGACTTTTCATGTGTCACGTCACATTAAAGAACCATTTTTTCAAAAGAACCTAAAAACAAATGTAAACATTGGTTTTTATGTTGAGTATTTCCTAACGTTTCCAAAAATGTATAGTTTAGCAAATCTACACAAACAGTGAACGAAACTTTCAATATGTACATTATGAACCTTACTTGGAGGCAAAGGCTTTACACACAAGCCACCCAACCCAATCCTATCGGCTTGATCTGTTAGCTAAGCTTGATAGAATCCAAGGTATTATATTCCCATCGACCCAGTCCTATCGGCCTGACCTCAGCTAAGTTGGATAGAATCCAAGGTATTTATATTCCCATCGACCCAATCCTACCGGCCTGACCTAATAGCTAAGCTGGATAGAATCCATGGAAAATCCCAATCGACCCAATCCTATCGGCCTGACCTAATAGCTAAGCTTGATAGAATCCATGGTTTTCATAACCCCATCGACCCAATCCTACCGGCCTGACCTAATAGCTAAGCTGGATAGAATCCACGGTATTCATATAATAATAATAATTGGGGAGGCTAATCATCCTTACTCGCAGCTGGTGTGCTGAATTGCGAAGGATGCAAGTGACACCCAATGACTTTTCATGTGTCACGTCACATTAAAGAACCATTTTTTCAAAAGAACCTAAAAACAAATGTAAACATTGGTTTTTATGTTGAGTATTTCCTAACGTTTCCAAAAATGTATAGTTTAGCAAATCTACACAAACAGTGAACGAAACTTTCAATATGTACATTATGAACCTTACTTGGAGGCAAAGGCTTTACACACAAGCCACCCAACCCAATCCTATCGGCTTGATCTGTTAGCTAAGCTTGATAGAATCCAAGGTATTATATTCCCATCGACCCAGTCCTATCGGCCTGACCTTAGCTAAGTTGGATAGAATCCAAGGTATTTATATTCCCATCGACCCAATCCTACCGGCCTGACCTAATAGCTAAGCTGGATAGAATCCATGGAAAATCCCAATCGACCCAATCCTATCGGCCTGACCTAATAGCTAAGCTTGATAGAATCCATGGTTTTCATAACCCCATCGACCCAATCCTACCGGCCTGACCTAATAGCTAAGCTGGATAGAATCCACGGTATTCATATAATAATAATAATTGGGGAGGCTAATCATCCTTACTCGCAGCTGGTGTGCTGAATTGCGAAGGATGCAAGTGACACCCAATGACTTTTCATGTGTCACGTCACATTAAAGAACCATTTTTTCAAAAGAACCTAAAAACAAATGTAAACATTGGTTTTTATGTTGAGTATTTCCTAACGTTTCCAAAAATGTATAGTTTAGCAAATCTACACAAACAGTGAACGAAACTTTCAATATGTACATTATGAACCTTACTTGGAGGCAAAGGCTTTACACACAAGCCACCCAACCCAATCCTATCGGCTTGATCTGTTAGCTAAGCTTGATAGAATCCAAGGTATTATATTCCCATCGACCCAGTCCTATCGGCCTGACCTTAGCTAAGTTGGATAGAATCCAAGGTATTTATATTCCCATCGACCCAATCCTACCGGCCTGACCTAATAGCTAAGCTGGATAGAATCCATGGAAAATCCCAATCGACCCAATCCTATCGGCCTGACCTAATAGCTAAGCTTGATAGAATCCATGGTTTTCATAACCCCATCGACCAATCCTACCGGCCTGACCTAACAGCTAAGCTGGATAGAATCCACGGTATTCATATAATAATAATAATTGGGGAGGCTAATCATCCTTACTCGCAGCTGGTGTGCTGAATTGCGAAGGATGCAAGTGACACCCAATGACTTTTCATGTGTCACGTCACATTAAAGAACCATTTTTTCAAAAGAACCTAAAAACAAATGTAAACATTAGTTTTTATGTTGAGTATTTCCTAACGTTTCCAAAAATGTATAGTTTAGCAAATCTACACAAACAGTGATCGAAACTTTCAATATGTACATTATGAACCTTACTTGGAGGCAAAGGCTTTACACACAAGCCACCCAACCCAATCCTATCGGCTTGATCTGTTAGCTAAGCTTGATAGAATCCAAGGTATTATATTCCCATCGACCCAGTCCTATCGGCCTGACCTTAGCTAAGTTGGATAGAATCCAAGGTATTTATATTCCCATCGACCCAATCCTACCGGCCTGACCTAATAGCTAAGCTGGATAGAATCCATGGAAAATCCCAATCGACCCAATCCTATCGGCCTGACCTAATAGCTAAGCTTGATAGAATCCATGGTTTTCATAACCCCATCGACCCAATCCTACCGGCCTGACCTAATAGCTAAGCTGGATAGAATCCACGGTATTCATATAATAATAATAATTGGGGAGGCTAATCATCCTTACTCGCAGCTGGTGTGCTGAATTGCGAAGGATGCAAGTGACACCCAATGACTTTTCATGTGTCACGTCACATTAAAGAACCATTTTTTCAAAAGAACCTAAAAACAAATGTAAACATTGGTTTTTATGTTGAGTATTTCCTAACGTTTCCAAAAATGTATAGTTTAGCAAATCTACACAAACAGTGAAAGAAACTTTCAATATGTACATTATGAACCTTACTTGGAGGCAAAGGCTTTACACACAAGCAACCAACCCAATCCTATCGGCTTGATCTGTTAGCTAAGCTTGATAGAATCCAAGGTATTATATTCCCATCGACCCAGTCCTATCGGCCTGACCTTAGCTAAGCTGGATAGAATCCAAGGTATTCATATTCCCATCGACCCAATCCTACCGGCCTGACCAAATAGCTAAGCTGGATAGAATCCACGGTATTCATATAATAATAATAATTGGGGAGGCTAATCATCCTTACTCGCAGCTGGTGTGCTGAATTGCGAAGGATGCAAGTGACACCCAATGACTTTTCATGTGTCACGTCACATTAAAGAACCATTTTTTTCTAAAGAACCTAAAAACAAATGTAAACATTGGTTTTTATGTTGAGTATTTCCTAACGTTTCCAAAAATGTATAGTTTAGCAAATCTACACAAACAGTGAACGAAACTTTCAATATGTACATTATGAACCTGAGGCAAGCGCTTTACACACAAGCAACCCAATACTATCGGCTTGATCTGTTAGCTAAGCTTGATAGAATCCAAGGTATTATATTCCCATCGACCCAGTCCTATCGGCCTGACCTTAGCTAAGCTGGATAGAATCCAAGGTATTCATATTCCCATCGACCCAATCCTACCGGCCTGACCTAATAGCTAAGCTGGATAGAATCCAAGGTATATCCCAATCGACCCAATCCTATCGGCCTGAGCTAATAGCTAAGCTGACTAGAATCAACGGTATTCATAACCCCATTGACCCAGTCCTATCGGCCTGACCTTAGCTAAGCTGGATAGAATCCAAGGTATTTATATTCCCATCGACCCAATCCTACTGGCCTGACCTAATAGCTAAGCTGGATAGAATCCAAGGTATATCCCAATCGACCCAATCCTATCGGCCTGAGCTAATAGCTAAGCTGACTAGAATCAACGGTATTCATAACCCCATTGACCCAGTCCTATCGGCCTGACCTTAGCTAAG
Source organism: Crossaster papposus (assembly GCA_037893245.1). Taxonomy (NCBI): domain Eukaryota; kingdom Metazoa; phylum Echinodermata; class Asteroidea; order Velatida; family Solasteridae; genus Crossaster; species Crossaster papposus. Next base: position 2,554,211 of record JBAIAA010000049.1, on the reverse strand, counting down.
CTGGATAGAATCCAAGGTATTCATATTCCCATCGACCCAATCCTATCGGCTTGATCTGTTAGCTAAGCTAGATAGAATCCAAGGTATATCCCAATCGACCCAATCCTATCGGCCTGACCTTAGCTAAGCTGGATAGAATCAACGGTATTCATAACCCCATTGACCAAATAACCTAAAAACAAATGTAAACATTGGTTTTCATGTTGAGTATTTCCTAACGTTTCCAAAAATGTATAGTTTAGCAAATCTACACAAACATTGAACGAAACTTTCAATATGTACATTATGAACCTGACTAAGAGGCAAGCGCTTTACACACAAGCCACCCAACCCAATCCTATCGGCTTGATCTGTTAGCTGAGCTTTATAGAATCCAAGGTATTCTTATTCCAATCGACCCAAGTCATTCAGTCGTAAAGTCAAGTCACTCTTATTTCATTATTCAAATGAACTTGTGACAAAACAATTCAGAGATGAAACTTCAGATATCAATCGGAAATTTAAAGCAGGAATTTAAAAAAAAAAATTGCTGTATTTTATTGCAGAGATCAAGAAAAGAAACCTGTCTGCCATCACAAGATGAGAAGAGCTAAATCATTGGAAGTGTTTTCCGTCGAAACACTCTTTGAAGACCTCGGGATTGACTCCGACACTGTTCATAAGTGAAGACCAAGCCTGGAATTTGACCCCAAACTTGTAAGTTCATAGACAAGTTATTCTTTAGTCCCGCACAAAAAATTGCTTAACCCTAACCCTCCAGGGTATTTTGGCTAGACAGCCTCCTACACGCAGCAAATTGCAGCAACGGTCCAAATAACATGGTAGTTACAGTGCAGAAACATCCATCAGGTCAAAAATCTTAAGGTCAAAATGCCCTAGAGTCACTGGTCACTGAACGCAGCCGATTCATCATTGGCATTGTTCAATGGGGACTAGCTCTCAATAGTCTTAGACTGTGGTATTAATACACTGTCGACAGCAGAATGTATCAAAGTGCACTAGATTTTATTTTTTTGATGCATTGTGCTGCGTGTAGCAGGGATAGGGTTAAGCAGAAAAAAACTTGCTTAGTAAAAACCAACTTACCAGCCACAACTCTACATGATGTATATTGTTTGTTATTTTGCATTTTGTTTGTTTGTTGATTGGTATTTGTTGTTAGCTTGCATACATGTAACAGTTACATGGAATTTTGGCTAGTAATTTGATTTTAGAAATAAGCAAGGTTTTTGGTGCTTCAGCAGCTCGATGAAATCGGCCCCTGGTCTTAGAAAATTCATAAAACATATTGGAAATTATATAAAATAAAGGAATTGGTTTTTGTTATACATGTAGTTAAATATATTTGTACACAGTTTGCCTTTTTTTAATTTATTTTTTAAACTAATATCCGTTGCCAACATTTGTTGTAGGTGAAGATCTTATAATTATTTGCATTTAGAAATTACTGTCACTCAAGTGATTTTGACGTTACAAAACATTTCCTGTAAAATTCACTAGAATTAAAATGTGTTTATTTTTCACGAATTCACAGCACGAAAACTCTGAATCCCCTGATGTCACAAATTCGCATTCGCTTTCGCACCGAATATGAAGCGAATATGAATTAGGAAAAAAGGGCCAAAGGAGTAGTTTTTATTTGTTGACAATTGTTGACAGTAGATTGTCCCAAAGTCAGAAGGGCCAATATCCACTGTAAAAGTATGTCGTCATAACATCAGCCGTCGCTGACTTCCTCCGCAGCTAGAGAAACCAAAGACGACCGAAGATGATGTCTCCAAATCCAAGGACTCCCGAGAGTACTTCCAGCAGGATCTAAAGATGCTGTCCAGCTACCGATCAGCTAGAGAGGAAGGGAAGGAGGAGCAGTTAGCTGAGGAGGAAGACCTACCGCCTCTCTTACAGGTAAGGGTGGGGTCAAATTTGATAGCGCAACTGCAGCTGAAAATCAAACCCCCATACTCTACATCTGTATTTCACCCCTACTCCTCACCTCCATTCCCCACTTGGTAGATACCGGCAGTATATCAGTTTTCCTTGTTATTGTAACGAAACCCACTTGGGATCCGCCAGTGGACAACCAAACTCACAACAACAATGAACGATGAAACAAATTCTACTTCTTAAAGCCACGTCTTTTGGTTTTTAATTATTATATACAATTTAGGCAGTATGGATTCAGTTTGAGCAGCAATGAAAACAAATATATAATTGCGTGGCATGTTATCCATGCTGGAGAACACGCAAAGCCCCTCCAAAATGAATACAACCTAACGCTACTAAAAACTTATACAATCCTACAATACAATAAACAAGTACGGCTGAAAAGGGGGGCATGGGCACATAACTGCATGTAAATTAAACTTACATGTACGACACATGAGGCCGGCAACCAAAGACGAAATAAAATCTAAAACTCAGAGAGACACAGCTAGCTTTACCTTACATACGCACTGTGGACATTCCTTTGTCTTCGTGTAGTTAACAAACTTTGACTAAATACTCATTTTTCTCGCTTCCCCAAAACAAATTTACCCTCAAATTTGGATTATGGGCCTCTCAGCTGTCCCTTCTATCTTTTCTATATATAACCCTAACCCGTTTTTCCTCTAGCGCTCTTTTTCGGAAACTGAAAAACGGATTGTGGACGTGTGCAAGTCCACACACCGTAACCTCTTCCCGCATCGTGTGGACCTATATTGTTCGGAGGTCCACAGTGCGTATGCAAGACTAACTCATACACACACGTGTCTCTCCTACAGCACCTAGTCACAAGTCCTCCATGATAAGTATTGTGACACAGTTTATATACTGACTAGCCCTGTTGACTACAAAGGAAAGTCAGGTGAGGCAAATCTACAGGTAAGTGTATTGTTCGAGTACTTTGCATAAAATTAGCTTAAGAATTGGGTTAATTATATTAAGGATTACAAGCAACAATTGTATTTAGGCCAGTCCAGGCCAGTAAAAAAACAAACAAAGGCGAGTTAGCTGGTAAAAGAACAATCAGCTTGCGCTATACAAAAAAAAGGAATTTCTAGCACATTGTATAATTTACATGTACATACACAAACCTTGCTTCGTTACATTATTATTGATTATATAACTGACATACAGATCCTTGTCATTTTATTGGTTGAACTCGCATCACCTGACATTCATTATTGCTCCCATTCACGCCGGGGCTCAAAAAGTCCCATTTGCCCATACTATTCAACAGCTAGGATCATTCATTCTTGTTCTCACTAATTTTGAACAGCAGAGTGCCGCACACCAAAACCCGGGAAGAAGGTTAATATTTTCCAAGGAGAACAAAACACAGCGCTCCTTAAAAATTCCACAGGAGAAGTAATTTCTTCAGTTTGATTTGTAACGCGAACCGGAACGCGTCCGTTGATTTTGTGTCATGGAAAAATCTATACTACAGTACTAATTAAGGTACTGTTTTTTTACGTACACTTGCGGTATACTCACGCAGTATGTGTGCCGCGTCAGCCATGCGCGCCAATGTATGCGTTAGCTATAGCTAGCTGGCCATGAACATCACGAATAAACACTGTATGTACAGGAATGACACGATCCTATCTCTGCAATGCATGGCGCGTGCACTGTTGTGTACATGTACATGTACGTACTGGTTTGAGTGCGTGTACAATATACCTGTAAACAACCCCAGTACAGAACTGTAGCTGTGCAGTGTATCTACTTACTGAATGTACATGGTGTTCCGTACAAAAATACCAGGTGTGATTTTCAGTGCGCCTAATCGACCATGAGTGCCTGACCCGTGCAATACGTTTAATACGCAATGTAAACAAATGTGTAGCTAGCGCGTGCATTAGCAAACTTTGAAAGCGACGTCTTTTGAAAGCTTTGAAAGCAACATACACATGTAGGCCGAAACAGCTCTTGTTTTTGTTATTTTCTTTTCTTTCTATTTGAGGAGATCAAATAGCTCTTCTTAAATCAACATCAGGATTTAAGGAGAGCAATTTTAAGCTCTCCTCATTTTTGTTTTATAAATGAAGGACTTGTAATACTATTGTATCTTTTTGCGTGCCTGAGCAGTTATTATTAAGTGTATTTCTCTGCAGGCAATATCTCTTATGGACAGAGTAGAGACAGGGAGGGAAGAGTTAAAGAAACAGCTGAAGATGATAGAAGAGAAACGGGCCATCCAAGAGAGAAATGAACGGTACGTTATCAATCAGGAGGTGTGATGATGGTGTCTGTGTGCAAATGACTCGCTGTATAATGGTTATGAAGATAGAAAGCTAGGTAGGATTGATAATTGCTGCCATATCCCTTGAGCTAAACATGAAGACGCACCGTGTTTATTGCAAGCCCACTTGAACCAGAATAAAGGGGAAGATATACTATCTCGTCTCATCCTCAACCGGCTACAGTCATCCCAAAAAGTCAATGTGCTTTTGTGCCTCGCGTGGCACAGTTGGCATGATGTTTTCGGGTCAACAACTCCAGGAAAAGTGCAGAGAACAACATCCTGACCTCTTCATTGTCTTCATCGACCTGACAAAGGCCTTTGACTCGGTCAGCCAGGAAGGTCTGTGGAAGCTTCTGTACAGGGCTGGCTGCCCATCCAAGATAATTAACATCATCAGATTCTTCCACGATGGTATGGTTGCCCGTGTGAGGTTGCGGCTTTACGTCCATCTAGCCCATTTCCTGTTACCAACGGCACTAAACAGGGCTGTGTCCTAATACCATTGCTCTTTAGCAGTGTTTTTTCATTCATGCTCCGTTATGCTTTCAACAACTGCACGCGGGGATAATGATTCAGTTTTGCACTGACAGCGGTGGTGTATTTCATTTAAATTGTTGCTCCGACAAAGTCGTGCGCCTTAATCGTTTCAAAAGTCGCTCAACCATTGCATACTATTTCAACATTGCAACATTTAACATTGCGACAAAATGAAGGCTATGTAAACTGTTGAATTAGATGGTACCAGACTAATTATTCATTAGAGCTGACTGGTATTAATTTGTAATTAACTTTATTTCATTATTTTTAAGCTCCAAAAAGGAAGATTTTACTTCACTTTTAATTTAAGATGGCCGACCCGTGAATATTGCGTAATGGGAGGACATTTCATGCTGCACCTCATCATCACTTTTTGTTGGAAAACTTGGCATGATTATGAGCTTAAAAACATTTAGGGTAACTGGATTTTGAAGTCTCTGATTTCTCCTACCTAAAAAACCCCCACAGTATTGAGATTTGTGAGCCCACCCACCCTCAGCCTGCCACCGTCACCACTAGAATGCCTAACAGACCAGTTGTACGTACATGTACCTCTGATGTGCGTGTGTCGGAGCGTGTCAGCTTGTCATCTATCACACTGAAACTCAACACCACCGTCTTCAATGAACTCAACGATGACATGAGTTGTTTTTCAGAGAATAGGCTCTGTCTACGAAGTAAACACAAATGTCACGTGATACGCGCGACCCACTTCTGGCATTTTCGCAATGTAACTCAAAGCCCATAGTTAATACTGTGACAGAAAGTGCAAGGACTTAGTGCCAGTAACCACGAACTGTAACCACGGGCGGACAAGACCTGTAGTTGCGCGCGCTGGCTGGGCGGAGCTTACCGCTCAGTGACTCGCTGCGTGAATGCACGCGATTGGGTAACAAAGCCCATATGCTTAAGTACATGTATGTGTTTTACATGGTGTGCGTGTTTACCTGGGTGGTAGACACGTAATATTCATTGTTATAGTTGTTCGAGAGCTGCACGACAGATAAGACGTAGGTAACTGGTGCTGCGTTTTGTGAAATGCTTATGCGAATCGGTACAAAGCGATATACCTGTACATTGTTTACGCAAGCCTGCATGGTTAATGTGTTGGTGGTACAAAGCTGAGACAGCTAGCTGTACATAGCTGACGCAAACTGGCATGGTTAATACGTAGCAGGTGCAAAGCTGTACTGGTTGTACACAGCTTACTGGGGCATGTAATGCTGACTAGGCATGTAATGCTGACTATAGGCACGTAATGCTGACTATAGGCGCTTGATGCTGACTTCGCTTGTGTAATGTTCGTGATGGCTTTTGCGTTCTGAACACTGCAGTTATTGTGCATTGCTGCTGAGGACCCTAGTATTTAAACAGCCCACTTAGTTTCCAATTACTGTGCATTTCTCGATTGTTATGAATAAATCATCTTTATTGTTCATTGTACCGTCAATCCAGTTGTCAAGGAGTCTTTGTTACAGGTTATAGTGTAATTAACAGAGAGTAATCGCAATCATCATAATCGGCGGTATATTTCCTCCAAAACGGACCTGCACCCTTAGCCTTTTAGGGAAGAGCCTTAGGTTGGGAAGATTGTCGTGGCTTTAATAGGTGTCCGACTTATCCTAACAGCCTTAGGTTGGCCCGGGGAGTTCCCGCCACAATACACACGAATAGAGTTTTCACAAAGTGACGCTATCCGTGTGTATTAGCTATGGGCTTTGCATTACTTTGTGAAAATGCCAGAAGTGGGTTGTATCACGTGACATTTGTGTTACTTCGTGGGGACGGTGACAAAATTAGGGGTTCAATTTTCCATGTCCATGTTACATCAGACATAGGAATTTGTTTTTTTAATTCAGCACACATTCCTTGGCGCCTTTTATATCAGGGTAATTACATAAAACAAAGTACCTATAGCAAAAACTTTGAAGTCAATTTCAGCGACACTTGCATGGTAAATTACTTGGTCATGTGTGACCGGGACATCAACAAATATCACAATTTTAGACCCCCTTTTAGACCCCCTTATTTATGGACTAACCAATGGAGAATCAGTTCTGTTCTTGAAAATCAAATTTCTATCGGATGTGTAAACATAATTTTTGCTATAAATACCACCACAAAGTGGTACAAAAGAGAATGGACAGAAATTAAACAAATGTCACTTGCTCCTAAACAATTTGTAAACATTTCTCTTAACCAGTTCGTATTATATAAAAACGTGTCTACATCCAAATTTGTTCCTGAATTCAAGCAGAGCAAGGCCATAAATATCTGTCAGCGACCGGCTCGCAGCGAGCAAGGCCAGAAATATCAGGGTGTGCTACCCACAGATGCCGGCCTAAACCTGACTCGGATCAAGGTTCGTGAAAAACAATCCCGCGCTTGGGCCTAATCAATGTCAAAATAATCCTTGCGTGAACTGGTTAAGATATTGTACTTGTTACAGACGTACATGTATGTATTTGCAACATTATATTTCTAGTGTTATGCAAAAGACTTCTTAGTATAAAGGCTCATTGTAGATAAACCAACTTAGAATCGACCATTTGAGTTTGTTTGCTTTTAGGTCAGTGGCAACACTATCAAGAAACTGGACAGTAACTTGTTTCGTGGTCAAGAGATTAACAAAGTATACAGAGAGATAATGAAGACATTGCCTACTGACCACTTAGCTTATGATCAGGTAGTTATCTCACTGACCCCTGCCTTCTAAACTTTGCCTCGCCATGCACTACCCCACCCAAACCACCACACCCATGAACTGGACATTTAACCTTTGGGGCCCAGTGGTTTATGTTTGTGATTCACGATCAGAGGGTCGGGGTTCGAATCCAGCTGCTGGCCTTATGTTGTGTCCTTGGGCACGCCACTTCACCCCACTTGCCTCTTTCCACCCATGGGTACAGACATTCGCTGGGGAGTAACCTGCGATGGACCAGCATCCCATCCTGGGAGGGGGGAATATTCTCAGTTATTTTATGCTAGAGAAACGAGTTAAACACCAGCCTGATGAGCCACTTGGCTCGTGACAGGCTTTACTTAGAGAGATTATGAAGACATTACCAACTGACCACTTGGCCTATGACCAGGTAGTTATCTCACTGACCGCTCCCTCCTAAACTATTCCCCGCCTCTACAACCAGAAAATAGAAAGTAACTTTAATCAAAAGATTAATGAAGTATACAGAGAGATTATGAAGACGTTTCCAACTGATCACTAATAGTGTATGATAATGTAGTCCGGATTACCATTTCGGTGCTCTACCAACTGAGTTATATAGCCTTGTGTCGGTGGCTCCCTATATTTATCAATATATTTGTTCATCAGGGGATGCTGGTCAACAGCCATCAACCCGTAAATGCCACAGGTTCAAGTCGAGCTCCAGTCAATTTATGTGTTCAATTCTATATAAAATTTCTTAGTCAATTTTTCTTAGTGGCTTATTTGAAATGTATAAACAAAAAGCCTAATGGTGCTGTCCCATGGCGCCGGCTAAGCCCAACGGGCCCTTACCGTTTGATTTAAATGACAAGCGGTGTAAATCTCTCCGGCCGCAAAGATTATATTTTTGTTAAATTTGTCCACCGTGTCCTCAACGTTTCCATTTCGTCTCCTTACCGGGTTCTTACCACATACAACGTCCTCGTACCAGCTAGTGTCACTAGTGTCACTGTGTCTGGAACGGTTTCTGAACGGGTGCGATGTAAACCACACGGCAACAGGCCAGTATGGAGACTTTATGAGGACAGTAGAACGGTAAGAGGACGAAGTAGGTCGGTAAGAGAGCGGTTGAAAGTTAATAGACCGGTGAGGGGTCAGTATGTAGCCGGTATGAGGTGGTGGGTCAACGTTGAGCAAACGGCGAGAGCCCTGCGAGAACCCGGTATGAACACGGTGACAACCCGTTGGACAAAATATGACACGTCATCACCGTCGTCATCGTTTTCACCGCCCCAAAAAACGGGTCCATAACGGCCTCGTGCCGGCCCACTATCCTTTTACCGGGTTCTCGCCGTGTGGTACAAGCGGTGGCACACGGCGAAAGTTTTGGGCATGCCCAAAACTTTTGCCGTGTCTTGCCGGCCAGCTAACGGGCCCCCACCGTGTTCACCGATCGCGCAACGCCCCGCCATGTGCCCTTACCATGTTCCACCGTCCGCACAAAATGTACCACACGGTGGCACATGGTAGGCTTAGCCGGCGCCATAGGACAGCTACTTTACCATCTTGCTTTTCCCCATTTTTAACCTGTTGTTTTAACATTGTTTCAAAATTGTTGCTAGTATCGTGCCTTTGGCGTGGAAATTTCGATTTGATGGCTTCAGACTAGCACCCCTGAACAAAAATATTGACATATTTGGGTAACCAACAACATAGCGCCGGATAGCTCAGTTGGTAGGGCACCGTAATGGCAATCGGGATGTTGGTTCAAGCCCCGCTCCAGTCAATTTCTTTGTTCAAATGTCTTTGATCCAAAAACTGTGAGTCTGTAACCTTCTTGACCATTACTAGATAATAGATGTATACAATTTGGAATAAAACAAAATGTGCAGGTTTATAAACTGAGTTGGAAAAACTTTAAATGCACAGCTCTAAACCTTTTCGAAAATGAAAAGAAGTATGTGTGCTTAGATTTACAGCATTCTCTTGTAATTTCCTTCGTGCAAATGTAGGATGAGTTTATGGAGCATTCCGCCAGCTACCACGCCTTAGCCAACCACACCATCTTAGCCTCCTCAATGATACAGAAACGTGGTCCAGATAGAGTGCTGAACCCGCTCCTAACTAAGACAGAGAACCCACCCTGGAGAGATGACAGAGAAGAATGGTCTAATAGGTATGGCTGTGTCCTGAATCACCTGTCTATTATCGTCCGTCGATGTCATTTTTTTTATAATAATCGATATATCGGAAATTCAATATCGAGTATACCTCGATATATCAATTATTTCCCGTGTACAAGATGAATCCTAAAAACAGCGCTAAATATACTAAAGACCGACAGTTTAATAGGTACGTTGCATACAGGTTTTCGGCTTGATCCTCCGCGCATGGTCCGAACAATATCAAATTGCGCCAGCCCGCGTGTTTATGGTTTATTGAGGGCGCCCTTAAAGGTAGTAAATATCATTTAACTGACCTGTCCGAAGTTTTACAATCATGGATGCCGAGAAAATTGAGAAAAACAGCATTTGTTTTTAACCGGTTTTTAGCCGGACGGCGATCGTGATTTTTTTAAAAGAAAATTATATTTTTCGGAATAATTACAGGATATCTAGCGCCATCATTTTGCTGGATGCCTAGAATCATTATTTACTTTCAATTGAGTAAGATTTTTCCTAATAATTCGGTAATAAATATTTTCGATATCTGCAAATGGTGTATACTACACTATACCTTTAATTATAAGGGCGCCCTCAATAAGCCCAGATAACAGACAGCGCGCCCCGGAACAAATTAACGAACAGCTCGGTCTTGGAATCCAGACTGGCTTGCTAGGCCAATAGCAGGGTGCAGAGAACGCTCTTCGCAATTCCCAACTCGTGATTGGCCACCCCAAAATGTTATCAGAACAAGGGAGGGTTACGTCCCAAACAACCGATAGGCGCATGGCTGGGGCGGCATGGCCGGTTTCTTTTGAGATTTCACTGCGCAAGTGATTGTGAACTATAGCGGCGGGGCGGGTGAAACACAAAGAACAACTTCACAACCGCAGTTGGTCGTCGAACGTATTTTATTTAATAGGCCTACTCAAATGTTCTAAGCTACAAATAAAGACGGCAGCTTTTCTAATATACTAAAGCCCTGAGATTTTCTGGATAATCTGACACTCTTTCAGTGTTTTCGATATCATTTAGGAACATCAAAATTTAGATACATCAAAATTGTCGATATATCGAAATGTAGATACATCAAAATTGTCGATATATCGAAATGTCGATATTTTGATATTATTAAAAAAGTGACATCGGCGATATCGACGGACGTTAAGGTTACTGTCTATGGCTACCGGTAGCGCATGATGTGTATATAGAAAGTAGACTCTGCCGTAACCAATATGCAACCTATGTAAAAACGACAATTATTGTCCAATACTACTTTGACTTTTATCAAATGTAGTTATAGTCAACATTTTGTTTGCAATTAGTTACACATCCTCGAATGGGTGCAACCCAACTAGTCTAGTTCCTTAACCTGATAATTCCCGGATGTCTGTAAATTTCTCTCTTTTTTTTTTTGGGTGGGAAACCAGACTACAAGAACAAATTTGTTTTTCTTTTTGTTCCAGCATTTATGAACACAAACTTTTAATGTGAGTGTAACAATATTTGCTATTCCCATTTCCCCCTTTTTTTTTATTACAACAGAAGCAAATAGCGTATACTACCTTTAAAATCGAAAATCTTGTGGCTAAAGCCAGTTCATACTTTATGCGGAAGCGATACAAATTTGACGTCACAGAGCATTCGCTGAAAACATTTGTCGGAGTTGAAATGTGTTCAACTTTTGAGAATTCGCACCCCGAAAATTTCCTGTGATTAACAAAAATCGCATTTGTGTTTGCTTTTGTGCCGAGTGTAAACCAAGTCGCTCTGAATGAGCTACTTGAATGCACCCTTATTTACAATCATTGTATTTCTGTTGCCTTTTATATCCAGTCCCATCTTCAATGCCACATTTGCCAAGAAACCCACCCAACAAGGCTACACACTTGCAACAAGCACCTTCTTGGAAACCTTGACGCCCAACCTCAACCTCGGGGGTGGCACCCCGGGGCAGGACCAAGCTGGGCCTAGTGGCGGGTTACTAGCTGGCACTGGTCCAGGCAGGTTGGATCTGGATAGAACCGGTATGGGTAAACCGGTCTCTCAAGGTTTGATGGCCGATCGGAATACCAGGTCCTATGCTACATGATTACCGTAATTTCCTGCGGTAAAGCCGCACGGCGGTTAAGGCGCAGGTCCCTAAAATCACCCAAACAAATTTCAAACGTCAACAGATAAAGCGCACTGCCGAATAAGGCGCATGCTTGAACGCACCCAGAAGAACACCAGGCGCCACCCGGTGTAGGTACATCGCCACAAAGGGGTCATTTTGTTGCCTTAGAAGGATCCCACTATTTTGAATTTGCTGAGTACTTGAGTTTATCTGGCACGCAAACAATGTATGAAAACTTCAAACCAGTAGTCACAATATCGCACGAGGTTTGCCGATACATATCATGTATCACTGCAGTATAAACTGCATGCACATGTACATCACATGCAGCGATCGCGTGCATGGTATCCCTAATTGCGACACCCCCTAGTCTTTTTTCCCCCTAGTCGTTGTGAATGCTCCGCGCTGTGTAGTTCGGATGGTGAATTGCATGAAGCCGGAACGTAGACGAAAAAACGTTTAGAAAAAGGCCACATAGTACGGGCCAGCTTTTTATCGCTGTTGTACGCGTCATGCAGCGCACGCTGTAGTCTTGTTTGCAAGACGATCTTAATCGCGGTATATGCAGCGCGCGTAGGCCGCCGATGCGGTAATTCGCGCGTGGTCTACGGCGTACGTTAGAGGGCGCCCCGCATCGCGAAAAACGTCTTGCAAACAAGACTACGCACGCTGCCGAGTGCTAAATCACATACATGTACGGTCGTAGGGGGATCAACACATCGCGGCATTGTTAATGGAAACACGGTCACAATGTCCGGAGAGTTGGGCTAATTGGTTGACCGCATTATTGAGTAAGATTGCGGCGTTCAAAGAATTCTTCACACAAAGACCATCACTTTGAACTCAAGCGACATCATATACGGCGCACTGAAAGATAAGGCGCGGCGATGTTTTTGTGGTCTAGAAAGTCAGATAAGCCGCGTCTTTACCGCAGGAAATTACGGTACACCAAATATTTATCCACACAAGTAAAATATACCTTTTCTTTCCTTGTTCTTATAAGAAATGTAACTATTGATCTTTAAAGATAACAACAAATAATTGTAAATGGATATTTCGTCTCTGAGATATGGTACATATGGTTAAAGATTGCATGTGCCAAACCTGCTTATAAGAGCTTGATTTAAAAAAAAAAAAAAATACACTTCAACTAAGGAGTTTTATACTTCAATTTCTTTTTCAAGTGTTTCTTTAATATCATCAAAGTTTAAGTATATTATGACTATTTTTTTCCTTTACATGTTCTTTAGAAATATTTCCTAGAATTAAAATAATGATGTGCATTAATTGATCAACTTCAGATACGCACTCAAACTCTGTCAAAAGTGTTTCCTTCTTTCTTTTACGACCCTGTACTATTCATGGCTTATCTGACAACAGCAGAGTACTCCCTGGTGGACAATCAATCAGATTTCCCCAGCAGTGCTAAGCTTCCTGGCCCAAGTCCAACATAATCCATTAAAATGTATTCACATCGGGCCTGCAGGACTAAGTCCCCCCAAAACATCTGCCAAAATAGGGGAAGGATTTTGATGGATTTGGCAAGGTTAGGGTTAACAAATGGATCCGCAAGCTTTTTCATGACCTCGTTAACATTCTGGTGAATATTACAGGAAACTGATTTTCTGGGAGCAGTTTTTCACATGTCGGAGAGTGACCACGACAAAGGTGATGCAAATAAATCAGATAAAGATGTCCTAGCTCTTCCAAAATGGCCAAACAAAGGTGAGAATGGGTGCATGTCACAGACCCCGTTCCCACTTGATCCTCCAATTGGGGGATCCGATCCGGCAATTTGGTGATGAGTGGGAACGCTAACCGCAAAAAGGGCGATCAAGATCCAAAAGGGGGATCTTGATCCTACTTTCGAGCAGGATAGAGATCCCCCAATTGCAGGAATTGGTGGATCAGGATCAAGTGGGAACGGAAAGGTGGATCATGATCCACCAATTTGACCTGGTAACTTCCGACCAGCTGGGCATTTAGAGCGAAAAAATATAAACCGCGCCAAATGTTGTTTATACCATGAACTCCATACAGCATACGTACATGGCGCTAGTTCCTTTTGTGACTGGCACACATGTCGTGTACTTCGTGTTACAAAAGGAACAGTGTTGCGCCATGCATTGTGAGGGAACCTGAACTTTGTGTTCTATATGTATACGTTATAGCTTGCATTGCACATGCGCAAACATGGATTTCGATCGCGTCCTTTTTCAATGTTGTAGCTTCGGTTCCGTCCTCGTGTAGTTTTCCTCTGCTGACAATTTCATTTAAATATCTGCATTTTTCTTTCACTTAAGTTCAAAATATTTCTATTAGATTGCTCATTTTTACATCCTGTAATTGGCATCAACTGCAACTGCCTTCGGAAGTATAGTTGCATTTGTCCGGTAGTTTTGTTTGTTAAGCCTGCTCGCAAAGCTAGAGCGCAGTCAAAGATGGCGACTAACGTTAGTAGCAAATCGGGCAAATGTTCGCATGCATGTTGCACACGTTACCAGTTTGCATTGGAGGATGTGTATACACGCAAAGTTTTCCGGAATTAAAAACGGATGACAGTTAAACACGTCACAAGCAAGGCCAGAAATATCTGTCAGCAACTGGCTCGCAGTGCAACATCAGGGTATGCTACCCACAGATGCCAGCCTGAACACGTCTCGGATCAAGGTTTGTAAAAAGCAATCCTGCTTCTGGGCCCGGTCAATGTCAAAATAATGCAGGAGCAAACTTGTCGAAGAATCCTGGATTAGGTGCGTCAAACTGGGCATGACTGACACGAGCCTGGTGTTGCCTCGGAAAATGACTCTTGCCGAATTTAGTGCTATAGGCGTTGAACCTTTTTATTTTTTGTGATGAGTGTTTATAAATCTGTCCTTATGTTCTTATGTTCTTATATATTTGAGACCGACATTGCAAAAATAGTGTCTAGAAGCAGAGGAAAATACAGTTTTCTTTTTAATAATAAATAATAAATGTTCCTACCTAAAAAGTTCAACAGCATTAAAAATCATTGTGTCAGTCAGGTTGGCGCAGTGGTTCTTCTCTTTCCTTTTTGTATATGGCATGGGTTAGATTCCTGCCCTGGTCCACATGTGGATTGGGTTTTCAGTTCCTGCTTTATTGTTTGTCTAAGATTTCCTCCCACCTCTGAAACTGAACGCTTCTTCATTGAATCTTCTCTCACAGTTTTCTATAGACTTGTGCGCTATATAGTGCCTTAGGAATTTTGTGAGAGATCCATGGTTTCATCAAAGATTTAAACAATTAAATTGACTGGGTTTGGCCCTTTAACCTACGGATTACCGTTCTAGTGCTCTGCCAAATGAGCTAACAGCCCTGTGTTGCCGTTTCCTTAAATTTGTCAATATTCGATTTTTCCTTTGTGTTTTTTTTGTTGGAAGCAGAAATCTCTCCAGACCTCTGCCATTCCCGAGCCCCTGAGTTCCCAAGACAGACTAGAAGCAATCTGGAACTCATTACAGATGCCCGACAATCTCAAACTGGACATGGCCATAAAATACAGCTCAGATAACCACATGGACAAGCTAGAAAGTGTAAGTACTAGTCCACAAGTGAAAGCAGCTGGCTAAAGAAGCAATTACGTAAGATCTGAAGAAACTGGTACCGGTAATTAGCACAGAAACAGGATCACATCAACGCAAACATGGCCACCACTCACTACAGTTGCTTTTTTGTGTTGTTTCGTTAGGAAAGTGGACACAAATCCAATTGTGACTTTTATGATTACAGTCCACAGCAAAACAGTTGACCATCGCGAGGTAGCATTTATTGACCAATTTACCAAATGATTTACTTCACTTCAAATGCCCATGCAGTACTGGGTGCATCAGTTGCCAAGTGTGTGACTTGATCTATCACTAGAGTTACGAAACGCTTCTCACATTGCATAATTAGACTTCAATGTTAGCCAGTACATATGATTGTAAATTCATTGCCGGTTCAAATCAACATTACAGATTCTATAGTAACCCCAAATTAGCCATATATGGAGCCAATCTGTAAAAAAAAATTAAAAGAAGCTAATTTTAACTGATTTTGGTGGGTATGGGTATGGACAACTACCAAAAAAAGGAAGGAAGGTTGGGGAATGTTTTTTTATTAGAGGTCAAAGGTTATTGACCCCTGCCAGCTAAATCACTACTAATTATATTTCAGCAACAAAATATGGTATATAGATGATCTTGGTGTCAAAATGCACAGAATTACAAAAGAAGATGACATAAAATAATTATTGACCCTTAAGACCAAATCCTGTAGAAGTAGTGCAATTGTGTACTGCACATACAGTGGATCCAGCTCTTTGTGATTTCCTTGCTGATTGAAATGTTTCTGGAGAAATACTTCACTCTATTTCCTGAAGATTCTATGAAACCCAAGTTTCATTATATTATCCACTATCCCAAATTGATGCTAACATTTGGCCCACTTGTCCATTGTTGGACACTAAGGTTTGAAGGAAAACACTTGTATTTCAAAGAACTGTCCCACCACACCAAAAACAGACGAAATCTTTCAAAGACACTTGCAACCAGACAATGAATACTATCAGGCATGGATGAGAGCTACTCATACAGGTTTTGTTGATGCTGTTGAGCACACTGGTGGGAATTTGTTGCTGGTACGGCTGCTGTTACGACCAATACAGGAAACACTTCAGCCACTGCTTGGGGACAATAAATTCGTTTATGTTGCAAAGAAAGTGCAGTGTAACAACACATGGTACAGTCAAGGTTTGGTAGTTGCTGTAGGAACGACACCAAGAGGTTTTGTTCAGTTTGGTGTGATTGAGCTTTGTTGTCTAATAGGCGGCAGCGTATATCTTGTTTGCAAGCCAGCTACAAATACTCGATTTGTATCCCACATCCATGCTTTTGAGTTGACACTTTCTGCTAATGATTTTGTAGTGAAGGTTTCAGATCTGCTTGACCACTATGCACTCGGTGTCTACAATAGTGACAACGGTAAAATAGTTGTGCCACGTCATCATATAAATATTCCTGAGTTTTGAAGGTATGCAGGTATCACTGTTGATTCCTGGTGGTCATAGATAGTAACCTAGCTGCGCATTTTTATCACATATGTCTTGCAAAGCTCATTGCATGATACTAGATAGTCCAAAGTTGTTTGTGCTGCATCCAAAGCTTGAGAGTAGTCAATAAAGGACATGTAGACTGGGAAATTAATTTCTATAGATTTCTCTATTATGATTCTGATGTTTGCTATCTGGTCTCTTGTGCCCGGCCCTTCTTTTCACAAAACCTGCCTTTTAATTCTGGAGGGCCATATCTTACGTTGCATGTAATTGCTTCATAAGCGTCCTCTCACTATAATAACATAATTATAAAAAGCTCTTGCTTGCATACGTGCTACAGGAATGTAACTCCACCTCCCTGCATTTCTTTTTAAGGAAGGACTTATTATTGTTCTACGCTGAATTCTGGTCAGATCCTTATACTGTCTTTCTCGGATTGTACACCCCTAATTGCCTTCATCATGTTTATCTTCTGTCTTTCATCTGATAGTTCAACAACTTCAGACATGTACATTCAGACAGCAAAAAAATCCAGGTTACTGGAGAACATATTGCAAATGCATATATACTTCCAGGCATGTGATCCAATGTGTACAACCGCAATCTGTTGACAAGAACTGATATATGTGATTACGTTACTTGGTCAAACAGTACTAAGTATAAGTCATAAAGTGAGTCTGAATCACTATTTAATAATCTGAATTATAACACCTCACTCACAGATTCTGTGTCTTGATTGGCCGAGAGTGCGGCACGTGTCACTTGCTCTTTTTACTATTTTTTACTTGTGCTATCCAAAAAGACTATACTACGCAAAAAGGACTATGCGCATAGCAACACACGAAATATGCGCATAGCAACAAAAGCGTGACTAAAACCCAGACGTGTGTTTCGGTGCATTGCGTAAACATTGCTCTGTCACCTTCGCACCCGTTCATCAAGGCAACAAAGTACACGTATGATCGAGAGACGTATAATTAGGAGATTTTTTTTTCATTACTATACTTTCAGGAAGCTTAAATTGTGCAGAAACTGTGAGTGAGGTGTTATAAAACAAATATTGACTGCTTTATTTCGCGGTATAGTAAAACTAGCCTCCCTCGGTGATCCATGGAGCATTCTATTTTCCCTCGGCTTCGCCTCGGGAAAATAGAATGCTCCCTGGATCACCCCGGGAGGATAGTTTTACTATACCACTCAAAGCAGTCAATATTTGTATACTGTTGACATTTTTAGATTCCTGTTTATCTACGGCAATCAACAAAAACAAGTTGACATGTCATTAGAGGATGAGGGGAGCAAGGTACATGTTGGGGACATAAAGAAGCAGGCTTGCCAGTTGTTCACCCTCCAGAAGGCCCAGGTTAAGCTATGGGATAGGACATTCGAGGACTGGGTCGATGCAGACAATGACCAGGAAGAAGTGCAAAACAATAGCAAAATACTGGTAGATGTTGCTGAACACTAAGTCACGGCCGAAGATCCAACTCCTGATGTTCCAGCAACACTTCCACCTTCTTCATTTAGGTACGCTCGAGATTGTTCCAGACTATTAAAACAAGTATCCAAGACAGAGGTGTAACAATGTTCTAGTTTTATGTCAGGAACTACATACATTGTACAATAACTTTGATTTATTTGTATATTTTAACTTCAGAGGACATCAGGCAGAGTCATCTTCTATCAACTGGACGGGAAGGTACAAACTACCCGATTTTCCATGCGAGGTCAGCAGTCCTGGAGGCAATCTACAGCGGTGTGAAAAAAAATACATAGTAAGCATTG
Organism: Crossaster papposus; assembly: GCA_037893245.1. Lineage (NCBI taxonomy): Eukaryota > Metazoa > Echinodermata > Asteroidea > Velatida > Solasteridae > Crossaster > Crossaster papposus. The sequence goes on along the minus strand of JBAIAA010000049.1, from coordinate 2,535,665 downwards.
TTTTAGATTTTAACACATTACATATAACAACCTTTTCTAATTTAAATATTATAACTTTGGATTGGATTGAATTTATGAGTACAGTACTAATAATAGTCAGCAGCTGTAGTCTGCACATTCTAAAATTACCAATAGCTAATCTGTTACTGTTTTAGTATTCAGACTATACTTTCTTTAATTTGAATTTGCTATTCACTGACAAAATTCACATTATTAGGAAAAGGCAAACAAAACCAGAAATAAGGAAATGTTCAGGTCGGGTGAGTCAGATTGGCACGGTGCATGTTATAATATACTCTCCTTCGGTTTCCACTGCTGTGGCCGAGGTGCGATTCCTGCTGGACCACACGTGCATTTTAGTTTTCAGTCCTTACCTGATTCTGTGTGTTTTCCCCAGAATATTTTTGGGGGGTTTTCCTCCAATCTCTCAAACTGTAATTTCTTCTTATTGTCTTCTCAGTCTATAATGTTTCTTCATGCATGTGAGCTATAGGGTGCCTATTTCTAGGGCACTTTTAAAGAATCCTTGGATTTATTACCAGAAATAATTATAATCAGATTCGCTTCTGTCAATCAGATCAACTTCTTGTTGTTAAGAAAGAATATTGAAACTTTGATACAATTCTATATTTATATGTCTATACTTAGGCTATATATATACTATATTTATATGTTTTATACTGCAGCTACCCAACATCAGCTCAATACAACCACCTCATTGGTGTTCTCTTCGAACGGTTCCCCAAGTTGGCCAAGCAGCCAAATATGTCATTGGACACTGCATCGGTAAGTTTGAACTATAAACAAATATGTACCGAGTGGTGTAGTAAAACTTGCCTCCTGAGGTGATTCATGGAGCATTGTTTTCCTTAATAGGCAAAGCTATGAAGTACAGAGGGAGTTTTACTACAACACGAAATAAAGCAGTAAATATTTGTTTTATAACACCTCGCCTACATATTTTGCTTGGTTTCAAAAATGTAATATACTTTAAATCTAAATACAGTTAAAATGAACTTCTATTTCAATACAACATTTGTGAAAAATGTATTTGCTCACTAATCCCAAACCACCTTTTCCATGGATGCTATTTGGCCGTGCATATAATTTGTGGGTGAGGTGTTATAATGTAATCGATTTGGATAAATATAGATTACTTCTGAAATGGGTCACAACTTTTAATAGGATTCTACTTTTACCTCTAACACCTCCCCCTCCCCCTCCCCCTCCCCCTCCTCCTCCAAAATTAAAATGACTTTCTTATGCACCCCCTCCTCCATAATTTAATTGACTTTCTTATGCACCCCCTCCTCCAAAATTAAAATGACTTCCTTATGCACAAGCTGTAGTGCAGTATGTCATTGTTTCTTTCAATTAACAGACTCTCTGGAAATACAGACTTCTGTATAAATTTGCGAATTCACGTAGACGTGATGACAACAAGATCCAAGTGGTCATCAAACATAAGAGAAAGCCGGGGAACAACCCACTATTTGGATCACCTAGTGCCAAAAGACAACCACCACAATGGGGCATTGCAACTATATCAACCATCCAGACCTTCTTCTGAGGACGATGCTTCCATTCAAGCACACATTCACTGGATGCAGCAAGAAACATCGAAGAGGAAACCTAACTATTAGCGAATCCAGTTAGCAATGTCCATGACCCTCTCTGACCGGCGTCAGCTCATCACAAAGGAAGGAGCATCACTGAAGAAGATACAACAGACGTATCCTTGGCTCTTCGATGAAGACGAGGTCCGTTTCTTTTGTGCAAATTATAAATTATAAATTATAAATACATGTATGTTGATAATCAGAACTCTTTGTCATTAAATATACAAATGTTTAATAACGTCATGGCTTTGTTTACATATGCACTTTCCTATGGAAGTAAAGTCGGAACACCAGACGATGTAGGGACAGACTCGCTCGTAGGAAAGCGCACATGTACACATATAATCTAAACTGATATAATCTAAACTGCTGTTAACATGTTTTAAAACATGAATCTAAACAACCTTTGAACACAACAGTGTATGGGTAATTCCTAATGATTTGCAAGGCTATTTGCCCATACACATGGATAACATAGTGCTAGAAACCTAAATAAAACTTTAACGACATCACATTAAAAAACATAAAGGTCAACCATAATCTTGTATCACAGGCACTTTGCACTTGGTGATAATCAATAATTGACAGTAATGCACGGTGCTGTAATTGTGATGACGCCCTGTTTCAAATAGGGCTATATTCAAGTATTTAAAATATGTTTTGAATATACAATTTATTATCACATATTCGAAAGTGCTCGGTCAAGAGGTGACACAGACATTCCCTACATCAGACTTTATTACAATGTGTGATACATGTACCGTAAAATCCCTGTTTTAATAGATGCAGACTGAGTTCGACGCCTTAGAGAAGAACAAGAGGGACCTCACGATCTTTTGCAGGCAGGTCTACAGAAGTATGCAACTCCGATTCTCAAGATTTACAGGGGTTCGAAGAAGATGAAACCCCTTCTTGTGCAGGCACTGGAAGAAGTTGGATTACAGCGCGAGGAGAAAAGTCGAAAAGGTACAAAAGCCTAAACTAGCCCAATGGCCTGCACTTGTCACAAATTGACAATATAACCACACAACTTAATTTTTATTTTTTTTTGTAATTTCCTAGACACCTCACATTTTTTAATAGAAAAAATGCTATTCAGATATTTTGTTGGTCAAGTATTCGATATAACAGCGTAGCCTTACAAAACTTGTTTTAGCATTAAACCTTAAGCATATGGCACTCTAAAAGGACAATGCCACCTAGACCGTTACAGTTGTGCGCACAAATTTAATTTAATTTTGTGTGCACAACGGCATGTTCAAGTGTGTACAGCAAAACAGCTTTGGAGAAAGTGGCATGTGTCCAAAATATCCACGTCATGTATAACTTGAAGGAAATTAAACTGTGTGTGCTATCTTTTAATTTGTATATAATAGCCCCTCCCTAATGAGATTTGAAGGTTTGCATGATGAAAAGTTAATAAGATAAGTTGTTTGTGAGAGCACATCGTGGCAAATCTCTGTGTGGCTCTCAAATTGTCTTTCTCAAATGGTCTTTTGCTTAATATATTTTTTAATAGAGGCTACTTACATTACTGCAGCTCTGGCTGTTCCATCTCTGTTGAAGGAGGACGTTGACAATCTGATGGTTCTTGGAGAGGATTCGGATTTGGTAAGTTTTATTGGGAGGTTTACAGAATTGACCTATCGCCGTTGAGAGTTAGCTTGAAACGCGCAGTTGCAATTATGTGGAATAATTGCATAAAAGCTATCTGACCGGATACAGGAGTTGTCTTATATTTCTGAGAAAACTTTGCCCACGTGTACATGCAGACTTTCGTGAGACAACTAATTGCAAAAAGTCACTTGTTAATGTGTATCTGAATAATGCAGACTTCCCAGACCCCACTCACATATTTTAACATTCGAGAATAGGAAAAACTTAAGAAATATGAACAGAACAAACGGGCCGATGAGCATTTGCATTAAATTTGAAATGCATTTGCATATATTGCGTTTCAACGAACCGGGCATATAATGTGTATGTAGCCAAATAAATGCCTGTATATTTAGATTTTTTTCAACAGACACTACGATTGGATAATGGTCCTGAACGGTGAAAGGTCAATTCCATAAAGAAACAAGAATTTAATGAAAAACATAAGCCACATTGCATAAAATCTTGAACGGATAGTTACTGGCTTAGGTGATTTCAAACAATGGCAATTGTTTTCAACAGAAACAGAACAGGCACATATATTGGCCCATATAATTGTTCAAAATCATCCAAGCAGTATTTGCGGTAATTATGGCCTGTGCTCCGTGGCTTCTTGATCGTGTCATATTTTTGATGTACAATGCAATGCATGTTATTTTATTACATATTTAGGCTTTAGATGTGTCTTTATCATTGGAAAATTATAGAGATTGTGGTATAAAAATTAATGCATGACCTTGAACCATTATGTTAGTGCCCCGCTCGGCTGCGGCCGCAAGTTCGACTCGTGTTATGAGTAGCATTAGAGCAGTACTGTGGGTATAGGTGGAGCCGGGTCTCGGTGATGATTTTTTTTAACAATCCTTGAAATATGCTTTGTACCCCATCAACTTTTTTACTTTTCCACATTGCTAGGGAAAATCCCTTCCTTTGGTTTTTGAGTGAGTAAGAAACAATCATGTGTCACTTGATGACACCAATTTGATTCCTGAATTATTTTTGTTTGGTACAATTCACACATGTAAATTTTGCAAGGTTTCAAGATTTTGGCAACACAGTATTCTTTTTAAAAATATTCTCATATTTTTCAGATATAGCTTTACGTATATCATGCTTAATACTCAATTGTTTTCTTCTTTTCTTATATTTTGTCAACAGAAGGATTTTCCAATAATTCGGGGAGATGAAAGTAATTTCACCTCATGTACTACTTTTGATGTGGTGATTGATGGCATAGTTGTTAGCAGCTCCACTGACCTACTTATGGCCCTCTCTGTGTACTTGGCAGGATTCTATGTCATCAACTTGGCTTATCCCTCGTGTCTTAAAAAGACATGTACTTTCTTCCAGAAGGTGATCCTGAACATCCAAGATAATCAGAAGCCTGAACGAGATGTTGTATCCTTACTGGAGAAGCTTACACTAAATAACTAAGAAATCAAGATATTTCTTAAGATTGATGTTCAAATGTTTTAAAGTTGTATGTGCATAGTTTGGTTCATGTTTCCACATGTTTCACAAAACATTAAGCAATGCTAACTCCACTTGTGCAACATTTAACTTTGCGCAATATTTAAGAAAATGTACATAGTAAGTTTGTGACTTATGAAACAAATAATGGTGTAACTTATACAATTACATTAATTGACATAAGTTACGGCACAGAAACTTTGAATGAACCATTTTATTATCACCTTAACAAAACATTCGTGGCATTGTTGTTTATTAACCTGTGTTGCTGTGTAATTTTAAAGAAATTTGAAGAAAAAAAATGAAATTCAAAATGGTAGGCAAAGGGGATTCAAAGCCTGTTTTATGACAGAACCGAAACAATTGAAGAAAACAAGTTTCCTTGTCCAAGATGTTAAAGTTATGTAAAATGTTACACATCTTCGCAAAGTTGTTTGAAATTGACCATTATTTAATGGCAGTGCAACATATTTGTTTCTAAACCAGTTCATGTAGAAATCTGTGTATACGCGCAAAGTTTTTCCCAGAATTTTAAACCGATGATGGATAAACCTTTACATGGAAGGCCGTAAATATATGTCAGCGACAAAGGCCGGAAATATCAGGGTGTGCTACCCACAGATACTGACACGAAATCGAGGGTGTGAAAAACAATCCCAGATTCCTGGTACGAACTGGTTTAAATCCTAAGCATGGCACATGTTAAATACTTTTATTAACCAGCTGATAACGTTTAGAAGGTTTTAAACCATTGGTATTACCAATTAATTGTTCTTAAACGTCTTTTTGATTTATTTAAGATTACAAATTGAGACGATGATATGGTAAAAATTTGTTGTCCTTTTCAGGAAATTTCTATGCATTCTTGCTTGAAAAAAACATGTTGAGAATGTAGTGTCAAAAGAGGTCATAATGGGGAAAAATGTACAATGTAATTAGATGGCCACTCAAAGATCTGGGTAATCATAATAATATGGCTTAGAATTAATGTTATGGATGTTTATATTGAGGTTTGATATTAATCATTGAGACTCAAAATAATTGGTACTTCAAATGTTTGATAAAATAAAAGCTGATTAGCCAAAATAACATACGAATGTTGTAAACTTCTAACAGTTTTGTTACACTCTTGTACATCATTTACAAATGTAAAATGTCACAAACTTTGAACCAAAATATTTGTCATGGATGATCTCAAAAACATGCGTAGAAGTGGCTTTTGACCAAAGTGTGGCATTCGACAAACAATAATCATGCAACTATGTGTTAAAGAAGACAATGGGTCTTTTTACAAGCGCTCTCATTTTATCCCCAAATGTTTTAATTGGAAAATTATTTATTGGGATTTACCCATTGTTCAAATATACTGCGTGTTACAGCAGCTGTATCTTCTTGAGAGATGTTGAAAAAATAAACAGTATTAACAAACAAAAACAGAAATCTTTGTGTTTCTCTTGGAGGTGTCATCATAATTCTGCAGTGGTAGATCCAAGGAGCTTGACATTGGCACTGTGACCCAATCCATCCAGTAAGCTAAACATGTCCTAACACCGTGCTATACTTGGATCTGCCACTGCTACAAATTTCAGTATGTCAGATTTCTGGAATGACAAATGTTAAATCATCAAAGCTCATTAGTCACTGGACTACAGTGTGATTAGTCAGAAGTTCAATTACAAGTCGCTTGACTAACAGATTAGTCGTATCAGACATGATCCTATCCTTGTCATATGACTAATTCGGTTAGTCAGAAGTTCAATGACGAATCGCGAAAGTCACTTGACTAAGAGATAAGTCGTATCAGACATGGTCCTATCCTTGTCATAGGACTACTTTTATAAGTCAGAGTCTTGACTGATTTAGTTAGTCATCAACAGTAGGTGACTAATTTAGGTAAGTCGTACGAGTCATTGCTCTGGACAATTTTTTTTTAGTCAAAATGACAAACTAATTTTTAGAGTGTACACACACACACACGCAAGTGGGTAAATGCCGTCAATAGGGGACGGGGCATTGTCCGACCGTCTTTCCTCTTTTGTTTGTACTCTAACGTTTTCGGATGATCGCCATAGGGTTTGCACACGAGTCTGAATCGGGGACCTTTGCGGAATAGGGGACCCCATTGTTCCCTTTGTCCTACGTCCCCTATTTCAATCAAAAACAAACGCACACACACAGCTCTGTTTTGACCGGCAATCGTGGACGGGGTATTGTCCGACCGTCTTCCCTCTTTTGTTTATACTCTAACGTTTTTTGATGATCGCCATAGGATTTGTACATGGGAATACCCAATGTTATACCCAATCCCCATTGCTTTGCGCTTGCACCGTCGATCGAGGACCGAATTTTTCCATTTATACCGCCGACCGAGGGGATTTTGTTTCCTTTGTTCTCCTTTGTGTCTCGCCCCTCGGTCGTTATGTGGTACCAGAGCTGGCAGGCCCGCTGGAACACATTTTTTCCCGGGGGTGGGTACTTTATTTGATAAATTTGTCGGCAAGCGCGAAGCCATTACGGCGTGGGGTCCGGGAGCTTTGAGTTTATAGATGCTCTGTGGTGCAATCTGAGCGTTTAATTGACACTTTTACTGCATTTGTAAAGTGTAAAAGATATTTCAAAATTTCGTTTTTTGGGGACACTTTTGAACAATTTTGTAATAATTTTGTATGCTGAAACTTCTTAAAAAGATGACGGATTCCAAAATATCGCTGAATACCTGTAATCCACGACTCAACCCAACTGTTAAGTAATGAGTATTTTATGTATTTTATGGTGCCCTTTATGGTGTGTACAAACAAACGAGTGTTATTCCCATCATAAGACCCCAGAGCTATTTTGTCATAAATTATGCAAGGTCTCAATAAAGCACTCTTCAGCTGAAATGTACTCTGTAGTGATCTCACAATTTTGTTGAGTTTACCCTGGATTTGGGGGAGACCCTGAGATTTCCCCCCCCCCCCACCCCCCCCCCCCCCACCCCCCCCCCCACCCCCCACCCCCACCCCCACCCCCCCCCCCCCCCCCACCCCCCACCCCCCCCCCCCCCCCCCCCCCCCACCCCCCACCCCCCCCCCCCCCCCCCCCACCCCCCACCCTCTCCTGGCCTCTCCAGAGCGTAATTCTTAACTCTTTTTTTCTTTTTTTGTGTAAAACACGCATCTGGGGGATCAGTTCTAGCCACATTATCTCTGCTAGATGACAGTCCAGGGTTCGTGGACGGGCAAATACATCAAACGTCTGCAGGCCAATTGGGTTAGACATTCCCTAAAAGCGGGAGTTTCAAACCCTGTCTCTGGTTTTGGCGACGCGATGACTTTTTAGTTCAATCAGTGATTGATTATTACCGGTGATAATATGCCGTCCCCTTTTTTTTCTCTTTTGGAAGGGGAGCAGGGCATATTTTCTGTGCTATGCACTTCTTCAGTCACCATTCTTTTAGTTCACTTTCCTTTCCTTGTTTTGATTTGTGTATCGGTTTATATGACAAGTGGCAAGGACAAATACCGGCTTTTTTTTTGGGGGGGGGGGGGGGGGCGGTGTCTTGACTTATTTATTTTGTTTTAGTCTTGAGATTCATTTCCTTGATCATTGTTTTGTTCTTCCAATAGGATTTGCAGATTCTCCTCATCAAAATTTTGTTCCTCTTGGTTGGATTGTGGAGTCCTAGATCGAACAAGTTCATATTTTATGTTTTTGTGCCGTTTGTATGCCAGGATAGGTTGGGTATCAAATAGCCTATTTAGGTATTCGTTTTCACTAATCAAGTGCCAGTGTTTGAGGATAGCCCGTTTGAGGGCTGGGTGCGCGACATGTGGGGAGTGTGGTAGGACGAACACCAGTGGGGTATTGTTTTTGTTTTTTTCACGCTTAGGGTCCGCGGGAGTCTTGCCTCTTTGAGAAGGGAGGGCTAGGTCTTCGTTTGTGTATCCGCGCTTTTGAAGTTTGTCTTCGAAGAATTCAACCCTCTCCTCAAAGTCTTTTAAATGGGTACATAATACGTTTGTATCTGGTCACTTCGCCCTTGATTAATCCGCTAAATACCGACTTAGGGTGTGCTGAATCTCGAGCTAGGTACTGAAATGTATCAGTTTTTTGGATAGCTACTCGAGTGCCCAATATCCCTTCATGTATGAATCGTTCGCCTTTGTAGATAAAAAGGTCGAGAAAAGTGACTTGGCGGTGTGAGATCTCAGACGTGAACTTCAGCGTTGGATGAATTTTATTAAGTGATTGCACTAGGTCAGCAGCCTGCTTTTCATTTCCGTTAACGATTATAAGAACATCGTCTCTATATCCCATGTAGCTCACAATTGAGGGATTGTGAGGGATAATGTTTTCTTGTTTGTATTTAAATAGGGTTATGTCACAAATCTCCGGACTGCATTCGCTGTGCCCATGGCCACGCCAATTTTTTGTCTTCACATATGCAACACGTCTGTCTCGTTACTATTGCCATCACGTTTCTTCTGTCAGCCTGGAACCGAAATAAGACATTCAATATATATTTAAGCAAATGCATAGCACCAGATGTTGGGGTGATTCACATTTTTAGTATATTAAATAGGCCTACCTAAAGTAATAAAATTGGTGATCGGTGAATATTCAGGTGCAAATGTATAATAAAATTTAGATTTGTGGCGGCCATATTAAATTGTATCCATGACCATTACCTCCAATCACGTCGTAACCTATTCCAAATGATTTATTTTGCCTAAAAAACATATAATAGAATTTCAAATAATTCAAATATCTCTTCTGACAGCGAATATATGATGCATTACATATTAATGGCGGCCATCTTGGATTTTTGCACATTTAACACATTTCCGCAACAGTAATTTCTTAGGACTTTTAATATGTTATTCAGGACACCTTATAGATGACCTCTGTGCCCAAATAAATTCTGTTGCATTTTTTTCCATTTCAAAAGTTAGTTTGCCTGGACTACTATATCCACCAGGGTTTTGCAAGAACTAGTTACGCGTGTCAAGAATAGACCGCCCGAACTCGGCCTATAACTGTAGAGTATGGGAACAATATTTGAAATCACACGTTGTAAATTCGCTGCTCCCGTGATTTTTTTTACAAGCCGTCCTAAAAGGACAGTCGCATTGCGAGTCGGAAATCTGGCTAAAAATTGTTTTCTTAAAAAAAACAATTTCTGAACGATATTTGCACACCAAGAAGCTTACATTTTACTTTTCAAAACGCACCTCGTTAGAAAACGGAGACCAATTCAAACAAAAGAGGTAGGTTTTTATCTTAAGCTATCCGGAACTAGGAAATATCTGGCAGTAGGAAAACGACTGTACTACGAGTTGACTCGAGAGACATGGAATAATTAATTAACGCCCCACCTCTCCCAAAATCCACCACTGGAAGAAAATGCCAAAACAGTTCATAAACGTGGTGAAACTGCAAGGAGAAATTTAACTCGTTCAAGTTCTGGTATCTCTGAAACTCCGATAGTCTCACTCCATCCAACGTTATCTAGCTCGTGCAGCAGATGCACGACGTACATGTACATGTGCACAAGACGCTGTTCCCGGGTACCCGGCTCGTGCAGTACACGCATGGCCAACACACGAGCGTGCATAATCGCTGGTATCATGGTACATAGAAGTACACGTATTATGGCCATGGCCATATATGGGTTAGCCAAGGTGTATTAATTGTACATGTACAATGTACATGTACTGCACGTGGACGACGTACGTTGTTCATGCATTTGGGCCACAGTGCGCGATGCATGGGGGTGGATTTGAATGGCGCTTTCGAGAACGTCGTCACAGGGGCGGAACATTTTAAAGTTTTATATTGTTTGTAGGCCTATTTTATAATTATAGTTTTCCATTTTTATAGATCTTTATTTTTGATCACGTAAGTATTCAAGTACTTATGATAAGATGTGCGTATATATACTCTCAAATATAGGGGTGCTTTAGTATTGCAGCACCCCCACCCCAAAATCCGTCCTAGGGGGGCGGCAGCACCCCCTGCACCCCCTGTTCCCGCGTGCCTGACGAGGGGAGTAGGCCGAATGGCAGAAACGTTTCAGTGTAGATTTTAGTAACAGGTTCCTTCTGGGGCTGGGAATTAGATACCACAACACTAATTACAGATAAGCTAGCAATCTGTATCATAATCTTGATTTTCATTTTTTGCTACTTTATGCCCATTTCGTGGTAACAACATCAGGTCACATATATCATTTTAACTCTTTTAGGGTAAAAAGATTACTAAGCAGCTCATCCACCAAGATCTTTTATCAGAGCAACGTGGTGCCTTAATTGTTCTAAAATAATGGAAGATCAAGAAAGTCCAGCATCATCCACACGATGTCACTCTCCACCAGTGGGGTCAGACTCGACAAGTGACCCAGAAACATCTTGGCCTATCGCCGATTGGATTTATCAAGTCGTGTTTCAAGAGCAAGAACGGCACTCCTCGTCAGCCGTCCATCTGTGCCTTTTCAAGAGCCAAGCTGACGGTACTAAAAGAGGTCTTCCCCAATCAGGAGCATTCCGTCCAGGGTTTAAGCCAATTTTCCCACATTTGGTGAGTCTCAAGACAGTCACTATGTAGATGTAGATGGTACCAAGGAAGTGTAGGATACTGTAGTTCTGAAGATGTTTTTAGATTCGGCCATCAGCCAGATTTGCATTTTCACAATAACTGTTTCTTCCCAATGGCACATTGTATATTCTAGCTAATTTTGAATGTTATCACACTAACAACTGACAGGTATGGGTGGGATCAAGTCAGCTAGTGAAACCATATATCAGGCCAAAAAAACCAAATAAATTAGTTTCTCATCCTCGCGCACATCCTTTTTTGCTGCTGCATCAAAACAATTTGTTTATATTTGTATTTGTTTCGCATCGTCACTTTTCTCCCGATCTTAATTGTTCTCGTTTGCATTTTTTTTTGAAGAGTGAAGCCTTATTATTATCATATGACGCGACACTATACAGTGTGGCAGGCCTGGAATTACAATTACAATTTGTTTAGGGAAAGGCCACTTTGGCCTTGGAGTATTCAAAATTTGGGAGGGCACCAAGGCCAGTAGGAAGGGCGCCAAGGCCAAAATTTGAAAATAAAAAGGGTATGTCGCTGTATATACCACTAAAATTACGAGACGAAGTCCGTGGACCCATTACCCCTATTTATTTCGCACACCGCTGATGCAGGCAGGTGAAAACTAAAGCAAAATACACAAAATAGTTATTATTAAGCATTATAATTTAAAGAAATACAAATGTGCAATAAAATAATTACATTAGGTTTGGAGAAAATTGGGCAGCACCTTGTCGGCAAAATCAGTTACAGAGGAGCAACAATCAATCAGTTATGAAAATAAAGAAACCCGTATATAAACTTACAATCGTTCCCGGGGTAAGGGATCGTCCGCACACACAGCGAGATAAACAGGAATTTACGGCGGCATTCTGGGGTGCTGCACAAATAATAAATACACGTATATAATTCAACAAATACCACTATCATTCTAGTAATTTGCAATTACTAACCCAAACTAAGAATTATTATTTGTTTCCCCGACGCACCATGAACTGAAGGGCGTTGGCTCTGAGGAATGTTCGGATATTTCTAGTGTACATTAAAAGGCTTATAAACTTAGAAGGCAAACAATTTAACAGCAATATAAACCTTAAGATAAATGCTTCCATGTAAATTACATCTTCGGAAATAAATATGATATAAATCAAAGGTAAAAATACTTACAAATGGTTGACTACAGAAAGAACGAAGTGAGTTGGTTGGGAGCGTGAACGCAACTGACTCAATCCCCCCCGCGCGCCTCGGTGGTTAAGGGGGGCAACCAGAAATTACGTAATTACATACCAAACATGCTCAGACCTACGGCTTATGCAAATAAGAGAACAATCATTTAACAGATGGAAAAATACATAGCGGTGACGATAACAGGGTACGAAGGCCATTTAGTTATGAAAGTTATAAAACAAACAACAACCAACGGCGAACTACTTTGTTGATTCAGTACTTAAACACTAAAACAGGCCTCTTTATTGAACAAGTTTCAAAGATAATAACTATTGATCCGTTGAACATTGTTACTCTATTAAATTCTTGTAGTTTAATCCGAAAAGTTTTGGACGGTGAAGGGATTCATTCACTAAATAAAGTTTTTCTAGTCATGCGGTGCAACAATTCCACCAGAAGAGGGCGTTCAAACAACAGAGAGCGCCCTCTGTTGGTCAATGTTTTTATTTTAGACTGGTCCCTTGTTTAAAGACGTCGGGTGTTCGTGTACAACGCGAACGGGTGCCGAGAGAGTCGCGAATGCGTTGAACGCACTGACCTCTATACATGGACAGATCATCATTGTTCTATTTTGAAGTCGGCATGCGAAGAAGTGCAACATGGCGGACCCACGACGTCACTCTGTGAGCCAATGAAATGTCTAGAGCTGTTTTCCAAACCCCCGGCTTTGGCTTCGTCTTCGGCTTCGTCTTCGGCTTCGTCTCCATTCCGCCATTTGAAGCCCATACCAAATGGAGGCTTTGGCTTTGGCTTCATCAAGCGGCTCCATTTTTGGCTAATTTATGAAGCCTGCCGAGGAGGTGACTTCGTGGAGGCTTCGTGACGTAATGTCACGTGATACAAGCCAAAAAATGATCTCAAAATAAAAGTCGGCGACGGCCGCCATTGTTTTGTTTGACTGGCGGCGCGGTGTCTGCTAATGCTAATTTGAGAGGAAGTTTTCACCGACAATTCACCGTAAGTTTAATGATTTTTGTATAAGAAATTTACCAACTCAGATCAAGTGCAAATTGTTCGTGTATAAACCATCATACTATCTGTGGGGCCTAAGGTCAAAAGGAAACATTTCCAAGTGTTATCTACCGTTTTAATTTTACCATTTGGAATTGGAGGAAAGAAGATTTTACCCGCACTGGTCAAGCTGCCTGGTATTTGCAGTGGGGATAGTGGCTATTGTTACGGCAGGCGGCCTTCTGGCTTCTTTTGACCAGAAACTATTGATTGACAACGTGTTCCACAAGTCGGTATATGATGAGAAGAGCAGTTATAAAGGTGTAGCCTAACGTTAGGCATGGATTTATTCGCAATTTCTGTTCCATTTAGATCATTTGAACAGCCGGCACCCATGCGATTCTGAGAATCGCATGGCAAGCCATAACAATATCCAATTTAACTGAACACATTATTAGACCTCGTTGTCACATGCATGTCATTACAAAAAATAATTGAAAATAGTTTCAAGTTCAATAACATAATGTCATGTAGACTCTGAGTTAGGCTAGGGCTACAATGGAAATATTGCTGGAGTTTTAGATATAGAATGTACTTTGAAATGGTCAGCTATAAATCTCAACATGTCAAAAGCTTTAGAGCTAGACATTCCAGTTCTAAACCTCATTATGACATGTGAAGATTCGCCATGGGGTACGTAAAACTGGCTTTAGAATTCAAGCTAGAAAGATAGGCCTATCCGAACACATTTAAATAAAATATTTATTGCAAATGAGTGAACCATATAAACTTACTGTAGTTTTAAAACAACTTGATACATTATTTTTCTCCCAACTCAATTCTGTAAACAGGGAAGGAGGAACTTTATTGAGAAAAGTTCATGCGGGCTTGAGATAACAAATAGGATCCAGAAGGCAAGGAGATGCTATCAGAATGTGAACGAGTAAGTGGGATACATGATTTATAACACATCATCCACAGATTCTAATTGGCCAAAATCAAGTTGCATGGCAATAAGGTGTTTGACGGTAATGCGCCATCATGGGTGGCATGGGTGGCTTGTGTGTAAAGCGCTTGCCTCTCACCAATGTGGCCCGGGTTCGATTCCCGGCCCGGACCATATGTGAGTAGAGTTGTGCGTTGGTTATCTCCTGTGCCACAAGGTTTTTTTCCAGGTCATCCGGTTTTCCTCCCTCCTGAAAAATCAAACACTTTCGATCTCAGGCTGTGCTCCATAGTCGTATATGAGTCGGTGTGGCCGGCTGCCGTAGGCACCTTTAGGTGCCAGCGACTCGACAACTTTGGAAAACAGCCCTGTCATCGTTCAGAGATCGAGAAGCCATGTGGTTGGTCCGCACTGACCCCGGCCGGGGTCACGGTACCAATTTCATTGAACGTCGTTATCCGCCATCTTGTAACAGTCGCGTTTGCGGAACGAGCATAGTTTTCACCTTTTTTACAGAAATTGGCCGAGATTCGACCGGTTTTTGGTGGGCAGCAGCTGGGTGAGTTGATAAAGTACTCATACATATTTTTGGTTAGGGTAGATCGTGCGGCAGTATGGAGTTATTGCCCGAATTTTTTGTGCACGGTTTCTATTGTTTAACGGCGGTTAACCTGTAAAAACCCTCTCTATCTATGGCCGGGATTTGAGGGTAAGGGGATTGAGGAATATCAATGAATATGCTTTAAATCAAAAGATCGGTACTGAACTCAAATAATTTGGTAAAAAAAGTAGGGAAATAAATATATTGTGACGTTTTTACTCTACTTGTGCATATATGGGCCCATACAACAATGTGTAGGGTATACAATGTGCAAAACCATATTGATACATGTACCTAATTACAATGCACGCTATAGGCTAGAACTTGTGTCCAACATCATGGTTTTGGCTGTTTCATTAATTGAACATTCTGTCTTTAAAAACTAAGCTGGCAATAAGCTATTTTGTACTCAATCTCTAAAATAATAAAACGTAACAATTCTGTAATTCAACTTCTGTTGGCCGGTATGAATGACTGAGGTGCCATTTTGCTCAGAAAAATTAGCTACACCCTACTGCACTGATAACATTATCAGCCTAATTTGCTCAAATGTTTGAAAGCTGGGACCAAAATAATGCCCTTTACGTGATTGAGTCTCGACCAATCAGAAGCTATCATCAACTCTCCTAGTAGTAGGCATTTCAGGTGATTTTTTAATTGCTTCAGTGACACACCCATTTATAGCCAGGATGAAAGAGGTCTCAAGCATTCCACCAATGTAAAAAAAAAACAATCGGGCAAGCGGTTCTCAAAAAACAGAAATTTTAATAATGCAAAAATTGGTTCAAATTCTCGCTAAAGGTCAAAGGTCACCTTATATTTTTCTTTATAAAGGCAATGGCACCATCAAGAATGTAAATATTACAGTATTATCTCTCTTAACTCCAAAACGGTTTATTCAATGTTGTTCATATTTGGCACAATTATTACTTATATTGTTGCGCTCCAATTAAAAGCAAGATTAAGATATTAAAATAATGTTTAATTGCTCATTTGCATATTTAATTACCAAAATGTTGAAAAAAAAGAGATTTGTTGCCGCATTTTTAGTACTACATGTATTATTAATGTGAAGCACGTGTGAAGTAAGTCTTTCTAGCAGGGACAAACCACCGACAGAATAAAAGATTCTCTAAAAAGAATAAATTATCTAATTTGCTTAATTAATTATTGATAAGTCTTGTTACAGTAACGTATTCCTTCTATTCACTGTTAGTATTTGAAAAAAAAAATGTTCAAAAAAATACTAGAGAGGCTGACTTGTTGATATTTTATGAATGATGTAAACTGACAACAATTTTAAAAATACTAAACAAATATATCAATTAACTTTTTGAAACAAAATTAGATGTGGACTCATTCTTTATTTGATGGTTTAAATAATCTACAGTACATAACATAGTCCAGCCAGTCCATTTGAGTAATAAAAATGCATCAGAAGGCCGAAGTAAGAAGAAGTCGAGTCCCAAACAATAACAAAACAAATCCATAGCGCAATAGGTTCACGACAAAAATGGGACGTTTTTGTCCAAAAAAAATACATAACATAACATTATTCGTTTTCTGACATGTACACAATATGTATAAAATGACTCTCTTCCTTCAAGTTCAATATGTAAATATCTTTTTTATGTATCAATAAGATTTAGGGGATGAAAATTGGTGACTTTGTTAACAACGACCGTAAACAAATTGTACGTGTTCGGTACCCAACCTTCCACAGTATCATGTGTATGAAATTGTCTTGCGGTAACCAGTCTACTGACAAAAAACTGAACAAAACCCGCTGTACAAAAGTACAGTTTGGGAGGCCGTTTTAGAACCAAAACTACTAAAAACTTAAATTCTTATAAAGAAATATATTTTCTACTTTCTGAAGAAGTTCTGTGTGAATAAAATAACGAACTTTTGAGATAATTTGATGTAAAAATTTGTCTTTCGCGCCGTTTGAAAACCGCTGGTCCGATCTTCAAAGAACAAACGCGGTGGGTAAAAGCACTCTTCTTCTACCGGAAATTACCGATCACGCGCCAATGTCAGGAACCTAACACTCCATATTGGTCAATAAAAAAACTAATGGTAAATCGAGTACGACCGAGCGAAAGCCGAAAGGCCGTTCCACGCACGATCGGGCTCACTTCTGGCGCTGTGCAGGCAGTTTGTTTCCCACACCACGTTTTATTTTAACTCATAACTAACGAACTACTAGGTCGTTTGCGCTGATTTTTTGGCAATAAACCCGTAAGATATGAATTATTACGATCACCATACGATTATGATCATATATTTTATAAAACCTGAGATACAATTTAATATATTTCGACATAATTTGTTTGTTCTGCAACGTTGTGTGCGTGGGGCCGTGTGTGCGGTTACCACGACTGGTTTTGTGACGTCACTGAAATGCCTACTCCTAGGTATTTATTCATTATAAGTAATGTGCCGGCTTGGGTTTGGGTTAACCAGTTTGCGCCAGGTGTATTTTTAAGTTACCGAGACCACTGGCAAGTGGCCGGATTATTTTTCATTAAATAAAATATTTTTTTCATTCAGTAAAATATTCCTGTTTTGATAATGCATCTACATGTACTACAAGATGCCAACACTTAGTTTATTAGCACCCCTATTTTCTTTGTTTTTGCCAACATTCTGTTGCCTAGGGCATTTTTTTCCCTGCAGTCAGGGCTTGATATTACGTCAACCGCTACCCGCCATAACATCTGACGCGTGTATAGTCATCAGTGGAACTACACACCGGGTCGGGGATGTGTGTACTCGGTATACAAATATTTGAAAGCCCAATTTTGCATACGTACATGTATGTATACGTCATCCGGCCTGAACTGGTTAAATACTCTGATGTCTGGATGCGCGGATGCAAGAAATAAAGTTAATAATAGACCTGAGACCCAATGACATCATGGCTTTATTTACTCTAGGATTCTCGGCTTTATTTACCCAAGGACTCTCGGCCTTAAGTACCCCTCGCACTCGTACTCGCACGCAATTCACCCGTTAACACATGTATCTACTCGGCCATTGTCTGAGGATTTACGAGGTCTCGCAGTTACGCGAGAGGATTTACGGGGTCTTGCAGTTACGCGCGAGCGCTTCCGAGGTGCGTGAAGAACGAGCACTTACGAGGAAAGTCATCCATGCATAACAAAGACTTCGTGTGATTCCCAAGTACGTGTAGTGGCCCATTTACCAATCGATCCGGCTTTTCAGTTGGGACAACTGTTCTGAGTGATTGTTGCGCTACACAAAAGCCCAATTGAGAGCCCAATTTTACTGTGAACATGGAGCTATAAAAAGGTTATTGGTTGAGTGCCAAGGAACGACCTACATTTATTGTCATTATAATTAGTGCACCGTGCTTCTTTTGTGGGATCTTGTTGGGTGCTTTACATGTGCATGTATGTCCATTGTGTCGGTGAATTTTAAAGCTGAATGACAAAGTATTTTTGATCTCTATTCGTATTATCGAGCGGTGTATTCGGAAGGACAAAAAACGTTGATGAGAAAGAGATCGTGCAAAAAAAAAAGAACTTCCAATCATGTCCTTCCTTCTAACAAATTATCTTTTTCATTGGTTGTAATTGTATGCCACAAAGAAACATTCCCCAGCCAATTAAAATTCCAATGTGGTGGTCGCCCACATGTTGGCTGGCTTGCTTATCCAACTTAATACATTTTGTAGGTCAGCTGTCAATCATTATCTGGATTTCTTGAGCCTACTTGGATTATATTCAAAATATTAGTTTGGGGGGGTCTTGGGGTCCTGGGGTCCTGGATCAGGATTTTGTATCACCTTGATTATATTCTTATTTATTCTTGGCTGTAGGCCTATTGGTTTGGTGGAAGTTTTTTAAAGCTATCCTTGTAATTTACGGGCCATAAAATAGATCGTTTTTGTTAAATACATGTACATGTACAAGAAAAACGGAAAATAAATCGTATTAAATTTTTCCCTTCAATCCGTTTAAAATTATTTAGGTGTTAAGGTCCCGGTTTTTTTTTGGGGGGGGGTTTTCCAACAATGAAACCAGAAATAAATGTTATTAAATAAACCTCTGAAATTTATTTCGCTAGCCTCGTAATTTAATGGTTCGGTGTTTGTTGATTTTATTAGATACCAGAAAAACCAAGAATAAATTGTATTATTATTTACCCCTGAAATCGGTTGGGGAAATGTTTAGGAGTTCAGACAAATAAGTCTTTAAGTACCCTTTCCCCCTTTTTTCTATAAAAAGACAATAAGGACAATTTCAAAATTAACCGTAGGAATATATTTTGGATGACTAGGGTTTCGTAAATAATAGTGGGGCGGATATGTGAAATAATTGTGGGTTTTTTCATAGAAGCATGAAATTTGGCACAGTTGTAGTTTATGACCCATAAAACATTTTAAGAAATGGAGCCATCGCGAAATAGTTCTAGGTCGGTCTTGGCGGCCATTTTGAAAAATGGCAGTGATAAACCATTAGCGACACAGGGAATTTGGGGTTATCTTGCAATGAAAGGATCTTGGAGGTTCCGATTTATCACAGTAGCATTCCAGAATGTTACAACATTGTCTCTAAAATGCAGACAGTGAGATATGCAGGTCTGCATGTTGAGAGAATAAGTGCCGAGTCAGCAAAATGTCAAACGTGCACAATCTTAGAAACGCTACTATTTAAAACACACAAAAACACGCAGCAATGATGAACACATGTTCATGCAATTGGATAGTAAAATATTGTTAACCATTTATCAATGCATGTGGAACTATTAAACGTATCAGTATCAGGGAGCTGCAAACTGGTAGAGGACAAATGCTGAGTCAGCAAAATGATTTGCTAGCATTATGCGTTCGTTTAGTCTATACATTGCAGTCTCGTCCACCACACTGGCAGAGAACAGTGCACTTTAATGCTGCCTTCTTGCACTTGCCCCTTTCCTGCACAGCCTTATTTGCAACCGCAGTGCAGGAGTTCTCTAGATGAAGTGCTGGCCTCAGACAGGGTAGTCCACAATGGTTTCCAGTTGTCGGGGTCAACCCACCCCAGTCAGCTGGGGATGGCATGTCAACATACACTTCCAGAGCCTTGCCCCAGCAGTGTCCACCCTGGTACACTGCCCTCTTGATATACTGCGCCAGGGCTGCTTTGGTCGGGGGGATGATGTCCTTTCTTGGCGAACATCTCTTGGCGAGCTTCGTCTATGTTCTCCAGGCTGCTGGTGCGGTTGTACAGCAGGATGGTGAAATGCTGGATTCACTTTCTCACATACCTTCAAAGTTTCCCAGGCTGCCTTCTCGTCCCGTGTAGAAAACGAAGATACAGTGTCACACCCGGTGAAGGCATAGAATAATAGCAGAGCTTGGCTTGTCGGGACCAAGAGATGCAGTGATGTCGTGAGTAGAAATGCAACTGAAGTGTGCAGCTGTACCGAATGCCACCCACAGTTCCTGCAAGATTGCAAGTTTGGATACTACTGCCACAGCAAAGACAACCAGGTCTGTGTCCACTGTGCGCAATAGAATCTTCTGGAACACAAGGTTAATGACTGCATCTGCCAGGTGCAGCGTCATCCGTGTATCAGCATCCTCATGGTTGCATGGGACGAGACCACTAGTATCCTCTGAAAGGCTGCACATAACTTATGAACCGTTTGTGGTGACTATCTGCTTGTCAGTTTCCAGGCGACTGATGTGCTTCGCCAAGAAGGCAAACAACTCAACCTTGTTGGCATCTATCCGCAGAAACTCTTGCCAGTTTCCAGGTAGATTCGTGGATCCACAAACTCTTCTCCTGATGCCCTTCCCCTGCTCGTTTCTGGTCTGAGATTGCAGGCTGTTGTCACAGTACTGGACCCAGACCACGTCCACTCGACTGGCATGCTGTAGCTGTTGTTGTTGTCGTATGGACCAAAGTCCGGATTGACAGCTTTAGTTCTAAAGGTCTTTTTTTCTCTTAGCCTGATCCCCACAAGAAGGTCTTGATCCTCCAGAAACACCGGGGCAAACCCCTTTTCTTAGCGATAAGTTTTTCTGGGTTCATTTGTGTGCATTATACAACACCTGGGACCTACGACTTTGCGTCCCATCCGAAGGACGAAGCAATAGTGGTTAAGTGCCTTGCTTAAGTGCACACGTGTCCGGCGCGGCCCGGGCTCGAAACCACGCCGCTGTTGCCTCTAAAACAACAGAACATAAGTCCGGTGCTCTAACCGCTAGGCCAAATCACTCCACCTGCTGTAGCTGACCCTGAATATGTGGCAAGAAGACCTTTACTGAATAGTCATCAAAGGTCTTGGCAGCGCCGGGTCTCAGGAAGTTGACAACCACAGCCCTATCTAAGATGATGAAATCAGTATCCGGGACATCGCTTTTGGACTATGCGCATTTCTCCAAACATCCCACCAGGTCAGATTTGGTACCCAGTCTTAGATATATTTATGGGGGACAGGCTTTGGTTCTCGTGACGAAAGAAGTCATCCAGGTTGCCACCTCGTGTCTGACAGGCAATGTAGAGTCGTGAGAAAAGTGCGCAGTCACTCTTCAGGGAAAAGACTTAGAGTTTTGCTTTCGACGTCTCTTTAGCAGGAGGCCGACTGAACATGTGCAGTTTGTTCTTCTTGATTGGTTCTGCCATGGATGTTGTTCTTTCAATCAGTCGATCAGCGAGGAAGGTATCATACTGTTGCTGTCCTATATTCTCAGCCTGCCGAACTGAAACTGCTACAGCTGGGTCGATGATGTCTCGTGTGTCCAGTCTCAGTAGGTCGTTGCTTTCCTCCAAGAATGGGTTGCCCATTTCTTCTATCACGTCAACCAGGTCTGTGACATGTTGAGCAAAGAGGACCTTGGAATTCTTTGTCTGCTCATGGTGCTGTGTCTGTTGGGTTGTTTCTTTGTGCCTTCTTTCGATTGATGCTTCAAATTCTGCAGTCATTCTCACCAGTTCAGGCCCAGCAACCATCCATCGTCTGAGAGACTCAGGGGTTTGGGTGAGGCCAACAGCTCCATCTTCAGCCTTGACAGCAGCATTGTTCTGTTCATGAGCTTGGTCAATGGCCATGGATGAGAACACCCGGCAGGTCTTGTGAACTGTGAAGTTTCCGCTGTTGAATTCAGAAGCTATCTCTGGATGGGCATTGCTCAGACCTATCTTGTCTCAAATGTGAATGGGCACCCATCTCGCGTAGTTGGTGCGGTCCAGGCTGCAAAAACCATGGTGCAAGCTTGGTTAAGCAGTCCACATACAGGGGGAAGTTTGCCGTTATCAGTGACCTGACGTATGTCAAGACCAGGAGTTCCAGCTGTATCCCTGTGTGCCACAACTGGAAATGTGGAATTGCCCGATTATGTTGAACACACCAGTCATCAATTGTCTCTGGTTCGTCTCAAGGTTCCTGTGTATCTGTGTAGTACGGGTGTAGGCCTTTTTCAGCAACATGTGCAGGCTGCTCGCTGTAACTTGATGTGCGTGTCTGGTTCGAGGACCATGGGATGCCTTCAAAAAGGAATATGCGGTCCCTGCTAATGCTACCTTAGCCTGGACAAGTGCCTCGACCTAATTCAACCACTGTCTTCCAGCCAGTCTCATAGCACTTTTATTCTAGCCTTCCCAATATGCAATCCTCCCAGGATGATGATGAAGTGTTCTTCTCTGTAGATTGCTGGCCAGTTCCACTGTATCTGCTTGGAGATTGTGTATATAGTGGCTGGTCCACAGTGATCACTGGTACTTGGTGAGAGTTGGGTTGCTGCACAGCCTGCTTAACCACGTCCATCGAGTGTCGTATTGCGACAGACTTGGAGTCATCAGAAAATAGAGGCAACAGTGCTGTGATAGCAGGGGGACACTAGTATTAGCATTTATGACAGAGATTGGGTTGTTTATTATATACACACTTTAGTTATATGATTTAACAATGGAGCGAGCCCGTTTCTATCACCTCGGGAATTCCCTCTTTTCAGATGAAGCGCATAAATGTTACGTTTTTTTATTTCCGATAATAAGACTGTTATTATACTGTTAATTAGCAATAATAATGATAAAAAATGTCCTGGAACACAATATTCAATGTTTATTTATTATTTGTGTGGTACTATGACATGAAATGGTGACTATTTAGTACCATTGGAACACTTTATATACACATTACAATGTCACGCCATGTATCTGTTCGGAGTTTGGCCGCCATTTTGGAAAATGGCTGCCGGCGGTCACACAGGATTATTTTACGGTGGCTCCATTTCTGAAACTCTTCCCTTGGACCTTATCTAGCACTGTGCCAAATTTCATGCTTCTATGACAAAACCCACAATTGTTTGATATATTGCACGTATCCGCCCCACTATAAACAGGCTCAGAATTGTTAACACCTTTTTATTTGTACATCTAAATATATTTTGTAAATGATTACGGCAAACTTTTGTAAAAGTACTCGCATCCAATTTAATGACCATCGGTTAGGCCAAGAGATAAATACAACTTATATTAGAAAATTGTGTGATGTTTCAGTATATACATTTATTTTGTGAGAATAGACACCAGAACTGCACATTTCCTCTGGCTTTATTATTTTCAACTACTTAATTATTTTACCACTTCTAGTACTTGCCCTTTCCCCAAGTTGTGTAAAATAATCTCTCTACTGGGAGAACTACCGAATCCTTTTGTGGAGCCTGTCGATCAAAACCTATTCTTCACAGTCATCAAAGCTTAACGCTGCCTCCATAACGCCGGGGCCGGTTTCCTTTGATTTATTTAGCCAATCAAGAACGAGTCATGGGGGCTATGATTGGTTCTTCAATAACAGAGGGTGTCTTTGAAAGGGCTCGAATTATTATCTGCGGGCAAAAGCAAAGGATGGGGGGCGTGGGAAAGAAGGAGATTGTGTTTGCTCGTGGTGTCTGACAATTGTGTAGCTGACAAAAGCAAAGTCAGACATTGAATGGTTTAATGTGGGAAACGCTCGTTGATCCACGGTTGTTGATTGGTCGAGGCAATGTGGCTATTAACTGTGGAGCTCTGCCATGACAATCTTGCGGTCATCAGACGTCCCCAAGCAATGCCTGGGGATTTAAGCGGAATGAGGAAAGGAGGTGAAATTTTCAAGTTGACGTTTTTAGTCTGACATCGCGGACTCGCTGAAGGTGGAAGTTGGAACATTTCTCTCTATCCTGTAGTGAAATAAGACAGACAAGACCTGGATTAATAAATACACACTTTTGTTGGATTGTTGGATTATGTTTACCAACATTAAAAGCCGGGGCTGTCAAGTTAGAATGGACGAGGAACTGTGTTGCACAAATCTACAGTCCCGAGTCTATTATCTGACTGAACCTGATTCTTAAAACAACAATAGAGTTGTAATGCAAAGTAGACGCATGCGCATCAGTGAAAACCGAACGGCACTTTAAGACTTTTTAATACTATTTGTAGGTCAGCTGTCAATCATTGTCTGGTTTTATTGCCCCAAGTGGAATATATTCGGAAAATACTCCCAACTAATTCTCCCGTGGTTTTATTTTATTCCCCTTCAACTACCGTATCATAGCGATATTTGAATAAATTTGAACTCCTTATGATGTGTAAAAAATCATTCAAGACTGAAATACACGCTTCTGGGAGTAAGTTGCTGGGATAAAACCTCAGCTCGTCCATTTTAGGGGACGATGCACGACAACAAATAATAGTACCCGTTTTCGATGACAATTTAAACTATTCATGGTCCAGTGTTGGTATTCTGGGGTCCGCCATCGGGATTTTGTACCACCTCGATTTTATTCTTGCTTATCTTTTCTTGGCTCGTATGGGTTTTGTGATTGTTTTTAAAAGCTAGCCTTGTAATTTACGGGCCATGAAATAGATCGTTTTGTTAAAGACAAAAACAAGGAAAATAAATCGTATTAAATTTTCCCCTTAAATCTGTTGGAAAAATGCTTAGGAGCTCAAAATATTAGGTGTTAAGGTTCCGTTTATTCTTTCTTTCTTCCTTTAAAAAACCCAATGAAACCAGAAATAAATTGTATTAAATAAACCTGGAATTTATTTCGCTAGCCTCGTAATTTATTGGTCGGGTATATGTCGATTTTATTAGATATCAGAAAAACCAAGAATAAATCGCATTATTATTTACCCCTGAAATCGGTTGGAGAAATGTTAGGAGTTCATTCCAATAAGTCTTTAAGTACCCTTTCTCTTCTTTTTTTCTATAAAAACATGGACAATTACATAATTAACCTAAGGAATATTTTTGTTTAGGACTGTGGTTTCCTAAATGAACAGGCTCCGGGTTTTAACATGTTTTTATTTGTACATCTTAATACTTTCTGTAAATCAGTACGGCAAGGTACAAAGGTACTTACAGCCAATTAAATGATCTTCGGTTGGGTTAAGAGATAAATAAATTCGCTCGATAAATACACCGACCAACGCATTTTAAATAAATTTTGTATCTGCCAGGCATGGGTTAGTGTAAGTAAATACAATGTATCTTTGTTGGAGATAAGCGGGCCGGTACAACATTCTATGAGTACCACTTTGTGTTGAGAGAACGTCTGCTCTGAAAGAAGAAAGTCAACACCCAATGACAATAAAGATTTGTTTAACTGGACTTCATGATTGGATAACGATCTTGTCACTGGGGAGTAGTGAGCGGTGCTAAGGCTTTGATGTTGGTCTTTTCAAGAAACTCGGTCGGGTCATCACTCAGTTACTTGGGGAATCCTGCGGTTTACAGTCTAGTCTGCGAAATTCAGTGTACATACACACAGGCGGTCTTTCGTACATGAAAACCCAAACTTGAATTTCACGGGTCAGTGATCACCGCTCGTACGGTCGTTGCATCTCGCTCGACACACGCGGGGATTTTCGAGCGGGTTCGAGCGAGTTAATTTAATGCTGAGGGTTTTCGAGACGGTAAGAGTGATTTCGAGATCTCGTAAACACACTTAAACGCACGTACCTGCATGTACTCGCTTGCAAATTAATGGGTACTTCAATTTAATCACCACTGTATCTATTTATTATTATCTATTTATCTATTAATATTTGAACTATATTTACCCTTGATTTCACTATCTAAAACCAATCTGAAACTACTCACCTTCCCGCTCCTATTCACGACACCTTCCCGCTCCTATTCACGACACCTTCCCGCTCCTATTCACGATACCCTGCTTTGTCGTTGATTTCGAAGGGGATTTTGACGAAAATTTTTAAAGGGGTATTCCAAAAGGGAATTCCAAAGGGGAATTCCGAAGGGGAATTCCAAGGGAAATTCCGAGGAAAATTTTGCTAGAATTTTATAGAGACCGCCTTGCTATAGAGACCGCATTGTAGTTGATATAAACATCTGTTTAATGTAATTTTTAATTGATGTAGCTGTACTGAACATTATCCTAAGGGCCATCAGCGAGATCAAAGTGGCTGTTTAGTCCATCCAAAGTGAAGTAAAGGCCAATCCATATTCTAGGTAGGTCATGTCTCATTGCATTTTGAAAATGAATCTTAGAATACAAAGCCTAAAACACTTGCCAAACTTTAGTTTCTGTGCAGTACTCACTAGATTTAGAGAGGAAATCTGCAGCAACACCATCAATGGTTAGACTTTCTATTTACACCTTTAAATTTGTGGCATTTTCGGAGCTGAAACTGCATTTATTTGGTAGGGAACTACTTTACTGAACGCTATCCATGGATTTTTATTCACACAGGACCTATAATTTCCTAGAAATAAAAGGAACTGGAGCCTGATAAAAAAGTTTTTCTTAATACATGATGAAATTTCTCAATGGTCGTACCCCAACTCGTTTATGTACAAAACAATATGGAGCAGACTTTGTTTAATCCTAACGCCACCTACAGTTATTAAAAAACACACCCTGTTTTAGTAAACTATGCAGTATAATCTCACCACACTATGAGAATTTAGTAGTATTTTGTAGGAGAGTGTACTGCACCCCAAATGAATGGCATTAGGAGTTTAGGGTTAATGATTTTATTTTGACCTTACGGGATTTACAAGATTGTATAACAGCTAAAAACAATTACGGGTGATTTTTGCTTATCTTATGACCACAGTCAGACTCAGATATTCACGGACTCTGTTTGTCCATTTTTTTTACCCTTTATTGACAAAGCCTCTCATGGCTTTGAATATAAGTACATGTAATTTTGAACATTCTTGCAGACTTGAAACCTATTCTAAGCTAATTGAAATGTAAAAATCTTATGTTTTGGCTTGGGTAGCTATATGTTGGTTATTAGGGGCAATGAGAAAGCCAAAACTTTAGCAAAAGAAGCTCTTAATATGAATACACACCTACCGGTACCTTCAGTTTTCTTATACAGACCTACATGTAGCTAAAAGTTAAAATTAGCAAATAATCAGACTTAAGGCAGGTTCATACTTCAAGATAAACGATAAACTGCAATATAAAAGTACTTTAATGTTAGAGACCAAAAATACTCTATTTGAAAAAGAAAATGCCTTGTTAAGATCCTTGAATTCCTGAAGGGAATAGGTCTTTTTAAGAAAATTGAAATAAAACCGATTACATGTATGTTGAATTTTATGGGCTAGGTGTACTGTGGCAATTATATGCTTGGCCGAACATCAGGGTGGGTATTAAACCAGGTGCCAATTTTATAAAACTTGTAAGCACAAACATTTGTCTTACAGTACATGAACAACAGTTCATGAAACAACATGAAACAACATTTGCAAAATGGCTTAGATAGAATCCATTACTTTGTGCAAAGACATGATATAAATGGTGTACATTTAATGGGCCAATTTACTAGAAAGTGTCCTGAATCCACCAAAATCCAACAAGTTTGTCATGCAAAAACTGCTGGTGTCTCGAGTACATCAGAATTATCCACCAGTATACATTCTGGAGATATCCTGATTAATCCATAAAAAAAATGGATTCAGGATACCATGCTGGTATTAAATATTTTGTAGTGTGTTTCTCTATAGAGTCCATTATCTCAAAATCAATTTTGCAGTACTGCAAAATCCTGTAGTATAATAATAATAATATAGTCAATTTATATTGCGCCATTATCTACCCTAATGAGATGCTCAAGGCGCATTGCTGGGCTTATTATCCTGAATCCATCAAAGTCCCCCAGTTTGTTCAATATGAAGGTATACTGAATTCACTGAACTCCTTCAAAATGGGAAATGAATTTTTAATTGGTTGCTCTCGTACAGTTACAGGGTGTTCCCAAAAGTATGGTGCAAGTGGAATGTTTTAATTTGGCACAAACCCTAGGGAGATAAGGTTCAACCCAAACTCCCTAGGGTGTGTGCAAAATCATATTGATTTTGGTGGATTTGGGAGGGTTAGGGTTTTAACATTCAGCATTCGCTTTTGATGTTTGTATAGGCATTAATAAGATAACTAAATTAGCTTTCAAATGCAGTTTGTTTCACCATATTTAATTTTGTCAATTCAAAGATATGTTGGATCAACCACCAGCACTCCAAATCGAGTGTGTGCCAGTTAAAGAAAGAACGCTTAAAGGGATCGTATACGTTTGGTAATTGGAACCAACTGTTTGTTTCAATCCTATATAATTATATACCATAAAACTAACCTGTAAAAATTTCATTTCAAAAGGTGGTAGCGATTTTGAGATATTGCCTAAGATCTGGAGCGGTTATGTTCACGCAGGAAGAATAATCTGCATTGGAATACACAATCTGAGAAACGTCACTGCAGTCACGCTTCTCAGATTGAATTTTTTGGGGATAAAAAGTGCTATCTTTTTCCATAACTGCAGTACTTCGAAGTGAAAATTTTCTAAAAATGCATTATACTATCCGAAGCTGCTGCACTTCTTACCAAGTAAGTTTTTATTGCCATTTATTTTTGGAGTAATTACCAAACGTATACGATCCCTTTAAGTGCCAAACGATACTAGTATTGTACACATATGTGATTGCGTAGGGGCTGAGAGGCTAGTCTATATACAAGAGTGAGGAATTAAGCGTTCTCTACCTCAGCAGTCTTCCCTTTTATTTTATTTGCTATTCTTCTATCTATTCTCCACCTCCCTCCCTTCTTCCCCACCTCTTTCTAGGGGCGCCTGCCAGATCAGCTTAGAATTCGTCCTGGTTAGCTTAGGTAGGGTTAGAGGCGCCTGACCCCTGGAACGGTCAAAACCTCAACGATGTCACCAGGGGTACATACACACAGATCCCCTGGTGACGGGAAAGGCGTATCCCCAAACTTGGGTTTGGGTTCTGGCATGGTGTTCTGTCTTTTTCTACATTTATCTATTATTACTTTCTACTTCGGTCCCTTCCGGACCCTCTTAAGTGTGGCATCATGCTTGCATTAACATCGCTGTAAGCCAGGTTTAGATGCCTGCACCAAACTATCCAGCATTTGCCACTCTTGGTTGGAGATAAGGATGATGAATTTCACTAGGTTGGATCGGAGGGGAGCAACTGGACCCTTGTCAGAACCAAGATGACTACAAAAGCCGGTAAGAAATTAACCAGTACGTGCCAGTGGAAATTTTCCCAGATTCAAAAACGGATGATGCATAAACACGTCACAAGCAAGGCCGGAAATGTCTGTCAGTAGCGAGCAAGGCCGGAAATGCGTCGGTGTGCTTCCTGGAAACATTGGCCTGAACATCGGCTTGGTGATATTGAAATAATCCTGGTGCGAAGAGCCAACCAGGACTAAGTTATGGTTATATAGCCTCCTGCAACACGCCCTGCCAGCACGGTGTGAGTAGGCTACTACCTTTACCAATGATGGAGATGAGACAAATGAGAGGTTGCTATGCCCAAGACCCCAATAGGACAAACTCTGCTTATAGAGTTAGGGAACAGAGTGCTAAAGCTTCTCTGGCAGATTGCCAGCTCATGATGGGCTAGATCCCAACCCGCAAGGAAGACCTAGCTCTGACAAGGGACCTGAATGCAACCACAGTACATTTACTGAGTTGCACATTTGCATAATGTAAGATCCCTGCGCACTGATGAAAGTCTAGATGCTCTACTGGAGTAAGTAGAGGAAAACAACTGGCATGTATTAGGCCTTGCAGAAACCAGATGGCCAGAAAACGATATTAAACTAAACTGTTAGCACATCTTATACAGCTCAGCAGCCACCAAAAGAAGTCAAAAAAAAGTGTGTTTTCTCATTAATGAAAACGTCCAAAGCAGTTGGCCAGGCACTTGGAGATGATGATAAGACGACTTGCACAATAATTATGGGCGACTTTAATGCAAAGGTGGGATTAAGGAAGGATCTGGAAGAGAAAGGTCTATAGGCCCATTTGGAATGGGAAAAAAAGGAATTAGAGGGGAGAAGGATTACTGGATTTTGTAGCAAACAGGAATCTCTTTATTGGAAAAACATTTGTTCAGAAGTTTCTAAAGAGATACTTGACATGGGAGAGCCCAACTGCAATCTCATTACTACACAATAAGCGACAGGAAGGATATACAAGTACTGATGGATGTAGCAACAGTCCCAAATGTGGGCATTGAAAGTGACCAACGCCTGAAGATGTTGAATTGACTTAAGTAGACAGTTCTTCTTTTAAGAATACTGACAAATGCTGTCCACATACATGTAGTTAGGATTTGGTCTTCCTCTAGATCATCTGCCATGGGAGGGAGTCTAGAGCACCAAGTTGTTGACAGCAAGCTAAATGTGCCTATCCCATTGTTTCATAGCACATATCACCATGATTACTGATAATGTGTAGCATTACTGGCAATATGAACATTCTCTTGTCTGAGTATGGTTTCCATGAATGTGATGTCTTTTCTATGCTACATGTAAGAAAAGTTAAGAATACCCCAACATCAGGGCGACACTTGTGGTATAAATCTTCCGCTATCGGTGAAGACGTAATCCCATACATGTACTTCACTTAGGAAGCCCACTGCCTAGATTTCCACACTTTATTTACCTTTGCTTTATATTGCTCGCTAAATGGTAATTAAACTCATAATTGTGGAGTGCCATGGCCTCGTGATCTGGAGCATTGAATTCGCAATCTGTGGGTAAAGCTACAGGTTGTGGGTTCGAGTCCGGCCTGGGGACTATGGTGCATAAGTGCCCTTGGGCGAAGCACTTTTTCGCTAATTCACACCTACCGGTACCCTGCAAGAATACCCCAACATCAGGGCGACACTGGTGGTATAAATCTCCCGCTATCGGTGAAGACGTAATCCCATACATGTACTTCACTTAGGAAGCCCGCTGCCTAGATTATTTCCACACTTTATTTACCTTTGCTTTATATTGCTCGCTAAATGGTAATTAAACTCATAATTGTGGAGTGCCATGGCCTCGTGATCTGGAGCATTGAATTCGCAATCTGTGGGTAAAGCTGCAGGTTGTGGGTTCGAGTCCGGCCTGGTGACTATGGTGCATAAGTGCCCTTGGGCGAAGCACTTTTTCGCTCATTGCTTCTCTCCACCCAGGAGTAAATGGGTACCTGCCTGTGAGGGCGGAGATGGTTGTTATTAGCTGCTTTGTGCCGAAATGGCAGCATTGAGCTGTATACTCCCCAGGGAGCTGAGATTGTATTGTAATGGGCCCAATGCACATCGGGGGATAATTACACAGTGCTTTGAGTATACTACTAGTTCTGGTAGATATGTGCGCTATACAAAAAACCAGTATTACAGTATTATAATTATTATTATTTATTTGGAAGCAAAGTACATTGTAATTAATATAATGTTCTTAGGGTGTACATTGTACATACTGAAACAGGGTACCAGATTGAAGAAAATAAAAAACACAAAATAGCATTGAGTTACCCTTTTACGCTAACAACACCTATTACTACAAAAGAAAATTCTACAAAATACTTAAGTAAATACTCTTGCTATACTGGCCTAGAAGTGATTGATTAGTATTTTGTAGTACTGTTCTCCAAGGACATTAGGGTTAAGGAAACCCACTTAAACTTTGATGTTGAAGTTGCTTGGTAATACTGCTACATTGGTGTGAGTCATACAGCGTGTAAAATGAGCTTATGGCTTTAGGGTGTAAACTGAAAGTGTTGTGAGCATCATTGTTGAACTAGAAATATTTTTGTGTGTAACCTAGCTTTTATTTTGAAAATGTCTCATGTGCAGATGACATTCTAAATTGTTCATTTGACAAGTAGCATATTTGAAATGTTGATTACATAAGTACCTGATCCTATAATCCCAAAACTGCCATGCCTAATCCTGATGTTTGCTACAAGTACATGTACATGTAGTATACCCCTCAGTGGTACTTTAACCCTAACTCCCTCACCATTGTTATTGAACAATACAATTCCTCCAAAATCCTCCAACTTCCTTTGTTGTGTAGGGAGTTAGGGTTAAACTATCCTGAATCCGCCAAAATCCACCAGCATAGTCATGCACACAAAAGTTGGTGTTGGTGATTACCGATTGCTCAATATATGGTACATGTATTCTAAATCCATCAAAATCCTGCAGTATCGCTAGGCTTAAAATCCTCAATCCATCAAAATTTTCCAGTATTCAAGATAGAATCCTATATCCGCCAAACTTCTCCACAGCAGGAAATGTTGATGGATTCAGGTACATGTACATGTACATGTACATGTAGGTTAGGTTTAAACTAATAGATCAATGGGCCATAAAAACTAGCAATATTGCTTATAAGCTCGAAGCACCGAGCAAAAGCTTATCAAGCAAAAGCAAAAGCAATTGCTTAAAAGCATATACATGTAAATGTGACCATCCGCGACAAAAGGGCTGTAAAGTCGCCAGCTTATTTTGAGAAAAGGACCATTAAAATATGTGAAAGACAATAAAAAACAAAGAATTTTCATATTCAGCGTTATTTGTTATAGCTAACCATAAATACATGTACCAACTATGTCTTGTTATACTTAATTTTAAAGCTTATTTCTTGTAGATTTCATTTCTTTAAATATCTCAAAACGTCAAGATGCCTACTTTACAGCCCTTTCGTCGTGGACGGTCACATAATAGTCAAAGCGAAAAGTTATTTTGTGTATTATATATACATAAAATAACCTTTTGCTTTGACTAACGGAATTTTATTAAGCTTGCCTAGCAAATGTTTTAATTTTCTGAACAATATTCATCCAGATGTGCATTAACAGGCGTGCATCAACGTAAAGTTTTTTATCGACACCTTATATTTTTATCCTCACTTGCTTTCTAAAATGTGTTGGTTGCCATTCTTGCCAATGAAATACAGTGTACAGTCGACTCCTAAAGAGCACTGTTAATACAACATGCTACTTACAATAAGGAAAACAAGTTTTCCCAGTTTTCCATTTCAATACTGATAATACAAGGTACCTTTTATAACAAGGTAATTTGTAAAGTCCCAATATATACCGGTGTTTGACTGTAATTGTAGAGAAGTGTCAACTACATGTACCAAACAAGTTGCAAGGAAATGAAAGCGAGGGCACATGATAGTAATGGTCGATCTTGCCTGATAAAAAAGAGCTAAAGCTACCTATTGGGGAACTTGAAACTCGACATGTAATTGCTTATTGAGAATCAAATGCTTGTTTTTATGTATACAATCTGGGAAGCATTTGATTCCCAATGATTATAAAAATGTAAGAAAAAGCCTAGAAAAAGCAATATATTGTATATTATTGTTATGTATTGGGCCCAATCTTTTACTTTTGCGTAAAAGTAGAAGATTTTGTTGTTATAAATGTCTTATTTGTATCAAAAAATGTAAGCAAATGGCTGCAAAAAGCAATTACTAGTTACATGTATGTACATGTATTTGGCCCAATGTTGTGCGTTATTTAGAAAAGTTTAGAAAAGTTATGTATGCAGATAAATGCATGATAACTGAATTAGGAAAATGTTTAAATCGAAATTGCTTCGGCCTGCATTCTAAGGCAATTTGAGAATATATTTAGGAAATGTGAGCAAATGTTTGCCCCCATTTTTGGTGGGGGGGGGGGGGGGGAGGGGAGGGGAGGGTGGTGCAAACTTTAAACCCCAGTAGTAGGGCTACAGTGCACGACCATTGAAATATTTTTTTCATATAAGAGAAATTTGTTATATTCATATTGTGCTCCAGTTCCTCATATTTCTGGTAAATATTACTCCAGCTTGTGACACAAGCGGTAAGTCAATGTTGTCATCCATGGAGAGCTTCAAACTTATACAGCCTCTCTAGAATCTTCCTGTTGGCCTCTACTTCACTTTGGATGGACTAAACAGCCACTTTGATCTCGCTGATGGCCCTTAGGATAATGTTCAGTACAGCTACATCAATTAAAAATCCACATTAAACAGATTTTTATATCAACTACAATGCGGTCTCTATAACAAGGCGGTCTCTATAAAATTCTATCAAAATTCCCCTCGGAATTTCCCTTGGAATTCCCCTTCGGAATTTCCCTTTGGAATTCCCTTTTGGAATACCCCTTTAGAATTTTTTGTCAAAATCCCCTTCGAAATTCTCTTTGTATCCTCTATCAGGATGCTTCAGAATTCACTTTCGGAAGTCTTCTTCCCTTCGGAATTCCCCTTAGGAATTCTCCTTCGTAATTCTTTTTCAAAATCCTATTTGGAATCCTCCGTAAATATTTGGAATTCTCTTTCGGAATTCTTCTAAGGAATTCTTCTCCGAAATTTTCTTTTGAAATTCTTCTTAAAAAATTCTCCTTAAAAATTCTTATTCGCAAATCTCCGTCACAATTGTTCTTCGCAATTCTCCTTCGCAATTATTTTTCCAATATTCGTTGAAATCTTCTTAGAAATTATCCTTCAGAATTCTCCTTCGGAACAATTTTTTGGAATTGTTTTTCAAATTCTTCTTCGAAATGCTTATTAAAAATCTTCAGAAATCTTCTTCAGAAATCGTTGGAGAACTTTCAACTTCTCCTTTGGAATTTTCTTGTGGAATTCTCCTTCGGAATTCTCTTCAGAATTCTCTTCGGAATTCTCTTCAGAATTCTCTTCAGAATTCTCTTCAGAATTCTCTTCAGAATTCTCTTCAGAATTCTCTTCAGAATTCTCTTCAGAATTCTCCGTCAAATTTCCCTTATAAATTCCCCTTGGAATTTTCGCTTGGAAATTACCCTTCAAAATTCCCCAATCTCCTTTGAAATTCTCCTTTAGAATTCTCTTCAGAATTCTCTTCAGAATTCTCCTTTGGAATTCCCCTTCAAAATTCCCCTCGAAATTTCCCTTGGAATTCCTCTTCGGAATTCCCCTTCAGAATTCGTCTTTAGAAGTTTTTATCGAAATCCCCTTCGAAATCCTCTTTGTATCCTCTTTCGGAATTCTTCAGAATTCTCTTTCGGAAGTCTTCTTCCCTTAGGTAATTCCCCTTCGGAATTCCCCTTAGGAATTCCCCTTTGGAATTCCCCTTTGGAATTCCTCTTCGGAATTCCCCTTCGCAATTCCCCTTCGGAATTCCCCTTCAAAATCTTTTTTTTTAATCCCTCTTTGGAATCCTCTGTAAATATTTGGAATTGTACTAAGGAATCCTCCTAAGGAATTATTCTTCGGAATTCATCTTCGGAATTCATCTTCGGAATTCATCTTCGGAATTCTCTTCAGAATTCTCTTCAGAATTCTCTTCAGAATTCTCCGTCAAATTTCCCTTATAAATTCCCCTTGGAATTTTCGCTTGGAAATTACCCTTCAAAATTCCCCAATCTCCTTTGAAATTCTCCTTTAGAATTCTCTTCAGAATTCTCTTCAGAATTCTCCTTTGGAATTCCCCTTCAAAATTCCCCTCGAAATTTCCCTTGGAATTCCTCTTCGGAATTCCCCTTCAGAATTCGTCTTTAGAAGTTTTTATCGAAATCCCCTTCGAAATCCTCTTTGTATCCTCTTTCGGAATTCTTCAGAATTCTCTTTCGGAAGTCTTCTTCCCTTCGGTAATTCCCCTTCGGAATTCCCCTTAGGAATTCCCCTTTGGAATTCCCCTTTGGAATTCCTCTTCGGAATTCCCCTTCGCAATTCCCCTTCGCAATTCCCCTTCAAAATCTTTTTTTTTAATCCCTCTTTGGAATCCTCTGTAAATATTTGGAATTGTACTAAGGAATCCTCCTAAGGAATTATTCTTCGGAATTCATCTTCGGAATTCATCTTCGGAATTCATCTTCGGAATTCATCTTCGGAATTCATCTTCGGAATTCATCTTAAAAATTCTTATTCGCAAATCTCCTTCCCAATTGTTCTTCGCAATTCTCCTTCGCAATCATTTTTCCATTATTCCTTCTTCTTCGGAATTCTTCTCAGGAATTCTTTGAAATCTTCTTAGAAATTCTCCTTCAAAATTCTCCTTCAAAATTCTCCTTCAAAATTCTCCTTCAAAATTATTTTTTGGGATTGATTTTTGATTTTCTTATTTGAAATCCTTATCAAAATTATCTTCGGTATCCTTTGGAATTCTCTTTCGGAATTCTTCTTCAGAATTCTCGTTCGAAATTCTCCTTCGGAATTCCCCTTCAAAATTTTCCTTAAAAATCCTCCTTCGGAATTCTTCGGAATTCTCTTTCGGAAGTCTTCTTCCCTTCGGAATT
This sequence comes from Crossaster papposus, assembly GCA_037893245.1. NCBI lineage: Eukaryota > Metazoa > Echinodermata > Asteroidea > Velatida > Solasteridae > Crossaster > Crossaster papposus. The sequence goes on along the minus strand of JBAIAA010000049.1, from coordinate 2,499,074 downwards.
CCCATTCGGAATTCCCCTTAGGAATTCTCCTTCGTAATTCTTTATCAAAATCATCTTTAGAATCCTCCGTAAATATTTGTAATTCTCCTTCGGAATTCTCCTAAGGAATTCATCTTCGGAATTCTCCATATAATTTACAGCCCTTTATAGGCCTATAACTTTCTTTCTTTTATACATACGTTTTGTTCTCTGGAATGTTCTAGCTATATTGGGGGCAGCTAGTGATTGGCCAGACATCTTTGCAACTGGCCTCCTCTCTGCTTGTACACATTGCCTCCATTTGAATAATTTGTTTCTGTTCGTTCTCTATCAGGCTCTGTTTCTTGTTGGTGGCACAAAGGGCACGTATTATGCTGGAAGTGTCAACCTAACTTACAACAACAACAACAACAACAACAACAACAACAACAACAACAACAACGTGGTTTACCACCACGCAGTACACAACTTGACAACACGTCTATTAAAACAAAAATGTAAATAAATCAGATTTTAAAGATAATCGGCAGTCATAATTGGTAGGTAGATGCATGTATGTATTTTGTTTAGGTGTACTTTCCAGGACGAGTATCACGTGATTCATTGTTGTCCCAGATCTGAAACCAAAGTAAATTGTAGCCAGCCTATAATCCTCCAATGTTGATATCCAAATATAATTTTGGCCGCTTGCATTTTAGGTACACTTTTCAATAAAATCCGCATTAAATTAACACATTTTACGGTAAAACTACATTTTTAATGGCTCTTGGTCACGTGATCTATCTAATTCATGGATCTGAAACCAAAATAGAATGTAGGCATGGTATCTCTCTTTAAGATGTCATCCACAATTTCACTGCTTCTCTTGCAGTGCTCGGTACACTTTGTCTCAAAGTAGGGCTTATATAGATTGAAATACTGCAAAATGCTATTGCATTGTATTTTGTTGAATGTCATGCGCTATTTCAATGACGAGTATCATGTCGTGACGGTCGTGATTCGTTGTTTTCCCAGATCTGAAACCAAAATAATTTGTAGCCATAATCTTCCAGTCCATTGTTGATATATACAAAGATTATTCTGGCCACTTGCAATGACTCTTTTCAATGAAATCCGCATAGTACCCAAATTAACAAAATAATGTAGCGGTAAAACTACATTTTAAATGGCCCTTGGTCACATGATTTACCTACTTCATGGTTCTGAAACCAAAATAGAGTGTAGATATGGTATGTGTATCTCTCTTTAAGATGTCATCAGCAATTCCACTGCTTCTCCTGCAGTGCTCGGTACACTTTGACTCGAAGTAGGGCTTAGATTGAAGTACCGCAAAATGTTTCGTTAAGCGTCATGCGCAATATTTCCAGTACGAGTATCATGTGATTCATTGTCTGAAAACAAAATAATTTGTAGCTAGCATCTAGTCGCCCAATTATTGACCCCAACGGTAATTGTGGAAACTTGCACTTTAAGTACAGTTTTCGCTGAAACCCACTTTTAAAAACAACGTGTCTTGTATTAGCCTCCGTATAATTGAATACGCTGCTGAAATGAGCGTCTGGAATATCAGGCCGAATACGCGGCCAGTTCCACTCTGGTTGATTTAGGCCGTGTCCGAAACGGGTGTCTAGAGCTATGGCTAGGTCTATTGTCTACGGCGGCCATTTTGTAGTGCTGTCTGAAATGCCGTCTAGAGCTACAGCTACGGCTACAACGTCACAGAAATCTAGCCGTAAAAGAAGTTGTCTAACTCAGGCAAAACAAAATGGCGGCAGCACTAACGTTAATTTTGGAGCAAATATTTGTTTATTTTTCAATGATAGTGCATTGAATTGAAACGACAAATACGACAAATACGTCAATGTCAGCAGGTATTTCGACTGGCTGAAACAAACATTGCGTAACATCTAGCAGACGAAAATTGTTGTAAATTCTTACGTCGTAATTTCACAAACACTAATTCAAGCATCGCTTGGGGGCACAATAACTAGCCGTAGGCTCTACCGTAGCCACGTCCGAATTCCATTTGCCTTAGCGCCTACGTAGACGTAGTTGTAGCTGTAGACGTAGACCGTAGCTTTAGACACTCGTTTCGGACACGGCCTTATACACAGCCACCGTCGTTAAGGTACGGTGTCCTAAGCGGCATGTTTCCTGCGGTGCGTTGTTGCACACGCTTGTTGTGGTCAGATCATGGAGGTATCGGCGTCCATCGTGTGAATAGGCCTACTACATTCTCCATTAAAAAAAGGTTATCAACCTTAAACCTTTATCATGCTTTTAAAATAACTCGGGCAGTTTTGTTGTCACCGGTGAGGGGCAGTTTTGATAGCTTTCGTGACGGATGCAAATTAAATCTTCCCGCAAGATCAGCGATTACAACAAGCAGTGTGGGCTAGGCTGTAGTGCCGTGCCGCGCCGTGCGCCGGAAATTTTCCCACACGCGCGCTTTCGTGATCGTTTAGTCGTACAATGCAGTTGCGTAATAAACATCGGTGGAATAAGTTAAGCTACTTTTCACCGCGCAGTGCCGGCGTAAATATCTCGTCTGAACGCAAGCATTTTTTTGATTAAGAAATTCTTATCTACTGGCCTCGATGTACAAATAAAAAGGTGTTAAAAAAACCTGAGCCTGTTTATTCACGAAACCCTAGTCACAAAAAAAGGTTAATTATTCAATTGTCTTTGTTTTTATAGAAAAAAGGAAGAAAGGGTACTTAAAGACTTATTTGTCTGAACTCCTAAACAATTTCCAACCGATTTCAAGAGTAAATAATAATACAATATATTCTGGGTTTTTTCCGGTATCTTATAACATCGACAAACACCTGACCATTGAATTACGAGACTAGCAAAATAAATTCCAGGTTTATTTAATAAACATTATTTATAGTTTCATTGTTTAAATAAAGAAAAGAAAAAAAAAAAACCGGGACCTTAACACCTAATATTTTGAGCTCCTAAACATTTTTCCAACAGATTTAAGGGAAAAATTTAATACGTTTTATTTTCCGTTTTTCTTGTATTTCACCAAAACGATCTATTTCGTGGCCCGTAAATTACAAGGCTACACTTGTAGCTTTTAAAAACAGTTACCAAACCTATACGAGCCAAGAATAAATAAGCAAGAATAAAATCGAGGTGGTACCAAATCTCGATGGCGGACCCCAGGATACCAAAACTGAACCATGAATATGTGAAATACTTTAAATTAAGACCCCAAAACAAAGGCATGATTCTCATCGAAAATGGGTGTGATTATTTGTTGTCCTGCATTGTCCCTAAAATGCACGAGCTGAGGTTCTATCCCAGCAACTTACTCCCAGAAGCATGTACTTCAATCCTAAAGTGAATTTCTACACATCTTAAGAAGTTGTTATTCAAATTTAATAAATAATCTGCTGGGTTATATTTAATAAAACCATGATATTTACTTTGTCCCTAAAATAGATGTGAAAATTACAACCAATGAAAAAGAGAAGTTGTAAGAAGGACATGATGGGTTTCTTTTTTATGGGATGGTTTATTTTTGATGTTGGTAATTATGCACCAATAATGCTTGGGAAATGGTGACTCCTCTGGTCAAAATTTATTTCAAGTTATCATTCCAGCTAAAAATGGTAAATATTAGATTTAAAACAAAGTTTTAAATAAAAATCGGGCTTCATATTGCCACAACATTAACAAAAAATAGGTAGAAAATGGCCTCGGATTGCACCAGAGAGCACCTAAGAAACCTACAAATTGCAGGGCCCTTAAACGGGCCCTGAACCCCTGCTGCAGGGACTTCGCGCTACGCGCTTGTGATGTACGCTTCGCGCACATGCTCCGCACTTACATGTACTCAAATTTTTACACACCCAACTTTTTTTGGTACACACCCAATTCACAAAATCCTGCCTAAGACCTTGGTCTTAAGCACATAGACAAAATTAGGCGTCTTCAAACTAATGCACCAGATTATTTCTATGTTGCTAGCATTGGTTGCTAGGAAGTCTTATTTCTAACGTGTAGTTCATAATCCGAGTTCTTCGTCCTCTGTTTTGTAAAAGTGAGGGCGCTGTTCAAAACATAAGATGGCAGCGCCCTTAATCGGAAGGTAATAATCGCGCGTGCATGGTGAGGAATAAGTTATTGCTAAATATTATATAACAAGGCCATACATTGCACAATTTCAAAGGTTAAGGCCGTTTTCCAAACCTTAGCTTAGGCTCCGTCTTCAGCTGCGTCTCCATCTCCATCACCTTTTGGCTGCAGTTACTCCATTTCAAATTGTCAGATTGTACGGTGTCGGTGGCTGATCTCCGCCAAGATATTTTTTTAATTACGGCGTTATTATTAGCATAGAGCAAGGTTATGTTATTAGTATACCACCCTATACTACTAGCGTTATACCACCCTATACTAGCGTTATACCGCCCTAATACCGCGTTATACTGCCCTAATACCGCGTTATACCGCCTTAATACCGCGTTATATATCGCCTTAATACCACGCTTTATACCGCCCTAATACCGCGTTATACCGCCGTTATACCGCCCTAATACCGCGTTATAACGCCCTAAATACCGCGTTATAACGCCCTAAATACCGCGTTATAACGCCCTAAATACCGCGTTATAACGCCCTAAATACCGCGTTATAACGCCCTAAATACCGCGTTATAACATACATCACATGTTTAGTTTACGTTGTCAAAATCACGTTGACAGTTTGCTACCTGATTGTCTAAGTTTATTGCAGAAAATCTACTCATTTTGTATTTTCTTCCTCCATGCAGTTTGTCACACAATATTTAAAAAAACTAATAAGGCCTGTGTCAGGATGTGAATCTTCAATTCTTGCAGATTAGTTCAGTTTAGTTTGCACTGCCTGTATCCAAATCAATGGTGGCCACACACGCTATTGAAGGGGAACTGACATTGCACCCTCTTCTGTTCTTTACTGTAGAACAAACTGATGAGATGGTGTATCTTGGTCAACAACTTGACATGTCATCAATAAAATGCCAATGTTTCAATTGGCAATTGTTGGTTTGTTTTATTTTGAACTGTTACAATTTCATGACATTTTAAACAAGTGGTAAGTTTCTTTTGCGTTTCAGTGTAGATTTTAGTAACAGGTTCCTTCTGGGGCTGGGAATTAGATACCACAACACTAATTACAGCTAAGCTAGCAATCTGTATCATAATCTTGATTTTCAATTTTTGCTACTTTATGCCCATTTCGTGGTAACAAAATCAGGTCACATATATCATTTGAACTCTTTTAGGGTAAAAAGATTACTAAGCAGCTCATCCACCAAGATCTTTTATCAGAGCAACAGGGTGCCTTGTTCTAAAATAATGGAAGATCAAAAAAGTCCAGCATCATCCACACGATGTCACTCTCCACCAGTGGGGTCAGACTCGACAAGTGACCCAGAAACATCTTGGCCTATCGCCGATTAGATTTATCAAGTCGTGTTTCAAGAGCAAAAACGGCACTCCTCGTCAGCCGTCCATCTGGGCCTTTTCAAGAGCCAAGCTGACGGTGCTAAAATAGGTCTTCCCCAATCCGGAGCATTCCGTCCAGGGTTTAAGCCAATTTTCCCACGTTTGGTGAGTCTCAAGACAGTCACTATTTAGATGTAGATGGTACCAAGGAAGTCTTTCCCAAGGTCCTCATACACTGTTAAGAGGGATACTGTAGTTTTGAAGATGTTTTTAGATTCGACCATCAGCCAGCTTTGCATTTTCACAATAACTGTTTCTTCCCAATGGCACATTGTATATTCTAGCTAATTTTGAATGTTATCACACTAACAACTGACAGGTATGGGTGGGATCAAGTCAGCTAGTGAAACCATATATCAGGCCAAAAAAAAATAAAAATTAGTTTCTCATCCTCGCGCACATTCTTTTTTTGCTGCTGCATCAAAACAATTTGTTTATATTTGTATTTGTTTCGCATCGTCACTTTTCTCTCAATCTTAATAGTTCTCGTTTGCATTTTTTTAGAAGAGTGAAGCCTTATTATTATCATATGACGCGACACTATACAGTGTGGCCCATAAAAATAAAAAAAACATACTTCCACTACCCTGAGACCACAACTACCTATACCAGTGGATGGAGAATCTTTGTAGAAGAAAAAGGATACCAAATATCTTGATTTAGGCTAGTAGTTTTAGCACCACACCGTGTTTTGTAAAGCACAGTCGGGGGGTCTTTTCGCACCGAAATATAACTAGCTATTTACTTTACAAAATAGCGTCTGGAGCTAAAATTACTAGCCCAAATCAATATATCTTGGTATCAGTTTTCTTGTAGAAAGATTCTCCATCCATTGGTATAGGTAGTTTTGGCCTCATGGAAGTGAAAGTATGCTTGTTCGTTGAGATATTATGCTTGTTGGCTTTTTTGGGGGCCACCCTGTGTAAGTTTCTCTATACAAACACATCAAGCCAACATCAAGCTCCCCAAAAATGTCCCCATCTTCCGCTTTTAAAAATAGTTAGGACGAGAAACATTTTTTTATTTGGCCTAACAGACCAGTTTTCACTGGTTGCGATGAGTTACCACTCAGCAATTCAGAATCAAGAACCATTGAGTTTTAGGTAAAATAAGTCTGGGACTTCACCAACTTCAATAATTGCGCCCCAAATTGTATGTGTAATTTGCAGGATACTATTCATCTTCCACAAGAATGGTGATGGGAGGTTCAACAAGGCCAAAGTGAAGCTGCCTCGTTTAGACGGAGCCAAGGTTGGGGTTTTTGCAAGCCGCAGTCCCCATTGACCCAATCCTATCTGCCTGACCTTAGCCAAGCTGGATAGAATCCAAGGTATTCATAACCCCATCGACCCAATCCTATCGGCCTGACCTAGTAGCTAAGCTGGATAGAATCCAAGGTATTCATAACCCCATCGACCCAATCCTATCGACATGACCTAATAGCTAAGCTGGATAGAATCCAAGATGTTCATATCCCCATCGACCCAATCCTATCGGCCTGACCTAATTGCCAAGTTGGATAGAATCCAAGGTATTATATCTCCATCGACCCAATCCTATCGGCCTGACCTTAGCCAAGTTAGGTATAATCCAAGGTATTCATATCTCCATCGATCAAATCCTATTGGCCTGACCTTAGGTAAGCTGGATATATTCCAAGGTATTCATATCCCTATCGACCCAATCCTATCGACCTGACCTTAGCTATTATAATCCAAGGAATTCATATCCCCATGCGGCCCAATCCTATTGTCCTGACCTTAGCTATTAGAATCCAAGGTATTATATTCCCATCGACCCAGTCCTATCGGCCTGACCTTAGCTAAGCTGGATAGAATCCAAGGTATTCATATTCCCATCGACCCAATCCTACCGGCCTGACCTAATAGCTAAGCTGGATAGAATCCAAGGTATTCATATCCCAATCGACCCAATCCTATCGGCCTGACCTAATAGCTAAGCTTGATAGAATCCATGGTTTTCATAACCCCATCGACCCAATCCTACCGGCCTGACCTAATAGCTAAGCTGGATAGAATCCACGGTATTCATATAATAATAATAATTGGGGAGGCTAATCATCCTTACTCGCAGCTGGTGTGCTGAATTGCGAAGGATGCAAGTGACACCCAATGACTTTTCATGTGTCACGTCACATTAAAGAACGATTTTTTCAAAAGAACCTAAAAACAAATGTAAACATTGGTTTTTATGTTGAGTATTTCCTAACGTTTCCAAAAATGTATAGTTTAGCAAATCTACACAAACAGTGAACGAAACTTTCAATATGTACATTATGAACCTTACTTGGAGGCAAAGGCTTTACACACAAGCCACCCAACCCAATCCTATCGGCTTGATCTGTTAGCTAAGCTTGATAGAATCCAAGGTATTATATTCCCATCGACCCAGTCCTATCGGCCTGACCTTAGCTAAGTTGGATAGAATCCAAGGTATTTATATTCCCATCGACCCAATCCTACCGGCCTGACCTAATAGCTAAGCTGGATAGAATCCATGGAAAATCCCAATCGACCCAATCCTATCGGCCTGACCTAATAGCTAAGCTTGATAGAATCCATGGTTTTCATAACCCCATCGACCCAATCCTACCGGCCTGACCTAATAGCTAAGCTGGATAGAATCCACGGTATTCATATAATAATAATAATTGGGGAGGCTAATCATCCTTACTCGCAGCTGGTGTGCTGAATTGCGAAGGATGCAAGTGACACCCAATGACTTTTCATGTGTCACGTCACATTAAAGAACCATTTTTTCAAAAGAACCTAAAAACAAATGTAAACATTGGTTTTTATGTTGAGTATTTCCTAACGTTTCCAAAAATGTATAGTTTAGCAAATCTACACAAACCGTGAACGAAACTTTCAATATGTACATTATGAACCTTACTTGGAGGCAAAGGCTTTACACACAAGCCACCCAACCCAATCCTATCGGCTTGATCTGTTAGCTAAGCTTGATAGAATCCAAGGTATTATATTCCCATCGACCCAGTCCTATCGGCCTGACCTTAGCTAAGTTGGATAGAATCCAAGGTATTTATATTCCCATCGACCCAATCCTACCGGCCTGACCTAATAGCTAAGCTGGATAGAATCCATGGAAAATCCCAATCGACCCAATCCTATCGGCCTGACCTAATAGCTAAGCTTGATAGAATCCATGGTTTTCATAACCCCATCGACCCAATCCTACCGGCCTGACCTAATAGCTAAGCTGGATAGAATCCACGGTATTCATATAATAATAATAATTGGGGAGGCTAATCATCCTTACTCGCAGCTGGTGTGCTGAATTGCGAAGGATGCAAGTGACACCCAATGACTTTTCATGTGTCACGTCACATTAAAGAACCATTTTTTCAAAAGAACCTAAAAACAAATGTAAACATTGGTTTTTATGTTGAGTATTTCCTAACGTTTCCAAAAATGTATAGTTTAGCAAATCTACACAAACAGTGAACGAAACTTTCAATATGTACATTATGAACCTTACTTGGAGGCAAAGGCTTTACACACAAGCCACCCAACCCAATCCTATCGGCTTGATCTGTTAGCTAAGCTTGATAGAATCCAAGGTATTATATTCCCATCGACCCAGTCCTATCGGCCTGACCTTAGCTAAGTTGGATAGAATCCAAGGTATTTATATTCCCATCGACCCAATCCTACCGGCCTGACCTAATAGCTAAGCTGGATAGAATCCATGGAAAATCCCAATCGACCCAATCCTATCGGCCTGACCTAATAGCTAAGCTTGATAGAATCCATGGTTTTCATAACCCCATCGACCCAATCCTACCGGCCTGACCTAATAGCTAAGCTGGATAGAATCCACGGTATTCATATAATAATAATAATTGGGGAGGCTAATCATCCTTACTCGCAGCTGGTGTGCTGAATTGCGAAGGATGCAAGTGACACCCAATGACTTGTCATGTGTCACGTCACATTAAAGAACCATTTTTTCAAAAGAACCTAAAAACAAATGTAAACATTGGTTTTTATGTTGAGTATTTCCTAACGTTTCCAAAAATGTATAGTTTAGCAAATCTACACAAACAGTGAACGAAACTTTCAATATGTACATTATGAACCTTACTTGGAGGCAAAGGCTTTACACACAAGCCACCCAACCCAATCCTATCGGCTTGATCTGTTAGCTAAGCTTGATAGAATCCAAGGTATTATATTCCCATCGACCCAGTCCTATCGGCCTGACCTTAGCTAAGTTGGATAGAATCCAAGGTATTTATATTCCCATCGACCCAATCCTACCGGCCTGACCTAATAGCTAAGCTGGATAGAATCCATGGAAAATCCCAATCGACCCAATCCTATCGGCCTGACCTAATAGCTAAGCTTGATAGAATCCATGGTTTTCATAACCCCATCGACCCAATCCTACCGGCCTGACCTAATAGCTAAGCTGGATAGAATCCACGGTATTCATATAATAATAATAATTGGGGAGGCTAATCATCCTTACTCGCAGCTGGTGTGCTGAATTGCGAAGGATGCAAGTGACACCCAATGACTTTTCATGTGTCACGTCACATTAAAGAACCATTTTTTCAAAAGAACCTAAAAACAAATGTAAACATTGGTTTTTATGTTGAGTATTTCCTAACGTTTCCAAAAATGTATAGTTTAGCAAATCTACACAAACAGTGAACGAAACTTTCAATATGTACATTATGAACCTTACTTGGAGGCAAAGGCTTTACACACAAGCCACCCAACCCAATCCTATCGGCTTGATCTGTTAGCTAAGCTTGATAGAATCCAAGGTATTATATTCCCATCGACCCAGTCCTATCGGCCTGACCTTAGCTAAGTTGGATAGAATCCAAGGTATTTATATTCCCATCGACCCAATCCTACCGGCCTGACCTAATAGCTAAGCTGGATAGAATCCATGGAAAATCCCAATCGACCCAATCCTATCGGCCTGACCTAATAGCTAAGCTTGATAGAATCCATGGTTTTCATAACCCCATCGACCCAATCCTACCGGCCTGACCTAATAGCTAAGCTGGATAGAATCCACGGTATTCATATAATAATAATAATTGGGGAGGCTAATCATCCTTACTCGCAGCTGGTGTGCTGAATTGCGAAGGATGCAAGTGACACCCAATGACTTTTCATGTGTCACGTCACATTAAAGAACCATTTTTTCAAAAGAACCTAAAAACAAATGTAAACATTGGTTTTTATGTTGAGTATTTCCTAACGTTTCCAAAAATGTATAGTTTAGCAAATCTACACAAACAGTGAACGAAACTTTCAATATGTACATTATGAACCTTACTTGGAGGCAAAGGCTTTACACACAAGCCACCCAACCCAATCCTATCGGCTTGATCTGTTAGCTAAGCTTGATAGAATCCAAGGTATTATATTCCCATCGACCCAGTCCTATCGGCCTGACCTTAGCTAAGTTGGATAGAATCCAAGGTATTTATATTCCCATCGACCCAATCCTACCGGCCTGACCTAATAGCTAAGCTGGATAGAATCCATGGAAAATCCCAATCGACCCAATCCTATCGGCCTGACCTAATAGCTAAGCTTGATAGAATCCATGGTTTTCATAACCCCATCGACCCAATCCTACCGGCCTGACCTAATAGCTAAGCTGGATAGAATCCACGGTATTCATATAATAATAATAATTGGGGAGGCTAATCATCCTTACTCGCAGCTGGTGTGCTGAATTGCGAAGGATGCAAGTGACACCCAATGACTTTTCATGTGTCACGTCACATTAAAGAACCATTTTTTCAAAAGAACCTAAAAACAAATGTAAACATTGGTTTTTATGTTGAGTATTTCCTAACGTTTCCAAAAATGTATAGTTTAGCAAATCTACACAAACAGTAAACGAAACTTTCAATATGTACATTATGAACCTTACTTGGAGGCAAAGGCTTTACACACAAGCCACCCAACCCAATCCTATCGGCTTGATCTGTTAGCTAAGCTTGATAGAATCCAAGGTATTATATTCCCATCGACCCAGTCCTATCGGCCTGACCTTAGCTAAGTTGGATAGAATCCAAGGTATTTATATTCCCATCGACCCAATCCTACCGGCCTGACCTAATAGCTAAGCTGGATAGAATCCATGGAAAATCCCAATCGACCCAATCCTATCGGCCTGACCTAATAGCTAAGCTTGATAGAATCCATGGTTTTCATAACCCCATCGACCCAATCCTACCGGCCTGACCTAATAGCTAAGCTGGATAGAATCCACGGTATTCATATAATAATAATAATTGGGGAGGCTAATCATCCTTACTTGCAGCTGGTGTGCTGAATTGCGAAGGATGCAAGTGACACCCAATGACTTTTCATGTGTCACGTCACATTAAAGAACCATTTTTTCAAAAGAACCTAAAAACAAATGTAAACATTGGTTTTTATGTTGAGTATTTCCTAACGTTTCCAAAAATGTATAGTTTAGCAAATCTACACAAACAGTGAACGAAACTTTCAATATGTACATTATGAACCTTACTTGGAGGCAAAGGCTTTACACACAAGCCACCCAACCCAATCCTATCGGCTTGATCTGTTAGCTAAGCTTGATAGAATCCAAGGTATTATATTCCCATCGACCCAGTCCTATCGGCCTGACCTTAGCTAAGTTGGATAGAATCCAAGGTATTTATATTCCCATTGACCCAATCCTACCGGCCTGACCTAATAGCTAAGCTGGATAGAATCCATGGAAAATCCCAATCGACCCAATCCTATCGGCCTGACCTAATAGCTAAGCTTGATAGAATCCATGGTTTTCATAACCCCATCGACCCAATCCTACCGGCCTGACCTAATAGCTAAGCTGGATAGAATCCACGGTATTCATATAATAATAATAATTGGGGAGGCTAATCATCCTTACTCGCAGCTGGTGTGCTGAATTGCGAAGGATGCAAGTGACACCCAATGACTTTTCATGTGTCACGTCACATTAAAGAACCATTTTTTCAAAAGAACCTAAAAACAAATGTAAACATTGGTTTTTATGTTGAGTATTTCCTAACGTTTCCAAAAATGTATAGTTTAGCAAATCTACACAAACAGTGAACGAAACTTTCAATATGTACATTATGAACCTTACTTGGAGGCAAAGGCTTTACACACAAGCCACCCAACCCAATCCTATCGGCTTGATCTGTTAGCTAAGCTTGATAGAATCCAAGGTATTATATTCCCATCGACCCAGTCCTATCGGCCTGACCTTAGCTAAGTTGGATAGAATCCAAGGTATTTATATTCCCATCGACCCAATCCTACCGGCCTGACCTAATAGCTAAGCTGGATAGAATCCATGGAAAATCCCAATCGACCCAATCCTATCGGCCTGACCTAATAGCTAAGCTTGATAGAATCCATGGTTTTCATAACCCGATCGACCCAATCCTACCGGCCTGACCTAATAGCTAAGCTGGATAGAATCCACGGTATTCATATAATAATAATAATTGGGGAGGCTAATCATCCTTACTCGCAGCTGGTGTGCTGAATTGCGAAGGATGCAAGTGACACCCAATGACTTTTCATGTGTCACGTCACATTAAAGAACCATTTTTTCAAAAGAACCTAAAAACAAATGTAAACATTGGTTTTTATGTTGAGTATTTCCTAACGTTTCCAAAAATGTATAGTTTAGCAAATAAATCTACACAAACAGTGAACGAAACTTTCAATATGTACATTATGAACCTTACTTGGAGGCAAAGGCTTTACACACAAGCCACCCAACCCAATCCTATCGGCTTGATCTGTTAGCTAAGCTTGATAGAATCCAAGGTATTATATTCCCATCGACCCAGTCCTATCGGCCTGACCTTAGCTAAGTTGGATAGAATCCAAGGTATTTATATTCCCATCGACCCAATCCTACCGGCCTGACCTAATAGCTAAGCTGGATAGAATCCATGGAAAATCCCAATCGACCCAATCCTATCGGCCTGACCTAATAGCTAAGCTTGATAGAATCCATGGTTTTCATAACCCCATCGACCCAATCCTACCGGCCTGACCTAATAGCTAAGCTGGATAGAATCCACGGTATTCATATAATAATAATAATTGGGGAGGCTAATCATCCTTACTCGCAGCTGGTGTGCTGAATTGCGAAGGATGCAAGTGACACCCAATGACTTTTCATGTGTCACGTCACATTAAAGAACCATTTTTTCAAAAGAACCTAAAAACAAATGTAAACATTGGTTTTTATGTTGAGTATTTCCTAACGTTTCCAAAAATGTATAGTTTAGCAAATCTACACAAACAGTGAACGAAACTTTCAATATGTACATTATGAACCTTACTTGGAGGCAAAGGCTTTACACACAAGCCACCCAACCCAATCCTATCGGCTTGATCTGTTAGCTAAGCTTGATAGAATCCAAGGTATTATATTCCCATCGACCCAGTCCTATCGGCCTGACCTTAGCTAAGTTGGATAGAATCCAAGGTATTTATATTCCCATCGACCCAATCCTACCGGCCTGACCTAATAGCTAAGCTGGATAGAATCCATGGAAAATCCCAATCGACCCAATCCTATCGGCCTGACCTAATAGCTAAGCTTGATAGAATCCATGGTTTTCATAACCCCATCGACCCAATCCTACCGGCCTGACCTAATAGCTAAGCTGGATAGAATCCACGGTATTCATATAATAATAATAATTGGGGAGGCTAATCATCCTTACTCGCAGCTGGTGTGCTGAATTGCGAAGGATGCAAGTGACACCCAATGACTTTTCATGTGTCACGTCACATTAAAGAACCATTTTTTCAAAAGAACCTAAAAACAAATGTAAACATTGGTTTTTATGTTGAGTATTTCCTAACGTTTCCAAAAATGTATAGTTTAGCAAATCTACACAAACAGTGAACGAAACTTTCAATATGTACATTATGAACCTTACTTGGAGGCAAAGGCTTTACACACAAGCCACCCAACCCAATCCTATCGGCTTGATCTGTTAGCTAAGCTTGATAGAATCCAAGGTATTATATTCCCATCGACCCAGTCCTATCGGCCTGACCTTAGCTAAGTTGGATAGAATCCAAGGTATTTATATTCCCATCGACCCAATCCTACCGGCCTGACCTAATAGCTAAGCTGGATAGAATCCATGGAAAATCCCAATCGACCCAATCCTATCGGCCTGACCTAATAGCTAAGCTTGATAGAATCCATGGTTTTCATAACCCCATCGACCCAATCCTACCGGCCTGACCTAATAGCTAAGCTGGATAGAATCCACGGTATTCATATAATAATAATAATTGGGGAGGCTAATCATCCTTACTCGCAGCTGGTGTGCTGAATTGCGAAGGATGCAAGTGACACCCAATGACTTTTCATGTGTCACGTCACATTAAAGAACCATTTTTTCAAAAGAACCTAAAAACAAATGTAAACATTGGTTTTTATGTTGAGTATTTCCTAACGTTTCCAAAAATGTATAGTTTAGCAAATCTACACAAACAGTGAACGAAACTTTCAATATGTACATTATGAACCTTACTTGGAGGCAAAGGCTTTACACACAAGCCACCCAACCCAATCCTATCGGCTTGATCTGTTAGCTAAGCTTGATAGAATCCAAGGTATTATATTCCCATCGACCCAGTCCTATCGGCCTGACCTTAGCTAAGTTGGATAGAATCCAAGGTATTTATATTCCCATCGACCCAATCCTACCGGCCTGACCTAATAGCTAAGCTGGATAGAATCCATGGAAAATCCCAATCGACCCAATCGCAATCCTATCGGCCTGACCTAATAGCTAAGCTTGATAGAATCCATGGTTTTCATAACCCCATCGACCCAATCCTACCGGCCTGACCTAATAGCTAAGCTGGATAGAATCCACGGTATTCATATAATAATAATAATTGGGGAGGCTAATCATCCTTACTCGCAGCTGGTGTGCTGAATTGCGAAGGATGCAAGTGACACCAATGACTTTTCATGTGTCACGTCACATTAAAGAACCATTTTTTCAAAAGAACCTAAAAACAAATGTAAACATTGGTTTTTATGTTGAGTATTTCCTAACGTTTCCAAAAATGTATAGTTTAGCAAATCTACACAAACAGTGAACGAAACTTTCAATATGTACATTATGAACCTTACTTGGAGGCAAAGGCTTTACACACAAGCCACCCAACCCAATCCTATCGGCTTGATCTGTTAGCTAAGCTTGATAGAATCCAAGGTATTATATTCCCATCGACCCAGTCCTATCGGCCTGACCTTAGCTAAGTTGGATAGAATCCAAGGTATTTATATTCCCATCGACCCAATCCTACCGGCCTGACCTAATAGCTAAGCTGGATAGAATCCATGGAAAATCCCAATCGACCCAATCCTATCGGCCTGACCTAATAGCTAAGCTTGATAGAATCCATGGTTTTCATAACCCCATCGACCCAATCCTACCGGCCTGACCTAATAGCTAAGCTGGATAGAATCCACGGTATTCATATAATAATAATAATTGGGGAGGCTAATCATCCTTACTCGCAGCTGGTGTGCTGAATTGCGAAGGATGCAAGTGACACCCAATGACTTTTCATGTGTCACGTCACATTAAAGAACCATTTTTTCAAAAGAACCTAAAAACAAATGTAAACATTGGTTTTTATGTTGAGTATTTCCTAACGTTTCCAAAAATGTATAGTTTAGCAAATCTACACAAACAGTGAACGAAACTTTCAATATGTACATTATGAACCTTACTTGGAGGCAAAGGCTTTACACACAAGCCACCCAACCCAATCCTATCGGCTTGATCTGTTAGCTAAGCTTGATAGAATCCAAGGTATTATATTCCCATCGACCCAGTCCTACCGGCCTGACCTTAGCTAAGTTGGATAGAATCCAAGGTATTTATATTCCCATCGACCCAATCCTACCGGCCTGACCTAATAGCTAAGCTGGATAGAATCCATGGAAAATCCCAATCGACCCAATCCTATCGGCCTGACCTAATAGCTAAGCTTGATAGAATCCATGGTTTTCATAACCCCATCGACCCAATCCTACCGGCCTGACCTAATAGCTAAGCTGGATAGAATCCACGGTATTCATATAATAATAATAATTGGGGAGGCTAATCATCCTTACTCGCAGCTGGTGTGCTGAATTGCGAAGGATGCAAGTGACACCCAATGACTTTTCATGTGTCACGTCACATTAAAGAACCATTTTTTCAAAAGAACCTAAAAACAAATGTAAACATTGGTTTTTATGTTGAGTATTTCCTAACGTTTCCAAAAATGTATAGTTTAGCAAATCTACACAAACAGTGAACGAAACTTTCAATATGTACATTATGAACCTTACTTGGAGGCAAAGGCTTTACACACAAGCCACCCAACCCAATCCTATCGGCTTGATCTGTTAGCTAAGCTTGATAGAATCCAAGGTATTATATTCCCATCGACCCAGTCCTATCGGCCTGACCTTAGCTAAGTTGGATAGAATCCAAGGTATTTATATTCCCATCGACCCAATCCTACCGGCCTGACCTAATAGCTAAGCTGGATAGAATCCATGGAAAATCCCAATCGACCCAATCCTATCGGCCTGACCTAATAGCTAAGCTTGATAGAATCCATGGTTTTCATAACCCCATCGACCCAATCCTACCGGCCTGACCTAATAGCTAAGCTGGATAGAATCCACGGTATTCATATAATAATAATAATTGGGGAGGCTAATCATCCTTACTCGCAGCTGGTGTGCTGAATTGCGAAGGATGCAAGTGACACCCAATGACTTTTCATGTGTCACGTCACATTAAAGAACCATTTTTTCAAAAGAACCTAAAAACAAATGTAAACATTGGTTTTTATGTTGAGTATTTCCTAACGTTTCCAAAAATGTATAGTTTAGCAAATCTACACAAACAGTGAACGAAACTTTCAATATGTACATTATGAACCTTACTTGGAGGCAAAGGCTTTACACACAAGCCACCCAACCCAATCCTATCGGCTTGATCTGTTAGCTAAGCTTGATAGAATCCAAGGTATTATATTCCCATCGACCCAGTCCTATCGGCCTGACCTTAGCTAAGTTGGATAGAATCCAAGGTATTTATATTCCCATCGACCCAATCCTACCGGCCTGACCTAATAGCTAAGCTGGATAGAATCCATGGAAAATCCCAATCGACCCAATCCTATCGGCCTGACCTAATAGCTAAGCTTGATAGAATCCATGGTTTTCATAACCCCATCGACCCAATCCTACCGGCCTGACCTAATAGCTAAGCTGGATAGAATCCACGGTATTCATATAATAATAATAATTGGGGAGGCTAATCATCCTTACTCGCAGCTGGTGTGCTGAATTGCGAAGGATGCAAGTGACACCCAATGACTTTTCATGTGTCACGTCACATTAAAGAACCATTTTTTCAAAAGAACCTAAAAACAAATGTAAACATTGGTTTTTATGTTGAGTATTTCCTAACGTTTCCAAAAATGTATAGTTTAGCAAATCTACACAAACAGTGAACGAAACTTTCAATATGTACATTATGAACCTTACTTGGAGGCAAAGGCTTTACACACAAGCCACCCAACCCAATCCTATCGGCTTGATCTGTTAGCTAAGCTTGATAGAATCCAAGGTATTATATTCCCATCGACCCAGTCCTATCGGCCTGACCTTAGCTAAGTTGGATAGAATCCAAGGTATTTATATTCCCATCGACCCAATCCTACCGGCCTGACCTAATAGCTAAGCTGGATAGAATCCATGGAAAATCCCAATCGACCCAATCCTATCGGCCTGACCTAATAGCTAAGCTTGATAGAATCCATGGTTTTCATAACCCCATCGACCCAATCCTACCGGCCTGACCTAATAGCTAAGCTGGATAGAATCCACGGTATTCATATAATAATAATAATTGGGGAGGCTAATCATCCTTACTCGCAGCTGGTGTGCTGAATTGCGAAGGATGCAAGTGACACCCAATGACTTTTCATGTGTCACGTCACATTAAAGAACCATTTTTTCAAAAGAACCTAAAAACAAATGTAAACATTGGTTTTTATGTTGAGTATTTCCTAACGTTTCCAAAAATGTATAGTTTAGCAAATCTACACAAACAGTGAACGAAACTTTCAATATGTACATTATGAACCTTACTTGGAGGCAAAGGCTTTACACACAAGCCACCCAACCCAATCCTATCGGCTTGATCTGTTAGCTAAGCTTGATAGAATCCAAGGTATTATATTCCCATCGACCCAGTCCTATCGGCCTGACCTTAGCTAAGTTGGATAGAATCCAAGGTATTTATATTCCCATCGACCCAATCCTACCGGCCTGACCTAATAGCTAAGCTGGATAGAATCCATGGAAAATCCCAATCGACCCAATCCTATCGGCCTGACCTAATAGCTAAGCTTGATAGAATCCATGGTTTTCATAACCCCATCGACCCAATCCTACCGGCCTGACCTAATAGCTAAGCTGGATAGAATCCACGGTATTCATATAATAATAATAATTGGGGAGGCTAATCATCCTTACTCGCAGCTGGTGTGCTGAATTGCGAAGGATGCAAGTGACACCCAATGACTTTTCATGTGTCACGTCACATTAAAGAACCATTTTTTCAAAAGAACCTAAAAACAAATGTAAACATTGGTTTTTATGTTGAGTATTTCCTAACGTTTCCAAAAATGTATAGTTTAGCAAATCTACACAAACAGTGAACGAAACTTTCAATATGTACATTATGAACCTTACTTGGAGGCAAAGGCTTTACACACAAGCCACCCAACCCAATCCTATCGGCTTGATCTGTTAGCTAAGCTTGATAGAATCCAAGGTATTATATTCCCATCGACCCAGTCCTATCGGCCTGACCTTAGCTAAGTTGGATAGAATCCAAGGTATTTATATTCCCATCGACCCAATCCTACCGGCCTGACCTAATAGCTAAGCTGGATAGAATCCATGGAAAATCCCAATCGACCCAATCCTATCGGCCTGACCTAATAGCTAAGCTTGATAGAATCCATGGTTTTCATAACCCCATCGACCCAATCCTACCGGCCTGACCTAATAGCTAAGCTGGATAGAATCCACGGTATTCATATAATAATAATAATTGGGGAGGCTAATCATCCTTACTCGCAGCTGGTGTGCTGAATTGCGAAGGATGCAAGTGACACCCAATGACTTTTCATGTGTCACGTCACATTAAAGAACCATTTTTTCAAAAGAACCTAAAAACAAATGTAAACATTGGTTTTTATGTTGAGTATTTCCTAACGTTTCCAAAAATGTATAGTTTAGCAAATCTACACAAACAGTGAACGAAACTTTCAATATGTACATTATGAACCTTACTTGGAGGCAAAGGCTTTACACACAAGCCACCCAACCCAATCCTATCGGCTTGATCTGTTAGCTAAGCTTGATAGAATCCAAGGTATTATATTCCCATCGACCCAGTCCTATCGGCCTGACCTTAGCTAAGTTGGATAGAATCCAAGGTATTTATATTCCCATCGACCCAATCCTACCGGCCTGACCTAATAGCTAAGCTGGATAGAATCCATGGAAAATCCCAATCGACCCAATCCTATCGGCCTGACCTAATAGCTAAGCTTGATAGAATCCATGGTTTTCATAACCCCATCGACCCAATCCTACCGGCCTGACCTAATAGCTAAGCTGGATAGAATCCACGGTATTCATATAATAATAATAATTGGGGAGGCTAATCATCCTTACTCGCAGCTGGTGTGCTGAATTGCGAAGGATGCAAGTGACACCCAATGACTTTTCATGTGTCACGTCACATTAAAGAACCATTTTTTCAAAAGAACCTAAAAACAAATGTAAACATTGGTTTTTATGTTGAGTATTTCCTAACGTTTCCAAAAATGTATAGTTTAGCAAATCTACACAAACAGTGAACGAAACTTTCAATATGTACATTATGAACCTTACTTGGAGGCAAAGGCTTTACACACAAGCCACCCAACCCAATCCTATCGGCTTGATCTGTTAGCTAAGCTTGATAGAATCCAAGGTATTATATTCCCATCGACCCAGTCCTATCGGCCTGACCTTAGCTAAGTTGGATAGAATCCAAGGTATTTATATTCCCATCGACCCAATCCTACCGGCCTGACCTAATAGCTAAGCTGGATAGAATCCATGGAAAATCCCAATCGACCCAATCCTATCGGCCTGACCTAATAGCTAAGCTTGATAGAATCCATGGTTTTCATAACCCCATCGACCCAATCCTACCGGCCTGACCTAATAGCTAAGCTGGATAGAATCCACGGTATTCATATAATAATAATAATTGGGGAGGCTAATCATCCTTACTCGCAGCTGGTGTGCTGAATTGCGAAGGATGCAAGTGACACCCAATGACTTTTCATGTGTCACGTCACATTAAAGAACCATTTTTTCAAAAGAACCTAAAAACAAATGTAAACATTGGTTTTTATGTTGAGTATTTCCTAACGTTTCCAAAAATGTATAGTTTAGCAAATCTACACAAACAGTGAACGAAACTTTCAATATGTACATTATGAACCTTACTTGGAGGCAAAGGCTTTACACACAAGCCACCCAACCCAATCCTATCGGCTTGATCTGTTAGCTAAGCTTGATAGAATCCAAGGTATTATATTCCCATCGACCCAGTCCTATCGGCCTGACCTTAGCTAAGTTGGATAGAATCCAAGGTATTTATATTCCCATCGACCCAATCCTACCGGCCTGACCTAATAGCTAAGCTGGATAGAATCCATGGAAAATCCCAATCGACCCAATCCTATCGGCCTGACCTAATAGCTAAGCTTGATAGAATCCATGGTTTTCATAACCCCATCGACCCAATCCTACCGGCCTGACCTAATAGCTAAGCTGGATAGAATCCACGGTATTCATATAATAATAATAATTGGGGAGGCTAATCATCCTTACTCGCAGCTGGTGTGCTGAATTGCGAAGGATGCAAGTGACACCCAATGACTTTTCATGTGTCACGTCACATTAAAGAACCATTTTTTCAAAAGAACCTAAAAACAAATGTAAACATTGGTTTTTATGTTGAGTATTTCCTAACGTTTCCAAAAATGTATAGTTTAGCAAATCTACACAAACAGTGAACGAAACTTTCAATATGTACATTATGAACCTTACTTGGAGGCAAAGGCTTTACACACAAGCCACCCAACCCAATCCTATCGGCTTGATCTGTTAGCTAAGCTTGATAGAATCCAAGGTATTATATTCCCATCGACCCAGTCCTATCGGCCTGACCTTAGCTAAGTTGGATAGAATCCAAGGTATTTATATTCCCATCGACCCAATCCTACCGGCCTGACCTAATAGCTAAGCTGGATAGAATCCATGGAAAATCCCAATCGACCCAATCCTATCGGCCTGACCTAATAGCTAAGCTTGATAGAATCCATGGTTTTCATAACCCCATCGACCCAATCCTACCGGCCTGACCTAATAGCTAAGCTGGATAGAATCCACGGTATTCATATAATAATAATAATTGGGGAGGCTAATCATCCTTACTCGCAGCTGGTGTGCTGAATTGCGAAGGATGCAAGTGACACCCAATGACTTTTCATGTGTCACGTCACATTAAAGAACCATTTTTTCAAAAGAACCTAAAAACAAATGTAAACATTGGTTTTTATGTTGAGTATTTCCTAACGTTTCCAAAAATGTATAGTTTAGCAAATCTACACAAACAGTGAACGAAACTTTCAATATGTACATTATGAACCTTACTTGGAGGCAAAGGCTTTACACACAAGCCACCCAACCCAATCCTATCGGCTTGATCTGTTAGCTAAGCTTGATAGAATCCAAGGTATTATATTCCCATCGACCCAGTCCTATCGGCCTGACCTTAGCTAAGTTGGATAGAATCCAAGGTATTTATATTCCCATCGACCCAATCCTACCGGCCTGACCTAATAGCTAAGCTGGATAGAATCCATGGAAAATCCCAATCGACCCAATCCTATCGGCCTGACCTAATAGCTAAGCTTGATAGAATCCATGGTTTTCATAACCCCATCGACCCAATCCTACCGGCCTGACCTAATAGCTAAGCTGGATAGAATCCACGGTATTCATATAATAATAATAATTGGGGAGGCTAATCATCCTTACTCGCAGCTGGTGTGCTGAATTGCGAAGGATGCAAGTGACACCCAATGACTTTTCATGTGTCACGTCACATTAAAGAACCATTTTTTCAAAAGAACCTAAAAACAAATGTAAACATTGGTTTTTATGTTGAGTATTTCCTAACGTTTCCAAAAATGTATAGTTTAGCAAATCTACACAAACAGTGAACGAAACTTTCAATATGTACATTATGAACCTTACTTGGAGGCAAAGGCTTTACACACAAGCCACCCAACCCAATCCTATCGGCTTGATCTGTTAGCTAAGCTTGATAGAATCCAAGGTATTATATTCCCATCGACCCAGTCCTATCGGCCTGACCTTAGCTAAGTTGGATAGAATCCAAGGTATTTATATTCCCATCGACCCAATCCTACCGGCCTGACCTAATAGCTAAGCTGGATAGAATCCATGGAAAATCCCAATCGACCCAATCCTATCGGCCTGACCTAATAGCTAAGCTTGATAGAATCCATGGTTTTCATAACCCCATCGACCCAATCCTACCGGCCTGACCTAATAGCTAAGCTGGATAGAATCCACGGTATTCATATAATAATAATAATTGGGGAGGCTAATCATCCTTACTCGCAGCTGGTGTGCTGAATTGCGAAGGATGCAAGTGACACCCAATGACTTTTCATGTGTCACGTCACATTAAAGAACCATTTTTTCAAAAGAACCTAAAAACAAATGTAAACATTGGTTTTTATGTTGAGTATTTCCTAACGTTTCCAAAAATGTATAGTTTAGCAAATCTACACAAACAGTGAACGAAACTTTCAATATGTACATTATGAACCTTACTTGGAGGCAAAGGCTTTACACACAAGCCACCCAACCCAATCCTATCGGCTTGATCTGTTAGCTAAGCTTGATAGAATCCAAGGTATTATATTCCCATCGACCCAGTCCTATCGGCCTGACCTTAGCTAAGTTGGATAGAATCCAAGGTATTTATATTCCCATCGACCCAATCCTACCGGCCTGACCTAATAGCTAAGCTGGATAGAATCCATGGAAAATCCCAATCGACCCAATCCTATCGGCCTGACCTAATAGCTAAGCTTGATAGAATCCATGGTTTTCATAACCCCATCGACCCAATCCTACCGGCCTGACCTAATAGCTAAGCTGGATAGAATCCACGGTATTCATATAATAATAATAATTGGGGAGGCTAATCATCCTTACTCGCAGCTGGTGTGCTGAATTGCGAAGGATGCAAGTGACACCCAATGACTTTTCATGTGTCACGTCACATTAAAGAACCATTTTTTCAAAAGAACCTAAAAACAAATGTAAACATTGGTTTTTATGTTGAGTATTTCCTAACGTTTCCAAAAATGTATAGTTTAGCAAATCTACACAAACAGTGAACGAAACTTTCAATATGTACATTATGAACCTTACTTGGAGGCAAAGGCTTTACACACAAGCCACCCAACCCAATCCTATCGGCTTGATCTGTTAGCTAAGCTTGATAGAATCCAAGGTATTATATTCCCATCGACCCAGTCCTATCGGCCTGACCTTAGCTAAGTTGGATAGAATCCAAGGTATTTATATTCCCATCGACCCAATCCTACCGGCCTGACCTAATAGCTAAGCTGGATAGAATCCATGGAAAATCCCAATCGACCCAATCCTATCGGCCTGACCTAATAGCTAAGCTTGATAGAATCCATGGTTTTCATAACCCCATCGACCCAATCCTACCGGCCTGACCTAATAGCTAAGCTGGATAGAATCCACGGTATTCATATAATAATAATAATTGGGGAGGCTAATCATCCTTACTCGCAGCTGGTGTGCTGAATTGCGAAGGATGCAAGTGACACCCAATGACTTTTCATGTGTCACGTCACATTAAAGAACCATTTTTTCAAAAGAACCTAAAAACAAATGTAAACATTGGTTTTTATGTTGAGTATTTCCTAACGTTTCCAAAAATGTATAGTTTAGCAAATCTACACAAACAGTGAACGAAACTTTCAATATGTACATTATGAACCTTACTTGGAGGCAAAGGCTTTACACACAAGCCACCCAACCCAATCCTATCGGCTTGATCTGTTAGCTAAGCTTGATAGAATCCAAGGTATTATATTCCCATCGACCCAGTCCTATCGGCCTGACCTTAGCTAAGTTGGATAGAATCCAAGGTATTTATATTCCCATCGACCCAATCCTACCGGCCTGACCTAATAGCTAAGCTGGATAGAATCCATGGAAAATCCCAATCGACCCAATCCTATCGGCCTGACCTAATAGCTAAGCTTGATAGAATCCATGGTTTTCATAACCCCATCGACCCAATCCTACCGGCCTGACCTAATAGCTAAGCTGGATAGAATCCACGGTATTCATATAATAATAATAATTGGGGAGGCTAATCATCCTTACTCGCAGCTGGTGTGCTGAATTGCGAAGGATGCAAGTGACACCCAATGACTTTTCATGTGTCACGTCACATTAAAGAACCATTTTTTCAAAAGAACCTAAAAACAAATGTAAACATTGGTTTTTATGTTGAGTATTTCCTAACGTTTCCAAAAATGTATAGTTTAGCAAATCTACACAAACAGTGAACGAAACTTTCAATATGTACATTATGAACCTTACTTGGAGGCAAAGGCTTTACACACAAGCCACCCAACCCAATCCTATCGGCTTGATCTGTTAGCTAAGCTTGATAGAATCCAAGGTATTATATTCCCATCGACCCAGTCCTATCGGCCTGACCTTAGCTAAGTTGGATAGAATCCAAGGTATTTATATTCCCATCGACCCAATCCTACCGGCCTGACCTAATAGCTAAGCTGGATAGAATCCATGGAAAATCCCAATCGACCCAATCCTATCGGCCTGACCTAATAGCTAAGCTTGATAGAATCCATGGTTTTCATAACCCCATCGACCCAATCCTACCGGCCTGACCTAATAGCTAAGCTGGATAGAATCCACGGTATTCATATAATAATAATAATTGGGGAGGCTAATCATCCTTACTCGCAGCTGGTGTGCTGAATTGCGAAGGATGCAAGTGACACCCAATGACTTTTCATGTGTCACGTCACATTAAAGAACCATTTTTTCAAAAGAACCTAAAAACAAATGTAAACATTGGTTTTTATGTTGAGTATTTCCTAACGTTTCCAAAAATGTATAGTTTAGCAAATCTACACAAACAGTGAACGAAACTTTCAATATGTACATTATGAACCTTACTTGGAGGCAAAGGCTTTACACACAAGCCACCCAACCCAATCCTATCGGCTTGATCTGTTAGCTAAGCTTGATAGAATCCAAGGTATTATATTCCCATCGACCCAGTCCTATCGGCCTGACCTTAGCTAAGTTGGATAGAATCCAAGGTATTTATATTCCCATCGACCCAATCCTACCGGCCTGACCTAATAGCTAAGCTGGATAGAATCCATGGAAAATCCCAATCGACCCAATCCTATCGGCCTGACCTAATAGCTAAGCTTGATAGAATCCATGGTTTTCATAACCCCATCGACCCAATCCTACCGGCCTGACCTAATAGCTAAGCTGGATAGAATCCACGGTATTCATATAATAATAATAATTGGGGAGGCTAATCATCCTTACTCGCAGCTGGTGTGCTGAATTGCGAAGGATGCAAGTGACACCCAATGACTTTTCATGTGTCACGTCACATTAAAGAACCATTTTTTCAAAAGAACCTAAAAACAAATGTAAACATTGGTTTTTATGTTGAGTATTTCCTAACGTTTCCAAAAATGTATAGTTTAGCAAATCTACACAAACAGTGAACGAAACTTTCAATATGTACATTATGAACCTTACTTGGAGGCAAAGGCTTTACACACAAGCCACCCAACCCAATCCTATCGGCTTGATCTGTTAGCTAAGCTTGATAGAATCCAAGGTATTATATTCCCATCGACCCAGTCCTATCGGCCTGACCTTAGCTAAGTTGGATAGAATCCAAGGTATTTATATTCCCATCGACCCAATCCTACCGGCCTGACCTAATAGCTAAGCTGGATAGAATCCATGGAAAATCCCAATCGACCCAATCCTATCGGCCTGACCTAATAGCTAAGCTTGATAGAATCCATGGTTTTCATAACCCCATCGACCCAATCCTACCGGCCTGACCTAATAGCTAAGCTGGATAGAATCCACGGTATTCATATAATAATAATAATTGGGGAGGCTAATCATCCTTACTCGCAGCTGGTGTGCTGAATTGCGAAGGATGCAAGTGACACCCAATGACTTTTCATGTGTCACGTCACATTAAAGAACCATTTTTTCAAAAGAACCTAAAAACAAATGTAAACATTGGTTTTTATGTTGAGTATTTCCTAACGTTTCCAAAAATGTATAGTTTAGCAAATCTACACAAACAGTGAACGAAACTTTCAATATGTACATTATGAACCTTACTTGGAGGCAAAGGCTTTACACACAAGCCACCCAACCCAATCCTATCGGCTTGATCTGTTAGCTAAGCTTGATAGAATCCAAGGTATTATATTCCCATCGACCCAGTCCTATCGGCCTGACCTTAGCTAAGTTGGATAGAATCCAAGGTATTTATATTCCCATCGACCCAATCCTACCGGCCTGACCTAATAGCTAAGCTGGATAGAATCCATGGAAAATCCCAATCGACCCAATCCTATCGGCCTGACCTAATAGCTAAGCTTGATAGAATCCATGGTTTTCATAACCCCATCGACCCAATCCTACCGGCCTGACCTAATAGCTAAGCTGGATAGAATCCACGGTATTCATATAATAATAATAATTGGGGAGGCTAATCATCCTTACTCGCAGCTGGTGTGCTGAATTGCGAAGGATGCAAGTGACACCCAATGACTTTTCATGTGTCACGTCACATTAAAGAACCATTTTTTCAAAAGAACCTAAAAACAAATGTAAACATTGGTTTTTATGTTGAGTATTTCCTAACGTTTCCAAAAATGTATAGTTTAGCAAATCTACACAAACAGTGAACGAAACTTTCAATATGTACATTATGAACCTTACTTGGAGGCAAAGGCTTTACACACAAGCCACCCAACCCAATCCTATCGGCTTGATCTGTTAGCTAAGCTTGATAGAATCCAAGGTATTATATTCCCATCGACCCAGTCCTATCGGCCTGACCTTAGCTAAGTTGGATAGAATCCAAGGTATTTATATTCCCATCGACCCAATCCTACCGGCCTGACCTAATAGCTAAGCTGGATAGAATCCATGGAAAATCCCAATCGACCCAATCCTATCGGCCTGACCTAATAGCTAAGCTTGATAGAATCCATGGTTTTCATAACCCCATCGACCCAATCCTACCGGCCTGACCTAATAGCTAAGCTGGATAGAATCCACGGTATTCATATAATAATAATAATTGGGGAGGCTAATCATCCTTACTCGCAGCTGGTGTGCTGAATTGCGAAGGATGCAAGTGACACCCAATGACTTTTCATGTGTCACGTCACATTAAAGAACCATTTTTTCAAAAGAACCTAAAAACAAATGTAAACATTGGTTTTTATGTTGAGTATTTCCTAACGTTTCCAAAAATGTATAGTTTAGCAAATCTACACAAACAGTGAACGAAACTTTCAATATGTACATTATGAACCTTACTTGGAGGCAAAGGCTTTACACACAAGCCACCCAACCCAATCCTATCGGCTTGATCTGTTAGCTAAGCTTGATAGAATCCAAGGTATTATATTCCCATCGACCCAGTCCTATCGGCCTGACCTTAGCTAAGTTGGATAGAATCCAAGGTATTTATATTCCCATCGACCCAATCCTACCGGCCTGACCTAATAGCTAAGCTGGATAGAATCCATGGAAAATCCCAATCGACCCAATCCTATCGGCCTGACCTAATAGCTAAGCTTGATAGAATCCATGGTTTTCATAACCCCATCGACCCAATCCTACCGGCCTGACCTAATAGCTAAGCTGGATAGAATCCACGGTATTCATATAATAATAATAATTGGGGAGGCTAATCATCCTTACTCGCAGCTGGTGTGCTGAATTGCGAAGGATGCAAGTGACACCCAATGACTTTTCATGTGTCACGTCACATTAAAGAACCATTTTTTCAAAAGAACCTAAAAACAAATGTAAACATTGGTTTTTATGTTGAGTATTTCCTAACGTTTCCAAAAATGTATAGTTTAGCAAATCTACACAAACAGTGAACGAAACTTTCAATATGTACATTATGAACCTTACTTGGAGGCAAAGGCTTTACACACAAGCCACCCAACCCAATCCTATCGGCTTGATCTGTTAGCTAAGCTTGATAGAATCCAAGGTATTATATTCCCATCGACCCAGTCCTATCGGCCTGACCTTAGCTAAGTTGGATAGAATCCAAGGTATTTATATTCCCATCGACCCAATCCTACCGGCCTGACCTAATAGCTAAGCTGGATAGAATCCATGGAAAATCCCAATCGACCCAATCCTATCGGCCTGACCTAATAGCTAAGCTTGATAGAATCCATGGTTTTCATAACCCCATCGACCCAATCCTACCGGCCTGACCTAATAGCTAAGCTGGATAGAATCCACGGTATTCATATAATAATAATAATTGGGGAGGCTAATCATCCTTACTCGCAGCTGGTGTGCTGAATTGCGAAGGATGCAAGTGACACCCAATGACTTTTCATGTGTCACGTCACATTAAAGAACCATTTTTTCAAAAGAACCTAAAAACAAATGTAAACATTGGTTTTTATGTTGAGTATTTCCTAACGTTTCCAAAAATGTATAGTTTAGCAAATCTACACAAACAGTGAACGAAACTTTCAATATGTACATTATGAACCTTACTTGGAGGCAAAGGCTTTACACACAAGCCACCCAACCCAATCCTATCGGCTTGATCTGTTAGCTAAGCTTGATAGAATCCAAGGTATTATATTCCCATCGACCCAGTCCTATCGGCCTGACCTTAGCTAAGTTGGATAGAATCCAAGGTATTTATATTCCCATCGACCCAATCCTACCGGCCTGACCTAATAGCTAAGCTGGATAGAATCCATGGAAAATCCCAATCGACCCAATCCTATCGGCCTGACCTAATAGCTAAGCTTGATAGAATCCATGGTTTTCATAACCCCATCGACCCAATCCTACCGGCCTGACCTAATAGCTAAGCTGGATAGAATCCACGGTATTCATATAATAATAATAATTGGGGAGGCTAATCATCCTTACTCGCAGCTGGTGTGCTGAATTGCGAAGGATGCAAGTGACACCCAATGACTTTTCATGTGTCACGTCACATTAAAGAACCATTTTTTCAAAAGAACCTAAAAACAAATGTAAACATTGGTTTTTATGTTGAGTATTTCCTAACGTTTCCAAAAATGTATAGTTTAGCAAATCTACACAAACAGTGAACGAAACTTTCAATATGTACATTATGAACCTTACTTGGAGGCAAAGGCTTTACACACAAGCCACCCAACCCAATCCTATCGGCTTGATCTGTTAGCTAAGCTTGATAGAATCCAAGGTATTATATTCCCATCGACCCAGTCCTATCGGCCTGACCTTAGCTAAGTTGGATAGAATCCAAGGTATTTATATTCCCATCGACCCAATCCTACCGGCCTGACCTAATAGCTAAGCTGGATAGAATCCATGGAAAATCCCAATCGACCCAATCCTATCGGCCTGACCTAATAGCTAAGCTTGATAGAATCCATGGTTTTCATAACCCCATCGACCCAATCCTACCGGCCTGACCTAATAGCTAAGCTGGATAGAATCCACGGTATTCATATAATAATAATAATTGGGGAGGCTAATCATCCTTACTCGCAGCTGGTGTGCTGAATTGCGAAGGATGCAAGTGACACCCAATGACTTTTCATGTGTCACGTCACATTAAAGAACCATTTTTTCAAAAGAACCTAAAAACAAATGTAAACATTGGTTTTTATGTTGAGTATTTCCTAACGTTTCCAAAAATGTATAGTTTAGCAAATCTACACAAACAGTGAACGAAACTTTCAATATGTACATTATGAACCTTACTTGGAGGCAAAGGCTTTACACACAAGCCACCCAACCCAATCCTATCGGCTTGATCTGTTAGCTAAGCTTGATAGAATCCAAGGTATTATATTCCCATCGACCCAGTCCTATCGGCCTGACCTTAGCTAAGTTGGATAGAATCCAAGGTATTTATATTCCCATCGACCCAATCCTACCGGCCTGACCTAATAGCTAAGCTGGATAGAATCCATGGAAAATCCCAATCGACCCAATCCTATCGGCCTGACCTAATAGCTAAGCTTGATAGAATCCATGGTTTTCATAACCCCATCGACCCAATCCTACCGGCCTGACCTAATAGCTAAGCTGGATAGAATCCACGGTATTCATATAATAATAATAATTGGGGAGGCTAATCATCCTTACTCGCAGCTGGTGTGCTGAATTGCGAAGGATGCAAGTGACACCCAATGACTTTTCATGTGTCACGTCACATTAAAGAACCATTTTTTCAAAAGAACCTAAAAACAAATGTAAACATTGGTTTTTATGTTGAGTATTTCCTAACGTTTCCAAAAATGTATAGTTTAGCAAATCTACACAAACAGTGAACGAAACTTTCAATATGTACATTATGAACCTTACTTGGAGGCAAAGGCTTTACACACAAGCCACCCAACCCAATCCTATCGGCTTGATCTGTTAGCTAAGCTTGATAGAATCCAAGGTATTATATTCCCATCGACCCAGTCCTATCGGCCTGACCTTAGCTAAGTTGGATAGAATCCAAGGTATTTATATTCCCATCGACCCAATCCTACCGGCCTGACCTAATAGCTAAGCTGGATAGAATCCATGGAAAATCCCAATCGACCCAATCCTATCGGCCTGACCTAATAGCTAAGCTTGATAGAATCCATGGTTTTCATAACCCCATCGACCCAATCCTACCGGCCTGACCTAATAGCTAAGCTGGATAGAATCCACGGTATTCATATAATAATAATAATTGGGGAGGCTAATCATCCTTACTCGCAGCTGGTGTGCTGAATTGCGAAGGATGCAAGTGACACCCAATGACTTTTCATGTGTCACGTCACATTAAAGAACCATTTTTTCAAAAGAACCTAAAAACAAATGTAAACATTGGTTTTTATGTTGAGTATTTCCTAACGTTTCCAAAAATGTATAGTTTAGCAAATCTACACAAACAGTGAACGAAACTTTCAATATGTACATTATGAACCTTACTTGGAGGCAAAGGCTTTACACACAAGCCACCCAACCCAATCCTATCGGCTTGATCTGTTAGCTAAGCTTGATAGAATCCAAGGTATTATATTCCCATCGACCCAGTCCTATCGGCCTGACCTTAGCTAAGTTGGATAGAATCCAAGGTATTTATATTCCCATCGACCCAATCCTACCGGCCTGACCTAATAGCTAAGCTGGATAGAATCCATGGAAAATCCCAATCGACCCAATCCTATCGGCCTGACCTAATAGCTAAGCTTGATAGAATCCATGGTTTTCATAACCCCATCGACCCAATCCTACCGGCCTGACCTAATAGCTAAGCTGGATAGAATCCACGGTATTCATATAATAATAATAATTGGGGAGGCTAATCATCCTTACTCGCAGCTGGTGTGCTGAATTGCGAAGGATGCAAGTGACACCCAATGACTTTTCATGTGTCACGTCACATTAAAGAACCATTTTTTCAAAAGAACCTAAAAACAAATGTAAACATTGGTTTTTATGTTGAGTATTTCCTAACGTTTCCAAAAATGTATAGTTTAGCAAATCTACACAAACAGTGAACGAAACTTTCAATATGTACATTATGAACCTTACTTGGAGGCAAAGGCTTTACACACAAGCCACCCAACCCAATCCTATCGGCTTGATCTGTTAGCTAAGCTTGATAGAATCCAAGGTATTATATTCCCATCGACCCAGTCCTATCGGCCTGACCTTAGCTAAGTTGGATAGAATCCAAGGTATTTATATTCCCATCGACCCAATCCTACCGGCCTGACCTAATAGCTAAGCTGGATAGAATCCATGGAAAATCCCAATCGACCCAATCCTATCGGCCTGACCTAATAGCTAAGCTTGATAGAATCCATGGTTTTCATAACCCCATCGACCCAATCCTACCGGCCTGACCTAATAGCTAAGCTGGATAGAATCCACGGTATTCATATAATAATAATAATTGGGGAGGCTAATCATCCTTACTCGCAGCTGGTGTGCTGAATTGCGAAGGATGCAAGTGACACCCAATGACTTTTCATGTGTCACGTCACATTAAAGAACCATTTTTTCAAAAGAACCTAAAAACAAATGTAAACATTGGTTTTTATGTTGAGTATTTCCTAACGTTTCCAAAAATGTATAGTTTAGCAAATCTACACAAACAGTGAACGAAACTTTCAATATGTACATTATGAACCTTACTTGGAGGCAAAGGCTTTACACACAAGCCACCCAACCCAATCCTATCGGCTTGATCTGTTAGCTAAGCTTGATAGAATCCAAGGTATTATATTCCCATCGACCCAGTCCTATCGGCCTGACCTTAGCTAAGTTGGATAGAATCCAAGGTATTTATATTCCCATCGACCCAATCCTACCGGCCTGACCTAATAGCTAAGCTGGATAGAATCCATGGAAAATCCCAATCGACCCAATCCTATCGGCCTGACCTAATAGCTAAGCTTGATAGAATCCATGGTTTTCATAACCCCATCGACCCAATCCTACCGGCCTGACCTAATAGCTAAGCTGGATAGAATCCACGGTATTCATATAATAATAATAATTGGGGAGGCTAATCATCCTTACTCGCAGCTGGTGTGCTGAATTGCGAAGGATGCAAGTGACACCCAATGACTTTTCATGTGTCACGTCACATTAAAGAACCATTTTTTCAAAAGAACCTAAAAACAAATGTAAACATTGGTTTTTATGTTGAGTATTTCCTAACGTTTCCAAAAATGTATAGTTTAGCAAATCTACACAAACAGTGAACGAAACTTTCAATATGTACATTATGAACCTTACTTGGAGGCAAAGGCTTTACACACAAGCCACCCAACCCAATCCTATCGGCTTGATCTGTTAGCTAAGCTTGATAGAATCCAAGGTATTATATTCCCATCGACCCAGTCCTATAGGCCTGTCCTTAGCTTAAGT
This sequence comes from Crossaster papposus, assembly GCA_037893245.1. NCBI lineage: Eukaryota > Metazoa > Echinodermata > Asteroidea > Velatida > Solasteridae > Crossaster > Crossaster papposus. Next base: position 2,465,094 of record JBAIAA010000049.1, on the reverse strand, counting down.
TGGATAGAATCCAAGGTATTTCTATTCCCATCGACCAATCCTACCGCCTGACCTACTAGCCTAAGCTGGATAGTGGAAGCCATGGAAATCCCAATCGACCCAATCCTATCGGCCTGACCTAATAAGCTAAGCTTGATAGAATCCATGGTTTCATAACCCCATCGACCCACATCCTACCGGCCTGACCTAATAGCTAAGCTGGATAGAAACCACGGTATTCATTATAATAATAAAATTGGGGGCTAATAATCTTTCTCGCAGCTGGTGTGCTGAATGCCGAAAGGATGCAAGTGCACCCAATGACTTATCATGTGTAACGTACATAAAGAACATTTTTTCCAAAAAGAAACCTAAAAACAAATGTAAATCACATTGGTTTTTATGTTGAGTATTTCCTAACGTTTTCCAATAATGTATAGTTTAGCAAATCTACACAAAGTGACGAAACTTTCAATCTGTACAGTATGAACTTACTTGGAGGCAAAGGCTTTCACACAGCCACCAACCCAATCCTATCGGCTTTGATCTGTTAGCTAAGCTGATAGAATCCAAGGTCTTATATTCCCATCGACCCAGTCCTATCGCCTGACCTTAGCTAAGTTGGATAGAATCCAAGGTATTTATATTCCATCGACCCAATCCTCGCTGGAACCTAATAGCTAAGCTGGATAGAATCCATGGAAAATCCCAATGACCCAATCTATCGGCCTGACCTAATAGCTAAGATTGATAGTGAATCCTATGGTTTTCATAACCCCATCGACCCATTCCGATCCGGCCTGACCTAATAGCTAAGATGGATAGATCCACGGTTATCATATAATAAATATAATAATAATAATTGGGGAGGCTAATCATCCTTACTCGCAGCTGGTGTGCTGAATTGCGAAGGATGCAAGTGACACCCAATGACTTTTCATGTGTCACGTCACATTAAAGAACCATTTTTTCAAAAGAACCTAAAAACAAATGTAAACATTGGTTTTTATGTTGAGTATTTCCTAACGTTTCCAAAAATGTATAGTTTAGCAAATCTACACAAACAGTGAACGAAACTTTCAATATGTACATTATGAACCTTACTTGGAGGCAAAGGCTTTACACACAAGCCACCCAACCCAATCCTATCGGCTTGATCTGTTAGCTAAGCTTGATAGAATCCAAGGTATTATATTCCCATCGACCCAGTCCTATCGGCCTGACCTTAGCTAAGTTGGATAGAATCCAAGGTATTTATATTCCCATCGACCCAATCCTACCGGCCTGACCTAATAGCTAAGCTGGATAGAATCCATGGAAAATCCCAATCGACCCAATCCTATCGGCCTGACCTAATAGCTAAGCTTGATAGAATCCATGGTTTTCATAACCCCATCGACCCAATCCTACCGGCCTGACCTAATAGCTAAGCTGGATAGAATCCACGGTATTCATATAATAATAATAATTGGGGAGGCTAATCATCCTTACTCGCAGCTGGTGTGCTGAATTGCGAAGGATGCAAGTGACACCCAATGACTTTTCATGTGTCACGTCACATTAAAGAACCATTTTTTCAAAAGAACCTAAAAACAAATGTAAACATTGGTTTTTATGTTGAGTATTTCCTAACGTTTCCAAAAATGTATAGTTTAGCAAATCTACACAAACAGTGAACGAAACTTTCAATATGTACATTATGAACCTTACTTGGAGGCAAAGGCTTTACACACAAGCCACCCAACCCAATCCTATCGGCTTGATCTGTTAGCTAAGCTTGATAGAATCCAAGGTATTATATTCCCATCGACCCAGTCCTATCGGCCTGACCTTAGCTAAGTTGGATAGAATCCAAGGTATTTATATTCCCATCGACCCAATCCTACCGGCCTGACCTAATAGCTAAGCTGGATAGAATCCATGGAAAATCCCAATCGACCCAATCCTATCGGCCTGACCTAATAGCTAAGCTTGATAGAATCCATGGTTTTCATAACCCCATCGACCCAATCCTACCGGCCTGACCTAATAGCTAAGCTGGATAGAATCCACGGTATTCATATAATAATAATAATTGGGGAGGCTAATCATCCTTACTCGCAGCTGGTGTGCTGAATTGCGAAGGATGCAAGTGACACCCAATGACTTTTCATGTGTCACGTCACATTAAAGAACCATTTTTTCAAAAGAACCTAAAAACAAATGTAAACATTGGTTTTTATGTTGAGTATTTCCTAACGTTTCCAAAAATGTATAGTTTAGCAAATCTACACAAACAGTGAACGAAACTTTCAATATGTACATTATGAACCTTACTTGGAGGCAAAGGCTTTACACACAAGCCACCCAACCCAATCCTATCGGCTTGATCTGTTAGCTAAGCTTGATAGAATCCAAGGTATTATATTCCCATCGACCCAGTCCTATCGGCCTGACCTTAGCTAAGTTGGATAGAATCCAAGGTATTTATATTCCCATCGACCCAATCCTACCGGCCTGACCTAATAGCTAAGCTGGATAGAATCCATGGAAAATCCCAATCGACCCAATCCTATCGGCCTGACCTAATAGCTAAGCTTGATAGAATCCATGGTTTTCATAACCCCATCGACCCAATCCTACCGGCCTGACCTAATAGCTAAGCTGGATAGAATCCACGGTATTCATATAATAATAATAATTGGGGAGGCTAATCATCCTTACTCGCAGCTGGTGTGCTGAATTGCGAAGGATGCAAGTGACACCCAATGACTTTTCATGTGTCACGTCACATTAAAGAACCATTTTTTCAAAAGAACCTAAAAACAAATGTAAACATTGGTTTTTATGTTGAGTATTTCCTAACGTTTCCAAAAATGTATAGTTTAGCAAATCTACACAAACAGTGAACGAAACTTTCAATATGTACATTATGAACCTTACTTGGAGGCAAAGGCTTTACACACAAGCCACCCAACCCAATCCTATCGGCTTGATCTGTTAGCTAAGCTTGATAGAATCCAAGGTATTATATTCCCATCGACCCAGTCCTATCGGCCTGACCTTAGCTAAGTTGGATAGAATCCAAGGTATTTATATTCCCATCGACCCAATCCTACCGGCCTGACCTAATAGCTAAGCTGGATAGAATCCATGGAAAATCCCAATCGACCCAATCCTATCGGCCTGACCTAATAGCTAAGCTTGATAGAATCCATGGTTTTCATAACCCCATCGACCCAATCCTACCGGCCTGACCTAATAGCTAAGCTGGATAGAATCCACGGTATTCATATAATAATAATAATTGGGGAGGCTAATCATCCTTACTCGCAGCTGGTGTGCTGAATTGCGAAGGATGCAAGTGACACCCAATGACTTTTCATGTGTCACGTCACATTAAAGAACCATTTTTTCAAAAGAACCTAAAAACAAATGTAAACATTGGTTTTTATGTTGAGTATTTCCTAACGTTTCCAAAAATGTATAGTTTAGCAAATCTACACAAACAGTGAACGAAACTTTCAATATGTACATTATGAACCTTACTTGGAGGCAAAGGCTTTACACACAAGCCACCCAACCCAATCCTATCGGCTTGATCTGTTAGCTAAGCTTGATAGAATCCAAGGTATTATATTCCCATCGACCCAGTCCTATCGGCCTGACCTTAGCTAAGTTGGATAGAATCCAAGGTATTTATATTCCCATCGACCCAATCCTACCGGCCTGACCTAATAGCTAAGCTGGATAGAATCCATGGAAAATCCCAATCGACCCAATCCTATCGGCCTGACCTAATAGCTAAGCTTGATAGAATCCATGGTTTTCATAACCCCATCGACCCAATCCTACCGGCCTGACCTAATAGCTAAGCTGGATAGAATCCACGGTATTCATATAATAATAATAATTGGGGAGGCTAATCATCCTTACTCGCAGCTGGTGTGCTGAATTGCGAAGGATGCAAGTGACACCCAATGACTTTTCATGTGTCACGTCACATTAAAGAACCATTTTTTCAAAAGAACCTAAAAACAAATGTAAACATTGGTTTTTATGTTGAGTATTTCCTAACGTTTCCAAAAATGTATAGTTTAGCAAATCTACACAAACAGTGAACGAAACTTTCAATATGTACATTATGAACCTTACTTGGAGGCAAAGGCTTTACACACAAGCCACCCAACCCAATCCTATCGGCTTGATCTGTTAGCTAAGCTTGATAGAATCCAAGGTATTATATTCCCATCGACCCAGTCCTATCGGCCTGACCTTAGCTAAGTTGGATAGAATCCAAGGTATTTATATTCCCATCGACCCAATCCTACCGGCCTGACCTAATAGCTAAGCTGGATAGAATCCATGGAAAATCCCAATCGACCCAATCCTATCGGCCTGACCTAATAGCTAAGCTTGATAGAATCCATGGTTTTCATAACCCCATCGACCCAATCCTACCGGCCTGACCTAATAGCTAAGCTGGATAGAATCCACGGTATTCATATAATAATAATAATTGGGGAGGCTAATCATCCTTACTCGCAGCTGGTGTGCTGAATTGCGAAGGATGCAAGTGACACCCAATGACTTTTCATGTGTCACGTCACATTAAAGAACCATTTTTTCAAAAGAACCTAAAAACAAATGTAAACATTGGTTTTTATGTTGAGTATTTCCTAACGTTTCCAAAAATGTATAGTTTAGCAAATCTACACAAACAGTGAACGAAACTTTCAATATGTACATTATGAACCTTACTTGGAGGCAAAGGCTTTACACACAAGCCACCCAACCCAATCCTATCGGCTTGATCTGTTAGCTAAGCTTGATAGAATCCAAGGTATTATATTCCCATCGACCCAGTCCTATCGGCCTGACCTTAGCTAAGTTGGATAGAATCCAAGGTATTTATATTCCCATCGACCCAATCCTACCGGCCTGACCTAATAGCTAAGCTGGATAGAATCCATGGAAAATCCCAATCGACCCAATCCTATCGGCCTGACCTAATAGCTAAGCTTGATAGAATCCATGGTTTTCATAACCCCATCGACCCAATCCTACCGGCCTGACCTAATAGCTAAGCTGGATAGAATCCACGGTATTCATATAATAATAATAATTGGGGAGGCTAATCATCCTTACTCGCAGCTGGTGTGCTGAATTGCGAAGGATGCAAGTGACACCCAATGACTTTTCATGTGTCACGTCACATTAAAGAACCATTTTTTCAAAAGAACCTAAAAACAAATGTAAACATTGGTTTTTATGTTGAGTATTTCCTAACGTTTCCAAAAATGTATAGTTTAGCAAATCTACACAAACAGTGAACGAAACTTTCAATATGTACATTATGAACCTTACTTGGAGGCAAAGGCTTTACACACAAGCCACCCAACCCAATCCTATCGGCTTGATCTGTTAGCTAAGCTTGATAGAATCCAAGGTATTATATTCCCATCGACCCAGTCCTATCGGCCTGACCTTAGCTAAGTTGGATAGAATCCAAGGTATTTATATTCCCATCGACCCAATCCTACCGGCCTGACCTAATAGCTAAGCTGGATAGAATCCATGGAAAATCCCAATCGACCCAATCCTATCGGCCTGACCTAATAGCTAAGCTTGATAGAATCCATGGTTTTCATAACCCCATCGACCCAATCCTACCGGCCTGACCTAATAGCTAAGCTGGATAGAATCCACGGTATTCATATAATAATAATAATTGGGGAGGCTAATCATCCTTACTCGCAGCTGGTGTGCTGAATTGCGAAGGATGCAAGTGACACCCAATGACTTTTCATGTGTCACGTCACATTAAAGAACCATTTTTTCAAAAGAACCTAAAAACAAATGTAAACATTGGTTTTTATGTTGAGTATTTCCTAACGTTTCCAAAAATGTATAGTTTAGCAAATCTACACAAACAGTGAACGAAACTTTCAATATGTACATTATGAACCTTACTTGGAGGCAAAGGCTTTACACACAAGCCACCCAACCCAATCCTATCGGCTTGATCTGTTAGCTAAGCTTGATAGAATCCAAGGTATTATATTCCCATCGACCCAGTCCTATCGGCCTGACCTTAGCTAAGTTGGATAGAATCCAAGGTATTTATATTCCCATCGACCCAATCCTACCGGCCTGACCTAATAGCTAAGCTGGATAGAATCCATGGAAAATCCCAATCGACCCAATCCTATCGGCCTGACCTAATAGCTAAGCTTGATAGAATCCATGGTTTTCATAACCCCATCGACCCAATCCTACCGGCCTGACCTAATAGCTAAGCTGGATAGAATCCACGGTATTCATATAATAATAATAATTGGGGAGGCTAATCATCCTTACTCGCAGCTGGTGTGCTGAATTGCGAAGGATGCAAGTGACACCCAATGACTTTTCATGTGTCACGTCACATTAAAGAACCATTTTTTCAAAAGAACCTAAAAACAAATGTAAACATTGGTTTTTATGTTGAGTATTTCCTAACGTTTCCAAAAATGTATAGTTTAGCAAATCTACACAAACAGTGAACGAAACTTTCAATATGTACATTATGAACCTTACTTGGAGGCAAAGGCTTTACACACAAGCCACCCAACCCAATCCTATCGGCTTGATCTGTTAGCTAAGCTTGATAGAATCCAAGGTATTATATTCCCATCGACCCAGTCCTATCGGCCTGACCTTAGCTAAGTTGGATAGAATCCAAGGTATTTATATTCCCATCGACCCAATCCTACCGGCCTGACCTAATAGCTAAGCTGGATAGAATCCATGGAAAATCCCAATCGACCCAATCCTATCGGCCTGACCTAATAGCTAAGCTTGATAGAATCCATGGTTTTCATAACCCCATCGACCCAATCCTACCGGCCTGACCTAATAGCTAAGCTGGATAGAATCCACGGTATTCATATAATAATAATAATTGGGGAGGCTAATCATCCTTACTCGCAGCTGGTGTGCTGAATTGCGAAGGATGCAAGTGACACCCAATGACTTTTCATGTGTCACGTCACATTAAAGAACCATTTTTTCAAAAGAACCTAAAAACAAATGTAAACATTGGTTTTTATGTTGAGTATTTCCTAACGTTTCCAAAAATGTATAGTTTAGCAAATCTACACAAACAGTGAACGAAACTTTCAATATGTACATTATGAACCTTACTTGGAGGCAAAGGCTTTACACACAAGCCACCCAACCCAATCCTATCGGCTTGATCTGTTAGCTAAGCTTGATAGAATCCAAGGTATTATATTCCCATCGACCCAGTCCTATCGGCCTGACCTTAGCTAAGTTGGATAGAATCCAAGGTATTTATATTCCCATCGACCCAATCCTACCGGCCTGACCTAATAGCTAAGCTGGATAGAATCCATGGAAAATCCCAATCGACCCAATCCTATCGGCCTGACCTAATAGCTAAGCTTGATAGAATCCATGGTTTTCATAACCCCATCGACCCAATCCTACCGGCCTGACCTAATAGCTAAGCTGGATAGAATCCACGGTATTCATATAATAATAATAATTGGGGAGGCTAATCATCCTTACTCGCAGCTGGTGTGCTGAATTGCGAAGGATGCAAGTGACACCCAATGACTTTTCATGTGTCACGTCACATTAAAGAACCATTTTTTCAAAAGAACCTAAAAACAAATGTAAACATTGGTTTTTATGTTGAGTATTTCCTAACGTTTCCAAAAATGTATAGTTTAGCAAATCTACACAAACAGTGAACGAAACTTTCAATATGTACATTATGAACCTTACTTGGAGGCAAAGGCTTTACACACAAGCCACCCAACCCAATCCTATCGGCTTGATCTGTTAGCTAAGCTTGATAGAATCCAAGGTATTATATTCCCATCGACCCAGTCCTATCGGCCTGACCTTAGCTAAGTTGGATAGAATCCAAGGTATTTATATTCCCATCGACCCAATCCTACCGGCCTGACCTAATAGCTAAGCTGGATAGAATCCATGGAAAATCCCAATCGACCCAATCCTATCGGCCTGACCTAATAGCTAAGCTTGATAGAATCCATGGTTTTCATAACCCCATCGACCCAATCCTACCGGCCTGACCTAATAGCTAAGCTGGATAGAATCCACGGTATTCATATAATAATAATAATTGGGGAGGCTAATCATCCTTACTCGCAGCTGGTGTGCTGAATTGCGAAGGATGCAAGTGACACCCAATGACTTTTCATGTGTCACGTCACATTAAAGAACCATTTTTTCAAAAGAACCTAAAAACAAATGTAAACATTGGTTTTTATGTTGAGTATTTCCTAACGTTTCCAAAAATGTATAGTTTAGCAAATCTACACAAACAGTGAACGAAACTTTCAATATGTACATTATGAACCTTACTTGGAGGCAAAGGCTTTACACACAAGCCACCCAACCCAATCCTATCGGCTTGATCTGTTAGCTAAGCTTGATAGAATCCAAGGTATTATATTCCCATCGACCCAGTCCTATCGGCCTGACCTTAGCTAAGTTGGATAGAATCCAAGGTATTTATATTCCCATCGACCCAATCCTACCGGCCTGACCTAATAGCTAAGCTGGATAGAATCCATGGAAAATCCCAATCGACCCAATCCTATCGGCCTGACCTAATAGCTAAGCTTGATAGAATCCATGGTTTTCATAACCCCATCGACCCAATCCTACCGGCCTGACCTAATAGCTAAGCTGGATAGAATCCACGGTATTCATATAATAATAATAATTGGGGAGGCTAATCATCCTTACTCGCAGCTGGTGTGCTGAATTGCGAAGGATGCAAGTGACACCCAATGACTTTTCATGTGTCACGTCACATTAAAGAACCATTTTTTCAAAAGAACCTAAAAACAAATGTAAACATTGGTTTTTATGTTGAGTATTTCCTAACGTTTCCAAAAATGTATAGTTTAGCAAATCTACACAAACAGTGAACGAAACTTTCAATATGTACATTATGAACCTTACTTGGAGGCAAAGGCTTTACACACAAGCCACCCAACCCAATCCTATCGGCTTGATCTGTTAGCTAAGCTTGATAGAATCCAAGGTATTATATTCCCATCGACCCAGTCCTATCGGCCTGACCTTAGCTAAGTTGGATAGAATCCAAGGTATTTATATTCCCATCGACCCAATCCTACCGGCCTGACCTAATAGCTAAGCTGGATAGAATCCATGGAAAATCCCAATCGACCCAATCCTATCGGCCTGACCTAATAGCTAAGCTTGATAGAATCCATGGTTTTCATAACCCCATCGACCCAATCCTACCGGCCTGACCTAATAGCTAAGCTGGATAGAATCCACGGTATTCATATAATAATAATAATTGGGGAGGCTAATCATCCTTACTCGCAGCTGGTGTGCTGAATTGCGAAGGATGCAAGTGACACCCAATGACTTTTCATGTGTCACGTCACATTAAAGAACCATTTTTTCAAAAGAACCTAAAAACAAATGTAAACATTGGTTTTTATGTTGAGTATTTCCTAACGTTTCCAAAAATGTATAGTTTAGCAAATCTACACAAACAGTGAACGAAACTTTCAATATGTACATTATGAACCTTACTTGGAGGCAAAGGCTTTACACACAAGCCACCCAACCCAATCCTATCGGCTTGATCTGTTAGCTAAGCTTGATAGAATCCAAGGTATTATATTCCCATCGACCCAGTCCTATCGGCCTGACCTTAGCTAAGTTGGATAGAATCCAAGGTATTTATATTCCCATCGACCCAATCCTACCGGCCTGACCTAATAGCTAAGCTGGATAGAATCCATGGAAAATCCCAATCGACCCAATCCTATCGGCCTGACCTAATAGCTAAGCTTGATAGAATCCATGGTTTTCATAACCCCATCGACCCAATCCTACCGGCCTGACCTAATAGCTAAGCTGGATAGAATCCACGGTATTCATATAATAATAATAATTGGGGAGGCTAATCATCCTTACTCGCAGCTGGTGTGCTGAATTGCGAAGGATGCAAGTGACACCCAATGACTTTTCATGTGTCACGTCACATTAAAGAACCATTTTTTCAAAAGAACCTAAAAACAAATGTAAACATTGGTTTTTATGTTGAGTATTTCCTAACGTTTCCAAAAATGTATAGTTTAGCAAATCTACACAAACAGTGAACGAAACTTTCAATATGTACATTATGAACCTTACTTGGAGGCAAAGGCTTTACACACAAGCCACCCAACCCAATCCTATCGGCTTGATCTGTTAGCTAAGCTTGATAGAATCCAAGGTATTATATTCCCATCGACCCAGTCCTATCGGCCTGACCTTAGCTAAGTTGGATAGAATCCAAGGTATTTATATTCCCATCGACCCAATCCTACCGGCCTGACCTAATAGCTAAGCTGGATAGAATCCATGGAAAATCCCAATCGACCCAATCCTATCGGCCTGACCTAATAGCTAAGCTTGATAGAATCCATGGTTTTCATAACCCCATCGACCCAATCCTACCGGCCTGACCTAATAGCTAAGCTGGATAGAATCCACGGTATTCATATAATAATAATAATTGGGGAGGCTAATCATCCTTACTCGCAGCTGGTGTGCTGAATTGCGAAGGATGCAAGTGACACCCAATGACTTTTCATGTGTCACGTCACATTAAAGAACCATTTTTTCAAAAGAACCTAAAAACAAATGTAAACATTGGTTTTTATGTTGAGTATTTCCTAACGTTTCCAAAAATGTATAGTTTAGCAAATCTACACAAACAGTGAACGAAACTTTCAATATGTACATTATGAACCTTACTTGGAGGCAAAGGCTTTACACACAAGCCACCCAACCCAATCCTATCGGCTTGATCTGTTAGCTAAGCTTGATAGAATCCAAGGTATTATATTCCCATCGACCCAGTCCTATCGGCCTGACCTTAGCTAAGTTGGATAGAATCCAAGGTATTTATATTCCCATCGACCCAATCCTACCGGCCTGACCTAATAGCTAAGCTGGATAGAATCCATGGAAAATCCCAATCGACCCAATCCTATCGGCCTGACCTAATAGCTAAGCTTGATAGAATCCATGGTTTTCATAACCCCATCGACCCAATCCTACCGGCCTGACCTAATAGCTAAGCTGGATAGAATCCACGGTATTCATATAATAATAATAATTGGGGAGGCTAATCATCCTTACTCGCAGCTGGTGTGCTGAATTGCGAAGGATGCAAGTGACACCCAATGACTTTTCATGTGTCACGTCACATTAAAGAACCATTTTTTCAAAAGAACCTAAAAACAAATGTAAACATTGGTTTTTATGTTGAGTATTTCCTAACGTTTCCAAAAATGTATAGTTTAGCAAATCTACACAAACAGTGAACGAAACTTTCAATATGTACATTATGAACCTTACTTGGAGGCAAAGGCTTTACACACAAGCCACCCAACCCAATCCTATCGGCTTGATCTGTTAGCTAAGCTTGATAGAATCCAAGGTATTATATTCCCATCGACCCAGTCCTATCGGCCTGACCTTAGCTAAGTTGGATAGAATCCAAGGTATTTATATTCCCATCGACCCAATCCTACCGGCCTGACCTAATAGCTAAGCTGGATAGAATCCATGGAAAATCCCAATCGACCCAATCCTATCGGCCTGACCTAATAGCTAAGCTTGATAGAATCCATGGTTTTCATAACCCCATCGACCCAATCCTACCGGCCTGACCTAATAGCTAAGCTGGATAGAATCCACGGTATTCATATAATAATAATAATTGGGGAGGCTAATCATCCTTACTCGCAGCTGGTGTGCTGAATTGCGAAGGATGCAAGTGACACCCAATGACTTTTCATGTGTCACGTCACATTAAAGAACCATTTTTTCAAAAGAACCTAAAAACAAATGTAAACATTGGTTTTTATGTTGAGTATTTCCTAACGTTTCCAAAAATGTATAGTTTAGCAAATCTACACAAACAGTGAACGAAACTTTCAATATGTACATTATGAACCTTACTTGGAGGCAAAGGCTTTACACACAAGCCACCCAACCCAATCCTATCGGCTTGATCTGTTAGCTAAGCTTGATAGAATCCAAGGTATTATATTCCCATCGACCCAGTCCTATCGGCCTGACCTTAGCTAAGTTGGATAGAATCCAAGGTATTTATATTCCCATCGACCCAATCCTACCGGCCTGACCTAATAGCTAAGCTGGATAGAATCCATGGAAAATCCCAATCGACCCAATCCTATCGGCCTGACCTAATAGCTAAGCTTGATAGAATCCATGGTTTTCATAACCCCATCGACCCAATCCTACCGGCCTGACCTAATAGCTAAGCTGGATAGAATCCACGGTATTCATATAATAATAATAATTGGGGAGGCTAATCATCCTTACTCGCAGCTGGTGTGCTGAATTGCGAAGGATGCAAGTGACACCCAATGACTTTTCATGTGTCACGTCACATTAAAGAACCATTTTTTCAAAAGAACCTAAAAACAAATGTAAACATTGGTTTTTATGTTGAGTATTTCCTAACGTTTCCAAAAATGTATAGTTTAGCAAATCTACACAAACAGTGAACGAAACTTTCAATATGTACATTATGAACCTTACTTGGAGGCAAAGGCTTTACACACAAGCCACCCAACCCAATCCTATCGGCTTGATCTGTTAGCTAAGCTTGATAGAATCCAAGGTATTATATTCCCATCGACCCAGTCCTATCGGCCTGACCTTAGCTAAGTTGGATAGAATCCAAGGTATTTATATTCCCATCGACCCAATCCTACCGGCCTGACCTAATAGCTAAGCTGGATAGAATCCATGGAAAATCCCAATCGACCCAATCCTATCGGCCTGACCTAATAGCTAAGCTTGATAGAATCCATGGTTTTCATAACCCCATCGACCCAATCCTACCGGCCTGACCTAATAGCTAAGCTGGATAGAATCCACGGTATTCATATAATAATAATAATTGGGGAGGCTAATCATCCTTACTCGCAGCTGGTGTGCTGAATTGCGAAGGATGCAAGTGACACCCAATGACTTTTCATGTGTCACGTCACATTAAAGAACCATTTTTTCAAAAGAACCTAAAATAAAGAACCATTTTTTCAAAAGAACCTAAAAACAAATGTAAACATTGGTTTTTATGTTGAGTATTTCCTAACGTTTCCAAAAATGTATAGTTTAGCAAATCTACACAAACAGTGAACGAAACTTTCAATATGTACATTATGAACCTTACTTGGAGGCAAAGGCTTTACACACAAGCCACCCAACCCAATCCTATCGGCTTGATCTGTTAGCTAAGCTTGATAGAATCCAAGGTATTATATTCCCATCGACCCAGTCCTATCGGCCTGACCTTAGCTAAGTTGGATAGAATCCAAGGTATTTATATTCCCATCGACCCAATCCTACCGGCCTGACCTAATAGCTAAGCTGGATAGAATCCATGGAAAATCCCAATCGACCCAATCCTATCGGCCTGACCTAATAGCTAAGCTTGATAGAATCCATGGTTTTCATAACCCCATCGACCCAATCCTACCGGCCTGACCTAATAGCTAAGCTGGATAGAATCCACGGTATTCATATAATAATAATAATTGGGGAGGCTAATCATCCTTACTCGCAGCTGGTGTGCTGAATTGCGAAGGATGCAAGTGACACCCAATGACTTTTCATGTGTCACGTCACATTAAAGAACCATTTTTTCAAAAGAACCTAAAAACAAATGTAAACATTGGTTTTTATGTTGAGTATTTCCTAACGTTTCCAAAAATGTATAGTTTAGCAAATCTACACAAACAGTGAACGAAACTTTCAATATGTACATTATGAACCTTACTTGGAGGCAAAGGCTTTACACACAAGCCACCCAACCCAATCCTATCGGCTTGATCTGTTAGCTAAGCTTGATAGAATCCAAGGTATTATATTCCCATCGACCCAGTCCTATCGGCCTGACCTTAGCTAAGTTGGATAGAATCCAAGGTATTTATATTCCCATCGACCCAATCCTACCGGCCTGACCTAATAGCTAAGCTGGATAGAATCCATGGAAAATCCCAATCGACCCAATCCTATCGGCCTGACCTAATAGCTAAGCTTGATAGAATCCATGGTTTTCATAACCCCATCGACCCAATCCTACCGGCCTGACCTAATAGCTAAGCTGGATAGAATCCACGGTATTCATATAATAATAATAATTGGGGAGGCTAATCATCCTTACTCGCAGCTGGTGTGCTGAATTGCGAAGGATGCAAGTGACACCCAATGACTTTTCATGTGTCACGTCACATTAAAGAACCATTTTTTCAAAAGAACCTAAAAACAAATGTAAACATTGGTTTTTATGTTGAGTATTTCCTAACGTTTCCAAAAATGTATAGTTTAGCAAATCTACACAAACAGTGAACGAAACTTTCAATATGTACATTATGAACCTTACTTGGAGGCAAAGGCTTTACACACAAGCCACCCAACCCAATCCTATCGGCTTGATCTGTTAGCTAAGCTTGATAGAATCCAAGGTATTATATTCCCATCGACCCAGTCCTATCGGCCTGACCTTAGCTAAGTTGGATAGAATCCAAGGTATTTATATTCCCATCGACCCAATCCTACCGGCCTGACCTAATAGCTAAGCTGGATAGAATCCATGGAAAATCCCAATCGACCCAATCCTATCGGCCTGACCTAATAGCTAAGCTTGATAGAATCCATGGTTTTCATAACCCCATCGACCCAATCCTACCGGCCTGACCTAATAGCTAAGCTGGATAGAATCCACGGTATTCATATAATAATAATAATTGGGGAGGCTAATCATCCTTACTCGCAGCTGGTGTGCTGAATTGCGAAGGATGCAAGTGACACCCAATGACTTTTCATGTGTCACGTCACATTAAAGAACCATTTTTTCAAAAGAACCTAAAAACAAATGTAAACATTGGTTTTTATGTTGAGTATTTCCTAACGTTTCCAAAAATGTATAGTTTAGCAAATCTACACAAACAGTGAACGAAACTTTCAATATGTACATTATGAACCTTACTTGGAGGCAAAGGCTTTACACACAAGCCACCCAACCCAATCCTATCGGCTTGATCTGTTAGCTAAGCTTGATAGAATCCAAGGTATTATATTCCCATCGACCCAGTCCTATCGGCCTGACCTTAGCTAAGTTGGATAGAATCCAAGGTATTTATATTCCCATCGACCCAATCCTACCGGCCTGACCTAATAGCTAAGCTGGATAGAATCCATGGAAAATCCCAATCGACCCAATCCTATCGGCCTGACCTAATAGCTAAGCTTGATAGAATCCATGGTTTTCATAACCCCATCGACCCAATCCTACCGGCCTGACCTAATAGCTAAGCTGGATAGAATCCACGGTATTCATATAATAATAATAATTGGGGAGGCTAATCATCCTTACTCGCAGCTGGTGTGCTGAATTGCGAAGGATGCAAGTGACTAAAGAACCATTTTTTCAAAAGAACCTAAAAACAAATGTAAACATTGGTTTTTATGTTGAGTATTTCCTAACGTTTCCAAAAATGTATAGTTTAGCAAATCTACACAAACAGTGAACGAAACTTTCAATATGTACATTATGAACCTTACTTGGAGGCAAAGGCTTTACACACAAGCCACCCAACCCAATCCTATCGGCTTGATCTGTTAGCTAAGCTTGATAGAATCCAAGGTATTATATTCCCATCGACCCAGTCCTATCGGCCTGACCTTAGCTAAGTTGGATAGAATCCAAGGTATTTATATTCCCATCGACCCAATCCTACCGGCCTGACCTAATAGCTAAGCTGGATAGAATCCATGGAAAATCCCAATCGACCCAATCCTATCGGCCTGACCTAATAGCTAAGCTTGATAGAATCCATGGTTTTCATAACCCCATCGACCCAATCCTACCGGCCTGACCTAATAGCTAAGCTGGATAGAATCCACGGTATTCATATAATAATAATAATTGGGGAGGCTAATCATCCTTACTCGCAGCTGGTGTGCTGAATTGCGAAGGATGCAAGTGACACCCAATGACTTTTCATGTGTCACGTCACATTAAAGAACCATTTTTTCAAAAGAACCTAAAAACAAATGTAAACATTGGTTTTTATGTTGAGTATTTCCTAACGTTTCCAAAAATGTATAGTTTAGCAAATCTACACAAACAGTGAACGAAACTTTCAATATGTACATTATGAACCTTACTTGGAGGCAAAGGCTTTACACACAAGCCACCCAACCCAATCCTATCGGCTTGATCTGTTAGCTAAGCTTGATAGAATCCAAGGTATTATATTCCCATCGACCCAGTCCTATCGGCCTGACCTTAGCTAAGTTGGATAGAATCCAAGGTATTTATATTCCCATCGACCCAATCCTACCGGCCTGACCTAATAGCTAAGCTGGATAGAATCCATGGAAAATCCCAATCGACCCAATCCTATCGGCCTGACCTAATAGCTAAGCTTGATAGAATCCATGGTTTTCATAACCCCATCGACCCAATCCTACCGGCCTGACCTAATAGCTAAGCTGGATAGAATCCACGGTATTCATATAATAATAATAATTGGGGAGGCTAATCATCCTTACTCGCAGCTGGTGTGCTGAATTGCGAAGGATGCAAGTGACACCCAATGACTTTTCATGTGTCACGTCACATTAAAGAACCATTTTTTCAAAAGAACCTAAAAACAAATGTAAACATTGGTTTTTATGTTGAGTATTTCCTAACGTTTCCAAAAATGTATAGTTTAGCAAATCTACACAAACAGTGAACGAAACTTTCAATATGTACATTATGAACCTTACTTGGAGGCAAAGGCTTTACACACAAGCCACCCAACCCAATCCTATCGGCTTGATCTGTTAGCTAAGCTTGATAGAATCCAAGGTATTATATTCCCATCGACCCAGTCCTATCGGCCTGACCTTAGCTAAGTTGGATAGAATCCAAGGTATTTATATTCCCATCGACCCAATCCTACCGGCCTGACCTAATAGCTAAGCTGGATAGAATCCATGGAAAATCCCAATCGACCCAATCCTATCGGCCTGACCTAATAGCTAAGCTTGATAGAATCCATGGTTTTCATAACCCCATCGACCCAATCCTACCGGCCTGACCTAATAGCTAAGCTGGATAGAATCCACGGTATTCATATAATAATAATAATTGGGGAGGCTAATCATCCTTACTCGCAGCTGGTGTGCTGAATTGCGAAGGATGCAAGTGACACCCAATGACTTTTCATGTGTCACGTCACATTAAAGAACCATTTTTTCAAAAGAACCTAAAAACAAATGTAAACATTGGTTTTTATGTTGAGTATTTCCTAACGTTTCCAAAAATGTATAGTTTAGCAAATCTACACAAACAGTGAACGAAACTTTCAATATGTACATTATGAACCTTACTTGGAGGCAAAGGCTTTACACACAAGCCACCCAACCCAATCCTATCGGCTTGATCTGTTAGCTAAGCTTGATAGAATCCAAGGTATTATATTCCCATCGACCCAGTCCTATCGGCCTCCCAGTCCTATCGGCCTGACCTTAGCTAAGTTGGATAGAATCCAAGGTATTTATATTCCCATCGACCCAATCCTACCGCCTGACCTAATAGCTAAGCTGGATAGAATCCCATGGAAAATCCCAATCGACCCAATCCTATCGGCCTGACCTAATAGCTAAGCTTGATAGAATCCATGGTTTTCATAACCCCATCGACCCAATCCTACCGGCCTGACCTAATAGCTAAGCTGGATAGAATCCACGGTATTCATATAATAATAATAATTGGGGAGGCTAATCATCCTTACTCGCAGCTGGTGTGCTGAATTGCGAAGGATGCAAGTGACACCCAATGACTTTTCATGTGTCACGTCACATTAAAGAACCATTTTTTCAAAAGAACCTAAAAACAAATGTAAACATTGGTTTTTATGTTGAGTATTTCCTAACGTTTCCAAAAATGTATAGTTTAGCAAATCTACACAAACAGTGAACGAAACTTTCAATATGTACATTATGAACCTTACTTGGAGGCAAAGGCTTTACACACAAGCCACCCAACCCAATCCTATCGGCTTGATCTGTTAGCTAAGCTTGATAGAATCCAAGGTATTATATTCCCATCGACCCAGTCCTATCGGCCTGACCTTAGCTAAGTTGGATAGAATCCAAGGTATTTATATTCCCATCGACCCAATCCTACCGGCCTGACCTAATAGCTAAGCTGGATAGAATCCATGGAAAATCCCAATCGACCCAATCCTATCGGCCTGACCTAATAGCTAAGCTTGATAGAATCCATGGTTTTCATAACCCCATCGACCCAATCCTACCGGCCTGACCTAATAGCTAAGCTGGATAGAATCCACGGTATTCATATAATAATAATAATTGGGGAGGCTAATCATCCTTACTCGCAGCTGGTGTGCTGAATTGCGAAGGATGCAAGTGACACCCAATGACTTTTCATGTGTCACGTCACATTAAAGAACCATTTTTTCAAAAGAACCTAAAAACAAATGTAAACATTGGTTTTTTATGTTGAGTATTTCCTAACGTTTCCAAAAATGTATAGTTTAGCAAATCTACACAAACAGTGAACGAAACTTTCAATATGTACATTATGAACCTTACTTGGAGGCAAAGGCTTTACACACAAGCCACCCAACCCAATCCTATCGGCTTGATCTGTTAGCTAAGCTTGATAGAATCCAAGGTATTATATTCCCATCGACCCAGTCCTATCGGCCTGACCTTAGCTAAGTTGGATAGAATCCAAGGTATTTATATTCCCATCGACCCAATCCTACCGGCCTGACCTAATAGCTAAGCTGGATAGAATCCATGGAAAATCCCAATCGACCCAATCCTATCGGCCTGACCTAATAGCTAAGCTTGATAGAATCCATGGTTTTCATAACCCCATCGACCCAATCCTACCGGCCTGACCTAATAGCTAAGCTGGATAGAATCCACGGTATTCATATAATAATAATAATTGGGGAGGCTAATCATCCTTACTCGCAGCTGGTGTGCTGAATTGCGAAGGATGCAAGTGACACCCAATGACTTTTCATGTGTCACGTCACATTAAAGAACCATTTTTTCAAAAGAACCTAAAAACAAATGTAAACATTGGTTTTTATGTTGAGTATTTCCTAACGTTTCCAAAAATGTATAGTTTAGCAAATCTACACAAACAGTGAACGAAACTTTCAATATGTACATTATGAACCTTACTTGGAGGCAAAGGCTTTACACACAAGCCACCCAACCCAATCCTATCGGCTTGATCTGTTAGCTAAGCTTGATAGAATCCAAGGTATTATATTCCCATCGACCCAGTCCTATCGGCCTGACCTTAGCTAAGTTGGATAGAATCCAAGGTATTTATATTCCCATCGACCCAATCCTACCGGCCTGACCTAATAGCTAAGCTGGATAGAATCCATGGAAAATCCCAATCGACCCAATCCTATCGGCCTGACCTAATAGCTAAGCTTGATAGAATCCATGGTTTTCATAACCCCATCGACCCAATCCTACCGGCCTGACCTAATAGCTAAGCTGGATAGAATCCACGGTATTCATATAATAATAATAATTGGGGAGGCTAATCATCCTTACTCGCAGCTGGTGTGCTGAATTGCGAAGGATGCAAGTGACACCCAATGACTTTTCATGTGTCACGTCACATTAAAGAACCATTTTTTCAAAAGAACCTAAAAACAAATGTAAACATTGGTTTTTATGTTGAGTATTTCCTAACGTTTCCAAAAATGTATAGTTTAGCAAATCTACACAAACAGTGAACGAAACTTTCAATATGTACATTATGAACCTTACTTGGAGGCAAAGGCTTTACACACAAGCCACCCAACCCAATCCTATCGGCTTGATCTGTTAGCTAAGCTTGATAGAATCCAAGGTATTATATTCCCATCGACCCAGTCCTATCGGCCTGACCTTAGCTAAGTTGGATAGATCCAAGGTATTTATATTCCCATCGACCCAATCCTACCGGCCTGACCTAATAGCTAAGCTGGATAGAATCCATGGAAAAATCCCAATCGACCCAATCCTATCGGCCTGACCTAATAGCTAAGCTTGATAGAATCCATGGTTTTCATAACCCCATCGACCCAATCCTACCGCCTGACCTAATAGCTAAGCTGGATAGAATCCACGGTATTCATATAATAATAATAATTGGGGAGGCTAATCATCCTTACTCGCAGCTGGTGTGCTGAATTGCGAAGGATGCAAGTGACACCCAATGACTTTTCATGTGTCACGTCACATTAAAGAACCATTTTTTCAAAAGAACCTAAAAACAAATGTAAACATTGGTTTTATGTTGAGTATTTCCTAACGTTTCCAAAAATGTATAGTTTAGCAAATCTACACAAACAGTGAACGAAACTTTCAATATGTACATTATGAACCTTACTTGGAGGCAAAGGCTTTACACACAAGCCACCCAACCCAATCCTATCGGCTTGATCTGTTAGCTAAGCTTGATAGAATCCAAGGTATTATATTCCCATCGACCCAGTCCTATCGGCCTGACCTTAGCTAAGTTGGATAGAATCCAAGGTATTTATATTCCCATCGACCCAATCCTACCGGCCTGACCTAATAGCTAAGCTGGATAGAATCCATGGAAAATCCCAATCGACCCAATCCTATCGGCCTGACCTAATAGCTAAGCTTGATAGAATCCATGGTTTTTCATAACCCCATCGACCCAATCCTACCGGCCTGACCTAATAGCTAAGCTGGATAGAATCCACGGTATTCATATAATAATAATAATTGGGGAGGCTAATCATCCTTACTCGCAGCTGGTGTGCTGAATTGCGAAGGATGCAAGTGACACCCAATGACTTTTCATGTGTCACGTCACATTAAAGAACCATTTTTTCAAAAGAACCTAAAAACAAATGTAAACATTGGTTTTTATGTTGAGTATTTCCTAACGTTTCCAAAAATGTATAGTTTAGCAAATCTACACAAACAGTGAACGAAACTTTCAATATGTACATTATGAACCTTACTTGGAGGCAAAGGCTTTACACACAAGCCACCCAACCCAATCCTATCGGCTTGATCTGTTAGCTAAGCTTGATAGAATCCAAGGTATTATATTCCCATCGACCCAGTCCTATCGGCCTGACCTTAGCTAAGTTGGATAGAATCCAAGGTATTTATATTCCCATCGACCCAATCCTACCGGCCTGACCTAATAGCTAAGCTGGATAGAATCCATGGAAAATCCCAATCGACCCAATCCTATCGGCCTGACCTAATAGCTAAGCTTGATAGAATCCATGGTTTTCATAACCCCATCGACCCAATCCTACCGGCCTGACCTAATAGCTAAGCTGGATAGAATCCACGGTATTCATATAATAATAATAATTGGGGAGGCTAATCATCCTTACTCGCAGCTGGTGTGCTGAATTGCGAAGGATGCAAGTGACACCCAATGACTTTTCATGTGTCACGTCACATTAAAGAACCATTTTTTCAAAAGAACCTAAAAACAAATGTAAACATTGGTTTTTATGTTGAGTATTTCCTAACGTTTCCAAAAATGTATAGTTTAGCAAATCTACACAAACAGTGAACGAAACTTTCAATATGTACATTATGAACCTTACTTGGAGGCAAAGGCTTTACACACAAGCCACCCAACCCAATCCTATCGGCTTGATCTGTTAGCTAAGCTTGATAGAATCCAAGGTATTATATTCCCATCGACCCAGTCCTATCGGCCTGACCTTAGCTAAGTTGGATAGAATCCAAGGTATTTATATTCCCATCGACCCAATCCTACCGGCCTGACCTAATAGCTAAGCTGGATAGAATCCATGGAAAATCCCAATCGACCCAATCCTATCGGCCTGACCTAATAGCTAAGCTTGATAGAATCCATGGTTTTCATAACCCCATCGACCCAATCCTACCGGCCTGACCTAATAGCTAAGCTGGATAGAATCCACGGTATTCATATAATAATAATAATTGGGGAGGCTAATCATCCTTACTCGCAGCTGGTGTGCTGAATTGCGAAGGATGCAAGTGACACCCAATGACTTTTCATGTGTCACGTCACATTAAAGAACCATTTTTTCAAAAGAACCTAAAAACAAATGTAAACATTGGTTTTTATGTTGAGTATTTCCTAACGTTTCCAAAAATGTATAGTTTAGCAAATCTACACAAACAGTGAACGAAACTTTCAATATGTACATTATGAACCTTACTTGGAGGCAAAGGCTTTACACACAAGCCACCCAACCCAATCCTATCGGCTTGATCTGTTAGCTAAGCTTGATAGAATCCAAGGTATTATATTCCCATCGACCCAGTCCTATCGGCCTGACCTTAGCTAAGTTGGATAGAATCCAAGGTATTTATATTCCCATCGACCCAATCCTACCGGCCTGACCTAATAGCTAAGCTGGATAGAATCCATGGAAAATCCCAATCGACCCAATCCTATCGGCCTGACCTAATAGCTAAGCTTGATAGAATCCATGGTTTTCATAACCCCATCGACCCAATCCTACCGGCCTGACCTAATAGCTAAGCTGGATAGAATCCACGGTATTCATATAATAATAATAATTGGGGAGGCTAATCATCCTTACTCGCAGCTGGTGTGCTGAATTGCGAAGGATGCAAGTGACACCCAATGACTTTTCATGTGTCACGTCACATTAAAGAACCATTTTTTCAAAAGAACCTAAAAACAAATGTAAACATTGGTTTTTATGTTGAGTATTTCCTAACGTTTCCAAAAATGTATAGTTTAGCAAATCTACACAAACAGTGAACGAAACTTTCAATATGTACATTATGAACCTTACTTGGAGGCAAAGGCTTTACACACAAGCCACCCAACCCAATCCTATCGGCTTGATCTGTTAGCTAAGCTTGATAGAATCCAAGGTATTATATTCCCATCGACCCAGTCCTATCGGCCTGACCTTAGCTAAGTTGGATAGAATCCAAGGTATTTATATTCCCATCGACCCAATCCTACCGGCCTGACCTAATAGCTAAGCTGGATAGAATCCATGGAAAATCCCAATCGACCCAATCCTATCGGCCTGACCTAATAGCTAAGCTTGATAGAATCCATGGTTTTCATAACCCCATCGACCCAATCCTACCGGCCTGACCTAATAGCTAAGCTGGATAGAATCCACGGTATTCATATAATAATAATAATTGGGGAGGCTAATCATCCTTACTCGCAGCTGGTGTGCTGAATTGCGAAGGATGCAAGTGACACCCAATGACTTTTCATGTGTCACGTCACATTAAAGAACCATTTTTTCAAAAGAACCTAAAAACAAATGTAAACATTGGTTTTTATGTTGAGTATTTCCTAACGTTTCCAAAAATGTATAGTTTAGCAAATCTACACAAACAGTGAACGAAACTTTCAATATGTACATTATGAACCTTACTTGGAGGCAAAGGCTTTACACACAAGCCACCCAACCCAATCCTATCGGCTTGATCTGTTAGCTAAGCTTGATAGAATCCAAGGTATTATATTCCCATCGACCCAGTCCTATCGGCCTGACCTTAGCTAAGTTGGATAGAATCCAAGGTATTTATATTCCCATCGACCCAATCCTACCGGCCTGACCTAATAGCTAAGCTGGATAGAATCCATGGAAAATCCCAATCGACCCAATCCTATCGGCCTGACCTAATAGCTAAGCTTGATAGAATCCATGGTTTTCATAACCCCATCGACCCAATCCTACCGGCCTGACCTAATAGCTAAGCTGGATAGAATCCACGGTATTCATATAATAATAATAATTGGGGAGGCTAATCATCCTTACTCGCAGCTGGTGTGCTGAATTGCGAAGGATGCAAGTGACACCCAATGACTTTTCATGTGTCACGTCACATTAAAGAACCATTTTTTCAAAAGAACCTAAAAACAAATGTAAACATTGGTTTTTATGTTGAGTATTTCCTAACGTTTCCAAAAATGTATAGTTTAGCAAATCTACACAAACAGTGAACGAAACTTTCAATATGTACATTATGAACCTTACTTGGAGGCAAAGGCTTTACACACAAGCCACCCAACCCAATCCTATCGGCTTGATCTGTTAGCTAAGCTTGATAGAATCCAAGGTATTATATTCCCATCGACCCAGTCCTATCGGCCTGACCTTAGCTAAGTTGGATAGAATCCAAGGTATTTATATTCCCATCGACCCAATCCTACCGGCCTGACCTAATAGCTAAGCTGGATAGAATCCATGGAAAATCCCAATCGACCCAATCCTATCGGCCTGACCTAATAGCTAAGCTTGATAGAATCCATGGTTTTCATAACCCCATCGACCCAATCCTACCGGCCTGACCTAATAGCTAAGCTGGATAGAATCCACGGTATTCATATAATAATAATAATTGGGGAGGCTAATCATCCTTACTCGCAGCTGGTGTGCTGAATTGCGAAGGATGCAAGTGACACCCAATGACTTTTCATGTGTCACGTCACATTAAAGAACCATTTTTTCAAAAGAACCTAAAAACAAATGTAAACATTGGTTTTTATGTTGAGTATTTCCTAACGTTTCCAAAAATGTATAGTTTAGCAAATCTACACAAACAGTGAACGAAACTTTCAATATGTACATTATGAACCTTACTTGGAGGCAAAGGCTTTACACACAAGCCACCCAACCCAATCCTATCGGCTTGATCTGTTAGCTAAGCTTGATAGAATCCAAGGTATTATATTCCCATCGACCCAGTCCTATCGGCCTGACCTTAGCTAAGTTGGATAGAATCCAAGGTATTTATATTCCCATCGACCCAATCCTACCGGCCTGACCTAATAGCTAAGCTGGATAGAATCCATGGAAAATCCCAATCGACCCAATCCTATCGGCCTGACCTAATAGCTAAGCTTGATAGAATCCATGGTTTTCATAACCCCATCGACCCAATCCTACCGGCCTGACCTAATAGCTAAGCTGGATAGAATCCACGGTATTCATATAATAATAATAATTGGGGAGGCTAATCATCCTTACTCGCAGCTGGTGTGCTGAATTGCGAAGGATGCAAGTGACACCCAATGACTTTTCATGTGTCACGTCACATTAAAGAACCATTTTTTCAAAAGAACCTAAAAACAAATGTAAACATTGGTTTTTATGTTGAGTATTTCCTAACGTTTCCAAAAATGTATAGTTTAGCAAATCTACACAAACAGTGAACGAAACTTTCAATATGTACATTATGAACCTTACTTGGAGGCAAAGGCTTTACACACAAGCCACCCAACCCAATCCTATCGGCTTGATCTGTTAGCTAAGCTTGATAGAATCCAAGGTATTATATTCCCATCGACCCAGTCCTATCGGCCTGACCTTAGCTAAGTTGGATAGAATCCAAGGTATTTATATTCCCATCGACCCAATCCTACCGGCCTGACCTAATAGCTAAGCTGGATAGAATCCATGGAAAATCCCAATCGACCCAATCCTATCGGCCTGACCTAATAGCTAAGCTTGATAGAATCCATGGTTTTCATAACCCCATCGACCCAATCCTACCGGCCTGACCTAATAGCTAAGCTGGATAGAATCCACGGTATTCATATAATAATAATAATTGGGGAGGCTAATCATCCTTACTCGCAGCTGGTGTGCTGAATTGCGAAGGATGCAAGTGACACCCAATGACTTTTCATGTGTCACGTCACATTAAAGAACCATTTTTTCAAAAGAACCTAAAAACAAATGTAAACATTGGTTTTTATGTTGAGTATTTCCTAACGTTTCCAAAAATGTATAGTTTAGCAAATCTACACAAACAGTGAACGAAACTTTCAATATGTACATTATGAACCTTACTTGGAGGCAAAGGCTTTACACACAAGCCACCCAACCCAATCCTATCGGCTTGATCTGTTAGCTAAGCTTGATAGAATCCAAGGTATTATATTCCCATCGACCCAGTCCTATCGGCCTGACCTTAGCTAAGTTGGATAGAATCCAAGGTATTTATATTCCCATCGACCCAATCCTACCGGCCTGACCTAATAGCTAAGCTGGATAGAATCCATGGAAAATCCCAATCGACCCAATCCTATCGGCCTGACCTAATAGCTAAGCTTGATAGAATCCATGGTTTTCATAACCCCATCGACCCAATCCTACCGGCCTGACCTAATAGCTAAGCTGGATAGAATCCACGGTATTCATATAATAATAATAATTGGGGAGGCTAATCATCCTTACTCGCAGCTGGTGTGCTGAATTGCGAAGGATGCAAGTGACACCCAATGACTTTTCATGTGTCACGTCACATTAAAGAACCATTTTTTCAAAAGAACCTAAAAACAAATGTAAACATTGGTTTTTATGTTGAGTATTTCCTAACGTTTCCAAAAATGTATAGTTTAGCAAATCTACACAAACAGTGAACGAAACTTTCAATATGTACATTATGAACCTTACTTGGAGGCAAAGGCTTTACACACAAGCCACCCAACCCAATCCTATCGGCTTGATCTGTTAGCTAAGCTTGATAGAATCCAAGGTATTATATTCCCATCGACCCAGTCCTATCGGCCTGACCTTAGCTAAGTTGGATAGAATCCAAGGTATTTATATTCCCATCGACCCAATCCTACCGGCCTGACCTAATAGCTAAGCTGGATAGAATCCATGGAAAATCCCAATCGACCCAATCCTATCGGCCTGACCTAATAGCTAAGCTTGATAGAATCCATGGTTTTCATAACCCCATCGACCCAATCCTACCGGCCTGACCTAATAGCTAAGCTGGATAGAATCCACGGTATTCATATAATAATAATAATTGGGGAGGCTAATCATCCTTACTCGCAGCTGGTGTGCTGAATTGCGAAGGATGCAAGTGACACCCAATGACTTTTCATGTGTCACGTCACATTAAAGAACCATTTTTTCAAAAGAACCTAAAAACAAATGTAAACATTGGTTTTTATGTTGAGTATTTCCTAACGTTTCCAAAAATGTATAGTTTAGCAAATCTACACAAACAGTGAACGAAACTTTCAATATGTACATTATGAACCTTACTTGGAGGCAAAGGCTTTACACACAAGCCACCCAACCCAATCCTATCGGCTTGATCTGTTAGCTAAGCTTGATAGAATCCAAGGTATTATATTCCCATCGACCCAGTCCTATCGGCCTGACCTTAGCTAAGTTGGATAGAATCCAAGGTATTTATATTCCCATCGACCCAATCCTACCGGCCTGACCTAATAGCTAAGCTGGATAGAATCCATGGAAAATCCCAATCGACCCAATCCTATCGGCCTGACCTAATAGCTAAGCTTGATAGAATCCATGGTTTTCATAACCCCATCGACCCAATCCTACCGGCCTGACCTAATAGCTAAGCTGGATAGAATCCACGGTATTCATATAATAATAATAATTGGGGAGGCTAATCATCCTTACTCGCAGCTGGTGTGCTGAATTGCGAAGGATGCAAGTGACACCCAATGACTTTTCATGTGTCACGTCACATTAAAGAACCATTTTTTCAAAAGAACCTAAAAACAAATGTAAACATTGGTTTTTATGTTGAGTATTTCCTAACGTTTCCAAAAATGTATAGTTTAGCAAATCTACACAAACAGTGAACGAAACTTTCAATATGTACATTATGAACCTTACTTGGAGGCAAAGGCTTTACACACAAGCCACCCAACCCAATCCTATCGGCTTGATCTGTTAGCTAAGCTTGATAGAATCCAAGGTATTATATTCCCATCGACCCAGTCCTATCGGCCTGACCTTAGCTAAGTTGGATAGAATCCAAGGTATTTATATTCCCATCGACCCAATCCTACCGGCCTGACCTAATAGCTAAGCTGGATAGAATCCATGGAAAATCCCAATCGACCCAATCCTATCGGCCTGACCTAATAGCTAAGCTTGATAGAATCCATGGTTTTCATAACCCCATCGACCCAATCCTACCGGCCTGACCTAATAGCTAAGCTGGATAGAATCCACGGTATTCATATAATAATAATAATTGGGGAGGCTAATCATCCTTACTCGCAGCTGGTGTGCTGAATTGCGAAGGATGCAAGTGACACCCAATGACTTTTCATGTGTCACGTCACATTAAAGAACCATTTTTTCAAAAGAACCTAAAAACAAATGTAAACATTGGTTTTTATGTTGAGTATTTCCTAACGTTTCCAAAAATGTATAGTTTAGCAAATCTACACAAACAGTGAACGAAACTTTCAATATGTACATTATGAACCTTACTTGGAGGCAAAGGCTTTACACACAAGCCACCCAACCCAATCCTATCGGCTTGATCTGTTAGCTAAGCTTGATAGAATCCAAGGTATTATATTCCCATCGACCCAGTCCTATCGGCCTGACCTTAGCTAAGTTGGATAGAATCCAAGGTATTTATATTCCCATCGACCCAATCCTACCGGCCTGACCTAATAGCTAAGCTGGATAGAATCCATGGAAAATCCCAATCGACCCAATCCTATCGGCCTGACCTAATAGCTAAGCTTGATAGAATCCATGGTTTTCATAACCCCATCGACCCAATCCTACCGGCCTGACCTAATAGCTAAGCTGGATAGAATCCACGGTATTCATATAATAATAATAATTGGGGAGGCTAATCATCCTTACTCGCAGCTGGTGTGCTGAATTGCGAAGGATGCAAGTGACACCCAATGACTTTTCATGTGTCACGTCACATTAAAGAACCATTTTTTCAAAAGAACCTAAAAACAAATGTAAACATTGGTTTTTATGTTGAGTATTTCCTAACGTTTCCAAAAATGTATAGTTTAGCAAATCTACACAAACAGTGAACGAAACTTTCAATATGTACATTATGAACCTTACTTGGAGGCAAAGGCTTTACACACAAGCCACCCAACCCAATCCTATCGGCTTGATCTGTTAGCTAAGCTTGATAGAATCCAAGGTATTATATTCCCATCGACCCAGTCCTATCGGCCTGACCTTAGCTAAGTTGGATAGAATCCAAGGTATTTATATTCCCATCGACCCAATCCTACCGGCCTGACCTAATAGCTAAGCTGGATAGAATCCATGGAAAATCCCAATCGACCCAATCCTATCGGCCTGACCTAATAGCTAAGCTTGATAGAATCCATGGTTTTCATAACCCCATCGACCCAATCCTACCGGCCTGACCTAATAGCTAAGCTGGATAGAATCCACGGTATTCATATAATAATAATAATTGGGGAGGCTAATCATCCTTACTCGCAGCTGGTGTGCTGAATTGCGAAGGATGCAAGTGACACCCAATGACTTTTCATGTGTCACGTCACATTAAAGAACCATTTTTTCAAAAGAACCTAAAAACAAATGTAAACATTGGTTTTTATGTTGAGTATTTCCTAACGTTTCCAAAAATGTATAGTTTAGCAAATCTACACAAACAGTGAACGAAACTTTCAATATGTACATTATGAACCTTACTTGGAGGCAAAGGCTTTACACACAAGCCACCCAACCCAATCCTATCGGCTTGATCTGTTAGCTAAGCTTGATAGAATCCAAGGTATTATATTCCCATCGACCCAGTCCTATCGGCCTGACCTTAGCTAAGTTGGATAGAATCCAAGGTATTTATATTCCCATCGACCCAATCCTACCGGCCTGACCTAATAGCTAAGCTGGATAGAATCCATGGAAAATCCCAATCGACCCAATCCTATCGGCCTGACCTAATAGCTAAGCTTGATAGAATCCATGGTTTTCATAACCCCATCGACCCAATCCTACCGGCCTGACCTAATAGCTAAGCTGGATAGAATCCACGGTATTCATATAATAATAATAATTGGGGAGGCTAATCATCCTTACTCGCAGCTGGTGTGCTGAATTGCGAAGGATGCAAGTGACACCCAATGACTTTTCATGTGTCACGTCACATTAAAGAACCATTTTTTCAAAAGAACCTAAAAACAAATGTAAACATTGGTTTTTATGTTGAGTATTTCCTAACGTTTCCAAAAATGTATAGTTTAGCAAATCTACACAAACAGTGAACGAAACTTTCAATATGTACATTATGAACCTTACTTGGAGGCAAAGGCTTTACACACAAGCCACCCAACCCAATCCTATCGGCTTGATCTGTTAGCTAAGCTTGATAGAATCCAAGGTATTATATTCCCATCGACCCAGTCCTATCGGCCTGACCTTAGCTAAGTTGGATAGAATCCAAGGTATTTATATTCCCATCGACCCAATCCTACCGGCCTGACCTAATAGCTAAGCTGGATAGAATCCATGGAAAATCCCAATCGACCCAATCCTATCGGCCTGACCTAATAGCTAAGCTTGATAGAATCCATGGTTTTCATAACCCCATCGACCCAATCCTACCGGCCTGACCTAATAGCTAAGCTGGATAGAATCCACGGTATTCATATAATAATAATAATTGGGGAGGCTAATCATCCTTACTCGCAGCTGGTGTGCTGAATTGCGAAGGATGCAAGTGACACCCAATGACTTTTCATGTGTCACGTCACATTAAAGAACCATTTTTTCAAAAGAACCTAAAAACAAATGTAAACATTGGTTTTTATGTTGAGTATTTCCTAACGTTTCCAAAAATGTATAGTTTAGCAAATCTACACAAACAGTGAACGAAACTTTCAATATGTACATTATGAACCTTACTTGGAGGCAAAGGCTTTACACACAAGCCACCCAACCCAATCCTATCGGCTTGATCTGTTAGCTAAGCTTGATAGAATCCAAGGAATTATATTCCCATCGACCCAGTCCTATCGGCCTGACCTTAGCTAAGTTGGATAGAATCCAAGGTATTTATATTCCCATCGACCCAATCCTACCGGCCTGACCTAATAGCTAAGCTGGATAGAATCCATGGAAAATCCCAATCGACCCAATCCTATCGGCCTGACCTAATAGCTAAGCTTGATAGAATCCATGGTTTTCATAACCCCATCGACCCAATCCTACCGGCCTGACCTAATAGCTAAGCTGGATAGAATCCACGGTATTCATATAATAATAATAATTGGGGAGGCTAATCATCCTTACTCGCAGCTGGTGTGCTGAATTGCGAAGGATGCAAGTGACACCCAATGACTTTTCATGTGTCACGTCACATTAAAGAACCATTTTTTCAAAAGAACCTAAAAACAAATGTAAACATTGGTTTTTATGTTGAGTATTTCCTAACGTTTCCAAAAATGTATAGTTTAGCAAATCTACACAAACAGTGAACGAAACTTTCAATATGTACATTATGAACCTTACTTGGAGGCAAAGGCTTTACACACAAGCCACCCAACCCAATCCTATCGGCTTGATCTGTTAGCTAAGCTTGATAGAATCCAAGGTATTATATTCCCATCGACCCAGTCCTATCGGCCTGACCTTAGCTAAGTTGGATAGAATCCAAGGTATTTATATTCCCATATCCTACCGGCCTGACCTAATAGCTAAGCTGGATAGAATCCATGGAAAATCCCAATCGACCCAATCCTATCGGCCTGACCTAATAGCTAAGCTTGATAGAATCCATGGTTTTCATAACCCCATCGACCCAATCCTACCGGCCTGACCTAATAGCTAAGCTGGATAGAATCCACGGTATTCATATAATAATAATAATTGGGGAGGCTAATCATCCTTACTCGCAGCTGGTGTGCTGAATTGCGAAGGATGCAAGTGACACCCAATGACTTTTCATGTGTCACGTCACATTAAAGAACCATTTTTTCAAAAGAACCTAAAAACAAATGTAAACATTGGTTTTTATGTTGAGTATTTCCTAACGTTTCCAAAAATGTATAGTTTAGCAAATCTACACAAACAGTGAACGAAACTTTCAATATGTACATTATGAACCTTACTTGGAGGCAAAGGCTTTACACACAAGCCACCCAACCCAATCCTATCGGCTTGATCTGTTAGCTAAGCTTGATAGAATCCAAGGTATTATATTCCCATCGACCCAGTCCTATCGGCCTGACCTTAGCTAAGTTGGATAGAATCCAAGGTATTTATATTCCCATCGACCCAATCCTACCGGCCTGACCTAATAGCTAAGCTGGATAGAATCCATGGAAAATCCCAATCGACCCAATCCCAATCGACCCAATCCTATCGGCCTGACCTAATAGCTAAGCTTGATAGAATCCATGGTTTTCATAACCCCATCGACCCAATCCTACCGGCCTGACCTAATAGCTAAGCTGGATAGAATCCACGGTATTCATATAATAATAATAATTGGGGAGGCTAATCATCCTTACTCGCAGCTGGTGTGCTGAATTGCGAAGGATGCAAGTGACACCCAATGACTTTTCATGTGTCACGTCACATTAAAGAACCATTTTTTCAAAAGAACCTAAAAACAAATGTAAACATTGGTTTTTATGTTGAGTATTTCCTAACGTTTCCAAAAATGTATAGTTTAGCAAATCTACACAAACAGTGAACGAAACTTTCAATATGTACATTATGAACCTTACTTGGAGGCAAAGGCTTTACACACAAGCCACCCAACCCAATCCTATCGGCTTGATCTGTTAGCTAAGCTTGATAGAATCCAAGGTATTATATTCCCATCGACCCAGTCCTATCGGCCTGACCTTAGCTAAGTTGGATAGAATCCAAGGTATTTATATTCCCATCGACCCAATCCTACCGGCCTGACCTAATAGCTAAGCTGGATAGAATCCATGGAAAATCCCAATCGACCCAATCCTATCGGCCTGACCTAATAGCTAAGCTTGATAGAATCCATGGTTTTCATAACCCCATCGACCCAATCCTACCGGCCTGACCTAATAGCTAAGCTGGATAGAATCCACGGTATTCATATAATAATAATAATTGGGGAGGCTAATCATCCTTACTCGCAGCTGGTGTGCTGAATTGCGAAGGATGCAAGTGACACCCAATGACTTTTCATGTGTCACGTCACATTAAAGAACCATTTTTTCAAAAGAACCTAAAAACAAATGTAAACATTGGTTTTTATGTTGAGTATTTCCTAACGTTTCCAAAAATGTATAGTTTAGCAAATCTACACAAACAGTGAACGAAACTTTCAATATGTACATTATGAACCTTACTTGGAGGCAAAGGCTTTACACACAAGCCACCCAACCCAATCCTATCGGCTTGATCTGTTAGCTAAGCTTGATAGAATCCAAGGTATTATATTCCCATCGACCCAGTCCTATCGGCCTGACCTTAGCTAAGTTGGATAGAATCCAAGGTATTTATATTCCCATCGACCCAATCCTACCGGCCTGACCTAATAGCTAAGCTGGATAGAATCCATGGAAAATCCCAATCGACCCAATCCTATCGGCCTGACCTAATAGCTAAGCTTGATAGAATCCATGGTTTTCATAACCCCATCGACCCAATCCTACCGGCCTGACCTAATAGCTAAGCTGGATAGAATCCACGGTATTCATATAATAATAATAATTGGGGAGGCTAATCATCCTTACTCGCAGCTGGTGTGCTGAATTGCGAAGGATGCAAGTGACACCCAATGACTTTTCATGTGTCACGTCACATTAAAGAACCATTTTTTCAAAAGAACCTAAAAACAAATGTAAACATTGGTTTTTATGTTGAGTATTTCCTAACGTTTCCAAAAATGTATAGTTTAGCAAATCTACACAAACAGTGAACGAAACTTTCAATATGTACATTATGAACCTTACTTGGAGGCAAAGGCTTTACACACAAGCCACCCAACCCAATCCTATCGGCTTGATCTGTTAGCTAAGCTTGATAGAATCCAAGGTATTATATTCCCATCGACCCAGTCCTATCGGCCTGACCTTAGCTAAGTTGGATAGAATCCAAGGTATTTATATTCCCATCGACCCAATCCTACCGGCCTGACCTAATAGCTAAGCTGGATAGAATCCATGGAAAATCCCAATCGACCCAATCCTATCGGCCTGACCTAATAGCTAAGCTTGATAGAATCCATGGTTTTCATAACCCCATCGACCCAATCCTACCGGCCTGACCTAATAGCTAAGCTGGATAGAATCCACGGTATTCATATAATAATAATAATTGGGGAGGCTAATCATCCTTACTCGCAGCTGGTGTGCTGAATTGCGAAGGATGCAAGTGACACCCAATGACTTTTCATGTGTCACGTCACATTAAAGAACCATTTTTTCAAAAGAACCTAAAAACAAATGTAAACATTGGTTTTTATGTTGAGTATTTCCTAACGTTTCCAAAAATGTATAGTTTAGCAAATCTACACAAACAGTGAACGAAACTTTCAATATGTACATTATGAACCTTACTTGGAGGCAAAGGCTTTACACACAAGCCACCCAACCCAATCCTATCGGCTTGATCTGTTAGCTAAGCTTGATAGAATCCAAGGTATTATATTCCCATCGACCCAGTCCTATCGGCCTGACCTTAGCTAAGTTGGATAGAATCCAAGGTATTTATATTCCCATCGACCCAATCCTACCGGCCTGACCTAATAGCTAAGCTGGATAGAATCCATGGAAAATCCCAATCGACCCAATCCTATCGGCCTGACCTAATAGCTAAGCTTGATAGAATCCATGGTTTTCATAACCCCATCGACCCAATCCTACCGGCCTGACCTAATAGCTAAGCTGGATAGAATCCACGGTATTCATATAATAATAATAATTGGGGAGGCTAATCATCCTTACTCGCAGCTGGTGTGCTGAATTGCGAAGGATGCAAGTGACACCCAATGACTTTTCATGTGTCACGTCACATTAAAGAACCATTTTTTCAAAAGAACCTAAAAACAAATGTAAACATTGGTTTTTATGTTGAGTATTTCCTAACGTTTCCAAAAATGTATAGTTTAGCAAATCTACACAAACAGTGAACGAAACTTTCAATATGTACATTATGAACCTTACTTGGAGGCAAAGGCTTTACACACAAGCCACCCAACCCAATCCTATCGGCTTGATCTGTTAGCTAAGCTTGATAGAATCCAAGGTATTATATTCCCATCGACCCAGTCCTATCGGCCTGACCTTAGCTAAGTTGGATAGAATCCAAGGTATTTATATTCCCATCGACCCAATCCTACCGGCCTGACCTAATAGCTAAGCTGGATAGAATCCATGGAAAATCCCAATCGACCCAATCCTATCGGCCTGACCTAATAGCTAAGCTTGATAGAATCCATGGTTTTCATAACCCCATCGACCCAATCCTACCGGCCTGACCTAATAGCTAAGCTGGATAGAATCCACGGTATTCATATAATAATAATAATTGGGGAGGCTAATCATCCTTACTCGCAGCTGGTGTGCTGAATTGCGAAGGATGCAAGTGACACCCAATGACTTTTCATGTGTCACGTCACATTAAAGAACCATTTTTTCAAAAGAACCTAAAAACAAATGTAAACATTGGTTTTTATGTTGAGTATTTCCTAACGTTTCCAAAAATGTATAGTTTAGCAAATCTACACAAACAGTGAACGAAACTTTCAATATGTACATTATGAACCTTACTTGGAGGCAAAGGCTTTACACACAAGCCACCCAACCCAATCCTATCGGCTTGATCTGTTAGCTAAGCTTGATAGAATCCAAGGTATTATATTCCCATCGACCCAGTCCTATCGGCCTGACCTTAGCTAAGTTGGATAGAATCCAAGGTATTTATATTCCCATCGACCCAATCCTACCGGCCTGACCTAATAGCTAAGCTGGATAGAATCCATGGAAAATCCCAATCGACCCAATCCTATCGGCCTGACCTAATAGCTAAGCTTGATAGAATCCATGGTTTTCATAACCCCATCGACCCAATCCTACCGGCCTGACCTAATAGCTAAGCTGGATAGAATCCACGGTATTCATATAATAATAATAATTGGGGAGGCTAATCATCCTTACTCGCAGCTGGTGTGCTGAATTGCGAAGGATGCAAGTGACACCCAATGACTTTTCATGTGTCACGTCACATTAAAGAACCATTTTTTCAAAAGAACCTAAAAACAAATGTAAACATTGGTTTTTATGTTGAGTATTTCCTAACGTTTCCAAAAATGTATAGTTTAGCAAATCTACACAAACAGTGAACGAAACTTTCAATATGTACATTATGAACCTTACTTGGAGGCAAAGGCTTTACACACAAGCCACCCAACCCAATCCTATCGGCTTGATCTGTTAGCTAAGCTTGATAGAATCCAAGGTATTATATTCCCATCGACCCAGTCCTATCGGCCTGACCTTAGCTAAGTTGGATAGAATCCAAGGTATTTATATTCCCATCGACCCAATCCTACCGGCCTGACCTAATAGCTAAGCTGGATAGAATCCATGGAAAATCCCAATCGACCCAATCCTATCGGCCTGACCTAATAGCTAAGCTTGATAGAATCCATGGTTTTCATAACCCCATCGACCCAATCCTACCGGCCTGACCTAATAGCTAAGCTGGATAGAATCCACGGTATTCATATAATAATAATAATTGGGGAGGCTAATCATCCTTACTCGCAGCTGGTGTGCTGAATTGCGAAGGATGCAAGTGACACCCAATGACTTTTCATGTGTCACGTCACATTAAAGAACCATTTTTTCAAAAGAACCTAAAAACAAATGTAAACATTGGTTTTTATGTTGAGTATTTCCTAACGTTTCCAAAAATGTATAGTTTAGCAAATCTACACAAACAGTGAACGAAACTTTCAATATGTACATTATGAACCTTACTTGGAGGCAAAGGCTTTACACACAAGCCACCCAACCCAATCCTATCGGCTTGATCTGTTAGCTAAGCTTGATAGAATCCAAGGTATTATATTCCCATCGACCCAGTCCTATCGGCCTGACCTTAGCTAAGTTGGATAGAATCCAAGGTATTTATATTCCCATCGACCCAATCCTACCGGCCTGACCTAATAGCTAAGCTGGATAGAATCCATGGAAAATCCCAATCGACCCAATCCTATCGGCCTGACCTAATAGCTAAGCTTGATAGAATCCATGGTTTTCATAACCCCATCGACCCAATCCTACCGGCCTGACCTAATAGCTAAGCTGGATAGAATCCACGGTATTCATATAATAATAATAATTGGGGAGGCTAATCATCCTTACTCGCAGCTGGTGTGCTGAATTGCGAAGGATGCAAGTGACACCCAATGACTTTTCATGTGTCACGTCACATTAAAGAACCATTTTTTCAAAAGAACCTAAAAACAAATGTAAACATTGGTTTTTATGTTGAGTATTTCCTAACGTTTCCAAAAATGTATAGTTTAGCAAATCTACACAAACAGTGAACGAAACTTTCAATATGTACATTATGAACCTTACTTGGAGGCAAAGGCTTTACACACAAGCCACCCAACCCAATCCTATCGGCTTGATCTGTTAGCTAAGCTTGATAGAATCCAAGGTATTATATTCCCATCGACCCAGTCCTATCGGCCTGACCTTAGCTAAGTTGGATAGAATCCAAGGTATTTATATTCCCATCGACCCAATCCTACCGGCCTGACCTAATAGCTAAGCTGGATAGAATCCATGGAAAATCCCAATCGACCCAATCCTATCGGCCTGACCTAATAGCTAAGCTTGATAGAATCCATGGTTTTCATAACCCCATCGACCCAATCCTACCGGCCTGACCTAATAGCTAAGCTGGATAGAATCCACGGTATTCATATAATAATAATAATTGGGGAGGCTAATCATCCTTACTCGCAGCTGGTGTGCTGAATTGCGAAGGATGCAAGTGACACCCAATGACTTTTCATGTGTCACGTCACATTAAAGAACCATTTTTTCAAAAGAACCTAAAAACAAATGTAAACATTGGTTTTTATGTTGAGTATTTCCTAACGTTTCCAAAAATGTATAGTTTAGCAAATCTACACAAACAGTGAACGAAACTTTCAATATGTACATTATGAACCTTACTTGGAGGCAAAGGCTTTACACACAAGCCACCCAACCCAATCCTATCGGCTTGATCTGTTAGCTAAGCTTGATAGAATCCAAGGTATTATATTCCCATCGACCCAGTCCTATCGGCCTGACCTTAGCTAAGTTGGATAGAATCCAAGGTATTTATATTCCCATCGACCCAATCCTACCGGCCTGACCTAATAGCTAAGCTGGATAGAATCCATGGAAAATCCCAATCGACCCAATCCTATCGGCCTGACCTAATAGCTAAGCTTGATAGAATCCATGGTTTTCATAACCCCATCGACCCAATCCTACCGGCCTGACCTAATAGCTAAGCTGGATAGAATCCACGGTATTCATATAATAATAATAATTGGGGAGGCTAATCATCCTTACTCGCAGCTGGTGTGCTGAATTGCGAAGGATGCAAGTGACACCCAATGACTTTTCATGTGTCACGTCACATTAAAGAACCATTTTTTCAAAAGAACCTAAAACCAAATGTAAACATTGGTTTTTATGTTGAGTATTTCCTAACGTTTCCAAAAATGTATAGTTTAGCAAATCTACACAAACAGTGAACGAAACTTTCAATATGTACATTATGAACCTTACTTGGAGGCAAAGGCTTTACACACAAGCCACCCAACCCAATCCTATCGGCTTGATCTGTTAGCTAAGCTTGATAGAATCCAAGGTATTATATTCCCATCGACCCAGTCCTATCGGCCTGACCTTAGCTAAGTTGGATAGAATCCAAGGTATTTATATTCCCATCGACCCAATCCTACCGGCCTGACCTAATAGCTAAGCTGGATAGAATCCATGGAAAATCCCAATCGACCCAATCCTATCGGCCTGACCTAATAGCTAAGCTTGATAGAATCCATGGTTTTCATAACCCCATCGACCCAATCCTACCGGCCTGACCTAATAGCTAAGCTGGATAGAATCCACGGTATTCATATAATAATAATAATTGGGGAGGCTAATCATCCTTACTCGCAGCTGGTGTGCTGAATTGCGAAGGATGCAAGTGACACCCAATGACTTTTCATGTGTCACGTCACATTAAAGAACCATTTTTTCAAAAGAACCTAAAAACAAATGTAAACATTGGTTTTTATGTTGAGTATTTCCTAACGTTTCCAAAAATGTATAGTTTAGCAAATCTACACAAACAGTGAACGAAACTTTCAATATGTACATTATGAACCTTACTTGGAGGCAAAGGCTTTACACACAAGCCACCCAACCCAATCCTATCGGCTTGATCTGTTAGCTAAGCTTGATAGAATCCAAGGTATTATATTCCCATCGACCCAGTCCTATCGGCCTGACCTTAGCTAAGTTGGATAGAATCCAAGGTATTTATATTCCCATCGACCCAATCCTACCGGCCTGACCTAATAGCTAAGCTGGATAGAATCCATGGAAAATCCCAATCGACCCAGTCCTATCGGCCTGACCTTAGCTAAGTTGGATAGAATCCAAGGTATTTATATTCCCATCGACCCAATCCTACCGGCCTGACCTAATAGCTAAGCTGGATAGAATCCACGGTATTCATATAATAATAATAATTGGGGAGGCTAATCATCCTTACTCGCAGCTGGTGTGCTGAATTGCGAAGGATGCAAGTGACACCCAATGACTTTTCATGTGTCACGTCACATTAAAGAACCATTTTTTCAAAAGAACCTAAAAACAAATGTAAACATTGGTTTTTATGTTGAGTATTTCCTAACGTTTCCAAAAATGTATAGTTTAGCAAATCTACACAAACAGTGAACGAAACTTTCAATATGTACATTATGAACCTTACTTGGAGGCAAAGGCTTTACACACAAGCCACCCAACCCAATCCTATCGGCTTGATCTGTTAGCTAAGCTTGATAGAATCCAAGGTATTATATTCCCATCGACCCAGTCCTATCGGCCTGACCTTAGCTAAGTTGGATAGAATCCAAGGTATTTATATTCCCATCGACCCAATCCTACCGGCCTGACCTAATAGCTAAGCTGGATAGAATCCATGGAAAATCCCAATCGACCCAATCCTATCGGCCTGACCTAATAGCTAAGCTTGATAGAATCCATGGTTTTCATAACCCCATCGACCCAATCCTACCGGCCTGACCTAATAGCTAAGCTGGATAGAATCCACGGTATTCATATAATAATAATAATTGGGGAGGCTAATCATCCTTACTCGCAGCTGGTGTGCTGAATTGCGAAGGATGCAAGTGACACCCAATGACTTTTCATGTGTCACGTCACATTAAAGAACCATTTTTTCAAAAGAACCTAAAAACAAATGTAAACATTGGTTTTTATGTTGAGTATTTCCTAACGTTTCCAAAAATGTATAGTTTAGCAAATCTACACAAACAGTGAACGAAACTTTCAATATGTACATTATGAACCTTACTTGGAGGCAAAGGCTTTACACACAAGCCACCCAACCCAATCCTATCGGCTTGATCTGTTAGCTAAGCTTGATAGAATCCAAGGTATTATATTCCCATCGACCCAGTCCTATCGGCCGGACCTTAGCTAAGTTGGATAGAATCCAAGGTATTTATATTCCCATCGACCCAATCCTACCGGCCTGACCTAATAGCTAAGCTGGATAGAATCCATGGAAAATCCCAATCGACCCAATCCTATCGGCCTGACCTAATAGCTAAGCTTGATAGAATCCAAGGTATTATATTCCCATCGACCCAGTCCTATCGGCCTGACCTTAGCTAAGTTGGATAGAATCCAAGGTATTTATATTCCCATCGACCCAATCCTACCGGCCTGACCTA
The DNA here is from genome assembly GCA_037893245.1 of Crossaster papposus. Taxonomy (NCBI): domain Eukaryota; kingdom Metazoa; phylum Echinodermata; class Asteroidea; order Velatida; family Solasteridae; genus Crossaster; species Crossaster papposus. Next base: position 2,424,216 of record JBAIAA010000049.1, on the reverse strand, counting down.
ATAGCTAAGCTGGATAGAATCCATGGAAAATCCCAATCGACCCAATCCTATCGGCCTGACCTAATAGCTAAGCTTGATAGAATCCATGGTTTTCATAACCCCATCGACCCAATCCTACCGGCCTGACCTAATAGCTAAGCTGGATAGAATCCACGGTATTCATATAATAATAATAATTGGGGAGGCTAATCATCCTTACTCGCAGCTGGTGTGCTGAATTGCGAAGGATGCAAGTGACACCCAATGACTTTTCATGTGTCACGTCACATTAAAGAACCATTTTTTCAAAAGAACCTAAAAACAAATGTAAACATTGGTTTTTATGTTGAGTATTTCCTAACGTTTCCAAAAATGTATAGTTTAGCAAATCTACACAAACAGTGAACGAAACTTTCAATATGTACATTATGAACCTTACTTGGAGGCAAAGGCTTTACACACAAGCCACCCAACCCAATCCTATCGGCTTGATCTGTTAGCTAAGCTTGATAGAATCCAAGGTATTATATTCCCATCGACCCAGTCCTATCGGCCTGACCTTAGCTAAGTTGGATAGAATCCAAGGTATTTATATTCCCATCGACCCAATCCTACCGGCCTGACCTAATAGCTAAGCTGGATAGAATCCATGGAAAATCCCAATCGACCCAATCCTATCGGCCTGACCTAATAGCTAAGCTTGATAGAATCCATGGTTTTCATAACCCCATCGACCCAATCCTACCGGCCTGACCTAATAGCTAAGCTGGATAGAATCCACGGTATTCATATAATAATAATAATTGGGGAGGCTAATCATCCTTACTCGCAGCTGGTGTGCTGAATTGCGAAGGATGCAAGTGACACCCAATGACTTTTCATGTGTCACGTCACATTAAAGAACCATTTTTTCAAAAGAACCTAAAAACAAATGTAAACATTGGTTTTTATGTTGAGTATTTCCTAACGTTTCCAAAAATGTATAGTTTAGCAAATCTACACAAACAGTGAACGAAACTTTCAATATGTACATTATGAACCTTACTTGGAGGCAAAGGCTTTACACACAAGCCACCCAACCCAATCCTATCGGCTTGATCTGTTAGCTAAGCTTGATAGAATCCAAGGTATTATATTCCCATCGACCCAGTCCTATCGGCCTGACCTTAGCTAAGTTGGATAGAATCCAAGGTATTTATATTCCCATCGACCCAATCCTACCGGCCTGACCTAATAGCTAAGCTGGATAGAATCCATGGAAAATCCCAATCGACCCAATCCTATCGGCCTGACCTAATAGCTAAGCTTGATAGAATCCATGGTTTTCATAACCCCATCGACCCAATCCTACCGGCCTGACCTAATAGCTAAGCTGGATAGAATCCACGGTATTCATATAATAATAATAATTGGGGAGGCTAATCATCCTTACTCGCAGCTGGTGTGCTGAATTGCGAAGGATGCAAGTGACACCCAATGACTTTTCATGTGTCACGTCACATTAAAGAACCATTTTTTCAAAAGAACCTAAAAACAAATGTAAACATTGGTTTTTATGTTGAGTATTTCCTAACGTTTCCAAAAATGTATAGTTTAGCAAATCTACACAAACAGTGAACGAAACTTTCAATATGTACATTATGAACCTTACTTGGAGGCAAAGGCTTTACACACAAGCCACCCAACCCAATCCTATCGGCTTGATCTGTTAGCTAAGCTTGATAGAATCCAAGGTATTATATTCCCATCGACCCAGTCCTATCGGCCTGACCTTAGCTAAGTTGGATAGAATCCAAGGTATTTATATTCCCATCGACCCAATCCTACCGGCCTGACCTAATAGCTAAGCTGGATAGAATCCATGGAAAATCCCAATCGACCCAATCCTATCGGCCTGACCTAATAGCTAAGCTTGATAGAATCCATGGTTTTCATAACCCCATCGACCCAATCCTACCGGCCTGACCTAATAGCTAAGCTGGATAGAATCCACGGTATTCATATAATAATAATAATTGGGGAGGCTAATCATCCTTACTCGCAGCTGGTGTGCTGAATTGCGAAGGATGCAAGTGACACCCAATGACTTTTCATGTGTCACGTCACATTAAAGAACCATTTTTTCAAAAGAACCTAAAAACAAATGTAAACATTGGTTTTTATGTTGAGTATTTCCTAACGTTTCCAAAAATGTATAGTTTAGCAAATCTACACAAACAAGGAACGAAACTTTCAATATGTACATTATGAACCTTACTTGGAGGCAAAGGCTTTACACACAAGCCACCCAACCCAATCCTATCGGCTTGATCTGTTAGCTAAGCTTGATAGAATCCAAGGTATTATATTCCCATCGACCCAGTCCTATCGGCCTGACCTTAGCTAAGTTGGATAGAATCCAAGGTATTTATATTCCCATCGACCCAATCCTACCGGCCTGACCTAATAGCTAAGCTGGATAGAATCCATGGAAAATCCCAATCGACCCAATCCTATCGGCCTGACCTAATAGCTAAGCTTGATAGAATCCATGGTTTTCATAACCCCATCGACCCAATCCTACCGGCCTGACCTAATAGCTAAGCTGGATAGAATCCACGGTATTCATATAATAATAATAATTGGGGAGGCTAATCATCCTTACTCGCAGCTGGTGTGCTGAATTGCGAAGGATGCAAGTGACACCCAATGACTTTTCATGTGTCACGTCACATTAAAGAACCATTTTTTCAAAAGAACCTAAAAACAAATGTAAACATTGGTTTTTATGTTGAGTATTTCCTAACGTTTCCAAAAATGTATAGTTTAGCAAATCTACACAAACAGTGAACGAAACTTTCAATATGTACATTATGAACCTTACTTGGAGGCAAAGGCTTTACACACAAGCCACCCAACCCAATCCTATCGGCTTGATCTGTTAGCTAAGCTTGATAGAATCCAAGGTATTATATTCCCATCGACCCAGTCCTATCGGCCTGACCTTAGCTAAGTTGGATAGAATCCAAGGTAGTTATATTCCCATCGACCCAATCCTACCGGCCTGACCTAATAGCTAAGCTGGATAGAATCCATGGAAAATCCCAATCGACCCAATCCTATCGGCCTGACCTAATAGCTAAGCTTGATAGAATCCATGGTTTTCATAACCCCATCGACCCAATCCTACCGGCCTGACCTAATAGCTAAGCTGGATAGAATCCACGGTATTCATATAATAATAATAATTGGGGAGGCTAATCATCCTTACTCGCAGCTGGTGTGCTGAATTGCGAAGGATGCAAGTGACACCCAATGACTTTTCATGTGTCACGTCACATTAAAGAACCATTTTTTCAAAAGAACCTAAAAACAAATGTAAACATTGGTTTTTATGTTGAGTATTTCCTAACGTTTCCAAAAATGTATAGTTTAGCAAATCTACACAAACAGTGAACGAAACTTTCAATATGTACATTATGAACCTTACTTGGAGGCAAAGGCTTTACACACAAGCCACCCAACCCAATCCTATCGGCTTGATCTGTTAGCTAAGCTTGATAGAATCCAAGGTATTATATTCCCATCGACCCAGTCCTATCGGCCTGACCTTAGCTAAGTTGGATAGAATCCAAGGTATTTATATTCCCATCGACCCAATCCTACCGGCCTGACCTAATAGCTAAGCTGGATAGAATCCATGGAAAATCCCAATCGACCCAATCCTATCGGCCTGACCTAATAGCTAAGCTTGATAGAATCCATGGTTTTCATAACCCCATCGACCCAATCCTACCGGCCTGACCTAATAGCTTAGCTGGATAGAATCCACGGTATTCATATAATAATAATAATTGGGGAGGCTAATCATCCTTACTCGCAGCTGGTGTGCTGAATTGCGAAGGATGCAAGTGACACCCAATGACTTTTCATGTGTCACGTCACATTAAAGAACCATTTTTTCAAAAGAACCTAAAAACAAATGTAAACATTGGTTTTTATGTTGAGTATTTCCTAACGTTTCCAAAAATGTATAGTTTAGCAAATCTACACAAACAGTGAACGAAACTTTCAATATGTACATTATGAACCTTACTTGGAGGCAAAGGCTTTACACACAAGCCACCCAACCCAATCCTATCGGCTTGATCTGTTAGCTAAGCTTGATAGAATCCAAGGTATTATATTCCCATCGACCCAGTCCTATCGGCCTGACCTTAGCTAAGTTGGATAGAATCCAAGGTATTTATATTCCCATCGACCCAATCCTACCGGCCTGACCTAATAGCTAAGCTGGATAGAATCCATGGAAAATCCCAATCGACCCAATCCTATCGGCCTGACCTAATAGCTAAGCTTGATAGAATCCATGGTTTTCATAACCCCATCGACCCAATCCTACCGGCCTGACCTAATAGCTAAGCTGGATAGAATCCACGGTATTCATATAATAATAATAATTGGGGAGGCTAATCATCCTTACTCGCAGCTGGTGTGCTGAATTGCGAAGGATGCAAGTGACACCCAATGACTTTTCATGTGTCACGTCACATTAAAGAACCATTTTTTCAAAAGAACCTAAAAACAAATGTAAACATTGGTTTTTATGTTGAGTATTTCCTAACGTTTCCAAAAATGTATAGTTTAGCAAATCTACACAAACAGTGAACGAAACTTTCAATATGTACATTATGAACCTTACTTGGAGGCAAAGGCTTTACACACAAGCCACCCAACCCAATCCTATCGGCTTGATCTGTTAGCTAAGCTTGATAGAATCCAAGGTATTATATTCCCATCGACCCAGTCCTATCGGCCTGACCTTAGCTAAGTTGGATAGAATCCAAGGTATTTATATTCCCATCGACCCAATCCTACCGGCCTGACCTAATAGCTAAGCTGGATAGAATCCATGGAAAATCCCAATCGACCCAATCCTATCGGCCTGACCTAATAGCTAAGCTTGATAGAATCCATGGTTTTCATAACCCCATCGACCCAATCCTACCGGCCTGACCTAATAGCTAAGCTGGATAGAATCCACGGTATTCATATAATAATAATAATTGGGGAGGCTAATCATCCTTACTCGCAGCTGGTGTGCTGAATTGCGAAGGATGCAAGTGACACCCAATGACTTTTCATGTGTCACGTCACATTAAAGAACCATTTTTTCAAAAGAACCTAAAAACAAATGTAAACATTGGTTTTTATGTTGAGTATTTCCTAACGTTTCCAAAAATGTATAGTTTAGCAAATCTACACAAACAGTGAACGAAACTTTCAATATGTACATTATGAACCTTACTTGGAGGCAAAGGCTTTACACACAAGCCACCCAACCCAATCCTATCGGCTTGATCTGTTAGCTAAGCTTGATAGAATCCAAGGTATTATATTCCCATCGACCCAGTCCTATCGGCCTGACCTTAGCTAAGTTGGATAGAATCCAAGGTATTTATATTCCCATCGACCCAATCCTACCGGCCTGACCTAATAGCTAAGCTGGATAGAATCCATGGAAAATCCCAATCGACCCAATCCTATCGGCCTGACCTAATAGCTAAGCTTGATAGAATCCATGGTTTTCATAACCCCATCGACCCAATCCTACCGGCCTGACCTAATAGCTAAGCTGGATAGAATCCACGGTATTCATATAATAATAATAATTGGGGAGGCTAATCATCCTTACTCGCAGCTGGTGTGCTGAATTGCGAAGGATGCAAGTGACACCCAATGACTTTTCATGTGTCACGTCACATTAAAGAACCATTTTTTCAAAAGAACCTAAAAACAAATGTAAACATTGGTTTTTATGTTGAGTATTTCCTAACGTTTCCAAAAATGTATAGTTTAGCAAATCTACACAAACAGTGAACGAAACTTTCAATATGTACATTATGAACCTTACTTGGAGGCAAAGGCTTTACACACAAGCCACCCAACCCAATCCTATCGGCTTGATCTGTTAGCTAAGCTTGATAGAATCCAAGGTATTATATTCCCATCGACCCAGTCCTATCGGCCTGACCTTAGCTAAGTTGGATAGAATCCAAGGTATTTATATTCCCATCGACCCAATCCTACCGGCCTGACCTAATAGCTAAGCTGGATAGAATCCATGGAAAATCCCAATCGACCCAATCCTATCGGCCTGACCTAATAGCTAAGCTTGATAGAATCCATGGTTTTCATAACCCCATCGACCCAATCCTACCGGCCTGACCTAATAGCTAAGCTGGATAGAATCCACGGTATTCATATAATAATAATAATTGGGGAGGCTAATCATCCTTACTCGCAGCTGGTGTGCTGAATTGCGAAGGATGCAAGTGACACCCAATGACTTTTCATGTGTCACGTCACATTAAAGAACCATTTTTTCAAAAGAACCTAAAAACAAATGTAAACATTGGTTTTTATGTTGAGTATTTCCTAACGTTTCCAAAAATGTATAGTTTAGCAAATCTACACAAACAGTGAACGAAACTTTCAATATGTACATTATGAACCTTACTTGGAGGCAAAGGCTTTACACACAAGCCACCCAACCCAATCCTATCGGCTTGATCTGTTAGCTAAGCTTGATAGAATCCAAGGTATTATATTCCCATCGACCCAGTCCTATCGGCCTGACCTTAGCTAAGTTGGATAGAATCCAAGGTATTTATATTCCCATCGACCCAATCCTACCGGCCTGACCTAATAGCTAAGCTGGATAGAATCCATGGAAAATCCCAATCGACCCAATCCTATCGGCCTGACCTAATAGCTAAGCTTGATAGAATCCATGGTTTTCATAACCCCATCGACCCAATCCTACCGGCCTGACCTAATAGCTAAGCTGGATAGAATCCACGGTATTCATATAATAATAATAATTGGGGAGGCTAATCATCCTTACTCGCAGCTGGTGTGCTGAATTGCGAAGGATGCAAGTGACACCCAATGACTTTTCATGTGTCACGTCACATTAAAGAACCATTTTTTCAAAAGAACCTAAAAACAAATGTAAACATTGGTTTTTATGTTGAGTATTTCCTAACGTTTCCAAAAATGTATAGTTTAGCAAATCTACACAAACAGTGAACGAAACTTTCAATATGTACATTATGAACCTTACTTGGAGGCAAAGGCTTTACACACAAGCCACCCAACCCAATCCTATCGGCTTGATCTGTTAGCTAAGCTTGATAGAATCCAAGGTATTATATTCCCATCGACCCAGTCCTATCGGCCTGACCTTAGCTAAGTTGGATAGAATCCAAGGTATTTATATTCCCATCGACCCAATCCTACCGGCCTGACCTAATAGCTAAGCTGGATAGAATCCATGGAAAATCCCAATCGACCCAATCCTATCGGCCTGACCTAATAGCTAAGCTTGATAGAATCCATGGTTTTCATAACCCCATCGACCCAATCCTACCGGCCTGACCTAATAGCTAAGCTGGATAGAATCCACGGTATTCATATAATAATAATAATTGGGGAGGCTAATCATCCTTACTCGCAGCTGGTGTGCTGAATTGCGAAGGATGCAAGTGACACCCAATGACTTTTCATGTGTCACGTCACATTAAAGAACCATTTTTTCAAAAGAACCTAAAAACAAATGTAAACATTGGTTTTTATGTTGAGTATTTCCTAACGTTTCCAAAAATGTATAGTTTAGCAAATCTACACAAACAGTGAACGAAACTTTCAATATGTACATTATGAACCTTACTTGGAGGCAAAGGCTTTACACACAAGCCACCCAACCCAATCCTATCGGCTTGATCTGTTAGCTAAGCTTGATAGAATCCAAGGTATTATATTCCCATCGACCCAGTCCTATCGGCCTGACCTTAGCTAAGTTGGATAGAATCCAAGGTATTTATATTCCCATCGACCCAATCCTACCGGCCTGACCTAATAGCTAAGCTGGATAGAATCCATGGAAAATCCCAATCGACCCAATCCTATCGGCCTGACCTAATAGCTAAGCTTGATAGAATCCATGGTTTTCATAACCCCATCGACCCAATCCTACCGGCCTGACCTAATAGCTAAGCTGGATAGAAACCACGGTATTCATATAATAATAATAATTGGGGAGGCTAATCATCCTTACTCGCAGCTGGTGTGCTGAATTGCGAAGGATGCAAGTGACACCCAATGACTTTTCATGTGTCACGTCACATTAAAGAACCATTTTTTCAAAAGAACCTAAAAACAAATGTAAACATTGGTTTTTATGTTGAGTATTTCCTAACGTTTCCAAAAATGTATAGTTTAGCAAATCTACACAAACAGTGAACGAAACTTTCAATATGTACATTATGAACCTTACTTGGAGGCAAAGGCTTTACACACAAGCCACCCAACCCAATCCTATCGGCTTGATCTGTTAGCTAAGCTTGATAGAATCCAAGGTATTATATTCCCATCGACCCAGTCCTATCGGCCTGACCTTAGCTAAGTTGGATAGAATCCAAGGTATTTATATTCCCATCGACCCAATCCTACCGGCCTGACCTAATAGCTAAGCTGGATAGAATCCATGGAAAATCCCAATCGACCCAATCCTATCGGCCTGACCTAATAGCTAAGCTTGATAGAATCCATGGTTTTCATAACCCCATCGACCCAATCCTACCGGCCTGACCTAATAGCTAAGCTGGATAGAATCCACGGTATTCATATAATAATAATAATTGGGGAGGCTAATCATCCTTACTCGCAGCTGGTGTGCTGAATTGCGAAGGATGCAAGTGACACCCAATGACTTTTCATGTGTCACGTCACATTAAAGAACCATTTTTTCAAAAGAACCTAAAAACAAATGTAAACATTGGTTTTTATGTTGAGTATTTCCTAACGTTTCCAAAAATGTATAGTTTAGCAAATCTACACAAACAGTGAACGAAACTTTCAATATGTACATTATGAACCTTACTTGGAGGCAAAGGCTTTACACACAAGCCACCCAACCCAATCCTATCGGCTTGATCTGTTAGCTAAGCTTGATAGAATCCAAGGTATTATATTCCCATCGACCCAGTCCTATCGGCCTGACCTTAGCTAAGTTGGATAGAATCCAAGGTATTTATATTCCCATCGACCCAATCCTACCGGCCTGACCTAATAGCTAAGCTGGATAGAATCCATGGAAAATCCCAATCGACCCAATCCTATCGGCCTGACCTAATAGCTAAGCTTGATAGAATCCATGGTTTTCATAACCCCATCGACCCAATCCTACCGGCCTGACCTAATAGCTAAGCTGGATAGAATCCACGGTATTCATATAATAATAATAATTGGGGAGGCTAATCATCCTTACTCGCAGCTGGTGTGCTGAATTGCGAAGGATGCAAGTGACACCCAATGACTTTTCATGTGTCACGTCACATTAAAGAACCATTTTTTCAAAAGAACCTAAAAACAAATGTAAACATTGGTTTTTATGTTGAGTATTTCCTAACGTTTCCAAAAATGTATAGTTTAGCAAATCTACACAAACAGTGAACGAAACTTTCAATATGTACATTATGAACCTTACTTGGAGGCAAAGGCTTTACACACAAGCCACCCAACCCAATCCTATCGGCTTGATCTGTTAGCTAAGCTTGATAGAATCCAAGGTATTATATTCCCATCGACCCAGTCCTATCGGCCTGACCTTAGCTAAGTTGGATAGAATCCAAGGTATTTATATTCCCAATCGACCCAATCCTATCGGCCTGACCTAATAGCTAAGCTGGATAGAATCCACGGTATTCATATAATAATAATAATTGGGGAGGCTAATCATCCTTACTCGCAGCTGGTGTGCTGAATTGCGAAGGATGCAAGTGACACCCAATGACTTTTCATGTGTCACGTCACATTAAAGAACCATTTTTTCAAAAGAACCTAAAAACAAATGTAAACATTGGTTTTTATGTTGAGTATTTCCTAACGTTTCCAAAAATGTATAGTTTAGCAAATCTACACAAACAGTGAACGAAACTTTCAATATGTACATTATGAACCTTACTTGGAGGCAAAGGCTTTACACACAAGCCACCCAACCCAATCCTATCGGCTTGATCTGTTAGCTAAGCTTGATAGAATCCAAGGTATTATATTCCCATCGACCCAGTCCTATCGGCCTGACCTTAGCTAAGTTGGATAGAATCCAAGGTATTTATATTCCCATCGACCCAATCCTACCGGCCTGACCTAATAGCTAAGCTGGATAGAATCCATGGAAAATCCCAATCGACCCAATCCTATCGGCCTGACCTAATAGCTAAGCTTGATAGAATCCATGGTTTTCATAACCCCATCGACCCAATCCTACCGGCCTGACCTAATAGCTAAGCTGGATAGAATCCACGGTATTCATATAATAATAATAATTGGGGAGGCTAATCATCCTTACTCGCAGCTGGTGTGCTGAATTGCGAAGGATGCAAGTGACACCCAATGACTTTTCATGTGTCACGTCACATTAAAGAACCATTTTTTCAAAAGAACCTAAAAACAAATGTAAACATTGGTTTTTATGTTGAGTATTTCCTAACGTTTCCAAAAATGTATAGTTTAGCAAATCTACACAAACAGTGAACGAAACTTTCAATATGTACATTATGAACCTTACTTGGAGGCAAAGGCTTTACACACAAGCCACCCAACCCAATCCTATCGGCTTGATCTGTTAGCTAAGCTTGATAGAATCCAAGGTATTATATTCCCATCGACCCAGTCCTATCGGCCTGACCTTAGCTAAGTTGGATAGAATCCAAGGTATTTATATTCCCATCGACCCAATCCTACCGGCCTGACCTAATAGCTAAGCTGGATAGAATCCATGGAAAATCCCAATCGACCCAATCCTATCGGCCTGACCTAATAGCTAAGCTTGATAGAATCCATGGTTTTCATAACCCCATCGACCCAATCCTACCGGCCTGACCTAATAGCTAAGCTGGATAGAATCCACGGTATTCATATAATAATAATAATTGGGGAGGCTAATCATCCTTACTCGCAGCTGGTGTGCTGAATTGCGAAGGATGCAAGTGACACCCAATGACTTTTCATGTGTCACGTCACATTAAAGAACCATTTTTTCAAAAGAACCTAAAAACAAATGTAAACATTGGTTTTTATGTTGAGTATTTCCTAACGTTTCCAAAAATGTATAGTTTAGCAAATCTACACAAACAGTGAACGAAACTTTCAATATGTACATTATGAACCTTACTTGGAGGCAAAGGCTTTACACACAAGCCACCCAACCCAATCCTATCGGCTTGATCTGTTAGCTAAGCTTGATAGAATCCAAGGTATTATATTCCCATCGACCCAGTCCTATCGGCCTGACCTTAGCTAAGTTGGATAGAATCCAAGGTATTTATATTCCCATCGACCCAATCCTACCGGCCTGACCTAATAGCTAAGCTGGATAGAATCCATGGAAAATCCCAATCGACCCAATCCTATCGGCCTGACCTAATAGCTAAGCTTGATAGAATCCATGGTTTTCATAACCCCATCGACCCAATCCTACCGGCCTGACCTAATAGCTAAGCTGGATAGAATCCACGGTATTCATATAATAATAATAATTGGGGAGGCTAATCATCCTTACTCGCAGCTGGTGTGCTGAATTGCGAAGGATGCAAGTGACACCCAATGACTTTTCATGTGTCACGTCACATTAAAGAACCATTTTTTCAAAAGAACCTAAAAACAAATGTAAACATTGGTTTTTATGTTGAGTATTTCCTAACGTTTCCAAAAATGTATAGTTTAGCAAATCTACACAAACAGTGAACGAAACTTTCAATATGTACATTATGAACCTTACTTGGAGGCAAAGGCTTTACACACAAGCCACCCAACCCAATCCTATCGGCTTGATCTGTTAGCTAAGCTTGATAGAATCCAAGGTATTATATTCCCATCGACCCAGTCCTATCGGCCTGACCTTAGCTAAGTTGGATAGAATCCAAGGTATTTATATTCCCATCGACCCAATCCTACCGGCCTGACCTAATAGCTAAGCTGGATAGAATCCATGGAAAATCCCAATCGACCCAATCCTATCGGCCTGACCTAATAGCTAAGCTTGATAGAATCCATGGTTTTCATAACCCCATCGACCCAATCCTACCGGCCTGACCTAATAGCTAAGCTGGATAGAATCCACGGTATTCATATAATAATAATAATTGGGGAGGCTAATCATCCTTACTCGCAGCTGGTGTGCTGAATTGCGAAGGATGCAAGTGACACCCAATGACTTTTCATGTGTCACGTCACATTAAAGAACCATTTTTTCAAAAGAACCTAAAAACAAATGTAAACATTGGTTTTTATGTTGAGTATTTCCTAACGTTTCCAAAAATGTATAGTTTAGCAAATCTACACAAACAGTGAACGAAACTTTCAATATGTACATTATGAACCTTACTTGGAGGCAAAGGCTTTACACACAAGCCACCCAACCCAATCCTATCGGCTTGATCTGTTAGCTAAGCTTGATAGAATCCAAGGTATTATATTCCCATCGACCCAGTCCTATCGGCCGGACCTTAGCTAAGTTGGATAGAATCCAAGGTATTTATATTCCCATCGACCCAATCCTACCGGCCTGACCTAATAGCTAAGCTGGATAGAATCCATGGAAAATCCCAATCGACCCAATCCTATCGGCCTGACCTAATAGCTAAGCTTGATAGAATCCATGGTTTTCATAACCCCATCGACCCAATCCTACCGGCCTGACCTAATAGCTAAGCTGGATAGAATCCACGGTATTCATATAATAATAATAATTGGGGAGGCTAATCATCCTTACTCGCAGCTGGTGTGCTGAATTGCGAAGGATGCAAGTGACACCCAATGACTTTTCATGTGTCACGTCACATTAAAGAACCATTTTTTCAAAAGAACCTAAAAACAAATGTAAACATTGGTTTTTATGTTGAGTATTTCCTAACGTTTCCAAAAATGTATAGTTTAGCAAATCTACACAAACAGTGAACGAAACTTTCAATATGTACATTATGAACCTTACTTGGAGGCAAAGGCTTTACACACAAGCCACCCAACCCAATCCTATCGGCTTGATCTGTTAGCTAAGCTTGATAGAATCCAAGGTATTATATTCCCATCGACCCAGTCCTATCGGCCTGACCTTAGCTAAGTTGGATAGAATCCAAGGTATTTATATTCCCATCGACCCAATCCTACCGGCCTGACCTAATAGCTAAGCTGGATAGAATCCATGGAAAATCCCAATCGACCCAATCCTATCGGCCTGACCTAATAGCTAAGCTTGATAGAATCCATGGTTTTCATAACCCCATCGACCCAATCCTACCGGCCTGACCTAATAGCTAAGCTGGATAGAATCCACGGTATTCATATAATAATAATAATTGGGGAGGCTAATCATCCTTACTCGCAGCTGGTGTGCTGAATTGCGAAGGATGCAAGTGACACCCAATGACTTTTCATGTGTCACGTCACATTAAAGAACCATTTTTTCAAAAGAACCTAAAAACAAATGTAAACATTGGTTTTTATGTTGAGTATTTCCTAACGTTTCCAAAAATGTATAGTTTAGCAAATCTACACAAACAGTGAACGAAACTTTCAATATGTACATTATGAACCTTACTTGGAGGCAAAGGCTTTACACACAAGCCACCCAACCCAATCCTATCGGCTTGATCTGTTAGCTAAGCTTGATAGAATCCAAGGTATTATATTCCCATCGACCCAGTCCTATCGGCCTGACCTTAGCTAAGTTGGATAGAATCCAAGGTATTTATATTCCCCTCGACCCAATCCTACCGGCCTGACCTAATAGCTAAGCTGGATAGAATCCATGGAAAATCCCAATCGACCCAATCCTATCGGCCTGACCTAATAGCTAAGCTTGATAGAATCCATGGTTTTCATAACCCCATCGACCCAATCCTACCGGCCTGACCTAATAGCTAAGCTGGATAGAATCCACGGTATTCATATAATAATAATAATTGGGGAGGCTAATCATCCTTACTCGCAGCTGGTGTGCTGAATTGCGAAGGATGCAAGTGACACCCAATGACTTTTCATGTGTCACGTCACATTAAAGAACCATTTTTTCAAAAGAACCTAAAAACAAATGTAAACATTGGTTTTTATGTTGAGTATTTCCTAACGTTTCCAAAAATGTATAGTTTAGCAAATCTACACAAACAGTGAACGAAACTTTCAATATGTACATTATGAACCTTACTTGGAGGCAAAGGCTTTACACACAAGCCACCCAACCCAATCCTATCGGCTTGATCTGTTAGCTAAGCTTGATAGAATCCAAGGTATTATATTCCCATCGACCCAGTCCTATCGGCCTGACCTTAGCTAAGTTGGATAGAATCCAAGGTATTTATATTCCCATCGACCCAATCCTACCGGCCTGACCTAATAGCTAAGCTGGATAGAATCCATGGAAAATCCCAATCGACCCAATCCTATCGGCCTGACCTAATAGCTAAGCTTGATAGAATCCATGGTTTTCATAACCCCATCGACCCAATCCTACCGGCCTGACCTAATAGCTAAGCTGGATAGAATCCACGGTATTCATATAATAATAATAATTGGGGAGGCTAATCATCCTTACTCGCAGCTGGTGTGCTGAATTGCGAAGGATGCAAGTGACACCCAATGACTTTTCATGTGTCACGTCACATTAAAGAACCATTTTTTCAAAAGAACCTAAAAACAAATGTAAACATTGGTTTTTATGTTGAGTATTTCCTAACGTTTCCAAAAATGTATAGTTTAGCAAATCTACACAAACAGTGAACGAAACTTTCAATATGTACATTATGAACCTTACTTGGAGGCAAAGGCTTTACACACAAGCCACCCAACCCAATCCTATCGGCTTGATCTGTTAGCTAAGCTTGATAGAATCCAAGGTATTATATTCCCATCGACCCAGTCCTATCGGCCTGACCTTAGCTAAGTTGGATAGAATCCAAGGTATTTATATTCCCATCGACCCAATCCTACCGGCCTGACCTAATAGCTAAGCTGGATAGAATCCATGGAAAATCCCAATCGACCCAATCCTATCGGCCTGACCTAATAGCTAAGCTTGATAGAATCCATGGTTTTCATAACCCCATCGACCCAATCCTACCGGCCTGACCTAATAGCTAAGCTGGATAGAATCCACGGTATTCATATAATAATAATAATTGGGGAGGCTAATCATCCTTACTCGCAGCTGGTGTGCTGAATTGCGAAGGATGCAAGTGACACCCAATGACTTTTCATGTGTCACGTCACATTAAAGAACCATTTTTTCAAAAGAACCTAAAAACAAATGTAAACATTGGTTTTTATGTTGAGTATTTCCTAACGTTTCCAAAAATGTATAGTTTAGCAAATCTACACAAACAGTGAACGAAACTTTCAATATGTACATTATGAACCTTACTTGGAGGCAAAGGCTTTACACACAAGCCACCCAACCCAATCCTATCGGCTTGATCTGTTAGCTAAGCTTGATAGAATCCAAGGTATTATATTCCCATCGACCCAGTCCTATCGGCCTGACCTTAGCTAAGTTGGATAGAATCCAAGGTATTTATATTCCCATCGACCCAATCCTACCGGCCTGACCTAATAGCTAAGCTGGATAGAATCCATGGAAAATCCCAATCGACCCAATCCTATCGGCCTGACCTAATAGCTAAGCTTGATAGAATCCATGGTTTTCATAACCCCATCGACCCAATCCTACCGGCCTGACCTAATAGCTAAGCTGGATAGAATCCACGGTATTCATATAATAATAATAATTGGGGAGGCTAATCATCCTTACTCGCAGCTGGTGTGCTGAATTGCGAAGGATGCAAGTGACACCCAATGACTTTTCATGTGTCACGTCACATTAAAGAACCATTTTTTCAAAAGAACCTAAAAACAAATGTAAACATTGGTTTTTATGTTGAGTATTTCCTAACGTTTCCAAAAATGTATAGTTTAGCAAATCTACACAAACAGTGAACGAAACTTTCAATATGTACATTATGAACCTTACTTGGAGGCAAAGGCTTTACACACAAGCCACCCAACCCAATCCTATCGGCTTGATCTGTTAGCTAAGCTTGATAGAATCCAAGGTATTATATTCCCATCGACCCAGTCCT
Source organism: Crossaster papposus (assembly GCA_037893245.1). Classification (NCBI taxonomy): domain Eukaryota; kingdom Metazoa; phylum Echinodermata; class Asteroidea; order Velatida; family Solasteridae; genus Crossaster; species Crossaster papposus. The sequence continues at coordinate 2,408,062 of JBAIAA010000049.1, read as the reverse complement.
ATCGGCCTGACCTTAGCTAAGTTGGATAGAATCCAAGGTATTTATATTCCCATCGACCCAATCCTACCGGCCTGACCTAATAGCTAAGCTGGATAGAATCCATGGAAAATCCCAATCGACCCAATCCTATCGGCCTGACCTAATAGCTAAGCTTGATAGAATCCATGGTTTTCATAACCCCATCGACCCAATCCTACCGGCCTGACCTAATAGCTAAGCTGGATAGAATCCACGGTATTCATATAATAATAATAATTGGGGAGGCTAATCATCCTTACTCGCAGCTGGTGTGCTGAATTGCGAAGGATGCAAGTGACACCCAATGACTTTTCATGTGTCACGTCACATTAAAGAACCATTTTTTCAAAAGAACCTAAAAACAAATGTAAACATTGGTTTTTATGTTGAGTATTTCCTAACGTTTCCAAAAATGTATAGTTTAGCAAATCTACACAAACAGTGAACGAAACTTTCAATATGTACATTATGAACCTTACTTGGAGGCAAAGGCTTTACACACAAGCCACCCAACCCAATCCTATCGGCTTGATCTGTTAGCTAAGCTTGATAGAATCCAAGGTATTATATTCCCATCGACCCAGTCCTATCGGCCTGACCTTAGCTAAGTTGGATAGAATCCAAGGTATTTATATTCCCATCGACCCAATCCTACCGGCCTGACCTAATAGCTAAGCTGGATAGAATCCATGGAAAATCCCAATCGACCCAATCCTATCGGCCTGACCTAATAGCTAAGCTTGATAGAATCCATGGTTTTCATAACCCCATCGACCCAATCCTACCGGCCTGACCTAATAGCTAAGCTGGATAGAATCCACGGTATTCATATAATAATAATAATTGGGGAGGCTAATCATCCTTACTCGCAGCTGGTGTGCTGAATTGCGAAGGATGCAAGTGACACCCAATGACTTTTCATGTGTCACGTCACATTAAAGAACCATTTTTTCAAAAGAACCTAAAAACAAATGTAAACATTGGTTTTTATGTTGAGTATTTCCTAACGTTTCCAAAAATGTATAGTTTAGCAAATCTACACAAACAGTGAACGAAACTTTCAATATGTACATTATGAACCTTACTTGGAGGCAAAGGCTTTACACACAAGCCACCCAACCCAATCCTATCGGCTTGATCTGTTAGCTAAGCTTGATAGAATCCAAGGTATTTATATTCCCATCGACCCAATCCTACCGGCCTGACCTAATAGCTAAGCTGGATAGAATCCATGGAAAATCCCAATCGACCCAATCCTATCGGCCTGACCTAATAGCTAAGCTTGATAGAATCCATGGTTTTCATAACCCCATCGACCCAATCCTACCGGCCTGACCTAATAGCTAAGCTGGATAGAATCCACGGTATTCATATAATAATAATAATTGGGGAGGCTAATCATCCTTACTCGCAGCTGGTGTGCTGAATTGCGAAGGATGCAAGTGACACCCAATGACTTTTCATGTGTCACGTCACATTAAAGAACCATTTTTTCAAAAGAACCTAAAAACAAATGTAAACATTGGTTTTTATGTTGAGTATTTCCTAACGTTTCCAAAAATGTATAGTTTAGCAAATCTACACAAACAGTGAACGAAACTTTCAATATGTACATTATGAACCTTACTTGGAGGCAAAGGCTTTACACACAAGCCACCCAACCCAATCCTATCGGCTTGATCTGTTAGCTAAGCTTGATAGAATCCAAGGTATTATATTCCCATCGACCCAGTCCTATCGGCCTGACCTTAGCTAAGTTGGATAGAATCCAAGGTATTTATATTCCCATCGACCCAATCCTACCGGCCTGACCTAATAGCTAAGCTGGATAGAATCCATGGAAAATCCCAATCGACCCAATCCTATCGGCCTGACCTAATAGCTAAGCTTGATAGAATCCATGGTTTTCATAACCCCATCGACCCAATCCTACCGGCCTGACCTAATAGCTAAGCTGGATAGAATCCACGGTATTCATATAATAATAATAATTGGGGAGGCTAATCATCCTTACTCGCAGCTGGTGTGCTGAATTGCGAAGGATGCAAGTGACACCCAATGACTTTTCATGTGTCACGTCACATTAAAGAACCATTTTTTCAAAAGAACCTAAAAACAAATGTAAACATTAGTTTTTATGTTGAGTATTTCCTAACGTTTCCAAAAATGTATAGTTTAGCAAATCTACACAAACAGTGATCGAAACTTTCAATATGTACATTATGAACCTTACTTGGAGGCAAAGGCTTTACACACAAGCCACCCAACCCAATCCTATCGGCTTGATCTGTTAGCTAAGCTTGATAGAATCCAAGGTATTATATTCCCATCGACCCAGTCCTATCGGCCTGACCTTAGCTAAGTTGGATAGAATCCAAGGTATTTATATTCCCATCGACCCAATCCTACCGGCCTGACCTAATAGCTAAGCTGGATAGAATCCATGGAAAATCCCAATCGACCCAATCCTATCGGCCTGACCTAATAGCTAAGCTTGATAGAATCCATGGTTTTCATAACCCCATCGACCCAATCCTACCGGCCTGACCTAATAGCTAAGCTGGATAGAATCCACGGTATTCATATAATAATAATAATTGGGGAGGCTAATCATCCTTACTCGCAGCTGGTGTGCTGAATTGCGAAGGATGCAAGTGACACCCAATGACTTTTCATGTGTCACGTCACATTAAAGAACCATTTTTTCAAAAGAACCTAAAAACAAATGTAAACATTGGTTTTTATGTTGAGTATTTCCTAACGTTTCCAAAAATGTATAGTTTAGCAAATCTACACAAACAGTGAAAGAAACTTTCAATATGTACATTATGAACCTTACTTGGAGGCAAAGGCTTTACACACAAGCAACCAACCCAATCCTATCGGCTTGATCTGTTAGCTAAGCTTGATAGAATCCAAGGTATTATATTCCCATCGACCCAGTCCTATCGGCCTGACCTTAGCTAAGCTGGATAGAATCCAAGGTATTCATATTCCCATCGACCCAATCCTACCGGCCTGACCAAATAGCTAAGCTGGATAGAATCCACGGTATTCATATAATAATAATAATTGGGGAGGCTAATCATCCTTACTCGCAGCTGGTGTGCTGAATTGCGAAGGATGCAAGTGACACCCAATGACTTTTCATGTGTCACGTCACATTAAAGAACCATTTTTTTCTAAAGAACCTAAAAACAAATGTAAACATTGGTTTTTATGTTGAGTATTTCCTAACGTTTCCAAAAATGTATAGTTTAGCAAATCTACACAAACAGTGAACGAAACTTTCAATATGTACATTATGAACCTGAGGCAAGCGCTTTACACACAAGCAACCCAATACTATCGGCTTGATCTGTTAGCTAAGCTTGATAGAATCCAAGGTATTATATTCCCATCGACCCAGTCCTATCGGCCTGACCTTAGCTAAGCTGGATAGAATCCAAGGTATTCATATTCCCATCGACCCAATCCTACCGGCCTGACCTAATAGCTAAGCTGGATAGAATCCAAGGTATATCCCAATCGACCCAATCCTATCGGCCTGAGCTAATAGCTAAGCTGACTAGAATCAACGGTATTCATAACCCCATTGACCCAGTCCTATCGGCCTGACCTTAGCTAAGCTGGATAGAATCCAAGGTATTTATATTCCCATCGACCCAATCCTACTGGCCTGACCTAATAGCTAAGCTGGATAGAATCCAAGGTATATCCCAATCGACCCAATCCTATCGGCCTGAGCTAATAGCTAAGCTGACTAGAATCAACGGTATTCATAACCCCATTGACCCAGTCCTATCGGCCTGACCTTAGCTAAGCTGGATAGAATCCAAGGTATTCATATTCCCATCGACCCAATCCTATCGGCTTGATCTGTTAGCTAAGCTAGATAGAATCCAAGGTATATCCCAATCGACCCAATCCTATCGGCCTGACCTTAGCTAAGCTGGATAGAATCAACGGTATTCATAACCCCATTGACCAAATAACCTAAAAACAAATGTAAACATTGGTTTTCATGTTGAGTATTTCCTAACGTTTCCAAAAATGTATAGTTTAGCAAATCTACACAAACATTGAACGAAACTTTCAATATGTACATTATGAACCTGACTAAGAGGCAAGCGCTTTACACACAAGCCACCCAACCCAATCCTATCGGCTTGATCTGTTAGCTGAGCTTTATAGAATCCAAGGTATTCTTATTCCAATCGACCCAAGTCATTCAGTCGTAAAGTCAAGTCACTCTTATTTCATTATTCAAATGAACTTGTGACAAAACAATTCAGAGATGAAACTTCAGATATCAATCGGAAATTTAAAGCAGGAATTTAAAAAAAAAAATTGCTGTATTTTATTGCAGAGATCAAGAAAAGAAACCTGTCTGCCATCACAAGATGAGAAGAGCTAAATCATTGGAAGTGTTTTCCGTCGAAACACTCTTTGAAGACCTCGGGATTGACTCCGACACTGTTCATAAGTGAAGACCAAGCCTGGAATTTGACCCCAAACTTGTAAGTTCATAGACAAGTTATTCTTTAGTCCCGCACAAAAAATTGCTTAACCCTAACCCTCCAGGGTATTTTGGCTAGACAGCCTCCTACACGCAGCAAATTGCAGCAACGGTCCAAATAACATGGTAGTTACAGTGCAGAAACATCCATCAGGTCAAAAATCTTAAGGTCAAAATGCCCTAGAGTCACTGGTCACTGAACGCAGCCGATTCATCATTGGCATTGTTCAATGGGGACTAGCTCTCAATAGTCTTAGACTGTGGTATTAATACACTGTCGACAGCAGAATGTATCAAAGTGCACTAGATTTTATTTTTTTGATGCATTGTGCTGCGTGTAGCAGGGATAGGGTTAAGCAGAAAAAAACTTGCTTAGTAAAAACCAACTTACCAGCCACAACTCTACATGATGTATATTGTTTGTTATTTTGCATTTTGTTTGTTTGTTGATTGGTATTTGTTGTTAGCTTGCATACATGTAACAGTTACATGGAATTTTGGCTAGTAATTTGATTTTAGAAATAAGCAAGGTTTTTGGTGCTTCAGCAGCTCGATGAAATCGGCCCCTGGTCTTAGAAAATTCATAAAACATATTGGAAATTATATAAAATAAAGGAATTGGTTTTTGTTATACATGTAGTTAAATATATTTGTACACAGTTTGCCTTTTTTTAATTTATTTTTTAAACTAATATCCGTTGCCAACATTTGTTGTAGGTGAAGATCTTATAATTATTTGCATTTAGAAATTACTGTCACTCAAGTGATTTTGACGTTACAAAACATTTCCTGTAAAATTCACTAGAATTAAAATGTGTTTATTTTTCACGAATTCACAGCACGAAAACTCTGAATCCCCTGATGTCACAAATTCGCATTCGCTTTCGCACCGAATATGAAGCGAATATGAATTAGGAAAAAAGGGCCAAAGGAGTAGTTTTTATTTGTTGACAATTGTTGACAGTAGATTGTCCCAAAGTCAGAAGGGCCAATATCCACTGTAAAAGTATGTCGTCATAACATCAGCCGTCGCTGACTTCCTCCGCAGCTAGAGAAACCAAAGACGACCGAAGATGATGTCTCCAAATCCAAGGACTCCCGAGAGTACTTCCAGCAGGATCTAAAGATGCTGTCCAGCTACCGATCAGCTAGAGAGGAAGGGAAGGAGGAGCAGTTAGCTGAGGAGGAAGACCTACCGCCTCTCTTACAGGTAAGGGTGGGGTCAAATTTGATAGCGCAACTGCAGCTGAAAATCAAACCCCCATACTCTACATCTGTATTTCACCCCTACTCCTCACCTCCATTCCCCACTTGGTAGATACCGGCAGTATATCAGTTTTCCTTGTTATTGTAACGAAACCCACTTGGGATCCGCCAGTGGACAACCAAACTCACAACAACAATGAACGATGAAACAAATTCTACTTCTTAAAGCCACGTCTTTTGGTTTTTAATTATTATATACAATTTAGGCAGTATGGATTCAGTTTGAGCAGCAATGAAAACAAATATATAATTGCGTGGCATGTTATCCATGCTGGAGAACACGCAAAGCCCCTCCAAAATGAATACAACCTAACGCTACTAAAAACTTATACAATCCTACAATACAATAAACAAGTACGGCTGAAAAGGGGGGCATGGGCACATAACTGCATGTAAATTAAACTTACATGTACGACACATGAGGCCGGCAACCAAAGACGAAATAAAATCTAAAACTCAGAGAGACACAGCTAGCTTTACCTTACATACGCACTGTGGACATTCCTTTGTCTTCGTGTAGTTAACAAACTTTGACTAAATACTCATTTTTCTCGCTTCCCCAAAACAAATTTACCCTCAAATTTGGATTATGGGCCTCTCAGCTGTCCCTTCTATCTTTTCTATATATAACCCTAACCCGTTTTTCCTCTAGCGCTCTTTTTCGGAAACTGAAAAACGGATTGTGGACGTGTGCAAGTCCACACACCGTAACCTCTTCCCGCATCGTGTGGACCTATATTGTTCGGAGGTCCACAGTGCGTATGCAAGACTAACTCATACACACACGTGTCTCTCCTACAGCACCTAGTCACAAGTCCTCCATGATAAGTATTGTGACACAGTTTATATACTGACTAGCCCTGTTGACTACAAAGGAAAGTCAGGTGAGGCAAATCTACAGGTAAGTGTATTGTTCGAGTACTTTGCATAAAATTAGCTTAAGAATTGGGTTAATTATATTAAGGATTACAAGCAACAATTGTATTTAGGCCAGTCCAGGCCAGTAAAAAAACAAACAAAGGCGAGTTAGCTGGTAAAAGAACAATCAGCTTGCGCTATACAAAAAAAAGGAATTTCTAGCACATTGTATAATTTACATGTACATACACAAACCTTGCTTCGTTACATTATTATTGATTATATAACTGACATACAGATCCTTGTCATTTTATTGGTTGAACTCGCATCACCTGACATTCATTATTGCTCCCATTCACGCCGGGGCTCAAAAAGTCCCATTTGCCCATACTATTCAACAGCTAGGATCATTCATTCTTGTTCTCACTAATTTTGAACAGCAGAGTGCCGCACACCAAAACCCGGGAAGAAGGTTAATATTTTCCAAGGAGAACAAAACACAGCGCTCCTTAAAAATTCCACAGGAGAAGTAATTTCTTCAGTTTGATTTGTAACGCGAACCGGAACGCGTCCGTTGATTTTGTGTCATGGAAAAATCTATACTACAGTACTAATTAAGGTACTGTTTTTTTACGTACACTTGCGGTATACTCACGCAGTATGTGTGCCGCGTCAGCCATGCGCGCCAATGTATGCGTTAGCTATAGGGCAGTTTCACGGGAAAGGTTGCAAAATGAAAAATAGGTAATCGATGCTTTATTTCACAAGAAGACTTTGTGGGAATTTGCTGGTTTTTGTCCTACAAGGACCTCTATGTGGTAGGAGTCTCCAAAAATAATTTCACAGTTTTACGTATTACGATTATCAAATTATAAGCTCACATGAGTGCTAAAACACAAGATTTGGAGTCTCATTCACATTTTCTTGGAACTGCAATTGATGAGAAATAAAAATTAAATGCCACAGGAACCACCCAGACTTGCAAGGACATAGAAGTATGTCCCCAAAATCTGTACACCAGATTTTATTAGGCTGGGCCAACTCGTTTTTTTGTTATGCTATTTTGAGTGAGACGTTGATTTGTTCGTTAAAGGTTTTTTCAAAATGTCCTTTCCTGAACATGATATTTTTTCTAGAATGAAAAGAAAGGAAACACAACTTATTGCCTGTCAAAATGATGCTACATACTCCAGTAATAAAATATGAAAATATTGGAATTGGGAAATCACAAGTAAATTTGATAAAGCAGCAGTCGCATATGCCACGCAAATGTTCGTTAAAAATGTCCTTTCCTGAACATGGCCCCCCTTTTTTACATGAAGTCAGAGATAAAACTTGTTTGACATAAACATGTACCTAGGGGTAGACTTACTTGATTTAACAGACTATACAAAGATTCAGACTCGAACCCTGCTTGCTGTTGTGACATTGTCGTTAAACTGCATTGTCCTTTCCTGAACATATAGTTTAACAGAGTACTTGCAAAAGCCATTGTTGCTTAAATTTGATGAAGTATATGCTTATATTGTCTGTAGAGTTTATGTTTTAAAATTAAAACCAACTATGGCCAGAAAGTGTTAGTGTTTTGTTCTTACAGGTCATTTACTCACTCGTGTTTACACACAATACGAGTACACATGTGCATATACACTTATCTTTACAAGTCACACTTAAATCCAATATTTGTCAGGAATTGGCTGATCTACAGTTTCATATCATCACTTTCACAAAATACATGCATTAGTTTGAGTCAATTCAATTATAATTTACTGTTTTAGTCTAGTTCTGTGTATTAAACTGTTCAGGAAAGGACACTTTTTTTTTAACGAGTTGAGCAACATCTGTTAGACACTCTTTTAACAGTTCTTTCTGTGTGTCCAGCCATTTCATTAGTTTTACCTATGTATCAGAGCTTTGTGACACACACGGTTAGTTTGCGAGGGTTGCTATTTTCTGTTAAAGTACATATAGGACCATGTTGAATATTGTTAAAATGTGTGTCCTTTCCTGAACATAAATGAAAATGATATGTATGTATTTAACCAACAACTTCTGAAGTAATTTTATCAGAATTTTGTGTAAAACAGTAAATTTGTCAAGATTGGTATTCTTTTATTGAAATTGTCACTGAAAAACTTGTATATTGATCATTGTTAAAAATTGTGTCCTTTCCTGAACATGTTTAAAACATTTAACAAGGAACAAGTACAGATACACATGAACCTTCCTCCGTGCATACAAGTGTACAAATACTTCAAACTGTTTTGGGCGTGATGTGCCTATTCCTTAGACCCCATTTTGTAGAAAGCACCATGCTGACTGAATAAAGTTCACTGGATAATAGTTTAATTATCTAAGCATTTCTTGTTGGGGCATACACTGTACGTGTATCAATGTCTCAATTTAAAGTTATTTTCACCAGCAATGATTATTAATCATTTAAAGTGATGGACATTACTTTAGTTTACTTTATTGTCATGTAGGAAATGCACGGTGCTATGCTACATGTAGAACTTGTTAAATATTGTGTCCTTTCCTGAACGTAACACAGCAGTTAGTTGCAGCATTAACAAGATACAAACTGATCTGCCTCACAAATGTATTTACCTCCCAACTCTAAAAAAAAAACAAAACACCTAAATAACACTTTTACAAATAAATAAGTTACTCTAACATGCTTTACCTACATGTAGTATGTTGGTGTACATGTACAATGTACATTGTACATAGTAACACATCATGCACGCTGTATATCAAACATATTTTATCAGTTTTATTGAATTTTCTTAACAAACTATGTTCATGTCATTATATTGCTACTCTATTGCCACTCGGTTATATTTCTTGTAAAGTTCATTCTCATAAGATCAAATTTTAGACCGAATGTAGTTAAAATTGTCCTTTCCTGAACACAATGAACCCTTTTCATAGCCATGATAAAGACCATGGTAACTCTATAACGCAGCACACTATCAATGCAATTTCTTTGCCAATTGTTCTACCATGCATACAGCCCTTGGACAAAAGTGCAAAAAATCAGCAGGCTGCATGGTTTCCTGTAAAACAGAAATGAAAGTTTGTGTTTCAAGGAAAACAAGTTATAAAACTGAATTTTCCGTCAATATATGAAATTACATGTCATTTTTCGTAGCCTAGAGTGCATTATTATTCAAGACGTGACTACTGTAATGACTTTCAATCATTTTAAAGCAACTCCAAGCCTGTTTGAGATGTGGAATTAACAGTTTATGATACCTACCTCCATTTCACCAATTCTATAGTCTGCAAAGTGTAAAGTGTCTTAAAATTAAAACGAAAAAATGTTTCAGCTTTGCCATTCACATTTTCTAGTACCTTTATGTATGTACTTTCAACAAATAACCATGTTTTAGCGATACAACAAGTTTCATTTTTGACCCCCCGTGAGACTTTTTTGCAACCTTTCCCGTGAAACTGCCCTATAGCTAGCTGGCCATGAACATCACGAATAAACACTGTATGTACAGGAATGACACGATCCTATCTCTGCAATGCATGGCGCGTGCACTGTTGTGTACATGTACATGTACGTACTGGTTTGAGTGCGTGTACAATATACCTGTAAACAACCCCAGTACAGAACTGTAGCTGTGCAGTGTATCTACTTACTGAATGTACATGGTGTTCCGTACAAAAATACCAGGTGTGATTTTCAGTGCGCCTAATCGACCATGAGTGCCTGACCCGTGCAATACGTTTTGTGGTAAAATAAAAGTGGTACATTATTGTATATGGCACTGAGACTAAACAAAGAAGTACTGCATGCGCGCGCAATGTAAACAAATGTGTAGCTAGCGCGTGCATTAGCAAACTTTGAAAGCGACGTCTTTTGAAAGCTTTGAAAGCAACATACACATGTAGGCCGAAACAGCTCTTGTTTTTGTTATTTTCTTTTCTTTCTATTTGAGGAGATCAAATAGCTCTTCTTAAATCAACATCAGGATTTAAGGAGAGCAATTTTAAGCTCTCCTCCTTTTTGTTTTATAAATGAAGGACTTGTAATACTATTGTATCTTTTTGCGTGCCTGAGCAGTTATTATTAAGTGTATTTCTCTGCAGGCAATATCTCTTATGGACAGAGTAGAGACAGGGAGGGAAGAGTTAAAGAAACAGCTGAAGATGATAGAAGAGAAACGGGCCATCCAAGAGAGAAATGAACGGTACGTTATCAATCAGGAGGTGTGATGATGGTGTCTGTGTGCAAATGACTCGCTGTATAATGGTTATGAAGATAGAAAGCTAGGTAGGATTGATAATTGCTGCCATATCCCTTGAGCTAAACATGAAGACGCACCGTGTTTATTGCAAGCCCACTTGAACCAGAATAAAGGGGAAGATATACTATCTCGTCTCATCCTCAACCGGCTACAGTCATCCCAAAAAGTCAATGTGCTTTTGTGCCTCGCGTGGCACAGTTGGCATGATGTTTTCGGGTCAACAACTCCAGGAAAAGTGCAGAGAACAACATCCTGACCTCTTCATTGTCTTCATCGACCTGACAAAGGCCTTTGACTCGGTCAGCCAGGAAGGTCTGTGGAAGCTTCTGTACAGGGCTGGCTGCCCATCCAAGATAATTAACATCATCAGATTCTTCCACGATGGTATGGTTGCCCGTGTGAGGTTGCGGCTCTACGTCCATCTAGCCCATTTCCTGTTACCAACGGCACTAAACAGGGCTGTGTCCTAATACCATTGCTCTTTAGCAGTGTTTTTTCATTCATGCTCCGTTATGCTTTCAACAACTGCACGCGGGGATAATGATTCAGTTTTGCACTGACAGCGGTGGTGTATTTCATTTAAATTGTTGCTCCGACAAAGTCGTGCGCCTTATCGCGCTAATCGTTTCAAAAGTCGCTCAACCATTGCATACTATTTCAACATTGCAACATTTAACATTGCGACAAAATGAAGGCTATGTAAACTGTTGAATTAGATGGTACCAGACTAATTATTCATTAGAGCTGACTGGTATTAATTTGTAATTAACTTTATTTCATTATTTTTAAGCTCCAAAAAGGAAGATTTTACTTCACTTTTAATTTAAGATGGCTGACCCGTGAATATTGCGTAATGGGAGGACATTTCATGCTGCACCTCATCATCACTTTTTGTTGGAAAACTTGGCATGATTATGAGCTTAAAAACATTTAGGGTAACTGGATTTTGAAGTCTCTGATTTCTCCTACCTAAAAAACCCCCACAGTATTGAGATTTGTGAGCCCACCCACCCTCAGCCTGCCACCGTCACCACTAGAATGCCTAACAGACCAGTTGTACGTACATGTACCTCTGATGTGCGTGTGTCGGAGCGTGTCAGCTTGTCATCTATCACACTGAAACTCAACACCACCGTCTTCAATGAACTCAACGATGACATGAGTTGTTTTTCAGAGAATAGGCTCTGTCTACGAAGTAAACACAAATGTCACGTGATACGCGCGACCCACTTCTGGCATTTTCGCAATGTAACTCAAAGCCCATAGTTAATACTGTGACAGAAAGTGCAAGGACTTAGTGCCAGTAACCACGAACTGTAACCACGGGCGGACAAGACCTGTAGTTGCGCGCGCTGGCTGGGCGGAGCTTACCGCTCAGTGACTCGCTGCGTGAATGCACGCGATTGGGTAACAAAGCCCATATGCTTAAGTACATGTATGTGTTTTACATGGTGTGCGTGTTTACCTGGGTGGTAGACACGTAATATTCATTGTTATAGTTGTTCGAGAGCTGCACGACAGATAAGACGTAGGTAACTGGTGCTGCGTTTTGTGAAATGCTTATGCGAATCGGTACAAAGCGATATACCTGTACATTGTTTACGCAAGCCTGCATGGTTAATGTGTTGGTGGTACAAAGCTGAGACAGCTAGCTGTACATAGCTGACGCAAACTGGCATGGTTAATACGTAGCAGGTGCAAAGCTGTACTGGTTGTACACAGCTTACTGGGGCATGTAATGCTGACTATAGGCACGTAATGCTGACTATAGGCGCTTGATGCTGACTTCGCTTGTGTAATGTTCGTGATGGCTTTTGCGTTCTGAACACTGCAGTTATTGTGCATTGCTGCTGAGGACCCTAGTATTTAAACAGCCCACTTAGTTTCCAATTACTGTGCATTTCTCGATTGTTATGAATAAATCATCTTTATTGTTCATTGTACCGTCAATCCAGTTGTCAAGGAGTCTTTGTTACAGGTTATAGTGTAATTAACAGAGAGTAATCGCAATCATCATAATCGGCGGTATATTTCCTCCAAAACGGACCTGCACCCTTAGCCTTTTAGGGAAGAGCCTTAGGTTGGGAAGATTGTCGTGGCTTTAATAGGTGTCCGACTTATCCTAACAGCCTTAGGTTGGCCCGGGGAGTTCCCGCCACAATACACACGAATAGAGTTTTCACAAAGTGACGCTATCCGTGTGTATTAGCTATGGGCTTTGCATTACTTTGTGAAAATGCCAGAAGTGGGTTGTATCACGTGACATTTGTGTTACTTCGTGGGGACGGTGACAAAATTAGGGGTTCAATTTTCCATGTCCATGTTACATCAGACATAGGAATTTGTTTTTTTAATTCAGCACACATTCCTTGGCGCCTTTTATATCAGGGTAATTACATAAAACAAAGTACCTATAGCAAAAACTTTGAAGTCAATTTCAGCGACACTTGCATGGTAAATTACTTGGTCATGTGTGACCGGGACATCAACAAATATCACAATTTTAGACCCCCTTTTAGACCCCCTTATTTATGGACTAACCAATGGAGAATCAGTTCTGTTCTTGAAAATCAAATTTCTATCGGATGTGTAAACATAATTTTTGCTATAAATACCACCACAAAGTGGTACAAAAGAGAATGGACAGAAATTAAACAAATGTCACTTGCTCCTAAACAATTTGTAAACATTTCTCTTAACCAGTTCGTATTATATAAAAACGTGTCTACATCCAAATTTGTTCCTGAATTCAAGCAGAGCAAGGCCATAAATATCTGTCAGCGACCGGCTCGCAGCGAGCAAGGCCAGAAATATCAGGGTGTGCTACCCACAGATGCCGGCCTAAACCTGACTCGGATCAAGGTTCGTGAAAAACAATCCCGCGCTTGGGCCTAATCAATGTCAAAATAATCCTTGCGTGAACTGGTTAAGATATTGTACTTGTTACAGACGTACATGTATGTATTTGCAACATTATATTTCTAGTGTTATGCAAAAGACTTCTTAGTATAAAGGCTCATTGTAGATAAACCAACTTAGAATCGACCATTTGAGTTTGTTTGCTTTTAGGTCAGTGGCAACACTATCAAGAAACTGGACAGTAACTTGTTTCGTGGTCAAGAGATTAACAAAGTATACAGAGAGATAATGAAGACATTGCCTACTGACCACTTAGCTTATGATCAGGTAGTTATCTCACTGACCCCTGCCTTCTAAACTTTGCCTCGCCATGCACTACCCCACCCAAACCACCACACCCATGAACTGGACATTTAACCTTTGGGGCCCAGTGGTTTATGTTTGTGATTCACGATCAGAGGGTCGGGGTTCGAATCCAGCTGCTGGCCTTATGTTGTGTCCTTGGGCACGCCACTTCACCCCACTTGCCTCTTTCCACCCATGGGTACAGACATTCGCTGGGGAGTAACCTGCGATGGACCAGCATCCCATCCTGGGAGGGGGGAATATTCTCAGTTATTTTATGCTAGAGAAACGAGTTAAACACCAGCCTGATGAGCCACTTGGCTCGTGACAGGCTTTACTTAGAGAGATTATGAAGACATTACCAACTGACCACTTGGCCTATGACCAGGTAGTTATCTCACTGACCGCTCCCTCCTAAACTATTCCCCGCCTCTACAACCAGAAAATAGAAAGTAACTTTAATCAAAAGATTAATGAAGTATACAGAGAGATTATGAAGACGTTTCCAACTGATCACTAATAGTGTATGATAATGTAGTCCGGATTACCATTTCGGTGCTCTACCAACTGAGTTATATAGCCTTGTGTCGGTGGCTCCCTATATTTATCAATATATTTGTTCATCAGGGGATGCTGGTCAACAGCCATCAACCCGTAAATGCCACAGGTTCAAGTCGAGCTCCAGTCAATTTATGTGTTCAATTCTATATAAAATTTCTTAGTCAATTTTTCTTAGTGGCTTATTTGAAATGTATAAACAAAAAGCCTAATGGTGCTGTCCCATGGCGCCGGCTAAGCCCAACGGGCCCTTACCGTTTGATTTAAATGACAAGCGGTGTAAATCTCTCCGGCCGCAAAGATTATATTTTTGTTAAATTTGTCCACCGTGTCCTCAACGTTTCCATTTCGTCTCCTTACCGGGTTCTTACCACATACAACGTCCTCGTACCAGCTAGTGTCACTAGTGTCACTGTGTCTGGAACGGTTTCTGAACGGGTGCGATGTAAACCACACGGCAACAGGCCAGTATGGAGACTTTATGAGGACAGTAGAACGGTAAGAGGACGAAGTAGGTCGGTAAGAGAGCGGTTGAAAGTTAATAGACCGGTGAGGGGTCAGTATGTAGCCGGTATGAGGTGGTGGGTCAACGTTGAGCAAACGGCGAGAGCCCTGCGAGAACCCGGTATGAACACGGTGACAACCCGTTGGACAAAATATGACACGTCATCACCGTCGTCATCGTTTTCACCGCCCCAAAAAACGGGTCCATAACGGCCTCGTACCGGCCCACTATCCTTTTACCGGGTTCTCGCCGTGTGGTACAAGCGGTGGCACACGGCGAAAGTTTTGGGCATGCCCAAAACTTTTGCCGTGTCTTGCCGGCCACTAACGGGCCCCCACCGTGTTCACCGATCGCGCAACGCCCCGCCATGTGCCCTTACCATGTTCCACCGTCCGCACAAAATGTACCACACGGTGGCACATGGTAGGCTTAGCCGGCGCCATAGGACAGCTACTTTACCATCTTGCTTTTCCCCATTTTTAACCTGTTGTTTTAACATTGTTTCAAAATTGTTGCTAGTATCGTGCCTTTGGCGTGGAAATTTCGATTTGATGGCTTCAGACTAGCACCCCTGAACAAAAATATTGACATATTTGGGTAACCAACAACATAGCGCCGGATAGCTCAGTTGGTAGGGCACCGTAATGGCAATCGGGATGTTGGTTCAAGCCCCGCTCCAGTCAATTTCTTTGTTCAAATGTCTTTGATCCAAAAACTGTGAGTCTGTAACCTTCTTGACCATTACTAGATAATAGATGTATACAATTTGGAATAAAACAAAATGTGCAGGTTTATAAACTGAGTTGGAAAAACTTTAAATGCACAGCTCTAAACCTTTTCGAAAATGAAAAGAAGTATGTGTGCTTAGATTTACAGCATTCTCTTGTAATTTCCTTCGTGCAAATGTAGGATGAGTTTATGGAGCATTCCGCCAGCTACCACGCCTTAGCCAACCACACCATCTTAGCCTCCTCAATGATACAGAAACGTGGTCCAGATAGAGTGCTGAACCCGCTCCTAACTAAGACAGAGAACCCACCCTGGAGAGATGACAGAGAAGAATGGTCTAATAGGTATGGCTGTGTCCTGAATCACCTGTCTATTATCGTCCGTCGATGTCATTTTTTTTATAATAATCGATATATCGGAAATTCAATATCGAGTATACCTCGATATATCAATTATTTCCCGTGTACAAGATGAATCCTAAAAACAGCGCTAAATATACTAAAGACCGACAGTTTAATAGGTACGTTGCATACAGGTTTTCGGCTTGATCCTCCGCGCATGGTCCGAACAATATCAAATTGCGCCAGCCCGCGTGTTTATGGTTTATTGAGGGCGCCCTTAAAGGTAGTAAATATCATTTAACTGACCTGTCCGAAGTTTTACAATCATGGATGCCGAGAAAATTGAGAAAAACAGCATTTGTTTTTAACCGGTTTTTAGCCGGACGGCGATCGTGATTTTTTTAAAAGAAAATTATATTTTTCGGAATAATTAAAGGATATCTAGCGCCATCATTTTGCTGGATGCCTAGAATCATTATTTACTTTCAATTGAGTAAGATTTTTCCTAATAATTCGGTAATAAATATTTTCGATATCTGCAAATGGTGTATACTACACTATACCTTTAATTATAAGGGCGCCCTCAATAAGCCCAGATAACAGACAGCGCGCCCCGGAACAAATTAACGAACAGCTCGGTCTTGGAATCCAGACTGGCTTGCTAGGCCAATAGCAGGGTGCAGAGAACGCTCTTCGCAATTCCCAACTCGTGATTGGCCACCCCAAAATGTTATCAGAACAAGGGAGGGTTACGTCCCAAACAACCGATAGGCGCATGGCTGGGGCGGCATGGCCGGTTTCTTTTGAGATTTCACTGCGCAAGTGATTGTGAACTATAGCGGCGGGGCGGGTGAAACACAAAGAACAACTTCACAACCGCAGTTGGTCGTCGAACGTATTTTATTTAATAGGCCTACTCAAATGTTCTAAGCTACAAATAAAGACGGCAGCTTTTCTAATATACTAAAGCCCTGAGATTTTCTGGATAATCTGACACTCTTTCAGTGTTTTCGATATCATTTAGGAACATCAAAATTTAGATACATCAAAATTGTCGATATATCGAAATGTAGATACATCAAAATTGTCGATATATCGAAATGTCGATATTTTGATATTATTAAAAAAGTGACATCGGCGATATCGACGGACGTTAAGGTTACTGTCTATGGCTACCGGTAGCGCATGATGTGTATATAGAAAGTAGACTCTGCCGTAACCAATATGCAACCTATGTAAAAACGACAATTATTGTCCAATACTACTTTGACTTTTATCAAATGTAGTTATAGTCAACATTTTGTTTGCAATTAGTTACACATCCTCGAATGGGTGCAACCCAACTAGTCTAGTTCCTTAACCTGATAATTCCCGGATGTCTGTAAATTTCTCTCTTTTTTTTTTTGGGTGGGAAACCAGACTACAAGAACAAATTTGTTTTTCTTTTTGTTCCAGCATTTATGAACACAAACTTTTAATGTGAGTGTAACAATATTTGCTATTCCCATTTCCCCCTTTTTTTTTATTACAACAGAAGCAAATAGCGTATACTACCTTTAAAATCGAAAATCTTGTGGCTAAAGCCAGTTCATACTTTATGCGGAAGCGATACAAATTTGACGTCACAGAGCATTCGCTGAAAACATTTGTCGGAGTTGAAATGTGTTCAACTTTTGAGAATTCGCACCCCGAAAATTTCCTGTGATTAACAAAAATCGCATTTGTGTTTGCTTTTGTGCCGAGTGTAAACCAAGTCGCTCTGAATGAGCTACTTGAATGCACCCTTATTTACAATCATTGTATTTCTGTTGCCTTTTATATCCAGTCCCATCTTCAATGCCACATTTGCCAAGAAACCCACCCAACAAGGCTACACACTTGCAACAAGCACCTTCTTGGAAACCTTGACGCCCAACCTCAACCTCGGGGGTGGCACCCCGGGGCAGGACCAAGCTGGACCTAGTGGCGGGTTACTAGCTGGCACTGGTCCAGGCAGGTTGGATCTGGATAGAACCGGTATGGGTAAACCGGTCTCTCAAGGTTTGATGGCCGATCGGAATACCAGGTCCTATGCTACATGATTACCGTAATTTCCTGCGGTAAAGCCGCACGGCGGTTAAGGCGCAGGTCCCTAAAATCACCCAAACAAATTTCAAACGTCAACAGATAAAGCGCACTGCCGAATAAGGCGCATGCTTGAACGCACCCAGAAGAACACCAGGCGCCACCCGGTGTAGGTACATCGCCACAAAGGGGTCATTTTGTTGCCTTAGAAGGATCCCACTATTTTGAATTTGCTGAGTACTTGAGTTTATCTGGCACGCAAACAATGTATGAAAACTTCAAACCAGTAGTCACAATATCGCACGAGGTTTGCCGATACATATCATGTATCACTGCAGTATAAACTGCATGCACATGTACATCACATGCAGCGATCGCGTGCATGGTATCCCTAATTGCGACACCCCCTAGTCTTTTTTCCCCCTAGTCGTTGTGAATGCTCCGCGCTGTGTAGTTCGGATGGTGAATTGCATGAAGCCGGAACGTAGACGAAAAAACGTTTAGAAAAAGGCCACATAGTACGGGCCAGCTTTTTATCGCTGTTGTACGCGTCATGCAGCGCACGCTGTAGTCTTGTTTGCAAGACGATCTTAATCGCGGTATATGCAGCGCGCGTAGGCCGCCGATGCGGTAATTCGCGCGTGGTCTACGGCGTACGTTAGAGGGCGCCCCGCATCGCGAAAAACGTCTTGCAAACAAGACTACGCACGCTGCCGAGTGCTAAATCACATACATGTACGGTCGTAGGGGGATCAACACATCGCGGCATTGTTAATGGAAACACGGTCACAATGTCCGGAGAGTTGGGCTAATTGGTTGACCGCATTATTGAGTAAGATTGCGGCGTTCAAAGAATTCTTCACACAAAGACCATCACTTTGAACTCAAGCGACATCATATACGGCGCACTGAAAGATAAGGCGCGGCGATGTTTTTGTGGTCTAGAAAGTCAGATAAGCCGCGTCTTTACCGCAGGAAATTACGGTACACCAAATATTTATCCACACAAGTAAAATATACCTTTTCTTTCCTTGTTCTTATAAGAAATGTAACTATTGATCTTTAAAGATAACAACAAATAATTGTAAATGGATATTTCGTCTCTGAGATATGGTACATATGGTTAAAGATTGCATGTGCCAAACCTGCTTATAAGAGCTTGATTTAAAAAAAAAAAAAAATACACTTCAACTAAGGAGTTTTATACTTCAATTTCTTTTTCAAGTGTTTCTTTAATATCATCAAAGTTTAAGTATATTATGACTATTTTTTTCCTTTACATGTTCTTTAGAAATATTTCCTAGAATTAAAATAATGATGTGCATTAATTGATCAACTTCAGATACGCACTCAAACTCTGTCAAAAGTGTTTCCTTCTTTCTTTTACGACCCTGTACTATTCATGGCTTATCTGACAACAGCAGAGTACTCCCTGGTGGACAATCAATCAGATTTCCCCAGCAGTGCTAAGCTTCCTGGCCCAAGTCCAACATAATCCATTAAAATGTATTCACATCGGGCCTGCAGGACTAAGTCCCCCCAAAACATCTGCCAAAATAGGGGAAGGATTTTGATGGATTTGGCAAGGTTAGGGTTAACAAATGGATCCGCAAGCTTTTTCATGACCTCGTTAACATTCTGGTGAATATTACAGGAAACTGATTTTCTGGGAGCAGTTTTTCACATGTCGGAGAGTGACCACGACAAAGGTGATGCAAATAAATCAGATAAAGATGTCCTAGCTCTTCCAAAATGGCCAAACAAAGGTGAGAATGGGTGCATGTCACAGACCCCGTTCCCACTTGATCCTCCAATTGGGGGATCCGATCCGGCAATTTGGTGATGAGTGGGAACGTTAACCGCAAAAAGGGCGATCAAGATCCAAAAGGGGGATCTTGATCCTACTTTCGAGCAGGATAGAGATCCCCCAATTGCAGGAATTGGTGGATCAGGATCAAGTGGGAACGGAAAGGTGGATCATGATCCACCAATTTGACCTGGTAACTTCCGACCAGCTGGGCATTTAGAGCGAAAAAATATAAACCGCGCCAAATGTTGTTTATACCATGAACTCCATACAGCATACGTACATGGCGCTAGTTCCTTTTGTGACTGGCACACATGTCGTGTACTTCGTGTTACAAAAGGAACAGTGTTGCGCCATGCATTGTGAGGGAACCTGAACTTTGTGTTCTATATGTATACGTTATAGCTTGCATTGCACATGCGCAAACATGGATTTCGATCGCGTCCTTTTTCAATGTTGTAGCTTCGGTTCCGTCCTCGTGTAGTTTTCCTCTGCTGACAATTTCATTTAAATATCTGCATTTTTCTTTCACTTAAGTTCAAAATATTTCTATTAGATTGCTCATTTTTACATCCTGTAATTGGCATCAACTGCAACTGCCTTCGGAAGTATAGTTGCATTTGTCCGGTAGTTTTGTTTGTTAAGCCTGCTCGCAAAGCTAGAGCGCAGTCAAAGATGGCGACTAACGTTAGTAGCAAATCGGGCAAATGTTCGCATGCATGTTGCACACGTTACCAGTTTGCATTGGAGGATGTGTATACACGCAAAGTTTTCCGGAATTAAAAACGGATGACAGTTAAACACGTCACAAGCAAGGCCAGAAATATCTGTCAGCAACTGGCTCGCAGTGCAACATCAGGGTATGCTACCCACAGATGCCAGCCTGAACACGTCTCGGATCAAGGTTTGTAAAAAGCAATCCTGCTTCTGGGCCCGGTCAATGTCAAAATAATGCAGGAGCAAACTTGTCGAAGAATTCTGGATTAGGTGCGTCAAACTGGGCATGACTGACACGAGCCTGGTGTTGCCTCGGAAAATGACTCTTGCCGAATTTAGTGCTATAGGCGTTGAACCTTTTTATTTTTTGTGATGAGTGTTTATAAATCTGTCCTTATGTTCTTATGTTCTTATATATTTGAGACCGACATTGCAAAAATAGTGTCTAGAAGCAGAGGAAAATACAGTTTTCTTTTTAATAATAAATAATAAATGTTCCTACCTAAAAAGTTCAACAGCATTAAAAATCATTGTGTCAGTCAGGTTGGCGCAGTGGTTCTTCTCTTTCCTTTTTGTATATGGCATGGGTTAGATTCCTGCCCTGGTCCACATGTGGATTGGGTTTTCAGTTCCTGCTTTATTGTTTGTCTAAGATTTCCTCCCACCTCTGAAACTGAACGCTTCTTCATTGAATCTTCTCTCACAGTTTTCTATAGACTTGTGCGCTATATAGTGCCTTAGGAATTTTGTGAGAGATCCATGGTTTCATCAAAGATTTAAACAATTAAATTGACTGGGTTTGGCCCTTTAACCTACGGATTACCGTTCTAGTGCTCTGCCAAATGAGCTAACAGCCCTGTGTTGCCGTTTCCTTAAATTTGTCAATATTCGATTTTTCCTTTGTGTTTTTTTTGTTGGAAGCAGAAATCTCTCCAGACCTCTGCCATTCCCGAGCCCCTGAGTTCCCAAGACAGACTAGAAGCAATCTGGAACTCATTACAGATGCCCGACAATCTCAAACTGGACATGGCCATAAAATACAGCTCAGATAACCACATGGACAAGCTAGAAAGTGTAAGTACTAGTCCACAAGTGAAAGCAGCTGGCTAAAGAAGCAATTACGTAAGATCTGAAGAAACTGGTACCGGTAATTAGCACAGAAACAGGATCACATCAACGCAAACATGGCCACCACTCACTACAGTTGCTTTTTTGTGTTGTTTCGTTAGGAAAGTGGACACAAATCCAATTGTGACTTTTATGATTACAGTCCACAGCAAAACAGTTGACCATCGCGAGGTAGCATTTATTGACCAATTTACCAAATGATTTACTTCACTTCAAATGCCCATGCAGTACTGGGTGCATCAGTTGCCAAGTGTGTGACTTGATCTATCACTAGAGTTACGAAACGCTTCTCACATTGCATAATTAGACTTCAATGTTAGCCAGTACATATGATTGTAAATTCATTGCCGGTTCAAATCAACATTACAGATTCTATAGTAACCCCAAATTAGCCATATATGGAGCCAATCTGTAAAAAAAAATTAAAAGAAGCTAATTTTAACTGATTTTGGTGGGTATGGGTATGGACAACTACCAAAAAAAGGAAGGAAGGTTGGGGAATGTTTTTTTATTAGAGGTCAAAGGTTATTGACCCCTGCCAGCTAAATCACTACTAATTATATTTCAGCAACAAAATATGGTATATAGATGATCTTGGTGTCAAAATGCACAGAATTACAAAAGAAGATGACATAAAATAATTATTGACCCTTAAGACCAAATCCTGTAGAAGTAGTGCAATTGTGTACTGCACATACAGTGGATCCAGCTCTTTGTGATTTCCTTGCTGATTGAAATGTTTCTGGAGAAATACTTCACTCTATTTCCTGAAGATTCTATGAAACCCAAGTTTCATTATATTATCCACTATCCCAAATTGATGCTAACATTTGGCCCACTTGTCCATTGTTGGACACTAAGGTTTGAAGGAAAACACTTGTATTTCAAAGAACTGTCCCACCACACCAAAAACAGACGAAATCTTTCAAAGACACTTGCAACCAGACAATGAATACTATCAGGCATGGATGAGAGCTACTCATACAGGTTTTGTTGATGCTGTTGAGCACACTGGTGGGAATTTGTTGCTGGTACGGCTGCTGTTACGACCAATACAGGAAACACTTCAGCCACTGCTTGGGGACAATAAATTCGTTTATGTTGCAAAGAAAGTGCAGTGTAACAACACATGGTACAGTCAAGGTTTGGTAGTTGCTGTAGGAACGACACCAAGAGGTTTTGTTCAGTTTGGTGTGATTGAGCTTTGTTGTCTAATAGGCGGCAGCGTATATCTTGTTTGCAAGCCAGCTACAAATACTCGATTTGTATCCCACATCCATGCTTTTGAGTTGACACTTTCTGCTAATGATTTTGTAGTGAAGGTTTCAGATCTGCTTGACCACTATGCACTCGGTGTCTACAATAGTGACAACGGTAAAATAGTTGTGCCACGTCATCATATAAATATTCCTGAGTTTTGAAGGTATGCAGGTATCACTGTTGATTCCTGGTGGTCATAGATAGTAACCTAGCTGCGCATTTTTATCACATATGTCTTGCAAAGCTCATTGCATGATACTAGATAGTCCAAAGTTGTTTGTGCTGCATCCAAAGCTTGAGAGTAGTCAATAAAGGACATGTAGACTGGGAAATTAATTTCTATAGATTTCTCTATTATGATTCTGATGTTTGCTATCTGGTCTCTTGTGCCCGGCCCTTCTTTTCACAAAACCTGCCTTTTAATTCTGGAGGGCCATATCTTACGTTGCATGTAATTGCTTCATAAGCGTCCTCTCACTATAATAACATAATTATAAAAAGCTCTTGCTTGCATACGTGCTACAGGAATGTAACTCCACCTCCCTGCATTTCTTTTTAAGGAAGGACTTATTATTGTTCTACGCTGAATTCTGGTCAGATCCTTATACTGTCTTTCTCGGATTGTACACCCCTAATTGCCTTCATCATGTTTATCTTCTGTCTTTCATCTGATAGTTCAACAACTTCAGACATGTACATTCAGACAGCAAAAAAATCCAGGTTACTGGAGAACATATTGCAAATGCATATATACTTCCAGGCATGTGATCCAATGTGTACAACCGCAATCTGTTGACAAGAACTGATATATGTGATTACGTTACTTGGTCAAACAGTACTAAGTATAAGTCATAAAGTGAGTCTGAATCACTATTTAATAATCTGAATTATAACACCTCACTCACAGATTCTGTGTCTTGATTGGCCGAGAGTGCGGCACGTGTCACTTGCTCTTTTTACTATTTTTTACTTGTGCTATCCAAAAAGACTATACTACGCAAAAAGGACTATGCGCATAGCAACACACGAAATATGCGCATAGCAACAAAAGCGTGACTAAAACCCAGACGTGTGTTTCGGTGCATTGCGTAAACATTGCTCTGTCACCTTCGCACCCGTTCATCAAGGCAACAAAGTACACGTATGATCGAGAGACGTATAATTAGGAGATTTTTTTTTCATTACTATACTTTCAGGAAGCTTAAATTGTGCAGAAACTGTGAGTGAGGTGTTATAAAACAAATATTGACTGCTTTATTTCGCGGTATAGTAAAACTAGCCTCCCTCGGTGATCCATGGAGCATTCTATTTTCCCTCGGCTTCGCCTCGGGAAAATAGAATGCTCCCTGGATCACCCCGGGAGGATAGTTTTACTATACCACTCAAAGCAGTCAATATTTGTATACTGTTGACATTTTTAGATTCCTGTTTATCTACGGCAATCAACAAAAACAAGTTGACATGTCATTAGAGGATGAGGGGAGCAAGGTACATGTTGGGGACATAAAGAAGCAGGCTTGCCAGTTGTTCACCCTCCAGAAGGCCCAGGTTAAGCTATGGGATAGGACATTCGAGGACTGGGTCGATGCAGACAATGACCAGGAAGAAGTGCAAAACAATAGCAAAATACTGGTAGATGTTGCTGAACACTAAGTCACGGCCGAAGATCCAACTCCTGATGTTCCAGCAACACTTCCACCTTCTTCATTTAGGTACGCTCGAGATTGTTCCAGACTATTAAAACAAGTATCCAAGACAGAGGTGTAACAATGTTCTAGTTTTATGTCAGGAACTACATACATTGTACAATAACTTTGATTTATTTGTATATTTTAACTTCAGAGGACATCAGGCAGAGTCATCTTCTATCAACTGGACGGGAAGGTACAAACTACCCGATTTTCCATGCGAGGTCAGCAGTCCTGGAGGCAATCTACAGCGGTGTGAAAAAAAATACATAGTAAGCATTGTTTTAGATTTTAACACATTACATATAACAACCTTTTCTAATTTAAATATTATAACTTTGGATTGGATTGAATTTATGAGTACAGTACTAATAATAGTCAGCAGCTGTAGTCTGCACATTCTAAAATTACCAATAGCTAATCTGTTACTGTTTTAGTATTCAGACTATACTTTCTTTAATTTGAATTTGCTATTCACTGACAAAATTCACATTATTAGGAAAAGGCAAACAAAACCAGAAATAAGGAAATGTTCAGGTCGGGTGAGTCAGATTGGCACGGTGCATGTTATAATATACTCTCCTTCGGTTTCCACTGCTGTGGCCGAGGTGCGATTCCTGCTGGACCACACGTGCATTTTAGTTTTCAGTCCTTACCTGATTCTGTGTGTTTTCCCCAGAATATTTTTGGGGGGTTTTCCTCCAATCTCTCAAACTGTAATTTCTTCTTATTGTCTTCTCAGTCTATAATGTTTCTTCATGCATGTGAGCTATAGGGTGCCTATTTCTAGGGCACTTTTAAAGAATCCTTGGATTTATTACCAGAAATAATTATAATCAGATTCGCTTCTGTCAATCAGATCAACTTCTTGTTGTTAAGAAAGAATATTGAAACTTTGATACAATTCTATATTTATATGTCTATACTTAGGCTATATATATACTATATTTATATGTTTTATACTGCAGCTACCCAACATCAGCTCAATACAACCACCTCATTGGTGTTCTCTTCGAACGGTTCCCCAAGTTGGCCAAGCAGCCAAATATGTCATTGGACACTGCATCGGTAAGTTTGAACTATAAACAAATATGTACCGAGTGGTGTAGTAAAACTTGCCTCCTGAGGTGATTCATGGAGCATTGTTTTCCTTAATAGGCAAAGCTATGAAGTACAGAGGGAGTTTTACTACAACACGAAATAAAGCAGTAAATATTTGTTTTATAACACCTCGCCTACATATTTTGCTTGGTTTCAAAAATGTAATATACTTTAAATCTAAATACAGTTAAAATGAACTTCTATTTCAATACAACATTTGTGAAAAATGTATTTGCTCACTAATCCCAAACCACCTTTTCCATGGATGCTATTTGGCCGTGCATATAATTTGTGGGTGAGGTGTTATAATGTAATCGATTTGGATAAATATAGATTACTTCTGAAATGGGTCACAACTTTTAATAGGATTCTACTTTTACCTCTAACACCTCCCCCTCCCCCTCCCCCTCCCCCTCCTCCTCCAAAATTAAAATGACTTTCTTATGCACCCCCTCCTCCATAATTTAATTGACTTTCTTATGCACCCCCTCCTCCAAAATTAAAATGACTTCCTTATGCACAAGCTGTAGTGCAGTATGTCATTGTTTCTTTCAATTAACAGACTCTCTGGAAATACAGACTTCTGTATAAATTTGCGAATTCACGTAGACGTGATGACAACAAGATCCAAGTGGTCATCAAACATAAGAGAAAGCCGGGGAACAACCCACTATTTGGATCACCTAGTGCCAAAAGACAACCACCACAATGGGGCATTGCAACTATATCAACCATCCAGACCTTCTTCTGAGGACGATGCTTCCATTCAAGCACACATTCACTGGATGCAGCAAGAAACATCGAAGAGGAAACCTAACTATTAGCGAATCCAGTTAGCAATGTCCATGACCCTCTCTGACCGGCGTCAGCTCATCACAAAGGAAGGAGCATCACTGAAGAAGATACAACAGACGTATCCTTGGCTCTTCGATGAAGACGAGGTCCGTTTCTTTTGTGCAAATTATAAATTATAAATTATAAATACATGTATGTTGATAATCAGAACTCTTTGTCATTAAATATACAAATGTTTAATAACGTCATGGCTTTGTTTACATATGCACTTTCCTATGGAAGTAAAGTCGGAACACCAGACGATGTAGGGACAGACTCGCTCGTAGGAAAGCGCACATGTACACATATAATCTAAACTGATATAATCTAAACTGCTGTTAACATGTTTTAAAACATGAATCTAAACAACCTTTGAACACAACAGTGTATGGGTAATTCCTAATGATTTGCAAGGCTATTTGCCCATACACATGGATAACATAGTGCTAGAAACCTAAATAAAACTTTAACGACATCACATTAAAAAACATAAAGGTCAACCATAATCTTGTATCACAGGCACTTTGCACTTGGTGATAATCAATAATTGACAGTAATGCACGGTGCTGTAATTGTGATGACGCCCTGTTTCAAATAGGGCTATATTCAAGTATTTAAAATATGTTTTGAATATACAATTTATTATCACATATTCGAAAGTGCTCGGTCAAGAGGTGACACAGACATTCCCTACATCAGACTTTATTACAATGTGTGATACATGTACCGTAAAATCCCTGTTTTAATAGATGCAGACTGAGTTCGACGCCTTAGAGAAGAACAAGAGGGACCTCACGATCTTTTGCAGGCAGGTCTACAGAAGTATGCAACTCCGATTCTCAAGATTTACAGGGGTTCGAAGAAGATGAAACCCCTTCTTGTGCAGGCACTGGAAGAAGTTGGATTACAGCGCGAGGAGAAAAGTCGAAAAGGTACAAAAGCCTAAACTAGCCCAATGGCCTGCACTTGTCACAAATTGACAATATAACCACACAACTTAATTTTTATTTTTTTTTGTAATTTCCTAGACACCTCACATTTTTTAATAGAAAAAATGCTATTCAGATATTTTGTTGGTCAAGTATTCGATATAACAGCGTAGCCTTACAAAACTTGTTTTAGCATTAAACCTTAAGCATATGGCACTCTAAAAGGACAATGCCACCTAGACCGTTACAGTTGTGCGCACAAATTTAATTTAATTTTGTGTGCACAACGGCATGTTCAAGTGTGTACAGCAAAACAGCTTTGGAGAAAGTGGCATGTGTCCAAAATATCCACGTCATGTATAACTTGAAGGAAATTAAACTGTGTGTGCTATCTTTTAATTTGTATATAATAGCCCCTCCCTAATGAGATTTGAAGGTTTGCATGATGAAAAGTTAATAAGATAAGTTGTTTGTGAGAGCACATCGTGGCAAATCTCTGTGTGGCTCTCAAATTGTCTTTCTCAAATGGTCTTTTGCTTAATATATTTTTTAATAGAGGCTACTTACATTACTGCAGCTCTGGCTGTTCCATCTCTGTTGAAGGAGGACGTTGACAATCTGATGGTTCTTGGAGAGGATTCGGATTTGGTAAGTTTTATTGGGAGGTTTACAGAATTGACCTATCGCCGTTGAGAGTTAGCTTGAAACGCGCAGTTGCAATTATGTGGAATAATTGCATAAAAGCTATCTGACCGGATACAGGAGTTGTCTTAGATTTCTGAGAAAACTTTGCCCACGTGTACATGCAGACTTTCGTGAGACAACTAATTGCAAAAAGTCACTTGTTAATGTGTATCTGAATAATGCAGACTTCCCAGACCCCACTCACATATTTTAACATTCGAGAATAGGAAAAACTTAAGAAATATGAACAGAACAAACGGGCCGATGAGCATTTGCATTAAATTTGAAATGCATTTGCATATATTGCGTTTCAACGAACCGGGCATATAATGTGTATGTAGCCAAATAAATGCCTGTATATTTAGATTTTTTTCAACAGACACTACGATTGGATAATGGTCCTGAACGGTGAAAGGTCAATTCCATAAAGAAACAAGAATTTAATGAAAAACATAAGCCACATTGCATAAAATCTTGAACGGATAGTTACTGGCTTAGGTGATTTCAAACAATGGCAATTGTTTTCAACAGAAACAGAACAGGCACATATATTGGCCCCACAATGCTTAGTATAATTGTTCAAAATCATCCAAGCAGTATTTGCGGTAATTATGGCCTGTGCTCCGTGGCTTCTTGATCGTGTCATATTTTTGATGTACAATGCAATGCATGTTATTTTATTACATATTTAGGCTTTAGATGTGTCTTTATCATTGGAAAATTATAGAGATTGTGGTATAAAAATTAATGCATGACCTTGAACCATTATGTTAGTGCCCCGCTCGGCTGCGGCCGCAAGTTCGACTCGTGTTATGAGTAGCATTAGAGCAGTACTGTGGGTATAGGTGGAGCCGGGTCTCGGTGATGATTTTTTTTAACAATCCTTGAAATATGCTTTGTACCCCATCAACTTTTTTACTTTTCCACATTGCTAGGGAAAATCCCTTCCTTTGGTTTTTGAGTGAGTAAGAAACAATCATGTGTCACTTGATGACACCAATTTGATTCCTGAATTAATTTTGTTTGGTACAATTCACACATGTAAATTTTGCAAGGTTTCAAGATTTTGGCAACACAGTATTCTTTTTAAAAATATTCTCATATTTTTCAGATATAGCTTTACGTATATCATGCTTAATACTCAATTGTTTTCTTCTTTTCTTTTATTTTGTCAACAGAAGGATTTTCCAATAATTCGGGGAGATGAAAGTAATTTCACCTCATGTACTACTTTTGATGTGGTGATTGATGGCATAGTTGTTAGCAGCTCCACTGACCTACTTATGGCCCTCTCTGTGTACTTGGCAGGTTTCTATGTCATCAACTTGGCTTATCCCTCGTGTCTTAAAAAGACATGTACTTTCTTCCAGAAGGTGATCCTGAACATCCAAGATAATCAGAAGCCTGAACGAGATGTTGTATCCTTACTGGAGAAGCTTACACTAAATAACTAAGAAATCAAGATATTTCTTAAGATTGATGTTCAAATGTTTTAAAGTTGTATGTGCATAGTTTGGTTCATGTTTCCACATGTTTCACAAAACATTAAGCAATGCTAACTCCACTTGTGCAACATTTAACTTTGCGCAATATTTAAGAAAATGTACATAGTAAGTTTGTGACTTATGAAACAAATAATGGTGTAACTTATACAATTACATTAATTGACATAAGTTACGGCACAGAAACTTTGAATGAACCATTTTATTATCACCTTAACAAAACATTCGTGGCATTGTTGTTTATTAACCTGTGTTGCTGTGTAATTTTAAAGAAATTTGAAGAAAAAAAATGAAATTCAAAATGGTAGGCAAAGGGGATTCAAAGCCTGTTTTATGACAGAACCGAAACAATTGAAGAAAACAAGTTTCCTTGTCCAAGATGTTAAAGTTATGTAAAATGTTACACATCTTCGCAAAGTTGTTTGAAATTGACCATTATTTAATAGCAGTGCAACATATTTGTTTCTAAACCAGTTCATGTAGAAATCTGTGTATACGCGCAAAGTTTTTCCCAGAATTTTAAACCGATGATGGATAAACCTTTACATGCAAGGCCGTAAATATATGTCAGCGACAAAGGCCGGAAATATCAGGGTGTGCTACC
Organism: Crossaster papposus; assembly: GCA_037893245.1. Lineage (NCBI taxonomy): Eukaryota > Metazoa > Echinodermata > Asteroidea > Velatida > Solasteridae > Crossaster > Crossaster papposus. The sequence continues at coordinate 2,377,490 of JBAIAA010000049.1, read as the reverse complement.
CACAGATACTGACACGAAATCGAGGGTGTGAAAAACAATCCCAGATTCCTGGTACGAACTGGTTTAAATCCTAAGCATGGCACATGTTAAATACTTTTATTAACCAGCTGATAACGATTAGAAGGTTTTAAACCATTGGTATTACCAATTAATTGTTCTTAAACGTCTTTTTGATTTATTTAAGATTACAAATTGAGACGATGATATGGTAAAAATTTGTTGTCCTTTTCAGGAAATTTCTATGCATTCTTGCTTGAAAAAAACATGTTGAGAATGTAGTGTCAAAAGAGGTCATAATGGGGAAAAATGTACAATGTAATTAGATGGCCACTCAAAGATCTGGGTAATCATAATAATATGGCTTAGAATTAATGTTATGGATGTTTATATTGAGGTTTGATATTAATCATTGAGACTCAAAATATTTGGTACTTCAAATGTTTGATAAAATAAAAGCTGATTAGCCAAAATAACATACGAATGTTGTAAACTTCTAACAGTTTTGTTACACTCTTGTACATCATTTACAAATGTAAAATGTCACAAACTTTGAACCAAAATATTTGTCATGGATGATCTCAAAAACATGCGTAGAAGTGGCTTTTGACCAAAGTGTGGCATTCGACAAACAATAATCATGCAACTATGTGTTAAAGAAGACAATGGGTCTTTTTACAAGCGCTCTCATTTTATCCCCAAATGTTTTAATTGGAAAATTATTTATTGGGATTTACCCATTGTTCAAATATACTGCGTGTTACAGCAGCTGTATCTTCTTGAGAGATGTTGAAAAAATAAACAGTATTAACAAACAAAAACAGAAATCTTTGTGTTTCTCTTGGAGGTGTCATCATAATTCTGCAGTGGTAGATCCAAGGAGCTTGACATTGGCACTGTGACCCAATCCATCCAGTAAGCTAAACATGTCCTAACACCGTGCTATACTTGGATCTGCCACTGCTACAAATTTCAGTATGTCAGATTTCTGGAATGACAAATGTTAAATCATCAAAGCTCATTAGTCACTGGACTACAGTGTGATTAGTCAGAAGTTCAATTACAAGTCGCTTGACTAACAGATTAGTCGTATCAGACATGATCCTATCCTTGTCATATGACTAATTCGGTTAGTCAGAAGTTCAATGACGAATCGCGAAAGTCACTTGACTAAGAGATAAGTCGTATCAGACATGGTCCTATCCTTGTCATAGGACTACTTTTATAAGTCGGAGTCTTGACTGATTTAGTTAGTCATCAACAGTAGGTGACTAATTTAGGTAAGTCGTACGAGTCATTGCTCTGGACAATTTTTTTTTAGTCAAAATGACAAACTAATTTTTAGAGTGTACACACACACACACGCAAGTGGGTAAATGCCGTCAATAGGGGACGGGGCATTGTCCGACCGTCTTTCCTCTTTTGTTTGTACTCTAACGTTTTCGGATGATCGCCATAGGGTTTGCACACGAGTCTGAATCGGGGACCTTTGCGGAATAGGGGACCCCATTGTTCCCTTTGTCCTACGTCCCCTATTTCAATCAAAAACAAACGCACACACACAGCTCTGTTTTGACCGGCAATCGTGGACGGGGTATTGTCCGACCGTCTTCCCTCTTTTGTTTATACTCTAACGTTTTTTGATGATCGCCATAGGATTTGTACATGGGAAAAGATCGTGGACGTTGTGTCAATCGTGGACCCATTGTTTGAATCCATATTCTTTTGTCCGACGACCACGATTGCCAGTCAATACAAACGCACACGGCACACCAAGTCGTGAACCACATAACGATTGAGGCTCGATATTGTGTTTTCCTTTATTCCTATGTTATACCCAATCCCCATTGCTTTGCGCTTGCACCGTCGATCGAGGACCGAATTTTTCCATTTATACCGCCGACCGAGGGGATTTTGTTTCCTTTGTTCTCCTTTGTGTCTCGCCCCTCGGTCGTTATGTGGTACCAGAGCTGGCAGGCCCGCTGGAACACATTTTTTCCCGGGGGTGGGTACTTTATTTGATAAATTTGTCGGCAAGCGCGAAGCCATTACGGCGTGGGGTCCGGGAGCTTTGAGTTTATAGATGCTCTGTGGTGCAATCTGAGCGTTTAATTGACACTTTTACTGCATTTGTAAAGTGTAAAAGATATTTCAAAATTTCGTTTTTTGGGGACACTTTTGAACAATTTTGTAATAATTTTGTATGCTGAAACTTCTTAAAAAGATGACGGATTCCAAAATATCGCTGAATACCTGTAATCCACGACTCAACCCAACTGTTAAGTAATGAGTATTTTATGTATTTTATGGTGCCCTTTATGGTGTGTACAAACAAACGAGTGTTATTCCCATCATAAGACCCCAGAGCTATTTTGTCATAAATTATGCAAGGTCTCAATAAAGCACTCTTCAGCTGAAATGTACTCTGTAGTGATCTCACAATTTTGTTGAGTTTACCCTGGATTTGGGGGAGACCCTGAGATTTCCCCCCCCCCCCCACCCCCCCCCCCCACCCCCCCCCCCACCCCCCCCCCCCCCCCCCCCCCCCCCCCCCCCCCCCCCCCCCCCCCCACCCCCCACCCCCCCCCCACCCCCCACCCCCCCCCCCCCCCACCCCCCACCCTCTCCTGGCCTCTCCAGAGCGTAATTCTTAACTCTTTTTTTCTTTTTTTGTGTAAAACACGCATCTGGGGGATCAGTTCTAGCCACATTATCTCTGCTAGATGACAGTCCAGGGTTCGTGGACGGGCAAATACATCAAACGTCTGCAGGCCAATTGGGTTAGACATTCCCTAAAAGCGGGAGTTTCAAACCCTGTCTCTGGTTTTGGCGACGCGATGACTTTTTAGTTCAATCAGTGATTGATTATTACCGGTGATAATATGCCGTCCCCTTTTTTTTCTCTTTTGGAAGGGGAGCAGGGCATATTTTCTGTGCTATGCACTTCTTCAGTCACCATTCTTTTAGTTCACTTTCCTTTCCTTGTTTTGATTTGTGTATCGGTTTATATGACAAGTGGCAAGGACAAATACCGGCTTTTTTTTGGGGGGGGGGGGGGGGGCGGTGTCTTGACTTATTTATTTTGTTTTAGTCTTGAGATTCATTTCCTTGATCATTGTTTTGTTCTTCCAATAGGATTTGCAGATTCTCCTCATCAAAATTTTGTTCCTCTTGGTTGGATTGTGGAGTCCTAGATCGAACAAGTTCATATTTTATGTTTTTGTGCCGTTTGTATGCCAGGATAGGTTGGGTATCAAATAGCCTATTTAGGTATTCGTTTTCACTAATCAAGTGCCAGTGTTTGAGGATAGCCCGTTTGAGGGCTGGGTGCGCGACATGTGGGGAGTGTGGTAGGACGAACACCAGTGGGGTATTGTTTTTGTTTTTTTCACGCTTAGGGTCCGCGGGAGTCTTGCCTCTTTGAGAAGGGAGGGCTAGGTCTTCGTTTGTGTATCCGCGCTTTTGAAGTTTGTCTTCGAAGAATTCAACCCTCTCCTCAAAGTCTTTTAAATGGGTACATAATACGTTTGTATCTGGTCACTTCGCCCTTGATTAATCCGCTAAATACCGACTTAGGGTGTGCTGAATCTCGAGCTAGGTACTGAAATGTATCAGTTTTTTGGATAGCTACTCGAGTGCCCAATATCCCTTCATGTATGAATCGTTCGCCTTTGTAGATAAAAAGGTCGAGAAAAGTGACTTGGCGGTGTGAGATCTCAGACGTGAACTTCAGCGTTGGATGAATTTTATTAAGTGATTGCACTAGGTCAGCAGCCTGCTTTTCATTTCCGTTAACGATTATAAGAACATCGTCTCTATATCCCATGTAGCTCACAATTGAGGGATTGTGAGGGATAATGTTTTCTTGTTTGTATTTAAATAGGGTTATGTCACAAATCTCCGGACTGCATTCGCTGTGCCCATGGCCACGCCAATTTTTTGTCTTCACATATGCAACACGTCTGTCTCGTTACTATTGCCATCACGTTTCTTCTGTCAGCCTGGAACCGAAATAAGACATTCAATATATATTTAAGCAAATGCATAGCACCAGATGTTGGGGTGATTCACATTTTTAGTATATTAAATAGGCCTACCTAAAGTAATAAAATTGGTGATCGGTGAATATTCAGGTGCAAATGTATAATAAAATTTAGATTTGTGGCGGCCATATTAAATTGTATCCATGACCATTACCTCCAATCACGTCGTAACCTATTCCAAATGATTTATTTTGCCTAAAAAACATATAATAGAATTTCAAATAATTCAAATATCTCTTCTGACAGCGAATATATGATGCATTACATATTAATGGCGGCCATCTTGGATTTTTGCACATTTAACACATTTCCGCAACAGTAATTTCTTAGGACTTTTAATATGTTATTCAGGACACCTTATAGATGACCTCTGTGCCCAAATAAATTCTGTTGCATTTTTTTCCATTTCAAAAGTTAGTTTGCCTGGACTACTATATCCACCAGGGTTTTGCAAGAACTAGTTACGCGTGTCAAGAATAGACCGCCCGAACTCGGCCTATAACTGTAGAGTATGGGAACAATATTTGAAATCACACGTTGTAAATTCGCTGCTCCCGTGATTTTTTTTACAAGCCGTCCTAAAAGGACAGTCGCATTGCGAGTCGGAAATCTGGCTAAAAATTGTTTTCTTAAAAAAAACAATTTCTGAACGATATTTGCACACCAAGAAGCTTACATTTTACTTTTCAAAACGCACCTCGTTAGAAAACGGAGACCAATTCAAACAAAAGAGGTAGGTTTTTATCTTAAGCTATCCGGAACTAGGAAATATCTGGCAGTAGGAAAACGACTGTACTACGAGTTGACTCGAGAGACATGGAATAATTAATTAACGCCCCACCTCTCCCAAAATCCACCACTGGAAGAAAATGCCAAAACAGTTCATAAACGTGGTGAAACTGCAAGGAGAAATTTAACTCGTTCAAGTTCTGGTATCTCTGAAACTCCGATAGTCTCACTCCATCCAACGTTATCTAGCTCGTGCAGCAGATGCACGACGTACATGTACATGTGCACAAGACGCTGTTCCCGGGTACCCGGCTCGTGCAGTACACGCATGGCCAACACACGAGCGTGCATAATCGCTGGTATCATGGTACATAGAAGTACACGTATTATGGCCATGGCCATATATGGGTTAGCCAAGGTGTATTAATTGTACATGTACAATGTACATGTACTGCACGTGGACGACGTACGTTGTTCATGCATTTGGGCCACAGTGCGCGATGCATGGGGGTGGATTTGAATGGCGCTTTCGAGAACGTCGTCACAGGGGCGGAACATTTTAAAGTTTTATATTGTTTGTAGGCCTATTTTATAATTATAGTTTTCCATTTTTATAGATCTTTATTTTTGATCACGTAAGTATTCAAGTACTTATGATAAGATGTGCGTATATATACTCTCAAATATAGGGGTGCTTTAGTATTGCAGCACCCCCACCCCAAAATCCGTCCTAGGGGGGCGGCAGCACCCCCTGCACCCCCTGTTCCCGCGTGCCTGACGAGGGGAGTAGGCCGAATGGCAGAAACGTTTCAGTGTAGATTTTAGTAACAGGTTCCTTCTGGGGCTGGGAATTAGATACCACAACACTAATTACAGATAAGCTAGCAATCTGTATCATAATCTTGATTTTCATTTTTTGCTACTTTATGCCCATTTCGTGGTAACAACATCAGGTCACATATATCATTTTAACTCTTTTAGGGTAAAAAGATTACTAAGCAGCTCATCCACCAAGATCTTTTATCAGAGCAACGTGGTGCCTTAATTGTTCTAAAATAATGGAAGATCAAGAAAGTCCAGCATCATCCACACGATGTCACTCTCCACCAGTGGGGTCAGACTCGACAAGTGACCCAGAAACATCTTGGCCTATCGCCGATTGGATTTATCAAGTCGTGTTTCAAGAGCAAGAACGGCACTCCTCGTCAGCCGTCCATCTGTGCCTTTTCAAGAGCCAAGCTGACGGTACTAAAAGAGGTCTTCCCCAATCAGGAGCATTCCGTCCAGGGTTTAAGCCAATTTTCCCACATTTGGTGAGTCTCAAGACAGTCACTATGTAGATGTAGATGGTACCAAGGAAGTGTAGGATACTGTAGTTCTGAAGATGTTTTTAGATTCGGCCATCAGCCAGATTTGCATTTTCACAATAACTGTTTCTTCCCAATGGCACATTGTATATTCTAGCTAATTTTGAATGTTATCACACTAACAACTGACAGGTATGGGTGGGATCAAGTCAGCTAGTGAAACCATATATCAGGCCAAAACAAACAAATAAATTAGTTTCTCATCCTCGCGCACATCCTTTTTTGCTGCTGCATCAAAACAATTTGTTTATATTTGTATTTGTTTCGCATCGTCACTTTTCTCCCGATCTTAATTGTTCTCGTTTGCATTTTTTTTAGAAGAGTGAAGCCTTATTATTATCATATGACGCGACACTATACAGTGTGGCAGGCCTGGAATTACAATTACAATTTGTTTAGGGAAAGGCCACTTTGGCCTTGGAGTATTCAAAATTTGGGAGGGCACCAAGGCCAGTAGGAAGGGCGCCAAGGCCAAAATTTGAAAATAAAAAGGGTATGTCGCTGTATATACATGTACCACTAAAATAACCAGACGAAGTCCGTGGACCCATTACCCCTATTTATTTCGCACACCGCTGATGCAGGCAGGTGAAAACTAAAGCAAAATACACAAAATAGTTATTATTAAGCATTATAATTTAAAGAAATACAAATGTGCAATAAAATAATTACATTAGGTTTGGAGAAAATTGGGCAGCACCTTGTCGGCAAAATCAGTTACAGAGGAGCAACAATCAATCAGTTATGAAAATAAAGAAACCCGTATATAAACTTACAATCGTTCCCGGGGTAAGGGATCGTCCGCACACACAGCGAGATAAACAGGAATTTACGGCGGCATTCTGGGGTGCTGCACAAATAATAAATACACGTATATAATTCAACAAATACCACTATCATTCTAGTAATTTGCAATTACTAACCCAAACTAAGAATTCATATTTGTTTCCCCGACGCACCATGAACTATAAAGGGCGTTGGCTCTGAGGAATGTTCGGATATTTCTAGTGTACATTAAAAGGCTTATAAACTAGAAGGCAAACAATTTAACAGCAATATAAACCTTAAGATAAATGCTTCCATGTAAATTACATCTTCGGAAATAAACATGATATAAATCAAAGGTAAAAATACTTACAAATGGTTGACTACAGAAAGAACGAAGTGAGTTGGTTGGGAGCGTGAACGCAACTGACTCAATCCCCCCCGCGTGCCTCGGTGGTTAAGTGGGGCAACCAGAAATTACGTAATTACATACCAAACATGCTCAGACCTACGGCTTATGCAAATAAGAGAACAATCATTTAACAGATGGAAAAATACATAGCGGTGACGATAACAGGGTACGAAGGCCACTTAGTTATGAAAGTTATAAAACAAACTACAACCAACGGCGAACTACTTTGTTGATTCATTACTTAAACACTAAAACAGGCCTCTTTATTGAACAAGTTTCCAAGATAATAACTATTGATCCGTTGAACATTGTTACTCTATTAAATTCTTGTAGTTTAATCCGAAAAGTTTTGGACGGTGAAGGGATTCATTCACTAAAAAAGTTTTTCTAGTCATGCGGTGCAACAATTCCACCAGAAGAGGGCGTTCAAACAACAGAGAGCGCCCTCTGTTGGTCAATGTTTTTATTTTAGACTGGTCCCTTGTTTAAAGACGTCGGGTGTTCGTGTACAACGCGAACGGGTGCCGAGAGAGTCTTGAATGCGTTGAACGCACTGACCTCTATACATGGACAGATCATCATTGTTCTATTTTGAAGTCGGCATGCGGAGAAGTGCAACATGGCGGACCCACGATGTCACTCTGTGAGCCAATGAAATGTCTAGGTGTTGGTACGATACGTATTACGTAATGTTTATACATGTAAATACAAAACGTACAGAGTAAATCCACTAACCTAGGCTCTACACTGGACATTTCATTGGCTCACAGCAGTGACGTCTCGGGTCCGCCATGTTGCACTTCCAGTTCGCGCCGACTTCAAGTGTTAGCACAGCAGAATATGGACAATGATCCGTCCAGGTGTAGAGGTCAGTGGTTGAACGTAAACAATTTACGCTAGTGCAACTTCCTTTGACTCGTTCGAGCGGATTGCGCTGCACGTACAAACTTATCGCGGAAATTCCCATATGCAAATTAGGTGAACAGCGCCGCTCATTATGAGGTCATCGTACGTTCTCGCTTTACGCGCGTCATCGCCTTCGGCCACTTCCGGGTAGGTACGGACTCGTTTCAGTTTAATGAATGAATCATTATGCATCGGGTACTGCACATGCGTAGTGATGGTATGAGAAAAAGCTAAGATGGCCGCTGTCTAGTGCTGAAAAAAGCTTCCGAATCGGTGGAGTTTGGGTGAGTTATGACACTTGACAGTTTAAAAACTTTTTGCGTCTTCCTTTTTTTGAACTCAAAGTTCAGAGAGTCCATATTTGTAATAATGTTATTCTTTCTCACCAAATTTCTTTGGAAATCAAGCGATTTAGTTCATTTGTTTAGCTGTCGAATGGTGTTACACACGTGGGTAATCGGATTGATAGCGCGATGGTCGCGAGCAATATTGCATGGCCATTTTTAGATGAAACTCCCAAAATTTGCCAATAATTCTCAAAGGATCACATGATAAACTACACGCGGCGTGTGAACGCATCAAGTTACATCGATGCATTTTTATGGAAATTGAGCGGCGGCGCATCGTTAAATATAGAATGACTGGAGGGGAATGACCAGCAAATTGGCGGGACAATCTTACGTCACAAAAGTCACTGATAATTTTGGGCATCAAATGAGTGCAAGTGCGCAGGCGTGCAAATTCCCGCATGATTTATGGGACAGGTTTGTAAAACTAACACAAGTAAATAACGCGCTGGAAAACTGGTGTCGATTTTCCTTGATTTGCAGGTCAAGAATTGATCGTGAATACCTTAGAAGTTCGTTAACTCAGCTTGGATACATATGGAAGGTTATTTAGACGATTTGTGTGGATTTTGGCGACATTTTGAACCACATTCAAGACATAATCATTCGTCAATATTCTTCTGGCTCGGCCTCTAGTACTAGTAGCGCAAGATAATGCCCAAATGTTAAAAAAGTGATAACTAGAAGCCAGTAACTCGGTCTACACCACACCGTGTTTTGTCGCACCGAAAAATAACTAGCTATTTACTTTACAAAATAGGGTCTGGAGCTAAAATTACTAGCCCAAATCAATATATCTTGGTATCAGTTTTCTTGTAGAAAGATTCTCCATCCATTGGTATAGGTAGTTTTGGCCTCATGGAAGTGGAAGTATGCTTGTTCGTTGAGATATTATGCTTGTTGGTTTTTTTGGGGGCCACCCTGTGTAAGTTTCTCTATACAAACACATCAAGCCAACGTCAAGCTCCCCAAAAATGTCCCCATCTTCCGCTTTTAAAAATAGTTAGGACGAGAAACATTTTTTTATTTGGCCTAACAGACCAGTTTTCACTGGTTGCGATGAGTTACCACTCAGCAATTCAGAATCAAGAACCATTGAGTTTTAGGTAAAATAAGTCTGGGACTTCAATAATTGCGCCCCAAATTGTATGTGTAATTTGCAGGATACTATTCATCTCCACAAGAATGGTGATGGGCGGTTCACCAAGGCCAAAGTGAAGCCGCCTCGTTTAGACGGAGTCAAGGTTGGGGTTTTCGCCATCCGCAGTCCCCATCGACCCAATCCTATCGGCCTGACCTTAGCCAAGCTGGATAGAATCCAAGGTATTCATAACCCCATCGACCCAATCCTATCGGCCTGACCTAATAGCTCAGCTGAATAGAATCAACGGTATTCATAACCCCATTGACCCAATCCTACCGGCCTGACCTAATAGCTAAGCTGGATAGAATCCACGGTATTCATATAATAATAATAATTGGGGAGGCTAATCATCCTTACTCGCAGCTGGTGTGCTGAATTGCGAAGGATGCAAGTGACACCAAATGACTTTTCATGTGTCACGTCGCATTAAATAACCATTTTTTTCAAAAGAACCTAAAAACAAATGTAAACATTGGTTTTTATGTTGAGTATTTCCTAACGTTTCTAAAAATGTATAGTTTAGCAAATCTACACAAACAGTGAACGAAACTTTCAATATGTACATTATGAACCTGACTTGGAGGCAAGGGCTTTACACACAAGCCACCCAACCAATCCTATCGGCTTGATCTGTTAGCTAAGCTTGATAGAATCCAAGGTATTATATTCCCATCGACCCAGTCCTATCGGCCTGACCTTAGCTAAGCTGGATAGAATCCAAGGTATTCATATTCCCATCGACCCAATCCTACCGGCCTGACCTAATAGCTAAGCTTGATAGAATCCAAGGTATATCCCAATCGACCCAATCCTATCGGCCTGAGCTAATAGCTAAGCTGACTAGAATCAACGGTATTCATAACCCCATTGACCCAATCCTATCGGCCTGACCTAATAGCTAAGCTTGATAGAATCCAATGTATTCATAACCCCATCGACCCAATCCTACCGGCCTGACCTAATAGCTAAGCTGGATAGAATCAACGGTATTCATATAATAATAATAATAATTGGGGAGGCTAATCATCCTTACTCGCAGCTGGTGTGCTGAATTGCGAAGGATGCAAGTGACACCCAATGACTTTTCATGTGTCACGTCACATTAAAGAACCATTTTTTTCAAAAGAACCTAAAAACAAATGTAAACATTGGTTTTTATGTTGAATATTTCCTAACGTTTCCAAAAATGTATAGTTTAGCAAATCTACACAAACAGTGAACGAAACTTTAAATATCTACATTATGAACCTGACTTAGAGGCAAGCGCTTTACACACAAGCCACCTAAACCAATCCTATCGGCTTGATCTGTTAGCTAAGCTGGATAGAATCCAAGGTTTTCATATTCCCATCGACCCAATCCTACCGGCCTGACCTAATAGCTAAGCTGGATAGAATCCAAGGTTTATCCCAATCGACCCAATCCTATCGGCCTGAGCTAATGGCTAAGCTGAATAGAATCCATGGAAAATCCCAATCGACCCAATCCTATCGGCCTGACCTAATAGCTAAGCTTGATAGAATCCATGGTTTTCATAACCCCATCGACCCAATCCTACCGGCCTGACCTAATAGCTAAGCTGGATAGAATCCATGGAAAATCCCAATCGACCCAATCCTATCGGCCTGACCTAATAGCAAAGCTTGATAGAATCCATGGTTTTCATAACCCCATCGACCCAATCCTACCGGCCTGACCTAATAGCTAAGCTGGATAGAATCCACGGTATTCATATAATAATAATAATTGGGGAGGCTAATCATCCTTACTCGCAGCTGGTGTGCTGAATTGCGAAGGATGCAAGTGACACCCAATGACTTTTCATGTGTCACGTCACATTAAAGAACCATTTTTTCAAAAGAACCTAAAAACAAATGTAAACATTGGTTTTTATGTTGAGTATTTCCTAACGTTTCCAAAAATGTATAGTTTAGCAAATCTACACAAACAGTGAACGAAACTTTCAATATGTACATTATGAACCTTACTTGGAGGCAAAGGCTTTACACACAAGCCACCCAACCCAATCCTATCGGCTTGATCTGTTAGCTAAGCTTGATAGAATCCAAGGTATTATATTCCCATCGACCCAGTCCTATCGGCCTGACCTTAGCTAAGTTGGATAGAATCCAAGGTATTTATATTCCCATCGACCCAATCCTACCGGCCTGACCTAATAGCTAAGCTGGATAGAATCCATGGAAAATCCCAATCGACCCAATCCTATCGGCCTGACCTAATAGCTAAGCTTGATAGAATCCATGGTTTTCATAACCCCATCGACCCAATCCTACCGGCCTGACCTAATAGCTAAGCTGGATAGAATCCACGGTATTCATATAATAATAATAATTGGGGAGGCTAATCATCCTTACTCGCAGCTGGTGTGCTGAATTGCGAAGGATGCAAGTGACACCCAATGACTTTTCATGTGTCACGTCACATTAAAGAAGCATTTTTTCAAAAGAACCTAAAAACAAATGTAAACATTGGTTTTTATGTTGAGTATTTCCTAACGTTTCCAAAAATGTATAGTTTAGCAAATCTACACAAACAGTGAACGAAACTTTCAATATGTACATTATGAACCTTACTTGGAGGCAAAGGCTTTACACACAAGCCACCCAACTCAATCCTATCGGCTTGATCTGTTAGCTAAGCTTGATAGAATCCAAGGTATTATATTCCCATCGACCCAGTCCTATCGGCCTGACCTTAGCTAAGTTGGATAGAATCCAAGGTATTTATATTCCCATCGACCCAATCCTACCGGCCTGACCTAATAGCTAAGCTGGATAGAATCCATGGAAAATCCCAATCGACCCAATCCTATCGGCCTGACCTAATAGCTAAGCTTGATAGAATCCATGGTTTTCATAACCCCATCGACCCAATCCTACCGGCCTGACCTAATAGCTAAGCTGGATAGAATCCACGGTATTCATATAATAATAATAATTGGGGAGGCTAATCATCCTTACTCGCAGCTGGTGTGCTGAATTGCGAAGGATGCAAGTGACACCCAATGACTTTTCATGTGTCACGTCACATTAAAGAACCATTTTTTCAAAAGAACCTAAAAACAAATGTAAACATTGGTTTTTATGTTGAGTATTTCCTAACGTTTCCAAAAATGTATAGTTTAGCAAATCTACACAAACAGTGAACGAAACTTTCAATATGTACATTATGAACCTTACTTGGAGGCAAAGGCTTTACACACAAGCCACCCAACCCAATCCTATCGGCTTGATCTGTTAGCTAAGCTTGATAGAATCCAAGGTATTATATTCCCATCGACCCAGTCCTATCGGCCTGACCTTAGCTAAGTTGGATAGAATCCAAGGTATTTATATTCCCATCGACCCAATCCTACCGGCCTGACCTAATAGCTAAGCTGGATAGAATCCATGGAAAATCCCAATCGACCCAATCCTATCGGCCTGACCTAATAGCTAAGCTTGATAGAATCCATGGTTTTCATAACCCCATCGACCCAATCCTACCGGCCTGACCTAATAGCTAAGCTGGATAGAATCCACGGTATTCATATAATAATAATAATTGGGGAGGCTAATCATCCTTACTCGCAGCTGGTGTGCTGAATTGCGAAGGATGCAAGTGACACCCAATGACTTTTCATGTGTCACGTCACATTAAAGAACCATTTTTTCAAAAGAACCTAAAAACAAATGTAAACATTGGTTTTTATGTTGAGTATTTCATAACGTTTCCAAAAATGTATAGTTTAGCAAATCTACACAAACAGTGAACGAAACTTTCAATATGTACATTATGAACCTTACTTGGAGGCAAAGGCTTTACACACAAGCCACCCAACCCAATCCTATCGGCTTGATCTGTTAGCTAAGCTTGATAGAATCCAAGGTATTATATTCCCATCGACCCAGTCCTATCGGTCTGACCTTAGCTAAGTTGGATAGAATCCAAGGTATTTATATTCCCATCGACCCAATCCTACCGGCCTGACCTAATAGCTAAGCTGGATAGAATCCATGGAAAATCCCAATCGACCCAATCCTATCGGCCTGACCTAATAGCTAAGCTTGATAGAATCCATGGTTTTCATAACCCCATCGACCCAATCCTACCGGCCTGACCTAATAGCTTAGCTGGATAGAATCCACGGTATTCATATAATAATAATAATTGGGGAGGCTAATCATCCTTACTCGCAGCTGGTGTGCTGAATTGCGAAGGATGCAAGTGACACCCAATGACTTTTCATGTGTCACGTCACATTAAAGAACCATTTTTTCAAAAGAACCTAAAAACAAATGTAAACATTGGTTTTTATGTTGAGTATTTCCTAACGTTTCCAAAAATGTATAGTTTAGCAAATCTACACAAACAGTGAACGAAACTTTCAATATGTACATTATGAACCTTACTTGGAGGCAAAGGCTTTACACACAAGCCACCCAACCCAATCCTATCGGCTTGATCTGTTAGCTAAGCTTGATAGAATCCAAGGTATTATATTCCCATCGACCCAGTCCTATCGGCCTGACCTTAGCTAAGTTGGATAGAATCCAAGGTATTTATATTCCCATCGACCCAATCCTACCGGCCTGACCTAATAGCTAAGCTGGATAGAATCCATGGAAAATCCCAATCGACCCAATCCTATCGGCCTGACATAATAGCTAAGCTTGATAGAATCCATGATTTTCATAACCCCATCGACCCAATCCTACCGGCCTGACCTAATAGCTAAGCTGGATAGAATCCACGGTATTCATATAATAATAATAATTGGGGAGGCTAATCATCCTTACTCGCAGCTGGTGTGCTGAATTGCGAAGGATGCAAGTGACACCCAATGACTTTTCATGTGTCACGTCACATTAAAGAACCATTTTTTCAAAAGAACCTAAAAACAAATGTAAACATTGGTTTTTATGTTGAGTATTTCCTAACGTTTCCAAAAATGTATAGTTTAGCAAATCTACACAAACAGTGAACGAAACTTTCAATATGTACATTATGAACCTTACTTGGAGGCAAAGGCTTTACACACAAGCCACCCAACCCAATCCTATCGGCTTGATCTGTTAGCTAAGCTTGATAGAATCCAAGGTATTATATTCCCATCGACCCAGTCCTATCGGCCTGACCTTAGCTAAGTTGGATAGAATCCAAGGTATTTATATTCCCATCGACCCAATCCTACCGGCCTGACCTAATAGCTAAGCTGGATAGAATCCATGGAAAATCCCAATCGACCCAATCCTATCGGCCTGACCTAATAGCTAAGCTTGATAGAATCCATGGTTTTCATAACCCCATCGACCCAATCCTACCGGCCTGACCTAATAGCTAAGCTGGATAGAATCCACGGTATTCATATAATAATAATAATTGGGGAGGCTAATCATCCTTACTCGCAGCTGGTGTGCTGAATTGCGAAGGATGCAAGTGACACCCAATGACTTTTCATGTGTCACGTCACATTAAAGAACCATTTTTTCAAAAGAACCTAAAAACAAATGTAAACATTGGTTTTTATGTTGAGTATTTCCTAACGTTTCCAAAAATGTATAGTTTAGCAAATCTACACAAACAGTGAACGAAACTTTCAATATGTACATTATGAACCTTACTTGGAGGCAAAGGCTTTACACACAAGCCACCCAACCCAATCCTATCGGCTTGATCTGTTAGCTAAGCTTGATAGAATCCAAGGTATTATATTCCCATCGACCCAGTCCTATCGGCCTGACCTTAGCTAAGTTGGATAGAATCCAAGGTATTTATATTCCCATCGACCCAATCCTACCGGCCTGACCTAATAGCTAAGCTGGATAGAATCCATGGAAAATCCCAATCGACCCAATCCTATCGGCCTGACCTAATAGCTAAGCTTGATAGAATCCATGGTTTTCATAACCCCATCGACCCAATCCTACCGGCCTGACCTAATAGCTAAGCTGGATAGAATCCACGGTATTCATATAATAATAATAATTGGGGAGGCTAATCATCCTTACTCGCAGCTGGTGTGCTGAATTGCGAAGGATGCAAGTGACACCCAATGACTTTTCATGTGTCACGTCACATTAAAGAACCATTTTTTCAAAAGAACCTAAAAACAAATGTAAACATTGGTTTTTATGTTGAGTATTTCCTAACGTTTCCAAAAATGTATAGTTTAGCAAATCTACACAAACAGTGAACGAAACTTTCAATATGTACATTATGAACCTTACTTGGAGGCAAAGGCTTTACACACAAGCCACCCAACCCAATCCTATCGGCTTGATCTGTTAGCTAAGCTTGATAGAATCCAAGGTATTATATTCCCATCGACCCAGTCCTATCGGCCTGACCTTAGCTAAGTTGGATAGAATCCATGGAAAATCCCAATCGACCCAATCCTATCGGCCTGACCTAATAGCTAAGCTTGATAGAATCCATGGTTTTCATAACCCCATCGACCCAATCCTACCGGCCTGACCTAATAGCTAAGCTGGATAGAATCCACGGTATTCATATAATAATAATAATTGGGGAGGCTAATCATCCTTACTCGCAGCTGGTGTGCTGAATTGCGAAGGATGCAAGTGACACCCAATGACTTTTCATGTGTCACGTCACATTAAAGAACCATTTTTTCAAAAGAACCTAAAAACAAATGTAAACATTGGTTTTTATGTTGAGTATTTCCTAACGTTTCCAAAAATGTATAGTTTAGCAAATCTACACAAACAGTGAACGAAACTTTCAATATGTACATTATGAACCTTACTTGGAGGCAAAGGCTTTACACACAAGCCACCCAACCCAATCCTATCGGCTTGATCTGTTAGCTAAGCTTGATAGAATCCAAGGTATTATATTCCCATCGACCCAGTCCTATCGGCCTGACCTTAGCTAAGTTGGATAGAATCCAAGGTATTTATATTCCCATCGACCCAATCCTACCGGCCTGACCTAATAGCTAAGCTGGATAGAATCCATGGAAAATCCCAATCGACCCAATCCTATCGGCCTGACCTAATAGCTAAGCTTGATAGAATCCATGGTTTTCATAACCCCATCGACCCAATCCTACCGGCCTGACCTAATCGCTAAGCTGGATAGAATCCACGGTATTCATATAATAATAATAATTGGGGAGGCTAATCATCCTTACTCGCAGCTGGTGTGCTGAATTGCGAAGGATGCAAGTGACACCCAATGACTTTTCATGTGTCACGTCACATTAAAGAACCATTTTTTCAAAAGAACCTAAAAACAAATGTAAACATTGGTTTTTATGTTGAGTATTTCCTAACGTTTCCAAAAATGTATAGTTTAGCAAATCTACACAAACAGTGAACGAAACTTTCAATATGTACATTATGAACCTTACTTGGAGGCAAAGGCTTTACACACAAGCCACCCAACCCAATCCTATCGGCTTGATCTGTTAGCTAAGCTTGATAGAATCCAAGGTATTATATTCCCATCGACCCAGTCCTATCGGCCTGACCTTAGCTAAGTTGGATAGAATCCAAGGTATTTATATTCCCATCGACCCAATCCTACCGGCCTGACCTAATAGCTAAGCTGGATAGAATCCATGGAAAATCCCAATCGACCCAATCCTATCGGCCTGACCTAATAGCTAAGCTTGATAGAATCCATGGTTTTCATAACCCCATCGACCCAATCCTACCGGCCTGACCTAATAGCTAAGCTGGATAGAATCCACGGTATTCATATAATAATAATAATTGGGGAGGCTAATCATCCTTACTCGCAGCTGGTGTGCTGAATTGCGAAGGATGCAAGTGACACCCAATGACTTTTCATGTGTCACGTCACATTAAAGAACCATTTTTTCAAAAGAACCTAAAAACAAATGTAAACATTGGTTTTTATGTTGAGTATTTCCTAACGTTTCCAAAAATGTATAGTTTAGCAAATCTACACAAACAGTGAACGAAACTTTCAATATGTACATTATGAACCTTACTTGGAGGCAAAGGCTTTACACACAAGCCACCCAACCCAATCCTATCGGCTTGATCTGTTAGCTAAGCTTGATAGAATCCAAGGTATTATATTCCCATCGACCCAGTCCTATCGGCCTGACCTTAGCTAAGTTGGATAGAATCCAAGGTATTTATATTCCCATCGACCCAATCCTACCGGCCTGACCTAATAGCTAAGCTGGATAGAATCCATGGAAAATCCCAATCGACCCAATCCTATCGGCCTGACCTAATAGCTAAGCTTGATAGAATCCATGGTTTTCATAACCCCATCGACCCAATCCTACCGGCCTGACCTAATAGCTTAGCTGGATAGAATCCACGGTATTCATATAATAATAATAATTGGGGAGGCTAATCATCCTTACTCGCAGCTGGTGTGCTGAATTGCGAAGGATGCAAGTGACACCCAATGACTTTTCATGTGTCACGTCACATTAAAGAACCATTTTTTCAAAAGAACCTAAAAACAAATGTAAACATTGGTTTTTATGTTGAGTATTTCCTAACGTTTCCAAAAATGTATAGTTTAGCAAATCTACACAAACAGTGAACGAAACTTTCAATATGTACATTATGAACCTTACTTGGAGGCAAAGGCTTTACACACAAGCCACCCAACCCAATCCTATCGGCTTGATCTGTTAGCTAAGCTTGATAGAATCCAAGGTATTATATTCCCATCGACCCAGTCCTATCGGCCTGACCTTAGCTAAGTTGGATAGAATCCAAGGTATTTATATTCCCATCGACCCAATCCTACCGGCCTGACCTAATAGCTAAGCTGGATAGAATCCATGGAAAATCCCAATCGACCCAATCCTATCGGCCTGACCTAATAGCTAAGCTTGATAGAATCCATGGTTTTCATAACCCCATCGACCCAATCCTACCGGCCTGACCTAATCGCTAAGCTGGATAGAATCCACGGTATTCATATAATAATAATAATTGGGGAGGCTAATCATCCTTACTCGCAGCTGGTGTGCTGAATTGCGAAGGATGCAAGTGACACCCAATGACTTTTCATGTGTCACGTCACATTAAAGAACCATTTTTTCAAAAGAACCTAAAAACAAATGTAAACATTGGTTTTTATGTTGAGTATTTCCTAACGTTTCCAAAAATGTATAGTTTAGCAAATCTACACAAACAGTGAACGAAACTTTCAATATGTACATTATGAACCTTACTTGGAGGCAAAGGCTTTACACACAAGCCACCCAACCCAATCCTATCGGCTTGATCTGTTAGCTAAGCTTGATAGAATCCAAGGTATTATATTCCCATCGACCCAGTCCTATCGGCCTGACCTTAGCTAAGTTGGATAGAATCCAAGGTATTTATATTCCCATCGACCCAATCCTACCGGCCTGACCTAATAGCTAAGCTGGATAGAATCCATGGAAAATCCCAATCGACCCAATCCTATCGGCCTGACCTAATAGCTAAGCTTGATAGAATCCATGGTTTTCATAACCCCATCGACCCAATCCTACCGGCCTGACCTAATAGCTAAGCTGGATAGAATCCACGGTATTCATATAATAATAATAATTGGGGAGGCTAATCATCCTTACTCGCAGCTGGTGTGCTGAATTGCGAAGGATGCAAGTGACACCCAATGACTTTTCATGTGTCACGTCACATTAAAGAACCATTTTTTCAAAAGAACCTAAAAACAAATGTAAACATTGGTTTTTATGTTGAGTATTTCCTAACGTTTCCAAAAATGTATAGTTTAGCAAATCTACACAAACAGTGAACGAAACTTTCAATATGTACATTATGAACCTTACTTGGAGGCAAAGGCTTTACACACAAGCCACCCAACCCAATCCTATCGGCTTGATCTGTTAGCTAAGCTTGATAGAATCCAAGGTATTATATTCCCATCGACCCAGTCCTATCGGCCTGACCTTAGCTAAGTTGGATAGAATCCAAGGTATTTATATTCCCATCGACCCAATCCTACCGGCCTGACCTAATAGCTAAGCTGGATAGAATCCATGGAAAATCCCAATCGACCCAATCCTATCGGCCTGACCTAATAGCTAAGCTTGATAGAATCCATGGTTTTCATAACCCCATCGACCCAATCCTACCGGCCTGACCTAATAGCTAAGCTGGATAGAATCCACGGTATTCATATAATAATAATAATTGGGGAGGCTAATCATCCTTACTCGCAGCTGGTGTGCTGAATTGCGAAGGATGCAAGTGACACCCAATGACTTTTCATGTGTCACGTCACATTAAAGAACCATTTTTTCAAAAGAACCTAAAAACAAATGTAAACATTGGTTTTTATGTTGAGTATTTCCTAACGTTTCCAAAAATGTATAGTTTAGCAAATCTACACAAACAGTGAACGAAACTTTCAATATGTACATTATGAACCTTACTTGGAGGCAAAGGCTTTACACACAAGCCACCCAACCCAATCCTATCGGCTTGATCTGTTAGCTAAGCTTGATAGAATCCAAGGTATTATATTCCCATCGACCCAGTCCTATCAGCCTGACCTTAGCTAAGTTGGATAGAATCCAAGGTATTTATATTCCCATTGACCCAATCCTACCGGCCTGACCTAATAGCTAAGCTGGATAGAATCCATGGAAAATCCCAATCGATCCAATCCTATCGGCCTGACCTAATAGCTAAGCTTGATAGAATCCATGGTTTTCATAACCCCATCGACCCAATCCTACCGGCCTGACCTAATAGCTAAGCTGGATAGAATCCACGGTATTCATATAATAATAATAATTGGGGAGGCTAATCATCCTTACTCGCAGCTGGTGTGCTGAATTGCGAAGGATGCAAGTGACACCCAATGACTTTTCATGTGTCACGTCACATTAAAGAACCATTTTTTCAAAAGAACCTAAAAACAAATGTAAACATTGGTTTTTATGTTGAGTATTTCCTAACGTTTCCAAAAATGTATAGTTTAGCAAATCTACACAAACAGTGAACGAAACTTTCAATATGTACATTATGAACCTTACTTGGAGGCAAAGGCTTTACACACAAGCCACCCAACCCAATCCTATCGGCTTGATCTGTTAGCTAAGCTTGATAGAATCCAAGGTATTATATTCCCATCGACCCAGTCCTATCGGCCTGACCTTAGCTAAGTTGGATAGAATCCAAGGTATTTATATTCCCATCGACCCAATCCTACCGGCCTGACCTAATAGCTAAGCTGGATAGAATCCATGGAAAATCCCAATCGACCCAATCCTATCGGCCTGACCTAATAGCTAAGCTTGATAGAATCCATGGTTTTCATAACCCCATCGACCCAATCCTACCGGCCTGACCTAATCGCTAAGCTGGATAGAATCCACGGTATTCATATAATAATAATAATTGGGGAGGCTAATCATCCTTACTCGCAGCTGGTGTGCTGAATTGCGAAGGATGCAAGTGACACCCAATGACTTTTCATGTGTCACGTCACATTAAAGAACCATTTTTTCAAAAGAACCTAAAAACAAATGTAAACATTGGTTTTTATGTTGAGTATTTCCTAACGTTTCCAAAAATGTATAGTTTAGCAAATCTACACAAACAGTGAACGAAACTTTCAATATGTACATTATGAACCTTACTTGGAGGCAAAGGCTTTACACACAAGCCACCCAACCCAATCCTATCGGCTTGATCTGTTAGCTAAGCTTGATAGAATCCAAGGTATTATATTCCCATCGACCCAGTCCTATCGGCCTGACCTTAGCTAAGTTGGATAGAATCCAAGGTATTTATATTCCCATCGACCCAATCCTACCGGCCTGACCTAATAGCTAAGCTGGATAGAATCCATGGAAAATCCCAATCGACCCAATCCTATCGGCCTGACCTAATAGCTAAGCTTGATAGAATCCATGGTTTTCATAACCCCATCGACCCAATCCTACCGGCCTGACCTAATAGCTAAGCTGGATAGAATCCACGGTATTCATATAATAATAATAATTGGGGAGGCTAATCATCCTTACTCGCAGCTGGTGTGCTGAATTGCGAAGGATGCAAGTGACACCCAATGACTTTTCATGTGTCACGTCACATTAAAGAACCATTTTTTCAAAAGAACCTAAAAACAAATGTAAACATTGGTTTTTATGTTGAGTATTTCCTAACGTTTCCAAAAATGTATAGTTTAGCAAATCTACACAAACAGTGAACGAAACTTTCAATATGTACATTATGAACCTTACTTGGAGGCAAAGGCTTTACACACAAGCCACCCAACCCAATCCTATCGGCTTGATCTGTTAGCTAAGCTTGATAGAATCCAAGGTATTATATTCCCATCGACCCAGTCCTATCGGCCTGACCTTAGCTAAGTTGGATAGAATCCAAGGTATTTATATTCCCATCGACCCAATCCTACCGGCCTGACCTAATAGCTAAGCTGGATAGAATCCATGGAAAATCCCAATCGACCCAATCCTATCGGCCTGACCTAATAGCTAAGCTTGATAGAATCCATGGTTTTCATAACCCCATCGACCCAATCCTACCGGCCTGACCTAATAGCTTAGCTGGATAGAATCCACGGTATTCATATAATAATAATAATTGGGGAGGCTAATCATCCTTACTCGCAGCTGGTGTGCTGAATTGCGAAGGATGCAAGTGACACCCAATGACTTTTCATGTGTCACGTCACATTAAAGAACCATTTTTTCAAAAGAACCTAAAAACAAATGTAAACATTGGTTTTTATGTTGAGTATTTCCTAACGTTTCCAAAAATGTATAGTTTAGCAAATCTACACAAACAGTGAACGAAACTTTCAATATGTACATTATGAACCTTACTTGGAGGCAAAGGCTTTACACACAAGCCACCCAACCCAATCCTATCGGCTTGATCTGTTAGCTAAGCTTGATAGAATCCAAGGTATTATATTCCCATCGACCCAGTCCTATCGGCCTGACCTTAGCTAAGTTGGATAGAATCCAAGGTATTTATATTCCCATCGACCCAATCCTACCGGCCTGACCTAATAGCTAAGCTGGATAGAATCCATGGAAAATCCCAATCGACCCAATCCTATCGGCCTGACCTAATAGCTAAGCTTGATAGAATCCATGGTTTTCATAACCCCATCGACCCAATCCTACCGGCCTGACCTAATCGCTAAGCTGGATAGAATCCACGGTATTCATATAATAATAATAATTGGGGAGGCTAATCATCCTTACTCGCAGCTGGTGTGCTGAATTGCGAAGGATGCAAGTGACACCCAATGACTTTTCATGTGTCACGTCACATTAAAGAACCATTTTTTCAAAAGAACCTAAAAACAAATGTAAACATTGGTTTTTATGTTGAGTATTTCCTAACGTTTCCAAAAATGTATAGTTTAGCAAATCTACACAAACAGTGAACGAAACTTTCAATATGTACATTATGAACCTTACTTGGAGGCAAAGGCTTTACACACAAGCCACCCAACCCAATCCTATCGGCTTGATCTGTTAGCTAAGCTTGATAGAATCCAAGGTATTATATTCCCATCGACCCAGTCCTATCGGCCTGACCTTAGCTAAGTTGGATAGAATCCAAGGTATTTATATTCCCATCGACCCAATCCTACCGGCCTGACCTAATAGCTAAGCTGGATAGAATCCATGGAAAATCCCAATCGACCCAATCCTATCGGCCTGACCTAATAGCTAAGCTTGATAGAATCCATGGTTTTCATAACCCCATCGACCCAATCCTACCGGCCTGACCTAATAGCTAAGCTGGATAGAATCCACGGTATTCATATAATAATAATAATTGGGGAGGCTAATCATCCTTACTCGCAGCTGGTGTGCTGAATTGCGAAGGATGCAAGTGACACCCAATGACTTTTCATGTGTCACGTCACATTAAAGAACCATTTTTTCAAAAGAACCTAAAAACAAATGTAAACATTGGTTTTTATGTTGAGTATTTCCTAACGTTTCCAAAAATGTATAGTTTAGCAAATCTACACAAACAGTGAACGAAACTTTCAATATGTACATTATGAACCTTACTTGGAGGCAAAGGCTTTACACACAAGCCACCCAACCCAATCCTATCGGCTTGATCTGTTAGCTAAGCTTGATAGAATCCAAGGTATTATATTCCCATCGACCCAGTCCTATCGGCCTGACCTTAGCTAAGTTGGATAGAATCCAAGGTATTTATATTCCCATCGACCCAATCCTACCGGCCTGACCTAATAGCTAAGCTGGATAGAATCCATGGAAAATCCCAATCGACCCAATCCTATCGGCCTGACCTAATAGCTAAGCTTGATAGAATCCATGGTTTTCATAACCCCATCGACCCAATCCTACCGGCCTGACCTAATAGCTAAGCTGGATAGAATCCACGGTATTCATATAATAATAATAATTGGGGAGGCTAATCATCCTTACTCGCAGCTGGTGTGCTGAATTGCGAAGGATGCAAGTGACACCCAATGACTTTTCATGTGTCACGTCACATTAAAGAACCATTTTTTCAAAAGAACCTAAAAACAAATGTAAACATTGGTTTTTATGTTGAGTATTTCCTAACGTTTCCAAAAATGTATAGTTTAGCAAATCTACACAAACAGTGAACGAAACTTTCAATATGTACATTATGAACCTTACTTGGAGGCAAAGGCTTTACACACAAGCCACCCAACCCAATCCTATCGGCTTGATCTGTTAGCTAAGCTTGATAGAATCCAAGGTATTATATTCCCATCGACCCAGTCCTATCGGCCTGACCTTAGCTAAGTTGGATAGAATCCAAGGTATTTATATTCCCATTGACCCAATCCTACCGGCCTGACCTAATAGCTAAGCTGGATAGAATCCATGGAAAATCCCAATCGACCCAATCCTATCGGCCTGACCTAATAGCTAAGCTTGATAGAATCCATGGTTTTCATAACCCCATCGACCCAATCCTACCGGCCTGACCTAATAGCTAAGCTGGATAGAATCCACGGTATTCATATAATAATAATAATTGGGGAGGCTAATCATCCTTACTCGCAGCTGGTGTGCTGAATTGCGAAGGATGCAAGTGACACCCAATGACTTTTCATGTGTCACGTCACA
The DNA here is from genome assembly GCA_037893245.1 of Crossaster papposus. Taxonomy (NCBI): domain Eukaryota; kingdom Metazoa; phylum Echinodermata; class Asteroidea; order Velatida; family Solasteridae; genus Crossaster; species Crossaster papposus. The sequence continues at coordinate 2,352,677 of JBAIAA010000049.1, read as the reverse complement.
TTAAAGAACCATTTTTTCAAAAGAACCTAAAAACAAATGTAAACATTGGTTTTTATGTTGAGTATTTCCTAACGTTTCCAAAAATGTATAGTTTAGCAAATCTACACAAACAGTGAACGAAACTTTCAATATGTACATTATGAACCTTACTTGGAGGCAAAGGCTTTACACACAAGCCACCCAACCCAATCCTATCGGCTTGATCTGTTAGCTAAGCTTGATAGAATCCAAGGTATTATATTCCCATCGACCCAGTCCTATCGGCCTGACCTTAGCTAAGTTGGATAGAATCCAAGGTATTTATATTCCCATCGACCCAATCCTACCGGCCTGACCTAATAGCTAAGCTGGATAGAATCCATGGAAAATCCCAATCGACCCAATCCTATCGGCCTGACCTAATAGCTAAGCTTGATAGAATCCATGGTTTTCATAACCCCATCGACCCAATCCTACCGGCCTGACCTAATAGCTTAGCTGGATAGAATCCACGGTATTCATATAATAATAATAATTGGGGAGGCTAATCATCCTTACTCGCAGCTGGTGTGCTGAATTGCGAAGGATGCAAGTGACACCCAATGACTTTTCATGTGTCACGTCACATTAAAGAACCATTTTTTCAAAAGAACCTAAAAACAAATGTAAACATTGGTTTTTATGTTGAGTATTTCCTAACGTTTCCAAAAATGTATAGTTTAGCAAATCTACACAAACAGTGAACGAAACTTTCAATATGTACATTATGAACCTTACTTGGAGGCAAAGGCTTTACACACAAGCCACCCAACCCAATCCTATCGGCTTGATCTGTTAGCTAAGCTTGATAGAATCCAAGGTATTATATTCCCATCGACCCAGTCCTATCGGCCTGACCTTAGCTAAGTTGGATAGAATCCAAGGTATTTATATTCCCATCGACCCAATCCTACCGGCCTGACCTAATAGCTAAGCTGGATAGAATCCATGGAAAATCCCAATCGACCCAATCCTATCGGCCTGACCTAATAGCTAAGCTTGATAGAATCCATGGTTTTCATAACCCCATCGACCCAATCCTACCGGCCTGACCTAATCGCTAAGCTGGATAGAATCCACGGTATTCATATAATAATAATAATTGGGGAGGCTAATCATCCTTACTCGCAGCTGGTGTGCTGAATTGCGAAGGATGCAAGTGACACCCAATGACTTTTCATGTGTCACGTCACATTAAAGAACCATTTTTTCAAAAGAACCTAAAAACAAATGTAAACATTGGTTTTTATGTTGAGTATTTCCTAACGTTTCCAAAAATGTATAGTTTAGCAAATCTACACAAACAGTGAACGAAACTTTCAATATGTACATTATGAACCTTACTTGGAGGCAAAGGCTTTACACACAAGCCACCCAACCCAATCCTATCGGCTTGATCTGTTAGCTAAGCTTGATAGAATCCAAGGTATTATATTCCCATCGACCCAGTCCTATCGGCCTGACCTTAGCTAAGTTGGATAGAATCCAAGGTATTTATATTCCCATCGACCCAATCCTACCGGCCTGACCTAATAGCTAAGCTGGATAGAATCCATGGAAAATCCCAATCGACCCAATCCTATCGGCCTGACCTAATAGCTAAGCTTGATAGAATCCATGGTTTTCATAACCCCATCGACCCAATCCTACCGGCCTGACCTAATAGCTAAGCTGGATAGAATCCACGGTATTCATATAATAATAATAATTGGGGAGGCTAATCATCCTTACTCGCAGCTGGTGTGCTGAATTGCGAAGGATGCAAGTGACACCCAATGACTTTTCATGTGTCACGTCACATTAAAGAACCATTTTTTCAAAAGAACCTAAAAACAAATGTAAACATTGGTTTTTATGTTGAGTATTTCCTAACGTTTCCAAAAATGTATAGTTTAGCAAATCTACACAAACAGTGAACGAAACTTTCAATATGTACATTATGAACCTTACTTGGAGGCAAAGGCTTTACACACAAGCCACCCAACCCAATCCTATCGGCTTGATCTGTTAGCTAAGCTTGATAGAATCCAAGGTATTATATTCCCATCGACCCAGTCCTATCGGCCTGACCTTAGCTAAGTTGGATAGAATCCAAGGTATTTATATTCCCATCGACCCAATCCTACCGGCCTGACCTAATAGCTAAGCTGGATAGAATCCATGGAAAATCCCAATCGACCCAATCCTATCGGCCTGACCTAATAGCTAAGCTTGATAGAATCCATGGTTTTCATAACCCCATCGACCCAATCCTACCGGCCTGACCTAATAGCTTAGCTGGATAGAATCCACGGTATTCATATAATAATAATAATTGGGGAGGCTAATCATCCTTACTCGCAGCTGGTGTGCTGAATTGCGAAGGATGCAAGTGACACCCAATGACTTTTCATGTGTCACGTCACATTAAAGAACCATTTTTTCAAAAGAACCTAAAAACAAATGTAAACATTGGTTTTTATGTTGAGTATTTCCTAACGTTTCCAAAAATGTATAGTTTAGCAAATCTACACAAACAGTGAACGAAACTTTCAATATGTACATTATGAACCTTACTTGGAGGCAAAGGCTTTACACACAAGCCACCCAACCCAATCCTATCGGCTTGATCTGTTAGCTAAGCTTGATAGAATCCAAGGTATTATATTCCCATCGACCCAGTCCTATCGGCCTGACCTTAGCTAAGTTGGATAGAATCCAAGGTATTTATATTTCCATCGACCCAATCCTACCGGCCTGACCTAATAGCTAAGCTGGATAGAATCCATGGAAAATCCCAATCGACCCAATCCTATCGGCCTGACCTAATAGCTAAGCTTGATAGAATCCATGGTTTTCATAACCCCATCGACCCAATCCTACCGGCCTGACCTAATCGCTAAGCTGGATAGAATCCACGGTATTCATATAATAATAATAATTGGGGAGGCTAATCATCCTTACTCGCAGCTGGTGTGCTGAATTGCGAAGGATGCAAGTGACACCCAATGACTTTTCATGTGTCACGTCACATTAAAGAACCATTTTTTCAAAAGAACCTAAAAACAAATGTAAACATTGGTTTTTATGTTGAGTATTTCCTAACGTTTCCAAAAATGTATAGTTTAGCAAATCTACACAAACAGTGAACGAAACTTTCAATATGTACATTATGAACCTTACTTGGAGGCAAAGGCTTTACACACAAGCCACCCAACCCAATCCTATCGGCTTGATCTGTTAGCTAAGCTTGATAGAATCCAAGGTATTATATTCCCATCGACCCAGTCCTATCGGCCTGACCTTAGCTAAGTTGGATAGAATCCAAGGTATTTATATTCCCATCGACCCAATCCTACCGGCCTGACCTAATAGCTAAGCTGGATAGAATCCATGGAAAATCCCAATCGACCCAATCCTATCGGCCTGACCTAATAGCTAAGCTTGATAGAATCCATGGTTTTCATAACCCCATCGACCCAATCCTACCGGCCTGACCTAATAGCTAAGCTGGATAGAATCCACGGTATTCATATAATAATAATAATTGGGGAGGCTAATCATCCTTACTCGCAGCTGGTGTGCTGAATTGCGAAGGATGCAAGTGACACCCAATGACTTTTCATGTGTCACGTCACATTAAAGAACCATTTTTTCAAAAGAACCTAAAAACAAATGTAAACATTGGTTTTTATGTTGAGTATTTCCTAACGTTTCCAAAAATGTATAGTTTAGCAAATCTACACAAACAGTGAACGAAACTTTCAATATGTACATTATGAACCTTACTTGGAGGCAAAGGCTTTACACACAAGCCACCCAACCCAATCCTATCGGCTTGATCTGTTAGCTAAGCTTGATAGAATCCAAGGTATTATATTCCCATCGACCCAGTCCTATCGGCCTGACCTTAGCTAAGTTGGATAGAATCCAAGGTATTTATATTCCCATCGACCCAATCCTACCGGCCTGACCTAATAGCTAAGCTGGATAGAATCCATGGAAAATCCCAATCGACCCAATCCTATCGGCCTGACCTAATAGCTAAGCTTGATAGAATCCATGGTTTTCATAACCCCATCGACCCAATCCTACCGGCCTGACCTAATAGCTAAGCTGGATAGAATCCACGGTATTCATATAATAATAATAATTGGGGAGGCTAATCATCCTTACTCGCAGCTGGTGTGCTGAATTGCGAAGGATGCAAGTGACACCCAATGACTTTTCATGTGTCACGTCACATTAAAGAACCATTTTTTCAAAAGAACCTAAAAACAAATGTAAACATTGGTTTTTATGTTGAGTATTTCCTAACGTTTCCAAAAATGTATAGTTTAGCAAATCTACACAAACAGTGAACGAAACTTTCAATATGTACATTATGAACCTTACTTGGAGGCAAAGGCTTTACACACAAGCCACCCAACCCAATCCTATCGGCTTGATCTGTTAGCTAAGCTTGATAGAATCCAAGGTATTATATTCCCATCGACCCAGTCCTATCGGCCTGACCTTAGCTAAGTTGGATAGAATCCAAGGTATTTATATTCCCATCGACCCAATCCTACCGGCCTGACCTAATAGCTAAGCTGGATAGAATCCATGGAAAATCCCAATCGACCCAATCCTATCGGCCTGACCTAATAGCTAAGCTTGATAGAATCCATGGTTTTCATAACCCGATCGACCCAATCCTACCGGCCTGACCTAATAGCTAAGCTGGATAGAATCCACGGTATTCATATAATAATAATAATTGGGGAGGCTAATCATCCTTACTCGCAGCTGGTGTGCTGAATTGCGAAGGATGCAAGTGACACCCAATGACTTTTCATGTGTCACGTCACATTAAAGAACCATTTTTTCAAAAGAACCTAAAAACAAATGTAAACATTGGTTTTTATGTTGAGTATTTCCTAACGTTTCCAAAAATGTATAGTTTAGCAAATCTACACAAACAGTGAACGAAACTTTCAATATGTACATTATGAACCTTACTTGGAGGCAAAGGCTTTACACACAAGCCACCCAACCCAATCCTATCGGCTTGATCTGTTAGCTAAGCTTGATAGAATCCAAGGTATTATATTCCCATCGACCCAGTCCTATCGGCCTGACCTTAGCTAAGTTGGATAGAATCCAAGGTATTTATATTCCCATCGACCCAATCCTACCGGCCTGACCTAATAGCTAAGCTGGATAGAATCCATGGAAAATCCCAATCGACCCAATCCTATCGGCCTGACCTAATAGCTAAGCTTGATAGAATCCATGGTTTTCATAACCCCATCGACCCAATCCTACCGGCCTGACCTAATAGCTAAGCTGGATAGAATCCACGGTATTCATATAATAATAATAATTGGGGAGGCTAATCATCCTTACTCGCAGCTGGTGTGCTGAATTGCGAAGGATGCAAGTGACACCCAATGACTTTTCATGTGTCACGTCACATTAAAGAACCATTTTTTCAAAAGAACCTAAAAACAAATGTAAACATTGGTTTTTATGTTGAGTATTTCCTAACGTTTCCAAAAATGTATAGTTTAGCAAATCTACACAAACAGTGAACGAAACTTTCAATATGTACATTATGAACCTTACTTGGAGGCAAAGGCTTTACACACAAGCCACCCAACCCAATCCTATCGGCTTGATCTGTTAGCTAAGCTTGATAGAATCCAAGGTATTATATTCCCATCGACCCAGTCCTATCGGCCTGACCTTAGCTAAGTTGGATAGAATCCAAGGTATTTATATTCCCATCGACCCAATCCTACCGGCCTGACCTAATAGCTAAGCTGGATAGAATCCATGGAAAATCCCAATCGACCCAATCCTATCGGCCTGACCTAATAGCTAAGCTTGATAGAATCCATGGTTTTCATAACCCCATCGACCCAATCCTACCGGCCTGACCTAATAGCTAAGCTGGATAGAATCCACGGTATTCATATAATAATAATAATTGGGGAGGCTAATCATCCTTACTCGCAGCTGGTGTGCTGAATTGCGAAGGATGCAAGTGACACCCAATGACTTTTCATGTGTCACGTCACATTAAAGAACCATTTTTTCAAAAGAACCTAAAAACAAATGTAAACATTGGTTTTTATGTTGAGTATTTCCTAACGTTTCCAAAAATGTATAGTTTAGCAAATCTACACAAACAGTGAACGAAACTTTCAATATGTACATTATGAACCTTACTTGGAGGCAAAGGCTTTACACACAAGCCACCCAACCCAATCCTATCGGCTTGATCTGTTAGCTAAGCTTGATAGAATCCAAGGTATTATATTCCCATCGACCCAGTCCTATCGGCCTGACCTTAGCTAAGTTGGATAGAATCCAAGGTATTTATATTCCCATCGACCCAATCCTACCGGCCTGACCTAATAGCTAAGCTGGATAGAATCCATGGAAAATCCCAATCGACCCAATCCTATCGGCCTGACCTAATAGCTAAGCTTGATAGAATCCATGGTTTTCATAACCCCATCGACCCAATCCTACCGGCCTGACCTAATAGCTAAGCTGGATAGAATCCACGGTATTCATATAATAATAATAATTGGGGAGGCTAATCATCCTTACTCGCAGCTGGTGTGCTGAATTGCGAAGGATGCAAGTGACACCCAATGACTTTTCATGTGTCACGTCACATTAAAGAACCATTTTTTCAAAAGAACCTAAAAACAAATGTAAACATTGGTTTTTATGTTGAGTATTTCCTAACGTTTCCAAAAATGTATAGTTTAGCAAATCTACACAAACAGTGAACGAAACTTTCAATATGTACATTATGAACCTTACTTGGAGGCAAAGGCTTTACACACAAACCACCCAACCCAATCCTATCGGCTTGATCTGTTAGCTAAGCTTGATAGAATCCAAGGTATTATATTCCCATCGACCCAGTCCTATCGGCCTGACCTTAGCTAAGTTGGATAGAATCCAAGGTATTTATATTCCCATCGACCCAATCCTACCGGCCTGACCTAATAGCTAAGCTGGATAGAATCCATGGAAAATCCCAATCGACCCAATCCTATCGGCCTGACCTAATAGCTAAGCTTGATAGAATCCATGGTTTTCATAACCCCATCGACCCAATCCTACCGGCCTGACCTAATAGCTAAGCTGGATAGAATCCACGGTATTCATATAATAATAATAATTGGGGAGGCTAATCATCCTTACTCGCAGCTGGTGTGCTGAATTGCGAAGGATGCAAGTGACACCCAATGACTTTTCATGTGTCACGTCACATTAAAGAACCATTTTTTCAAAAGAACCTAAAAACAAATGTAAACATTGGTTTTTATGTTGAGTATTTCCTAACGTTTCCAAAAATGTATAGTTTAGCAAATCTACACAAACAGTGAACGAAACTTTCAATATGTACATTATGAACCTTACTTGGAGGCAAAGGCTTTACACACAAGCCACCCAACTCAATCCTATCGGCTTGATCTGTTAGCTAAGCTTGATAGAATCCAAGGTATTATATTCCCATCGACCCAGTCCTATCGGCCTGACCTTAGCTAAGTTGGATAGAATCCAAGGTATTTATATTCCCATCGACCCAATCCTACCGGCCTGACCTAATAGCTAAGCTGGATAGAATCCATGGAAAATCCCAATCGACCCAATCCTATCGGCCTGACCTAATAGCTAAGCTTGATAGAATCCATGGTTTTCATAACCCCATCGACCCAATCCTACCGGCCTGACCTAATAGCTAAGCTGGATAGAATCCACGGTATTCATATAATAATAATAATTGGGGAGGCTAATCATCCTTACTCGCAGCTGGTGTGCTGAATTGCGAAGGATGCAAGTGACACCCAATGACTTTTCATGTGTCACGTCACATTAAAGAACCATTTTTTCAAAAGAACCTAAAAACAAATGTAAACATTGGTTTTTATGTTGAGTATTTCCTAACGTTTCCAAAAATGTATAGTTTAGCAAATCTACACAAACAGTGAACGAAACTTTCAATATGTACATTATGAACCTTACTTGGAGGCAAAGGCTTTACACACAAGCCACCCAACCCAATCCTATCGGCTTGATCTGTTAGCTAAGCTTGATAGAATCCAAGGTATTATATTCCCATCGACCCAGTCCTATCGGCCTGACCTTAGCTAAGTTGGATAGAATCCAAGGTATTTATATTCCCATCGACCCAATCCTACCGGCCTGACCTAATAGCTAAGCTGGATAGAATCCATGGAAAATCCCAATCGACCCAATCCTATCGGCCTGACCTAATAGCTAAGCTTGATAGAATCCATGGTTTTCATAACCCCATCGACCCAATCCTACCGGCCTGACCTAATAGCTAAGCTGGATAGAATCCACGGTATTCATATAATAATAATAATTGGGGAGGCTAATCATCCTTACTCGCAGCTGGTGTGCTGAATTGCGAAGGATGCAAGTGACACCCAATGACTTTTCATGTGTCACGTCACATTAAAGAACCATTTTTTCAAAAGAACCTAAAAACAAATGTAAACATTGGTTTTTATGTTGAGTATTTCATAACGTTTCCAAAAATGTATAGTTTAGCAAATCTACACAAACAGTGAACGAAACTTTCAATATGTACATTATGAACCTTACTTGGAGGCAAAGGCTTTACACACAAGCCACCCAACCCAATCCTATCGGCTTGATCTGTTAGCTAAGCTTGATAGAATCCAAGGTATTATATTCCCATCGACCCAGTCCTATCGGCCTGACCTTAAAGTTGGATAGAATCCAAGGTATTTATATTCCCATCGACCCAATCCTACCGGCCTGACCTAATAGCTAAGCTGGATAGAATCCATGGAAAATCCCAATCGACCCAATCCTATCGGCCTGACCTAATAGCTAAGCTTGATAGAATCCATGGTTTTCATAACCCCATCGACCCAATCCTACCGGCCTGACCTAATAGCTAAGCTGGATAGAATCCACGGTATTCATATAATAATAATAATTGGGGAGGCTAATCATCCTTACTCGCAGCTGGTGTGCTGAATTGCGAAGGATGCAAGTGACACCCAATGACTTTTCATGTGTCACGTCACATTAAAGAACCATTTTTTCAAAAGAACCTAAAAACAAATGTAAACATTGGTTTTTATGTTGAGTATTTCCTAACGTTTCCAAAAATGTATAGTTTAGCAAATCTACACAAACAGTGAACGAAACTTTCAATATGTACATTATGAACCTTACTTGGAGGCAAAGGCTTTACACACAAGCCACCCAACCCAATCCTATCGGCTTGATCTGTTAGCTAAGCTTGATAGAATCCAAGGTATTATATTCCCATCGACCCAGTCCTATCGGCCTGACCTTAGCTAAGTTGGATAGAATCCAAGGTATTTATATTCCCATCGACCCAATCCTACCGGCCTGACCTAATAGCTAAGCTGGATAGAATCCATGGAAAATCCCAATCGACCCAATCCTATCGGCCTGACCTAATAGCTAAGCTTGATAGAATCCATGGTTTTCATAACCCCATCGACCCAATCCTACCGGCCTGACCTAATAGCTAAGCTGGATAGAATCCACGGTATTCATATAATAATAATAATTGGGGAGGCTAATCATCCTTACTCGCAGCTGGTGTGCTGAATTGCGAAGGATGCAAGTGACACCCAATGACTTTTCATGTGTCACGTCACATTAAAGAACCATTTTTTCAAAAGAACCTAAAAACAAATGTAAACATTGGTTTTTATGTTGAGTATTTCCTAACGTTTCCAAAAATGTATAGTTTAGCAAATCTACACAAACAGTGAACGAAACTTTCAATATGTACATTATGAACCTTACTTGGAGGCAAAGGCTTTACACACAAGCCACCCAACCCAATCCTATCGGCTTGATCTGTTAGCTAAGCTTGATAGAATCCAAGGTATTATATTCCCATCGACCCAGTCCTATCGGCCTGACCTTAGCTAAGTTGGATAGAATCCAAGGTATTTATATTCCCATCGACCCAATCCTACCGGCCTGACCTAATAGCTAAGCTGGATAGAATCCATGGAAAATCCCAATCGACCCAATCCTATCGGCCTGACCTAATAGCTAAGCTTGATAGAATCCATGGTTTTCATAACCCCATCGACCCAATCCTACCGGCCTGACCTAATAGCTAAGCTGGATAGAATCCACGGTATTCATATAATAATAATAATTGGGGAGGCTAATCATCCTTACTCGCAGCTGGTGTGCTGAATTGCGAAGGATGCAAGTGACACCCAATGACTTTTCATGTGTCACGTCACATTAAAGAACCATTTTTTCAAAAGAACCTAAAAACAAATGTAAACATTGGTTTTTATGTTGAGTATTTCCTAACGTTTCCAAAAATGTATAGTTTAGCAAATCTACACAAACAGTGAACGAAACTTTCAATATGTACATTATGAACCTTACTTGGAGGCAAAGGCTTTACACACAAGCCACCCAACCCAATCCTATCGGCTTGATCTGTTAGCTAAGCTTGATAGAATCCAAGGTATTATATTCCCATCGACCCAGTCCTATCGGCCTGACCTTAGCTAAGTTGGATAGAATCCAAGGTATTTATATTCCCATCGACCCAATCCTACCGGCCTGACCTAATAGCTAAGCTGGATAGAATCCATGGAAAATCCCAATCGACCCAATCCTATCGGCCTGACCTAATAGCTAAGCTTGATAGAATCCATGGTTTTCATAACCCCATCGACCCAATCCTACCGGCCTGACCTAATAGCTAAGCTGGATAGAATCCACGGTATTCATATAATAATAATAATTGGGGAGGCTAATCATCCTTACTCGCAGCTGGTGTGCTGAATTGCGAAGGATGCAAGTGACACCCAATGACTTTTCATGTGTCACGTCACATTAAAGAACCATTTTTTCAAAAGAACCTAAAAACAAATGTAAACATTGGTTTTTATGTTGAGTATTTCCTAACGTTTCCAAAAATGTATAGTTTAGCAAATCTACACAAACAGTGAACGAAACTTTCAATATGTACATTATGAACCTTACTTGGAGGCAAAGGCTTTACACACAAGCCACCCAACCCAATCCTATCGGCTTGATCTGTTAGCTAAGCTTGATAGAATCCAAGGTATTATATTCCCATCGACCCAGTCCTATCGGCCTGACCTTAGCTAAGTTGGATAGAATCCAAGGTGTTTATATTCCCATCGACCCAATCCTACCGGCCTGACCTAATAGCTAAGCTGGATAGAATCCATGGAAAATCCCAATCGACCCAATCCTATCGGCCTGACCTAATAGCTAAGCTTGATAGAATCCATGGTTTTCATAACCCCATCGACCCAATCCTACCGGCCTGACCTAATAGCTAAGCTGGATAGAATCCACGGTATTCATATAATAATAATAATTGGGGAGGCTAATCATCCTTACTCGCAGCTGGTGTGCTGAATTGCGAAGGATGCAAGTGACACCCAATGACTTTTCATGTGTCACGTCACATTAAAGAACCATTTTTTCAAAAGAACCTAAAAACAAATGTAAACATTGGTTTTTATGTTGAGTATTTCCTAACGTTTCCAAAAATGTATAGTTTAGCAAATCTACACAAACAGTGAACGAAACTTTCAATATGTACATTATGAACCTTACTTGGAGGCAAAGGCTTTACACACAAGCCACCCAACCCAATCCTATCGGCTTGATCTGTTAGCTAAGCTTGATAGAATCCAAGGTATTATATTCCCATCGACCCAGTCCTATCGGCCTGACCTTAGCTAAGTTGGATAGAATCCAAGGTGTTTATATTCCCATCGACCCAATCCTACCGGCCTGACCTAATAGCTAAGCTGGATAGAATCCATGGAAAATCCCAATCGACCCAATCCTATCGGCCTGACCTAATAGCTAAGCTTGATAGAATCCATGGTTTTCATAACCCCATTGACCCAATCCTACCGGCCTGACCTAATAGCTAAGCTGGATAGAATCCACGGTATTCATATAATAATAATAATTGGGGAGGCTAATCATCCTTACTCGCAGCTGGTGTGCTGAATTGCGAAGGATGCAAGTGACACCCAATGACTTTTCATGTGTCACGTCACATTAAAGAACCATTTTTTCAAAAGAACCTAAAAACAAATGTAAACATTGGTTTTTATGTTGAGTATTTCCTAACGTTTCCAAAAATGTATAGTTTAGCAAATCTACACAAACAGTGAACGAAACTTTCAATATGTACATTATGAACCTTACTTGGAGGCAAAGGCTTTACACACAAGCCACCCAACCCAATCCTATCGGCTTGATCTGTTAGCTAAGCTTGATAAAATCCAAGGTATTATATTCCCATCGACCCAGTCCTATCGGCCTGACCTTAGCTAAGTTGGATAGAATCCAAGGTATTTATATTCCCATCGACCCAATCCTACCGGCCTGACCTAATAGCTAAGCTGGATAGAATCCATGGAAAATCCCAATCGACCCAATCCTATCGGCCTGACCTAATAGCTAAGCTTGATAGAATCCATGGTTTTCATAACCCCATCGACCCAATCCTACCGGCCTGACCTAATAGCTAAGCTGGATAGAATCCACGGTATTCATATAATAATAATAATTGGGGAGGCTAATCATCCTTACTCGCAGCTGGTGTGCTGAATTGCGAAGGATGCAAGTGACACCCAATGACTTTTCATGTGTCACGTCACATTAAAGAACCATTTTTTCAAAAGAACCTAAAAACAAATGTAAACATTGGTTTTTATGTTGAGTATTTCCTAACGTTTCCAAAAATGTATAGTTTAGCAAATCTACACAAACAGTGAACGAAACTTTCAATATGTACATTATGAACCTTACTTGGAGGCAAAGGCTTTACACACAAACCACCCAACCCAATCCTATCGGCTTGATCTGTTAGCTAAGCTTGATAGAATCCAAGGTATTATATTCCCATCGACCCAGTCCTATCGGCCTGACCTTAGCTAAGTTGGATAGAATCCAAGGTATTTATATTCCCATCGACCCAATCCTACCGGCCTGACCTAATAGCTAAGCTGGATAGAATCCATGGAAAATCCCAATCGACCCAATCCTATCGGCCTGACCTAATAGCTAAGCTTGATAGAATCCATGGTTTTCATAACCCCATCGACCCAATCCTACCGGCCTGACCTAATAGCTAAGCTGGATAGAATCCACGGTATTCATATAATAATAATAATTGGGGAGGCTAATCATCCTTACTCGCAGCTGGTGTGCTGAATTGCGAAGGATGCAAGTGACACCCAATGACTTTTCATGTGTCACGTCACATTAAAGAACCATTTTTTCAAAAGAACCTAAAAACAAATGTAAACATTGGTTTTTATGTTGAGTATTTCCTAACGTTTCCAAAAATGTATAGTTTAGCAAATCTACACAAACAGTGAACGAAACTTTCAATATGTACATTATGAACCTTACTTGGAGGCAAAGGCTTTACACACAAGCCACCCAACCCAATCCTATCGGCTTGATCTGTTAGCTAAGCTTGATAGAATCCAAGGTATTATATTCCCATCGACCCAGTCCTATCGGCCTGACCTTAAAGTTGGATAGAATCCAAGGTATTTATATTCCCATCGACCCAATCCTACCGGCCTGACCTAATAGCTAAGCTGGATAGAATCCATGGAAAATCCCAATCGACCCAATCCTATCGGCCTGACCTAATAGCTAAGCTTGATAGAATCCATGGTTTTCATAACCCCATCGACCCAATCCTACCGGCCTGACCTAATAGCTAAGCTGGATAGAATCCACGGTATTCATATAATAATAATAATTGGGGAGGCTAATCATCCTTACTCGCAGCTGGTGTGCTGAATTGCGAAGGATGCAAGTGACACCCAATGACTTTTCATGTGTCACGTCACATTAAAGAACCATTTTTTCAAAAGAACCTAAAAACAAATGTAAACATTGGTTTTTATGTTGAGTATTTCCTAACGTTTCCAAAAATGTATAGTTTAGCAAATCTACACAAACAGTGAACGAAACTTTCAATATGTACATTATGAACCTTACTTGGAGGCAAAGGCTTTACACACAAGCCACCCAACCCAATCCTATCGGCTTGATCTGTTAGCTAAGCTTGATAGAATCCAAGGTATTATATTCCCATCGACCCAGTCCTATCGGCCTGACCTTAGCTAAGTTGGATAGAATCCAAGGTATTTATATTCCCATCGACCCAATCCTACCGGCCTGACCTAATAGCTAAGCTGGATAGAATCCATGGAAAATCCCAATCGACCCAATCCTATCGGCCTGACCTAATAGCTAAGCTTGATAGAATCCATGGTTTTCATAACCCCATCGACCCAATCCTACCGGCCTGACCTAATAGCTAAGCTGGATAGAATCCACGGTATTCATATAATAATAATAATTGGGGAGGCTAATCATCCTTACTCGCAGCTGGTGTGCTGAATTGCGAAGGATGCAAGTGACACCAATGACTTCTCATGTGTCACGTCACATTAAAGAACCATTTTTTCAAAAGAACCTAAAAACAAATGTAAACATTGGTTTTTATGTTGAGTATTTCCTAACGTTTCCAAAAATGTATAGTTTAGCAAATCTACACAAACAGTGAACGAAACTTTCAATATGTACATTATGAACCTTACTTGGAGGCAAAGGCTTTACACACAAGCCACCCAACCCAATCCTATCGGCTTGATCTGTTAGCTAAGCTTGATAGAATCCAAGGTATTATATTCCCATCGACCCAGTCCTATCGGCCTGACCTTAGCTAAGTTGGATAGAATCCAAGGTATTTATATTCCCATCGACCCAATCCTACCGGCCTGACCTAATAGCTAAGCTGGATAGAATCCATGGAAAATCCCAATCGACCCAATCCTATCGGCCTGACCTAATAGCTAAGCTTGATAGAATCCATGGTTTTCATAACCCCATCGACCCAATCCTACCGGCCTGACCTAATAGCTAAGCTGGATAGAATCCACGGTATTCATATAATAATAATAATTGGGGAGGCTAATCATCCTTACTCGCAGCTGGTGTGCTGAATTGCGAAGGATGCAAGTGACACCCAATGACTTTTCATGTGTCACGTCACATTAAAGAACCATTTTTTCAAAAGAACCTAAAAACAAATGTAAACATTGGTTTTTATGTTGAGTATTTCCTAACGTTTCCAAAAATGTATAGTTTAGCAAATCTACACAAACAGTGAACGAAACTTTCAATATGTACATTATGAACCTTACTTGGAGGCAAAGGCTTTACACACAAGCCACCCAACCCAATCCTATCGGCTTGATCTGTTAGCTAAGCTTGATAGAATCCAAGGTATTATATTCCCATCGACCCAGTCCTATCGGCCTGACCTTAGCTAAGTTGGATAGAATCCAAGGTATTTATATTCCCATCGACCCAATCCTACCGGCCTGACCTAATAGCTAAGCTGGATAGAATCCATGGAAAATCCCAATCGACCCAATCCTATCGGCCTGACCTAATAGCTAAGCTTGATAGAATCCATGGTTTTCATAACCCCATCGACCCAATCCTACCGGCCTGACCTAATAGCTAAGCTGGATAGAATCCACGGTATTCATATAATAATAATAATTGGGGAGGCTAATCATCCTTACTCGCAGCTGGTGTGCTGAATTGCGAAGGATGCAAGTGACACCCAATGACTTTTCATGTGTCACGTCACATTAAAGAACCATTTTTTCAAAAGAACCTAAAAACAAATGTAAACATTGGTTTTTATGTTGAGTATTTCCTAACGTTTCCAAAAATGTATAGTTTAGCAAATCTACACAAACAGTGAACGAAACTTTCAATATGTACATTATGAACCTTACTTGGAGGCAAAGGCTTTACACACAAGCCACCCAACCCAATCCTATCGGCTTGATCTGTTAGCTAAGCTTGATAGAATCCAAGGTATTATATTCCCATCGACCCAGTCCTATCGGCCTGACCTTAGCTAAGTTGGATAGAATCCAAGGTATTTATATTCCCATCGACCCAATCCTACCGGCCTGACCTAATAGCTAAGCTGGATAGAATCCATGGAAAATCCCAATCGACCCAATCCTATCGGCCTGACCTAATAGCTAAGCTTGATAGAATCCATGGTTTTCATAACCCCATCGACCCAATCCTACCGGCCTGACCTAATAGCTAAGCTGGATAGAATCCACGGTATTCATATAATAATAATAATTGGGGAGGCTAATCATCCTTACTCGCAGCTGGTGTGCTGAATTGCGAAGGATGCAAGTGACACCCAATGACTTTTCATGTGTCACGTCACATTAAAGAACCATTTTTTCAAAAGAACCTAAAAACAAATGTAAACATTGGTTTTTATGTTGAGTATTTCCTAACGTTTCCAAAAATGTATAGTTTAGCAAATCTACACAAACAGTGAACGAAACTTTCAATATGTACATTATGAACCTTACTTGGAGGCAAAGGCTTTACACACAAGCCACCCAACCCAATCCTATCGGCTTGATCTGTTAGCTAAGCTTGATAGAATCCAAGGTATTATATTCCCATCGACCCAGTCCTATCGGCCTGACCTTAGCTAAGTTGGATAGAATCCAAGGTATTTATATTCCCATCGACCCAATCCTACCGGCCTGACCTAATAGCTAAGCTGGATAGAATCCATGGAAAATCCCAATCGACCCAATCCTATCGGCCTGACCTAATAGCTAAGCTTGATAGAATCCATGGTTTTCATAACCCCATCGACCCAATCCTACCGGCCTGACCTAATAGCTAAGCTGGATAGAATCCACGGTATTCATATAATAATAATAATTGGGGAGGCTAATCATCCTTACTCGCAGCTGGTGTGCTGAATTGCGAAGGATGCAAGTGACACCCAATGACTTTTCATGTGTCACGTCACATTAAAGAACCATTTTTTCAAAAGAACCTAAAAACAAATGTAAACATTGGTTTTTATGTTGAGTATTTCCTAACGTTTCCGAAAAATGTATAGTTTAGCAAATCTACACAAACAGTGAACGAAACTTTCAATATGTACATTATGAACCTTACTTGGAGGCAAAGGCTTTACACACAAGCCACCCAACCCAATCCTATCGGCTTGATCTGTTAGCTAAGCTTGATAGAATCCAAGGTATTATATTCCCATCGACCCAGTCCTATCGGCCTGACCTTAGCTAAGTTGGATAGAATCCAAGGTATTTATATTCCCATCGACCCAATCCTACCGGCCTGACCTAATAGCTAAGCTGGATAGAATCCATGGAAAATCCCAATCGACCCAATCCTATCGGCCTGACCTAATAGCTAAGCTTGATAGAATCCATGGTTTTCATAACCCCATCGACCCAATCCTACCGGCCTGACCTAATAGCTAAGCTGGATAGAATCCACGGTATTCATATAATAATAATAATTGGGGAGGCTAATCATCCTTACTCGCAGCTGGTGTGCTGAATTGCGAAGGATGCAAGTGACACCCAATGACTTTTCATGTGTCACGTCACATTAAAGAACCATTTTTTCAAAAGAACCTAAAAACAAATGTAAACATTGGTTTTTATGTTGAGTATTTCCTAACGTTTCCAAAAATGTATAGTTTAGCAAATCTACACAAACAGTGAACGAAACTTTCAATATGTACATTATGAACCTTACTTGGAGGCAAAGGCTTTACACACAAGCCACCCAACCCAATCCTATCGGCTTGATCTGTTAGCTAAGCTTGATAGAATCCAAGGTATTATATTCCCATCGACCCAGTCCTATCGGCCTGACCTTAGCTAAGTTGGATAGAATCCAAGGTATTTATATTCCCATCGACCCAATCCTACCGGCCTGACCTAATAGCTAAGCTGGATAGAATCCATGGAAAATCCCAATCGACCCAATCCTATCGGCCTGACCTAATAGCTAAGCTTGATAGAATCCATGGTTTTCATAACCCCATCGACCCAATCCTACCGGCCTGACCTAATAGCTAAGCTGGATAGAATCCACGGTATTCATATAATAATAATAATTGGGGAGGCTAATCATCCTTACTCGCAGCTGGTGTGCTGAATTGCGAAGGATGCAAGTGACACCCAATGACTTTTCATGTGTCACGTCACATTAAAGAACCATTTTTTCAAAAGAACCTAAAAACAAATGTAAACATTGGTTTTTATGTTGAGTATTTCCTAACGTTTCCAAAAATGTATAATTTAGCAAATCTACACAAACAGTGAACGAAACTTTCAATATGTACATTATGAACCTTACTTGGAGGCAAAGGCTTTACACACAAGCCACCCAACCCAATCCTATCGGCTTGATCTGTTAGCTAAGCTTGATAGAATCCAAGGTATTATATTCCCATCGACCCAGTCCTATCGGCCTGACCTTAGCTAAGTTGGATAGAATCCAAGGTATTTATATTCCCATCGACCCAATCCTACCGGCCTGACCTAATAGCTAAGCTGGATAGAATCCATGGAAAATCCCAATCGACCCAATCCTATCGGCCTGACCTAATAGCTAAGCTTGATAGAATCCATGGTTTTCATAACCCCATCGACCCAATCCTACCGGCCTGACCTAATAGCTAAGCTGGATAGAATCCACGGTATTCATATAATAATAATAATTGGGGAGGCTAATCATCCTTACTCGCAGCTGGTGTGCTGAATTGCGAAGGATGCAAGTGACACCCAATGACTTTTCATGTGTCACGTCACATTAAAGAACCATTTTTTCAAAAGAACCTAAAAACAAATGTAAACATTGGTTTTTATGTTGAGTATTTCCTAACGTTTCCAAAAATGTATAGTTTAGCAAATCTACACAAACAGTGAACGAAACTTTCAATATGTACATTATGAACCTTACTTGGAGGCAAAGGCTTTACACACAAGCCACCCAACCCAATCCTATCGGCTTGATCTGTTAGCTAAGCTTGATAGAATCCAAGGTATTATATTCCCATCGACCCAGTCCTATCGGCCTGACCTTAGCTAAGTTGGATAGAATCCAAGGTATTTATATTCCCATCGACCCAATCCTACCGGCCTGACCTAATAGCTAAGCTGGATAGAATCCATGGAAAATCCCAATCGACCCAATCCTATCGGCCTGACCTAATAGCTAAGCTTGATAGAATCCATGGTTTTCATAACCCCATCGACCCAATCCTACCGGCCTGACCTAATAGCTAAGCTGGATAGAATCCACGGTATTCATATAATAATAATAATTGGGGAGGCTAATCATCCTTACTCGCAGCTGGTGTGCTGAATTGCGAAGGATGCAAGTGACACCCAATGACTTTTCATGTGTCACGTCACATTAAAGAACCATTTTTTCAAAAGAACCTAAAAACAAATGTAAACATTGGTTTTTATGTTGAGTATTTCCTAACGTTTCCAAAAATGTATAGTTTAGCAAATCTACACAAACAGTGAACGAAACTTTCAATATGTACATTATGAACCTTACTTGGAGGCAAAGGCTTTACACACAAGCCACCCAACCCAATCCTATCGGCTTGATCTGTTAGCTAAGCTTGATAGAATCCAAGGTATTATATTCCCATCGACCCAGTCCTATCGGCCTGACCTTAGCTAAGTTGGATAGAATCCAAGGTATTTATATTCCCATCGACCCAATCCTACCGGCCTGACCTAATAGCTAAGCTGGATAGAATCCATGGAAAATCCCAATCGACCCAATCCTATCGGCCTGACCTAATAGCTAAGCTTGATAGAATCCATGGTTTTCATAACCCCATCGACCCAATCCTACCGGCCTGACCTAATAGCTAAGCTGAATAGAATCCACGGTATTCATATAATAATAATAATTGGGGAGGCTAATCATCCTTACTCGCAGCTGGTGTGCTGAATTGCGAAGGATGCAAGTGACACCCAATGACTTTTCATGTGTCACGTCACATTAAAGAACCATTTTTTCAAAAGAACCTAAAAACAAATGTAAACATTGGTTTTTATGTTGAGTATTTCCTAACGTTTCCAAAAATGTATAGTTTAGCAAATCTACACAAACAGTGAACGAAACTTTCAATATGTACATTATGAACCTTACTTGGAGGCAAAGGCTTTACACACAAGCCACCCAACCCAATCCTATCGGCTTGATCTGTTAGCTAAGCTTGATAGAATCCAAGGTATTATATTCCCATCGACCCAGTCCTATCGGCCTGACCTTAGCTAAGTTGGATAGAATCCAAGGTATTTATATTCCCATCGACCCAATCCTACCGGCCTGACCTAATAGCTAAGCTGGATAGAATCCATGGAAAATCCCAATCGACCCAATCCTATCGGCCTGACCTAATAGCTAAGCTTGATAGAATCCATGGTTTTCATAACCCCATCGACCCAATCCTACCGGCCTGACCTAATAGCTAAGCTGAATAGAATCCACGGTATTCATATAATAATAATAATTGGGGAGGCTAATCATCCTTACTCGCAGCTGGTGTGCTGAATTGCGAAGGATGCAAGTGACACCCAATGACTTTTCATGTGTCACGTCACATTAAAGAACCATTTTTTCAAAAGAACCTAAAAACAAATGTAAACATTGGTTTTTATGTTGAGTATTTCCTAACGTTTCCAAAAATGTATAGTTTAGCAAATCTACACAAACAGTGAACGAAACTTTCAATATGTACATTATGAACCTTACTTGGAGGCAAAGGCTTTACACACAAGCCACCCAACCCAATCCTATCGGCTTGATCTGTTAGCTAAGCTTGATAGAATCCAAGGTATTATATTCCCATCG
The DNA here is from genome assembly GCA_037893245.1 of Crossaster papposus. Classification (NCBI taxonomy): domain Eukaryota; kingdom Metazoa; phylum Echinodermata; class Asteroidea; order Velatida; family Solasteridae; genus Crossaster; species Crossaster papposus. The sequence goes on along the minus strand of JBAIAA010000049.1, from coordinate 2,331,830 downwards.
ACCCAGTCCTATCGGCCTGACCTTAGCTAAGTTGGATAGAATCCAAGGTATTTATATTCCCATCGACCCAATCCTACCGGCCTGACCTAATAGCTAAGCTGGATAGAATCCATGGAAAATCCCAATCGACCCAATCCTATCGGCCTGACCTAATAGCTAAGCTTGATAGAATCCATGGTTTTCATAACCCCATCGACCCAATCCTACCGGCCTGACCTAATAGCTAAGCTGGATAGAATCCACGGTATTCATATAATAATAATAATTGGGGAGGCTAATCATCCTTACTCGCAGCTGGTGTGCTGAATTGCGAAGGATGCAAGTGACACCCAATGACTTTTCATGTGTCACGTCACATTAAAGAACCATTTTTTCAAAAGAACCTAAAAACAAATGTAAACATTGGTTTTTATGTTGAGTATTTCCTAACGTTTCCAAAAATGTATAGTTTAGCAAATCTACACAAACAGTGAACGAAACTTTCAATATGTACATTATGAACCTTACTTGGAGGCAAAGGCTTTACACACAAGCCACCCAACCCAATCCTATCGGCTTGATCTGTTAGCTAATACCCCAGTCACAATTGGCTTGCGATGGGTTTGCGATTAGTTTGCGGCGGATTTCTAGGCATTTTCGGCCGGGGCCCCACGGGACTCCTTGCGGCTGCCGAATCATTTTTTGGCATCGGGCGGGCATCGAGTTACTTTTAACTCGGACTTAAAACCTGGTGCGGCGTTTCGCATCGCAAACTGACCCGTCATGGCAGCGTACGGGGCACTTTTAATTGTGACTGTGACCGCCATATCGCACGATCTTTCGCCGACCTCTACACGCCGGCCGATGCCTATAAATCGCACACGCCGCCCGGGCTCCGCTTTAATTGTGACTGGGGTATCAGCTTGATAGAATCCAAGGTATTATATTCCCATCGACCCAGTCCTATCGGCCTGACCTTAGCTAAGTTGGATAGAATCCAAGGTATTTATATTCCCATCGACCCAATCCTACCGGCCTGACCTAATAGCTAAGCTGGATAGAATCCATGGAAAATCCCAATCGACCCAATCCTATCGGCCTGACCTAATAGCTAAGCTTGATAGAATCCATGGTTTTCATAACCCCATCGACCCAATCCTACCGGCCTGACCTAATAGCTAAGCTGGATAGAATCCACGGTATTCATATAATAATAATAATTGGGGAGGCTAATCATCCTTACTCGCAGCTGGTGTGCTGAATTGCGAAGGATGCAAGTGACACCCAATGACTTTTCATGTGTCACGTCACATTAAAGAACCATTTTTTCAAAAGAACCTAAAAACAAATGTAAACATTGGTTTTTATGTTGAGTATTTCCTAACGTTTCCAAAAATGTATAGTTTAGCAAATCTACACAAACAGTGAACGAAACTTTCAATATGTACATTATGAACCTTACTTGGAGGCAAAGGCTTTACACACAAGCCACCCAACCCAATCCTATCGGCTTGATCTGTTAGCTAAGCTTGATAGAATCCAAGGTATTATATTCCCATCGACCCAGTCCTATCGGCCTGACCTTAGCTAAGTTGGATAGAATCCAAGGTATTTATATTCCCATCGACCCAATCCTACCGGCCTGACCTAATAGCTAAGCTGGATAGAATCCATGGAAAATCCCAATCGACCCAATCCTATCGGCCTGACCTAATAGCTAAGCTTGATAGAATCCATGGTTTTCATAACCCCATCGACCCAATCCTACCGGCCTGACCTAATAGCTAAGCTGGATAGAATCCACGGTATTCATATAATAATAATAATTGGGGAGGCTAATCATCCTTACTCGCAGCTGGTGTGCTGAATTGCGAAGGATGCAAGTGACACCCAATGACTTTTCATGTGTCATGTCACATTAAAGAACCATTTTTTCAAAAGAACCTAAAAACAAATGTAAACATTGGTTTTTATGTTGAGTATTTCCTAACGTTTCCAAAAATGTATAGTTTAGCAAATCTACACAAACAGTGAACGAAACTTTCAATATGTACATTATGAACCTTACTTGGAGGCAAAGGCTTTACACACAAGCCACCCAACCCAATCCTATCGGCTTGATCTGTTAGCTAAGCTTGATAGAATCCAAGGTATTATATTCCCATCGACCCAGTCCTATCGGCCTGACCTTAGCTAAGTTGGATAGAATCCAAGGTATTTATATTCCCATCGACCCAATCCTACCGGCCTGACCTAATAGCTAAGCTGGATAGAATCCATGGAAAATCCCAATCGACCCAATCCTATCGGCCTGACCTAATAGCTAAGCTTGATAGAATCCATGGTTTTCATAACCCCATCGACCCAATCCTACCGGCCTGACCTAATAGCTAAGCTGGATAGAATCCACGGTATTCATATAATAATAATAATTGGGGAGGCTAATCATCCTTACTCGCAGCTGGTGTGCTGAATTGCGAAGGATGCAAGTGACACCCAATGACTTTTCATGTGTCACGTCACATTAAAGAACCATTTTTTCAAAAGAACCTAAAAACAAATGTAAACATTGGTTTTTATGTTGAGTATTTCCTAACGTTTCCAAAAATGTATAGTTTAGCAAATCTACACAAACAGTGAACGAAACTTTCAATATGTACATTATGAACCTTACTTGGAGGCAAAGGCTTTACACACAAGCCACCCAACCCAATCCTATCGGCTTGATCTGTTAGCTAAGCTTGATAGAATCCAAGGTATTATATTCCCATCGACCCAGTCCTATCGGCCTGACCTTAGCTAAGTTGGATAGAATCCAAGGTATTTATATTTCCATCGACCCAATCCTACCGGCCTGACCTAATAGCTAAGCTGGATAGAATCCATGGAAAATCCCAATCGACCCAATCCTATCGGCCTGACCTAATAGCTAAGCTTGATAGAATCCATGGTTTTCATAACCCCATCGACCCAATCCTACCGGCCTGACCTAATAGCTAAGCTGGATAGAATCCACGGTATTCATATAATAATAATAATTGGGGAGGCTAATCATCCTTACTCGCAGCTGGTGTGCTGAATTGCGAAGGATGCAAGTGACACCCAATGACTTTTCATGTGTCACGTCACATTAAAGAACCATTTTTTCAAAAGAACCTAAAAACAAATGTAAACATTGGTTTTTATGTTGAGTATTTCCTAACGTTTCCAAAAATGTATAGTTTAGCAAATCTACACAAACAGTGAACGAAACTTTCAATATGTACATTATGAACCTTACTTGGAGGCAAAGGCTTTACATACAAGCCACCCAACCCAATCCTATCGGCTTGATCTGTTAGCTAAGCTTGATAGAATCCAAGGTATTATATTCCCATCGACCCAGTCCTATCGGCCTGACCTTAGCTAAGTTGGATAGAATCCAAGGTATTTATATTCCCATCGACCCAATCCTACCGGCCTGACCTAATAGCTAAGCTGGATAGAATCCATGGAAAATCCCAATCGACCCAATCCTATCGGCCTGACCTAATAGCTAAGCTTGATAGAATCCATGGTTTTCATAACCCCATCGACCCAATCCTACCGGCCTGACCTAATAGCTAAGCTGGATAGAATCCACGGTATTCATATAATAATAATAATTGGGGAGGCTAATCATCCTTACTCGCAGCTGGTGTGCTGAATTGCGAAGGATGCAAGTGACACCCAATGACTTTTCATGTGTCACGTCACATTAAAGAACCATTTTTTCAAAAGAACCTAAAAACAAATGTAAACATTGGTTTTTATGTTGAGTATTTCCTAACGTTTCCAAAAATGTATAGTTTAGCAAATCTACACAAACAGTGAACGAAACTTTCAATATGTACATTATGAACCTTACTTGGAGGCAAAGGCTTTACACACAAGCCACCCAACCCAATCCTATCGGCTTGATCTGTTAGCTAAGCTTGATAGAATCCAAGGTATTATATTCCCATCGACCCAGTCCTATCGGCCTGACCTTAGCTAAGTTGGATAGAATCCAAGGTATTTATATTCCCATCGACCCAATCCTACCGGCCTGACCTAATAGCTAAGCTGGATAGAATCCATGGAAAATCCCAATCGACCCAATCCTATCGGCCTGACCTAATAGCTAAGCTTGATAGAATCCATGGTTTTCATAACCCCATCGACCCAATCCTACCGGCCTGACCTAATAGCTAAGCTGGATAGAATCCACGGTATTCATATAATAATAATAATTGGGGAGGCTAATCATCCTTACTCGCAGCTGGTGTGCTGAATTGCGAAGGATGCAAGTGACACCCAATGACTTTTCATGTGTCACGTCACATTAAAGAACCATTTTTTCAAAAGAACCTAAAAACAAATGTAAACATTGGTTTTTATGTTGAGTATTTCCTAACGTTTCCAAAAATGTATAGTTTAGCAAATCTACACAAACAGTGAACGAAACTTTCAATATGTACATTATGAACCTTACTTGGAGGCAAAGGCTTTACACACAAGCCACCCAACCCAATCCTATCGGCTTGATCTGTTAGCTAAGCTTGATAGAATCCAAGGTATTATATTCCCATCGACCCAGTCCTATCGGCCTGACCTTAGCTAAGTTGGATAGAATCCAAGGTATTTATATTCCCATCGACCCAATCCTACCGGCCTGACCTAATAGCTAAGCTGGATAGAATCCATGGAAAATCCCAATCGACCCAATCCTATCGGCCTGACCTAATAGCTAAGCTTGATAGAATCCATGGTTTTCATAACCCCATCGACCCAATCCTACCGGCCTGACCTAATAGCTAAGCTGAATAGAATCCACGGTATTCATATAATAATAATAATTGGGGAGGCTAATCATCCTTACTCGCAGCTGGTGTGCTGAATTGCGAAGGATGCAAGTGACACCCAATGACTTTTCATGTGTCACGTCACATTAAAGAACCATTTTTTCAAAAGAACCTAAAAACAAATGTAAACATTGGTTTTTATGTTGAGTATTTCCTAACGTTTCCAAAAATGTATAGTTTAGCAAATCTACACAAACAGTGAACGAAACTTTCAATATGTACATTATGAACCTTACTTGGAGGCAAAGGCTTTACACACAAGCCACCCAACCCAATCCTATCGGCTTGATCTGTTAGCTAAGCTTGATAGAATCCAAGGTATTATATTCCCATCGACCCAGTCCTATCGGCCTGACCTTAGCTAAGTTGGATAGAATCCAAGGTATTTATAATCCCATCGACCCAATCCTACCGGCCTGACCTAATAGCTAAGCTGGATAGAATCCATGGAAAATCCCAATCGACCCAATCCTATCGGCCTGACCTAATAGCTAAGCTTGATAGAATCCATGGTTTTCATAACCCCATCGACCCAATCCTACCGGCCTGACCTAATAGCTAAGCTGGATAGAATCCACGGTATTCATATAATAATAATAATTGGGGAGGCTAATCATCCTTACTCGCAGCTGGTGTGCTGAATTGCGAAGGATGCAAGTGACACCCAATGACTTTTCATGTGTCACGTCACATTAAAGAACCATTTTTTCAAAAGAACCTAAAAACAAATGTAAACATTGGTTTTTATGTTGAGTATTTCCTAACGTTTCCAAAAATGTATAGTTTAGCAAATCTACACAAACAGTGAACGAAACTTTCAATATGTACATTATGAACCTTACTTGGAGGCAAAGGCTTTACACACAAGCCACCCAACCCAATCCTATCGGCTTGATCTGTTAGCTAAGCTTGATAGAATCCAAGGTATTATATTCCCATCGACCCAGTCCTATCGGCCTGACCTTAGCTAAGTTGGATAGAATCCAAGGTATTTATATTCCCATCGACCCAATCCTACCGGCCTGACCTAATAGCTAAGCTGGATAGAATCCATGGAAAATCCCAATCGACCCAATCCTATCGGCCTGACCTAATAGCTAAGCTTGATAGAATCCATGGTTTTCATAACCCCATCGACCCAATCCTACCGGCCTGACCTAATAGCTAAGCTGGATAGAATCCACGGTATTCATATAATAATAATAATTGGGGAGGCTAATCATCCTTACTCGCAGCTGGTGTGCTGAATTGCGAAGGATGCAAGTGACACCCAATGACTTTTCATGTGTCACGTCACATTAAAGAACCATTTTTTCAAAAGAACCTAAAAACAAATGTAAACATTGGTTTTTATGTTGAGTATTTCCTAACGTTTCCAAAAATGTATAGTTTAGCAAATCTACACAAACAGTGAACGAAACTTTCAATATGTACATTATGAACCTTACTTGGAGGCAAAGGCTTTACACACAAGCCACCCAACCCAATCCTATCGGCTTGATCTGTTAGCTAAGCTTGATAGAATCCAAGGTATTATATTCCCATCGACCCAGTCCTATCGGCCTGACCTTAGCTAAGTTGGATAGAATCCAAGGTATTTATATTCCCATCGACCCAATCCTACCGGCCTGACCTAATAGCTAAGCTGGATAGAATCCATGGAAAATCCCAATCGACCCAATCCTATCGGCCTGACCTAATAGCTAAGCTTGATAGAATCCATGGTTTTCATAACCCCATCGACCCAATCCTACCGGCCTGACCTAATAGCTAAGCTGGATAGAATCCACGGTATTCATATAATAATAATAATTGGGGAGGCTAATCATCCTTACTCGCAGCTGGTGTGCTGAATTGCGAAGGATGCAAGTGACACCCAATGACTTTTCATGTGTCACGTCACATTAAAGAACCATTTTTTCAAAAGAACCTAAAAACAAATGTAAACATTGGTTTTTATGTTGAGTATTTCCTAACGTTTCCAAAAATGTATAGTTTAGCAAATCTACACAAACAGTGAACGAAACTTTCAATATGTACATTATGAACCTTACTTGGAGGCAAAGGCTTTACACACAAGCCACCCAACCCAATCCTATCGGCTTGATCTGTTAGCTAAGCTTGATAGAATCCAAGGTATTATATTCCCATCGACCCAGTCCTATCGGCCTGACCTTAGCTAAGTTGGATAGAATCCAAGGTATTTATATTCCCATCGACCCAATCCTACCGGCCTGACCTAATAGCTAAGCTGGATAGAATCCATGGAAAATCCCAATCGACCCAATCCTATCGGCCTGACCTAATAGCTAAGCTTGATAGAATCCATGGTTTTCATAACCCCATCGACCCAATCCTACCGGCCTGACCTAATAGCTAAGCTGGATAGAATCCACGGTATTCATATAATAATAATAATTGGGGAGGCTAATCATCCTTACTCGCAGCTGGTGTGCTGAATTGCGAAGGATGCAAGTGACACCCAATGACTTTTCATGTGTCACGTCACATTAAAGAACCATTTTTTCAAAAGAACCTAAAAACAAATGTAAACATTGGTTTTTATGTTGAGTATTTCCTAACGTTTCCAAAAATGTATAGTTTAGCAAATCTACACAAACAGTGAACGAAACTTTCAATATGTACATTATGAACCTTACTTGGAGGCAAAGGCTTTACACACAAGCCACCCAACCCAATCCTATCGGCTTGATCTGTTAGCTAAGCTTGATAGAATCCAAGGTATTATATTCCCATCGACCCAGTCCTATCGGCCTGACCTTAGCTAAGTTGGATAGAATCCAAGGTATTTATATTCCCATCGACCCAATCCTACCGGCCTGACCTAATAGCTAAGCTGGATAGAATCCATGGAAAATCCCAATCGACCCAATCCTATCGGCCTGACCTAATAGCTAAGCTTGATAGAATCCATGGTTTTCATAACCCCATCGACCCAATCCTACCGGCCTGACCTAATAGCTAAGCTGGATAGAATCCACGGTATTCATATAATAATAATAATTGGGGAGGCTAATCATCCTTACTCGCAGCTGGTGTGCTGAATTGCGAAGGATGCAAGTGACACCCAATGACTTTTCATGTGTCACGTCACATTAAAGAACCATTTTTTCAAAAGAACCTAAAAACAAATGTAAACATTGGTTTTTATGTTGAGTATTTCCTAACGTTTCCAAAAATGTATAGTTTAGCAAATCTACACAAACAGTGAACGAAACTTTCAATATGTACATTATGAACCTTACTTGGAGGCAAAGGCTTTACACACAAGCCACCCAACCCAATCCTATCGGCTTGATCTGTTAGCTAAGCTTGATAGAATCCAAGGTATTATATTCCCATCGACCCAGTCCTATCGGCCTGACCTTAGCTAAGTTGGATAGAATCCAAGGTATTTATATTCCCATCGACCCAATCCTACCGGCCTGACCTAATAGCTAAGCTGGATAGAATCCATGGAAAATCCCAATCGACCCAATCCTATCGGCCTGACCTAATAGCTAAGCTTGATAGAATCCATGGTTTTCATAACCCCATCGACCCAATCCTACCGGCCTGACCTAATAGCTAAGCTGGATAGAATCCACGGTATTCATATAATAATAATAATTGGGGAGGCTAATCATCCTTACTCGCAGCTGGTGTGCTGAATTGCGAAGGATGCAAGTGACACCCAATGACTTTTCATGTGTCACGTCACATTAAAGAACCATTTTTTCAAAAGAACCTAAAAACAAATGTAAACATTGGTTTTTATGTTGAGTATTTCCTAACGTTTCCAAAAATGTATAGTTTAGCAAATCTACACAAACAGTGAACGAAACTTTCAATATGTACATTATGAACCTTACTTGGAGGCAAAGGCTTTACACACAAGCCACCCAACCCAATCCTATCGGCTTGATCTGTTAGCTAAGCTTGATAGAATCCAAGGTATTATATTCCCATCGACCCAGTCCTATCGGCCTGACCTTAGCTAAGTTGGATAGAATCCAAGGTATTTATATTCCCATCGACCCAATCCTACCGGCCTGACCTAATAGCTAAGCTGGATAGAATCCATGGAAAATCCCAATCGACCCAATCCTATCGGCCTGACCTAATAGCTAAGCTTGATAGAATCCATGGTTTTCATAACCCCATCGACCCAATCCTACCGGCCTGACCTAATAGCTAAGCTGGATAGAATCCACGGTATTCATATAATAATAATAATTGGGGAGGCTAATCATCCTTACTCGCAGCTGGTGTGCTGAATTGCGAAGGATGCAAGTGACACCCAATGACTTTTCATGTGTCACGTCACATTAAAGAACCATTTTTTCAAAAGAACCTAAAAACAAATGTAAACATTGGTTTTTATGTTGAGTATTTCCTAACGTTTCCAAAAATGTATAGTTTAGCAAATCTACACAAACAGTGAACGAAACTTTCAATATGTACATTATGAACCTTACTTGGAGGCAAAGGCTTTACACACAAGCCACCCAACCCAATCCTATCGGCTTGATCTGTTAGCTAAGCTTGATAGAATCCAAGGTATTATATTCCCATCGACCCAGTCCTATCGGCCTGACCTTAGCTAAGTTGGATAGAATCCAAGGTATTTATATTCCCATCGACCCAATCCTACCGGCCTGACCTAATAGCTAAGCTGGATAGAATCCATGGAAAATCCCAATCGACCCAATCCTATCGGCCTGACCTAATAGCTAAGCTTGATAGAATCCATGGTTTTCATAACCCCATCGACCCAATCCTACCGGCCTGACCTAATAGCTAAGCTGGATAGAATCCACGGTATTCATATAATAATAATAATTGGGGAGGCTAATCATCCTTACTCGCAGCTGGTGTGCTGAATTGCGAAGGATGCAAGTGACACCCAATGACTTTTCATGTGTCACGTCACATTAAAGAACCATTTTTTCAAAAGAACCTAAAAACAAATGTAAACATTGGTTTTTATGTTGAGTATTTCCTAACGTTTCCAAAAATGTATAGTTTAGCAAATCTACACAAACAGTGAACGAAACTTTCAATATGTACATTATGAACCTTACTTGGAGGCAAAGGCTTTACACACAAGCCACCCAACCCAATCCTATCGGCTTGATCTGTTAGCTAAGCTTGATAGAATCCAAGGTATTATATTCCCATCGACCCAGTCCTATCGGCCTGACCTTAGCTAAGTTGGATAGAATCCAAGGTATTTATATTCCCATCGACCCAATCCTACCGGCCTGACCTAATAGCTAAGCTGGATAGAATCCATGGAAAATCCCAATCGACCCAATCCTATCGGCCTGACCTAATAGCTAAGCTTGATAGAATCCATGGTTTTCATAACCCCATCGACCCAATCCTACCGGCCTGACCTAATAGCTAAGCTGGATAGAATCCACGGTATTCATATAATAATAATAATTGGGGAGGCTAATCATCCTTACTCGCAGCTGGTGTGCTGAATTGCGAAGGATGCAAGTGACACCCAATGACTTTTCATGTGTCACGTCACATTAAAGAACCATTTTTTCAAAAGAACCTAAAAACAAATGTAAACATTGGTTTTTATGTTGAGTATTTCCTAACGTTTCCAAAAATGTATAGTTTAGCAAATCTACACAAACAGTGAACGAAACTTTCAATATGTACATTATGAACCTTACTTGGAGGCAAAGGCTTTACACACAAGCCACCCAACCCAATCCTATCGGCTTGATCTGTTAGCTAAGCTTGATAGAATCCAAGGTATTATATTCCCATCGACCCAGTCCTATCGGCCTGACCTTAGCTAAGTTGGATAGAATCCAAGGTATTTATATTCCCATCGACCCAATCCTACCGGCCTGACCTAATAGCTAAGCTGGATAGAATCCATGGAAAATCCCAATCGACCCAATCCTATCGGCCTGACCTAATAGCTAAGCTTGATAGAATCCATGGTTTTCATAACCCCATCGACCCAATCCTACCGGCCTGACCTAATAGCTAAGCTGGATAGAATCCACGGTATTCATATAATAATAATAATTGGGGAGGCTAATCATCCTTACTCGCAGCTGGTGTGCTGAATTGCGAAGGATGCAAGTGACACCCAATGACTTTTCATGTGTCACGTCACATTAAAGAACCATTTTTTCAAAAGAACCTAAAAACAAATGTAAACATTGGTTTTTATGTTGAGTATTTCCTAACGTTTCCAAAAATGTATAGTTTAGCAAATCTACACAAACAGTGAACGAAACTTTCAATATGTACATTATGAACCTTACTTGGAGGCAAAGGCTTTACACACAAGCCACCCAACCCAATCCTATCGGCTTGATCTGTTAGCTAAGCTTGATAGAATCCAAGGTATTATATTCCCATCGACCCAGTCCTATCGGCCTGACCTTAGCTAAGTTGGATAGAATCCAAGGTATTTATATTCCCATCGACCCAATCCTACCGGCCTGACCTAATAGCTAAGCTGGATAGAATCCATGGAAAATCCCAATCGACCCAATCCTATCGGCCTGACCTAATAGCTAAGCTTGATAGAATCCATGGTTTTCATAACCCCATCGACCCAATCCTACCGGCCTGACCTAATAGCTAAGCTGGATAGAATCCACGGTATTCATATAATAATAATAATTGGGGAGGCTAATCATCCTTACTCGCAGCTGGTGTGCTGAATTGCGAAGGATGCAAGTGACACCCAATGACTTTTCATGTGTCACGTCACATTAAAGAACCATTTTTTCAAAAGAACCTAAAAACAAATGTAAACATTGGTTTTTATGTTGAGTATTTCCTAACGTTTCCAAAAATGTATAGTTTAGCAAATCTACACAAACAGTGAACGAAACTTTCAATATGTACATTATGAACCTTACTTGGAGGCAAAGGCTTTACACACAAGCCACCCAACCCAATCCTATCGGCTTGATCTGTTAGCTAAGCTTGATAGAATCCAAGGTATTATATTCCCATCGACCCAGTCCTATCGGCCTGACCTTAGCTAAGTTGGATAGAATCCAAGGTATTTATATTCCCATCGACCCAATCCTACCGGCCTGACCTAATAGCTAAGCTGGATAGAATCCATGGAAAATCCCAATCGACCCAATCCTATCGGCCTGACCTAATAGCTAAGCTTGATAGAATCCATGGTTTTCATAACCCCATCGACCCAATCCTACCGGCCTGACCTAATAGCTAAGCTGGATAGAATCCACGGTATTCATATAATAATAATAATTGGGGAGGCTAATCATCCTTACTCGCAGCTGGTGTGCTGAATTGCGAAGGATGCAAGTGACACCCAATGACTTTTCATGTGTCACGTCACATTAAAGAACCATTTTTTCAAAAGAACCTAAAAACAAATGTAAACATTGGTTTTTATGTTGAGTATTTCCTAACGTTTCCAAAAATGTATAGTTTAGCAAATCTACACAAACAGTGAACGAAACTTTCAATATGTACATTATGAACCTTACTTGGAGGCAAAGGCTTTACACACAAGCCACCCAACCCAATCCTATCGGCTTGATCTGTTAGCTAAGCTTGATAGAATCCAAGGTATTATATTCCCATCGACCCAGTCCTATCGGCCTGACCTTAGCTAAGTTGGATAGAATCCAAGGTATTTATATTCCCATCGACCCAATCCTACCGGCCTGACCTAATAGCTAAGCTGGATAGAATCCATGGAAAATCCCAATCGACCCAATCCTATCGGCCTGACCTAATAGCTAAGCTTGATAGAATCCATGGTTTTCATAACCCCATCGACCCAATCCTACCGGCCTGACCTAATAGCTAAGCTGGATAGAATCCACGGTATTCATATAATAATAATAATTGGGGAGGCTAATCATCCTTACTCGCAGCTGGTGTGCTGAATTGCGAAGGATGCAAGTGACACCCAATGACTTTTCATGTGTCACGTCACATTAAAGAACCATTTTTTCAAAAGAACCTAAAAACAAATGTAAACATTGGTTTTTATGTTGAGTATTTCCTAACGTTTCCAAAAATGTATAGTTTAGCAAATCTACACAAACAGTGAACGAAACTTTCAATATGTACATTATGAACCTTACTTGGAGGCAAAGGCTTTACACACAAGCCACCCAACCCAATCCTATCGGCTTGATCTGTTAGCTAAGCTTGATAGAATCCAAGGTATTATATTCCCATCGACCCAGTCCTATCGGCCTGACCTTAGCTAAGTTGGATAGAATCCAAGGTATTTATATTCCCATCGACCCAATCCTACCGGCCTGACCTAATAGCTAAGCTGGATAGAATCCATGGAAAATCCCAATCGACCCAATCCTATCGGCCTGACCTAATAGCTAAGCTTGATAGAATCCATGGTTTTCATAACCCCATCGACCCAATCCTACCGGCCTGACCTAATAGCTAAGCTGGATAGAATCCACGGTATTCATATAATAATAATAATTGGGGAGGCTAATCATCCTTACTCGCAGCTGGTGTGCTGAATTGCGAAGGATGCAAGTGACACCCAATGACTTTTCATGTGTCACGTCACATTAAAGAACCATTTTTTCAAAAGAACCTAAAAACAAATGTAAACATTGGTTTTTATGTTGAGTATTTCCTAACGTTTCCAAAAATGTATAGTTTAGCAAATCTACACAAACAGTGAACGAAACTTTCAATATGTACATTATGAACCTTACTTGGAGGCAAAGGCTTTACACACAAGCCACCCAACCCAATCCTATCGGCTTGATCTGTTAGCTAAGCTTGATAGAATCCAAGGTATTATATTCCCATCGACCCAGTCCTATCGGCCTGACCTTAGCTAAGTTGGATAGAATCCAAGGTATTTATATTCCCATCGACCCAATCCTACCGGCCTGACCTAATAGCTAAGCTGGATAGAATCCATGGAAAATCCCAATCGACCCAATCCTATCGGCCTGACCTAATAGCTAAGCTTGATAGAATCCATGGTTTTCATAACCCCATCGACCCAATCCTACCGGCCTGACCTAATAGCTAAGCTGGATAGAATCCACGGTATTCATATAATAATAATAATTGGGGAGGCTAATCATCCTTACTCGCAGCTGGTGTGCTGAATTGCGAAGGATGCAAGTGACACCCAATGACTTTTCATGTGTCACGTCACATTAAAGAACCATTTTTTCAAAAGAACCTAAAAACAAATGTAAACATTGGTTTTTATGTTGAGTATTTCCTAACGTTTCCAAAAATGTATAGTTTAGCAAATCTACACAAACAGTGAACGAAACTTTCAATATGTACATTATGAACCTTACTTGGAGGCAAAGGCTTTACACACAAGCCACCCAACCCAATCCTATCGGCTTGATCTGTTAGCTAAGCTTGATAGAATCCAAGGTATTATATTCCCATCGACCCAGTCCTATCGGCCTGACCTTAGCTAAGTTGGATAGAATCCAAGGTATTTATATTCCCATCGACCCAATCCTACCGGCCTGACCTAATAGCTAAGCTGGATAGAATCCATGGAAAATCCCAATCGACCCAATCCTATCGGCCTGACCTAATAGCTAAGCTTGATAGAATCCATGGTTTTCATAACCCCATCGACCCAATCCTACCGGCCTGACCTAATAGCTAAGCTGGATAGAATCCACGGTATTCATATAATAATAATAATTGGGGAGGCTAATCATCCTTACTCGCAGCTGGTGTGCTGAATTGCGAAGGATGCAAGTGACACCCAATGACTTTTCATGTGTCACGTCACATTAAAGAACCATTTTTTCAAAAGAACCTAAAAACAAATGTAAACATTGGTTTTTATGTTGAGTATTTCCTAACGTTTCCAAAAATGTATAGTTTAGCAAATCTACACAAACAGTGAACGAAACTTTCAATATGTACATTATGAACCTTACTTGGAGGCAAAGGCTTTACACACAAGCCACCCAACCCAATCCTATCGGCTTGATCTGTTAGCTAAGCTTGATAGAATCCAAGGTATTATATTCCCATCGACCCAGTCCTATCGGCCTGACCTTAGCTAAGTTGGATAGAATCCAAGGTATTTATATTCCCATCGACCCAATCCTACCGGCCTGACCTAATAGCTAAGCTGGATAGAATCCATGGAAAATCCCAATCGACCCAATCCTATCGGCCTGACCTAATAGCTAAGCTTGATAGAATCCATGGTTTTCATAACCCCATCGACCCAATCCTACCGGCCTGACCTAATAGCTAAGCTGGATAGAATCCACGGTATTCATATAATAATAATAATTGGGGAGGCTAATCATCCTTACTCGCAGCTGGTGTGCTGAATTGCGAAGGATGCAAGTGACACCCAATGACTTTTCATGTGTCACGTCACATTAAAGAACCATTTTTTCAAAAGAACCTAAAAACAAATGTAAACATTGGTTTTTATGTTGAGTATTTCCTAACGTTTCCAAAAATGTATAGTTTAGCAAATCTACACAAACAGTGAACGAAACTTTCAATATGTACATTATGAACCTTACTTGGAGGCAAAGGCTTTACACACAAGCCACCCAACCCAATCCTATCGGCTTGATCTGTTAGCTAAGCTTGATAGAATCCAAGGTATTATATTCCCATCGACCCAGTCCTATCGGCCTGACCTTAGCTAAGTTGGATAGAATCCAAGGTATTTATATTCCCATCGACCCAATCCTACCGGCCTGACCTAATAGCTAAGCTGGATAGAATCCATGGAAAATCCCAATCGACCCAATCCTATCGGCCTGACCTAATAGCTAAGCTTGATAGAATCCATGGTTTTCATAACCCCATCGACCCAATCCTACCGGCCTGACCTAATAGCTAAGCTGGATAGAATCCACGGTATTCATATAATAATAATAATTGGGGAGGCTAATCATCCTTACTCGCAGCTGGTGTGCTGAATTGCGAAGGATGCAAGTGACACCCAATGACTTTTCATGTGTCACGTCACATTAAAGAACCATTTTTTCAAAAGAACCTAAAAACAAATGTAAACATTGGTTTTTATGTTGAGTATTTCCTAACGTTTCCAAAAATGTATAGTTTAGCAAATCTACACAAACAGTGAACGAAACTTTCAATATGTACATTATGAACCTTACTTGGAGGCAAAGGCTTTACACACAAGCCACCCAACCCAATCCTATCGGCTTGATCTGTTAGCTAAGCTTGATAGAATCCAAGGTATTATATTCCCATCGACCCAGTCCTATCGGCCTGACCTTAGCTAAGTTGGATAGAATCCAAGGTATTTATATTCCCATCGACCCAATCCTACCGGCCTGACCTAATAGCTAAGCTGGATAGAATCCATGGAAAATCCCAATCGACCCAATCCTATCGGCCTGACCTAATAGCTAAGCTTGATAGAATCCATGGTTTTCATAACCCCATCGACCCAATCCTACCGGCCTGACCTAATAGCTAAGCTGGATAGAATCCACGGTATTCATATAATAATAATAATTGGGGAGGCTAATCATCCTTACTCGCAGCTGGTGTGCTGAATTGCGAAGGATGCAAGTGACACCCAATGACTTTTCATGTGTCACGTCACATTAAAGAACCATTTTTTCAAAAGAACCTAAAAACAAATGTAAACATTGGTTTTTATGTTGAGTATTTCCTAACGTTTCCAAAAATGTATAGTTTAGCAAATCTACACAAACAGTGAACGAAACTTTCAATATGTACATTATGAACCTTACTTGGAGGCAAAGGCTTTACACACAAGCCACCCAACCCAATCCTATCGGCTTGATCTGTTAGCTAAGCTTGATAGAATCCAAGGTATTATATTCCCATCGACCCAGTCCTATCGGCCTGACCTTAGCTAAGTTGGATAGAATCCAAGGTATTTATATTCCCATCGACCCAATCCTACCGGCCTGACCTAATAGCTAAGCTGGATAGAATCCATGGAAAATCCCAATCGACCCAATCCTATCGGCCTGACCTAATAGCTAAGCTTGATAGAATCCATGGTTTTCATAACCCCATCGACCCAATCCTACCGGCCTGACCTAATAGCTAAGCTGGATAGAATCCACGGTATTCATATAATAATAATAATTGGGGAGGCTAATCATCCTTACTCGCAGCTGGTGTGCTGAATTGCGAAGGATGCAAGTGACACCCAATGACTTTTCATGTGTCACGTCACATTAAAGAACCATTTTTTCAAAAGAACCTAAAAACAAATGTAAACATTGGTTTTTATGTTGAGTATTTCCTAACGTTTCCAAAAATGTATAGTTTAGCAAATCTACACAAACAGTGAACGAAACTTTCAATATGTACATTATGAACCTTACTTGGAGGCAAAGGCTTTACACACAAGCCACCCAACCCAATCCTATCGGCTTGATCTGTTAGCTAAGCTTGATAGAATCCAAGGTATTATATTCCCATCGACCCAGTCCTATCGGCCTGACCTTAGCTAAGTTGGATAGAATCCAAGGTATTTATATTCCCATCGACCCAATCCTACCGGCCTGACCTAATAGCTAAGCTGGATAGAATCCATGGAAAATCCCAATCGACCCAATCCTATCGGCCTGACCTAATAGCTAAGCTTGATAGAATCCATGGTTTTCATAACCCCATCGACCCAATCCTACCGGCCTGACCTAATAGCTAAGCTGGATAGAATCCACGGTATTCATATAATAATAATAATTGGGGAGGCTAATCATCCTTACTCGCAGCTGGTGTGCTGAATTGCGAAGGATGCAAGTGACACCCAATGACTTTTCATGTGTCACGTCACATTAAAGAACCATTTTTTCAAAAGAACCTAAAAACAAATGTAAACATTGGTTTTTATGTTGAGTATTTCCTAACGTTTCCAAAAATGTATAGTTTAGCAAATCTACACAAACAGTGAACGAAACTTTCAATATGTACATTATGAACCTTACTTGGAGGCAAAGGCTTTACACACAAGCCACCCAACCCAATCCTATCGGCTTGATCTGTTAGCTAAGCTTGATAGAATCCAAGGTATTATATTCCCATCGACCCAGTCCTATCGGCCTGACCTTAGCTAAGTTGGATAGAATCCAAGGTATTTATATTCCCATCGACCCAATCCTACCGGCCTGACCTAATAGCTAAGCTGGATAGAATCCATGGAAAATCCCAATCGACCCAATCCTATCGGCCTGACCTAATAGCTAAGCTTGATAGAATCCATGGTTTTCATAACCCCATCGACCCAATCCTACCGGCCTGACCTAATAGCTAAGCTGGATAGAATCCACGGTATTCATATAATAATAATAATTGGGGAGGCTAATCATCCTTACTCGCAGCTGGTGTGCTGAATTGCGAAGGATGCAAGTGACACCCAATGACTTTTCATGTGTCACGTCACATTAAAGAACCATTTTTTCAAAAGAACCTAAAAACAAATGTAAACATTGGTTTTTATGTTGAGTATTTCCTAACGTTTCCAAAAATGTATAGTTTAGCAAATCTACACAAACAGTGAACGAAACTTTCAATATGTACATTATGAACCTTACTTGGAGGCAAAGGCTTTACACACAAGCCACCCAACCCAATCCTATCGGCTTGATCTGTTAGCTAAGCTTGATAGAATCCAAGGTATTATATTCCCATCGACCCAGTCCTATCGGCCTGACCTTAGCTAAGTTGGATAGAATCCAAGGTATTTATATTCCCATCGACCCAATCCTACCGGCCTGACCTAATAGCTAAGCTGGATAGAATCCATGGAAAATCCCAATCGACCCAATCCTATCGGCCTGACCTAATAGCTAAGCTTGATAGAATCCATGGTTTTCATAACCCCATCGACCCAATCCTACCGGCCTGACCTAATAGCTAAGCTGGATAGAATCCACGGTATTCATATAATAATAAAAATTGGGGAGGCTAATCATCCTTACTCGCAGCTGGTGTGCTGAATTGCGAAGGATGCAAGTGACACCCAATGACTTTTCATGTGTCACGTCACATTAAAGAACCATTTTTTCAAAAGAACCTAAAAACAAATGTAAACATTGGTTTTTATGTTGAGTATTTCCTAACGTTTCCAAAAATGTATAGTTTAGCAAATCTACACAAACAGTGAACGAAACTTTCAATATGTACATTATGAACCTTACTTGGAGGCAAAGGCTTTACACACAAGCCACCCAACCCAATCCTATCGGCTTGATCTGTTAGCTAAGCTTGATAGAATCCAAGGTATTATATTCCCATCGACCCAGTCCTATCGGCCTGACCTTAGCTAAGTTGGATAGAATCCAAGGTATTTATATTCCCATCGACCCAATCCTACCGGCCTGACCTAATAGCTAAGCTGGATAGAATCCATGGAAAATCCCAATCGACCCAATCCTATCGGCCTGACCTAATAGCTAAGCTTGATAGAATCCATGGTTTTCATAACCCCATCGACCCAATCCTACCGGCCTGACCTAATAGCTAAGCTGGATAGAATCCACGGTATTCATATAATAATAATAATTGGGGAGGCTAATCATCCTTACTCGCAGCTGGTGTGCTGAATTGCGAAGGATGCAAGTGACACCCAATGACTTTTCATGTGTCACGTCACATTAAAGAACCATTTTTTCAAAAGAACCTAAAAACAAATGTAAACATTGGTTTTTATGTTGAGTATTTCCTAACGTTTCCAAAAATGTATAGTTTAGCAAATCTACACAAACAGTGAACGAAACTTTCAATATGTACATTATGAACCTTACTTGGAGGCAAAGGCTTTACACACAAGCCACCCAACCCAATCCTATCGGCTTGATCTGTTAGCTAAGCTTGATAGAATCCAAGGTATTATATTCCCATCGACCCAGTCCTATCGGCCTGACCTTAGCTAAGTTGGATAGAATCCAAGGTATTTATATTCCCATCGACCCAATCCTACCGGCCTGACCTAATAGCTAAGCTGGATAGAATCCATGGAAAATCCCAATCGACCCAATCCTATCGGCCTGACCTAATAGCTAAGCTTGATAGAATCCATGGTTTTCATAACCCCATCGACCCAATCCTACCGGCCTGACCTAATAGCTAAGCTGGATAGAATCCACGGTATTCATATAATAATAATAATTGGGGAGGCTAATCATCCTTACTCGCAGCTGGTGTGCTGAATTGCGAAGGATGCAAGTGACACCCAATGACTTTTCATGTGTCACGTCACATTAAAGAACCATTTTTTCAAAAGAACCTAAAAACAAATGTAAACATTGGTTTTTATGTTGAGTATTTCCTAACGTTTCCAAAAATGTATAGTTTAGCAAATCTACACAAACAGTGAACGAAACTTTCAATATGTACATTATGAACCTTACTTGGAGGCAAAGGCTTTACACACAAGCCACCCAACCCAATCCTATCGGCTTGATCTGTTAGCTAAGCTTGATAGAATCCAAGGTATTATATTCCCATCGACCCAGTCCTATCGGCCTGACCTTAGCTAAGTTGGATAGAATCCAAGGTATTTATATTCCCATCGACCCAATCCTACCGGCCTGACCTAATAGCTAAGCTGGATAGAATCCATGGAAAATCCCAATCGACCCAATCCTATCGGCCTGACCTAATAGCTAAGCTTGATAGAATCCATGGTTTTCATAACCCCATCGACCCAATCCTACCGGCCTGACCTAATAGCTAAGCTGGATAGAATCCACGGTATTCATATAATAATAATAATTGGGGAGGCTAATCATCCTTACTCGCAGCTGGTGTGCTGAATTGCGAAGGATGCAAGTGACACCCAATGACTTTTCATGTGTCACGTCACATTAAAGAACCATTTTTTCAAAAGAACCTAAAAACAAATGTAAACATTGGTTTTTATGTTGAGTATTTCCTAACGTTTCCAAAAATGTATAGTTTAGCAAATCTACACAAACAGTGAACGAAACTTTCAATATGTACATTATGAACCTTACTTGGAGGCAAAGGCTTTACACACAAGCCACCCAACCCAATCCTATCGGCTTGATCTGTTAGCTAAGCTTGATAGAATCCAAGGTATTATATTCCCATCGACCCAGTCCTATCGGCCTGACCTTAGCTAAGTTGGATAGAATCCAAGGTATTTATATTCCCATCGACCCAATCCTACCGGCCTGACCTAATAGCTAAGCTGGATAGAATCCATGGAAAATCCCAATCGACCCAATCCTATCGGCCTGACCTAATAGCTAAGCTTGATAGAATCCATGGTTTTCATAACCCCATCGACCCAATCCTACCGGCCTGACCTAATAGCTAAGCTGGATAGAATCCACGGTATTCATATAATAATAATAATTGGGGAGGCTAATCATCCTTACTCGCAGCTGGTGTGCTGAATTGCGAAGGATGCAAGTGACACCCAATGACTTTTCATGTGTCACGTCACATTAAAGAACCATTTTTTCAAAAGAACCTAAAAACAAATGTAAACATTGGTTTTTATGTTGAGTATTTCCTAACGTTTCCAAAAATGTATAGTTTAGCAAATCTACACAAACAGTGAACGAAACTTTCAATATGTACATTATGAACCTTACTTGGAGGCAAAGGCTTTACACACAAGCCACCCAACCCAATCCTATCGGCTTGATCTGTTAGCTAAGCTTGATAGAATCCAAGGTATTATATTCCCATCGACCCAGTCCTATCGGCCTGACCTTAGCTAAGTTGGATAGAATCCAAGGTATTTATATTCCCATCGACCCAATCCTACCGGCCTGACCTAATAGCTAAGCTGGATAGAATCCATGGAAAATCCCAATCGACCCAATCCTATCGGCCTGACCTAATAGCTAAGCTTGATAGAATCCATGGTTTTCATAACCCCATCGACCCAATCCTACCGGCCTGACCTAATAGCTAAGCTGGATAGAATCCACGGTATTCATATAATAATAATAATTGGGGAGGCTAATCATCCTTACTCGCAGCTGGTGTGCTGAATTGCGAAGGATGCAAGTGACACCCAATGACTTTTCATGTGTCACGTCACATTAAAGAACCATTTTTTCAAAAGAACCTAAAAACAAATGTAAACATTGGTTTTTATGTTGAGTATTTCCTAACGTTTCCAAAAATGTATAGTTTAGCAAATCTACACAAACAGTGAACGAAACTTTCAATATGTACATTATGAACCTTACTTGGAGGCAAAGGCTTTACACACAAGCCACCCAACCCAATCCTATCGGCTTGATCTGTTAGCTAAGCTTGATAGAATCCAAGGTATTATATTCCCATCGACCCAGTCCTATCGGCCTGACCTTAGCTAAGTTGGATAGAATCCAAGGTATTTATATTCCCATCGACCCAATCCTACC
Source organism: Crossaster papposus (assembly GCA_037893245.1). NCBI lineage: Eukaryota > Metazoa > Echinodermata > Asteroidea > Velatida > Solasteridae > Crossaster > Crossaster papposus. The sequence continues at coordinate 2,309,608 of JBAIAA010000049.1, read as the reverse complement.
GGCCTGACCTAATAGCTAAGCTGGATAGAATCCATGGAAAATCCCAATCGACCCAATCCTATCGGCCTGACCTAATAGCTAAGCTTGATAGAATCCATGGTTTTCATAACCCCATCGACCCAATCCTACCGGCCTGACCTAATAGCTAAGCTGGATAGAATCCACGGTATTCATATAATAATAATAATTGGGGAGGCTAATCATCCTTACTCGCAGCTGGTGTGCTGAATTGCGAAGGATGCAAGTGACACCCAATGACTTTTCATGTGTCACGTCACATTAAAGAACCATTTTTTCAAAAGAACCTAAAAACAAATGTAAACATTGGTTTTTATGTTGAGTATTTCCTAACGTTTCCAAAAATGTATAGTTTAGCAAATCTACACAAACAGTGAACGAAACTTTCAATATGTACATTATGAACCTTACTTGGAGGCAAAGGCTTTACACACAAGCCACCCAACCCAATCCTATCGGCTTGATCTGTTAGCTAAGCTTGATAGAATCCAAGGTATTATATTCCCATCGACCCAGTCCTATCGGCCTGACCTTAGCTAAGTTGGATAGAATCCAAGGTATTTATATTCCCATCGACCCAATCCTACCGGCCTGACCTAATAGCTAAGCTGGATAGAATCCATGGAAAATCCCAATCGACCCAATCCTATCGGCCTGACCTAATAGCTAAGCTTGATAGAATCCATGGTTTTCATAACCCCATCGACCCAATCCTACCGGCCTGACCTAATAGCTAAGCTGGATAGAATCCACGGTATTCATATAATAATAATAATTGGGGAGGCTAATCATCCTTACTCGCAGCTGGTGTGCTGAATTGCGAAGGATGCAAGTGACACCCAATGACTTTTCATGTGTCACGTCACATTAAAGAACCATTTTTTCAAAAGAACCTAAAAACAAATGTAAACATTGGTTTTTATGTTGAGTATTTCCTAACGTTTCCAAAAATGTATAGTTTAGCAAATCTACACAAACAGTGAACGAAACTTTCAATATGTACATTATGAACCTTACTTGGAGGCAAAGGCTTTACACACAAGCCACCCAACCCAATCCTATCGGCTTGATCTGTTAGCTAAGCTTGATAGAATCCAAGGTATTATATTCCCATCGACCCAGTCCTATCGGCCTGACCTTAGCTAAGTTGGATAGAATCCAAGGTATTTATATTCCCATCGACCCAATCCTACCGGCCTGACCTAATAGCTAAGCTGGATAGAATCCATGGAAAATCCCAATCGACCCAATCCTATCGGCCTGACCTAATAGCTAAGCTTGATAGAATCCATGGTTTTCATAACCCCATCGACCCAATCCTACCGGCCTGACCTAATAGCTAAGCTGGATAGAATCCACGGTATTCATATAATAATAATAATTGGGGAGGCTAATCATCCTTACTCGCAGCTGGTGTGCTGAATTGCGAAGGATGCAAGTGACACCCAATGACTTTTCATGTGTCACGTCACATTAAAGAACCATTTTTTCAAAAGAACCTAAAAACAAATGTAAACATTGGTTTTTATGTTGAGTATTTCCTAACGTTTCCAAAAATGTATAGTTTAGCAAATCTACACAAACAGTGAACGAAACTTTCAATATGTACATTATGAACCTTACTTGGAGGCAAAGGCTTTACACACAAGCCACCCAACCCAATCCTATCGGCTTGATCTGTTAGCTAAGCTTGATAGAATCCAAGGTATTATATTCCCATCGACCCAGTCCTATCGGCCTGACCTTAGCTAAGTTGGATAGAATCCAAGGTATTTATATTCCCATCGACCCAATCCTACCGGCCTGACCTAATAGCTAAGCTGGATAGAATCCATGGAAAATCCCAATCGACCCAATCCTATCGGCCTGACCTAATAGCTAAGCTTGATAGAATCCATGGTTTTCATAACCCCATCGACCCAATCCTACCGGCCTGACCTAATAGCTAAGCTGGATAGAATCCACGGTATTCATATAATAATAATAATTGGGGAGGCTAATCATCCTTACTCGCAGCTGGTGTGCTGAATTGCGAAGGATGCAAGTGACACCCAATGACTTTTCATGTGTCACGTCACATTAAAGAACCATTTTTTCAAAAGAACCTAAAAACAAATGTAAACATTGGTTTTTATGTTGAGTATTTCCTAACGTTTCCAAAAATGTATAGTTTAGCAAATCTACACAAACAGTGAACGAAACTTTCAATATGTACATTATGAACCTTACTTGGAGGCAAAGGCTTTACACACAAGCCACCCAACCCAATCCTATCGGCTTGATCTGTTAGCTAAGCTTGATAGAATCCAAGGTATTATATTCCCATCGACCCAGTCCTATCGGCCTGACCTTAGCTAAGTTGGATAGAATCCAAGGTAGTTATATTCCCATCGACCCAATCCTACCGGCCTGACCTAATAGCTAAGCTGGATAGAATCCATGGAAAATCCCAATCGACCCAATCCTATCGGCCTGACCTAATAGCTAAGCTTGATAGAATCCATGGTTTTCATAACCCCATCGACCCAATCCTACCGGCCTGACCTAATAGCTAAGCTGGATAGAATCCACGGTATTCATATAATAATAATAATTGGGGAGGCTAATCATCCTTACTCGCAGCTGGTGTGCTGAATTGCGAAGGATGCAAGTGACACCCAATGACTTTTCATGTGTCACGTCACATTAAAGAACCATTTTTTCAAAAGAACCTAAAAACAAATGTAAACATTGGTTTTTATGTTGAGTATTTCCTAACGTTTCCAAAAATGTATAGTTTAGCAAATCTACACAAACAGTGAACGAAACTTTCAATATGTACATTATGAACCTTACTTGGAGGCAAAGGCTTTACACACAAGCCACCCAACCCAATCCTATCGGCTTGATCTGTTAGCTAAGCTTGATAGAATCCAAGGTATTATATTCCCATCGACCCAGTCCTATCGGCCTGACCTTAGCTAAGTTGGATAGAATCCAAGGTATTTATATTCCCATCGACCCAATCCTACCGGCCTGACCTAATAGCTAAGCTGGATAGAATCCATGGAAAATCCCAATCGACCCAATCCTATCGGCCTGACCTAATAGCTAAGCTTGATAGAATCCATGGTTTTCATAACCCCATCGACCCAATCCTACCGGCCTGACCTAATAGCTAAGCTGGATAGAATCCACGGTATTCATATAATAATAATAATTGGGGAGGCTAATCATCCTTACTCGCAGCTGGTGTGCTGAATTGCGAAGGATGCAAGTGACACCCAATGACTTTTCATGTGTCACGTCACATTAAAGAACCATTTTTTCAAAAGAACCTAAAAACAAATGTAAACATTGGTTTTTATGTTGAGTATTTCCTAACGTTTCCAAAAATGTATAGTTTAGCAAATCTACACAAACAGTGAACGAAACTTTCAATATGTACATTATGAACCTTACTTGGAGGCAAAGGCTTTACACACAAGCCACCCAACCCAATCCTATCGGCTTGATCTGTTAGCTAAGCTTGATAGAATCCAAGGTATTATATTCCCATCGACCCAGTCCTATCGGCCTGACCTTAGCTAAGTTGGATAGAATCCAAGGTATTTATATTCCCATCGACCCAATCCTACCGGCCTGACCTAATAGCTAAGCTGGATAGAATCCATGGAAAATCCCAATCGACCCAATCCTATCGGCCTGACCTAATAGCTAAGCTTGATAGAATCCATGGTTTTCATAACCCCATCGACCCAATCCTACCGGCCTGACCTAATAGCTAAGCTGGATAGAATCCACGGTATTCATATAATAATAATAATTGGGGAGGCTAATCATCCTTACTCGCAGCTGGTGTGCTGAATTGCGAAGGATGCAAGTGACACCCAATGACTTTTCATGTGTCACGTCACATTAAAGAACCATTTTTTCAAAAGAACCTAAAAACAAATGTAAACATTGGTTTTTATGTTGAGTATTTCCTAACGTTTCCAAAAATGTATAGTTTAGCAAATCTACACAAACAGTGAACGAAACTTTCAATATGTACATTATGAACCTTACTTGGAGGCAAAGGCTTTACACACAAGCCACCCAACCCAATCCTATCGGCTTGATCTGTTAGCTAAGCTTGATAGAATCCAAGGTATTATATTCCCATCGACCCAGTCCTATCGGCCTGACCTTAGCTAAGTTGGATAGAATCCAAGGTATTTATATTCCCATCGACCCAATCCTACCGGCCTGACCTAATAGCTAAGCTGGATAGAATCCATGGAAAATCCCAATCGACCCAATCCTATCGGCCTGACCTAATAGCTAAGCTTGATAGAATCCATGGTTTTCATAACCCCATCGACCCAATCCTACCGGCCTGACCTAATAGCTAAGCTGGATAGAATCCACGGTATTCATATAATAATAATAATTGGGGAGGCTAATCATCCTTACTCGCAGCTGGTGTGCTGAATTGCGAAGGATGCAAGTGACACCCAATGACTTTTCATGTGTCACGTCACATTAAAGAACCATTTTTTCAAAAGAACCTAAAAACAAATGTAAACATTGGTTTTTATGTTGAGTATTTCCTAACGTTTCCAAAAATGTATAGTTTAGCAAATCTACACAAACAGTGAACGAAACTTTCAATATGTACATTATGAACCTTACTTGGAGGCAAAGGCTTTACACACAAGCCACCCAACCCAATCCTATCGGCTTGATCTGTTAGCTAAGCTTGATAGAATCCAAGGTATTATATTCCCATCGACCCAGTCCTATCGGCCTGACCTTAGCTAAGTTGGATAGAATCCAAGGTATTTATATTCCCATCGACCCAATCCTACCGGCCTGACCTAATAGCTAAGCTGGATAGAATCCATGGAAAATCCCAATCGACCCAATCCTATCGGCCTGACCTAATAGCTAAGCTTGATAGAATCCATGGTTTTCATAACCCCATCGACCCAATCCTACCGGCCTGACCTAATAGCTAAGCTGGATAGAATCCACGGTATTCATATAATAATAATAATTGGGGAGGCTAATCATCCTTACTCGCAGCTGGTGTGCTGAATTGCGAAGGATGCAAGTGACACCCAATGACTTTTCATGTGTCACGTCACATTAAAGAACCATTTTTTCAAAAGAACCTAAAAACAAATGTAAACATTGGTTTTTATGTTGAGTATTTCCTAACGTTTCCAAAAATGTATAGTTTAGCAAATCTACACAAACAGTGAACGAAACTTTCAATATGTACATTATGAACCTTACTTGGGGGCAAAGGCTTTACACACAAGCCACCCAACCCAATCCTATCGGCTTGATCTGTTAGCTAAGCTTGATAGAATCCAAGGTATTATATTCCCATCGACCCAGTCCTATCGGCCTGACCTTAGCTAAGTTGGATAGAATCCAAGGTATTTATATTCCCATCGACCCAATCCTACCGGCCTGACCTAATAGCTAAGCTGGATAGAATCCATGGAAAATCCCAATCGACCCAATCCTATCGGCCTGACCTAATAGCTAAGCTTGATAGAATCCATGGTTTTCATAACCCCATCGACCCAATCCTACCGGCCTGACCTAATAGCTAAGCTGGATAGAATCCACGGTATTCATATAATAATAATAATTGGGGAGGCTAATCATCCTTACTCGCAGCTGGTGTGCTGAATTGCGAAGGATGCAAGTGACACCCAATGACTTTTCATGTGTCACGTCACATTAAAGAACCATTTTTTCAAAAGAACCTAAAAACAAATGTAAACATTGGTTTTTATGTTGAGTATTTCCTAACGTTTCCAAAAATGTATAGTTTAGCAAATCTACACAAACAGTGAACGAAACTTTCAATATGTACATTATGAACCTTACTTGGAGGCAAAGGCTTTACACACAAGCCACCCAACCCAATCCTATCGGCTTGATCTGTTAGCTAAGCTTGATAGAATCCAAGGTATTATATTCCCATCGACCCAGTCCTATCGGCCTGACCTTAGCTAAGTTGGATAGAATCCAAGGTATTTATATTCCCATCGACCCAATCCTACCGGCCTGACCTAATAGCTAAGCTGGATAGAATCCATGGAAAATCCCAATCGACCCAATCCTATCGGCCTGACCTAATAGCTAAGCTTGATAGAATCCATGGTTTTCATAACCCCATCGACCCAATCCTACCGGCCTGACCTAATAGCTAAGCTGGATAGAATCCACGGTATTCATATAATAATAATAATTGGGGAGGCTAATCATCCTTACTCGCAGCTGGTGTGCTGAATTGCGAAGGATGCAAGTGACACCCAATGACTTTTCATGTGTCACGTCACATTAAAGAACCATTTTTTCAAAAGAACCTAAAAACAAATGTAAACATTGGTTTTTATGTTGAGTATTTCCTAACGTTTCCAAAAATGTATAGTTTAGCAAATCTACACAAACAGTGAACGAAACTTTCAATATGTACATTATGAACCTTACTTGGGGGCAAAGGCTTTACACACAAGCCACCCAACCCAATCCTATCGGCTTGATCTGTTAGCTAAGCTTGATAGAATCCAAGGTATTATATTCCCATCGACCCAGTCCTATCGGCCTGACCTTAGCTAAGTTGGATAGAATCCAAGGTATTTATATTCCCATCGACCCAATCCTACCGGCCTGACCTAATAGCTAAGCTGGATAGAATCCATGGAAAATCCCAATCGACCCAATCCTATCGGCCTGACCTAATAGCTAAGCTTGATAGAATCCATGGTTTTCATAACCCCATCGACCCAATCCTACCGGCCTGACCTAATAGCTAAGCTGGATAGAATCCACAGTATTCATATAATAATAATAATTGGGGAGGCTAATCATCCTTACTCGCAGCTGGTGTGCTGAATTGCGAAGGATGCAAGTGACACCCAATGACTTTTCATGTGTCACGTCACATTAAAGAACCATTTTTTCAAAAGAACCTAAAAACAAATGTAAACATTGGTTTTTATGTTGAGTATTTCCTAACGTTTCCAAAAATGTATAGTTTAGCAAATCTACACAAACAGTGAACGAAACTTTCAATATGTACATTATGAACCTTACTTGGAGGCAAAGGCTTTACACACAAGCCACCCAACCCAATCCTATCGGCTTGATCTGTTAGCTAAGCTTGATAGAATCCAAGGTATTATATTCCCATCGACCCAGTCCTATCGGCCTGACCTTAGCTAAGTTGGATAGAATCCAAGGTATTTATATTCCCATCGACCCAATCCTACCGGCCTGACCTAATAGCTAAGCTGGATAGAATCCATGGAAAATCCCAATCGACCCAATCCTATCGGCCTGACCTAATAGCTAAGCTTGATAGAATCCATGGTTTTCATAACCCCATCGACCCAATCCTACCGGCCTGACCTAATAGCTAAGCTGGATAGAATCCACGGTATTCATATAATAATAATAATTGGGGAGGCTAATCATCCTTACTCGCAGCTGGTGTGCTGAATTGCGAAGGATGCAAGTGACACCCAATGACTTTTCATGTGTCACGTCACATTAAAGAACCATTTTTTCAAAAGAACCTAAAAACAAATGTAAACATTGGTTTTTATGTTGAGTATTTCCTAACGTTTCCAAAAATGTATAGTTTAGCAAATCTACACAAACAGTGAACGAAACTTTCAATATGTACATTATGAACCTTACTTGGAGGCAAAGGCTTTACACACAAGCCACCCAACCCAATCCTATCGGCTTGATCTGTTAGCTAAGCTTGATAGAATCCAAGGTATTATATTCCCATCGACCCAGTCCTATAGGCCTGACCTTAGCTAAGTTGGATAGAATCCAAGGTATTTATATTCCCATCGACCCAATCCTACCGGCCTGACCTAATAGCTAAGCTGGATAGAATCCATGGAAAATCCCAATCGACCCAATCCTATCGGCCTGACCTAATAGCTAAGCTTGATAGAATCCATGGTTTTCATAACCCCATCGACCCAATCCTACCGGCCTGACCTAATAGCTAAGCTGGATAGAATCCACGGTATTCATATAATAATAATAATTGGGGAGGCTAATCATCCTTACTCGCAGCTGGTGTGCTGAATTGCGAAGGATGCAAGTGACACCCAATGACTTTTCATGTGTCACGTCACATTAAAGAACCATTTTTTCAAAAGAACCTAAAAACAAATGTAAACATTGGTTTTTATGTTGAGTATTTCCTAACGTTTCCAAAAATGTATAGTTTAGCAAATCTACACAAACAGTGAACGAAACTTTCAATATGTACATTATGAACCTTACTTGGAGGCAAAGGCTTTACACACAAGCCACCCAACCCAATCCTATCGGCTTGATCTGTTAGCTAAGCTTGATAGAATCCAAGGTATTATATTCCCATCGACCCAGTCCTATCGGCCTGACCTTAGCTAAGTTGGATAGAATCCAAGGTATTTATATTCCCATCGACCCAATCCTACCGGCCTGACCTAATAGCTAAGCTGGATAGAATCCATGGAAAATCCCAATCGACCCAATCCTATCGGCCTGACCTAATAGCTAAGCTTGATAGAATCCATGGTTTTCATAACCCCATCGACCCAATCCTACCGGCCTGACCTAATAGCTAAGCTGGATAGAATCCACGGTATTCATATAATAATAATAATTGGGGAGGCTAATCATCCTTACTCGCAGCTGGTGTGCTGAATTGCGAAGGATGCAAGTGACACCCAATGACTTTTCATGTGTCACGTCACATTAAAGAACCATTTTTTCAAAAGAACCTAAAAACAAATGTAAACATTGGTTTTTATGTTGAGTATTTCCTAACGTTTCCAAAAATGTATAGTTTAGCAAATCTACACAAACAGTGAACGAAACTTTCAATATGTACATTATGAACCTTACTTGGAGGCAAAGGCTTTACACACAAGCCACCCAACCCAATCCTATCGGCTTGATCTGTTAGCTAAGCTTGATAGAATCCAAGGTATTATATTCCCATCGACCCAGTCCTATCGGCCTGACCTTAGCTAAGTTGGATAGAATCCAAGGTATTTATATTCCCATCGACCCAATCCTACCGGCCTGACCTAATAGCTAAGCTGGATAGAATCCATGGAAAATCCCAATCGACCCAATCCTATCGGCCTGACCTAATAGCTAAGCTTGATAGAATCCATGGTTTTCATAACCCCATCGACCCAATCCTACCGGCCTGACCTAATAGCTAAGCTGGATAGAATCCACGGTATTCATATAATAATAATAATTGGGGAGGCTAATCATCCTTACTCGCAGCTGGTGTGCTGAATTGCGAAGGATGCAAGTGACACCCAATGACTTTTCATGTGTCACGTCACATTAAAGAACCATTTTTTCAAAAGAACCTAAAAACAAATGTAAACATTGGTTTTTATGTTGAGTATTTCCTAACGTTTCCAAAAATGTATAGTTTAGCAAATCTACACAAACAGTGAACGAAACTTTCAATATGTACATTATGAACCTTACTTGGAGGCAAAGGCTTTACACACAAGCCACCCAACCCAATCCTATCGGCTTGATCTGTTAGCTAAGCTTGATAGAATCCAAGGTATTATATTCCCATCGACCCAGTCCTATCGGCCTGACCTTAGCTAAGTTGGATAGAATCCAAGGTATTTATATTCCCATCGACCCAATCCTACCGGCCTGACCTAATAGCTAAGCTGGATAGAATCCATGGAAAATCCCAATCGACCCAATCCTATCGGCCTGACCTAATAGCTAAGCTTGATAGAATCCATGGTTTTCATAACCCCATCGACCCAATCCTACCGGCCTGACCTAATAGCTAAGCTGGATAGAATCCACGGTATTCATATAATAATAATAATTGGGGAGGCTAATCATCCTTACTCGCAGCTGGTGTGCTGAATTGCGAAGGATGCAAGTGACACCCAATGACTTTTCATGTGTCACGTCACATTAAAGAACCATTTTTTCAAAAGAACCTAAAAACAAATGTAAACATTGGTTTTTATGTTGAGTATTTCCTAACGTTTCCAAAAATGTATAGTTTAGCAAATCTACACAAACAGTGAACGAAACTTTCAATATGTACATTATGAACCTTACTTGGAGGCAAAGGCTTTACACACAAGCCACCCAACCCAATCCTATCGGCTTGATCTGTTAGCTAAGCTTGATAGAATCCAAGGTATTATATTCCCATCGACCCAGTCCTATCGGCCTGACCTTAGCTAAGTTGGATAGAATCCAAGGTATTTATATTCCCATCGACCCAATCCTACCGGCCTGACCTAATAGCTAAGCTGGATAGAATCCATGGAAAATCCCAATCGACCCAATCCTATCGGCCTGACCTAATAGCTAAGCTTGATAGAATCCATGGTTTTCATAACCCCATCGACCCAATCCTACCGGCCTGACCTAATAGCTAAGCTGGATAGAATCCACGGTATTCATATAATAATAATAATTGGGGAGGCTAATCATCCTTACTCGCAGCTGGTGTGCTGAATTGCGAAGGATGCAAGTGACACCCAATGACTTTTCATGTGTCACGTCACATTAAAGAACCATTTTTTCAAAAGAACCTAAAAACAAATGTAAACATTGGTTTTTATGTTGAGTATTTCCTAACGTTTCCAAAAATGTATAGTTTAGCAAATCTACACAAACAGTGAACGAAACTTTCAATATGTACATTATGAACCTTACTTGGGGGCAAAGGCTTTACACACAAGCCACCCAACCCAATCCTATCGGCTTGATCTGTTAGCTAAGCTTGATAGAATCCAAGGTATTATATTCCCATCGACCCAGTCCTATCGGCCTGACCTTAGCTAAGTTGGATAGAATCCAAGGTATTTATATTCCCATCGACCCAATCCTACCGGCCTGACCTAATAGCTAAGCTGGATAGAATCCATGGAAAATCCCAATCGACCCAATCCTATCGGCCTGACCTAATAGCTAAGCTTGATAGAATCCATGGTTTTCATAACCCCATCGACCCAATCCTACCGGCCTGACCTAATAGCTAAGCTGGATAGAATCCACGGTATTCATATAATAATAATAATTGGGGAGGCTAATCATCCTTACTCGCAGCTGGTGTGCTGAATTGCGAAGGATGCAAGTGACACCCAATGACTTTTCATGTGTCACGTCACATTAAAGAACCATTTTTTCAAAAGAACCTAAAAACAAATGTAAACATTGGTTTTTATGTTGAGTATTTCCTAACGTTTCCAAAAATGTATAGTTTAGCAAATCTACACAAACAGTGAACGAAACTTTCAATATGTACATTATGAACCTTACTTGGAGGCAAAGGCTTTACACACAAGCCACCCAACCCAATCCTATCGGCTTGATCTGTTAGCTAAGCTTGATAGAATCCAAGGTATTATATTCCCATCGACCCAGTCCTATCGGCCTGACCTTAGCTAAGTTGGATAGAATCCAAGGTATTTATATTCCCATCGACCCAATCCTACCGGCCTGACCTAATAGCTAAGCTGGATAGAATCCATGGAAAATCCCAATCGACCCAATCCTATCGGCCTGACCTAATAGCTAAGCTTGATAGAATCCATGGTTTTCATAACCCCATCGACCCAATCCTACCGGCCTGACCTAATAGCTAAGCTGGATAGAATCCACGGTATTCATATAATAATAATAATTGGGGAGGCTAATCATCCTTACTCGCAGCTGGTGTGCTGAATTGCGAAGGATGCAAGTGACACCCAATGACTTTTCATGTGTCACGTCACATTAAAGAACCATTTTTTCAAAAGAACCTAAAAACAAATGTAAACATTGGTTTTTATGTTGAGTATTTCCTAACGTTTTCAAAAATGTATAGTTTAGCAAATCTACACAAACAGTGAACGAAACTTTCAATATGTACATTATGAACCTTACTTGGGGGCAAAGGCTTTACACACAAGCCACCCAACCCAATCCTATCGGCTTGATCTGTTAGCTAAGCTTGATAGAATCCAAGGTATTATATTCCCATCGACCCAGTCCTATCGGCCTGACCTTAGCTAAGTTGGATAGAATCCAAGGTATTTATATTCCCATCGACCCAATCCTACCGGCCTGACCTAATAGCTAAGCTGGATAGAATCCATGGAAAATCCCAATCGACCCGATCCTATCGGCCTGACCTAATAGCTAAGCTTGATAGAATCCATGGTTTTCATAACCCCATCGACCCAATCCTACCGGCCTGACCTAATAGCTAAGCTGGATAGAATCCACGGTATTCATATAATAATAATAATTGGGGAGGCTAATCATCCTTACTCGCAGCTGGTGTGCTGAATTGCGAAGGATGCAAGTGACACCCAATGACTTTTCATGTGTCACGTCACATTAAAGAACCATTTTTTCAAAAGAACCTAAAAACAAATGTAAACATTGGTTTTTATGTTGAGTATTTCCTAACGTTTCCAAAAATGTATAGTTTAGCAAATCTACACAAACAGTGAACGAAACTTTCAATATGTACATTATGAACCTTACTTGGAGGCAAAGGCTTTACACACAAGCCACCCAACCCAATCCTATCGGCTTGATCTGTTAGCTAAGCTTGATAGAATCCAAGGTATTATATTCCCATCGACCCAGTCCTATCGGCCTGACCTTAGCTAAGTTGGATAGAATCCAAGGTATTTATATTCCCATCGACCCAATCCTACCGGCCTGACCTAATAGCTAAGCTGGATAGAATCCATGGAAAATCCCAATCGACCCAATCCTATCGGCCTGACCTAATAGCTAAGCTTGATAGAATCCATGGTTTTCATAACCCCATCGACCCAATCCTACCGGCCTGACCTAATAGCTAAGCTGGATAGAATCCACGGTATTCATATAATAATAATAATTGGGGAGGCTAATCATCCTTACTCGCAGCTGGTGTGCTGAATTGCGAAGGATGCAAGTGACACCCAATGACTTTTCATGTGTCACGTCACATTAAAGAACCATTTTTTCAAAAGAACCTAAAAACAAATGTAAACATTGGTTTTTATGTTGAGTATTTCCTAACGTTTCCAAAAATGTATAGTTTAGCAAATCTACACAAACAGTGAACGAAACTTTCAATATGTACATTATGAACCTTACTTGGGGGCAAAGGCTTTACACACAAGCCACCCAACCCAATCCTATCGGCTTGATCTGTTAGCTAAGCTTGATAGAATCCAAGGTATTATATTCCCATCGACCCAGTCCTATCGGCCTGACCTTAGCTAAGTTGGATAGAATCCAAGGTATTTATATTCCCATCGACCCAATCCTACCGGCCTGACCTAATAGCTAAGCTGGATAGAATCCATGGAAAATCCCAATCGACCCAATCCTATCGGCCTGACCTAATAGCTAAGCTTGATAGAATCCATGGTTTTCATAACCCCATCGACCCAATCCTACCGGCCTGACCTAATAGCTAAGCTGGATAGAATCCACGGTATTCATATAATAATAATAATTGGGGAGGCTAATCATCCTTACTCGCAGCTGGTGTGCTGAATTGCGAAGGATGCAAGTGACACCCAATGACTTTTCATGTGTCACGTCACATTAAAGAACCATTTTTTCAAAAGAACCTAAAAACAAATGTAAACATTGGTTTTTATGTTGAGTATTTCCTAACGTTTCCAAAAATGTATAGTTTAGCAAATCTACACAAACAGTGAACGAAACTTTCAATATGTACATTATGAACCTTACTTGGAGGCAAAGGCTTTACACACAAGCCACCCAACCCAATCCTATCGGCTTGATCTGTTAGCTAAGCTTGATAGAATCCAAGGTATTATATTCCCATCGACCCAGTCCTATCGGCCTGACCTTAGCTAAGTTGGATAGAATCCAAGGTATTTATATTCCCATCGACCCAATCCTACCGGCCTGACCTAATAGCTAAGCTGGATAGAATCCATGGAAAATCCCAATCGACCCAATCCTATCGGCCTGACCTAATAGCTAAGCTTGATAGAATCCATGGTTTTCATAACCCCATCGACCCAATCCTACCGGCCTGACCTAATAGCTAAGCTGGATAGAATCCACGGTATTCATATAATAATAATAATTGGGGAGGCTAATCATCCTTACTCGCAGCTGGTGTGCTGAATTGCGAAGGATGCAAGTGACACCCAATGACTTTTCATGTGTCACGTCACATTAAAGAACCATTTTTTCAAAAGAACCTAAAAACAAATGTAAACATTGGTTTTTATGTTGAGTATTTCCTAACGTTTCCAAAAATGTATAGTTTAGCAAATCTACACAAACAGTGAACGAAACTTTCAATATGTATATTATGAACCTTACTTGGAGGCAAAGGCTTTACACACAAGCCACCCAACCCAATCCTATCGGCTTGATCTGTTAGCTAAGCTTGATAGAATCCAAGGTATTATATTCCCATCGACCCAGTCCTATCGGCCTGACCTTAGCTAAGTTGGATAGAATCCAAGGTATTTATATTCCCATCGACCCAATCCTACCGGCCTGACCTAATAGCTAAGCTGGATAGAATCCATGGAAAATCCCAATCGACCCAATCCTATCGGCCTGACCTAATAGCTAAGCTTGATAGAATCCATGGTTTTCATAACCCCATCGACCCAATCCTACCGGCCTGACCTAATAGCTAAGCTGGATAGAATCCACGGTATTCATATAATAATAATAATTGGGGAGGCTAATCATCCTTACTCGCAGCTGGTGTGCTGAATTGCGAAGGATGCAAGTGACACCCAATGACTTTTCATGTGTCACGTCACATTAAAGAACCATTTTTTCAAAAGAACCTAAAAACAAATGTAAACATTGGTTTTTATGTTGAGTATTTCCTAACGTTTCCAAAAATGTATAGTTTAGCAAATCTACACAAACAGTGAACGAAACTTTCAATATGTACATTATGAACCTTACTTGGGGGCAAAGGCTTTACACACAAGCCACCCAACCCAATCCTATCGGCTTGATCTGTTAGCTAAGCTTGATAGAATCCAAGGTATTATATTCCCATCGACCCAGTCCTATCGGCCTGACCTTAGCTAAGTTGGATAGAATCCAAGGTATTTATATTCCCATCGACCCAATCCTACCGGCCTGACCTAATAGCTAAGCTGGATAGAATCCATGGAAAATCCCAATCGACCCAATCCTATCGGCCTGACCTAATAGCTAAGCTTGATAGAATCCATGGTTTTCATAACCCCATCGACCCAATCCTACCGGCCTGACCTAATAGCTAAGCTGGATAGAATCCACGGTATTCATATAATAATAATAATTGGGGAGGCTAATCATCCTTACTCGCAGCTGGTGTGCTGAATTGCGAAGGATGCAAGTGACACCCAATGACTTTTCATGTGTCACGTCACATTAAAGAACCATTTTTTCAAAAGAACCTAAAAACAAATGTAAACATTGGTTTTTATGTTGAGTATTTCCTAACGTTTCCAAAAATGTATAGTTTAGCAAATCTACACAAACAGTGAACGAAACTTTCAATATGTACATTATGAACCTTACTTGGAGGCAAAGGCTTTACACACAAGCCACCCAACCCAATCCTATCGGCTTGATCTGTTAGCTAAGCTTGATAGAATCCAAGGTATTATATTCCCATCGACCCAGTCCTATCGGCCTGACCTTAGCTAAGTTGGATAGAATCCAAGGTATTTATATTCCCATCGACCCAATCCTACCGGCCTGACCTAATAGCTAAGCTGGATAGAATCCATGGAAAATCCCAATCGACCCAATCCTATCGGCCTGACCTAATAGCTAAGCTTGATAGAATCCATGGTTTTCATAACCCCATCGACCCAATCCTACCGGCCTGACCTAATAGCTAAGCTGGATAGAATCCACGGTATTCATATAATAATAATAATTGGGGAGGCTAATCATCCTTACTCGCAGCTGGTGTGCTGAATTGCAAAGGATGCAAGTGACACCCAATGACTTTTCATGTGTCACGTCACATTAAAGAACCATTTTTTCAAAAGAACCTAAAAACAAATGTAAACATTGGTTTTTATGTTGAGTATTTCCTAACGTTTCCAAAAATGTATAGTTTAGCAAATCTACACAAACAGTGAACGAAACTTTCAATATGTACATTATGAACCTTACTTGGAGGCAAAGGCTTTACATACAAGCCACCCAACCCAATCCTATCGGCTTGATCTGTTAGCTAAGCTTGATAGAATCCAAGGTATTATATTCCCATCGACCCAGTCCTATCGGCCTGACCTTAGCTAAGTTGGATAGAATCCAAGGTATTTATATTCCCATCGACCCAATCCTACCGGCCTGACCTAATAGCTAAGCTGGATAGAATCCATGGAAAATCCCAATCGACCCAATCCTATCGGCCTGACCTAATAGCTAAGCTTGATAGAATCCATGGTTTTCATAACCCCATCGACCCAATCCTACCGGCCTGACCTAATAGCTAAGCTGGATAGAATCCATGGAAAATCCCAATCGACCCAATCCTATCGGCCTGACCTAATAGCTAAGCTTGATAGAATCCATGGTTTTCATAACCCCATCGACCCAATCCTACCGGCCTGACCTAATAGCTAAGCTGGATAGAATCCACGGTATTCATATAATAATAATAATTGGGGAGGCTAATCATCCTTACTCGCAGCTGGTGTGCTGAATTGCGAAGGATGCAAGTGACACCCAATGACTTTTCATGTGTCACGTCACATTAAAGAACCATTTTTTCAAAAGAACCTAAAAACAAATGTAAACATTGGTTTTTATGTTGAGTATTTCCTAACGTTTCCAAAAATGTATAGTTTAGCAAATCTACACAAACAGTGAACGAAACTTTCAATATGTACATTATGAACCTTACTTGGAGGCAAAGGCTTTACACACAAGCCACCCAACCCAATCCTATCGGCTTGATCTGTTAGCTAAGCTTGATAGAATCCAAGGTATTATATTCCCATCGACCCAGTCCTATCGGCCTGACCTTAGCTAAGTTGGATAGAATCCAAGGTATTTATATTCCCATCGACCCAATCCTACCGGCCTGACCTAATAGCTAAGCTGGATAGAATCCATGGAAAATCCCAATCGACCCAATCCTATCGGCCTGACCTAATAGCTAAGCTTGATAGAATCCATGGTTTTCATAACCCCATCGACCCGATCCTACCGGCCTGACCTAATAGCTAAGCTGGATAGAATCCACGGTATTCATATAATAATAATAATTGGGGAGGCTAATCATCCTTACTCGCAGCTGGTGTGCTGAATTGCGAAGGATGCAAGTGACACCCAATGACTTTTCATGTGTCACGTCACATTAAAGAACCATTTTTTCAAAAGAACCTAAAAACAAATGTAAACATTGGTTTTTATGTTGAGTATTTCCTAACGTTTCCAAAAATGTATAGTTTAGCAAATCTACACAAACAGTGAACGAAACTTTCAATATGTACATTATGAACCTTACTTGGAGGCAAAGGCTTTACACACAAGCCACCCAACCCAATCCTATCGGCTTGATCTGTTAGCTAAGCTTGATAGAATCCAAGGTATTATATTCCCATCGACCCAGTCCTATCGGCCTGACCTTAGCTAAGTTGGATAGAATCCAAGGTATTTATATTCCCATCGACCCAATCCTACCGGCCTGACCTAATAGCTAAGCTGGATAGAATCCATGGAAAATCCCAATCGACCCAATCCTATCGGCCTGACCTAATAGCTAAGCTTGATAGAATCCATGGTTTTCATAACCCCATCGACCCAATCCTACCGGCCTGACCTAATAGCTAAGCTGGATAGAATCCACGGTATTCATATAATAATAATAATTGGGGAGGCTAATCATCCTTACTCGCAGCTGGTGTGCTGAATTGCGAAGGATGCAAGTGACACCCAATGACTTTTCATGTGTCACGTCACATTAAAGAACCATTTTTTCAAAAGAACCTAAAAACAAATGTAAACATTGGTTTTTATGTTGAGTATTTCCTAACGTTTCCAAAAATGTATAGTTTAGCAAATCTACACAAACAGTGAACGAAACTTTCAATATGTACATTATGAACCTTACTTGGAGGCAAAGGCTTTACACACAAGCCACCCAACCCAATCCTATCGGCTTGATCTGTTAGCTAAGCTTGATAGAATCCAAGGTATTATATTCCCATCGACCCAGTCCTATCGGCCTGACCTTAGCTAAGTTGGATAGAATCCAAGGTATTTATATTCCCATCGACCCAATCCTACCGGCCTGACCTAATAGCTAAGCTGGATAGAATCCATGGAAAATCCCAATCGACCCAATCCTATCGGCCTGACCTAATAGCTAAGCTTGATAGAATCCATGGTTTTCATAACCCCATCGACCAATCCTACCGGCCTGACCTAACAGCTAAGCTGGATAGAATCCACGGTATTCATATAATAATAATAATTGGGGAGGCTAATCATCCTTACTCGCAGCTGGTGTGCTGAATTGCGAAGGATGCAAGTGACACCCAATGACTTTTCATGTGTCACGTCACATTAAAGAACCATTTTTTCAAAAGAACCTAAAAACAAATGTAAACATTAGTTTTTATGTTGAGTATTTCCTAACGTTTCCAAAAATGTATAGTTTAGCAAATCTACACAAACAGTGATCGAAACTTTCAATATGTACATTATGAACCTTACTTGGAGGCAAAGGCTTTACACACAAGCCACCCAACCCAATCCTATCGGCTTGATCTGTTAGCTAAGCTTGATAGAATCCAAGGTATTATATTCCCATCGACCCAGTCCTATCGGCCTGACCTTAGCTAAGTTGGATAGAATCCAAGGTATTTATATTCCCATCGACCCAATCCTACCGGCCTGACCTAATAGCTAAGCTGGATAGAATCCATGGAAAATCCCAATCGACCCAATCCTATCGGCCTGACCTAATAGCTAAGCTTGATAGAATCCATGGTTTTCATAACCCCATCGACCCAATCCTACCGGCCTGACCTAATAGCTAAGCTGGATAGAATCCACGGTATTCATATAATAATAATAATTGGGGAGGCTAATCATCCTTACTCGCAGCTGGTGTGCTGAATTGCGAAGGATGCAAGTGACACCCAATGACTTTTCATGTGTCACGTCACATTAAAGAACCATTTTTTCAAAAGAACCTAAAAACAAATGTAAACATTGGTTTTTATGTTGAGTATTTCCTAACGTTTCCAAAAATGTATAGTTTAGCAAATCTACACAAACAGTGAAAGAAACTTTAAATATGTACATTATGAACCTTACTTGGAGGCAAAGGCTTTACACACAAGCAACCAACCCAATCCTATCGGCTTGATCTGTTAGCTAAGCTTGATAGAATCCAAGGTATTATATTCCCATCGACCCAGTCCTATCGGCCTGACCTTAGCTAAGCTGGATAGAATCCAAGGTATTCATATTCCCATCGACCCAATCCTACCGGCCTGACCAAATAGCTAAGCTGGATAGAATCCACGGTATTCATATAATAATAATAATTGGGGAGGCTAATCATCCTTACTCGCAGCTGGTGTGCTGAATTGCGAAGGATGCAAGTGACACCCAATGACTTTTCATGTGTCACGTCACATTAAAGAACCATTTTTTTCTAAAGAACCTAAAAACAAATGTAAACATTGGTTTTTATGTTGAGTATTTCCTAACGTTTCCAAAAATGTATAGTTTAGCAAATCTACACAAACAGTGAACGAAACTTTCAATATGTACATTATGAACCTGAGGCAAGCGCTTTACACACAAGCAACCCAATACTATCGGCTTGATCTGTTAGCTAAGCTTGATAGAATCCAAGGTATTATATTCCCATCGACCCAGTCCTATCGGCCTGACCTTAGCTAAGCTGGATAGAATCCAAGGTATTCATATTCCCATCGACCCAATCCTACCGGCCTGACCTAATAGCTAAGCTGGATAGAATCCAAGGTATATCCCAATCGACCCAATCCTATCGGCCTGAGCTAATAGCTAAGCTGACTAGAATCAACGGTATTCATAACCCCATTGACCCAGTCCTATCGGCCTGACCTTAGCTAAGCTGGATAGAATCCAAGGTATTTATATTCCCATCGACCCAATCCTACTGGCCTGACCTAATAGCTAAGCTGGATAGAATCCAAGGTATATCCCAATCGACCCAATCCTATCGGCCTGAGCTAATAGCTAAGCTGACTAGAATCAACGGTATTCATAACCCCATTGACCCAGTCCTATCGGCCTGACCTTAGCTAAGCTGGATAGAATCCAAGGTATTCATATTCCCATCGACCCAATCCTATCGGCTTGATCTGTTAGCTAAGCTAGATAGAATCCAAGGTATATCCCAATCGACCCAATCCTATCGGCCTGACCTTAGCTAAGCTGGATAGAATCAACGGTATTCATAACCCCATTGACCAAATAACCTAAAAACAAATGTAAACATTGGTTTTCATGTTGAGTATTTCCTAACGTTTCCAAAAATGTATAGTTTAGCAAATCTACACAAACATTGAACGAAACTTTCAATATGTACATTATGAACCTGACTAAGAGGCAAGCGCTTTACACACAAGCCACCCAACCCAATCCTATCGGCTTGATCTGTTAGCTGAGCTTTATAGAATCCAAGGTATTCTTATTCCAATCGACCCAAGTCATTCAGTCGTAAAGTCAAGTCACTCTTATTTCATTATTCAAATGAACTTGTGACAAAACAATTCAGAGATGAAACTTCAGATATCAATCGGAAATTTAAAGCAGGAATTTAAAAAAAAAAATTGCTGTATTTTATTGCAGAGATCAAGAAAAGAAACCTGTCTGCCATCACAAGATGAGAAGAGCTAAATCATTGGAAGTGTTTTCCGTCGAAACACTCTTTGAAGACCTCGGGATTGACTCCGACACTGTTCATAAGTGAAGACCAAGCCTGGAATTTGACCCCAAACTTGTAAGTTCATAGACAAGTTATTCTTTAGTCCCGCACAAAAAATTGCTTAACCCTAACCCTCCAGGGTATTTTGGCTAGACAGCCTCCTACACGCAGCAAATTGCAGCAACGGTCCAAATAACATGGTAGTTACAGTGCAGAAACATCCATCAGGTCAAAAATCTTAAGGTCAAAATGCCCTAGAGTCACTGGTCACTGAACGCAGCCGATTCATCATTGGCATTGTTCAATGGGGACTAGCTCTCAATAGTCTTAGACTGTGGTATTAATACACTGTCGACAGCAGAATGTATCAAAGTGCACTAGATTTTATTTTTTTGATGCATTGTGCTGCGTGTAGCAGGGATAGGGTTAAGCAGAAAAAAACTTGCTTAGTAAAAACCAACTTACCAGCCACAACTCTACATGATGTATATTGTTTGTTATTTTGCATTTTGTTTGTTTGTTGATTGGTATTTGTTGTTAGCTTGCATACATGTAACAGTTACATGGAATTTTGGCTAGTAATTTGATTTTAGAAATAAGCAAGGTTTTTGGTGCTTCAGCAGCTCGATGAAATCGGCCCCTGGTCTTAGAAAATTCATAAAACATATTGGAAATTATATAAAATAAAGGAATTGGTTTTTGTTATACATGTAGTTAAATATATTTGTACACAGTTTGCCTTTTTTTAATTTATTTTTTAAACTAATATCCGTTGCCAACATTTGTTGTAGGTGAAGATCTTATAATTATTTGCATTTAGAAATTACTGTCACTCAAGTGATTTTGACGTTACAAAACATTTCCTGTAAAATTCACTAGAATTAAAATGTGTTTATTTTTCACGAATTCACAGCACGAAAACTCTGAATCCCCTGATGTCACAAATTCGCATTCGCTTTCGCACCGAATATGAAGCGAATATGAATTAGGAAAAAAGGGCCAAAGGAGTAGTTTTTATTTGTTGACAATTGTTGACAGTAGATTGTCCCAAAGTCAGAAGGGCCAATATCCACTGTAAAAGTATGTCGTCATAACATCAGCCGTCGCTGACTTCCTCCGCAGCTAGAGAAACCAAAGACGACCGAAGATGATGTCTCCAAATCCAAGGACTCCCGAGAGTACTTCCAGCAGGATCTAAAGATGCTGTCCAGCTACCGATCAGCTAGAGAGGAAGGGAAGGAGGAGCAGTTAGCTGAGGAGGAAGACCTACCGCCTCTCTTACAGGTAAGGGTGGGGTCAAATTTGATAGCGCAACTGCAGCTGAAAATCAAACCCCCATACTCTACATCTGTATTTCACCCCTACTCCTCACCTCCATTCCCCACTTGGTAGATACCGGCAGTATATCAGTTTTCCTTGTTATTGTAACGAAACCCACTTGGGATCCGCCAGTGGACAACCAAACTCACAACAACAATGAACGATGAAACAAATTCTACTTCTTAAAGCCACGTCTTTTGGTTTTTAATTATTATATACAATTTAGGCAGTATGGATTCAGTTTGAGCAGCAATGAAAACAAATATATAATTGCGTGGCATGTTATCCATGCTGGAGAACACGCAAAGCCCCTCCAAAATGAATACAACCTAACGCTACTAAAAACTTATACAATCCTACAATACAATAAACAAGTACGGCTGAAAAGGGGGGCATGGGCACATAACTGCATGTAAATTAAACTTACATGTACGACACATGAGGCCGGCAACCAAAGACGAAATAAAATCTAAAACTCAGAGAGACACAGCTAGCTTTACCTTACATACGCACTGTGGACATTCCTTTGTCTTCGTGTAGTTAACAAACTTTGACTAAATACTCATTTTTCTCGCTTCCCCAAAACAAATTTACCCTCAAATTTGGATTATGGGCCTCTCAGCTGTCCCTTCTATCTTTTCTATATATAACCCTAACCCGTTTTTCCTCTAGCGCTCTTTTTCGGAAACTGAAAAACGGATTGTGGACGTGTGCAAGTCCACACACCGTAACCTCTTCCCGCATCGTGTGGACCTATATTGTTCGGAGGTCCACAGTGCGTATGCAAGACTAACTCATACACACACGTGTCTCTCCTACAGCACCTAGTCACAAGTCCTCCATGATAAGTATTGTGACACAGTTTATATACTGACTAGCCCTGTTGACTACAAAGGAAAGTCAGGTGAGGCAAATCTACAGGTAAGTGTATTGTTCGAGTACTTTGCATAAAATTAGCTTAAGAATTGGGTTAATTATATTAAGGATTACAAGCAACAATTGTATTTAGGCCAGTCCAGGCCAGTAAAAAAACAAACAAAGGCGAGTTAGCTGGTAAAAGAACAATCAGCTTGCGCTATACAAAAAAAAGGAATTTCTAGCACATTGTATAATTTACATGTACATACACAAACCTTGCTTCGTTACATTATTATTGATTATATAACTGACATACAGATCCTTGTCATTTTATTGGTTGAACTCGCATCACCTGACATTCATTATTGCTCCCATTCACGCCGGGGCTCAAAAAGTCCCATTTGCCCATACTATTCAACAGCTAGGATCATTCATTCTTGTTCTCACTAATTTTGAACAGCAGAGTGCCGCACACCAAAACCCGGGAAGAAGGTTAATATTTTCCAAGGAGAACAAAACACAGCGCTCCTTAAAAATTCCACAGGAGAAGTAATTTCTTCAGTTTGATTTGTAACGCGAACCGGAACGCGTCCGTTGATTTTGTGTCATGGAAAAATCTATACTACAGTACTAATTAAGGTACTGTTTTTTTACGTACACTTGCGGTATACTCACGCAGTATGTGTGCCGCGTCAGCCATGCGCGCCAATGTATGCGTTAGCTATAGCTAGCTGGCCATGAACATCACGAATAAACACTGTATGTACAGGAATGACACGATCCTATCTCTGCAATGCATGGCGCGTGCACTGTTGTGTACATGTACATGTACGTACTGGTTTGAGTGCGTGTACAATATACCTGTAAACAACCCCAGTACAGAACTGTAGCTGTGCAGTGTATCTACTTACTGAATGTACATGGTGTTCCGTACAAAAATACCAGGTGTGATTTTCAGTGCGCCTAATCGACCATGAGTGCCTGACCCGTGCAATACGTTTTGTGGTAAAATAAAAGTGGTACATTATTGTATATGGCACTGAGACTAAACAAAGAAGTACTGCATGCGCGCGCAATGTAAACAAATGTGTAGCTAGCGCGTGCATTAGCAAACTTTGAAAGCGACGTCTTTTGAAAGCTTTGAAAGCAACATACACATGTAGGCCGAAACAGCTCTTGTTTTTGTTATTTTCTTTTCTTTCTATTTGAGGAGATCAAATAGCTCTTCTTAAATCAACATCAGGATTTAAGGAGAGCAATTTTAAGCTCTCCTCATTTTTGTTTTATAAATGAAGGACTTGTAATACTATTGTATCTTTTTGCGTGCCTGAGCAGTTATTATTAAGTGTATTTCTCTGCAGGCAATATCTCTTATGGACAGAGTAGAGACAGGGAGGGAAGAGTTAAAGAAACAGCTGAAGATGATAGAAGAGAAACGGGCCATCCAAGAGAGAAATGAACGGTACGTTATCAATCAGGAGGTGTGATGATGGTGTCTGTGTGCAAATGACTCGCTGTATAATGGTTATGAAGATAGAAAGCTAGGTAGGATTGATAATTGCTGCCATATCCCTTGAGCTAAACATGAAGACGCACCGTGTTTATTGCAAGCCCACTTGAACCAGAATAAAGGGGAAGATATACTATCTCGTCTCATCCTCAACCGGCTACAGTCATCCCAAAAAGTCAATGTGCTTTTGTGCCTCGCGTGGCACAGTTGGCATGATGTTTTCGGGTCAACAACTCCAGGAAAAGTGCAGAGAACAACATCCTGACCTCTTCATTGTCTTCATCGACCTGACAAAGGCCTTTGACTCGGTCAGCCAGGAAGGTCTGTGGAAGCTTCTGTACAGGGCTGGCTGCCCATCCAAGATAATTAACATCATCAGATTCTTCCACGATGGTATGGTTGCCCGTGTGAGGTTGCGGCTCTACGTCCATCTAGCCCATTTCCTGTTACCAACGGCACTAAACAGGGCTGTGTCCTAATACCATTGCTCTTTAGCAGTGTTTTTTCATTCATGCTCCGTTATGCTTTCAACAACTGCACGCGGGGATAATGATTCAGTTTTGCACTGACAGCGGTGGTGTATTTCATTTAAATTGTTGCTCCGACAAAGTCGTGCGCCTTATCGCGCTAATCGTTTCAAAAGTCGCTCAACCATTGCATACTATTTCAACATTGCAACATTTAACATTGCGACAAAATGAAGGCTATGTAAACTGTTGAATTAGATGGTACCAGACTAATTATTCATTAGAGCTGACTGGTATTAATTTGTAATTAACTTTATTTCATTATTTTTAAGCTCCAAAAAGGAAGATTTTACTTCACTTTTAATTTAAGATGGCTGACCCGTGAATATTGCGTAATGGGAGGACATTTCATGCTGCACCTCATCATCACTTTTTGTTGGAAAACTTGGCATGATTATGAGCTTAAAAACATTTAGGGTAACTGGATTTTGAAGTCTCTGATTTCTCCTACCTAAAAAACCCCCACAGTATTGAGATTTGTGAGCCCACCCACCCTCAGCCTGCCACCGTCACCACTAGAATGCCTAACAGACCAGTTGTACGTACATGTACCTCTGATGTGCGTGTGTCGGAGCGTGTCAGCTTGTCATCTATCACACTGAAACTCAACACCACCGTCTTCAATGAACTCAACGATGACATGAGTTGTTTTTCAGAGAATAGGCTCTGTCTACGAAGTAAACACAAATGTCACGTGATACGCGCGACCCACTTCTGGCATTTTCGCAATGTAACTCAAAGCCCATAGTTAATACTGTGACAGAAAGTGCAAGGACTTAGTGCCAGTAACCACGAACTGTAACCACGGGCGGACAAGACCTGTAGTTGCGCGCGCTGGCTGGGCGGAGCTTACCGCTCAGTGACTCGCTGCGTGAATGCACGCGATTGGGTAACAAAGCCCATATGCTTAAGTACATGTATGTGTTTTACATGGTGTGCGTGTTTACCTGGGTGGTAGACACGTAATATTCATTGTTATAGTTGTTCGAGAGCTGCACGACAGATAAGACGTAGGTAACTGGTGCTGCGTTTTGTGAAATGCTTATGCGAATCGGTACAAAGCGATATACCTGTACATTGTTTACGCAAGCCTGCATGGTTAATGTGTTGGTGGTACAAAGCTGAGACAGCTAGCTGTACATAGCTGACGCAAACTGGCATGGTTAATACGTAGCAGGTGCAAAGCTGTACTGGTTGTACACAGCTTACTGGGGCATGTAATGCTGACTATAGGCACGTAATGCTGACTATAGGCGCTTGATGCTGACTTCGCTTGTGTAATGTTCGTGATGGCTTTTGCGTTCTGAACACTGCAGTTATTGTGCATTGCTGCTGAGGACCCTAGTATTTAAACAGCCCACTTAGTTTCCAATTACTGTGCATTTCTCGATTGTTATGAATAAATCATCTTTATTGTTCATTGTACCGTCAATCCAGTTGTCAAGGAGTCTTTGTTACAGGTTATAGTGTAATTAACAGAGAGTAATCGCAATCATCATAATCGGCGGTATATTTCCTCCAAAACGGACCTGCACCCTTAGCCTTTTAGGGAAGAGCCTTAGGTTGGGAAGATTGTCGTGGCTTTAATAGGTGTCCGACTTATCCTAACAGCCTTAGGTTGGCCCGGGGAGTTCCCGCCACAATACACACGAATAGAGTTTTCACAAAGTGACGCTATCCGTGTGTATTAGCTATGGGCTTTGCATTACTTTGTGAAAATGCCAGAAGTGGGTTGTATCACGTGACATTTGTGTTACTTCGTGGGGACGGTGACAAAATTAGGGGTTCAATTTTCCATGTCCATGTTACATCAGACATAGGAATTTGTTTTTTTAATTCAGCACACATTCCTTGGCGCCTTTTATATCAGGGTAATTACATAAAACAAAGTACCTATAGCAAAAACTTTGAAGTCAATTTCAGCGACACTTGCATGGTAAATTACTTGGTCATGTGTGACCGGGACATCAACAAATATCACAATTTTAGACCCCCTTTTAGACCCCCTTATTTATGGACTAACCAATGGAGAATCAGTTCTGTTCTTGAAAATCAAATTTCTATCGGATGTGTAAACATAATTTTTGCTATAAATACCACCACAAAGTGGTACAAAAGAGAATGGACAGAAATTAAACAAATGTCACTTGCTCCTAAACAATTTGTAAACATTTCTCTTAACCAGTTCGTATTATATAAAAACGTGTCTACATCCAAATTTGTTCCTGAATTCAAGCAGAGCAAGGCCATAAATATCTGTCAGCGACCGGCTCGCAGCGAGCAAGGCCAGAAATATCAGGGTGTGCTACCCACAGATGCCGGCCTAAACCTGACTCGGATCAAGGTTCGTGAAAAACAATCCCGCGCTTGGGCCTAATCAATGTCAAAATAATCCTTGCGTGAACTGGTTAAGATATTGTACTTGTTACAGACGTACATGTATGTATTTGCAACATTATATTTCTAGTGTTATGCAAAAGACTTCTTAGTATAAAGGCTCATTGTAGATAAACCAACTTAGAATCGACCATTTGAGTTTGTTTGCTTTTAGGTCAGTGGCAACACTATCAAGAAACTGGACAGTAACTTGTTTCGTGGTCAAGAGATTAACAAAGTATACAGAGAGATAATGAAGACATTGCCTACTGACCACTTAGCTTATGATCAGGTAGTTATCTCACTGACCCCTGCCTTCTAAACTTTGCCTCGCCATGCACTACCCCACCCAAACCACCACACCCATGAACTGGACATTTAACCTTTGGGGCCCAGTGGTTTATGTTTGTGATTCACGATCAGAGGGTCGGGGTTCGAATCCAGCTGCTGGCCTTATGTTGTGTCCTTGGGCACGCCACTTCACCCCACTTGCCTCTTTCCACCCATGGGTACAGACATTCGCTGGGGAGTAACCTGCGATGGACCAGCATCCCATCCTGGGAGGGGGGAATATTCTCAGTTATTTTATGCTAGAGAAACGAGTTAAACACCAGCCTGATGAGCCACTTGGCTCGTGACAGGCTTTACTTAGAGAGATTATGAAGACATTACCAACTGACCACTTGGCCTATGACCAGGTAGTTATCTCACTGACCGCTCCCTCCTAAACTATTCCCCGCCTCTACAACCAGAAAATAGAAAGTAACATTAATCAAAAGATTAATGAAGTATACAGAGAGATTATGAAGACGTTTCCAACTGATCACTAATAGTGTATGATAATGTAGTCCGGATTACCATTTCGGTGCTCTACCAACTGAGTTATATAGCCTTGTGTCGGTGGCTCCCTATATTTATCAATATATTTGTTCATCAGGGGATGCTGGTCAACAGCCATCAACCCGTAAATGCCACAGGTTCAAGTCGAGCTCCAGTCAATTTATGTGTTCAATTCTATATAAAATTTCTTAGTCAATTTTTCTTAGTGGCTTATTTGAAATGTATAAACAAAAAGCCTAATGGTGCTGTCCCATGGCGCCGGCTAAGCCCAACGGGCCCTTACCGTTTGATTTAAATGACAAGCGGTGTAAATCTCTCCGGCCGCAAAGATTATATTTTTGTTAAATTTGTCCACCGTGTCCTCAACGTTTCCATTTCGTCTCCTTACCGGGTTCTTACCACATACAACGTCCTCGTACCAGCTAGTGTCACTAGTGTCACTGTGTCTGGAACGGTTTCTGAACGGGTGCGATGTAAACCACACGGCAACAGGCCAGTATGGAGACTTTATGAGGACAGTAGAACGGTAAGAGGACGAAGTAGGTCGGTAAGAGAGCGGTTGAAAGTTAATAGACCGGTGAGGGGTCAGTATGTAGCCGGTATGAGGTGGTGGGTCAACGTTGAGCAAACGGCGAGAGCCCTGCGAGAACCCGGTATGAACACGGTGACAACCCGTTGGACAAAATATGACACGTCATCACCGTCGTCATCGTTTTCACCGCCCCAAAAAACGGGTCCATAACGGCCTCGTACCGGCCCACTATCCTTTTACCGGGTTCTCGCCGTGTGGTACAAGCGGTGGCACACGGCGAAAGTTTTGGGCATGCCCAAAACTTTTGCCGTGTCTTGCCGGCCACTAACGGGCCCCCACCGTGTTCACCGATCGCGCAACGCCCCGCCATGTGCCCTTACCATGTTCCACCGTCCGCACAAAATGTACCACACGGTGGCACATGGTAGGCTTAGCCGGCGCCATAGGACAGCTACTTTACCATCTTGCTTTTCCCCATTTTTAACCTGTTGTTTTAACATTGTTTCAAAATTGTTGCTAGTATCGTGCCTTTGGCGTGGAAATTTCGATTTGATGGCTTCAGACTAGCACCCCTGAACAAAAATATTGACATATTTGGGTAACCAACAACATAGCGCCGGATAGCTCAGTTGGTAGGGCACCGTAATGGCAATCGGGATGTTGGTTCAAGCCCCGCTCCAGTCAATTTCTTTGTTCAAATGTCTTTGATCCAAAAACTGTGAGTCTGTAACCTTCTTGACCATTACTAGATAATAGATGTATACAATTTGGAATAAAACAAAATGTGCAGGTTTATAAACTGAGTTGGAAAAACTTTAAATGCACAGCTCTAAACCTTTTCGAAAATGAAAAGAAGTATGTGTGCTTAGATTTACAGCATTCTCTTGTAATTTCCTTCGTGCAAATGTAGGATGAGTTTATGGAGCATTCCGCCAGCTACCACGCCTTAGCCAACCACACCATCTTAGCCTCCTCAATGATACAGAAACGTGGTCCAGATAGAGTGCTGAACCCGCTCCTAACTAAGACAGAGAACCCACCCTGGAGAGATGACAGAGAAGAATGGTCTAATAGGTATGGCTGTGTCCTGAATCACCTGTCTATTATCGTCCGTCGATGTCATTTTTTTTATAATAATCGATATATCGGAAATTCAATATCGAGTATACCTCGATATATCAATTATTTCCCGTGTACAAGATGAATCCTAAAAACAGCGCTAAATATACTAAAGACCGACAGTTTAATAGGTACGTTGCATACAGGTTTTCGGCTTGATCCTCCGCGCATGGTCCGAACAATATCAAATTGCGCCAGCCCGCGTGTTTATGGTTTATTGAGGGCGCCCTTAAAGGTAGTAAATATCATTTAACTGACCTGTCCGAAGTTTTACAATCATGGATGCCGAGAAAATTGAGAAAAACAGCATTTGTTTTTAACCGGTTTTTAGCCGGACGGCGATCGTGATTTTTTTAAAAGAAAATTATATTTTTCGGAATAATTACAGGATATCTAGCGCCATCATTTTGCTGGATGCCTAGAATCATTATTTACTTTCAATTGAGTAAGATTTTTCCTAATAATTCGGTAATAAATATTTTCGATATCTGCAAATGGTGTATACTACACTATACCTTTAATTATAAGGGCGCCCTCAATAAGCCCAGATAACAGACAGCGCGCCCCGGAACAAATTAACGAACAGCTCGGTCTTGGAATCCAGACTGGCTTGCTAGGCCAATAGCAGGGTGCAGAGAACGCTCTTCGCAATTCCCAACTCGTGATTGGCCACCCCAAAATGTTATCAGAACAAGGGAGGGTTACGTCCCAAACAACCGATAGGCGCATGGCTGGGGCGGCATGGCCGGTTTCTTTTGAGATTTCACTGCGCAAGTGATTGTGAACTATAGCGGCGGGGCGGGTGAAACACAAAGAACAACTTCACAACCGCAGTTGGTCGTCGAACGTATTTTATTTAATAGGCCTACTCAAATGTTCTAAGCTACAAATAAAGACGGCAGCTTTTCTAATATACTAAAGCCCTGAGATTTTCTGGATAATCTGACACTCTTTCAGTGTTTTCGATATCATTTAGGAACATCAAAATTTAGATACATCAAAATTGTCGATATATCGAAATGTAGATACATCAAAATTGTCGATATATCGAAATGTCGATATTTTGATATTATTAAAAAAGTGACATCGGCGATATCGACGGACGTTAAGGTTACTGTCTATGGCTACCGGTAGCGCATGATGTGTATATAGAAAGTAGACTCTGCCGTAACCAATATGCAACCTATGTAAAAACGACAATTATTGTCCAATACTACTTTGACTTTTATCAAATGTAGTTATAGTCAACATTTTGTTTGCAATTAGTTACACATCCTCGAATGGGTGCAACCCAACTAGTCTAGTTCCTTAACCTGATAATTCCCGGATGTCTGTAAATTTCTCTCTTTTTTTTTTTGGGTGGGAAACCAGACTACAAGAACAAATTTGTTTTTCTTTTTGTTCCAGCATTTATGAACACAAACTTTTAATGTGAGTGTAACAATATTTGCTATTCCCATTTCCCCCTTTTTTTTTATTACAACAGAAGCAAATAGCGTATACTACCTTTAAAATCG
The DNA here is from genome assembly GCA_037893245.1 of Crossaster papposus. NCBI lineage: Eukaryota > Metazoa > Echinodermata > Asteroidea > Velatida > Solasteridae > Crossaster > Crossaster papposus. Next base: position 2,278,059 of record JBAIAA010000049.1, on the reverse strand, counting down.
AAAATCTTGTGGCTAAAGCCAGTTCATACTTTATGCGGAAGCGATACAAATTTGACGTCACAGAGCATTCGCTGAAAACATTTGTCGGAGTTGAAATGTGTTCAACTTTTGAGAATTCGCACCCCGAAAATTTCCTGTGATTAACAAAAATCGCATTTGTGTTTGCTTTTGTGCCGAGTGTAAACCAAGTCGCTCTGAATGAGCTACTTGAATGCACCCTTATTTACAATCATTGTATTTCTGTTGCCTTTTATATCCAGTCCCATCTTCAATGCCACATTTGCCAAGAAACCCACCCAACAAGGCTACACACTTGCAACAAGCACCTTCTTGGAAACCTTGACGCCCAACCTCAACCTCGGGGGTGGCACCCCGGGGCAGGACCAAGCTGGACCTAGTGGCGGGTTACTAGCTGGCACTGGTCCAGGCAGGTTGGATCTGGATAGAACCGGTATGGGTAAACCGGTCTCTCAAGGTTTGATGGCCGATCGGAATACCAGGTCCTATGCTACATGATTACCGTAATTTCCTGCGGTAAAGCCGCACGGCGGTTAAGGCGCAGGTCCCTAAAATCACCCAAACAAATTTCAAACGTCAACAGATAAAGCGCACTGCCGAATAAGGCGCATGCTTGAACGCACCCAGAAGAACACCAGGCGCCACCCGGTGTAGGTACATCGCCACAAAGGGGTCATTTTGTTGCCTTAGAAGGATCCCACTATTTTGAATTTGCTGAGTACTTGAGTTTATCTGGCACGCAAACAATGTATGAAAACTTCAAACCAGTAGTCACAATATCGCACGAGGTTTGCCGATACATATCATGTATCACTGCAGTATAAACTGCATGCACATGTACATCACATGCAGCGATCGCGTGCATGGTATCCCTAATTGCGACACCCCCTAGTCTTTTTTCCCCCTAGTCGTTGTGAATGCTCCGCGCTGTGTAGTTCGGATGGTGAATTGCATGAAGCCGGAACGTAGACGAAAAAACGTTTAGAAAAAGGCCACATAGTACGGGCCAGCTTTTTATCGCTGTTGTACGCGTCATGCAGCGCACGCTGTAGTCTTGTTTGCAAGACGATCTTAATCGCGGTATATGCAGCGCGCGTAGGCCGCCGATGCGGTAATTCGCGCGTGGTCTACGGCGTACGTTAGAGGGCGCCCCGCATCGCGAAAAACGTCTTGCAAACAAGACTACGCACGCTGCCGAGTGCTAAATCACATACATGTACGGTCGTAGGGGGATCAACACATCGCGGCATTGTTAATGGAAACACGGTCACAATGTCCGGAGAGTTGGGCTAATTGGTTGACCGCATTATTGAGTAAGATTGCGGCGTTCAAAGAATTCTTCACACAAAGACCATCACTTTGAACTCAAGCGACATCATATACGGCGCACTGAAAGATAAGGCGCGGCGATGTTTTTGTGGTCTAGAAAGTCAGATAAGCCGCGTCTTTACCGCAGGAAATTACGGTACACCAAATATTTATCCACACAAGTAAAATATACCTTTTCTTTCCTTGTTCTTATAAGAAATGTAACTATTGATCTTTAAAGATAACAACAAATAATTGTAAATGGATATTTCGTCTCTGAGATATGGTACATATGGTTAAAGATTGCATGTGCCAAACCTGCTTATAAGAGCTTGATTTAAAAAAAAAAAAAAATACACTTCAACTAAGGAGTTTTATACTTCAATTTCTTTTTCAAGTGTTTCTTTAATATCATCAAAGTTTAAGTATATTATGACTATTTTTTTCCTTTACATGTTCTTTAGAAATATTTCCTAGAATTAAAATAATGATGTGCATTAATTGATCAACTTCAGATACGCACTCAAACTCTGTCAAAAGTGTTTCCTTCTTTCTTTTACGACCCTGTACTATTCATGGCTTATCTGACAACAGCAGAGTACTCCCTGGTGGACAATCAATCAGATTTCCCCAGCAGTGCTAAGCTTCCTGGCCCAAGTCCAACATAATCCATTAAAATGTATTCACATCGGGCCTGCAGGACTAAGTCCCCCCAAAACATCTGCCAAAATAGGGGAAGGATTTTGATGGATTTGGCAAGGTTAGGGTTAACAAATGGATCCGCAAGCTTTTTCATGACCTCGTTAACATTCTGGTGAATATTACAGGAAACTGATTTTCTGGGAGCAGTTTTTCACATGTCGGAGAGTGACCACGACAAAGGTGATGCAAATAAATCAGATAAAGATGTCCTAGCTCTTCCAAAATGGCCAAACAAAGGTGAGAATGGGTGCATGTCACAGACCCCGTTCCCACTTGATCCTCCAATTGGGGGATCCGATCCGGCAATTTGGTGATGAGTGGGAACGTTAACCGCAAAAAGGGCGATCAAGATCCAAAAGGGGGATCTTGATCCTACTTTCGAGCAGGATAGAGATCCCCCAATTGCAGGAATTGGTGGATCAGGATCAAGTGGGAACGGAAAGGTGGATCATGATCCACCAATTTGACCTGGTAACTTCCGACCAGCTGGGCATTTAGAGCGAAAAAATATAAACCGCGCCAAATGTTGTTTATACCATGAACTCCATACAGCATACGTACATGGCGCTAGTTCCTTTTGTGACTGGCACACATGTCGTGTACTTCGTGTTACAAAAGGAACAGTGTTGCGCCATGCATTGTGAGGGAACCTGAACTTTGTGTTCTATATGTATACGTTATAGCTTGCATTGCACATGCGCAAACATGGATTTCGATCGCGTCCTTTTTCAATGTTGTAGCTTCGGTTCCGTCCTCGTGTAGTTTTCCTCTGCTGACAATTTCATTTAAATATCTGCATTTTTCTTTCACTTAAGTTCAAAATATTTCTATTAGATTGCTCATTTTTACATCCTGTAATTGGCATCAACTGCAACTGCCTTCGGAAGTATAGTTGCATTTGTCCGGTAGTTTTGTTTGTTAAGCCTGCTCGCAAAGCTAGAGCGCAGTCAAAGATGGCGACTAACGTTAGTAGCAAATCGGGCAAATGTTCGCATGCATGTTGCACACGTTACCAGTTTGCATTGGAGGATGTGTATACACGCAAAGTTTTCCGGAATTAAAAACGGATGACAGTTAAACACGTCACAAGCAAGGCCAGAAATATCTGTCAGCAACTGGCTCGCAGTGCAACATCAGGGTATGCTACCCACAGATGCCAGCCTGAACACGTCTCGGATCAAGGTTTGTAAAAAGCAATCCTGCTTCTGGGCCCGGTCAATGTCAAAATAATGCAGGAGCAAACTTGTCGAAGAATTCTGGATTAGGTGCGTCAAACTGGGCATGACTGACACGAGCCTGGTGTTGCCTCGGAAAATGACTCTTGCCGAATTTAGTGCTATAGGCGTTGAACCTTTTTATTTTTTGTGATGAGTGTTTATAAATCTGTCCTTATGTTCTTATGTTCTTATATATTTGAGACCGACATTGCAAAAATAGTGTCTAGAAGCAGAGGAAAATACAGTTTTCTTTTTAATAATAAATAATAAATGTTCCTACCTAAAAAGTTCAACAGCATTAAAAATCATTGTGTCAGTCAGGTTGGCGCAGTGGTTCTTCTCTTTCCTTTTTGTATATGGCATGGGTTAGATTCCTGCCCTGGTCCACATGTGGATTGGGTTTTCAGTTCCTGCTTTATTGTTTGTCTAAGATTTCCTCCCACCTCTGAAACTGAACGCTTCTTCATTGAATCTTCTCTCACAGTTTTCTATAGACTTGTGCGCTATATAGTGCCTTAGGAATTTTGTGAGAGATCCATGGTTTCATCAAAGATTTAAACAATTAAATTGACTGGGTTTGGCCCTTTAACCTACGGATTACCGTTCTAGTGCTCTGCCAAATGAGCTAACAGCCCTGTGTTGCCGTTTCCTTAAATTTGTCAATATTCGATTTTTCCTTTGTGTTTTTTTTGTTGGAAGCAGAAATCTCTCCAGACCTCTGCCATTCCCGAGCCCCTGAGTTCCCAAGACAGACTAGAAGCAATCTGGAACTCATTACAGATGCCCGACAATCTCAAACTGGACATGGCCATAAAATACAGCTCAGATAACCACATGGACAAGCTAGAAAGTGTAAGTACTAGTCCACAAGTGAAAGCAGCTGGCTAAAGAAGCAATTACGTAAGATCTGAAGAAACTGGTACCGGTAATTAGCACAGAAACAGGATCACATCAACGCAAACATGGCCACCACTCACTACAGTTGCTTTTTTGTGTTGTTTCGTTAGGAAAGTGGACACAAATCCAATTGTGACTTTTATGATTACAGTCCACAGCAAAACAGTTGACCATCGCGAGGTAGCATTTATTGACCAATTTACCAAATGATTTACTTCACTTCAAATGCCCATGCAGTACTGGGTGCATCAGTTGCCAAGTGTGTGACTTGATCTATCACTAGAGTTACGAAACGCTTCTCACATTGCATAATTAGACTTCAATGTTAGCCAGTACATATGATTGTAAATTCATTGCCGGTTCAAATCAACATTACAGATTCTATAGTAACCCCAAATTAGCCATATATGGAGCCAATCTGTAAAAAAAATTTAAAAGAAGCTAATTTTAACTGATTTTGGTGGGTATGGGTATGGACAACTACCAAAAAAAGGAAGGAAGGTTGGGGAATGTTTTTTTATTAGAGGTCAAAGGTTATTGACCCCTGCCAGCTAAATCACTACTAATTATATTTCAGCAACAAAATATGGTATATAGATGATCTTGGTGTCAAAATGCACAGAATTACAAAAGAAGATGACATAAAATAATTATTGACCCTTAAGACCAAATCCTGTAGAAGTAGTGCAATTGTGTACTGCACATACAGTGGATCCAGCTCTTTGTGATTTCCTTGCTGATTGAAATGTTTCTGGAGAAATACTTCACTCTATTTCCTGAAGATTCTATGAAACCCAAGTTTCATTATATTATCCACTATCCCAAATTGATGCTAACATTTGGCCCACTTGTCCATTGTTGGACACTAAGGTTTGAAGGAAAACACTTGTATTTCAAAGAACTGTCCCACCACACCAAAAACAGACGAAATCTTTCAAAGACACTTGCAACCAGACAATGAATACTATCAGGCATGGATGAGAGCTACTCATACAGGTTTTGTTGATGCTGTTGAGCACACTGGTGGGAATTTGTTGCTGGTACGGCTGCTGTTACGACCAATACAGGAAACACTTCAGCCACTGCTTGGGGACAATAAATTCGTTTATGTTGCAAAGAAAGTGCAGTGTAACAACACATGGTACAGTCAAGGTTTGGTAGTTGCTGTAGGAACGACACCAAGAGGTTTTGTTCAGTTTGGTGTGATTGAGCTTTGTTGTCTAATAGGCGGCAGCGTATATCTTGTTTGCAAGCCAGCTACAAATACTCGATTTGTATCCCACATCCATGCTTTTGAGTTGACACTTTCTGCTAATGATTTTGTAGTGAAGGTTTCAGATCTGCTTGACCACTATGCACTCGGTGTCTACAATAGTGACAACGGTAAAATAGTTGTGCCACGTCATCATATAAATATTCCTGAGTTTTGAAGGTATGCAGGTATCACTGTTGATTCCTGGTGGTCATAGATAGTAACCTAGCTGCGCATTTTTATCACATATGTCTTGCAAAGCTCATTGCATGATACTAGATAGTCCAAAGTTGTTTGTGCTGCATCCAAAGCTTGAGAGTAGTCAATAAAGGACATGTAGACTGGGAAATTAATTTCTATAGATTTCTCTATTATGATTCTGATGTTTGCTATCTGGTCTCTTGTGCCCGGCCCTTCTTTTCACAAAACCTGCCTTTTAATTCTGGAGGGCCATATCTTACGTTGCATGTAATTGCTTCATAAGCGTCCTCTCACTATAATAACATAATTATAAAAAGCTCTTGCTTGCATACGTGCTACAGGAATGTAACTCCACCTCCCTGCATTTCTTTTTAAGGAAGGACTTATTATTGTTCTACGCTGAATTCTGGTCAGATCCTTATACTGTCTTTCTCGGATTGTACACCCCTAATTGCCTTCATCATGTTTATCTTCTGTCTTTCATCTGATAGTTCAACAACTTCAGACATGTACATTCAGACAGCAAAAAAATCCAGGTTACTGGAGAACATATTGCAAATGCATATATACTTCCAGGCATGTGATCCAATGTGTACAACCGCAATCTGTTGACAAGAACTGATATATGTGATTACGTTACTTGGTCAAACAGTACTAAGTATAAGTCATAAAGTGAGTCTGAATCACTATTTAATAATCTGAATTATAACACCTCACTCACAGATTCTGTGTCTTGATTGGCCGAGAGTGCGGCACGTGTCACTTGCTCTTTTTACTATTTTTTACTTGTGCTATCCAAAAAGACTATACTACGCAAAAAGGACTATGCGCATAGCAACACACGAAATATGCGCATAGCAACAAAAGCGTGACTAAAACCCAGACGTGTGTTTCGGTGCATTGCGTAAACATTGCTCTGTCACCTTCGCACCCGTTCATCAAGGCAACAAAGTACACGTATGATCGAGAGACGTATAATTAGGAGATTTTTTTTTCATTACTATACTTTCAGGAAGCTTAAATTGTGCAGAAACTGTGAGTGAGGTGTTATAAAACAAATATTGACTGCTTTATTTCGCGGTATAGTAAAACTAGCCTCCCTCGGTGATCCATGGAGCATTCTATTTTCCCTCGGCTTCGCCTCGGGAAAATAGAATGCTCCCTGGATCACCCCGGGAGGATAGTTTTACTATACCACTCAAAGCAGTCAATATTTGTATACTGTTGACATTTTTAGATTCCTGTTTATCTACGGCAATCAACAAAAACAAGTTGACATGTCATTAGAGGATGAGGGGAGCAAGGTACATGTTGGGGACATAAAGAAGCAGGCTTGCCAGTTGTTCACCCTCCAGAAGGCCCAGGTTAAGCTATGGGATAGGACATTCGAGGACTGGGTCGATGCAGACAATGACCAGGAAGAAGTGCAAAACAATAGCAAAATACTGGTAGATGTTGCTGAACACTAAGTCACGGCCGAAGATCCAACTCCTGATGTTCCAGCAACACTTCCACCTTCTTCATTTAGGTACGCTCGAGATTGTTCCAGACTATTAAAACAAGTATCCAAGACAGAGGTGTAACAATGTTCTAGTTTTATGTCAGGAACTACATACATTGTACAATAACTTTGATTTATTTGTATATTTTAACTTCAGAGGACATCAGGCAGAGTCATCTTCTATCAACTGGACGGGAAGGTACAAACTACCCGATTTTCCATGCGAGGTCAGCAGTCCTGGAGGCAATCTACAGCGGTGTGAAAAAAAATACATAGTAAGCATTGTTTTAGATTTTAACACATTACATATAACAACCTTTTCTAATTTAAATATTATAACTTTGGATTGGATTGAATTTATGAGTACAGTACTAATAATAGTCAGCAGCTGTAGTCTGCACATTCTAAAATTACCAATAGCTAATCTGTTACTGTTTTAGTATTCAGACTATACTTTCTTTAATTTGAATTTGCTATTCACTGACAAAATTCACATTATTAGGAAAAGGCAAACAAAACCAGAAATAAGGAAATGTTCAGGTCGGGTGAGTCAGATTGGCACGGTGCATGTTATAATATACTCTCCTTCGGTTTCCACTGCTGTGGCCGAGGTGCGATTCCTGCTGGACCACACGTGCATTTTAGTTTTCAGTCCTTACCTGATTCTGTGTGTTTTCCCCAGAATATTTTTTGGGGGTTTTCCTCCAATCTCTCAAACTGTAATTTCTTCTTATTGTCTTCTCAGTCTATAATGTTTCTTCATGCATGTGAGCTATAGGGTGCCTATTTCTAGGGCACTTTTAAAGAATCCTTGGATTTATTACCAGAAATAATTATAATCAGATTCGCTTCTGTCAATCAGATCAACTTCTTGTTGTTAAGAAAGAATATTGAAACTTTGATACAATTCTATATTTATATGTCTATACTTAGGCTATATATATACTATATTTATATGTTTTATACTGCAGCTACCCAACATCAGCTCAATACAACCACCTCATTGGTGTTCTCTTCGAACGGTTCCCCAAGTTGGCCAAGCAGCCAAATATGTCATTGGACACTGCATCGGTAAGTTTGAACTATAAACAAATATGTACCGAGTGGTGTAGTAAAACTTGCCTCCTGAGGTGATTCATGGAGCATTGTTTTCCTTAATAGGCAAAGCTATGAAGTACAGAGGGAGTTTTACTACAACACGAAATAAAGCAGTAAATATTTGTTTTATAACACCTCGCCTACATATTTTGCTTGGTTTCAAAAATGTAATATACTTTAAATCTAAATACAGTTAAAATGAACTTCTATTTCAATACAACATTTGTGAAAAATGTATTTGCTCACTAATCCCAAACCACCTTTTCCATGGATGCTATTTGGCCGTGCATATAATTTGTGGGTGAGGTGTTATAATGTAATCGATTTGGATAAATATAGATTACTTCTGAAATGGGTCACAACTTTTAATAGGATTCTACTTTTACCTCTAACACCTCCCCCTCCCCCTCCCCCTCCCCCTCCTCCTCCAAAATTAAAATGACTTTCTTATGCACCCCCTTATCCATAATTTAATTGACTTTCTTATGCACCCCCCTCCTCCAAAATTAAAATGACTTCCTTATGCACAAGCTGTAGTGCAGTATGTCATTGTTTCTTTCAATTAACAGACTCTCTGGAAATACAGACTTCTGTATAAATTTGCGAATTCACGTAGACGTGATGACAACAAGATCCAAGTGGTCATCAAACATAAGAGAAAGCCGGGGAACAACCCACTATTTGGATCACCTAGTGCCAAAAGACAACCACCACAATGGGGCATTGCAACTATATCAACCATCCAGACCTTCTTCTGAGGACGATGCTTCCATTCAAGCACACATTCACTGGATGCAGCAAGAAACATCGAAGAGGAAACCTAACTATTAGCGAATCCAGTTAGCAATGTCCATGACCCTCTCTGACCGGCGTCAGCTCATCACAAAGGAAGGAGCATCACTGAAGAAGATACAACAGACGTATCCTTGGCTCTTCGATGAAGACGAGGTCCGTTTCTTTTGTGCAAATTATAAATTATAAATTATAAATACATGTATGTTGATAATCAGAACTCTTTGTCATTAAATATACAAATGTTTAATAACGTCATGGCTTTGTTTACATATGCACTTTCCTATGGAAGTAAAGTCGGAACACCAGACGATGTAGGGACAGACTCGCTCGTAGGAAAGCGCACATGTACACATATAATCTAAACTGATATAATCTAAACTGCTGTTAACATGTTTTAAAACATGAATCTAAACAACCTTTGAACACAACAGTGTATGGGTAATTCCTAATGATTTGCAAGGCTATTTGCCCATACACATGGATAACATAGTGCTAGAAACCTAAATAAAACTTTAACGACATCACATTAAAAAACATAAAGGTCAACCATAATCTTGTATCACAGGCACTTTGCACTTGGTGATAATCAATAATTGACAGTAATGCACGGTGCTGTAATTGTGATGACGCCCTGTTTCAAATAGGGCTATATTCAAGTATTTAAAATATGTTTTGAATATACAATTTATTATCACATATTCGAAAGTGCTCGGTCAAGAGGTGACACAGACATTCCCTACATCAGACTTTATTACAATGTGTGATACATGTACCGTAAAATCCCTGTTTTAATAGATGCAGACTGAGTTCGACGCCTTAGAGAAGAACAAGAGGGACCTCACGATCTTTTGCAGGCAGGTCTACAGAAGTATGCAACTCCGATTCTCAAGATTTACAGGGGTTCGAAGAAGATGAAACCCCTTCTTGTGCAGGCACTGGAAGAAGTTGGATTACAGCGCGAGGAGAAAAGTCGAAAAGGTACAAAAGCCTAAACTAGCCCAATGGCCTGCACTTGTCACAAATTGACAATATAACCACACAACTTAATTTTTATTTTTTTTTGTAATTTCCTAGACACCTCACATTTTTTAATAGAAAAAATGCTATTCAGATATTTTGTTGGTCAAGTATTCGATATAACAGCGTAGCCTTACAAAACTTGTTTTAGCATTAAACCTTAAGCATATGGCACTCTAAAAGGACAATGCCACCTAGACCGTTACAGTTGTGCGCACAAATTTAATTTAATTTTGTGTGCACAACGGCATGTTCAAGTGTGTACAGCAAAACAGCTTTGGAGAAAGTGGCATGTGTCCAAAATATCCACGTCATGTATAACTTGAAGGAAATTAAACTGTGTGTGCTATCTTTTAATTTGTATATAATAGCCCCTCCCTAATGAGATTTGAAGGTTTGCATGATGAAAAGTTAATAAGATAAGTTGTTTGTGAGAGCACATCGTGGCAAATCTCTGTGTGGCTCTCAAATTGTCTTTCTCAAATGGTCTTTTGCTTAATATATTTTTTAATAGAGGCTACTTACATTACTGCAGCTCTGGCTGTTCCATCTCTGTTGAAGGAGGACGTTGACAATCTGATGGTTCTTGGAGAGGATTCGGATTTGGTAAGTTTTATTGGGAGGTTTACAGAATTGACCTATCGCCGTTGAGAGTTAGCTTGAAACGCGCAGTTGCAATTATGTGGAATAATTGCATAAAAGCTATCTGACCGGATACAGGAGTTGTCTTAGATTTCTGAGAAAACTTTGCCCACGTGTACATGCAGACTTTCGTGAGACAACTAATTGCAAAAAGTCACTTGTTAATGTGTATCTGAATAATGCAGACTTCCCAGACCCCACTCACATATTTTAACATTCGAGAATAGGAAAAACTTAAGAAATATGAACAGAACAAACGGGCCGATGAGCATTTGCATTAAATTTGAAATGCATTTGCATATATTGCGTTTCAACGAACCGGGCATATAATGTGTATGTAGCCAAATAAATGCCTGTATATTTAGATTTTTTTCAACAGACACTACGATTGGATAATGGTCCTGAACGGTGAAAGGTCAATTCCATAAAGAAACAAGAATTTAATGAAAAACATAAGCCACATTGCATAAAATCTTGAACGGATAGTTACTGGCTTAGGTGATTTCAAACAATGGCAATTGTTTTCAACAGAAACAGAACAGGCACATATATTGGCCCCACAATGCTTAGTATAATTGTTCAAAATCATCCAAGCAGTATTTGCGGTAATTATGGCCTGTGCTCCGTGGCTTCTTGATCGTGTCATATTTTTGATGTACAATGCAATGCATGTTATTTTATTACATATTTAGGCTTTAGATGTGTCTTTATCATTGGAAAATTATAGAGATTGTGGTATAAAAATTAATGCATGACCTTGAACCATTATGTTAGTGCCCCGCTCGGCTGCGGCCGCAAGTTCGACTCGTGTTATGAGTAGCATTAGAGCAGTACTGTGGGTATAGGTGGAGCCGGGTCTCGGTGATGATTTTTTTTAACAATCCTTGAAATATGCTTTGTACCCCATCAACTTTTTTACTTTTCCACATTGCTAGGGAAAATCCCTTCCTTTGGTTTTTGAGTGAGTAAGAAACAATCATGTGTCACTTGATGACACCAATTTGATTCCTGAATTAATTTTGTTTGGTACAATTCACACATGTAAATTTTGCAAGGTTTCAAGATTTTGGCAACACAGTATTCTTTTTAAAAATATTCTCATATTTTTCAGATATAGCTTTACGTATATCATGCTTAATACTCAATTGTTTTCTTCTTTTCTTTTATTTTGTCAACAGAAGGATTTTCCAATAATTCGGGGAGATGAAAGTAATTTCACCTCATGTACTACTTTTGATGTGGTGATTGATGGCATAGTTGTTAGCAGCTCCACTGACCTACTTATGGCCCTCTCTGTGTACTTGGCAGGTTTCTATGTCATCAACTTGGCTTATCCCTCGTGTCTTAAAAAGACATGTACTTTCTTCCAGAAGGTGATCCTGAACATCCAAGATAATCAGAAGCCTGAACGAGATGTTGTATCCTTACTGGAGAAGCTTACACTAAATAACTAAGAAATCAAGATATTTCTTAAGATTGATGTTCAAATGTTTTAAAGTTGTATGTGCATAGTTTGGTTCATGTTTCCACATGTTTCACAAAACATTAAGCAATGCTAACTCCACTTGTGCAACATTTAACTTTGCGCAATATTTAAGAAAATGTACATAGTAAGTTTGTGACTTATGAAACAAATAATGGTGTAACTTATACAATTACATTAATTGACATAAGTTACGGCACAGAAACTTTGAATGAACCATTTTATTATCACCTTAACAAAACATTCGTGGCATTGTTGTTTATTAACCTGTGTTGCTGTGTAATTTTAAAGAAATTTGAAGAAAAAAAATGAAATTCAAAATGGTAGGCAAAGGGGATTCAAAGCCTGTTTTATGACAGAACCGAAACAATTGAAGAAAACAAGTTTCCTTGTCCAAGATGTTAAAGTTATGTAAAATGTTACACATCTTCGCAAAGTTGTTTGAAATTGACCATTATTTAATAGCAGTGCAACATATTTGTTTCTAAACCAGTTCATGTAGAAATCTGTGTATACGCGCAAAGTTTTTCCCAGAATTTTAAACCGATGATGGATAAACCTTTACATGCAAGGCCGTAAATATATGTCAGCGACAAAGGCCGGAAATATCAGGGTGTGCTACCCACAGATACTGACACGAAATCGAGGGTGTGAAAAACAATCCCAGATTCCTGGTACGAACTGGTTTAAATCCTAAGCATGGCACATGTTAAATACTTTTATTAACCAGCTGATAACGATTAGAAGGTTTTAAACCATTGGTATTACCAATTAATTGTTCTTAAACGTCTTTTTGATTTATTTAAGATTACAAATTGAGACGATGATATGGTACAAATTTGTTGTCCTTTTCAGGAAATTTCTATGCATTCTTGCTTGAAAAAAACATGTTGAGAATGTAGTGTCAAAAGAGGTCATAATGGGGAAAAATGTACAATGTAATTAGATGGCCACTCAAAGATCTGGGTAATCATAATAATATGGCTTAGAATTAATGTTATGGATGTTTATATTGAGGTTTGATATTAATCATTGAGACTCAAAATATTTGGTACTTCAAATGTTTGATAAAATAAAAGCTGATTAGCCAAAATAACATACGAATGTTGTAAACTTCTAACAGTTTTGTTACACTCTTGTACATCATTTACAAATGTAAAATGTCACAAACTTTGAACCAAAATATTTGTCATGGATGATCTCAAAAACATGCGTAGAAGTGGCTTTTGACCAAAGTGTGGCATTCGACAAACAATAATCATGCAACTATGTGTTAAAGAAGACAATGGGTCTTTTTACAAGCGCTCTCATTTTATCCCCAAATGTTTTAATTGGAAAATTATTTATTGGGATTTACCCATTGTTCAAATATACTGCGTGTTACAGCAGCTGTATCTTCTTGAGAGATGTTGAAAAAATAAACAGTATTAACAAACAAAAACAGAAATCTTTGTGTTTCTCTTGGAGGTGTCATCATAATTCTGCAGTGGTAGATCCAAGGAGCTTGACATTGGCACTGTGACCCAATCCATCCAGTAAGCTAAACATGTCCTAACACCGTGCTATACTTGGATCTGCCACTGCTACAAATTTCAGTATGTCAGATTTCTGGAATGACAAATGTTAAATCATCAAAGCTCATTAGTCACTGGACTACAGTGTGATTAGTCAGAAGTTCAATTACAAGTCGCTTGACTAACAGATTAGTCGTATCAGACATGATCCTATCCTTGTCATATGACTAATTCGGTTAGTCAGAAGTTCAATGACGAATCGCGAAAGTCACTTGACTAAGAGATAAGTCGTATCAGACATGGTCCTATCCTTGTCATAGGACTACTTTTATAAGTCGGAGTCTTGACTGATTTAGTTAGTCATCAACAGTAGGTGACTAATTTAGGTAAGTCGTACGAGTCATTGCTCTGGACAATTTTTTTTTAGTCAAAATGACAAACTAATTTTTAGAGTGTACACACACACACACGCAAGTGGGTAAATGCCGTCAATAGGGGACGGGGCATTGTCCGACCGTCTTTCCTCTTTTGTTTGTACTCTAACGTTTTCGGATGATCGCCATAGGGTTTGCACACGAGTCTGAATCGGGGACCTTTGCGGAATAGGGGACCCCATTGTTCCCTTTGTCCTACGTCCCCTATTTCAATCAAAAACAAACGCACACACACAGCTCTGTTTTGACCGGCAATCGTGGACGGGGTATTGTCCGACCGTCTTCCCTCTTTTGTTTATACTCTAACGTTTTTTGATGATCGCCATAGGATTTGTACATGGGAAAAGATCGTGGACGTTGTGTCAATCGTGGACCCATTGTTTGAATCCATATTCTTTTGTCCGACGACCACGATTGCCAGTCAATACAAACGCACACGGCACACCAAGTCGTGAACCACATAACGATTGAGGCTCGATATTGTGTTTTCCTTTATTCCTATGTTATACCCAATCCCCATTGCTTTGCGCTTGCACCGTCGATCGAGGACCGAATTTTTCCATTTATACCGCCGACCGAGGGGATTTTGTTTCCTTTGTTCTCCTTTGTGTCTCGCCCCTCGGTCGTTATGTGGTACCAGAGCTGGCAGGCCCGCTGGAACACATTTTTTCCCGGGGGTGGGTACTTTATTTGATAAATTTGTCGGCAAGCGCGAAGCCATTACGGCGTGGGGTCCGGGAGCTTTGAGTTTATAGATGCTCTGTGGTGCAATCTGAGCGTTTAATTGACACTTTTACTGCATTTGTAAAGTGTAAAAGATATTTCAAAATTTCGTTTTTTGGGGACACTTTTGAACAATTTTGTAATAATTTTGTATGCTGAAACTTCTTAAAAAGATGACGGATTCCAAAATATCGCTGAATACCTGTAATCCACGACTCAACCCAACTGTTAAGTAATGAGTATTTTATGTATTTTATGGTGCCCTTTATGGTGTGTACAAACAAACGAGTGTTATTCCCATCATAAGACCCCAGAGCTATTTTGTCATAAATTATGCAAGGTCTCAATAAAGCACTCTTCAGCTGAAATGTACTCTGTAGTGATCTCACAATTTTGTTGAGTTTACCCTGGATTTGGGGGAGACCCTGAGATTTTCCCCCCCCCCCCCCCCCCCCACCCCCCCCACCCCCCACCCCCCCCCCCCCCCCCCCCCCCCCCCCACCCCCCCCCCCCCCCCCCCCCCCCCCCCCCACCCCCCCCCCCCCCCCACCCCCCACCCTCTCCTGGCCTCTCCAGAGCGTAATTCTTAACTCTTTTTTTCTTTTTTTGTGTAAAACACGCATCTGGGGGATCAGTTCTAGCCACATTATCTCTGCTAGATGACAGTCCAGGGTTCGTGGACGGGCAAATACATCAAACGTCTGCAGGCCAATTGGGTTAGACATTCCCTAAAAGCGGGAGTTTCAAACCCTGTCTCTGGTTTTGGCGACGCGATGACTTTTTAGTTCAATCAGTGATTGATTATTACCGGTGATAATATGCCGTCCCCTTTTTTTTCTCTTTTGGAAGGGGAGCAGGGCATATTTTCTGTGCTATGCACTTCTTCAGTCACCATTCTTTTAGTTCACTTTCCTTTCCTTGTTTTGATTTGTGTATCGGTTTATATGACAAGTGGCAAGGACAAATACCGGCTTTTTTTTTGGGGGGGGGGGGGGGGGCGGTGTCTTGACTTATTTATTTTGTTTTAGTCTTGAGATTCATTTCCTTGATCATTGTTTTGTTCTTCCAATAGGATTTGCAGATTCTCCTCATCAAAATTTTGTTCCTCTTGGTTGGATTGTGGAGTCCTAGATCGAACAAGTTCATATTTTATGTTTTTGTGCCGTTTGTATGCCAGGATAGGTTGGGTATCAAATAGCCTATTTAGGTATTCGTTTTCACTAATCAAGTGCCAGTGTTTGAGGATAGCCCGTTTGAGGGCTGGGTGCGCGACATGTGGGGAGTGTGGTAGGACGAACACCAGTGGGGTATTGTTTTTGTTTTTTTCACGCTTAGGGTCCGCGGGAGTCTTGCCTCTTTGAGAAGGGAGGGCTAGGTCTTCGTTTGTGTATCCGCGCTTTTGAAGTTTGTCTTCGAAGAATTCAACCCTCTCCTCAAAGTCTTTTAAATGGGTACATAATACGTTTGTATCTGGTCACTTCGCCCTTGATTAATCCGCTAAATACCGACTTAGGGTGTGCTGAATCTCGAGCTAGGTACTGAAATGTATCAGTTTTTTGGATAGCTACTCGAGTGCCCAATATCCCTTCATGTATGAATCGTTCGCCTTTGTAGATAAAAAGGTCGAGAAAAGTGACTTGGCGGTGTGAGATCTCAGACGTGAACTTCAGCGTTGGATGAATTTTATTAAGTGATTGCACTAGGTCAGCAGCCTGCTTTTCATTTCCGTTAACGATTATAAGAACATCGTCTCTATATCCCATGTAGCTCACAATTGAGGGATTGTGAGGGATAATGTTTTCTTGTTTGTATTTAAATAGGGTTATGTCACAAATCTCCGGACTGCATTCGCTGTGCCCATGGCCACGCCAATTTTTTGTCTTCACATATGCAACACGTCTGTCTCGTTACTATTGCCATCACGTTTCTTCTGTCAGCCTGGAACCGAAATAAGACATTCAATATATATTTAAGCAAATGCATAGCACCAGATGTTGGGGTGATTCACATTTTTAGTATATTAAATAGGCCTACCTAAAGTAATAAAATTGGTGATCGGTGAATATTCAGGTGCAAATGTATAATAAAATTTAGATTTGTGGCGGCCATATTAAATTGTATCCATGACCATTACCTCCAATCACGTCGTAACCTATTCCAAATGATTTATTTTGCCTAAAAAACATATAATAGAATTTCAAATAATTCAAATATCTCTTCTGACAGCGAATATATGATGCATTACATATTAATGGCGGCCATCTTGGATTTTTGCACATTTAACACATTTCCGCAACAGTAATTTCTTAGGACTTTTAATATGTTATTCAGGACACCTTATAGATGACCTCTGTGCCCAAATAAATTCTGTTGCATTTTTTTCCATTTCAAAAGTTAGTTTGCCTGGACTACTATATCCACCAGGGTTTTGCAAGAACTAGTTACGCGTGTCAAGAATAGACCGCCCGAACTCGGCCTATAACTGTAGAGTATGGGAACAATATTTGAAATCACACGTTGTAAATTCGCTGCTCCCGTGATTTTTTTTACAAGCCGTCCTAAAAGGACAGTCGCATTGCGAGTCGGAAATCTGGCTAAAAATTGTTTTCTTAAAAAAAACAATTTCTGAACGATATTTGCACACCAAGAAGCTTACATTTTACTTTTCAAAACGCACCTCGTTAGAAAACGGAGACCAATTCAAACAAAAGAGGTAGGTTTTTATCTTAAGCTATCCGGAACTAGGAAATATCTGGCAGTAGGAAAACGACTGTACTACGAGTTGACTCGAGAGACATGGAATAATTAATTAACGCCCCACCTCTCCCAAAATCCACCACTGGAAGAAAATGCCAAAACAGTTCATAAACGTGGTGAAACTGCAAGGAGAAATTTAACTCGTTCAAGTTCTGGTATCTCTGAAACTCCGATAGTCTCACTCCATCCAACGTTATCTAGCTCGTGCAGCAGATGCACGACGTACATGTACATGTGCACAAGACGCTGTTCCCGGGTACCCGGCTCGTGCAGTACACGCATGGCCAACACACGAGCGTGCATAATCGCTGGTATCATGGTACATAGAAGTACACGTATTATGGCCATGGCCATATATGGGTTAGCCAAGGTGTATTAATTGTACATGTACAATGTACATGTACTGCACGTGGACGACGTACGTTGTTCATGCATTTGGGCCACAGTGCGCGATGCATGGGGGTGGATTTGAATGGCGCTTTCGAGAACGTCGTCACAGGGGCGGAACATTTTAAAGTTTTATATTGTTTGTAGGCCTATTTTATAATTATAGTTTTCCATTTTTATAGATCTTTATTTTTGATCACGTAAGTATTCAAGTACTTATGATAAGATGTGCGTATATATACTCTCAAATATAGGGGTGCTTTAGTATTGCAGCACCCCCACCCCAAAATCCGTCCTAGGGGGGCGGCAGCACCCCCTGCACCCCCTGTTCCCGCGTGCCTGACGAGGGGAGTAGGCCGAATGGCAGAAACGTTTCAGTGTAGATTTTAGTAACAGGTTCCTTCTGGGGCTGGGAATTAGATACCACAACACTAATTACAGATAAGCTAGCAATCTGTATCATAATCTTGATTTTCATTTTTTGCTACTTTATGCCCATTTCGTGGTAACAACATCAGGTCACATATATCATTTTAACTCTTTTAGGGTAAAAAGATTACTAAGCAGCTCATCCACCAAGATCTTTTATCAGAGCAACGTGGTGCCTTAATTGTTCTAAAATAATGGAAGATCAAGAAAGTCCAGCATCATCCACACGATGTCACTCTCCACCAGTGGGGTCAGACTCGACAAGTGACCCAGAAACATCTTGGCCTATCGCCGATTGGATTTATCAAGTCGTGTTTCAAGAGCAAGAACGGCACTCCTCGTCAGCCGTCCATCTGTGCCTTTTCAAGAGCCAAGCTGACGGTACTAAAAGAGGTCTTCCCCAATCAGGAGCATTCCGTCCAGGGTTTAAGCCAATTTTCCCACATTTGGTGAGTCTCAAGACAGTCACTATGTAGATGTAGATGGTACCAAGGAAGTGTAGGATACTGTAGTTCTGAAGATGTTTTTAGATTCGGCCATCAGCCAGATTTGCATTTTCACAATAACTGTTTCTTCCCAATGGCACATTGTATATTCTAGCTAATTTTGAATGTTATCACACTAACAACTGACAGGTATGGGTGGGATCAAGTCAGCTAGTGAAACCATATATCAGGCCAAAAAAACCAAATAAATTAGTTTCTCATCCTCGCGCACATCCTTTTTTGCTGCTGCATCAAAACAATTTGTTTATATTTGTATTTGTTTCGCATCGTCACTTTTCTCCCGATCTTAATTGTTCTCGTTTGCATTTTTTTTTGAAGAGTGAAGCCTTATTATTATCATATGACGCGACACTATACAGTGTGGCAGGCCTGGAATTACAATTACAATTTGTTTAGGGAAAGGCCACTTTGGCCTTGGAGTATTCAAAATTTGGGAGGGCACCAAGGCCAGTAGGAAGGGCGCCAAGGCCAAAATTTGAAAATAAAAAGGGTATGTCGCTGTATATACCACTAAAATTACGAGACGAAGTCCGTGGACCCATTACCCCTATTTATTTCGCACACCGCTGATGCAGGCAGGTGAAAACTAAAGCAAAATACACAAAATAGTTATTATTAAGCATTATAATTTAAAGAAATACAAATGTGCAATAAAATAATTACATTAGGTTTGGAGAAAATTGGGCAGCACCTTGTCGGCAAAATCAGTTACAGAGGAGCAACAATCAATCAGTTATGAAAATAAAGAAACCCGTATATAAACTTACAATCGTTCCCGGGGTAAGGGATCGTCCGCACACACAGCGAGATAAACAGGAATTTACGGCGGCATTCTGGGGTGCTGCACAAATAATAAATACACGTATATAATTCAACAAATACCACTATCATTCTAGTAATTTGCAATTACTAACCCAAACTAAGAATTATTATTTGTTTCCCCGACGCACCATGAACTGAAGGGCGTTGGCTCTGAGGAATGTTCGGATATTTCTAGTGTACATTAAAAGGCTTATAAACTTAGAAGGCAAACAATTTAACAGCAATATAAACCTTAAGATAAATGCTTCCATGTAAATTACATCTTCGGAAATAAATATGATATAAATCAAAGGTAAAAATACTTACAAATGGTTGACTACAGAAAGAACGAAGTGAGTTGGTTGGGAGCGTGAACGCAACTGACTCAATCCCCCCCGCGCGCCTCGGTGGTTAAGGGGGGCAACCAGAAATTACGTAATTACATACCAAACATGCTCAGACCTACGGCTTATGCAAATAAGAGAACAATCATTTAACAGATGGAAAAATACATAGCGGTGACGATAACAGGGTACGAAGGCCATTTAGTTATGAAAGTTATAAAACAAACAACAACCAACGGCGAACTACTTTGTTGATTCATTACTTAAACACTAAAACAGGCCTCTTTATTGAACAAGTTTCAAAGATAATAACTATTGATCCGTTGAACATTGTTACTCTATTAAATTCTTGTAGTTTAATCCGAAAAGTTTTGGACGGTGAAGGGATTCATTCACTAAATAAAGTTTTTCTAGTCATGCGGTGCAACAATTCCACCAGAAGAGGGCGTTCAAACAACAGAGAGCGCCCTCTGTTGGTCAATGTTTTTATTTTAGACTGGTCCCTTGTTTAAAGACGTCGGGTGTTCGTGTACAACGCGAACGGGTGCCGAGAGAGTCGCGAATGCGTTGAACGCACTGACCTCTATACATGGACAGATCATCATTGTTCTATTTTGAAGTCGGCATGCGAAGAAGTGCAACATGGCGGACCCACGACGTCACTCTGTGAGCCAATGAAATGTCTAGAGCTGTTTTCCAAACCCCCGGCTTTGGCTTCGTCTTCGGCTTCGTCTTCGGCTTCGTCTCCATTCCGCCATTTGAAGCCCATACCAAATGGAGGCTTTGGCTTTGGCTTCATCAAGCGGCTCCATTTTTGGCTAATTTATGAAGCCTGCCGAGGAGGTGACTTCGTGGAGGCTTCGTGACGTAATGTCACGTGATACAAGCCAAAAAATGATCTCAAAATAAAAGTCGGCGACGGCCGCCATTGTTTTGTTTGACTGGCGGCGCGGTGTCTGCTAATGCTAATTTGAGAGGAAGTTTTCACCGACAATTCACCGTAAGTTTAATGATTTTTGTATAAGAAATTTACCAACTCAGATCAAGTGCAAATTGTTCGTGTATAAACCATCATACTATCTGTGGGGCCTAAGGTCAAAAGGAAACATTTCCAAGTGTTATCTACCGTTTTAATTTTACCATTTGGAATTGGAGGAAAGAAGATTTTACCCGCACTGGTCAAGCTGCCTGGTATTTGCAGTGGGGATAGTGGCTATTGTTACGGCAGGCGGCCTTCTGGCTTCTTTTGACCAGAAACTATTGATTGACAACGTGTTCCACAAGTCGGTATATGATGAGAAGAGCAGTTATAAAGGTGTAGCCTAACGTTAGGCATGGATTTATTCGCAATTTCTGTTCCATTTAGATCATTTGAACAGCCGGCACCCATGCGATTCTGAGAATCGCATGGCAAGCCATAACAATATCCAATTTAACTGAACACATTATTAGACCTCGTTGTCACATGCATGTCATTACAAAAAATAATTGAAAATAGTTTCAAGTTCAATAACATAATGTCATGTAGACTCTGAGTTAGGCTAGGGCTACAATGGAAATATTGCTGGAGTTTTAGATATAGAATGTACTTTGAAATGGTCAGCTATAAATCTCAACATGTCAAAAGCTTTAGAGCTAGACATTCCAGTTCTAAACCTCATTATGACATGTGAAGATTCGCCATGGGGTACGTAAAACTGGCTTTAGAATTCAAGCTAGAAAGATAGGCCTATCCGAACACATTTAAATAAAATATTTATTGCAAATGAGTGAACCATATAAACTTACTGTAGTTTTAAAACAACTTGATACATTATTTTTCTCCCAACTCAATTCTGTAAACAGGGAAGGAGGAACTTTATTGAGAAAAGTTCATGCGGGCTTGAGATAACAAATAGGATCCAGAAGGCAAGGAGATGCTATCAGAATGTGAACGAGTAAGTGGGATACATGATTTATAACACATCATCCACAGATTCTAATTGGCCAAAATCAAGTTGCATGGCAATAAGGTGTTTGACGGTAATGCGCCATCATGGGTGGCATGGGTGGCTTGTGTGTAAAGCGCTTGCCTCTCACCAATGTGGCCCGGGTTCGATTCCCGGCCCGGACCATATGTGAGTAGAGTTGTGCGTTGGTTATCTCCTGTGCCACAAGGTTTTTTTCCAGGTCATCCGGTTTTCCTCCCTCCTGAAAAATCAAACACTTTCGATCTCAGGCTGTGCTCCATAGTCGTATATGAGTCGGTGTGGCCGGCTGCCGTAGGCACCTTTAGGTGCCAGCGACTCGACAACTTTGGAAAACAGCCCTGTCATCGTTCAGAGATCGAGAAGCCATGTGGTTGGTCCGCACTGACCCCGGCCGGGGTCACGGTACCAATTTCATTGAACGTCGTTATCCGCCATCTTGTAACAGTCGCGTTTGCGGAACGAGCATAGTTTTCACCTTTTTTACAGAAATTGGCCGAGATTCGACCGGTTTTTGGTGGGCAGCAGCTGGGTGAGTTGATAAAGTACTCATACATATTTTTGGTTAGGGTAGATCGTGCGGCAGTATGGAGTTATTGCCCGAATTTTTTGTGCACGGTTTCTATTGTTTAACGGCGGTTAACCTGTAAAAACCCTCTCTATCTATGGCCGGGATTTGAGGGTAAGGGGATTGAGGAATATCAATGAATATGCTTTAAATCAAAAGATCGGTACTGAACTCAAATAATTTGGTAAAAAAAGTAGGGAAATAAATATATTGTGACGTTTTTACTCTACTTGTGCATATATGGGCCCATACAACAATGTGTAGGGTATACAATGTGCAAAACCATATTGATACATGTACCTAATTACAATGCACGCTATAGGCTAGAACTTGTGTCCAACATCATGGTTTTGGCTGTTTCATTAATTGAACATTCTGTCTTTAAAAACTAAGCTGGCAATAAGCTATTTTGTACTCAATCTCTAAAATAATAAAACGTAACAATTCTGTAATTCAACTTCTGTTGGCCGGTATGAATGACTGAGGTGCCATTTTGCTCAGAAAAATTAGCTACACCCTACTGCACTGATAACATTATCAGCCTAATTTGCTCAAATGTTTGAAAGCTGGGACCAAAATAATGCCCTTTACGTGATTGAGTCTCGACCAATCAGAAGCTATCATCAACTCTCCTAGTAGTAGGCATTTCAGGTGATTTTTTAATTGCTTCAGTGACACACCCATTTATAGCCAGGATGAAAGAGGTCTCAAGCATTCCACCAATGTAAAAAAAAAACAATCGGGCAAGCGGTTCTCAAAAAACAGAAATTTTAATAATGCAAAAATTGGTTCAAATTCTCGCTAAAGGTCAAAGGTCACCTTATATTTTTCTTTATAAAGGCAATGGCACCATCAAGAATGTAAATATTACAGTATTATCTCTCTTAACTCCAAAACGGTTTATTCAATGTTGTTCATATTTGGCACAATTATTACTTATATTGTTGCGCTCCAATTAAAAGCAAGATTAAGATATTAAAATAATGTTTAATTGCTCATTTGCATATTTAATTACCAAAATGTTGAAAAAAAAGAGATTTGTTGCCGCATTTTTAGTACTACATGTATTATTAATGTGAAGCACGTGTGAAGTAAGTCTTTCTAGCAGGGACAAACCACCGACAGAATAAAAGATTCTCTAAAAAGAATAAATTATCTAATTTGCTTAATTAATTATTGATAAGTCTTGTTACAGTAACGTATTCCTTCTATTCACTGTTAGTATTTGAAAAAAAAAATGTTCAAAAAAATACTAGAGAGGCTGACTTGTTGATATTTTATGAATGATGTAAACTGACAACAATTTTAAAAATACTAAACAAATATATCAATTAACTTTTTGAAACAAAATTAGATGTGGACTCATTCTTTATTTGATGGTTTAAATAATCTACAGTACATAACATAGTCCAGCCAGTCCATTTGAGTAATAAAAATGCATCAGAAGGCCGAAGTAAGAAGAAGTCGAGTCCCAAACAATAACAAAACAAATCCATAGCGCAATAGGTTCACGACAAAAATGGGACGTTTTTGTCCAAAAAAAATACATAACATAACATTATTCGTTTTCTGACATGTAAATACACAATATGTATAAAATGACTCTCTTCCTTCAAGTTCAATATGTAAATATCTTTTTTATGTATCAATAAGATTTAGGGGATGAAAATTGGTGACTTTGTTAACAACGACCGTAAACAAATTGTACGTGTTCGGTACCCAACCTTCCACAGTATCATGTGTATGAAATTGTCTTGCGGTAACCAGTCTACTGACAAAAAACTGAACAAAACCCGCTGTACAAAAGTACAGTTTGGGAGGCCGTTTTAGAACCAAAACTACTAAAAACTTAAATTCTTATAAAGAAATATATTTTCTACTTTCTGAAGAAGTTCTGTGTGAATAAAATAACGAACTTTTGAGATAATTTGATGTAAAAATTTGTCTTTCGCGCCGTTTGAAAACCGCTGGTCCGATCTTCAAAGAACAAACGCGGTGGGTAAAAGCACTCTTCTTCTACCGGAAATTACCGATCACGCGCCAATGTCAGGAACCTAACACTCCATATTGGTCAATAAAAAAACTAATGGTAAATCGAGTACGACCGAGCGAAAGCCGAAAGGCCGTTCCACGCACGATCGGGCTCACTTCTGGCGCTGTGCAGGCAGTTTGTTTCCCACACCACGTTTTATTTTAACTCATAACTAACGAACTACTAGGTCGTTTGCGCTGATTTTTTGGCAATAAACCCGTAAGATATGAATTATTACGATCACCATACGATTATGATCATATATTTTATAAAACCTGAGATACAATTTAATATATTTCGACATAATTTGTTTGTTCTGCAACGTTGTGTGCGTGGGGCCGTGTGTGCGGTTACCACGACTGGTTTTGTGACGTCACTGAAATGCCTACTCCTAGGTATTTATTCATTATAAGTAATGTGCCGGCTTGGGTTTGGGTTAACCAGTTTGCGCCAGGTGTATTTTTAAGTTACCGAGACCACTGGCAAGTGGCCGGATTATTTTTCATTAAATAAAATATTTTTTTCATTCAGTAAAATATTCCTGTTTTGATAATGCATCTACATGTACTACAAGATGCCAACACTTAGTTTATTAGCACCCCTATTTTCTTTGTTTTTGCCAACATTCTGTTGCCTAGGGCATTTTTTTCCCTGCAGTCAGGGCTTGATATTACGTCAACCGCTACCCGCCATAACATCTGACGCGTGTATAGTCATCAGTGGAACTACACACCGGGTCGGGGATGTGTGTACTCGGTATACAAATATTTGAAAGCCCAATTTTGCATACGTACATGTATGTATACGTCATCCGGCCTGAACTGGTTAAATACTCTGATGTCTGGATGCGCGGATGCAAGAAATAAAGTTAATAATAGACCTGAGACCCAATGACATCATGGCTTTATTTACTCTAGGATTCTCGGCTTTATTTACCCAAGGACTCTCGGCCTTAAGTACCCCTCGCACTCGTACTCGCACGCAATTCACCCGTTAACACATGTATCTACTCGGCCATTGTCTGAGGATTTACGAGGTCTCGCAGTTACGCGAGAGGATTTACGGGGTCTTGCAGTTACGCGCGAGCGCTTCCGAGGTGCGTGAAGAACGAGCACTTACGAGGAAAGTCATCCATGCATAACAAAGACTTCGTGTGATTCCCAAGTACGTGTAGTGGCCCATTTACCAATCGATCCGGCTTTTCAGTTGGGACAACTGTTCTGAGTGATTGTTGCGCTACACAAAAGCCCAATTGAGAGCCCAATTTTACTGTGAACATGGAGCTATAAAAAGGTTATTGGTTGAGTGCCAAGGAACGACCTACATTTATTGTCATTATAATTAGTGCACCGTGCTTCTTTTGTGGGATCTTGTTGGGTGCTTTACATGTGCATGTATGTCCATTGTGTCGGTGAATTTTAAAGCTGAATGACAAAGTATTTTTGATCTCTATTCGTATTATCGAGCGGTGTATTCGGAAGGACAAAAAACGTTGATGAGAAAGAGATCGTGCAAAAAAAAAAGAACTTCCAATCATGTCCTTCCTTCTAACAAATTATCTTTTTCATTGGTTGTAATTGTATGCCACAAAGAAACATTCCCCAGCCAATTAAAATTCCAATGTGGTGGTCGCCCACATGTTGGCTGGCTTGCTTATCCAACTTAATACATTTTGTAGGTCAGCTGTCAATCATTATCTGGATTTCTTGAGCCTACTTGGATTATATTCAAAATATTAGTTTGGGGGGGTCTTGGGGTCCTGGGGTCCTGGATCAGGATTTTGTATCACCTTGATTATATTCTTATTTATTCTTGGCTGTAGGCCTATTGGTTTGGTGGAAGTTTTTTAAAGCTATCCTTGTAATTTACGGGCCATAAAATAGATCGTTTTTGTTAAATACATGTACATGTACAAGAAAAACGGAAAATAAATCGTATTAAATTTTTCCCTTCAATCCGTTTAAAATTATTTAGGTGTTAAGGTCCCGGTTTTTTTTGGGGGGGGGGTTTTCCAACAATGAAACCAGAAATAAATGTTATTAAATAAACCTCTGAAATTTATTTCGCTAGCCTCGTAATTTAATGGTTCGGTGTTTGTTGATTTTATTAGATACCAGAAAAACCAAGAATAAATTGTATTATTATTTACCCCTGAAATCGGTTGGGGAAATGTTTAGGAGTTCAGACAAATAAGTCTTTAAGTACCCTTTCCCCCTTTTTTCTATAAAAAGACAATAAGGACAATTTCAAAATTAACCGTAGGAATATATTTTGGATGACTAGGGTTTCGTAAATAATAGTGGGGCGGATATGTGAAATAATTGTGGGTTTTTTCATAGAAGCATGAAATTTGGCACAGTTGTAGTTTATGACCCATAAAACATTTTAAGAAATGGAGCCATCGCGAAATAGTTCTAGGTCGGTCTTGGCGGCCATTTTGAAAAATGGCAGTGATAAACCATTAGCGACACAGGGAATTTGGGGTTATCTTGCAATGAAAGGATCTTGGAGGTTCCGATTTATCACAGTAGCATTCCAGAATGTTACAACATTGTCTCTAAAATGCAGACAGTGAGATATGCAGGTCTGCATGTTGAGAGAATAAGTGCCGAGTCAGCAAAATGTCAAACGTGCACAATCTTAGAAACGCTACTATTTAAAACACACAAAAACACGCAGCAATGATGAACACATGTTCATGCAATTGGATAGTAAAATATTGTTAACCATTTATCAATGCATGTGGAACTATTAAACGTATCAGTATCAGGGAGCTGCAAACTGGTAGAGGACAAATGCTGAGTCAGCAAAATGATTTGCTAGCATTATGCGTTCGTTTAGTCTATACATTGCAGTCTCGTCCACCACACTGGCAGAGAACAGTGCACTTTAATGCTGCCTTCTTGCACTTGCCCCTTTCCTGCACAGCCTTATTTGCAACCGCAGTGCAGGAGTTCTCTAGATGAAGTGCTGGCCTCAGACAGGGTAGTCCACAATGGTTTCCAGTTGTCGGGGTCAACCCACCCCAGTCAGCTGGGGATGGCATGTCAACATACACTTCCAGAGCCTTGCCCCAGCAGTGTCCACCCTGGTACACTGCCCTCTTGATATACTGCGCCAGGGCTGCTTTGGTCGGGGGGATGATGTCCTTTCTTGGCGAACATCTCTTGGCGAGCTTCGTCTATGTTCTCCAGGCTGCTGGTGCGGTTGTACAGCAGGATGGTGAAATGCTGGATTCACTTTCTCACATACCTTCAAAGTTTCCCAGGCTGCCTTCTCGTCCCGTGTAGAAAACGAAGATACAGTGTCACACCCGGTGAAGGCATAGAATAATAGCAGAGCTTGGCTTGTCGGGACCAAGAGATGCAGTGATGTCGTGAGTAGAAATGCAACTGAAGTGTGCAGCTGTACCGAATGCCACCCACAGTTCCTGCAAGATTGCAAGTTTGGATACTACTGCCACAGCAAAGACAACCAGGTCTGTGTCCACTGTGCGCAATAGAATCTTCTGGAACACAAGGTTAATGACTGCATCTGCCAGGTGCAGCGTCATCCGTGTATCAGCATCCTCATGGTTGCATGGGACGAGACCACTAGTATCCTCTGAAAGGCTGCACATAACTTATGAACCGTTTGTGGTGACTATCTGCTTGTCAGTTTCCAGGCGACTGATGTGCTTCGCCAAGAAGGCAAACAACTCAACCTTGTTGGCATCTATCCGCAGAAACTCTTGCCAGTTTCCAGGTAGATTCGTGGATCCACAAACTCTTTTCCTGATGCCCTTCCCCTGCTCGTTTCTGGTCTGAGATTGCAGGCTGTTGTCACAGTACTGGACCCAGACCACGTCCACTCGACTGGCATGCTGTAGCTGTTGTTGTTGTCGTATGGACCAAAGTCCGGATTGACAGCTTTAGTTCTAAAGGTCTTTTTTTCTCTTAGCCTGATCCCCACAAGAAGGTCTTGATCCTCCAGAAACACCGGGGCAAACCCCTTTTCTTAGCGATAAGTTTTTCTGGGTTCATTTGTGTGCATTATACAACACCTGGGACCTACGACTTTGCGTCCCATCCGAAGGACGAAGCAATAGTGGTTAAGTGCCTTGCTTAAGTGCACACGTGTCCGGCGCGGCCCGGGCTCGAAACCACGCCGCTGTTGCCTCTAAAACAACAGAACATAAGTCCGGTGCTCTAACCGCTAGGCCAAATCACTCCACCTGCTGTAGCTGACCCTGAATATGTGGCAAGAAGACCTTTACTGAATAGTCATCAAAGGTCTTGGCAGCGCCGGGTCTCAGGAAGTTGACAACCACAGCCCTATCTAAGATGATGAAATCAGTATCCGGGACATCGCTTTTGGACTATGCGCATTTCTCCAAACATCCCACCAGGTCAGATTTGGTACCCAGTCTTAGATATATTTATGGGGGACAGGCTTTGGTTCTCGTGACGAAAGAAGTCATCCAGGTTGCCACCTCGTGTCTGACAGGCAATGTAGAGTCGTGAGAAAAGTGCGCAGTCACTCTTCAGGGAAAAGACTTAGAGTTTTGCTTTCGACGTCTCTTTAGCAGGAGGCCGACTGAACATGTGCAGTTTGTTCTTCTTGATTGGTTCTGCCATGGATGTTGTTCTTTCAATCAGTCGATCAGCGAGGAAGGTATCATACTGTTGCTGTCCTATATTCTCAGCCTGCCGAACTGAAACTGCTACAGCTGGGTCGATGATGTCTCGTGTGTCCAGTCTCAGTAGGTCGTTGCTTTCCTCCAAGAATGGGTTGCCCATTTCTTCTATCACGTCAACCAGGTCTGTGACATGTTGAGCAAAGAGGACCTTGGAATTCTTTGTCTGCTCATGGTGCTGTGTCTGTTGGGTTGTTTCTTTGTGCCTTCTTTCGATTGATGCTTCAAATTCTGCAGTCATTCTCACCAGTTCAGGCCCAGCAACCATCCATCGTCTGAGAGACTCAGGGGTTTGGGTGAGGCCAACAGCTCCATCTTCAGCCTTGACAGCAGCATTGTTCTGTTCATGAGCTTGGTCAATGGCCATGGATGAGAACACCCGGCAGGTCTTGTGAACTGTGAAGTTTCCGCTGTTGAATTCAGAAGCTATCTCTGGATGGGCATTGCTCAGACCTATCTTGTCTCAAATGTGAATGGGCACCCATCTCGCGTAGTTGGTGCGGTCCAGGCTGCAAAAACCATGGTGCAAGCTTGGTTAAGCAGTCCACATACAGGGGGAAGTTTGCCGTTATCAGTGACCTGACGTATGTCAAGACCAGGAGTTCCAGCTGTATCCCTGTGTGCCACAACTGGAAATGTGGAATTGCCCGATTATGTTGAACACACCAGTCATCAATTGTCTCTGGTTCGTCTCAAGGTTCCCGTGTATCTGTGTAGTACGGGTGTAGGCCTTTTTCAGCAACATGTGCAGGCTGCTCGCTGTAACTTGATGTGCGTGTCTGGTTCGAGGACCATGGGATGCCTTCAAAAAGGAATATGCGGTCCCTGCTAATGCTACCTTAGCCTGGACAAGTGCCTCGACCTAATTCAACCACTGTCTTCCAGCCAGTCTCATAGCACTTTTATTCTAGCCTTCCCAATATGCAATCCTCCCAGGATGATGATGAAGTGTTCTTCTCTGTAGATTGCTGGCCAGTTCCACTGTATCTGCTTGGAGATTGTGTATATAGTGGCTGGTCCACAGTGATCACTGGTACTTGGTGAGAGTTGGGTTGCTGCACAGCCTGCTTAACCACGTCCATCGAGTGTCGTATTGCGACAGACTTGGAGTCATCAGAAAATAGAGGCAACAGTGCTGTGATAGCAGGGGGACACTAGTATTAGCATTTATGACAGAGATTGGGTTGTTTATTATATACACACTTTAGTTATATGATTTAACAATGGAGCGAGCCCGTTTCTATCACCTCGGGAATTCCCTCTTTTCAGATGAAGCGCATAAATGTTACGTTTTTTTATTTCCGATAATAAGACTGTTATTATACTGTTAATTAGCAATAATAATGATAAAAAATGTCCTGGAACACAATATTCAATGTTTATTTATTATTTGTGTGGTACTATGACATGAAATGGTGACTATTTAGTACCATTGGAACACTTTATATACACATTACAATGTCACGCCATGTATCTGTTCGGAGTTTGGCCGCCATTTTGGAAAATGGCTGCCGGCGGTCACACAGGATTATTTTACGGTGGCTCCATTTCTGAAACTCTTCCCTTGGACCTTATCTAGCACTGTGCCAAATTTCATGCTTCTATGACAAAACCCACAATTGTTTGATATATTGCACGTATCCGCCCCACTATAAACAGGCTCAGAATTGTTAACACCTTTTTATTTGTACATCTAAATATATTTTGTAAATGATTACGGCAAACTTTTGTAAAAGTACTCGCATCCAATTTAATGACCATCGGTTAGGCCAAGAGATAAATACAACTTATATTAGAAAATTGTGTGATGTTTCAGTATATACATTTATTTTGTGAGAATAGACACCAGAACTGCACATTTCCTCTGGCTTTATTATTTTCAACTACTTAATTATTTTACCACTTCTAGTACTTGCCCTTTCCCCAAGTTGTGTAAAATAATCTCTCTACTGGGAGAACTACCGAATCCTTTTGTGGAGCCTGTCGATCAAAACCTATTCTTCACAGTCATCAAAGCTTAACGCTGCCTCCATAACGCCGGGGCCGGTTTCCTTTGATTTATTTAGCCAATCAAGAACGAGTCATGGGGGCTATGATTGGTTCTTCAATAACAGAGGGTGTCTTTGAAAGGGCTCGAATTATTATCTGCGGGCAAAAGCAAAGGATGGGGGGCGTGGGAAAGAAGGAGATTGTGTTTGCTCGTGGTGTCTGACAATTGTGTAGCTGACAAAAGCAAAGTCAGACATTGAATGGTTTAATGTGGGAAACGCTCGTTGATCCACGGTTGTTGATTGGTCGAGGCAATGTGGCTATTAACTGTGGAGCTCTGCCATGACAATCTTGCGGTCATCAGACGTCCCCAAGCAATGCCTGGGGATTTAAGCGGAATGAGGAAAGGAGGTGAAATTTTCAAGTTGACGTTTTTAGTCTGACATCGCGGACTCGCTGAAGGTGGAAGTTGGAACATTTCTCTCTATCCTGTAGTGAAATAAGACAGACAAGACCTGGATTAATAAATACACACTTTTGTTGGATTGTTGGATTATGTTTACCAACATTAAAAGCCGGGGCTGTCAAGTTAGAATGGACGAGGAACTGTGTTGCACAAATCTACAGTCCCGAGTCTATTATCTGACTGAACCTGATTCTTAAAACAACAATAGAGTTGTAATGCAAAGTAGACGCATGCGCATCAGTGAAAACCGAACGGCACTTTAAGACTTTTTAATACTATTTGTAGGTCAGCTGTCAATCATTGTCTGGTTTTATTGCCCCAAGTGGAATATATTCGGAAAATACTCCCAACTAATTCTCCCGTGGTTTTATTTTATTCCCCTTCAACTACCGTATCATAGCGATATTTGAATAAATTTGAACTCCTTATGATGTGTAAAAAATCATTCAAGACTGAAATACACGCTTCTGGGAGTAAGTTGCTGGGATAAAACCTCAGCTCGTCCATTTTAGGGGACGATGCACGACAACAAATAATAGTACCCGTTTTCGATGACAATTTAAACTATTCATGGTCCAGTGTTGGTATTCTGGGGTCCGCCATCGGGATTTTGTACCACCTCGATTTTATTCTTGCTTATCTTTTCTTGGCTCGTATGGGTTTTGCGATTGTTTTTAAAAGCTAGCCTTGTAATTTACGGGCCATGAAATAGATCGTTTTGTTAAAGACAAAAACAAGGAAAATAAATCGTATTAAATTTTCCCCTTAAATCTGTTGGAAAAATGCTTAGGAGCTCAAAATATTAGGTGTTAAGGTTCCGTTTATTCTTTCTTTCTTCCTTTAAAAAACCCAATGAAACCAGAAATAAATTGTATTAAATAAACCTGGAATTTATTTCGCTAGCCTCGTAATTTATTGGTCGGGTATATGTCGATTTTATTAGATATCAGAAAAACCAAGAATAAATCGCATTATTATTTACCCCTGAAATCGGTTGGAGAAATGTTAGGAGTTCATTCCAATAAGTCTTTAAGTACCCTTTCTCTTCTTTTTTTCTATAAAAACATGGACAATTACATAATTAACCTAAGGAATATTTTTGTTTAGGACTGTGGTTTCCTAAATGAACAGGCTCCGGGTTTTAACATGTTTTTATTTGTACATCTTAATACTTTCTGTAAATCAGTACGGCAAGGTACAAAGGTACTTACAGCCAATTAAATGATCTTCGGTTGGGTTAAGAGATAAATAAATTCGCTCGATAAATACACCGACCAACGCATTTTAAATAAATTTTGTATCTGCCAGGCATGGGTTAGTGTAAGTAAATACAATGTATCTTTGTTGGAGATAAGCGGGCCGGTACAACATTCTATGAGTACCACTTTGTGTTGAGAGAACGTCTGCTCTGAAAGAAGAAAGTCAACACCCAATGACAATAAAGATTTGTTTAACTGGACTTCATGATTGGATAACGATCTTGTCACTGGGGAGTAGTGAGCGGTGCTAAGGCTTTGATGTTGGTCTTTTCAAGAAACTCGGTCGGGTCATCACTCAGTTACTTGGGGAATCCTGCGGTTTACAGTCTAGTCTGCGAAATTCAGTGTACATACACACAGGCGGTCTTTCGTACATGAAAACCCAAACTTGAATTTCACGGGTCAGTGATCACCGCTCGTAAGGTCGTTGCATCTCGCTCGACACACGCGGGGATTTTCGAGCGGGTTCGAGCGAGTTAATTTAATGCTGAGGGTTTTCGAGACGGTAAGAGTGATTTCGAGATCTCGTAAACACACTTAAACGCACGTACCTGCATGTACTCGCTTGCAAATTAATGGGTACTTCAATTTAATCACCACTGTATCTATTTATTATTATCTATTTATCTATTAATATTTGAACTATATTTACCCTTGATTTCACTATCTAAAACCAATCTGAAACTACTCACCTTCCCGCTCCTATTCACGACACCTTCCCGCTCCTATTCACGACACCTTCCCGCTCCTATTCACGATACCCTGCTTTGTCGTTGATTTCGAAGGGGATTTTGACGAAAATTTTTAAAGGGGTATTCCAAAAGGGAATTCCAAAGGGGAATTCCAAGGGAAATTCCGAGGAAAATTTTGCTAGAATTTTATAGAGACCGCCTTGCTATAGAGACCGCATTGTAGTTGATATAAACATCTGTTTAATGTAATTTTTAATTGATGTAGCTGTACTGAACATTATCCTAAGGGCCATCAGCGAGATCAAAGTGGCTGTTTAGTCCATCCAAAGTGAAGTAAAGGCCAATCCATATTCTAGGTAGGTCATGTCTCATTGCATTTTGAAAATGAATCTTAGAATACAAAGCCTAAAACACTTGCCAAACTTTAGTTTCTGTGCAGTACTCACTAGATTTAGAGAGGAAATCTGCAGCAACACCATCAATGGTTAGACTTTCTATTTACACCTTTAAATTTGTGGCATTTTCGGAGCTGAAACTGCATTTATTTGGTAGGGAACTACTTTACTGAACGCTATCCATGGATTTTTATTCACACAGGACCTATAATTTCCTAGAAATAAAAGGAACTGGAGCCTGATAAAAAAGTTTTTCTTAATACATGATGAAATTTCTCAATGGTCGTACCCCAACTCGTTTATGTACAAAACAATATGGAGCAGACTTTGTTTAATCCTAACGCCACCTACAGTTATTAAAAAACACACCCTGTTTTAGTAAACTATGCAGTATAATCTCACCACACTATGAGAATTTAGTAGTATTTTGTAGGAGAGTGTACTGCACCCCAAATGAATGGCATTAGGAGTTTAGGGTTAATGATTTTATTTTGACCTTACGGGATTTACAAGATTGTATAACAGCTAAAAACAATTACGGGTGATTTTTGCTTATCTTATGACCACAGTCAGACTCAGATATTCACGGACTCTGTTTGTCCATTTTTTTTACCCTTTATTGACAAAGCCTCTCATGGCTTTGAATATAAGTACATGTAATTTTGAACATTCTTGCAGACTTGAAACCTATTCTAAGCTAATTGAAATGTAAAAATCTTATGTTTTGGCTTGGGTAGCTATATGTTGGTTATTAGGGGCAATGAGAAAGCCAAAACTTTAGCAAAAGAAGCTCTTAATATGAATACACACCTACCGGTACCTTCAGTTTTCTTATACAGACCTACATGTAGCTAAAAGTTAAAATTAGCAAATAATCAGACTTAAGGCAGGTTCATACTTCAAGATAAACGATAAACTGCAATATAAAAGTACTTTAATGTTAGAGACCAAAAATACTCTATTTGAAAAAGAAAATGCCTTGTTAAGATCCTTGAATTCCTGAAGGGAATAGGTCTTTTTAAGAAAATTGAAATAAAACCGATTACATGTATGTTGAATTTTATGGGCTAGGTGTACTGTGGCAATTATATGCTTGGCCGAACATCAGGGTGGGTATTAAACCAGGTGCCAATTTTATAAAACTTGTAAGCACAAACATTTGTCTTACAGTACATGAACAACAGTTCATGAAACAACATGAAACAACATTTGCAAAATGGCTTAGATAGAATCCATTACTTTGTGCAAAGACATGATATAAATGGTGTACATTTAATGGGCCAATTTACTAGAAAGTGTCCTGAATCCACCAAAATCCAACAAGTTTGTCATGCAAAAACTGCTGGTGTCTCGAGTACATCAGAATTATCCACCAGTATACATTCTGGAGATATCCTGATTAATCCATAAAAAAAATGGATTCAGGATACCATGCTGGTATTAAATATTTTGTAGTGTGTTTCTCTATAGAGTCCATTATCTCAAAATCAATTTTGCAGTACTGCAAAATCCTGTAGTATAATAATAATAATATAGTCAATTTATATTGCGCCATTATCCACCCTAATGAGATGCTCAAGGCGCATTGCTGGGCTTATTATCCTGAATCCATCAAAGTCCCCCAGTTTGTTCAATATGAAGGTATACTGAATTCACTGAACTCCTTCAAAATGGGAAATGAATTTTTAATTGGTTGCTCTCGTACAGTTACAGGGTGTTCCCAAAAGTATGGTGCAAGTGGAATGTTTTAATTTGGCACAAACCCTAGGGAGATAAGGTTCAACCCAAACTCCCTAGGGTGTGTGCAAAATCATATTGATTTTGGTGGATTTGGGAGGGTTAGGGTTTTAACATTCAGCATTCGCTTTTGATGTTTGTATAGGCATTAATAAGATAACTAAATTAGCTTTCAAATGCAGTTTGTTTCACCATATTTAATTTTGTCAATTCAAAGATATGTTGGATCAACCACCAGCACTCCAAATCGAGTGTGTGCCAGTTAAAGAAAGAACGCTTAAAGGGATCGTATACGTTTGGTAATTGGAACCAACTGTTTGTTTCAATCCTATATAATTATATACCATAAAACTAACCTGTAAAAATTTCATTTCAAAAGGTGGTAGCGATTTTGAGATATTGCCTAAGATCTGGAGCGGTTATGTTCACGCAGGAAGAATAATCTGCATTGGAATACACAATCTGAGAAACGTCACTGCAGTCACGCTTCTCAGATTGAATTTTTTGGGGATAAAAAGTGCTATCTTTTTCCATAACTGCAGTACTTCGAAGTGAAAATTTTCTAAAAATGCATTATACTATCCGAAGCTGCTGCACTTCTTACCAAGTAAGTTTTTATTGCCATTTATTTTTGGAGTAATTACCAAACGTATACGATCCCTTTAAGTGCCAAACGATACTAGTATTGTACACATATGTGATTGCGTAGGGGCTGAGAGGCTAGTCTATATACAAGAGTGAGGAATTAAGCGTTCTCTACCTCAGCAGTCTTCCCTTTTATTTTATTTGCTATTCTTCTATCTATTCTCCACCTCCCTCCCTTCTTCCCCACCTCTTTCTAGGGGCGCCTGCCAGATCAGCTTAGAATTCGTCCTGGTTAGCTTAGGTAGGGTTAGAGGCGCCTGACCCCTGGAACGGTCAAAACCTCAACGATGTCACCAGGGGTACATACACACAGATCCCCTGGTGACGGGAAAGGCGTATCCCCAAACTTGGGTTTGGGTTCTGGCATGGTGTTCTGTCTTTTTCTACATTTATCTATTATTACTTTCTACTTCGGTCCCTTCCGGACCCTCTTAAGTGTGGCATCATGCTTGCATTAACATCGCTGTAAGCCAGGTTTAGATGCCTGCACCAAACTATCCAGCATTTGCCACTCTTGGTTGGAGATAAGGATGATGAATTTCACTAGGTTGGATCGGAGGGGAGCAACTGGACCCTTGTCAGAACCAAGATGACTACAAAAGCCGGTAAGAAATTAACCAGTACGTGCCAGTGGAAATTTTCCCAGATTCAAAAACGGATGATGCATAAACACGTCACAAGCAAGGCCGGAAATGTCTGTCAGTAGCGAGCAAGGCCGGAAATGCGTCGGTGTGCTTCCTGGAAACATTGGCCTGAACATCGGCTTGGTGATATTGAAATAATCCTGGTGCGAAGAGCCAACCAGGACTAAGTTATGGTTATATAGCCTCCTGCAACACGCCCTGCCAGCACGGTGTGAGTAGGCTACTACCTTTACCAATGATGGAGATGAGACAAATGAGAGGTTGCTATGCCCAAGACCCCAATAGGACAAACTCTGCTTATAGAGTTAGGGAACAGAGTGCTAAAGCTTCTCTGGCAGATTGCCAGCTCATGATGGGCTAGATCCCAACCCGCAAGGAAGACCTAGCTCTGACAAGGGACCTGAATGCAACCACAGTACATTTACTGAGTTGCACATTTGCATAATGTAAGATCCCTGCGCACTGATGAAAGTCTAGATGCTCTACTGGAGTAAGTAGAGGAAAACAACTGGCATGTATTAGGCCTTGCAGAAACCAGATGGCCAGAAAACGATATTAAACTAAACTGTTAGCACATCTTATACAGCTCAGCAGCCACCAAAAGAAGTCAAAAAAAAGTGTGTTTTCTCATTAATGAAAACGTCCAAAGCAGTTGGCCAGGCACTTGGAGATGATGATAAGACGACTTGCACAATAATTATGGGCGACTTTAATGCAAAGGTGGGATTAAGGAAGGATCTGGAAGAGAAAGGTCTATAGGCCCATTTGGAATGGGAAAAAAAGGAATTAGAGGGGAGAAGGATTACTGGATTTTGTAGCAAACAGGAATCTCTTTATTGGAAAAACATTTGTTCAGAAGTTTCTAAAGAGATACTTGACATGGGAGAGCCCAACTGCAATCTCATTACTACACAATAAGCGACAGGAAGGATATACAAGTACTGATGGATGTAGCAACAGTCCCAAATGTGGGCATTGAAAGTGACCAACGCCTGAAGATGTTGAATTGACTTAAGTAGACAGTTCTTCTTTTAAGAATACTGACAAATGCTGTCCACATACATGTAGTTAGGATTTGGTCTTCCTCTAGATCATCTGCCATGGGAGGGAGTCTAGAGCACCAAGTTGTTGACAGCAAGCTAAATGTGCCTATCCCATTGTTTCATAGCACATATCACCATGATTACTGATAATGTGTAGCATTACTGGCAATATGAACATTCTCTTGTCTGAGTATGGTTTCCATGAATGTGATGTCTTTTCTATGCTACATGTAAGAAAAGTTAAGAATACCCCAACATCAGGGCGACACTTGTGGTATAAATCTTCCGCTATCGGTGAAGACGTAATCCCATACATGTACTTCACTTAGGAAGCCCACTGCCTAGATTTCCACACTTTATTTACCTTTGCTTTATATTGCTCGCTAAATGGTAATTAAACTCATAATTGTGGAGTGCCATGGCCTCGTGATCTGGAGCATTGAATTCGCAATCTGTGGGTAAAGCTACAGGTTGTGGGTTCGAGTCCGGCCTGGGGACTATGGTGCATAAGTGCCCTTGGGCGAAGCACTTTTTCGCTAATTCACACCTACCGGTACCCTGCAAGAATACCCCAACATCAGGGCGACACTGGTGGTATAAATCTCCCGCTATCGGTGAAGACGTAATCCCATACATGTACTTCACTTAGGAAGCCCGCTGCCTAGATTATTTCCACACTTTATTTACCTTTGCTTTATATTGCTCGCTAAATGGTAATTAAACTCATAATTGTGGAGTGCCATGGCCTCGTGATCTGGAGCATTGAATTCGCAATCTGTGGGTAAAGCTGCAGGTTGTGGGTTCGAGTCCGGCCTGGTGACTATGGTGCATAAGTGCCCTTGGGCGAAGCACTTTTTCGCTCATTGCTTCTCTCCACCCAGGAGTAAATGGGTACCTGCCTGTGAGGGCGGAGATGGTTGTTATTAGCTGCTTTGTGCCGAAATGGCAGCATTGAGCTGTATACTCCCCAGGGAGCTGAGATTGTATTGTAATGGGCCCAATGCACATCGGGGGATAATTACACAGTGCTTTGAGTATACTACTAGTTCTGGTAGATATGTGCGCTATACAAAAAACCAGTATTACAGTATTATAATTATTATTATTTATTTGGAAGCAAAGTACATTGTAATTAATATAATGTTCTTAGGGTGTACATTGTACATACTGAAACAGGGTACCAGATTGAAGAAAATAAAAAACACAAAATAGCATTGAGTTACCCTTTTACGCTAACAACACCTATTACTACAAAAGAAAATTCTACAAAATACTTAAGTAAATACTCTTGCTATACTGGCCTAGAAGTGATTGATTAGTATTTTGTAGTACTGTTCTCCAAGGACATTAGGGTTAAGGAAACCCACTTAAACTTTGATGTTGAAGTTGCTTGGTAATACTGCTACATTGGTGTGAGTCATACAGCGTGTAAAATGAGCTTATGGCTTTAGGGTGTAAACTGAAAGTGTTGTGAGCATCATTGTTGAACTAGAAATATTTTTGTGTGTAACCTAGCTTTTATTTTGAAAATGTCTCATGTGCAGATGACATTCTAAATTGTTCATTTGACAAGTAGCATATTTGAAATGTTGATTACATAA
This sequence comes from Crossaster papposus, assembly GCA_037893245.1. Classification (NCBI taxonomy): domain Eukaryota; kingdom Metazoa; phylum Echinodermata; class Asteroidea; order Velatida; family Solasteridae; genus Crossaster; species Crossaster papposus. The sequence continues at coordinate 2,238,320 of JBAIAA010000049.1, read as the reverse complement.
GTACCTGATCCTATAATCCCAAAACTGCCATGCCTAATCCTGATGTTTGCTACAAGTACATGTACATGTAGTATACCCCTCAGTGGTACTTTAACCCTAACTCCCTCACCATTGTTATTGAACAATACAATTCCTCCAAAATCCTCCAACTTCCTTTGTTGTGTAGGGAGTTAGGGTTAAACTATCCTGAATCCGCCAAAATCCACCAGCATAGTCATGCACACAAAAGTTGGTGTTGGTGATTACCGATTGCTCAATATATGGTACATGTATTCTAAATCCATCAAAATCCTGCAGTATCGCTAGGCTTAAAATCCTCAATCCATCAAAATTTTCCAGTATTCAAGATAGAATCCTATATCCGCCAAACTTCTCCACAGCAGGAAATGTTGATGGATTCAGGTACATGTACATGTACATGTACATGTAGGTTAGGTTTAAACTAATAGATCAATGGGCCATAAAAACTAGCAATATTGCTTATAAGCTCGAAGCACCGAGCAAAAGCTTATCAAGCAAAAGCAAAAGCAATTGCTTAAAAGCATATACATGTAAATGTGACCATCCGCGACAAAAGGGCTGTAAAGTCGCCAGCTTATTTTGAGAAAAGGACCATTAAAATATGTGAAAGACAATAAAAAACAAAGAATTTTCATATTCAGCGTTATTTGTTATAGCTAACCATAAATACATGTACCAACTATGTCTTGTTATACTTAATTTTAAAGCTTATTTCTTGTAGATTTCATTTCTTTAAATATCTCAAAACGTCAAGATGCCTACTTTACAGCCCTTTCGTCGTGGACGGTCACATAATAGTCAAAGCGAAAAGTTATTTTGTGTATTATATATACATAAAATAACCTTTTGCTTTGACTAACGGAATTTTATTAAGCTTGCCTAGCAAATGTTTTAATTTTCTGAACAATATTCATCCAGATGTGCGTTAACAGGCGTGCATCAACGTAAAGTTTTTTATCGACACCTTATATTTTTATCCTCACTTGCTTTCTAAAATGTGTTGGTTGCCATTCTTGCCAATGAAATACAGTGTACAGTCGACTCCTAAAGAGCACTGTTAATACAACATGCTACTTACAATAAGGAAAACAAGTTTTCCCAGTTTTCCATTTCAATACTGATAATACAAGGTACCTTTTATAACAAGGTAATTTGTAAAGTCCCAATATATACCGGTGTTTGACTGTAATTGTAGAGAAGTGTCAACTACATGTACCAAACAAGTTGCAAGGAAATGAAAGCGAGGGCACATGATAGTAATGGTCGATCTTGCCTGATAAAAAAGAGCTAAAGCTACCTATTGGGGAACTTGAAACTCGACATGTAATTGCTTATTGAGAATCAAATGCTTGTTTTTATGTATACAATCTGGGAAGCATTTGATTCCCAATGATTATAAAAATGTAAGAAAAAGCCTAGAAAAAGCAATATATTGTATATTATTGTTATGTATTGGGCCCAATCTTTTACTTTTGCGTAAAAGTAGAAGATTTTGTTGTTATAAATGTCTTATTTGTATCAAAAAATGTAAGCAAATGGCTGCAAAAAGCAATTACTAGTTACATGTATGTACATGTATTTGGCCCAATGTTGTGCGTTATTTAGAAAAGTTTAGAAAAGTTATGTATGCAGATAAATGCATGATAACTGAATTAGGAAAATGTTTAAATCGAAATTGCTTCGGCCTGCATTCTAAGGCAATTTGAGAATATATTTAGGAAATGTGAGCAAATGTTTGCCCCCATTTTTGGTGGGGGGGGGGGGGGGGGGAGGGGAGGGGAGGGTGGTGCAAACTTTAAACCCCAGTAGTAGGGCTACAGTGCACGACCATTGAAATATTTTTTTCATATAAGAGAAATTTGTTATATTCATATTGTGCTCCAGTTCCTCATATTTCTGGTAAATATTACTCCAGCTTGTGACACAAGCGGTAAGTCAATGTTGTCATCCATGGAGAGCTTCAAACTTATACAGCCTCTCTAGAATCTTCCTGTTGGCCTCTACTTCACTTTGGATGGACTAAACAGCCACTTTGATCTCGCTGATGGCCCTTAGGATAATGTTCAGTACAGCTACATCAATTAAAAATCCACATTAAACAGATTTTTATATCAACTACAATGCGGTCTCTATAACAAGGCGGTCTCTATAAAATTCTATCAAAATTCCCCTCGGAATTTCCCTTGGAATTCCCCTTCGGAATTTCCCTTTGGAATTCCCTTTTGGAATACCCCTTTAGAATTTTTTGTCAAAATCCCCTTCGAAATTCTCTTTGTATCCTCTATCAGGATGCTTCAGAATTCACTTTCGGAAGTCTTCTTCCCTTCGGAATTCCCCTTAGGAATTCTCCTTCGTAATTCTTTTTCAAAATCCTATTTGGAATCCTCCGTAAATATTTGGAATTCTCTTTCGGAATTCTTCTAAGGAATTCTTCTCCGAAATTTTCTTTTGAAATTCTTCTTAAAAAATTCTCCTTAAAAATTCTTATTCGCAAATCTCCGTCACAATTGTTCTTCGCAATTCTCCTTCGCAATTATTTTTCCAATATTCGTTGAAATCTTCTTAGAAATTATCCTTCAGAATTCTCCTTCGGAACAATTTTTTGGAATTGTTTTTCAAATTCTTCTTCGAAATGCTTATTAAAAATCTTCAGAAATCTTCTTCAGAAATCGTTGGAGAACTTTCAACTTCTCCTTTGGAATTTTCTTGTGGAATTCTCCTTCGGAATTCTCTTCAGAATTCTCTTCGGAATTCTCTTCAGAATTCTCTTCAGAATTCTCTTCAGAATTCTCTTCAGAATTCTCTTCAGAATTCTCTTCAGAATTCTCTTCAGAATTCTCCGTCAAATTTCCCTTATAAATTCCCCTTGGAATTTTCGCTTGGAAATTACCCTTCAAAATTCCCCAATCTCCTTTGAAATTCTCCTTTAGAATTCTCTTCAGAATTCTCTTCAGAATTCTCCTTTGGAATTCCCCTTCAAAATTCCCCTCGAAATTTCCCTTGGAATTCCTCTTCGGAATTCCCCTTCAGAATTCGTCTTTAGAAGTTTTTATCGAAATCCCCTTCGAAATCCTCTTTGTATCCTCTTTCGGAATTCTTCAGAATTCTCTTTCGGAAGTCTTCTTCCCTTAGGTAATTCCCCTTCGGAATTCCCCTTAGGAATTCCCCTTTGGAATTCCCCTTTGGAATTCCTCTTCGGAATTCCCCTTCGCAATTCCCCTTCGGAATTCCCCTTCAAAATCTTTTTTTTTAATCCCTCTTTGGAATCCTCTGTAAATATTTGGAATTGTACTAAGGAATCCTCCTAAGGAATTATTCTTCGGAATTCATCTTCGGAATTCATCTTCGGAATTCATTTCGGAATTCTCTTCAGAATTCTCTTCAGAATTCTCTTCAGAATTCTCCGTCAAATTTCCCTTATAAATTCCCCTTGGAATTTTCGCTTGGAAATTACCCTTCAAAATTCCCCAATCTCCTTTGAAATTCTCCTTTAGAATTCTCTTCAGAATTCTCTTCAGAATTCTCCTTTGGAATTCCCCTTCAAAATTCCCCTCGAAATTTCCCTTGGAATTCCTCTTCGGAATTCCCCTTCAGAATTCGTCTTTAGAAGTTTTTATCGAAATCCCCTTCGAAATCCTCTTTGTATCCTCTTTCGGAATTCTTCAGAATTCTCTTTCGGAAGTCTTCTTCCCTTCGGTAATTCCCCTTCGGAATTCCCCTTAGGAATTCCCCTTTGGAATTCCCCTTTGGAATTCCTCTTCGGAATTCCCCTTCGCAATTCCCCTTCGCAATTCCCCTTCAAAATCTTTTTTTTTAATCCCTCTTTGGAATCCTCTGTAAATATTTGGAATTGTACTAAGGAATCCTCCTAAGGAATTATTCTTCGGAATTCATCTTCGGAATTCATCTTCGGAATTCATCTTCGGAATTCATCTTCGGAATTCATCTTCGGAATTCATCTTCGGAATTCATCTTCGGAATTCTCCTTAAAAATTCTTATTTGCAAATCTCCTTCCCAATTGTTCTTCGCAATTCTCCTTCGCAATCATTTTTCCATTATTCCTTCTTCTTCGGAATTCTTCTCAGGAATTCTTTGAAATCTTCTTAGAAATTCTCCTTCAAAATTCTCCTTCAAAATTCTCCTTCAAAATTCTCCTTCAAAATTATTTTTTGGGATTGATTTTTGATTTTCTTATTTGAAATCCTTATCAAAATTATCTTCGGTATCCTTTGGAATTCTCTTTCGGAATTCTTCTTCAGAATTCTCGTTCGAAATTCTCCTTCGGAATTCCCCTTCAAAATTTTCCTTAAAAATCCTCCTTCGGAATTCTTCGGAATTCTCTTTCGGAAGTCTTCTTCCCTTCGGAATTCCCATTCGGAATTCCCCTTAGGAATTCTCCTTCGTAATTCTTTATCAAAATCATCTTTAGAATCCTCCGTAAATATTTGTAATTCTCCTTCGGAATTCTCCTAAGGAATTCATCTTCGGAATTCTCCATATAATTTACAGCCCTTTATAGGCCTATAACTTTCTTTCTTTTATACATACGTTTTTTTTTTTCCTTTTGATCTCTGGAATGTTCTAGCTATATTGGGGGCAGCTAGTGATTGGCCAGACATCTTTGCAACTGGCCTCCTCTCTGCTTGTACACATTGCCTCCATTTGAATAATTTGTTTCTGTTCGTTCTCTATCAGGCTCTGTTTCTTGTTGGTGGCACAAAGGGCACGTATTATGCTGGAAGTGTCAACCTAACTTACAACAACAACAACAACAACAACAACAACAACAACAACAACAACGTGGTTTACCACCACGCAGTACACAACTTGACAACACGTCTATTAAAACAAAAATGTAAATAAATCAGATTTTAAAGATAATCGGCAGTCATAATTGGTAGGTAGATGCATGTATGTATTTTGTTTAGGTGTACTTTCCAGGACGAGTATCACGTGATTCATTGTTGTCCCAGATCTGAAACCAAAGTAAATTGTAGCCAGCCTATAATCCTCCAATGTTGATATCCAAATATAATTTTGGCCGCTTGCATTTTAGGTACACTTTTCAATAAAATCCGCATTAAATTAACACATTTTACGGTAAAACTACATTTTTAATGGCTCTTGGTCACGTGATCTATCTAATTCATGGATCTGAAACCAAAATAGAATGTAGGCATGGTATCTCTCTTTAAGATGTCATCCACAATTTCACTGCTTCTCTTGCAGTGCTCGGTACACTTTGTCTCAAAGTAGGGCTTATATAGATTGAAATACTGCAAAATGCTATTGCATTGTATTTTGTTGAATGTCATGCGCTATTTCAATGACGAGTATCATGTCGTGACGGTCGTGATTCGTTGTTTTCCCAGATCTGAAACCAAAATAATTTGTAGCCATAATCTTCCAGTCCATTGTTGATATATACAAAGATTATTCTGGCCACTTGCAATGACTCTTTTCAATGAAATCCGCATAGTACCCAAATTAACAAAATAATGTAGCGGTAAAACTACATTTTAAATGGCCCTTGGTCACATGATTTACCTACTTCATGGTTCTGAAACCAAAATAGAGTGTAGATATGGTATGTGTATCTCTCTTTAAGATGTCATCAGCAATTCCACTGCTTCTCCTGCAGTGCTCGGTACACTTTGACTCGAAGTAGGGCTTAGATTGAAGTACCGCAAAATGTTTCGTTAAGCGTCATGCGCAATATTTCCAGTACGAGTATCATGTGATTCATTGTCTGAAAACAAAATAATTTGTAGCTAGCATCTAGTCGCCCAATTATTGACCCCAACGGTAATTGTGGAAACTTGCACTTTAAGTACAGTTTTCGCTGAAACCCACTTTTAAAAACAACGTGTCTTGTATTAGCCTCCGTATAATTGAATACGCTGCTGAAATGAGCGTCTGGAATATCAGGCCGAATACGCGGCCAGTTCCACTCTGGTTGATTTAGGCCGTGTCCGAAACGGGTGTCTAGAGCTATGGCTAGGTCTATTGTCTACGGCGGCCATTTTGTAGTGCTGTCTGAAATGCCGTCTAGAGCTACAGCTACGGCTACAACGTCACAGAAATCTAGCCGTAAAAGAAGTTGTCTAACTCAGGCAAAACAAAATGGCGGCAGCACTAACGTTAATTTTGGAGCAAATATTTGTTTATTTTTCAATGATAGTGCATTGAATTGAAACGACAAATACGACAAATACGTCAATGTCAGCAGGTATTTCGACTGGCTGAAACAAACATTGCGTAACATCTAGCAGACGAAAATTGTTGTAAATTCTTACGTCGTAATTTCACAAACACTAATTCAAGCATCGCTTGGGGGCACAATAACTAGCCGTAGGCTCTACCGTAGCCACGTCCGAATTCCATTTGCCTTAGCGCCTACGTAGACGTAGTTGTAGCTGTAGACGTAGACCGTAGCTTTAGACACTCGTTTCGGACACGGCCTTATACACAGCCACCGTCGTTAAGGTACGGTGTCCTAAGCGGCATGTTTCCTGCGGTGCGTTGTTGCACACGCTTGTTGTGGTCAGATCATGGAGGTATCGGCGTCCATCGTGTGAATAGGCCTACTACATTCTCCATTAAAAAAAGGTTATCAACCTTAAACCTTTATCATGCTTTTAAAATAACTCGGGCAGTTTTGATAGCTTTCGTGACGGATGCAAATTAAATCTTCCCGCAAGATCAGCGATTACAACAAGCAGTGTGGGCTAGGCTGTAGTGCCGTGCCGCGCCGTGCGCCGGAAATTTTCCCACACGCGCGCTTTCGTGATCGTTTAGTCGTACAATGCAGTTGCGTAATAAACATCGGTGGAATAAGTTAAGCTACTTTTCACCGCGCAGTGCCGGCGTAAATATCTCGTCTGAACGCAAGCATTTTTTTGATTAAGAAATTCTTATCTACTGGCCTCGATGTACAAATAAAAAGGTGTTAAAAAAACCTGAGCCTGTTTATTCACGAAACCCTAGTCACAAAAAAAGGTTAATTATTCAATTGTCTTTGTTTTTATAGAAAAAAGGAAGAAAGGGTACTTAAAGACTTATTTGTCTGAACTCCTAAACAATTTCCAACCGATTTCAAGAGTAAATAATAATACAATATATTCTGGGTTTTTTCCGGTATCTTATAACATCGACAAACACCTGACCATTGAATTACGAGACTAGCAAAATAAATTCCAGGTTTATTTAATAAACATTATTTATAGTTTCATTGTTTAAATAAAGAAAAGAAAAAAAAAAAACCGGGACCTTAACACCTAATATTTTGAGCTCCTAAACATTTTTCCAACAGATTTAAGGGAAAAATTTAATACGTTTTATTTTCCGTTTTTCTTGTATTTCACCAAAACGATCTATTTCGTGGCCCGTAAATTACAAGGCTACACTTGTAGCTTTTAAAAACAGTTACCAAACCTATACGAGCCAAGAATAAATAAGCAAGAATAAAATCGAGGTGGTACCAAATCTCGATGGCGGACCCCAGGATACCAAAACTGAACCATGAATATGTGAAATACTTTAAATTAAGACCCCAAAACAAAGGCATGATTCTCATCGAAAATGGGTGTGATTATTTGTTGTCCTGCATTGTCCCTAAAATGCACGAGCTGAGGTTCTATCCCAGCAACTTACTCCCAGAAGCATGTACTTCAATCCTAAAGTGAATTTCTACACATCTTAAGAAGTTGTTATTCAAATTTAATAAATAATCTGCTGGGTTATATTTAATAAAACCATGATATTTACTTTGTCCCTAAAATAGATGTGAAAATTACAACCAATGAAAAAGAGAAGTTGTAAGAAGGACATGATGGGTTTCTTTTTTATGGAATGGTTTATTTTTGATGTTGGTAATTATGCACCAATAATGCTTGGGAAATGGTGACTCCTCTGGTCAAAATTTATTTCAAGTTATCATTCCAGCTAAAAATGGTAAATATTAGATTTAAAACAAAGTTTTAAATAAAAATCGGGCTTCATATTGCCACAACATTAACAAAAAATAGGTAGAAAATGGCCTCGGATTGCACCAGAGAGCACCTAAGAAACCTACAAATTGCAGGGCCCTTAAACGGGCCCTGAACCCCTGCTGCAGGGACTTCGCGCTACGCGCTTGTGATGTACGCTTCGCGCACATGCTCCGCACTTACATGTACTCAAATTTTTACACACCCAACTTTTTTTGGTACACACCCAATTCACAAAATCCTGCCTAAGACCTTGGTCTTAAGCACATAGACAAAATTAGGCGTCTTCAAACTAATGCACCAGATTATTTCTATGTTGCTAGCATTGGTTGCTAGGAAGTCTTATTTCTAACGTGTAGTTCATAATCCGAGTTCTTCGTCCTCTGTTTTGTAAAAGTGAGGGCGCTGTTCAAAACATAAGATGGCAGCGCCCTTAATCGGAAGGTAATGATCGCGCGTGCATGGTGAGGAATAAGTTATTGCTAAATATTATATAACAAGGCCATACATTGCACAATTTCAAAGGTTAAGGCCGTTTTCCAAACCTTAGCTTAGGCTCCGTCTTCAGCTGCGTCTCCATCTCCATCACCTTTTGGCTGCAGTTACTCCATTTCAAATTGTCAGATTGTACGGTGTCGGTGGCTGATCTCCGCCAAGATATTTTTTTAATTACGGCGTTATTATTAGCATAGAGCAAGGTTATGTTATTAGTATACCACCCTATACTACTAGCGTTATACCACCCTATACTAGCGTTATACCGCCCTAATACCGCGTTATACTGCCCTAATACCGCGTTATACCGCCTTAATACCGCGTTATATATCGCCTTAATACCACGCTTTATACCGCCCTAATACCGCGTTATACCGCCGTTATACCGCCCTAATACCGCGTTATAACGCCCTAAATACCGCGTTATAACGCCCTAAATACCGCGTTATAACGCCCTAAATACCGCGTTATAACGCCCTAAATACCGCGTTATAACGCCCTAAATACCGCGTTATAACATACATCACATGTTTAGTTTACGTTGTCAAAATCACGTTGACAGTTTGCTACCTGATTGTCTAAGTTTATTGCAGAAAATCTACTCATTTTGTATTTTCTTCCTCCATGCAGTTTGTCACACAATATTTAAAAAAACTAATAAGGCCTGTGTCAGGATGTGAATCTTCAATTCTTGCAGATTAGTTCAGTTTAGTTTGCACTGCCTGTATCCAAATCAATGGTGGCCACACACGCTATTGAAGGGAAACTGACATTGCACCCTCTTCTGTTCTTTACTGTAGAACAAACTGATGAGATGGTGTATCTTGGTCAACAACTTGACATGTCATCAATAAAATGCCAATGTTTCAATTGGCAATTGTTGGTTTGTTTTATTTTGAACTGTTAACAATTTCATGACATTTTAAACAAGTGGTAAGTTTCTTTTGCGTTTCAGTGTAGATTTTAGTAACAGGTTCCTTCTGGGGCTGGGAATTAGATACCACAACACTAATTACAGCTAAGCTAGCAATCTGTATCATAATCTTGATTTTCAATTTTTGCTACTTTATGCCCATTTCGTGGTAACAAAATCAGGTCACATATATCATTTGAACTCTTTTAGGGTAAAAAGATTACTAAGCAGCTCATCCACCAAGATCTTTTATCAGAGCAACAGGGTGCCTTGTTCTAAAATAATGGAAGATCAAAAAAGTCCAGCATCATCCACACGATGTCACTCTCCACCAGTGGGGTCAGACTCGACAAGTGACCCAGAAACATCTTGGCCTATCGCCGATTAGATTTATCAAGTCGTGTTTCAAGAGCAAAAACGGCACTCCTCGTCAGCCGTCCATCTGGGCCTTTTCAAGAGCCAAGCTGACGGTGCTAAAATAGGTCTTCCCCAATCCGGAGCATTCCGTCCAGGGTTTAAGCCAATTTTCCCACGTTTGGTGAGTCTCAAGACAGTCACTATTTAGATGTAGATGGTACCAAGGAAGTCTTTTCCAAGGTCCTCATACACTGTTAAGAGGGATACTGTAGTTTTGAAGATGTTTTTAGATTCGACCATCAGCCAGCTTTGCATTTTCACAATAACTGTTTCTTCCCAATGGCACATTGTATATTCTAGCTAATTTTGAATGTTATCACACTAACAACTGACAGGTATGGGTGGGATCAAGTCAGCTAGTGAAACCATATATCAGGCCAAAAAAAAATAAAAATTAGTTTCTCATCCTCGCGCACATTCTTTTTTTGCTGCTGCATCAAAACAATTTGTTTATATTTGTATTTGTTTCGCATCGTCACTTTTCTCTCAATCTTAATAGTTCTCGTTTGCATTTTTTTAGAAGAGTGAAGCCTTATTATTATCATATGACGCGACACTATACAGTGTGGCCCATAAAAAAAAAAAAAACATACTTCCACTACCCTGAGACCACAACTACCTATACCAGTGGATGGAGAATCTTTGTAGAAGAAAAAGGATACCAAATATCTTGATTTAGGCTAGTAGTTTTAGCACCACACCGTGTTTTGTAAAGCACAGTCGGGGGGTCTTTTCGCACCGAAATATAACTAGCTATTTACTTTACAAAATAGCGTCTGGAGCTAAAATTACTAGCCCAAATCAATATATCTTGGTATCAGTTTTCTTGTAGAAAGATTCTCCATCCATTGGTATAGGTAGTTTTGGCCTCATGGAAGTGAAAGTATGCTTGTTCGTTGAGATATTATGCTTGTTGGCTTTTTTGGGGGCCACCCTGTGTAAGTTTCTCTATACAAACACATCAAGCCAACATCAAGCTCCCCAAAAATGTCCCCATCTTCCGCTTTTAAAAATAGTTAGGACGAGAAACATTTTTTTATTTGGCCTAACAGACCAGTTTTCACTGGTTGCGATGAGTTACCACTCAGCAATTCAGAATCAAGAACCATTGAGTTTTAGGTAAAATAAGTCTGGGACTTCACCAACTTCAATAATTGCGCCCCAAATTGTATGTGTAATTTGCAGGATACTATTCATCTTCCACAAGAATGGTGATGGGAGGTTCAACAAGGCCAAAGTGAAGCTGCCTCGTTTAGACGGAGCCAAGGTTGGGGTTTTTGCAAGCCGCAGTCCCCATTGACCCAATCCTATCTGCCTGACCTTAGCCAAGCTGGATAGAATCCAAGGTATTCATAACCCCATCGACCCAATCCTATCGGCCTGACCTAGTAGCTAAGCTGGATAGAATCCAAGGTATTCATAACCCCATCGACCCAATCCTATCGACATGACCTAATAGCTAAGCTGGATAGAATCCAAGATGTTCATATCCCCATCGACCCAATCCTATCGGCCTGACCTAATTGCCAAGTTGGATAGAATCCAAGGTATTATATCTCCATCGACCCAATCCTATCGGCCTGACCTTAGCCAAGTTAGGTATAATCCAAGGTATTCATATCTCCATCGATCAAATCCTATTGGCCTGACCTTAGGTAAGCTGGATATATTCCAAGGTATTCATATCCCTATCGACCCAATCCTATCGACCTGACCTTAGCTATTATAATCCAAGGAATTCATATCCCCATGCGGCCCAATCCTATTGTCCTGACCTTAGCTATTAGAATCCAAGGTATTATATTCCCATCGACCCAGTCCTATCGGCCTGACCTTAGCTAAGCTGGATAGAATCCAAGGTATTCATATTCCCATCGACCCAATCCTACCGGCCTGACCTAATAGCTAAGCTGGATAGAATCCAAGGTATTCATATCCCAATCGACCCAATCCTATCGGCCTGAGCTAAAAGCTAAGCTGAATAGAATCAACGGTATTCATAACCCCATTGACCCAATCTTATCGGCCTGACCTAATAGCTAAGCTTGATAGAATCCAAGGTATTCATAACCCTATCGACCCAATCCTACCGGCCTGACCTAATAGCTAAGCTGGATAGAATCCACGGTATTCATATAATAATAATAATAATTGGGGAGGCTAATCATCCTTACTCGCAGCTGGTGTGCTGAATTGCGAAGGATGCAAGTGACACCTAATGACTTTTCATGTGTCACGTCACATTAAAGAACCATTTTTTTCAAAAGAACCTAAAAACAAATGTAAACATGTATTCGCATTTTTGTATTACTGTGGAGACATGGCTTTGTTCTCGTGTACAAAATGGTTAGAAAGTCGAGCACGTTTTTCAAAATGCTCCCATTTTAACCATATTTTTTTTCCTGGGTTGAAATTTCGACCCAATATACCCTATATTATACCCATACCCAAACAGTAACCCTAACCCACATCCTAATCCTAGTTTTTGAGTAATTTAAGTAAAATCCAAAAATCTAATTAGTGAAATTCCCAGTGGAGACCTATTCATCTATAGAAATTTACCCTCCGGAGACGTTTTGTCTCCATTGTACACATTGTGTTCATGTCTCCAGAGGGTACCGTATTTCGCACCATTGTTTTTTATGTTGAGTATTTCCTAACGTTTCCAAAAATGTATAGTTTAGCAAATCTACACAAACGGTGAACGAAACTTTCAATATGTACATTATGAACCTGACTTAGAGGCAAGCGCTTTACACACAAGCAACCCAATTCTATCGGCTTGATCTGTTAGCTAAGCTTGATAGAATTCAAGGTATTATATTCCCATCGACCCAGTCCTATCGGCCTGACCTTAGCTAAGCTGGATAGAATCCAAGGTATTCATATTCCCATCGACCCAATCCTACCGGCCTGACCTAATAGCTAAGCTGGATAGAATCCACGGTATTCATATAATAATAATAATTGGGGAGGCTAATCATCCTTACTTGCAGCTGGTGTGCTGAATTGCGAAGGATGCAAGTGACACCCAATGACTTTTCATGTGTCACGTCACATTAAAGAACCATTTTTTTCAAAAGAACCTAAAAACAAATGTAAACATTGGTTTTTATGTTGAGTATTTCCTAACGTTTCCAAAAATGTATAGTTTAGTAAATCTACACAAACAGTGAACGAAACTTTAAATATGTACATTATGAACCTGACTTAGAGGCAAGCGCTTTACACACAAGCCACCTAACCCAATCCTATCGGCTTGATCTGTTAGCTAAGCTTGATAGAATCCAAGGTATTATATTCCCATCGACCCAGTCCTATCGGCCTGACCTTAGCTAAGCTGGATAGAATCCAAGGTATTCATATTCCCATCGACCCAATCCTACCGGCCTGACCTAATAGCTAAGCTGGATAGAATCCAAGGTATATCCCAATCGACCCAATCCTATCGGCCTGAGCTAATGGCTAAGCTGAATAGAATCAACGGTATTCATAACCCCATTGACCCAATCCTATCGGCCTGACCTAATAGCTAAGCTTGATAGAATCCATGGTATTCATAACCCCATCGACCCAATCCTACCGGCCTGACCTAATAGCTAAGCTGGATAGAATCCACGGTATTCATATAATAATAATAATTGGGGAGGCTAATCATCCTTACTTGCAGCTGGTGTGCTGAATTACGAAGGATGCAAGTGACACCCAATGACTTTTCATGTGTCACGTCACATTAAGGAACCATTTTTTTCAAAAAAAACTAAAAACAAATGTAAACATTGGTTTTTATGTTGAGTATTTCCTAACGTTTCCAAAAATGTATAGTTTAGCAAATCTACACAAACAGTGAACGAAACTTTTAATATGTACATTATGAACCTGACTTAGAGGCAAGGGCTTTACACACAAGAAACCCAACCCAATTCTATCGGCTTGATCTGTTAGCTAAGCTTGATAGAATCCAAGGTATTATATTCCCATTGACCCAGTCCTATCGGCCTGACCTTAGCTAAGCTGAATAGAATCCAAGGTATTCATATTCCAATCGACCCAATCCTACCGGCCTGACCTAATAGCTAAGCTGAATAGAATCCAAGGTATATCCCAATCGACCCAATCCTATCGGCCTGAGCTAATAGCTAAGCTGACTAGAATCAACGGTATTCATAACCCCATTGACCCAATCCTATCGGCCTGACCTAATAGCTAAGCTTGAGATAATCCAATGTATTCATAACCCCATCGACCCAATCCTACCGGCCTGACCTAATAGCTAAGCTGGATAGAATACACGGTATTCATATAATAATAATAATTGGGGAGGCTAATCATCCTTACTCGCAGCTGGTGTGCTGAATTGCGAAGGATGCAAGTGACACCTAATGACTTTTCATGTGTCACGTCACATTAAAGAACCACTTTTTTCAAAAGAACCTAAAAACAAATGTAAACATTGGTTTTTATGTTGAGTATTTCCTAACGTTTCAAAAAATGTATAGTTTAGCAAATCTACACAAACAGTGAACGAAACTTTCAATATGTACATTATGAACCTGACTTGGAGGCAAGCGCTTTACACACAAGCCACCCAACCCAATCCTATCGGCTTGATCTGTTAGCTAAGCTTGATAGAATCCAAGGTATTCATATTCCCATCGACCCAATCCTACCGGCCTGACCTAATAGCTAAGCTAGATAGAATCCAAGGTATATCCCAATCGACCCAATCCTATCGGCCTGAGCTAATGGCTAAGCTGAATAGAATCAATGGTATTCATAACCCCATTGACCCAATCCTATCGGCCAGACCTAATAGCTAAGCTCGTTAGAATCCATGGTATTCATAACCCCATCGACCCAATCCTACCGGCCTGACCTAATAGCTAAGCTGGATAGAATCCACGGTATTCATATAATAATAATAATTGGGGAGGCTAATCATCCTTACTTGCAGCTGGTGTGCTGAATTGCGAAGGATGCAAGTGACACCCAATGACTTTTCATGTGTCACGTCACATTAAGGAACCATTTTTTTCAAAAAAAACTAAAAACAAATGTAAACATTGGTTTTTATGTTGAGTATTTCCTAACGTTTCCAAAAATGTATAGTTTAGCAAATCTACACAAACAGTGAACGAAACCTTCAATATGTACATTATGAACCTGACTTGGAGGCAAGGGCTTTACACACAAGCCACCCAACCACTCCTATCGGCTTGATCTGTTAGCTAAGCTTGATAGAATCCAAGGTATTATATTCCCATCGACCCAGTCCTATCGGCCTGACCTAATAGCTAAGCTGGATAGAATCCAAGGTATATCCCAATCGACCCAATCCTATCGGCCTGAGCTAATGGCTAAGCTGAATAGAATCAACGGTATTCATAACCCCATTGACCCAATCCTATCGGCCTGACCTAATAGCTAAGCTTGATAGAATCCATGGTATTCATAACCCCATCGACCCAATCCTACCGGCCTGACCTAATAGCTAAGCTGGATAGAATCCACGGTATTCATATAATAATAATAATTGGGGAGGCTAATCATCCTTACTTGCAGCTGGTGTGCTAAATTACGAAGGATGCAAGTGACACCCAATGACTTTTCATGTGTCACGTCACATTAAGGAACCATTTTTTTCAAAAAAACCTAAAAACAAATGTAAACATTGGTTTTTATGTTGAGTATTTCCTAACGTTTCCAAAAATGTATAGTTTAGCAAATCTACACAAACAGTGAACGAAACTTTCAATATGTACATTATGAACCTGACTTGGAGGCAAGGGCTTTAAACACAAGCCACCCAACCAATCCTATCGGCTTGATCTGTTAGCTAAGCTTGATAGAATCCAAGGTATTATATTCCCATCGACCCAGTCCTATCGGCCTGACCTTAGCTAAGCTGGATAGAATCCAAGGTATTCCTATTCCCATCGACCCAATCCTACCGGCCTGACCTAATAGCTAAGCTGGATAGAATCCAAGGTATATCCCAATCGACCCGATCCTATCGGCCTGAGCTAATGGCTAAGCTGAATAGAATCAACGGTATTCATAACCCCATTGACCCAATCCTATCGGCCTGACCTAATAGCTAAGCTTGATAGAATCCATGGTATTCATAACCCCATCGACCCAATCCTACCGGCCTGACCTAATAGCTAAGCTGGATAGAATCAACGGTATTCATATAATAATAATAATTGGGGAGGCTAATCATCCTTACTTGCAGCTGGTGTGCTGAATTGCGAAGGATGCAAGTGACACCCAATGACTTTTCATGTGTCACGTCACATTAAGGAACCATTTTTTTCAAAAAAACCTAAAAACAAATGTAAACATTGGTTTGTATGTTGAGTATTTCCTAACGTTTCCAAAAATGTATAGTTTAGCAAATCTACACAAACAGTGAACGAAACTTTCAATATGTACATTATGAACCTGACTTGGGGGCAAGGGCTTTACACACAGGCCACCCAACCAATCCTATCGGCTTGATCTGTTAGCTAAGCTTGATAGAATCCAAGGTATTATATTCCCATCGACCCAGTCCTATCGGCCTGACCTTAGCTAAGCTGGATAGAATCCAAGGTATTCATATTCCCATCGACCCAATCCTACCGGCCTGACCTAATAGCTAAGCTGGATGGAATCCAAGGTATATCCCAATCGACCCAATCCTATCGGCCTGAGCTAATAGCTAAGCTGACTAGAATCAACGGTATTCATAACCCCATTGACCCAATCCTATCGGCCTGACCTAATAGCTAAGCTTGATAGAATCCAATGTATTCACAACCCCATCGACCCAATCATACCGGCCTGACCTAATAGCTAAGCTGGATAGAATCAACGGTATTCATATAATAATAATAATAATTGGGGAGGCTAATCATCCTTACTCGCAGCTGGTGTGCTGAATTGCGAAGGATGCAAGTGACACTCAATGACTGTTCATGTGTCACGTCACATTAAAGAACCATTTTTTCAAAAGAACCTAAAAACAAATGTAAACATTGGTTTTTATGTTGATTATTTCCTAACGTTTCCAAAAATGTATAGTTTAGCAAATCTACACAAACAGTGAACGAAACTTTCAATATGTACATTATGAACCTGACTTGGAGGCAAGCGCTTTACACACAAGCCACCCAACCAATCCTATCGGCTTGATCTGTTAGCTAAGCTTGATAGAATCCAAGGTATTATATTCCCATCGACCCAGTCCTATCGGCCTGACCTTAGCTAAGCTGGATAGAATCCAAGGTATTCATATTCCCATCGACCCAATCCTACCGGCCTGACCTAATAGCTAAGCTGGATAGAATCCAAGGTATATCCCAATCGACCCAATCCTATCGGCCTGAGCTAATGGCTAAGCTGAATAGAATCAACGGTATTCATAACCCCATTGACCCAATCCTATCGGCCTGACCTAATAGCTAAGCTCGATAGAATCCATGGTATTCATAACCCCATCGACCCAATCCTACCGGCCTGACCTAATAGCTAAGCTGGATAGAATCCACGGTATTCATATAATAATAATAATTGGGGAGGCTAATCATCCTTACTTGCAGCTGGTGTGCTGAATTGCGAAGGATGCAAGTGACACCCAATGACTTTTCATGTGTCACGTCACATTAAGAAACCATTTTTTTCAAAAAAACCTAAAAACAAATGTAAACATTGGTTTTTATGTTGAGTATTTCCTAACGTTTCCAAAAATGTATAGTTTAGCAAATCTACACAAACAGTGAACGAAACTTTCAATATGTACATTATGAACCTGACTTGGAGGCAAGGGCTTTACACACAAGCCACCCAACCAATCCTATCGGCTTGATCTGTTAGCTAAGCTTGATAGAATCCAAGGTATTATATTCCCATCGACCCAGTCCTATCGGCCTGACCTTAGCTAAGCTGGATAGAATCCAAGGTATTCATATTCCCATCGACCCAATCCTACCGGCCTGACCTAATAGCTAAACTGGATAGAATCCACGGTATTCATATAATAATAATAATTGGGGAGGCTAATCATCCTTACTCGCAGCTGGTGTGCTGAATTGCGAAGGATGCAAGTGACACCCAATGACTTTTCATGTGTCACGTCACATTAAAGAACCATTTTTTTCGAAAGAACCTAAAAACAAATGTAAACATTGGTTTTTATGTTGAGTATTTCCTAACGTTTCCAAAAATGTATAGTTTAGCAAATCTACACAAACAGTGAACGAAACTTTCAATATGTACATTATGAACCTTACTTGGAGGCAAAGGCTTTACACACAAGCCACCCAACCCAATCCTATTGGCTTGATCTGTTAGCTAAGCTTGATAGAATCCAAGGTATTATATTCCCATCGACCCAGTCCTATCGGCCTGACCTTAGCTAAGTTGGATAGAATCCAAGGTATTTATATTCCCATCGACCCAATCCTACCGGCCTGACCTAATAGCTAAGCTGGATAGAATCCATGGAAAATCCCAATCGACCCAATCCTATCGGCCTGACCTAATAGCTAAGCTTGATAGAATCCATGGTTTTCATAACCCCATCGACCCAATCCTACCGGCCTGACCTAACAGCTAAGCTGGATAGAATCCACGGTATTCATATAATAATAATAATTGGGGAGGCTAATCATCCTTACTCGCAGCTGGTGTGCTGAATTGCGAAGGATGCAAGTGACACCCAATGACTTTTCATGTGTCACGTCACATTAAAGAACCATTTTTTCAAAAGAACCTAAAAACAAATGTAAACATTAGTTTTTATGTTGAGTATTTCCTAACGTTTCCAAAAATGTATAGTTTAGCAAATCTACACAAACAGTGAACGAAACTTTCAATATGTACATTATGAACCTTACTTGGAGGCAAAGGCTTTACACACAAGCCACCCAACTCAATCCTATCGGCTTGATCTGTTAGCTAAGCTTGATAGAATCCAAGGTATTATATTCCCATCGACCCAGTCCTATCGGCCTGACCTTAGCTAAGTTGGATAGAATCCAAGGTATTTATATTCCCATCGACCCAATCCTACCGGCCTGACCTAATAGCTAAGCTGGATAGAATCCATGGAAAATCCCAATCGACCCAATCCTATCGGCCTGACCTAATAGCTAAGCTTGATAGAATCCATGGTTTTCATAACCCCATCGACCCAATCCTACCGGCCTGACCTAATAGCTAAGCTGGATAGAATCCACGGTATTCATATAATAATAATAATTGGGGAGGCTAATCATCCTTACTCGCAGCTGGTGTGCTGAATTGCGAAGGATGCAAGTGACACCCAATGACTTTTCATGTGTCACGTCACATTAAAGAACCATTTTTTCAAAAGAACCTAAAAACAAATGTAAACATTGGTTTTTATGTTGAGTATTTCCTAACGTTTCCAAAAATGTATAGTTTAGCAAATCTACACAAACAGTGAACGAAACTTTCAATATGTACATTATGAACCTTACTTGGAGGCAAAGGCTTTACACACAAGCCACCCAACCCAATCCTATCGGCTTGATCTGTTAGCTAAGCTTGATAGAATCCAAGGTATTATATTCCCATCGACCCAGTCCTATCGGCCTGACCTTAGCTAAGTTGGATAGAATCCAAGGTATTTATATTCCCATCGACCCAATCCTACCGGCCTGACCTAATAGCTAAGCTGGATAGAATCCATGGAAAATCCCAATCGACCCAATCCTATCGGCCTGACCTAATAGCTAAGCTTGATAGAATCCATGGTTTTCATAACCCCATCGACCCAATCCTACCGGCCTGACCTAATAGCTAAGCTGGATAGAATCCACGGTATTCATATAATAATAATAATTGGGGAGGCTAATCATCCTTACTCGCAGCTGGTGTGCTGAATTGCGAAGGATGCAAGTGACACCCAATGACTTTTCATGTGTCACGTCACATTAAAGAACCATTTTTTCAAAAGAACCTAAAAACAAATGTAAACATTGGTTTTTATGTTGAGTATTTCATAACGTTTCCAAAAATGTATAGTTTAGCAAATCTACACAAACAGTGAACGAAACTTTCAATATGTACATTATGAACCTTACTTGGAGGCAAAGGCTTTACACACAAGCCACCCAACCCAATCCTATCGGCTTGATCTGATAGCTAAGCTTGATATAATCCAAGGTATTATATTCCCATCGACCCAGTCCTATCGGTCTGACCTTAGCTAAGTTGGATAGAATCCAAGGTATTTATATTCCCATCGACCCAATCCTACCGGCCTGACCTAATAGCTAAGCTGGATAGAATCCATGGAAAATCCCAATCGACCCAATCCTATCGGCCTGACCTAATAGCTAAGCTTGATAGAATCCATGGTTTTCATAACCCCATCGACCCAATCCTACCGGCCTGACCTAATAGCTTAGCTGGATAGAATCCACGGTATTCATATAATAATAATAATTGGGGAGGCTAATCATCCTTACTTGCAGCTGGTGTGCTGAATTGCGAAGGATGCAAGTGACACCCAATGACTTTTCATGTGTCACGTCACATTAAAGAACCATTTTTTCAAAAGAACCTAAAAACAAATGTAAACATTGGTTTTTATGTTGAGTATTTCCTAACGTTTCCAAAAATGTATAGTTTAGCAAATCTACACAAACAGTGAACGAAACTTTCAATATGTACATTATGAACCTTACTTGGAGGCAAAGGCTTTACACACAAGCCACCCAACCCAATCCTATCGGCTTGATCTGTTAGCTAAGCTTGATAGAATCCAAGGTATTATATTCCCATCGACCCAGTCCTATCGGCCTGACCTTAGCTAAGTTGGATAGAATCCAAGGTATTTATATTCCCATCGACCCAATCCTACCGGCCTGACCTAATAGCTAAGCTGGATAGAATCCATGGAAAATCCCAATCGACCCAATCCTATCGGCCTGACCTAATAGCTAAGCTTGATAGAATCCATGGTTTTCATAACCCCATCGACCCAATCCTACCGGCCTGACCTAATAGCTAAGCTGGATAGAATCCACGGTATTCATATAATAATAATAATTGGGGAGGCTAATCATCCTTACTCGCAGCTGGTGTGCTGAATTGCGAAGGATGCAAGTGACACCCAATGACTTTTCATGTGTCACGTCACATTATAGAACCATTTTTTCAAAAGAACCTAAAAACAAATGTAAACATTGGTTTTTATGTTGAGTATTTCCTAACGTTTCCAAAAATGTATAGTTTAGCAAATCTACACAAACAGTGAACGAAACTTTCAATATGTACATTATGAACCTTACTTGGAGGCAAAGGCTTTACACACAAGCCACCCAACCCAATCCTATCGGCTTGATCTGTTAGCTAAGCTTGATAGAATCCAAGGTATTATATTCCCATCGACCCAGTCCTATCGGCCTGACCTTAGCTAAGTTGGATAGAATCCAAGGTATTTATATTCCCATCGACCCAATCCTACCGGCCTGACCTAATAGCTAAGCTGGATAGAATCCATGGAAAATCCCAATCGACCCAATCCTATCGGCCTGACCTAATAGCTAAGCTTGATAGAATCCATGGTTTTCATAACCCCATCGACCCAATCCTACCGGCCTGACCTAACAGCTAAGCTGGATAGAATCCACGGTATTCATATAATAATAATAATTGGGGAGGCTAATCATCCTTACTCGCAGCTGGTGTGCTGAATTGCGAAGGATGCAAGTGACACCCAATGACTTTTCATGTGTCACGTCACATTAAAGAACCATTTTTTCAAAAGAACCTAAAAACAAATGTAAACATTAGTTTTTATGTTGAGTATTTCCTAACGTTTCCAAAAATGTATAGTTTAGCAAATCTACACAAACAGTGAACGAAACTTTCAATATGTACATTATGAACCTTACTTGGAGGCAAAGGCTTTACACACAAGCCACCCAACTCAATCCTATCGGCTTGATCTGTTAGCTAAGCTTGATAGAATCCAAGGTATTATATTCCCATCGACCCAGTCCTATCGGCCTGACCTTAGCTAAGTTGGATAGAATCCAAGGTATTTATATTCCCATCGACCCAATCCTACCGGCCTGACCTAATAGCTAAGCTGGATAGAATCCATGGAAAATCCCAATCGACCCAATCCTATCGGCCTGACCTAATAGCTAAGCTTGATAGAATCCATGGTTTTCATAACCCCATCGACCCAATCCTACCGGCCTGACCTAATAGCTAAGCTGGATAGAATCCACGGTATTCATATAATAATAATAATTGGGGAGGCTAATCATCCTTACTCGCAGCTGGTGTGCTGAATTGCGAAGGATGCAAGTGACACCCAATGACTTTTCATGTGTCACGTCACATTAAAGAACCATTTTTTCAAAAGAACCTAAAAACAAATGTAAACATTGGTTTTTATGTTGAGTATTTCCTAACGTTTCCAAAAATGTATAGTTTAGCAAATCTACACAAACAGTGAACGAAACTTTCAATATGTACATTATGAACCTTACTTGGAGGCAAAGGCTTTACACACAAGCCACCCAACCCAATCCTATCGGCTTGATCTGTTAGCTAAGCTTGATAGAATCCAAGGTATTATATTCCCATCGACCCAGTCCTATCGGCCTGACCTTAGCTAAGTTGGATAGAATCCAAGGTATTTATATTCCCATCGACCCAATCCTACCGGCCTGACCTAATAGCTAAGCTGGATAGAATCCATGGAAAATCCCAATCGACCCAATCCTATCGGCCTGACCTAATAGCTAAGCTTGATAGAATCCATGGTTTTCATAACCCCATCGACCCAATCCTACCGGCCTGACCTAATAGCTAAGCTGGATAGAATCCACGGTATTCATATAATAATAATAATTGGGGAGGCTAATCATCCTTACTCGCAGCTGGTGTGCTGAATTGCGAAGGATGCAAGTGACACCCAATGACTTTTCATGTGTCACGTCACATTAAAGAACCATTTTTTCAAAAGAACCTAAAAACAAATGTAAACATTGGTTTTTATGTTGAGTATTTCATAACGTTTCCAAAAATGTATAGTTTAGCAAATCTACACAAACAGTGAACGAAACTTTCAATATGTACATTATGAACCTTACTTGGAGGCAAAGGCTTTACACACAAGCCACCCAACCCAATCCTATCGGCTTGATCTGATAGCTAAGCTTGATATAATCCAAGGTATTATATTCCCATCGACCCAGTCCTATCGGTCTGACCTTAGCTAAGTTGGATAGAATCCAAGGTATTTATATTCCCATCGACCCAATCCTACCGGCCTGACCTAATAGCTAAGCTGGATAGAATCCATGGAAAATCCCAATCGACCCAATCCTATCGGCCTGACCTAATAGCTAAGCTTGATAGAATCCATGGTTTTCATAACCCCATCGACCCAATCCTACCGGCCTGACCTAATAGCTTAGCTGGATAGAATCCACGGTATTCATATAATAATAATAATTGGGGAGGCTAATCATCCTTACTTGCAGCTGGTGTGCTGAATTGCGAAGGATGCAAGTGACACCCAATGACTTTTCATGTGTCACGTCACATTAAAGAACCATTTTTTCAAAAGAACCTAAAAACAAATGTAAACATTGGTTTTTATGTTGAGTATTTCCTAACGTTTCCAAAAATGTATAGTTTAGCAAATCTACACAAACAGTGAACGAAACTTTCAATATGTACATTATGAACCTTACTTGGAGGCAAAGGCTTTACACACAAGCCACCCAACCCAATCCTATCGGCTTGATCTGTTAGCTAAGCTTGATAGAATCCAAGGTATTATATTCCCATCGACCCAGTCCTATCGGCCTGACCTTAGCTAAGTTGGATAGAATCCAAGGTATTTATATTCCCATCGACCCAATCCTACCGGCCTGACCTAATAGCTAAGCTGGATAGAATCCATGGAAAATCCCAATCGACCCAATCCTATCGGCCTGACCTAATAGCTAAGCTTGATAGAATCCATGGTTTTCATAACCCCATCGACCCAATCCTACCGGCCTGACCTAATAGCTAAGCTGGATAGAATCCACGGTATTCATATAATAATAATAATTGGGGAGGCTAATCATCCTTACTCGCAGCTGGTGTGCTGAATTGCGAAGGATGCAAGTGACACCCAATGACTTTTCATGTGTCACGTCACATTATAGAACCATTTTTTCAAAAGAACCTAAAAACAAATGTAAACATTGGTTTTTATGTTGAGTATTTCCTAACGTTTCCAAAAATGTATAGTTTAGCAAATCTACACAAACAGTGAACGAAACTTTCAATATGTACATTATGAACCTTACTTGGAGGCAAAGGCTTTACACACAAGCCACCCAACCCAATCCTATCGGCTTGATCTGTTAGCTAAGCTTGATAGAATCCAAGGTATTATATTCCCATCGACCCAGTCCTATCGGCCTGACCTTAGCTAAGTTGGATAGAATCCAAGGTATTTATATTCCCATCGACCCAATCCTACCGGCCTGACCTAATAGCTAAGCTGGATAGAATCCATGGAAAATCCCAATCGACCCAATCCTATCGGCCTGACCTAATAGCTAAGCTTGATAGAATCCATGGTTTTCATAACCCCATCGACCCAATCCTACCGGCCTGACCTAATAGCTAAGCTGGATAGAATCCACGGTATTCATATAATAATAATAATTGGGGAGGCTAATCATCCTTACTCGCAGCTGGTGTGCTGAATTGCGAAGGATGCAAGTGACACCCAATGACTTTTCATGTGTCACGTCACATTAAAGAACCATTTTTTCAAAAGAACCTAAAAACAAATGTAAACATTGGTTTTTATGTTGAGTATTTCCTAACGTTTCCAAAAATGTATAGTTTAGCAAATCTACACAAACAGTGAACGAAACTTTCAATATGTACATTATGAACCTTACTTGGAGGCAAAGGCTTTACACACAAGCCACCCAACCCAATCCTATCGGCTTGATCTGTTAGCTAAGCTTGATAGAATCCAAGGTATTATATTCCCATCGACCCAGTCCTATCGGCCTGACCTTAGCTAAGTTGGATAGAATCCAAGGTATTTATATTCCCATCGACCCAATCCTACCGGCCTGACCTAATAGCTAAGCTGGATAGAATCCATGGAAAATCCCAATCGACCCAATCCTATCGGCCTGACCTAATAGCTAAGCTTGATAGAATCCATGGTTTTCATAACCCCATCGACCCAATCCTACCGGCCTGACCTAATAGCTAAGCTGGATAGAATCCACGGTATTCATATAATAATAATAATTGGGGAGGCTAATCATCCTTACTCGCAGCTGGTGTGCTGAATTGCGAAGGATGCAAGTGACACCCAATGACTTTTCATGTGTCACGTCACATTAAAGAACCATTTTTTCAAAAGAACCTAAAAACAAATGTAAACATTGGTTTTTATGTTGAGTATTTCCTAACGTTTCCAAAAATGTATAGTTTAGCAAATCTACACAAACAGTGAACGAAACTTTCAATATGTACATTATGAACCTTACTTGGAGGCAAAGGCTTTACACACAAGCCACCCAACCCAATCCTATCGGCTTGATCTGTTAGCTAAGCTTGATAGAATCCAAGGTATTATATTCCCATCGACCCAGTCCTATCGGCCTGACCTTAGCTAAGTTGGATAGAATCCAAGGTATTTATATTCCCATCGACCCAATCCTACCGGCCTGACCTAATAGCTAAGCTGGATAGAATCCATGGAAAATCCCAATCGACCCAATCCTATCGGCCTGACCTAATAGCTAAGCTTGATAGAATCCATGGTTTTCATAACCCCATCGACCCAATCCTACCGGCCTGACCTAATAGCTAAGCTGGATAGAATCCACGGTATTCATATAATAATAATAATTGGGGCGGCTAATCATCCTTACTCGCAGCTGGTGTGCTGAATTGCGAAGGATGCAAGTGACACCCAATGACTTTTCATGTGTCACGTCACATTAAAGAACCATTTTTTCAAAAGAACCTAAAAACAAATGTAAACATTGGTTTTTATGTTGAGTATTTCCTAACGTTTCCAAAAATGTATAGTTTAGCAAATCTACACAAACAGTGAACGAAACTTTCAATATGTACATTATGAACCTTACTTGGAGGCAAAGGCTTTACACACAAGCCACCCAACCCAATCCTATCGGCTTGATCTGTTAGCTAAGCTTGATAGAATCCAAGGTATTATATTCCCATCGACCCAGTCCTATCGGCCTGACCTTAGCTAAGTTGGATAGAATCCAAGGTATTTATATTCCCATCGACCCAATCCTACCGGCCTGACCTAATAGCTAAGCTGGATAGAATCCATGGAAAATCCCAATCGACCCAATCCTATCGGCCTGACCTAATAGCTAAGCTTGATAGAATCCATGGTTTTCATAACCCCATCGACCCAATCCTACCGGCCTGACCTAATAGCTAAGCTGGATAGAATCCACGGTATTCATATAATAATAATAATTGGGGAGGCTAATCATCCTTACTCGCAGCTGGTGTGCTGAATTGCGAAGGATGCAAGTGACACCCAATGACTTTTCATGTGTCACGTCACATTAAAGAACCATTTTTTCAAAAGAACCTAAAAACAAATGTAAACATTGGTTTTTATGTTGAGTATTTCCTAACGTTTCCAAAAATGTATAGTTTAGCAAATCTACACAAACAGTGAACGAAACTTTCAATATGTACATTATGAACCTTACTTGGAGGCAAAGGCTTTACACACAAGCCACCCAACCCAATCCTATCGGCTTGATCTGTTAGCTAAGCTTGATAGAATCCAAGGTATTATATTCCCATCGACCCAGTCCTATCGGCCTGACCTTAGCTAAGTTGGATAGAATCCAAGGTATTTATATTCCCATCGACCCAATCCTACCGGCCTGACCTAATAGCTAAGCTGGATAGAATCCATGGAAAATCCCAATCGACCCAATCCTATCGGCCTGACCTAATAGCTAAGCTTGATAGAATCCATGGTTTTCATAACCCCATCGACCCAATCCTACCGGCCTGACCTAATAGCTAAGCTGGATAGAATCCACGGTATTCATATAATAATAATAATTGGGGAGGCTAATCATCCTTACTCGCAGCTGGTGTGCTGAATTGCGAAGGATGCAAGTGACACCCAATGACTTTTCATGTGTCACGTCACATTAAAGAACCATTTTTTCAAAAGAACCTAAAAACAAATGTAAACATTGGTTTTTATGTTGAGTATTTCCTAACGTTTCCAAAAATGTATAGTTTAGCAAATCTACACAAACAGTGAACGAAACTTTCAATATGTACATTATGAACCTTACTTGGAGGCAAAGGCTTTACACACAAGCCACCCAACCCAATCCTATCGGCTTGATCTGTTAGCTAAGCTTGATAGAATCCAAGGTATTATATTCCCATCGACCCAGTCCTATCGGCCTGACCTTAGCTAAGTTGGATAGAATCCAAGGTATTTATATTCCCATCGACCCAATCCTACCGGCCTGACCTAATAGCTAAGCTGGATAGAATCCATGGAAAATCCCAATCGACCCAATCCTATCGGCCTGACCTAATAGCTAAGCTTGATAGAATCCATGGTTTTCATAACCCCATCGACCCAATCCTACCGGCCTGACCTAATAGCTAAGCTGGATAGAATCCACGGTATTCATATAATAATAATAATTGGGGAGGCTAATCATCCTTACTCGCAGCTGGTGTGCTGAATTGCGAAGGATGCAAGTGACACCCAATGACTTTTCATGTGTCACGTCACATTAAAGAACCATTTTTTCAAAAGAACCTAAAAACAAATGTAAACATTGGTTTTTATGTTGAGTATTTCCTAACGTTTCCAAAAATGTATAGTTTAGCAAATCTACACAAACAGTGAACGAAACTTTCAATATGTACATTATGAACCTTACTTGGAGGCAAAGGCTTTACACACAAGCCACCCAACCCAATCCTATCGGCTTGATCTGTTAGCTAAGCTTGATAGAATCCAAGGTATTATATTCCCATCGACCCAGTCCTATCGGCCTGACCTTAGCTAAGTTGGATAGAATCCAAGGTATTTATATTCCCATCGACCCAATCCTACCGGCCTGACCTAATAGCTAAGCTGGATAGAATCCATGGAAAATCCCAATCGACCCAATCCTATCGGCCTGACCTAATAGCTAAGCTTGATAGAATCCATGGTTTTCATAACCCCATCGACCCAATCCTACCGGCCTGACCTAATAGCTAAGCTGGATAGAATCCACGGTATTCATATAATAATAATAATTGGGGAGGCTAATCATCCTTACTCGCAGCTGGTGTGCTGAATTGCGAAGGATGCAAGTGACACCCAATGACTTTTCATGTGTCACGTCACATTAAAGAACCATTTTTTCAAAAGAACCTAAAAACAAATGTAAACATTGGTTTTTATGTTGAGTATTTCCTAACGTTTCCAAAAATGTATAGTTTAGCAAATCTACACAAACAGTGAACGAAACTTTCAATATGTACATTATGAACCTTACTTGGAGGCAAAGGCTTTACACACAAGCCACCCAACCCAATCCTATCGGCTTGATCTGTTAGCTAAGCTTGATAGAATCCAAGGTATTATATTCCCATCGACCCAGTCCTATCGGCCTGACCTTAGCTAAGTTGGATAGAATCCAAGGTATTTATATTCCCATCGACCCAATCCTACCGGCCTGACCTAATAGCTAAGCTGGATAGAATCCATGGAAAATCCCAATCGACCCAATCCTATCGGCCTGACCTAATAGCTAAGCTTGATAGAATCCATGGTTTTCATAACCCCATCGACCCAATCCTACCGGCCTGACCTAATAGCTAAGCTGGATAGAATCCACGGTATTCATATAATAATAATAATTGGGGAGGCTAATCATCCTTACTCGCAGCTGGTGTGCTGAATTGCGAAGGATGCAAGTGACACCCAATGACTTGTCATGTGTCACGTCACATTAAAGAACCATTTTTTCAAAAGAACCTAAAAACAAATGTAAACATTGGTTTTTATGTTGAGTATTTCCTAACGTTTCCAAAAATGTATAGTTTAGCAAATCTACACAAACAGTGAACGAAACTTTCAATATGTACATTATGAACCTTACTTGGAGGCAAAGGCTTTACACACAAGCCACCCAACCCAATCCTATCGGCTTGATCTGTTAGCTAAGCTTGATAGAATCCAAGGTATTATATTCCCATCGACCCAGTCCTATCGGCCTGACCTTAGCTAAGTTGGATAGAATCCAAGGTATTTATATTCCCATCGACCCAATCCTACCGGCCTGACCTAATAGCTAAGCTGGATAGAATCCATGGAAAATCCCAATCGACCCAATCCTATCGGCCTGACCTAATAGCTAAGCTTGATAGAATCCATGGTTTTCATAACCCCATCGACCCAATCCTACCGGCCTGACCTAATAGCTAAGCTGGATAGAATCCACGGTATTCATATAATAATAATAATTGGGGAGGCTAATCATCCTTACTCGCAGCTGGTGTGCTGAATTGCGAAGGATGCAAGTGACACCCAATGACTTTTCATGTGTCACGTCACATTAAAGAACCATTTTTTCAAAAGAACCTAAAAACAAATGTAAACATTGGTTTTTATGTTGAGTATTTCCTAACGTTTCCAAAAATGTATAGTTTAGCAAATCTACACAAACAGTGAACGAAACTTTCAATATGTACATTATGAACCTTACTTGGAGGCAAAGGCTTTACACACAAGCCACCCAACCCAATCCTATCGGCTTGATCTGTTAGCTAAGCTTGATAGAATCCAAGGTATTATATTCCCATCGACCCAGTCCTATCGGCCTGACCTTAGCTAAGTTGGATAGAATCCAAGGTATTTATATTCCCATCGACCCAATCCTACCGGCCTGACCTAATAGCTAAGCTGGATAGAATCCATGGAAAATCCCAATCGACCCAATCCTATCGGCCTGACCTAATAGCTAAGCTTGATAGAATCCATGGTTTTCATAACCCCATCGACCCAATCCTACCGGCCTGACCTAATAGCTAAGCTGGATAGAATCCACGGTATTCATATAATAATAATAATTGGGGAGGCTAATCATCCTTACTCGCAGCTGGTGTGCTGAATTGCGAAGGATGCAAGTGACACCCAATGACTTTTCATGTGTCACGTCACATTAAAGAACCATTTTTTCAAAAGAACCTAAAAACAAATGTAAACATTGGTTTTTATGTTGAGTATTTCCTAACGTTTCCAAAAATGTATAGTTTAGCAAATCTATACAAACAGTGAACGAAACTTTCAATATGTACATTATGAACCTTACTTGGAGGCAAAGGCTTTACACACAAGCCACCCAACCCAATCCTATCGGCTTGATCTGTTAGCTAAGCTTGATAGAATCCAAGGTATTATATTCCCATCGACCCAGTCCTATCGGCCTGACCTTAGCTAAGTTGGATAGAATCCAAGGTATTTATATTCCCATCGACCCAATCCTACCGGCCTGACCTAATAGCTAAGCTGGATAGAATCCATGGAAAATCCCAATCGACCCAATCCTATCGGCCTGACCTAATAGCTAAGCTTGATAGAATCCATGGTTTTCATAACCCCATCGACCCAATCCTACCGGCCTGACCTAATAGCTAAGCTGGATAGAATCCACGGTATTCATATAATAATAATAATTGGGGAGGCTAATCATCCTTACTCGCAGCTGGTGTGCTGAATTGCGAAGGATGCAAGTGACACCCAATGACTTTTCATGTGTCACGTCACATTAAAGAACCATTTTTTCAAAAGAACCTAAAAACAAATGTAAACATTGGTTTTTATGTTGAGTATTTCCTAACGTTTCCAAAAATGTATAGTTTAGCAAATCTACACAAACAGTGAACGAAACTTTCAATATGTACATTATGAACCTTACTTGGAGGCAAAGGCTTTACACACAAGCCACCCAACCCAATCCTATCGGCTTGATCTGTTAGCTAAGCTTGATAGAATCCAAGGTATTATATTCCCATCGACCCAGTCCTATCGGCCTGACCTTAGCTAAGTTGGATAGAATCCAAGGTATTTATATTCCCATCGACCCAATCCTACCGGCCTGACCTAATAGCTAAGCTGGATAGAATCCATGGAAAATCCCAATCGACCCAATCCTATCGGCCTGACCTAATAGCTAAGCTTGATAGAATCCATGGTTTTCATAACCCCATCGACCCAATCCTACCGGCCTGACCTAATAGCTAAGCTGGATAGAATCCACGGTATTCATATAATAATAATAATTGGGGAGGCTAATCATCCTTACTCGCAGCTGGTGTGCTGAATTGCGAAGGATGCAAGTGACACCCAATGACTTTTCATGTGTCACGTCACATTAAAGAACCATTTTTTCAAAAGAACCTAAAAACAAATGTAAACATTGGTTTTTATGTTGAGTATTTCCTAACGTTTCCAAAAATGTATAGTTTAGCAAATCTACACAAACAGTGAACGAAACTTTCAATATGTACATTATGAACCTTACTTGGAGGCAAAGGCTTTACACACAAGCCACCCAACCCAATCCTATCGGCTTGATCTGTTAGCTAAGCTTGATAGAATCCAAGGTATTATATTCCCATCGACCCAGTCCTATCGGCCTGACCTTAGCTAAGTTGGATAGAATCCAAGGTATTTATATTCCCATCGACCCAATCCTACCGGCCTGACCTAATAGCTAAGCTGGATAGAATCCATGGAAAATCCCAATCGACCCAATCCTATCGGCCTGACCTAATAGCTAAGCTTGATAGAATCCATGGTTTTCATAACCCCATCGACCCAATCCTACCGGCCTGACCTAATAGCTAAGCTGGATAGAATCCACGGTATTCATATAATAATAATAATTGGGGAGGCTAATCATCCTTACTCGCAGCTGGTGTGCTGAATTGCGAAGGATGCAAGTGACACCCAATGACTTTTCATGTGTCACGTCACATTAAAGAACCATTTTTTCAAAAGAACCTAAAAACAAATGTAAACATTGGTTTTTATGTTGAGTATTTCCTAACGTTTCCAAAAATGTATAGTTTAGCAAATCTACACAAACAGTGAACGAAACTTTCAATATGTACATTATGAACCTTACTTGGAGGCAAAGGCTTTACACACAAGCCACCCAACCCAATCCTATCGGCTTGATCTGTTAGCTAAGCTTGATAGAATCCAAGGTATTATATTCCCATCGACCCAGTCCTATCGGCCTGACCTTAGCTAAGTTGGATAGAATCCAAGGTATTTATATTCCCATCGACCCAATCCTACCGGCCTGACCTAATAGCTAAGCTGGATAGAATCCATGGAAAATCCCAATCGACCCAATCCTATCGGCCTGACCTAATAGCTAAGCTTGATAGAATCCATGGTTTTCATAACCCCATCGACCCAATCCTACCGGCCTGACCTAATAGCTAAGCTGGATAGAATCCACGGTATTCATATAATAATAATAATTGGGGAGGCTAATCATCCTTACTCGCAGCTGGTGTGCTGAATTGCGAAGGATGCAAGTGACACCCAATGACTTTTCATGTGTCACGTCACATTAAAGAACCATTTTTTCAAAAGAACCTAAAAACAAATGTAAACATTGGTTTTTATGTTGAGTATTTCCTAACGTTTCCAAAAATGTATAGTTTAGCAAATCTACACAAACAGTGAACGAAACTTTCAATATGTACATTATGAACCTTACTTGGAGGCAAAGGCTTTACACACAAGCCACCCAACCCAATCCTATCGGCTTGATCTGTTAGCTAAGCTTGATAGAATCCAAGGTATTATATTCCCATCGACCCAGTCCTATCGGCCTGACCTTAGCTAAGTTGGATAGAATCCAAGGTATTTATATTCCCATCGACCCAATCCTACCGGCCTGACCTAATAGCTAAGCTGGATAGAATCCATGGAAAATCCCAATCGACCCAATCCTATCGGCCTGACCTAATAGCTAAGCTTGATAGAATCCATGGTTTTCATAACCCCATCGACCCAATCCTACCGGCCTGACCTAATAGCTAAGCTGGATAGAATCCACGGTATTCATATAATAATAATAATTGGGGAGGCTAATCATCCTTACTCGCAGCTGGTGTGCTGAATTGCGAAGGATGCAAGTGACACCCAATGACTTTTCATGTGTCACGTCACATTAAAGAACCATTTTTTCAAAAGAACCTAAAAACAAATGTAAACATTGGTTTTTATGTTGAGTATTTCCTAACGTTTCCAAAAATGTATAGTTTAGCAAATCTACACAAACAGTGAACGAAACTTTCAATATGTACATTATGAACCTTACTTGGAGGCAAAGGCTTTACACACAAGCCACCCAACCCAATCCTATCGGCTTGATCTGTTAGCTAAGCTTGATAGAATCCAAGGTATTATATTCCCATCGACCCAGTCCTATCGGCCTGACCTTAGCTAAGTTGGATAGAATCCAAGGTATTTATATTCCCATCGACCCAATCCTACCGGCCTGACCTAATAGCTAAGCTGGATAGAATCCATGGAAAATCCCAATCGACCCAATCCTATCGGCCTGACCTAATAGCTAAGCTTGATAGAATCCATGGTTTTCATAACCCCATCGACCCAATCCTACCGGCCTGACCTAATAGCTAAGCTGGATAGAATCCACGGTATTCATATAATAATAATAATTGGGGAGGCTAATCATCCTTACTCGCAGCTGGTGTGCTGAATTGCGAAGGATGCAAGTGACACCCAATGACTTTTCATGTGTCACGTCACATTAAAGAACCATTTTTTCAAAAGAACCTAAAAACAAATGTAAACATTGGTTTTTATGTTGAGTATTTCCTAACGTTTCCAAAAATGTATAGTTTAGCAAATCTACACAAACAGTGAACGAAACTTTCAATATGTACATTATGAACCTTACTTGGAGGCAAAGGCTTTACACACAAGCCACCCAACCCAATCCTATCGGCTTGATCTGTTAGCTAAGCTTGATAGAATCCAAGGTATTATATTCCCATCGACCCAGTCCTATCGGCCTGACCTTAGCTAAGTTGGATAGAATCCAAGGTATTTATATTCCCATCGACCCAATCCTACCGGCCTGACCTAATAGCTAAGCTGGATAGAATCCATGGAAAATCCCAATCGACCCAATCCTATCGGCCTGACCTAATAGCTAAGCTTGATAGAATCCATGGTTTTCATAACCCCATCGACCCAATCCTACCGGCCTGACCTAATAGCTAAGCTGGATAGAATCCACGGTATTCATATAATAATAATAATTGGGGAGGCTAATCATCCTTACTCGCAGCTGGTGTGCTGAATTGCGAAGGATGCAAGTGACACCCAATGACTTTTCATGTGTCACGTCACATTAAAGAACCATTTTTTCAAAAGAACCTAAAAACAAATGTAAACATTGGTTTTTATGTTGAGTATTTCCTAACGTTTCCAAAAATGTATAGTTTAGCAAATCTACACAAACAGTGAACGAAACTTTCAATATGTACATTATGAACCTTACTTGGAGGCAAAGGCTTTACACACAAGCCACCCAACCCAATCCTATCGGCTTGATCTGTTAGCTAAGCTTGATAGAATCCAAGGTATTATATTCCCATCGACCCAGTCCTATCGGCCTGACCTTAGCTAAGTTGGATAGAATCCAAGGTATTTATATTCCCATCGACCCAATCCTACCGGCCTGACCTAATAGCTAAGCTGGATAGAATCCATGGAAAATCCCAATCGACCCAATCCTATCGGCCTGACCTAATAGCTAAGCTTGATAGAATCCATGGTTTTCATAACCCCATCGACCCAATCCTACCGGCCTGACCTAATAGCTAAGCTGGATAGAATCCACGGTATTCATATAATAATAATAATTGGGGAGGCTAATCATCCTTACTCGCAGCTGGTGTGCTGAATTGCGAAGGATGCAAGTGACACCCAATGACTTTTCATGTGTCACGTCACATTAAAGAACCATTTTTTCAAAAGAACCTAAAAACAAATGTAAACATTGGTTTTTATGTTGAGTATTTCCTAACGTTTCCAAAAATGTATAGTTTAGCAAATCTACACAAACAGTGAACGAAACTTTCAATATGTACATTATGAACCTTACTTGGAGGCAAAGGCTTTACACACAAGCCACCCAACCCAATCCTATCGGCTTGATCTGTTAGCTAAGCTTGATAGAATCCAAGGTATTATATTCCCATCGACCCAGTCCTATCGGCCTGACCTTAGCTAAGTTGGATAGAATCCAAGGTATTTATATTCCCATCGACCCAATCCTACCGGCCTGACCTAATAGCTAAGCTGGATAGAATCCATGGAAAATCCCAATCGACCCAATCCTATCGGCCTGACCTAATAGCTAAGCTTGATAGAATCCATGGTTTTCATAACCCCATCGACCCAATCCTACCGGCCTGACCTAATAGCTAAGCTGGATAGAATCCACGGTATTCATATAATAATAATAATTGGGGAGGCTAATCATCCTTACTCGCAGCTGGTGTGCTGAATTGCGAAGGATGCAAGTGACACCCAATGACTTTTCATGTGTCACGTCACATTAAAGAACCATTTTTTCAAAAGAACCTAAAAACAAATGTAAACATTGGTTTTTATGTTGAGTATTTCCTAACGTTTCCAAAAATGTATAGTTTAGCAAATCTACACAAACAGTGAACGAAACTTTCAATATGTACATTATGAACCTTACTTGGAGGCAAAGGCTTTACACACAAGCCACCCAACCCAATCCTATCGGCTTGATCTGTTAGCTAAGCTTGATAGAATCCAAGGTATTATATTCCCATCGACCCAGTCCTATCGGCCTGACCTTAGCTAAGTTGGATAGAATCCAAGGTATTTATATTCCCATCGACCCAATCCTACCGGCCTGACCTAATAGCTAAGCTGGATAGAATCCATGGAAAATCCCAATCGACCCAATCCTATCGGCCTGACCTAATAGCTAAGCTTGATAGAATCCATGGTTTTCATAACCCCATCGACCCAATCCTACCGGCCTGACCTAATAGCTAAGCTGGATAGAATCCACGGTATTCATATAATAATAATAATTGGGGAGGCTAATCATCCTTACTCGCAGCTGGTGTGCTGAATTGCGAAGGATGCAAGTGACACCCAATGACTTTTCATGTGTCACGTCGCATTAAAGAACCATTTTTTCAAAAGAACCTAAAAACAAATGTAAACATTGGTTTTTATGTTGAGTATTTCCTAACGTTTCCAAAAATGTATAGTTTAGCAAATCTACACAAACAGTGAACGAAACTTTCAATATGTACATTATGAACCTTACTTGGAGGCAAAGGCTTTACACACAAGCCACCCAACCCAATCCTATCGGCTTGATCTGTTAGCTAAGCTTGATAGAATCCAAGGTATTATATTCCCATCGACCCAGTCCTATCGGCCTGACCTTAGCTAAGTTGGATAGAATCCAAGGTATTTATATTCCCATCGACCCAATCCTACCGGCCTGACCTAATAGCTAAGCTGGATAGAATCCATGGAAAATCCCAATCGACCCAATCCTATCGGCCTGACCTAATAGCTAAGCTTGATAGAATCCATGGTTTTCATAACCCCATCGACCCAATCCTACCGGCCTGACCTAATAGCTAAGCTGGATAGAATCCACGGTATTCATATAATAATAATAATTGGGGAGGCTAATCATCCTTACTCGCAGCTGGTGTGCTGAATTGCGAAGGATGCAAGTGACACCCAATGACTTTTCATGTGTCACGTCGCATTAAAGAACCATTTTTTCAAAAGAACCTAAAAACAAATGTAAACATTGGTTTTTATGTTGAGTATTTCCTAACGTTTCCAAAAATGTATAGTTTAGCAAATCTACACAAACAGTGAACGAAACTTTCAATATGTACATTATGAACCTTACTTGGAGGCAAAGGCTTTACACACAAGCCACCCAACCCAATCCTATCGGCTTGATCTGTTAGCTAAGCTTGATAGAATCCAAGGTATTATATTCCCATCGACCCAGTCCTATCGGCCTGACCTTAGCTAAGTTGGATAGAATCCAAGGTATTTATATTCCCATCGACCCAATCCTACCGGCCTGACCTAATAGCTAAGCTGGATAGAATCCATGGAAAATCCCAATCGACCCAATCCTATCGGCCTGACCTAATAGCTAAGCTTGATAGAATCCATGGTTTTCATAACCCCATCGACCCAATCCTACCGGCCTGACCTAATAGCTAAGCTGGATAGAATCCACGGTATTCATATAATAATAATAATTGGGGAGGCTAATCATCCTTACTCGCAGCTGGTGTGCTGAATTGCGAAGGATGCAAGTGACACCCAATGACTTTTCATGTGTCACGTCACATTAAAGAACCATTTTTTCAAAAGAACCTAAAAACAAATGTAAACATTGGTTTTTATGTTGAGTATTTCCTAACGTTTCCAAAAATGTATAGTTTAGCAAATCTACACAAACAGTGAACGAAACTTTCAATATGTACATTATGAACCTTACTTGGAGGCAAAGGCTTTACACACAAGCCACCCAACCCAATCCTATCGGCTTGATCTGTTAGCTAAGCTTGATAGAATCCAAGGTATTATATTCCCATCGACCCAGTCCTATCGGCCTGACCTTAGCTAAGTTGGATAGAATCCAAGGTATTTATATTCCCATCGACCCAATCCTACCGGCCTGACCTAATAGCTAAGCTGGATAGAATCCATGGAAAATCCCAATCGACCCAATCCTATCGGCCTGACCTAATAGCTAAGCTTGATAGAATCCATGGTTTTCATAACCCCATCGACCCAATCCTACCGGCCTGACCTAATAGCTAAGCTGGATAGAATCCACGGTATTCATATAATAATAATAATTGGGGAGGCTAATCATCCTTACTCGCAGCTGGTGTGCTGAATTGCGAAGGATGCAAGTGACACCCAATGACTTTTCATGTGTCACGTCACATTAAAGAACCATTTTTTCAAAAGAACCTAAAAACAAATGTAAACATTGGTTTTTATGTTGAGTATTTCCTAACGTTTCCAAAAATGTATAGTTTAGCAAATCTACACAAACAGTGAACGAAACTTTCAATATGTACATTATGAACCTTACTTGGAGGCAAAGGCTTTACACACAAGCCACCCAACCCAATCCTATCGGCTTGATCTGTTAGCTAAGCTTGATAGAATCCAAGGTATTATATTCCCATCGACCCAGTCCTATCGGCCTGACCTTAGCTAAGTTGGATAGAATCCAAGGTATTTATATTCCCCTCGACCCAATCCTACCGGCCTGACCTAATAGCTAAGCTGGATAGAATCCATGGAAAATCCCAATCGACCCAATCCTATCGGCCTGACCTAATAGCTAAGCTTGATAGAATCCATGGTTTTCATAACCCCATCGACCCAATCCTACCGGCCTGACCTAATAGCTAAGCTGGATAGAATCCACGGTATTCATATAATAATAATAATTGGGGAGGCTAATCATCCTTACTCGCAGCTGGTGTGCTGAATTGCGAAGGATGCAAGTGACACCCAATGACTTTTCATGTGTCACGTCACATTAAAGAACCATTTTTTCAAAAGAACCTAAAAACAAATGTAAACATTGGTTTTTATGTTGAGTATTTCCTAACGTTTCCAAAAATGTATAGTTTAGCAAATCTACACAAACAGTGACCGAAACTTTCAATATGTACATTATGAACCTTACTTGGAGGCAAAGGCTTTACACACAAGCCACCCAACCCAATCCTATCGGCTGGATCTGTTAGCTAAGCTTGATAGAATCCAAGGTATTATATTCCCATCGACCCAGTCCTATCGGCCTGACCTTAGCTAAGTTGGATAGAATCCAAGGTATTTATATTCCCATCGACCCAATCCTACCGGCCTGACCTAATAGCTAAGCTGGATAGAATCCATGGAAAATCCCAATCGACCCAATCCTATCGGCCTGACCTAATAGCTAAGCTTGATAGAATCCATGGTTTTCATAACCCCATCGACCCAATCCTACCGGCCTGACCTAATAGCTAAGCTGGATAGAATCCACGGTATTCATATAATAATAATAATTGGGGAGGCTAATCATCCTTACTCGCAGCTGGTGTGCTGAATTGCGAAGGATGCAAGTGACACCCAATGACTTTTCATGTGTCACGTCACATTAAAGAACCATTTTTTCAAAAGAACCTAAAAACAAATGTAAACATTGGTTTTTATGTTGAGTATTTCCTAACGTTTCCAAAAATGTATAGTTTAGCAAATCTACACAAACAGTGAACGAAACTTTCAATATGTACATTATGAACCTTACTTGGAGGCAAAGGCTTTACACACAAGCCACCCAACCCAATCCTATCGGCTTGATCTGTTAGCTAAGCTTGATAGAATCCAAGGTATTATATTCCCATCGACCCAGTCCTATCGGCCTGACCTTAGCTAAGTTGGATAGAATCCAAGGTATTTATATTCCCATCGACCCAATCCTACCGGCCTGACCTAATAGCTAAGCTGGATAGAATCCATGGAAAATCCCAATCGACCCAATCCTATCGGCCTGACCTAATAGCTAAGCTTGATAGAATCCATGGTTTTCATAACCCCATCGACCCAATCCTACCGGCCTGACCTAATAGCTAAGCTGGATAGAATCCACGGTATTCATATAATAATAATAATTGGGGAGGCTAATCATCCTTACTCGCAGCTGGTGTGCTGAATTGCGAAGGATGCAAGTGACACCCAATGACTTTTCATGTGTCACGTCACATTAAAGAACCATTTTTTCAAAAGAACCTAAAAACAAATGTAAACATTGGTTTTTATGTTGAGTATTTCCTAACGTTTCCAAAAATGTATAGTTTAGCAAATCTACACAAACAGTGAACGAAACTTTCAATATGTACATTATGAACCTTACTTGGAGGCAAAGGCTTTACACACAAGCCACCCAACCCAATCCTATCGGCTTGATCTGTTAGCTAAGCTTGATAGAATCCAAGGTATTATATTCCCATCGACCCAGTCCTATCGGCCTGACCTTAGCTAAGTTGGATAGAATCCAAGGTATTTATATTCCCATCGACCCAATCCTACCGGCCTGACCTAATAGCTAAGCTGGATAGAATCCATGGAAAATCCCAATCGACCCAATCCTATCGGCCTGACCTAATAGCTAAGCTTGATAGAATCCATGGTTTTCATAACCCCATCGACCCAATCCTACCGGCCTGACCTAATAGCTAAGCTGGATAGAATCCACGGTATTTATATTCCCATCGACCCAATCCTACCGGCCTGACCTAATAGCTAAGCTGGATAGAATCCATGGAAAATCCCAATCGACCCAATCCTATCGGCCTGACCTAATAGCTAAGCTTGATAGAATCCATGGTTTTCATAACCCCATCGACCCAATCCTACCGGCCTGACCTAATAGCTAAGCTGGATAGAATCCACGGTATTCATATAATAATAATAATTGGGGAGGCTAATCATCCTTACTCGCAGCTGG
Organism: Crossaster papposus; assembly: GCA_037893245.1. Taxonomy (NCBI): domain Eukaryota; kingdom Metazoa; phylum Echinodermata; class Asteroidea; order Velatida; family Solasteridae; genus Crossaster; species Crossaster papposus. Next base: position 2,197,802 of record JBAIAA010000049.1, on the reverse strand, counting down.
TGTGCTGAATTGCGAAGGATGCAAGTGACACCCAATGACTTTTCATGTGTCACGTCACATTAAAGAACCATTTTTTCAAAAGAACCTAAAAACAAATGTAAACATTGGTTTTTATGTTGAGTATTTCCTAACGTTTCCAAAAATGTATAGTTTAGCAAATCTACACAAACAGTGAACGAAACTTTCAATATGTACATTATGAACCTTACTTGGAGGCAAAGGCTTTACACACAAGCCACCCAACCCAATCCTATCGGCTTGATCTGTTAGCTAAGCTTGATAGAATCCAAGGTATTATATTCCCATCGACCCAGTCCTATCGGCCTGACCTTAGCTAAGTTGGATAGAATCCAAGGTATTTATATTCCCATCGACCCAATCCTACCGGCCTGACCTAATAGCTAAGCTGGATAGAATCCATGGAAAATCCCAATCGACCCAATCCTATCGGCCTGACCTAATAGCTAAGCTTGATAGAATCCATGGTTTTCATAACCCCATCGACCCAATCCTACCGGCCTGACCTAATAGCTAAGCTGGATAGAATCCACGGTATTCATATAATAATAATAATTGGGGAGGCTAATCATCCTTACTCGCAGCTGGTGTGCTGAATTGCGAAGGATGCAAGTGACACCCAATGACTTTTCATGTGTCACGTCACATTAAAGAACCATTTTTTCAAAAGAACCTAAAAACAAATGTAAACATTGGTTTTTATGTTGAGTATTTCCTAACGTTTCCAAAAATGTATAGTTTAGCAAATCTACACAAACAGTGAACGAAACTTTCAATATGTACATTATGAACCTTACTTGGAGGCAAAGGCTTTACACACAAGCCACCCAACCCAATCCTATCGGCTTGATCTGTTAGCTAAGCTTGATAGAATCCAAGGTATTATATTCCCATCGACCCAGTCCTATCGGCCTGACCTTAGCTAAGTTGGATAGAATCCAAGGTATTTATATTCCCATCGACCCAATCCTACCGGCCTGACCTAATAGCTAAGCTGGATAGAATCCATGGAAAATCCCAATCGACCCAATCCTATCGGCCTGACCTAATAGCTAAGCTTGATAGAATCCATGGTTTTCATAACCCCATCGACCCAATCCTACCGGCCTGACCTAATAGCTAAGCTGGATAGAATCCACGGTATTCATATAATAATAATAATTGGGGAGGCTAATCATCCTTACTCGCAGCTGGTGTGCTGAATTGCGAAGGATGCAAGTGACACCCAATGACTTTTCATGTGTCACGTCACATTAAAGAACCATTTTTTCAAAAGAACCTAAAAACAAATGTAAACATTGGTTTTTATGTTGAGTATTTCCTAACGTTTCCAAAAATGTATAGTTTAGCAAATCTACACAAACAGTGAACGAAACTTTCAATATGTACATTATGAACCTTACTTGGAGGCAAAGGCTTTACACACAAGCCACCCAACCCAATCCTATCGGCTTGATCTGTTAGCTAAGCTTGATAGAATCCAAGGTATTATATTCCCATCGACCCAGTCCTATCGGCCGGACCTTAGCTAAGTTGGATAGAATCCAAGGTATTTATATTCCCATCGACCCAATCCTACCGGCCTGACCTAATAGCTAAGCTGGATAGAATCCATGGAAAATCCCAATCGACCCAATCCTATCGGCCTGACCTAATAGCTAAGCTTGATAGAATCCATGGTTTTCATAACCCCATCGACCCAATCCTACCGGCCTGACCTAATAGCTAAGCTGGATAGAATCCACGGTATTCATATAATAATAATAATTGGGGAGGCTAATCATCCTTACTCGCAGCTGGTGTGCTGAATTGCGAAGGATGCAAGTGACACCCAATGACTTTTCATGTGTCACGTCACATTAAAGAACCATTTTTTCAAAAGAACCTAAAAACAAATGTAAACATTGGTTTTTATGTTGAGTATTTCCTAACGTTTCCAAAAATGTATAGTTTAGCAAATCTACACAAACAGTGAACGAAACTTTCAATATGTACATTATGAACCTTACTGGGAGGCAAAGGCTTTACACACAAGCCACCCAACCCAATCCTATCGGCTTGATCTGTTAGCTAAGCTTGATAGAATCCAAGGTATTATATTCCCATCGACCCAGTCCTATCGGCCGGACCTTAGCTAAGTTGGATAGAATCCAAGGTATTTATATTCCCATCGACCCAATCCTACCGGCCTGACCTAATAGCTAAGCTGGATAGAATCCATGGAAAATCCCAATCGACCCAATCCTATCGGCCTGACCTAATAGCTAAGCTTGATAGAATCCATGGTTTTCATAACCCCATCGACCCAATCCTACCGGCCTGACCTAATAGCTAAGCTGGATAGAATCCACGGTATTCATATAATAATAATAATTGGGGAGGCTAATCATCCTTACTCGCAGCTGGTGTGCTGAATTGCGAAGGATGCAAATGACACCCAATGACTTTTCATGTGTCACGTCACATTAAAGAACCATTTTTTCAAAAGAACCTAAAAACAAATGTAAACATTGGTTTTTATGTTGAGTATTTCCTAACGTTTCCAAAAATGTATAGTTTAGCAAATCTACACAAACAGTGAACGAAACTTTCAATATGTACATTATGAACCTTACTTGGAGGCAAAGGCTTTACACACAAGCCACCCAACCCAATCCTATCGGCTTGATCTGTTAGCTAAGCTTGATAGAATCCAAGGTATTATATTCCCATCGACCCAGTCCTATCGGCCTGACCTTAGCTAAGTTGGATAGAATCCAAGGTATTTATATTCCCATCGACCCAATCCTACCGGCCTGACCTAATAGCTAAGCTGGATAGAATCCATGGAAAATCCCAATCGACCCAATCCTATCGGCCTGACCTAATAGCTAAGCTTGATAGAATCCAAGGTATTATATTCCCATCGACCCAGTCCTATCGGCCTGACCTTAGCTAAGTTGGATAGAATCCAAGGTATTTATATTCCCATCGACCCAATCCTACCGGCCTGACCTAATAGCTAAGCTGGATAGAATCCATGGAAAATCCCAATCGACCCAATCCTATCGGCCTGACCTAATAGCTAAGCTTGATAGAATCCATGGTTTTCATAACCCCATCGACCCAATCCTACCGGCCTGACCTAATAGCTAAGCTGGATAGAATCCACGGTATTCATATAATAATAATAATTGGGGAGGCTAATCATCCTTACTCGCAGCTGGTGTGCTGAATTGCGAAGGATGCAAGTGACACCCAATGACTTTTCATGTGTCACGTCACATTAAAGAACCATTTTTTCAAAAGAACCTAAAAACAAATGTAAACATTGGTTTTTATGTTGAGTATTTCCTAACGTTTCCAAAAATGTATAGTTTAGCAAATCTACACAAACAGTGAACGAAACTTTCAATATGTACATTATGAACCTTACTTGGAGGCAAAGGCTTTACACACAAGCCACCCAACCCAATCCTATCGGCTTGATCTGTTAGCTAAGCTTGATAGAATCCAAGGTATTATATTCCCATCGACCCAGTCCTATCGGCCTGACCTTAGCTAAGTTGGATAGAATCCAAGGTATTTATATTCCCATCGACCCAATCCTACCGGCCTGACCTAATAGCTAAGCTGGATAGAATCCATGGAAAATCCCAATCGACCCAATCCTATCGGCCTGACCTAATAGCTAAGCTTGATAGAATCCATGGTTTTCATAACCCCATCGACCCAATCCTACCGGCCTGACCTAATAGCTAAGCTGGATAGAATCCACGGTATTCATATAATAATAATAATTGGGGAGGCTAATCATCCTTACTCGCAGCTGGTGTGCTGAATTGCGAAGGATGCAAGTGACACCCAATGACTTTTCATGTGTCACGTCACATTAAAGAACCATTTTTTCAAAAGAACCTAAAAACAAATGTAAACATTGGTTTTTATGTTGAGTATTTCCTAACGTTTCCAAAAATGTATAGTTTAGCAAATCTACACAAACAGTGAACGAAACTTTCAATATGTACATTATGAACCTTACTTGGAGGCAAAGGCTTTACACACAAGCCACCCAACCCAATCCTATCGGCTTGATCTGTTAGCTAAGCTTGATAGAATCCAAGGTATTATATTCCCATCGACCCAGTCCTATCGGCCTGACCTTAGCTAAGTTGGATAGAATCCAAGGTATTTATATTCCCATCGACCCAATCCTACCGGCCTGACCTAATAGCTAAGCTGGATAGAATCCATGGAAAATCCCAATCGACCCAATCCTATCGGCCTGACCTAATAGCTAAGCTTGATAGAATCCATGGTTTTCATAACCCCATCGACCCAATCCTACCGGCCTGACCTAATAGCTAAGCTGGATAGAATCCACGGTATTCATATAATAATAATAATTGGGGAGGCTAATCATCCTTACTCGCAGCTGGTGTGCTGAATTGCGAAGGATGCAAGTGACACCCAATGACTTTTCATGTGTCACGTCACATTAAAGAACCATTTTTTCAAAAGAACCTAAAAACAAATGTAAACATTGGTTTTTATGTTGAGTATTTCCTAACGTTTCCAAAAATGTATAGTTTAGCAAATCTACACAAACAGTGAACGAAACTTTCAATATGTACATTATGAACCTTACTTGGAGGCAAAGGCTTTACACACAAGCCACCCAACCCAATCCTATCGGCTTGATCTGTTAGCTAAGCTTGATAGAATCCAAGGTATTATATTCCCATCGACCCAGTCCTATCGGCCTGACCTTAGCTAAGTTGGATAGAATCCAAGGTATTTATATTCCCATCGACCCAATCCTACCGGCCTGACCTAATAGCTAAGCTGGATAGAATCCATGGAAAATCCCAATCGACCCAATCCTATCGGCCTGACCTAATAGCTAAGCTTGATAGAATCCATGGTTTTCATAACCCCATCGACCCAATCCTACCGGCCTGACCTAATAGCTAAGCTGGATAGAATCCACGGTATTCATATAATAATAATAATTGGGGAGGCTAATCATCCTTACTCGCAGCTGGTGTGCTGAATTGCGAAGGATGCAAGGGACACCCAATGACTTTTCATGTGTCACGTCACATTAAAGAACCATTTTTTCAAAAGAACCTAAAAACAAATGTAAACATTGGTTTTTATGTTGAGTATTTCCTAACGTTTTCAAAAATGTATAGTTTAGCAAATCTACACAAACAGTGAACGAAACTTTCAATATGTACATTATGAACCTTACTTGGAGGCAAAGGCTTTACACACAAGCCACCCAACCCAATCCTATCGGCTTGATCTGTTAGCTAAGCTTGATAGAATCCAAGGTATTATATTCCCATCGACCCAGTCCTATCGGCCTGACCTTAGCTAAGTTGGATAGAATCCAAGGTATTTATATTCCCATCGACCCAATCCTACCGGCCTGACCTAATAGCTAAGCTGGATAGAATCCATGGAAAATCCCAATCGACCCAATCCTATCGGCCTGACCTAATAGCTAAGCTTGATAGAATCCATGGTTTTCATAACCCCATCGACCCAATCCTACCGGCCTGACCTAATAGCTAAGCTGGATAGAATCCACGGTATTCATATAATAATAATAATTGGGGAGGCTAATCATCCTTACTCGCAGCTGGTGTGCTGAATTGCGAAGGATGCAAGTGACACCCAATGACTTTTCATGTGTCACGTCACATTAAAGAACCATTTTTTCAAAAGAACCTAAAAACAAATGTAAACATTGGTTTTTATGTTGAGTATTTCCTAACGTTTCCAAAAATGTATAGTTTAGCAAATCTACACAAACAGTGAACGAAACTTTCAATATGTACATTATGAACCTTACTTGGAGGCAAAGGCTTTACACACAAGCCACCCAACCCAATCCTATCGGCTTGATCTGTTAGCTAAGCTTGATAGAATCCAAGGTATTATATTCCCATCGACCCAGTCCTATCGGCCTGACCTTAGCTAAGTTGGATAGAATCCAAGGTATTTATATTCCCATCGACCCAATCCTACCGGCCTGACCTAATAGCTAAGCTGGATAGAATCCATGGAAAATCCCAATCGACCCAATCCTATCGGCCTGACCTAATAGCTAAGCTTGATAGAATCCATGGTTTTCATAACCCCATCGACCCAATCCTACCGGCCTGACCTAATAGCTAAGCTGGATAGAATCCACGGTATTCATATAATAATAATAATTGGGGAGGCTAATCATCCTTACTCGCAGCTGGTGTGCTGAATTGCGAAGGATGCAAGTGACACCCAATGACTTTTCATGTGTCACGTCACATTAAAGAACCATTTTTTCAAAAGAACCTAAAAACAAATGTAAACATTGGTTTTTATGTTGAGTATTTCCTAACGTTTCCAAAAATGTATAGTTTAGCAAATCTACACAAACAGTGAACGAAACTTTCAATATGTACATTATGAACCTTACTTGGAGGCAAAGGCTTTACACACAAGCCACCCAACCCAATCCTATCGGCTTGATCTGTTAGCTAAGCTTGATAGAATCCAAGGTATTATATTCCCATCGACCCAGTCCTATCGGCCTGACCTTAGCTAAGTTGGATAGAATCCAAGGTATTTATATTCCCATCGACCCAATCCTACCGGCCTGACCTAATAGCTAAGCTGGATAGAATCCATGGAAAATCCCAATCGACCCAATCCTATCGGCCTGACCTAATAGCTAAGCTTGATAGAATCCACGGTATTCATATAATAATAATAATTGGGGAGGCTAATCATCCTTACTCGCAGCTGGTGTGCTGAATTGCGAAGGATGCAAGTGACACCCAATGACTTTTCATGTGTCACGTCACATTAAAGAACCATTTTTTCAAAAGAACCTAAAAACAAATGTAAACATTGGTTTTTATGTTGAGTATTTCCTAACGTTTCCAAAAATGTATAGTTTAGCAAATCTACACAAACAGTGAACGACACTTTCAATATGTACATTATGAACCCGACTTGGAGGCAAGGGCTTTACACACAAGCAACCCAACCCAATCCTATCGGCTTGATCTGTTAGCTAAGCTTGATAGAATCCAAGGTATTATATTCCCATCGACCCAGTCCTATTGGCCTGAGCTAATAGCTAAGCTTGATAGAATCCAAGGTATTCATAACCCCATCGACCCAATCCTACCGGCCTGACCTAATAGCTAAGCTTGATAGAATCCAAGGTATTCATAACCCAATCGACCCAGTGCTACCGGCCTGACCTAATAGCTAAGCTGGATAGAATCCAAGGTATTCATATAATAGTAATAATAATTGGGGAGGCTAATCATCCTTGCTCGCAGCTGGTGTGCTGAATTGCGAAGGATGCAAGTGACACCCAATGACTTTTCATGTGTCACGTCACATTAAAGAACCATTTTTTTCAAAAGAACCTAAAAACAAATGTAAACATGTATTCGCATTTTTGTATCACTGTGGAGACATGGCTTTGTTCTCGTGTACAAAATGGTTAGAAAGTCGAGCACGTTTTTCAAAATGCTCCCATTTTCACCATATTTTTTTTCCTGGGTTGAAATTTCGACCCAATATACCCTATATTATACTTATACCCAAACAGTAACCCTAACCCACATCCTAATCCTAGTTTTTGAGTAATTTAAGTAAAATCCAAAAATCTAATTAGTGAAATTCCCAGTGGAGACCTATTCATCTATAGAAATTTACCCTCTGGAGACGTTTTGTCTCCATTGTACACATTGTGTTCATGTCTCCAGAGGGTACCTTATTTCGCACCATTGGTTTTTATGTTGAGTATTTCCTAACGTTTCAAAAAATGTATAGTTTAGCAAATCTACACAAACGGTGAACGAAACTTTCAATATGTACATTATGAACCTGACTTAGAGGCAAGCGCTTTACACACAAGCAACCCAATACTATCGGCTTGATCTGTTAGCTAAGCTTGATATAATCCAAGGTATTATATTCCCAACGGCCCAGTCCTATCGGCCTGACCTTAGCTAAGCTGGATAGAATCCAAGGTATTCATATTCCCATCGACCCAATCCTACCGGCCTTACCTAATAGCTAAGCTGGATAGAATCCGAGGTATTCATATCCCAATCGACTCAATCCTATCTGCCTGAGCTAATAGCTAAGCTGAATAGAATCAACGGTATTCATAACCCCATTGACCCAATCCTATCGGCCTGACCTAATAGCTGAGCTTGATAGAATCCAAGGTATTCATAACCCCATCCACCCAAACCTACCGGCCTGACCTAACAGCTAAGCTGGATAGAATCCACGGTATTCATATAATAATAATAATAATTGGGGAGTCTAATCATCCTTACTCGCAGCTGGTGTGCTGAATTGCGAAGGATGCAAGTGACACCCAATGACTTTTCATGTGTCACGTCACATTAAAGAACCATTTTTTTCAAAAGAACCTAAAAACAAATGTAAACATTGGTTTTTATGTTGAGTATTTCCTAACGTTTCCAAAAATGTATAGTTTAGCAAATCTACACAAACAGTGAACGAAACTTTCAATATGTACATTATGAACCTGACTTGGAGGCAAGCGCTTTACACACAAGCCACCGAACCCAATCCTATCGGCTTGATCTGTTAGCTAAGCTGGATAGAATCCAAGGTATTCATATTCCCATCGACCCAATCCTACCGGCCTGACCTTAGCTAAGCTGGATAGAATCCAAGGTATTCATATTCCCATCGACCCAATCCTACCGGCCTGACCTAATAGCTCAGCTGAATAGAATCAACGGTATTCATAACCCCATCGACCCAATCCTACCGGCCTGACCTAATAGCTAAGCTGGATAGAATCCACGGTATTCATATAATAATAATAATTAGGGAGGCTAATCATCCTTACTCGCAGCTGGTGTGCTGAATTGCGAAGGATGCAAGTGACACCCAATGACTTTTCATGTGTCACGTAACATTAAAGAACCATTTTTTTCAAAAGAACCTAAAAACAAATGTAAACATTGGTTTTTATGTTGAGTATTTCCTAACGTTTCCAAAAATGTATAGTTTAGCAAATCTACACAAACAGTGAACGAAACTTTCAATATGTACATTATGAAGCTGACTTAGAGGCAAGCGCTTTACACACAAGCAGCCCAATACTATCGGCTTGATCTGTTAGCTAAGCTTGATAGAATCCAAGGTATTATATTCCCATCGACCCAGTCCTATCGGCCTGACCTTAGCTAAGCTGGATAGAATCCAAGGTATTCATATTCCCATCGACCCAATCCTACCGGCCTGACCTAATAGCTCAGCTGGATAGAATCCAAGGTATTCATATAATAATAATAATAATTGGGGAGGCTAATCATCCTTATTCGCAGCTGGTGTGCTGAATTGCGAAGGATGCAAGTGACACCCAATGACTTTTCATGTGTCACGTCACATTAAAGAACCATTTTTTTGAAAAGAACCTAAAAACAAATGTAAACATGTATTCGCATTTTTGTATCACTGTGGAGACATGGCTTGGTTCTCGTGTACAAAATGTTTAGAAAGTCGAGCACGTTTTTCAAAATGCTCCCATTTTAACCATATTTTTTTTCCTGGGTTGAAATTTCGACCCAATATACCCTATATTATACCCATACCCAAACAGTAACCCTAACCCACATCCTAATCCTAGTTTTTGAGTAATTTAAGTAAAATCCAAAAATCTAATTAGTGAAATTCCCAGTGGAGACCTATTCATCTATAGAAATTTACTCTCCGGAGACATTTTGTCTCCATTGTACACATTGTGTTCATGTCTCCAGAAGGTACCGTATTTCGCACCATTGGTTTTTATGTCGAGTATTTCCTAACGTTTCCAAAAATGTATAGTTTAGCAAATCTACACAAACGGTGAACGAAACTTTCAATATGTACATTATGAACCTGACTTGGAGGCAAGCGCTTTACACACAAGCAACCCAATACTATCGGCTTGATCTGTTAGCTAAGCTTGATAGAATCCAAGGTATTATATTCCCAACGACCCAGTCCTATCGGCCTGACCTTAGCTAAGCTGGATAGAATCCAAGGTATTCATATTCCCATCGACCCAATCCTACCGGCCTGACCTAATAGCTAAGCTGGATAGAATCCAAGGTATTCATATCCCAATCAACCCAATCCTATCGGCCTGAGCTAATAGCTAAGCTGAATAGAATCAACGGTATTCATAACCCCATTGACCCAATCCTATCGGCCTGACCTAATAGCTAAGCTTGATAGAATCCAAGGTATTCATAACCCCATCCACCCAAACCTACCGGCCTGACCTAATAGCTAAGCTGGATAGAATCCAAGGTATTCATATAATAATAATAATAATTGGGGAGGCTAATCATCCTTACTCGCAGCTGGTGTGCTGAATTGCGAAGGATGCAAGTGACACCCAATGACTTTTCATGTGTCACGTCACATTAAAGAACCATTTTTTTCAAAAGAACCTAAAAACAAATGTAAACATGTATTCGCATTTTTGTATCACTGTGGAGACATGGCTTGGTTCTCGTGTACAAAATGTTTAGAAAGTCGAGCACGTTTTTCAAAATGCTCCCATTTTAACCATATTTTTTTTCCTGGGTTGAAATTTCGACCCAATATACCCTATATTATACCCATACCCAAACAGTAACCCTAACCCACATCCTAATCCTAGTTTTTGAGTAATTTAAGTAAAATCCAAAAATCTAATTGGTGAAATTCCCAGTGGAGACCTATTCATCTATAGAAATTTACCCTCCGGAGACGTTTTGTCTCCATTGTACACATTGTGTTCATGTCTCCAGAGGGTACCGTATTTCGCACCATTGGTTTTTATGTTGAGTATTTCCTAACGTTTCCAAAAATGTATAGTTTAGCAAATCTACACAAACGGTGAACAAAACTTTCAATATGTACATTATGAACCTGACTTAGAGGCAAGCGCTTTACACACAAGCAACCCACTACTATCGGCTTGATCTGTTAGCTAAGCTTGATAGAATCCAAGGTATTATATTCCCAACGACCCAGTCCTATCGGCCTGACCTTAGCTAAGCTGGATAGAATCCAAGGTATTCATATTCCCATCGACCCAATCCTACCGGCCTGACCTAATAGCTAAGCTGGATAGAATCCAAGGTATATCCCAATCGACCCAATCCTATCGGCCTGAGCTAATAGCTAAGCTGAATAGAATCAACGGTATTCATAGCCCCATTGACCCAATCCTATCGGCCTGACCTAATAGCTAAGCTTGATAGAATCCATGGTATTCATAACCCCATCGACCCAATCCTACCGGCCTGACCTAATAGCTAAGCTGGATAGAATCCAAGGTATATCCCAATCGACCCAATCCTATCGGCCTGAGCTAATGGCTAAGCTGAATAGAATCAACGGTATTCATAACCCCATTGACCCAATCCTATCGGCCTAACCTTAGCTAAGTTGGATAGAATCCAAGGTATTATATTCCCATCGACCCAGTCCTATCGGCCTGACCTAATAGCTAAGCTTGATAGAATCCAATGTATTCATAACCCCATCGACCCAATCCTACCGGCCTGACCTAATAGCTAAGCTGGATAGAATCCACGGTATTCATATAATAATAATAATTGGGGAGGCTCATCATCCTTACTCGCAGCTGGTGTGCTGAATTGCGAAGGATGCAAGTGACACCCAATGACTTTTCATGTGTCACGTCACATTAAAGAACCATTTTTTTTAAAAGAACCTAAAAACAAATGTAAACATTGGTTTTTATGTTGAGTATTTCCTAACGTTTTCAAAAATGTATAGTTTAGCAAATCTACACAAACAGTGAACGAAACTTTCAATATGTACATTATGAACCTGACTTGGAGGCAAGCGCTTTACACACAAGCCACCCAACCCAATCCTATCGGCTTGATCTGTTAGCTAAGCTTGATAGAATCCAAGGTATTATATTCCCATCGACCCAGTCCTATTGGCCTGACCTTAGCTAAGCTTGATAGAATCCAAGGTATTATATTCCCATCGACCCAGTCCTATCGGCCTGACCTAGTAGCTAAGCTGGATAGAATCCAAGGTATTTGTGGCGTCTATCTCCTTTAATGGTTGACCCGCCCGACAAAGGTCAACTGCAGTACTTGTAAATAACACTATGTAAAGAAGTACAGTCATCACGTGGCCATTTTAACCAATTGGCACACGGGTGCCTGTTGGTACCCTGTATATTAGTTAGCTCGACTTTTCGTATCAGTTTTAACTGGTGCGACTCCACGAGGGTGTTTTTAGGCATCCATCTTGTTTCTCCACGTTGTCGGACTAGTTAGTTCGTTTAGCTCACCAAGTTTTCATCGTCCACGTTTGGACTATATCGTCGTAGTTTAGCGGGTTTCTTTGTGTATAATATCTTCGTCATCATCGTCATTCTCGTCAAGTCTTCTGTCTTCGTCTGTCGTCGTCCTTGTGTTTGTGAACGTTGTAAATAGAACAAGTACGCGACTCCGCAATCCGCGAAGCACGCGAAGCACCGAACATTCAGCGGTGTGTTTACCACCGTCCAGGTGCCGTGCGCTTCGGCCCCGGGCCAGGCGCGTCGTCGGAATAGCTGTCGGAATAGCCGGACTACAAGGTTAGTAGTAGTACAGAGTGAGTTTAATACCAACATTAAATTCACCAAAGTGGTGACCCAGACGTGATCAACATGGCAAACAACCCTGAACCAGTTATTGCACCAGTCGCTGCAGTGGCCCTGAAACTGCCACCTTATTGGCCAAACGACCCAGTAATTTGGTTTGCTCAAGTGGAAGCGCAGTTTTTGACGAGGGGAATTACAACTGAGCTTACCAAATACTCGTATGTGATAGCTTCACTCCAACCTACTATCGCTCAAGAGGTCAGAGATTTGTTAATTTCGCCACCAGCTGATCATCCCTATGGAAAACTCAGGGAGGAACTCATAAAGCGTACAAGCGAGTCTGAGCAAAAACGCCTGCAAAAGCTCCTTACTACAGAGGAATTGGGAGACAAAAAACCCTCACAGTTGTTGCGTAAAATGGAACAACATCTCGGTGATCGTAAGTTGGAACCATCGATCTTCAAGCAACTGTTTGTGACCCGCCTACCAACCAACGTGCAGTTGATTTTGGCTTCTGCTAGCGATGGGGTGGACATCACCCAGCTGGCAAAACTCGCGGACAAAATTGTGGAGGTTCAACCCGCCATCCAATCATGTGCCGTGGTGTCCAAACCGAATCCGTTGCCACAGGCGCATGTGCAGACATCCAATACGAGTGAGATTCAACAGTTGCGAGCGCAAGTGGACAAACTGACAGCACAAATGGCGGTCCTCATCAAGCAAGGTCGCAACCAGCGGAGTATTTCGCGTGGCCGTAGCGGGAATCGTGACCGGTCTCTCAAGCGAGAAGATCGCTCGCCATCTTACACCGAGAATTCTGACACCTGCTGGTACCATTGGAAGTATGGAAGCAAGGCTATGAACTGTAAAGAGCCGTGCAAGTACTCGACCACGACCAATTTAAGCCCAGCACAGGGAAACTCCAACGCCAGCGTGTAAGGGCGACATGTCCCGCTGGCCCGTCAACTCAACGTCGCCTTTTCAATGTGTTCGACAAACTCTCGGGCACTAAGTTTCTAATTGATACGGGAGCCGAGGTCAGCATCCTTCCACCATCACCACAGGACAAGCAGCATCGCCGAACAGATTTCGTGCTTGAAGCCGTCAACGGAACGCAGATACCAACGTTTGGTGAACGTTCATTGACCGTTGATCTCGGGTTGCGACGCACGTGTAGGTGGATTTTTACAATCGCGGACATTCCCGTAGCAATTCTGGGAGCTGATTTTCTTCAACATTTCGGGTTAATTGTCGATATGCAAAACCACAAGCTGATAGACTCTACGACTAAACTGAGCATTCAAGGCATAACAACAAGTGCTAGGTCGCTCGCCCCGGTTTTCACAAGTACAAAGCCCGAAACGCGTTTTTCTGCGGTATTAAACAAATACCCAGATGTCACCCGACCTAGTTTTCGCGACGCGGTGCCGAAACACGACATAACCCACCACATCGAAACGAAAGGACCACCAGTCGCTGCACGACCACGACGACTCGCAACGGACAAACTTAAAGCCGCCAAGGCAGAGTTCGAGCACATGCTCCAGCTGGGAATTGTTCGTCCCTCTAACAGTAGTTGGGCATCCCCGCTCCATATGGTGCCCAAAGGAACTCAAGGGGACTGGAGGCCCTGTGGAGATTATCGTGCCCTCAACAATGCGACTGTGCCGGACCGCTATCCGATCCCGCACATTCACGATATCACATCATCGCTGCATGGGCGGACTATTTTCTCGAAGGTAGACCTCGTTAGGGCATACCATCAGATCCCCGTGGAGCCGAGTGACATCCCAAAAACCGCTGTAACTACACCGTTCGGCCTGTTTGAATTTTTGCGGATGCCTTTTGGACTCCGGAACGCAGCTCAGTCCTTCCAACGATTCATAGACCAGGTCCTCCGTGGTTTGGATTTTGTTTTCGCCTACATCGACGACTTGCTTATCGCCAGCACTAGCGAGAAAGAGCATGAGACTCACCTTCGTTTGCTATTTGAGCGTCTCCACGAGTACGGAGTGGTAGTCAACCCGGCCAAATGTGAATTTGGTGTCCAGTCCCTGCAGTTTCTTGGACATCACATCGACCGCCACGGCATTCAACCTCTCGACACCAAGATCGCAGCCATCCAAGAGTTCCCGATTCCGAATTCTACAACGAAGTTGCGAGAATTTCTCGGCCTCGTGAACTTTTACAGACGTTTCATTCCACAGTGTGCTAGGTTGCTACAGCCTTTGACAGACTTACTCAGTGGTAAGCCCAAGAAGGAGCTAGAGCTGCCTGACACCGCAAATTTTGCCTTCGAGGCGGCAAAAGCAGCATTGGTGAAAGTGACCCGGCTGACACACCCCGATCCAGATGCACAGTTGTGTCTGATGGTCGATGCTTCCAACTACGCAGTTGGTGGTGTCCTCCAGCAGTTGGCGCACAGTAATTGGCAGCCTCTCGCTTTCTTCTCCCGACGGCTGCAACCAGCAGAAATGAAATACAGCACGTTCGGTCGGGAGCTGCTAGCGATATACCTAGCCATTCGTCATTTCCGTCACAGTGTCGAGGGACGCGATTTTTTCATCATGACAGACCACAAGCCACTGACGCACGCACTAGCAGCAAGTTCGGATAGGTACTCCCCACGCGAAATCCGACAGCTTGATTATGTGTCGCAATACACCACGGACATCAGATATGTGAAAGGGCAACACAACGAAGTCGCTGACGCGCTCTCCCGTGTGAGCCTGAGTGCCCTACTCCAGACACCGCCTCCTCAGATCGACTTCAAAGTCATGGCAGACCAACAGCACACCGACGATGACCTCCAACTACACCGAGCAAAATCGGTACTTCAACTCGCAGATATTCCGTTGGCTACAAACGACGGTACCATCACATGTGACATGACAACCGGAACACCCCGTCCTTTTGTACCCAAGCAGATGCTACGAGCAGTTTTTGACTCCCTACATATGCTGTCTCATCCAGGAGTCAGAGCGACACTCAAACTGGTCAGCACGCGCTTCGTGTGGCCAAACATGAACCAGGAGGTGCGCTCCTGGGCAAAGACATGCATGCCATGCCAGAAATCGAAAGTCCATCGGCATTCCTTCACACCACTTGGAACCTTCAAGGCGCCAGACGCGCGATTTGACCACGTCCACATAGACCTTGTTGGTCCACTACCGCCATCGAACGGCTGCAGGTACCTTCTCACGTGCATTGACCGATTCACGAGATGGCCAACAGCCATACCCATATCAGACATTACCGCAGAGACGGTTTCGCGGGCGTTCGTCAGTAACTGGGTCGCAAACTATGGTGCGCCGTCAACCATCACAACTGACCGCGGTCGGCAGTTCGAGTCCGCACTGTTTACATCCCTCGCACAGTTACTGGGAAGCAAACGCGTACGCACCACAGCATACCATCCAATTGCAAACGGTATGGTGGAACGTTTTCACCGGCAGCTTAAAGCATCTCTCAAAGCCCAAAGTGAACCTCACCGCTGGACTGAGACACTACCCTTGGTACTACTTGGCATCCGCACAGCCATAAAGGAAGACCTTGGGTGTACGGCAGCGGAACTCGTTTTTGGTACCACTCTCCGCCTACCTGGACAATTTGTGGCACCCGGGAACGACGCTGGGTTGGACCCCCAGGATTACGTCCACCGCCTGCGACAAGCCATGCAAAAGCTCAAACCAAAACCGCCTCGACCGCACGAGCGTACTACACACATTCACAAGGACATGTCGTCTTGCACCCATGTTTTCGTCAGATGCGATCATGTGCAAAGACCCCTGGACCTGCCTTATAAAGGCCCGTATCGCGTATTGAATAGAGCAGAGAAGTACTATACGCTTGACATTAACGGCAAAACGGACACAGTGAGCCTGGATAGACTAAAGGTTGCGTACTTGGATACCGATTCCAACCTTTCGGACGTTCCCCCGGTCGAACAGCCCCCAAATCGTCGGGATTCTGACCAACACCAACCCGCCTTGACAGTCGTTGGAGAGGATTCGACACATGCAAACCAGGACTCAATGCCACAGCAGCACACACGTTCAGGCCGACGCGTTCATTGGCCTGCCAAGTTCACTCAATTTGACTGCGGATGAACATTACAGATCATCGTTCGCTTTCCTCTTCTCGCTCTCTAGGGGGGAGATAATGTGGCGTCTATCTCCTTTAATGGTTGACCCGCCCGACAAAGGTCAACTGCAGTACTTGTAAATAACACTATGTAAATAAGTACAGTCATCACGTGGCCATTTTAACCAATTGGCACACGGGTGCCTGTTGGTACCCTGTATATTAGTTAGCTCGACTTTTCGTATCAGTTTTAACTGGTGCGACTCCACGAGGGTGTTTTTAGGCATCCATCTTGTTTCTCCACGTTGTCGGACTAGTTAGTTCGTTTAGCTCACCAAGTTTTCATCGTCCACGTTTAGACTATATCGTCGTAGTTTAGCGGGTTTCTTTGTGTATAATATCTTCGTCATCATCGTCATTCTCGTCAAGTCTTCTGTCTTCGTCTGTCGTCGTCCTTGTGTTTGTGAACGTTGTAAATAGAACAAGTACGCGACTCCGCAATCCGCGAAGCACGCGAAGCACCGAACATTCAGCGGTGTGTTTACCACCGTCCAGGTGCCGTGCGCTTCGGCCCCGGGCCAGGCGCGTCGTCGGAATAGCTGTCGGAATAGCCGGACTACAAGGTTAGTAGTAGTACAGAGTGAGTTTAATACCAACATTAAATTCACCAAATATTCATAACTCCATCGACCCAATCCTATCGACCTGACCTAATAGCTAAGCTGAATAGAATCAACGGTATTCATAACCCCATTGACCCAATCCTACCGGCCTGACCTAATAGCTAAGCTGGATAGAATCCACGGTATTCATATAATAATAATAATTGGGGAGGCTAATCATCCTTACTCGCAGCTGGTGTGCTGAATTGCGAAGGATGCAAGTGACACCCAATGACTTTTCATGTGTCACGTCACATTAACCGTAACTCCCTACACAACAAAGGAAGTTGGAGGATTTTGAAGGAATTGTATTGTTTAATAACAATGGTGAGGGAGTTAGGGTTAAAGAACCCTTTTTTTTCAAAAGAACCTAAAAACAAATGTAAACATGTATTCGCATTTTTGTATTACTGTGGAGACATGGCTTTGTTCTCGTATACAAAATGGTTAGAAAGTCGAGCACGTTTTTCAAAATGCTCCCATTTTAACCATATTTTTTTTCCTGGGTTGAAATTTCGACCCAATATACCCTATATTATACCCATACCCAAACAGTAACCCTAACCCACATCCTAAGCCTAGTTTTTGAGTAATTTAAGTAAAATCCAAAAATCTAATTAGTGAAATTCCCAGTGGAGACCTATTCATCTATAGAAATTTACCCTCCGGAGACGTTTTGTCTCCATTGTACACATTGTGTTCATGTCTCCAGAGGGTACCGTATTTCGCACCATTGGTTTTTATGTTGAGTATTTCCTAACGTTTCCAAAAATGTATAGTTTAGCAAATCTACACAAACAGTGAACGAAACTTTCAATATGTACATTATGAACCTGACTTGGAGGCAAGCGCTTTACACACAAGCCACCCAACCCAATCCTATCGGCTTGATCTGTTAGCTAAGCTTGATAGAATCCAAGGTATTATATTCACATCGACCCAGTCCTATCGGCCTGACCTTAGCTAAGCTGGATAGAATCCAAGGTATTTATATTCCCATCGACCCAATCCTACCGGCCTGACCTAATAGCTAAGCTGGATAGAATCCACGGTATTCATATAATAATAATAATTGGGGAGGCTAATGATCCTTACTCGCAGCTGGTGTGCTGAATTGCGAAGGATGCAAGTGACACCCAATGACTTTTCATGTGTCACGTCACATTAAAGAACCATTTTTTTCAAATGAACCTAAAACAAATGTAAACATTGGTTTTTATGTTGAGTATTTCCTAACGTTTCCAAAAATGTATAGTTTAGCAAATCTACACAAACAGTGAACGAAACTTTCAATATGTACATTATGAACCTGACTTAGAGGCAAGCGCTTTACACACAAGCCACACAACCCAATCCTATCGGCTTGATCTGTTAGCTAAGCTTGATAGAATCCAAGGTATTATATTACCATCGACCCAGTCCTATCGGCCTGACCTAGTAGCTAAGCTGGATAGAATCCAAGGTATATCCCAATCGACCCAATTCTATCGGCCTGAGCTAATGGCTAAGCTGAATAGAATCAACGGTATTCATAACCCCATCGACCCAATCCTATCGGCCTGACCTAATAGCTAAGCTGGATAGAATACACGGTATTCATATAATAATAATAATTGGGGAGGCTAATCATCCTTACTCGCAGCTGGTGTGCTGAATTGCGAAGGATGCAAGTGACACCCAATGACTTTTCATGTGTCATGTCACATTAAAGAACCATTTTTTTCAAAAGAACCTAAAAACAAATGTAAACATTGGTTTTTATGTTGAGTATTTCCTAACGTTTCCAAAAATGTATAGTTTAGCAAATCTACACAAACAGTGAACGAAACTTTCAATATGTACATTATGAACCTGACTTGGAGGCAAGCGCTTTACACACAATTAGCCACCCAACCCAATCCTATCGGCTTGATATGTTAGCTAAGCTGGATAGAATCCAAGGTATTCATATTCCCATCGACCCAATCCTACCGGCCTGACCTAATAGCTAAGCTGGATAGAATCCAAGGTATATCCCAATCGGCCCAATTCTATCGGCCTGAGCTAACAGCTAAGCTGACTAGAATCAACGGTATTCATAACCCCATTGACCCAATCCTATCGGCCTGACCTAATAGCTAAGCTTGATAGAATCCAATGTATTCATAACCCCATCGACCCAATCCTACCGGCCTGACCTAATAGCTAAGCTGGATAGAATCAACGGTATTCATATAATAATAATAATAATTGGGGAGGCTAATCATCCTTACTCGCAGCTGGTGTGCTGAATTGCGAAGGATGCAAGTGACACCCAATGACTGTTCATGTGTCACGTCACATTAAAGAACCATTTTTTTCAAAAGAACCTAAAAACAAATGTAAACATTGGTTTTTATGTTGAGTATTTCCTAACGTTTCCAAAAATGTATAGTTTAGCAAATCTACACAAACAGTGAACGAAACTTTCAGTATGTACATTATGAACCTGACTTAGAGGCAAGCGCTTTACACACAAGCCACCCAACCCAATCCTATCGGCTTGATCTGTTAGCTAAGCTTGATAGAATCCAAGGTATTATATTCCCATCGACCCAGTCCTATCGGCCTGACCTAATAGCTAAGCTTGATAGAATCCATGGTATTCATAAACCCATCGACCCAATCCTACCGGCCTGGCCTAATAGCTAAGCTGCATAGAATCCACGGTATTCATATAATAATAATAATTGGGGAGGCTAATCATCCTTACTCGCAGCTGGTGTGCTGAATTGCGAAGGATGCAAGTGACACCCAATGACTTCATGTGTCACGTCACATTAAAGAACCATTTTTTCAAAAGAACCTAAAAACAAATGTAAACATTGGTTTTTATGTTGATTATTTCCTAACGTTTCCAAAAATGTATAGTTTAGCAAATCTACACAAACAGTGAACGAAACTTTCAATATGTACATTATGAACCTGACTTGGAGGCAATCGCTTTACACACAAGCCACCCAACCCAATCCTATCGGCTTGATCTGTTAGCTAAACTTGATAGAATCCAAGGTATTCATATTCCCATCGACCCAATCCTACCGGCCTGACCTAATAGCTAAGCTGGATAGAATCCAAGGTATATCCCAATCGACCCAATCCTATCGGCCTGAGCTAATGGCTAAGCTGAATAGAATCAACGGTATTCATAACCCCATTGACCCAATCCTATCGGCCTGACCTAATAGCTAAGCTTGATAGAATCCATGGTATTCATAACCCCATCGACCCATTCCTATCGGCCTGACCTAATAGCTAAGCTGGATAGAATCCACGGTATTCATATAATAATAATAATTGGGGAGGCTAATCATCCTTACTCGCAGCTGGTGTGCTGAATTGCGAAGAATGCAAGTGACACCCAATGACTTTTCATGTGTCACGTCACAGCTGGATAGAATCCACGGTATTCATATAATAATAATAATTGGGGAGGCTAATCATCCTTACTCGCAGCTGGTGTGCTAAATTGCGAAGGATGCAAGTGACACCCAATGACTTTTCATGTGTCACGTCACATTAAAGAACCATTTTTTCAAAAGAACCTAAAAACAAATGTAAACATTGGTTTTTATGTTGAGTATTTCCTAACGTTTCCAAAAATGTATAGTTTAGCAAATCTACACAAACAGTGAACGAAACTTTCAATATGTACATTATGAACCTGACTTGGAGGCAAGCGCTTTACACACAAGCCACCCAACCCAATGCTATCGGCTTGATCTGTTAGCTAAGCTTGATAGAGTCCAAGGTATTATATTCCCATCGACCCAGTCCTATCGGCCTGACCTTAGCTAAGCTGGATAGAATCTAAGGTATTCATATTCCCATCGACCCAATCCTACCGGCCTGACCTAATAGCTAAGCTGGATAGAATCCAAGGTTTATCCCAATCGACCCAATCCTATCGGCCTGAGCTAATGGCTAAGCTGAATAGAATCAACGGTATTCATAACCCCATTGACCCAATCCTATCGGCCTGACCTTAGCTAAGCTGGATAGAATCCAAGGTATTCATATTCCCATCGACCCAATCCTACCGGCCTGACCTAATAGCTAAGCTGGATAGAATCCACGGTATTCATATAATAATAATAATTGGGGAGGCTAATCATCGTTACTCGCAGCTGGTGTGCTGAATTGCGAAGAATGCAAGTGACACCCAATGACTTTTCATGTGTCACGTCACATTAAAGAACCATTTTTTCAAAAAAAAACTAAAAACAAATGTAAACATTGGTTTTTATGTTGAATATTTCCTACTGTTTCCAAAAATGTATAGTTTAGCGAATCTACACAAACAGTGAATGAAACTTTCAATATGTACATTATGAACCTGACTTGGAGGCAAGCGCTTTACACACAAGCCACCCAACCCAATCCTATCGGCTTGATCTGTTAGCTAAGCTTGATAGAATCCAAGGTATTATATTCCCATCGACCCAGTCCTATCGACCTGACCTTAGCTAAGTTGGATAGAATCCAAGGTATTTATATTCCCATCGACCCAATCCTACCGGCC
Source organism: Crossaster papposus (assembly GCA_037893245.1). Classification (NCBI taxonomy): domain Eukaryota; kingdom Metazoa; phylum Echinodermata; class Asteroidea; order Velatida; family Solasteridae; genus Crossaster; species Crossaster papposus. Next base: position 2,175,865 of record JBAIAA010000049.1, on the reverse strand, counting down.
TGACCTAATAGCTAAGCTGGATAGAATCCATGGAAAATCCCAATCGACCCAATCCTATCGGCCTGACCTAATAGCTAAGCTTGATAGAATCCATGGTTTTCATAACCCCATCGACCCAATCCTACCGGCCTGACCTAATAGCTAAGCTGGATAGAATCCACGGTATTCATATAATAATAATAATTGGGGAGGCTAATCATCCTTACTCGCAGCTGGTGTGCTGAATTGCGAAGGATGCAAGTGACACCCAATGACTTTTCATGTGTCACGTCACATTAAAGAACCATTTTTTTCAAAAGAACCTAAAAACAAATGTAAACATTGGTTTTTATGTTGAGTATTTCCTAACGTTTCCAAAAATGTATAGTTTAGCAAATCTACACAAACAGTGAACGACACTTTCAATATGTACATTATGAACCTGACTTGGAGGCAAGCACTTTACACACAAGCCACCCAACCCAATCCTATCGGCTTGATCTGTTAGCTAAGCTTGATAGAATCCAAGGTATTATATTCCCATCGACCCAGTCCTATCGGCCTGACCTTAGCTAAGCTGGATAGAATCCAAGGTATTTATATTCCCATCGACCCAATCCTACCGGCCTGACCTAATAGCTAAGCTGGATAGAATCCACAGTATTCATATAATAATAATAATTAGGGAGGCTAATCATCCTTAGTCGCAGCTGGTGTGCTGAATTGCGAAGGATGCAAGTGACACCCAATGACTTTTCATGTGTCACGTCACATTAAAGAACCATTTTGTTCAAAAGAACCTAAAAACAAATGTAAACATTGGTTTTAATGTTGAGTATTTCCTAACGTTTCCAAAAATGTATAGTTTAGCAAATCTACACAAACAGTGAACGAAACTTTCAGTATGTACATTATGAACCTGACTTAGAGGCAAGCGCTTTACACACAAGCCACCCAACCCAATCCTATCGGCTTGATCTGTTAGCTAAGCTTGATAGAATCCAAGGTATTATATTCCCATCGACCCAGTCCTATCGGCCTGACCTAATAGCTAAGCTGGATAGAATCCAAGGTATTCATAACCCCATCGACCCAATCCTACCGGCCTGACCTAATAGCTAAGCTGGATAGAATCCACGGTATTCATATAATAATAATAATTAGGGAGGCTAATCATCCTTAGTCGCAGCTGGTGTGCTGAATTGCGAAGGATGCAAGTGACACCCAATGACTTTTCATGTGTCACGTCACATTAAAGAACCATTTTTTTCAAAAGAACCTAAAAACAAATGTAAACATTGGTTTTTATGTTGAGTATTTCCTAACGTTTCCAAAAATGTATAGTTTAGCAAATCTACACAAACAGTGAACGAAACTTTCAGTATGTACATTATGAACCTGACTTAGAGGCAAGCGCTTTACACACAAGCCACCCAACCCAATCCTATCGGCTTGATCTGTTAGCTAAGCTTGACAGAATCCAAGGTATTATATTCCCATCGACCCAGTCCTATCGGCCTGACCTAATAGCTAAGCTTGATAGAATCCAATGTATTCATAACCCCATCGACCCAATCCTACCGGCCTGACCTAATAGCTAAGCTGGATAGAATCCACGGTATTCATATAATAATAATAATTGGGGAGGCTAATCATCCTTACTCGCAGCTGGTGTGCTGAATTGCGAAGGATGCGAGTGACACCCAATGACTTTTCATGTGTCACGTCACATTAAAGAACCATTTTTTTCAAAAGAACCTAAAAACAAATGTAAACATTGGTTTTTATGTTGAGTATTTCCTAACGTTTCCAAAAATGTATAGTTTAGCAAATCTACACAAACAGTGAACGAAACTTTCAATATGTACATTACGAACCTGACTTGGAGGCAAGCGCTTTACACACAAGCCACCCAACCCAATCCTATCGGCTTGATCTGTTAGCTAAGCTGGATAGAATCCAAGGTATTCATATTCCCATCGACCCAATCCTACCGGCCTGACCTAATAGCTAAGCTGGATAGAATCCACGGTATTCATATAATAATAATAATTGGGGAGGCTAATCATCCTTACTCGCAGCTGGTGTGCTGAATTGCGAAGGATGCAAGTGACACCCAATGACTTTTCATGTGTCACGTCACATTAAAGAACCATTTTTTTCAAAAGAACCTAAAAACAAATGTAAACATTGGTTTTTATGTTGAGTATTTCCTAACGTTTCCAAAAATGTATAGTTTAGCAAATCTACACAAACAGTGAACGAAACTTTCAATATGTACATTATGAACCTGACTTGGAGGCAAGCGCTTTACACACAATTAGCCACCCAACCCAATCCTATCGGCTTGATATGTTAGCTAAGCTGGATAGAATCCAAGGTATTCATATTCCCATCGACCCAATCCTACCGGCCTGACCTAATAGCTAAGCTGGATAGAATCCAAGATATATCCCAATCGGCCCAATTCTATCGGCCTGAGCTAACAGCTAAGCTGACTAGAATCAACGGTATTCATAACCCCATTGACCCAATCCTATCGGCCTGACCTAATAGCTAAGCTTGATAGAATCCAATGTATTCATAACCCCATCGACCCAATCCTACCGGCCTGACCTAATAGCTAAGCTGGATAGAATCAACGGTATTCATATAATAATAATAATAATTGGAGAGGCTAATCATCCTTACTCGCAGCTGGTGTGCTGAATTGCGAAGGATGCAAGTGACACCCAATGACTGTTCATGTGTCACGTCACATTAAAGAACCATTTTTTCAAAAGAACCTAAAAACAAATGTAAACATTGGTTTTTATGTTGATTATTTCCTAACGTTTCCAAAAATGTATAGTTTAGCAAATCTACACAAACAGTGAACGAAACTTTCAATATGTACATTATGAACCTGACTTGGAGGCAAGCGCTTTACACACAAGCCACCCAACCTAATCCTATCGGCTTGATCTGTTAGCTAAGCTTGATAGAATCCAAGGTATTATATTCCCATCGACCCAGTCCTATCGGCCTGACCTTAGCTAAGCTGGATAGAATCCAAGGTATTCATATTCCCATCGACCCAATCCTACCGGCCTGACCTAATAGCTAAGCTGGATAGAATCCACGGTATTCATATAATAATAATAATTAGGGAGGCTAATCATCCTTAGTCGCAGCTGGTGTGCTGAATTGCGAAGGATGCAAGTGACACCCAATGACTTTTCATGTGTCACGTCACATTAAAGAACCATTTTTTTCAAAAGAACCTAAAAACAAATGTAAACATTGGTTTTTATGTTGAGTATTTCCTAACGTTTCCAAAAATGTATAGTTTAGCAAATCTACACAAACAGTGAACGAAACTTTCAGTATGTACATTATGAACCTGACTTAGAGGCAAGCGCTTTACACACAAGCCACCCAACCCAATCCTATCGGCTTGATCTGTTAGCTAAGCTTGATAGAATCCAAGGTATTATATTCCCATCGACCCAGTCCTATCGGCCTGACCTAATAGCTAAGCTTGATAGAATCCATGGTATTCATAAACCCATCGACCCAATCCTACCGGCCTGGCCTAATAGCTAAGCTGCATAGAATCCACGGTATTCATATAATAATAATAATTGGGGAGGCTAATCATCCTTACTCGCAGCTGGTGTGCTGAATTGCGAAGGATGCAAGTGACACCCAATGACTTCATGTGTCACGTCACATTAAAGAACCATTTTTTCAAAAGAACCTAAAAACAAATGTAAACATTGGTTTTTATGTTGATTATTTCCTAACGTTTCCAAAAATGTATAGTTTAGCAAATCTACACAAACAGTGAACGAAACTTTCAATATGTACATTATGAACCTGACTTGGAGGCAATCGCTTTACACACAAGCCACCCAACCCAATCCTATCGGCTTGATCTGTTAGCTAAACTTGATAGAATCCAAGGTATTCATATTCCCATCGACCCAATCCTACCGGCCTGACCTAATAGCTAAGCTGGATAGAATCCAAGGTATATCCCAATCGACCCAATCCTATCGGCCTGAGCTAATGGCTAAGCTGAATAGAATCAACGGTATTCATAACCCCATTGACCCAATCCTATCGGCCTGACCTAATAGCTAAGCTTGATAGAATCCATGGTATTCATAACCCCATCGACCCAATCCTATCGGCCTGACCTAATAGCTAAGCTGGATAGAATCCACGGTATTCATATAATAATAATAATTGGGGAGGCTAATCATCCTTACTCGCAGCTGGTGTGCTGAATTGCGAAGAATGCAAGTGACACCCAATGACTTTTCATGTGTCACGTCACAGCTGGATAGAATCCACGGTATTCATATAATAATAATAATTGGGGAGGCTAATCATCCTTACTCGCAGCTGGTGTGCTGAATTGCGAAGGATGCAAGTGACACCCAATGACTTTTCATGTGTCACGTCACATTAAAGAACCATTTTTTTCAAAAGAACCTAAAAACAAATGTAAACATTGGTTTTTATGTTGAGTATTTCCTAACGTTTCCAAAAATGTATAGTTTAGCAAATCTACACAAACGGTGAACGAAACTTTCAATATGTACATTATGAACCTGACTTGGAGGCAAGCGCTTTACACACAAGCCACCCAACCCAATGCTATCGGCTTGATCTGTTAGCTAAGCTTGATAGAGTCCAAGGTATTATATTCCCATCGACCCAGTCCTATCGGCCTGACCTTAGCTAAGCTGGATAGAATCTAAGGTATTCATATTCCCATCGACCCAATCCTACCGGCCTGACCTAATAGCTAAGCTGGATAGAATCCAAGGTTTATCCCAATCGACCCAATCCTATCGGCCTGAGCTAATGGCTAAGCTGAATAGAATCAACGGTATTCATAACCCCATTGACCCAATCCTATCGGCCTGACCTTAGCTAAGCTGGATAGAATCCAAGGTATTCATATTCCCATCGACCCAATCCTACCGGCCTGACCTAATAGCTAAGCTGGATAGAATCCACGGTATTCATATAATAATAATAATTGGGGAGGCTAATCATCCTTACTCGCAGCTGGTGTGCTGAATTGCGAAGGATGCAAGTGACACCCAATGACTTTTCATGTGTTACGTCACATTAAAGAACCATTTTTTCAAAAGAACCTAAAAACAAATGTAAACATTGGTTTTTATGTTGAGTATTTCCTAACGTTTCCAAAAATGTATAGTTTAGCAAATCTACACAAACGGTGAACGAAACTTTCAATATGTACATTATGAACCTGACTTGGAGGCAAGCGCTTTACACACAAGCCACCCAACCCAATCCTATCGGCTTGATCTGTTAGCTAAGCTTGATAGAATCCAAGGTATTATATTCCCATCGACCCAGTCCTATCGGCCTGACCTTAGCTAAGCTGGATAGAATCCAAGGTATTCATATTCCCATCGACCCAATCCTACCGGCCTGACCTAATAGCTAAGCTGGATAGAATCCACGGTATTCATATAATAATAATAATTGGGGAGGCTAATCATCCTTACTCGCAGCTGGTGTGCTGAATTGCGAAGGATGCAAGTGACACCCAATGACTTTTCATGTGTCACGTCACATTAAAGAACCATTTTTTTCAAAAGAACCTAAAAACAAATGTAAACATTGGTTTTTATGTTGAGTATTTCCTAACGTTTCCAAAAATGTATAGTTTAGCAAATCTACACAAACGGTGAACGAAACTTTCAATATGTACATTATGAACCTGACTTGGAGGCAAGCGCTTTACACACAAGCCACCCAACCCAATCCTATCGGCTTGATCTGTTAGCTAAGCTTGATAGAATCCAAGGTATTATATTCCCATCGACCCAGTCCTATCGGCCTGACCTTAGCTAAGCTGGATAGAATCCAAGGTATTCATATTCCCATCGACCCAATCCTACCGGCCTGACCTAATAGCTAAGCTGGATAGAATCCACGTTATTCATATAATAATAATAATTAGGGAGGCTAATCATCTTTACTCGCAGCTGGTGTGCTGAATTGCGAAGGATGCAAGTGACACCCAATGACTTTTCATGTGTCACGTCACATTAAAGAACCATTTTTTTCAAAAGAACCTAAAAACAAATGTAAACATTGGTTTTTATGTTGAGTATTTCCTAACGTTTCCAAAAATGTATAGTTTAGCAAATCTACACAAACAGTGAACGAAACTTTCAATATGTACATTATGAACCTGACTTGGAGGCAAGCGCTTTACACACAAGCCAACCAACCCAATCCTATCGGCTTGATCTGTTAGCTAAGCTTGATAAAATCCAAGGTATTATATTCCCATCGACCCAGTCCTATCGGCCTGACCTTAGCTAAGCTGGATAGAATCCAAGGTATTCATATTCCCATCGACCCAATCCTACCGGCCTGACCTAATAGCTAAGCTGGATAGAATCCACGGTATTCATATAATAATAATAATTGGGGAGGCTCATCATCCTTACTCGCAGCTGGTGTGCTGAATTGCGAAGGATGCAAGTGACACCCAATGACTTTTCATGTGTTACGTCACATTAAAGAACCATTTTTTCAAAAGAACCTAAAAACAAATGTAAACATTGGTTTTTATGTTGAGTATTTCCTAACGTTTCCAAAAATGTATAGTTTAGCAAATCTACACAAACGGTGAACGAAACTTTCAATATGTACATTATGAACCTGACTTGGAGGCAAGCGCTTTACACACAAGCCACCCAACCCAATCCTATCGGCTTGATCTGTTAGCTAAGCTTGATAGAATCCAAGGTATTATATTCCCATCGACCCAGTCCTATCGGCCTGACCTTAGCTAAGCTGGATAGAATCCAAGGTATTCATATTCCCATCGACCCAATCCTACCGGCCTGACCTAATAGCTAAGCTGGATAGAATCCACGTTATTCATATAATAATAATAATTAGGGAGGCTAATCATCCTTACTCGCAGCTGGTGTGCTGAATTGCGAAGGATGCAAGTGACACCCAATGACTTTTCATGTGTCACGTCACATTAAAGAACCATTTTTTTCAAAAGAACCTAAAAACAAATGTAAACATTGGTTTTTATGTTGAGTATTTCCTAACGTTTCCAAAAATGTATAGTTTAGCAAATCTACACAAACGGTGAACGAAACTTTCAATATGTACATTATGAACCTGACTTGGAGGCAAGCGCTTTACACACAAGCCACCCAACCCAATGCTATCGGCTTGATCTGTTAGCTAAGCTTGATAGAGTCCAAGGTATTATATTCCCATCGACCCAGTCCTATCGGCCTGACCTTAGCTAAGCTGGATAGAATCTAAGGTATTCATATTCCCATCGACCCAATCCTACCGGCCTGACCTAATAGCTAAGCTGGATAGAATCCACGGTATTCATATAATAATAATAATTGGGGAGGCTAATCATCGTTACTCGCAGCTGGTGTGCTGAATTGCGAAGAATGCAAGTGACACCCAATGACTTTTCATGTGTCACGTCACATTAAAGAACCATTTTTTCAAAAAAAAACTAAAAACAAATGTAAACATTGGTTTTTATGTTGAATATTTCCTACTGTTTCCAAAAATGTATAGTTTAGCGAATCTACACAAACAGTGAATGAAACTTTCAATATGTACATTATGAACCTGACTTGGAGGCAAGCGCTTTACACACAAGCCACCCAACCCAATCCTATCGGCTTGATCTGTTAGCTAAGCTTGATAGAATCCAAGGTATTATATTCCCATCGACCCAGTCCTACCGGCCTGACCTAATAGCTAAGCTGGATAGAATCCATGGAAAATCCCAATCGACCCAATCCTATCGGCCTGACCTAATAGCTAAGCTTGATAGAATCCATGGTTTTCATAACCCCATCGACCCAATCCTACCGGCCTGACCTAATAGCTAAGCTGGATAGAATCCACGGTATTCATATAATAATAATAATTGGGGAGGCTAATCATCCTTACTCGCAGCTGGTGTGCTGAATTGCGAAGGATGCAAGTGACACCCAATGACTTTTCATGTGTCACGTCACATTAAAGAACCATTTTTTCAAAAGAACCTAAAAACAAATGTAAACATTGGTTTTTATGTTGAGTATTTCCTAACGTTTCCAAAAATGTATAGTTTAGCAAATCTACACAAACAGTGAACGAAACTTTCAATATGTACATTATGAACCTTACTTGGAGGCAAAGGCTTTACACACAAGCCACCCAACCCAATCCTATCGGCTTGATCTGTTAGCTAAGCTTGATAGAATCCAAGGTATTATATTCCCATCGACCCAGTCCTATCGGCCTGACCTTAGCTAAGTTGGATAGAATCCAAGGTATTTATATTCCCATCGACCCAATCCTACCGGCCTGACCTAATAGCTAAGCTGGATAGAATCCATGGAAAATCCCAATCGACCCAATCCTATCGGCCTGACCTAATAGCTAAGCTTGATAGAATCCATGGTTTTCATAACCCCATCGACCCAATCCTACCGGCCTGACCTAATAGCTAAGCTGGATAGAATCCACGGTATTCATATAATAATAATAATTGGGGAGGCTAATCATCCTTACTCGCAGCTGGTGTGCTGAATTGCGAAGGATGCAAGTGACACCCAATGACTTTTCATGTGTCACGTCACATTAAAGAACCATTTTTTCAAAAGAACCTAAAAACAAATGTAAACATTGGTTTTTATGTTGAGTATTTCCTAACGTTTCCAAAAATGTATAGTTTAGCAAATCTACACAAACAGTGAACGAAACTTTCAATATGTACATTATGAACCTTACTTGGAGGCAAAGGCTTTACACACAAGCCACCCAACCCAATCCTATCGGCTTGATCTGTTAGCTAAGCTTGATAGAATCCAAGGTATTATATTCCCATCGACCCAGTCCTATCGGCCTGACCTTAGCTAAGTTGGATAGAATCCAAGGTATTTATATTCCCATCGACCCAATCCTACCGGCCTGACCTAATAGCTAAGCTGGATAGAATCCATGGAAAATCCCAATCGACCCAATCCTATCGGCCTGACCTAATAGCTAAGCTTGATAGAATCCAATGTATTCATAACCCCATCGACCCAATCCTACCGGCCTGACCTAATAGCTAAGCTGGATAGAATCCAAGGTATTCTTATCCCAATCAACCCAAGTCATTCAGTCGTAAAGTCAAGTCACTCTTATTTCATTATTCAAATGAACTTGTGACAAAACAATTCAGAGATGAAACTTCAGATATCAATCGGAAATGCACCTTTTAGACCTTCAATTTTTCATATCTTATTTTACTTTTGCATTCTCCTCTGTATTGACTTGCGATAGACTCGACTGAAACACTGTAAACAAAAGCGTAGAACACAGAATGTACCTTTACTTTCATAGAGCGTGGCAAAAATAAATGGAACACTGGGTAGTTTTGAAAAGGAATAGGAAAGTTACCAAAGAAACAACAGTTACTGTTACAGTTTTATTTATTAATGTCACACTCCTTAAAAAAAAACACTGACCAGCCAAATCTGGCTTATGAGCCAGTGACATGTACATACTGTATTAAAAGATACAAAAAGGCACAAAAAACAACATACGCCAAAAATAAAACAAAAAAAAGTGTAATATTTAAATTGGTTATCATCATAAATGAGCGGCAATGATATTGTGTTAGCATATTTACCAGTCTGGCAACTACAGTTACCATTAGACATAACATAAATATATTTATCATACATGGACATATTAACTCTTCTAAGCAGAAGTCACTTTTAGGACTAGTTCTTTAACAGCACACTATGCACAAAACACACAGTACGTGCATATGAGTGCATTGAACGTGTGGGCAGAATTGTGTTCCCCCATAGGAACACATGCAAAAGGGTGGGAAACCAACATATAATGTGCACCAACCAAAGTGCCATATTTTGTTTTACCTAACTACCTACCCTGTTTACAAATTTCATGTAATCAAAAGCAGGAATTTAAAAAAAAAAAATTGCTGTATTTTATTGCAGAGATCAAGAAAAGAAACCTGTCTCCCATCACAAGATGAGAAGAGCTAAATCATTGGAAGTGTTTTCCGTCGAAACACTCTTTGAAGACCTCGGGATTGACTCCGACACTGTTCATAAGTGAAGACCAAGCCTGGAATTTGACCCTAAACTTGTAAGTTCATAGACAAGTTATTCTTTAGTCCCGCACAAACAATTGCTTAACCCTAACCCTCCAGGGTATTTTGGCTAGACAGCCTCCTACATGTACACGCAGCAAAGTGCAGCAATGGTCCAAATAACATGGTAGTTACAGTGCAGAAACATCCATCAGGTCAAAAATCTTAAGGTCAAAATGCCCTAGAGTAACTGGTCACTGAACGCAGCCGATTCATCATTGGCATTGTTCAATGGGGACTAGCTCTCAATAGTCTTAGACTGTGGTATTAATACACTGGTGTCGACAGCAGAATGTATCAAAGTGCACTAGATTTTATTTTTTTGATGCATTGTGCTGCGTGTAGCAGGGATAGGGTTAAGCAGAAAAACCTTGCTTAGTGAAAACCAACTTACCAGCCACAACTCTACATGATGTATATTGTTTGTTATTTTGCATTTTGTTTGTTTGTTGATTGGTATTTGTTGTTAGCTTGCATACATGTAACAGTTACATGGAATTTTGGCTAGTAATTTGATTTTAGAAATAAGCAAGGTTTTTGGTGCTTCAGCAGCTCGATGAAATTGGCCCCTGGTCTTAGAAAATTCATAAAAAATATTGGAAATTATATAAAATAAAGGAATTGGTTTTTGTTATACATGTAGTTAAATATATTTATACACAGTTTGCCTTTTTTAAATTTATTTTTTAAACTAATATCCGTTGCCAACATTTGTTGTAGGTGAAGATCTTATAATTATTTGCATTTAGAAATTACTGTCACTCAAGTGATTTTGACGTTACAAAACATTTCCTGTAAAATTCACTGGAATTAAAATGTGTTTATTTTTCACGAATTCACAGCACGAAAACTCTGAATCCCCTGATGTCACAAATTCGCATTCGCTTTCGCACCAAACGAATATGAAGCGAATATGAATTAGGAAAAGAGGGGTCCAAAGGAGTAATTTTTATTTGTTGACAATTGTTGACAGTAGATTGTCCCAAAGTCAGAAGGGCCAATATCCACTGTAAAAGTATGTCGTCATAACATCGGCCGTCGCTGACTTCCTCCGCAGCTAGAGAAACCAAAGACGACCGAAGATGATGTCTCCAAATCCAAGGACTCCCGAGAGTACTTCCAGCAGGATCTAAAGATGCTGTCCAGCTATCGATCAGCTAGAGAGGAAGGGAAGAAGGAGCAGTTAGCTGAGGAGGAAGACCTACCGCCTCTCTTACAGGTAAGGGTGGGGTCAAATTTGATAGCGCAACTGCAGCTGAAAATCAAACCCCCATACTCTACATCTGTATTTCACCCCTACTCCTCACCTCCATTCCCCACTTGGCAGATACCGGCAGTATATCAGTTTTCATTGTTATTATTGATTATATAACTGACATACAGATCCTTGTCATTTTATTGGTTGAACTCGCATCACCTGACATTCATTATTGCTCCCATTCACGCCGGGGCTCAAAAAGTCCCATTTGCCCATATTATTCAACAGCTAGGATCATTCATTCTTGTTCTCATCCCTAATTTTGAACAGCAGAGCGCCGCACACTAAAATATTTTCCAAGGAGAACAAAACACAGCGCTCCTTAAAAATTCCACAGGAGAAGTAATTTCTTCAGTTTGTTTTGTAACGCGAACCGGAACGCGTCCGTTGATTTTGTGTCATGGAAAAATCTATACTACAGTACTGTAACGTAGATTTGTCCTGGGGTCGACACAACACACAAGAAGGAATCTTGACTCAAGTGTTTCTTGGTGTCCGGTGAATACCTGCCGTTTATTGTGGACCCTTGCCTCTAAAACACTAACCTGAAGTTCACACAACAACGCGGTCTCTAGAACTCGTTAGAACCGGTTCGGCGTACGCGCGATCCAAAGGCGGGTTTCCGGGGCGCACCAGCAGGAGCCACCAGGGCGATCCCACCACCGTGGAATCGCTCCAGCGCCCTCTACCGTCAAACCGGCACGGACGCTACACAGCCCCCCACGAAGACCTTGTTTGCCCCCAAACAAGACTATGGGCGCTGCTGCCGCACCCCGGCCAACCGCCCCGGAAAGTGCATAACCCCAACAATTGGATAACAACAAAAAAACAACAGTTTAAAACTTCAACAAAAACAAAACTGGTTAAGAGTTCCCGTCTAGGAGGTAGGAGGTGGCTGGCGCTGAACCTCCGTCTGCCGGAACAGCTGTTCCCAGAACTCCTGCGGCACGTCTTCGGGGTAGCGTGGAGGTGGGGGTGCTCCAGGGGGTAGCACTCCCCCCAGAGAGGGCTGGCCTGCAGCCGACGGACCTACAAAGTACTGGCCGTACTGTTGGCCCTCGTAGGTCTGTAGAAGCCTCCCCGGGACCTCGTAGGAGTGTACCACGCTCGACCGAAACAGTCGGTGGCCGTCGCTGTCCACTCCGGTGGAAGTGATCTCTAGGCGCCACTCGTCCCGCAGGTGTTCACATAAGGGAACCGGCATGTGGGTGGCCACCTCCCTCTCGCCGTGTGGCCGCCGGACGACGCCGTCCATGTCCAACCGCATCCAGGTTCCGTCCGGCAGCTCCACCCGACACCCGGCTGGCAAGACTCGGGGCTGCCCACTCCATGGGAACGTCGCCATCGGCGAGGGTGTCAGAGGCTCCGTCTGCGTCCCTCCTTCCGCCCAAGCTGGTGGGGAGGGCCTGGCGGGGCTGTTTTCTTCCGGACGGTGGGAGCGGTGTCTGTGACCCCGTCGTCCCGACCAACGGCCCCTGGGCGGCTGAGGTAGCCGCTCCTCGCTCCGGCTTGGCTCGTCACGGTCTGCACGAGGCCGGGGGAACACTCCGAGCGGAGGTGGCCCCCGGCGGTCGAGGTAGCCCCTCCTGCTCTTGTCGTGGCCGACAGGCCGACTCGTCCCGTTCTGCACGAGGTCGGGGGGACCGCTCCGAGCGGAGGTGGTTCCCCGGCGGTCGAGGTAGTCCTTCTTGTTCTGGTCGTGGCTGGCTGGCCGACTCGTTCAGTTCCGTACGAGGGGACCGGGAAGGTCGCTCGGGTCGTCTCTTGGCCGGGGGCGGTGACGCGGGCCTGGCAGCGGCCGGTTGACCCCGTCCACCGCGGAGAAGGTCAGGGCTCCCTTGTCGGGAGAGGCGAGGCGGAGAAAGCTCAGGGCCGGCAGGATTGAATCTCTAGGGCGTCCGCCGCCGCCATCACCCCGGCCACCAACCCCCCCTGGCAGTACCGATGGTGGCGCCCCCGGACGACTTCCCGGTAGAAATGCAGGCCGCAGCCTCGCTCGCACACGTACGGGCGTTCCGCGTGGAGCCCCTCGCACGCAGTGCGGATGTGCCTGCGGCGGTTGCTGCTGCGGGTAAAAGTCTTTCCACAGTGAGGACACACCACGGGAGCCATCCTGCGGGGGGAAGAAAGTTTGGTTAACGCAAGACAATATCGGCTAGGCCGGACTACTTTCCGGCCGGCGCGAGTATACCGTTCGGTGCCTGGTTCCGTCGGCGGAGAAGGCGACTGAGCACCCTTCCCCTCAGGTTCGTCCGGCCCCAGATCTGGGCCCGTCTCCTCCAACCCGTCAAGAGCGACACCCGCCTCCGCAACGGGTGGAAACGCCTCCGCTTCTGACCTTTCCGAAGGTAGTTCCACCACATCCGACCGGTCATTCCTGTCCCCTGGCGGCCCCGCTGAAGGAACCCGGGGCTCTGGGCTAGATGCTGGTGATAGCTGCCCGCCTGGAGGCGGCTGTCCTTCCTCTGTGACTAGGCTGGGCTCCACTGGGTGGCCCCCTGCAGCCCGTCTCCACCAGTCCACCTGGGCGTCACCCAAGTACGGTTTTAGCCGGTTGAAATGGACCACCTTGGCCTTCGCGCGAGGCAACCTCTGGATCCGGTAGGTGACGTCGTCGGTCCTCTTCAATACCACAAAAGGCCCGTCCCACCAGCACTGCAGCTTGGGCGTGCGACCCATCTTCTTGAAGGGGGTGTAGAGCCACACGGCACGTCCGGGCTCGTAGCCGGCACCCTCCGCCCGACGATCGTAATGTTGCTTCTGGTATGTCTGGCTCCCCTGCAGATGCTGTCGAGCGAACTTGTGCGCGCGCTCCATCTTCGCCCTCAGCTCGTCTATGTACTCCTGCTCCTTCGCCTCTACCGTCGGCTCCTCCGGCTGTCCCACCACCAAGTCCAACAGAAGTCGCACCTCTCGGCCGAGCATGAGCATGAGCATGTTCGGCTTGAACGGTACGCCATCATGACGTATGGGAGGTGTTCGTCCCAGTCATCCTGGTTCTCTCGCACGAACAGGCTTAACATCGTCTTGACGGTGCGGTTGAACCGCTCCACCATTCTGTCGGACTGGGGATGGAACGGCGTCGTGCGGGTCTTGAGGACGCCCAGTAGACGGCAGGTGTCTTGGAACAGTCGGGCTTCGAACTCCCTCCCCTGATCCGTGTGGATCTCGAGGGGGTGCCGAAACGGGTGATAACCTGCTCCACGAGTGAGGGCTGTCTGATCCGGGATCGGAAAAGCCTCCCGTCTCCCTGCTGGCCTCAAACAATGACTCCCTGTGTAGTCCATCGCTCCCTGAGAGGGCGCTGTTCTGGTGACCTGTCTCCGGACGACTCCCCGCCCCCGCTGCGTCGACGAACACAACCCGCGAACGCTCCGAGCGGAGCGACCCGACGGCCGCGCTGCCGTCTACGGCCCTGGGCTGCCCCTCCTCGGGCTGAAAACCTACCGGTCTCGAATATGGGCTGTAGGTGTCCTGGCGATGCCCCGCCCCCGCTGCGCTGACGGGCACGGCTTGGCTCGCTCCGAGCGTTGCGAACCGCCTGCCGCGCCGCCGCCTACAGCACGGGCCAGGCCCCCCACGGACTCGATATCATTTGTATAGGACAACTGTGGGATGTCCCGATGAGGCCCCGCTGGGGTAGCGTAGTAAACCCTGGGAGTGTCCCGACAAGGCCCCGCCCCCGCCACATTAACGGCCACAGCTTGGGATCGCCCCGTGCGGAACGAACCGTCTGCCGCGCCGCCATCTACAGCACAGGCCGGGCCCCCCATGGACTCGATATTTTTTGTATAGAACAACTGAGGAATGTCCTGATGAGGCCCTTCCCCCGCTACATCGACGGGCACAGCTCGGAATTGCTCCGCGTGGAACAAAACGTCTGCCGCGCCGCCGTCTACAGCACGGGCCGGGTCCCCCCCCCCAGACTCGGTAGCAACCCCAGACAATTTATGGGGAAGGGCGCCCTCACTCCGGATCTGAGTGGACGCACCGTCGCCCCCCAACCAATGGGACATGTCCCTAAATTCCCCGCTATCATTCCCCAATTCCTCCCCCAGGAAACACCCTGACTCCCAGGAAACCACAGCCCCCCCAGAGCTCTCCGGTAAATCCTTAAAGAAGGCCTCTAACTCCTCCGGCGTGATGCACGGAGTGCCTGAACGCTCTCTAGACTGGTCCCCGTTCCCCGGGCCCATACCCTGGCCTGCCTTCTCGCCGTGGGGCGAGTTGGCTGCCATGCCATCGTGGTTTTGCGAAAACATGAACACTTCACCTGGTCTTTTTCCCGTCCTCCTGTATCCCACCGCTGCCACCAATGTAACGTAGATTTGTCCTGGGGTCGACACAACACCCAAGAAGGAATCTTGACTCAAGTGTTCCTTGGTTTCCGGTGAATACCTGCCGTTTATTGTGGACTCTTGCCTCTAAAACACTAACCTGAAGTTCACACAACAACGCGGTCTCTAGAACTCGTTAGAACCGGTTCGGCGTACGCGCGATCCAAAGGCGGGTTTCCGGGGCGCACCAGCAGGAGCCACCAGGGCGATCCCACCACCGTGGAATCGCTCCACCGCCCTCTACCGTCAAACCGGCACGGACGCTACAGTACTAAGGTACTGTTTTTTTACGTACACTTGCGGTATACTCACGCAGTAAGTGTGCCGCGTCAGCCATGCGCGCCAATGTATGAGCTAGCTATAGCTAGCTGGCCATGAACATCACAAATAAACACTGTATGTACAGGAATGACACGATCCTATCTCTGCAATGCATGGCGCGTGCACTGTTGTGTACATGTACATGTACGTACTGGTACGAGTGCGTGTACAATATACCTGTAAACAACCCCAGTACAGAACTGTAGCTGTGCACGTGTATCTATACTGAATGTACATGGTGTTCCGTACAAAAATACCAGGTGTGAGTTTCAGTGCGCCTAATCGACCATGCAATACGTTTTGTGGTAAAATAAAAGTGGTACATTATTGTATATGGCACTGAGACTAAACAAAGAAGTACTGCATGCGCGCGCAATGTAAACAAATGTGTAGCTAGCGCGTGCATTAGCAAACTTTGAAAGCGACGTGTTTTGAAAGCTTTGAAAGCAACATACACATGTAGGCCGAAACAGCTCTTGTTTTTGTTATTTTCTTTTCTTTCTATTTAAGGAGAGCGAATAGCTCTTCTTAAATCAACATCGGGATTTAAGGAGAGCAATTTTAAGCTCTCCTCATTTTTGTTTAAATGAAGGACTTGTATACTATTGTATCTTTTTGTGTGTCTGAGCAGTTATCATTAAGTGTATTTCTCTGCAGGCAATATCTCTTATGGACAGAGTAGAGACAGGGAGGGAAGAGTTAAAGAAACAGCTGAAGATGATAGAAGAGAAACGGGCCATCCAAGAGAGAAATGAACGGTACGTTGTCAATCAGGAGGTGTGATGATGGTGTCTGTGTGCAAATAACTCGCTGTATAATGGTTATGAAGATAGAAAGCTAGGTAGGATTGCTGAATGCCTAATTGCTGCCATATCCCTCGAGCTAAACATGAAGACGCACCGTGTTTATTGCAAGCCCACTTGAACCAGAATAAAGGGGAAGATATACTATCTCGTCTCATCCTCAACCGGCTACAGTCACCCGTTATTCACAATATCATCCCAAAAAGTCAATGTGCTTTTGTGCCTCGCATGGCACAGTTGGCATGATGTTTTCGGGTCAACAACTCCAGGAAAAGTGCAGAGAACAACATCCTGACCTCTTCATTGTCTTCATCGACCTGACAAAGGCCTTTGACTCAGTCAGCCAGGAAGGTCTGTGGAAGCTTCTGTACAGGGCTGGCTGCCCATCCAAGATAATTAACATCATCAGATTCTTCCACGATGGTATGGTTGCCCGTGTAAGAGGTTGCGGCTCTACGTCCATCTAGCCCATTTCCTGTTACCAACGGCACTAAACAGGGCTGTGTCCTAATACCATTGCTCTTTAGCAGTGTTTTTTCATTCATGCTCCGTTATGCTCTCATGCAACAACTGCACGCGGGGATAATGATTCAGTTTTGCACTGACAGCGGTGGTGTATTTCATTTAAATTGTTGCTCCGACAAAGTCGTGCGCCTTATCGCGCTAATCATTTCAAAAGTCGCTCAACCATTGCATACTATTTCAACATTGCGACATTTAACATTGCGACAAAATGAAGGCTATGTAAACTGTTGAATTAGATGGTACCAGACTAATTATTCATTAGAGCTGACTGGTATTAATTTGTAATTAACTTTATTTCATTATTTTTAAGCTCCAAAAAGGAAGATTTTACTTCACTTTCAATTTAAGATGGCCGATCCGTGAATATTGCGTAATGTGAGGACATTTCATGCTGCACCTCATCATCACTTTTTGTTTGAAAACTTGGCATGATTATGAGCTTAAAAACATTTAGGGTAACTGGATTTTGAAGTCTCTGATTTCTCCCACCTAAAAAAACCCACAGTATTGAGATTTGTGAGCCCACCCACCCTCAGCCTGCCACCGTCACCACTAGAATGCCTAACAGACCAGTTGTACGTACCTCTGATGTGCGTGTGTCGGAGCGTGTCAGCTTGTCATCTATCACACTGAAACTCAACACCACCGTCTTCAATGAACTCAACGATGACGTGAGTTGTTTTTCAGAGAATAGGCTCTGTCTACGAAGTAAACACAAATGTCACGTGATACGCGCGACCCACTTCTGGCATTTTTTACAATGTAACTCAAAGCCCATAGTTAATACACACGAATAGAGTTTTCACAAAGTGACGCTGTCTGTGTGTATTAACTATGGGCTTTGCATTACTTTGTGAAAATGCCAGAAGTGGGTTGTATCACGTGACATTTGTGTTACTTCGTGGGGACGGTGACAAAATTAGGGGTTCAATTTTCCATGTCCATGTTACATCAGACATAGGAATTTGTTTGTTTAATTCAAAAACGTTGAAGTCAATTTCAGTGACACTTGCATGGTAAATTACTTGGTCATGTGTAACAAATATCACAATTTTAGACCCCCTTTTAGACCCCCTTATTTATGGACTAACCAATGGAGAATCAGTTCTGTTCTTGAAAATCAAATTTCTATCGGATGTGTAAACATCATTTTTGCTATAAATACCACCACAAAGTGGTACAAAAGAGAATGGACAGAAATTAAACAAATGTCACTTGCTCCTAAACAATTTGTAAACATTTCTCTTTACCAGTTCGTATTATAAAAAAACGTGTCTACATCCAAATTTGTTCCTGAATTCAAGCAGAGCAAGGCCATAAATATCTGTCAGCGACCGGCTCGCAGCGAGCAAGGCCAGAAATATCAGGGTGTGCTACCCACAGATGCCGGCCTAAACCTGACTCGGATCAAGGTTCGTGAAAAACAATCCTGCGCTTGGGCCTAATCAATGTCAAAATAATCCTTGCGTGAACTGGTTAAGATATTGTACTTGTTACAGACGTACATGTATGTATTTGCAACATTATATTTCTAGTGTTATGCAAAAGACTTCTTAGTATAAAGGCTCACTGTAGATAAACCAACTTAGAATCGACCATTTGAATTTGTTTGCTTTACAGGTCAGTGGCAACACTATCTAGAAACTGCACAGTAACTTGTTCCGTGGTCAAGAGATTAACAAAGTATACAGAGATTATGAAGACATTGCCTACTGACCACTTAGCTTATGATCAGGTAGTTATCTCACTGACCCCTGCCTTCTAAACTTTGCCTCGCCACTACCCCACCCAAACCACCACACCCATGAACTGGACATTTAACCTTTGGGGCCCAGTGGTTTATGTTTGTGATTCATGATCAGAGGGTCGGGGTTCGAATCCAGCTGCTGGCCTTATGTTGTGTCCTTGGGCACGCCACTTCACCCCACTTGCCTCTTTCCACCCATGGGTACAGACATTCGCTGGGGAGTAACCTGCGATGGACCAGCATCCCATTCTGGGAGGGGGGAATATTCTCAGTTATTTTATGCTAGAGAAACGAGTTAAACACAAGCCTGATGAGCCACATTGGCTCGTGACAGGCTTTACTTAGAGAGATTATGAAGACATTACCAACTGACCACTTGGCCTATGACCAGGTAGTTATCTCACTGACCCCTCCCTCCTAAACTATTCCCCGCCTCTACAACCAGAAACTAGAAAGTAACTTGTTACATGGTCAAAAGATTAATGAAGTATACAGAGAGATTATGAAGACGTTTCCAACTGATCACT
Source organism: Crossaster papposus (assembly GCA_037893245.1). Lineage (NCBI taxonomy): Eukaryota > Metazoa > Echinodermata > Asteroidea > Velatida > Solasteridae > Crossaster > Crossaster papposus. The sequence goes on along the minus strand of JBAIAA010000049.1, from coordinate 2,156,188 downwards.
TATAGTGTATGATCATGTAGTCCGGATTACCATTTCGGTGCTCTACCAACTGAGTTATATAGCCTTGTGTCGGTGGCTCCCTATATTTATCAATATATTTGTTCATCAGGGGATGCTGGTCAACAGCCATCAACCCGTAAATGCCACAGGTTCAAGTCGAGCTCCAGTCAATTTATGTGTTCAATTCTATATAAAATTTCTTAGTCAATTTTTCTTAGTGGCTTATTTGAAATGTATAAACAAAAAGCCTAATGGTGCTGTCCCATGGCGCCGACTAAGCCCAACGGGCCCTTACCGTTTGATTTAAATGAACACGGTGACAACCCGTTGGACAAAATATGACACGTCGTCACCGTCATCACCGTTTCCAAAAACGGGTCCATAACGGCCTCGTACCGGCCCACCGTCCTCTTACCGTCCTTATACCGGGTTCTCGCCGTGTGGTACAAGCGGTGGCACACGGCGAAAGTTTTGGGCATGCCCAAAACTTTTGCCGTGTCTTGCCGGCCACTAACGGGCCCCCACCGTGTTCACCGATCGCACAACGCCCCGCCGTGTGCCCTTACCGTGTTCCACCGTCCGCACGAAATGTACCACACAGTGGCACACGGTAGGCTTAGCCGGCGCCATGGGACAACTACTTTACCATCTTCGAGTGATACACATTTGCTTTTTCCCATTTTTTTTACATTGTTTCAAAATTGTTGCTATAGTATCGTGCCTTTGGCGTGGAAATTAGGATTTGATGGCTTCAGACTAGCACCCCTGAACAAAAATATTGACATATTTGGGAAACCAACAACATAGCGCCGGATAGCTCAGTTGGTAGGGCACCGTAATGGCAATCGGGATGTTACTGGTTCAAGCTCCGCTCCAGTCAATTTCTTTGTTCAAATGTCTTTGATCCAAAAACTGAGTCTGTAACCTTCTTGACCATTACCAGATAATAGATGTATACAATTTGGAAGAAAACAAAATGTGCAGGTTTATAAACTGAGTTGGTAAAACTTTAAATGCACAGCTCTAAACCTTTTTAAAAATGAAAAGAAGTATGTGTGCTTAGATTTACAGCATTCTCTTGTAATTTCCTTCGTGCAAATGTAGGATGAGTTTATGGAGCATTCCGCCAGCTACCACGCCTTAGCCAACCACACCATCTTAGCCTCCTCAATGCTACAGAAACGTGGTCCAGATAGCCTGAGTGCTGAACCCGCTCCTAACTAAGACAGAGAACCCACCCTGGGGAGATGACAGAGAAGAATGGTCTAAGAGGTATGGCTGTGTCCTGAATCACCTGTCTATTAACGTCCGTCGATGTCATTTTTTTATAATAATCGATATATCGGAAATTCAATATCGAGTATACCTCGATATATCAATTATTTCCCGTGTACATGGTCCGCGCATGGTCCGAACAATATCAAATTGCGCCAGCCCGCGTGTTTATGGTTTATTGAGGGCGCCCTTAAAGGTAGTAAATATCATTTAACTGACCTGTCCGAAGTTTGGGGTCCGCTCGTAAGTCCGACGCCTCATAGGTCCGACGCCTCATTACTCCGACAAAATACCAAATAAGGCCATAAAGTCCGAGGCCCCATAGGTCCGACGCCCCATAGGTCCGACACCCCATAGGTCCGACACCCCATAGGTCCGACGCCTCGTAGGTCCGACGCCTCATAGGTCCGATGCCTCATAGGTCCGACAATTAATTTTACTTTTATTTCTGTCCATAACTCCGACGCCTCATAACTCCGACACCTCATAAGTCCGACACATCATAAGTCCGACGCCTCGTAATTCCGAAAAATATGAAGCTGTAAGCTACAAGTTCCAAATACTTGATCTCCAGCAATATTTCTACAATCTATCTCACATAATAGGCCGCGAAGACCGCTTTATACACTGAATCATTGGTGAAATCACAAAATAATAATTAACGAGCTCGCGTGCAGGAGTTTACAGGGTTATGGTTGTCTGCACCCATAGACATCTAAATAATTATTTAGATGTATATTATTTAGATGTCTATGTCTGCACCCCTAATTCGTGCTTTGCACAGTGCGCCCTCTCACGTTTTTGCCTTGTCGGACAAATGAACCTTCTCTTATAATAGTCTATAGCTCCGACGCCAGTACGACGCCTTATTTGTCCGACGTCGGACTTATGAGGCGTCGGACTGTTGCGGCATCGGACCCATGAGCCCGAGTGTATGAGGCCAGTGCCTCAAAAGTCCGACGACTCATAATTCCGAAATTCGGACTTATGAGGCATTGGACTTATGAGGCGTCAGACTTACGATACGGCCCCCGAAGTTTTACAATCATGGATGCCGAGAAAATTGAGAAAAACAGCATTTGTTTTTAACCGGCATTGGGTAGTTATTCTTATGTTATCTTTGTTTTTTCGCGATCGCCGTTTTCGGAATAATTACAGGATATCTAGCGCCATCATTTTGCTGGATGCCTAGAATCATTATTTACTTTCAATTGAGTAAGATTTTTCCTAATAATTCGGTAATAAATATTTTCGATATCTGCAAATGGTGTATACTACACTGTACCTTTAATTATAAGGGCGCCCTCAATAAGCCCAGATAACGGACAGCGCGCCCCGGAACAAATGAACGAACAGCTCGGTCTTGGAATCCAGACTGGCTTGCTAGGCCAATAGCAGGGTGCAGAGAACGCTCCTCGCAATTCCCAACTCGTGATTGGCCACCCCAAAATGTTATCAGAACAAGGGAGGGTTACGTCCCAAACAACCGATAGGCGCATGGCTGGGGCGGCATGGCTGGTTTCTTTTGAGATTTTACTGCGCAAGTGATTGTGAACTATAGCGGCGGGGCGGGTGAAACACACAGAACAACTTAACAACCGCAGTTAACGTCGAACGTATTTTATTTAATAGGCCTACTCAAATGGTCTAAGCTACAAATAAAGACGGCAGCTTTTCTAACATACTAAAGCCCTGAGATTTTCTGGATAATCTGACACTCTTTCGGTGTTTTCGATATCATTTAGGAACATCAAAATTTAGATACATCAAAATTTAGATACATCAAAATTGTCGATATATCGAAATGTCGATAATTCGGCGATATCGTCAAAATAGTATCGAGTATTTTAGTAATATTGATATATCGATGGACGTTAGGTTACTGTCTATGGCTAGCGGTAGCGCATGATGTGTATATAGAAAGTAGACTCTGCCGTAACCAATATGCAACCTATGTAAAAACGACAATTGTCCAATACTACTTCAAATTTTATCAAATGTAGTTAGTCAACATTTTGTTTGCAATTAGTTAGGCCTACACATCCGTGAATGGGTGCAACGTACCCAACTAGTCTAGTTCCTTAACCTGATAATTCCCGGATGTCTGTAAATTTCTCTGTTCTTTTTTGGGTGGGAAACCAGACTACAAAAACAATTTTGTTTTTCTTTTTGTTCCAGCATTTATGAACACAAACTTTTAATGTGAGTGTAACAATATTTGCTATTCCCATTTCCCCCCTTTTTTTATTACAACAGAAGCAAATAGTGTATACTACCTTTAAAATCGAAAATCTTGTGGCTAAAGCCAGTTCATACTTTATGCGGAAGCGATACGAATTTGACGTCACAGAGCATTCGCTGCAAACATTTGTCGGAGTTGAAATGTGTTCAACTTTTGCGAATTCGCGCCCCGAAAATTCCCTGTGATATAACAAAAATCGCATTTGTGTTTGCTTTTGCGCCGAGTGTAAACCAAGTCGCTCCGAATGAGCTACTTGAATGCACCCTTATTTACAATCATTGTATTTTTGTTGCCTTTTATATCCAGTCCCATCTTCAATGCCACATTTGCCAGGAAACCCACCCCCAACAAGACTACACACTTGCAACAAGCACCTTCTTGGAAACCTTGACGCCCAACCTCAACCTCGGGGGTGGCACCCCGGGGCAAGACCAAGCTGGGCCTAGTGGCGGGTTACTAGCTGGCACTGGTCCAGACGGGTTGGATCTGGATAGAACCGGTATGGGTAAACCGGTCTCTCAAGGTTTGATGGACGATCGGAATACCAGGTCCTATGCTTCATGGCTTGCCTGGTGGAAGAATACTGTCAACTGCGATGATTACACCAAATATTTATCCACACAAGTAAAATATACCTTTTCTTTCCTTGTTCTGACAAGAAATGTAACTATTGATCTTTAAACATAAGTGGGAAAAAATAATTGTAAATGCATATTTCGTCTCTGAGATATGGTACATATGGTTAAAGATTGCATGTGCCAAACCTGCTTATACCCATACAAAAATGTTCTATAGAAATCTATAGAACGCTTTATAGAGCTCTAAAGAACTCTATAGAAAAGTGTACTTTCTATAGAAACCTCCTGGATCTTCTATAGAATATATTTATGTTCTATAGAACTCTGTAGAAATTCTATAGAGCTTGAATTTCTATAGAAATTGCACTTTATAGAAACTGAAGAAAAGTATATAGAAATAAAATATATAGACTTCTATAGAAATGAAATATATAGAATTCTATAGAAATTAAATACAACGTTTATAGAATTCTATAGAAATGAAATATTTTTACTTCTATAGAAATTAAATACAACGTATATAGACTTCTATAGAAAGGAAATATATAGACTTCTATAGAAAGGAAATATAGACTTCTATAGAAATTAAATACAACGTATATAGACTTCTATAGAAAGGAAATATATAGACTTCTATAGAAATTAAATACAACGTTTATAGAATTCTATAGAAATGAAATGTTTCTGCTAAATGTCCCATGTCATGTCGTTGAGATCAGAGTCGGAATCAGAATCTGAATCATTCGACATCCGGTCTTTTCCTGGCCACCTGTACTGTGTTCGTCGAGGAAGCGCAAAGAGGTTGTCTGACAACATATACGATTTATATTTCGGTCTTTTTCTACGTTGTTTGGTGCTCATTTTGCCTGTTTTTTAATTGCGAGCTGCGCGGTCAGCTGTACCAATATTCCATATATACAATATTCGCAACCCCTCCTCTGGTGGCAAAGGCAAGCACGCGGATTGACCAATACAAGTACCCTTCCCGGCTGCATATATTTACCAGTGCAATGCAAGCACCCCCTTATGTGTCTGCATTGACCAATACAAGCACCCCCTCATGGCTGCATTGACCAATACAAGCACCCCCTCATAGCTGCATTGACCAATACAAGCACCCCCTCATGGCTGTATTGACCAATACAAGTACCCCCTATGGACAAGTTACAGTACGGTATGGTTCAACGGTTTATTTCACGTGTGGCGCGCATATCGCACATGCGGCTTGTTGTGCTAGTTCAGCTTCCCACATTTACTCAGAATATACTCCTATCTTTTCAGATTTAGTATTGAAAAATGGCTGGAAATGGGAGTTAGCATTCGCAGTATGTTTTAGTGAAATGGGTTGACAATGAGGACATCTGGGATGTTCTTCCCATTAAGAGTGCAGTTGGCGAGGTCACTGTGATGGATTTGCAAGGTGCAATTTCAATTTTTTGAAAATCAAAAGAAAAAAGTGGCTCTCGTCAAAGAATGTTCGAGTTCTACTGGCAGTGGCAGAAGGGGAAGAAGCAGCGCTTTGTACCGTGTTGGCGTACGGTAAGTTTAGGCTAGATGTCTTATATTTGGATTTGTCTTAATAATATTACCTTAATTTATGTTTATTTATTTTTCGAACTATAAACCTGCCCCTGAAAAATACCCCTAGAACTCTGGGTCTCCCGACGCCCGTAGGGCGGAGACCCATAGATAGAGAGGGTTTTTACAGGTTAACCGCCGTTAAACAATAGAAACCGTGCACAAATTTCGGGCAATAACTCCATACTGCCGCACGGTCTACCCCAACCAAAAATTTGTATGAGTACTTTATCAACTCACCCAGCTGCTGCCCACCAAAAACCGGTCAAATCTCGGCCAATTTCTGTAAAAAAGATGAAAACTATGCCCGTTCCGCAAACGCGACTGTTAGTGTTATACAAGATGGCGGATAACTCGTGCGTAATTTCAAGCCGCGGAGCCGTTTTTGAAACACAAGCTTCATCTTCCGTGGCCTTATTCATACAGTTTAGCAATGCCCCAGAGGTACAGCCACAATAGACCGAAGCCAGGGTTTGGAAAACAGCACCCATTGAACGAAGTTTTCGCCATCTTGTAACAGTCGGGTTTGCGGAACGGGCATAGTTTTCACCTTTTTTACAGAAATTGGCCGAGATTTGACCGGTTTTTGGTGGGCAGCAGCTGGGTGAGTTGATAAAGTACTCATACAAAGTTTTGGTTGGGGTAGACCGTGCGGCAGTATGGAGTTATTGCCCGAAATTTGTGCACGGTTTCTGTTTAACGGCGGTTAACCTGTAAAAACCCTCTCTGACTCTATCTATTTACGTAATTATTGTTCGACACAATTTTGTTACTAGTTAATATTTTTAGACTAGTATTTTTAATTTAAATTATAGTTAGTAATAGTAATGTTTTTAAGAGAACAAAAATTGATTTGGCACGCGTACGAGCCATATAAAATTCATTAAAAACAAATAATTAATACATGTACATGTAGTTTCATTTTTGCAAAATTTATTTCACTACATTGGATTTTGTGTTAGTGTTAAGCAACACAAAAATGCACAGACTGGTTGTTGTTTTCCTGCATAGTGATTGTAAACTAGAAGCTGTGGATAATTGTGTTCCCCGTAGGAACACATGCAAAAGGCTGGACATTTGTGCTGTCAACTCATGGAAGGGTTAATAATATGCAACCACAAATGTTTTTTTGTTGCTGCATCTATAACATTAGCTTCATTACATTTTTGCATTCTGTACCACGAGGAATAAAGGTTAGTTCTTTTCAATATTCACTTTTTTCTCATTTCAGATTTCACACAGAAGAAATTTCCTATAGCTGCTTCTGTCGTCATGCGCCAGTCACTGGCAAACAAGGTCAAGGAGCTTAATAAAGTAAGTACATGTAAATGTATAAAGATCCAGATCTTTATACCGGTTTGTGTCGGTTGACGGGTATATATACAAGAAAAGTTTTTCAAAGATTCAAAACTGATAACGGATAAACCGTCATGAGCAAGGCTGGAAATATCTGTCGGCAAACGGTTCACAGCGAGCGAGGCCGGTTGTGCTTCCCACTGATATCGGCCTAAACCTGCCTTGGATCGAGGTTTGTGAAAAAGAATCCCGCTCCCAGGCTTAGTCAATGTGCAATAATCCTAACCCCAACCCCTTGGGTATCCTGAATCAGCAAAAGCTACCATTTTTGTTGAGCACAATGTTCGTGGTGACTGCTCAATATAGAGGTTCCTGAATCCATCAAAATCCTGCAGTACTGGTAGGTTTACAATCATAAATCCATCAATTCCCCAGTTTTCAATATGGAAGTTTCCTAAATCTGCCAAAGTCCTCAAATAGGGTATGGATTTTGATGGATTCAGGTCGGGTAGGGTCAAGTGATTCAATCTTATAAAAGTAACACTTGGCGCAATGTTAAATAATAATTTCACCAATTGTTTTTTTCCAGAATAACACACCACCATAGATGTCCTACACCGTCTTTGACGTTTGAGATGCCACCATCCATCCATCCCTTATCTACAAGTATTCACTTTTAGTGGTCTACTTAAAGGGCTCGTATATGTTTGGTAATGACTCCAACAATTAGTGGCAATAAACACTTACTTGGTAAGAAGTACAGCAGCTTTGGATAGTTTAATGCATTTTTAGAAACCTTTCACTTCAAAGTACTGCGGTTATAGGAAAAAGATATCACTTTTTTTTATCCCAAAAAAATTGAATCTGAGAAGCGTTACTGCAGTGATGTTTCTCAGACTGTGTATTCCAATGCAGATTATTATTCCTGCGTGGACATAACCACTCCAGATTTTCGGCAGTATCTCAAAATCGCTACCACCTTTGGAAATAAAATTTTTACAGGTTAGTTTTATGGTATATACATGTATCTATAACTATATAGGATTGAAACAAACAATGGGTTCTAATTACCAAAACGTATACGATCCCTTTAAATTTAATATTTAAAAAAGTTGATTAAAACCTGTGAATTTAGGGATTGCCATTACATGTACAACATAAATTCGCAATTTTGCAAAATTCCCTTAACAGAATCAGAAAGTAAGTGCTTGTACAAAAATTCCAAAAGATTACAACCCAGAATTAAGAGAAATATACTACTTGTACTGACCCGTATATGATATGATTTAAAATTGATGGTGCTTTAAATGCTTACTTCATAAACCATGTACATGTATATGCGTTCTGTCAAATTTAAGAAGGCTCCTTATAGCGCTTTAATACTTTAACATTGTATAGGCATTCGTGAGATTCCAAATAAAAATTTCTATATAAAATCTATAGAAAAAGCATTCAATTTTTTAAGGAAAACTGTAGATCCTATGGAAATCGTATTATCATAAATTCCACATCAATTATTCCTAAAGGATTTCTATAGGACGTTTCTATGGACATTCTAAAGAGTTGTATAGAAATGCTATACATTTATCTATAGATCCTATAGAAATTCCATAGAAAAGTACAATTATTTCTATAGGACGTTTCTATAAAAATTCTAAAGAGTTCTATAGGAATTATATACATTTATCTATAGATCCTATAGAAATTCTACAACAATTCTATAGAAAAGTACAATTAATTCTAAAGGATTTCTATAGGACGTTTCTATTAAAATTCTATAAAGTTTTATAGAAATCCTATAGAAATTCTACAACAATTCTATAGAAAAGTACAATTATTTCTAAAGGATTTCTATAGGACGTTTCTATTGAAATTCTATAGAGTTTTATAGAAATTCTATACATTTATCTATAGATCCTATAGAAATTCTACAACAATTCTATAGAAAAATACAATTATTTCTAAAGGATTTCTATAGGACGTTTCTATTGGAATTCTATAGAGTTTTATAGAAATTCTATAAATGTATCTATAGATCCTATAGAAATTCTACAACAATTCTATAGAAAAGTACAATTATTTCTAAAGGATTTCTATAGGACGTTTCTATTAAAATTCTATAGAGTTTTATAGAAATTCTATACATTTATCTATAGATCCTATAGAAATTCTACAACAATTCTATAGAAAAATACAATTATTTCTAAAGGATTTCTATAGGACGTTTCTATTGGAATTCTATAGAGTTTTATAGAAATTCTATAAATGTATCTATAGATCCTATAGAAATTCTACAACAATTCTATAGAAAAGTACAATTATTTCTAAAGGATTTCTATAGAAATGTCTCTATAGAAATTCTAAAGAGCTGTATAGAAATTCTAAAGAAAATGGGCCAAAATTCTATAGAAGTTCTTTAGAATTTATATACACATTCTATAGGATTCTTTAGAACCAAATCTATAGAAACTCTATAAGAAGTTTCTATAGAAATTCTATAGATTATTTTTTTATAGAATTCTATAGAATATTTTTGTATGGGTAGGAGCTTGATTTAAAAAACAAACAAACAATACACTTCAACTAAGGAGTTTTATACTTCAATTTCTTTTTCAAGTTTTTCTTTAATATCATCCAAGTTTAAGTATATTATGACAATTTTTTTCCTTTCCATGTTCTATAGAAATATTTCCTATAATTAAAATAATGATGTGCATTAATTGATCAACTTCAGATACGCACTCAAACTCTGTCAAAAGTGGGTTTCCTTCTTCCTTTTACGACCCTGTACTATTCATGACTAATTATCTGACAACAGCAGTACTCCATGGTGGACAATCAATCAGATTTTCCCAGCAGTGCTAAGCTTCCTGGCCCAAGTCCATCATAATCCATTAAAATGTATTCACATCGGGCCTGCAGGACTACCGGTAAGTCCCCCCAAAAATCTGCCAAAATAGCTAGGGAAGGATTTTGATGGATTTGGCAAGGTTGGGATTAACAAATGGATCCCCAAGCTTTTTCATGACCTCATTAACATTCTGGTGAATATTACAGGAAACTGATTTTCTGGGAGCAGTTTTCACATGTCGGAGAGTGACCACGACAAAGGTGATGCAAATAAATCAGATAAAGATGTCCTAGCTCTTCCAAAATGGCCAAACAAAGGTGAGAATGGGTGCATGTCACAGAGAGACGAGTAGTACAATTGAGTCTTATCACTTTATACAATTATTGTTTAGAATTTAATTGTCACATTTCACGAGTCAAAAGATACTTGGCATTTTATATTCTTGTAATAAAAGAACGTATTTGCCTGAAGCACAATTCTCCATGCAATCATAACATTGTTGCTTGTCCCAAATAAAACCCACTTCATAGAGCGAGACGAGAAATTGAAGGAATTAAAGAACCAGAAGACAGATTACCAGTCAGGAATGTGGAACGTCAACTCAGTCTTAATGGGAGGACTCGGCAGGGATCCGGAGATAGAAGGTAAATAGTACAGCTTAGGAAACGTTAATCTTAGGTCTTGCCCTTAAACCATATGAATATCGAGTTTACTTGACCATTTTTAGCATATTGTTTTAAAAACATGGTAAGGAAAGGATTAATGCCATACTTGAACAGTATACATTTGTGGAATTTGTTGTGGGATTTTATTATATTTCATACTTTTGGGTTGTTGTTTTTTCTTCTGATTTCATAACTTTTTGGGTTGGAATTCTTCCGGATTTTACATTTCACACCCTCTAACCCTTTGCAAAATGCCAGTTATTTCCAAGATTGTTTTCATTTCTCTAATCTTTGTGTAGGCTCCGCCCTACAGATCATCAATTTATCCAAAGAGGTGACGGGTTGTCAAATAAACTTGGCAATGACGCATGTGGATTGATAACTGGTGTATTAAACGGATGGTATATGTTGTCAACATGTTACTAATTACTTGACATAAGGTTGCTTAACATGACATTATGGCAACTTGACATGACTTGAAATTAATGTTACATGGCTACATTGTTTCACGTTTAGTTACATGTACATTGTTCGATTTGCTAAGCTGTTTAAGAAACATACAAAATAATGACGTTTTGGCTGAATTTTATGTTAAACTTCTAACGTTGCAAAATGACAAGTACGGGGAAATGTGAAATGTCGAACTTGCTCACGTACGTGTGTAAACAAACAAAATAGTACGCGATATGTTGCGCGACTTTTATGACCATTAGTGCGGTAAGGCGCACGACTTTGTCTCATAATGAAAACGCGTTCATTGATTTATGATGCGACTAAAAAAACAACTAGCAGAACACGTTTGCCATTTGGTGGAGTCAAAAATTTGGTTCTACGAAATGATGGACTGTTATTTGTCACGAAATTAAACAAAAACCATGCTATTTAAAAAAGTTGTTATGTGAATCTTTATACTCTACTTTAAAAAAATATTTTCCAATCATATCGATTTTAGTTGTATTGCCCAAAACGCCATCCAAAGCAATGTGCACTTTCAGGATTTCTCATTTCTCCTTTTTTTTCGCTTTAACAGAAGAAGAGGAAGAACCAGCAGAATCGGACAGAGCAGACTCCAGATCGCGTTACTTACTGCGAACTTCATCAAGAGGTTCAGCTAAATCCACTGCCAGCTCTTTACCGAGGAGTGCAACGTTGAGGGTCCCTGGATCAACGGAAGGGGGAGGAGTAGGAGACAGGAGATCCGTCTCAAGATTGTCATCCAGGGCAACCGTCAGGAATCTTACCAGTCGGCTGTCTAGCGCCGTAAGCAGTTAGGCATTCTTAAGTTTGATTGATAGATCAGATTGTGCCAGGAGCTGTTTAATTTGATAGAATAATTTGGCATACAAAATTGGAAGCCAGTTTTTGAGGTGACACCATGTTCGCATGCATGTTGCACACGTTACCAGTTTGCATTGGAGGATGTGTATACACGCAAAGTTTTCCGGAATTCAAAACGAATGACAGTTAAACACGTCACAAGCAAGGCCAGAAATATCTGTCAGCAACTGGCTCGCAGTGCAACATCAGGGTATGCTACCCACAGATGCCAGCCTGAACACGTCTCGGATCAAGGTTTGTAAGCAATCCTGCTTCTGGGCCCGGTCAATGTCAAAATGATGCAGGAGCAAACTTGTCGAAGAATCCTGGAGTAGGTGCGTCAAACTGGGCACGACTGACGCGAGCCTGGTGGCCTAACCTTTGTGGCCTAACCTTGTTTTAATGAAATAAGTTTTTTTTTTAATGGATTCTGATTGTCTAGATATCCACTATGAACAAGCAAAAAACTGGAGCTCTGTCAGCCTTGAGCAATTTGAGATTTAAGCAAAAACAAAATGGCCGCCAAAATGGCGTTTTCTGCTCTAAAAATATGTGAAATTGTATACTTTGTCATGTTTTATTGCTGCATTAAGAACACTTTTCGGATTTTTTTCACCAGATATAATATATATGATACATATTTTGATAATTATAAATGGTATTTTAGATGGCAGAGCAATTCATACATTATTTATACAGGGTGATTCATAAAAAAGTGTACAAGAAATTGGCTTTTTGCGATTTCTACTTCGATAACAAGCAATCAATATATACACACTCTGCCAACAATTTTTGTAAATAAGCTGCATTTTGAATAAAGCTAATTGATGTAGCCTATCATCTCAAAGCAAATCTATTTGTTGAGATACCCTGTTGAACATACACATATCTGTCAGTAAAGTGACTAAGCCATTGCCTCTACTCACTGACCTTCATCTACTGACAAGACTACATACGTGAAGGGACACGACAATTAACAGGCCCCCACTATGAAGAAATTAACAGGGACCTGACCGATGAAACCGCGGAATTAGTCTCTCAAGCCATACGCCAACTCTACGTGGACGGACTCATATCGAACGACATATCTGAGTTTCTTAACCCCCGCAACCACGACATTAAAACACCTTGCCTTTACCTCCTACCGAAAGTTCACAAAAAAGTACCAGAAGGAACACGGTTCGTGGGGAGACCAATCATTAGTGGTTGCGGAGGCCCGACTCAATCCATATCCAAATACATAGACTACTTCTTGCTCCCAATTGTCAAACAGCAAAGCACATACACACGCGATTCTGGGCATGTGCTTGAAAAACTAAATAACCTGACTTTGGAGCAAGATAACTTATTGATAACACTGGATATAGTATCCAAGTACACTAACTGCCCACAAGATGAGGCAATTGAATCAGTTTGTGACGCACTTGCAATGGCCGACGACAGACTATACGCAATACCCAAGCCCACGACAGACCACGCGCGACGTCTCCTTGAACTCATTATGCGTCGAAACACGTTTGAATTCAATGGCAAGTTTTTCAGACAAAAAATTGGCGTGGCCATGGGCAGCGAATGCAGTCCGGAGATTTGTGACATAACCCTATTCAAATACGAACAAGACAAAATCCTCCCTCACAATCCCTCAATTGTGAGCTACATGAGATATAGAGACGATGTTCTTATAATCTTTAACGGAAATGAAAAGCAGGCTGCTGACCTAGTGCAATCACTTAATCAAATCCATCCTACGCTGAAGTTCACGTCTGAGATCTCGCACCGCCAAGTCACTTTTCTCGACCTTATTATCTACAAAGGCGAATGATTCATACATGAAGGGATATTGGATACTCGAGTCGCTACCAAAAAAACATACATTTCAGTAGCTCGAGATTCAGCACACCCTAAGTCGGTATTTGGCGGATTAATCAAAGGCGAAGTGACCAGATACAAACGTATATGTACCCATTTAAAAGACTTTGAGGAGAGGGTTGAATTCTTCAAAGACAAACTTCAAAAGCGCGGATACACAAACGAAGACTCCCGCGGACCCTAAGCGTGAAAAAACCAAAAACCATATCCCACTGGTGTTCGTCCTACCATACTACCCACATGTCGCGCACCCAGCCCTCAAACGGGCTATCCTCAAACACTGGCCCTTGATTAGCGAAAACGAATATCTGAATAGGCTATTTGATACCCAACCCATCCTGGCATACAAACGGCACAAAAACATAAAAGATGAACTTGTTCGATCTAGGACTAAAGCATCTCCACAATCCAACCAAGAGGAACCAAATCTTGATGAGGAGAATCTGCAAATTCTATTGGAACTATTGAAAGAACAAAACAATGATCAATGAAATGGATCTCAAGACTAAAACATAATAAATAAGTCAAACCCCCCCCCCCCCCCCTTGTCCTTGCCACGCGTCATATAAACCGGCACACAAATAAAAACAAGGAAAGTAAAATGAACTATAAGAGGGTGGCTGATGACGTGCATGATATAGCACAGAAAATATGCCCTGCTCCCCTTCCAAAAAAGGAGAAAAAAGAGGGGACGGCGTATTATCACCGGTAATAATCAATCACTGTGTGAACTAAAAACAAAGGGACCACTGTGGCAATACACAAACCAGTCTTCGCGTCGCCAAAACCAGAGACAGGGTTTGAAACTCCCGCTTTTTAGGGAATGTCTAACCCAATTGGCCTGCAGACGTTTGATGTATTTGCCTGTCCACGAACTCCAACCACGGACTGTCATCTAGCAGAGATAATGTGGCTAAAACTGACCCCCAGATGCGTGTCTTACAGAAAAAAAGGGAAAAAAGAGTTAAGAATTACGCTCTGGAGAGACCAGTCAAACAGCCACATTATAGAATACCAACTAGTTAACGTACAATTACAGATTTATCTCGGCAGACCAGTCACAAATACAATCCATATGATACTTGTCAGCAGAACCTTTTCCGCGTCTCAAAAAAATAACGAAAAGCACGGAGGGGTTCTGTTGAAACTTGTACACGAAACACCCCCCCCCCCCCCCCCCCCCCCCATTCCTACAGACTGCAATCTCGCAGAAAAAAATGTGGCCTGAACTGACCTCCCATGAAGCGTATATCACTAGAAAAAAACCTTAAATTAAGAATTACGCTCTGGGCGGGATAGTTACGCAACCACACTGCTGGCATACCAGCACATCATAAATTATACAGATTTATCTCTGCAGACCAAGCCACCACCTAAAATCCAAC
Organism: Crossaster papposus; assembly: GCA_037893245.1. Taxonomy (NCBI): domain Eukaryota; kingdom Metazoa; phylum Echinodermata; class Asteroidea; order Velatida; family Solasteridae; genus Crossaster; species Crossaster papposus. The sequence continues at coordinate 2,141,132 of JBAIAA010000049.1, read as the reverse complement.
GATACTTCACGCAGCAGAACTGCTTCAGCATCTCCAACAACAAAAATAACGAAAACGATGAGAAAAAGTTCTGACTTGTGAAAACTCCCATAAACACCCTCCCCTTCCCACATAGAATGAGTTCTGATTCACTGCAGCTAACTCTAGAATTGATCCAAAAAAAATAAAAAAAATAAACTGATCATTCCTTGAAGTATGCCTGCATAAACTGGTTTCTCTGTGCTGTACCTTCTTGCATTAGAATTAAAAAACCTAATAGCCTCACAGAAAAAGAAAGAAAACTCCACAAAACCCAGTATTACACGTCCTTCACGTTAATGTCCTTCCCAGGTGACCGAGAATCGTTCTAAAAATTAAACAAAACCTTGAGTGACATGTATGATTACGCTGCTTCCCAATAAACGCAACAAAGCCAAATTATCGTGCACAATGTTCTGTGCGTGTCATGCATCCGTGCGATGTCTAAATGATCAGACTCTGGCAGCAAAAAATGTAAATCAAAATGACAGTGATGCGTGAGTTCAGTTCAGCCAAGGAAGAAAAGGCGTATCCTTAAAAGAATTGCGTACAAGTTGAATTGTGAAGGTAAAATTCCTAATATCGATATCTCAAGTGACCTACGCTATAAAACGGTAACATATTCATGAAATAAGAGTGATAAAATTATCATTTTTCACGTAATGGTATCTTAGGAATTCAAATTGTATTGTGAAAACAGATGTTTATTACTATAGACTATTGATAAAAATTGTGTGATAAACTAACAATGCCGCCATTTTGAATATGTAAATGAGCAAATAAACAACGGCCGCCAAAGTCAAATATCCAAATCATTTCATCTCTGATCATGTGGGGGCATCAAGTTTCATGTTACAATGGTTTCCATGAAGTACATGTACCAGTATACTACTCTGAGTAGTAGGGAATGTGCCGTATGTAAACCAAATCTTAAAAAACTCAATTTTGTCTAACAAAAAAAACTCACAAATAAAACATCTTGCGAGAATCTAAAAACAGCGCCCTCTATGGGTTAAATTAAAAAACTCTTGTGTAAACCTAAAAAAAGAGATTTTGTTTATCTTGGTTTACTCTCAATAAAAATTAAATAAAAAATTTATTATAATACTTATATATAAATCATGATGACGAAACCAACACCAATAGGATATGGACGTTGGTCTAAATCAACCTTGCAAAAATATGTAGAGCGAAATAATATCACGGTCCCAGAGCGGAGTCTATGTCGAGACTATATCGACGCCATTAGAATAGAGGAGAATAAATATAAAAACTTAAATCGCAAGAAACTAGATGATCTCAAACAAATCGTAGACGACGAAGAGTTACAATTTACGCCAACTGGTAAACTAGGTCGATTTTTACGAAAGGATTTAATTTTAGCGATTAAATCGTATAAAAACCCCGATAGCTTCAGAGAGGCAGATTTTCAAGTACATAGAGCTTTTGGTAACAGTTATAGAAACTGGGAGCTGACCTCAGGTTGTTTAACAACGACGTAGAGCAATTCTTTAATACACACGTGAAGCAGATTGAAAAAATTGTTACGTCGGAGCTGAGAGATCTATCGACCATAAAAGTTCAATTAGGATTTAAAGCGAAATACGATAAAACAAATCAAGACGGTTTAGTAGAAACCAGCGCTTTTACCTTTTTTGGTAAAAAACGAGTTGTTTTAAACGAGAGTCAGATAAAACAAACGGTAAAAGATCAAATCTTTAAAATAAAAGAACAACACGCCAAAAATACCACTCAAGGATCGGGTTGGAACCTCGTTAAAATACTCGCGTTTTATATCAACATCGACCGATATAACCCTATGAGCGGCAGTTCTTATATAAAATTACCGCAGTTTTTAGTAAACAAAAAGGCTTTTATTAACGTCAGAAACAAAGACAACGAATGTTTACGGTGGTGTTTGAGAGCCGCTCTCGGCAAGTATACCGACAAAATAAAACAACGAGTAAAAGACAAACCCAATTTTAAAATCCACGAAGACAGGCCGTCAATTTACGATAAAAACGATGGATTAAATTTTAAAGACGTAGACTTTCCCGTTCGAATCAATCAAATAGAAAAGATAGAGAGACAAAACAATCTGAGTATAAATGTGTTTGCATACGAAAAGTCTACAGAAGTACGACCGTTATATTTATCTAAAAACGCCAACGACCCCGCAGTCATACATCTGTTGTTGTTTTCTTCAGACGACACAAATCACTATTGTTGGATAAAACATATATCTAGAATATTTTTTAACCAAACGAAACACCAGCATAAAACATACGTCTGTTTCAGATGTTTGGCACACTACAACACACGAGACAAGTTGGACAGGCATACGCAAGATTGCGAGGGGACAGATAAGCCAACATCTAAGGTCGTCTTTCCAAAAGGTTTTAACGACGACCCTCCGATATTAACATTTAAAAATCACAAGTTTGCGCAAGACGCACCATTTGTCATTTACGCCGACTTTGAATCGGTATTAAACAAATTAAAGCCTCAAGAGGCAAACACGCAGGAGACTCAAGTTCACAAAGCTTGCGGTTATTCGTTGATCGCTTTAAGGTGCGACGGTAAAGTTAAATTTGAAGAGACCTACAGAGGAACAGATGCCGTGACCAAGTTCTTAGACTCGACGTTGCGTTTAAGATACAAATGTAATCAAGTTTTTAAACACCCCAAATCCATAGACTTTACCACAAGAGACAACATCGACCACCAAAACACAAATACGTGTTGGATTTGCGAGAAGCTAATATACCCCAACCACTCTTCAAACTGTCAGTGCCCTATACCGAAAGAACCTCGCACTGACGAAGAAAAAGAAGAATATTGTTACGTAAACAAAAAAGGATTTAAAGAAAACAAATGTCTAAAGTGTAAAAAACGGATTAACAAATTTAGAAAGGTGAGAGATCACTGTCACATCACGGGTAAATACAGAGGAGCCGCGCACGCTTATTGCAATCTAACATTGCAGGTGGTACCGAATAGAACCACAATACCCGTCATCTTTCACAATTTACAAAATTACGACGCTCATTTAATCATGCAAGGTTTGTCTAAGATTAAAGAAAAAATCGATTTTATTCCCAGCAACTCGGAAAAATACATTTCGTTTTCGATCGGTCAACTGAGATTTATAGACTCGTTTAAATTTATGGCAACGTCGTTGGATAGACTAGTAAACGCGTGTCCCAAAGAGGCGTTTACTCTACTCAGAGAACGCTATAAAGACCAAAATGTCGACCTACTCTTACAAAAAGGTGTTTACCCGTACGAGTATATGGACTCGTTCGATAAGTTTGAAGAGACGAGCTTACCAAGCATCGACAACTTTTATAGCAGCCTCAAAGACTCGAATATCTCGCAAGATGATTATTCGAAGGCTCAACAAGTGTGAAACGAATTTAACGTCAAAAACTTGGGTGAATATCACGACTTATACGTGACCACCGACGTGTTACTTTTGGCAGGTGTGTTTGAACATTTTAGAAAAATGTGTAAAAAGAACTATAAGTTAGATCCCGCTAACTATTATACCTCTCCTGGGTTATCGTGGGACGCGCTGTTAAAACACTCGGGAGTCGAGCTCGAGTTATTGACCGATGTGGACAAGCACCTGTTTTTTGAAAAAGCAAAAAGGGAGGACTCTCATGTACGACTTTTATTATAACCACCTCAAAGAGACCTATAGAGACCGAGTAGGGTTACTTTATACCGATACGGACAGTCTACTCTTGAGCGTTGAGACGGACGATGTTTATGAAGATATACAAAAAGACAAAGACTTGTACGACCTGTCAAACTACCCCACCGATCACAACATCTATGACTCTAAAAACAAAAAGGTCATCGGTAAATTTAAAGACGAGTTTGGTGGAAAACCAGTCAGCGAATGTGTTTGCTTAAGACCAAAGATGTACTCGATTTTAACCTCTGACTCTAACCTTAAAAAAGCCAAAGGGGTCACCAAAGCAGTCACCGACAAAAAATTTAGTCACGAGCGTTATCTCGACTGTCTCAAAAAAAAAGAATCTCAGCTAGACACGATGACGTACATCAGATCAAAAAATCACGTCTTGCACACCATAACTCAAAACAAACTGTCGTTGAGTCCGTTAGACACAAAGCGGTATATACTCTCGAACGGAACGTCTACTCTAGCTTTTGGCCACTATAGGCTTGGAGGTAACTCGGTGTCCGGAGGCACAACCTGAAGCTCTTGACTAACGAAACTTCGATTGGGACCTTTCTTGAGATAATAAAGAGTGGGCTGGTTGTCTACTTTGATCGCGCGATCCAACCCAAAAACCTCGAGACTCCAAATAGGATCGGTCGCTCGCCTGCGTTCTCCCCCCTCTAACTCACCAGGTGCGTAAAGATATCAAAAAATATCGCCTTTTCTCACCAACTCTTTTTCTACACCTGGAGAAGAACTGATTTGACGAACTTGCGTTTCTTGCATGGCGAGCTTAGGAGTTAGTGGCTCGTAATCTTCCGTAGTTATCAATCTGGTGGTTTCGCCGTTTAACGCCTTAATCACGTCGGGTAATCTTTTAACCCAGAGTCGCGATCTCTCCGTCGGATTAACAATCTCTGCAGCGTATTGATGGCCAAACAATCTCTCTGCCAAAGTCCTGTTAAATCTTTCGACCACTGCCTGCGCTCTGTGGTTACCCGGTTCTCCCACTTGTATCGCGACTTTTTCTCTTCTAGTTGCTTTTTAAATTCACCTTGAAATTCTTTACCCGCGTCTACTTTTAAAACCTTTGGCCAAGTCAAAGGCGACCTAGCGTAAACTCGAGCTAAAGCGTCGACCGCTTGAGTACTCGTCTTGTTGGTCAAAGGTTCGGCCTCTTTAAAACGCGTGGCTACGTCCACGACCGTCATCGCGTACTTTTTTACCGACTTTATCGTAAGGTAAAAATAACAAGTCTATCTGGTGCATTTCGTTTGGCACAGCCATGGACTTGTTTAAACTCGTAGGTCGGGGTATATACGTAGGAGGTGGTAAATAAATTTGCCACAACGCTTGTTTTCTTAACCAATTTCTAGTTTCTTCTTTAGACGCGCCCGTTTTTTTAGCCAAGTTTACAACCGCGCCTTCACCCTTCCAATAACCGGTGGGGCTGTAATACACTTTTTAAAACTTTGTTTCCATTTTATTTAACTAAACAAACTTATAAACTAAAAAACCTACCAACGCCGTTCCTCCCAAAACAAACGCTAACTCGCCGGTCTTTTGATCTTCGCTAGGCGCGTAAAAATCAGCTAGAGTGGGTTCGTGCTGCAGGCTCACGGGTACTAGTGCGTTTGAGCGAGTAACCGAGTTGTATTCCCTAAGAGCCTCGTCTATACTTTCAAAAGTCCTTTGAGCCTTTGCTTGTTTTTTGAGTCGATCGTTTAACCAATCGAGATACTTTGTCCTCGCTCTTTCCCAATTGTTTGTTGCCGTTGCCAGTTTTTCTAAAGCCAAGTCGTGTCTCTTGCGCTCTTCGTCTTGTTTTTGTTGTTTCATGCTCGAAAATAAAAAGCTTGACCCCGTGAAAGCTAAAGCGTTAACTATTGCGCCTCCGATCATCATAGCGATGCTAGCCATATTTTAAAAGAAGTAAAGAAAAAATTACCTATAAAAATGGACTTAGATTTTAAGAGTCTAGAGATTGTAACGAACGCGGTTGACCGCGGTTCTTTTTTGGCTACTTTTCCAGATCTACTCGCCAACTATAAGTTACCCGTCGTTAAAACGGACGAGGTAATGAACAGATGGAAAACACAACCGATGACGTTTTATCAAAATCAACTTAATTTTGCCATTTGGTGTAGTACCACCGGAGCTGGTTTAGGGTGGGATCTACTTGATTCGACGGATCCTCTGGCGAGCGCCGTATACAGATTTCACGTTTATTTTACCGTTAGAAAAATAATGTCGTTTCTCAAATGTCCTATTTTAAACGATAACGTATTTAATGCCGTAAACAACAACGTAGATCGCGGGGCTTATATCGACGCGTGTAGATTTTATTCTACTAACCCTAAAAATACTTGGATACAGACGGTAGATCTCTACTCGGGTGGATTGGGACAGGCTTATGCTTGGGGTAAACCTTTGGGGGATTACGATACCACAGACTTGGGTATTAGTTACGGTAAATACGCGGGAGGAACTAAAATGGGGTTTGGTCCCTCACAACCTCCTGGAGGATCTGGACGTTACAGCTCTTTTACGGTGACTAATTTGACGCAAGACGACGCCGTTGGCTCGGCGTGGAAACGTTTTATAAACCAAGAGTCTCACTTTACCGACGTCGGAATAGAAAAAATAAACGAATCTATCAGGGCATATGTTTACGCTCTGCTGGGGGCCCAGGCTCAAACAAAAACTAGTATTCTGACTCCGGGTACGGGGCTCGATGCCCAAACCCAGTTTGTTAATATTGTCGAAGGTTTGATATCGTCTCCGACTGATCTAGAAGAATCTATAACCCAATTTCAAGATTCGCTGCAATACGCCAGGAGTTCGTTAAACTTTGTGTTGGCAAAAGGATTATATCTCGTGCCTTCGAACATGCAATTGAGGGTCGGAACCCACGAAGGATATAACAACAATATACAGATTGCGACCGCTGAGTTGACGTTGGGATTAAACTCAAAGATAAACTCGAGCGTACCAACACCTCTGCTAGACCCAACGCCACCGCCCGCGCCCACACCAACGTCCAAAAGCCCGGCTCAAACAAACGCGGTCGTTGACCAACGACCACCAACACCCTTCCCTACTCCCTTTCTTCAACGCTCTCAAACACCACCACCAACACACGCGCCTACACCCTTCCCTTCCCTCGAGCCACAGCAGAGAGATCCTCATGAGTATGAAAAAACTTCGTTGATTGTCGGTACTTTAGCCATAGTGGGTATAGGATACCTGCTTTTAGACTTGTGGTAAAAAAAAATATAAAAAAAAGCCTTCTGTAGCTAACAGAAGGCTTTTTTTTTTAGAGACGCTTTTGTAAATAAACAAAAATTAAAGTTCCGACTCCCACTATAAAGGCCCACACGTGTTCTCCCAACCATCCGACGGTTTTGCTCAATACGTTAAATATCCAACTCGCTATACCACCTAAAATTCCGGGCAAGGCGCCGAGCAGCTTGGAACCTAGTTTAGCGAGCACGTTTGACAGATGTTTTAGTTGCGACTGTATCCATTCTTTTACGTTGGTGGCGTTAGACGGTGGTGCGGGCGGTGCAGGTGAGGGCGCGAGCGCCGGTGCACCTACAGATAAAACGCTCTTTACTATCAAACCAATAGCCAAACTAAACGCCGTCAAAATGCTCGCGATGGTCACACCTTGTTCTCTAAACAACGTTCTAATTTTTTCTCTCAAGGTCGTGTCGCTATCTAAAACACTCGTAATCGTTTCTTTGATTCTGCTCATCTGACTTCTGAGTTTTTTTTCATTGTCAGACGCGGCTTCTAATCTATTCGATCTTTCGATTTTTAAGTCTACTAATCTATCTCTCATTTCTGCCGTGGAACCGTCGCTCACTGATTCGGCGAGTGCCGCTTCAGTCTGGGCTATCTCATCGTCGAGTTCTCCGAGACGCGCTAAATTCAGTTCTAAGTTGCCTCTCATAGTTTGAAGAGCTTTGTCTAAAGCTAAGAGCTCTCTGATGGGTAAGCCAGTTTCTCGTTCAATAGCTTCAACATCTCTGGTGGGTGGTACTAAAGTTTCGACAATTTCGCTTATATCATCTGCTGCTCCTGGAAGATTAGTCATCGGGATAGACTCCGTATTCTCTTCAAGTAGTTTTTCTTGTTTTTTACTAAGTGGGTTTCGTTTATAATCTTTAAAACCTAATTCATTTCTAATAAAATCTATACTAGATTTTTTTTGGATGGAACTTAATTTTAAAAATTTATCGGGGTTACCTTTGATCGATAATTGTACTTCCACTTCGTCGTTTTCAAAAAATAACGTGTTATTTTTTACTACAAATCTTTCCCATTTCTTAATCCCATATTGTTTTTGTCCATAACTTTCGTAGAAATGTTCAACTATTGGATTATTAATAAACAAACGTCTCCCTTGTTCTAAAACACCCGCCTGGGTTTGAGCTTGAGCTTGAGCATAGGCTGGATCTAACGCCGTTTCGTTGTCGAGAGAGACATCGTTGTAGTCTTCTAGATTGTTGTCTTCTTCCTTGTAGTCTTCTATAGGTTCAAAATCTCCACCTTCAGCCATTTATATAAACAAATTAAAGTTTTACGTTGAGTTTAAAATATTTGGTGGAAGTATATTTTGCGATACCAGCCAGGTTTTTACATACATCGATCCGCTTATCGTAGCCGTTAGTTTCGCTACATCTTCCACGCTCAACTTGTCGAGATCGGCTGGTTTGATCTTCAACAGTTTTTTACTAAACATGGTAAATCCCACGCTTAACATAGAGATTACGGCGGCGTGATAGAGATTGTTGACGATGCTATTAGTATCCATTTATTAAACGCCACAATTTTTTTTATTTTTTTTTATTTTTTTATTTCATTTCTACCCAATTGGAAGGTGTTGAAGGTGGTTTCTCCTTTGGACTCTCTTGGGCTTTTGGTTGAGGTTTTGGTGGTGAGACCCTCTGCCTCCATATATAGAGTCCTCCTAAAACTACAACAACCACCAGCGACAACGGCCCAATTGTCGCATACGAAGAAGAGGAGTAGTTTTTACGTCTATATTTTGCATCTTAGCAATTTGTTCTTTTCTCTTTTTGTTGTGTTCCGCTAATGCCTTGCCTTGTTTTACTCTACCGGGATTTTTAGTTTTAGTCGTCACCGTCTGTAGAGGGGTCTCTGGTTTCGAGCTCTCTAGTTGACTCATCTTTTATTATAGATAGAGAATTATTTTTGTTAATAACTAAAAGTTTAGACGTTATCAAGACACCTACTAACGGCGACAACAACATTCCGTAGTTGTAATAAACTTCGCAAAGTAAACTAGCTATCGAGCTAGATATAACAGGATCTTCCTCTAGATCTTTGGTGAGTGCGTCTTCCGAGTCTACTCGTAGACTGACACCTAGGGGTTTGATCATAGGTAGACTCGCACCTAACAATCTAGAGTAAATCCCCAGCACGCAGTTACCCAAACTAGTAATCATTTCTTTACCCAGTCGAGCCTCGTAATGGTTGTACATTTTGTCTTGTTTGTTTGCGTCTAGGTTTTCTATATCCCCCTGACTAAATTCTTTACCTAAATACTTTTTAGAATCACCAGCTGATACTACGCCCAACAATCTAGTTTTATGTTTTTCCGTTTGCCGATCCGGCGTGCTAGAGTCTAAAGTAGACAGCTCCATTTTTATAAGACGATATAATTTATTTTTTAGAGTAAAATATTCGTAAGATAAAATACACAAGGCCGACGCTATAATAAATTTGAGCGAAAGATCGATCATCACGAACATTTATTATAGCGAGATAAACTAACTGTTTAACTAGCTGTTCAACTAGCTGACAACTAGCTATACAAGTACTTTACAACTAGCTGGCAACTAGCTATGCAAGTACTTAACAACTAGCTGTTCAACAAATCTCAACTAGCTATATAAGTACTTAACAACTAGCTATACAACAAATCATCAACAAATTACAACTAGCTATGCAAGTACTTAACAACTAGCTGACAACTAGCTATACAACAAATCATCAACAAATCATCAACAAATTACAACTAGCTATGCAAGTACTTAACAACTAGCTGACAACTAACTCAACAAGTTCCATTTAGCCGGAGGATCCGTATGTAAAATCAATTTACTATAGGGAGTGTCTTTGAGATATTGTTTTATGTCTCGCCTTTTATTATCCGGCACCACATCATTTTCGTCGAGGCAATTATCAAAACTTTTTTTGTCTTTGCAATAAAAAATAGCGACCCATTGAGTCTGTTTGCGATAATCTTTTAAAACGCTGTTATATTTTTGAGTCAATAACCAACAGCTGTGGTTATCGTGTCTACCGCTAAATGCTAATTTAGATAACATGCACACACTACTACCGCCTTTAGAACCCTTTCGATATTTTATCGCTTGATAAGCGCTGCAGTCGTCGATTAAAAACAAAGTGTGCAATCCTTTAAGTCTATTTCTGTAAAAGTTTATGGCTTCGTTCATGTTCATATTTTCGGTGTCGGGGTCGCACGCATAAACGTTGGGATCGTTAAAAAACCAAGGTCTCTCGTGATACGTTTTGTTGTTTGACAGAGTCGGACATATGATTACCAAATATTCAAATTTGTTGGCGTATTCGTTTTCTAGCAAGTCTAACGCAAACTTTGTTTTACCAGAGTTTGTTCTTCCACATATTAAAGCGCAGTGCGGCGTCATCTTACTCATGTTGGCGTGTCTTTTATATAGACTAGTTATTATAGTTTTTTAAAAGTTGACGCTGCTCAAGCGACCTCCTTGGATGTTAAGTTGCGCGTCCATAACCAAAAAGACATAACACTTTAGAGCGCCCGCGGTTTGAGCTTCGCGTTCCATCAATATAGAGATTCCTCCGCTTATATCGCCGATTTGTTTACCCGATCCGTGATTTTTGTTGTCGTCCGTCGATCTCATATCCAACCAAAGTCCATATCTTCTCAAAAAATAATCGCCGATATCCATATCCGTCAACCCTAAATCTTTACATATACCAGCTCCTAGCTCGGTAGATGAGTCTCCAAAGAACTTGTTGATTTCCCCCCAGTGTTGATAGCTTTTGAGACCCGAACTATAGAGTTGATTAGGTTTTCCTTCTATCGTCACGCTAACGTTGTCTATCTTTGGGTTATAAAATAGTTCGGGGGTTTTCGTAGTCGAGTCTTTAAACAAAAACAGTATACCCTTGAGACTTTTAACCGCTACGTTTAAATTAAAGTTCCAAACGGTGTCTGATTTATTGATAGATCTTACTTCGTGTCTCTGAATCCTATCGAACAAAAACTGCGTCTTGTCTAGAAATTTTTGAGCTAAGCTTTGAGCTAAATATTTGTTGGAAACGATCTCGTATTCTAACGCCAAGTTGGAGATGCTATAACTCGCTTCGGCGTCGGTAGAATTTACGACTTTGGCGTAATCGTTAAAAGTAAGTTCGTAAGACAGTTGGTCGTTTAGAGCAGATGGATAAAACGGTTGATGATCCGTGAGCATTTCAAAGTCTAGAGGAATACAAAATCTGTTTCCAAAGGCATCCGCTATAACTTTGTCTTTTCCAGAGTTGGCACCGTCAACCGCGTTGTCGGCACCCACGCGCAGGCTCGATATGTTGACAATCTCGTTTCCAACATAGTGATCTTTGATGCCTTTGGGTAACCAAAGATCTTTAAAAATGTTATAAACGTCGGCGTCGGTCAAGTTTACGATCTCTCGACCACCGATACATATTCTTATTTGTTTTACGAGATTTCGTCCTAGATTTTTAAACAGACTTCGATTGGCGTCGCTGTCTGAGGTTAGATCGATATTAAAAGCTAGTTTTGTAGAACCGGGAACGATCACGTCGTCGGAGCTCAACGACGGAAACTTGACTATTAATTTGTCGTTAGCGTCGATCGTGCTAGGATTGTGAGTTACGACGACAGTCTGACGGTTGCCTTTTATACCCCGAGGATTTTTAAGGCGCCTGTGTGGATTCAGTTTGTTTCCATAAGTCGCGTTCATTTTTATATTAACGTTTTATTTTGTTACTTTTTTTAAATGCAGTCGCACACTTTTGTCATGACCGAAAAAGAACAGTCTTTTGAGCTACCTCAACCCATAGATAACGTCGAGGGTAACCGTCGCATTAAGTTAAGCAGCGTTATTTTAGACGTGGGTTTTTATAACATCGAGAAAACAGAGAGTATGTTGTATACTCAATATAATATTTTTGGTCATTCATCAGATAAACAACTTGATATCACACCTGGTCGATGGAATCTTTATTCTTTAAAAGATCGGTTTAAAGATAATATTAAACCTATGACCATTACTCCGATAAACGATAAACTATTTTATTTGTCATTAGTGACCTCTGGGTCTTACGTGCATATAAAACTACCGAGTAATCTAGCTAAAATTTTAGGTTTACCTAGAGGTTGGCTCACCAGCGGTGATTTAACTGAATTTGGAAAATTTAACATAAATCTTTACAACGCGGTCTTTTTACATTGTGAAGAACTGTCTACGCATTCAAATTTTGTTAACGGAAAACAAACTAATCTTTTGGAGAGTATACCTTTATCAGGCGATGCAGCTCGTTCAAACAATCCCCAAGATCCACTTTACGTCAAATACAACAATTCTCCAAAAGAGTTAGTAGCCGATAAAATAAACAGCCTCACGTTTTCGTTAAAAAACGGTCTTGGTGAGGTGTTAGATAATAGAGGTAAAGATATAATTTTAAACGTAAAAATATTTTAGTTACTTTTGTAAAATGCAGTCTCATACGTTCGTCATGACGGATAACGAGCAGACCTTTAAACTATCGCGACCTATAGATAACGTCGGGGGCGACCGTCGCATTAAGTTAAACAACTTTGTGTTAGACTTGGGTTTTTATAACCTAAAAAAAAGAGGGTGGATAATGTGGGAGAGTTTTACGGGTGATATCGCTGATCCGGCGTCAATTCAAAATATCGATCGTCAAAGATTTGATTTTTCTCCAGACAGGTGGACTTTTTATTCTTTTAAATATTTTTTGAGACATATCCCTCAAATATTAGCCATAGAGTTAATTTCTGATAAACTATTTTATATATCCACTCCTAAAAACAATCGCATAAAACTATCAAATAATCTATCTAAACTTTTAGGTTTACCCCGAGGTTGGCTCTATGGTGATAATAATTATTACGGAACATTTAACCTAAATCTTTACAGCGCGGTCTTTTTACATTGTGAAGAACTGTCTACGCATTCAAATTTTGTTAACGGAAAACAAACTATATATGGTGATGCCGCTCGTTCAAACAATCCCCAAGATCCAATTTACGTCAAATATAACAAGTGTTCAAAAGAGTTGGTAGCTGGCAAAATAAACAGCCTCACGTTTTCTTTGAAAAACGGTCTTGGTGAGGTGTTAGATAATAGAGATAAAGAGATAATTTTTAACGTAGAAATATTTTAGTTACTTTTGTAAAATGACGACTAATATTTATCCTGATCTAAAAAGTACCATCGAAGATGGTGCTAGTACGAGGGTGTTTCGATTGCAAAAGATCGAAGAAGTTCAAAAAGATATATTGACGCAACGAGAACAGCGAAGCGCGTTGTGTAAAAAATATGGTAAGTTCATTACGACATTGTCTACTACGGAAACGCTAGCCGAGATGGGTGGTGTGATTTGTGGGGGTTTGGGAATCGCGGCTATTAGCGGCGTCATTATATCACCCGTTGGTTTAGCGTTAGAGGGAGTAGACAATAGTTTTGGTTGCGCCGCATTTGTATTAAAATATTTTAGCAAACGATTGAGACATAAAGTTAAAAAACACGACGAGATTAGAGTCTTGGCTGAGGTTAAACTCAACAGCGTAAGAGATCTTATTTCTCAAGCTATAGAGGACGGTGATATATCCCACGAAGAGTACGCTTTGGTGTTAAAGGAATTGAGACAATTTAACGATATGAAAGAGGCTATTAGATCCGGCAGCAAGCTGTCAGAAAAGAAAGGTGAGAGCGATATGGAATCCGAGATAAAAAGACGCGTGGAAGAGTTGGTGACAAAGGGAAAAAAAGGTCTTATCTAAAAACTTTCAGCTTCGAAATAAATAAAAATTATTTTGATCAACCACCTCCTTATCCGTCGGCGCCTCCTTTAGAGTCGTTTTAGGTGAGGCGAGATTCTTTATAACTCGAATTTTATACTTAAAGACTTTTTGGTTTTAGGTTTTTGGTTTTTGGTTTTTGGTTTTTGGTTTTGTCACATATTTATGTGACAAAAGTTAAAAAATTGGGTGTGGTCTAGGATCGCTACATCCTATACTACTCTCTGCCAATTTCCGTAATGTATAATACTTATGGGAAATGATGCTTAAAATTTATCATTTTGGTGGCCATTTTGTTTTTCCTATTATCTAAATAAGTCATTATTGACAAATGAGTATGACATAAGTATTTGGTACACTTAGGTATTCTAGGAATTGAAAACATAAGATAGAAAGAAATGAGTAGAATACTATTTTTTTGTAATTCTAAGCTTCACAGCTGGCATTTATCCGCCATTTTGAATATGCAAATTAGCAACAATAAATACAATGGAAATATGCTAATTATGTCTAGACTCTATCTATGTTCATGTATGATCATCAGGAATGTGTTGACAATGGTCCTCGTGAATTATAAGCACGCCACTCTGCCAAAAATTCGTAATGTAGGCCCTATTATGAAATAATTCAATTTTACTGAAAATAGGCTATTTTGGCGGCCATTTTGTTTTTGGCCATATCTTAAATTGCTCAACACTGACATAGCTCCAGTTTTCAGTTTGGTCATCTGCAATACCTAAGGAAACATAATCCATCAAGAAAAAAACTTATTTCAACAAAACGAGGTGTAGCTCAGTGGCTGCCGGACTAGTTTTAGTTCAGAGAGATTTTCTTCAGCCCACGAACCCCCATGGAGTGTCTTCATAACGTAATATACGAAACGAATTGATGGACCTCCTATTATCCCTCTTTTGTTCGTGCTTTAAATGATTCGGAAGGCCCTAGGCTTTTCTTATGAATCAGAATCAAGGACCTTTTCGAAATAGGGGATCCTATAGCCCTCTAATGTTACACGTCCCCTATTTCAATCAAAACGAACTCACGCATAACTACACACCCCATTTTTCCCCTCGCACCTGTAGCACCCTGTTGCCAGGGATTTTCCTACCACTCCATAGCGGCTCAGACTTGCCACTATAAAGTACCTTGTCTTGCCGCCTTCATAGTAAAGTTAGAGCTCAGTCTAAACCTAGCCCACCAATTGACATTCCAGCTGACCAGATCGACTGAAAGTACATAAATCCTGGGTTATAGAGAGAATAGATCAAATTCAGAGCGCGCGCCCCTCTGCAACGGCCCTGCGCCATCGCGCGCATGTTACATTCTGAGCGCTTTCTATCGACAGTTTACATGTATACATTATGTTCTTGGCACTCGTGGGTTCTTGATGTAAAGTGGTTTTATGATCAACACTTGACCTTAAACCTTTAATAATAAAAAATGAACTACTTCGTTCACAATGGCGTACCCCCATTATTTATGTAAATGATTATCACCGGTAACCTTCGTTTACAATTTTGTTTGGCTAAAACCAACTCATTTTAGTACTTTACAAAATTTAGCTGATAAAAGTGTTATGCCGCAATATAATCCTTTTATTAAGATAATTTGAAAATCCATTTTATGTTTTGGACCCAAACATACCGTGGTGGCAACTTTGTAAAGGTAACTCACGCTACATTTTGCCTAGCAAAGGTTCAACAGCCAGAAAATAGGTAATCGAAATAACTATTTGTTATAGAATATGAATAGTTTTCCCGAAGACCTCCTCTTAGCAAAAACATATGTATGCGGGGCCTGCATTTGTTTTCTCCAAGCATTACAAAACTATTTTCCATAGGCGCAGCACGTACTTAAACGAATGATCTAAAATCCTTTTCGATTTTGACGCTCAGTTGGCAATTGCTGCGATGCTCGCGTTTATTAGACAGCATAAATTGTGTACTTTCAGTCATACTCTTCCAAGGAGTTTACCACAATGTGATATAAATCGCCAGACCCCGAAAATTGGCTTGTCTGACATGCACATACAATTTGCGAATAGGAAATCGTTCCCACAACATAGGTTCACCCGCCGGGCTGCGAATTTTTTTTTCCCAAACAGATTTGCAAAATTTCATGAATTATTCAGTAGTTTGGATGAGAAGTTATGTTTATTCATCGGAATAAAACATGACGTCACGGCATTGTTGTTATTAGTTACCTATTTACAATAAATCACTTTAAAGAACAGCTGTTGTCGAGCTGCTATACGTAGTGTAGTGGATAGTGGGATTGGCTATGGATCAAAGATCCCGGGTTCGAATCCTGGTGTAGTAGGTCACCTCGTTTTTCCTAGTCAAATTGATATCTTTAGAGTATTTTTAATTTAAGGGGAAAAGGAGACCTAGAACCTAAGTGTTGTACAGCGATCAACGCAACTACTGAATAATTCATGAAATTGTGCAAACCTGTTTGGGAAAAAAAAATTCGCCGCCGGCGGGCTACACCCCCATATATTTCGCAAATAATTGGTTAATCATTTTGCAGATCAGACGAGCATAATTTTCACAGGCATCACTTTTACAGATTTATTTGTGAACCAAGCGTTACATTCCTTATTATAATTTTAACCCTTTGCACTCAGCCCCGCGCTACATCTGACTTATAAGTCCCTTAAAAGCTCATGGGGTTCCAAATAATTCCCCAAAATATAGCCCTATTTGTAAGCTTTCCAATGATACATAACTATATGGGATTTGTACACTGTAAATGATATTTGTATATACAAACTAGCAACACGTACAAAATCTTCGAAAACAGGCCTGAGTTTAAAGGGTTAAGGCATTTGCCAACTATAGGCCTTTCCCAGACACCGTTTTCCAGGTAATATTTACAAACCTCGGGGCCCGACCCCGCCAAGAAACTATGCTTGAGCCTGACCTGTACCTTATGTTGCTCATTGTTACACTCTGCCAAGACTATAGTCATCTAGAGCAACCAAATCCTGCAAGTGGAACCACAACTGAAAATAAATTGATATAATCTTCTTAGGCCTATACAGTTACGTTTACTGTACATTTTTCCATCGTATAAATGTACATGCCCATTGCCCTTTCCACCAACACCCCCTGGGACACTCCACCCTTGCGTCCAATCCCCGACCAACATCCACCTCTTGGCCAAACCCACCGCACAGACCACCGTCCAAATGTTCCAAATACACTTTCCCATACCAGTCAAGGTCTGATCGCCTGGGCTGTGCCAAACATAAAATAATTTCAGGGGCTAACTACTGAGATGCTCCTTTTTTAGGCCTATATTCACTCTGAAACCTTGGGAGACCCAGGGCAAAGCTTGACCCCTCTATCGCTCCAAGGACCTCCTCCATCTTGTTAGTGCCTCTGATGATGAAGCTTCTGCTTCACTATGACCCAAGCCACACCATAGCCGTCACATGTCCTGTGCATATGGGAATAAATCAAAAGGAAACATGAGATACATAAACGGTGCTGCGTTCATCAAACCACAGAGGGATAAATCCATCTATATAACCTTGTCAATCCTACCCCTTGCTACCAGCACTTACAGTTACACGTATGTTTATGGCGTATTGCCATTACAGTCACCAGTGATAATATTTTAACTCAGAAAAGGTCTGACATGTCCTTTTATAGGACTACAAGTTTCTCTCTGAGATAAACAACTCGATCTGAATTTAGACAAGTCTGGAAAAACAACCCCACATCTGGTAGTCACTGGCTATACCTACGGACTCACTTGCCGCATCTGATAAGAAACATCCCCTAGTGCCCATGGTGATTCACTAACCTAATTGCATAAGTTGGCGCTACAGTGGTCTAAGAGCTTTACAACTTCTTTAATATAGGCCTTTCCACAGCTATTCTCCGAAAATCTACCTAAAAGTTTACCAAATTAATTATTTCGATCAGCCCGATTGGGGATTAAGTTTTCTTTTTGTTTATGCACAATTGTCACGAAGATGAACGTAAATCATATTTTGTAAAGAACAAACTAATAATTGTGAAACAAAGAATAACAACCATTTGACCCTATACTTATAACCCGGAAGGGTTTACTGAGACTGCTGGCTCTAACTGCCATAGGCCTTACTTCCTTAAATCTCAGATTTTTCAGGAACGCCGAACATGCGTAGCCTAGCCGTACCATACTGCGCAAAAGCTACAACAAATTCCAATCACGGCGACGCTAAGGGAATACAAATAAAATGTACATGTACATGCTTTGCATTTTGAAAGCCACCTTACATCCTCTTCGTTTTAGACCATCCTTACATTACCCATATTATTAGGTACTCTGATAACTGGACTGGTATTTTGCATTACTAATGAGTGCTACTATATGAACCATGATAAAACCCGGTCTGATACAAGCCTACTGATACTAAATAAATAAATTATCCATATCCACATACCTTTGACAATACCCACGCCTTCATGAAAATCCCGCAGGAATGCGATGCCATCTTCTACTAGCAGTTAAATTTCGCGCCGTGCATGCTTGAGCGCGTGCTATTATCCAAAGCACAATAGCTTTGTACAATAGCTTTGTACAATACAAAGACTGCGTACCCTACTCAATGTGCCACGCCCGTCGCGCTGATGACCCTGTCACTACATCAACGCACGTACACGCATAGAGGAATTCCTACATAACAGTCATGGTATAATGAAAACACACAAAATGATATTAAAAGAACGAATTTCGAACTTGCTAAAATTCTTATTACGATGCTTTCGCAGCCTAAAAACCATTATCAAATTTCACATTAACAAAATGACATGGCTGCCCTATAAAATTGTACCTCCTTACCAGTGCCATATTGGACCAACGGCAATAATTTAGATATCTCCTACCTCGTTTCCTAAAACGAACACCAATCCAGGCTCTATGTACCTCCATCGGAATCGCAAACCTGGCCCAATTTCCAACCATAGAATCGAGCTCTTCCCTTCCGGCACCCGTTATCGCAGTCCGACTTAACAAGTGGCTGGCCAACCAGCCGGGTATGGGTGGGCACGGATAGGAACGTACGTGGATACCCAAAACTCCACTAGCGCAAGCAATATACGTCATGCTCGTAGTGCAAAGATTTACCAAGTGACTGTGGATCCTCCGCCCGCAACGTCGCCGCGATGCAAATAGTAGGACCGCAGTGTAGTATATCCACTGTTTAGACTGCATAGTTGCTGCATATATAATGAGGTGCACACAGTTCTTGGAAGACACCATACCTTAGTACAGGGAGGCAGGAAGTCTGCCACAAGTGTTTATTGCCCTGCAGAGATTTCTTTTGTCCAGTGTTTATTAGGGGAGTTGTGACCTTAGCCAGCAGTGTCTTATTAGACTGGCACACTAGTCCTTAATTCAGTTTGTGATGCAGCATATACCGGTATTACTCATATATTTCTCTTTTTATACTTAATTAGGAGTGCCATCTGCATATTTGTTTAGCAGAATATTTAGTTACATGTATGTTATTTCTCTATAATCCCGTTCTTATAGCATTAATTCATTTTCCTAAGTTAGTTTCTTTATGGATCCTTGGGTTACAATGATGAGTGGACTGATTTAAGTCTATGGTTTGCCGAGTCCATTGTGATATGTGTTGAGGTCATTGCACACTTGCTTTAGTTATTTCCTCTTTTTTGTCTTTGCAAGTTAAAGCATTCATACGGAGCCCCTAAAGGGACATGAAAAATTAAAAAAAAAAAATATATATCTCGTGCGCACGACATATTATCTCGTGCGCACGACATATTATCTCGTGCGCACGACATATTATCTCGTGCGCACGACATATTATCTCGTGCGCACGACATATTATCTCGTGCGCACGACATATTATCTCGTGCGCACGACATAATATCTCGTGCGCACGACATATTATCTCGTGCGCACGACATATTATCTCGTGCGCACGACATAATATCTCGTGCGCACGACATATTATCTCGTGCGCACGACATAATTCAGGATTCTTGGAAGCAGCTCGTCGTCGCGCCGCCATTGTTATCACACACGTGAAACACACAGCACAGACAACAAGGTAAGATTGGAAAGACAACTGTTTAAAGAAGCCTGTATTAATCACCGTGTACTGTGTAAGGTTTTGCCATGCATATTTTTGAGTAAGTTAATGTACTTGTTCTGTGTTTATTTTCTTTAACATTGTACTTGAAGTTGTAGTCCAGTGTAGTCAATGATTAGATGGAGTTCTCCGACTAGTGTAGTGCAGTGCGGTGCATACAGCAGAGTAGAGGGGGCCTGGCGACGCTATAGCATGGTATACGAGGCCACTCTGCCTGCCCTGAATTACAGGCCGGGAGTTGCGACTAATTTTAATCGCTTTTGTTTGTTTTGGCCTGCTTTCACTTTAAATAGAGCTTCACAAAGAGACTATAATCTCAGTTGTAAAGACAGGGTTCGACCATAACGCTGGTCCGCTAGCTAAATTCTAGTCAAAACTCCGATGTTATTAATTTGTTCCTTGTTTTTACTGAATTGTAAAAATATTTGGCATTTCAACCTACCACTTGGCAGGAGGGAGGGGGGGGGGGGGGGCGGGTTGTTCATTTCCTTTGGCCCCCTTTCCAAAAAGTAAGGGTACATATACCCCATTCTCATCTCTGATTTACACTTGGAATACAGGTACCAGTGGTCTTAGTATTAGTGGTCTTGCTCTGCATTTTATTAATGTTTAAAAAGGTGAAAAGAAAATAAGCAGTCTATCAGCGAGACATTTCTTTTATTTCAATGACTTGATGTTTAACTGTATTAGTTTGTTGTTAATCGCTGTGTAATCATCTTTTGATGAGTAAGAGCGCTCTATAAATGCATCTATTGTATTGTTTTTTACAGATAGAAATTTCCACATTGGAGAACACCATGTTATGCTCCCCGACCTTCTCGTCTTTGCCACTGGTGCATCCCAAATCCCTTCACTTGACTTCGATGAAGACCCATCATTGGAGTTTATGCATGACCCACAAGAGGGAAATAATGGCCATTTCATCTCCCTATACCTCATAGCAAGGACCTGCACGAACCTCATCAAGCTGCCAGTCATACACAAGAAGTTTGATGACTTCAGAAGGTACATGCTCGAGGGCATCGTCTGCGCCAAGGGGTTTGGACGGTACTAAGCAGATGTGGCTTATGTATGTTGGACTGATCCTTTAACTCCACACTTCATTAAAGTTTTCATATATTTATCAAGATTTTTAGATCGTTCTGAAATTTTTTAATTGTTAAAAAGTGTTCATATCTTTTTCATATTTGGTGCTAAAATGTATATTTAGTCTTGCTTGCCGAATCGCATTGCCACCATATTCAAGATAATACCGACAACCTAGTCACAACTCTGTGATAGTCACAGAGAATGTATGATGGGTGTCCACAACCTAAAGGTTCCAGTTATAAGTATGTGACCAAGATGTTAATTTGAGTCGTTTAATTAGGTAGAGAACAGACACGGCCTTCTGTGATCTTTGATGTGTAGTAGATTTATTATGGAATTATGAAGATAGAGAAATATACAAAGTCATGTTGAAAGAATACTTCAGGAATTTGAATGATGCGCGGCGGGAAGGCGAAGCCCGCCGCTTACGGTGTGAAATGTGGCAATATTTACATAATCCTGAATATTTTTTTAGTGACGCAGAAATAAATGATAAATGAAGTTTAAAGGGTTTGGGTACTTTTTGTAACACAAAACACAATGTCCACAGATTTAAATTAAACCTACACGGTTTGAAGATAATGATGGTAGAAAGCTTCCCTTAAAATATTACTTGCTGAGGTGCTGTAGTTTTTGAAAAATTTGTAAAATAATGTCACCAAAACCTTTTTGTCATTGAGAAATGAAAGTGTGTACACTCATATTAACCAAGTATTTAATACCAGTACGTTTCTACATAAACATAATTTTCGTCTCACCGAGACGAAATTATTTTGTGACATTGTTTTACTCATTTCTTAAAAACTACAGCACCTCAGCAAGTAATATTTTAAGGGAAGTTTCTACCACCATTGTCTTCCAAGTTTAATGTTAATCTGTGGACATTGTGTCCTACAAAAAGTACCCAAACCCTTTAAAGGGGGGTAATTTATACCACTCACAATTACATACATTATTTTTCTCAAAAAGAAAGAACTATCAGTCAACACATTGTCGATCATCTGCATGCTTGTACAGTGTATTTTGGCTTTGATATTGATGGATTGTCAAATCACAAAGGGTGCCATCGTTGTCATTCTGTGATGTTACAGCCAGCACGAGCTTGCGCACATGCAGTACCAGTAACTGAGTGTTTTCCCATATAGCCACAGGCCCTTTAAGTGATACAAACAGTAGATACGTCAATTGGGTAAATCACTCTCAAAAACAAAACCGAAACAGACCACAAGAAAACGATAAAGTATTCGTAAATATTTGTTTGTTGGGCAATAATTTGCAAAAGTTTGTTCAAGTGTTATTAAAAGTGTGACACTTTGTTTTAAAGTATTAAACGTTATACACTTTAAAGTCTTTGTGGTCCTATAATTTATTTGTTGACAATAAAACAATTGAGTAAGCTCAAAAAGGAAACTCTACTGCCGTGCTGATTATACTTCCTGCAAATCAAGTTGCGCAGAGTCCAATAAAAAAGGGTAAAAACCAGCAACAATAACAACTTTTGAGAAAACCAATTAAACGTGTTTTCAATAACACGTGTCTGCAATACTGCTGTAATTTTTCCTCCGGACCAGACCAGCTTCCTTTAAAATCCTTTTCAAGTGCCGTAAAGTTACGATAACACCATGATCTACTGCCAATATTCGGACAATATCCCTGTAGAGCATTCCCATGTTGAAGTACACCTTGATGATCTCATTTCTGTCTTCAGCATCCATCTGTAGAGACAAAAACCAGTACAGAGAGAGAGAGAGTAAAATTACTACAAAGTGTAGCAGTGACACAACCCCCTTGTTTTGTTTGGTTTAATTTTCCCTTTTTGCAAGAAGAAACAAAATGTTTTTGTTAAGGCAGCAAAAAAGTGTATTGTCAGTGAAGTAGTACAAAAACATTCTGAATCGCATCAATTTTATTCAACACAAGCAAATAAACCAATTATTCTCACAGAAAAAACCCAATTGAATATCGTTTTGATATTTGGCACAGTTTAACCACTGCATAAGGACACTCAAAGTATCTGGGTGCCTTACCAACAAATATTAAATAACTCTGGGTGCCTTACCCCAAAATAGTAAGGACTAAAAATTCCTTAGGAGAGGACTGCCCCCCAAAAAAACTAGGCATGATCCTTTTCTCATTTTAAAACACTGTACACTATGTAGTACAATGGTGTACACTATGCACAACATGTGCGTGTGCTTACTTACTTTACTACGCTTTGCCTATTGCCAAGTCAATATATGCAAAATTTCACTCTTTTCATAGCCTCTGAAATTCCTGTATCACTAAACACATTCTTTACAAATGAGATTAGTCTCTTTGTGAAGCTCTACTTAAAGTGAAAGCAGGCCAAAACAAACGATTAAAAATAGTCGCAACTCTCGGGGGGCCTGTAAAATCTGGGCAGGCACAGTGGCCTCGTATACCGTGCTATAGCGTCGCCAGGCCCCCTCTACTCTGCTGCACGCATCGCACTGCACTACACATACTACACTAGTCGGAGAACTCCATCTAATCATTGACTACACTGGACTACAACTTCAAGTACAATTTTAAAGAAAATAAACACAGAACAAGTACATTACACTATCATTACACTTGTTATTCACTATCATTTAATCATCCTTTTCTTGTTTTGTTTTTCTTGTTTTAATTTAAAGTTATAATTCCTGTAAAGATTTAATATTTATCGAGATTTTATTTGTTTGAATGTTACCATTCGAGTAAGGATTGACATGCTTTCGAGTCACAGTGTTTAATTATACTTTTGTCAATCCTGGCCAGCTGGAATTGGATTGTTTTTGTTTAGTTAAATCTGTTTATTTTGTGAATTGTTTGTTGTATGTTGCTATTGGCCGAATAAATAATAATAATAATAATAATTAACTTACTCAAAACTATGTCTGACAAAACCTTACACAGTACACGGTGATTAATACAGGCTTCTTTAAACAGTTGTCTTTCCAATCTTACCTTGTGTTATGTCTGTGCTGTGTGTTTCACGTGTGTGATAACAATGGCGGCGTGACGACGGGCTGCTTCCAAAAATCCCGAATTATGTCGTGCGCACGAGATAATATGTCGTGCGCACGAGATAATATGTCGTGCGCACGAGATAATATGTCGTGCGCACGAGATAATATGTCGTGCGCACGAGATAATATGTCGTGCGCACGAGATAATATGTCGTGCGCACGAGATAATATGTCGTGCGCACGAGATAATATGTCGTGCGCACGAGATAATATGTCGTGCGCACGAGATATTTTTTTATTTTTTTTATTTTTCATGTCCCTTTAGGGGCTCCGTACATTCACATGCCTTGTGTTAATTCATTTTTGGAATTTAACTTGACTTTACTGTTAGAAGCAAATTGTGTTATTGAATTAGATTTATCTCTATTAATTGCATTAGATTCTTTGAGGATTAGTATTTGTTTCTTTTTATAATTTACTTTGCTGGATTGGTATTTCCTAAAGCATTGTATTTATATGGAATTCTATTTTGTATCTTTCCAGGGTTTTTCACTTTTAAGATGCAGTCACCAATAAAGAACTAGACACAGTAAATGTACACCATCCTTGTCGTGTCACATTTTCCAGTGTCACATATACTAATATCGCTTAAACCCCTGCGGACGTTTGCCCAGATCCGTGGTTATTAGCGCAAAAAACCATGCGCCCAATCAGAACCTTTGTTACAAACAGACCAAGGCCATTTCCCAAACCCTAGCTTTGGATCCGTCTGTGGCTACAGCCTATTGCTAAACTGTATGAATGAAGCCCGAGACGAAGACAAAGCTGGGGTTCGAAAAACAGCCAAAGGCATGCGAATCAACACGCTTTTCTATTGGTCCTTTCGCTTGGAGGTGTTCTCACAAATGTTCATCCTTCTGTGCCCTCCATCCAAGGGACAGAGTTCTTGTGGCCAATAAGTCTCAGTGGGGAAAAGCGAAGCTGAAAGACAGATGGGAGGCAGCCCCGTATGTTGTGATTAGAAAACTGCAGGGTATTCCATCGTACGTGGTTCAACAGGCTGGCACATCAACTGTGAGGACACTACACCGTGATATGCTGATGCTGTGTCCGTTCCGATGTGACGCCTTCCGAAGCCTCCAGTTCTGGAGGAGATGACTCCCCAAATGTTGTGGAAGCAACTGTTTGGAAGAGGGACCTGATGTAGCTCTACCTCGCTCCCGAGCCTCGGGCGGACCATTCTGTCCACCGACAACAGGAGGTGTAATTACCCAGAGGGGACATACAGGAGTTGGCCCAGTGCTTCCGAGGTTCGCGGCAGCAGCATTGACGAGAGTTCTGGACTAGGATACGGGAGAGGTGCTCCTCACCTCGATACCACCAGTGGTCAAGGCTTTGTGACACCAGACAGGAACACAGCAGTATCTCTGGCGGAGGACTCCTCTTCTTCAGAAGATGAACTACCTTGGCGTCGCCCCTGTCGGTTGATTAGGCCCCCTGATCGTTTCGGAGATTGGTAGTAGTTCCGCATTATTGAGGACAACAATGGTTTAAAATGGTGGAGAGTGTAGAAAGGAAAATTCCATAATGTTCTGTTTTAAATACATTTAGTAAGCTAACTTTCCTACCCTCCCTGGAAAATGATTTTCTAGTACATTGACCCCCTGATAAACTGTTGATGACCTAAATCTGTTGTGCAATGGTCCCAATAAATGTATTACATTTTGTATTCTGCATTGCATTGTGATGGCCCCAATAAATGTATTACATTTCCATGTGCTCTACACTGCACACTGGGCCTGGGAGAGAGACACATTTTGCAGACCGGCAGCAAACATTGTATCAGCTAATATTTGAGCTCTGTACTCAGTTTTATCTCCATTCTGCCTATTAGTTTTGGTCTGCTCCTTCTTTGGTGAGTTTAACTTTATTTTATAGATCTAGGAGGACATTTTATTGTACAAATGTGATTGATTTTCTCTCTCATTTTTGTGACTAATCCCTGTAGACACCCCCCCCCCCCCCCCCAAGTATAATGATTATAGACACAGTCCCTTGAATTTTCACTTTGCATTGTCGTTAGAAACTACACGTATTTGCTCACAGAAATTGTTTAACAAAGTTTAGACCTAATTGCTGTATACAGTTAGTGAAATACTGAATGTTCTTTATTTGAATATCTTGTGAATGTGTTTTAGATTTGTTAAGAGTTGAGATTTGGTTTGCTTGAAATAAGGTACAAAATTCTGAATTTGCAAATCTTTTTTTTAAAAGATACATGTTTGCACTGGTATTCCCCCACGTGTAGTTGCCCTGGACATATGGTTATTTCTGCTAATGATAGAGTTTGTGTTTCAGACTTGGTCAGTTTAGCTCGCTTTTATTGTTCATACCTTTAAGACATGAGTTGCTTAGTTTAATTTACATGTAATTTAACTGCTTGAATATTTGCGGAACAAAATGAGGCTGTTCTTGTTTTAATGACACAACATTAAAAGTTTGTTTCACAAGATTTAATAATTGTACTTGCAGAGTCGAGTGACTTCAAGAAACAAGTCAGTTTATTTGTAGAGATAGCCTATTACGTTAAAATGTTAAACTGTAATTTCTCTTGTATAACCTTTCTTGTCGCTTATTCATATTTTATTTTCATTTCTTCAGTTATGCAGGTTGTTAAAGTTGTGTACTTAATTCGCAAACCTCCTATATATATCGCGGTGGTCTTTCCGGGTTTTTTTAGTCCATTTTTCTTGTATTAAGAAAAAAAGTTGTTTTTCTTTGTCAATTAGATCTACGGTAATTTCTTTTTAAGTTTAGAAAGTTCTGAAAAGTGCGGTTCATTTTGTAGCACGTTTTGTCTACTCTTTTGGTCTCAATCTCAAAGTTTGTATCATCAGTTTCTTGTGGTTTTTATCGATTTTGTAATAGGGTTTCGGCTTGGTCATCACTTTATTAATTCTATTTTGTTTCGGTCTTGAAGTTTCGTAAATAAATTTCCTGTTTCTTTGTTTTGGAATCTATGTTTTGGTCTATTAACTAAATTCCTCGCGACCATTCCTTTCAAAGATCCCATGTTTAGAGAAGTTATAATTAGTTTTAGGCGAGTTCCCCCACTGTGTCGTTTTTCCTGGTTACACAAACATATGATGATAATTGACATTTGGCGGCCATTTTCGAGACCATCTTGGACACCATCTTGGTTTTAAATACTTATAGGTTTTGAATCCTTTCGATAATTATTTTATTATATTTCTTGTGCTTTAAAACATATGTTTAGACGTTTAATTTGTATTTATAACTCGTTTGGTTGCAAGGTTAGCTGATACATTGAGTAGAACGTATGAAAGTGATGATTGAGAAATCAAGAAGTCTGTATTTCAGAAGCTGGACAGAGATTGGGGTCCTCATACTTGCGATAGGTTTGCTAGCGGACATGAAAACAGCCAGAGTGCGACTGCAAAAGATTCAATTCAAGATATACGTTGAGCATAGACGCATGTATTCAACCACGGGACAGAGATGTCAATTAAGGGGGTTCCGCCACCGAGACTTATTTGCAAGACCATTGAGAAAATGGAGCTAGTGAAGGAATACCCTTGTGGAGGTCGGCGCCATTTTGGCCCAAAGTTCATGGAGGACAAAGTTTTAAAGTCTTTGTCAAGGATTATAGAGAATTCGGTGAAGAAATAACGGAGAAAGCTAGAGGAAATAACGGAATGTTTGGTAGGAAGGGACACTTTAGGATGATTGCGTTGAAAGTAACATTCTAGACTATTTATGTTTCAGATTTAGGACTCAGAGACGCAGTCCTACAAGACGTGGCGTCTACCGGAACCACTTCCGAGCACCTGTGTTCACTGGCGGAGAGCCAGTCACCTGCTGCAGTCTAGGAGCGACGGGACTGTATCCAAGCACTACGGGGCTTTCAGAAGATGGAAGTCTTGTATCACAGCTGAGGGAGGTCAGGCCTTACCAGTAGAACCAGTGCATGTCGCTGTGTACATAACACATATGATAGATTCTAGTAATTCTGCAGGAGTAAATCGGTCTGCAGTTTATAGAATCAAAGGTCAGGGGATTAGCAGACCCTACTGAAAACCATTATGTCAAGAATTTGCTAGAAACGACCAAAAGGCATAACAGCACCCCAGTTCATAAAACAGACATAAAGAGCAGTTAATTGTATTGTGCGAAAGATATTCGCTGTCACAAGTTCTCTAAGTTTTAAGAGATTTGGGCATTATTTAGAAAAAGTTTTGCGGGATTCATGAGATTTAACGAAGTCGGCGCAATAGTAAAGTATTTGCATCGCTGCTTTGTTCGGACTCCAGAGTCCACATTCGATCTTAGGTATGGGTAGAAGGATTCTTCGCTCCGAACTTAGACCCCCAATCCAATCCACTATTCTCTCTTCCTCTACCCCACAACCCCCATCTCATCCCATATCTCATCCCATTTCTCAGCCCTAATCTTACCCGTGATTATCCTCGGGATACACAGCCTTTGCCACCAATAGTTTTTGTATCGATTTGTCTACCAGTTAATGGTCTTGATGTGTTGTTCCCTGCCGACAGGATTCTCTAGCCGCTAACCCTCAAATGAGGACAAGCCCATGTTTTGCAGGTACCATCCTTGTTTGCACACTACCGCAAGGCGTTTGGCAACTTTTACTATTCCTCATAGAGCCGTCTCAAGCTGCCTTACCTTTGTGCATTGTACCTTTTCTCATTGTTCCCTTACTGCTGTAGCCGACCAATTCTTAATTTCGCTTTGTCACACGGTGTCGCCTCATCAGCCCTTGGCATGTTGCAAAATAGTGAAGGCCTGGACTACCCCGAGATGGATTGTAGCATCTTGACCATTCTTACAATGCACATAGTTTGTCTTCGTCTCGACGACATATATACATGCTGAAATCTGAGCTGCCTAAAACGACCTCTCGTCTTGCCCGTCAGCAAATTTCGAGTGAAAACCGCTTTCTCACCGAGCCCATCCATCGGCGAAATTTGGCCGCCGTCCATTATACCTCCAGGTTGCTTCAAATTAAAGGACATCCTCATCCCAGTCGACCAGCGCTATCCGAATTCCCTCAAATGCTAAATGATATGTTGTACCATATAAATTGGACTTGTGTAAATTTAAACTAGAGCATCATAAATAAATCAACCCCAACCGAATACAAGTAGATCCATTTCAAATTCCGCTGCGCCGACTACTCCCTCTATCTATTAGATCGATGAGAAATCTGAGATCACCTCTAGGTATCATCATTCAGAGTAATCTGAGCTGGAACAGTCAGACCCGACATGCAGCATTCAAAGCTACCCGCATCTTGAACTTCCTCATGCGAAACTTCTACCCAGCCTCAAAAGGCTGCCAAGGAGAAGTTGTACACTGCCTTAGTTAGACCAAACCTTGAGTAGGGGTTTCCCGCTTTGTCTGTGGTGATTTCTCAAGAAGAAGTAGCGTCTCAAAAAATGCTGGCAAACTAATGCTGGTTATAACTGTAAGATAGAAGGAAAGCGAACCAACTCACCTACATATACAAAATCCTCCACAACATATTGTTAAAATTAAACCTACCGTCCTGAAACCAAAACTTTACTTGACTGCGCAGGGGGAACAACGAACAAATCAATGAAATCACAGCCAACACTAACATTTACCTTTAGTCCTTTCTTCCCAAAATTGTGAGAAAGTGGAACAAGCAACAAAAGGAAACAAGCAACAAAAGGAAACAAGCAAAATGCAGCATACTGTGGCGGGAACTCCCCAGGCCAACCTAAGGCTGTTAGGATAAGTCGGACACCTATTAAACCGACGGCAATCTTCCCAACCCCAGGCTCTTCCCTATACGAGAGATCACTCAGAGCAACCTAAAGGCTAAGGGTGCAGGTCCGTTTTGGTGGACATATACCACCGATTATGATGATGGCGATTACTCTCTGTTAATTACACAATAAACCTGTGAACAAAGACACCTTATTGTCGGTATAGGCCTACAAAGATCAACAATGATGATTTATTCTCAACAATCAATACAATGTACGATAATTACGATTCAATTGGGGCTGTTTCATTTCCTGAGTTCTTAATTACTGGGGAGGAAAACCTACTGCTTACAGCAGCAACGCGCAACCGCATCAACAATGTGCAACGCCATGCGCAACGCGCGACAGCATCAACAATGTGCAACGCCATGCGCAACGCCCAACTACGTAATGTCCAACAGCATACGCAGTGCACAACAGCATACGCAGTGTACTGCAGCATACGCAATGTACTACCGCATACGCAATGTACTACAGCATATACAATGCACTATAGCGTACATAATGTATTATAGCATATACAATGCACCACATCATATACAATGCACTAGTGGTGTGCGCAATGTACGTACAACTCAGAACACAAGTCGTGAACCTACATGTACTTTCCTTTTTTTCCGGTGGCGCGGCACTCCACCAACTAACCATGAACACGCATTACGTACCACCCAGGTAAACACATACACCATGTAAAAACACCTACATGTACATGTACTTACACCTATAGGCTTTGTTACACAATCTCGTGCATTCACGCAGCGAGTCACTGAGCGGTAAGCTCCGCCCAGCCAGCGCGCGCAACTACAGGTCACGTACGCCCTGGGTTACATTTCATTCACAAGGTTATAATTACAATAGCATAACAGCACTAAGTCATTGCACTTTCCGTCACAATGCCATTAACTTTGGGAGCACCAAGCTTCGACGGCACCAGCCTCACTGGACTGCTGGGCAGAATCTCCGTGTTATTTCGTTCCAAACAATACTCACAATCTCCAATACTTTCCAGATGTCCCTTCTTCATCGTAACCCCTTCAATTGGTGCGCCAGACGAGGCCATTGTTTTGAAGAGTACCCAATGATGTGCTTTCACTTCTGATGTGCCAAAGTTCTAAACCTGACTTGCATCCTTCCAGTGCTTGCTACAGCACTCTCCCACTTCAATGCATCATGGTCCTTCCTGCAAAGTATTCTTATGCAAATCGGTTAGCTCAGCTAAACATTTAAAATATATCTACTGATGCATGCTAGCCCCAAAGTATTCAAAATCACGATTTACCTCCTCCTGATGATTGATTAGCCGACAGTGGCCTTGATATTTATCTCCTGATAATGCGCTTTGCCTAACTCATTTTGCGGCCTGCTTCCTTTATTTACGGTACTCATTCCCCAATTATTATTGTTAGTCCCATTTCCCCGAGAGGTTTTATTATCTCATTGCTATAACCGGGGTTTATCCCCTCATTTGTTGTTTGCTTTATTTCTTAAACTTCACTGTTATTTGCAAGACAAAACCGTGGACATCAAAATTCATCGATTGGGCCACGCCCGCCATAGTGAGTGTCTTGTAGCGTGACGTGGGCATGGCCAAACACTTGCACAGTGCAATTTTAACCTTCGTGTAATTTCATACAAGCAGGTAACTAAAACCTTGAAGTGCTCAAATGTTTCCTTTCCTCTTTATTAACAGTGATGGGGGTCGCATTTACAAACGAAAAACCCCAACCATTACTAAAACCAAGTGGGTATAATTTGCCTACAAGTGAAATACGTTAACTCAACCCAAGTGCAGAAAATCACGCTAAGGCGAAGAATCCTGCCGGAAGCATAGCGACCAATTGGTCAGACGTCAAAATCATGCAATGCGAGTTGTCGACCTCCCGAGAATCTGTGGCCACTGAATCGGCCTATCTAGCTTACATTTAAGGGGAATACAGAATACACATAAATAACCCCGTGCTATTTAAACTAGGGCTGTTGCCCCCATTGTCATGCCTCTCTGTTTTATTAGGCAATATCTACAACCTACAAGCGTCAAACCTTATACGTTTTAGATCCAATTTACCATAAATACCCGCTTCATTATTCATTTCATCTTTCTTGACTATTTTATGTTGGTATTGCCTCGTTCCTGTTTTGTCTTATATTGTAACAACCTTGACTTCCTATTGCTGTCTAAGTAATATTCATAACCCTTTGCTTGCCCTTGTTTGTTGCTTTGTTGCTTTATTACATTATTACATTATCCTACTTTCTGCACAAGCATATTGTTCGTTTGTTGCCATTCGTGGCCGAATAACTAATACAACATATAAAACATAACAGATACCTTTACCTGCCTTCTTAATTCACTGGGGCTATTCCCCTTTTTATAAATACATTATTACAAATTGGGCCTTTCCCAACCTCTGCCTTGTGCCTTCGCCAACATCAATATCTGGGGCTCTTCCCCACATCGATCTCTGGGGCTTTTCCCCACATCGATCTCTGGGGCTTTTTCCCCACATCGATCTCTGGGGCTTTTCCCCACATCGATCTCTGGGGCTCTTCCCCGCATTTTTTTCGGGGGCCTTTCCCCCACCTTTATGCCTTGGGCCTTTCCCCACATCAATGTCTGGTTTTGTCCACATTAAACTCTGGGTTTTTGTCTCACATTATTCTCTGGCTTTTCCCCACATCTATACATCTACACATTCTATACATATCTCCCTGGTGCCTTTCCCCACATTAACATCCGAGCCTTTTCCTCACATTAAAATCTAGGTTTTTCCTTACATTTAATTCCTTGCTTTTTCCCATTTCTCTGGGGCCTTTCCCCATCTCAACCTGGGGCCTTTCCCCACATCTATTTCTGTGGATTTTTCCCCGCATCGATCTCCGGGGCTTTTCCCAACATCGATCTCCGGGGCTTTTTTCCACATCGATCTCTAGGGCCTCCCCCCACACCCATCAATAGCCTTTCGCCTCAATTTATATCTTTGTATATGGGGCTTTCTATTTCATGCCTATCAACGGTGCTTTTGACCATTCATGTCTACAAATCAGGTTTTCCACCTGTCAAAAATAAACATCAATGTCTGTTGTTTTTCCCACATTAAACTCTGGGTTTTGCCTCACATTAATCTCCGGCTTTTCCCCACATCTATTTCTGGAGGTTTTCTATACATATCTCCCTATACATATCTCACATTAAAATCTATAGGGCTTTTCCCCATTTCTCAGTGGCCTTTCCCCACCCCTCAGCCTGGGGCCTTTCCCCACATCTATTTCTGGGGATTTTTCCCCACATCGATCTCTGGGGATTTTTTCCCGCATCGATCTCCGGCGCTTTTCCCGACATCGATCTCCGGGGCTTCTCCCCACATCGATCTCCGGGGCTTCTCCCCACATCGATCTCCGGGGCTTTTCCCCACATCGTTCTCTAGGGCCTTCCCCCACACCCATCTATAGCCTTTCGCCTCAATTTATATATTTGTATATTGGGCTTTCTATTTCATGCCTATCAACGGTGCTTTTGACCATTCATGTCTACAAATCAGGTTTTCCACCTTCGGCTTTTCCCCACATCTATTTCTGGAGGTTTTCTATACATATCTCCCTGGGGCCTTTACCCACATTAATATCCGAGGCTTTTTCTCACATTAAAATCTAGGTTTTTCCTTACATTTAACTATAGGGCTTTTCCCCATTTCTCTGGGGCCTTTCCCCACCCCTCAGCCTGGGGCCTTTCCCCACATCTATTTCTGGGGATTTTTCCCCACATCGATCTCTGGGGATTTTTCCCCGCATCGATCTCCGGGGCTTTTCCCCACATCGATCTCCGGGGCTTTTCCCCACATCGATCTCTGGGGCTTTTCCCCACATCGATCTCTGGGGCTTTTCCCCACATCGATCTCTGGGGCTTTACCCACATCGATCTCCGGGGCTTTTCCCCACATCGATCTCTAGGGCCTTCCCCCACACCCATCTATAGCCTTTCGCCTCAATTTATATATTTGTATATGGGGCTTTCTATTTCATGCCTATCAACGGTGCTTTTGACCATTCATGTCTACAAATCAGGTTTTCCACCTGTCAAAAATAAAAATAATTTGTTGTTGCTCTCCACCTCTTTTCCATGAATGGGGCTTTTCACCTCTTTTCCATGAATGGGGCTTTTCACCTCTTTTCCATGAATGGGGCTTTTCACCTCTTTTCCATGAATGGGGCTTTTCACCTCTTTTCCATGAATGGGGCTTTTCACCTCTTTTCCATGAATGGGGCTTTTCACCTCTTTTCCATGAATGGGGCTTTTCACCTCTTTTCCATGAATGGGGCTTTTCACCTCTTTTCCATGAATGGGGCTTTTCACCTCTTTTCCATGAATGGGGCTTTTCACCTCTTTTCCATGAATGGGGCTTTTCACCTCTTTTCCATGAATGGGGCTTTTCACCTCTTTTCCATGAATGGGGCTTTTCACCTCTTTTCCATGAATGGGGCTTTTCACCTCTTTTCCATGAATGGGGCTTTTCACCTCTTTTCCATGAATGGGGCTTTTCACCTCTTTTCCATGAATGGGGCTTTTCACCTCTTTTCCATGAATGGGGCTTTTCACCTCTTTTCCATGAATGGGGCTTTTCACCTCTTTTCCATGAATGGGGCTTTTCACCTCTTTTCCATGAATGGGGCTTTTCACCTCTTTTCCATGAATGGGGCTTTTCACCTCTTTTCCATGAATGGGGCTTTTCACCTCTTTTCCATGAATGGGGCTTTTCACCTCTTTTCCATGAATGGGGCTTTTCACCTCTTTTCCATGAATGGGGCTTTTCACCTCTTTTCCATGAATGGGGCTTTTCACCTCTTTTCCATGAATGGGGCTTTTCACCTCTTTTCCATGAATGGGGCTTTTCACCTCTTTTCCATGAATGGGGCTTTTCACCTCTTTTCCATGAATGGGGCTTTTCACCTCTTTTCCATGAATGGGGCTTTTCACCTCTTTTCCATGAATGGGGCTTTTCACCTCCTTTCCATGAATGGGGCTTTTCACCTCCTTTCCATGAATGGGGCTTTTCACCTCCTTTCCATGAATGGGGCTTTTCACCTCCTTTCCATGAATGGGGCTTTTCACCTCCTTTCCATGAATGGGGCTTTTCACCTCCTTTCTATGAATGGGGCTTTTCACCTCATCTCTATGAATGGGGCTTTTTACCTCATTTCTATGAATGGGGCTTTTTACCTCATTTCTATGATTGGGAATTTTTACCTCATTTCTATGAATGGGGCTTTTTACCTCATTTCTATGAATGGGGCTTTTTACCTCATTTCTATGAATGGGGCTTTTTACCTCATTTCTATGAATGGGGCTTTTTACCTCATTTCTATGAATGGGGCTTTTTACCTCATTTCTATGAATGGGGCTTTTTACCTCATTTCTTATAAATGTTTTTTTTACCTCATTTGTATGAATGGCTTTTCACCTCATTTTGTATGAATGACTTTTCATCTCATTTTGTATAAACGGGGCGTTTCACTTCATTTTTATGAATGGCTTTTTATGTCATTTTGTATAAACGGGGCTTTTCCCTGTCTATACCATGGTTACCTAAAGCATCCCCCAAAAATCTAAACAGAATTTTGGAGAAACCACAACACTCCGGAAAACACTAAACACCACAAAAGAAGGGGGAGGGGTTACCTCTGTTCCATCTGTTCCATCTCTTGCTTACCATGAAACTTGTTAGAGAAAACAATAAAACCAACCGCAAAACTTGCCAGCCCTCTTATCTATTTTACACCCTAGTCCAAACACACATCCCCATGGGGTATGTTACACTGCTCATGCCAAAACACTGCCCTGCCTATGTACACGTGCATTACCTGTACATGTACACATTATGTACCGCATATCTTGGATTAGCAGCAGTATCGCCTAACAGGAGTCAGTTAAAGACATAGGAATTCACAAGATAAGATTCACAGTTAGAAGTTCTTGACATCGGGCTTAAATTGAACTACTTCGTCCACACTGACGTACCTAAATTATTTAGGCAAATGCTTATCACCGGTAACCTTTGTTTAGCATTTTGCATCTTGACATGCGCATCTACTGCATAATATCAACTGTAAGATTTTTTATTTATTTATTTATTTATTTTCCCAACAGTTTAACTGCAGCAAATTTGTTCGGCTTAAACCGACTCATTCCAAACATGCCTTAGTTGATAAAAGTATTATGCAGTAATATAATCCTTTATTAGGGTCAACAAAACATTATTTCCGATTTTGGAAACAAACATACCATGGTGGCAACTTTCGTTAAGGTAAACTCACGCAACAGTTTGTGCACTAAGGATTAGCAAGGTTTAACAGCCAGAAAATATTCAATCGAAATAACTCTTTGTTTAGGATATGACTAGTCTTCCTGAAGACCTTATTTTAGCCAAAACATTTGTATGCGGGGCCTGTGTTTGTTTCCTCCCACCATTTCACTACTATTTCCCATATCATATAGGTACAGCACGTCTACTCCAGCAAAAGATCAAAAACCCCTTCCGATTTTGACGCTCAGTGTCCATTGCTGTAATGCTTGCCGTTTATTAGACAGCAACAATTGTCCACTTTCAGTAATACTCTTCCAAGGAATTGACCACAATGTCATATAAATCGCCAGACTCCGAAATTTGTTGTCTGATATGCACATACAATTTGTAAATAGAAAATTGTTCCCAGATACTAGGTTGCAGTCCATTCACAGACATCACTTTCACATATTTCGTTGTGAGCCAAGCGTTACATTTATCATTATCACTTTAAGGGCATTTACCAACTATTTACCAGACACCATTTTCTGGGTAATATTTGCCAACATCGGGGCGCCCAACACCGCCGAGAGACCACACTTGAGTCTGACCCTTATCTTCTGTTCATTGTTACACTCTGCCAAGACTATGGTCATCTAGAGCAACCAAATCCTGCAAGTGCAACCACAACTGAAAATTAACATATTCTCCTATAGACCTATACAGTTGCCTTTTACTGTACATGTTCCCATCGTACATGCCTACTGTACTTTCCACCAACACCGTTTGGGAACTTCCTCTCACCAAGATATACTACCTTTGTGTCTAATCCTTGATTAATATCTATATCTTGGCTAAACTTACTCTATACAATATTGTTTAACATCAACGCATGAGGAGGCATGGTTGTTCCCGGTCCACAATTGCGAATTTTTTCCAATCTCGCTTGGAATACATTGAGCCACATGCTTCAAAAGAGTGAATATAATTCAACGGATGGAATGTGCTATTGCAAGGCAGCGCAAATGCGGCCTCTGTCTTCAGTTAAAATATTGAACTTTGTTTGCAACCGATAGCCAAACGCATTAATTCACCGTTTCCGAGTCTATTTCTTCGGTGAATTTTGGCTATCATGAACGGAATGTTAAAGTAAATATGCACGTATACTTCACCACCCTCTCATTCCTGTTTGCAGGTTAACACGATACAACTTGCCTCGTAAGGAACAACGCGTGGTTCTAAACCCATCTCATGCCCTGTGGCTTTGCCGTGGGGCTTCGCCGCCTTGTACATACACACTCCCATAACAATCTGATAACCATAACAATCCCATAACAAAGGTCTGATCGCCTGGGCTGTGCCAAACATAAACCAATTTCAGGGACTAACTATAAATACCCTTTCTAGGGGCCTATTATCACTCCTAAACCTTGGAGACCCAGGGCAAAGCTTTACCCCTCTATCGCTCCAAGGACCTCCTCCATTGTTTTAGTGCCTCTGGTAATGAAGATTCTGCTTCACCAGACCCCTGCCATACCAGTCATCACATGTCCTGTACATATGGGATTAAATCAAGAGAAACGTGAAATACATAAACGGTGCTGTGTCTGTTAAATCACAGAGGGATAAATCCATCGTTCTAACCTTGTCCATCCTACCTCTTGCTACCAGCATACACATATTAATGGTGAACTGCCTTTACAGTCACCAGTGATAATATTTTAAAATTCAGAAAAGGTCTGACATATATGTCCTTATATAGGACTACAAGGTTTTCCTCTGAGATAAACCACTCATTCTGAATTTAGACAAAGTTTGGAAAAAACAACCCCTCATCTGGTAGTCACTTGGCTACCTACGGACTCATTCGCCGCATCTGATATGAAACATCCGCTAATGCCCATGAAGTTCCACTAACATAATTGCATAAGCTGGCGCTACGGTGGCCTAAGAGCTTGAAAATGTTCTATATGCCTTTTCACAGCTATTCTCCGCAAATCTGCCCAAAGGTTTGCCAAATTCATTATTTCGATCAAACTATTGGGGATCAAGCTTCCTTTTATGCACAATTGTCACGAAGATATGAACGTGAATCATATTTTGTAAAGAACAAATCAATAACTGTGAAACAAAGGAGAACAAACATTTAATCATATACCCATAACCAGGAAGGGTTTACTAAACCTGCTGGGTTTAACTGCCGTAGGCCTTACTTCCTCAAATCTCAGAATTGTCAGGAACGCCGAACATACGTAATAGCCGTACTATACTGTGCCAAAGCTACCACTAATATACTCACGGCGACGCTAAGGATTACAAATAAAATGTACATGTACATGCTTTGCATTTTGAAAGCCACCTTACGTCTTCTTCATTTTAGACACCCTTGCATTACTCATAGATTTGGTATACTCTGATAACCGGACCGGCATTTTCTTTACTAAAGAGTAATAAGAACCATGATAAAACCCGGTCCGACATAGGTGTAACCAAGTGGTACTATTGTAACATTTATTTTATTAGGAAACAGCACTACAGAATGAGAAGACCCAGTGAGCAACCATGCAGAATTGAATAGAGAATTTTTATTTTAATAGAATATTCCAAAATATATTTGTTGTAGATCTATACAAAAATAGTTAAATTGAGGTACATGTACAGATTTAGCGTCACTTAAACAGTATCTAAACGACAGTCAATTATAATGGTAATTGACTCTAAGTGACCTCAAGAACCCAGTGGCAGTCGGAGTCCCAAGATGGAATCAACTGAAATGAAACGGGAGCAAGTACACTGTATTAAGTTAAATGTACATAAACATGTTTCTTTACATGTGTAATCTATTCTACAGCTGTTATCACCTTGCTGCAGAGAATAAATTATAATTCATGCAAGAGCAAAAATATTATGTTTTCAAATCTTTGGCCAAGATACATTGCTACTGCTATTTCACGAGTAAATTTTAACGAGCACAATTTTGTGTACCTAATTAAATGAAAGCAGGGAAATAAATTTTACCAAGACATGCTCTTACTTCAACTGACAAATTACATGTCAGTGACAGTACAATTGCATTATTAGAAACGACTCACGACAACGTACGACTGTTTAATATGTACAACAAAACTATTAACAGATATTCATAAAAATATAGTAACAAGTGTAACCTGAAATGCATAAGGTGCTTTACCACACCTAATCCGCTTTTCTACACATAAAGGAAATGCAAATATTCTCACGTACATGTTCAAATGTGTACCCTCTACCGTACAAGATGTACATGTATCATTCATATTGTTTTGTTGTTTATTTTTACATGGAAAGACATTATAAAATACCGATATAAACAAAAATAAAGTTGAAACATACCATGCAGCCTTCCACGATCCGTGCCACTCCTGATGCCAACAAGCCAGCACCAACACTCGGGACGTTACGAGTGTAAATTTAAATACACATGCGGTTTCACAACCAGCAGTGCAAAACAATATTCACAACGAGTGTGAATACACAATGTATATTGCAATTTGCAATGCAGGCAAAATAGCCAGTGTATTTTGAAGTGCTCTTCACGGAGTTCGGAGCTGCTCTGCCTAAACTTGTGCATTTCTATCACAAGGCTTGTGCCTGGCCAACGCATGATGTTACGCAAGTGCTGCTAAAAAAATGGAAGACAAACAATAACGCTAAATTTACGTGACAAAACGTGGATGGCATTCGCAATGCGGCTTGCATCGCGCACATGTGCAAATTTGCATAGCGCTGTAAGGAATGTATTTACAAACACAAATTTATAAAGAGCGCTATCGCCAGAGGGCGCACTATCACAGAGTTAAATGGGATACTCAAAGAGAATGGAATGTATTATATACAGGAGCGCTATCGCCAGCGGGCGCACTAACACAAGGTTGAATGGGCTAGGACATGAGGATCGAATTTAATCGATACCGGAATGTTGTGTAAAAGTGTTTTCAAATAAGGATGAAGGAAGTGGTCGTTGAGGGACCCGTTGACCGCAAGAGAAATAGGTCGACTGGTCACACTGGCCTACTTATAAATAACCAAATTCCCATATCCACATACCTTTGGACAATACCCACGCCTTCGTGAAAATTCCGCAGGAATGCGAGGCCATCTTCTTCTCGCAGTGTCGTGTCGTGCATGCTTGAGCGCGTGCTATTATCCAAAGTACAATATAGCTTTGTGCAATAGCGTTGTACAATAGCTTTGTACAATACAAAGACTGCGTACGCCTACCTAATGTACCACGCCCGTCGCGCTGACCCTGTCAGCCTCAGTACGTACGTATATACATTGAGGAATTCCTACATGGTATATGTGAAAACACACAAATGGTATTCAAAAGAACGAATTTTGAACAAGAACTTGTCCTTTGTCACTTGAGATGGCGGACACGTATCGGTCCGTTTTCTCAGAAATCTTCTTGATTTATAATGCCAATATATTGAAATTAACATACAATCGCAACTGTTATTATTTTGCGAGGTCAAATAATCGAAAATACTAGTAAGACAGGTACTTTTAAGGTGTACTTTATGGCAAAAATATCCTCTGATTGCCGGCTATGGAATAATAATGTTTAAGCGCCTTGCATCAAACAAAATTAATACTGTATTTATAAACCTAGATTCATTGACACAGTTAATTGGTTCTGTAAAGATTCTTTTACATATCCGTCCTTAGACCTTTCTGAGCGCCATCTACCATGTTTTTTCAACAACCTGTCTGGCACACCCACAGCAGCAGCTGATGTGGCTCCACCTGAACGTAGGCTATGCAGACAAAACTTTGTTGGGTCTACTCACACCTCCTTCAGAGCTTCTTTGAAAATCTGTCTGCACCTGGAGTACGAGAGCTGACCTTTTCTTAACTTATGAGCTTTGATAGATTTTATATACACAACTGGTCTGAATAAAAATCCTTCCGTAAACTCTGTGATCTTAGCCAAATCCACATATTTCAATAACATGTTTACCGGGCAAATGGCAGATCCCGTCTTGGCAATGTAAACCCAAGAACCTTTGTCAATCCAAACTTATCAACAATTTTTCTTAAAAGTTCTGAAGTAACAGGGTCTTTCTTGCATATAGGCTTGGCGGACAGACGCTTTAAACCTTCCAAAATTAAACGTAAGAATTTCTATCACATGGATTTTCTGCAACATTTGGATTGCAATCATGATGCCACTTAATACTGTAGAATATTCCTTCTATTCTCGAAAATGGTGCGTTTTCTTTAAATAATTCCATAAAAACCTTGCTACATCTTCTGATTTTGCTGGAAGAGCCAAGACCTTGTTTTCCACACACCAATGCTGCCAGGTGGCAAAGCATCTCTCATATTTGAGTACTGTCTTAGGTGCCCTCGAAACTTTCAGAACCTCTTGTAGTAAGTGCGTGTGGCTTCTTTCTCTGTTGATTAAAAATCACCTGAATTAATAACGTTATTGAACTACAGAACACAGGATTCTGATATAGACCACAAGATGACAACATTAATCACATGTTATGATGTCCAACAAACTTATCAATTAACGGTTTACTGACCGTACACAATTGGTCTGCATCTCGGCCACAGTCAAGCGACAATTACGTTCAGGCCAATGTCAAGCGACGTCTGTGAGAGCTACCAAGCGGAATTACTACTCTCCATAGGGCCACATCATGTGAACACTCTAAATGAGCCAAGCGGCTTTGCCAGCCATGACTGGCGAGCATCAATGCTGTTTTAATTATCAGACGTGTTAACCTTGCAGTCTGATACACAAAACTGCGCTTGTCATTCTGGTACTGCCAAAAATGGACTCTGTGTTCTTTCCTTGAACAAATATGTTTACTGGATCACTGAATCTCAACACTTTAACAACCAAAGTTGTATAGAGGCTAGAGTCTGAGAACAAAACAGGGCCAAAATAATGCAGAAGGCCAATCAGAAACCACTAATGTCCCTCTAGCTTTACATGCTTTTATATGCTCCAATGCATTGCATACGAGATTAATTGGAGGCACTAACCAATTATTATCCTTGCTCCAATCAACACTGAAGTCATCAACGTGACTGGAATTGGGCATCCAGTATTTCGAGTTGAATATAGGCAGTTTTGTGTTGTACTCGTTAGCGAACCGATCTACTGAGTGTGGACCCCATAAATTGTCGATAAATTGGAAGAATTCCTGCGACACGCCTCAATCATCCAAATCATCCTGTCTACTGAGATAATCTGCCTCCGCGTTATCGTGTGTTGGAATCCATTCAACTTTCAAGTTTATTTGGTTAAGACTACAAAAATAAAACTCTAAACTGATTTCCTGTAATTCTTTAACCATGCTCCCTTTGGTTATTACGGCTACAACTCCTTTGTTATATGTATGCAATTTTACAGTTTTTTCTTTTAGAACTGGAGCAAACGCTCCGATTGCTAGGGACGCCCCTTTCAACTCACGCCAAGTGGAACTTTTCGCTCTCTCCTCTTGAGACCAGTTTTGCTGAAACTCGATTTTCTGTGAAGCGATGGACCATGCTCCACATCCCGACTGACTTGCGTCAGTATAAACAAGAACCTGCGGAATAGAGTATTCAAACAGTAACCGTTTATTCAGGTTATTCAAATCTGATTTCCAGAAAAATAGTTCTTCAATCACTTTGCTGTCGCTGTTAAGAGAAAACTCATAATCCCAATGGTTTTGTTTGGCAATTTGCATGTGCAAATATCTGGATTTCAGTTCAGCTATGTACCCTATAACACATGAACAAGATATTATTTTACCGGCAACGGAAGCTAGTTTTCTTGCGGTTACTTTAGGTAAACCACTAATTAAAGTTTCCAGCGATACCAACGTATCGACAAGTCTTCTATCTGTGACTTGAATAGAGCCTTCTACTGAATTCCATGTCAGTCCCAACCAATCCAATTGTTGAGTTGGTCTCCATATAGATTTGTCCTTGTTAGGAACCAACCCAGCGGCGAGTAAGTCAGCCTTTACTAAGCTAGCTGTCAAATCACACTTATGCCTGGGGTCTTCTCTTCCCCATTCATCGTCTAAATATACAACAATATACATACCTCTGGATCTCCAGAAGGCTACCAATGGTCTTAAAATCTTAGTAAATACATAAGGAGCTGTAGTCAGACCAAAAGGTAAAACATTGAACTTAAAGTATCTTGTAACACCACCAAAAATCCCACGCAAAACCTAAATACTTAGTGTGGTCGGAAAATATGTCAACGTGGTGGTAAGCAGACTTCAGATCAAACGAAAACATGAAATCATATTGTCTGTAATATCTCAATGCTTCCTTGTGATCTTCAAACTTAATCTTTTCTTTCCAAACGAACTGATTAACATATCTCAGATCAAGAATCAATCTTTTCT
Organism: Crossaster papposus; assembly: GCA_037893245.1. Taxonomy (NCBI): domain Eukaryota; kingdom Metazoa; phylum Echinodermata; class Asteroidea; order Velatida; family Solasteridae; genus Crossaster; species Crossaster papposus. The sequence goes on along the minus strand of JBAIAA010000049.1, from coordinate 2,097,648 downwards.
TGCCAGAACTTTGTATTGCGACAGTCAATGGGTTTACAATATAAGGAGGTGAATCTAACTCTGAAATAAGATGCTTACTCTTGAGTTCCAATATGGCCTCTGAAACGAATTCAGAATGGAAGATCGCCGATTGATTGTTCTTGGAGTATGACAACGGAGGCGTGCTAATAAATGGAATTTTATAACCAGTTTTAATAATGTCCAACACCTCGGAATAAGCATTTATACTCTCCCAAAACGTTATGGAATCTTTAAACGTCCCACAACAATGGGTTCTGCAGATCCTTGTTCATAATCAAAATAATTATCCGAATATAACTTATCATACCCTATTTCGGTGTGTTCAGTTGAAGGCACATGGCTTCCCGTGGCTCTTGCACATTTACTATGGCCTCCAGCTCGTCACTCATATATTCATCCACAGCTCCCCAGCCTAAACAAAACTTCACGTGAAATTCTTGAATCCATGTAAAATACCATGCGTGCTTCAATTCAACAAGTAGGCCATATAATACGATTGAATTCAGAATGAAAACAATAGGTAAAACCAATACTTCTGCAGATCCTTGTTCATAATCAAAATAATTATCCGAATATAACTTATCATACCCTATTTCGGTGTGTTCAGTTGAAGGCACATGGCTTCCCGTGGCTCTTGCACATTTACTATGGCCTCCAGCTCGTCACTCATATATTCATCCACAGCTCCCCAGCCTAAACAAAACTTCACGTGAAATTCTTGAATCCATGTAAAATACCATGCGTGCTTCAATTCAACAAGTAGGCCATATAATACGATTGAATTCAGAATGAAAACAATAGGTAAAACCAATACTTATAAATACGTGTACAGTGTGATACTGGCGTCATGCATGCCTGCATATCCAACAAGCATAATGCAGAATCAATGACAATGGCTACCAACCAGGGAAGAGATATTAAATGTAATGGAACAGCGGTTAAAACGCTACCTCCGGTACTGTACCACATGTAAATCAACTGAACTTATTGACAAAATGCTATTAAGTTATTTGATTTGTACCGGATCAAACAATACGAACCTGCCACGGATTTATCCGCAAGGCGAATTAACTTGTTTCTCTTTTGTAGATCTGTAACTGCCTCTGATAGGTTTTCTTCTGCGGATGCTAGAGAGCCTTCCTTTAACAGCTTCTGTGCAGCTCCTATGATTTGAACTATTTTTTCGTTAAATTCAAACTGGGTACGATTACCTTTAATCGGAATTGCATCTCACTAGCCCTTTATAAGGACTGCACTTGCAAGAGAGCTTTCTCGTTTTCCTGTTTTCGTTCTGCTATAACCTTGTCAAAGTGGGATTGGAAACCACCAAGAGCCTCCGATACACCTGCCTTCACTATTGCTGAGACATCCTTAGCAGTAAGGACCGAGGCAGGTTGAGAAGGTTGGAAATAAGGCCTCTCGGTGTCAGATAGTTGAGCACCATCAGAAAAAGACATTGTAGCGAACGAGAGACGAACTAAATTTGACGTCCGATGTAGTTGCGCTGAAAACGATCAATGACTGCCACACCCTTACCGTGTGCACTGTAGCTCATCTCTCTTACGTAATATGCAAATATTACAGGCTCCTTAGCTCGCGATAGAAAATGTAATTATACGCACTCAACACTATTGGGTGCGTTCGATTAGCTTACCCGGGGGAGTTAGGGTTAACACTCGGGGGTGGCACGAGGGGAAGCTAATCGAACGCACTTGTGTTTTCCACTAAATGTTCTGCATGGTTGTATTTTTTAGTTGCATGCATTTCAAATACAATTCTACAACAACAAAAAACCTACAAAATAAATGAAAAATCGGAATATTTTGCAACAAAATATTTACCTTTCCGCCATCTTTACGCCGCCCTAGACGTCGTCGACTCGACTACGCATGCGTGTGACGTCATTCAACCAGAGACCCTGCTACGGGAGCAGGGTTTCTGCCTAGCCACGAGTACACGTCAGAGCTAAAAGAACGGCGCGGGGCTTACCCGGGGCGCCCCGGGTGAGCTAAACGAACGCACCCATTGTAACCTAACCCATCCCCCCTTGAAACCTAAAAGGGATTCCTGAGATTCCGGGAACACAATGGTCAACACAAAAGAGGGGGGGGGGTTTTCTCTGCCACATATCGTGCTCCATATGCTTATCCCTATACCCTATACATAGTCCACACTATTGTTACCTAACACATCTCCCTTGAAATCTAAAAGGAATTCCTAAGATACCGGGAACACAATGGTCAACACAAAAAAGGGGGGTTTTCTCTGCCACATTTCGTGCTTCATAATTGTGTTCTTGAGTTACTCCCTTTTATATGAAAGTTTTACATTTCTAAAGACGAGTTGTATTTTCAGAAGAAATCGTCCCACGTACGCCAAGTGATTATTATTTACATAGACGTACCATTTGAAAAGACTCACAATCCTTTAGGTACCGTATTTTACTTTACATTTGTATACACGACGTATCATTTGAAAAGACTCACAATCTTTTAGGTACGTTTTTTACTTTACATTTGTATAGAAGACGTATCATTTGAAAAGACCCCCAATCCTTTAGGTGCGTCTTTTACTTTACATTTGTATACACGACGTATCATTTGAAAAGACTCACAATCCTTTAGGTACGTCTTTTACTTTACATTTGTATACACGACGTATCATTTGAAAAGACTCACAATCCTTTAGGAACGTCTTTTACTTTACATTTGTATATACGACGTATCATTTGAAAAGACTCACAATCCTTCAGGCACGTCTTTTACTTTACATTTGTATACACGACGTATCATTTGAAAAAACCTCACAATCCTTTAGGAACGTCTTTTACTTTACATTTGCATACACGACGTATCATTTGAAAAGACTCACAATCCTTCAGGCACGTCTTTTACTTTACATTTGTATACACGACGTATCATTTGAAAAGACTCACAATCTTTTAGGCAAGTCTTTTACTTTACATTTGTATACACGACGTATCATTTGAAAAGACTCACAATCCTTTAGGCACGTCTTTTACTTTACATTTGTATACACGACGTATCATTTGAAAAGACTCACAATCTTTTAGGTAAGTCTTTTACTTTACATTTGTATACACGACGTATCATTTAAAAAGACTCACAATCCTTCAGGCAAGTCTTTTACTTTACATTTGTATAGACGACGTATCATTCGAAAAGACTCACAATCCTTTAGGTACGTATTTTACTTTACATTTGTATAGACGACGTATAATTTGAAAAAGACTCACAATCCTTTAGGTACGTCTTTTAGTCAGGTAGCTTAATGTTATATTAAGGGATTACCGTTACCAGGCGGATAAAAGCACCATGTTTGGCAAGAAGACCCCCTTGGGCCTAGTAATTAGTGTTAGCCTAGGAGGCCTCCGAAGTTTTGTAAACATATGCCCAATTTGCATAAATTGTAAATACCTGTTGTATAACATTTTGTACACATATTGGGGTATTTTTTCAAAGATTTTATTTGTTGAAAAGTATGTTTTGATGAATCTACTTATATATTTTTACTTCAATAACATTTTCAGAAATGACTGAAAATTTTTGAGAACATAGTAACGATACACAATGGCTAATTATTATATCCTAAAGTTGCGCGCATTTACCTTGTTTCCATACAATGTATATCATCAAGTAGTCTTGCCAAACTTCAGTCTTGATGAGCTTTAAAATCACCCTTATTAAACCCTTATGGAAAATCATATGAACAATGATAACATTTTTATATTTAGCCCAGCAAACAAAAACAGGCACAAATGAGATTGCAGTAAATTGGGCTAAAATATCGGTGGAGGGTTTCCTAACGTGGGAGACTTAAACAAGTTCAAGGAAATCCCCCAAATAAGAGTATTATTGCTTATAATTATGTCAAATGGTTTCTTACACATAATTTTAGTGATTTCCTTGAACTTTGACCACTTTTATCCCAATTTACGGACACCAAATTTTTCTCATTTTTGTTTGCTGGGCTAAATATTACAATGTTTTCATTGTTCATATGATTTTCCATACGGTTTTAATATGGTAACTGTGCCAGTATGCAACTTGGTGAATTTGAAGCTTATCAATGCTGAGGTTTGGCAAGACTACTTGATGATATCCGGAGACAAGGGAAATGCGCGCAACTTAAGGATATGATTTTTTGCCATTTCGATCGTTACTATGTTCTCATAATTATTCAGTCAATTATATGCTTTACAAAATGTTATTGAAGTAAGGAACTGTAAGTAAATTCACCAAAAGAAATTTTGCAAAAAATATATTAAAAAAAAAATATATATATCTAAATATGGGAACAAATATATTACACGACAGGAATTAAAGATTTATGCAAGTTAGGCATATTTCCACTGAAAATCCAGCTTGGTGACCATTATTTTCGGATTCAGCACCCCAAAATAGCTATATTACAAACTTCTACTCAAAAGATGCCTCTTCTTGCCCTAGATAATTAAGACCCTTTTTAAAAATATCGCCTAGACTATAGTTCTTATTGCCGGACAACCATTGAAGTAATAGAAGGCAGTGTGTTGTTAATCCCCATTGTTGGAGTGAAAAGAAATTGAACAATCGGCTACCGAACTCGTTGTGAAATTCTATAGACGTCGACGGTCGGATAGGGTTGGAGTTCGGGGTGGAGCCTGCAAAGCAGAGCTTTTCATTGGCCAAGAGCTTAATGACCGTCTTATGTACGTGCAAAACGCATGAACACTAATAAAACGTAGGCCTACTCTTTTCACGATAATTATTGTATGTCGATTCATGTCGCAAAAAGCAAAACGGATCCGTATACAGACAAGGAAGTGATGTGGTAATTCACGAAGGGGGTAACAGCAGCATGTCCGGTAGAGATGCCAGTAGTGCAAAGGTTGAGCCTAGTTCAAACCACTCTATTCAAGCCAGCATACAGTAGCAAAGGAAAATGCTTTTTGATTCACAAAAACAAGCCATTAAGTTACACAAGGGCCAGACAGATGATAGTGGCTAGATTAAAGGACGTGCATCCGCTGCAGCAAGGGCACCTATAAATGAAAGGTGCTGGAGAAGGCACGGTAGATGGAAGAGTGATTTGTGTAAAGACGGTTATGTCGAAGATTTCTTGGAAAAGGATTGGAGGTGATGACTAAGCAATTAAATCTGAAAAATGTTGTATGTGTATGTAATTATTCGAATTGTCAAAAGTCGGTCACACTCGAGATTAGCCTATAGAAAACAGACGTTTTATTTCCCTGCGGTTCGCAGTATAGCAGGGAAATGTCTGCATGTTACTCACAAGCTTGACGCTTGAGCAATCATGGCAATGAATTGAGTTAATTTGAATGGAATGTCAGTAAGACATAAGATGTATAGGGCGGGTGTGGCCGGTATATATAGTGTGGCCATTCTAACCTGAGCCTCCCACGAGGCTAGGTCGGTCACGTTAAAGACCACGAAATATTCATTTTAACAGTTATTTGAATAAAACTGGAATCCCCATTTATAACCGTATAAACGATCTGTAAAATTAAAATGTGTATTCGAATTATTTCTACTTTGGTATACTTTTAAACACAGTGATACATTTTTCTCAAAGGAAAATGGAGATATCTTAATCTTAGTTAAATATGGAAAAGTTATAAATCAACATTAATGTATAAGAGATCTGCCATAAGGTTTTCAAGAGTTGTTACTTAGCTCATTGAGTTTTATATCTCTGGTTTTTCACCCTGGGTGTAAAATAAGAGAAAGTCGCACGTTATTTTGTTAATAAAAGGGAAAGCCCCAACCAAGTAGTAAAGATTGTAGAATGTTCCGTTAAAAATGTGTAATGATGTAAATAAATTGGCCGACGCTAGCCAGGCGGCAGGCTACATCCAATTATAATTGGTGTTTGGATGTATGGATTTGATGAGTTTAGTACAGGTAGCGCAAAGTAGTGCGCATAGAACAGACCTGCACGTAGTTTGCGTTTTTTGTAACGATTGTACGATCCATCTATCAATCTAGTACCATGCAGGAGCCTATATATGCTGTGAATGTGACGAAGATGTAACATTTTAGTATTAAAAAGTCCCCAGAATACACCAATTATAGGGAACCTAATTTGCATGCGTATCCCAAATTATTAGATATTTAAATGATTCAAACCATGCCAGGGGAATGAGAGCGCAGCTTTTGTGTCGGCAAGGGTGCTGTTCGAGTGGGAACAAGGTTGGGTGCTGCCAAATTAGTTTCTTTTGTCGATTTCTGAGTCACTTTTGTTCACGCCTGCGTAGTCTGTTTTTCAATCATACGCGTCTAATTCGATCGAGTGACGTCAAATCTAGAGCAAGTTCGGGCGCGAACTATAGTGCACCATTAGTCAGTCTCTGCCGATGCACATGCTCAAAGGCAGTTCGCTCGAACGGCTCTAGTCGAACTATTTTTTTTTTAAGGGAACCGCTTTGTTTACATTTGCGACATGAATGAGATGGGTATTACTCTATTCTCCCACGCATATAAGTAGGATAAGTCATAACGTTAGTCATGTTGGTCCAAAAACAAGAACAAAATAACATTGGGCCAGCGAGATGTTCACTTAACGTTACTGCCTTTTCCTCCGTCCGACTACTGACATCACATTTTCCACGTCACTGGTTCTTTCCATGTTTCCTATGGAAAGAGGCTATTGTCAACCAGTGGCAACCGTGCCTCGAGGTCTGGTTCCAAATAGTCGACTAGATAGTCTAACCACCCTGCGTTCGAGCGACGTTAGTCGAACTATGGTTAACTAACGGTTCGCGCCCGAACTTGCTCCTATAGTTACTTTGTGAGTATACTATAGAGGGTACGACCATAGAGTTATGTTGACACGTAATTTGTATTTGTTTTAATATTTTTGTAATATATTATTTCCTGCATTTATTTTAGTGCAATAAATAATTATCAATTTATCGTAAACTTTCGCAATTAAAGCTTGCCCCAATTTACTTTTCCTACATCTTGTAACCGTGACGTAACTCGCGAGTTACTTGCAAAGGTTGAGCCTAGTTCAAACCACTCTGTTCAAGCCAGCATACAGTAGCAAAGGAAAATGCTTTTTGATTCACAAAAACAAGCCATTAAGTTACACAAGGGCCAGACAGATGATAGTGGCTAGATTAAAGGACGTGCATCCGCTGCAGCAAGGGCACCTATAAATGAAAGGTGCTGGAGAAGGCACGGTAGATGGAAGAGTGATTTGTGTAAAGACGGTTATGTCGAAGATTTCTTGGAAAAGGATTGGAGGTGATGACTAAGCAATTAAATCTGAAAAATGTTGTATGTGTATGTAATTATTCGAATTGTCAAAAGTCGGTCACACTCGAGATTAGCCTATAGAAAACAGACGTTTTATTTCCCTGCGGTTCGCAGTATAGCAGGAAAATGTCTGCATGTTACTCACAAGCTTGACGCTTGAGCAATCATGGCAATGAATTGAGTTAATTTGAATGGAATGTCAGTAAGACATAAGATGTATAGGGCGGGTGTGGCCGGTATATATAGTGTGGCCATTCTAACCTGAGCCTCCCACGAGGCTAGGTCGGTCACGTTAAAGACCACGAAATATTCATTTTAACAGTTATTTGAATAAAAATGGAATCCCCATTTATAACCGTATAAACGATCTGTAAAATTAAAATGTGTATTCGAATTATTTCTACTTTGGTATACTTTTAAACACAGTGATACATTTTTCTCAAAGGAAAATGGAGATATCTTAATCTTAGTTAAATATGGAAAAGTTATAAATCAACATTAATGTATAAGAGATCTGCCATAAGGTTTTCAAGAGTTGTTACTTAGCTCATTGAGTTTTATATCTCTGGTTTTTCACCCTGGGTGTAAAATAAGAGAAAGTCGCACGTTATTTTGTTAATAAAAGGGAAAGCCCCAACCAAGTAGTAAAGATTGTAGAATGTTCCGTTAAAAATGTGTAATGATGTAAATAAATTGGCCGACGCTAGCCAGGCGGCAGGCTACATCCAATTATAATTGGTGTTTGGATGTATGGATTTGATGAGTTTAGTACAGGTAGCGCAAAGTAGTGCTCATAGAACAGACCTGCACGTAGTTTGCGTTTTTTGTAACGATTGTACGATCCATCTATCAATCTAGTACCATGCAGGAGCCTATATATGCTGTGAATGTGACGAAGATGTAACATTTTAGTATTAAAAAGTCCCCAGAATACACCAATTACAGGGAACCTAATTTGCATGCGTATCCCAAATTATTAGATATTTAAATGATTCAAACCATGCCAGGGGAATGAGAGCGCAGCTTTTGTGTCGGCAAGGGTGCTGTTCGAGTGGGAACAAGGTTGGGTGCTGCCAAATTAGTTTCTTTTGTCGATTTCTGAGTCACTTTTGTTCACGCCTGCGTAGTCTGTTTTTCAATCATACGCGTCTAATTCGATCGAGTGACGTCAAATCTAGAGCAAGTTCGGGCGCGAACTATAGTGCACCATTAGTCAGTCTCTGCTTTACCAATGCACATGCTCAAAGGCAGTTCGCTCGAACGGCTCTAGTCGAACTATTTTTTTTTTAAGGGAACCGCTTTGTTTACATTTGCGACATGAATGAGATGGGTATTACTCTATTCTCCCACGCATATAAGTATGATAAGTCATAACGTTAGTCATGTTGGTCCAAAAACAAGAACAAAATAACATTGGGCCAGCGAGATGTTCACTTAACGTTACTGCCTTTTCCTCCGTCCGACTACTGACATCACATTTTCCACGTCACTGGTTCTTTCCATGTTTCCTATGGAAAGAGGCTATTGTCAACCAGTGGCAACCGTGCCTCGAGGTCTGGTTCCAAATAGTCGACTAGATAGTCTAACCACCCTGCGTTCGAGCGACGTTAGTCGAACTATGGTTAACTAACGGTTCGCGCCCGAACTTGCTCCTATAGTTACTTTGTGAGTATACTATAGAGGGTACGACCATAGAGTTATGTTGACACGTAATTTGTATTTGTTTTAATATTTTTGTAATATATTATTTCCTGCATTTATTTTAGTGCAATAAATAATTATCAATTTATCGTAAACTTTCGCAATTAAAGCTTGCCCCAATTTACTTTTCCTACATCTTGTAACCGTGACGTAACTCGCGAGTTACTTGAGAAACCATAGTCTGGGGCTAGGTTGATCTAGCTGGGCTAGCTATAGTCAAACCACACAGCGTTCGAGCATGGAGCAATAAACTAGAGTTTATTGCTCCATGGTTCGAGTGATGACTATGGTTAAGTCTAGTCGATCTATATAGTCACCAAACCTAACGTCTTGGTTATTAATTTACATAATCGCTCGGAAAATTCCAAGCTGGGGTGCGTTGCCAACGTTGGCCAGCATTAGCGTTGTTCGCGTGAGTGGAACGCAATGTGCGCCAATTAATATGTTGGCGAACGTTAGCGAAAACGGCGAACGCGATTCCGAGCTGTTCGCTGTTGACCAGTGATGACGTATTTTAAAGATGGCGGAGAGGTTAGCAGACGACGGTTTTAATTTCACGGTTTTTATTTACGTTTTATACTTTATGTTATAAATGGGGGATTGTTTTGAGCAGGGAACTTTTAGTTTTAAAGGAAAATAATGAGTTTGACAAAAAGCAGCCAACCAAACGATGTCACTGTCACTGGGTGCCGCGATTTTGTAGTATCGTTCCACTTTGACTGGCGCCAACTCTAAACATAGGCGAACGTTTTCGCAAACAGTTCGCGTAAGTGGAACGCACCCTTGTGTTCTAGACCAAATAATTCTGACTAATTCTGATGAATGATTAGGTCTATACCCAGCACGATATGTGGCAGAGGGATACCCCCCTATTATCCCTATATACCTTATACACACTCAACACTATTGTTACCTAACACATATCCCCCCTTGAAACCTAAAAAGGATTCCTGGAACACAATGGGCAACACAAAAGAGGGGGGGGGGGGGTGTTTCTCTGCCACATATCGTGCTTCATATGATTAGGTCTGGTAGCCGCCAATGCCACGTGACCAAAACTGGAGAAATTTCTCCAGTTTCCGAAAATGTCCAAAGTTTTTTTAACACGTTATATTGACGGTCGGGTATTATCGTTAACGTTCGCGTTGTTTGATTGTTTCTGGGTGTTAAGTGGTTGTAAGATAATGTTAATAAAATAATATTCATTCTCTTTTCTTTCTCTTTTTTTAAACCCCGCATTGGCAAAAGTCAACACCAGACGAAATGCCTAATAATATCACAGTCATTGTAGTCATTGTGCTATTTTTGGGAAGAGCCGTTAAAATTTGAATTGTTGCGTCGTCTAAAAATAGCTACGCTGCTTGTATTGCGTCATTATCTATTTTTGTCGCCGGCAACTACCAGGGGCCAATTTCATAGAGCTGCTAAGCACACAAATTTGCTTAGCACAAACAAAAGTCTTGCTCATTAAAAACAGGTTACCAGCCAAAATTCTACGTATTTTTCATGATAAGCAAACAAAACAGCTGATTTCAATCAAAAACAATAAAGATCACGTGAAATTGTTGTCTGTAACCTCGTTTTTGCCAAGGAAAAATTGTCATGCTAAGCATATTTTTCTGCTTAGCAGCTCTATGAAATTGGCCCTGAGCTGGGTCTAGGCATAACAAAAATGGTCAGATCGGGGAACCGAAAAGGCACCCCAAAATTATGTTGCATTTTCCGTGCGCGTGTGACGTTGCGTGCATAATTACGTGACGTAACATAAATTTGACATAAATTATTTGAAACGATAGCGGGCGCCCAACCAAGTGGGCCTTTTCTATTGTTGACGAGAACAATAGAAAACAGCCTCGACTACATGGGCGCGTGTGCGTTCCTTCACTAACCCCTGGCAATGAGAAATGCGTAAACGACGCTGACTGGATATTCAGTGCATACATGTATTTCGAAAACTGTACGCCTGGATGTATTAACGCACTTGAATGTGCCAATATAATTATGGCACATTCAAATTAGACGGCAGCCGATTTTACGAAACCTTACGCAATTGACCATTTGCTGTGAAATTTAAATAACCAAATACACTGTTGCTATATCACGTGATTCGTGGCAAGCTCTTGTATGTAGTTACGTTAGATCATGGAGGATAGAGACGCTCATCACATGATCACCAATATATTGTTCACAATGGTTGAGAATGTTACAAAGACACCACGCCACACCATACCAGGGCCCAATTTCTTGGCTCTGCTTACGGTTAGCAAAGATTCCCTGCTTACTATAGCAGAAAATTCGGGTGCTTACGGTAAACGTATTTCACGCGTTAGCGAGGAATTTCGGTCTCTGAGCATACGTACATCCCGTAACTAAGGATACTGTGCTTACAGTGTTGGCTCAAAATGTTTCTGATAGCGTGGTTAGCGGGAAATGGTGACCGTAAGCGCGGAATTCTGTGGTCAGCAGAGCCAAGAAATTGGGCCCAGACCATTCCAGAGCCGGGGGTTGCTAGCGTATTAAGGCTTGCCCCGAATCACGTGATATAGCAACAGTGTCTTTGGTCTGGATAATTACTGTGCCAAGCTGCGTGAACAAGTCAGTGTACCAGATAGGCCTATTTTTCAAATTCCACACGCAAATGGCAATTGCGTAAGCCCCCTTGCGCCACAATTTATTGCGTAATACGCCACTTTTGTTTGCTGCGCATCATCATGATTTCGTCGCTAACGAAAGTTTCAAGAAAGTTTGACAGTGCGGGCGCGTTAAAGTTCGCGGCTCACGCAACAAATTATGGCGTAGCTTGCGCAATTATTTGGTGGCGTCCGATATACTGTAGCGATTGAAAATGTGGTATTTTACCAGCAAATCATAATTAACGAGGACCCTGTCATTGCCTAACGTATTATGCTTCATAAGACACTCGCAGCTTATGATTGAAGTAATTAAGGGGCCGGAATGTTTTGTTTTTTAAAGTGTTATTTAGTATGTTGGACACTATACGTAGTGGCTATTTAAATCATTTGGCCACCAGCAGTATTGCGTATAATCAGCAGCCTAGTCTAAAGGTAGCCTAAAGTGTAAACAATAACAACAGGAACAAAATATATAAGAAAAATAGGCTCATAATGTGCCAGAATGCACCTCAGCTAGAGCTTCTACTGTAAAAACAAAATTGAGGGGGAGAGCCCCAAGACCCCCTGCCCGGCGTGGCTAGGACCCCACATTTATCCGCCCTGGGATAAAACTACATTATTTTTAAAATGGCGAGCGAAAGTAATTTAACGACGATTTCGTGAAAAAATATAAATATACGCAAACAGTCGTCGTAAACGCTGTTTAAAACGTTGCGCATCTACGCCAAGTATAACGAGGTTGCAATTGTATAGAGCAGTGTGTTGTGAATTAAGTAATAGTAGGGTGGGGTTGATGATAATAGCGTCACGGTTGCTGTTGAAACGTACACTGGACAGTATACATAAGTACATTCAGCTTGCTTGTATTTTACATCTTTGATCCAGCATATGATAGCGGTCTGGAGTCTACGAATCCACATCTTACCCAGCAGCTGCTTGTTTCGCTAACATTTGCTGACATAAAGTACATGTAATATTGGATTGACTAAAATGAGACAGCTAGAACAATTAAGTTTGTAGCTCACTTGGGATTTTTTTGAATGAATTTGTTTTTTTATTGTAGGACAGGTCAACAACAACAGTTTGTTTATCTAGGACCTTTGCTAAACAATAACATTAATTTAGGACATGATATGGAAGCCAGGAAGAAACTATTACTTTTTTTTTATTAGGAATTATTGAGGAAAGTGTTTTATTTTAGAATTGTTTTCACGAACAGTTCAACATGCAAAAACAAATACAGTTAACTAGCTCGTTAGCCTTAAAAAGTTATAATCTCTTAATTTTATAAAGTTATAATCTCTAACCCTTCACCTATCCTATACATATGCCAATAACTCCACAACACAAGTACAATTACTTAGCAAAGTGTTGTTAACTTATTAGACTAAACTTCAAGTTGGTAGGGCCTATGACATATCAGCTGTATTTTCCCGAATTTTCAACAGAAAGAAATGGCAAAAACCACATTTCTGCATGTTTTGATCTTGAGCGTCTCCTGTCTGATACTTGGTGTTCAATCGCAGCCCAACCCAAAAGTCTGCATCCCCCATAGTTCAGAAGAAAAGGGACGGCCCCTTCCTCTTCTCCGGGATCAGCTCATGCTGAGAGTATGTATGAGCGGTTTATTTGAATTTATATTTAATCTATTATTATTTAAAAAAAATTGGGGGGGGGGGGGATTTTTTATTTTTAAAAAAATAACTCCAAAAAGAGTGAAAACCACTCCAAAAGTAAATTTTCACTCCTTTGAGGAGTCAAATGATCAAGGACAACTCTAAAAATGTCTTTATATGGCTCCATGAAAGATTGAAGATTAACTCTTTCAGAGTGATTTTCGCAAGTTAGTTTTTAAGTAGTTCTCGCTCTGAAAAAAACACCATTTCAGGGTTTTTTAAGGGTGGTTTCTAAGAGACTCGCTCTTTTTTAGGGTAAGCTTTTAATTCTTAACAATTAGAAAGTTGGTGCAGTTCTAAGCTCTTTTTTTTCCTTTTGAATTTAAGTAACGAAAGTAGTTTTGGGGCTAAAATAAATTTCTTCAGAAGAAACATATTGCATTTCTTGAAAAAACACTACTAGTACATCTTGAAGGTGAATTTGTCCGATTTATTAAATATAATTTTTATTTTTTTAATAGTTTCCATGATTTCACGTGTTTTTGTTTTTTTCATAGTGTTTTAATTGAATTAAAAATAATTTAATTGAACAGGCAGAGGCAAACATTCTTGGATGGAATCAGACAATTGAAGTGGTGGAATACTACGACTCTATCAATAATCGTGGTGCTATCCACAATATCTACAATGGAAATATTATACAGACGGTGATCAACTATCAGACCAGAGAAATCATCACGGTCACACCAGGTACTAGCATGTAGCCTTATTTTAAAATGTAAACCATCATTCAGAATGCTTCATCAGTGAGTTTTATAGATAATGCAATTATTACATTTTACAGTATAAATTAGATCTATTCGAAAATAAGAATACTTGAATGCTTAAAATATTAATTTTATTATATTTTACAATTAGTTAGATCATGGAGAAATAAGACACAGGGAGTTTGAACGGCCCGCCAATCCCCCACAGGGTATTCACTGACCAATTAGTGACCCTGGATGACCAGTGGTAAAGGCATGGAGGCCTCCCGATTTACGACCGCGATAAGATCTCTCACATCTCAGGGTTTGGTACCGCTCGCCACCACTTACTGGAGAAACGAATTGCTTGTGCGGTCAATAGTTAATAGTTCACTATCAAGCAAACGAACCAGTTTTCGCATGCGCAGTAGCTCTCTGTCGGTTGAAACACGTGAGCCATTGTGGAAAATCGATGCGCCTTGAAAAAACTGAATCTGCCGATATTTTGTTTGTAGAAATCCGACATTCTGATGGCAAGTTACGTTTTAGTTATCCTTTTAAAATATGAACGGTACAATCATGGAAATATGGTAGCATATTTTTATGATTTTGACGACTTAAGGCCGAGTTTAGCCGGCCAGAAATGGGAAGGTTTGCTCGTTGAGGCTTTTGTCTGCCCATTCGTGTATCGCTCAACGGTGTGCGACGTGTTGCGTTTTATTTCTTTTGCATAAGAAAATCAAACTTTTTTTAGAAACGTACGTACTATTTTGATATGCGCCTGCGCACTAGCGTGAGTACGCGCTAGTGCGCATTACTCACGCTAGTGCGCAGGCGCACATCTTCCCGAATTCGTGTATACCCAGCACGATATGTGGCAGAGGGGTACCCCCCTCTTACCCCTATACTTTATACGCACTCAACACTATTGTAACCTAACCCATCCCCCCTTGAAACCTAAAAGGAATTCCTGAGATTCCGGGAACACAATGGTCAACACAAAAGAGGGGGGGTTTTCTCTGCCACATTTGTGCTTCATATGAATTCGTGTGGCTGCGGTCCGAGATTGCCCGCGGGGTGTTTACAGTCAATTATCCATTGTTGTTTAACGACCGCGGTACCAGAGCCTAAACGTTTGATCCAAAGGTCGTTGTAACGCCCTGTGTCTTATTTCTCCATGGTTAGATCAGTTTAACATTTAAAATACATATGTATGTTTCAATTTTTTTTTATCATAAAACAAAAACCAACAAAATTACATCATGCACAAATCCCCCTCCCCGGCCCTTCCCGGAAAATTAACGAAAAGTTATAATAATTATTTAACATCTTTTGTCAGAAATAGTTATTTAACCCTAACCACCCTGAGTCCATCAAAATCCATTTCCTGTTTTGGAGGATTTTAGCGGATTCAGGATACCTCCATATTGAACAACTGGAGGAGTGTGATGGATTGAGGATTTTAAGCCTAGCGTTTAGGAGTTTGATGGATTCAGGATACAGAAATTTAGGTGATGGACTGTGATGGACTCTATGGAGAAACGCACTGCAATGTTTTGTATGCCACCTAGGTATCCTGAATCCGTCCATCAAACTTTTGCTGGTGAATTATGATGGACTCAGGATATCTCCAGAATGCATACTGGTGGAGTCTGATGGACTCAGGACACCAGCAGTTTTTGCAAATCAAAATTGGTGGACTGTGGTGGATTCAGGATACTTTCTAGTAAAAGCCGTGAGGGAGTTAGGGTTAAGGAAGATTTATGGTAGACTGTTCCTATAGTTGCTCTATATAAAGTAGTTTTGGCTTTAATTTTCCTCTTTTTTTCCTTGACTATTTCCTTTTCGTTTTTTTGTTTTCATCATTATAGTTACATGCCTAGGGGTATGAAACTTTTTGTGATTGAAATAATTGGTACTATAGGTAAACACTGGTGTGGTTTTCTGGTGGTTGCAGGTCAAATCCATCTAAACTGAGACCATACACACTTTTAATGTGTGGTGACTGCGGTCAGGACTACTCAGTTGGGATTTCAACCATTAAACTGATAAATTCAACACATTGAGTGTTAAATGCATTAGTTTAAAGGGATCGTATACGTTTGGTAATTGGAACCCAATGTTTGTTTTAATCCTACATGTATAGTTATAGATATATACCATAAAACTAACCTGTACAAATTTCATTTCAAAAGGTGGTAGCGATTTTGAGATATTGCCGAAAATCTGGAGCGGTTATGTCCACGCAGGAAGAATAATCTGCATTGGAATACACAGTCTGAGAAACGTCACTGCAGTAACGCTTTTCAAATTCAAATTTTTGGGGATAAAAAGTGTTATCTTTTTCAATAACCGCAGTACTTCGAAGTGAAAAGTTTCTAAAAATGCATTATACTATCCAAAGCTGCCGTACTTCTTACAAAGTAACTTTTTATTGCCATTAATTTTTGGAGTAATTACCAAACGTATACGATCCCTTTAAACTGATGAATTGAACACATTGAGTGTAAAATGCATACTTTTAAAGAGTAGTCACTTGTAATGTTGATTTGTGCGTGTATGTACATTTTTTATTTGATCTGCAGGTGCTGGCTGCAGTGTGAAAAACCTGACAATCGGTGGCTTCAACATCTTCGGCTTCAAGCTGCAAAATGGCACGGCCCACATTGGCGGCGTTGCCGACATCTTCAAGTTTGGCGCCAACTACAACGAGACTTACGTTGGCACCACGTACGTGCGGGGAATACCCGCAGACCACTGGCAGAGCTGTCTGTTCAACGAGCAAACCAACGGCACGTCCTTGCTGAATTATTACTTCAGTATTCCTGGGTACAAAAATGCTTATGGGGATTCCCAGATACCACTCAGACTGGTGCTGAATGGAACAGGTGATCGAGTAATTGATTAATAGTTATATTTGTTTAATTGCTGTCATTATCTTTTCCTAAGGAAAATAAAGAACTTAATTGATTTAAAGGTATCGTATACGTTTGGTAATTACTCCAAAAATTTATGGCAATAACAACTTACTTGGTAAGATCAGTACAGCAGCTTTGGATAGTATACAAATATTGACTGCTTTGAGTGGTATAGTAAAACTAGCCTCCCGAGGTGATCCATGGAGCATTCTATTTTCCCTCGGCTTCGCCTCGGGAAAATAGAATGCTCCATGGATCACCTCGGGAGGCTAGTTTTACTATACCGCGAAATAAAGCAGTCAATATTTGTTTTATAACACCTCACTCACAGATTCTGCACAATTTAAGCTTCCTGAAAGTATAGTAATGACAACAAATCTCTGAATTATACGTCTCTCGATCATACGTGTACTTTGTTGCCTTGATGAACGGGTGCGAAGGTGATAGAGCAATGTTTACGCAATGCACCGAAACACACGTCTGGGTTTCAGTCACGCTTTCGTTGCTATGCGCATCGTTCGTGTGTTGCTATGCGCATAGTCCTTTTTGCGTGGTATAGTCTTTTTGGATAGCGCAAGTAAAAAATAGTAAAAATAGCAAGTGACACGTGCCGCGCTCTCGGCCAATCAAGACACAGAATCTGTGAGTGAGGTGTTATAATAGGCCCTATAATGCATTTTTAGAAACTGTTCACTTCGAAGTACTGCGGTTATGGAAAAAGATATCACTTTTTATCTCCAAAAATTTGAATCTGAGAAGCGTTACTGCAGTGACGTTTCTCAGAATGTGTATTCCAATGCAGATTATTCTTCCTGCATGGATGTAACCGCTCTAGATTTTCGGCAATATCTCAAAATCGCTACCACCTTTTGAAATTTTACAGGTTAGTTTTATGGTATATATCTATAACTATATAGGATTGAAACAAACAGTGGGTTCCAATTACCAAACATATACAATCCCTTTAAAGATTTTTAAATGCATGCACATAATTTACATAGTCAGTTTTCCTTGTGGTGTATTAGTTGATTTTATACACCATTGGTGATTACTTGAATTATCAGAGATTTCAGGGATTGTATTTTATAGTAAATATCACTTAACTGACCTGTCGGAATTAGTTTTACAATTGTGGTTGCCGAGAAAAAGCAAGAAAAACAGCATTCGTTTTCAACCGTCGGGCAGTTGTTTTTATATTTGTTATTTTTCGTGATTGCCATCGGGTAATAATGAAATGTTTTTGATAAAATACAAATTTTCAGAACAATGACAGAAAACTTAGCACATTTATTTTGTTGGATGCCTAGAATCATTATTTACTTTAAAATAAGTTAGATATTTCTTAATAATTTGGTAGTACAAATTTTCAAAGAATACAAATGATGTACGTATACGACCTTTAAAGATGACACTTTTGACTTCTTGAATATTTTTTCTCCATTTTTAATAAATTTTTGAATGAGATATAGAGTATAGTGCTGTTGTCATATAAAGCCACATGTACTAAGTCTTTCGGATCAACCAGCACTAGTGGTTTCATTATATCAGCAGATATTTTGATGGATATGTCCTACTACTGACTTAGTAAAAATAACTTAGGGTAAGGTTTTCAAGAAACAAAATTAATGGAAAAAGTGTAAAACTTCAATCAAATCACATTTAATGGTGTTAAGGTTCGGTATATTTTTTTTCTCAATTTTTTAGCTTCCAACCGCAGGAATGTAAACGGCACTCACTCCTTCAGTCATGTGTATGAGTTCTTTGACGTACAGTTTCATCCCGAGTTTCCCGATCGCTCATTTGAGGTAAGCTAAAATATTCCGTCTGCAAAAACTGCATGGTCATAATTGGTTTCCTTTTGTAAGGATGTGATGTTTACACACTTTAATATTTAAAGAAAATTAATTCTAATTTCATTTACAAATTTTCCAAAATGTTTAACAAAGCCTAAATTATAAAAAATAGGAACCTATTTATTAACACAGTCTTCCTTTAAGTTAACCCTAACTCCCTACACAACAAAGGAAGTTGGAGGATTTTGAAGGAATTGTATTGTTCAATAACAATGGTGAGGGAGTTAGGGTTAAACAAACACAAATGATTAACGATGGTTTTCAACATATTGACAAAACCTTTTAAAGCACTCGGTAGATTTAACGTACACATTGTGAAGTATATGGCTGGCTGTAATTTATGTAAATTTATTGTTGCTTTATTGCTGGGCCAACCTATTTTATTAATAAACATCCAAGGTTTTTTTTTCCCCGACTTTTTGTGTTTTTGTGGCAGTCTAAACTAAAAAATAAATAAAAAAATAAAAAATTGGGTAAATTAAGTAAAAATTATGTTTTTAAGAGGCATTTTTTTTCTGCGTTTGCACAGCCAGAAATCTGAAAAGCGCGAGGTCAAATCTCTGTCTGTATGTAAACATATGATGACAAGATGACGTCATTCTGGGAAACATGTGGCACTGCATAGATATATGTTTACAGTGCCACCGTCTCCCAGAATGACGTCATATGTGTACAGACGGAGATTTGACTTCGCGCTTTTCAGATTTCTGGCTGTGCAGGCGCAGAAAGAAAAAGCCTCTAAAAAACGTATTTCTCACTTAATTTACCCAATTTTTGTTTTTATTTATTATTTAACCTAGATACTCTGCCACAAAAACAAAAAAACGAAGAACAAATTATCTTTCGAGTTCCCCTCTAAAAAGATTGTGCTCATTTATTGATAGAAACAGCTGGCTGTTAATTTGATAGGATTGGACTTGGCATCATCTCTAGAACCTCTTTCTGTTAAAGGCTCCGTTGGTTCTCAGATTTTAGGTATAGATTGTAGGTCTCTAGCTTTCACTCGCTGCACACATTTTGCAATCTCCTCCCATCCCTTTACTGTATCTGTTCCAAAGGCCAATACTGTGAGGTATTTATCTACATGTAGCTTTTGTTCCTCGCATTGCTGCACTTTAGACCTCCTTGCCCGTATCTTGCTTTCCACCAGCAAAAATGTTGATATATATCTCATCTCCCTTTCTTAAATTTGTTTTCTTTCGTAGATCACACCTTTGTGACCCTTTAGGCCTTGTGACGTGTGATTTTTATAAAAAGAAGGAATTTTAGAAACTAAATCATGTCAAAATCTCTGAATCGCTTGAGCTTATCTATTGTCATTATCAGCCTCCACTTGGAGTGGTTTGCCCAGGCCGTAAAAGCTTCAAGCCACTACCAAAGGTACCTGACCAGTTCTCCACGAGCCTGGAAGTTGTGATTCCTGGGATGAAACGAGTCTTCTATATGTCGGTAAGTCATTTCATGGAAAATATAAATGCAATGCACGGACTATAAAAATGCAGTATTTGGGTCATTCTACCGAGTTTGAACACGGTGTCTTTGTTACGTCTAGAACCTGTTGTGAGGCAATTTCAATACTTTTACATGTCATTACACAGTTTTACTATGCATGTTTACGTACAACACACAGAATAGACCCCTTACGATTAAACTTTAAAGGTAGGATACACCATTTGCAGATATCAAAAATATTTACTACAACGAATTATTAAGAAATATCTTACTGAAAGTAAATAATGATTTTAGGCATCCAGCAAAATGATTGCGCTAGATGTCCTGTAATTATTCCGTAAAACTTTGAACAGGTCAGTTAAACAATATTTACTGTTAAATATACAACCCCCAAATCCACCTATTCATGATAATTTAAGCAATTACCAATGGTGTATCCTACCTTTAAGTCAGTAGACACTTGTTACTTCAAAGCATATTTTTCAACGGATCCCCTGTAGTTTATCGCCAATATAACCTTATAGAAATATGTATATTTTGTGGTATGTTATTAGTATGCAGAGAAGGTTCGTACAATAAATCTTGCAACACGACAACAAGATATAAAGGACACACGGCGTCCCCGAGTACTAAATTTGTCATGAAATGTCAATTTTCTCAGAAAACTTATGTTTGAATGGTACCAAACTTGCCTAATTCTGTCCCACATCAAAAGAAAAATATCAGGAAAAATATTAAATTGCATCAAAAATTACACACTTTGTATCCCAAGCTCATGGTATGATCCATATTAAACTCTAATAAAAACATTGGTGGTTCAATTTGTTTTGTTGGGGTGTTCTCAATGAGAAATAAACTGAACTATTGATATCTTAAAACTTTATATTGATATGCTGGTGTCTTGCCGAATTGAAAACCCGAATAAATTGTAATGGTCCATAAAACTAAAATTTAA
Organism: Crossaster papposus; assembly: GCA_037893245.1. Lineage (NCBI taxonomy): Eukaryota > Metazoa > Echinodermata > Asteroidea > Velatida > Solasteridae > Crossaster > Crossaster papposus. Next base: position 2,076,473 of record JBAIAA010000049.1, on the reverse strand, counting down.
CTCAAAAATATTTTACAAAACTATATTTTTTTACAAAACGTGATAATATGAGTTTATGTGTCAGACAACTTGCTTTCCATTTCCGTACCTTAAAAAAACCTAGACTTTTGTTGTGAACGTTCCCAACCCCCAACCCCCCAAACAAACATTCTTTGAAAATGTAACTGAATTATATTGACACAATGTAACCTTACATGTCCGTTTTTCTTTCCAGGAGGTTTATAACTACAAGAGCAAGGTGGTGGCTACCTATTTCAGTTTCAAAATGAATGGTTCTATTGTACCAACATCATACCGTTCTCTGGATGACTTCAATACCGGTACTTGACCGTATAATTTGTTACGCTTAATTGAAGCATCTCTTACACTAGGAACGGGCATCATGTGAATTTGCATTTAGGATGTGATTTTAACAAAAGAATTCCAAAGTCACATCTTTGTGCTCCAAATTCACATCTTCGGTCCAAATTCACATCTACGATCCAAATTCACATCTTCGGTCCAAATTTACATCTTCGGTCCAAATTTCTATCTTCGATCCAAATTTGGTCCAAATTTACATCTTCGGTTTACATTTTTGTCCAAATTCACATCCTGGGTTAAGTCATTAGAAGCAACTGGATTCACCGTGACATCAAACTAACCAAAGGTGTCCACTTTGAATGCAAAATTACATCATGTCTTTTCCTAGTGTTACATCTCGCATTGCCAAAGAAGAGAAAAATCTTGCATTTTTCTTAGTCTATTCTGAAATTTTGAAAATATTTTTCCAAAATGACTACATTGTTATTATTTATTATTATTATTATTTATTTGTATTATTCATTATTTCTGGTAATGAAACTCAGAATTACTCAAAGTGCCCTGAGCTATAGCAGCTTGTAAGCCTGAGGAAATCTGTAGAGAGAAGACAATAAGAAGGTACAGTTTTAGAGGTGGGATGAGAGGAAAACCCACAGAATCAGGCAGGGACCGAAAACCCAATCCATTGTCTCAGATGGAATTCGAACCCGGGTCACAGTGGTAGGTGGAGGAAGAATCACTGTGCCAACCTGGATTGGCCAAATCATCATCATAAGCCAGTTTCTTTAACGAATAATTATCAACTTTTTGTGGTTTGACACAGTGGTTGGAGGTAAACTTCAACAGGCCTATTATCTGTAGTATATTTTATTTCATTATCAAAAACCTTCGTTTGTATTCTTTTTTTAAATTTGTGTTATGCAGGGTTGACGTATCGAATCAACCGGAATAATGGGTCTTGCAATGTCACCCCCATTGCCCTGTACTCCCCGGATGCTGAATCGCCTGACCACGTTCACGTTCAGATGAAGAATATTGCCAGTTTCATTCACTTTGACACTCAAGACTGGCAGTACCAAGGAATAGTAAGTAGCCGGAATTATGTATTTTTTTAAAGTTGTATACAAACCTATTCAAACTACGACTGCATTGGGGACATTATTATAAAGTGCATAACTCGGGCCCCAATGAAACTATAATTTATCCCTCCTATATATAGGGCAGTTGCCATAGAATTGTCTGACCTTTCAAAACCTTTCAAGTTTCCTGGACTCGAACGTTTTGAAAGGTGAGAAAACTGTCTGACAAAAGGGACCTATGAAAGATTTTGAAAGGTAAAACAACTCTCAGAACAAACTGGTGTAAGACAAAAAATGCCTTTCAAGTTTCTTGGACTGAAATGTTTTGAAAGGCGAGAAAACTGTCTGACAAAGGAAACCTATGAAAAATTTCGAAAGGTAAAAAGACTTTCAGATCAAACTGGTGTGAGAAAAAAACAAACTTTCAAAAGGTTTTGAAAGGTGTAGTAGTGCAGTAGCAACAAATTCTGGAGCGTTTTGAAAGGTTCATACTTCTTTACAGCCATTTTGTCAAGTAAGCAGATTTTGAAAGGTTTTGAAAGGTAAAACCATGGGAGGGTTAACCACATCTAATACTTACTTTTTCCATTTTATTCAATTTTTATTCAGGCTCGAGTTTTTGTCTAAACAAGTTTTTTAAACACTCCCCCTTCAAATATTTAGAAACATAACAAATTCCCAAACGTTTGCTAAAGTTCCCAAAGACTTGCATCATAATTTCTCTAATTCCCTCAGAACTGTAGTCAAGTACTTTCCGATATTGTTACATATGGATAGAGCTGTACAATACATTAGACAGTAAATACTTAGCTGACATTTTTTTCTTCTGCCCCAAAAATTGAATTAGAAAGTTATTCATGCATCAACAGTCATAAGGTTATTCAGGGTTCCCACAGAAATCTAAATACCAAATTCCAGGACCTTTCCAGGACTTTTCAGGACTAAAATATTACCATTTCCATGACATTTAATGCCATTTTGAAGAGGCAAGTTGCTTGCAGTTATGATACTATAATGAGCCGCTGATGTTAGCCTAACCATTTGTTAGCTTTTGAAAATAAGTTTTAATTAATAATAGCCTTCTCCCCTTACAGCCATCCTATCCACCCACTTTATTAACAAAAATCACTTTAATAACCCTTGCATGATCTTGATTTACATGACTTTTAGATTTTGTTCCTAATTTTCCATTACTTTTCCATGATTTCCCATGATCTCCATGACAACTTTTTTTTCCCCGTGACCTTCTGTGACCCTTAACCCTTTAAACTCAGGCCTGTTTTCGAAGATTTTGTACGTGTTGCTAGTTTGTATATACAAATATCATTTAATTATGTATCATTTGAAAGCTTACAAATAGGGCTATATTTTGGGGGAATATTTGGACCCACAGGAGCTTTTAAGGGACTTATAAGTCAGATGTAGCGCGGGGCTTAGTGCAAAGGGTAAGAACCCTGTTATTCTTTCTCTATTAAACAATGTCTGCATTTGCTGTCCACTCTTAATGTTTCTCTCGCATTGTTTACAACAAAGATCCAAACATTTGGTAGTAAACAAAGTACTTGGAGAGTACTTGAATTTGGGGAAATACTTTTAAGTATTAAAATACAACTCTGAACTTGATACTATTATTATATCAGAGCAATATACGTGGCATGGAGGCAGAATCCTGGATTGTGGTCAGGAGTGACTGGAAACCATTTTGGTTGCCACATCACCCATCTGAAGTCAACAGCACCTGGGAATTTTTCTTTACAACTGTAAGTTAACTTTTGATACATTTTTGTTTTCATTTCGGGGTGCGACAAAGTTTTGGGAATTAGAAAGATGAGCACTGGAACAGCTTAATTTATCACTAGATTTATGGGGGAGATGTTTGTACGAGATGTAATTTTTTTTCACACAAAAAGCCTATGAATTGAGCCAGTTAAACCAATCAGCTTGATCGCTGTCAAAATCTTCCGTATTCCAAATAATAAATATCTCGACTTGAATTTGAAGATTTTGTATAAAAAAAAAGATGCCAGTTATGAAATTTATATAACACACAGTGTTACACGTTTTTCTGAGTTACATTTATAAAACTGTGTGGTTTGTTTAAATACAAATGGACAATTTAAATATTAGTTCGTGACTGTTTTTTCTCTCTCTTTTTTTCATTAAGGATTCATGGAACACCCAAGGAGGATTAAATAAATCAACCAATATGCCCATCATGTCTAAGGTTGATTGGACCATGCAGGTATTTGTTATATATTTCAATCAGTAGAGGCTAACGTCCGTCGATGTCAGTTTTTTTATAATAATTGATATATCGGAAATTCAATATCGAGTATACTCAATATATCGATTATTTCCCGTGCGCAAGATAAAGCCTAAAAACAGCGCTCAATATACTGAAGACCGACAGTTTAATACATGTAGGTACGTTGCATATACCGGTTCCGGCTTGATCCTCCGCGCATGCTGTCGGTCCGAATCTGGTGATAATTAAGGGCGCCCTCAATAAGCCCAGATAGTGGACGGCGCCCAGGAACAAATGAACAGCTCGGTCTTGGAATCAAGACTAGCTTGCTAGGCGAATGGCAGGGTGCAGAGAACGCTCCCCGCAATTCCCGACTCGTGATTGGCCACACCAAAATGACATCAGATCAATGGAGGGTTACGTCCCAAACAATCGATAGGCTGGGGCGACATGGCCGGTTTCTTTTGAGATTTTACTGTGCAAGCGGTCGTGAACTACAGCGGCGGGCTGCGGGTGAAACACAAAGAACAAGTTCACAACCGCAGTTGGTCGTCGAACGTATTTTATTTATTAGGCCTACTCAAATGTTTTAAGCTACAAATAAAGACGGCAGCTTTTCTAATATACTAAAGCCCTGAGATTTTCTGGATAATCTGACACTCTTCTGGTGTTTGCGATATCATTTAGGAACATCAAAATTTAGATACATTCAAATTTTCGGTAATCGAAATGTCGATATTTTGATATATTATGTCAAAATACATGTAGTATCCAAGTATTTGAGTAATATCTATATATCAACGGGCGTTACAGTAGGCCCATCACAGTTCTGATTAAAACATTTTTGGGATTCCCCGACATCAGACTTATTCCGCTTGATCGTGTCACATATTTATTCCCTTAATATTTTCTTTCTTTTCCTGTTGAAGACGGATAAAGGCAATTTGTTTAATGGGAGTTATATAGTCAACTATTTCCACTTTGACTCTGCCAATGTGGACCCTTCCCACTTTGACCTCTCCCCGTGCTTCAATAGCGAAAACAGCAAAGAATTCGCCTTTGACATCTTGGAGAAGGGTAAACAATTTTCTTTTATGATGGATTTGTTTGTGTTATTAAGATAAAAATTAATATTTATCTCAATCTTTGTCAGGTGATTTAAGCCCGATTCATTGCGAACATGAATTAGTGATGTAACAGGGAGGTTTCGTGCTGCAAATTCGCAGAAGTTGAACACATTTTAACTCTGGTGAATGTTCACAGCAAATGCTTTGTGATGTCAAATTCGTATCGCATTTGCTTTTGTTTGAAGTATGAACCGGCATTCATAAATACCTGGGACAGTTTAGGCATTCCTATTGGTCGAGAGCTCGTCACGTGGCCGGTATTAAACGGACGATAAAGACATGGCTGGAAGTGTTTAAAACCAACTGGCAACAACATTCCGTCCCCAGGGCTCACTTTATTTCCAACCCTGAACCGTACCTCGTCTCCAATAGTAAGAGCGGGTAGTGTTGGGCGCGTACAGCTCGACACCTCGGGAACGAGGTTGCCAATGGCAGTAATAGTCTGGTTCACAATAAATATGCTTTATTGCATGTATCGTGTCGAGCGACAGAGGCGGAAACATGTCATTTGACACAGACAGAATGGCAAAACACAGACATTTACTTGCGACAATTTCGGGATTTTCAGGGCTTTTGGGGCTGAATTTTACAAAAAAGGTATTTATGAATGGGAATAAATGTGTGTTCGGTCGGTATTAATCACTCTGTTTAATACCGCTTAGAGTCTGGGTGCTGATAATTACCCTCGCCTTCGGCTCGGGTAATTATCAGCACCCAGACTCCAAGCGGTATTAAACAGAGTGATTAAAACCTCTCGAACACACATTTATTCCCTTTATATTTAAAGGTAGGATACACCATTTGCAGATATCAAAAATATTTACTACCGAATTATTAGGAAATATCTTACTCATTTCAAAGTAAATGTTGGTTTTAGGCATCCAGCAAAATGATTGCGCTAGATATCCTGTAATTATTCCTAAAAATATAATTTTATAATGAAAAGTTTTTATTATAAAATTATATTTTTTGAGACAAACCGCTGTTTTTCGTGCTTTTCTCAGCATTTATGATAGTAAAACTTCGGACAGCTCAGTTAAAGGATATTTACTATAAAATACAACCCCCCAAATCTACTCATTCATGATAATTCAAGTAATGACCAATGGTGTATACTACCTTTAACTGTCCAGTAATATTCCTCATTTATTTCCCAACCCTAAACAAATATGTAATTGTTCAATCATCCTTTTACTTTATATCTTTCAAAAAAAAAAAAAAAGCACAAAGATTTCTTTGCTGTACTTTATCTCTGCCTGCACTTACGATAAAGTTCTATCAAAGTTTTTGGTAACCATCCATGACCAGTTGCCTTTTTCAATGTGATGTTACTGTGTCGCTCTCATTTAGATTTTAGATTGTTTTTATTCATTAGGCCGAACTCCCCCTTTATGAGGGCAGATCACTATGAGGGCATGGTACATGTCATTTCACTCCAGCTGTGTGCACTGAAGGATCATACACAGGGGTTGGGGTGGGATTTTTTTTGGGGGGGGCGGAGGTCTGTATGTTGAAGTACGTTGGAAATATACAAGAGCAAGGGTTAAGCAAAATATTTCTTCAACTTTTTTTAATTGTCATCTCTTTTCATCATTCCTGACAATGTAAAGAAACAACTTCCGAAAACATTCTTTAAAACCACAACAGCACACATCCAATCTGCATTTGTAAAGCGTCATCAATCTAGTTGCCTATTCCGAGGCGCTGCCAGGAACACCGGGGCAAACCCCTTCTCTTTATAGAGAAGAGTGTTACTGGGTTTTTTACGTGCATTACACAACGCACGGGACCTACAGCTTTACGTCCCCTCCGAAGGACGAAACAATAGTGGTTTAATTGCCTTGCTCAAGGACACACATGTCGACACGGGGACTCGAACTCACGCTCTGCGGAACAGAAAACCGAGTTCTTCACCGCCCAGCCACGACACTCCACAAATTAGACACCGCCCAAAAATGTGTAAAAACATTTGCGTAATCTTTGCATTCTTGATTTTCAGATATTTACAACACCGTCATTGCAAACAACACCGTTGCTTTCTACTATGGAGTAGTGCACAGTCTGGCTACAGCTGCAGGAATCTCGCCAGCGAGAATTGCAAACGTGTTTGTGAGTTTTATAATCAAGTTTAAAAATAAAGAGATTTTAACCAGTTCGCGTTGGAGGACGTATACACACAGTTTTGACAGAATTCAAAACAGATGACGTTATTAACGTTACAAAATGGTTAATATGGGATTTTGGGTTGTAAAATGCGATGTCGTACAACATCCGGCTTAGACACCTTTTGGATTTGACGTATCCGTTTGTGTAAAATGTATTTACAATGAAATAAAAAGTCAAATGGCAAATTCAATTTAGAAAGTTAGAAAGGAAGGACATTTTTAGTTAGTACATGTATAATTAATGATGGTCAAGAGTTTCAAATCCAACTCAACCGCCGAGTTGTTATCGCTTTATAATCCTCTTTATGAATGACTACACCATTTAAACAAACAAACATACACAAAATGGTATATTTTGGTAACATTTGGTTTTGCAAGTACTAGGGGTAGTCGGCTTTTTGTGCCATAGAGGGCAAACGACATCTCAAAATTTGTCATTAAAATGCTGCAGCCCCCCTCCCCCCACACGAACACACACACACAGTTATGTTTTGACCGGCAATCGTGGACGGGGCATTGTCCGACCGTCTTCCCTCTTTTGTTTATACACGATTGCCGGTCAATACAAACGCACAGAAAGCTTTACCTTACATACGTACTGTGGACATTCCTTTGTCTTCGTGTAGTTAAAAAACGTTGACTATATACTCATTTTTCTCGCTTCCCCAAAACAAATTTACCCTCAAATTTTGATTCTGGGCCTCTCCGTTGTTCCTTCTATCTTTTCTATATATAACCATACCGTTTTTCCTCTAGCGCTCTTTTTCGGAAACTGAAAAACGGATTGTGGACCTGGGCAATTCCACAAACCGTAACCTCATCGTGTGGACCTATATTGTTCGGAGGTCCACAGTGCGTATGCAAGACTAACTCACACACACACACTGGATACGCTACTTTTTGCAAGTTAGAAGAGACAATAATTTGTGTGTAGTAGACACATCAAAAATTACTAAATGCATTTTTCTCCACTATGGCTTGTGCCCAGTTCTGTTCATTTTGCCAGATTGCTGCACAATCCAGTCACAACTCGAGTCCAAACTGGGGATGAGAGAATAACAAAAAAAGGCCTTGTTCTTACACTCTCTTGTAAATTAAGATTGTCGGCATGTTTAATTACTTACCCGTGCATAATTGTGCCTCTAAATCTGGGAAAGTTGCACATATGCGCCAGTATGTAAAGAGTAAACAAACAATCTAGAGTCACTCGATTCAACAAGTAACGTTCATGCGTAAATACGCGGCCACATGCAGGAGTCACAACATCTGTTTTCCTTCCTCGGAGGATGTCACCGCAATAGTCCAGAGTAACGTGGATAGTTTTTTTTCTTTTTAAATTTCCAACCGCTGTCGCATCGCTGGACGTGGCAGCCATGTTTTAGCATGGCCTAGGATACTTACCCAAGTAACCGGTTCGACAAGTCGGTTACTTTGGCCAGGCTCTTGAGTAAAGCGCAAGAGTTAATTTGTGAGTTTAAACGAATGGGGTCGTACTTGCACCAGTAAGCACGGGGAAAGTAATCGAACACGGTGCAATTAACTTGTGAGCAATAGACGATATACTAAAAAGTTTTTTGGGGCTGTGATTCTGTCAAATGCACAGGCAGCAGAGGACATAGATAAGGTGACAACAGTTTTCTTTAACCTTCTGGGAGTTCCTGCAGTCGAAGGAGATGCAGTAGATATGATCAAACAGCCATCACTGACTGATGCTGCAGTTGCCCTGGAGATGCTGATCAATCTCTACGATGAGAAAGTGCCGTTCCGTGTCACATTCAACCACAATGGCATGGTAAAGACAACTTGTGATGCATTCAAATCATTCCAATCATCTTGTTTAAATTCAACTTCCATTCTGTTCTTTTTTCTTTCAGAAATCCCTCCTCAATTCAAATAAATTGTTCCCTTACAAGACGAAAATATTCTAGGTAGAGTACACCATTTGCAGATATCGAAAAAATTTACTACCAAAGTATTAAGAAATATCTTGCTCATTTGAAAGTAAATAATGATTCTAGGCATCCAGCAAAATGATTGCGCTAGATATCCTGTAATTATAATGACAAATAGAATTGTATAAAGACAAATTCGCGATCGCCGGAGAACACAAAAAACATAAGAATAACTGCTCGAAGCCGGTTGAAAACAAACACTGTTTTTCGTGCTTTACTTGCCATCCATGATTGTAAAACTTCGGACAAGTCAGTTAAACGACATTTACTATACAGTACAACCCCCCACATCTACCCATTGATGATAATTCAAGCATTTACCAATGGTGTATCCTCCCTTTAAACCAGTTCGCACCAGAGGACGTGTATACATGCAAACATTTTTTGAAAGTTTTAACAGATGACGAATAAACACGTCTCAAGCAATGCCAGCATTTTTGTTTATATATCCACGGATGACGCGTTATTCCATCAGGCATTGCAGTTTGGCAGCACACGCCGCGGTAGTTTCCTTGATTGCTACGTTTATACATTACTAGCACACATTGCGGTGGACGTGTACACACTAACGTTACAAAGCATGCTTTGTTGACGTGGGTGAACTAGTTATTATTAAAGCCTATGTACTGATGACATCACACTTTGTTTATAAGTTTGGTGTCATAAGTACATATGCATATTCTTAACCCCTTGTCGCTGGTATTAATTCATTCACCGGATTACATGCATGACTGCACAGCAGCCTTTGTCTAGTAGCTGCAATGCACAATGGACCCGAGTGTGCAGATGTTACACAGGCCATGTGCTACGGCATGGCACAGCTGGCCACAGCATTCCGGAGGAATTATTAAGCCGCGGCTATAGCCGCTCCCCAGCGTTAAGGGGTTAACAGTGTTTTGAACAGATCCCTCTTTTGGTTTGTTTGCTCAGGAGAAGTCTCTGACTGCAAAGCCCGACACCTTGCGAAATTCCTTCAAGCAAACTCAGCCTGACAGTGACACTAAGCAGCAGTTTAGCACTGGTGAGTATGTGCTTGTTGGAGTGATTGTTTGTTTTGGTTAAATTTCATGTTTAATATTGGATGTTTGTTGATGAGTTGTAAAGGCCAGTTTGTACCCAAGGGCCTTGAGCGTCAAAACTTTTGCTCCAACACTGGTTTTAGGTGGCATAGGTTGCTTCTATTTTTACCAGCAGATCGTGTTCGTCATGAAGCCTGTCTTTGCTCAACTTATCAAGGTTGACACAAGACGCTCACAGCTTTAAAATAAATTAATTGCTAAAATGTACACAACTATTTTCAGATAATAACAAAAGTCAGACAAAACTATTTCCAGAATGGCGGGAGAAAGTGGTTTGGCGACTCTTTCGTGAACAAAATCATACCCAAATAACCACCATAACGTTACATGTACAAATGCACTTTCCTTGCCTAAGATGTATATATTATAAATGTTGTGCAGCTACGCCAATTTCGTGAACTTAATCGCAAGTTTATCCCTAACTACCCGAAGCCCATCAAACTACAACTACAGGTTTTGACAGGTTTGCAACTTGTTGTTGAAGTTTGTTTTACTCAATACATAAGGCCCAGGCTGTTAAATTATGTGAGGTTCAGGGCAGAAAGGCATGAGACTTGTTAAAAAATGTTGGAGCTTGGGGGAATGCAGAGGCATTTATTCGTGGGCAAGCTCAGGCTGGCCATGGCACAGTTCCTGGTCGTGTACTTGTGTACACCCCGTGTGTCCCCACTCAAACCGAACCAATAACCCAACACACAGAACAAATGGCCAGTCATCACAGCCATGACCCTGAACACTAAAAACTTCATAGACCTATCTGTACCAAGTCGATCAAACTTCGACAAGTTTGAGTTTGGTACCATTATGTTCAGTACCAATAATTACTAAACCTGTGTGCAGTTGTTGAGGTTCGGTATGGTTTCTAGTAAGAGAGCCTAGTGGGTTAGGGTTAATTATATTTGTTGTGCGAGTCATACGCAAGGTGACTTAGTTGCACACTGTTTCATGAAATCGGCTGCATGTTTTGGAGCCAAATACATTATTGATTTGTTGCTTTTCCCTATTCAGGAGCTTTTGTTGGCTTTGGAGTTGCTATGCTGATAATTGGAGCTGTGCTGGGCACAGGCATCTTAGTTTTCGTGTACAAACGCAAAAATCTCAAAATTCCTTACGATTTGGGAATTCAATAGAAAAAAACTACTGCGAGTACTGTAGTAAAGTCATATTTTTGACCCTTTTTTTTCTTCATAAAGTAATGACCTAAGGAAAACTATTAGCTCATTTCAACAAGTGTCTTTCAAGGTAAAAATCTGATTTAAATCTATTTTTTGTTAATGCTCTGTTTGGATAGTTTATACTCTAAAAGTCTAAGCAATAACAACAAATTTATAATTTTGGACCAAAACATACAGAATGGTAAAAAACTTGAATTCTATTCTCTACTTTACAAAAAGTGATTTTTTAATTTTGGGGGGAAAATGCTAACGAGAGAATTCAAACGAAATGACTCTCTTTTTGGTTAAGGGAGTCGTTGACATAAATATTAATTACAAAAGTAATTCATGAAGACTGAGCAGTGGTGACAGTTGATTCGTATATTTTGTATATGTCTGCAGTGTAAGCTTATGGGGCCTTGGCGTATTCTTTTTTACTTCAATATAAATAATGTATGGTATATTCATAGTATACAAATAATGAATTAATTGTGAATGCAAAGATAATTGCATGAGGCGACAGGTGGTTATTCATTCATTTACAGGTCAACTCGAATTAGCCTCGTCACGCAGAGATTGGAGCAGACTCATTGGTGGAAATACGTCACACCAGGGTTGTAACCAAGTCAATACCTAGTGTAAAAATCTTATTTAAATCTATTTGTTGTTATGCTTTGTTTGCAAAGTTATATATATTTCCTTTAAGCAATAACAATAAATTTATAATTTTTTTTGAAAATGCTAACAAGAGAATTTAAGAGAAATGTCTCTTTTTGGTTAAGGGAGTCTTTGGCACGAATGAATTTGCAGAAATATTAAAAAAGTAATTTGTGAAGACTGAGCAGTGGTGACATTTGATTTTGTATATATTATGTCTGCAGTGTAAGCTTATGGGGGCCTTGGCAAAAATCATGTATTCTTTTGTTATACTTCAATATAAATAGTGTATGGTATATTCATACTATACAAATAATGAATTAATTGTGAATGCAAAGATAATTGCATGAGGCTATGGATATTCATTCATTCACAGGTCAACTCGAATTAGCCTCGTGCTGTTCAATTAGTTTGTCACGCAGAGACCGTGTTTGAAGCAGACTCATTGGTGGAAATAAGTCACACCAGGGTTGTAATCAAGTCAATTCACCAGCAAATGACCTAGTGTAAACTATTAGTTCATTTCAACAAGCGTCTTTCAAGGTAAAAATCTGATTAAAATTTTTTGTTTTATTTATGCTTTGTTTATATATATTAACAATGGTAAAATGACTTGAATTCTATTCTCTACAAAAAGTTATATTTTTATTTTTTTGGAAAATGCTAAAGAAAGAATTGACTCTTTTGGGATTTGCAAAAATATTTATTAAAAAAATACTACATTAAGACTGAGCAGTGGTTACATTTTATATATATTATGTGTGCAGTGTAAGCAAAAAGGTGTATTATTTTTACTTCAATTTATATATAATGTATGGATTATTCATAGTTTACAATAATGAATAAGTGTGGATAATTGCTAATCTTGTTTGCAAGACGATCTAATCGCGGTATGTATATAGGCCGCCGTAGACCATCTTGTATATCTGCTATAATCACTTGGAAAATTCTGATTAGAACTGTGGCCATGCGCGTATAACTACGTCACCAATTATGCATGTTACAACACGCAATACAACAGATATACAAGACGATATTGGCGCACAAGATTAGACCAACGCCTAAATAAATTCTCGTCATCTGATTGGTAACATCAATGTGAGAAACATGTAGCATTGCCTACGAGTTCCAATATTTTGTCGTCTGTTAGGAGAACTGGCCGCCATCGCATTAGCGTGACCATGAAATTAGAGAATTTTGTTTGGTTCTATCAATGCGCGCGCACCGTGTGATAGAACATTTTGGGCGGTGCAGGCTCTCGTTGTGGGTCGAATAATTTAATGACGGGGATTTATTAAGGTGTTGTATGAACGGGTTCAGGCCGATGCACACCCACGTGTTTATGCGTCATCCGTTTAAAAAAAAACCTTCTCTGCTGTTATGATGGAATAGGATTCAGGTATTGTAATAATAAAGGCACATCAAGCATTATTATTTACTCTAAAAAATTGTATTGATATTCAGCACTGTCCGGGTTAATAAAAAGAAATCAAGATTTGTATAGTTGAATTTACAACAGAGTTTTATTTTTAGGAAGTCGACTGTACTTCGTGAATGTTTTGTGGGTAAGCATACTTTAAATACAAAGGACATTCATTGAAATAACCAGTATTTAAAGTTTACGCTTAATTAAGAAGTTACAGAAAACTAGTGGTTTTCACCCATTTGAATGCCATGTCTGATGAACATTGGGAAAACGCCATTAACCAACAAAATACTACCCCTAATTCACATAGTTAAGTGTCCGAAACGAGGGTCTAGAGCTACGGTCTACGCTAAGGCAAATGGAATTCAGACGTGGCTAGTTATTACACCCTCAAGCGATGCTTGAATTCATGTTTGCAGAATTATTATGTAAGAATTTACATCAATTATAGTCTGCTAGATGTTACGCATTGTTTGTTTACTGCCGGTCGAAATACCCCCCCGCGATGATATATTCACGTCTTCATCAGTTTGTCTTCATCAGTTGCAATTCAATGTACATTAGTGCTGCCGCCATTTTGTTTTTCTTGCGCTAGACAACTTCTCTTACGGCTAGATTTTTGTGATGTTGTAGCTGTAGACACCCGTTTCGGACACAAGGGTCTCGACTACAACACTGCTCAAGATTCAAATACTTTCTGGGGCATTGCAATGGTGTTAAAACAAAAGCTTGGATTAGGCAACAGGTTTTTGAAACTCCCAAGGAAAAAATGTAATCGCTACATTTCAAAAGTTTCAAATGATTCCCTTAAATTATACCTTCCTTACTGGAACAAATTTGAAACTTTTTAAAATACAAAAACTGAAACGTATGCAATTTATTTTCATAACAATCTAAACAGTTTAAATCGTGCTCGGGTTTTAAATTTCCAGTGTCAAATGACCTCAGATGTGAACACTGTTTGTCTACATCGTGCTACGTCTTCATGGCCTCTGGTTGGTCCTTGCTGCCATGTTTTTCAAGTTCCGCTCTACACAAAAAGAACCAAAAATATTGAATAAACAAATTTAATTTGCAGAAAAATCTCAACCAGGTTAATATGTACAATGAGTTCTTGAATAGTTTTTATCCGATGAGTATACATGTATAACTTTAACCCTTGCTCCTGTTTATATCTCAATAAACATTAATATTTGCTCCAAAAAATGTCTGTGTATATAAAACCTCCAATGCACAAAGGTTTAGTGCATTGGCATGTACATGTACCACCTACTTGCAATAAAGAACTCTCACAGAGCAAGGGTTAAAAATCCTGAATTCAGTTTCGGATACATCCAAGCATACAACAATTTACGCGCCAGTCAACTTTAGCAACTTTGATGCCATTTATTTTCATCTCCAGTAATTTAAAAGTATACACACAAATAATCAGAGTTGTATAAAGACTAACTGACTTGTGACCGACTTGTGACTGACTTGATTACAACTCTGCGTCACACACCAACATTGCCCATTCCAAGAAACAGACAAATACGGCAGCTAGGCAGTAGATAAGGCTGAAGTGAACTTTATTGTAAGCCAAAACAATTATTTATTGAGCTCATTGGTATAAGTTTTCATTCCAGCCCGAAGGGACAATAGACTATTTGTCAGTTGTTCATTTGTATCGTTTGAAGCAGTAAAAGTGCTCAAAATATTTAAAAAAATAACCTTGTAAAGTTTTAGGTCTGTGAATGATGCATATTCTGGGAAAACAATATTCTAAGACTTTGATTACAAAATTAGCTGAGTCGATCAGTTTGAATTGCGACCACAATCTGCATTATGGGTGCTCTCTTAGCCAATGAATGACAGCTACTCGCATGTCACGCACTTAACTCTGAGACGCACATTTGGAAATTTGTTATTTTCTTAAAAATTACAGCATGTCAAACAGAATAATTTCACAGGAAGTTTAGAATCATTAATATCTTTATAACAAGTAAACTTTCTAATAGTATTTTGGTTAGTTACTTTTTGGATAGTTGCAAAAAGGCATATTTCACCTTTAACGGAAAAGCAGTAAATCTCAAAGTAAAACTTGGGATATTTTGTCAATGGCTAAAGCCAAAGCTACAAACATCATTATGTGCTTTGCTTATATAGCGCTTTATCACCAAAGTCTCAAAGCGCTTAACATTATTACCCCGGTCATTGGGCCCATGAAACATTCCAAATATCATCTCAGCTCCCTGGGGAGTATACAGCTCGATGCTGCCATTTCGGCGCAAAGCAGCTACATCTAAATCAACCACAATAACCATCTCTGCCCTCACAGGTACCCATTTACTCCTTGGCGGAAAGAAGCAATGAGTGACAAAGTGCCTTGCCCAAGGGCACACGCACCATAGTCCCAGGCAGGACTCAAACCCACAACCTGTAGCTTTACCTACAGATTACAAATGCGATGCTCCAGACGACAAGATCACTTG
This sequence comes from Crossaster papposus, assembly GCA_037893245.1. Lineage (NCBI taxonomy): Eukaryota > Metazoa > Echinodermata > Asteroidea > Velatida > Solasteridae > Crossaster > Crossaster papposus. Next base: position 2,060,815 of record JBAIAA010000049.1, on the reverse strand, counting down.
ATTAGCATGGTTTTTGTGGATAACCCATCTGCCTAGACCGAGTTACTGGCCTCTAGTTATCGCTCTTTTAACATTTGGGCATTATCTTGCGCTACTAGAGGCCGAGCGAGACGAATATTGATGAATGATTATCTCTTAAATGTGGTACAAAATGTCGCCAAAATCCACACAAATACTTAACAAAATACCTCCATACCATACCAGGGGTGCTTTGCGATGTCACAGGTCAGTGTATCGCTTCGCGCGCGCGCGATACACTGACCTGTGACATCGCAAAACAACCCTGCGTATAGTGGTACGGTCGGCATGCACTTTGGCAGTGACGCCACAGGCTTCCCACAATGCTCATCAACATCATGGCAAACAACAAGTGTGCAGTACTCGCTCGAATACTGTCTTCGAATTTCATCAATTTGCAGGTCAAGAATTGATCGTGAATACCTTAGAAGTTCAGTAAACCCAGCTTGGACATATGGAAGGCTATTTAGATGATTTAGAGGTATTTTGTTAAGTAATTTGGTGGATTTTTACCACATTTAAGAGATAATCATTCGTCAATATTCTTCTGGCTCGGCCTCTAGTAGCGCAAGATAATGCCCAAATGTTAAAAGAGCGATAACTAGAGGCCAGTAACTCGGTCTACCATCTGCCTTTACCCGATCCGGGTGAGCTACTTAAACACATACACTCCGAGACAGGATACACACCTCAGCTGTTTAGAAAAGTCATCTTCGACGTTATCATCATCCCAATTGTCCTCCCAGACGTTGGAGTCTGTCGGGTCCTCCTCCTCACTTGCCCACTCTGTATAAAAAGAAATAAAAAACACCTTGACGAGTCAGAACCGGTATGGTTTACTTCTTATTTAACTGCATCATGTTTTACTAAGGGAATAAATGTGTGATTTGGTGGTTTTAACCTGTTCGCGCCAGGTTTATTTTCAAGTTTAATACCAGGACCACTGGCGGGAATATTTTTAATCAAAATAAAAATGTGTTTTATATTTGGTAAATTATATTCCTGTTTTAATAATGCAACTAATAGTAATACAAGATGCCAATACTTGTTTATTAGCACTGTTATTTGTATAATTTTTTAATGACACACAGCCGCCTCTTTTTTTCGCTTTTCTCATATTTCCCTATCTCTGCAGTCAGTGTGTTATATGATGTCATCCGCTACCCGTCAAACCATCTGACGCGTGTATAAGTTATCATCATCCCACTTGTAAGCGGTAAAACACAAGCATACAATTATTTGCAAGTCTAGCTGAAAAGCACCTAGCCCCATTCTGTGGCCGTATACTGGACTCCCTCCGTATACAAGGTCACATGACGGTCTACGCAAAGACTTAGCAGGTTACAAAAAATCTCACTCTTTTTACAGGCTATGTTTCAAGTGCTGAAATTCTTACTTACAGTTGTTTTGTCCATGTGTATTCTTTAGCTGTTTACCAGGGTGGGCTCAGTTGTTTATTTCGCGTGAAAATTGAGTCGAAACATGAGAAAGATTTTCTCACGAAGATCGTTTCCACAAACGCCATTTTTAACAAAATGATATGTCGCGCATGCGCACACACCGATTGAAAATATACGATGTCACGCTGACGAACCGGTACCAGACGACTGTTTTATGTATACGTCTGCATGCACACTGAATTGTTTATGTAATTCAGTCCGCATGCTAAAGAACACACATGGACAAAACAACTGAGATTTTCAGCACTTTTTTTTTTTTCAGCAAGTTTTTGCGTAGACCGTCATGTGGCCTTGTAAGTTGTAATATGGAGGGGTCGAGGGAGTCCAGTATTAATAATAATACGGCCACAGAATAAGCGAGTTCGGTATTCCGCTGCATTTCCACTGCACATGCGCACATGAAGATTTGACGATTTTTCTTTCGGGATAAACATTTCATCGATTGCGTGCAAAAGCATAGTGGGGTACCAGCCAATTTAAAGAGATCGTCGTGTTTTAAAGTTACTAAGTAACTTTTTTTTTTTACGTTTTGGTATTTTCAATTTCAGGTGTTTTGTGTGGCCAAACTTTTGTTCGAACAAAGTTCCCATCGTCTTTTCGATTTCACAAGAAAATGCACAAAATGCGGATTCGGTTACCACGTCCCCCGGCCATAGCCTTGTGTGCATTTGTCTGTCGTGTTTATCCCTCGATAAAAAATGTTGAATCTTGTTGTGCACTAGCTATTCACTAGCCCTAGTCTATGGCCCCGCACTAGACTACCTCTGTGCTGTGGGCCATACGTCCATCAGTGCAAAAAACCCGGGATTTTTTTCACTTTATTCATGGAGATCATTTGGTCTCAAACTCGGCATGCAGGTTCACTTACCATAGGCAGCGCACCGATATTTCGTCAAAATTGGGACTTTTCCGTGGTTCTGTCTGGTGTATTTTGTCTCTTTTGTGTAGCATGAAATGCAGGTCAACATGAAGACTCGGCTTGGCAATAATGGCGGAATCGACCTGTGCGCGCAGGCGCAAACAGCTCGTCGCGCCAACACAACCGACGGTTGTTTCATGAAACACCATTAACTGCATGCGCTGCAACATGCAGTCCAGCTATCTTGCACGCGATCACAACAGAGGGCGCTCTGCTAGCCTTTGGTATTTCATGAAACAACCGTCGGTTGTATCCGCGCGCACAGGTCGATAGACTAGGGCTAGTTAAGTTGTGCACATGCGCAGTTAAGTTGGAATACCGAATTGGCTTAAGTTATAAAGTTATGGGGCTAAAAAGCACCCTTCTAAGAATTTCAAAAAAGACTAAGAAGAATTGTTTTGATAATTCCTTTCAGTTTATACTCACCTTCTGCTGGAAACTCTTCGAATTCGTCATCTTCCTCAAGCAATCCAAGATCCACCTTTTTCTCGGGAGCCTTTTTCTCCTGTTTCTTCTCTGCCATGTTCATTCTCTGTTTGTGCTTACTCACTCACGTACAGAAATCAAATAGTGACTTGTGCCCACATCAAACAGTCTGTTTCCACATAATATTATATCAGGGTGCAGACTGTATTAAACCTCGTATCCCTAATTGTATCTAACAGTTTAACATAAAATAAGTCTGAAGGTACCAGACTAACCGACAAATTCTCAAAGGTGCGTTCGTTTAGCTCACACTTGCTTGCATGCGTTGTTTATTCTCAGCACAACGGACAAGAAACAGAGTGCTTATACTCGAGCTTATACTTGGCAAACATAAACAAACTAAAAACTACTGAATTATTATCAAACGCCTTATTTATCTGTAAGTGAATAATAACAGTACAAGCATCCTGTGAATTCACAGACTCTGGTGTGTTGTGGTTTTCAAAAAAGTGAAATTTTGTGTCAATTTCCTACGATTGCTGAGCGGCAATCTTTGGAAATACCTGCCTCCAATTAGTTAGTCCACATCTTAGGCCTATTTGCAAAGAAGCAGATACACATATGATACATCGGTGAATGGTTTTGATTTTTTCAGCATAAGTATAAGGAACACATAAATGAAAACTTTAAAAACAGCTGAGCCTCTCAATTTATGAACTAGTTTAAAAAGAAAGCAAATGGCAAGTCCGGAGGATATACAGGGACCTTTTGCTGAACATTTCAATTCACCAGGCCAAGTCAGTTTCCAGAGCAGCTGTATACTACTCCAACAGATGAGATTAAAACCAAGGGTGGACAGGGAAACCAAAAGATCATTCATAAACTCAACTGTATACAGCTATGCCTTAATATGTATTGTTGTCACACTACAATCACCACCCTCAGTTTTCGGTGTACAGCTCCATAAACCATGGTGATGCCCCTCTTCATTGCATCTGATGGAGTACTGTAGCTACGAAAGCTTTATATGCACACTTTTACATTTTAGTACATAAATTTAGTGATCCGTATGAGTGGTCAAAATATTCGGACCTTTTTGGGGGGTAGTCACTATATGGATTATAACAAAAGAAACGTGGTGCACTGACAATGGAAATATATTGTTACTTTGCACTAAACCTATTATTACTTGTTCACACTTTTACGGTGAGTGTTGCTGCACTACTAGCCCACAAGTCCGAAAAAATTGGAGTGAGCACTACATTTATTTAACTCTTCTGAGGACATAATAATAATTAGGGCGGCTGGACAGTGGATTAGTTCAAGCACATGTGGTTCAAGTGTGCCGAAAATCAGTTTTGATTGGAATTGGGGGTCTGATGCAGTGGTGACCACTCATTATTTTCATTTCTTTTAAGATCAGCACCCAAAATCTTTCAAGATATTTCAAGCCTATGTAAATCAGTATACAACCTAGTGTAAACTTAATAAAATACATATATGTGTACATGTACATCAATATCAACATTCGAGCGAGTGCAGAGACGAGCCACTAGGATGATCCTAAAGCAGCAGAGAGGAGCCATGGCCTATGAGGACAGACTACAAACATTGAACTGGTTAAGCCTTGAAGCTAGACGGCACAAACTCACAGTTCAATTTACTATTAAATGTTTGTTTGGCCTCATTGATTGTCGTAGTATTAAATCCCATACAGTAGTCAACACCCGCCACCTGGACACAGTTTCATTTAATCACCATTATGCCAGAACCCTTAGCCTAAGGAATTCCCTTGTTCATGCTTTCCCTCGTATATGGAGTAACCTCCCAATCCACTGCCCATTTCCTAGATATTTAAATGCCTGTACTTTTGTCTATAAGTTGTTCTTGATCAAAATTTTGTTTTAATACATAAGCAAGGAGAAATTTGGCCGAGTCGGGATTCGGGCCTGGGACCTCCAAATTGTCGTACCAGTACTGGAACGGTGGTCTTTTAAAACGTTCATGTTGGGGTGTTCAAGTATTTTTTATTTTTTGGGTTTACCTTTGGTTTGTTTGTGCGAGTGTTTATACCAGTCTGTCTGTTAATATGGTTGGCCGTTTTCTGTTGCATATACATGTAATAGTTTGTTAGTGATTTGTTATATTTGTTTGTTTACAATGGGTTGTCTTGGCGTTTGTTAATATGGTTGTTTGTGTTCCGTTTGTATCTGGCTGTTCATATAATTGTAACTTTGCTTGTCTGTTTGCATGTTCATGGTATCTGTTATGATTTTTGTGTGTGTTGTCTTTGTTTTAATGGTTTTTCGGATCGTTTGTGTGTTTCATATTGATGTATTTTTGTAATGCAACTTTAAAATGTTCATTTTAATTCTTTTACTGTCTTTAGCAGATATTTATTTATTTATTTACTTATTTAATTATTCATATATTGCCCTGAATTATAGCATATAAATTATATACATTTTTTTTTCATTCTCCAGATTTATTTTTAACCTCTCATATTACTTGTATTTAATAGTTTATTTTTTGTATATTACCAACCTAAGATTGGATGGACAGGCTTTCGAGTCACAGTGTTTTCACTTTTGTTCATCCTGGCCATCTTAAATTGGATTGTCTTTATTCTCCTGTGAACTCCCTCCCACTCCCCCTTCTCCATTCTTCTCCCCTTCTTCATTCTTCTCCCCTTCCATACCTTCCTCATCCCCACCCCTATAGTACAGTAAAAATATGGTTTGACCTCGGACAAATTGCAACATAATTTTTTTCACCAGAATGCATTTCTATAAGGTCCCTAGAATGACATACTAAAACTCTTAAAAAATCCAAGTGGTGGAAATATGATTAATTTGCATAAATCGTTAATCCCTGCCATGTAATATATTTATTCCCATATTTGCGTATATATATATATATATAAAAAAAAATTTGAAAAGTTTATTTTGGTGATTCTACTTACACATCCTTACTTCAATAACAATATCTAAAGCATACAAGTGACTGAATAATTATGAGAACATAGTAATGATCTAAAATGACTACAATTATACCCTATAATTTGCGCGCATTTACCTTGTCTCCAGATATCATCAAGTAGTCAGTATTGATGAGCTTCAGATTAACCAAGTTGATTACTGGCACAGTTACCATATTAAAACCTTATGGAAAATCATGTGCACAATGATACCATTGTGATATTTAGCCCAGCAAACAAAAACAGGGGAAAATGAGGTTTTCGTATATTGGGCTGTCAAGTAGGTCTAGGGTTGCCTGAACGTGGGAGACTTTAATAAGTTCAAGAAAATTCCAAAAATTATCGGTAAGAATACATTTTGACGTTGACATTATTGTAAGCAACAATAATCTTTTATTTTGGGGATTCCTTGAATTTGTTCAGGTTTCCTACGTTAGGCAACCCTTCACGTACTTTTTACGAACACCTCGTTTTCCCCTGTTTTTGTTTGCTGGGCTAAATATCACAATGGTATCATTGTGCACATGATTTTCCATAAGGTTTTAATATGGTAACTGTGCCAGTAAGCAACTTGGTTAATCTGAAGCTCATCAATACTGACTACTTGATGATATCTGGAGACAAGGTAAATGCGCGCAAATTATAGGGTATAATTGTAGTAATTTTAGATCATTACTATGTTCTCATAATTATTCAGTCACTTGTATGCTTTAGAAATTGTTATTGAAGTAAGGATGTGTAAGTAGAATCACCAAAATAAACTTTTCAAAAAAAATAATATATATATACGCAAATATGGGAATAAATATATTACATGGCAGGGATTAACGATTTATGCAAATTAATCATATTTCCACCACTTGGATTTTTTAAGAGCTTTAGTATGTCATTCTAGGGACCTTATAGAAATGCATTCTGGTGAAAAAAATTATGTTGCAATTTGTCCGAGGTCAACAATACAAAATTAGGTATTTTTCCTGTACTACTATCTCTCCCCCACTGTACCTTTATTATTTTTGATTGGTATTTGTTATACCATTTATCTTTCATCTTGTTTGTTTTTGATGTGTGCCTTTTCTTACTTCGAATGTACATGTTTGTATTTTGAATGTCATGGCCGAATAAATAATAATAATAATAATAATTCACATTATGCATGTACACATGTGCATGTACATATGCTGCTACATAAAGCCGTACAGTAAACTGGCGCCATTTTATGTACGGCAAAGCTGATAAGTTAAAGTTGGGTACTATACAATAGCCTCCCATCGCAAAATTAAAATAATACATTAAGATACAAATCCCATAACCGTTAAAAAGTCCAATTTATTGGAAAATGTATCAAAATTCTGCATGAAATTCAATATTTTTGCACTTTTGGGAAATCTTTCAAGATTTGTGGCTTTTTCAGATCTTTTTTTTCAAGCTTTCAAGGTGGGTGCCAATCTTTCAAGATCTTGAAAGATCTTTCAAGGAGTGGCAACGCTGGTCTGATGATGAACACAAAATACGTTCAGTTGAGCTCATTGTGAACTTATTAGAAGCTATTATTCCAGATCAGCATTGTTACTTGTTTGCGACTCTGACGTTTTGTCAATGGCTAGCCTACGGGCTGCGACCTCTTAATCATGAGGATTCGGATGAGTGCCCGCGTGTGACGGTTGAGCGTTCCCGGCACGTGGCTAGTCACTTTACCCGAAAGTCCGGGTGAGCTACTCGAACCTACCTACTATATCATTTATTTTCATTTAGTTTTTTTAATAAAATGATATTAATTATAAGATGTCAACTGTTATTATCTACATAAACAAAAACAAACCAGTAATCATCATTAATAATTGGAGCGTAAGATGGGATGACTTTTGGGTTATAAATAGTTAAGCAATGACTAATAATTATTCTTAATTTTTTTTCACGGAGGTCATTTCTGGGGGAGCTCTCACTGTCATAAACTCAAAGGTTTAAACATGGATTTTTTTGTTTACATAATTAAAAAAATAGAAATATAAACAGGTATACAATGCGATTTTGTGTGAAAACATTTATTTTATTTCTTAAGACAATTATTAATTACATTTGCATGTACCTTAAAACTTATAAGTGGAATCACGGCGAAAAGTATTATGATCCATGGAGGTAGCTCCATGTATGATCTATGTCTTATCAGACCCGTAGATTTATAGGGCGTACACCCCGCACACGTTTTACGACATACGTAAGCAAGAATGTACGCGGATATAATGCACGCAATTCAACGCATTGCACATTGTATCTGCAACAACTGAAGCCGTCGTACTCGTAGACGAAGGACTTCCGTAAGAAAATACCGCAAATGTTTCATGTCTGTTTATCTTTCTAAAATGTTTTTGTTGTGAAGAAATTAATGTTGTATGTTTATGTCAATACAATTCAATATATAGAATTGAATTTTAGTCAATAAGAATTAACGTAAAGTCTGCTGAAGTAATTTAGATTTTCTTACTAAAAAACGCCAGTCTTCCTGGTACTCTGCTTGTGCTAGTGTTGTTAAATAACGTAGGCGGGTACCACTGTGACTTATATTTTTGGGAAAAATTTCAGTTTAAATGGAATTTTTTAACAAATACATGTAAACCCATTCAAACTTGTATTATTTTATTTAGAAGTTTTGGCATGAAATGGTTTTATTTGTTATATTATTATTTAGCTCGAGTACGTAACTCCAGCTCTAAATTAGACCTGTGAACGTGGCGGTATACATCGCCACGCTTTATTTCCAACATACACTACTTATGCACCTTGTATCACATCAGTTGTAAGACGCACCCTCGGACCCGTGCGCATGTCTTCTTAATGTTCAGTCAAAACTTGGCGATGGGGGTGCGTAAAGTGTGATTTTGATGCGTCACAAACACATAGCGGTGTGTCGAGGTGCGTCAGTTTCGAACCATGCCATGCGCGCATCAAGGAAGTGTGAAATATAATTGAGGACACTGTCAGTTTACCGATTTGCAGAACAAAACAATACCCTATTTTTGGAAAGATAAAATGCGACACCACAAAATGTTTGACACATCATGGTCTAACATCAGTCTGCAGTTTGCGTGGTGTATTAACGTTCTCAGTTCTCCGGTAGGCCAACTTCTTCGGTGGACAAATTTCGCTTCAACACGCATGCGGCGAATAAATGCTTGTTGAGTAAAACAAAATTGTACCATATCAATTTCTGATCATTGTTAGTCAGAATTGCTGACCGCAAACAATTTTATCAACATTTAACACTAACACTCTATAGTGTTAAATGTTGATACAGTGATATTTTTCCCCTGGGAAAAGTGGAAGTCCAAATGAGAGCACAGGTGGCCTACGCCGCGTTGTCCTTTTCATGACATCAGAACATATGAGAGCATATTGCTTGCGCGTACCCTCCCTAGTTGGGACAAGCACATAAAAAATCTCAAAGCAAAGGTACCGGTTGCATCCGAATTCTTGGCTATGTAATGAAAGAATAACATTGAGAATAACACAGCGTTATGTAGCTGCTTTGCTTACTTATCCGCGTATGTGATTTCCAGATACCCAAGTTCGATCGCGGCCAACTTTCCCTCAGCACAACGACAAAGAAGAATTTGTCGCACACATACTTTCCATGCCTGCTTATCGCGCTACTAGACAGGTATACAGTTTATATTCTCACTACGTTTCGTAGACTTACGCTCCAGTCAGTTTACGAATGGATCATATTTTTTGGTGTTCAGCGCGCTTGTGATTTGCACGAGCGACCCATCCCATTAAAAAAGACAACCCTCAAAATAGACAAAGCGCCTGCGTGCAGACTTGATTCTGGGGGTGAGGGGAGGGACTCATGTTCAGCATTGGGAAACTCCTTTGATGGTGCGCATTGCAGTACATGAACGTTCGTGCATGTGGTGTAAACTGGTAACATGCCAAAAGTCAAGGCACGAGCTGATAGAAAGACTAGGAACTAAATCGTTTGAGCGTTCCTGGAAAACTAGAGTTTATACGGTATGGTGTGGTTATTCACCGTAGCAGCCATAGCAGAAAACGAAAGTCATAGACGTTCATTCATTGCTAACGCGGCTCGGCCACACGCTTCATGTCGCGACTTTTGTTCGTCGCGACTTGTGTGCGTCATTGTTTTCCAGGAATGGTGTGTCAAGAATCGTCATTTTACAGCGTCAATAAACGTGAATGGTTCGTCATTAACATGACGTAAGGGTGAGTCATTCGACTCCAGAGTCTGGCCTCACCGTTCACATTGAAGCACCTCCCCCAGGGGTCTGAGGGTGTGTCATACAATTGATAGGTGCATTACTAGTTTCAGATAAACTAGTGAAAATGTGAAAATTTCTTTCAAATTTCTCTTTAGCTTAATAATACACGGTGCTCTTTTACATCAAAAGCCGCGAAAATAACACCTTTTGTTTCCAAGAAGGTGGAGTCAGATTACTTCCAAAAATGTAAGGCACATCCCGACGGTGCCATGCCTTACATTTTTGGAAGTAGAGTCCGATACAAACGTGTTGCCTTTTTGGTTTGCCGCGATTGCTGGATGATCTTCACACGGTGCCCCGGATCCTTCAGGTGGAAATGGCAGTAGTGTAGTATGGGACTCCATCTCAAATTTCTTGGGAACGGAAGGTGCTATTTTCACGGCTTTTGGTGTAAAAGAGCAATGTACATGTATATCAATAAAGAGTAAAATAGTAAAAAATGTTCGCTGCTAAGGACATAGCATTTTTGATAGTGTTTAAAATCCAACATATATCACCACGTTCACAGGTTTAGCTCCAAATATGCTCATGACATTGGAAGATTCACATTTAGAGCTCGAGCTGGCTACTTCGTGACGTCATGCCAAGAATATCGCCAGACCCCCTAAAAGTGAAACTCCTTGATTCTATTTCTACGCACTTGCCTTTAATTTTGATTTGGCAACGCGTGCGTCTTAAAAAAAAGATGTACTGTCACTAGGATCGTATTCTTTGAGTTTGATGACTTATAAGCAAATTACTAAGTACAAAATGCTGGTGGAGGCTGTCGCAGCTGATTCATTTTTCTTTATTTTTTGTATTTGCCTTCCTCATTTTTTATACTTACTTTATGGAAAATAGTTGTTTCCAAAAGTTTACTTGTGAGTTTCCATTAGTTTTTTTTTTCTTTTTTGGCCATGAGTTGTTCTCCCAAATAGTTTCATTTGTTTTCTGAGTTATTCCTTCAAATACTTTTTACTTGTTTTCTTTCTTGTGTCCCGCGAGTGTTTCACATAGTTTCTTTACTTTTGCACACCTTGACCTATTCATCAATGGATGATCAATAGTTCTAGCATGACCCAGGCTGCACACATTCCAGACTTGTTTCTTTATTCTTAGTAAAAAATGTATGTATGTACATTGTTTGATTTAGGTTATTGTAATAGGGTTATATAACGTGGTTCTATGAAAACCACTTTGATAGTTATTGTGTTAAGGTACTTATGCTTGGAATGATCAGTAGTGTATTAAGATTGAGAGAGAGAGGACTGTGCTGTGGGTAGCCACTTTGCAAGTTTGTTCTTTATAAGTATGTGCATCAGCCAACACACTTTCTGGAGCCAAGTTGTTTTATATAGAAACTAAACTAGCTTGCAGGAAATGACTGCCTGCTCAGTTGCCTGCTTATGAAGGGACCAAGAGCTCACAAGGGATGATAGCCCGCCCACTCATGAAGGGGACCAAGAGCTCTTATAGAGGCCTTCATACTTAATTCATTTCTTTGATTAATAAGTAAAAGTAATTATGAGATTTGTTTAATCCAGAAGTAAGGGTATTGATTTATTAGCATATGTTGCTTCTAATTGAGAAGCTATCCAAGTTGAGAAATTCTTTAAGTAAATGTTTTTTCGGTTTTTTTTAGACTAAAAAACCACAAAATATTAAAGGGCTAAAAGAATTTTGTAAATGTGAATATATGGTTAATTCTGAATCAGTTGTAATTTTTTAATATAGTAAAAAAAATTTTAGTCCTTCCGCATATTTAATTTTGAATGTTCTTTAGCCCGGGATTGACGGAGGCTTCCGGGCCTGCAGAAGTCAAAAACATTACCACGCAGTAAACTTTGTTGGTTGCCATTTGTCGTCAGTATTTTGTAGCTATTGTGTCCTGTATAATTCTTTACATTTTTTCAAGGGAGTTAAAGACTTGCAGTGCAACATGAAAGACGCGTTTCTTATATATATTTTTTACTGCCATCTTGACAATTTTCTCTGTTGATTGTGACAATCAATAGATGACATTAGTTGACGTACATGTACATGTAACTCGAGTTGATGTGTATTTTTGGTATTTTTTCTCTTTTTTCTCTACAGGGTTCCAGGCTGATTAGACACTGAGTTTAGAGTAACAGAGGATATAGTTTGGCAGTGACAAGGAAAGGCTTATTAAAACCCTAGTGAGTTTTCCGTTTGTGTTTGTCCCCTTAAGAAGGCTCAACCCTAAACCCCTAGATCATGACAAATTTAATTTATTGCAATTCTTTCAAATGTTACATTTTCTGAAAGAGCTCAGGCAAAGGAAAAACTGATTGGTCAATGACCTCAATAGGGTAACAATAGATAAGTTATGGATTGTTTTTAGTGATCGTGTTTTTGGGTCGTTTGGAAGTCCAAAATAATTAATACATGCGACAGTCAGTAGTCGCGTGATCTGGTACGTGTTGCGCGACTGATGATAGATTGTTATGGTGTTGCACTCTACCCCTGTTGCGTGATTGGATGGTATCGTCAAACCGCAAATGCATGCATAATTTCTGTTATGTCACGTAATTATGCACGCAACATCGCATTCAATTGCGCCACAGTTCTACTTAGAATTTGCCGAGCGACTAAAGCAGATACAAGACGATCTTAGCGAAGGTCATTGCGTGGTCTACGGCTTACGTTAGAGGGTGACCACATACGCGCGCTGCATACTGTGATTAGATAGTCTTGCAAACAAAACTAGCTCTATACTTGATGCACAAATATGATAGTAAGGTGGTTTGCACTCAAGCAGTACACAGCAAGAATGATGACTAGCACTGGGTTATGAATTACATGATTCTAAACTCTTATGAAATCACAAATCTGACTTGCTGTACTGTACCAAATAAAAAACAGACTGCGTTCGCCTACCAATGGTCATGTGTGCAGACCCTTGTTGTAATAGGGCACTTTAGCAGCTGTTCCATATTTGGCTGCTTTATAGACCAATGGTAAACCCACTGCAGGATTTTGTAGGGTCCAGGCTGTGGTCACCAGTAATAAATATTGGAGGATTTTGCAGGATTCAGGTTGCATGGAGTATTAACACTTTGGAATTGCAGAATTTTGCAGGATTCAGGTTTTGTGTAAGAAAAATGGGGTAGGAAGTTTGGGTTAAAGTGTCGTTTTTATCCTCTTTTTATTTTGCAGCAAACACTTTTATTTATGAGTAACAAGCAGCCCAAACCCGTTCTCACAGGTCAGCGGATTAGGACCCGTAAACGGGGTAAGTTACACAGCATTACACTGATCCAGTAGGCCAGGCCCCTTGAGAAAGATTGACCAATCACAGTGCATGGTTTAAGATCCGACAAATTATCGCCACTTTGGCTGACATAAATTCTTGGTTGATTTTACTTTTGTTTCACATGTATTCCCTGATTCAGTATCAACACATGTTTTTATCATAGTCATGGTTAACCAGTTCGCGCCGTTTTTTTTAATGTTTATTTACTGGATCCGGCTGCAGGCGCGGGACCCAGACCGGCAGGGCGTGGGCAGCACACCCACGCATGCCAGCTGCAAGCATGCATGCCAGCTGCAGATAATTCAAGCCTCGTTCAGAATTTTTTTGTTGATCAATCATCCGTTTTGATTTTCAGAAGATGTTTGCATGTATTCACGTCCTCCGGCATGAACTGGTTAACCAATGTGTTACTTTATTTTGTAAATCCGACTCGGGTATCCTGAAAGAGAAAGGTGCCGTTTGGCATTTTCTATAAAGCCCAAGACCTTACACACGTTATAAAGATTTAATTCCACTTGGATATAATACACTGCACTTGCCGGGCTGGCACGCGTCACGTGACCTACTGGATCAGTGTTTTCTTTTTTTTCTTTTTTTTTATAATTCAGTTTAATAAAATCAACCTTTTCAATATCTTCGTTCGTTTGAAGATAAACTAAAAGTTTTTTCCTGCCATCTCTGCAAGATGATGTAACAGTTTATCCATTCTCTGAGCTTTGTCCAGGCACATCCCGAGTCCCTCCGGCCTCAAGTCTGTTGAGGGTCTGTGTTCTACTGACCTTTCTTCTGGACATTGGTGGCTGGACCTTGGGTTAGTTGTCTGGACAGGGAGGTCTGGTCGTATCTCGGGTCAAGTGTCCTTAGAGCACAAAACCTCTGATTAAGCTGACCATGACTTTTTGAGCCCGGTGAGGATATTAAACTATCTGATTGCTTTATTATCCTAAATCGAGGGATGTATGCTTGCCCCACAGCACCAGATATTGACCTTAGCTTTCTAGGAAGCTGTGGGAAGAAGCCTCCCAACTTCTCTGAAATTAACCTGTTTGCAAGAGACCAATTGCAGATTCTTATATTTTAAATTATAAGTTGGAAGCATTAAGTACAAGTAGTTGAGCTTTGCAAAATGTCTTTGCTTCTTGCTGATAAGATTTTTCTGACAATTCTCACTCGGATTCCAAGTAAAAACCTTTATTTCTTGTGCTTGCAGCAGTGTCACGTTCAGTATAAATCCAGCGTATTTTCATAAGTTACTAATGTTCGTATTTTTCTTTTTTCCCCGGAGAACAAAAGAATAAATAAAACAAATTATCCATTTTTTGTTTTTGTTTTCCTACACTGTATCAGATGAGAAAGAGAAATACGACTGTAATGGGTTTCGTGATGTTCTCGTGAACGGTCTCGTTGACATAAACGTGAACAATCTGGAAGAGGTCAGCAAGTATCTAGATGGTGCTGGCTGCAAGCTTGACTACAAGCGCTACTGGGATACACTTTTTGATATTCTGTTTGCTGGCGGGATCTTAGGTCAGTGATGGCACCTTCTGTTTGATGTGATCCAACTTCTAGACTTTATCCCTAACCCCTTATAGTGGTTCCTCAATTACTTCCTTGGTAAATCCAACAGTCCAACAGTCCAACGGTGACTCGTATCAGTTTTTCAACACGCCAAGTTATTGGGCACCTGAATATATAAAATGACTTGCCTGCTAAATCCGACAGAATCCAACTGTGTCTTACTTTTATGTTTGCTGCTGGATCCAAAAGTTTAACTTGATGTTATCTACCAGTAACCCAATAAACATGACAGAATGTGAATCTGAAGGCTTTCTGGAATATGTAAAAATGTTTTTACTGCTCAATCCAACAGGGCCCAGTGGAAATGTAAACTAGTTGGATACTGTTTGATTTAGCATGATTAGGGTTAAAACACCACCCAAACCCTTCAAAATCCAACTGCATATTTTGTTTGACGCTGTTGGGCTGAGTACTGCACTAGTGAACTGTTCAATGCTTTACATGGCATCAGGAATACCATCATCAGTTTTGGTGTCGAGTTTGGTGTTGGATTTTGCAAGAGTGGGAACAGTTCTTAGTAAATCACTCAAGGGGGTTTAGGTAACCTTTCTCTATGAGAGTTGTTTATGGCAAGTCAGTGGTACATGCCGAATCACTCAGTGTGCAGTGCGTTTGAACGATTCTTTGTATGTACAGTTAATGGCACTCCTAGGGTTGGTGAATGGGCATGTGGCTTTGCTTGTCAGTGTGATATACACTAGCACTAATATACACCGTGGACTCGGCATGACCTAGTTGACCTGCGGTTTCATATGGCATTCATTGAATTCATTTAGAAAGCCGTGTAAAAAATATAGGGCTTTTGGGGGGCCACTGTTCTTCCAATGGAGTGCAAAAAAGAGCAAGGGTTAATGAATATTTTGGTTCACCTTGGACGAGATATTGTCACAATTAGCCATTTGCGCAGGACCCGGAGTTACTTTTGAATTACAGCTGGTACACTGACTTGCTCACACAGCTTGGCCCCGTTGAACTTTAATTTCTCCAGACCAAAGACACTGTTGCCTTATCACATGATTTGGGGCAAGCTCTTGCATAGTTACGTAATAGTTGTTCAGCACCAATACATTATTCACAATGGGCGAGGATGGCAAAAAAACACCACACCATTTCGGAGCTGGGGGTTGCTAGCGTAAGGCTTGCCCCAAATCAAAGCTAAAATGTGCCAAGCTGTGTGAGCAAGTCGGTGTACCTTATGTTATTCCAATTTAACTCGGGGTCACGCTCAAATGGCTCATTGCAGTCAGGGTACCTGTAATGAATCACAAGTCTATCACGCGCTCGGACAATAATTGAATATTTTATGAGCTTTGACATTTGACTAGCATGGTAAATTTTTGTGTTAATTGTTAATTTTGTGTTCGTCTTTCTCAGCCCCTGGGGGTTCACTCCTTCAAGATGACGATAAGAAAGAGGCGACCATCTGCAAATTTTGCCTCTTCTCAGCGGATGAGACCACCGAGGCTATTAAGGGTGTGGCCATGGTAAGATCAAGATTGTTTAGTAACCACTTAACCTTTCAAGAACTTTTATAATTTACTTGGGCCCAACTTCATGGAGCTGCTAAGCAAAAAATAATGCTTAGCAAATTTATGATCTGAGTAACTATGATCAAATTTGAAAAAGTACTACAGGGCTCCGTGCCCAGGTACCCACTCAACGTATGAAAGGGAGTGGTTTTGTTGAGGGTTTTTGAATTGTTAATTCTAAACATGTTTGTTACCAATACAATTTGAAAAATGTAAAATTAAAAATGTGATATATTGCTGTTGATTGTTTATTGAAAGGAAAAAGGGGCATTGAAAAACACCAGTATAAAGCTCATCCTGCTACACTGTTTTTAATTAGGCATCAAATAAGTGTACTGGAAAGTGATAATCCTATTCCGACAGCGACTCCCTGAACTTCATCTAACTGGATGGTTTTATTTTTGGGTGTGTTTTGGGACAGGTGTTCCAGAAATTGACAAGGCGTTACAGGTACTTGGGTAAGAAACTGGAGGATGATGAGATGAAAAAGGTAAGAATTCTAATAACGATTATCTTTCAAAATACTGAAATCGTATAG
Source organism: Crossaster papposus (assembly GCA_037893245.1). Taxonomy (NCBI): domain Eukaryota; kingdom Metazoa; phylum Echinodermata; class Asteroidea; order Velatida; family Solasteridae; genus Crossaster; species Crossaster papposus. The sequence continues at coordinate 2,043,840 of JBAIAA010000049.1, read as the reverse complement.
GTTCGTGTGCAATAATTCATTTGGATCATGGTGTTGAATATAGGCTCAGTGTGCAAGCAAGAGAGAGCGTTGTTTACCCAGCGCAGTAGGGCGCAGGGGGCACACAGTATGCGCATTACTGTGCATATTGTGTGCATATTGCATTTGTGACAGGCTGGCTAGTGCAGGCTGGCTTGCGCGCATGCTGGTTCACTCACATATTGTGTTAAGTACACACAACTTTATATTAAATCTGCCAGTGTTTTTGCAAGCGTTTTTGTATCTCTATTGAAAAAATTGTGTATCTGCAATTTGTTTTGTTTAGATCTTGTCGTTTTTGAAGACCTTCACCCCGTCGGAGCGCAACAAGCTGGCCATGTTCACAGGGCTGTTCCTGAGCACCGGCGAGAGTCCGGCTAACTGCCTGGAGAGCTTGATGAATGAAACTCTGGTCAAGGAAGGTCAGATGGCCAAACCAACTATAGCAACTTACTTTTGTAGCAAAAATCGCTTAGAAACAAATTAGTTTATTAAAAAAACCGCAGTGTACATTGCATGACGCATTGGCTTAGTACAGTCAAACCTTGATATAGCGGCCATCGACGGTGCCGGTTTTTGTGGCCACTATACGCAAGTGGCCACTATAGCAAAACGTACACATGTACACACACCCATACATGTACATGTATGAAGTCCAGGAACCAAACAACAGGGGAGATTTCAAAGTCAACAGAGGGCGCACTTCATTTCTGCGGCCGGAGTACACAGGTTCCACGGCAATGTAATTGTACACATTTTATTTCCTGTGGGCTAATATGGGTTGGCCACTGGCCGCGTTACGCAGTGGCCGCATTAGCAGAAATGGTTATGGTATGTTTATGCAAGAATCAAACTGGGACCAAGCAAAGGTGGCCAGTTAAGCCAGGTGGCCGCTGTATCAAGGTGGCCGCAATGGCAGGTTTGACTGTAGTAATCAAATTTTTGGCTAAGACATTTTCTGTGCTTAGTGGCTCCATAACCTTTGACCCGGGCCTGATTTCGTGGAGCTGTTTAGCAGGACAGGATGCGTCTGAATTGATTGGCTCTGGCTAGATATACATATAGTAAATGGGTGTATGGGAAGTGGCCACAGCCGCTTAATGAGGCGTGTTTGTAATTTCCTGTAAAAGGCAGTAGGGTGTTGGGATTATGGTGTTTTTTTCATGCACCCTTAGGGGTTAGGGTAAATAGGAAATGTCTGTTCTAGTCCCATGACATTCTTATCAGAACTTCTTTTTGTCAATATCATTCTCGTGTTCGGATCATATTAGTCATTTCATTGATCTTGTGTGTTATTTTTATGATTTTGTTTTTCTCCCCAGGGATTTCTCTGGAGTTCTTCAAGGTGATGTTCCACACTTGGCTTGGGGAGAAGGACATGAATAGTATCGGCCATGTCCTCCGCAAAGCATCCATGGATCGTAGGCTTCTAGTGAGTGGACATGGGATGAAGCAATTCTTCCCCAGTAACTGTTGTCTAAAAACTGAAATTGACAGAGGTCGAGTCATGCTGCCTGTAATGGACAGTTTCTACCCACAGAAAGAATGTTGCAACTTGACGCCACATTTTTCTTCATATATTATCTCAATGAAGGTCAATCAGTGCAAATATGTTAAAAAGACCTGAATTTGGGACTGAGAAACATTTCATAATTTTTTTTAGAAAATACCAAGGAATTTTGTTCTACAGACTTTGTACTTGACCACTGAAGTGGCGTCAGGAGACTACATTCTTTTCGCTTGTTTCCCAATCATCTTTGTTGTGCGTACATTTCTCACGGCACTTGTGACTGAGTTTAAACAAGCTGCTGTTGTCATCTAACCAAAAGTTGCAATCTAATTGGCCAGTGCGCACTGTTTGATTGATGGGCAGGGAGGGCATGTTGTGACGACAATGGTTTGACAAACAAAACAAGACTTCAAATTGTAATGTCAACTCGTCATCATCCCAATTGTTCAGGAATAAATGTTCGACAAGTAAACCCAATTTTTAAACTACGCAATGAAAACTGCATACTTTAGTATGATAACTGTAGTCTTGGTGCATAAGAAACCCCTCAACCTGCATTTGTTAAGGTTGGCTTTTTAGATTGACCAGCCTCCAACCCCCTCCCCCCCTCCCTGAAAAACAACCACCCCAAAACAATTGACAAAGTAATTTCCCCCAACCATGTAATCATATTGATTTGTAGGAGGTCATCCCTAGCACTAAGAGGACTGAAGCTTACTTTGAGAAATACTTCGCAGAGGTCGGCTTGGATCAACTTGTCACCTTTCAGGTTGGTAGATTAACATTCCCAAACACCTTCCCCCTGTACCCATAACTGCCACACTCGACAACAAATGCAGAAAATGTACAATGAGGTAGAACACAATAACCCAACAAGGTCCCAACAGATTTTTAAATATGTGGCACCATGTTGCCATCTTGTAGTGTTTGGATTGTGTATTTGGACAAAATGGGTACTTTTCATTTTGATGGCATTTGCTCTCCATGCAATCTGGGGCCAATTTTTACTAACCACGGAAATTTTGCTTAGCACAGATTATAAATTTTTGGTTTTTTCCCCTCTCTTTTCTCTTTACAGAGGGGCTTGCAGCACGATGACAACAAGAACATGTTCATGGCAGAATTGAAGGAACTGCTGGAGAAAGAATCTCCTCCTACTGCCAAAGAAGTAAAAATCGGGCATTAATTCATTACATTTCATTATTTAAACGTCGGAAAACATATATACTCAAAATGGATGACAGGAAACCATTTCACGAGCAAGGCCAGAAATATCTGTCGGCGACCAGCCTACAGCAACCGGCTCTGCTACCCACAGATGCCGGCCTGTACCTGTCTCAGATGTCAAAATAATTCTGGCGTGAACTGGTTACAAAAACACTTTTTGGTTCACTACTAAGTGAAATTGAGATTTAGTAGCCTTAACCAGTTCGCGCCGGTTGACGTATATAAACGCAAAAATTTTCTCAAATTCAAAACGGATGAAGCATAAACACGCCAAGTTCAAGTTCGGAAATGTATGTCAGCAGCGAGCAAGGCCGGAAATGCGTGGGTGTGCTTCCTGGCACTATCAGCCTGAACCCGCTTCGGATAGAGTTTCGTTAAAAATAATCCCGCCCCTCGGCTCGGCGATGTTAAAATAATCCCGGCTCGAACTGGTTAACCGATTGAGTGATTTACTAAGATCCTTCCTCACTCTTGCAAAATCAAACCCAACCCAGACCGTTGGGCTCTGATTATGATGGTATAACCGACCCCATGTAAATTATAAACAGTTTACTCGTGCAGTACTCTCAATAGATTTAAACAAAACACGTTGAGGTTTGGGGTGGTTTGGATTGATGTATTTGGTCCTACACTTTTTAAATCTCGTTACTTTTTAGTTATGTAGCCTGATACTCTAAATGATAACAGTGAAAGTAAGATATATTTTCTGCTTGGACTTTCATACTACCCTTAACCTTAACTAGAGTGATGTACTAGAATTCGTTATTTACCTCCGAATTTTAACCAAGTGCCAAAATATGTCCAGGTTCAAATGACGTTGATAGCTGACATTTTTGTTTAAGTGGTAATTACCAAAGGTAACATTTGCCTGGCAGATTTTGGTCTTGTGAAACAATGTGAATTACAATCTATGCTGATAATCTTTTTCTTGCCTAACCAGTTCGCGCCGGATGACGTATATAAATGCAAAGTTTCCCCAAATTCAAAAATGGATGACGCATAAACACGCCAAGTTCAAGTTCGGAAATGTCTGTCAGCAGCGAGCAAGGCCGGAAATGCGTGGGTGTGCTTCCCGGCACTCCCGGCCTGAACACGCTTCGGATCGAGTTTCGTTAAAATAATCCCGCCCCCTCGGCTCAGTGATGTTAAAATAATCCCGGCGCGAAATGGTTAACAGGTTTGCTTTACTTAAATGTTAACCTTTTTCTTGCACAGTTGATTGCAATCTGCATCGAGATTCAAACTAAGACGTTGCTGAATGAGCCAGAAGCGGCCAAACAGGTATGCCAAAAAATTTAGGCCTGATATAGGCTGCAATTCCAGATTTGACCCGAACCAAATAGCTTGGGGAGGCAGAGGTGGAGTGACATAATGAAAGTGGGCATTGGTTCACAATATTTACTGTGATAATTAGCCAAATTGGCACCTGTGTCACAGAAAACCCAAGCATAAAGGGATAAGGGAACACGTACCTATCCAACCAGCTGGCCACTATAGTGAGCTCACTGGTCACTGGACAATCAGCCCTATGTCAGAAGGGTATGCATGACTCTGCCTGGCAGTAGGGGTTCTTGCAGGGTTATGATCGTAATTCAAATTGTGACTCGGCAAATTTTAAATTAAAATCAAAATTTTACAATATTGTTTTTCGGAATATGAGCATTTACAGAGCTAAAACCTTCATCGGGTTGTTTGTCAAGCACATTTCTTTATATTTTGAGCACTTTGGCAGAAATGCACAACCGACAAATGGTATTTTGTACTTTTATGAGTTTGCTTTTATAATTCCAATTTTAAAATGGACTGGTGCCAACTTGAAAACAAAAACTGAACGCGTGCTGTTTTGAGAATGTTATTTACCCAATTGACTTCTGAGATTGGCTTTATAGGTAGTATACACCATTTGCAGATATCGAAAATATTTACTACCGAATTATGAAGAGATATCTTACTCATTTGAAAGTAAGTTTTGATTATAGGCACCCAGCAAATGATTGCGCTAGATATTCTTTAATTATTCCGAAAAATATAATTTTATAAAGAAAAATTTGCGATCGCCGTCCGAACAAAAATTTTAAAATAAAAATAACATAAGAATAACTGTCCAATGCCGGTGAAAACAAATGCTGTTTTTTGTCCTTTTATCGGCATCCATGATTGTAAAACTTCGGACAGGTCAGTTAAACGATATTTACTATGAAATACAACCCCCTAAATCTACCCATTAATGATAATTCAAGCAATTGCCAATGGTGTATACTACCTTTAAGACACCGGCTGAAGTCAAAATGTTGATTCACTGTGGACAGCATTGTAGTATCAGTTGTTATATATATGGCCATTTTCCAAACCCCAGCTTCGTCTTTGGCTTTGTTCATGCAGTTTGGCAATGGTGATGGATCCAGAGACAATGCTAATAAGCTAGGGTTTGGAAACAGCTTGGGACTATCGACAACAAAAAATGCTGAAGAGCTTAGTATTGAACGTGATTGTGACATCACTTTGTACATTGACTGTTTTTTTTGGTATATTTACATTGTTTAGATCTGGAACTGTATCATGGATATCGTGGGATGGAACAAGAAAGAAGAATTGATTACGGATCAGGCGATGAGACACATCAAGGTAGACCCAAGGCTTTCTAATACCTTCAATGCTCAAATCCTCACCCAAAACCACAAGCCCCAACTACCCATCCAAATCAACTCAAGTGCCTGTGTCCAAATCGTATCCCTTGTAGTACGGAAGATAGGTGATAAGATTGTGCCTGTGATGACCATCAAAGTAGACCCAAGGCTTCCTAATACCTTCAATGCTCAAATCCTCACCCAAAACCACGACCTCCAACTACCCATTCAAATCAACTCAAGTGCCTGTGCCCAAACCTGTATCCCTTGTAGTGCGGCAGATAGGTGATAAGATTGTGCCTTTGATGACACTTCAAAGTAGACCCAAGGCTTCCTAAAACCTTCAATGCTCAAATCTTCATACAAAACCCAACATTTTGCCCTGTCTGCTCCAGTATATTCATTGTTGGGTCGTGCCCTTCACCGACATATTTGCTAAGCACTATGTACTCAGTTTTGTCCCGAGAGATATTTTGTTTTCAAATGATTTGGCTACGAGACAGAGGTGCACTTCATTCTTTAGATGCATTTTGTAGAGCCAGTGTTTGCCTATAAGCAAGAATAATTCACTTCCCTGCTGGTATTTATCTGTAGTTCCTTTACCCCTTGCCCTTGTCTTACCCCTTCTAGCCCTATACAACTCTCCTGGCTGGATTTACCACTCAACCAAGCACCGAGTTGGCTCTCCTGTATGAAATCCAGGTCGGTACACTTGAGGAATTTTTCTTTCTAAAATTGTTTGTCCCTATATCTTTATGCTTAGCATTATTTTCCCTTTTGCTTATCATTATTCTTTTCCTTTGCTTAGCATTATTTTATTTTTTTGCTTAGCATTTTTTTCTTTCTGTGGCTTGGTGTTATTTGTTCTTTTGCTCAGAATTGTTGTTTCCTTTGCTTAGCATTTTTGTTCCCTTTGCTTAGCTTTTTTGTTCCCTTTGCTTAGCTTTTTTGTTTCCTTTGCTTAGCTTTTTTGTTCCCTTTGCTTAGTTTTTTCGTTTCCTTTGCTAAGCTTTATTTTTTCTTTGCTTAGCAGTTAAAAAGAAAATTGCCTTAGTTGGCCCGCTGTCCCAAAGATGATGTTATTACCCGATAGACTCCTGAGGCTGGCTTAAGACACCTCCGATGAAGTCAACATTGGCTCACTGACTTGGGACAGCTACTAAATGTCAACCATTCAGTCCACACTTCCTGCAAGTGCGTAGCGCAGTTGACCTCGTGAAATATTCGCTGCAAAATTTGCTGGCATTGAGAAGTGATGAACGTGATTGACTTACAGCAAAAAAAACTGACGTGACGTCACAATATTTGCATTTTGACTATAGAAAACTATTGCCTGTTCTTTAGTCACTTGAAATTCATGCTTTTTCTTTCAAACTTTTTTATTTTATTTTTAGGAATACTGTTACACCAACATCAGCTTCATGAAGACTTTTCAGAAGCTAGTCTTCCTTCTTTACAAAAGTAAGTGCTAAATGCCTTAACCTCTCCAACAAAAATGATTAAAATGTATTCACTCTGCTCTAAATTCTTTCCATACATTCCCTGATTTAGCTTTTTTCAAAATTTCTTGGGAGAGACTTTACCCATGACCTCCTGCTTACTTGGGAGAGACTGGACCCATGACCCCCTGCTTACTTGAGAGAGACTGGACCCATGACCTCCTGCTTACTTGGGAGAGACTTGACCCATGACCTCCTGCTTACTTGGGAGAGACTTGACCCATGACCTCCTGCTTACTTGGCAGAGACTTGACCCATGACCTCCTGCTTACTTGGGGGAGACTTGACCCATGACCTCCTGCTTACTTGGGGGAGACTTGACCCATGACCTCCTGCTTACTTGGGGGAGACTTGACCCATGACCTGCTTGATTGGGAGAGACTTGACCCATGACCTCCTGCTTACTTGGGAGAGACTTGACCCATGACCTCCTGCTTACTTGGGAGAGACTTGACCCATGACCTCCTGCTTACTTGGGGGAGACTTGACCCATGACCTCCTGCTTACTTGGGGGAGACTTGACCCATGACCTCCTGCTTACTTGTCCAGATGTCTGTGATTTATGGTTTATTTAAAAACACGACATTTACAATAATTAAAAAACGATTACAAATATTTAAACTTAAAAAAAAAAGCCTTTTATGTAGTCTATTCAAGAATCGAGCAACTTAAGTTAGGTATGCCTAAGCGGTAAGTACCCTACTAAGCCAAGTTGAAGTTAATGTGTGACAGCTCTAGAATAGTAGTTTGTTTACATTCTAACAATATTTTTGATTGATTTGTACAATTTTAGGCTGGTGGCATGATTGCGATTGATGACGTTACGTTAACCAATAACATGCAATACACTTAACTGCCGACTATAACATTCAAAATAACTTTCTTCCAACATGTATGAGAGAATGCGGATAAATCACCATCACAATTTGTTTCACACTCGAGAGATAATAAAATGAACATTTCACTATTTTTCACTATATGCTTAGCAGTTAAAAAGAAAATTGCCTTAGTTGGCCCACTGTCCCAAAGATGATGTTATTACCCGATAGACTCCTGAGGCTGGCTTAAGACACCTCCAATGAAATCAACATTGGCTCACTGACTTGGGACAGCTACTAAATGTCAACCATTCAGTCCACACTTCTTGCAAGAGCGTAGCGGAGTTGACCTCTTAAAACATTCGCTGCAAAATTTATGTTGTCAAAACCAATGAATCCTCAACAGGCTAAAATCGTTTCATGGTACTTTGTGAATATTTTTGGTACAATAAGATGTCATGGCTCTTGTGTATGCAGCTTGCATGTAGTGAAATACTTACACACAGTGCCCAACTACAACCGACTGATTTGGTTTTTTTCTAAATTTAAATCTCTTAGCTGATGTCCTGTCCGAGGAGACCATCTTGAAATGGAACAAGGAGATACACGTAGGCAGAGGCAAGAGCGTCTTCTTGGGTCACATGAAGCAGTTTGTGGAGTGGCTGGAGAATGCAGAAGAAGGTAAGAGGATCTATATCTATAGACGAGTCCAGACAATTTTTTTAAATGGAAAATATGTGAATTCATATTCCCTCACTTGGCTACTTGTCATACGCAGACAGTTACATACATGTAATTATTAACCCCAACTTACCTGAAACCATAACAATCCAATCCCCGTTTTGTAGGATTTTGGCTGATTCAGAATACCTCCATATTGAAAACTTCCAGATTTTGATGGATTTAGGATAACCCCCATATTGAGCAGTCGCCAACACCAGGTTTTTGTGCATGACAAAATTGGTGGATTTTGGTGGATTCAGGATACTTTCTAGTAAAAGTATTCAAAGGGCTAGGGTTAAAAAACAAAGCGTATCTTCTGAGTGATTCCCGTTTGCAATTTCCCAGGTTTGTTGCATTGCTGATACTTCCACTACCCTGACACCATACCAATAGATGGGAAATCTTTGTAGATAACAAATGATACCAATATATCTTGATTTAGGCTGGTTGTTTTATCTCAAGTCCCTATTTTGTGAAGTGAAGTCGGGTCTTTTCGTACCAACAAATAACTAAACCGCGCCCACGAATTTAACATGACATGGTTTAGTTATTTCTCAGTGTGAAAGAACCTTCTGACTTCGCTTCACAAGTTGAAACTACAAGCCCAAATTGAGATTTCTTGGTGTCATTTTTCTTGGTGTCATTTTTCTTTTAGAAAGATTCTCAATCCATTGGTATAGGTAGTTTTTGGGGATAGTGGAACTATTTTAGGCATTAATCCTCAGTTTGTCTGTTCCTTTTTATTTCTTTACTTAGAATCTGCTGAGGAGGACTAAAGGGGTCAAAGTTCAGCTTCCTACCTCGCACAACTTGGCCGGACACCCGGAGACTAATTTAAAAATGACTCTCGTTTTGAGGTCACATACTGGGATTAAAAGAATGGTAGTTGTAGACAATACCGTGTTTAATTATGCAATATTTTGTTGGGTTTTTTTTCTGTAAAATAATTATCAGTAGTAGTGTATGTAATACTTAAGTTTCCAAAACACTTATTTGAAATGATACGTTGGTCTTAAAAATTTGTATGCATATTGGTTGAATAACCTGCACTGAAACTCTATTCCACATTCCTTTGTAATATTTTGAGGGTCCGCAGAGAACTTGTCTTGAAAAGTGTCTTTTTTCCGTAATGCTTTCCTCTACAAACGATCGAGGCCTTTTTTTCACCATTTTTTCCCCCAAGGAATTCTGTCTACTCTGATTTTTTGCTTGTAAAGGGTACTTATTTCAATAGTATTTTTTACGAATTAGTGCAAGTGTATTGTAGTCCCTTGTTAAAAAAAATTGAATCATAACTTGCAGAGACATGTTATTTTTTTGGTTTGTTTTTTTTAATTTAAAATTAAATACTGTATATGTAAAAAAAAATATTCTTCCATTTTTGTAAAAAGATGAATCAAAAAATGAAATTAAAAATTGATTGAAAATGTAGATTATCAAAATCGAGGGGTTGTTGAGCACGGAAAAAAAAGATTTGCTTAGCAAGATCAAGGTTACCAGCCAAATGCCATGAGGTGTCTATTGCTTTTTGACTGGTTCCCACTGATGTACACTTGGCACAAAAAAATTGCTATGCAATATGCTCCAAGAATGTTGAGACCCGAAGTTGACCAAATCGCACCTTTTCTTTGATACATGTGTCTGTCTGTTTGAATGTTTAGTAAACTCGTGTCCCGTTTTTAAAAATGTATCCAGTTTCTCCTCGGTCTGTATTTTTTGAAACTTCAGGTAAAGGTTTCAAACTCCTTTATTTGTCATAGCCAATGCCTTAGCTTGAAAAAAGGTTGGGAACAATTTGCTTTACAAAACAAATGTTGCTTTTGGCCCCTAGTCTTGCATTACCGTTTGTTTTTAAACTAAACGACCCATTTTCAACAATTGATGGCATAGTTGAAATTTGTCTCATGAAGTTGAGGTTTCATCTATTTTTGTGGTTATTTAACGAGTAAAACCACACAATTGGTTCTATTTTTGTGAGATCTTTTAAAGATTACTCTGTACAACATTTGGTTCTGATTAATTTCAATTTTGAGGATAAATAAATTGCTGGGAGAAAATTGAAATGTTTATTTGTTTTTTTCCTTGTCAGAATTCCTCTTCAAGGAATGTCTTGTTTAAAGGTAATTTGTTTACCAGTTTCAAAAAACAAGGTTGTAGCTCGCTGCAGTATTTGCACGTCCGAGTGTTTGAAGCGAGATGTGAAACCGAGACCCCTCTTCTTTGTCTTGGCTATTGTGTTGTGATTTCTCAGAAATTCCTTTAAGGTGGGCGTGTTCAATAGTTAACATAGTCTAGAGAGTGTCTAATGAGAAAACAAAATTTTATCTTATAATACACGAATAAACCACAAGGAAAACTGACTGCAGTACTAGGTAAATTTGCATAAATTCACCTAAATGCAAATTTACTAAGTTAGTTTCCCTTTTGGTTTGTTCAAGTATTTTTTTTTACTCGTGGGAGAAGGGAGCCCTTCTGACTTTCTGCGACCTCGAGCGCCTGGGACAAAATCATTTTTTAAAGTTTCGATTTTGTACCCTTAAAAAACACACTCGGACCAGAAAGTAATACCTATGACGATTTCGGGGACATTTCCGAAAACAAATGGGAAATATCAAGAAGAAATTGATAGAAAATGACAAAACTGTATGGACCGATTTTGCTTCTTGCCTCCCGCCCTATTTATTTTATTAGAAAATTTGTCTGTTGCATTTTTGCTTACAGAGGGAGTGCATCCTTTCATTTATGTTTGGCAAAGAATCGTATACCCAGCTCGATATGAGACTAAGGGGTTTGCCTTGCTCGTGACATGTTTATGTGTCATCTGTTTTGAATCTGGGGAAAACTTTGCGTGTATATACATCCTCCGGCGCGAACTGGTTAAGAGGTGCCTCTTGTAATTAATATTCTGCTAAAAGGCCGAGTGGATGTATTTGCTTTTAGGAAAGTGTTTTTTGTCTTTATATATCACATGTTTGTCGTAAGATAGGGAAATTAGGGCAACCCAAAGACATTTCGTGACTGCGGTTGTCCTAAAATGCATATCTTACGACACGCCGTAGGACATGTAATAGTGTATAATTTACTAAAGGAAACCATTTTTACAGCTGTCCATGGAATACTATTGAAAGCTGTTGAGCTCAGTAAGAATTCAAATACAAATGAGATTTTAATAATTGAAATTAAGACTGAAAACCTTATTTGCATTGTCAGATTTTGTGTTTAGAATTGGGAACAAGTGAACACTTTTCTCCCCAAATATTAATGCCGATTTTTGTATTTTTTTTCTTTGCAAGTCATTAAAATGTTTTAGCCCCTACCTAACTAAACTCTGTTTTAGGAATACTTTCCCATGCTCTTGTTCAGACATTTTTAGTACCTTAATGTCTGGTTTATTATTGAGAAAACAAATAAAGTTTTGGAAGTTGGTTGAGACCTGGAAGAAATATTGGTGGTCAGCAAAAAATAAGTGACCTTCGCAGAATTTCAGTGACAGACCAACCAATCAGAAGACTTATGCTAATTTTATAATGAAAAGAAAGGGAGTAAGATAAATGGTCGATCACCCACTTCTGGAAGAGCACTCTGCTCCAAGCAGATGTCCGATGCACCTCATAATCATGGTATCCGGATTGGGGCGAGTTGTGATATTTTGTAAATCCGACTTGTAACTTTGAAACTTTGTCACAAAATATTACTGTTGTGTTTTAGTTTTAATGACAATCTTATACTTCATTTTGGTCTGAATGTTTATTGATAAATTGTACGCATGGACTTGAATTAAGAAGCTTGACTTTTAGGAACTTCTTACTGTCAGTTGTACTCCTTAAAAATCTTGACTTATCAATTTACAATGACTGAATTGAAGACTATCTTGATCTTTGAGTCTAATCATGATGGAACAATTGCACTTATATTTTCTGTGATATGAATTTCTATATTATCGTATAAGATCAAGTTACTTAGGGATAGTCAGCCGAAGTATGCTGAAGTGTTAGGCGGTTAGTTTAACTGCCAAGAATATCCAGGTTAGCTCTTGACTTATTGTAAATATATGAATTGACTCTGAATACTGTATTTTCGAAACAATGTTCACTAAATTCCAGTTGACAAGCCAAGATGGTACATTATTTGCTTTGAGCCAATGAGGATGCCTTTCATCTTATAATACACCAATAACTGACTAGGGAAACTGCCTATAGGTTATATAGAGCGCCGGTTTGAGTCCTGCCTTGCCAATTTCTTTGTTCACTGTGAAATTTATGTTAATTTACCTAATCAGTTTCCCTTGTGGTTTATTTTTGTAAAATAGTTACTTCTCAGATTTTCTTGTATGGGCCAATATATGTTTTTAATTGCCATGTACCAGCATAAAAACAAAATCACAAAATATTTTACGGTTCTTTTTGCATTATAAGTACACATCAGGAGATTATTATAGATTTCTTATGATCCTTTCTTTATTTGTTTACGTTATTGTTTTAATAACTTAAGAATGCATTATTGCATTATGTATAATGGTACACGTAAGTCTATGTACAAGCAACTACACAAGTTTCTATAGATGATAACAAAATAGAATAATGTTTTCAGCAACAAGATGAAAAACAAAAGATGAGGACAAAATTAACAAATTTCAATATTGGATTATGCCATTGACTACTGAATTTCATGTCTTGTACATCCCTGATGATCGTGATTGTAAGAAAATAATTTGCAAACTGGCTATACCGACATATAGCATATTACCACTACAAATGTTTGTTCCTTTTTAACTATAAATGCAAAGGGTCGAGTTCAGACTACGCACACCAAAAGAACACTCTAAGAAGTTACCCAAAGATTATAAAAAATACAATTGGTTGTGGCTTTTTCGTCTTTTCTTTCTTCACATTTATGATTTGGGTTGGGCACTACCATGCACATCAATTCCTGCAAGATTCTACTATTTGTCAGGATTTTTTTTTTTACTATGTAGGGAAATTTAAATATTTAATAATAGCAAACTGCAAACACAAAATATACAAAATGAAAACTGTCAATTTGTGCACACAGACTTTCACAGCCATGGGTTTGAGGCGAGGTCGTATGAGGGTGCTGTTCATGCTTCCCATAGGCAGTACATGTACATCACTGGATACGTTCATTGGATACTCATAAACCAGTAGGATTGCTTTGTGTGTTCACTGACTCTCTTCGTTCTATTTGTATTAAGAATATCATAGCGGGAACCAGACGCTTAAATCAGGAAAAGATGGAGTCGATATTGACTCACCAACTCCCTTTTCTCTGTTGAGGGGGTTACTTGCCCATAGATCAATTTTTTCTTCATGATAACCAGCACACTTAAAATAAACCACATTTTAAATTAATTTTATCACTACAAGATAAAAAACATTATTCTCCACAAAACACACGGTGGTCCAAACTCTATGCGAATCAGCTGATGGTTGCCTTGGTGCAGTAGTAAATATTATGAATGAACAGCCACCTGGCCCAAACCTTGCTGGCAGAAAGCCAACGAGCGCGGGTATGCACGATAATTACCCATTGAAACAAAGCAAATTGATACACATGTAGCAAATCAGGTTCACCCGCTACATACTATACGCAGTGCGCGCGATAGAGCATCACACTTCGGCTTAGCTTTTCGAAGCCTCTACACAAAAAGAAACCTACCGCCTCCCCTTCGCCGTCAGATTAACAAATATACACAAGTATACATTATACTAAACATAGGCAGGAATTGGCTGGGAGCGACCGGCAGTGACTCCATTTAAACTAATAAACAAGTTACATGCCCTAATAGTTCTTAAGTAGGTCTAATTTGAAGTTGTACGTTAAAATAAAATTTTACAAGTTGTGTTTAATCTTAAAAAAACTACTCACCCGCTTGTGCTAGTGGGGTTTATTCCAAATGTCTCTACAAACGGTGGGAAAAGCGACGTGTTTGTTCCAATTTAGTGTTTATTAATTTACATAAATTTAGCATGAATTTAGGTCACGTGACAAATGTATAAACACTGTGGTTAGCGCCAATTACTGCACTCGGTCTGCTGGGGCTACTCAACCGTCACTTCAAACTGTGAAAATCCATAGTTTATTGGTGGCAAGCCTGCCAAGTAAATGGGCCCAGTTGTGAGCCAAGCATGGCAATTGGGGCAAGCCTGCCCCGTTTTAGCTTAGGCATTATCTTCCCTTTTTTATGCTGTTATGAAAGCGTGTTTTTTTAATGTAAAACCTTAATAGGTTGAAATGTAATAAGAAGGAATAAACTAGCGGCTCAAAAAACTAAGCCAAAAGTCAAATCATCCTGTCAAGGTGGCTTTGTGTGTATTTTGAGAATAATATTTACTTTTACAATTTTTGGACTTCTCTTTGCAATTTACGAGACGAATGTGGTCATTGTTACATGTTGAGGCCTCCATTCTTGGACAATTGTTGGCGTTTTTGTTCCTTCAGCATCTCCAGGAGGTCTCGTTCTACCTGCTCCAGCTTTGCCTTCTCATCGTCAATATCACCTTTATCCTCTTCAGGCACGTCGCTTAATGGGTCCTCCTCTGAAGAGCCATCACTGCTTGTATCAGCTAAAGTTACATTAGGTGACAACAAATTGAACAATTTGTTTTAAAAGTTTGGACTTGTTCAGCTAGTGGAAACAGTTTTTTTAAATGGCCAAATTAGTAAACCCATTTGTACTAGCCAGATAGTTGTAATAAGTCACTAATTGTGTGACTCGAGTTGAGTTGAGTCATTTTAAAAAAGTGACTCGAGTTGAGTCAATAGGTCAAGAAGTTGAGTAGATTTAAGTCAGATCGAGTCAATTCAAGAAAGTCCAATGTGGGAGGTTACCAAGTTCCTAATTGGAGGATCCATCCATACATAACTATACATAAACCTAAAATTACATACATAATAGTAGGCCGAGTTTATTTGTGAGAGTAAAGGTTTCTTTGAGGCCCCCCCCCCCCCCCCCAACACAAAATCCTTGGTGCACTGTTGAGAGTTCTTTATAGCAATTAAGTCACATGTTACATGCCATTAATTGCCAAATCACTCCAGCTGCAGTGCGTTGAACGATTCTTTTCATGTACAGTGAATGCACTTCTGTAGTTGGTGAATGGGCATGTGGCTTTAATTGTCAGTGTGATATACATGGTAGACTTAGCATGACCTAGTTGACCTGTGGTTTCCTATGGCATCCCTAGAAGTGAATTGGAGTGCCATTGAAAAAAATATAGGGCTTTGGGGGGGGGGCACTGTTAAAGTGCTTTGGAGTGTAAACAAGAGCAAGGGTTAATAACAAATCGCCTGAAACAAATGATGATACCACAAATTGATCAAATAATCTTCATTTCAGGATAGTATTTTGTGTGCTACATGTATAAGGTGGGAGTCCGTGACACGATAAGCGGCTGCTGTTTTTGCGAAGTGATGCGAACATAAATTTCGCACCATAAATTACTGCAAATATTTTCTGCACTATTTCCTGTGACTGAGTCGAGTCGAGTCATTTGCCTGCAGTGAAACGAGTCGAGTTGAGTCATTTGCCTGCAGTGAGTCTAGTCGAGTCATTTGCCTGCAGTGAGTCGAGTTGAGTCATTTGCCTGCAGTGAGTCTAGTCGAGTCATTTGCCTGCAGTGAGTCGAGTTGAGTCATTTGCCTGCAGTGAGTCGAGTTGAGTCATTTGCCTGCAGTGAGTCTAGTCGAGTCATTTGCCTGCAGTAACTTGAGTCCAGTCAAGTTGCCAATTATTTGACTTGAGTCATAACAACTTTGGTACGAGCTTTTAATTGTGGCTGCATTAAAGATCACCAATTCTTGTGTTCACATTTTCATAATTAGCCAAGATCATGATGGCTGACTAAAGAACCTACCATTGCCCTGGCTGCATACTAGGGATGTCGCTTCCCAGATCATCGCTTCACCATGTGTGAACGTTCCGTGTTTGTCCACACAATAACACCTTCAATGAAAACATGTACAAATTAATAAATCTAAGATTCCAACACATCTTCCCATCTCAATAGAAGCAAATAGTTTACAAATATTGAGTGGCTCAGAATGGCATGGAAGGAATATTATCGCAAGGTAAAATCTGGTCTTTTTATTTCACAAGGCGAAGCCGTGTGAAATGGAAAAGTCCAGATATTACCAAGCAATATTCCTCCCATTTCACAATTTAAAGCCACTCAATATTTGTTTTATATAACTGACATACAGATCAGCGAACGTTGGCT
Organism: Crossaster papposus; assembly: GCA_037893245.1. Classification (NCBI taxonomy): domain Eukaryota; kingdom Metazoa; phylum Echinodermata; class Asteroidea; order Velatida; family Solasteridae; genus Crossaster; species Crossaster papposus. The sequence goes on along the minus strand of JBAIAA010000049.1, from coordinate 2,027,181 downwards.
CATTTATGACGTCGCCGGCAGCCATGATTCTGTGTGAGCAGCTCAAATAGGGTCACAACCTTCTTACCCGGGTTTCGAAGTGAGAGCCGACTGTTCGACAGGCGTGGGAACGAAGATGATCCAAACTGCTGAATGGTAAATCCCATTTACCATTGGCGAATGGGACTTTTTAAGCCGCGGCGCGAATAATGAGAGTAATAATGAATGTCACGTGATGTGAATTTCGCCAATCAAATGACAAGGATCTGTATGCCATTATATAAAAGTAAAAAATATACTTCTAATTATGTGATACATGATTTTTGATTAATGGCAGATTCAATGATGTATGTTGCAATAGTTTATTAGTGATGTGTTCATGCATACAGCGCATGATATTTACTTTCCCACCCAATCTCGTGTATCCGACCTCACACAGTACAACATTTATTTTGCACCATACCCTGTATACTAGATATGTGTGCACACCACATTGTACAGTACGCTATTTAGTCTTGTTTGCAAGACGATCTAATCGCGGTATGCAGCCCGATGCGGGCGCCCTCTAACGTACGTCGTAGACCTTGCAATTACCTTCACTAAGATCGTCTTGTATATCTCAGTGATATAATCGCTCGAAAATTTCAGAGCAAAACTGTGTCGCGTTTGCATGTACGTGTGACGTTGCGTGTATAATTGCGTGACGTAACATGCAGTAATCGCTGACTCATTGGTCAATTAAGTTTCTGTTACGTCACGTTATTATGCGACACAGTTCTGGTCGAAATTTTTCGAGCGATTTCAGCAGATCTACAAGACAATCTTAGCGAAGGTCATTGCGTAGTGTACGTCGCACGTTAGAGGGCGCCCCCATCGGCGGCCTACGCGCGCTGCATACCGCGATTAGATCGTCTTGCAAACAAGACTATACGCTATTGTACATGTATAGCGCGCAATGCATCTAGCATGTACTGTGCGATAGTAATTCCTCTTTATACTTTTTCCGAAGTTGATGCAAATTTCCTTTACATACCTTACCCCTTACCCCTAAACTGACCATTTACATTAGCGAGTGTGGACCGCTAAACCTTCCCGTGTATCTGACCCTTTACCTAGCGACTGAGAGCCGCTAAACAACACTGCACTGCATGCGTGGTTCTAGAGCCAATACTTCTGAGTGGCTAGAACATTCGCATGTGACGTCAACTTCTAACTTTCACAGATCCAGTATACGTATTTTCTAGAATGTACTTTTTACTTCATTTGTTTAAGGGGCGGCTAGAAAAGCCCCCCCCCCCCCCCCCTCCCCCCTACAACCAGGCAATTGGCAAAATAGGCCTATTAAAAATGTAAAGGGGTCCAAAAAGATTTGTAATTTTCTCTTAATTTCTCAAGAAAAATTTCCTAAAATAATAACAGGTATTACTTTCTGGTCTAATTTGGTTTTTTTGGAGTACCGTAAACAATTTTGTTAATGCTTTTGTCGAGGAAAATTTGCAGAACTCCTTTCCACATGAGTCAAAGAGAATAACTTTTTGGGGTACCAAAACCATCCACCACATTGCGGGCATAATCATGGGCCTGGAATCACGGTGTCAATCACATCGTTTTGTTCCAGCGCAAGCTATGATTCGCCCCGAATACTACCTGCGATTCTGCCCGCAATGTGGATGGTACCCCGAACAAGTCAAAGTTATTCTCTTTAACTCAGGAGGAAGGAGGCCTGCTGATTTTTCCTGACCTCGTGCACACAGGACAAATTCATTTTTTAAAGTTCTTATTTTGTACCCCCCAAAAATGGGACAAATCCTGGAGAAAATGACCAAAGTTTTTGGACCTCTGTATATTTTCAATGAGCCTATTTCGCTTCTTGCCTCCAGGCCTATATTCGCATGCATGCATGAATTAAGAATTTATTAGGAAACTGGTCTGTGAGAAACAAATGGAATTAGTGGAAAAATACACCAATAATGGACTTACATAGATCCTGAGCACTGTTTGGGAGCATATAAGCCATCCTCGTCACAGTTTGGTACATCCCCACCTAGCTGGTGACTGTTGGCTAGTCTAGCCGCCTCAATTTTGTCCAGGATATCTTGTTTCTCTTGAGTGCAAGGTCCGAGCTTATCGCTTGTGACCTCATCGTTGTTCCCATCGTTAGTGACATCATTGTCATTGTCGATGTCATCATTTCCTTGTTTGTTTTCACCTGCTATGTCTCCTACAGCTTGTTTCATTGCTAATGGTAAAGCATAAAAAAAATCACAGAAAAAAATTTCAAGGGTGAACACAGCAAGGCAGAACTTTAACTTGCGACCTCCGGATTACTGGATCGGTGCTCTACCAACTGAGCTATCTTTCCTTATGTTGGTGGTCTCCCAAATTGTCAGTATCGAGTCAGAAGTTGTAAACACCAGTATTTTGTGTAGCCAGGGATCAAGCCCAATTTTACGATACAACCTGGGAAGCGACATTGTGGGGATCACTCAATGAGGATACAACTTTTTATCTTATAATAAACAAAAAAAGTTAATTGATTTTACTGCAAAAATAAATGTAACCTGCAGAGCAAATGTTATCATTATTTCTTTCAAAAAAATAAATAACAAATTTAACAACCATTCACACTACGGTGCCTAGGTAACACGAAGACTCATCAGTCAAAATAGTTTGTTTTAAAGTCCATTTTTAATAAGCCAGTTCGGTTTTCCAACTGAGCATGTGCACGTGAACATTTGATGATTTTCTTTCATTGTATGCGTTGCAAAAGCATCTGCATATACCAGCAACCGTCGTGTCCTGATGCAACATTTTTCCAGAAACGTTTGGACACCGAAATATTTTCAGGTGTCTGTGTGTCCAAACATTTGTTCGAACCAAAGCTTTCATTGTCTTTTTGATTGCACACAACAGATGCACAAAATACGGATTCGGTTTAATACCACGTACCCCATAGCCTTAACTGTGTGCATTGATCTTCCCCGTTTATCTCAAGAGATAAATGGTTGCATCTTGTTGTGCACATGTGCAGTTGGAACACCAAACTGGTTTATTTGTAGATATGACATACTTGTAGTTTGTAGAGTAGCTCACTGATTTACATGCTGTGAAGTTTTCACATCAACTTAAGTGTTGCACAGCATGAAATTCTGATAATATTGTTGGCTAAAAATATTGGCTTAATTTCGCCATTTTGTAGGTTCCTAACCAAAATATGTTCTTTCAACAGCAGAAAACTTATTTTCCAAACCAGTCTGTTGTGCCAGTCTTAAAATAGCAAACAAAGTAAATTCCTTTAGGCAATTCTGATAGCTTGCATTTCTCTGACTTATTTGGGGTATGTCTCCACATCCCCCCCCCCCCCCCCCCGGCATTCTCTTCACCCACCTATTTTCTTTCTCTTGACAGCCAAGATAGTTTTCTTCAAATCCTCCGTACTCAGTCCAGCTAAGAAGTCCTTCAAGGCTTGCATGACATTCTCCTCAGTCTGATAAAGCTCTTCAAAGGAAAGGGAGGAAAACAGTCCGATTGATGCCCTTTCTATTAATGAATCTATAATGATCCCACAAAAGCGCCTAAGGTATTGTACCTCGCAAGGCACTGTATCGTATAAGCCTCATAAATCCAACGCCTCATAAGTCTGAAATTTTCGAATTTGGAGAGGGAGGGGGCAAGGTGGGTGGCGGGAAGGGGGTATGATGACATATCCCTTAATGTGTACTCTAACACCGTTGTGATGCTAACATTGTACGGAATGTTTGTATACATAATTAATGGCAGTTGGACAAACAAGGTGGCGGACAAACGAGGTGTTCGACTTCTTAGGTGTCAGACTTAATTACCCCACTCGTAAGCCTGAACAAACCCATAGAGAGAAGACAATGAGAAGAAGGTACAGATTTAGAGGTGGGAGGAAAACACCAGAAGAATATCCTGGGGGGAAAACCCATACAATCAGGCAGGGACTAAAAACCCAATCCACTTATTGGCCCAGGCGGGATTCAAACTCGGGTCACAGCGGTGGAAGGTGATTTCCTGCAAGAAGGTTTGAGAAGTGCTTGTGGGGGGGGGGGGGGGGGGGGGGGGTGGGTGGGGGGGGGGGGGGCCCTCTGTGAGAGACTTTTGAGTAGAGCGCTGTGTTATATACAGTGGTTACAGTGTTCGACTCATGTACTCTGATGGGAACATGGTGTTTGTATTCTTAAGCGAGACACTTTACTAGTTGAAAATGTTGTTCCATACTTTTAAAAGATTTTGCGAATGTACAATAATTCTCCTTTTTATTTTAGCAAAATCAGAAGATTCGAACCTCTGTCATCAAGTCCATCTTCACTGCTACTGCTAGACTCTAGGCTTTCCTCTGAAATGTCGTCCAGTTTTTCAAGGAAAAAAGTAATTAATTTACAATTCAAAAGACTGAAATTAAAACAAATGAAAGTCATTTTCTAACATTCAAACCTTCTACTGCAATACCATATTGTTGTATATGTACCAACTGGGTTTTATATCAAGCCATTATGTTCATGATCTCCCAGCGTTCATTATACTTCTTTCTAAGTGTCACCCATACAAGATTAAAAATACCTAGTAGGGCTGCGTCCAAAATTGGCTAATTACACACATGCCTGTAGGTATAGTGGCTAAAGCCATTTCTCATAAACTTGCGTACTCTGCTGGCTGTAGCCAAGTTATTTGACAAAGACTATGATTTATTTTAAGTGTACACTTTTCTTAAAACAAAATAAATAGACTTCAACTAATAAGGCATCATCTGCATCATTTTAAAAAAAGTACTGCACAGCTAAATTTGGTTCCCCCTCCAATCATTGCCATACAAGATTGTTGTTTTTTCTGCCTTCTTCATGGAAGAATAACAGTGCTTTGAACAATTTTATGTTGAAGACTTTCTTACTTTAAATCATTTTTTGTTATCGTTTTGATAATTGTATTAATCTGTGTAAAGCGCTTCTGGACGTTAGTGTGAAAGGGCTATATAAAAACTGTTATATTCTTATTCTTATTATTATAGATGAAATGTCAATGAATATTAAACTGATGACACCTTGCTTTCTAGCCCTGACAACAACCAGTAAGCTCTGCAGTTGATCTGTGCTGATGATGTCATCGTGACACCATAGAGCAATGAGAAATGTAACCCTAGTGGAGTGTCGTGGCTGGGCGGTTAAGAACCCGGTTTTCTGTTCCGCAGAGCGTAAGTTCGAGTCCCGGTGCCGACTCGTGTGTCCTTAAGCAAGGCAAATAAACCACTATTGCTTCGTCCTTCGGATGGGACGTAAAGCTAAAGGTCCTGTGTGTTGTGTAATGCTCGTAAAAGAACCCAGTAACACTCATCGCTAACAGGAGGGGTTTTGCTCCGGTGTTCCTGGCAGCGCCTCGGAATAGGCAACTAGATTGATGGCGCTTTACAAATGCAGATTGGATTGGATTGGATTGGTACCCTAGGATAAGTTAATCTACTGTATCATCTATAGATGAAATGTCAATGATGTCACCATGACATCAGAGCAATGAGCATACCCTAGGATGAGGGTGGTATGTTCCAAGTTTGAAGTTAATCTATAATGCACATATAGAAGAAGTGTCAATGACTACTGATGATACCTTGTTTCCTAGCCCTGACAGCAGCTGCTAAGCTCTGCAGTTGTTCTGTGCTTATATGACTGACAAGGTCCTGAATGGCCTGGCTTATTTCTTCATCTGTCATCTCATCATTGTCCTCTTCTTCTTTTCCTGCAAAACATCAGCAAAATAACTTTTACAAAACTGCAGGGGTAAAGGAAAAAAGGTAAAGGAAAAACTTAACTTAACCCCCCCCCCCCCCCTCCCCCCCCTCCCCCTCCCCCCCCCCTCCCCCTCCCCCTCCCCCTCCCCCTCCCCCTCCCCCTCCCCCTCCCCCTCCCCCTCCCCCTCCCCCTCCCCCTCCCCCTCCCCCTCCCCCTCCCCCTCCCCCTCCCCCTCCCCCTCCCCCTCCCCCTCCCCCTCCCCCTCCCCCTCCCCCTCCCCCTCCCCCTCCCCCTCCCCCTCCCCCTCCCCCTCCCCCTCCCCCTCCCCCTCCCCCTCCCCCTCCCCCTCCCCCTCCCCCTCCCCCTCCCCCTCCCCCTCCCCCTCCCCCTCCCCCTCCCCCTCCCCCTCCCCCTCCCCCTCCCCCTCCCCCTCCCCCTCCCCCTCCCCCTCCCCCTCCCCCTCCCCCTCCCCCTCCCCCTCCCCCTCCCCCTCCCCCTCCCCCTCCCCCTCCCCCTCCCCCTCCCCCTCCCCCTCCCCCTCCCCCTCCCCTCCTAGCGGCATTAGAAAAGAAAAAAAGTAAGACAAATACTACTCAAGGCAGTTCAGATGCTGTTTGCCTTCCGTGGCACAAAAAGCTTAAATCGCTTCTATTGGAAATGCAGAGCACAGGTTAATTAGGCTGAATGGGATACAGAATCTGATAATCAGAATCTATGGAAAACTAAATTTCTATTTAATAAAAAATGTTGCGATTGTAAAATTGAATTGCTTTGCTTTAAACAGCCAATACAAAAAACAAAACAAAACTAGGACACCTGAAGCTTTTTTTGCAGAAAGATGGTTTTAAAAATATAAAACCCATATTCGCTACCTTGGTCCTTTGCAGCGTCCAACATGGTTTGCAGATCCTTAGTGGTAAGGTGAGTTACGAGATAATACACAACTTTGCCCAAATCACCTGCTGTCACTGACCCATCTACAAGGAAAAAGTGTGTATCCGTTAGAATCAATTCTATGAAGTGGCTTAGAAATCCCCCAATTCTTAGTTGCACTCGCCTGAATTTGTTTGGTTACAAAACCCAAGCAACAGTTGTCTTGGAAATAACCAAAATATGTATACTAAATAAAATTCTACATTTAAAAAAACCCAAAACAACACAATGAAAATGGAAGAATTGCCGCAATTGACAAAGGCTGGTGTGTAGTAATGCGTTTAATCCGGTGCAGTCATGTTTATTATTTAGTGCAGTGAGGAATTAATACCAGCATCAAGGGCTAAAAAGCATTTTTTGCAGTTTTATATACCTTGCTTCTTCTGTTTTATCATCTCGGTGAGCTCCTTTAATTCCTGCACACTGATGCCTTGCAGAAAACCATCACCATCTTCATCCTCGCCCCCATCATCACCCCCAACCTCACCATCACCATCACCATCTTGACCTTCATCGATGTAACCATCGTTTACAACTTCTCTGTCAGTGTCAACATCTCCTGAGTTGTAGCCTTAAAAATAAAAGAAATAAGAAATATTCTTGTATTTAAATAGCAGACACGTTTCACACAAGAAGGAAGAGTATAGATTGACCTGTGAACATTTTCTTAGAGATGCTGAAAAACAAAATTCTTTTTTAAAAACATGTACAAGCTAAGCAAACATCCGTGGGGAACCAGTCACAGTCAATATCCATTCCAATTAAGTTTTGGCTGGTAACCTTATTTTTTGCTTAGCAAGTATATTATGCGCTTAGCATTTTTTTGTGCTTAGGAACTCTATGATATTAGCCCCCGGTGGTGACTTGGATGGGAAACTGATGATCAACACATGATAATGATTTGGCTGGAGTGTATTATGTATAATTTCTCTATAAAATTGTGTGGCATAGCCTACTAAGGTCTGAAGCTGTGATTTGAAATGTTGTAAGCATGGGCCAATGTTTGTTAACCCAAAGCATGCCCTGCCTATTACACCCTGCACCTGAAACTAACCGAGTACTAAGTAGCTTTGTAGACTTTCAGTTAATAATCCCAATGAAATACAATGTAGTACAGTTGCTAATGTGTTAATGTTATTATCACATCCAGAGTCATATGTCTATGCATTTTAAACGAAATTTGCAATTGTATAGATCTCTCTCAAAGACAGCCATCTTTGTAGGAAAACTGCAACTGCATATTCTACACAATCAAGCAAGTGTTGCGCAGTGTCAACAATGTTCTAAACACGCATGCTTGTTTTCCGAAAAGTATAGGAAATACGACGCAGCCGAAGCGCTTTACGCAAAATGATGCTATAAATGCAGATGCTCGTGTCAAGGCTGATATGACGTCATTTGAGAGAGACCTTGATATTGTATTATTTTGTAAAAGCTTTAGGTTTCTCAAGTCATGTTACGCATGGTTCAAGTTAACTTTTCAATACAAAAAATGAGTAGCAAACAAATTGCAAGTAAATTCTGATGAGCAATGATAATGTTGACCAATGTGGGTATTGAGTATAAATCTGGCTCATGTATTATGCATTAGGGTTATTCAATTCAGCAGACTTGCGCTGGTATGTTCCAGTGAAAGTGACAAACTTGTGTTGTCATGGTTACCTCGTTTGTTTTGTCTGAGCATGCTCAGTAACTGTTTCAGTTCTGCAATGGAGAGGATATCTAACCTAGCCATCATGTCATTGTTGTCAAGCTCTGTTATGATCAAAGAAAATAAACCGCTACATTTAAATATGTATGAGGCACTCAAAAAAACTACTGGTCTTCCTACTGTTGTCATGGTTACCTCTCTTGTTCTGTTTGAAGGCACTCAGCAACTTTTTCAGGTCGTTGACACTAATGCTATCAAGCATTGCCATCATGTCGTTTTGGTCAATCTCATTTTCTGCATTGAAAGTCAATAGAAAATGTTGTTTTTTTTCTTCAAATAAGCCAGATCGGTATTTCAACTGCGTTGTGCACAACAAAGTTGACCATTTTTCTCTTAGGATAAATGCTGCAGATCAATGCACACAAGGCTATTGGGGACGTGGTAACCGAATCTGCATTCTGTGAAATTTTTCGTGGAATTGAAAAGGCAATGGAAACTTCTGTTTGAACAAAAGTTTTGGACACACAAGACACCTAAAAAACACTTTGTTGTCCTAATGATCTCTGTAAATTTACTGGTACATGTGTACCTGCTATGCTTTTGAACGCAATATGGGGTCAAATGTTGGGTCAAATGTTAATCTAGAAAGAAAAATTGTCAAATCTTGTTGTGCACAGGCGCAATTGAATACCAAACAAGCTCAGGTCCGTACGCACCCCCCATATTATCAAAAGGTCCACATTTTCCGGGGTAAACAATGGTATTTTGATATAGAAATAACTGTACTGGCACACAAAAAATGTTGGTCCCATTTTCGGTCCCATCAGTACAAATTCGCCCCCCAAATTACAAAAAGGTCCACATTTTCCGGGGTAAATAATGGTATTTTAATGTAGAAATAACGGTACTGGCACATGCAAATTTTTTGTTCCAATTTTTGGTCCCATCAGTACAAATTCGCACCCCCCCACAACAAATCCTGCATACGGGCCTGAAGCTTATATACTCAAAACAGAATTTAAATTGATCCCACTTAGATTCTAATTATTATGTATTGTTGTGACTGGGTTTACAATAAACAAATCCACATCACTGTTATAAAAATCAACATGACCGTTATTTTAATAAACTGCATCTTTTTACTTGCCTTCCTTTTTACTAAGGTCATCTTCCTCCTTTTGTTGGTTACCTGGGTAAAATGTATCAGTTGAAAAGTTAAATGCATTGACATTTGTTGTCCTTAATTCTTATTATCAACACGAACATTTTATTTTGAAACTTAATAATCTTCAGGGGACGCTATATTCAGATGTGGGTTTGTGACTTCTGACTAGTGCTCCCTATACAAAGATATTGACTAATTTGGGGAACCGCCAATAATACTGGCTAGCTCAGTTGGTGGAGCACCGGAACGGCAATCTGGAGGTTTCAGGTTCAAGCCCCTTCGCTCAAGTCTATTTCTCTGTTAAATTTAGTATTAAAAGAAGTTGAACTTATTTGTGTGAAAGACAAAAATCTCATATCTTGCAAACTGCATAAAGATTAACATAAACAAATCATTAAAAAGTATTAACTCTGTAAATGTGGTAAAGTGGGGGGTAAAATTAGGGGTGGAGTTTATAGTCCCCTTGCATATATCAGGCGTTCTGGGAAAATGAGATAGAGTTGGGTACAGGTAATAGTGGAGAAAGCTGCAATAAAATCTATTAAATTGGGTGATGTTTTCCCCCCTTGATTTTTAGGTTTATAGACATTTGTTATTGTCTGATATATGTTTACTACACATAATTTTATGAAATAGTATAACAATTGTGCATGATAAAAGTTAAAAAAACTGGCACCTTTCATTTACACAATATCAAAACTTTAAAGTATGTCGATAAATAGGAACTTCATAACTTGTCAAAAGAATGTCTAATTGAAGTGCAACAGACAGTATTGTTTATAAGAGAATTATATTCTCTTTCCTAATAATGTGACAAAATCAACAATCGACCAGCAATCCCATAATCGCACCTGGTATCTGTCCCAACATGGCCTCGTTAAACGGGTGATCCACAAACTCCCCGCTTTCTAATTCGTTATCCAAGAAGTGTGTAAGCGCTTTTTTTCCAGAATCTAAGCGGCAAACAAAAAATAGTAAAACATGACACTGTGGACATTACCACACCTGACCTAGCCGTATTGCAATTTCTTCATTTGCATAATTAAAATGTGTACTCTACATATAAAAGGCTCTACAATTAAAAAGTATTATATTTAATTTGTATATGTGAGGGGTTCAGGCAAAATGAGATGGAACTGGGCAGAGGTTGAAATCATTGGTTTTTTTATTGCATTAAGAAAGAAAAATATATTCTCATAAGATACTTTTTGTTGTGCTTTAATCTGACATTTTGTTAATAACTTCTGCCTGTTTTGCATTTTAAATTTTGCCTGTTTTAAGTTTTGAGTTTTGCACATGTCAAAAAGGCAAATCTTTTTTATCTTTACAAATATGGTTAGTAGACGTTACAAATAGAATTAATCCGAAAATTTGAAGAAAAAAAACAACCATTCTCTCTTTTGCATTTTCTAATCACTGTGGCCTGTGCCGTTTCGTCTCAATTTGCCAGAACGCCTCACATATTACAGGTCATGCCAGTCAGAAAGCAGTGTTATTTTCAAATTTAAAAAGAATGCAAAATGTTGTTGAGGAAGTCATCAAGAGGCAAATGCATTATTATTTAGCCCTAACTTCATGAGGTGTAAAAAAAAATTGTATTAAATTGATGGATTCAGCACTATAGGGTAAAATAAATCCTCACGCCTACTTCCTCCAGAACTTAAAATAAAAAGTCTATATATTCCGCAACCCACCTACTCCATCCTCATTAACTTCGTCTTTTGAACCTCTTCTTAGCAGTGACTGTAAAAAGAAAACCAACTGTTTATTATGAATCAATTAAGTAAAGAGGGCGTAATATTTCGATCTTAACAAGATATTCTTCGCAAAAACAAATGATTTTGTCTCTGAAGAAAATCTTGTTAACCAGTTCGCGCCGGAAGACGAATATAAACGCAAAGTTTTCCCCAGATTCAAAACGGATGACGCATAAACACGCCACGAGCAAGGCCGGAAATGTCTGTCAGCAGCGAGCAAGGCCGGAAAAGCGTGGGTGTGCTTCCCGGTACTGGCGGCCTGAACCTGCTTCGAATTGAGTTTCGTTAAAAATAATCCTGCACGTCAGCTCGGTGATGTTAAAATAATCCAGGCGGGAACTGGTTAAGATCAAAATATTAGGCCCTATATTTCCGTTAATTCCAGCCAGTAAGCAGTTTGCAGCAGTTTTAATCTTATAACTGTTCATTATGAGGTAGATACGTAAACAAGATTCTGAATACAAGTGGTCTTTTGATCGCAAGTGTCGCTTTTTTCCACCCAAAGGGTTACTACATCCAAGTTTCATCAAAATCCATGAAAAGCATGTATTAGTTATACATTAAAAAAACTTAACCTGAAACTTTAACATAAGGGGATACAGAGCTATTGTCATTCAGATTTTAGGACTGGTGTCTTCCAAAATTTCGTTTAGGCGACCCAAAAATGATATCAATGCTAAAAGTGGTATTCTTAAATAATATAATATATATATATATTTTTTTTAAGAAACTATTTTTGTCTCACTCCCTAGAAATTGTTTCTAGGGAGTGAGACAAGCAAATATTTCTTCAAATAAGAACTAATTTCTTCAATGTAATGAAATGTAAGAGAAACATTTTTAGCAGTGATACAGTTTATATCCCATTATCGCAAATGACTTTACAGACAAAATTTTGACTGCTAGCAAAGCAGAGGTAGTTAAGAGGGAAAAAAGTAATTTTCAAATTGTCAATGAAATACAAGTTTCATCTTACTGCCATAAGGCTTTCGTCTCTGGTTGACACTCCACCTACCTCCTCTTTCCTTGGTTGAGCCGCAACAACAGGTTTATCATCCCCAAGCACCTGACTTGACCTACGACCTTCAAGCTGTTTTAAACCAAAAAAATATGAAACTTTCAAAGTCACTGAACACCATTCTATAATGACTCAATACTGTATTTAACCAGTTTGCGCCTTGATTATTTTGACATTGACATTAACCGGGCCCAGGCGTGGGATTGTTTTTCACGAACTTCGATCAGAGATGGGTTCAGGCCAGCATCTGTGGGTAGCACACCCCGATATTTTCAGCCTCACTCACTGCAAGCCAGTTACTGACAGGTTTTTCCGGCCTTGATCGTGACGAGTTTACCGTCATCCATTTTGAATTTCGTAAAAATCTTTTTGCGTGTATACCCATCATTCGACTCGTACTGGTTAAGTTTGGTTATCTGCAATGATTTAAGGTCTATTCACTTTCAATTTTCTTGATTGTAATTGTGAGGCATTTTGGCAAAATGAGACGGAGAACTGGGCAGAGGTTAAAATGAGGGTTTGCATAAATTTGTGTGTAATACTGTTTGTTGCACTTTAATTTGACATTCTCTGTTGACAAGTTTTGGCTGTTTAAAAGTTTGAATTTATCAACATCAAAACAGTTAAAATACTAGGAAATAAGCCTTTGAAGTTTTTAGTTTTGTATTTGTGAAAATTAAAGATGTCAATTGTTTTCTTTAAAACACTTAAATACCATTTCTTTAAAATATTTCGACTAGTAGTGGACAAAAGATTCTAAATAATGTTTTTATTCCACTCCGGCTTGTACCTAGTTCCGTCTCATTTTGCCAGAATGCTTTACATTTTTCAAAATGCATATTAAACTTTTTTTCTAACACTGCTCAAAATTATTGCATTTATTATTTTCAGAGTTAAATGAGACATCACTTACTTCATTCTCTAGGTCTTTAATCTGAGAAGAAAAAAATACAAAACAAAATCAAACTTGTACAACTTTACTTAAAAGCATAAACATTGTATTCCTGATCTTTGAGATTCAGGTATTGAAAAAAACTGTCGGTGCATGAAATAAACGTCAAGTTTGAAGAAAGAAAAAAAAAGAAAAAAATGAATTCAATTTACCTTTTCCAAGAGCAATTCCTGTAACACAAACAGCCGAAAAATTAAAAAATTAAAAATTAAATTAAAATTTCAGTTGTGTATTTAAATTCCATTTCCCCTTCATTTAATCTTGTTAAGATTAAAACAAAAATGCAGTACTGTATCAAAACTTTTGAAAAAAACTTATCTGCACAAATAGTATTTCCTAAGTTACAAGACATTTTTATCTTACCTTATCGGTGTTTAAATTGTGCCTTTTAGATGGTTTCACTTCTTGTTCTGAAATCAGGTTAGAGCAAGAGACTTTTAGAGTAGTTGCCGTATTGGCATTATTACAAAAAAATTGTGGATGAAATTTAATTCAGGGATTGGCGAGGGAAACTGAGAGTTCTTTTTTTAATTAACAACTTTTCTTGGACATACAGGGTGTCTCTAAAAAAAGTATACCCATTTTAAAATTGGTATTATTGCAAAACTACTGAATATTTCAGAAAAAGACAAATGTCTGTGGAAAGGGTAGAATGTTCTCTTTTCAATGGTATAAGGTTTATTATGTAATTGCCATGGATGACTGAACAAACAAGACATTTATGAAAGGTACTGAAATCAGCACTGTGACAAGTTGGTTTTACTTGAGCGACGAAGCTCCGGCAGGTGTTTTTAAGGACAAATTCTTTTGCTGTTTGAGGTTGAACAAATTGGAAAAATTATGACAGGGTCTATTTCCTGACAAATGCAAGGTGGTGGTCACCATTCCTGTTAATGCATAACTGGCATCTTAGTCTCATGCCTGACTTATCGTCCCAACTTGTCACAGTGCTGATTTCAGTACCTCTCATAACTGTCTTGTTTGTTCAGTCATCCATGGCAATGACATAATGAACATTATACCATTGGACAGAGGGCATTCTACCCTTTCAACAGACATTTGCCTTTTTCTGAAATGTTCAGTAATTTTGCAATAATATGAATTTGAAAATGGGTATACTTTTTTTAGAGACACCCTGTACATGTTTTAACCATGAACAAATCATGTGCCCTCTAAGTTAACGAAAACTGCAAACTTTGTTTTCAAAAGCAAAAGCAAAGTTGTTAAAATAGGTTTCAAAGAAAATTGGAGAAAGGTATAATATAACTTTTGCCCTTCGTTTCACAAAATGGCAATTTCTGACTTTAAGCTCATTTTGTGTTGACATGTCACATTTGAACAGTGACAACAGTTCAATAAAAGGAAATAATACCTTGAACAGGGGCTGAAGAAACCTTGAACAGTAGAACACCGAGCAGCAAGATATGAGATCTGCCTTGAAATTTCATGATTGCGAGCAATTCCTTGCCAGCACGTTATTAAAATAAACCACAGCAAGACGAATGACGGGACAACCGCACTGTGTAGTAGTACATGTACCAGTATCCCCGACAACCAAAACGAAACTTGGAGACCGATATCACACGTAGTACACTGGTCGTGGATACTTGTGTAAGTTTGATCAAAGTGTCTATCATGGACTTTTCGTAAGCCTTTATCAGCCAATCAATGGGGCAACTGGGTGAAGATAAACTCCGAGGTTCAAAGTCTATGTACATACTCAATGTCAATGTAAAAAAAATATATACTTGCAAGTTCAGTTTTGCTTGATGTGTTGTATGTTTAAACAGCTTCAAAGAATGCCTACCCAAAAGACCAACAAACTTGTATATTCTTGGCTGTTTGGCATTTGGGAAAACAAAGGAGTGTTTGTTGGAGTGACAAGTCAAAAAATAGCTGCAGTTTTTAGTTTTTTTCCAAAACACCCATGCACTTGTCTGATGGGTGCACTATTTGTTTCTACTGTTTGTTTTTAGGAAATACTCAGAAATCGTCAGAAAAACATGAATGTTTTCAAATATTTTAGTTTACTGATTTACGGTTTGTCTTTCTACTTTATGCATACAATGGGTGTGTATAGTCATGTATTGACTGGGCAAAGTCACCCTGTTTATGGTTTAAAAAAAAAAAAAATATAATAAGAAATAGTAAAAATTTGCAGCCAATCCTTGACGTTAGAAGGAAATTACTATGAATGTGTTTAAAAAAATTATTTGACGATTGATGTCATATTTGGCATCCTTTTTAATTTACACATCTTGTCATTTAATAAAGTATGAAAAGTTTTTTACTAGAAAAACATTATCCCCCAAAATGCTCAATTTTTTTATATTTATCAGATCAGCAGAAAACAAAATCCATAAAACGGTTCTTTGTCCAGAACGAAATCCTTATAAAAGCTTTATCAAAACATTATCATCTCAGAATCTACTGGTAGAATTCAATTTTTTTTTACGAAATTTCGTCAGCCAATTGTTATTTTGGGTTGAGCACCAAACTGACCAGCAAAATTTACACACAGTTATCAAATGTTTTTTTTATCTTTATGGTTTCTCTAATGACTCGTTATATCTCAAACAATTGTCAGTTTGCAATTATCTTTGATCAAACATTTGTCATTATCCTGAAAATAGGACAAAACGTCATGCCTGTGACATTTGTGAATTGTTGGTTTTAGTTTATTTCCGACTAGAGCTGCTTAAGCAGACAAATTTGCTCAAGCACAAAAACCCTTTTGATATTAAAATCAGGTTACAAGCAAATTCCACGTGATTGTTATGCTAAGCTAAAAACCAATAACAAATAATGTACATCACAAGGAGTTGTACTAAGCAATTTTTGTGCTTAAGCAGCTCTATGAAATTGGCCCCAAAGATATGGATTTTTTTAGAAGGAAGATTTTAGAGTGTGTACTTCAGGAAAGCAATGTTTAAAGCTACATGTTTTAAGAAACTATTTGGCTAATAGGATGTCTGGCTTGAAAACAAAAAAATTAAAGGACAAAAACTGCATATGTTTTAAGGTAGGATACACCATTGGTAATTGCTTGAATTGTCATGAATAGGTGGATTTGGGGGGTTGTATTTTATATTAAATATCGTTTAACTGACCTGTCCGAGGTTTTACAATCATGGATGCCGAGAAAAGCACGAAAAACAGCGTTTGTTTTCAACCGGCGTCGAACAGTTATTCTTATGTTATTTGTGTTCGAACGGCGATCGCGAATTTGTCTCCATAAAATTTTATTTTTCAGAATAGTTACAGGATATCTAGCGCAATAATTTTGCTGGATGACTAGAATCATTATTTATTTTCAGATGAGTAAGATATTTCTTAATAAATCGGTAGTAAATATTTTCGATATCTGCAAATGGTGTATCCCACCTTTAAAACACTGTGTATTTTTTTTTAGTGGGTAGGGGGTGGGGAGAGGGGGGTCTAAACAAATGTGATAAATGAAATAATGGAAAATATACAAAACGTGAACAAGAGTTTAATAGTTGAGGTTGATCTTATGATGTACACTATTTCACACAAAGTCCCAAACTACTGACAAATAAAAGCAGAGCCAGCTTTACTTTTAACTATAATTATCAAAATTTATTTGGGTTTTTTTTCTCCATATTTCTTTGTCTACTTTAAGTAGACTCTTTGACACACATAACCTTACCAATTGACAACTTATACACACAGCTAACTATGAAACACAATAAACATATTTTTTTTAATGATAAATAGACATAATATAAAAGGCATTTCAATAGATTATTCAAAGACGTTAAATATATAAAGCCACTCAAGTTTCAAACTCAAGTTTCAAACTCAAGTTTCAAACAGGAATATGTACACTACCAGTTTGGTGCGGTTTGAGCTGTACAAATGTTAATACACAGCAACACTTTAATCTGGACTAGGGTTGTTTCGAATAATCGATCATCAACTGAATATTCAAACAGATTTTAAGCAGCAAAAAATATGTTGCATTTTTGTCATTGTCAGATACTACTTTTTAGTCAACGGTAACTTTCTTGTCGACACTAATTGTTGATCCCGTTCTTTTAGTTGGGTAAAGTCCCTTGACAACATTATACAGTACTTACTTTTATAACATTCGAACAGCCCATAATATTCATCCCCACATGCAAGTTTTATTAACCAACGTACTTCGTATGCAGCCTTTGACCAGCGAGGAAGGCAGCTGCAGCTGGCGTTTGTAATACTTAATCGGCGAGGTTCGAATAATCAAATATTCAGTCAATGGCATTTTCAAATAAACAAATACTATATTATTCGAAAATGAACAGCCCCAACTTAATCCGAATGTTATATGTGACCCGCTCTGCAAAAATGAGTCTGATGTCGCAGAATACATTTTCACGTAAAGGACTGCTTATTGTCTCAGAAGTGATATTTTTTCAACAAATCATTTTTGGGATTTAAGGAATTTTGGTTTCCCCGACACCTATTTTTTCAGAACTGATCGTTTGATAAGGTTGTTTTGATCTCTAAAGTAGATTTAACCAAGGTTTTGTCATCCTCTAACCATAGCATCTAATGAAGCGCTAAAACTATAATTTTTGTTTAAAGACATTTTTAATATAACTGAGAAAAATGTCAAACAACCGTAAAAGACCAATGCATTACACTACAGAGTTGGGCCATATGTCAAATGAAAGCTTATTCCCTGCTCTTTCTGACCAACTGTAAAACTTTAAAAAATATTTTTAACACATCAGACTCATTTTTGCAGAGTGGGTCACATATGTGACTAAATCCCTCTGTGTTATACGGCATAGCACAGCTGGCCACAGTATTCTTGATGGATTATCGGACTGTGGTTATAGCCGCTTCCTGGCATCAAGGGGTTAAATAGAGGGAGCCACATTTTTGTTCCCCTTGTGTCATTTTTTACTTATTCCGTGTACCCGCTTCTGATGTTCCTATCAAGTCTTTAGAAGCCAATTTAAGGCAGGTCTTTAATCTTCATCTTTCCTACTCGTGACCAAAACTGTAACCTTAAGATTTGACTTGCAAACCACCCAACAAAGATGCATCTTGATTAACGCCACAATCCTTCGGTAGATAGGTGGATAGTTTTGTTTTTCTCATCTTACTTTGACTCCAGCAGTCTTCAGCACGTCAGCCGCCAGCGACGACACGGCGACATCGGCATGGGAACTGGCTGTCTGCACCATGTCTTGCAGAGCAGCGCATAACCTTTGACCTTGCTCTCTCAACATGTCGGCGTGTTGTTTCTCTGTTGATATCTGAAACATAAAAGTGGAATGATTTTAATAAAAAGAGAATCTTGCTCAAAAAACCCAAAACAGGACTCTTACCAATCCCCTGTATTGGTTAAACCCCATTATTTCCCTAGTATTGGTTAAACCCCATTATTTCCCTAGTATTGGTTAAACCCTTTTATTTCCCTAGTATTGGTTAAACCCCATTATTTCCCTAGTATTGGTTAAACCCCATTATTTCCCTAGTATTGGTTAAACCCCATTATTTCCCTAGTATTGGTTAAACCCCATTATTTCCCTAGTATTGGTTAAACCCCATTATTTCCCTAGTATTGGTTAAACCCCATTATTTCCCTAGTATTGGTTAAACCCTATTATTTCCCTAGTATTGGTTAAACCCTTTTATTTCCCTAGTATTGGTTAAACCCTACTATTTCCCTAGTATTGGTTAAACCCTATTATTTCCCTAGTATTGGTTAAACCCTATTATTTCCCTAGTATTGGTTAAACCCTTTTATTTCCCTAGTATTGGTTAAACCCTATTATTTCCCCAGTATTGGTTAAACCCTATTATTTCCCTAGTATTGGTTAAACCCTATTATTTCCCTAGTATTGGTTAAACCCTATTATTTCCCTAGTATTGGTTAAACCCTATTATTTCCATAGGATTGGTTAAACCCTATTATTTCCCTAGTAATGGTTAAACCCTATTATTTCCCTAGTAATAGTTAAACTCCTATTTTCTTTACTTTTGGCATGCACAATACTATCAATACAGAACTCTGGAGGTAGAAAGTTCAAATCAAGCTCAACTGAATTTCTATAATAAAAAAGAAACCGACGCACCACTCTTTTGATAAACCTGAGGAGTAACTTTTGTCGCTTGGCATCTGACTTGGGCAGTGCCGCGGCGAGGCAGTCCATGTTGTCATGTGACAGCGTGTCTTTGTATTCCCCGCCAAACAATTGGCCAATCAGCGACAAGCATTCGCACGCTGTGTGCTTGAGGTCTCTCTCCTTACTGCAAATCTGATAAATATTTACAATTGAAATTTTTATCAGCACACTTTTTTTGCAAATGCATCCAGTAATAGGACTAAAGAGTTATTTTTTAATATAATTATTGTGGGGGGTCTAATTTTATCCCATAGTCTATTCAAAGTCGCATGATTCACAAGGTCAAATTCAAGGCTAAAGTAAAGGTCTAAAAGTCACTGTATGTTAAGCCCCAGTCCCACTGAAGCCGGATATGCTACGGATCGCCCCGGATCGCACCGAATGGCCCTGGTTGAAACAGACGTTTGATCCAGGGTCATCCGGGGTGGTCCGGGAAGGCAATCGAAAACAAAGTGACATGTTCCCCGGTCCTACTACGGTTATACTACGGTTTGACTACGGTTCCGCCACGGATGGGCCCGGATCATCCCGGTTCAACCCTTTTTTTCTTCACATGACCCCGGATGGTCACGGATTCACTACGGTTCCGCCACGGTTTCACTACGGATGCGCCACGGTTCATCTCGGATGTGCCACGGTTCACCCCGGATGACCCCGGATACACTATGGTTCATCCCGGTTCATCCGGGAAAAACCGTAGTGAATCCATGGTGACACCGTAGTGAATCCGTGGTGACATCGTAGTGAATCCGTGGTGAACCGTAGTGTATCCGGGGTCATCCGTAGTGGAACCGTAGTGGAACCGTGTGTGAACCAACTCCCGTTTCATCCCAGATAAACACGGTTACACTACGGTTACGCTACGGTTTATCCCGAATACACTACGGATCATCAAGGTCGCACTACGGTTTCACTACAGTTCTCCGCCGCCCCCTCTCCCTTCCCGGATGGCACCGGATCACCCCGGATGCTAGATGTTGATCCGGGGTGACGCTCGACTTCCCGGACGTACTACGGATGTCCCCGGATGGTCCCGGATTGGCTACGGTTCATCACGGTTTGACTACGGTTCCACTACCGGATGACCCCGGATATGAACCGTAGTGCATCCGGGGTGACCCGTAGCGTATCCGGCTTTCGGTGGGACTGGGGCTTAACCTTTCCAAAGAAATCAAAGTCGGCAAATTTAGTACACAAGTTAGGGAGGTTTAGTCCTTCAAATATTGGTGGCCATGTCCATTTTGGTCAAAATCTAACCCCCAAAACGGGGTAGCACAAAAAATGAGAAGTGTTTTTTTTTGTCGATTTTGTTAAAACATTTTGTATAGAAATAATACGCTTTTCTGAACTTTAATGCTGTTTATCTTATAATTAGGTTCTCAGAGTTTTATCACTAAATCCTTTCCATAGAGGATATCGGGTGGGAGTCTATATGTCAACTGTCATTTTAAAGCCGAGAACCGAGGAAATTTAAAAAAGATAAATCTAAAAAACTTAAATTTTCAACTTTGTCCGGGTTTCGTTGGAGTAGGTTTTTGATTTTGGAATGTTTTTAATATATTTCTTAATAATTCGGTAGTAAATATTTTAGATATCTGCAAATGGTGTATACTACCTTTAACCAGTTCGCGCCGGGATTATTTTACCATCACCGAGCCGAGGCGCGGCATTTCCGGCCTTGCTAGCTGCTGACAGACATTTCCAGCCTTGCTCGCGACATGTTTATGCGTCATTTGTTTTGAATTTTGGGAAAATTGTGCGTGTATATACGTCCTCCAGCGCAAACTGGTTAAAGAAATTTTTTAGTGAACTCCTTTTGTAAATGGATATTTCTGTCAACAGACACGCATTCAGTGAAAGGAAATGGAAGGTTTTGCGTAGCTTCAAATCCAAGTAATTACAAATAAAAAAAATAAACAATAAAGGATAATAATACAAGTCAATTCTTACCAACTGCATGAAGCAGTCTGTGACTTCTACAAACGGTTTGTTGTTCATGAGTAACGCTTCCGCTCCATGTGTGTCTGCTTCAACACCAGATTTCTTGGCCTGATATAACCCACCACCACCAAAACAAATAAAATAATACATAAATAAATAAATATAAAATTCAAGTTTTCTGAGCCCGCATTATTTGGTTTTCAGGTCCCCGACTCCCTGGTTGACAAAAGTCCCCGATTGACATTTGTGTACAAAACATATACATGTAGAAGGTACAAACAAACGAGGGACAACAGAGATTGGGTCACCGATTTGGGGCGTTTATACACATGGGAGTATGTAAACATCAGCAATCGTGGACTAGGGACAATTGGGCTAGGGCATAAACAAAGAGCCCGCGAGGGAGTAGGGTGGGGCGAGGGAGTAGGGTGGGGCGAGGGAGTAGGGTGGGGCGAGGGAGTAGGGTGGGGCGAGGGGGTAGGGTGGGGCGAGGGGGTAGGGTGGGGCGAGGGAGTAGGGTGGGGCGAGGGGGTAGGGTGGGGCGAGGGGGTAGGGTGGGGCGAGGGGGTAGGACATGATTGAGTGAAACTTGAAAACAATCCACATACCTGCAAGACTTGCCGGACCGTGTTGGCCACATATTTCAACAGTATAAGGCTGGTATCCTGCAAGCTAGTAAGCAGCAGCTGTACACTCTTAGTATCTGTAGCATCGTCTGACTCCATGTAGATAGTCACACCTTGCTGTAACAGGCTACACAAGTGATCTACAATACCTGAATCAGATACAATGTTTAAAAGTAAAAACTTTGCATATATTAAAAAAACAAACTGGAATTTATCTTGTGCATCTTCTGGGGGAAGGGGGGCCTCTGGCTTGCAAAAAAACTTAAGCAAGTGGCTAAATCCTCTTCTCATAGACCTGTGTAGTATTGTTAGCCATAGCTATTTGGAAACAGCCTCAGTATTGTAAGGCTCATAATTTGGACATTAATGCCTACCTATTCTCCATCTATTTTATACAACTTGTGACCCGCTCCAGGAAAAAGTGATATAAGTTGTACTATGCATTTTTGTGTAATGGCCTATTATAGTTTAGAGGGTGATTTTTGAGGGGTCAAAATTTGATATCTTCAATATCCAAAGTTTCAGATTTAATTAACAAAAATATGATGTTTTGGTAGGTTTAAAGGCCTGTTTTCTCAGTTGTGTAATTTGAATTTCATGGAAGCTATATGCAAAAACATTATACCACCAGAACAGAAGGGGCTATGGAGCTGTACTATGTACTAAAAGAAAGCTTATATCCTGGACTTTTCAACCATGTATATACCTCTATTTTTGCGACTTAGGTTTATGACCTTTTCTAGAACGTTTCTACAATATGTATCTCATTTCATGGATTCGTTGACCAATCAGCAATGACGATATGCTCATTACCAACCAATCAGAGGACACCTTCTTACCTTGGTCGTACAGTGCCTTCATATTGGTGTCTTTGTGATTGACCAAGCAATGCAGGATGCCTACCAGGTTTCTAACGGCACTTCCAATTGGTGCGTTCTGGTGGTCCAGCAAAACCTGGAAGAGAACTGGATATAATTCCAATTCCTCCACTCGCCTTGAACAAGAAAAAAAATATTTCAGTCAACAAAGTTTCTTGAATCATTTTTCCTTTGGATGTAGAACGTTCTTATCTTTCCTTGACTCACTTGATATAAGCTGGACTCTTCTCAATCAACGCCAACAGGAGCTTCAGCCCGTAGACCGGTATCGGGTCTGGATTCAGCAGGATCTGCTCTGAGTGAGGCAGGAACCGCTCCCCGATAATCTCCTCTAGGAGCTGCGGGTTGGTTAGGGGGCGCTCTTCAGTCAGCTGGTCGTGGGTCAGGTATAAGGAGGTGGTCTCGGCAAATAGGCGCAGGCAGAAAATTTGAGTATCTCCTGGTTAAAAAAAGACAGAGCTTTTACAGAACTTGTCAGGCTTTATTCTCAACTAAACCCTCAACTAAACCCAGTGGTGAGGGTTTGTGACTCATGATCAGAGGGTCAGGGGGGGTTCAAATCCAGCTGCTGGCCATATGTTGTGTCCTTTAGTAAGCCACTTCATTCTCAATTGCCTCTGTAGTATAAATGGGTACTGGCATTAGCTGGGGAGTAACCTGCAATGGACTAGCATCCCAGCCTTTTTGAGGTATGGCTGACACAATAGGTAGGTGCTGTTTGGTTCGGGTAAATACAAAAGACTTTACAAGAGTTGTAACCAAGTAATTTTTCTCAAGTCAAGTCAAGTCACAAGTCACTTTTTATCAAGTCAAGTCACAAGTCATATATAGTCCCGAATGAAAGTCAACAATGTCACTATAACCTCGTTTCCAGCTGTCTGAATAAATTAGTTGAATGTTAATGCACAGCTTTTAACAGTTATCGCTCACACAGCTTCCACTACGACGGATTGGAAGACTATACATGTATGCGATGTAGCCCACACTTTGACTTTGCAATGTAGTAAATAGCATGTGCATACATGCATGTGCATACATGTAGTACATGTAACATTATTACGGACAGATTCGTGATGTGGCAAGAACAAAAATTGCCGTCACAAAAATACATCGGCTGCCGTGGCCAGATGGAACACAATTTTTTAAAAATAACATAAAATAGTAAATACATGATGACTTGCAATGTTGTCAAGTCAAATTTACTCAAGTCAAGTCAAGTCACAAGTCATTTTTCGTCAAGTCAAATCGCAAGTCACAAAAATTGGCGACTCGAGTCCCAAATCAAACAGCGCCCCCCTATTTTGTCAGCCAGACATCATAAAGGCTAATGGGAATAGAAAATGACAAAATACTCTGACTATAGACAGGCAGGTAGAGCACTTTGAGTAGTAAAAAGAAATAATGGGTTAACATTAAGGTTGAGCATTGTGAAAGTATTTGTTGTGACCTAGGTTAAGGAAAATAAATGTTGGGCTGTACCCTTCACGGACATTACTTAATTGTACGTTTTCTTTTGGGGAGAACAAGCTGATTTTTTTTTTGGGGGGGGGGGGGGGGGGGGGGATTTACCGTTAACGCTGGAAACCAGTGAGGCAAGGGCTGGCAGGATATTCTCAATGATCACACTGTGGTAGTCCATAAGGATGCTAGGGTGTTGCGCGACGGCTTCCAAGATGGAAAGAACTGTGTTGATGAAATCCGTGGTCCCTGATACACCTGAAAATCAAAGTTTGTACTTACAAATCCTTCCAGCCATTTAGTAAATTATTTGTGTCTTATTTTAGGAAGTGGATATTTAGCTGGCACCGGTTAAAGTTCATTAAACGCTATTTAGCCATCCGGCTTGTACAGTGCCTTTTACATTATATAAGGTATTTATAAATACCTCAGATAGTTTATCCATTCTTAATGGTCAAGAGCCTGTCACGTAGCCGGTATTAAACAACTGCTAAAACACCTGCTCCGGTTTTAAACAATTTCTCCATCAACAACATAGCCCCTGAAGCAGGATAATTTGTTTTAGTCCCACGCTACAGAATCGCATGACGTCAGAATTAGAAATGTATTTATATTTTGTCTATCAAAGAAGCAAAATTGTTCCCCTAAAGTGGGTGTGTTTTTAAGCTCAGGAAAATTTGGGGTTTGATAATAATTATGTTTGAACCTATTTTTAAACGAATTATAATTTTAAACCATCGAACAAATAGCAATAAATATAATCTTCTAGAATGAGCCTGACAACAATTTTCAGGTTATCACAAAAGACTACCCGTTTTCTATATTTTCTCCTTGCCGCTTGCAACCCCTGAATCACCAATGGCTATAATTGCTGGTTAGTCTAGTTAAACGAACAATTTCGTTTTTTTGGTTTTTTTCCAGAATTACACAAAAGGTATTTATGAATAGGAATAAATGTCTGATAATGTCTGGTAATGACTAATAATAACCTTCGCCTTCGGCTCGGGTCATTATCAGTGTTTAGACTCCAAACCAGTATTGAACATACTGTTTAAAATTGGCCAACCACACTTTTATTTCCTTATTAAATTACACGAACAAGACCTGTGGCCTGGGGCCAATTTCACGGAGCTGCTAAGCACAAAAATTTGCTTAGCATGAAAAATTTGTCCTTGGTAAAAACAAGGTTACAGACCAAATTTTCACATGATCTTTATTGTTTTTGATAGATAATCAGCTGGATTTTTGCTTAGCATGAAAAACACGTAGAATTTTGGCTGATTAATTGTTTTTAATGAGCAAGCCTTTTTTGTGATAAGCAAATTTTTGTGCTTAGCAGCTTCGTGAAATTGGCCCCTGGTGGAAAGCGTTTGGTCTGACGTGTGAGAGATCCCAGGTTCAATTCTGGACAGTAGCGACATTTTCATCCCAAAATATTAAGAATACTTACAACAATTTTTAATTAACTGATTTGTGTCTCTGGAGTATTTGTTAAAGTTTTTTTAAAGGGAAATAACATCTGAAATTGTAAAATGGTCTGAATCCAGTCTTGTGAAAATAATGACGTCACAAAGACAATGTTTACACGGAAACAGAATAAGATCTGTAACATTCAAAATGTCTAAGTCCCCCTAAACCAAACCCCCCCCCCCCCCCCCCCAAAAAAAAAGGCACTGCGCATGTTCAGCACCTAGACGGCAAACTAGTGTTTACTGATGTTTAGACGGCGCCGGCAAAATATCAGCTGCCTTTATATTGTAAGCTTTTATTTGATTTTTATGTTACCCATTGCAGGTTCAATGCTTGTTTCTCCGCTGTCCAGAGACTGAACATGGGCCAGGAGATCACCGACATCTTCAAGAAACTTCTCTCCAATGATTCTGGCACGAAAGACCTAGGAAATAACATGGTAAGATGGACAAACATCATCAAGAAGTCAAATTATAAACCAAATTGTCAATAACTGTTACGGAAAAACAGCTGTATTCAATGGTCTGTAACTGAATTACAAAAGATTTAAAAGATTAAAACAAACAAAAAATGCCTTGCCAATTTCTTTGTTCACTTTGAAATGTATGCAAATTTACCAAGTCAGTTTCCCTTGTGGTTTATTTGTGTATTATAAGATAAAAAGTTGTATCCTCATTGAGTGATCCCCACAATGTCGCTTCCCAGGTTGTATCATAAAATTGGGCATTCTAGTGTTTATGACTTCTGACTAGAGCCTTCCAACCAAGAAACATGTACTGACAATTTGAGAAACCGTCAACATAGGTAAAGATAGTGGATAGAGCGCCAGTCCGGTAATTCTGAGGTAGCAGGTTCGAGTCCTGCCCTTGCTGATTTCTTTGTTAACTTTGAAATTTAGGCAAATTTACCTAGTCAGTTTCCCTTGTGGTTTGTTTGTGTATAAAATTAAAAAACAATGCGGTAACAATTAAAAACCTAAGCTTGGACTTTGTGAAATATGAACAATAAGAGGAATTTCATTCAGACCTGGCTGGTCACCAAGTGCAAAGCGACAGGGACCAGTGGCAGGCTTGTCTTCAGCTGTTTGGCTTGGACACTGGATGGGTGTTTACGTCCAGCGACAGCATTTAATGAAGACACTGCATCTCCTAACAAATCAAACACAAAATTGACCTCAAACAAATTGCAACAAAACCTTTTTCACTACAATGCGATTCTAAAAGGTCCCCACAATGACATATTAAAAGTCTTTAAAATTTAAGAGGTAGAAATATGACTAATTTGCATAAATCGTTAATCCCTGCCATGTAATATATTTATTTCCATATTTGGGTGTATATATATATTTATTATTTTTGAAAAGTTTATTTTGGTGATTCTACTTACATACATGTATCCCTACTATAAGCATATAATGACTGAATGATTATGTGAACATAGTAATTATCTAAAATTACAACTTTGTGACCCTATAAATGTGCGCACATTACACTGTCTCCAGATATCATCAAGTAGTCAGTATTGGTGAGCTTCAAATTCACCAAGTTGCTTACTGGCACAGTTATCCTATTAAAACTTTATGGAAAATCATGAACAATGATAACATTTTGATATTGAGCCCAGCAAACAAAAACGGGAAAATGGTGTGTCCATAAATTGGGCGAAAAAGTAGTTAACACGGGAGGCTGGAACAAGTTCAAGGAAATCCCCAAAATAAATTTTAACGTAGATATAATTAATGTAAGCAACAATCATCTTTAATTTAGGGGGTTTCCTTGAACTTGTTCAACTCTCTCACCTTAGGCAACCCTTCACCTACTTTTTCCCCCAGCTAAATATCACAAAGTTATCATTGTTCATATGATTTTCCATAAGGTTTTAATAGGATAACTGTGCCAGTAAGCAACTTGGTGAATTTAAAGCACGTCAATACTGACTACTTGATGATATCTGGAGACAGGGTAAATGCGTGCAAATTATAGGGTATAATTGTAGTCATTTTGGACCATCACTATATTTTCATAATTATTCAGTCACTTGCTTTAGAAATTGTTATTGAAGTAAGGATGTGTAAGTAGAATCACCAAAATAAACTTTTCAAACAAATGAAAATAAAATATATACCCAAATATGGGAATAAACATATTACACGGCAGGGATTAACAATTTATGCAAGTTAGACATATTTCCACCACTTGGATTTTTAAAGACTTTTAGTATGTCATTCTAGGGACCTTATAGAAGTGCACTGTGGTGAAACAAAATTTTGGGCAATTTGTTTGAAGTCAACAAAATAAAATTAAGTATTTTGCCTGTACTGAAGTGTTCCGTCAAAATTAAATTTGTCTGGTCAGCTGGTTGAAAATAATTTAATATATAGATCTTCCTCACTACGATGGCAATTTTAATTTTGAAAATAAAAATTTTCAAAATTGTGCCCCTTTTGGAGTTGTCAGAAAAGTCAAAATTGAGAAAATGCATGTACAGTATGAGCTACGCATTTTTAAACCGATTACACATCTACAATTCATTCAAATCATCAATTTCCGCAGCAAATTCACACTTATCACAGCATAATCCACATGTTCACAGCATATTTCCATCTAATTATTTAGATAACCCAAAAACCAACCTCAACATCTTTGTTTGGTTTGTTTATTTGTTTGCTTGCTGTATCTACATTTCAAGCTCTTGCCAGAAGCCGCATCAATAATCTGTGAGTAGTCTACAAATTGCCTAAGATTTTCCTCCCAAATGTTGGATGTTTGAAGACTCAGGGAGCTTCATACGAAAACATCCAGGCAGACAAAAGAGTTAAAGGTTTAAATAAAATAATCATTTTACCAAGGACTTGTGGTATGATGTCTACCAGGTAGTTCGTGATGAGATCCAAGCATTTAGCCAGGTAGTTTGCCTGGCTCTGGTTGTCTGATTTCACACCCATCTGCTGACGACGGCCGTCACGCTCAATGTACATCACAAGCCTGTTTCGTAAACAAGGGGGAAAAATTAGTTTTTCTCTCCTCTTTAAAAGAAAAAAAATTATAAAATGACAAAAGGACACACAATTAAGACTGGCATTTCCTAAAGTTTTGCAGAATCAAACAGTATTGTAAAATGCCATGGCCCAGAGGTTACGGTGTTCGACTCATGTACGGCCAGAAGCATGTGCCCTTGGGCAAGATCGACACTTACAATTGCTGCTCCCCATCCAGGAGTATAAATGGGTACCTGAGAGGGTCGAGACCGATTGTGCACCTATATTGACAGCTACGTGGTCCATGGCCTGATGAACTGGGTAATAATTGTAATTGTAAGCAAAACCCAACTTATTTCTGACTGTGCTCCGTGGTCATATAGGGTCGTATAGTGGCTGTCTACATGCCACCGACTCGACCACATTGTAGCCGCATCCTTCGCAAATTAGCTTCTCAGTTGCAATTAAGGATGATTAGGCCCCAAATTATTATTATTTATTCAATATCCGAGTTTGGTCCTTCAGTGACATGTATTTCCCGTCACTGTATACATGTACTCAGTGTTGTCCCGATGGATTCTTTTAATTGTATATACACGCAAAGTTTTCCCCAGATTCAAAACAGATGACGCATAGACACGTCACGAGCAAGGCCGGAAATGTCTGTCAGCAGCGAGCAAGGAAATGAGTGGTGCTTCTCGATACCATCGGCCTGAACCCGCCTCGGATCAAGTTTCGTAAAAAATAATCCCGCGCCTCGGCTCGGTGATGTTAAAATAATCCCGGCGCGAACTGGTTAAAAATCGGATGGGGGTCAAACCAACAACGTCCTACTTTCTAGGGTAGATGTTTTAGCATTCAACCACCGAGCTAGCTAGCCGAGGTCTGCTGGCTGTATTCAGGGTAAACGTTCATTTGACAAGCCATCTTTATTGCTAATTTTTCATTGACTCGATTCTGAAGTTGCTCCAGACACCTGTAGGCAAGAGTAGTTGTCTGTCCATGTATTTGTCCATGTATTTGTCCATGTATTTGTCCATGTATTTGTCCATGTATTTGTCCATGTATTTGCCCCAAACTGTTTGGAATGTCATACTTTTCATGTGCCCATTTCAAATTGTTGGACTATTTTTGTTTTGCGCGATTCTTGAGTGTAGTGGCATGATTATTGTGCAAAATTTTCAAAATGGCCGGCTGTTAATATTTGAAGGGGGGGGGGGGGGGAGGGGGACTTGAACACCATGTGGTGCGAATGGCACTATTTAAAGAAAAGGATGTACAACTGTACGTTTATTTAAAACTTACGTGCTTAAATGTCCCCTTTACAAGGATTTCTTGAAATCTACACGATACATGTACCAGTACCTCCAATATATATATTTCACCACTTTTTGAATGTGGGGGGGGGATGGGCCATTCGCCCCTCCCCTCCCCCTCCCCTATCTAGATGTGTGTGATCAGAAACAATAACATACTGATTTTGACTTGGAGGCCCCAGCTGCTAAAACGAGTGTAGCAAAAACTACTAACATAACTTACTATTTTTAATGGACTACGCTATATTGTTTAGTAAAAATAAACACTTTTTTACATCCTTTGTGCGGAACACTAACAATTAGCAAGACAGCACGATAGGTCCTTTAAGTTATGGTATTACGGTACCTTGCTTGGCAGGCTACATGTATCATGTCCATATTGGTGTTGATTACCTCCAGTAAGACCAGGAAGGCCTTCGCTCGGATCAATGTAGAGGGACTGTCTAGCAGTCGGATGATACGAAGAATGAAATCCTGTCATTTGGGTTTGAGAAGGGGAAACAAAGTAGATAGGAATCTCTTAACTGGGAGGTCCTAGACATGAAGACTTACTTTCTGTTGTGCAAGTGCATGTGGTCTAGTCAACGTGTACAAATGGTGGCAAATGGCACATATTAACATTTAATTCACTTCTGTGTGCATTCAGTTACAGGTGGGTTATTCCAATAAATTTTGCCCACTTTTTGACCTGTCTCGATATATTTAACTCGTTTGAGTGTACTCGTTTGAGTGAGTTAGTCTTGCATACGCACTGTGGACCTCCGAACAATATAGGTCCACACGATGCGGGAAGAGGTTACGGTTTGTGGACTTGCACAGTCCACAATCCGTTTTTCAGTTTCCGAAAAAGAGCGCTAGAGGAAAAACGGGTTAGGGTTATATATAGAAAAGATAGAAGGGACAGCTGAGAGGCCCATAATCCAAATTTGAGGGTAAATTTGTTTTGGTGAAGCGAGAAAAATGAGTATTTAGTCAAAGTTTGTTAACTACACGAAGACAAAGGAATGTCCACAGTGCGTATGTAAGGTAAAGCTAATTGTACTCGTTTGAGTGTACTCGTTTGAGTGTACTCGTTTGAGTGTACTCGTTTGAGTGTACTCGTTTGAGTGTACTCGTTTGAGTGTACTCGTTTGAGTGTACTCGTTTGAGTGTACTCGTTTGAGTGTACTCGTTTGAGTGTACTCGTTTGAGTGTACTCGTTTGAGTGTACTCGTTTGAGTGTACTCGTTTGAGTGTACTCGTTTGAGTGTACTCGTTTGAGTGTACTCGTTTGAGTGTACTCGTTTGAGTGTACTCGTTTGAGTGTACTCGTTTGAGTGTACTCGTTTGAGTGTACTCGTTTGAGTGTACTCGTTTGAGTGTACTCGTTTGAGTGTACTCGTTTGAGTGTACTCGTTTGAGTGTACTCGTTTGAGTGTACTCGTGACTGTACTCGTGACTGTACTCGTGACTGTACTCGTGACTGTACTCGTGACTGTACTCGTGACTGGACTCGTGACTGGACTCGTGACTGGACTCGTGACTGGACTCGTGACTGGACTCGTGACTGGACTCGTGACTGGACTCGTGACTGGACTCGTGACTGGACTCGTGACTGGACTCGTGACTGGACTCGTGACGGGACTCGTGACGGGACTCGTGACGGGACTCGTGACGGGACTCGTGACGGGACTCGTGACTGGACTCGTGACGGGACTCGTGATGGAAAGGACTCGTGATGGAAAGGACTCGTGATGGAAAGGACTTGTGACAGAAAGGACTTGCGAAAGGACTTGTGACTTGACTTGCAGGGACTCGACTACAACTCTGACAATATGTGATCTGTCACCACAATATGAGAGTAAAGTCGGGAAAATTGAAAATTAAGATATTGGTATTTTAAAATTCTTGAGAAAGAGAGCTTTCCAATGGTACATAACACTTGAGGGTTTTGTGATAAATACATTTTACAGCGCTCTAGAAAGTCATGGGTTTCACAAAACGTGTTTGTGAAAAAAATTACTTTAATCATCTTAAACAAAACATGCAAACAGATTGCAAAACAGGACAACTACACTTTAAGGTTTGGTTGAGCAAGCAAAGACTGTTCTAATCTATATCTAAATAAACTTTCCACACATATATAAACTTTCCACACATACGAACTATTGTACAAACAACAAAATATCAAAATTTCGAAAAAGTGAGATACAAGGACCTAATTTTCATATTTAATTACCATGTTAATTAGACCACTAATGGACTTTAATCCAAACACTAACTACGCAAACACTATGCAAAATTGCATAATTTAAGAGGTTTTTGATCATCTGATCGCACACAAAAAAGGGGAATTTGTAGAGGAAGACTTGGGCTTTCCAAATTACGCAAAATCGACCATCCCTTCACATTTTGACTTTGGACGGCCATATCTCCGAATCACATCGTGCGACTTTACTCTCATATTGTGGTGACAGGTCACATATAGTGATTATAAAAAAGCAACCCACCTACTCAGATGTAATAAATAAAGTAAGTTAAAAGGGCCTAATATTTCGACTTTAACAGGATCTCCTTCAGAGGCAAAATGATACATGAAACAAATACAGGACACACAAGCATGATGTATTGTAGGGTAGGCAGGAGAAATACAATAGAGGGCTAATAACGATACCTAATGGATACATACGAAGTACAGGTGTACCAAATGTAACAGAAACAGGGGAATTGTTGGCATTCAATGTATAAGCAACCAAGGTAGCATTTGCACTACAATTACATTATTAATATAAATTTTACTTTTCCTATTTGACAATAAAAACACAGTACAATAGATATAAATTAATAACCTATACAAAAGAAAGCTAGCTAACTAACTTCAATGTAATAACACTTGACTACACTTCAAGATTGAAAACATCCACAAAACAAGAATAAGCTGGTGCGATGGCTTTGAAATGTGAATGAAGGCAGAGGGGTTGTTACCTCGGCATTCTGGTGTTGTAAGATGAGCAAAGGTTAGTCAAGTTCAAAGGTCAAAGGTTAGAGTTTATCCAGCAGCATGGAAAGGAAAACAAAATGGTGAAGTGAGGCAGTAAAAGCTAACACACACAATGAGTAAAGCAGACATCAAATTAAACAGCCATGCAAAAAAATGTTTTACGCAATCCTTGTAATTCAACATTTGTGTTCAATTTAACATTATTTTTAGTTTTTACATTGGTGCAATTTTCATATTCATTAGCAAAATTGTCATCGTGATGTCATTCTTGGCAGATGTCACAGCTATTTCAGCACAAAAAACAAGCCAACAATCAAACCTTTCTTACAAATGTTTTTAATTAACACATTTGGGTTTACTATTATAACAGAAAACCTCTAAACTAAACAGTGTCTTCCTGAAATGACATCACAGCCACACCACCCTCAGTTGTCAGGAAAAGCATGAGAAAATATACATGTCATACACAAAATGTATTCATAAGAACAAATCATCCCATGACCTTTAAACAACAAATCAGTAAACAAAATGAATGTGTTAGGCATTTGAGTTATGAAAATTTAAATAATAAAAATTTCACTAGAAAACCCCCATCAAGCATGGAATGGTATGTTACATTACATATTATGTATGTACACAAGTCAGGGTTGTAGTCGAGTCTCTGCAAGCCTGTTCACAAGTCCCTTCGTGAAGCCAGTCACAAGTCCTTTCAAAAGGGCAGTCACAAGTAACTGGATAAACAATGACAAAGGAATGCCTTTGTCAAAGCTCATTTAAATAGCTTGTGATTTGAATTGGAACTGAAGGACTTGTGATGGACTTACAGGGACTTACTGGGACTTGTGATGGACTCGACTACATCCCTGACACAAGTACATTAGCACATTCATGTATGTATTTACACACACAGCAGCATCAGATTTGCACTTTTGTTCACCATTCGAAGTTTGCAAAGTAGAACTTTACAAGAAGAATTCTTGCAGATGTTTGTTGGTTAAAACTTGCTCATATTGGGGTACGTTCAGAGACCGTTTTAAATTTGCTTAAAACACTAGTTCAACTCGATTTGGTTAAAAGTTTTAGCTTAAACGGTGTCTGAACGGTTTTAGCTTTAACAGAATCGGTTTCGCCGCTAAAACGTTGATTTAAAATACCTCAGAGGGAGGGTTTTAGCTAAAACACTGACCATTTTATCTCCTTAACACGGTGTCTGAAACGTTTTAGCTGAAACACTTCCTGTTTTAGTTGCCACAGTTGACCCGGTGTTGCGTAAGTTCTTCATGTGGCCCGCTCTTGGTGTAAAACAAGTGCGGTTGTTTACGTACTCCGATCCACAGTGATGCATACACATAGCACGCCAACAATGCGCGCTACCAGCGAATGGGTAGCCACATGCCACATACCCACGCCATCATCAGCCGCCATTGAAACTGTTTTAGCTAAAATGCTGTCTGACCATAGCCAATGACCATGTTCACACAGCGTTTAAGCTAAAACAGTAAAAGTTAAAACCGTCGCTCCACACGAGTGGTTGGTCGTAAAATTTAAACACCGAGCGTTCAGACACCGCTTTAAGTATAGCGAGTTTTAACTTCTAAGTGTTTTATCTCTGTTCTTGGGTCACGTAGAACTACCGCTTGTTTACATTCTGTGTTCAGCCGCAGGCTTACTTGCTTCCTAACACAGTGCGTAATGCATGCATTCATCGCTTGGTTGCGCGCACAATAGCGAACACTTAATGCATGATTTTCAACATGGCGCTGTCTCGAGAAATTATTCTTAAAATAATTATCGCGATTCAGCAAATGATTGTTTCTAATGAAAAAAGCTAACCGGCAGTCGATAGCCTCAAGTATAGTAGCTTTCTTGAGCATTTTCAGAAGTGTTTTAGCTTAAACCGTTCACACACCGTGTTAAAAAGATAAAACGGTCAGAGTTTTAGCTAGACCTGAGGTGTTTTAAATCACCATTTTAGCGGCAAGATAAAACCGATTCTGTTAAAACTAAAATCGTTTAGACATCGTTTTAGCTAAAACTTTTAACCAAATCGAGTTCAACTAGTGTTTTAAGCAAATTTAAAACGTTGTGTGAACGCACCCATAGATAATAATCTGTTCAACAAAGGATTAACCACAACTATCTTAAATTTATTGACACAAGATAAACAATGCAATCATTGTAAAAAGCATTGCTTTTCTGGGTTAGAGCCTCCTAACTTGATAGAAACCTTCTAGTGGGATGTTCCCGTCATTTCCCTAGTTCCCCTTTCCCATCTCTGCCCCACCCCAGTACCCAACACCAGTACCCCAACCATCCCTGGATCACCCCCCCCCCCCCCTTTCCTCCTTCCCCCCTTGGTATAACTCTTATCTCACCTTGTCTTGCACCAGTCTCTGTAAGTGAGAGCCCTCCGTCAGCAAGGCAGCAAACATGGTTACCAAGGCCTGCTGTACTTTGCTGATGTTGACCGAGAGCGCATCCAAGACGTTGGGCAGTCCCACTTTGTCAATCACGCTCTGGAAAATGGTCACTGACTGCCTGGTCAGTCTGCACAGGGCCTGGGTTGAGATAATCAGAGTAATTAGGAATAATCAGAGTGCCGTGGTCTCATGGTCTAGAGCACTGAATACACCATTTGTGGGTAAAGCTGCAGGTTGTTGGTTCTAGTCTGGCCTGGGACTAAGGTGCGTGTGCCCTTGGGCAAGGCATATTCTCCACACCCAGGAGTTAAATGGATACCCGTGAGGACGAAGATGGTTGTTATTAGCTGATTTGAGCCAAAACGGCAGCATTGAGCTGTTTACTCAGTAGGGAGCTGAGATGATATTTGGAATGTTTAGTGGGCCCAATACGAAGTCAGTATTTTGTGGTCCTAAATTTAGAATGCACTCGCCACAGCTGCATCTGCGTGACGTCTCGCAGTATGCACGACGTGTGAGTGCCAAACTCGCGCAGCGCGCGCGCACCAATCTCCTTATCTTTGAGGGTACCGGTAAGCCAAAGAAGATGCAGAAGACCGGCCTCCAGAATGCCTGGGTTGGAAGACAAAGTCCTGGTCAGAAGAGGCAGTCCTAGGTTTGTACCTATTGGACTGGATGGAGACATTGGTGGATGGACGTTTGGCTGAGCGTCGGCGATGATTCAATTTGTCTTCGGTTTTGAGACGTTTGGCTTTCTACATCATACATCAATCTGTTGTCAGATCACCCCCACCAAGAGGAAGATCTAGCAGACGTTCCTTGGAACCGACCGAAAGAAGAAACAAATTGTCTAGGATCAACGAACGTCGTAGCAAGGAAGTAGCAGCGAAACCCAATGCAAACTCCCGAAGGCAAGAACCCAGACAATCATCAAGAAAATGAAATATCTCTGGCAATTTACTTGCATGAAACAAGGATGGATCCTCATTGGTATCCAGGGTGTCGGACAACAGGATGGTAAAGAAAGCAATCTATGCCCCATTACGCAAATGGTTGTCCAGGGCTAAAACGTTCTTATTCAGTAATTTGGTCTTTGGATTAAAGAATTGCCTGCGAGATCTTGAATTTTCATGTCTGAGTATTAGTCTTTGGCCTCAGAAGACAAGGTTTGAGTAGAAAAATATATCTCGGAATCTGCCTTATTTACGTTTTATCTAAGGGAGAGATTGCTTCTGTCGAACCTGATCTAGGGCCACATTCAAGATATTAGCATACATTCTATCTACAGGGAATGTGGGATGTTTAGAGATGTACCAGTGTCTCTATGGTACGAGGGACGAGCGGGCTCTTCTGGGGAAGAAGGGGGAAACTGGAGAAGCTTACCCACTCTATTAATGGTAAGATTAGCCCGCTGTGGGATGGAAAGACTATCCTGACTGACCAGAGGAAAAGTAGAACTCTGAAGAAGACCTGGAATAGGTGTGTTGACTCCGATATCCAGATTCAAACCGCGAGTAGCCAGCAAAAGACCGATGTCGATGTCGTCGATCTCTGGAGCCTGAACGGGACTACAAGCGGGAACGGGACCACAAGCGGGAACGGGACCACAAGCAGAAATAGGACCACAAGCGGAAACGGGACCACAAGCGGAAACGGGACCACAAGCGGAAACGGGATCAGGAGCGGCCGCGGGAAACATGCCGCGATCTCCCGGTAGTGAAGTGGCTGTCGTGATCATCAGACCAATGTAAAATTTGATTCCTGTGCCCAGTAGTGCTATAGAAAGGAATGCCAAAATCCCTTCAACAATGCGAAGAATGTTCCAAAAGCGGCATGTAGTGGCATGAAAAGCCCAATAGAAAAGCCGAGGAAAAACCACGCAGATCAAACTGACGAAGGTCATTCAGAAAATCAGAACGGTCGAGAAAATCTCTAAGCTCACCCATAAAACTTAGTTGTGTATACGGCCATGCTGCATGGCTGAAAGTCTATGAAGACTGACTGTGACCGGGCGGGGCTGGCCGTACTGAGGGACTCAATAGTATCTGACGCCATACAACCCCACATTTGGGTCGGCCTCCAATTCCGTTGCTTGCATGTGCTATTGTAAGCTACCGAAGGTATGCGGGATTGATCTGTGAATTGCTGTCCCCGGAGAATTTTCGACTGTTGAACCAAAGGGAATAGGGCCAGTCGATACGATGGAAACATCACGCTTGTAGTGATGAACAGAGGGTGATTTTCCACGATGAACGGCTTAAGATTACAGCTTTTTTGTTTGTCTTGGCGCATCCGCCATTGCTATATACACTCAAAGAAAAAAGAAACGCAACACATAAAATTTACATTTTTTTAAGGAAATAGGACCGGCATTGTAAAAATGGTATAGGGTTCTAGATTTTGAGTAATTTAGAGATAAACGTCGATTTTATTTGTCTTGTTACGGCTGAGTGATTTGGGTAAGTGTGTTTGTGCATTTTATGCTAATGGTACACATGAGAGAATCCTAGAGATGAGTTTGACCACTCCTGTCCTGAACACAACCCTTGCCTATAAAAAGACACCAAAATGATGCCAAAAACACTTGTATCCATGATGCCACGACTGTCACAACCCGAGAAAGACGTGCGTCTTGAACAGCACTACAACACTACTGGCACCTCCGTGGATCGTCCCCGAGCTGGCAGGCCGCGCCTACCGGCTGTCCCACCTCCAGACCATTTCGACCGTACGTGGGCTCAGTGCTGACACGCCGGCATCGCCAGGCTCGGGTCCAGTGGTGCACAGCACACCGCCGCTGGACATTGCATGCAGAGATGGTCGCAAGTGGTTTTCAGTGACGAGAAGAGGTTCCAGTGCTTCAGGGCTGATGGCAGGGAGTGGGTGTACAGGAGACACCACGAGCGGTACGCCAACGCTTGTGTCCGCCAAGTCAACCGGTGGGGTGGCCCAAGCGTGATGTTTTGGGCTGGCATATCGGCCAATCAACGCACTGACTTAGTTTTCATCGAAGGAAACCTCAATGCTGCCCGTTACCGCGACGAGATCCTGGACCCAATTCTGCTGCCCTTTCTGGAGCGAGTTGGGGGTCGTGCTGTGTTCTAGCAGGACAACGCCCGTCCCCATGTGGCTCGTGTGTGCGCCGACTTCCTGGAGGAGAACGATGTCGAAGTGTGGCCATGGCCAGCTCTCAGTCCAGATTTGAACACCATCGAGAATGTGTGGGACTTGCTCAGTTGTCGCGTCCGACAAAAAGATCATCCCCCAGAGACACAACAGCAGCTGAAGGCGGCACTGGAGGAAGAGTGGGCGGCTATCCTAGAGGACCAGCTGCAACATTACTGTCGATCCATGCGGCGACAAATTACAGCTGTTCTTGACGCGAATGGAGGTCATGTTAATTATTTAACTGTAAATGTGAGCGGTGGTGCTAACTTGTTTTGTTTTGTTGTTAAAAATGAAATAAACATTAGATTACTGGGCTAAAATGTCAAGGACATATGTGACCCGCTCCATCGTAATCAGGAATAAGTCGCTGGGGCCCTTTTACGCAATCAGTCGTTGAAGTGAACGCATGGGTGAAAATCGCGACCAAGTCGTTTTTCTGAACATTGTATTTTTAGGAAGTGTAGTTATCACAGATTATTGTCATTAATGTCTTGTATGTAAAAACGATCAATTAAGATGAAAATGAAGAGGATTTGTGCGCGCTGTCCATATGATTTTGGTCAAGTTTGTTTAATTCAAAGCTGTTTTTCTCGGAATGTGGAATCGGCAAATAAATATACACCTGTCATTTCATCAGACCATAACTCGTTAACCTAAGAAGATACACACTTGTCATGGGTATCATTAGAAAGCTTATGAAATTCCCTTTCTCACCATGTGCATATCGCAAAAAGTCATTACGAGACTTATTCCTGATTTCGATGGAGCGGGTCACATATGTGGGATTCAAACACATACATTTCACAAAATTCGGGCAAAACTATAAACAACAATCAGTGGTGCGTTTCTTTTTTACTTGAGTGTATAATGGGTAGGCATACACCGAGTTATAGGGACACATTCTTTTGTTTGAAAAAGAGTTTTGAGGACATTATGGTGTCCCCAAAACATTTTGGCTCTACAGTAAAGGGGTCTAGACGTAGAATTGGATTAGGGTATAATGAAAGAAAATGGAGAAGACAAATTAGGGTTATGTTGAAAATTTTAGGTCAAAAGAATTTTCAGAGTTTGAGGTTAGAGAGATTTTCCTTAAGCACACAAACCCTATGGAATGTCCTCATAACGTCATGTACTAAAAGAATAATTGTACACGTGTGTGTATTTCAAAGCGATAAGGTTTGTACACGTAAGTATACACGCGAAGTGCACTGCACTCTCGCTGAAAAATCTAGAACGAGTTGTTGTGTAACAGGGTCCTTTATGGGGCATGCAGTGGGCGCAGAGGGTATGGCTTTGGTGCTATTCTTTCAGCACGGTTTGTGCGCCTGCGCGCTGATATGCAAATGTAGGTAAACAGAGGTGAGATATTTTTTTGTATTGGAATGAAAAGTGACAAAGCAATAATTTGTCAGGAGTTAATTTGAATAGCTTGCGACTGCATGAGATGTGATTGACATACGATTGGAATTTTCTTGGGTTCATAAGTTCACAAATGACAAGCTATAGTGCCAACTTACAGAAATGGCGGTAATCTTCAGCGCATCGGCCGTAGAATGGTTGAAGAGATGCCACAAGATGTGGCCTGCCTCGCTAGTAGCTAGCTTCTGGCCGTGAGTTCCTATGGTAGAGCAGACGTTCTCGATACTCTTAGCTGCATAATGCTGGACAATGGAGTCCTCCTGCAGACAGTAGAGGCCGGAATAATGAGAATTGTTATATATTATGACTATTCTTAGACTATATTATGAGTATTCTTTGACTATATAATGACTATTCTTTGACTATGTTATGAGTATGCTTGACTATAACAAGTAGTCTGAATACAATGTACATTACGAGTAATCTTTGACTATATTACAAATCTTCTTTGACTATGAGTATTCTTTGACTACGAGTATTCTTTGACTACGAGTATTCTTTGACTACGAGTATTCTTTGACTATGTGAATTCTTTGCATATATTTAAAGGATTCTATAGATAATCCCCTACCCCTTCCCGTATGCATCTTGTCAGCATGGTGTAGGTGATAGCTGGGACAGACCAAGCCTCAATGCTGCATCCTTTCTGCTCCTCCTGTGTAGCTACTAGAAAAAGAAGCTCACCCAGGGCAGGTAACATGCCTTGCTTTAACTTGACATTACGAGCATTGTCTCTGATAACCTCTGTCAGCACGGTGAAGAGCTGTGTATTTTAAAAATAGTATACACCATTTGCTTTTGCTCAGTAATTTTCGAAAATAGATGAGTAATAGTATATTTGTAGTAAATATTGTGACGCTAACCTATTTTTTAGGTTTTGTGTTCATAGATGCTGGGAACTGAAAACCAGAAATTGAATGCTGTTTTTGTAGTCTTGTTCGTTGACTTCCTTCAGGCACAACAGAGCAATTTATAGACGTCCAGGGAAGTATCAGGTTTATATAGGAAACCAGACTATATGTGACCTGTCACCACAATATGAGAGTAAAGTCGGACAAATCGAAAATTGAGATATTGGTATTTTTAATTTCTTTAGAAAGAGAGCTTTCCAATGGTATATAACACTTGGGGGTTTTGCGATATATATATTTTACAGTGCTCCAGAAAGTCACGGGTTTCACAAAACGTGTTTGTGAGAAAAATTACTTATAAACATCCTAAATAAAACACACAAAAGATTGCCAAACAGGACAAGTAAGGTTCGGTTGAGCATAGCAACGGCTGTGTTCTAATCATTATTTCTTCTTGAAACTTCCCACACATACAAACTATTGCATAATCAACATAATATCAACATTTCGAAAACTTGGGACAGTTACGAAGACCTAATTTGCATATTTAATTACCGTGTTAATTAGACCACTGATGGACTTTAATTTAAACACTAACTACGCAAACACTACTCAAAATCACCTAATTTAAGAGGTTTTCGATCATCTGATTGCACCCCAAAAATAGGAGTGAGTGAGTGAGTTTTTAGGGTTTAACGCCGTACCAGCATCAATGGCCATATTCACGGCGGGAACAAATTTCATTCAACAACAATTTTGTTATTTCATTCAACAATTAATGTGAAGAAGTTACAGTTTTAGAGGTGGGAGGAAAACCCCAGAAGAATATCCTGGGGAAAAACCCACGGAGTCAGGCAGGGACTGAAAACCCAATCCACATATTGGCCCAGGCTGGATTCGAACCCGAGTCATAGTGGTGGAAGGCGAGGAAAGAACCGCTACACCAACCCGACTCCCCCCAAAAATAGGAATATGTAGAGGAGGACTTAGGCTTTCCAAATTACGCAAAATCTCAAAATTGACCACCCCTTCATATTTGACTTTGGATGGCCATATTTCCAAATCACATTGTGCAACTTTACT
This sequence comes from Crossaster papposus, assembly GCA_037893245.1. Classification (NCBI taxonomy): domain Eukaryota; kingdom Metazoa; phylum Echinodermata; class Asteroidea; order Velatida; family Solasteridae; genus Crossaster; species Crossaster papposus. The sequence continues at coordinate 1,985,256 of JBAIAA010000049.1, read as the reverse complement.
CTCATTTTGTGGTGACAGGTCACATATTGGCTGGCAACCATTCACGGATGTGTAACAGTATTGCAAATAAAATATGGACTAACGAAATGTAATAAATTGGCGACAGTGTTTAACAATAGTAAGGTTTAATCATTGAAAATTGACACCAAATTCTACTTTTCTAGAAGACCACAGCACACCAGATTTTACAGGATGCTTTAGACTGTTATTCACTACAGGAAAGTTATTTCTTACTACATGTAATTCAGTAGTTTTGCTTGTTGATGTTTGCAAATGGTGTATGTCACCTTTAAGGTCATTTTGCTGAGTGGGAGTTTTTATTACAGGTAACAAGGCCATCAAATTGTTTATGTATTTCCACCATATATGCTAAAGGGGGCGAGCTTAGAGCTTACCTCAGTGAGTTGAACGTCCTCTTTGAGTTCCTCCATGTTGAGAGCCAGTAGCCCAATGACGCGCCCTGCTCGGCAACGACTAACATAATAAAACATGCCACAACAAAATAAAGTTAGCAAGAAATTTACTTTATAACAAGGAAATATTAGGTCCAGAGTCTTCGTTTTTCTTTGTTTCCATTACTGATAATACTAGGTACCTGTGATAACTCGGTAATTTGTAAAGTCCCCTGAACCTAGTTATGAAAAGGCGTTTGCGAGTGATTATAATGCACGAACAGGCACATAGTGTGTCCTCCCCCTGGCAGGGTTCCCTCCATTTCATGAAAACAAAATTCCCTGTTAAATTTTCACTATTCCATGATCATTATTTTGACCTATAGATATAAAAAGTTTGACACGTTTTCAATGTCGTTGCAGTGAACATGGTGATCTGGCTTAAGAGAGATAAAGAGGGATTTCCACACTAAAAAGTTACCATAGCCAATCATCCAGTGGATACACTGTTCGGTCACGAGACAAAATATAGAAGACTGATCGCTTTCTCATTTGTTCAGGCTTTTGGCCTGAATTAATACACTTCTTAAGCACTGCACATCTTAAACCTTCTTAAGCACTGTATGATTAGTTTTTTAGGGATTAACTAGAACAACTTATCTATTGTGGGGTGGGACTCAAACCCATAATTTCCTGTACTAGTAAGCCAGAAGGTTTTGGGTTCGAGTCCCTGTGAAATTGATAAACTGATTTATTCTATAAACTGTCTGATGGAATTAATAAACGAACACAAGCTATAACGGTCATTGGTTTCAGACTTACACTTCTAATGCTTGGCTGGCTTTCAGACACTGTAGCAAGTAGGAAATCTTAAAAGAAAACAATAAAAACAAAATAGTTAAATTTCTTAAAATAAATTTGTTCAATCTTAATACTTTGCATACCCTATTCGTTAGATGTCATCTCAGAAATAAAAACAATATCAAAAATGCTAATGTTTCATAAGATTTTTTTATTTATTTTTGGCGAGATAAGCAAATGGAGAAATAAATCTAAACACAAAAAAACAGACTAAATCAACACAAAATCTACCAAAAGACATATAAAAATTATCTATTTATTAGTCAAGGGATAAGCTAGTCGAACTGTGTTCATCAAGTAAATTCATTCATTTGTTATTGTTTATCCCATGTTAATTGTGAGTAGTCTTTTTACAGGCTTATAATTTGACTTGTGATAACATTGTGATCTAACTTGTGATAGACTTGTGATCTGACTTACAATTCGATTATAATAGACTGTATAGTAGACATTATAATAGACTTTATGATAGACTTGTGATCTAACTTGTGATAGGCTTGTGATCTAACTTGTGATAGACTTGTAATTTGACTTTTGATAGACTTGTAATCTGACAGACTTGTAATCTAACTTGTTATAGACGTGCTATTTTGACTTATGATGGACTTGTGATCTAACTTGTAATTTGACTTATGATAGACTTGTGATCTGACTTGAGGTAGACGTTTCATAGACTTGTCAAAAACTCTGTCAGAAAAAGACGATTACTATAATTCCTGTGAACAAAGAAAAGTAGCAACTTATAAAAGCCTACCATTTTAGATTTAATCACAACAGCTCCAACGATACCATTACTGCAGATAATAGCGATATAGTTCAGAAACTGGACCTTGGACCGCTGACCACTTGCCGTCTTGTCAGTCATTTTGTTGAGGGCTTCGGCCAGAACATCCACTTGATGCAACAAGTCAGTCGTGCCGAGCTTCAACAGTTTCTCTATGGAAGAAGCTGAGACCGGCAAGCTCTTAGCGTCGTATTTTAGAGGGTTTGGTTTTTGTATCTGTTGAAGAGGATCAATAACGTCAACTCACAAAAAAGACGTCTTTGGAAAGGAAATAATGTCTTTCATATAGGATTACTATACAGGATAATTTCTAACTCGATGGGTAAGAATTAGGAATACTGTGCAGAATCTGTGCAGAAGTGAAGACCTTGTGGGGTCCCCTACATGGCCAACGAAACTGCCAGAGACCGTAGCCAACAGTGGCTGCGGGTGCCAGACGGGGGACTGACGAGGTGGAATTGAGGTACCACCGTCACAGTCTCCCGAGAACTCAGTCTGTCCCGGGGGGAATTGTGGTACCCCCAGATGTGAAAGGACCAGTCCTCTCCAAACGCTTCACATCTCATGAAATAAACAATTTTATTCTTACTCTTTTCAATACAACTCTACAAATCGACTTTTAGTCAAAATCGTCTCTTGAGCGATAACGGGTAGTACGAAACACCGTAGCGTTTTTACAAACACGTCCTACCAGACCTGCCGCTAAGAGAAAAGAGGAAGTGCACGAGGTGTGCCGCGGGGCACTATGGGTAGGAGGCCACATGGGGGCGCTATTGTGTAAACTCTTTAGCAGTAGAACCTGTCGGTCCAGGGAAATATGCATAAGTAGATGGCTCTACAGGTAAGTAAAATGACGTAGACCCGAAATATTTCAATATTGTCTTCTCGGAATATGCAGCATTCACGGAGCTAAAAACTTCATCACATTGTTTGTCAAGCACCTTTCTTTATTTTTTAGCACTTTTGCTGCTTCAAATAAAAAAATGGACAACAGACAAATGGTATTTTTTTCCTTTAACTACTAACTAACGAAACAACATGCCTTTGCGTTATCAATGATGGGCGACACTGTAAGATCCCACAATGTGTAGACCAGTTCGCCCTTTGACCCTTCCTCATTCCGGGGCATTCTACGGTCTCGTTGATACTTTGCCCATTGTCTGCCGTCGTCGCCGCCGCCTCCTTTGGTTTCCTTGGTAACGGATTTCTTCTTCCCGGATGATTTTCGTGGTGGGTGAGGTTTCATTTCTTTTGATTCGGAGGACGTCTCATAGGAAACAACAGGCGAGGTTTGTGGGCGGGAGCTTTTTTGGTGGGGGGGGGGGGGGGGGGAACACAATGTTAAAGTGACGTTGATTATAACTGCTTACAGTCAAATTGTTCTAAAATTATTGGATCTGAAGATATTCAATGGGACACTAATGGAACATGATGGGATTAATAATTGGATAATAATCCAACATTACTGATAACTGCCTGATAGTGAGTTGATTGGAATTGATAGGATCTGAAGGGAATTGATGAGATCAGAAGAGAATTGATTGGATCTGAAGGAAATTGGTGGGAATTAATGAAATTTAACCAAACATTCTTGACGCTACCTGATGGTGAAGTGAGCCTCCTTTCCCGTTGTATCGGTAGCCTCGGGGGTAGATTGTTGACGAAAGGTCTCCAGACCGCTAGACTGCAAGGAAGTTCTGAGTAGATGGTGCTGGCTTGAAGCGCCGTCTGAGCGCGAGATTGGACGACCGTCGGGAGAGATGCTGATCAGGTTATATTGCTATCAACAACATAATTAAAACGTTAGAGGAACAGTTTCTGCATTATAGTACAGTACATTGCAATTAAGAGTTAACACTGCGAATGGTAATGAGAAATTATGTGAAAAGAATTCTGTCAAGGTGCGACCATGTTTTTCCCCTTTGTTGAATGGAAATCAATTTCCTAGGAAGAACAAAAGTGTAAAAAGAAATTCCCGTTAACTTTCTATTGCGATGTACTGTATGAGCAATTGTATGGTGACTGAAAAAGTATTAAAAGCTATGTAGTTAAAATTCTAGCTTTTGTACCGCCCCAAACCGTCATGCCTGTTACTATTTATACCGCCCTAAACCGCCCAAGCAGAGTTTTATTGGTTCATGGAGGAGTAATATAATTTAATGGAAATGCTAAAGAATTTGAGTTGTTTAGAGTATTCAACAAATCATGACTGCCCTGAAACAAATTGAATCTCTAAAAATTAAGTACAACGACTTCATTGAGCACATACCGATAGCTAAGCATATTATATTTAATTTTATGTTGGCCGATTTGGCTTATTTACAGATACAGAATGTGCACATATGATTTTCACAAATATTAGTCAGATATTGAACAACTTGGTGGGTAATGTGTTATGACAGTGATAGTTACTTAATTACTTAAAACTTACCTGGATGTTACTTGGTGTCTGCGTCAACATGTCTACACTAGACTGAGCTGTTACTTCATGCGTGTTTTCCCCCACTGGGGCAGCCTCATCTTCCTTGGCTTTTTCTGTCAGGAGCTGTCCTTGCCAGAAGGGGTGAGCGACAAGCTTGTGCCAGTCTAACCTGTGGTTTAGTTCATACACAATAAAAACCAAAAAAACATCCAATCTTGATGAGATGAGTTGATCTGCGTATAAAGAAAGGTTGAATTTAAAAAATAAAGGAAAGAATTCAAGAAAAGAATTTGTACCGGTCACTGGGATCCTTCTTTAGAAGGCCTTCCAAGAGATCGCAAAAATCTGGAGATGGTTTGGAAGATATCCGTGGTCCTGCAAAAAAAATGTTTAAACTTAATTTGTCATTTTATGCCCAATTTTCGTTGCCATTTTCCAAACAACAGCTTACGTTACATTTCGGCTCCATTACCATTGCCAAACTGCATAAATGAAGCCACAATGGAGACAAAACGGGGGTTAGGTGAACGGCCCACGTCTTCACTCACAGCCATTTTTTTCTAGCATAATCTACACTTGCAGTCGCTTTAAAGTAGGATTTTTGGGGGGCATAAAAATAGTCAAAACACGTATTTTATGGGGGAAAAAGTTCTGGTCTTTTTTTTAACAAATTTTGTATACGAAATAAGGCCAAATCTTGAACACATTACGAGCAAGGCTGAAAAAATCAGTCAGCGACCGGCTCGCAGTAAGTGGGGCCAGAAATATCAGATGCTGACTTCAACCCATTTCGGATCAAGGTTCATTAAAAACAATCCCGCGTCTGGGCCCGGTCAATGTCAAAATAACCCCAGCGTGAACTAGTTACCCAGTTCGCACTGGGTTTATATTCAAGTTACAAATGTACTAAGCCCACTGGCAGGATTATTTTTCATCAAAACAAGTTGTTTTTTTATTCATTAAACTATTTCTGCAACAAAGATGCCAACACTTAGTTTATTAGCACCGTTGTGTACATGTTTTTGCCAACATTCTGTCGCCTAGGGCGTTTTTTCTTTCTGCAGTCAGTCGTGATATTACTTCAACCGCTACCCGCCAAAATATCTGACGCGTGAATATACGTCATCTGTGTGGAACTACACCCAGGGCCAGGGACATTGTGAGCGGTAATACAAATATTTGCAAGCCCAGCTGAAAAGCACCCTTTCAAGAATTTCAAAGGAGACTAAGGAACAATAGTTGGAAAATTTGAATGTCAAGAAATGACTGGACGCAGCTGATAATCCTCAGCTGTATGAATGCAATGGAGACAATGGAACTACGGTGTTGAATAATCACTGAAGCGTGATACTTCAATATACAAGTCAACCGTGTCAACGAAGCATGCTTGGCAACGTTAACGTATATTCACGTCCACCCCGTGTATGCCTTACGCGTAAACATATGCAAACCACAACAACCAAGGAAACTTTAGCAGCGTATATACACGTCCTCCGCGGAATTAAACTGCTGTGCCTGACGAAAACACGTCATCCGTGGATAGTAAACAATTTTTAGGAGCCTTGCTCGGAACGTGTTTATTCGTCATCCGTTTTGAATCTCGGGAAAGTTTTGCGTTAAATATACGTCATCCAGCGCGAACTGGTTAAAGAACATGCTCACTATTGTCCTTTTTTTATAGAAATGTAGACCGTGTTTCAAATGTTTATAGAACTGGATGTGGTCATATGATGGCAACGCAATTGTATATCTCTTGAATTACGGGTGGATTTCAAGATTTCATGTTTACTGCTTAATGCAGCCAAAAAACATGAACAATTAATTATCAGATTTATGTTTTCTGTCGGTTGCCTGTCGCCATATTCCGTAACTTTAGAATGCACTCACCTTTTACTTTGGGCTGTGCATAGCTTTTGTTCAGCACCTTCTCAACCAACTCCGGGAAGGTATCCGCAGTAAACGGAGGTTTCCCCGTGTAAAGCTCATACAAAACACAACCAAGGGACCAAAGGTCGCAGGCCATGGAGTGCGTCAGACCCTGGAGTAGCTCGGGCGCCAGGTAAGACGAGGAACCTGTGAAGAAAAAAAAAAAGCAGAAGGAGTATTTTAAAGGGAATGTACAACATTTGATTTTGCTGTAATTTTCAGAAATGGATGGATTTGGGGATTAGTATGTTATAGAAAATATTGCTACACAGACTTGTTTGACATTTTGGGTTCGTAGATTCAAGAAAGAAAACCAATTATGTTCTTGTAGTCAGGTTCCCTGGCCCCACTTTTGAAACAGAGCAAATTATAGTCGTTGAGACATTGTAAGATCAGAGAATCAGTTTTATCCCTTCAAAGGTGTGTAATCAATTGCAAAGAAATTGTGGAATAACTAAATATGACAAATTTGTAGCAGTATTTGAACAAAGTCAGTTTTTTCAAACCTTGATCGGCCGACCAGCGTTAGAAATTGATACAAAAATACCACTCAACTTGAACACGTCAGCACACAAGGAGCCATGATTTTACAGGATGCTTCAGACTGTCATTCCCAACAATTCAGTGATATCCAGTGATATATGCATTTACAAACACAGTAAACGAGTTATTTTAACAATAAATATAATATGAGTTATAAGTACACATGCATGAACATGAACATATAATTGAAACCCACCAAAAAGCATGGCTTGTCTAGTGTGGGAATCGCTATACATTTTTACATTAGTTTTAGATAGGAAATAATATAAAGTAGAATGCTGTTATCTTGTAGAAAATATTAAAAGGTAATTTCCAACAAATCATTGTTGGAAATTTCCATTACTAGTTGGTTTGTAATCCGTGAATGGAGTGCGCAAGTGTCGAAACGCTAATGTACCTGTACCCCTACCTAACATAAAGTAGAATGTTGTTATCTTGTATAAAATATTAAAAGGTAATTTCCAACAAATCACTGTTGGAAAATATCCATTTAAATAGTTTACTGATATTTAGCCAGCGCCGGCTAAAAATCTATTTCCATTTTAAATATCCAAAGGAAACAATATATGGCTACAGTATCCAGATTCATGTGTTTTCACTTGTTTTAATCTTGTTAAGATCGAAATATTAGGCCATCTTAACTTATTTGATTTGTATATTTCGGGTCATTCCAGTTTGCAGCAGTTTTAATCATATTCTTATTTTAATTCTGCAAGTGCAATCGTCCAATGACTCAACTAGCTATACCATCCTGAGCCACGCAGAGTTTAACAGGCTCTTGAATTGTCGCCCTCAAACCCTGCGGACATTCGTAGCAATCATTAAACAAGTTGGCCAATACATGATATGAACGTCCACCCCTGGTAAAATGACAATTTCTACCACTATACTTATTCAGTATGCTTTTCAGTTTTTTATGTTTTTTATTCTGTAAAATATATAATAGCAAAGCTTTAATTTCTACAATTTTTCTGATTAATTTTAATTTTTACGTTGGAGGATGAACATTTGTGAGAACACCTTATGTCCAAGCGAATGGAACAATAGAAATGTGCGTTAGGGTCGAAGTTGGTTTGCATGCCTTGGGCTGTTTTCCGAACCCCAGCTTTGTCTTCGTCTCAGGCTTCATTCATACAGTTTAGCAATAGGCTGTAGCCGGAGACGGAGCCAAAGCCCGGTGTTTGGAAAACAGCCTTGGTCTGTTTGTAACGGAGGCTCTGATTAGGCGCATGAATCTTTGCACTAATAACCACGGATCTTGCCGAATGTCCGCAGAGGTTTGAGCGCTATTAGTAGAAAGCTTGTTAAAGTGCTGCGTGGCTCATGATGCAACTATAGCTAGGTATAAGCAGGTATAGCTTAATCGACTTCAATAACTGCCTAAACAAAAATTGCATTTATTTGATAATTTATTTACAATACATAAGTCTTAGTGTTTAATAATTATACATTAATCCAATGAGTTGAGACAAGACATGCAAAAGTATCAAACTACATTTTTTTTTTTTCATAAACAATATTCACGTGCTATTTACATTTTATACAAAGCTGTTAAATACTACATGTATGATGTACTTGAGAACCATATTTACACGAAATATATATTTATAACTGTACATTGCACTTCTCTGGGAAATTAGTGTATAATTAAACTTTTTGACATTTAAGGGGCCTATTTAAAAAAAAAAATGAACTAGAGTTTCACCACATTCTTTCTATTACAAAGAAAGTGGTGAAACTAGTTCTAGTTTAAAACATCATGACTGATAGGAATAGATGATTTAAAGTTTTAGTTCCAAGTACACACAAAAACTAAAGTTAAGGACATTCCGAGAAAGGCATTATATTTCACTAGAAAAATAAACGATACATATAAGGCCAAATAAAAAAAAAAACATGTTTAGCGTCATGCCCTTTTTAAAAAGGAAGGAGGCCCTTTTTTTTTTTTTCCTTTTTTTCCCCAAAATGACCGCCCGACATCTTAATTTGAGTCATGTAGTGAACATGTCACACCTTATCTTCCAATTTAAAATTAAAACATGGTTCACCCACGATTAAAAATCAAAATTCTTGTGGGTCAATCATGTATGCACCGTACACAACTACACGTCACACCCTAGCCTTCCTATTAAAAAAAATATATTTCCAGCGCATGTACACAGTGATGATAAAGTCTAAAATACGATCTTAAATCTTTTATTTTTTTTTACACCAAAATGGTAAAATTTATCATTGTTTTCAAAAAAGAAAAAAGGAGAAAAAAGGAGGCGGCCCCCAAAAAGAAGCGGGCGGTGACGCTAAACATGTTGGTTTTTTTGGCCTAAAGTACATGTTTTATTTTTGGCATAATACATGTAAGTGATATTTTTATTTGCAGGTATTCTACCTAGGGTTTAAAATCTTTTAATGGACTTTCTTGTTTGTCTCAGATGTGTATACATACTGGCAGAGGGGGCATCTTCCTAGTTTCAGATCTTAAACAAACAGCATGTGTTCATCTTGAGAACCTTGGGGTTAAACGGTTGCCTCCAGAAACGCCAAGAAGTGGTCTGGATAAATGGGAGATGGGGCAGTTGATGGAAAAGATTGGTACAACTTGAGAGCCTTGGGATTTGTAGGGAACTCTCTGTGCAGTACTTGCATACATCAGAAAGTTGGCACTTGGTGAAAATCACCACGCCTACTCTGCGATCAATGTGCCTCTTAAAGAAGTTCATATCATCGTGATGTCTCTTTGTGGCCCTGTCAGCATTTTGTGTATACGATTGTGTTCATACTCTGTGTACAGGTGTCCTTTATCCTGACTGGATCTGTGGGTGACGGCAATTGGTACATTGCTGTACTTCATGTCTTTCCAGTACAGAGTAGTTAGAGCAGCGTCAAACACTTGCTGCTCTTTCTGCCGCAGAGCTTCCCCTGTCAAGTGCTGCTGTGGTGGAGGAAGCTCTCCAGGTAGGCGGTTCGGAAGGTAGATGGAGGTAGCCGCAATCGTCAAGACTCTCCACACATGTTCAATTGGGTTTCAAGCCGAAAATACTGGACAATGTGTTGTCCCCAGGAGCACATCAAGATCAAGATCCTTGAAGAGCTTCATAAGAAACCTCTCGTTGGTCAGTTGGTTAAAATCTGCCTCGCCATCTGCTAAAATGGTAACGCATTGATCAGTGGAGCTTGATCAGTGGCAAAAGGTCGTTGCAGTGACTAGCGATGGTCGTTCTTGTGTGCGGCCCCCTATTGACGACGTCAATGGCATGACACTGAGGAAGCCTATAATTGAAAATATATCATGCAAATGATGAGTTGAAGAAAAACAACTACAACATCATTAATTATTTTTAGGAAAACTATTGATTTCCGAATGACGAAACTATCGGTGCCCAGTATTGAGAGTCCCACATTTTTAGACTATACAAACCCCCTTGAGTGTATATACATGTAATCAATAAATACTAAAGCCCCTGTTCGGATAGAAAGTTAGAAACATACCCGAACTTAATCTGCCTAGTTTGTCGACCGACATCTCAGGTGGCCATGGAGGGGCCATCTCTATGTACCCGGCTGGGGTGATCAAGTAGCCAAGTGTCAGGAAGTTGTGGTCGTACAGGTTCGGACTGTCATGGATTGGTAAATACCTAGAAACCTTGCATCTTCTGTCAACGGCTGGGGTGTACGAACTGACTCGTAATTTGTTCTTGTCGTCTACAAAGAACAACGCCAAACTTTCTGGAAACTTGCTACAGGCTTGTCAGGCGTATTTTACTCTGGCCGAGTAATAGTGCTCGTTAGTGTTTTTTTTCCGTTTCTCATTCCGATTGGCAGGCACCTTTGCGTGATGCGCTGTTTCTCACAGACGGGGCCTTCACCCAGCGATGGATCGAGTTGATTCCTGAAAGAAGAAAAAATTGGCTTTCCGTCCATGTTGCCAAGAAAACCGAATTTTATCAGTGAATATTTTGTATTGTTAGTTATGCATGAAAATACTATTTTACCGAGAGCATTAAACCCAATTCTATTGGGGATTTGAAAAATTGTATTGGAATTGGAAGATTCAGGACAGTGTTAGGGTTAAGTTATATTTAAAGAAATGAATGCATTTTTTTGTATTCAATATATTTGAAGCTTAACTCTTTTTTTCTCAATCTGCAGGCGTTTAATCTGGCATCTGGCATTACCGCGCCCCGGATGATAGACTGGTTTATAATTTTACTTGCATTACAATAATGCAAACATTGAAATCCACAGGTCTCTCAAATACAACACCAACTAAACTTAATTATCTGGAATATATAATTACCTATGTTCCCTTTAAACTCAGAGAGGCCTGGCGTCTCTTCCATCAAGTGCTGCTCGATAGAAAAAAGAGTGGTTCCACACTTGCCAGTTTTGTTTTCCTGACGCCTGTGTGCCTCGAATTCATTCTCCTCTACAAACGATCTTGCTGTATCTACAATACCAGGAAACAGCTGTGAAACGGAGGGTCTGCCACGTTTAGCTTTGCCCGTTTCAGCTGCAGAAATATGCATTATTTCTTTCTCTGCGTGTATCCTTTTTTGCTGATATTTAACCCTAGAAGATTCAATGATCCTCAAATAATATATAATAATGTATAAAATACGGGGCAATAAACATGGCAGCGCCAGAGTCGTGCTGAAGCATCTTGATCATTCTTAAATCGGAAGATGGCTGCCCATATCTATTAAGAAGCAAATGATCTTAATTTAAATAAATACTGTAATTTGTTTCATCTTAATAATTGCCATTGCTTTATATACCGCTACTGCAAGTCAATACAGGTGAGGCTATACCCAGCTGTTTAACCCTAACCCCCCCTCGAGTCCATCAAAATCCATTTCCTGTTTTGGAGGATTTTAGCGGATTCAGGATACCTCCATATTGAACAAACTGGAGGAGTGTGATGGATTGAGGATTTTAAGCCTAGCATTACTGCAGGAGTTTGATGGATTCAGGATTCAGAAATTTAGGTGATGGACTGTGATGGACTCTATGGAGAAACACACTGCAATTTTTTTGTATGCCAGCTTGGTATCCTGAATCCGCCCGAGTCCATCACACTTTTGCTGGTGGATCATTGATGGACTCAGGATATTCCCAGTATGCATACTGGTGGAGTCTGATGGACTCAGTTTTGGGAAAATACCTACATGTACTTGTTTAAATAAAACTACAAACAAACAAATACATATTTGTAGGGAGGGTGTTACTATGGCATACGTGTGAAATGAAAAACGAGGATATCATCTGGTGGTCCGAGAACAAGTTGCATGCTCACGGTCAGGCCTCAACCTCTACAGCGGCCACCAGCGGCCACTGCAGAGATGCCCTACAAATTGCCACGAAGCCCCTTTAAAAAAACACGTACCTTACGCCCACTTGGCCGTCGTGCCCCTTTCCATTGATGCCATTATATTATGTTATCGAAAGTGTTACCGGTATTAAAAATAATGTTAACGTTGTGACCTATTATGAAGGTCAAATTGTTTTGACGTACATAGCGTACCTCCCATCCCGCACACTATTTTTTATAATGCTGCTTGCCATGCATCGCGCAAGTACTACGCGAAGACACTTGCAGTGGACAACGTGGCATGGCAACCATATCAAACGTAGTTGAGTTGTTTACTACTAAAAACACGGCACCAGACTACTCTCATGTATAGACTGGTTACAGGTCCCTACACTGAATTTCACATTTTCACACTGATTCTGTCTATTGAGATCTGTGTTTGTAGGGGATGGAGCCGGGAGCGGGATCCAGTCTTTGGTTTTTCCTCGCTATTTCACTGGTATCCAAGGCTTGTTCTATTGGATAATTAAAGTTTGTGACCCAGTGACTTGCCTGCCTTGCAACTTTCTTTTTCAATTTAGACGCGTTTTTTAGGTGAGATTGTTTAGGCGTTTACATAGGCCAATTTTTTGGCGTCGGGGGGGATTCGTTTTCAATTTTTTCATAATCATATTTGTTTCTAAGAATAATGTTTTTTCATATTACTACATTCAACTTCAAGGTTGAATTTTCTGGAACAGCGGCCTTGACCTTGGTGCCCCTTTCTTTTTTAAAGTCTTTAGGGCCAAGTGGCCTGGACCCTCTGAAGCTTAAGGTTGAGGCCTGCTCACGGTGATAGGTATTTTTCGTAAAAAATAATACCATCTGTAAGTAAAAGTAGATACAATGTACACAAATAAATGTAGGCCTACGTAAATGGGCAAGCGGAACGCAAGCATACGCGAGCACGGTGATAGATATTTGATGTAACAATTATTCATGAGGTCAATCGGGATTCATGAGGTCTCTAGTGACTCATGTTTATTCAGTACATCATTGTTGAGATGACAAAAGCGCATGGCTGGTGGAGCTCATTAAACTCGCCCCGCTTGAACGCAACTGCAGACTTATCAGCCAGAATGCATACGGAATGCAGCATCACGGCTAGTCAATTTCGGTATGCGGCCTAAAGAAAAAGATTGCTCAACGAACTCACCTAACGTTTTTCTTTGTTTGGCAGAATCTCCGTTACCCTGGTCGGTACTGTCACCACTACTCCCACAATCATCTCCCAATGTGCTTTCAAACAGCTCATCCAGATCCTCACCCTCTACCCGCATTAAACTCGCCCCGCTTGAACGCAACTGCAGACTTATCAGCCAGAATGCATACGGAATGCAGCATCACGGCTAGTCAATTTCGGTATGCGGCCTAAAGAAAAAGATTGCTCAACGAACTCACCTAACGTTTTTCTTTGTTTGGCAGAATCTCCGTTACCCTGGTCGGTACTGTCACCACTACTCCCACAATCATCTCCCAATGTGCTTTCAAACAGCTCATCCAGATCCTCACCCTCTACCCGGGCCAGACTGAAATCATCAAACTTCAACATCCCTGGACCATCTAACAGAATCTGTAGTTTTGCCGGGAAGAATATGACAATTTTTGTAATGCATGTCTTTAATTTTGACCTTAATTTTGACTTTAATTTTGACTTTAATTTTGACTTTAATTTTGACTTTAATTTTGACTTTAATTTTGACTTTAATTTTGACTTTAATTTTGACTTTAATTTTGACTTTAATTTTGACTTTAATTTTGACTTTAATTTTGACTTTAATTTTGACTTTAATTTTGACTTTAATTTTGACTTAGGTTCCCTTATAATCAATTGCTATTCCCCGACTAGAGAAAGGCAAATGAGGTAAAGTGGCTTGCCCATGGACACAACATGTTTTGGCTGCAGCCAGATTCACAAAGCTCTGACCCTCTGTTTCGGGCTGATTCCAAGTGCTGCAAGGAAACTTGCTAAGCTAAACAAATATTTGCTTAGCACAAGGTTGTAGCTACGCTTGCCGGCGCCAGTCGGCGGTAGCCGGCATTCAACATCACCGGCTGGCACTCAGGGAAAAAATTAAGCTTGCTGAATTACATCGCAATTTTGTACTTTTTGCTGCATCGCATCGCAATGTTGTAGTTTTGACAGAGAAAAGGCCCTTTTTTAAAGGTTTTTCTTTACGAAGAAATTGTCATTTTGTTTTCATTTTATAAAATTTATCTTACCTAAAATGATCTGCTGTTGTAAAACGTAAAGCTTGTGTGGCAGACGAGTCCATTTGTATGCTGCATGCCGCAATCACTGATGCACTGGCCGCCTGCATGCACCACCACCGTAAGACATGCAAGAGCGCTCACAGGTTTTCTGGTTCTCTTCAGACCAAAATATTCTGACTAATATTTCTGGTTCATTAGGTCAGGGAACCAGACTATCCGATGTTGCGACGTCACATCAGTTTGTTTTATTCAATCATTGAAATGAGGGCGTGCTATATATCATCCAACTGGGCAGGCGGTGGCTATGTACGTACATGCACTGATGCACGCACGTATACATTACTCAGTTGGCCCGCGAGCGCGCGCTCATCGTTCTTGCGGCTGAATGATACTACCGGCTCTCAGCCCGAAAACAGCCGGCACAAAATCCAGCCACAACCATGGCTTTAGCAAGAACAGATCACCAGCCAAAAATTAGCATGGATTCATATTGCCTGTGCCAGTGGTTCCCAGCTCATTTTTGCTGAGCACATAAATCTGATAAGCAATGTTTCGTGCTCCTTGAAATTGAGAAAAGAAACCATTTTAGTCCAAACGTTGAGCACACTCTCCTAACCTTTGATGGCTGGAGATCACTGAAGAGTATCCCAAGTGAGTGAAGATAATGCAACCCCCTGACCAAATCCAGACCGAATCGACGGACAGAATTCTCAGGCAGATGCTCGTCTTGTGTCAAGAGATGACGCAAACAACCCCCTGAAAAAAAAAGGGAAAATCTGGTTAGGTATTGTGAGGAGGGCAAGTTGGCTTACGACCAGTGCAGTATTTGATGCACTTGTGATGGTTTACATGAGTCCAGTTACAATTACGAGGGGTAAATGATAAATTTGTGTCCTAAAAATAGGAGATGAGATATATATTTTTAACTGAATTTAACTTAATTAATGTTAATTTATAGCCCATATTTTTATGCTGTAGCCTACATGTACAAAGAATATCCATATAAATGTGTGCATTTTAGTGCATTTTAGTACAAAACTGAGAATGGAAATAATTACAATAGGCTATGAAGCTAAATGGGTCTGGAAAAGACGTGTTTTAAATCAGTAAGGGAAATGGCATGACAGATTTCATAAGGAAGATTATTTCAAAGGTTTGGAGCAACTGCATAAAAACCTTTTGTTGAGATTTAACGGTTAACGGTTCGTGCAGGGTCAAAGGTCAGAGGTCAAAGGTCAAATTTTGTCTGCTCCACCTAAAATTTTGTATTAAATAAAAAGGCAGTTTTTCCTAATTCTTTGCTTTGGCTTTGGCTCTGGCTCTGGCTCTGTCTCTGTCTCTGTCTTCGTCTCCAGACCATTGCTAAACTGCATAAATGAAGCCCGAGACGAAGACATAGCTTGGGTTTACAAAACTGCAAAAACAAAATTAAGCTAAGATATGGGTCTGCAAGATATGGGTCTGCAAGATATGGGTCTGCAAGATATGGGTCTGCAAGATATGGGTCTGCAAGATATGGGTCTGCAAGATATGGGTATGCAAGGAATAGGTATGCAAGATATGGGTATGCAAGGAATAGGTATGCAAGATATGGGTATGCAAGACATGGGTTGCATATAATGTGCACTTTTTAATTTGATGCTTTTTTAAGTTCAGTTTGAAGATCGTAAGGGATGGAGACTGTCCTAGTGTACCGAGGAATCCGAGTTTACCACCTTGAAGGCAATATTATTTTGGAAATTGTGAAGAGTACTGTGAGTATAAACACCAATATGAGATTGAATTATTATTGATAAATATGATAGTGCTTTATACCATTTGTGACCCGCTCCATCGTAATCAGGAATAAGTCGCTGAAGCCGTTTTACACAACTGGCTGTTGAAGTGAACGCATGGGTGAAAATTGTGACCAACTCGATTTTCTGAACATTGTATTTTTAGGAAGTGTAGTTATCACAGATTATTGTCAATAATGTCTTGTATGAAAAAACAATCAATAAAGATTAAAATGAAGAGAATTTGTGTGCGCTGTCCGTATGATTTTGGTAAATTTCAGTGTGGACAATAGTGTCCTCACTGTCAGACAAAACGGTGTATGAAGGTCACTTGAACTTTAAATGGTCACTTCATGGCACAGCTGTTGAACAGCTGTTTTGATTGTCAGTGATTAGCCAAGGGGGTATGGGATGATTGTAATGAGCTGCACCTGATGTCTTGATGTTGGCTTCAAAAAGGCCAGTGCCTTTCACACCAGACAATATCGTCCCTGGTGGACAGAGAAACCCCCACAACTCTGCAGGGAGGCCAAGAGTCACCACTGCAAGGCAGGACAGCCAGATGGTCCTAAGTCACCTGCGAGATCGATTCCGTCTAGCATCCCGCACTGCAGCAGAAACTAGATTCCGTCTAGCATCCCGCACTGCAGCAGAAACTCCGGGGAGTGCAAACCCACGAATCTCCAGCGAAGACGACTGCATGACTATGGTCTGATTGCCAGAAGACCATACAGAGGCGCCGTGTTGACGGCTGTCCATCGCCGCAACCGACAGAGATGGTGCCAGCAGCATCAGCAGTAGACCAATTGGCGCACTGGAACGAGGCCGGTACAGGACGCCACTGGTGGTCGTGGATGGGTCTAAGCCCAGCGGTATGTGGATAACATCCTGCGACCTCATCTGCTGCCATTCCTGCTACACCACCCAGAACTGAGAACCTTTCAGCATGACAACGCTCGTCCCCATGCTGCTCGCTTTACCACTGCATTTTTCAAAGGCGAGAACATCAACACCATGCAGTGGCCTTCGTTCTCCCCTGACCTGGATACCATAGAGAACCTATGGGATGAGCTTGGGAGACGCGTAGTTGGCAGGGCCAGGACACGGGCAGAGCTGCTTCAGACATTGATAACTGAGTGGGACAGAATCCAGCAGCAATCCATCCAAAGACTAGTAGGCAGTATGCGCCGACGATGCACTGCCTGTATCTAAATCAATGGTGGCCACACACGCTATGGAAAGGAGACTGACATTGCACCCTCTTCTGTTCTTTACTCTAGAACAAACTGATGAGATGGTGTATCTTGGTCAAAAAATTGACATGTCCTCAATAAAATGCCAATGTTTCAATTAGCAGTTGTTGGTTTGTTTTATTTTGAACTGTTACAATTTCATTACATTTTTTAACAGTGGTAAGTTTCTTTTGCGTTTCAGTATATTACTACCGGTAGCTTGTTGTGACTGACTTACCTGTACACAGCTCTACGACCAGCCACAGATGGTTAGTTGTCTCGTACCATTCATAAAACTGGACCACATTCGGGTGATCCAGCTCATGGGTCAGTCGGACTCGATTGGTTACTTCCGGCCGGCGAGCTTTGTCCATGCAGTGGATGGCCACAAAGTTGATGGAGCCCTTGCGACGACCCTTGTACATAATAGAGTTCTCATCCCGGTAGAACTCGTCATAGAGGATGAAATTCTCCATGTCTGCAGGGGATCGATGGGATTAGGAACAGAGTGATTAACGTCATTAGAGCAGTTTTACATGTTGTTATAACAAAAGGACGGATTAATTTTAAACTTAACTGTGAATGCTGTCAAAATTCATTAACTGCCAGCCTTTTTTCTTGTGTCTTTAGAGTAGGGTATTATAAAGAGTGAGTATTTTGACTAGTACGAGTGACTAATCTTACTAGAAATAGTGCATAATCATGATAATGCGCTCTCGAAAGCAGCACACTACGAAGAACTTTAGAAAAACAATGACGTCACGTCACAGCGTCAACGAGTACGTATGTCATAACGAGTTGAACTACATGTATAGCCAAGATTATAGCCTAGTCTAGATGATCGAAAGGTCCCTGGTAATTCAGAATCCTATTTCACTTTTGAATTGTATTCACAATTTATCTTTGGAACAATTTTGACAAATTGAAGGAAAAAGACACCGACAAAATTAAGTAGGCCTAGTGAAGTGCAATCAATCAGTACTTTATAGTCTGCTTTCAAGAGCGGAAACGGCAGCGAATAACCGGTGTGAAGTTGGTTACTTATTCCTCGTTCGACATTCGATATTCAATAAGTAGCCAGTTACTTATTCGACATTCACTCATCACTAGCCAGTTACTTATTCGACATTCACTCACTAGCCAGTTACTTATTCGACATTCACTCACAATCGCATACACAAAATAGTCAGAATAATTTGGTCTGGAAACCAGATACAAAGAGCTTATAACACTACCTGCCCGTTTGCAGGCCAGTAAATAGACCAACCTTAATAACTGGCCAAAATCCCCACCCCAAAAAACGGGTCCCTCAATAAAAGTCCGATGGGCAGCATGGGCCGGGTAGGGACTGGGGTAGGGGGGTAGCGGGAGACCCCAGGGTCAGCCAACAAGTTAGCTTGGGGTGGCCCATGCCGTTTGAGTATTTTTAATTTTGAGTTTTCTAAGCCGATATTCCCTATGGGATTTACGCGTGAAGTTGGTTACTTATTCCCATTCGTTTCTACACGAAATTCCCGCCAAAGAAGACGGCCCCTTTAAGTACCAAGAACGGCATGGGCCGGGTAGGGACTGGGATAGGGGGGTAGCGGGAGACCCGAGGGTCAGCCAACAAGTTAGCTTGGGGTGGCCCATGCCGTTTGAGTATTTTTAATTTTGAGTTTTCTAAGCCGATATTCCCTATGGGATTTACGCGTGAAGTTGGTTACTTATTCCCATTCGTTTCTACACGAAATTCCCGCCAACGAAGACGGCCCCTTTAAGTACCAAGAACGGCATGGGCCGGGTAGGGACTGGGATAGGGGGGTAGCGGGAGACCCGAGGGTCAGCCAAGAAGTTAGGTTGGGGTGGCCCATGCCGTTTGAGTATTTTTAATTTTGAGTTTTCTAAGCCGATATTCCCTATGGGATTTACGCGTGAAGTTGGTTACTTATTCCCATTCGTTTCTACACGAAATTCCCGCCAACGAAGACGGCCCCTTTAAGTACCAAGAACGGCATGGGCCGGGTAGGGACTGGGATAGGGGGGTAGCGTGAGACCCGAGGGTCAGCCAAGAAGTTAGCTTGGGGTGGCCCATGCCGTTTGAGTATTTTTAATTTTGAGTTTTCTAAGACGATATTTCCTATACACTTTACACGTGAATCCCATTCGTTTCTACACAAAATCACTACTCACGAAGACGGCCCCTTTAAGTACGAAGGACGGCATGGGCCGGGTAGGGACTGGGGTAGGGGGGTAGCGGGAGACCCCAGGGTCAGCCAACAAGTTAGCTTGGGGTGGCCCATGCCGTTTGAGTATTTTTAATTTTGAGTTTTCTAAGCCGATATTCCCTATGGGATTTACGCGTGAAGTTGGTTACTTATTCCCATTCGTTTCTACACGAAATTCCCGCCAACGAAGACGGCCCCTTTAAGTACCAAGAACGGCATGGGCCGGGTAGGGACTGGGATAGGGGGGTAGCGGGAGACCCGAGGGTCAGCCAACAAGTTAGCTTGGGGTGGCCCATGCCGTTTGAGTATTTTTAATTTTGAGTTTTCTAAGCCGATATTCCCTATGGGATTTACGCGTGAAGTTGGTTACTTATTCCCATTCGTTTCTACACGAAATTCCCGCCAACGAAGACGGCCCCTTTAAGTACCAAGAACGGCATGGGCCGGGTAGGGACTGGGATAGGGGGGTAGCGGGAGACCCGAGGGTCAGCCAAGAAGTTAGCTTGGGGTGGCCCATGCCGTTTGAGTATTTTTAATTTTGAGTTTTCTAAGCCGATATTCCCTATGGGATTTACGCGTGAAGTTGGTTACTTATTCCCATTCGTTTCTACACGAAATTCCCGCCAACGAAGACGGCCCCTTTAAGTACCAAGAACGGCATGGGCCGGGTAGGGACTGGGATAGGGGGGTAGCGGGAGACCCGAGGGTCAGCCAAGAAGTTAGCTTGGGGTGGCCCATGCCGTTTGAGTATTTTTAATTTTGAGTTTTCTAAGCCGATATTCCCTATGGGATTTACGCGTGAAGTTGGTTACTTATTCCCATTCGTTTCTACACGAAATTCCCGCCAACGAAGACGGCCCCTTTAAGTACCAAGAACGGCATGGGCCGGGTAGGGACTGGGATAGGGGGGTAGCGGGAGACCCGAGGGTCAGCCAAGAAGTTAGCTTGGGGTGGCCCATGCCGTTTGAGTATTTTTAATTTTGAGTTTTCTAAGACGATATTTCCTATACACTTTACACGTGAATCCCATTCGTTTCTACACAAAATCACTACTCACGAAGACGGCCCCTTTAAGTACGAAGGACGGCATGGGCCGGGTAGGGACTGGGGTAGGGGGGTAGCGGGAGACCCCAGGGTCAGCCAACAAGTTAGCTTGGGGTGGCCCATGCCGTTTGAGTATTTTTAATTTTGAGTTTTCTAAGCCGATATTCCCTATGGGATTTACGCGTGAAGTTGGTTACTTATTCCCATTCGTTTCTACACGAAATTCCCGCCAACGAAGACGGCCCCTTTAAGTACCAAGAACGGCATGGGCCGGGTAGGGACTGGGATAGGGGGGTAGCGGGAGACCCGAGGGTCAGCCAACAAGTTAGCTTGGGGTGGCCCATGCCGTTTGAGTATTTTTAATTTTGAGTTTTCTAAGCCGATATTCCCTATGGGATTTACGCGTGAAGTTGGTTACTTATTCCCATTCGTTTCTACACGAAATTCCCGCCAACGAAGACGACCCCTTTAAGTACCAAGAACGGCATGGGCCGGGTAGGGACTGGGATAGGGGGGTAGCGGGAGACCCGAGGGTCAGCCAAGAAGTTAGCTTGGGGTGGCCCATGCCGTTTGAGTATTTTTAATTTTGAGTTTTCTAAGCCGATATTCCCTATGGGATTTACGCGTGAAGTTGGTTACTTATTCCCATTCGTTTCTACACGAAATTCCCGCCAACGAAGACGGCCCCTTTAAGTACCAAGAACGGCATGGGCCGGGTAGGGACTGGGATAGGGGGGTAGCGGGAGACCCGAGGGTCAGCCAAGAAGTTAGCTTGGGGTGGCCCATGCCGTTTGAGTATTTTTTATTTTGAGTTTTCTAAGCCGATATTCCCTATGGGATTTACGCGTGAAGTTGGTTACTTATTCCCATTCGTTTCTACACGAAATTCCCGCCAACGAAGACGGCCCCTTTAAGTACCAAGAACGGCATGGGCCGGGTAGGGACTGGGATAGGGGGGTAGCGGGAGACCCGAGGGTCAGCCAAGAAGTTAGCTTGGGGTGGCCCATGCCGTTTGAGTATTTTTAATTTTGAGTTTTCTAAGACGATATTTCCTATACACTTTACACGTGAATCCCATTCGTTTCTACACAAAATCACTACTCACGAAGACGGCCCCTTTAAGTACGAAGGACGGCATGGGCCGGGTAGGGACTGGGGTAGGGGGGTAGCGGGAGACCCCAGGGTCAGCCAACAAGTTAGCTTGGGGTGGCCCATGCCGTTTGAGTATTTTTAATTTTGAGTTTTCTAAGCCGATATTCCCTATGGGATTTACGCGTGAAGTTGGTTACTTATTCCCATTCGTTTCTACACGAAATTCCCGCCAACGAAGACGGCCCCTTTAAGTACCAAGAACGGCATGGGCCGGGTAGGGACTGGGATAGGGGGGTAGCGGGAGACCCGAGGGTCAGCCAACAAGTTAGCTTGGGGTGGCCCATGCCGTTTGAGTATTTTTAATTTTGAGTTTTCTAAGCCGATATTCCCTATGGGATTTACGCGTGAAGTTGGTTACTTATTCCCATTCGTTTCTACACGAAATTCCCGCCAACGAAGACGGCCCCCTTTAAGTACCAAGAACGGCATGGGCCGGGTAGGGACTGGGATAGGGGGGTAGCGGGAGACCCGAGGGTCAGCCAAGAAGTTAGCTTGGGGTGGCCCATGCCGTTTGAGTATTTTTAATTTTGAGTTTTCTAAGCCGATATTCCCTATGGGATTTACGCGTGAAGTTGGTTACTTATTCCCATTCGTTTCTACACGAAATTCCCGCCAACGAAGACGGCCCCTTTAAGTACCAAGAACGGCATGGGCCGGGTAGGGACTGGGATAGGGGGGTAGCGGGAGACCCGAGGGTCAGCCAAGAAGTTAGCTTGGGGTGGCCCATGCCGTTTGAGTATTTTTAATTTTGAGTTTTCTAAGCCGATATTCCCTATGGGATTTACGCGTGAAGTTGGTTACTTATTCCCATTCGTTTCTACACGAAATTCCCGCCAACGAAGACGGCCCCTTTAAGTACCAAGAACGGCATGGGCCGGGTAGGGACTGGGATAGGGGGGTAGCGGGAGACCCGAGGGTCAGCCAAGAAGTTAGCTTGGGGTGGCCCATGCCGTTTGAGTATTTTTAATTTTGAGTTTTCTATATTTCCTATACACTTTACACGTGAATCCCATTCGTTTCTACACAAAATCACTACTCACGAAGACGGCCCCTTTAAGTACGAAGGACGGCATGGGCCGGGTAGGGACTGGGGTAGGGGGGTAGCGGGAGACCCCAGGGTCAGCCAACAAGTTAGCTTGGGGTGGCCCATGCCGTTTGAGTGTTTTTAATTTTGAGTTTTCTAAGCCGATATTCCCTATGGGATTTACGCGTGAAGTTGGTTACTTATTCCCATTCGTTTCTACACGAAATTCCCGCCAACGAAGACGGCCCCTTTAAGTACCAAGAACGGCATGGGCCGGGTAGGGACTGGGATAGGGGGGTAGCGGGAGACCCGAGGGTCAGCCAACAAGTTAGCTTGGGGTGGCCCATGCCGTTTGAGTATTTTAAATTTTGAGTTTTCTAAGCCGATATTCCCTATGGGATTTACGCGTGAAGTTGGTTACTTATTCCCATTCGTTTCTACACGAAATTCCCGCCAACGAAGACGGCCCCCTTAAGTACCAAGAACGGCATGGGCCGGGTAGGGACTGGGATAGGGGGTCAGCCAACAAGTTAGCTTGGGGTGGCCCATGCCGTTTGAGTATTTTTAATTTTGAGTTTTCTAAGCCGATATTCCCTATGGGATTTACGCGTGAAGTTGGTTACTTATTCCCATTCGTTTCTACACGAAATTCCCGCCAACGAAGACGGCCCCCCTAAGTACCAAGAACGGCATGGGCCGGGTAGGGACTGGGATAGGGGGGTAGCGGGAGACCCCAGGGTCAGCCAAGAAGTTAGCTTGGGGTGGCCCATGCCGTTTGAGTATTTTTAATTTTGAGTTTTCTAAGCCGATATTCCCTATGGGATTTACGCGTGAAGTTGGTTACTTATTCCCATTCGTTTCTACACGAAATTCCCGCCAACGAAGACGGCCCCTTTAAGTACCAAGAACGGCATGGGCCGGGTAGGGACTGGGATAGGGGGGTAGCGGGAGACCCCAGGGTCAGCCAACAAGTTAGCTTGGGGTGGCCCATGCCGTTTGAGTATTTTTAATTTTGAGTTTTCTAAGCCGATATTCCCTATGGGATTTACGCGTGAAGTTGGTTACTTATTCCCATTCGTTTCTACACGAAATTCCCGCCAACGAAGACGGCCCCTTTAAGTACCAAGAACGGCATGGGCCGGGTAGGGACTGGGATAGGGGGGTAGCGGGAGACCCCAGGGTCAGCCAACAAGTTAGCTTGGGGTGGCCCATGCCGTTTGAGTATTTTTAATTTTGAGTTTTCTAAGCCGATATTCCCTATGGGATTTACGCGTGAAGTTGGTTACTTATTCCCATTCGTTTCTACACGAAATTCCCGCCAACGAAGACGGCCCCTTTAAGTACCAAGAACGGCATGGGCCGGGTAGGGACTGGGATAGGGGGGTAGCGGGAGACCCCAGGGTCAGCCAACAAGTTAGCTTGGGGTGGCCCATGCCGTTTGAGTATTTTTAATTTTGAGTTTTCTAAGCCGATATTCCCTATGGGATTTACGCGTGAAGTTGGTTACTTATTCCCATTCGTTTCTACACGAAATTCCCGCCAACGAAGACGGCCCCTTTAAGTACCAAGAACGGCATGGGCCGGGTAGGGACTGAGATAGGGGGGTAGCGGGAGACCCCAGGGTCAGCCAACAAGTTAGCTTGGGGTGGCCCATGCCGTTTGAGTATTTTTAATTTTGAGTTTTCTAAGCCGATATTCCCTATGGGATTTACGCGTGAAGTTGGTTACTTATTCCCATTCGTTTCTACACGAAATTCCAGCCAACGAAGACGGCCCCTTTAAGTACCAAGAACGGCATGGGCCGGGTAGGGACTGGGATAGGGGGGTAGCGGGAGACCCGAGGGTCAGCCAAGAAGTTAGCTTGGGGTGGCCCATGCCGTTTGAGTATTTTTAATTTTGAGTTTTCTAAGACGATATTTCCTATACACTTTACACGTGAATCCCATTCGTTTCTACACAAAATCACTACTCACGAAGACGGCCCCTTTAAGTACGAAGGACGGCATGGGCCGGGTAGGGACTGGGGTAGGGGGGTAGCGGGAGACCCCAGGGTCAGCCAACAAGTTAGCTTGGGGTGGCCCATGCCGTTTGAGTGTTTTTAATTTTGAGTTTTCTAAGCCGATATTCCCTATGGGATTTACGCGTGAAGTTGGTTACTTATTCCCATTCGTTTCTACACGAAATTCCCGCCAACGAAGACGGCCCCTTTAAGTACCAAGAACGGCATGGGCCGGGTAGGGACTGGGATAGGGGGGTAGCGGGAGACCCGAGGGTCAGCCAACAAGTTAGCTTGGGGTGGCCCATGCCGTTTGAGTATTTTTAATTTTGAGTTTTCTAAGACGATATTTCCTATACACTTTACACGTGAATCCCATTCGTTTCTACACAAAATCACTACTCACGAAGACGGCCCCTTTAAGTACGAAGGACGGCATGGGCCGGGTAGGGACTGGGGTAGGGGGGTAGCGGGAGACCCCAGGGTCAGCCAACAAGTTAGCTTGGGGTGGCCCATGCCGTTTGAGTATTTTTAATTTTGAGTTTTCTAAGACGATATTCCCTATGGGATTTACGCGTGAAGTTGGTTACTTATTCCCATTCGTTTCTACACGAAATTCCCGCCAACGAAGACGGCCCCTTTAAGTACCAAGAACGGCATGAGCCGGGTAGGGACTGGGATAGGGGGGTAGCGGGAGACCCCAGGGTCAGCCAACAAGTTAGCTTGGGGTGGCCCATGCCGTTTGAGTATTTTTAATTTTGAGTTTTCTATATTTCCTATACACTTTACACGTGAATCCCATTCGTTTCTACACAAAATCACTACTCACGAAGACGGCCCCTTTAAGTACGAAGGACGGCATGGGCCGGGTAGGGACTGGGGTAGGGGGGTAGCGGGAGACCCCAGGGTCAGCCAACAAGTTAGCTTGGGGTGGCCCATGCCGTTTGAGTATTTTTAATTTTGAGTTTTCTAAGCCGATATTCCCTATGGGATTTACGCGTGAAGTTGGTTACTTATTCCCATTCGTTTCTACACGAAATTCCCGCCAACGAAGACGGCCCCTTTAAGTACCAAGAACGGCATGGGCCGGGTAGGGACTGGGATAGGGGGGGGGGGGGGGGTAGCGGGAGACCCGAGGGTCAGCCAAGAAGTTAGCTTGGGGTGGCCCATGCCGTTTGAGTATTTTTAATTTTGAGTTTTCTAAGCCGATATTCCCTATGGGATTTACGCGTGAAGTTGGTTACTTAATCCCATTCGTTTCTACACGAAATTCCCGCCAACGAAGACGGCCCCTTTAAGTACCAAGAACGGCATGGGCCGGGTAGGGACTGGGATAGGGGGGTAGCGGGAGACCCCAGGGTCAGCCAACAAGTTAGCTTGGGGTGGCCCATGCCGTTTGAGTATTTTTAATTTTGAGTTTTCTAAGCCGATATTCCCGATGGGATTTACGCGTGAAGTTGGTTACTTATTCCCATTCGTTTCTACACGAAATTCCCGCCAACGAAGACGGCCCCTTTAAGTACCAAGAACGGCATGGGCCGGGTAGGGACTGGGATAGGGGGGTAGCGGGAGACCCCAGGGTCAGCCAACAAGTTAGCTTGGGGTGGCCCATGCCGTTTGAGTGTTTTTAATTTTGAGTTTTCTAAGCCGATATTCCCTATGGGATTTACGCGTGAAGTTGGTTACTTATTCCCATTCGTTTCTACACGAAATTCCCGCCAACGAAGACGGCCCCTTTAAGTACCAAGAACGGCATGGGCCGGGTAGGGACTGGGATAGGGGGGTAGCGGGAGACCCGAGGGTCAGCCAACAAGTTAGCTTGGGGTGGCCCATGCCGTTTGAGTATTTTTAATTTTGAGTTTTCTAAGACGATATTTCCTATACACTTTACACGTGAATCCCATTCGTTTCTACACAAAATCACTACTCACGAAGACGGCCCCTTTAAGTACGAAGGACGGCATGGGCCGGGTAGGGACTGGGGTAGGGGGGTAGCGGGAGACCCCAGGGTCAGCCAACAAGTTAGCTTGGGGTGGCCCATGCCGTTTGAGTATTTTTAATTTTGAGTTTTCTAAGACGATATTCCCTATGGGATTTACGCGTGAAGTTGGTTACTTATTCCCATTCGTTTCTACACGAAATTCCCGCCAACGAAGACGGCCCCTTTAAGTACCAAGAACGGCATGAGCCGGGTAGGGACTGGGATAGGGGGGTAGCGGGAGACCCCAGGGTCAGCCAACAAGTTAGCTTGGGGTGGCCCATGCCGTTTGAGTATTTTTAATTTTGAGTTTTCTAAGACGATATTTCCTATACACTTTACACGTGAATCCCATTCGTTTCTACACAAAATCACTACTCACGAAGACGGCCCCTTTAAGTACGAAGGACGGCATGGGCCGGGTAGGGACTGGGGTAGGGGGGTAGCGGGAGACCCCAGGGTCAGCCAACAAGTTAGCTTGGGGTGGCCCATGCCGTTTGAGTATTTTTAATTTTGAGTTTTCTAAGCCGATATTCCCTATGGGATTTACGCGTGAAGTTGGTTACTTATTCCCATTCGTTTCTACACGAAATTCCCGCCAACGAAGACGGCCCCTTTAAGTACCAAGAACGGCATGGGCCGGGTAGGGACTGGGATAGGGGGGTAGCGGGAGACCCGAGGGTCAGCCAAGAAGTTAGCTTGGGGTGGCCCATGCCGTTTGAGTATTTTTAATTTTGAGTTTTCTAAGCCGATATTCCCTATGGGATTTACGCGTGAAGTTGGTTACTTATTCCCATTCGTTTCTACACGAAATTTCCGCCAACGAAGACGGCCCCTTTAAGTACCAAGAACGGCATGGGCCGGGTAGGGACTGGGATAGGGGGGTAGCGGGAGACCCGAGGGTCAGCCAACAAGTTAGCTTGGGGTGGCCCATGCCGTTTGAGTATTTTTAATTTTGAGTTTTCTAAGCCGATATTCCCTATGGGATTTACGCGTGAAGTTGGTTACTTATTCCCATTCGTTTCTACACGAAATTCCCGCCAACGAAGACGGCCCCCCTAAGTACCAAGAACGGCATGGGCCGGGTAGGGACTGGGATAGGGGGGTAGCGGGAGACCCCAGGGTCAGCCAAGAAGTTAGCTTGGGGTGGCCCATGCCGTTTGAGTATTTTTAATTTTGAGTTTTCTAAGCCGATATTCCCTATGGGATTTACGCGTGAAGTTGGTTACTTATTCCCATTCGTTTCTACACGAAATTCCCGCCAACGAAGACGGCCCCTTTAAGTACCAAGAACGGCATGGGCCGGGTAGGGACTGGGATAGGGGGGTAGCGGGAGACCCCAGGGTCAGCCAACAAGTTAGCTTGGGGTGGCCCATGCCGTTTGAGTATTTTTAATTTTGAGTTTTCTAAGCCGATATTCCCTATGGGATTTACGCGTGAAGTTGGTTACTTATTCCCATTCGTTTCTACACGAAATTCCCGCCAACGAAGACGGCCCCTTTAAGTACCAAGAACGGCATGGGCCGGGTAGGGACTGGGATAGGGGGGTAGCGGGAGACCCCAGGGTCAGCCAACAAGTTAGCTTGGGGTGGCCCATGCCGTTTGAGTATTTTTAATTTTGAGTTTTCTAAGCCGATATTCCCTATGGGATTTACGCGTGAAGTTGGTTACTTATTCCCATTCGTTTCTACACGAAATTCCCGCCAACGAAGACGGCCCCTTTAAGTACCAAGAACGGCATGGGCCGGGTAGGGACTGGGATAGGGGGGTAGCGGGAGACCCCAGGGTCAGCCAACAAGTTAGCTTGGGGTGGCCCATGCCGTTTGAGTATTTTTAATTTTGAGTTTTCTAAGCCGATATTCCCTATGGGATTTACGCGTGAAGTTGGTTACTTATTCCCATTCGTTTCTACACGAAATTCCCGCCAACGAAGACGGCCCCTTTAAGTACCAAGAACGGCATGGGCCGGGTAGGGACTGGGATAGGGGGGTAGCGGGAGACCCGAGGGTCAGCCAAGAAGTTAGCTTGGGGTGGCCCATGCCGTTTGAGTATTTTTAATTTTGAGTTTTCTAAGACGATATTTCCTATACACTTTACACGTGAATCCCATTCGTTTCTACACAAAATCACTACTCACGAAGACGGCCCCTTTAAGTACGAAGGACGGCATGGGCCGGGTAGGGACTGGGGTAGGGGGGTAGCGGGAGACCCCAGGGTCAGCCAACAAGTTAGCTTGGGGTGGCCCATGCCGTTTGAGTGTTTTTAATTTTGAGTTTTCTAAGCCGATATTCCCTATGGGATTTACGCGTGAAGTTGGTTACTTATTCCCATTCGTTTCTACACGAAATTCCCGCCAACGAAGACGGCCCCTTTAAGTACCAAGAACGGCATGGGCCGGGTAGGGACTGGGATAGGGGGGTAGCGGGAGACCCGAGGGTCAGCCAACAAGTTAGCTTGGGGTGGCCCATGCCGTTTGAGTATTTTTAATTTTGAGTTTTCTAAGACGATATTTCCTATACACTTTACACGTGAATCCCATTCGTTTCTACACAAAATCACTACTCACGAAGACGGCCCCTTTAAGTACGAAGGACGGCATGGGCCGGGTAGGGACTGGGGTAGGGGGGTAGCGGGAGACCCCAGGGTCAGCCAACAAGTTAGCTTGGGGTGGCCCATGCCGTTTGAGTATTTTTAATTTTGAGTTTTCTAAGACGATATTCCCTATGGGATTTACGCGTGAAGTTGGTTACTTATTCCCATTCGTTTCTACACGAAATTCCCGCCAACGAAGACGGCCCCTTTAAGTACCAAGAACGGCATGAGCCGGGTAGGGACTGGGATAGGGGGGTAGCGGGAGACCCCAGGGTCAGCCAACAAGTTAGCTTGGGGTGGCCCATGCCGTTTGAGTATTTTTAATTTTGAGTTTTCTATATTTCCTATACACTTTACACGTGAATCCCATTCGTTTCTACACAAAATCACTACTCACGAAGACGGCCCCTTTAAGTACGAAGGACGGCATGGGCCGGGTAGGGACTGGGGTAGGGGGGTAGCGGGAGACCCCAGGGTCAGCCAACAAGTTAGCTTGGGGTGGCCCATGCCGTTTGAGTATTTTTAATTTTGAGTTTTCTAAGCCGATATTCCCTATGGGATTTACGCGTGAAGTTGGTTACTTATTCCCATTCGTTTCTACACGAAATTCCCGCCAACGAAGACGGCCCCTTTAAGTACCAAGAACGGCATGGGCCGGGTAGGGACTGGGATAGGGGGGGGGGGGGTAGCGGGAGACCCGAGGGTCAGCCAAGAAGTTAGCTTGGGGTGGCCCATGCCGTTTGAGTATTTTTAATTTTGAGTTTTCTAAGCCGATATTCCCTATGGGATTTACGCGTGAAGTTGGTTACTTAATCCCATTCGTTTCTACACGAAATTCCCGCCAACGAAGACGGCCCCTTTAAGTACCAAGAACGGCATGGGCCGGGTAGGGACTGGGATAGGGGGGTAGCGGGAGACCCCAGGGTCAGCCAACAAGTTAGCTTGGGGTGGCCCATGCCGTTTGAGTATTTTTAATTTTGAGTTTTCTAAGCCGATATTCCCTATGGGATTTACGCGTGAAGTTGGTTACTTATTCCCATTCGTTTCTACACGAAATTCCCGCCAACGAAGACGGCCCCTTTAAGTACCAAGAACGGCATGGGCCGGGTAGGGACTGGGATAGGGGGGTAGCGGGAGACCCCAGGGTCAGCCAACAAGTTAGCTTGGGGTGGCCCATGCCGTTTGAGTATTTTTAATTTTGAGTTTTCTAAGCCGATATTCCCTATGGGATTTACGCGTGAAGTTGGTTACTTATTCCCATTCGTTTCTACACGAAATTCCCGCCAACGAAGACGGCCCCTTTAAGTACCAAGAACGGCATGGGCCGGGTAGGGACTGAGATAGGGGGGTAGCGGGAGACCCCAGGGTCAGCCAACAAGTTAGCTTGGGGTGGCCCATGCCGTTTGAGTATTTTTAATTTTGAGTTTTCTAAGCCGATATTCCCTATGGGATTTACGCGTGAAGTTGGTTACTTATTCCCATTCGTTTCTACACGAAATTCCCGCCAACGAAGACGGCCCCTTTAAGTACCAAGAACGGCATGGGCCGGGTAGGGACTGGGATAGGGGGGTAGCGGGAGACCCGAGGGTCAGCCAAGAAGTTAGCTTGGGGTGGCCCATGCCGTTTGAGTATTTTTAATTTTGAGTTTTCTAAGACGATATTTCCTATACACTTTACACGTGAATCCCATTCGTTTCTACACAAAATCACTACTCACGAAGACGGCCCCTTTAAGTACGAAGGACGGCATGGGCCGGGTAGGGACTGGGGTAGGGGGGTAGCGGGAGACCCCAGGGTCAGCCAACAAGTTAGCTTGGGGTGGCCCATGCCGTTTGAGTGTTTTTAATTTTGAGTTTTCTAAGCCGATATTCCCTATGGGATTTACGCGTGAAGTTGGTTACTTATTCCCATTCGTTTCTACACGAAATTCCCGCCAACGAAGACGGCCCCTTTAAGTACCAAGAACGGCATGGGCCGGGTAGGGACTGGGATAGGGGGGTAGCGGGAGACCCGAGGGTCAGCCAACAAGTTAGCTTGGGGTGGCCCATGCCGTTTGAGTATTTTTAATTTTGAGTTTTCTAAGACGATATTTCCTATACACTTTACACGTGAATCCCATTCGTTTCTACACAAAATCACTACTCACGAAGACGGCCCCTTTAAGTACGAAGGACGGCATGGGCCGGGTAGGGACTGGGGTAGGGGGGTAGCGGGAGACCCCAGGGTCAGCCAACAAGTTAGCTTGGGGTGGCCCATGCCGTTTGAGTATTTTTAATTTTGAGTTTTCTAAGACGATATTCCCTATGGGATTTACGCGTGAAGTTGGTTACTTATTCCCATTCGTTTCTACACGAAATTCCCGCCAACGAAGACGGCCCCTTTAAGTACCAAGAACGGCATGAGCCGGGTAGGGACTGGGATAGGGGGGTAGCGGGAGACCCCAGGGTCAGCCAACAAGTTAGCTTGGGGTGGCCCATGCCGTTTGAGTATTTTTAATTTTGAGTTTTCTAAGACGATATTTCCTATACACTTTACACGTGAATCCCATTCGTTTCTACACAAAATCACTACTCACGAAGACGGCCCCTTTAAGTACGAAGGACGGCATGGGCCGGGTAGGGACTGGGGTAGGGGGGTAGCGGGAGACCCCAGGGTCAGCCAACAAGTTAGCTTGGGGTGGCCCATGCCGTTTGAGTATTTTTAATTTTGAGTTTTCTAAGCCGATATTCCCTATGGGATTTACGCGTGAAGTTGGTTACTTATTCCCATTCGTTTCTACACGAAATTCCCGCCAACGAAGACGGCCCCTTTAAGTACCAAGAACGGCATGGGCCGGGTAGGGACTGGGA
This sequence comes from Crossaster papposus, assembly GCA_037893245.1. Taxonomy (NCBI): domain Eukaryota; kingdom Metazoa; phylum Echinodermata; class Asteroidea; order Velatida; family Solasteridae; genus Crossaster; species Crossaster papposus. Next base: position 1,952,921 of record JBAIAA010000049.1, on the reverse strand, counting down.
TAGGGGGGTAGCGGGAGACCCGAGGGTCAGCCAAGAAGTTAGCTTGGGGTGGCCCATGCCGTTTGAGTATTTTTAATTTTGAGTTTTCTAAGCCGATATTCCCTATGGGATTTACGCGTGAAGTTGGTTACTTATTCCCATTCGTTTCTACACGAAATTTCCGCCAACGAAGACGGCCCCTTTAAGTACCAAGAACGGCATGGGCCGGGTAGGGACTGGGATAGGGGGGTAGCGGGAGACCCGAGGGTCAGCCAACAAGTTAGCTTGGGGTGGCCCATGCCGTTTGAGTATTTTTAATTTTGAGTTTTCTAAGCCGATATTCCCTATGGGATTTACGCGTGAAGTTGGTTACTTATTCCCATTCGTTTCTACACGAAATTCCCGCCAACGAAGACGGCCCCCCTAAGTACCAAGAACGGCATGGGCCGGGTAGGGACTGGGATAGGGGGGTAGCGGGAGACCCCAGGGTCAGCCAAGAAGTTAGCTTGGGGTGGCCCATGCCGTTTGAGTATTTTTAATTTTGAGTTTTCTAAGCCGATATTCCCTATGGGATTTACGCGTGAAGTTGGTTACTTATTCCCATTCGTTTCTACACGAAATTCCCGCCAACGAAGACGGCCCCTTTAAGTACCAAGAACGGCATGGGCCGGGTAGGGACTGGGATAGGGGGGTAGCGGGAGACCCCAGGGTCAGCCAACAAGTTAGCTTGGGGTGGCCCATGCCGTTTGAGTATTTTTAATTTTGAGTTTTCTAAGCCGATATTCCCTATGGGATTTACGCGTGAAGTTGGTTACTTATTCCCATTCGTTTCTACACGAAATTCCCGCCAACGAAGACGGCCCCTTTAAGTACCAAGAACGGCATGGGCCGGGTAGGGACTGGGATAGGGGGGTAGCGGGAGACCCCAGGGTCAGCCAACAAGTTAGCTTGGGGTGGCCCATGCCGTTTGAGTATTTTTAATTTTGAGTTTTCTAAGCCGATATTCCCTATGGGATTTACGCGTGAAGTTGGTTACTTATTCCCATTCGTTTCTACACGAAATTCCCGCCAACGAAGACGGCCCCTTTAAGTACCAAGAACGGCATGGGCCGGGTAGGGACTGGGATAGGGGGGTAGCGGGAGACCCCAGGGTCAGCCAACAAGTTAGCTTGGGGTGGCCCATGCCGTTTGAGTATTTTTAATTTTGAGTTTTCTAAGCCGATATTCCCTATGGGATTTACGCGTGAAGTTGGTTACTTATTCCCATTCGTTTCTACACGAAATTCCCGCCAACGAAGACGGCCCCTTTAAGTACCAAGAACGGCATGGGCCGGGTAGGGACTGAGATAGGGGGGTAGCGGGAGACCCCAGGGTCAGCCAACAAGTTAGCTTGGGTTGGCCCATGCCGTTTGAGTATTTTTAATTTTGAGTTTTCTAAGCCGATATTCCCTATGGGATTTACGCGTGAAGTTGGTTACTTATTCCCATTCGTTTCTACACGAAATTCCCGCCAACGAAGACGGCCCCTTTAAGTACCAAGAACGGCATGGGCCGGGTAGGGACTGGGATAGGGGGGTAGCGGGAGACCCCAGGGTCAGCCAACAAGTTAGCTTGGGGTGGCCCATGCCGTTTGAGTATTTTTAATTTTGAGTTTTCTAAGCCGATATTCCCTATGGGATTTACGCGTGAAGTTGGTTACTTATTCCCATTCGTTTCTACACGAAATTCCCGCCAACGAAGACGGCCCCTTTAAGTACCAAGAACGGCATGGGCCGGGTAGGGACTGGGATAGGGGGGTAGCGGGAGACCCCAGGGTCAGCCAACAAGTTAGCTTGGGGTGGCCCATGCCGTTTGAGTATTTTTAATTTTGAGTTTTCTAAGCCGATATTCCCTATGGGATTTACGCGTGAAGTTGGTTACTTATTCCCATTCGTTTCTACACGAAATTCCCGCCAACGAAGACGGCCCCTTTAAGTACCAAGAACGGCATGGGCCGGGTAGGGACTGAGATAGGGGGGTAGCGGGAGACCCCAGGGTCAGCCAACAAGTTAGCTTGGGGTGGCCCATGCCGTTTGAGTATTTTTAATTTTGAGTTTTCTAAGCCGATATTCCCTATGGGATTTACGCGTGAAGTTGGTTACTTATTCCCATTCGTTTCTACACGAAATTCCCGCCAACGAAGACGGCCCCTTTAAGTACCAAGAACGGCATGGGCCGGGTAGGGACTGGGATAGGGGGGTAGCGGGAGACCCGAGGGTCAGCCAAGAAGTTAGCTTGGGGTGGCCCATGCCGTTTGAGTATTTTTAATTTTGAGTTTTCTAAGACGATATTTCCTATACACTTTACACGTGAATCCCATTCGTTTCTACACAAAATCACTACTCACGAAGACGGCCCCTTTAAGTACGAAGGACGGCATGGGCCGGGTAGGGACTGGGGTAGGGGGGTAGCGGGAGACCCCAGGGTCAGCCAACAAGTTAGCTTGGGGTGGCCCATGCCGTTTGAGTGTTTTTAATTTTGAGTTTTCTAAGCCGATATTCCCTATGGGATTTACGCGTGAAGTTGGTTACTTATTCCCATTCGTTTCTACACGAAATTCCCGCCAACGAAGACGGCCCCTTTAAGTACCAAGAACGGCATGGGCCGGGTAGGGACTGGGATAGGGGGGTAGCGGGAGACCCGAGGGTCAGCCAACAAGTTAGCTTGGGGTGGCCCATGCCGTTTGAGTATTTTTAATTTTGAGTTTTCTAAGACGATATTTCCTATACACTTTACACGTGAATCCCATTCGTTTCTACACAAAATCACTACTCACGAAGACGGCCCCTTTAAGTACGAAGGACGGCATGGGCCGGGTAGGGACTGGGGTAGGGGGGTAGCGGGAGACCCCAGGGTCAGCCAACAAGTTAGCTTGGGGTGGCCCATGCCGTTTGAGTATTTTTAATTTTGAGTTTTCTAAGACGATATTCCCTATGGGATTTACGCGTGAAGTTGGTTACTTATTCCCATTCGTTTCTACACGAAATTCCCGCCAACGAAGACGGCCCCTTTAAGTACCAAGAACGGCATGAGCCGGGTAGGGACTGGGATAGGGGGGTAGCGGGAGACCCCAGGGTCAGCCAACAAGTTAGCTTGGGGTGGCCCATGCCGTTTGAGTATTTTTAATTTTGAGTTTTCTAAGACGATATTTCCTATACACTTTACACGTGAATCCCATTCGTTTCTACACAAAATCACTACTCACGAAGACGGCCCCTTTAAGTACGAAGGACGGCATGGGCCGGGTAGGGACTGGGGTAGGGGGGTAGCGGGAGACCCCAGGGTCAGCCAACAAGTTAGCTTGGGGTGGCCCATGCCGTTTGAGTATTTTTAATTTTGAGTTTTCTAAGCCGATATTCCCTATGGGATTTACGCGTGAAGTTGGTTACTTATTCCCATTCGTTTCTACACGAAATTCCCGCCAACGAAGACGGCCCCTTTAAGTACCAAGAACGGCATGGGCCGGGTAGGGACTGGGATAGGGGGGTAGCGGGAGACCCGAGGGTCAGCCAAGAAGTTAGCTTGGGGTGGCCCATGCCGTTTGAGTATTTTTAATTTTGAGTTTTCTAAGCCGATATTCCCTATGGGATTTACGCGTGAAGTTGGTTACTTATTCCCATTCGTTTCTACACGAAATTTCCGCCAACGAAGACGGCCCCTTTAAGTACCAAGAACGGCATGGGCCGGGTAGGGACTGGGATAGGGGGGTAGCGGGAGACCCGAGGGTCAGCCAACAAGTTAGCTTGGGGTGGCCCATGCCGTTTGAGTATTTTTAATTTTGAGTTTTCTAAGCCGATATTCCCTATGGGATTTACGCGTGAAGTTGGTTACTTATTCCCATTCGTTTCTACACGAAATTCCCGCCAACGAAGACGGCCCCCCTAAGTACCAAGAACGGCATGGGCCGGGTAGGGACTGGGATAGGGGGGTAGCGGGAGACCCCAGGGTCAGCCAAGAAGTTAGCTTGGGGTGGCCCATGCCGTTTGAGTATTTTTAATTTTGAGTTTTCTAAGCCGATATTCCCTATGGGATTTACGCGTGAAGTTGGTTACTTATTCCCATTCGTTTCTACACGAAATTCCCGCCAACGAAGACGGCCCCTTTAAGTACCAAGAACGGCATGGGCCGGGTAGGGACTGGGATAGGGGGGTAGCGGGAGACCCCAGGGTCAGCCAACAAGTTAGCTTGGGGTGGCCCATGCCGTTTGAGTATTTTTAATTTTGAGTTTTCTAAGCCGATATTCCCTATGGGATTTACGCGTGAAGTTGGTTACTTATTCCCATTCGTTTCTACACGAAATTCCCGCCAACGAAGACGGCCCCTTTAAGTACCAAGAACGGCATGGGCCGGGTAGGGACTGGGATAGGGGGGTAGCGGGAGACCCCAGGGTCAGCCAACAAGTTAGCTTGGGGTGGCCCATGCCGTTTGAGTATTTTTAATTTTGAGTTTTCTAAGCCGATATTCCCTATGGGATTTACGCGTGAAGTTGGTTACTTATTCCCATTCGTTTCTACACGAAATTCCCGCCAACGAAGACGGCCCCTTTAAGTACCAAGAACGGCATGGGCCGGGTAGGGACTGGGATAGGGGGGTAGCGGGAGACCCCAGGGTCAGCCAACAAGTTAGCTTGGGGTGGCCCATGCCGTTTGAGTATTTTTAATTTTGAGTTTTCTAAGCCGATATTCCCTATGGGATTTACGCGTGAAGTTGGTTACTTATTCCCATTCGTTTCTACACGAAATTCCCGCCAACGAAGACGGCCCCTTTAAGTACCAAGAACGGCATGGGCCGGGTAGGGACTGGGATAGGGGGGTAGCGGGAGACCCGAGGGTCAGCCAAGAAGTTAGCTTGGGGTGGCCCATGCCGTTTGAGTATTTTTAATTTTGAGTTTTCTAAGACGATATTTCCTATACACTTTACACGTGAATCCCATTCGTTTCTACACAAAATCACTACTCACGAAGACGGCCCCTTTAAGTACGAAGGACGGCATGGGCCGGGTAGGGACTGGGGTAGGGGGGTAGCGGGAGACCCCAGGGTCAGCCAACAAGTTAGCTTGGGGTGGCCCATGCCGTTTGAGTGTTTTTAATTTTGAGTTTTCTAAGCCGATATTCCCTATGGGATTTACGCGTGAAGTTGGTTACTTATTCCCATTCGTTTCTACACGAAATTCCCGCCAACGAAGACGGCCCCTTTAAGTACCAAGAACGGCATGGGCCGGGTAGGGACTGGGATAGGGGGGTAGCGGGAGACCCGAGGGTCAGCCAACAAGTTAGCTTGGGGTGGCCCATGCCGTTTGAGTATTTTTAATTTTGAGTTTTCTAAGACGATATTTCCTATACACTTTACACGTGAATCCCATTCGTTTCTACACAAAATCACTACTCACGAAGACGGCCCCTTTAAGTACGAAGGACGGCATGGGCCGGGTAGGGACTGGGGTAGGGGGGTAGCGGGAGACCCCAGGGTCAGCCAACAAGTTAGCTTGGGGTGGCCCATGCCGTTTGAGTATTTTTAATTTTGAGTTTTCTAAGACGATATTCCCTATGGGATTTACGCGTGAAGTTGGTTACTTATTCCCATTCGTTTCTACACGAAATTCCCGCCAACGAAGACGGCCCCTTTAAGTACCAAGAACGGCATGAGCCGGGTAGGGACTGGGATAGGGGGGTAGCGGGAGACCCCAGGGTCAGCCAACAAGTTAGCTTGGGGTGGCCCATGCCGTTTGAGTATTTTTAATTTTGAGTTTTCTATATTTCCTATACACTTTACACGTGAATCCCATTCGTTTCTACACAAAATCACTACTCACGAAGACGGCCCCTTTAAGTACGAAGGACGGCATGGGCCGGGTAGGGACTGGGGTAGGGGGGTAGCGGGAGACCCCAGGGTCAGCCAACAAGTTAGCTTGGGGTGGCCCATGCCGTTTGAGTATTTTTAATTTTGAGTTTTCTAAGCCGATATTCCCTATGGGATTTACGCGTGAAGTTGGTTACTTATTCCCATTCGTTTCTACACGAAATTCCCGCCAACGAAGACGGCCCCTTTAAGTACCAAGAACGGCATGGGCCGGGTAGGGACTGGGATAGGGGGGGGGGGTAGCGGGAGACCCGAGGGTCAGCCAAGAAGTTAGCTTGGGGTGGCCCATGCCGTTTGAGTATTTTTAATTTTGAGTTTTCTAAGCCGATATTCCCTATGGGATTTACGCGTGAAGTTGGTTACTTAATCCCATTCGTTTCTACACGAAATTCCCGCCAACGAAGACGGCCCCTTTAAGTACCAAGAACGGCATGGGCCGGGTAGGGACTGGGATAGGGGGGTAGCGGGAGACCCCAGGGTCAGCCAACAAGTTAGCTTGGGGTGGCCCATGCCGTTTGAGTATTTTTAATTTTGAGTTTTCTAAGCCGATATTCCCTATGGGATTTACGCGTGAAGTTGGTTACTTATTCCCATTCGTTTCTACACGAAATTCCCGCCAACGAAGACGGCCCCTTTAAGTACCAAGAACGGCATGGGCCGGGTAGGGACTGGGATAGGGGGGTAGCGGGAGACCCCAGGGTCAGCCAACAAGTTAGCTTGGGGTGGCCCATGCCGTTTGAGTATTTTTAATTTTGAGTTTTCTAAGCCGATATTCCCTATGGGATTTACGCGTGAAGTTGGTTACTTATTCCCATTCGTTTCTACACGAAATTCCCGCCAACGAAGACGGCCCCTTTAAGTACCAAGAACGGCATGGGCCGGGTAGGGACTGAGATAGGGGGGTAGCGGGAGACCCCAGGGTCAGCCAACAAGTTAGCTTGGGGTGGCCCATGCCGTTTGAGTATTTTTAATTTTGAGTTTTCTAAGCCGATATTCCCTATGGGATTTACGCGTGAAGTTGGTTACTTATTCCCATTCGTTTCTACACGAAATTCCCGCCAACGAAGACGGCCCCTTTAAGTACCAAGAACGGCATGGGCCGGGTAGGGACTGGGATAGGGGGGTAGCGGGAGACCCGAGGGTCAGCCAAGAAGTTAGCTTGGGGTGGCCCATGCCGTTTGAGTATTTTTAATTTTGAGTTTTCTAAGACGATATTTCCTATACACTTTACACGTGAATCCCATTCGTTTCTACACAAAATCACTACTCACGAAGACGGCCCCTTTAAGTACGAAGGACGGCATGGGCCGGGTAGGGACTGGGGTAGGGGGGTAGCGGGAGACCCCAGGGTCAGCCAACAAGTTAGCTTGGGGTGGCCCATGCCGTTTGAGTGTTTTTAATTTTGAGTTTTCTAAGCCGATATTCCCTATGGGATTTACGCGTGAAGTTGGTTACTTATTCCCATTCGTTTCTACACGAAATTCCCGCCAACGAAGACGGCCCCTTTAAGTACCAAGAACGGCATGGGCCGGGTAGGGACTGGGATAGGGGGGTAGCGGGAGACCCGAGGGTCAGCCAACAAGTTAGCTTGGGGTGGCCCATGCCGTTTGAGTATTTTTAATTTTGAGTTTTCTAAGACGATATTTCCTATACACTTTACACGTGAATCCCATTCGTTTCTACACAAAATCACTACTCACGAAGACGGCCCCTTTAAGTACGAAGGACGGCATGGGCCGGGTAGGGACTGGGGTAGGGGGGTAGCGGGAGACCCCAGGGTCAGCCAACAAGTTAGCTTGGGGTGGCCCATGCCGTTTGAGTATTTTTAATTTTGAGTTTTCTAAGACGATATTCCCTATGGGATTTACGCGTGAAGTTGGTTACTTATTCCCATTCGTTTCTACACGAAATTCCCGCCAACGAAGACGGCCCCTTTAAGTACCAAGAACGGCATGAGCCGGGTAGGGACTGGGATAGGGGGGTAGCGGGAGACCCCAGGGTCAGCCAACAAGTTAGCTTGGGGTGGCCCATGCCGTTTGAGTATTTTTAATTTTGAGTTTTCTAAGACGATATTTCCTATACACTTTACACGTGAATCCCATTCGTTTCTACACAAAATCACTACTCACGAAGACGGCCCCTTTAAGTACGAAGGACGGCATGGGCCGGGTAGGGACTGGGGTAGGGGGGTAGCGGGAGACCCCAGGGTCAGCCAACAAGTTAGCTTGGGGTGGCCCATGCCGTTTGAGTATTTTTAATTTTGAGTTTTCTAAGCCGATATTCCCTATGGGATTTACGCGTGAAGTTGGTTACTTATTCCCATTCGTTTCTACACGAAATTCCCGCCAACGAAGACGGCCCCTTTAAGTACCAAGAACGGCATGGGCCGGGTAGGGACTGGGATAGGGGGGTAGCGGGAGACCCGAGGGTCAGCCAAGAAGTTAGCTTGGGGTGGCCCATGCCGTTTGAGTATTTTTAATTTTGAGTTTTCTAAGCCGATATTCCCTATGGGATTTACGCGTGAAGTTGGTTACTTATTCCCATTCGTTTCTACACGAAATTTCCGCCAACGAAGACGGCCCCTTTAAGTACCAAGAACGGCATGGGCCGGGTAGGGACTGGGATAGGGGGGTAGCGGGAGACCCGAGGGTCAGCCAACAAGTTAGCTTGGGGTGGCCCATGCCGTTTGAGTATTTTTAATTTTGAGTTTTCTAAGCCGATATTCCCTATGGGATTTACGCGTGAAGTTGGTTACTTATTCCCATTCGTTTCTACACGAAATTCCCGCCAACGAAGACGGCCCCCCTAAGTACCAAGAACGGCATGGGCCGGGTAGGGACTGGGATAGGGGGGTAGCGGGAGACCCCAGGGTCAGCCAAGAAGTTAGCTTGGGGTGGCCCATGCCGTTTGAGTATTTTTAATTTTGAGTTTTCTAAGCCGATATTCCCTATGGGATTTACGCGTGAAGTTGGTTACTTATTCCCATTCGTTTCTACACGAAATTCCCGCCAACGAAGACGGCCCCTTTAAGTACCAAGAACGGCATGGGCCGGGTAGGGACTGGGATAGGGGGGTAGCGGGAGACCCCAGGGTCAGCCAACAAGTTAGCTTGGGGTGGCCCATGCCGTTTGAGTATTTTTAATTTTGAGTTTTCTAAGCCGATATTCCCTATGGGATTTACGCGTGAAGTTGGTTACTTATTCCCATTCGTTTCTACACGAAATTCCCGCCAACGAAGACGGCCCCTTTAAGTACCAAGAACGGCATGGGCCGGGTAGGGACTGGGATAGGGGGGTAGCGGGAGACCCCAGGGTCAGCCAACAAGTTAGCTTGGGGTGGCCCATGCCGTTTGAGTATTTTTAATTTTGAGTTTTCTAAGCCGATATTCCCTATGGGATTTACGCGTGAAGTTGGTTACTTATTCCCATTCGTTTCTACACGAAATTCCCGCCAACGAAGACGGCCCCTTTAAGTACCAAGAACGGCATGGGCCGGGTAGGGACTGGGATAGGGGGGTAGCGGGAGACCCCAGGGTCAGCCAACAAGTTAGCTTGGGGTGGCCCATGCCGTTTGAGTATTTTTAATTTTGAGTTTTCTAAGCCGATATTCCCTATGGGATTTACGCGTGAAGTTGGTTACTTATTCCCATTCGTTTCTACACGAAATTCCCGCCAACGAAGACGGCCCCTTTAAGTACCAAGAACGGCATGGGCCGGGTAGGGACTGAGATAGGGGGGTAGCGGGAGACCCCAGGGTCAGCCAACAAGTTAGCTTGGGGTGGCCCATGCCGTTTGAGTATTTTTAATTTTGAGTTTTCTAAGCCGATATTCCCTATGGGATTTACGCGTGAAGTTGGTTACTTATTCCCATTCGTTTCTACACGAAATTCCCGCCAACGAAGACGGCCCCTTTAAGTACCAAGAACGGCATGGGCCGGGTAGGGACTGGGATAGGGGGGTAGCGGGAAACCCCAGGGTCAGCCAACAAGTTAGCTTGGGGTGGCCCATGCCGTTTGAGTATTTTTAATTTTGAGTTTTCTAAGCCGATATTCCCTATGGGATTTACGCGTGAAGTTGGTTACTTATTCCCATTCGTTTCTACACGAAATTCCCGCCAACGAAGACGGCCCCTTTAAGTACCAAGAACGGCATGGGCCGGGTAGGGACTGGGATAGGGGGGTAGCGGGAGACCCCAGGGTCAGCCAACAAGTTAGCTTGGGGTGGCCCATGCCGTTTGAGTATTTTTAATTTTGAGTTTTCTAAGCCGATATTCCCTATGGGATTTACGCGTGAAGTTGGTTACTTATTCCCATTCGTTTCTACACGAAATTCCCGCCAACGAAGACGGCCCCTTTAAGTACCAAGAACGGCATGGGCCGGGTAGGGACTGAGATAGGGGGGTAGCGGGAGACCCCAGGGTCAGCCAACAAGTTAGCTTGGGGTGGCCCATGCCGTTTGAGTATTTTTAATTTTGAGTTTTCTAAGCCGATATTCCCTATGGGATTTACGCGTGAAGTTGGTTACTTATTCCCATTCGTTTCTACACGAAATTCCCGCCAACGAAGACGGCCCCTTTAAGTACCAAGAACGGCATGGGCCGGGTAGGGACTGGGATAGGGGGGTAGCGGGAGACCCGAGGGTCAGCCAAGAAGTTAGCTTGGGGTGGCCCATGCCGTTTGAGTATTTTTAATTTTGAGTTTTCTAAGACGATATTCCCTATAGGATTTACGTGTGAAGTTGGTTACTTATGGTCCATGCCACCTGGGAACGTCCCGCGGTTCTTCTAAACGGCTTTGACGGCCTGCTAATGGCCCTGTCATACCAGAACGTTTTAGACCAACGCGTGAGTAGCGCGTTAAAAATAATTGATACGCTGGCAAACGCTGAACATTCACAGAAAAGGTCAAGTGGAACCGTGATTTCAGCGTGTCCATAAAGCGTTGATAACGGGTTCATAGCGTATGCCAGCGCGTGAGTAGCGTGTGAGAAACATGCTCATCGTGAGGAACGCATCAGTGATTTATAGATAACTTTTGGCGTTTGCCAGCGCGTGAGTACCGGTAACGCGTTAGTAACGCGCTCGACGACTGAGGAACGACTGCGTTCCAACGCCCGCCACCGTTCTGCAACGACCGCGTGATTTTTTTAATAAATAGCCGACCCGCTACTACAGTAAAGAAGTGATGAAAGAATGAAGTGATGAAGAGGTACCAGCATGGACGGCGATCCGGGGGGACGGGGAGGGACACCCCCCCCCCCCCCCCTTCCCCCCAATATTTGTTGTTGGGGGGGGGGGGCTATATGGAAGTGCCCCCCCAAAAAAAAAAAAAATTAATAAATAAATACATATTTTGCCATGGGTCATTGACTTTTACTTGCACCGGTTTGCACCAAAACACACCCATATCAACATATTCAAAGTATGAAATTCATTTTTAGCATCCCCATTATAATGTTAGTAGCGGGTTGGTAACGATCGTCTAGCGCGTTCGACGCGTGCGTAACGACCCCCCAGCGCGCCGCTAGCGTGTGCAGTATAGTGCAGTCACACGCTGGCAAACGCAAAAAATGGTAGGTATGTTAAAAACATAGAGCTATATTAAATTACTAGAGCGCTGACTCGTGTACAAAGTGATGCGTGCTGGGCGCATCCATGTTTGTGCACAAACCTATGGAAAACTCAAAATTTTGTACGGCTTTTGTACGGCTATTTGCATATCTGCGTTTGTATTCTATATGGGTGCGTAATCTAAGCTGATACGCCCAAAACTAATAATATATAATTTAATATAGCTCTATGGTTAAAAACAATATATTTGCCTCAGCGTGTGACAGCGTGTCCCAGCGTGTGAGTAACGCGCTCAGCGTGTTGCCAACGCTGGCCTAGCGTTGTCTAGCGTTTGCCAGCGTGTTGCCGAAATTCCAACACGTTGCTCACGCGTTGGCCTAAAACGTTCTGGTGTGACAGGGCCATTACCGCGTCCATGGTGATGGTAAGTACAACATACAGTCTTGACGTCGAGTATTGACGGCTTTTATAGATGATCGTCCACGAAAACCATGCTCGCGCTAGAAACGCGCTAGGGACGCAGTGCAAACTTGATAGAAAAGCCATGGTCGTAGTAGGAACCCCGTTTGAATGCCATAAACGACGTAGGGACGCCTTGGAGACGTCGTAAGGTCGCGGAAAAGAGCTGGACTCCCGACAAATCCGCCCTGACATCGCAGAAAGGACGCTATAGACGTGGTGGGGTCTTGGTAAGAACCCCATAGACGTGGTAAGGACGCAGTAAGGTCGACGTGGGGTCCCTGGTCCTTTTCTCAAGGCCGCAATTGGCATAAGGCCGCCATTGGCATTAGGCCGATCCGTTTCTCCGCGTTTCCACGGCAACTCTACCACGTCTGTATTGCGTCCCTAGGGCGTCCGTCGAGTTGGCATTAGGCCGCCAAGGAAATGCCATGCAAGGTCGACGTGGGGTCCCCAATCCATTTCTCAAGGCCGCAATTGGCATTAGGCCGATCCATTTTCCGCGTTTCCACGGCAACTCTACCACGTCTGTATTTTTATTTATTTATTTATTCCATTTCTTTACCCAGGGTGTGCCCAAACAGTTTAAAACTGGTTTTCATTGGGGCCCTGCATACATCATCAAAAAAATTAACAGTACATATTATAAATACAAGGATATTACAGGAATTCTAAACATTAATACTAATTCTGATTTACGAGATAGGCGAAAACCCGCCAAATAAAAAAAACCTTTTAGGTGAAAAATAAGAAGGGGAAATTCCTATCCGGCTCCACATTATAGTGGCAACCAAGTTCTAACTCCGTAGATCAGCGCAATTGGCATAATATCTAACACTCAGATGGCATGTCGGAGCTCTGATTTAAATGTGCTTAATGAGTCCAATGTTCGCAATTGTTCGGGCAGATTATTCCAAATATTTGCACCACTCACAGCGAAACTTGTGGCGTAGCATTCTTTTTTGGCGAAAGGAACTTTCAGTGCCGTGTGGGTTGATTGCCTTGTTTCGCGAATTACTGTAAGTGGTTTGAAAATATTTGTCATATACAAAGGAGTCATTTTGTTGATACTTTTGAAGACAAGAATAGCCTTTTTTGACTTGACTCTTTTTGAAAAAGGGGCCCAATTAAGACGAGCAAACATATCCTCTGAAGGGGTGAGGAAGGTACATTTAAGGATTATCCGCGCGGCTCTTTTGAGACATTTGTTTAACATATTATCGTGAGATATGTACCTTCCTCCCCACACAGTACAACAATACTCTAATGTTGGCATAACTAGACTTACAAATAGTGTGTGCAAGCTGTGCTGAGGAATACAATCACGGATTCTTCTTAGTATACCTAATTTAGACACCACATTTTTTCTTACGTATTCGACATGTGGGCCCCAACTTAATGCTTCATCAATAATTACACCCAAACATTTATAAGACTTCACATTTTCAATACGACTACCATCAATGCATACATTTAAATTAACATTAGATATTTTCTGCCTAGTACCAATAAGCATGCATTTGGTTTTGGTGGCATTTAAAGCTAGCTTGTTCCTTCCGCACCAGTTGTGAAAACTAGTAAGAGCTGTATTTAAGCTACTTTCTATTATATTAATGTTGGAGGAGCTACACGTTAATGTGGAGTCATCTGCATACATAAATAAGTTGCAGTTTGGAGCAATACAAAATGGAAGGTCACTAGTATAAACAATGAATAAAAGTGGACCTAGTATCGACCCCTGTGGAACACCAGTGTTTACGGACAGGACCTTTGATATGGTGCCGCCAATATTCACAGACTGACTACGTTCACTTAGGTACGACTTAAACCAATTTATTACAGAGGATGACATGTTCATCCTTTCTAGTTTCTTTAGTAAGATTTCATGATCAACACAATCAAATGCTTTACTGAGGTCTATAAACACACTGCCTGTAACTTGTCCATTCTCCATGGCCGCAAAACACTTGTTTGTTAAGTCATGTAGGGTGCTTTCAGTTGAGTGCAGGGGTCTAAATCCCGACTGGCAACTAGGAATCAGATTGTTTTCATCAAGATATCTATATACCGATGAGTGCACCCATCTTTCTAAAATCTTAGAGATAATTGGCAGTATAGAAATTGGACGATAGTTACCTGTACTACATTTATCTCCTCCCTTGTGAATTGGTGTTACTAAAGCATGTTTCCAATCTTTAGGGTATCGCTCACATCTTATAGACAGGTTAACAATATGAGTTAAAGATTTAATGATATAAGGTGAAGCAATTTTAATCATTTTAACACCAATTCCATCCGGACCTGTTGCTTTCCCAACCGACATGGATGATATTTGCTTTCGAACAAACTCTTCTGTAATGTTAGGTACTACGCAATCTTCATCAACAGAATCAAATATAGAGGCGTCAGTATTGTCATCTATTTCAAGTTCACGCAAAGGGTAATTTCCAGCAGTACGCTTGCCGATTGTTGAAAAGTGTTCATTTAATGTATCAGCAATGTCGGCGATATTGTCAATATTTTCCCCATTTGGGGAAGTAGTTGAATTGGGTACAGTTTTTTGTTTCTTAGGGAGTACCTCCTTCAGAGTTTTCCACAGTTGCTTTTATTTTCTTCTATGGCGGATGTGTAATAATTACTCTTTTTACTGCGGATTTTATTAGTAACATTGTTCCGCAGGTTTTTGTATGAATCCCAATGAATTTGTAAGCTGTGTGCTTTGCAATTTTGTGTACACGATCGCGCTGCCGCATAAGTTTAAGAATTTCGCTATCGAGCCACGGTACTGAGGCGCCCCGAATGCGTTTGGTTTTGACTGGCGCATGGAGGTTAATAATACTCATAAATATGGAGTACCATATAGACCATGCATTATCCACATCATAACAATCAAAAACATCTTGCCATGGTGCATTACGGAGATCGTCCGTAAATGCATCACTGTCTATATTTTTTAGACATCGAAAATTTATTGAACGACCTTTCATTTTTGGTGTTTTCCAACTGTGTAGCCCATAAACAAGATAATGATCACTGATTAGGACTGGTAAAACACCACAGTCCTTTATGAGCTCTGGGTGGGAACTAAAAATGAGATCGATGGTAGTTTTAGTAGATTCAGTGACACGTGTTGGGTCATGTATGAGTTGCGCCATTTGGAACAAACTAAAGCAAGAAATAATTGGATTTGATTGCATACCATCGTATTCCTCTGAAACATCACAATTAAAGTCCCCAGTTGTAATAATTTCTTTACATTCACACGAGGCCTTATTAAGGATATCACTCAGTTTTCCCATAAATTCGACAGAGCTTGAAGGAGGCCTATAAATAGAACTGATAAGCACAGGCTGTCTTTGTTTGCACTTAATTTCAACCCATATACACTCGACATCATATATTTCGAGATCTTCACGACGAGAGAACATTAGGGTATCTCGAATGTAAATTGCAACACCGCCACCATGTCGGTTCCTGTCTTTTCTGACAATAGAATAATTTGGTAGAGTTATTTCGTCATCAGAGATTGAGGCGTCGCAAAAAGTTTCGTTTAGACAGATGATGTCGAATGGATTTTTAGACATTACAATCTTAAAATGGTCAAATTTGTTTATGAGGCTTCTTACATTAAGATGGGCGAATGAGAAACCCTCGGAACTTTGATTGCAGATAATACCATCTGTTATGTCTATTTTAGAACCTTGCCTTGTGGGTTGAGCAGCTCCCTGACCATTTTCAGATGTTGGTTCCACTCCTGGCCTCGATAATGTGTCGGGGGTGCTCTGGTCTGGGATACTGGCTGCCGTCGTTGATTGAGGTTGATTTGGTGCCGTTTCTGATGGGGATGCGGGTAATACTGGTTGGCCATGAGAAAACCCGTCGGAACATCACGGGTCGCTATAGTCCGCTTCGTCAGGACATCAGAGTACAAACTCTGACCGAAAGGGGTTTTCTGATGTGGAATGCGACTATCAAAGGTATTTGGTGGTCCTTTGATGTGTTGGATAATGTTCGTGGCAAGTAGGCGCACTCCTGCTGAGTCGAGGTGCACACCGTCCGACACAAGGTGGTTTGAGTTTATGTTACCGTTGTTAATGAAGCCCCAGTTATTTCGCTTTGCTATGGACTTGAGCAGATTATTAGAATCATCTACTCTCTTGCACTGTGGCACCGTTTGGTTTTTACGGTGTATGATCGAAGATATTGTCACTGATCTTGGTTGTAGTGACTCGCCGAGGGAGGTGATCTGAGCGGCAATAGTCTCCGGGTTGTCGGATGTGTTGTTGGTCCCAACATGGAGAATTACCCGAGATACGTCGTGCTTGGTCGACAGCTGTATGGCGTGGGGAGCAAGATCTTGGATTTTTGCTCCACGCATGGTGTGGCACATCACTTTCTTTTGCCTGCTCAATCTCCTGGGCTATTGCGTCCCTAGGGCGTCCGTCGAGTTTCTACCGCGTTGCTACGGCGACCATGGCGACCCCAGGGTGATCACACGGCGTCCTGAGCCAGGACGCCAAATCTCGATGTTTACGTTGAACATGACCGAAGTAATCGCCGTAGCTCTGCAACCTTCGGCGTCCGTTGGGTCCCCACGGCGTCTTTCTGCGTTCTTAACACAACCCCACGGCGTCCGGTGGCGTCCCTACCGCTTCCTTGGTCGTTGTAGAAACTCAGTAAGGACGCCAGTCCGGTGTGATGGGGTATAACAGAGTCACACTTACTCCCGCCGTTCACCCGCGTCTGCTCTACGGGGCCGATCCAAAACGAGTTCTGTGAACAGCCTTTACAAAGACCCTGTCGCACTTTCGAGACTGTCACCAGCCCTGTGAGTTCATCTTGTTCTTGTCTCTGTCTGTGGAAATCTTGATAATGCCCAGCCAGTACTCTCCAGTTGTTTCCCACTTATAGTCTGTATAGAAGTCTTGGACTTCTTTCGGATCGAGCTTGGAGACAGCGGCGACCTTGTTGTGAACGCATATGCACTGGATCTCCTCGACAAGTATTCTTTTTTTATACCCGAAGAGACTCTGTATTCGTACTCTGTACTCCCGATACCGCCCGCCGAAGCCGCGTCCCAGTGTATCCGACTCTCGCCCCGGCAACGGGGCCCGACTCTTCGCGATCGGCACCTGACGCGGCCTGGTAGCGCGCCCTTTCTACCTCTCCTGACAGAAAGATTCGCCCGTCTGCGGCGCGGCTAAATCCCTTTGGATCGAAGGTTTAGTTTCAGCAGATCGCAACGAAGCAGCTGCTCTACTGGGTACGACACCGTTATCCATACCCAAGTCGTCTGCAAGTCATCTGGCGTTGGCTCTCGAAACGGCGGATGGGATTCCGCTCTAAATTGCTGCCGCCGGCTGCCGGCCACCGGCTTGGGTCGACCGGCCGCGGAGTTTGCGGGATCGGCCCCCCCCCCCCCCCCCTCCCCCACGGTAAGATCGTGGCGAAGCACTGACGCGGGCCGCCCTCGGGCGGCGTCGCCGCGCACCGGCAGATATTCTAACTTAGAGGCGTTGCGCCGTAATCTCTCCGATAGCATCGCATCACCGCGACACCCCTCCGCCGCCCGGGGACAGGACCGGCGCACCTTTTGGAGGACGCCGGCCGCCCCACGGAGGCGAACGGGGGCGCGGCGAACGAACCCGCAGCCCAAGAGGGGGAGGCACTGTCCCCCACGACCCGACGTGCTTGGCCGACCTTCGCCGACTCGCGCCGGGGCGCCGCGACCCGCTTCTAGCCCCAGCCTGACCGACCAATCAATCCTTCTACCGAAGTTACGGATTCGGCTTGCCGACTTTCCTTTATACCTACATTGTTTTATCGACCCGAGGCTGTTCACCTTGGAGACCGGCTGCGGTTATGGGTACGACCCGAGGCGACAGTCCACGCACTCTCCCGCATTTCAAAAGGCAAGCCGGAGCTCACCAGACGCCGCCGGAGACGCGGCGCTCCACAGAGGGAAGGGGGGGGGGGGGGGTTGGGGGGGGGGGGGGGGGGGGGCGCAGTCCTTAGCTCCAGAAAAGCCGATTCCAGGGATCCCGCTCCTTACCAAGAAATAACTCTTCCCTGGGCCTTGGCGGGCGTCTGCGGGCTCGCTTGCGTTGCAGCTCGGACAGCCACGAAGGGCGGAGGACTCCGCCTTCGGGTTAGGGAATATTGACTTGCTTCCCTTTTGCCGCGAGGCGCCTGCCTCCGCTCGGAGCTGAACTTCCCTTGGGATGGACTGACCCACAACTGCTGTTCACCATTCTCCGCCACTCGGTTCTCAAGGATCTCACTATAGTCTTGTTTGCAAAACGACCTAATTCGGTATGCAGCGCGCGTATGCCGCTCTAATGCCCCAGTCACATTTCCGGCGGGCGCCAGGCGGAGAGGGGGTATCGGGCGGTCACTCGATGTCCCGGCCATCGGAGACAAATCTCGGATGTCTCAAATTGCACTTGGTCACGGTCACACTAAATACGGGCGCCGCACGGCAACAATATTTCCGCCGATTAAGTCGAACGGACAACGGACGGGGACCGTAGGGTGGCCAAACGGACATCGTCTAGGTACCGTAGAGAGGCCTTGAGGCACTTGGCCGGGGGGGGGGGGGGGGGGGGGGGTTATACCCCAGTCACAATTAAAGCGGAGCCCGGGCGGCGTGTGCGATTTTTAGGCATCGGCCGGCGTGTAGAGGTCGGCGAAGGATCGTGCGATATGGCGGTCACAGTCACAATTAAAAGTGCCCCGTACGCTGCCATGACGGGGCCCGGGGGGTCGCCGACCGGCGATCGGCCGACTTTCTTGGAAATGGGGTCGAATTATTGGCCCGTTTATCGGCCGGTGTCCGGCAGGCACTCGTCCGGTGCCCTGCTTATGTCCTTGCGATACCCCTGCGGTATCCGGCAGGGTGCCAACCAATTCTTACAGGTCGTACGGCGGCCGGACGGGCATCTGTAGTGTGCCTGTCGAGTGGCCAGCGATCAACGGCCGGCGGCAGAAGCTCTCCTCTGATGGCCCTGTCACACCAGAACATTTTAGGCCAACGCGTGAGTAGCGTGTTGTAATTTTGGCAACACGCTGGCAGACGCTTACTAACGCTAGGCCAGCGTTAGCAACACGCTGAGCGCGTTACTCACACGCTGGGACACGTTGTCACACGCTGAGAAAAAAATATTTTTTTCAACATAACTACAATTTCCAGCGTTTTCCAGCGTGTGACTGCACACGCTGGCGGCGCGTTGGAGGTTCGTTACTCACGCGTCGAACACGCTAGACGATCGTTATCAACCCGCTACTCACACGATGGCGTACGCTGGCGTACGCTTGCGACACGCTGGCTATGGCCCTGCCACACCAGAACGTTTTAGGCCAATGCATGAGTAGCGCGTTAAAAATAGTTGATACGCTGGCAATTGCTGAACTTTCACAGAAAAAAAGTCAAGTGGAACCGTGATTTCAGCGTGTCCATGTAGGTTGATAAGGGGTTCATAGCGTATGCCAGCGCGTGAGTAGCGTGTGAGGAACGCGCTAAGCGTGTAAGGAACGCATCACTGATTTATAGTAAAAATACGACAGCGTGTCGCCAGCGTGAGAGTAGTGGGTTGGTAACGATCGTCTAGCGCGTTCGACGCGTGAGTAACGGCCTTCCTGCGCGCCGCCAGCGTGTGCAGTCACACGCTGGCAAACGCTGACATTTTTTAGGTATGTTGAAAAATGTATTTTTGCCTCAGCGTGTGACAGCGTGTTACAGCGTGTGGGTAACGCGCGCAGCGCGTTGCGAACGCTGGCCTAGCGTTGGTCAACGTTTACTAGCGTGTTGCCGAAATTCCAACACGTTGGCCTAAAACGTTCTGGTGTGACAGGGCCATGACCTTCTTTAAATAAGAAAATGCCGTTGATACCTCCACAACGCTTGCGGGCACCCGCACAGGTCGCCCGGTTGAGGGAGAGGTTGGCGTTTGCACGCTATACCGCTACAACCTGGTTCTTGTTGCATTGGTGGCTGAAGAAGAGATGTAGTACTTGCACTATGAAACTTGTGTGATAAACTGTGTGTAGATGTTGACCGATGAGCCGCTTTTTTTACCCTGCGAGCCCCGGCCGATGCATGACCGATTTCAGGCTGGGCGCCGGCAGGGCGCCGTCCGGCCACCGGTCGATTTCCGGCCAGGCACCACCAAGTCGGCCGGACGCCTGGCGGGACCCGGCCGGCGTGTGGGCGGCGCCTGGCCGATATATTGATTGTCTGGGTTGTCCAAAATGTGGCTCGGCGCACGCCCGACGTGTGCGATGCCCTGCCGGACATCGGCTAGGCATCGACCGATTTATTGGCGATCAGTTTGCGAGGCGAAACGCCGCACCAGGTTTTAAGTCCGAGTTGAAAGTAACTCGATGCCCGCCCGATGCCAAAAAATGACCCGGCAGCCGCAAGGAGTCCCGTGGGGCCCCGGCCGAAAATGCCTAGAAATCTGCTGCAAACTAATCGCAAACCCCTTCGCAAGCCAATTGTGACTGGGGTATTAGGGGGAGGGGGCGTATCCCCAGCATTTCATAATCTCTTAATTAATCCTTTGATGACCGTACGATGCCACCGGGTGTCGTGGGGTGGCTGTTAGGCTATCGGACGGCTCTCTTACGGGTCCCCTGCAGTTCATTTGCGACGAGTTGGGTCGGAAAAGGTCTGCCGGCCATCGGAAAATTATAACTCCGCCTTAGAAGTTGGCGGCGGCCCGTGCGGAGTGTTTTAATCGGCCGATAGCTTCGATTGATCCGCCGGTGACCGTAAGATTTCCCCGATTTCCGTGCGATTTTAGGCAACAAATCGCTGGGCGGGCGCCTTTCCTACAATCGGCGTAAATGTGACTGGGGCATAGCGTACGCCGTAGACCACGCCATGACCTTCGACAAGATCGTCTTGTATTCTCCACTAATTCCCCCTCCACAGTAGTGTGGATGGGGTCTACTAGCTCATACTTACCTGTAGAGCGAATTACTACATTTGCATATTCCCTAGACCGGCAGGTATAATCGCTAAGAGTTTGCCAACAGCGCCCTCCAGAGGCTACCCCATAGAGCCCGCACATGCGTGCCCCGTGAACGTCCTCTTTTCTCGAGCGCCACATAAGGATACGGACACCCAGAGTCATCGAGGATAGTGGGGAAGGAGGGCGGGACGCTCTACAGGTAAGTATGAGCTAGTAGACCCCATCCACACTACTGTGGAGGGGGAGTCTACTGCGCTCATACGTTACCTGTAGAGCGAATTACTACATTTGCATAGAATCGCACCGGATTATGGTGGAGGGTCTACGAGATGCAGCAATTAGCAGAGGGGCACGCCAACGGTAAACCCCAGGGCCTGGAGCAGCGCCCGCGGGCGCCGTCACGGCCCTAAACAAGTGGGACGCGGACCCCGTCAAGGGTGCGCGTGCACCGGACTGAGATAACATCGACCGAAAAACCCGCCGGAGCGCCGGAGCGAACGGGGGAAAAAAAGAACATGTCAATGTTAATTAGTATATCATAACAATGAATACACATGCCAAAGCAGAAAAACGGGAGAAAACACACCTATTGACGGGGAGGTCCCGGTTGAGGTGGGTCGTGCCGTTTGGTAGGAGCCCGGCTAGTCGTTGTCAGGACTGCCCTTCCAAACCTGCCCTCTGACTGAAGTACATCCCGAAGGTAGCAGTCAGTAAAAGTATTTGGCGTCTTCCAACAGGCAGCCTGGGTGATGTCACCTAGGGATATGCCGCGGAAAAACGCGAACGATGTCGCCACGGCCCGGATCTCGTGAGCACGAATAGGCGCCGCCGGCGAGACGCGAGCGTCCGAGCGGATCGCTATAAGTAGCCAACGGCTAATCGTATCCCGCAACGCCGGTGTGGAAGGTAATTCTGTCCCCCGGTAAAATTGTCCGGGGGGACAGAATTACCTAGGTAAAAGTGTCCCCCTGGAGACGTTAATTCTGTCCCCCTCCAGTTTATTCTGTCCCCTCTCTAGGTAATTGTGTCCCCCAATATTCCACACATAAGCGGTTATTTTGATGTTATTTCAATGAAAAGCCCACATGGTATTTATTATTTGGACTTCTCTTCCCTTCATCGATTTATCAAAACAAAAATACAAATACAAATAACTTTATTAATTAAATCAACCGATCTACGTTTCTGCGCGAAAGGGAAAATGGCAGTAATCAGTATTTTTAGACTTCTTGCACGCGTACAGATTCTAGATACCCCCCTGCCCAGCACGAAATAAGAAAGCACTTTTGACCACCTGTAATTTGTAGAACTCTACACATCCTACAGTCTGCCACAAATAATGCACCATGGAGGGGTGAACCTGTACTACACTGGTTGTTGCGTCTAGTGGGTGCTAGACTTGTGACGTTGCACGGGACAAATTTACCAGGGGGACACGTTTAACGTTGGACGGGGAGACAGAATTACCTGGAGGGGGACAGAAATACCTAGGTAAATGTGTCCCCCCGGACAGATTTACCGGGTCACAGCCTGGTAAGTCTGTCCGGGGGGACACATTTACCAGGGGGGACAGAATTACCTTTCACACCGGCCCGTGAGGCGGGGTCGAAGTCACGAATAGGTGGGTACGAGTCGTACGGAGTGCCTCCGTGCGACTAATATACCATTTAAGGGCCCGGACCGGGCACCAAAAACGATCCTCCGCGACAGATGATCGTGACTTAATGTCTGGGACAAAGATGTCCGGAGGAACAAATGACTCGGACTGGTTCTTTACTAGGAACCCGGCCCGGGGAATGAGGCGGACCCCGTCAGGTTCCCACCTGATGTGGCCCGCCTCGGTTGACAATGCATGAAGCTCGCTACGTCGGCGCGACGTGGCGACCGCCAGCAGGAATGCCACCTTGATGGACAGGTGGAGCAAGGTCGAGCTGCCCATTGGCTCAAAAGGAGGCCCCGCTAGCGTTGATAGTACGCTAGGGAGGTCCCAAGCCGGTACCAGCCGGCGCGTGGGGGGTCGAGCGACAAACATGCCCTTCAGGAGTTGGCTGAGGGCCGGGTTGTCCGACACGGAGGTACCATCAGGGAAACCCTTGTGGACCGCTCCAATTGCCGACCGGTAATTCCTTACCGTGCCGATCGAGAGCTCGCTCTCGAATAGATAGACAAGGAAGTCGGCCACATCCCCTAGAGATGAATCGGTGGGACGAACAGGCCGCCGTCTGCACCATCTAAAAAAGTGGCGTAGTCGGCTGTCGTAAACCCGCCGCGTGGAGGCCCTTCGACTGCGGGCTGCGATTGACGCAGCTCGCTCAGAAAGCCTGCCGCGCGGAGGGATTGAGTGACAACACCCAGCACGTCAGGTGTAGATCCTGAGGAGCTGGGTGAAGAAAACCCGATCCCGGCTGGAGGAGGACATCCGCCTGTCGGGGCAAGACCACCGGGCGGTGGACCAGCAGCCTGGTCAGCCGCGTGAACCACGGCTGACGAGGCCAAAATGGGGCGATGAGGAGGACTTTGCAGTCCTCCTCCTCCAGCTTTGCGAGAACCCGAGGGACCAGCGAGAACGGGGGAAAAGCGTACTAGTAACCCGTCCCACCGGAACGACAGGGCATCCGTCCGCCATGCGTTCGGGTCGTGAGCCCTTGCAATAGATGGGGAGCTGGTGGTTGAATCGTGAGGCGAACAGGTCCACATGTGGCCGGTCGATCAGTCGGAACAGCGACTGAACGATCTGCGGTCGGATGGTCCACTCCGTGGGGCGGATCCACCCCCTGGATAGGGCGTCCGCCCCCACGTTCTCGTCGCCGGGAAGGTACACCGCCGAGAAGTCGACCTCGTTTTGCATGCACCAGTGGAAAAGCTCCCATGTGTGCGCGCAAAACCGGGGGGAGTGGGTGCCCCCCTGGCGGTTGATGTATGAGACCACCGTGGTGTTGTCGCACCGGATCTGCACCGCCCGTCCCGATACTAGGGACTGAAACTGTTCCAAGGCATTGGCCACGGCCAACAGCTCGAGGACGTTTATATGGGACGAGCGATGCTCGGGGCCCCAACAGCCCGCCGCCTGGCGGGGGTGGAGGGTGGCCCCCCAACCGGAAAGGGATGCATCGGTCGTGACCGTCAGGGATGGGCGGGGCCTGCGAAAAGCCTTGCCCCCCATCAGGTTGGCCCGGACCAGCCACCACCGCAGGTGAGGGACCAGCCACCACCGCAGGTGAGGGACCAGCCAGGCCGTGACTGGCACGGGATGACTGATGTCGTGTCGGCTGGGCCGGTAAAACATGAGTAGGTGCAGCTGGATTGGCCGCATTCGCAGCCTGCAATAGCTGACCAAATCCACCAGGCTGGCCATCAGGCCCAGCAGCCTGAGCCAGGCCCGTGCCGGGGCCGTCTCGGCCGGTAGAAAAAGGGAGACGCACTGCTGAACATTCAGCAGGCGTTCCTCTGTAGGGCGTGCTAGCCTCGATCGGAGACCGAGGGCCGCGCCTAAGAAGGTGGGGGACTGGGTTGGCAACGGGTGCGACTTCTCGGGATTTATCAAAAAACCGAGGTCGGCCGCCAGGCGCAAGGTGTGTTGAAGCGCCCCCGCTGCTGAGTGCCGCGACTGGCCCACCACGAGCCAGTCGTCGAGGTACATAAAGACCGAGACCCCTTGTTTCCGCAACGCCGCCCCGACCGCCCGAGCCACCCGGGTGAATACCCGAGGGGAGGTCGAGAGGCCGAAGGGGAGCACTGTGAATTCGTAGCGTGTCCCGTCGTATTGGAACCGCAGGAATTCCCAGTGCTCCCGTCTGACAGGGACATGCAAGTATGCGTCCTTCAGATCGAGGCTGGCCGCCCATGCTCCCGGTTGGAGAGACTCGAGGATGGTTCTGAGTGTCTCCATCCGGAAGCGCCTGGGGCGGATGAATTTGTTCAGCCGCTTGAGGTTGAGAATTGGGCGCCATAAGCCGGCGTCCTTCTTGGGGACCAAGAAGAACGTCGACATAAACCCCGACTGCGCCCGCTGGGCGGGAAGGACCCGCACTGCGCCCTTTTCGAGGAGGGAGGAGATCTCCCCCTCGAGGGACGCACGTTGAGCCGGGTCGGTCGGGATTGGTGTATGGTTGATGCTGGGGATGGGCGGGCCGCGCACCCGACGGGTTGTCGGCACGGCCACGAAAACTCCCTCTGTTCGCCTTCACAGGTCTGCGTCGGGGGATGGTGAACGACGCTTTCTTAGGCTGGGAGGAAGGCTTCGCGGTTGAAGGTTTCTTGAGATTGATTTTCTCTGTCATCTTCAAACGCTTGGCCTCAGCCTGCATCAACTCTTCGAACTGGCCTGCGAAGAGATCCATGCCAGCGAGTGGGAGCTCTTCAAATCGTCTGCGCGCCGCAGGGGAGGGCAGGAACATTGAGTCCAGCACATTCCCGCGACGGGCCGATGTCATCAGGGTGGAGATGCGTGTAAATTGGTCGAGGACCACACGCAACCCCTGGTCCAAGCAGTGGAAAGCAGCCTGCAGCATGTCAGCTGGGACGCCTCCCTCCTCATCCAACCCCGAAACCAAATACTCCGAAAGGAGTAGCAGGAACGAGGTGGAGCGCATACCGAAGCGGGAGGCGGTGTCAGATTTACGCAACGTCTCCTCAAACTTCTCTCGGACCTTGTCTGAGAAGATGCGTTTCCCTGTTGCAGCACCCGCATCAGCGGCGAGCTTGTCCTTCGCCGCATCGGGGACAGTAGGCACGGCGAAAAAGTTTTCATAATCCGCCGGCGGGAACTGGTAATAGTCCTTGGTCCGGCGGGTGACGGCGGACCACTTGTCTGCTTTCATGATCTTTCCCATATGTTCAACGCACACCTGGTCCAGCGGGAGGACGGGAAAAATTTCCTCCGAGCTCACCGCCGGCCCAGTGCGCCGCTTGAACGACCTATGGTCGGGCTTCGGTGCTGGCTCCACAAGGGGCAGTTGAAGCACGCGACACATGTCACGCTGGACCAGACGCAGCTCCGTTTCCGCGATGGAAAGGCGCTGCATATGGACGACCTCATCCTCTGAGGCCGAGCCCCCCGAAGGCATGGGCCGAGTTGACCCCTGAGACGGTGAGCTGGCCGGCCCCTGTGGCGGGGCAGGCAGCGCCATGTCACGGTCCGGTGGCTGGGCCGTATCCTCAGGCACAAGGGACATCGATGGATGCAGGCTGAGGGCCGGTGGGGACGGCGGCGCACGGCTGACTGTGTGCGGTGCGTCCCTTTGTACTTGAGCCACCCAACCGTGACCGATAACAGACGGCTGGGCAGCGTATCCCAACGGTGCCACTGGGCCGTCCACCGCGGCCCTCTGCCGGGGGGCAGAGAGGGCCGCCAGTGAGGCCGAGATGGTTTGGAACGCCGTAAGGAACTCGGTCCGGGAGACGTTGTCGCCATGGCGACGCTTTCCCCGGCGGCCCAAAGAGCTGCTCGAGCTGGACGAGGAAGGCGAGCGGCGGGAACGCCGGCCAGACTTCCCTTTCTTATGTTTCGAGCGAACCCGCCGGGAGGATTCCGAAAAATCGGATGACTCCTGGGGGACCACGACCCCCGAACACCGGGTAAAACCCGATGCGGTGGTCGGCCCTTCAGAGTGGGGGTCGGCCAGCAGTCCAGGGGCCCCCGGGAAAGACTGGTCCACACCCCCAAAACCCCTGCCCGGGCGGCAGCGCCTCCAGCCCCACAGGGCGGGGTCGGTTAGCAAGCCCGGGGGCCCGTAGGCCTGTCCACCCCGTGACTCTGTGGCGTACACTGCCAGTGAGCTGGGGGGTACATAAAGGTACGGGGGGGTTATGGCCCACCGAGCTGCGTGGGCTCGTCACAACAGACGGCCCCGAGCTCGGAAACGAGGCGGGTAAAGCGTGCGGGACCGTGACAATGGACCCTGGCTTTTTATTCCCGCGCCCCTTCCCGTTTTTGGCTAGCAAGCCCGGGGGCCCGTAGGCCTGTCCACCCCGCGACTCTGTGGCGTACACTGCCAGTGAGCTGGGGGGACGCGGGGGGTTATGGCCCACCGAGCTGCGTGGGCTCGTCACAATAGACGGCCCCGAGCTCGGGGACGGGGCGGGTAAAGCGTGCGGGACCGTGACAATGGTCCCTGGCTTTTTATTCCCGCGCCCCTTCCCGTTTTTGGCTAGCAAGCCCGGGGGCCCGTAGGCCTGTCCACCCCGTGACTCTGTGGCGTACACTGCCAGTGAGCTGGGGGGACGCGGGGGGTTATGGCCCACCGAGCTGCGTGGGCTCGTCACAATAGACGGCCCCGAGCTCGGGGACGGGGCGGGTAAAGCGTGCGGGACCGTGACAATGGTCCCTGGCTTTTTATTCCCGCGCCCCTTCCCGTTTTTGGCTAGCAAGCCCGGGGGCCCGTAGGCCTGTCCACCCCGTGACTCTGTGGCGTACACTGCCAGTGAGCTGGGGGGACGCGGGGGGTTATGGCCCACCGAGCTGCGTGGGCTCGTCACAATAGACGGCCCCGAGCTCGGGGACGGGGCGGGTAAAGCGTGCGGGACCGTGACAATGGTCCCTGGCTTTTTATTCCCGCGCCCCTTCGCGGGCTTGGGTTTGGTTCCGACAGCGGAGTCCGCCTTGCGGCTCTTGCCGGAACTACCCTTACGTTTAGCCGCCCCACCGACGATGGCCGGGGGGGAGACCGTAGCTAGTACTCCCCTGCCCGATCGGTGGGACCGGCAGCGCCCACAGCTGATTGTGGCTGTGAGTGCCGGCTGGGGGAAGAATTAGGGAACGGCGCAGCGTTTCCCGCATCAACCCCTGAGGCTCCCGGCTGTCCCGAGTGAGTACAAATTCCCTCGGTTATGACAGACGGAGCTCTCGCCAAACGTCTCATACTGTAACTCATCAAAACAACACTCTACAAAACTCTACAATATCTTGTTATTCTGTTGAACTCTCTTGCGAAAAACACAGTAATTTAAGTGTAACTGGGAGACCCAGAAAAACACGTCTTACCGCGAGCACCGCTAAGAGAAAAGAGGACGTTCACGGGGCACGCATGTGCGGGCTCTATGGGGTAGCCTCTGGAGGGCGCTGTTGGCAAACTCTTAGCGATTATACCTGCCGGTCTAGGGAATATGCAAATGTAGTAATTCGCTCTACAGGTAACGTATGAGCGCAGTAGACCGCTCATTTTAATGCGCGTGTGCTTTGGTTGCATAATTACGTGACGTAACAGAAACTTGACCAATGAGTCAGCGATTATGCATGTTACGTCATGTGATTATTCATGCGGTCCTTCGTACTTAAAGGGGTTGTCTTTGCGCGCGGGGGATTTCGTGAACAAACGAATGGGATTCACGTGTAAAGTGTATAGGAAATATCGTCTTAGAAAACTCAAAATTAAAAATACTCAAACGGCATGGGCCACCCCAAGCTAACTTCTTGGCTGACCCTCGGGTCTCCCGCTACCCCCTATCCCAGTCCCTACCCGGCCCATGCCGTTCTTGGTACTTAAAGGGGCCGTCTTCGTTGGCGGGAATTTCGTGTAGAAACGAATGGGAATAAGTAACCAACTTCACGCGTAAATCCCATA
The DNA here is from genome assembly GCA_037893245.1 of Crossaster papposus. Taxonomy (NCBI): domain Eukaryota; kingdom Metazoa; phylum Echinodermata; class Asteroidea; order Velatida; family Solasteridae; genus Crossaster; species Crossaster papposus. The sequence goes on along the minus strand of JBAIAA010000049.1, from coordinate 1,924,483 downwards.
GGGAATATCGGCTTAGAAAACTCAAAATTAAAAATACTCAAACGGCATGGGCCACCCCAAGCTAACTTGTTGGCTGACCCTGGGGTCTCCCGCTACCCCCCTACCCCAGTCCCTACCCGGCCCATGCCGTCCTTCGTACTTAAAGGGGCCGTCTTCGTGAGTAGTGATTTTGTGTAGAAACGAATGGGATTCACGTGTAAAGTGTATAGGAAATATCGTCTTAGAAAACTCAAAATTAAAAATACTCAAACGGCATGGGCCACCCCAAGCTAACTTCCTGGCTGACCCTGGGGTCTCCCGCTACCCCCCTATCCCAGTCCCTACCCGGCCCATGCCGTTCTTGGTACTTAAAGGGGCCGTCTTCGTTGGCGGGAATTTCGTGTAGAAACGAATGGGAATAAGTAACCAACTTCACGCGAAATCCCATAGGGAATATCGGCTTAGAAAACTCAAAATTAAAAATACTCAAACGGCATGGGCCACCCCAAGCTAACTTGTTGGCTGACCCTGGGGTCTCCCGCTACCCCCCTATCCCAGTCCCTACCCGGCCCATGCCGTTCTTGGTACTTAAAGGGGCCGTCTTCGTTGGCGGGAATTTCGTGTAGAAACGAATGGGAATAAGTAACCAACTTCACGCGTAAATCCCATAGGGAATATCGGCTTAGAAAACTCAAAATTAAAAATACTCAAACGGCATGGGCCACCCCAAGCTAACTTGTTGGCTGACCCTGGGGTCTCCCGCTACCCCCCTACCCCAGTCCCTACCCGGCCCATGCCGTCCTTCGTACTTAAAGGGGCCGTCTTCGTGAGTAGTGATTTTGTGTAGAAACGAATGGGATTCACGTGTAAAGTGTATAGGAAATATCGTCTTAGAAAACTCAAAATTAAAAATACTCAAACGGCATGGGCCACCCCAAGCTAACTTGTTGGCTGACCCTGGGGTCTCCCGCTACCCCCCTATCCCAGTCCCTACCCGGCCCATGCCGTTCTTGGTACTTAAAGGGGCCGTCTTCGTTGGCGGGAATTTCGTGTAGAAACGAATGGGAATAAGTAACCAACTTCACGCGTAAATCCCATAGGGAATATCGGCTTAGAAAACTCAAAATTAAAAATACTCAAACGGCATGGGCCACCCCAAGCTAACTTGTTGGCTGACCCTGGGGTCTCCCGCTACCCCCCTATCCCAGTCCCTACCCGGCCCATGCCGTTCTTGGTACTTAAAGGGGCCGTCTTCGTTGGCGGGAATTTCGTGTAGAAACGAATGGGAATAAGTAACCAACTTCACGCGTAAATCCCATAGGGAATATCGGCTTAGAAAACTCAAAATTAAAAATACTCAAACGGCATGGGCCACCCCAAGCTAACTTGTTGGCTGACCCTGGGGTCTCCCGCTACCCCCCTACCCCAGTCCCTACCCGGCCCATGCCGTCCTTCGTACTTAAAGGGGCCGTCTTCGTGAGTAGTGATTTTGTGTAGAAACGAATGGGATTCACGTGTAAAGTGTATAGGAAATATCGTCTTAGAAAACTCAAAATTAAAAATACTCAAACGGCATGGGCCACCCCAAGCTAACTTCTTGGCTGACCCTCGGGTCTCCCGCTACCCCCCTATCCCAGTCCCTACCCGGCCCATGCCGTTCTTGGTACTTAAAGGGGCCGTCTTCGTTGGCGGGAATTTTGTGTAGAAACGAATGGGAATAAGTAACCAACTTCACGCGTAAATCCCATAGGGAATATCGGCTTAGAAAACTCAAAATTAAAAATACTCAAACGGCATGGGCCACCCCAAGCTAACTTGTTGGCTGACCCTGGGGTCTCCCGCTACCCCCCTACCCCAGTCCCTACCCGGCCCATGCTGCCCATCGGACTTTTATTGAGGGACTCGTTTTTTGGGGTGGGGATTTTGGCCAGTTACATGTATTAAGGTTGGTCTATTTACTGGCCTGCAAACGGGCAGGTAGTGTTATAAGCTCTTTGTATCTGGTTTCCAGACCAAATTATTCTGACTATTTGTGTATGCGATAGTGAGTGAATGTCGAATAAGTAACTGGCTAGTGAGTGAATGTCGAATAAGTAACTGGCTAGTGATGAGTGAATGTCGAATAAGTAACTGGCTACTTATTGAATATCGAATGTCGAACGAGGAATAAGTAACCAACTTCACACCGGTCAGCGAATATAGGCTAAAAGGGCCTAGGCTAGGGCCGCCGACGGTTACTACTGCTGCACCCGATTTCACTAAATTTTGCGACGCGTCGCAACTCGAGTAATACGAAGAGTAACGCGTCGCAACTCGAGTTACGAAGACGTAACGCGTCGCATATCTCTCGACGCGTCGTACGATCCATTTCACTAAAGTTACGATGCGTTCAATGCGTCGCAAATACCTTGACAACGGCAAGTAACACGTCGTAAGTTACGAAGTGTATTTGGGTCGTCGTAAAATTAGATGCGTCTTTCAATAAAGTTAATGCATGTGATGTCACACGCGCTACGCGTACGCGCTAATCGCACGTACAACTGGGCGGAGCCGCGGTGAGGTCAAACACACTTTGTTTGCCCTCACCGCTCCGCATGGTTGTACGCAGGGTTGTACGTGCGATTAGCGCGTACGCGTAGCGCGCGTGACGTCAATGCAACCCCTTTATTCTCGCGGTCGGCATGACGTCACGAAGGGGCGAGCCGTCCATAACAACATGCGTTAAACCTCAAATTTTCCCCTTTGCGCTAAGTGCATAAACAATGGGAAGATAAACGAAGTTCCCGGATGTCCGACCGCGAGAATAGCCAGTTTTACGCCACAGAAATGAAATAAACGAGACTAGAATACTCGGACAATGTGTGGGAAGTTGTAAATGAAACATTCATCGTAGTCATAAAACTTGATGATAGTGCACTTGAAATTTCGAAAATGCTAGGTCCACAGCAAGCTTGTTTTTCGTTAAAAATGCATCAGACGTCAGCTAAGATCCTCGACAACAAAAGCCAGGCAGACCTGATTATATTGGATTTTAGCAAGGCCTTCGATACGATCCCCCATCAAAGACTACTACGCAAATTGGAGCATGTTGGCATTAAGAACAACCTACTTAAATGGTTAAACACCTTTCTTACCAACAGACATCAGTGCGTACAAGTTGAAGGGGAAATGTCACCAGAATCTCCAGTTACATCAGGAGTGCCCCAGGGGACCGTATTGGGACCACTGCTTTTCCTATTGTATATCAACGACCTACCAAAAGCTGTCTCATCAAAAGTCAGACTGTTCGCAGATGACTGCATAATTTATCGAGAAATCCGAGGCAACCAGGATAACCAGCTTCTCCAGAAAGACATCGATTCTCTATGCCACTGGGAGGCTAAATGGCAAATGTCCTTCAACTCAACAAAATGTTATGCGATGCACATCAGCCATAAGGTCAAGCCCATCGTCCATGCGTACAACATGAATGGGAGTGTTCTTGAAACAGTGAACCACCACCCGTACCTTGGAGTGGAGATCAGCAAAGACCTCAACTGGGCACGCCACATAAATCAAATCACAAGAAAAGCAAATAAAGTCCTGGGTCTCCTGAAGAGAAACATCCACTCGTGCAGCAAACCAGTCAAAGAAATAGCCTACAAAACCCTCATTAGACCAAAGCTTGAGTACTGCGCATCAATATGGGATCCCTATCACAACAACACCAAGGCATCTCTTGAAAAAATCCAACGCCGAGCTGCTCGCTTTGTTCAAAATGACTACAGCAGGAACTCAAGTGTCACAAACATGCTGGCAAACCTCCAATGGAAATCTCTCGAAAGTCGTCGCACCAAACTTCGCTTAGTTTCCATATTTAAGGAAGTACATAATATCACTCCATCAAACGTCAATTGTCGCCAGAACATCCAAATATCCACCAGACTGCAAACCGGGCCTTACATCTTAGAAACCCCACCATTTAACAAAAACTGTTACCAATACTCATTATACCCCCGGACAACTCGCGAATGGAATATCCTCCCACCAGACGTTAGAGCCCAACCTGACATCAAATCATTCAAAGAGAAACTGGATCAAATAAACATGGATGAGCTGGTCAAAAAAGCTCACTACAAAATTTAAACGCCTCCGCCACACTGACCTATGCGTTATAACCACCATCTGGTGGTGCTTGCATAGTATCCAGCAGAAGCAGAAGCAGAAGCAGAAGCCATTTTGATTTACATTTTTGAAGCTTTCCGAAAAGAGATTCGACGACTCTTTGCTGAATACCATCGGCTATTTACTGTGCGTTGAATAGGTACATACAACAGTCACTGTTTTGTGCTATAAATACACCTACGAGTACGACGCGTCGCACGTACGATGTGTTTCGTGAAATGGATTTTCTTCCTCCATGCTTCCGTCAGAAAATAATTTTCTTTTCTAAATCTTCCTCATGTTACCAAATAAACATGACAATTAATTAAATAAAAGCAGTGGAAACAACATTGGAGAACGATTGGTATGGCGGAGCGGCTTGTTGCCTCGCAACCTACACACCAACACTTTATTCAGTGATCATCATTCATTGCTCAGCTGAAATTTACTAAGAATTAATCTTCATAACCCGATTATCGGGGTTGTATAATTTCTGATGAACTTTCGGCTTACTCATTAATTCGTTTACATAATCTTATTAAAAGGTTAAATTCCCAGGGCGGTTGGGAGCAAACATGCTGCGTAATCACTTTTGATATATGCGTTTATGGATTTGTCAGATTTCCATCTGCCATGCTTTGATATTACGTGAGATGGAATTTGGGCATTGGAGGCAGCGGATGCGCCTCCTGATCTAAGGCTGTGAAGGCCAAAACTATGGATGTCGGGGACAAACGGTTTCAGAGCATCAAGTACAATTTCTCGAGTTCTATTGTAACTCGGTCCATGAGACGTTGGAATAAGTCCGCTTTTGGAACGAACTATTCTACGGAGAACCGGTAAAGAGGAATTGACTGGGTCACCCAAGGCTTGGAAGTATCGCTCAGTAATAACGACCGGGCAGGTTGGTTTAAATGTTCTGCCGGTAGTGATATCAGAACCTTGACGGAACTGGTCAGTTTTGGACTTGGTTAGGTGAATAACGAGCCTGTCTTCCAAAATGGTACAATCTATTCTTCTTATATTGCTAATGTCATTGTAACGAAGAAAACCAGCGTAGCAAACGAAGCACGTGAACAATATGCGCAAGTCGTCCAGTCCTGCGTCGGAGTGCCCGTGCGCTTTGTACAGGTTTGCCATCATCTCGGGTGTTACAGGTTCTTTTCTCTTTGGAGTTGATGCCGTTATCCTCCTGTAGCCTTGTAGTGCCACATTGACCAATGGATTGCCTGTGGGTGATGGTAATCCGGCTAAACTATGTACCCAGTTGACTGCGGCTGAGGCGGAGTCTGCTACAGATTTCTGCATGCCTGGGAGGAGTGACGATAGGTAGAGGGCAAAATCGAGCGGTTGTATACTGGAAAAACTGTCACTCCGGTCTACTCTTGGTTGATGCCCATGACTCCCACTTTCTCCAGGATGCGCTATACTTTTTTTGCAGTAGATTTGCCGACACGAGTAGTGTCGCAGGTTGGGGTCATCAAGGCCTTTGGACAGTTCTATCCATTTATCTGCAATTTAGAAAACAAATAAACAAACAGCAAAATTTGCTTTCAGCACCCGCAAAAGGGGGTCGACATTAATGCAGTATAAAAACTGCAGTTTGCAAAACGAATCATCAAGGCAGAAAAAATTGATTTCAATACCATAAAGAGGTTGACATTAATGCAATGTAAAAATTGATCAAAGCAACACAATTTGCTTTCGTTACCCGTGAAGGGAACGACAATGAAAGGGGGAGGGTTAGTCTTTCTCGGCGCTCAACATCACTGAGTCTGAACCGTAGGGCTCAGCACTCGGTGTCCACGTAAAACCCCCACGTGGGAGGAACCGTGGACGCGACCTGGACGTTGGACGAGGGTCGCGCCCCCCTTTTCCGATCAAGTCTATGTATTAAAGTACTGCTATATGTACTGTCGCTTTTGGGGAATGGGCGGTCTATGGGAAAGCGAGGTATTAGCTGCTCAACCGTGAGTGACTGGAATAGTCAACTCCCCGTTATTATATACGGCTAGTGTTGGAATGTATTACGTAATACGTAAGAATGCGCTCTAATGAGCGCAGCACACCTGTCGTGCGATTAAACGAAAAGAAAAATAACTTTACGACGCGGTCGCAGCTGCGACGCTTCGTAGAGATACGACGCGTCGCAGGGTAGCGCTGCGATGCATATAGTTATCGCTTTTTTAACATTCGGACATGATCTGGCGCAGATTCTGCCGTGTGCGTTATAGGCACGGTAATTGGGTCCTATTTCTAGTAGTCCAGGAAAAATAAGTTTTGACCTCAAACAAATTGCAACAAATTGTTTTTCACCACAGTGCACTTCTAAAAGGTTCCTAGAATGACATACTAAAAATCTAAAAAAAATCCAAGTGGTGGAAATATGTCTAATTTGCATAAATCGTTATTCCCTGCCATGTAATATGTTTATTTCCCATATTTGGGTATATATTTTATTTTTATTTTTTGAAAAGTTTATTTTGGTGATTCTACTTACATATCCTTACTTGAATAACATTTGCTAAAGCATATAAGTGACTGAATAATTAAGAGAACACAGTAATTATCCAAAATGACAACTTCGTGACCCTATAAATGTGCGCACCGTTACACTGTCTCCAGATATTATCATGTAGTCAGTATTGGTGAGCTTCAAAATCACCAAGTTGCTTACTGGCACAGTTATCATAACCTTATGAAAAATGATATGAACAATAATAACATTGTGATATTTAGCCCAGAAAACAAAAACTGGGGGAAAATGGTGTGTCTATAAATTGGGCTAAAAAGTAGTTAAAGGGTTGCCTAACATGGAAGACTTGAACAAGTTCAAGGAAATCCCCAAAATGCATTTTAACGTAGATATGATTATTGTAAGCAACAAAAATCTTAAATTTGGGGGGTTTCCTTGAACTTGTTCAAGTCTCTCACCTTAGGCAACCCTTCACCTACTTGTTAGCCAAATTTAGGGACACATCATTTTTTCCAAGTTTTTGTTTGCTGGGCTAAATATCACAATGTTATCATTGTCCATATGATTTTCCATAAGGTTTTAATAGGATAACTGTGCCAGTAAGCAACTTGGTGAATTTGAAGCACTTCAATACTTACTACTTGATGATATCTGGAGACAAGGTAAATGCGTGCAAATGATGATAGGGTATAATTGTAGTAATTTTGGACCATTACTATATTTTCATAATTATTTAGTCACTTACATGCTTTAGAAAATGTTATTGAAGTAAGGATGTTTAAGTATAATCGCCAAAATAAACTTTTCAAAAATAAAAATAAAATATATACCCAAATATGGGAATATAAACATATTACACGGCAGGGATTAACGATTTATGCAAATTAGACATATTTGCACCACTTGGATTTTTGTAGACTTTTAGTATGTAATTCTAGGGACCTTATAGAAGTGCACTGTGGTGAAAAACAATTTGTTGCAATTTGTTTGAGGTCAACAAAACAAAATTATGTATTTTGCCTGGACTATAGGCTGTGGGGGCATGTTTGCCGCTGGGGACAACTACCAATTGGGGGTCAATAATATAGACTGAGGGCTGGGTAGAGTTTAATCACTTTCACGGTAACATGCGCCATCTTGTTCACGGCGCGAATACGCTTCGCGCGACACACCTGAAATGTTTGCGCACAGCAGCTAGATGTTCGCAACACTGATTTTGCAGCAGCTAAAGCTCATTCCATTTCATTTATTATTTCGCAGGGCACAAAAAGAGAAATAGATACAAATTTACAATCATTAGAAAGTTAAGAATATTCATTTTTAACAGTAACAAGTTATTAAGTAAGTAAACAAGTTACTACATGTACATGTAATATGTATTTTCATTCAATTCAGGAACAAGACAAGACAAAATACAACGAGAATACTGCACGCCCCCTATCAAGTAGCTCTCCGTATGCGCGACTAAATCACAGAAAGACAACAAGATAGACAAACAAAGAAGGACACAGACTGAGACAAACAAAGAAGAACACGGAATGGTCTGTTTGTCTGTGCAGACACACCAAGACACACGTACACTCAGACAAGCAGATCAATAAAATACAAATACAAACTAAATGGGAAAACCCATACAGAATTCAATTGTTTGCCTACTCTACCTTGTTTTGACAAAATCCTTCATAATACATGTAAACGAATAAGCAAACGAGATAATGTGTTGACAATTAAGGTTGTACGTTGTTGTATCCCGGAGTTAGCCAGTGTGTTTTCAGTTTGGTAGTAAAGTTATTCAGACCATGCAAGATCAGACTATCTTTAATGTCAGGCGGCAAAGAATCCCACAGACGCGGAAATTTAATGAAAAGTGATTGCTTAAGAGCGTTTGTTCTGGAAAACTGATGGGAAAATTTAAGATTGTTTTCATGTCTACGATTAATACAAATGTAATTCTCAAACGGGATATCAAATTTCTTATACCAACTTTTGGCTACAAAGACTACTGATAAGTAATGCAACCTATTAATTAAGTATGGAAAGCCCAGTTTGGTGCAGCGAATGGGGTACTCAATGTTGTTGATATTGGAGTTTGGTATGTGGCGTCTAAAGAGGCCCAGACAGGAACGACTGAATCTTCTCGGAACTTGTTCCAAGGAGTTATTTTGTGAAGTGGAACGTAAGCACCAAACTGAAGCAGCATACTCAAGAATAGGTCTTACGAGGGCGGTGTATAATTTATAAGAACTTATTACAATTATTACAATTTGTCAATCTTCTAAACCGGACATCCTAGTTGCTTTAGAGACAATAGAATTTACATAATGGTTCCAAGGGAGATCACTAGAAATAATGAGGCCCAAGTATTTATAATGGTCAACACGGTCTAAGTTGTGAGAATCTATCTGATAAGTTGGTAGACAATGTAGTTCTTGAACGAGAAATAGTCATCAATTTACATTTATTAACATTGAGTTTCACATGATTAAGGTTACACCAGGTATCAATGCTATACAGGTCAGTATGTAGGATGAGTTCATCATGTTTGCTAGTAATGGTCATGTAAATCACAGTGTCATCGGCGTACTGTCTTAGATTAGATTGTATACATTATGGCAAGTCAAAGGCAAAAATATTAAATAGGAGTGGATCCAGGATAGAACCCTGATGAGAAACCCCGGAAGAAACTGGGGCCCAGTCTGAGTATGAACCACAGAATTGCACTCGATGGCGACGGTCATGTAAATAAGAATGGAACCACTGTAAAACAGAACCGCAAAAGCCATATTTATGAAGCTTATTCAGGAGGACACTGTGACTTACATGATCAAAAGCTTTTGACCAATCCAGAAAAACAACATCAATTCTTGGAGGGTTAGGGGGATCTAAGATTTTAGCCCAGTCGTGAAAAACGGTGGATAGTTGGGTAATGCAAGACCTTTTGGAAACTGAGAAAGCCATGTTGACAGTCGGATATGATGCCTCATCTGTACATGTGGTGAGGAGATTCACAACGATTTTTTCAAGGCATGTGCTAATGATAGAACATACGGTGATTGGTCTGTATAGTTAGACGGGTCATGTCGGTTTCAACTTTTATGAATGGGGACCACATTGGCAAGTTTCCATTCAGATGGGATAATGCCCGAGGCAAGCGACAAATTAAAAAATTTCGCTACTGAGGGATGAGCTAGACTTTTGGCAGCCATTTTGAGGAGCACGGAGAAATATTATCTAGCCCGGGTGGGGTTGGAGATTATCCAACACTTTCATAACTTCATCGGGGTTTGTTTGTACAGAGGTCAATCTGAATTGATTACACGTGTGATCACAATGAATGTTGGGTATTGACGGATTGTTGTCGGTAGAGAAGTTGAGTTAGAAGCTGCGATTGAATTCATTAGCTATGGCATGGGAATCTGTTATGGTATTCTCGCCAATGTGGAGATAAACAACTGGAGACTTCTTGCCATCTTAATTTATTGCTAAAATATCAGTTGACGGAGGTCGAAACGGTTCACCAACATCAGCACACGAACAGCATTTGTTTGTAGCGATGAGTACAGACGTCCGCGCCGTTTTGTTGACTCTAATACTTACTTTATGTGTACTAGTTCAGAACGGAAGTTAGGAGCACCACTTGCGTCGGGACCAGCCCCCTAGCTGTCAGTCACTTTTGACCTGGCCACTTCGTTCGTCCCATTTTTAGGAACTGAAAATCAAGTGAACTTGCGCCTTCCGTATTTCCCCTCTTTTAAAATACATAAGGGGAACGTCTTTATAGGATAAACTGATTCAAAACAATCACAGAAAATAATGAAAGGGTTTCAAACGGGTTCACAATATTGGATATAAAAAGCTTGGATTATTCGGTGGCTAGTGATAGTGATTGGGTTTTCTTGACTTTTTGTTAGATTTGATCCGGGATGGTAACTTATTAACTGCCTATTATAATATCTAGCGTGGCCACGTTTTTTCCCATTTGAGTTTGTAGTTTTATTGATCCATAACAGTCAGTCCGCAGCGCACTGAAAAGCCGTTCCTTTTATGTGCGATTTATGCATGGCACTTTGTGCGTGACCTCGTTTTTGAATACTTAATGAGCTGGCGACAACGCCTGGAATTTGGTCCGAAACATCCGTTTTATTCACTGGCTGTCAATATTATGTATATTTTCTTTTGGATAAGGAAACATTTTGTTATATTATCAAATCAGATTGGAAATTATATGACATTTAGAGGGTGAAATTTATAACGTAAAAAAAGCTCCCGAACCAACAAATTGACCTTTAAAAAAAGACGAATTTTGTCCATCTTCTGGCAGCGGCCACAACCCAATTTCACACTGATGTTAAAGATAATTTCATATTCTATCACAAAACTGTAGATTTGGGGTTGATTTTAACTTAGTCCAGTCAGGGCGCAGAAAATTATAACGTTCTCAATAAATTAACAAACGGAACATCCCGCCATGACAGTCCATAGTCTTCCTGCGCCCTCATTGGTCGAAAATGACGTCATTGAAAAAGGCTTCGTGGTAACGTGTAGTTCATGCACATTTCAATACGCAGTTGTTTTTTGTGTATTTTTTTAATTGTAAGCTCAAGCGAAAAGGATTCTGCTAATCAGTATTTTGTTTAATCTTTTTAACAGTGGACTGATTAAAAAATAATAATATTGCCTGCGTAATATAAGGTATATACAGCCAAATATACAAAAAAAACAAGCAACAAATGAAGTCGTTGTTTAAAATTTATATCTGTATAGGTTGGTTTATAAAAGAAACTGCACTTTTTATTTGAAACTTGCATGTTATTGCTTACATTAATATACCCTGTTGATGTTATACGACTTGAATACAATTGTTAAATTAAACCCTGAAATTGTAAAAACTTATTTTAATTACATCATCAATTACATGTACATGTACATAAATACAGATTGAAGAAATGACCAAAATTAGGGTTAATAATGAGATAATAAATGTTTAGCAATTAGGCAAAACATTAACAAAAATATGGCCAACATTCAAATTAAAATAATGACAACATAGTGAAGATGATAATTACCATCATCTTTGGCATAATGTTCAATGTGCAAACCATTGAGATTTATTATAAAAGTAAATAAAGTTTGTTTTATCTTTGCTTGATGTTTTTGGCATAGTTTCTTTGGCATTAAATTATTGTAAATATTAAATTACAATGTATACCCGCTTCTAACATTGCAAAAACAACTGATTTTAAATAAGACATAAATTTAGTAATATAGATGTTAATGCACATAAATTATATCACTGAATAGAAATAATACAATTTTGCATTCATAAAGTAATATGCTTTTTGTGTCAAATTTACATTGTAGCTCAAAACTTTGTTGGCATAGTTTTGGGCATTAAGTCCTAGATGATTTGACAAACTGACCCGACTCGACCAGACTCAGTTTCGATCTGTTTCAGCTGCACTGTGTTTGCACAACACTGACACAAAGTCATGTATATTATTTAAAACACTAAAATACAAAAAAAACATTTAAATCTACATGTACAAAGCACGTGCTGCATATATCCACCAGTACATTTAAATCTTCAACTATTTTCAACACTTCTTTGGAAACCCAACTCTAGATTATTTGTCCCAACATGAATCATTACAAATATAATATGTCAGGCACAGTTGTGAGGTTGATGTCATGCTGATGAAGCAGACACTTTCTAAGGCCAGAAATTGTAGTACCGCGACGAGTCACTACCTGCAAATTAACCAACTTTAGTAGTGATGTTCTCTTTGAGATACTTTGTGAGAGAATATCCAAGGACAAGAGCTTTGCCTTTGGCCTTCTGTAGAGGTTCCCGACATGCTGGCAATGGCTGCGGTGGGCATGGCGATGGGCATGGCCATGGTGGTGGACGGCATGACTACTACCTAGTATAAGAAACATATTGGAAGACAGAAATATGAACTATGAAGTTTAGCACAATAATAGCAGTAACTATTATTATTAAACAATAATGTGAATTTTGAACAAAAACATAGGCCTAAGTCGTTTTTATACATGAAAGAAAAATCAATTTTCTATGCATGACATAAAGGCAGAAACCTAACTTTATCATATAAATAAGCCACACAAAACAAAACAATTAATTATGTTTCTGTTGGCTACATGTAATCACCATCTATGCTTGTGTGCATAATGAAACACACGCTCTGCATATGTACGGCTGAAAGACATGGACGAAAAAGTTGAAATCGCGCGCACGAAAATCGTCGCAAAATACATGAAAAAAATGTCGCCACAGGCTAAATTGTATATCAAACGAAAGATCATTGCTTCCTTTATTGATGTGTAGTGATCATTTTTGGCAATATTTGTTAGTTCAGTCAGGGCGCAGAAACTAAACACACGACAACAAATTTCCTTAAAATCATACCCTAACTTCGAGTGAACAAAATTCTGCCAAAAACATACTGAATCTCGTCATATTTTATATCATTCGATTCAGAAAATCGTTCGCTTTCCACTTACCTCGCCATCTTGGAGAATCACTGCTTCGTTTGCAACGTGTAGGTCGTGAAAACAAAGCGGTCGAACTCTCGCAATTACTCGCGTAAATCTATGTTTTTGGCAGAATTTTGTTCACTCGAAGTTATGGTATGATTTTAAGGAAATTTGTTGTCGTGTGTTTAGTTTCTGCGCCCTGACTGGACTAACAAATATTGCCAAAAATGATTACTACACATCGATAAAGGAAGCAATGATCTTTCGTTTGATATACAATTTAGCCATGTATTTTGCGACGATTTTCGTGCGCGCGATTTCAACTTTTTCGGCCATGTCTTTCGGCTTGTACATACGCAGAGCGTGTGTTATGCAGTACAGGGGTGCATGTACATGTACAAAATGTAGGCCTACATGTACATGTGCTGGATATGCACTAGATGGTGATTGCACACTAGATGGTGATTGCCAACAGAAACAAAATTAATTGTTTTGTTTTAATTGTGTGGTTTATTTATATGATAAAGTTAGGTTTCTGCCTTCATGTCATGCATACAAAATTGATTTTTCTTTCATGTATAAAAACGACTTAGGCCTATGTTTTTGTTCAAAATTATAACAAATTGTTTAATAATAATAGTTACTGCTATTATTGTGCTAAACTTCATAGTTCATATTTCTGTCTTCCAATATGTTTCTTAACTAGGTAGTGATCATGCCGTCCACCACCATGGCCATGCCCACCGCAGCCATCGCAGCCATTGCCAGCATGTCGGGAACCTCTACAGAAGGCCAAAGGCAAAGCTCTTGTCCTTGGATATTCTCTCACAAAGTATCTCAAAGATAGAGAACATCACTACTAAAGTTGGTTGATTTGCAGGTAGTGACTCGTCGCGGTACTACAATTTCTGGCCTTAGAAAGTATCTGCTTCATCAGCATGACATCAACCTCACAACTGTGCCTGACATATTGTATTTGTAATGATTCATGTTGGGACAAATAATCTAGAGTTGGGTTTCCAAAGAAGTGTTGAAAATAGTTGAAGATTTAAATGTACTGGTGGATATATGCAGCACGTGCTTTGTACATGCAGATTTAAATGTTTTTGTATTTTAGTGTTTTAAATAATTTACATGACTTTGTGTCAGCTAGTGTTGTGCAAACACAGTGCAACTGAAACAGATCGAAACCGAGTCTGGTCGAGTCGGGTCAGTTTGTCAAATCATCTAGGACTATGCCAACAAAGTTTTGAGCTACAATGTAAATTTGACACAAACAGCATATTACTTTATGAATGCAGATTGTATTATTTCTATTCAGTGATATAATTCATGTGCATTAACATCTATATTACTAAATTTATGTCTTATTTAAAATCATTTGTTTTTGCAATGTTAGAAGCGGGTATACATTGTAATTTAATATTTACAATAATGTAATGACAAAGAAACTATGCCAAAAACATCAAGCAAAGATACAAAAAACTTTATTTACTTTTATAATAAATCTTAATGGTTTGCACATTGAACATTATGCCAAAGATGATGGTAATTATCATTTTCACTATGTTGTCATTATTTTTATTTTAATGTTGGCCATATTTTTGTTAATGTTTTGCCTAATTGCTAAACATTTATTATCTCATTATCAACCCTAATTTTGGTCATTTCTTCAATCTGTATTTGTGTACATGTACATGATGATGTAATTAAAATAAGTTTTTACAATTTCAGGGTTTAATTTAACAATTGTATTCAAGTCGTATAACATCAACAGGGTATATTAATGTAAGCAATAACATGCACGTTTTAAATAAAAAGTGCAGTTTCTTTTATAAACCAACCTCACAATACAGATATAAATTTTAAACAACGACTTCATTTGTTGCTTTTTTTGTGTATATTTGGCTGTATACATTGTATTACGCAGGCAATATTATTATTTTTTAATCAGTCCACTGTTAAAAAGATTAAACAAAATACTGATTGGCAGAATCCTTTTCGCTTGAGCTTACAATTAAAAAAATACACAAAAAACTGCGTATTTAAATGTGCATGAACTACACGTTACCACGAAGCCTTTTTCAATGACGTCATTTTCGACCAATGAGGGCGCAGGAAGACTATGGACTGTCATGGCGGGATGTTCCGTTTGTTAATTTATTGAGAACGTTATAATTTTCTGCGCCCTGACTGGACTAAGTTAAAATCAACCCCAAATCTACAGTTTTGTGATAGAATATGAAATTATCTTTAACATCAGTGTGAAATTGGGTTGTGGCCGCTGCCAGAATGTGGACAAAATTCGTCTTTTTTTAAAGGTCAATTTGTTGGTTCGGGAGCTTTTTTTACGTTATAAATTTCACCCTCTAAATGTCATATAATTTCCAATCTGATTTGATAATATAACAAAATGTTTCCTTATCCAAAAGAAAATATACATAATATTGACAGCCAGTGAATAAAACGGATGTTTCGGACCAAATTCCAGGCGTTGTCGCCAGCTCATTAAGTATTCAAAAACGAGGTCACGCACAAAGTGCCATGCATAAATCGCACATAAAAGGAACGGCTTTTCAGTGCGCTGCGGACTGACTGCCTGTCAACGTGTGGTGCGTGTGAACTTATTTAAAAAAATATGGAAAGGTTTCAATATTTTAAGGCTCATAATCAGAATTTAATGTGGCCTTTGTATGGGTGTATGGCGTAATAATCTACAGCAGTCGTTTCCCTTCCACTGTGTCTGTCGTCCCTATTTGCAAATCAGAACCAGTCAGCCCAATGAATTGTGCTATCAGCTCTGTGCCACATTTACTTGATATTGATTAGGACTTAAACAAATAAAAACCACGAAACGTAACGTAAAGTCAGGTGGCTTAGTGCAATTACCGTTACCGGGCAAATAAAAGCACCATATTTGGCATGAAAAAACCTTGGGGCCTAGTAATTAATATTAGCCTCAGAGCCCTACATTTACATATTTGTTACCAGGTTTGGGTATAGGCCCTATTAAAACAAAAAAACTAAATTGTAAAAGTTTATTTTGGTGATTCTACTTACTTTACTTCCATAACATTTTCTAAAGCAAATGACTGAATAATTATGAGAACATAGTAACGATCGAAATGACACAAAAGTACACCCTTAAGTTGCGCGCATTTACCTTGTCTCCGGATATCATCAGGTAGTCTTAGTTGCCAAAACCTCAGTATTGATAAGCTTCAAATTCACCAAGTTGCATACTGGCACAGTTACCATATTAAAACCTTATGGAAAATCATATGAACAATCATGATAACATTGTAATATTTAGCCCAGCGAACAACAACGTGAAAATGAGGTGTCCGTAAATTAGGCTAAAAAGTGGTCAAAGTTCAAGGAAATCACTACAATTGTGTGTAAGAAAACATGTTGACGTCGACATAATTATAAGCAATAATACTTTTATTTGGGGGATTTCCTTGAACTTGTTTAAGTCTCCCACGTTAGGCAACCCTTCACCGACATTTCAGCACAATTTACAGACGTCTAATATTTGCCTCTTTTTGTTTGATGGGCTAAATATCTCAATCTTAAAATATTGAAACCTTTCCACAGTTGTTTAATAAACTCACACGCACCACACGTTGACAGGCATAAACTTAAGTAGGATATGACAAACATATGCGCATGCGTCAAGGTCAAAGGCCAAACACAATTAAGGCGACGGGCGACGCACGACGGGCGACGAAAGAAGGGCGACGAAAGAAGGGCGACGAAAGAAGGGCGACGAAAGAAGGGCGACGAAAGAAGGGCGACGAAAGAAGGGCGACGAAAGAAGGGCGACGCACGACGTTTAGAGTGGCACATATGGAATTCCATACCTCATTAACGCGTGCGCTGCGGACTGACTGATAAGTTGCGAGGTTGGAATAATATAGGCCTATCTATATAATAATACGCTACTCTCTGTCTGTGTGTCTGTGCGCGCTTTTTCGTCCCCTTCCCGGGGTCGTGCGGCGTTCAAACTCGGTGGGTGGGTCCGGCTCGGTCCCCGCAAGAACCAGTTTGCATTCGCTAGAGCGTACGAGGTCAAAGGTCATCTAGGGGTCACCTTTTTGAAGTTGGTCGGATCGTGCTTAAACTCGGTGATCGCAATGCTCGATGCGAAATAAAACGGGTTAGCGTTTTTCGGGTCTTCCGGGGTCAAAGGTCGTCTAAGGGTCGAATTTTCAAAGTTTGTCCTATCGGGCTAATGGACTGGGAAAAAAAATTCTAACCCAGGAGGTCATTCAGGGGGTGAAACATCCCTTCAAAATAATGGTTTGGGCCAAAAGCCATAGAGTTGTGCAGACAAATCGAAATCTGATCCCTTTGTGTTTAGCCGCTGTCAAAAAAAGTCTCTGACATCTCTTTGAGCGGCCTTGGTAGAGAACAAACACAGCTGTTATCAATCGCCACCCAGATATCCCCTGGGGGGTAGTTAGAGCTGTTGGTCGTCACAATCCCCATCCATCCAGGGAAGTAGCTACAAACCCGAGAACCGACAAACCCCGGGTGACCGCCTAGTACGTTATATTTTAGAATAGAAACATCTAAGCGAATCCTTGGAGTTTGTAACTTTTGACCAACAATATTATCTTATTTATTCCCATTTCGCAGATTTCTTACATTTCACATATATTAATTATTATTACTAATTATACTGTATAAATTAAAGTAATATTGTTTTTCACATTTTTATTTACTTCTGTATTTACATGTACAATGATGATGCCAGTGATGATAAAATACAAAATATTTACAACCAAACTGACAGGCTGAGTAAAAGCACTCAAACATAAATTACATTACAATAACAAATTATGACAAACTTGCAATAGGCCTACACCATTTTATGTACAATTTTAATATAGGGGACTACCCGTACCCCACCTTTTCATTTGACCGAGGACGAGATTAATACAGTATGCCATAAAAGATAGATTATTTCTAATTTCAGTTGCGTTTTTTTTTTCCTAGGTCATGGATGCAGAAACTGAAAGGGAGTTTGAAGATTTCCTTAAGATGACAAAAAAAAGAGCTGATGGACTTCCTATCACCCCGAAAATGGTGTACCACAGGCTCAAAACATGTCCTTGTTGCAAGGGCTTTTGGTTGCCTGGGAGAATAAGGAACCAGTGAAAGTGTCTGAAAAGGCACACCAAGAAAACCTGCACCGCCAATACGGGGAAAGCCTTAGGGGCCTTCCAGATCACCTGTGCATCCCTGAAGAAAGGTGGTCTGAAGACGTCAGCAAGTGGCCCATAATCGATTTTGGCAAGATTTTCCAATACAAAAGTCATGTTAGAAACAACAGATTTTAACATAGATTACGTCGGCAAGTACAAAACCCAAAAGGCCTACTCGTACTTTGCAAGCAAGTTTGTTGGGCCAGTAAGATGGGCGGCAGTTGAGAATGACAAGTGTTTCCTCAATTGTTCTGTCACTCCATCACAGAGTGTCAGAGCTGAATCTCACCAGGTATGCAGGCCCGCTGGAACACATTTTTTCCAGGGGGTGCGGACTTTATTTGACTCAATTTTGTGCGAGCGCGAAGCGCGAAGCCATTACGGCGTGGGGTCCGGGGCCCGCTTAAGGGCCCCGGGAGCTTTGAGTTTCTAGATTCTCTTTGGGACACTTTTGAACAATTTTGTAATATTTGTTTATGCTGAAACTTCTTAAAAAGATGACGGATTCCAAAATATCGCTGAATACCTATAATCCACGACTCAACCCAACTGTTAAGTAATGAGTATTTTATGTATTTTATGGTGCCCTTTATGGTGTGTACAAGTGTTATTCCCATCAAACGGGCTGCATTTTGATGTATTTAAGTTCAAAACATTCATTAGACCCCAGAGCTATTTTGTCATAAATTATGTAAGGTCTCAATAAAGCACTCTTCAGCTGAAATGTACTCTGTAGTGATCTCACAATTCGCATTTTTGTATCACTGTGGAGACATGGCTTTGTTCTCGTGTACAAAATGGTTAGAAAGTCGAGCACGTTTTTCAAAATGCTCCCATTTTAACCATAATTTTTTTCCTGGGTTGAAATTTCGACCCAATATACCCTATATTATACCCTAACCCAAACACTAACCCTAACCCACATCCTAATCCTAGTTTTTGAGTAATTTAAGTAAAATCCAAAAATCTAATTCGTGAAATTCCCAATGGAGACCTATTCATCTATAGAAATTTACCCTCCGGAGACGTTTTGTCTCCATTGTACACATTGTGTTCATGTCTCCAGAGGGTACGGTATTTCGCACCATGTGTGCACAAGACGCTGTTCCCGGGTACCCGGCTCGTGCAGTACGCATGGCCAACACACGAGCGTGCACCATCGCTGGTATCATGGTACATGTACATTAAAGTACACGTATTATGGCCATATAATGGTTAGCCAGCGTGTATGAATTGTACATACAATGTACATGTACTGCACGTGGACGACGTTGTTCATGCATTTGGGCCACAGTGCGCGATGCATGGGGTGAATTTGAATGGCGCTTTCGAGAACGTCGTCACAGGGGTGGAACATTTTGAAGTTTTATATTGTTTGTAGGCCTATTTTATAATTATAGTTTTCCATTTTTTAGGATCTTTATTTTTGATCACGTAAGTATTTAAGTACTTGATAAGATGTGCGTCTAGGTCTCAAAAGTAGGGGGTGCTTTAGTACATTGCAGCACCCCCACCCCAAAATCCTAGGGGGGCGGCAGCACCCCCTGCACCCCCCGTTCCCGCGTGCCTGCAGGTATGGGTACTTGCCAAACATGATGGTACCGTACTGTCATCGTGGTGCTCTTGCATCTTTCAAAGGAAACAACATTTACCCCATCAGCTACGAAAGGCCAATCGTGGCGTTCGTAACGGATCGCACGACAGTGTAGTAGGAGACCAGCCTGTAGGTACCGTGACCAAATTCTGGGAACAAAGGTTTGAAAGTGTTTTTGTGTTCCCTGATGAATAGCGAACAATTTTGACTTGGGCTGCCCCCTTGAAAATGCAGGGCATTTCCGGGAGGGGTCAACAAAAGTCATACAGGGGTCAAAATTCAAATAATTCCAATCGTGTCGATATACATATTAAATTACTCGTCTAGTCATGAGGATCCCAAAAATGTATAGTTTGCTATACCTCCGACCTTAAATGAGGGCGCTTACCCTGACCATGAACATTCAAAATGGCTGGCAAAAGGGCTACCGAAAGACTTGAATCGAGACCTTTGGCCAACAATAACACAGTTATTTCTAAACACATTGTCCAATGATGCTTTTCTTGCTTTGTTGCACTGTTCATCATCCTACTCTTTCACCGGTAATAATAAATCACCGAGTGAACTGAAAACAAAGGACCACTGTTGCAATACACAAACCAGCCACCGCGTCGACAAAACCAGCGTTTGAAACTCCCGCTTTTAGGGAATGTCTAACCCAATTGCCCTGCAGACGTTTGATGTATTTGCCCGTCCAAGGACTCCAACCACCGACTGTCGTCTGGCAGAGATAATGTGGCTAGAACTGACCCCCCCCCCCCTCCCCCCCCCCCCCCCCCCCCCCCGCGATGCGTGTCTTACACAAAAAAGAGAAAAAAAAGAGTTACGAATTACGCTCTGGAGAGGCCAGTCAAACAACCACTATTTGGCATACACTCTTAAAAATCCCGGGTCAGATCTGACCCGGAAAGGGTCAGATCTGACCCGGATTCCGGGTCCCAGGGGGCCTGACCCATTCCGGGTCAGCGTGACCCGGAGTTCCGGGTCAGAATTTCCTGACCCGGAAAAGGGTTGCTTTTAATTGACCCGGAAATAGGGTTTCCGGGTTAAATAATACTGACCCGGAATACCGGGCCAAAAATTTTGTGCCCCAGAATCTGGATTTCCGGGTCAATATTTTCTGACCCGGGACCCGGGTCACACACAATGACCCAGAAGCCGGGTCAAATGCAAAAATTCCGGGTAAAAAAATAGCCCGTTCCGGGTCGTGTTTTTGACCCGGAACAGGTCAAACATGACCCATTCCGGGTTAAAAGTGACCCGGAATCTGAGGCTTAGGGTTGGATTGACCCGGGGAACGGCATAGGATTGACCCGGAGAATGGGGTTGAATTGACCCGGAAATTGTATTTAGATCGCTGTAACTTATTCTATATTGTTCTAGACTTGTCAAACGGGCATTGCCGACTTGCACCTAGCTGGCATCTTAAGTCAGATCAATTTCAGAAGTGATACATACACGTACATACATTCAGTGTATATTTGCATGTCTTGTCCGTCCAATCTTCAGAAGAGATGTAATGTTTTTTTCCACAACATGCATGTTTATCTCATTTAAGACCTGCTGTCTTCAAGATGGGGGAGCAATAAGAAAAAGAGAAACTACAATTTTGTGTTTACGTACATGCCAGTTAAATATCACATTTTATTCATCTAGGGCAAAAATAACTATTTGAGGATTTGCAGGAAAGTTGCACAGTGGGAAATAATCTATACTGTTACTCTCAAACAAACAAAACTACAAAAACTGTACAGTAAAAACTTAACAGCTGCAGTGTGTTCACATTATAATGCAGATTTAGTGGATATTTCTGCTTTGATACTGAACCATACGAAGCTGCATTAGGGACATGGCAAAAATAATTAATTTCTCTCACTTCAGCTAACTCGTACGTAGGACTCGCATGTCCCACGTAGAACTCGCATGTCCCACGTACGACTCGCATGTCCCACGTACGACTCGCATGTCCCACGTACGACTCGCATGTCCCACGTACGACTCGCATGTCCCACGTACGACTCGCATGTCCCACGTACGACTCGCATGTCCCACGTACGACTCGCATGTCCCACGCACGACTCGCATGTCCCACGCACGACTCGCATGTCCCACGCACGACTCGCATGTCCCACGCACGACTCGCATGTCCCACGCACGACTCGCATGTCCCACGCACGACTCGCATGTCCCACGCACGACTCGCATGTCCCACGCACGACTCGCATGTCCCACGCACGACTCGCATGTCCCACGCACGACTCGCATGTCCCACGCACGACTCGCATGTCCCACGCACGACGTGCAAGTCCCACGCACGACGTGCAAGTCCCACGCACGACGTGCAAGTCCCACGCACGACGTGCAAGTCCCACGCACGACGTGCAAGTCCCACGCACGACGTGCAAGTCCCACGCACGACGTGCAAGTCCCACGCACGCGCGACGTGCAAGTCCCACGCACGACGTGCAAGTCCCACGCACGACGTGCAAGTCCCACGCACGACGTGCAAGTCCCACGCACGACGTGCAAGTCCCACGTACGACGTGCAAGTCCTACGTACGACGTGCAAGTCCTTTGTACGACGTGCAAGTCCTACGTACGACGTGCAAGTCCTACGTACGACGTGCAAGTCCTACGTACGACGTGCAAGTCCTACGTACGACATGCAAGTCCTACGTGAGCATGTTTTGTTTATGATATGCAGATGAGTTGAAAAAATGATACCTTCTTGGTCTGTCAAGTTTGTAGTCATTCTATGATTCTAATAAAAGAAAGAGTAAATTGTTTTTAAAATGCAAGGCAAAGAATTTAAAA
This sequence comes from Crossaster papposus, assembly GCA_037893245.1. Classification (NCBI taxonomy): domain Eukaryota; kingdom Metazoa; phylum Echinodermata; class Asteroidea; order Velatida; family Solasteridae; genus Crossaster; species Crossaster papposus. The sequence goes on along the minus strand of JBAIAA010000049.1, from coordinate 1,901,772 downwards.
AGTATGTAAAAAAAATTAATAAAAAGTTACAACTTTAAGATGACGTCATCATAACATGTGTAATACAAACAAAGTACTGGAATACTAATTTCAGAGTCAGTTGGAGTGTGTACAAACTGCAAAGTTTCATGAAAGGTAGGATACACCATTATACAGTTGTTGACTGCTGTGGTGTGGGATGCATTTTGAACACCCGAGATATGCATAAGCAACCCCAGGCGAAGCCGAGTGTGCTATGCGTCCCCGAGGGTGTTCCAAACGTCATATCCCACATCACAGCAGTCGACAATTGTTTTGTTAAACCTTTGCCTTGAAACTCAGCAGACATTTATGAGGACTAAAGATACATTGTACAAAACGTTTTATAACATTTTTTTTTACTGTAGTATTCACGCAAGTATTTACTTAAAAAGTTTACTACCGAATTATTAAGAAATATCTTATTTGAAAGTAAAATAATGAGTCTAAACATCCAGCAGAATAATGTTATCACTGGTTTTCAGACTTTTGGGAGCCAAGAAATGCCCTGAGTGACCAAACACACGCAGAGGTCGATTGTCTCTCTTTCCCCTCTCCGAGGCCATACACTCCCAATGAAACACTGCCAAGGGAAGGAGATATCTAGTACAAAACAGTTTAAAGCAAACATTGCCCGTCTTTCAACAAATACCATTAACTGCTCCGGCTTGAGTTGCTCACCAATGATCAGTACGAAAGGCTGTTTGAGTGTTAGCGTGTCCAGGTACTCTGGGATGTTCGTCGTATACGTACCAATCTACATTCAGGGTAAAAATAAAGATACACATTTGAATGTACGGTACACATGATGTATGCATTATAAACCACACAATTGAACACAATCTTCATCTTCACCCGAGACACTTCTTCATGTTTATATTAATTTCATCTTGCAAAAGTCATCTTTAAACATTACATGTATGATGTATGTATGGTGCAGTAAAAGTATTTTGACAGTTATCCAAACCCCAGTTTCGGCTCGGGTTCCATCACCATTGCCAACTGCATGAACGAAGTTTAATCGGAGTCAAAGCTGTGGTTTGGAAAACGCCTATGGTCGTTTTGGAAACCACAGCTGTCAGGCTGTGTTTCTGGTGGGCTTCGTTAATGCAGTTTAGCAATGTTGATGGAGCCGAAGCTGGAGTTTGGAAAAACGGTCACGAGTTAAATAAACAGAGTTTGGCTACACTGTTAAGCTCTACGGCTACACTTACTTCGTCATGCTTGACTGAAATTAAATTTTAAATAGGGCCTCAGCATTTCTCGAAAATTGTAAGGTAAGACTAGTAGTAAGTAGTAGGCTTTTGACAGCATAATAAAAGCGAGTGATTGATACTAGATTATAGAACATAGGAGTAAAATTAAAAACTACATGTAGTACAGTTCCTTGGACAGCTGCCTGCGGAAATACAAAAATGGTGGCCTGTCCTGTAGCGCGCATGTGGGCATGGCGGGGGCAATGTGGCGAGGTACTCCATGGCCATGTTAAACAGAGTACTGTAACGTAGATTTCTCTGGGGTCGACTACACACACAAGAAGGACTCCTGACACAAGTGTTCCTCTATTTCCTGTGGTTCTCTGCCGTTTATTGTGGACTCTCGCCTACCAAACATGGACTTCAGGCTCACACAATCACGCGGCCCCTAGAACTGGCCTGAACTAGTTCGGCGCTTGCGCAATCCAAGGCGGGTTTCCGGGGCGATCCCACCACCGTGGAATCGCTCCAGCGCCCTCTACCGCCCAACCGGCACGGGCGTTACACAGCCCCCCACGAAGACCTTGTTTGCCCCCAAACAAGACCATGGGCGCTGCTGCCGCACCCCGGCCAACCGCCCTGGAAAACGCATAACGCCAACATTACACAACAATTTACATTCCAACAATTTACATTACAACAATTTACATTACAACAATTTTCATTACAACAATTTTCATTACAACAATTTGGGGTAAGCCCCTGGCCCCAGGACACACCCCTGGCCCCGGCACACCCCTGGCCCCGGCACACCCCTCTAAATGTTAAACTTGACTGCGACTGTGACTGCGACTGGCTGCTCTGACTGCGACTGGTGCCTTCGACTGCGGCTGGCTCTTGCGACTGCGACTGTGGTTCCTGCGACTGCATCTGCGGCTGGCTCCCGCGACAGCGACTGGCTCCTGCGACTGCGACTGGCTCCTGTATCTGGTGCCTGCGACTGCGACTGGCTCTTGCGACTGCGACTGCGACTGCGCTTGGCTCCTGCAACTGCGACTGGCTCCTCCGACTGCGACTGGCTCCTGTGGCCGCGACTGTGACTGCCTCTTGCGACTGCGACTGATTCTTGCGACTGCGACTGATTCTTGCGACTGCGACTGATTCTTGCGACTGGCTTAGAGAGCGTGGGCGTCCCGGCGAGGCCCCGCCCCCGCTGCGCCGACGGGCACGGCTCGGGCTCGCTCCGAGTGTTGCGAGCCGTCTGCCGCGCCGCCGTCTACAGCATGGGCCGGGCCCCCCCGACTCGGTTTCATTCCTGCAGAAGATCCAGAGAATGTCTCGACGAGGCCCCGCCCCCCACTGCATCCACGGGCACAGCTTTGGATTGTTCCGCGAGGAACCATCCGTCTGCTGCGCCGCCGTCTACAGCATGGGGCGGCCCCCCGACAGACCTGGTAGCGGACCCGGACAAATATGGAGAAGGGCGCCCTCTCTCCAAATCGGAGTGGACGCACTGAAGCCCCCAGCCATTGGCGCATGTCCCGAAATTCCCCGCTATCCTTCTCCAACTCCTCCCCCAGGAAACCCCAGACTCCCAAGTCCCCATAACCTCCCTAGAGTTCCCCTGGCGTCATGCACGGAGTGCCTGAAAGCCTCCCGGACTGGTCCCCGCTCCCCGGGCCCACGCCCCGGCCTGCCCTCTCGCCGTGGGGCGAGTTGGCTGCCGTGTTATCGTGGTTTCCTGAAAACCTGAACACTTCACCTGGTCTTTTCCCGTCCTTCTGTATGCCGACCGCTGCCACCAATGTAACGAAGATTTCTCTGGGGTCGACTACACACACAAGAAGGACTCCTGACACAAGTGTTCCTCTATTTCCTGTGGTTCTCTGCCGTTTATTGTGGACTCTCGCCTACCAAACATGGACTTCAGGCTCACACAATCACGCGGCCCCTAGAACTGGCCTGAACTAGTTCGGCGCTTGCGCAATCCAAGGCGGGTTTCCGGGGCGATCCCACCACCGTGGAATCGCTCCAGCGCCCTCTACCGCCCAACCGGCACGGGCGTTACAGTACGGAGTTCATCGTCTATCGTATGTAAACCATGGTAAACAAAGTGATGCGTTCTACAAAACCATGACAAAACTAACATAAACTCTTATCTCGCTCTATCTTACCTTCAAATGTATCCGAGTACCGTTCCAATCCCATTCTTTTAACCTTTCAAGTTGAACAAATTCGGACATTGTCATCGTTGACTGTTTGACGGTTTGGTTGCGCTGGCTTCAATTTCCGCGCAGTGAGGTCACATGATCGACCTCGTCCAATCATTTAAGTTAATGCTGCAGCTCAACTGGTACCCTTGCCATGTTACGGTCATGGCTACTGACAAAATGCATGTGGACCAATCATGTAATTTGCATGTTTTAGAATAGGCCGGGTCTGGATCTTTTTGTCTATACGGCCTCTGAGAAAGTTTTACTTTCGATTGTTCCTCGAAATCTGCTAATCTCTTACTTCCATGGTGGTCTGGTAAAATAAATTCTGACCTGATCTTGAAGATTCACTGACGACTCTTGATAAATCTTAGGTCAGTTATACGAAAAAAATGAAATGGAATACACATTTATTTTACCACTGACATGCATTTGAAATTTGTTTTTAGAAAAATATAATATAGGGGTACATGTATTTGTAAATGCTTAATCACAGGCTAATTTTAACATGATGGGCAGTTTATCCAAACTAACCAGGTAAACATGATGGGTTAACAATGAGCTGGCATAATGACCTATATAGTACCCGGTAAAATTATACCCGGGAAAAGCCGGTTAACGGTGACCCCGCATAATACCCGGTACCTTCCGGGTCAAAATCAACCTGGAAACGTGATGACCTAACATGAAATGACCCGGTATTCCTCGATCTGGGTCAAAACCCGGAAACACGTTAACATAGCTAATCCGGCATGCATCTCCGAGTCTGGGTCAAATTTAATCCGGAAACGGGTTAACTATGACATTGCATGAAATGACCTGGCACCTCCGGGTCAAAGTTAACTTGGAAACGGGTTAACTATGGCTGATCCGGCATCTCTAGTCAAATAAACTGGAAATGTGTTAAGGATGATAAATGATTTCATGGATGACCCGGCACCACAGCGTCAAAATTAACCCGAAAACGGGTTAAGTATGGCTGACCCGGCATCTCTCGGTCAAATTTAACCCGGAACTGATATTTCATTAAATGACCCGGCACCACCGGGTCAAACTTAACCCGGAAACGGGTTAACTATGGCTGACCCGGCTTTCCGGGTCAATTTTAACCCGGAAAAGGGTTACCGAAGGCTGACCCGGCACCGGGTCAAGCACAATGACCCTTTTCCGGGTCGTGTTGACCCGGAATGGGTCAAAAACAATTGACCCGGAGTCCGGGTCAAAATTCTGACCCGGGACTTTTAAGAGTGTACCCACTAGATAACGTACAAACAAAATAAAGTAAAACATGGAGAGCTTCTCTTGAAACTTGTACACGTAACACCCCCCCCCCCCCCCCCCCATTCCTACTGACTGCAATCTCGCATACAAAAAGTTGCCAGAAATGACCGCCCAAAAGCCTATATCACTAAGAAGAAAAACAATTGAGAATGACGCTCTGGGCAGTATAGTTACGCAACCACACTGCTGGCATACCAGCAAATCATAAATATACAGATTTATCTCGGCAGACCAGCCACAAACATAAAATCCTATGATACTTCACGCAGCAGAACTATTTTAACATCTCCAAAAAATTAAGGAAACGATGAGAAATAGTTCTGACTTGTGACAACTCCAATAAATAATACCCTCCCCTTCCCATATAGAATGAGTTCTGATTCACTGCAGCTAACTCTAGGATTGATCAAACAAACACAACAAAATAAACTGATCATTCCTTGAAGTTACTTTTCTTTTCGTTATCGCACGACAGGTGTGCTGCGCTCATTAGAGCGCATTCTTGTGTATTATGTAATACATTCCAACATAGCCGTATATAATAACGGGGAGTTGACTAGTCACTCTCGGTTGAGCAGCTAATAACCTCGCTTTTCCATAGCCCGCCCATTCCCCAAAAGCGACAGTACATAGCAGCACTTTAATAAATAGACTTGATCAGAAAAGGGGGGCGCGACCCTCGTCCAACGTCCAGGTCGCGTCCACGGTTCCTCCCACGTGGGGGTTTTACGTGGCCACCGAGTGCTGAGCCCTACGGTTCAGACTGACGTTGGGCGCCGAGAAAGTCTAACCCTCTTCCCTTTCATTGTCGTTCCCTTCACGGGTAACGAAAGCAAATTGTGTTGCTTTGTTCAATTTTTACATTGCATTAATGTCAACCTCTTTATGGTATCGAAATCATTTTTTTCTGCCTTGATGATTCATTTTGCAAACCGCAGTTTTTATACTGCATTAATGTCGACCCCCTTTTGCGGGTGCTGAAAGCAAATTTTGCTGTTTGTTTATTTGTTTTCTAAATTGCAGATAAATGGATAGAACTATCCAAAGGCCTTGATGACCCCGACCTGCGACATATTGCCCTTAACCTCTTCCCGACACTACTCATGTCGGCAAAGGCACCATCCACTACAAAAAAGTACAGCGCATCCTGGAGAAAGTGGGAGTCATGGGCATCAACCAAGACCGGAGTGACAGTTTTTCCAGTACAACCGCTCGATTTTGCCCTCTACCTATCGTCACTCCTCCCAGGCATGCAGAAATCTGTAGCAGACTCCGCCTCAGCCGCAGTCAACTGGGTACATAGTTTAGCCGGATTACCATCACCCACAGGCAATCCATTGGTCAAGATGACACTACAAGGCTACAGGAGGATAACGGCATCAACTCCAAAGAGAAAAGAACCTGTGACACCCGAGATGATGGCAAACCTGTACAAAGCGCACGGGCACTCCGACGCAGGACTGGACGACTTGCGCATATTGTTCACGTGCTTCGTTTGCTACGCTGGTTTTCTTCGTTACAATGACATTAGCAATATAAGAAGAATAGATTGTACCATTTTGGAAGACAGGCTCGTTATTCACCTAACCAAGTCCAAAACTGACCAGTTCCGTCAAGGTTCTGATATCACTATCGGCAGAACATTTAAACCAACCTGCCCGGTCGTTATTACTGAGCGATACTTCCAAGCCTTGGGTGACCCAGTCAATTCCTCTTTACCGGTTCTCCGTAGAATAGTTCGTTCCAAAAGCGGACTTATTCCAACGTCTCATGGACCGAGTTACACTAGAACTCGAGAAATTGTACTTGATGCTCTGAAACCGTTTGTCCCCGACATCCATAGTTTTGGCCTTCACGGCCTTAGATCGGGAGGCGCATCCGCTGCCTCCAATGCCCAAATTCCATCTCACGTTATATCAAAGCACGGCAGATGGAAATCTGACAAATCCAGAAACACATATATCAAAAGTGATCACGCAGCATGTTTGCTCCCCTCAACCGCCCTGGGAATTTAACCTTTTAATAAGATTATGTAAACGAATTAATGAGTAAGCTGATGTTTATCAGAAATTATACAACCCCGATAATCGGGTTGTGAAGATTATTCCTCAGTAAATTTTAGCTGAGCAATGAATGATGATCAATGAATAAAGTGTTGGTGTGTAGGTTGCGAGGCAACAAGCCGCTCCGCCATACCAATCGTTCTCCAATGTTGTTTCCACTGTTTTTATTTTATTAATTGTCATGTTTATTTGGTAACACGAGAAAGATTTAGAAAAGAAAATTATTTTCTGACGGAAGTATGGAGGAAGAAAGTATGCCTGCATAAAAAATAGTCTCACAGAAAAAGAAAAAAAATCCACATAACCCAGCGCTACACGTCCTTCAATAATTTGAGCTGCAGCTGCAAGCATGGATCGCAAATCGCTAGCGCAATGAATAGCGTGTGTGTTCTCTCACTAGTTTGCGATTCAGTTGTGTTGCGATATATACCGGAATTCCGATAATTGCCGGAAAACTGGCATCCCTGTTTAATACAATATTATATCGAACATGTGCTCTAAAGATAAATAATACAAATAATTAAAAATCATTATTTGTTTTAAAAATGGAGTGTTTGAATTGTTCATGACGTTTCGGTGACAATAATTTAATAACTTCTTATCCATGGGTTTGGGGAAAACAATGTTGTTTTTGGCTAACTTATGCTAACCTTTTAGCAGGCATTTTGAAATTTCAAGGTTATGGCAACCACTTTTAATTTTAAAAGTTGTTTAGTTGAATTTGCCATGTCAGAAAACATATTGTTAGACACTAAAATCATTAGAATCGGATATCATTAACTGTGTTGGTGAATTTAACCACCAGTCAAAAGTGCGTTGACCTTTCGACGTTTTTGACCACAGCGCCCTCATTTAAGGTCGGAGGTATAGCAAACTATACATTTTTGGAGTCCTCGTGACTGGACGAGTAATTTGATATGCATATCGACACGATTGGGATATATTTGACTTATATATTTGAATATATATTTTTACCCCTGTATGACCTTTGTTGACCCCTCCCGGAAATGCCCGGCATTTTCAAGGGGGCAGCCCAAGTCAACATTCTTCGGTATTCATCAGGGAACACAAAAACACTTTCAAACCTTTGTTCCCAGAATTTGGTCACAGGCTGGTCTCCTACTATAGTGCGGCAGATACGTGAAATAATTGTGCATTTTGTGGTAAAAGCACCAAATTTGGTACAGACATTGCTTAATATATAATTAACAAATTTAGATATTGTGCCAAGCTCAATTTTTTTCCTGGGGACCACAAATAGCAAATCCAAGATGGCCGCCATCCGATTCCGAATATCTTAAAAATGCCCCAAAATCTTGGGGACAAAATATTTTGCAAACATGAATAAAGTGTCGTTTTTCATATTTCCATGTGTGCTGAATGCATTCCAACCAAAAACGAGTTGATAAAATGCACCAATTTGCGTAAATCCAAGATGGCCGCCGTGCAAAACCGGCCAAATGGGAAATCGGCAATAACTTTTGACAGAATCAAGATGGGGAGATGATTTTGGTGTCTACACATAGGTTTTCACATGCGAGGAACACAATGGAGGTATCCAAAATTATGTAGGATATTGCTAAAGCAACAGTAATCCAAGATGGCCACCAAAAAAATGTCATATCTTTGTGACAAAATGTCGTTGAAACATGAATAAAGTGTTGTTTTCTATGTTTTCATACGCGCTGAATCCAATTGAATTGATCAAATGCACCAAAACTAATGAAATGGTCAATTGTATGATTAAATCCAACATTACAAGTGTCCATAGTGGTTCCCATCCTCGGGATGGGTTTTTTTTCACCCCCAAGACTCTGGTGAGTGTATGGCAGAACCTCAACAGAAACCAGTGTTGACCTTGCAAGAAAACATATCTTTGCTGTCAAAGGCAGGTCCATCGATGCCATACCACCAACTCGTGCAGCCCTGCTGCAACACACAAAACGGGCCATACATCAGGGTGGATATGTGTGGGGACAGGCGCGTATCTGTTATATCTGTTATATATCCCCAGATATTCCGATTTTGCACGGCGGCCATCTTGGATTTACGCAAATTGGTGCATTTTATCAACTCGTTTTTGGTTGGAATGCATTCAGCACACATGGAAATATGGAAAACGACACTTTATTCATGTTTGCAAAATATTTTGTCCCCAAGATTTTGGGGCATTTTTAAGATATTCGGAATCGGATGGCGGCCATCTTGGATTTGCTATTTGTGGTCCCCAGGAAAAAAATTGAGCTTGGCACAATATCTAAATTTGTTAATTATATATTAAGCAATGTCTGTACCAAATTTGGTGCTTTTACCACAAAATGCACAATCCTTCTGATATTATACACATAGCTGTCGCACTACTAGTGGGAACCTAGCATTAAGAGAACGGCTGTGTCGTGGCTGAAACGTGGCCCAATCTTGGGGCACAATTGGATTAGTCTTAGCTTGATCGGGACAAGAACGTGACACGATCGGCACGATGGGGTAGATCGGGGTACTAGTCCAGGGAAAATAAGTTTTGACCTCGCACAAATTGAAATAGAATATTTTTCACCACAGTGCACTTCTATAAGGTCCCTAGAATGACATACTAAAAATCTCAAAAAATCCAAGTGGTGGAAATATTAATAATTTGCATAAATCGTTAATTCCTGCCGCGTAATATATTTATTTCAATAAATATTTATTTATTTATTTTAATATTTACTTCAATAACATTTTCTAAAGCATATAAGTGAATGAATAATTATGTGAACATAGTAATTATCCAAAATGACAACTTCGTGAACCCATAAATGTGCGCACATTACACTGTCTCCAGATATCATCAAGTTGTCAGTATTGGTGAGCTTCAAATTCACCAAGTTGCTTAATGGCACAGTTATCATATTAAAACCTTATGGAAAATCATATGAACAATATTAACATTGTGATATTTAGCCCAGCAAACAAAAACTGAGGGAAATGGTGTGTACATAAATTGAGCTAAAAGATAGGTGAAGGGTTTCCTAAGGTGAGAGACTTGAACAAGTTCAAGGAAACCCCCCATATTAAAGATTTTGGTTGCTTACAATAATCATAATTACGTTAAAATGTATTTTGGGGAACTTGTTCAAGTCTCCCAGGTCGTAAGGCAAGCCCAAATTATGGACACACTATTTTCTCCAGTTTTTGTTTGCTAGGCTGAATATCACAATGTTATCATTGTTCATATGATAACTGTGCCAGTAAGCAACTTGGTGAATTTGAAGCTCACCAATACTGACTACTTGATGATATCTGGAGACAGTGTAATGTGCGCAAATTTATGGGTTCACGAAGTTGTCATTTTGGATTTACTTATTTATTTATTTACAACCATCTTTATTGAGGGTAACCCATCCAGCAGAAACTGATCATTCGGGGCTCTCAGTAGAGAGGAGACAATGAGAAGACAATTTCCCGAATGTGCACTGAATTTAGTATATTGATAACTCATTTTAGCGGGAATATGACTGCACACCCGCAATCATGTTTTCCTTTTAATTTATCAACAATCATTTTCGCTAATTGTGCAGCCAATTTTCTACGCATTTGTATGCCTGGTCAAGCATTGGAATTCATTTATGTGTTATCAAATATAACATATGGGGAATTAAACCAGGTGGTCTCGTCTTTGAAACCAAATAAATGCTATACTAACCCCCAAGTTGAAGAAAAAAATATTTATTTGCTCAACATCGCATCATATAGCTAGATTGTACTTTATGCCCCCAATGTTTTTACAATAATGGCTGCAAGAGGGAGATACGGACGAGTCTCGGACGTTGATAGAAATCTTCTTATCGATGGCTTTGAGGCTGACGACGCGGACTACTTAAGCCGCGTTCGCATTGGACTTTTTTGGTAAAACCTACGGAGACTGTTGTCAACTTTAACCAAATTAAATCCAATGCGGACAGAGGGTAACATTGTCAAATTGTCCATTTTACCCTCCGCAACAGTAAGATCTACAGGCTTTAACACCGTTAACTTTGACAATCACGTACCGTAACTTTTGACAGTATTAAGTCCAATGCGAACGCGGCTTTAGATGTAGCAAATAGACTGGACTCATGTCTTGGTGGATAGTTCATTGACGGATAGACAATTGAACTGATAACATGATAGAGAGGTTATTAACAAAACAAAAAATAACCTCAATCCTCCAAAATCCTCATTTGGATAAATTCCTAAGTAACCTCAATCCTGCAAATTCATCCAGCATTAGGTCTTATGACCTGGAGTATGCATTATCCTCCAGTGGCAAAACCCCAAACGCCCTCAATCCTGCAAATTCACCTGATGCATAAACTTCCAAGTGACCTCATTCCTGCAAAATTCTGCAATTTGCAAAGAGGATTATGGATGGTTAGGGTTAAAATACATTTAAGATAAAGAGCCAACACATTAATGATCAATTAGTCCAACAATTAATTAATTTATGAACGATTTAATCTAAGTTGTATCGTGAATTGTATAGCCATAATATACGTTATTTTAATTGAATGCAGAATATGCGAATTTAAATTATCACAAATGAAAAAAGAATATTCAATTCAGGCCGTGACAACAATGATAAATCGATTTGCTGCGAAATAGATTTATTGGGAACGAGGTTGCCAATGGCAATGGTTCATAGTAAATACGCTTTATTGCACGTATTGTGTAGAGCGACAGAGGCGGAAACATGTCATTCGACACAGACAGAATGGCGAAACACCGAAATTTACTTGCGACATTTTTCCGGAATTTTCGGGGGTTTTGGGGCTGAATTTTACAAAAAAAGGTATTTATGAATGGGAATAAATGTGTGTTCGGTCGGTATTAATCACTCTATACCGCTTGGAGTCTGGGTGCTGATAATTACCCGAGCCGAAGGCGAGGGTAATTATCAGCACCCAGACTCCAAGCGGTATTAAACAGAGTGATTAAAACCTTGAACCAGCATTAATCAAGCATCATGTAAGCCAATGATTGGCCGAATGCAACAGTTCTACGGTAACTTGTAACAAGGACGCGTCAAATCTTGATACTGCGCGCTATAAATGTACGCGTAGAACGTTTGCATCTATACGCGCGGCATTTTTCAAAATTCGCGTGTCGTCTGTTAACGCTAGCGCGTTGCTATGCCTTCGGTTCGATCCATTACCAGCGGTCATCCCCCAACTCATTATCACGCAGTAATAACCGGGTTCTCGCACTGATAAATTATTACCTTTAAAAATGTTGGTATTACTTTGACGACTTTTCTTGACGCCTCAAGAGTGGACAACAACAAAAACCGTACGACTAATATTGTACAAACCAAAATCTCTTAGGTTTTGCTAGTAGAAATGTAGTCGTGACCCAAAATTGAAAGAACTCCTTTGTTCGCAATAACAGTATGCGGGCTGTTCACGTCGTCACCTTCTCACGATCAGTTCATACCTAAAAGTCTGGACTATCCGATCTGAGAAGGCTGGTCCAGTAGCAGCTAATCATCTAACGGTCCTTTGTATGTTGCTCCCGTCACGCGTCCCGCCGGCCCACGACTGCTATTACAGGCATTTCTATTACTACCCATTACTGAAAAATGTACAAGGGTCAATAAAGTTTTGTAATTTTGTCCTAATTTCTCTAGGATTTGAATTCGGAAAAGTGCTTGAAATCATCATGAGCCACACAATACAAACTTTTAAAATGTATTTTGTTCAGTGCGCACGTACGGTCCGGGGAAATCAGCATGGCTCCTTTCCCGCACGAGTAAAAGAAAATACTGTGACTGTTCCCGGGTACCATACACCACATTGCTAGTCTGCATCTGGTTCTCGCACCAAATAATTTTGACTATTTCTGATAAATGATTAGGACCGTAATTAGGACCGGTGACTCCATGAAAACCGGACTCCTTGGTTGTATTGCGCAAGCTCAAGTGGAGTTAATGAGGGCAGTGACCACCTCTACACCTGGACAGACCATTGTCCATATTCTGCTGTGCTAACGCTTGAAGTCGGCGCGAACTGGAAGTGCAACATTGCAGACCAAAGACGTCACTTCTGTGAGCCAATGAAATGTCCAGGTGTAGAGGTCAGTGGATTTACTCTATACATTTTTTATTTATAAACATTACGTCATACGTACCGTACCCACTGAACCTTACACCTGGACATTTCATTGGCTCACAGAGTGATGTCGTGGGTCCGCCATGTTGCACTTCCAGTTCGCGCCGACTTCAAGTGTGAAACAATCTGTCCATGTGTAGAGGTCAGTGGCAGTGACTGCCACGCGAGAGGGTTTACCCAATAACAGGGGGAAAAGGAGTCTGATTTTCATAGGAGTCGAATATTCGTGTGACACCGGTAGACACCAATGCCACGTGATGAAAACGGGCAGAAACTGCTGCCCGTTTCTGAACATTTCTGAAGTTTTCCGAACACGTTTTATTAACCGTCGGGAATTATCGTTAGGCTAACGTTTTCGGTGTTCGAGTGTTTCCGGGAGTTAATTAATTAAGTGGTTGTAAGGTAAACAACATTAACAAAATAAAGCCCATCGATCTAGATTCTCTTTTTTGGTTCATATAAAATCGAAACTCGCATTTGCAAAAAAATCAATACCAGAAAAACTAAACAGAACAAATGACAAGTAACGTTGTGCCTTTATTATGAAAAGCCGTTATAATTGTAAATAGCTACAATACACAGTGTAGTGAGTCATGATCTATTTGTGTCGCTGGCGGCTACGTAACTAACAATAATAGGACGTTTGTGTTGACCATTGTGTTCCTGGAATCTTAGGAATTCTTTTAAGGTTTCAAGGGAGGGGAGGGGGTGCTAGGTAACAATAGCTTGGAGTGTGTATATGGTATATGGATAAGAGGGGGTCCCCCTCTGCCACATATCGTTCTGGGTATATAAATTTGAATAACATCTGGTACACTGACTTGCTTAACATGTTTTGTACATTTTAACTTCAAATTCTCCAGGCCAAAGAGACTGTTGTTATATCACGTGATTATGGGCAGGCCTTACGCAAGCAACCGCTAGCAACCGGAATAGTCTGGGCCCAATTCCATAAAAGCATTCTAACTTAGTATATTACTAGGTTTTAGCAAGATTCCAAATGCCTAGTTGGTTGCTTGCTAGCAATCAACTAAATCGCATTCCATAACACCATTCTATGAAACATTCTTACTAGTTGCTTGCTTGCAGCTTGCTAGAATGATGTAGGGTTTGTATAATCGCCAAAGTACATGGTCAGTTTGAGTTAACAATACACTCTAAAAACTGAAGTGTTAAAACCTAGCACTATCCAAGTGCTACATAAATTCAGCACTTTAAGTTTTAAGATAGTGCTATAATAACACTTGGAGGCGTTCATTTCCAACACCATAATTGGTGCTATTCTAGCACTTCAAAGTGCTTTAATACACAAACATCTAAAACATCTAAAACATCTAAAACATCTAAAACATAGGATATTTGTTTGGTTTTACCTCGATAAACGTATTGTTTTGTCTAAACTTTTGACATGGTTGTTGCTTCGAGGGATCAAGTAAAAAATAAAGGCTAATTTGAAGAGACATCCTTTTGAATTTGTCATTTCTCTGTTCAATAAAGTAAGTCTGCACAAGGACCTAACTATCTTAAATTTGTCCAAAAATTGGTCCTTGTGTCAACTAACTTCATGAAAAATCACTGCCCCCAACCACCCCGCCCTGCCCCCACTGCCCCGCCCATTTAAAAGTAACGCCTAGGAAGGACTTATATTAGCACTTCATTGGTGCTGTATCGATTAGGAAATTTACCTACAGCAACTGACCAATCAGAAGGGAGGAAATGTGTGTTCACAATAGTCGATGTTAAATTGTGGTATTTAGTCCAACAATTCACTTTTTTGACCATGATATGTAATTATTCAAACGATTCCTCGATTGAATTTTGATTTTTGGGCAAATAGTGAGAAAAAAATCGCATTACATTTTATTCGTATTCAAATGTTGACATTATTCATAAAAATTTGCTGTGACTTTTTCGTGGACAACAAAGCGAACTATAAAACTAACAACGGCAATAGCTAAGTTTGTAGTAAGTGTTCAGTAGGTAATATCTAATAGGAATAGGTTATTATTGTATGTATGTGTAATTGCAATGTGCAATAAGTTAATGTAGTATTACGTAATCTGTACACGCAGTGAATATGTACATGTACATAATTAGAGTGTTCAACAGTAGATTTTTGTATCTTGCCAATGTGCATTGAATGTTGTACGAATGTTATTTCACAACGTTTCTTTGTAACGTTCAAAGGACGTCAAGAGAACTCCACACATTTACGTTCCCGCAACGTTTTTTTCCAAACGTTCCGGAAACATTACCGTAACGTTGTAAGAACGTTCATGGAACGTTTTTTGGTTAGCTGGGATGCTGACACTTCATCAAATGCTGTATGGATTGCACCTTGGGGTGCTGGATGTACACCAAGATGGTGCTACAAAGGACTTAAATCAACACTATATTAGTGCTGTATTGGTAGCACTTTCACAGCACTTAGATAGTGCTGCAATGCTGACACTTCATCAAGTGCTGAAATGGCACTTGAGGTGCAGTCCCTCAGGAAGCACCTGGATAGTGCTAAATCTAACACTTAGGGATTTATTTATAACACTCCAGTTTTTAGAGTGTAGGGAAAGAGTTCAAATCAGGTCATGCTGTGGGTTGTATTGTCAATGCATTCCGATCCTCTGTACCCTATTTAGGGTATGTGCATTTGTATCATCGGCCTAACCACATGTTTCAGAAATAAGGTTATCCTTGACTCTGCGCATAAGAATGTCAATACAAATTCCCAAAGGATAAAAGATTGAAAGTGACTTAGAATGGTGCTAAGGATTTAGACATACCCCAAACCTAGTCTAATTTTAGCAAGCAACTAGGAACCTTGCTAAGCATATAATGGTTTTATGGAATAGATTTAGCAAGGAACTAGAGATAGAAAGGAAGTTAGCAACCAACTAGGCTTAGAATGCTTTTATGGAATTGGGCCCAGGTGTCTAACTAACCTAACTAACCCAACTAACCCAACTAACCCAACTAACCCAACTAACCCAACTAACCCAACTAACCCAACTAACCCAACTAACCCAACTAACCCAACTAACCCAACTAACCCAACTAACCCAACTAACCCAACTAACCCAACTAACCCAACTAACCCAACTAACCCAACTAACCCAACTAACCCAACTAACCCAACTAACCCAACTAACCCATACAACCCAACTAACCCGATAAACCCAACTAACCCAACTAACCCAACTAACCCAACTAACCCAACTAACCCACGCAACCCAACTAACCCACGCAACCCAACTAACCCATACAACCCACGCAGCTTTACCTTACATACGCACTGTGGACATTCCTTTGTCTTCGTGTAGTTAACAAACTTTGACTAAATACTCATTTTTCTCGCTTCCCCAAAACAAATTTACCCTCAAATTTGGATTATGGGCCTCTCAGCTGTCCCTTCTATCTTTTCTATATATAACCCTAACCCGTTTTTCCTCTAGCGCTCTTTTTCGGAAACTGAAAAACGGATTGTGGAGTGTGCAAGTCCACAAACCGTAACCTCTTCCCG
Source organism: Crossaster papposus (assembly GCA_037893245.1). NCBI lineage: Eukaryota > Metazoa > Echinodermata > Asteroidea > Velatida > Solasteridae > Crossaster > Crossaster papposus. The sequence continues at coordinate 1,885,362 of JBAIAA010000049.1, read as the reverse complement.
CATCGTGTGGACCTATATTGTTCGGAGGTCCACAGTGCGTATGCAAGACTAACTCAACTAACCCAACTAACCCAACTAACCTGTAGGTTCTGGGCACGGTGGACACAACTAATAGTCTCAAATTACTCATATACTGCCTTTAATTATGACTAGCGGGATGCCGCGCTTCGCGCGGCACCCGCTAGCTGGGTGGAGTCGTAACTTATAGATACACCTTGTTGACGTCCTAAAAACATAATGGAGTGTATGACAAACAAACCGAGAAAAATTTCGAGCTCACGAAAATATTTTTTTTGAGCGCACGAAATCATTTCGAGCTCACGAAATAAGTTATTTCGAGTGCACGAAATGATTTCGTGGGCACGAAATGAAATAATCAAATGATTTCGCCACGGTGATTTGTATTCGTCATATGTCCCTTTAGGGGCTCCGTAGGATACCATTGACTCTGAATAAAAACAATCTGCGTAATGCAGTCACGTTTCTAAATTGAATATTCATATACACGATCGCCATACAATTTCGCGACAATTTTGCACGATCAAAGTTAAAATTTAGGCAATAGCGATATGTTTCGGAGTGTTTTTAGAGAGATAATGTTGTAATATTTAAGTATTGACAATGTGAAAGGAAGAAATTTTCCCAGAAGGCAACACGAAAGAAATAAATCATTGTTTTTACGTTCCAAAACTGTGACTACAAAATGGTCGACGCGCAGGAATTCGGAGGCAAAGCCAAAGCCGAAGCCGAAACGTAGTCATGTTTCTGAATTGCATATTCATATCCACGATCGCCATACAATTTCGCGACATTTTTGCACGATCAAAGGTAACATTGAGGAAACTTAGCGAGTAGAGTACCAGCTAGAAATTATTTCGAGCGCACGAAATTATTTCGAGCTCACGAACAGATTTGTTGGGAGCGCACGAAGTCATTTCGTGTCCACGAAAACATTTCGAGCTCACGAAATAAGTTATTTTGAGTGCACGAAATAAAAAACTCAAATTATTTCGTAACGGTGATTTGTATTCGTCATATGTCCCTTTAGGGGCTCCGTAAACTTAGCGAGTAGAGTACCAGCTAGAAATTATGTCGAGCGCACAAAATTATTTCGAGCTCACGAACAGATTTTTTGGGAGCGCACGAAGTCATTTCGTGTCCACGAAAACATTTCGAGCTCACGAAATAAGTTATTTTGAGTGCACGAAATAAAAAACTCAAATTATTTCGTAACGGTGATTTGTATTCGTCATATGTCTCTTTAGGGGCTCCGTAGAATACCATGGACTCTGAATAAAAACAATATTTGTAAAAATACTTCCCGACTTCCGAACTAATAATACTCAATAGGCAGTCCATCTTCGCTTGCATGCTGCCTGCGTCTCGTGATTTTTAACAGGAATCGTACGGGAAACAATACGAACTACTTCGGGATTTCTGATTTACATCATCGTCAAAATCATGATTAAAAGAACCAACAGATGACCGGCCATCTGACAGTGCGCCCTCAACTGACGTAATGCAGTCACGTTTCTAAATTGAATATTCATATCCACGATCGCCATACAATTTCGCGACATTTTTGAACGATGAACGTTAACATTTGCGCAATAGCGATATGTTTCGGAGTGTTTTTACAGAGATAATGTTGTAATATTTAAGTATTGACAGTGTGCAAGAGAGAAATTTGTCCAAAAGGCAACACGAAAGGAATTAATCATTGTTTTTAAGTTCCCAAACTGTGACTGAAAGTGGTCGGCGCGCACGGAATTCGAAGCCGAAAACGAAGCTGGCGCTCAAACTCCGCAATAACCAAGCTTGGTATGCGCCGCCCGCGATTTTTTTTCCCGTACCACTAACGCGTCAATTTGCCCGTTTCATTCGAATTGGGCGACTTGAATGGAGACCAAAGCGTGCGCTTCAATACGAATCGATTTTGATACACGCGGAACGTATGAAGACCAACGACGTTGACAGCCATAATTCACCAAAATTAATGGATACAGTCCCTAGTTAATTGTATACAGTCCCTAGTTTTTCGTATACACGACTTTTATACCTTTTTCTATTAACCAAAATTACTGGTTAATAATCTCATCTAGATAGGGTCTTATAGAAAAAGTTATAAAAGTCTCTATTCAAGTCGCCCCATTCCAATGAAACGGGCAAATTGACGCGTTAGTGGTACGGAAAGAAAAAGCGCGCGCCGCCCAATCACGAACAACAAACTCGGCAACAACTCGGCCACCGAGCGAGCAAGGCGGATACAATTAATTTGCGAAGGCTTCGCGTAACGCAGTAGCTGCCGTAGTCTTGGTCAAGACCAAGCTAGCCTGTTCATTTGTTCCGCGGCGCGCCGTCCGCGATCCGTATTATCTGGGCTTATTGAGGGCGCCCTTAATTATCGCCAGATTCCTGGATCTTTTCCTCTAACTTGGTCTTGGCGCATCGATCACGTGAACCCGGAAAATTCCGAGGACATTCCAAGCATAGCTCAAATAGCTACTCGCCCCCGCATGCGCACTAAGTCGTTTTTGTTTAATGTAGTGCAGGGGGGGGGGGGCGGAGGGGGGGCCCAAGAAAGTGCGCCACCAACGTTGAAATGTATCTCATTCGTTCTTCCACGCTCATGAGCCACACATCTCACACAGTAAATACGTATAGATCGCTACCGCGAATCGCACCATTGAAACACGTACAGATTTGCCCCGTGTATCGCTCTCCGCATTTAGTGATTCATACAACGTACGCAAAGCCAGGTACGCAGGCACGATCTACACGGATTTTGTTTGGGGCGATGTCATTTTCTGCCGTTTTCGTTCGAAAACAACACGATAAAACGCAAGGGGGTCACAGGCAGATTTTTTTAAAAATTCAGTATATCACTGATACATCCTTTTTTAACGTATCCATGGACAAAAATGAGTGGGGTCAAAGCACGATTTTTCACAATTTATCGATTATTATTGCCCTTTTTAGGGGAGGTATTTGTCAACGTCGTTTGAGTATTTGTGCACAATCTCCACGCGCATCAACGGTACGTCAACGCTTAATTTTTTCGACTGCTTTTTTCATTTTCAATACAATTTTTGTCATTGGATGATAAAAATTAAGGTAAATAACAACCTTTTACAACTACAAAAGACAAGATGCTAAGATTGGATGCCAAAAACTCTTTATTTTTCGCGTGAGAAAATTGTTCCCCCCTATTTTGAGAATGGACGGTACGTCAGCGTTGCGCAATCACAGTCTCGAAGGGCCCCCCCTCCGCCCCCCCCTGATGTAGTGTTCGATTATTATAGTCTGGTTCCCAGACCAAATATTTCTGACTATTTGTGATTTTTCATTTATTATTTAGCCGTTAATGTCACGTGACCAAAAACTGGAGGAATTGCTTAACGTTCGCGATGTTCGAGTGTTTCTAGGTATTTATAAAATAAAACTCACATTAGCAAAGGTCAACACCAGACGAAATGCCTAAGACTATCACGGTCATTGTAGTCATTGTGCTATTTTTGGGTAAGAGCCGTTAGAATTTGAATTGTTGCGTCGTCATAGCTACGCTGCTTGTATCGCGTCATTATCTATTTTTTTGTCGCCGGCGGCTACCTGACCGGACGTGTAAGAAACCACATTTGGCTATACGTCTAAATTGTAGTGTAGGTCAGGTAGCCGCCGGCGACAAAAAATAGATAATGACGCGATACAAGCAGCGTAGCTATGACGACGCAACAATTCAAATTCTAACGGCTCTTACCCAAAAATAGCACAATGACTACAATGACCGTGATAGTCTTAGGCATTTCGTCTGGTGTTGACCTTTGCTAATGTGAGTTTTATTTTATAAATACCTAGAAACACTCGAACATCGCGAACGTTAAGCAATTCCTCCAGTTTTTTGTCACGCGACATTAACGGCTAAATAATAAATGAAAAATCACAAATAGTCAGAAATATTTGGTCTGGGAACCAGACTATAATAATCGAACACTACATTAAACAAAAACGACTTAGTGCGCATGCGGGGGCGAGTAGCTATTTGAGCTATGCTTGGAATGTCCTCGGAATTTTCCGGGTTCACGTGATCGATGCGCCAAGACCAAGTTAGAGGAAAAGATCCAGGAATCTGGCGATAATTAAGGGCGCCCTCAATAAGCCCAGATAATACGGACGGCGCGCCGCGGAACAAATGAACAGGCTAGCTTGGTCTTGACCAAGACTAGCCACGAGCGAGCAAGGCCGGAAATGCGTTGGTGTGCTTCCCGGTACTATCGGACTGAACTTGCCTCGGATCGAGTTTCGTTAAAAATAATCCCGCGCGTCGGCTCGGTGATGTTAAAATAATCCCGGCGCGAACTGGTTAATACTAGCAGTTTCTTTAGCCTGCCCATTTGACTTATTAGAGAGTTCCCATCAATTTTGTCTCCACATAACAGCTTTGGGGTGTTTTGGTATAAAAGACCCAGTGGTACATTTGTTTGTTGGCATGATTATTGTGACTGGGTGAGAACCTCCGCTCATCAAACCGTTGTTTAACTCCGGTTTCTCTAGCATGAAACGACTTAGAATGTTTCTATTACTCCTGGATGGGATGCTAGTCCATCATATGTTACTCCCTAGCGAATGCAGGTACCCATTAATACTGTCGCGTCGATGTCATTCCGCCGTTGCGCCAAAGACGCGCGGAAGATGAGCCAAAAATGACCCAGAGTCGTGCCAAACCAACTTAAAATCAAGTTGCTCTATCGACTCCAGCTATCCGGCGAACCTAATTGTTTCAGATGTCGGACTTTTGACAGACTTTACATTCATTTGGTTCGGCGTGACTTTGGAACACCTGTCTCAACTTGGTTTTACTTCATAAAGGGAAAACAAATGTGACCTGTCACCACAAAATGAGAGTAAAGTCGCACAATGTGATTCGGAGATATGGACATCCAAAGTCAAAATATGAAGGGGGTGGTCAATTTTGAGATTTTGCGTAATTTTGAAAGCCCAAGTCCTCCTCTACATATTCTCATTTTTGGGTCAGATCAGATGATCGAAAACCTCTTAAATTACGCGATTTTGCATAGTGTTTGCGTAGTTAGTGTTTGGATTAAAGTCCATTAGTGGTATAATTAACACGGTAATTAAATTTACAAATCAGGTCCTCGTAAGTATCCCACGTTTTCGAAATTTTGATATTTTGTTGTTTATACAATAGTTGGTATGTGTGGAAAATTTCAAGAAGAAATAATGATAAGAACTTAGCCGTTGCTATGCTCAACCGAACCTTACTTGTCCTGTTTTGTAATCTTTTGCGTGTTTTGTTAAAGATGTTTAAAGTAAGTTTTCTCACAAACACGTTTTGTGAAACCCATGACTTTCTGTAGTACTGTAAAAAGTATTTATTGGAAAACCCCCAAGTGTTATGTATCATTAGAAAGCCCTCTTTCTCAAGAATGTGAAAATACCAATATCTCAATTTTTAATATTTCCAACTTTACTTCTCATTTTGTGGTGACAGGTCACAAATGTCAACTGACAACAAAAAGTCAAACTGCTTTTGAGATGTAGATGTAGGCCACCATCTCTGACCTTATCTGTCTTGGGAACTTTCTTGAGCCAGGTCCTCTCCGCGTCGCCGATGTAGACCACGGACGGCTGCAGGTTACGGCCGACTTTCAAGACCAGGTGGATCAGCATCTGCAAGCCACTCTTGCCCGGGTACTTGCCCGCGATGTTAGTGGCCGTCAGGTCAAACAGGTTGGCCCCAGTCTCCGTGCAGATGGCGTTGACCAGGCTGCGTTTACCGGTGCCCCGGGGACCGGCTAACAGCATGGATTTAATCGGTGGGGCCTTCTCGTGCACGGACTGCGAGCCTAAGTAAAACAAAATTAAGAATTTGGATTTTTAGAATGACATTTTTTTTGTGACCAAACCACAAAATTTAAGCAATGTCTAAAACCGAAATGGAAAATGTCAGATTTCAATTCCCCGTATTAACCAGTTCGCGCCGGGATTATTGTAACATTCACCGAGCCAAGGCGCGGGGTTATTTTTAATTACGAATAGTGTATCCTACCTTTAGGTTTTAGAGAGTTTTGTTATTCGTTTTAATACTTTAGATTACCTCAAAATCACCATTTTTGTATTTTTCACTTTACGCCCATGACCATATCTTACAAAATGAGTATTAAAGAAATTGTTTTGCTTTTCTGACACTCGGGCATTATGTGTGTAAAAAAGATATTCATTGTGCAAGGTTAGTTTAATAGCCAAATCACACAATCACACAAAAGGCAATTTTTAGACCCAACATGGAAGAAACAAACTGTACTGGAAGCTATTTAAAGGAACCTTTAAAAGAATTAAAGTACGTTTGTTGAGACTGTTTAATAACCAGTTCACGCTGGAGGACGTATATACACGCAAAGTTTTCCCCAGATTTAAAACGAATGATGCATAAACACGTCACGAGCAAGGCCGAAATGTCTGTCAGTAGCGAGCAAGGCCGGAAATGCGTGGGTGTGCTTCCCGGTACCATCGGCCTGAACCCGCCTCGAATCGAGTTTCGTTGCTTGAATTATCATGAATGAGTGGATTTGTATCTTATAGTGAATATTGTTTAACTGACCTGTCCGAAGTTTTACAATCACTAATGCTGAGAAAAGCTAGAAAAATGGCGTTCGCTTTCAACCGATGCCAGGCAGTTGTTCTAATGTTGTTTTGTTTTTTTCCTGATCGTCGTCTGTCGATCGTGAATTGTTTTAAACAAATTAAATTTTTCGGAATAATTACAGGATATCTAGCGCAATAATTTTGCTGGATGCCTAGAATCATTATTCACTTTTAAATAAGCAAGATATTTCTTAATAATTTGGTAGTAAACATTTTTGATATCTGCAAATGGTGTATCCTACCTTCAAATGCACTGCTCTGCTTTAAGGTTCAGGAAATAATTGCTCAATTTTGGATTTAATAGTTGAACATGTGTATCACAAACAGCGCCCCCTAATGTCTTCCATATCCGGGGGATTTGCACTGTACCAGCGATGCGGACTAGTGACGGAGTTGTGATTGACTCGTGGGAAATTTCGATATAAAACCTGACTGAACACTGAATGATTCATACCAAGTGGAAGAACGCCGTACATCGCCACCAGTTGACGGACATCTGACAGCGAGGGCATGGGTTCTATGTTGTTCTGTCGCAGTGTCGTGCCCAGGTAGCTGTATTCACCCAGATAGTCCCTCAAACCAAACCTCGGAGTGCGGACAATGATGCCTTCTTGCACAAGCTCTTCATACAGAGACTCTATAGTCCTGTCAAGAAATCAGAGAAACAGTTTACTAAAATAGTGTCGAAAAGCTTACTTGTTGTAAAGATATCAATGATTCTAAACTTCCTGTGAAATTATTCCTTCTAGCATGCTGTCAGTTTAAAGACAATAACAAAATGATGTCGTTTCCAAAGATACGTCTCATTAGAGACGTACTTTTGGAAATTTCTGCAAATATTGCGCGCAAGTGTTTGAATGTTTGGTTTGGTCTGTTTAATGCGTGACACATACGTAGCTGCAATTAGCTTAATGAGAACTCGCCCTGAACGCAGATTGTGGTCGCAATCACCGATTTGTTTTACTCGAGTTGAGTCGAGTTGAGTCAATCGGTCAAGAAAGAGCGCTCGATTGGTCGTAGAGGTCGTGGGTGATCACCAGAGCAAAATCAGTTGCAGCAACGTCGATGGTCATGTTCAAAACTTCTGACCTGCGATTCCAAACGTAAGAGGACGCAGACAGGTCTTACATGGTCGTACCACCAGTCGTGGATGATCGCTGTTCACGCAGTTGCACAATTGGTGGTGCAACTGGTCGTGCCACCTAACGATTGGTCGTGCCACCTGTTGTACAACCTCACAATCAATCGTGCCAACAGTCGCTGATCGCTACCACTAGTCGCACGATTACCTACGATTGATCTTGCCATCGATATTCTCCAATTAGTGGTGATCGCACGACCACACGTGCCACCCGTCTTAAAGAGCAATCTCAGTATGCAACCGCTAATGAAGATCGTAGCAAACATTACTGATTGTTCGTACCTCGGCCAAATCGTCACCTATCGCACGATCCAGAAATTGTACAGTCCGGTGTGACTGAGGTTTTACAACTCTGCATAATGCACACACAGGTTCCATACCTGTCTGGCGTCAGGTCCTTCTCTTTCTTCCCCTTTTTGCCTTTTTTCCCGCTTTTTTTGCCACTCTTCTTTTTCTTCTTTTTTTTGCCGCTTTTCTTGCCACTCTTTTTCCCTTTCTTGCCCTTCTTTCCTTTCCCCTTGTCACGGTCGACAGCCTGTTTACCAAGAAAAACAAAACAAAGTAAAACTATATTATTTATGGCTTTCCTCACTGAATGCTATTTTGTTTGGTCCTTCACTGTCAACCACTGTCAACCATTGTCCTCAGGAGTGTCTGTTTCTTCCAGACTGTAAAGTGATTGTGATAAACTGTCTTGCCCATGGGCAAAAATCTAACACCAGCACAAATTCACTATTATGCCTAATCAACAGGGTCATTAGCAAACTTTAAACTACCTATGGTGTGGACCAAAACAATAACTGCATTATATAATGTGTGCTCTAAGCAGGATAAAAATTATTATTGAATGCTCCGCGCTGTGTAGTTCGGATGTTGAATTGCATGAAGCCGGAACGTAGACGGGAAAAACGTTTAGAAAACGGCCACATAGTACAGGCCAGCTTTTTATCGCCGTTGTACACACCATGCAGCGCGCGCTGCTGAGTGCTAAATCTATTATGTACATGTATGTACGTTAACCGCAGGCTGTGTGTCGTAAAATCGCGTGCGCATGTAATTGTGACAACAATTTATATCAAATTATACTTACCGCGCGCTCTGGATCTCCGGTCTGCATGCCGGCGCGGCGGCTTAGGAGTGGCGCTAGGATCAGAGAGAGCAGCCGCTCGTAGTCGTGCGGCAAATATTACGGGGGCAATTTTGGACCATTTCTATTTTTAAGTCGCCTCCGAAATCGGCTCTTTTAGGCGTTTCCGGGACGAATTCGCCCGCCGCCCCCGTGTATTTTTTTCGCTGGCTCTAAGCCTCCACCCCCACACCTCTAGGGTATAAAGAAGTAATCACAATAAACTGTCTTACCTATGGACATAAACTCTCACACCAGACCTAAACATAAACTGCATTATCCTATGTGCTCTAAGCTTCTACCAACCTTTATTCATTTTGTATTTATACTGGGTAGCCGATTCAGTGGAATTCACTGTTCTCCCATGGGGGCCCAGTGAGGGAAGACAATGTGACGATATTACAGTTTTAGAGGTTTTAGGAGGAAAACCCCAGAAGAATATCCTGGGGAAAACCCACAGAATCAAGCAGGGACTGAAAACCAAATCCACATATTGGCCCAGACGGGGTTCAAACCCGGGTCATAGCGGTGAAAGGTGAGGAAAAAATCGCTACGCCAATCTGACTCCCCAACTCTAAGGTTTTAAATAGGCAATCACGCTAAAATGTCTATATACCCACCAGCTTGAGGTTCTTAAGCTCCTGTCTCATCAGCTCGTCCACCTGGATTCTGATCTCCGCCTCAACCTCAATTCTCTTCTCCTCTTTGATCAGCTCCGAGTCGTGTTTCTGGCTGAAATTATGCTCCTCGTTCCGTTCCTGCCAGACAGCTGAGAAAAACAAGTTTCAAAGTGAACAAAGAAATCGGCAAGGCGGGACTTGAACAGAACGTAATGAAGCCATGCTTTGATAAAAGGCTCCGCAACACCATGTATGTGTACGTGTGCATACTGCGCCATAACCACGCACCCACACACACCCAACCACGCAGCTTTACCTTACATACGTACTGTGGACATTCCTTTGTCTTCGTGTAGTTAAAAAACGTTGACTAAATACTCATTTTTCTCGCTTCCCCAAAACAAATTTACCCTCAAATTTTGATTCTGGGCCTCTCAGCTGTCCCTTCTATCTTTTCTATATATATAACCCTAACCCATTTTTCCTCTAGCGCTCTTTTTCGGAAACTGAAAAACGGATTGTGGACCTGGGCAAGTCCACAAACCGTAACCTCTTCCCGCATCGTGTGGACCTATATTGTTCGGAGGTCCACAGTTGTTTATGGTGTAAATCAAGGATTTCTTCTGTTTCTTTCAACCATTTCCTTTGTTCGTACCCTAACTTTTTCCGACGGCTCTTATTGGTTTTGTACACACGAATCTCAATCGAGGACGTCCTCAATTACACACCTAACCCCAGAGTTGTATGTGAGTCCCTGCAAGTCCTTCACAAGTCCTTCAGTTTAAAGTCAAGTCACTAGCTATTCAGATGAACTGTTAACAAAAGCATTCCTTTGTCATTGTTCAACTAGTTTACTTGCGACTGGCTTTATAAAAGGACTTGTGACTGGACTCTTGACTGGACTTGAGGAACTCAAATACAACTCTGCCTAACCCCGATTCACCGACGTGGCGTCAGGGATGCGTCTTCCATTTACACCATAAACAAGCCCAGCTTTACCTTTCATTTGTACTGTAGACATTCCTTTGTCTTCATTTAATTAAGAAAACATTGGCTAAATACACATTTTTCTCGCTTGTAGGAAATGTTTCAAAACCCAAATTTGGATTCTGGGCCTATTATGTGTTCCCCTTCATTTTTTCTGCATATAACCCTGACCCATTTTAACCTTAGGCTCTTTTTCCAGAAAGGGTAAAACTGACTGTGGACACGTGCAAGTCCACAATCAGTAACCTCTTCCCACATCCTGTGGACGTCAATTGTTCGTAGGTCCACAGTACGTATGAAATGTCCGTACATGTGTGGTGCGAAATACGGTACCCTCTGAAGACGTGAACACAATGGGGACAATGGGAGTGAAAAGGTCTCCAAAGGGTAATTTCTATAGATGAATAGGTCTCCACTGGGAATTTCACGAATTCGATTTTTAAATTATACTTAAATTACTCAAAAAATAGTGTTAGGATGTGGGTTAGGGTTAGTGTTTGGGTTAGGGTATAATATAGGGTACAATTGGGCCGAAAATAATTGTGGTTAAAATTGGAGCATTTTGAAAAACGTACTCGACTTTCTAACCATTTTATACACGAGAACAAAGCCATGTCTCCACAGTGATACAAAAATGTGAATGTGTGTATTTGCCAATGTAGGCCTACGTAAGCACGCTGGAATGGCAGAATGGCATATCACAGTGACATATATTCCACTCCATGTAATTTTAGCAACCTCATTTTAATAAACAAAATGTTTGACGAGTCCGAAAGACGGACGAAGGAAGGAGGAGTTGGCACTCATGTAATTCAATTGTTGGGACCACAGAACCGATACCTACTTTCATATGTTTTAGTCGACTCGGACACAGTTCCAAGGAAGTTAGATGGCTGAAGTTTGAAGCCTTCCTCTTCTTCCTACAGGAAAATATAAATTAAACTAATTTTTCAAAAAAAATTCCCCGTTTTGGCTTTACTTTTTTGCCAATACGGTTGCATGTTTTGAATAATCCTAATAACCCGCTAGGCCCTTTTGGCTATAGGAACCATCCTTAACCAGTTCGCGGCGGGATTATTTTAACATCACCGAGCCGAGGCGCGGGATTATTTTTAACGAAACTCGATCCGGGGCGGGTTCAGGCCGATGGTATCGGGAAGCACACCCATGCATTTCCGGCCTTGCTCGCTGCTGACAGACATTTCCAGCCTTGCTCGTTACGTGTTTGTGCGTCATCCGTTTTGAATCTGGGATAAACTTTGCGTGTATATACGTCCTCCTGCGCGAACTGGTTAAGGAGGATTAGATGTAATTTTTCATATTATGTTGCTTTTAAGCAACTTTTTCCCCAAAGACCATTCATTTGTATGCATTCCATACTATATGAACGTTACACCGTTTATAGAGGCGTTTCCGAGTCATGCACCAAACCAAATTAAAATCAAGTCACTCCTGAATCACTCTAATGACTCCATGAGGCGATCTTTCACCATCTACCACAACTAGTAGCTCCTTATGGTTTTTAGACGTCGGACTATTGACTGAGTTAATTCACTCATTTCGTTTGGCACAACTCTAGAATGCCTGTCTGAACCGGGCGTTAATATTCTCAAAAGATCTAGGCTAAAGTGTATAACAATATTCAATCTTTCTGTGAGTATCACATACTAACTGAAGTTAACAAATTAACAAATTATTATTACAATTTTCTTTTCAAAAATGCTATACAAAAAAATATTAATACATTTGCATAAAATTTGAAGAAATGACAATGCCCACCTCATCATCGCCTCCTTTGCCCTTCTTTCCTTTCTTGCCCTTCTTGTCTTTCTTCTTTTCCTTTTTTTCCTTCTTCTCTTTCTTTCCTTTCTTCCCTTTGCCTTTATCGTCTTCCTTTTCCCGCAATTCTGCTTCAACCTGCGAAGAAAAAAACCCACGAAAACAATTTTTGGGTCTTTGCCCTCTACCAACATATTTCTAGACACTAAATAACCCAATAAATAATTGATGTTGTTTGAATAATGACAACACTAAGGCATAAAAAAAAAATGTTATGTTGGCGTAACCCGACCGACCCTAAAAATACGGCCGACCCTGGATATTGTTTTTTTCAAGGGACGAAATTTAATGATTAAAATCTATATAAATCTAGTTATAAATTGAAACCATTTCTGACCGTTTCTCATTGTTGTGTGTGCGGATTGTGTATATATTGAACCTGGACACGCTATCGTGTATCACTACCGGCTTAAACAATTAGAAAACATATCATTTTCATTGCTGGAAGGGAAAAAAAAAAAAAAAAAAAAAAAAAAATCCTTACCTACCTACCCTATTTTTGGGGGCCCGTTACGCCAACATAACATTTTTTTATTTTATGCCTGAGTATATATACAGTGTTTATGAAATATGTTGGTGAAGCGCCAAAAACTGTATTGAATTTACATCGCTCTAATGCAAATTCCATCTTATGAAACATTTGGTTGCGTTTCTCGCTGATAATCAGATTCAAACCAGCCAGCCGACCCCGGCAAGCTCGGTGGTAAAGTGGTGTCTGCACTAGAAAGCAGGAGGTCGTGGGTTAAAGTCTCACCCAGTTTATACACTTTTGGATATGACAGAATAGGGTTTTTCAAATAGAAAGATGTTAAAATCTCTAACTTTACTTTTCACTAACAATTTGTTGTTTTTACTTGCGACTCAGAAAGCCAGTGCTGCAAGGTCACATATTACAGTATCAAGCACACGATATTATAAACAATATCTGTAATCTGAATGACCGCAAGCTTGGCACAAATGGTCAAAAAAGACTTGTTGCGGGAAAAAGCCCTATGATATTTTCTATGAACAGACACAGGACTTTAGTTTATTTTTCTTGGCCTTTATTGAGATTTTTCTCTTGTCGTTCCACTCACCTCAGCAGGATCTTTCTCTTTAAAGATGGCCGACGAGCCTCCTTCGTCCTCGGCTGGATAATCTGGAAATTTACCCGTGGCATCTCTGTCAAGAAAAAAACCAAAAAAACAAAATGAGTCTGATACTTATTTATGAGCCAGACACATCCTTCATTGGTTGATGTCCCATACGCCAGTTACAAAGTATAGAAGCGCAATTTCAGGTGTGGGATTTGACATTGTTAACAACCGAGGGATGCATAGCACCAGGGGCAAAGCCAATGGTGCATCCTTATTTTCAAATTTTTTGACACATTTTTTAAGTTGGCGTGTCCGTGCTTTTTCAAGATTTTTATTTTCTTTTCCAAATGAATTTTGAAAGAATATATTTGCTTGTTTGCATTGGCAGGCCTTTCTACAGTTTAAAAAAGTGTTTTTTGTCATTGCTCAAATTGCGCGCTACGTTTCGAGCAAAAAGTCATATTCATATAAAAAATATGCTAATATATAATGTAGGCAACAGGTACATTTATGCATAGCAAGTCGCACAGATTGAACACACAGTATAATACTTTCACCGTGTGGACATCCTTTGTATTCGTGTAGATAAGATCCATCGATCAAATTTCACCAAATACTAATATTTCACACACCATAAAGTTGTTTTCAATCCACATTTGTGACTGTTAAAGTCTAGGATAATCCTCTTCAATTTTTCTATAAGTAACCGCAGGACGCTCTTAATTAAAAATTTGAAATTAATTTATTAATAACTCTTGATGAGTCTTGGCTGGTCGGCAAAATTTCACAGGAGTTTTTAAATGTTCAAAACTGTCGTGGCGGTGATTTTTTTTCTCAAACCGTTGGGTAGACGCAGTGCAAACGTAACTCAATCGAGCACAGTTGTAGCACCATCTTGTAGGCAATTGTGGTCTTCCGCGGCCTTCTGTACCCAATTGTCGTATATTTTGTATCATGAATCATTATATGAATATTTACGATGTGCTTGGTACATTGTGGGTCCATCGTCTGTAATCGGCAGTAATCGTAGTAGAGGATAGTCCCGACTAGTCCTGATGCTATCATACTAAAACCATAGTACACTACAAAAAGTATAATAGCGCGTAGCAGGTCGTGATGAATCGGCTTCAAAATCGTTTAGACATCGTCGATATACGTACAAAGGTCATCGATATTCGTAGTGTCAGAATAGAAGCACCGTGAGTATTCGTAGAAGGGTGCATCAATCAGGGCCCCTTTTCTCTCGATTCACCCCAATTAAAACTGTACTAGGGCTGTGGTCGCAAAAATCTTGACAGTGTGACCTAGGCTTAACCAATTCGCGCAAAAATTAAAACAAATGACGCATAAACACGCCATGAGCAAGGCCGAAAATGTCTGTCAGCAGCGAGCAAGGCCGAAAATGTCTGTCAGCAGCGAGCAAGGCTGAAAATGCATGGGTGTGCTTCCCGGTACAATCGGCCTGAACCCGCCTCGGATCGAGTTTCGTTTAAAATAATTCCGCGCCTCGGCTCGGTGAATGTTACAATAATCCCGGCGCGAACTGGTTAAGGGGACATCTATGAAGTTAACACTGATTTTTAACTTGGCCATTCTAGAACAATAAATTACATGTATAACAAGATGTAAAGATACAACAGTTGTATTTTTACCTGCACTCCAGAAACCACTGTTGAATTTGGTCCTGCATGTTCTCTTTCATGTCTGGTCCCTCGACTTCCCTCAGTTTGTCCTTGGTGGTGACCAGTGCATGTTGGAACTCCCGCTCGTGCTCGGTCTGGGTCACCCGGCGGTTTGTTGAAGTGCGCTCAGCCAGAGAGGTTGGGGCTAACTTGGGGTTGATGGGGGGTGGCGGGTTCTGAGAAATTTGGTGAGAAATATCTTTTGTTAAGGTAGCTAGACACTTGGGGGGAAGGTTTTACTGAGACGATGGTAAAATAAAAAATGGTCAATATGTTACCGCTGTTCGCACTTGGACTTTCGACACAAGAAAATTTTACTGAGACCGCGGGAGAAGTATCCGAGCTGTCATTATAATGACTCATGGAGGCGAATGTGATCACAATGCGATGTACATGCATCAGCGCGCGCACATAAACAATGCAAAGAGCACATGCGCGGTGTTTTGTGTAGCATGAAATCGCAGTAGGGGGCCGGATGTACGTTTTCCTGGGACGCTTTTATCGACTCGCACTGTTCGCACTGGACTTATCGTCTAGGGAAAAGTTACCTGGGAAGTTTTCCCGGGCAGCAGTTGGCAGCAGTAGACTTGGGAAAAGTAACCGAGAGGAAAACGTCCTAGGCTGTCCGCACTGGACTTATGGGAAAGGTACACATGGGAAATGGGAAAAGTACCCATCGTCTCGGTAAGTTTTATCAAAAAAAGTCCAGTGCGAACAGGGCTTTAGAGAGACACTGAAATGTCTTCCTAAGTGTCACTGTCTCCCCAATAATATTAATTAAAAACTTAAGCTAATTTGTCTCCCCAAGTGCTCATTTAGTAAAATAATACATTTGAATAGCCCCCCGAGTTGAATTTCAGCTGGGTGACTTGTGGTTGACCCGTGACGAAAATTTCTTGTTTTTCGTTACAAGTTTGCATTCTAGAACAATGAATACATGTACCAATTTTAAAATTAAACAGAAATCTGGTCAAATAACAAGTCAAATCGCAAAGTGAGAAAAAACATAACATCATAATCTTTAAAAGGAATCAAGTGTTTAATTATACTTTTGTCAATTCTGGCCAGCTGGAATTGAATTGTTTTTGTTTAGTTAAATCTGTTTATTTTGTGAATTGTTTGTTGTATGTTGCTATTGGCTGAATAAATAATAATAATAATAATAATTGCTTGTTGAAAACTCACCATCCCAATGAACATCATTTCTTCTTGGCGTTCCCGGCGCACTTGTTTGCGTATGGCAAAACCTTTCCAAACCTGTGTGAATACAAAAAGTATCTGCTCTTTCTATATCTGTTTTCTAACACTAGGAAAGGGCATGATGTGATTTTGCATTCAAAGCAGTAAGGTACTTAGCAGGATGTGATTTCAACAAAAGATTTCCAAAATAACATCCAAATGCTCTAAATTTACATCCTCAGTCCGAATTCACATCCTAGAAGTCGGTAAAGAATCCAAATTCACATCCATATTCATCAAAAACAGATTAGAGTTTCTTTCGCACACCTCCTTTTATATATTCGATGAGTTTCTATCAGGGATGTAGTAAAGTCCATCACAAGTCCCTGTAAGTCCCTGCAAGTCCATCACAAGTCCTTTAGTTCCAATTTAAATCACAAGCTATTCAAATGAGCTTTGACGAAAGCATTCCTTTGTCATTGTTCAACTAGTTACTTATGACTGGCTTTATGAAAGGACTTGTGACTGGACTTGTGAAAGGACTTGTGCAAGGACTTGCAAGAACTCTGGTTTCTATTAAAGGTAGGATACACCATTGGTAATTGCTTGAATATTTGTAAATATCGTTTAACTGACCAGCAGCCGATTTCACGAAACTTTACTTTATGGCGTAAGTGGACTTACGCCATAACTTATTGCACAAGTTGCGCAATAACTTTAGGACGGATTTCACGAAAGTTACGCATTATCGGGATATGTCGTAACTCACCGAGTTACGCCATAAGATGTGGCGTAACTTACGCCATGACTTTAGGTGGCGTAAGTCTTGGCTATGTGTCGTAAACATGGCGTTCAACGTGAACAGCGAAGAGCGCTTCGCCGTGAAAGATTGTTCCGTGACCGAATAAAGCCCCTATATATCATCTCGAAGACGACGAAATCAGAGGACGGTATCGCTCTTCTCGGAAGGTTTTTTTATAAATCGTTAAAGATTTACGACATGTTTTGGAGTGTCCTACAAGGATAGTTTCTCATTTTCCGTTAACGTTAGTAAATGTCACGTGCAAATCCTATCTTTGTTCAAGTTGCTGCTTCAATTTCCCATTATAGGTCAAGACAAGGCGCGATCGTACTATGGGTTTTTCATTGAGAAAAAAACGGCTTTAAAATCGGTATTCACGCTACAATTAATTATAACACAGCCCCGAAAAAATGGCGGCCTCCAACAAAAATCCGTATAATTGTAACGTCTGTTTTATGTATATTTGTGCAACAACTGCAAACAGTCGTTGTTAGAACTTGAGGTCACCCTCGTCCTACAAATATAAAAGTTTTTAGTGAAAATAGGATGTTGCGTAGCTAAGTCGAGTTTCGTGAAATCGATTTTAACTTATGACGCAGCTACGCATTAAAGTTATGGCGCAAGTCTTGCGCCACATCCAGTTAAGGCGTAAGTTACGCACAGTTTCGTGAAATCGGCTGCTGTTCAAAGTTTTACAATCATGGTTGCCAAGGAAAGCAAGAAAAAACGGCGTTCGTTTTCAACCGGCGTCGGGCAGTGGTTCTTATGTTGTTCTTAGTTTTTTTCGCGATCGCCATCCGGCGATCGTTAATTTTTGTTAATAAAATTTGTTGGAACAATTATAGGATCTCTAGCGCAATCATTTTGCTGGATGCCTACAATCATTATTTACTTTCAAATAAGTTAGATATTTCTTAATAATTCGGTAGTAAAAATTGTCGATATCTGCAAATGGTGTATCCTACCTTTAAAGTCTGCAAGCTAACGCAACAGTCTGCAAGCTAACACAACAGTCTGCAAGCTAATGCAACAGTCTGCAAGCTAACGCAACAGTTTGCAAGCTAACGCAACAGTTTGCAAGCTAATGCAACAGTTTGCAAGCTAACGCAACAGTTTGCAAGCTAATGCAACAGTCTGCAAGCTAACGCAACAGTCTGCAAGCTAACGCAACAGTTTGCAAGCTAACGCAACAGTCTGCAAGCTAACGCAACAGTCTGCAAGCTAACGCAACAGTCTGCAAGCTAACGCAACAGTTTGCAAGCTAATGCAACAGTCTGCAAGCTAATGCAACAGTCTGCAAGCTAACGCAACAGTTTGCAAGCTAACGCAACAGTTTGCAAGCTAATGCAACAGTTTGCAAGCTAATGCAACAGTCTGCAAGCTAACGCAACAGTTTGCAAGCTAACGCAACAGTTTGCAAGCTAACGCAACAGTCTGCAAGCTAACGCAACAGTTTGCAAGCTAACGCAACAGTCTGCAAGCTACTGCAACAGTTTGCAAGCTAACGCAACAGTCTGCAAGCTAACGCAACAGTTTGCAAGCTAACGCAACAGTTTGCAAGCTAATGCAACAGTCTGCAAGCTAACGCAACAGTTTGCAAGCTAACGCAACAGTTTGCAAGCTAACGCAACATTTTGCAAGCTAACGCAACAGTCTGCAAGCTAATGCAACAGTCTGCAAGCTAACGCAACAGTTTGCAAGCTAATGCAACAGTTTGCAAGCTAATGCAACAGTTTGCAAGCTAATGCAACAGTTTGCAAGCTAATGCAACAGTTTGCAAGCTAATGCAACAGTTTGCAAGCTAATGCAACAGTTTGCAAGCATCCGCATTAGTTCCGCAGCGAAACGTGACAGGTAACCGCAAGAGGTCGCAGTCAACCGCACTCCTTACGAAAATTAGGCTAGTGCACCCTGTAAGTCTTTGAATATACCTTCTGTATCCTGACAGCCGCTACATCAGCATCCACCGTCGGAGCCCCACGATTGGCAGCCATTCTCTCCCGCTCTTCCTGCAGGCGAATCTCTCGCATAAACTTGGCTCTCAGACGACCCTGGCGAGCCCTTTCGTGCACCTACAGACAGAAAAACATGGTGAAGATAATGGGTATGGTGTTACCCTTCACGCTGATGATAATAGGATCTTCTATTAAAGGGATTGTATACGTTTGGTAATTGGAACCCACTGTTTGTTTCAATCCTATATAGTTATAGATATATACCATAAAACTAACCTGTAAAAATTTCATTACAAAAGGTGGTAGCCATTTTGAGATATTGCCGAAAATCTGGAGCGGTTATTTCAAAGAAGGAAGAATAATCTGCATTGGAATACACAATCTGAGAAACGTCACTGCAGTAACGCTTCTCAGATTCAAATTTTAGGGGATAAAAAGTGATATCTTTTTTCATAACCGCAGTACTTCGAAGTGAAAAGTTTCTAAAAATGCATTATACTACCCAAAGCTGCTGTACTTCTTACCAAGTAAGTTTTTATTGCCATACATTTTTGGAGTAATTACCAAACGTATACAATCCCTTTAACAAAATAATTCGCAAAACAATGACCGTGGGACCAATTTTATGAAGCACTATGATGTGACGTGTAATGCGTTGCAACTCGCGACGTGTCGAACGATCCATTTTACAAAACTTGCTATGTGCTGAATGCAACAAAAGTTCCTTGACAACGGTTGGAAATGCGACGTAAGTTTGAGACGCATCGTTATGGATACGACACAAAAGTAGGTCTTTGAAGGAAGTAAGCAGGATAAAAGTAGGACTTTTATGGGCTTTCAGGAGTAGTTTTTGGTGAGACTCACCCATGTCCACAGCATCATAAACCCTAATTTGGCATGGTTGTGTACTACAGGGGTGAGATTGTTAATTGATAAAACAATCTGAAAATTGATGAAATGTCTGAAAGATGCATATCTTTCTGTACAAATAATGCCTTTATCTGATTTCAGACAAAAATCTTATTTATCGCCTGCATCTAAGCTCTCGAAAGTACAGTTACAGTACTCCTTTGTCCAAGCCCTTCAATATGTTATAGTAAAACAGTGTGTAATGATAAATATTCAATGCAATTTTTTAATTTTTTCAGAGTTGTGTAAAAAAGTAAGAAATGGTAAGAATTTTAAGAGAAAATTAGAAAAGGTAGACAAAAGAAATAAAAATTGAAAGCCTGAATTATTTCTTTCTTTATTTTTTTAAATCTTTTTTTGGGGGGAGGGCAAATTCTACCCTCCTCAAGATCTCAAGTTACTACTAATTCTTTTGTTTTAAAAGTTTGCAGAGTTGTATTCGAGTCCCTGCAATTCCTTTCACAAGTCCAGTCACAAGCCCAGTCACAAGCCCAGTCACAAGTCCAGTCACAAGTCCAGTCACAAGTCCAGTCACAAGTCCAGTCACAAGTCCAGTCACAAGTTCAGTCACAAGTTCAGTCACAAGTCCAGTCACAAGCCCAGTCACAAGCTCTTTCATAAAGCCAGTAACTGGTTGAATAATGACAAAGGAATGCTTTTGTTAAGACTTGACGTGACTTGACTTGAGACTGAAGGACTTGTGATGGACTTGCGAGGACTCGCAGGGACTTGAATACAACTCTGAAAGTTTGTACTCCAGTATAAATGTATAGACTGATCCTGCCCAATTGCCACATCATACATGATGAACAAAATCTCCTTTCCCCCTCACCTGGACGAGTCGAGCTGCCTCGTCGGTCGTCATGGTAACCTCTTCTCTCCTCTCGTCGGGCGGCCCCATCTTGGCCAGGATTTGGCCCAGGAGTTTCTCCCGTTCCTGCAGGACCTTGGAGCGCTCGTTCAAGAAGTATTTAGGTACGGGTATCTCAACGTCATTCTGGAAAAAAAAATTGTTTTTTTGTCCAAACATATCAAACATTATATTGTTGTTGAAAATATGGCAAGAGGCTTTTAGAAATCCACTTGGTATATCAAACACTATTTAGGCTGTGTTTCATTCCCGAACGTCAAACGGCCGGTACTTTATGTTAAAGAGTGACAGGGTTATTAATTCCCCAATGAATAGAAGGGAAAAAACCACTGCTTCAGAATTTGGTACGATTAATAAGAATTTGGTGTGATGAATAAAAAGAGTATCAATCAATCAATCAATGCATTTGTAAAGCGCCATCTATCTAGTTGCCTATTCCGAGGCGCTGCCAGGAACACCGGGGCGAACCCCTTCTCTAAGCGAAGAGTGTTACTGGGTTCTTTTACGTGCATTACACAACGCACGGGACCTACAGCTTTACGTCCCATCCGAAGGACGAAGCAATAGTGGTTTAATTGCCTTGCTTAAGGACACACGTGTCGACACCGGGACTCGATGCGGAACAGAAAACCGAGTTCTTAACCGCCCGGCCACGACACTCCAGAGTACTTAAAGTAGGCAACATGAGGGCACTAAGAATAGATGCCATCTTGAAAAATGCGCACCCGATTGACCAGCGTCTGAAAATCGCTATATTGAACGATCGATGTACCGAACAGAATCTGTGGATCCCGTGATGTTCGATATAGCGGCGTTTCACTGTAATCCATATTTAATTTATCTTATGGAATTTATTAACATTTTCATGGTGTATCATTTTAACCAGTTCGCGCCGGAGGACGTATACACACGCAAAGTTTTCCCCAGATTCAAAACGAATGACGCATAAACACGTCACTAGCAACGCCGGAATTGTCTGTCACTTTCAGCACCGAGCAAGGCCGGAAATGCGTGGGTGTGCTTCCCGGTACCATCAGCCTGAACCCGCCTCGGATCGAGTTTTGTTAAAAATAATCCTGCACCTCGGCTCGGTGATGTTAAAATAATCCCGGCGCGAACTGGTTAATAAAATGGTTATGCATAACCCAATATTCAACTCACCGGGGTAAGTTTGAGATCAGACAGGATGTCGTCGAAATAATGGAACTCAGAGAACTCCAACAGAACCATCTCGTTTTTGAGCTCCAGGACGCGACCCATGACCCCGTCTAAGACATGCCGAAGCACCCGGCGCTTCTGAGGCTGCACAATCTGGTCATAGCATTGCTCCAACCGTCGAAAAATCTGCAAGTAGAGAAACAGTATACACGTATATGTGGTTATTCCAATGCATCAACTTCCAAGTGCCTACAATTCGCAAAATCCTGCATTTTGCTAAGAAGATTTTAGAGGATTTGGGATGGTTAGGGTTTAAAGTTTGCATTTCTCAACAAATATGTCAAAATTATAAATACTTAGAAACAGGCCTTTACAAAAATTGGCTCGATCGACTTGAGTCCCGACAGGATGACGACGACTGGACTTAAGTCTTGACAAATAAATGATTCGCATCAACTGGAGTCTGGACAGGTAAATGACTCGCCTTGACTGGAGTCTTGACAGGTAAACAACTCAACTGGAGTCTTAACAGGTAAATGACTCTACTCGACTGGAGTCTTGACAGGTAAATGACTGAAGTCTTTGCAGGTATATAACTCGACTCAACTGGAGTCTTGACAGGTATTATGACTTGACTCGACTAGAGCTTTAACAGGTAAATTACTGGAGTCTTGACAGGTATATAACTCGACTCGACTCGACTCGAGTCTTAACAGGTACTTTGTATTATGACTTGACTCGACTAGAGTTTTAACAGGTAAATGACTGCAGTTTTAACAGGTAAATGACTGGAGTCTTGACAGGTAAATGATTTGACTCGACTGGAATCTTGACAGATAAATGACTCGACTCGACTCGAGTCTTGACAGGTAAACAACTCAACTGGAGTCTTAACAGGTAAATGACTCTACTCCACTTGAGTCTTGACAGGTAAATGACTGAAGTCTTTGCAGGTATATAACTCGACTCGACTCGAGTCTTAACAGGTATTATGACTTGACTCGACTAGAGTTTTAACAGGTAAATGACTGGAGTCTTGACAGGTATATAGTCCAGGCAAAATACATAATTTTGTTTTGTTGACCTCAAACAAATTGCAACAAATTGTTTTTCACCACAGTGCACTTCTATAAGGTCCCTAGAATTACATACTAAAAGTCTACAAAAATCCAAGTGCTGGAAATATGTCTAATTTGCATAAATCGTTAATCCCTGCCGTGTAATATGTTTATTCCCATATTTGGGTATATATTTTATTTTTATTTTTTTTAAAGTTTATTTTGGCGATTATACGTAAACATCCTTACTTCAATAACATTTTCTAAAGCATGTAAGTGACTAAATAATTATGAAAATATAGTAATGGTCCAAAATGACTACAATTATACCCTATCATTTGCACGCATTTACCGTGTCTCCAGATATCAAGTTGCTTACTGGCACAGTTATCCCATTAAAACCTTATGGAAAATCATATGAACAATGACAATATTGTGATATTTAGCCCAGCAAATAAAAACTTGGAATAAATGATGTGTCCCTAAATCGGGCTAACAAGTAGGTGAAGGGTTGCCTAAGGTGAGAGACTTAAACAAGTTCAAGGAAACCCCCCAAATTTAAGATTTGTGTTGCTTACAATAATCATATCTACGTTAAAATGTATTTTGGGGATTTCCTTGAACTTGTTCAAGTCTTCCATGTTAGGCAACCCTTTAAATACTTTTTAGCCCAATTTATAGACACACCATTTTTCCCCAGTTTTTGTTTTCTGGGCTAAATATCACAATGTTATTATTGTTCATATGATTTTTCATAAGGTTTTAATATGATAACTGTGCCAGTAAGCAACTTGGTGAATTTGAAGCTCACCAATACTGACTATATGATGATATCTGGAGACAGTGTAATGTGCGCACATTTATAGGGTCACAAAGTTGTCATTTTGGATAATTACTGTGTTCTCATAATTATTCAGTCACTTATATATATGCTTTAGCAAATGTTATATACCCAAATATGGGAATAAACATATTACATGGCAGGGATTAACGATTTATGCAAATTAGACATATTTCCACCACTTGGATTTTTGTAGATTTTTAGTATGTAATTCTAGGAACCTTATAGAAGTGCACTGTGGTGAAAAACAATTTGTTGCAATTTGTTTGAGGTCAACACTTATTTTTCCTGGACTAATATAACTCGACTCGACTCGAGTCTTAACAGGTATTATGACTTGACTCAACTAGAGTTTTAACAGGTAAATGACTGGAGTCTTGACAGGTAAATGATTTGACTCGACTGGAGTCTTGACAGATAAATGACTTGACTCGACCCGAGTCTTGATAGGTATATAACTCGACTCGATTGGAGTCTTCACAGGTAAATGACACGACTGAAGTCTTGACAGGTGCATGATTCAACTCGACTGGAGTCTTGACAGGTAAATGACTCGACTAGAATCTTCTCAGTTAAATGACTTGACTCGACTAGAGTCTTGACATGTATATGACTCAACTCAATTAGAGTCTTGAGAGGTAAATGACACGACTCGAGTCTTGAAATATGACTCGGCTCGATTGGAGTCTTGACAGTTAAATAACTCAACTTGACTGAACTCTTGACAGGTAAATGACTACTCGACTGGAGTCGAGTCGACTCGACTTCAATATACGTGTATCTTGTCAATAGGCATCAGGGCAAGTTGCGCAAGAGAAACAAAGTCTTGTAGCAAGACCATGTTCCTTTAGTATAAACCGACTAAATTACCTGCAAGTACTTGATGTACAATGTGGCGATGTTCTGGAAGGCTGTCAGGCGGTCTTTTTCTGGTTTAGCCGGCTCTGGTGGAAGCTCTTGCCCAAGAAGCTCTGTGATGCTCTCCTGGGCATTGGTCCACAGTTGCTGGTAGTATCTGGTGTGGACAAATGGAGACTGGTAAGATTAAAGGAATGGTATACCCTAAAGTCAGCAGCAACTAAGGACTCAAAATCTAAAATAAGATACTTGACAAAACCTGATGCAGTTTTAGCTCTGTGAAGAGATGAATGCTGTACTGTATAGATGTTCAACGGTACAATTATGGGTTATCAACGGCTGTTTGGTGATGCACTGACGGGAAAAGGTGGTCGCATAGATAGGAAATGCAGGCGGTCGATTGGTTTTTATTCCTCCATGTTTTATCTCATTCTTGTCAATAATATTTGCATTTATTTTACTAAAACAAATAAAACATATTTCCAAATAATATTCATAAGGCAAAAAAAACCAAAATGTTTAGCGTCCTGCCTTTTTGAAAAAAATAAAGGAGGAAGCCCTTATATTTGTTTTATTTATTTTTCTTAAAATGGCTGCCTGACACATTTTTCAAGACAACCTGCAAAGCTTTTTTTGAAGATGGTCTCCAACAGACGTACGTACTCATGAACTATTTCCACAGCATGTACACAAAAATGCTAAAATCTGAAAATACGATCAATTTCTTTTCAAAAAAATAATACAATTTATCATTTGTTTCAAAGTTAAAAAAAAAAAGAGAAAAAAAAGGTAGGCGGCCTAAAAAAAGTAAGCGGGCGGGGGCCTAATTGCCATTGTGGAGTTGCAGAGACGTGGAGCAAAATGTATTTTTAATAATGTAACACATGGAGAATTCCGGGGAGATATCTGAAGGGCCGAGAGGGCCAATGTGATGAGAATTGTTTGTATTTTGAATAATGTAACACAGAAAGAATTCCGGGGAGATACCTGAAAGGCCGAGAGGGCCAATATGATGAGAATTGTTTGTATTTTTAATAATGTAACACATGGAGAATTCCGGGGAGAAATCTAAAGGGCCGAGAGGGCCAATGTGATGAGAATTGTTTGTATTTTTAATAATGTAACACAGAGAGAATTCCGGGGAGATACCTAAAGGGCCGAGAGGGCCAATGTGATGAGAATTGTTTGTATTTTGAATAATGTAACGCATGGAGAATTCCGGGGAGATACCTGAAGGGCCGAGAGGGCCAATGTGATGAGAATTGTTTGTATTTGTAATAATGTAACACAGCTAGAATACCGGGGGATACCTAAAGGGCCGAGAGGGCCAATGCGATAAGAATTGTTTGTATTTGTAATAATGTAACACAGAGAGAATACCGGGGTGATACCTAAAGGGCCGAGAGGGCCAATGTGATGAGAATTGTTTGTATTTGTAATAATGTAACACAGAGAGAATACCGGGGGGATACCTAAAGGGCTGAGAGGGTCAATGCGATGAGAATTGTTTGTATTTGTAATAATGTAACACAGAGAGAATACCGGGGGAATACCTAAAGGGCCGAGAGGGCCAATGCGATGAGAATTGTTTGTATTTGTAATAATGTAACACAGAGAGAATTCCGGGGAGATACCTGAAGGGCCGAGAGGGCCAATGTGATGAGAATTGTTTGTATTTGTAATAATGTAACACAGAGAGAATTCCGGGGAGATACCTGAAGGGCCGAGAGGGCCAATGTGATGAGAATTGTTTGTATTTGTAATAATGTAACACAGAGAGAATTCCGGGGAGATACCTGAAGGGCCGAGAGGGCCAATGTGATGAGAATTGTTTGTATTTTTAATAATGTAACACATGGAGAATACCGGGGAGATACCTGAAGGGCCGAGAGGGCCAATGCGATGAGAATTGTTTGTATTTTTAATAATGTAACACAGAGAGAATACCGGGGGGATACCTGAAGGGCGGAGAGGGCCAATGCGATGAGAATTGTTTGTATTTGTAATAATGTAACACAGAGAGAATACCGGGGGGATACCTGAAGGGCGGAGAGGGCCAATGCGATGAGAATTGTTTGTATTTGTAATAATGTAACACAGAGAGAATACCGGGGGGAATACCTAAAGGGCCGAGGGGACCAATGCGATGAAAATTGTTTGTATTTGTAATAATGTAACACAGAGAGAATACCGGGGGGATACCTGAAGGGCCGAGAGGGCCAATGCGATGAGAATTGTTTATATTTGTAATAATGTAACACAGAGAGAATTCCGGGGAGATACCTAAAGGGCCGAGAGGGCCAATGTGATGAGAATTGTTTGTATTTGTAATAATGTAACACAGAGAGAATTCCGGGGAGATACCTAAAGGGCGGAGAGGGCCAATGTGATGAGAATTGTTTGTATTTTTAATAATGTAACACAGAGAGAATACCGGGGGGATACCTGAAGGGCGGAGAGGGCCAATGCGATGAGAATTGTTTGTATTTGTAATAATGTAACACAGAAAGAATACCGGGGGGATACCTGAAGGGCGGAGAGGGCCAATGCGATGAGAATTGTTTGTATTTGTAATAATGTAACACAGAGAGAATACTGGGGGGATACCTAAAGGGCCGAGAGGGCCAATGTGATGAGAATTGTTTGTATTTGTAATAATGTAACACAGCTAGAATACCGGGAGGATACCTAAAGGGCCGAGAGGGCCAATGCGATGAAAATTGTTTGTATTTGTAATAATGTAACACAGAGAGAATACCGGGGAGATATCTAAAGTGCCGATAGGGCCAATGCGATGAGAATTGTTTGTATTTGCAATAATGTAACACACAGAGAATACCGGGGGATACCTAAAGGGCCGAGAGGGCCAATGTGATGAGAATTGTTTGTATTTGTAATAATGTAACACAGAGAGAATTCCGGGGAGATACCTGAAGGGCCGAGAGGGCCAATGTGATGAGAATTGTTTGTATTTTTAATAATGTAACACATGGAGAATACCGGGGAGATACCGGAAGGGCCGAGAGGGCCAATGCGATGAGAATTGTTTGTATTTTTAATAATGTAACACAGAGAGAATACCGGGGGGATACCTGAAGGGCGGAGAGGGCCAATGCGATGAGAATTGTTTGTATTTGTAATAATGTAACACAGAAAGAATACCGGGGGGATACCTGAAGGGCGGAGAGGGCCAATGCGATGAGAATTGTTTGTATTTGTAATAATGTAACACAGAGAGAATACCGGGGGGATACCTAAAGGGCCGAGGGGGCCAATGCGATGAGAATTGTTTGTATTTGTAATAATGTAACACAGAGAGAATACCGGGGGGATAACTAAAGGGCCGAGAGGGCCAATGGGATGAGAATTGTTTGTATTTGTAATAATGTAACACAGAGAGAATACCGGGGTGATACCTAAAGGGCCGAGAGGGCCAATGTGATGAGAATTGTTTGTATTTGTAATAATGTAACACAGAGAGAATACCGGGGGGATACCTAAAGGGCTGAGAGGGTCAATGCGATGAGAATTGTTTGTATTTGTAATAATGTAACACAGAGAGAATACCGGGGGAATACCTAAAGGGCCGAGAGGGCCAATGCGATGAGAATTGTTTGTATTTGTAATAATGTAACACAGAGAGAATTCCGGGGAGATACCTGAAGGGCGGAGAGGGCCAATGCGATGAGAATTGTTTGTATTTGTAATAATGTAACACAGAGAGAATTCCGGGGAGATACCTAAAGGGCGGAGAGGGCCAATGTGATGAGAATTGTTTGTACATGTATTTGTAATAATGTAACACAGAGAGAATACCGGGGAGATACCTAAAGGGCCGAGAGGGCCAATGCGATGAGAATTGTTTGTATTTGTAATAATGTAACACAGAGAGAATACCGGGGGGATACCTAAAGGGCCGAGAGGGCCAATGCGATGAGAATTGTTTGTATTTGTAATAATGTAACACAGAGAGAATACCGGGGGGATACCTCAAGGGCCGAGAGGGCCAATGCGATGAGAATTGTTTGTATTTGTAATAATGTAACACAGAGAGAATACCGGGGGGATACCTAAAGGGCCGAGAGGGCCAATGCGATGAGAATTGTTTGTATTTGTAATAATGTAACACATGGAGAATACCGGGGAGATACCTGAAGGGCCGAGAGGGCCAATGCGATGAGAATTGTTTGTATTTGTAATAATGTAACACAGAGAGAATACCGGGGGGATACCTAAAGGGCCGAGAGGGCCAATGCGATGAGAATTGTTTGTATTTGTAATAATGTAACACAGAGAGAATACCGGGGAGATACCTGAAGGGCCGAGAGGGCCAATGCGATGAGAATTGTTTGTATTTGTAATAATGTAACACACAGAGAATACCTGGGGGATACCTAAAGGGCCGAGAGGGCCAATGCGATGAGAATTGTTTGTATTTGTAATAATGTAACACAGAGAGAATACCGGGGGGATACCTGAAGGGCCGAGAGGGCCAATGCGATGAGAATTGTTTGTATTTGTAATAATGTAACACAGAGAGAATACCGGGGAGATACCTAAAGGGCCGAGAGGGCCAATGCGATGAGAATTGTTTGTATTTGTAATAATGTAACACAGAGAGAATACCGGGGAGATACCTGAAGGGCCGAGAGGGCCAATGCGATGAGAATTGTTTGTATTTGTAATAATGTAACACAGAGAGAATACCGGGGGGATACCTAAAGGGCCGAGAGGGCCAATGCGATGAGAATTGTTTGTATTTGTAATAATGTAACACAGAGAGAATACCGGGGGGATACCTAAAGGGCCGAGAGGGCCAATGCGATGAGAATTGTTTGTATTTGTAATAATGTAACACAGAGAGAATACCGGGGGGATACCTAAAGGGCCGAGAGGGCCAATGCGATGAGAATTGTTTGTATTTGTAATAATGTAACACAGAGAGAATACCGGGGAGATACCTAAAGGGCCGAGAGGGCCAATGCGATGAGAATTGTTTGTATTTGTAATAATGTAACACAGAGAGAATACCGGGGGGATACCTAAAGGGCCGAGAGGGCCAATGCGATGAGAATTGTTTGTATTTGTAATAATGTAACACAGCTAGAATACCGGGGGGATACCTAAAGGGCCGAGAGGGCCAATGCGATAAGAATTGTTTGTATTTGTAATAATGTAACACAGAGAGAATACCGGGGTGATACCTAAAGGGCCGAGAGGGCCAATGTGATGAGAATTGTTTGTATTTGTAATAATGTAACACAGAGAGAATACCGGGGGGATACCTAAAGGGCTGAGAGGGTCAATGCGATGAGAATTGTTTGTATTTGTAATAATGTAACACAGAGAGAATACCGGGGGAATACCTAAAGGGCCGAGAGGGCCAATGCGATGAGAATTGTTTGTATTTGTAATAATGTAACACAGAGAGAATTCCGGGGAGATACCTGAAGGGCCGAGAGGGCCAATGTGATGAGAATTGTTTGTATTTGTAATAATGTAACACAGAGAGAATTCCGGGGAGATACCTGAAGGGCCGAGAGGGCCAATGTGATGAGAATTGTTTGTATTTGTAATAATGTAACACAGAGAGAATTCCGGGGAGATACCTGAAGGGCCGAGAGGGCCAATGTGATGAGAATTGTTTGTATTTTTAATAATGTAACACATGGAGAATACCGGGGAGATACCTGAAGGGCCGAGAGGGCCAATGCGATGAGAATTGTTTGTATTTTTAATAATGTAACACAGAGAGAATACCGGGGGGATACCTGAAGGGCGGAGAGGGCCAATGCGATGAGAATTGTTTGTATTTGTAATAATGTAACACAGAGAGAATACCGGGGGGATACCTGAAGGGCGGAGAGGGCCAATGCGATGAGAATTGTTTGTATTTGTAATAATGTAACACAGAGAGAATACCGGGGGGGATACCTAAAGGGCCGAGGGGACCAATGCGATGAAAATTGTTTGTATTTGTAATAATGTAACACAGAGAGAATACCGGGGGGATACCTGAAGGGCCGAGAGGGCCAATGCGACGAGAATTGTTTGTATTTGTAATAATGTAACACAGAGAGAATTCCGGGGAGATACCTAAAGGGCCGAGAGGGCCAATGTGATGAGAATTGTTTGTATTTGTAATAATGTAACACAGAGAGAATTCCGGGGAGATACCTAAAGGGCGGAGAGGGCCAATGTGATGAGAATTGTTTGTATTTTTAATAATGTAACACAGAGAGAATACCGGGGGGATACCTGAAGGGCGGAGAGGGCCAATGCGATGAGAATTGTTTGTATTTGTAATAATGTAACACAGAGAGAATACCGGGGGGATACCTGAAGGGCGGAGAGGGCCAATGCGATGAGAATTGTTTGTATTTGTAATAATGTAACACAGAGAGAATACCGGGGGGATACCTAAAGGGCCGAGGGGGCCAATGCGATGAGAATTGTTTGTATTTGTAATAATGTAACACAGACAGAATACCGGGGGGATACCTGAAGGGCCGAGAGGGCCAATGCGATGAGAATTGTTTGTATTTGTAATAATGTAACACAGAGAGAATTCCGGGGAGATACCTAAAGGGCCGAGAGGGCCAATGTGATGAGAATTGTTTATATTTGTAATAATGTAACACAGAGAGAATTCCGGGGAGATACCTAAAGGGCGGAGAGGGCCAATGTGATGAGAATTGTTTGTATTTGTAATAATGTAACACAGAGAGAATACCGGGGAGATACCTAAAGGGCCGAGAGGGCCAATGCGATGAGAATTGTTTGTATTTGTAATAATGTAACACATGGAGAATACCGGGGAGATACCTGAAGGGCCGAGAGGGCCAATGCGATGAGAATTGTTTGTATTTGTAATAATGTAACACAGAGAGAATACCGGGGGGAAACCTAAAGGGCCGAAAGGGCCAATGCGACGAGAATTGTTTGTATTTGTAATAATGTAACACACAGAGAATACCTGGGGGATACCTAAAGGGCCGAGAGGGCCAATGCGATGAGAATTGTTTGTAATTGTAATAATGTAACATAGAGAGAATACCGGGGGGATACCTGAAGGGCCGAGAGGGCCAATGCGATGAGAATTGTTTGTATTTGTAATAATGTAACACAGAGAGAATACCGGGGAGATACCTAAAGGGCCGAGAGGGCCAATGCGATGAGAATTGTTTGTATTTGCAATAATGTAACACAGAGAGAATACCGGGGGGATACCTAAAGGGCCGAGAGGGCCAATGCGATGAGAATTGTTTGTATTTGTAATAATGTAACAGAGAGAATACCGGGGGGATACGTAAAGGGCCGAGAGGGCCAATGCGATGAGAATTGTTTGTATTTGTAATAATGTACCACAGAGAGAATACCGCGGGGATACCTAAAGGGCCGAAAGGGCCAATGCGATGAGAATTGTTTGTATTTGTAATAATGTAACACAGAGAGAATACCGGGGGAATACCTAAAGGGCCGAGAGGGCCAATGCGATGAGAATTGTTTGTATTTGTAATAATGTAACACAGAGAGAATTCCGGGGAGATACCTGAAGGGCCGAGAGGGCCAATGTGATGAGAATTGTTTGTATTTGTAATAATGTAACACAGAGAGAATTCCGGGGAGATACCTGAAGGGCCGAGAAGGCCAATGTGATGAGAATTGTTTGTATTTGTAATAATGTAACACAGAGAGAATACCGGGGGGATACCTAAAGGGCCGAGAGGGCCAATGCGATAAGAATTGTTTGTATTTGTAATAATGTAACACAGAGAGAATACCGGGGAGATACCTAAAGGGCCGAGAGGGCCAATGCGATGAGAATTGTTTGTATTTGTAATAATGTAACACAGAGAGAATACCGGGGGGATACTTAAAGGGCCGAGAGGGCCAATGCGATGAGAATTGTTGGTATTTGTAATAATGTAACACAGCTAGAATACCGGGGGGATACCTAAAGGGCCGAGAGGGCCAATGCGATAAGAATTGTTTGTATTTGTAATAATGTAACACAGAGAGAATACCGGGGTGATACCTAAAGGGCCGAGAGGGCCAATGTGATGAGAATTGTTTGTATTTGTAATAATGTAACACAGAGAGAATAACGGGGGGATACCTAAAGGGCTGAGAGGGTCAATGCGATGAGAATTGTTTGTATTTGTAATAATGTAACACAGAGAGAATACCGGAGGAATACCTAAAGGGCCGAGAGGGCCAATGCGATGAGAATTGTTTGTATTTTTAATAATGTAACACAGAGAGAATACCGGGGGGATACCTGAAGGGCGGAGAGGGCCAATGCGATGAGAATTGTTTGTATTTGTAATAATGTAACACAGAGAGAATACTGGGGGGATACCTGAAGGGCGGAGAGGGCCAATGCGATGAGAATTGTTTGTATTTGTAATAATGTAACACAGAGAGAATACCGGGGGGATACCTAAAGGGCCGAGGGGGCCAATGCGATGAGAATTGTTTGCATTTGTAATAATGTAACACAGAGAGAATACCGGGGGGATACCTGAAGGGCCGAGAGGGCCAATGCGATGAGAATTGTTTGTATTTGTAATAATGTAACACAGAGAGAATTCCGGGGAGATACCTCAAGGGCCGAGAGGGCCAATGTGATGAGAATTGTTTGTATTTGTAATAATGTAACACAGAGAGAATTCCGGGGGGATACCTCAAGGGCCGAGAGGGCCAATGCGATGAGAATTGTTTGTATTTGTAATAATGTAACACAGAGAGAATACCGGGGGGATACCTAAAGGGCCGAGAGGGCCAATGCGATGAGAATTGTTTGTATTTGTAATAATGTAACACAGAGAGAATACCGGGGAGATACCTGAAGGGCCGAGAGGGCCAATGCGATGAGAATTGTTTGTATTTGTAATAATGTAACACAGAGAGAATACCGGGGAGATACCTAAAGGGCCGAGAGGGCCAATGCGATGAGAATTGTTTGTATTTGTAATAATGTAACACAGAGAGAATACCGGGGGGATACCTCAAGGGCCGAGAGGGCCAATGCGATGAGAATTGTTTGTATTTGTGATAATGTAGCACAGAGAGAATACCGGGGGGATACCTAAAGGGCCGAGAGGGCCAATGCGATGAGAATTATTTGTATTTGTAATAATGTAACACAGAGAGAATACCGGGGAGATACCTGAAGGGCCGAGAGGGCCAATGCGATGAGAATTGTTTGTATTTGTGATAATGTAACACACAGAGAATACCTGGGGGATACCTAAAGGGCCGAGAGGGCCAATGCGATGAGAATTGTTTGTATTTGTAATAATGTAACACAGAGAGAATACCGGGGGGATACCTGAAGGGCCGAGAGGGCCAATGCGATGAGAATTGTTTGTATTTGTAATAATGTAACACAGAGAGAATACCGGGGAGATACCTAAAGGGCCGAGAGGGCCAATGCGATGAGAATTGTTTGTATTTGTAATAATGTAACACAGAGAGAATACCGGGGGGATACTTAAAGGGCCGAGAGGGCCAATGCGATGAGAATTGTTGGTATTTGTAATAATGTAACACAGCTAGAATACCGGGGGGATACCTAAAGGGCCGAGAGGGCCAATGCGATAAGAATTGTTTGTATTTGTAATAATGTAACACAGAGAGAATACCGGGGTGATACCTAAAGGGCCGAGAGGGCCAATGTGATGAGAATTGTTTGTATTTGTAATAATGTAACACAGAGAGAATAACGGGGGGATACCTAAAGGGCTGAGAGGGTCAATGCGATGAGAATTGTTTGTATTTGTAATAATGTAACACAGAGAGAATACCGGAGGAATACCTAAAGGGCCGAGAGGGCCAATGCGATGAGAATTGTTTGTATTTTTAATAATGTAACACAGAGAGAATACCGGGGGGATACCTGAAGGGCGGAGAGGGCCAATGCGATGAGAATTGTTTGTATTTGTAATAATGTAACACAGAGAGAATACTGGGGGGATACCTGAAGGGCGGAGAGGGCCAATGCGATGAGAATTGTTTGTATTTGTAATAATGTAACACAGAGAGAATACCGGGGGGATACCTGAAGGGCCGAGAGGGCCAATGCGATGAGAATTGTTTGTATTTGTAATAATGTAACACAGAGAGAATTCCGGGGAGATACCTCAAGGGCCGAGAGGGCCAATGTGATGAGAATTGTTTGTATTTGTAATAATGTAACACAGAGAGAATTCCGCGGGGATACCTCAAGGGCCGAGAGGGCCAATGCGATGAGAATTGTTTGTATTTGTAATAATGTAACACAGAGAGAATACCGGGGGGATACCTAAAGGGCAGAGAGGGCCAATGCGATGAGAATTGTTTGTATTTGTAATAATGTAACACATGGAGAATACCGGGGAGATACCTGAGGGGCCGAGAGGGCCAATGCGATGAGAATTGTTTGTATTTGTAATAATGTAACACAGAGAGAATACCGGGGGGATACCTAAAGGGCCGAGAGGGCCAATGCGATGAGAATTGTTTGTATTTGTAATAATGTAACACAGAGAGAATACCGGGGAGATACCTGAAGGGCCGAGAGGGCCAATGCGATGAGAATTGTTTGTATTTGTAATAATGTAACACAGAGAGAATACCGGGGAGATACCTAAAGGGCCGAGAGGGCCAATGCGATGAGAATTGTTTGTATTTGTAATAATGTAACACAGAGAGAATACCGGGGGGATACCTCAAGGGCCGAGAGGGCCAATGCGATGAGAATTGTTTGTATTTGTGATAATGTAGCACAGAGAGAATACCGGGGGGATACCTAAAGGGCCGAGAGGGCCAATGCGATGAGAATTATTTGTATTTGTAATAATGTAACACAGAGAGAATACCGGGGAGATACCTGAAGGGCCGAGAGGGCCAATGCGATGAGAATTGTTTGTATTTGTGATAATGTAACACACAGAGAATACCTGGGGGATACCTAAAGGGCCGAGAGGGCCAATGCGATGAGAATTGTTTGTATTTGTAATAATGTAACACAGAGAGAATACCGGGGGGATACCTGAAGGGCCGAGAGGGCCAATGCGATGAGAATTGTTTGTATTTGTAATAATGTAACACAGAGAGAATACCGGGGAGATACCTAAAGGGCCGAGAGGGCCAATGCGATGAGAATTGTTTGTATTTGTAATAATGTAACACATGGAGAATACCGGGGAGATACCTGAGGGGCCGAGAGGGCCAATGCGATGAGAATTGTTTGTATTTGTAATAATGTAACACAGAGAGAATACCGGGGGGATACCTAAAGGGCCGAGAGGGCCAATGCGATGAGAATTGTTTGTATTTGTAATAATGTAACACAGAGAGAATACCGGGGAGATACCTGAAGGGCCGAGAGGGCCAATGCGATGAGAATTGTTTGTATTTGTAATAATGTAACACAGAGAGAATACCGGGGAGATACCTAAAGGGCCGAGAGGGCCAATGCGATGAGAATTGTTTGTATTTGTAATAATGTAACACAGAGAGAATACCGGGGGGATACCTCAAGGGCCGAGAGGGCCAATGCGATGAGAATTGTTTGTATTTGTGATAATGTAGCACAGAGAGAATACCGGGGGGATACCTAAAGGGCTGAGAGGGCCAATGCGATGAGAATTATTTGTATTTGTAATAATGTAACACAGAGAGAATACCGGGGAGATACCTGAAGGGCCGAGAGGGCCAATGCGATGAGAATTGTTTGTATTTGTGATAATGTAACACACAGAGAATACCTGGGGGATACCTAAAGGGCCGAGAAGGCCAATGCGATGAGAATTGTTTGTATTTGTAATAATGTAACACAGAGAGAATACCGGGGGGATACCTGAAGGGCCGAGAGGGCCAATGCGATGAGAATTGTTTGTATTTGTAATAATGTAACACAGAGAGAATACCGGGGAGATACCTAAAGGGCCGAGAGGGCCAATGCGATGAGAATTGTTTGTATTTGTAATAATGTAACACAGAGAGAATACCGGGGGGATACTTAAAGGGCCGAGAGGGCCAATGCGATGAGAATTGTTGGTATTTGTAATAATGTAACACAGCTAGAATACCGGGGGGATACCTAAAGGGCCGAGAGGGCCAATGCGATAAGAATTGTTTGTATTTGTAATAATGTAACACAGAGAGAATACCGGGGGAATACCTAAAGGGCCGAGAGGGCCAATGCGATGAGAATTGTTTGTATTTGTAATAATGTAACACAGAAAGAATACCGGGGGGATACCTAAAGGGCCGAGAGGGCCAATGCGATGAGAATTGTTTGTATTTGTAATAATGTAACACAGAGAGAATACCGGGGGAATACCTAAAGGGCCGAGAGGGCCAATGCGATGAGAATTGTTTGTATTTGTAATAATGTAACACAGAGAGAATACCGGGGGGATACCTAAAGGGCCGAGAGGGCCAATGCGATGAGAATTGTTTATATTGGTAATAATGTAACACAGAGAGAATACCGGGGGGATACCTGAAGGGCGGAGAGGGCCAATGCGATGAGAATTGTTTGTATTTGTAATAATGTAACACAGAGAGAATACCGGGGGGATACCTAAAGGGCCGAGAGGGCCAATGCGATGAGAATTGTTTGTATTTGTAATAATGTAACACAGAGAGAATACCGGGGGGATACCTAAAGGGCCGAGAGGGCCAATGCGATGAGAATTGTTTATATTGGTAATAATGTAACACAGAGAGAATACCGGGGGGATACCTGAAGGGCAAAGAGGGCCAATGCGATGAGAATTGTTTGTATTTGTAATAATGTAACACAGAGAGAATACCGGGGGGATACCTGAAGGGCCGAGAGGGCCAATGCGATGAGAATTGTTTATATTGGTAATAATGTAACACAGAGAGAATACCGGGGGGATACCTGAAGGGCGGAAAGGGCCAATGCGATGAGAATTGTTTGTATTTGTAATAATGTAACACAGAGAGAATACCGGGGAGATACCTGAAGGGCCGAGAGGGCCAATGCGATGAGAATTGTTTGTATTTGTAATAATGTAACACAGAGAGAATACCGGGGTGATACCTAAAGGGCCGAGAGGGCCAATGTGATGAGAATTGTTTGTATTTGTAATAATGTAACACAGAGAGAATACCGGGGGGATACCTAAAGGGCTGAGAGGGTCAATGCGATGAGAATTGTTTGTATTTGTAATAATGTAACACAGAGAGAATACCGGGGGAATACCTAAAGGGCCGAGAGGGCCAATGCGATGAGAATTGTTTGTATTTGTAATAATGTAACACAGAGAGAATTCCGGGGAGATACCTGAAGGGCCGAGAGGGCCAATGTGATGAGAATTGTTTGTATTTGTAATAATGTAACACAGAGAGAATTCCGGGGAGATACCTGAAGGGCCGAGAGGGCCAATGTGATGAGAATTGTTTGTATTTGTAATAATGTAACACAGAGAGAATTCCGGGGAGATACCTGAAGGGCCGAGAGGGCCAATGTGATGAGAATTGTTTGTATTTTTAATAATGTAACACATGGAGAATACCGGGGAGATACCTGAAGGGCCGAGAGGGCCAATGCGATGAGAATTGTTTGTATTTGTAATAATGTAACACAGAGAGAATACCGGGGGGATACCTAAAGGGCCGAGAGGGCCAATGCGATGAGAATTGTTTGTATTTGTAATAATGTAACACAGAGAGAATACCGGGGAGATACCTAAAGGGCCGAGAGGGCCAATGCGATGAGAATTGTTTGTATTTGTAATAATGTAACACAGAGAGAATACCGGGGTGATACCTAAAGGGCCGAGAGGGCCAATGTGATGAGAATTGTTTGTATTTGTAATAATGTAACACAGAGAGAATACCGGGGGGATACCTAAAGGGCTGAGAGGGTCAATGCGATGAGAATTGTTTGTATTTGTAATAATGTAACACAGAGAGAATACCGGGGGGATACCTAAAGGGCTGAGAGGGTCAATGCGATGAGAATTGTTTGTATTTGTAATAATGTAACACAGAGAGAATACCGGGGGAATACCTAAAGGGCCGAGAGGGCCAATGCGATGAGAATTGTTTGTATTTGTAATAATGTAACACAGAAAGAATACCGGGGGGATACCTAAAGGGCCGAGAGGGCCAATGCGATGAGAATTGTTTGTATTTGTAATAATGTAACGCAGCTAGAATACCGCGGGGATACCTAAAGGGCCGAGAGGGCCAATGCGATAAGAATTGTTTGTATTTGTAATAATGTAACACAGAGAGAATACCGGGGTGATACCTAAAGGGCCGAGAGGGCCAATGTGATGAGAATTGTTTGTATTTGTAATAATGTAACACAGAGAGAATACCGGGGGGATACCTAAAGGGCCGAGAGGGCCAATGCGATGAGAATTGTTTATATTGGTAATAATGTAACACAGAGAGAATACCGGGGGGATACCTGAAGGGCGGAAAGGGCCAATGCGATGAGAATTGTTTGTATTTGTAATAATGTAACACAGAGAGAATACCGGGGAGATACCTGAAGGGCCGAGAGGGCCAATGCGATGAGAATTGTTTGTATTTGTAATAATGTAACACAGAGAGAATACCGGGGTGATACCTAAAGGGCCGAGAGGGCCAATGTGATGAGAATTGTTTGTATTTGTAATAATGTAACACAGAGAGAATACCGGGGGGATACCTAAAGGGCTGAGAGGGTCAATGCGATGAGAATTGTTTGTATTTGTAATAATGTAACACAGAGAGAATACCGGGGGAATACCTAAAGGGCCGAGA
This sequence comes from Crossaster papposus, assembly GCA_037893245.1. Classification (NCBI taxonomy): domain Eukaryota; kingdom Metazoa; phylum Echinodermata; class Asteroidea; order Velatida; family Solasteridae; genus Crossaster; species Crossaster papposus. The sequence goes on along the minus strand of JBAIAA010000049.1, from coordinate 1,845,822 downwards.
GGGCCAATGCGATGAGAATTGTTTGTATTTGTAATAATGTAACACAGAGAGAATTCCGGGGAGATACCTGAAGGGCCGAGAGGGCCAATGTGATGAGAATTGTTTGTATTTGTAATAATGTAACACAGAGAGAATACCGGGGGAATACCTAAAGGGCCGAGAGGGCCAATGCGATGAGAATTGTTTGTATTTGTAATAATGTAACACAGAGAGAATTCCGGGGAGATACCTGAAGGGCCGAGAGGGCCAATGTGATGAGAATTGTTTGTATTTGTAATAATGTAACACAGAGAGAATACCGGGGTGATACCTAAAGGGCCGAGAGGGCCAATGTGATGAGAATTGTTTGTATTTGTAATAATGTAACACAGAGAGAATACCGGGGGGATACCTAAAGGGCTGAGAGGGTCAATGCGATGAGAATTGTTTGTATTTGTAATAATGTAACACAGAGAGAATACCGGGGGGATACCTAAAGGGCTGAGAGGGTCAATGCGATGAGAATTGTTTGTATTTGTAATAATGTAACACAGAGAGAATACCGGGGGAATACCTAAAGGGCCGAGAGGGCCAATGCGATGAGAATTGTTTGTATTTGTAATAATGTAACACAGAGAGAATTCCGGGGAGATACCTGAAGGGCCGAGAGGGCCAATGTGATGAGAATTGTTTGTATTTGTAATAATGTAACACAGAGAGAATTCCGGGGAGATACCTGAAGGGCCGAGAGGGCCAATGTGATGAGAATTGTTTGTATTTGTAATAATGTAACACAGAGAGAATAACGGGGGGATACCTAAAGGGCTGAGAGGGTCAATGCGATGAGAATTGTTTGTATTTGTAATAATGTAACACAGAGAGAATACCGGAGGAATACCTAAAGGGCCGAGAGGGCCAATGCGATGAGAATTGTTTGTATTTTTAATAATGTAACACAGAGAGAATACCGGGGGGATACCTGAAGGGCGGAGAGGGCCAATGCGATGAGAATTGTTTGTATTTGTAATAATGTAACACAGAGAGAATACTGGGGGGATACCTGAAGGGCGGAGAGGGCCAATGCGATGAGAATTGTTTGTATTTGTAATAATGTAACACAGAGAGAATACCGGGGGGATACCTAAAGGGCCGAGGGGGCCAATGCGATGAGAATTGTTTGCATTTGTAATAATGTAACACAGAGAGAATACCGGGGGGATACCTGAAGGGCCGAGAGGGCCAATGCGATGAGAATTGTTTGTATTTGTAATAATGTAACACAGAGAGAATTCCGGGGAGATACCTCAAGGGCCGAGAGGGCCAATGTGATGAGAATTGTTTGTATTTGTAATAATGTAACACAGAGAGAATTCCGGGGGGATACCTCAAGGGCCGAGAGGGCCAATGCGATGAGAATTGTTTGTATTTGTAATAATGTAACACAGAGAGAATACCGGGGGGATACCTAAAGGGCCGAGAGGGCCAATGCGATGAGAATTGTTTGTATTTGTAATAATGTAACACAGAGAGAATACCGGGGAGATACCTAAAGGGCCGAGAGGGCCAATGCGATGAGAATTGTTTGTATTTGTAATAATGTAACACAGAGAGAATACCGGGGGGATACCTCAAGGGCCGAGAGGGCCAATGCGATGAGAATTGTTTGTATTTGTGATAATGTAGCACAGAGAGAATACCGGGGGGATACCTAAAGGGCCGAGAGGGCCAATGCGATGAGAATTATTTGTATTTGTAATAATGTAACACAGAGAGAATACCGGGGAGATACCTGAAGGGCGGAGAGGGCCAATGCGATGAGAATTGTTTGTATTTGTAATAATGTAACACAGAGAGAATACCGGGGGGATACCTAAAGGGCCGAGGGGGCCAATGCGATGAGAATTGTTTGCATTTGTAATAATGTAACACAGAGAGAATACCGGGGGGATACCTGAAGGGCCGAGAGGGCCAATGCGATGAGAATTGTTTGTATTTGTAATAATGTAACACAGAGAGAATTCCGGGGAGATACCTCAAGGGCCGAGAGGGCCAATGTGATGAGAATTGTTTGTATTTGTAATAATGTAACACAGAGAGAATTCCGGGGGGATACCTCAAGGGCCGAGAGGGCCAATGCGATGAGAATTGTTTGTATTTGTAATAATGTAACACAGAGAGAATACCGGGGGGATACCTAAAGGGCAGAGAGGGCCAATGCGATGAGAATTGTTTGTATTTGTAATAATGTAACACATGGAGAATACCGGGGAGATACCTGAGGGGCCGAGAGGGCCAATGCGATGAGAATTGTTTGTATTTGTAATAATGTAACACAGAGAGAATACCGGGGGGATACCTAAAGGGCCGAGAGGGCCAATGCGATGAGAATTGTTTGTATTTGTAATAATGTAACACAGAGAGAATACCGGGGAGATACCTGAAGGGCCGAGAGGGCCAATGCGATGAGAATTGTTTGTATTTGTAATAATGTAACACAGAGAGAATACCGGGGAGATACCTAAAGGGCCGAGAGGGCCAATGCGATGAGAATTGTTTGTATTTGTAATAATGTAACACAGAGAGAATACCGGGGGGATACCTCAAGGGCCGAGAGGGCCAATGCGATGAGAATTGTTTGTATTTGTGATAATGTAGCACAGAGAGAATACCGGGGGGATACCTAAAGGGCCGAGAGGGCCAATGCGATGAGAATTATTTGTATTTGTAATAATGTAACACAGAGAGAATACCGGGGAGATACCTGAAGGGCCGAGAGGGCCAATGCGATGAGAATTGTTTGTATTTGTGATAATGTAACACACAGAGAATACCTGGGGGATACCTAAAGGGCCGAGAGGGCCAATGCGATGAGAATTGTTTGTATTTGTAATAATGTAACACAGAGAGAATACCGGGGGGATACCTGAAGGGCCGAGAGGGCCAATGCGATGAGAATTGTTTGTATTTGTAATAATGTAACACAGAGAGAATACCGGGGGGATACCTGAAGGGCCGAGAGGGCCAATGCGATGAGAATTGTTTGTATTTGTAATAATGTAACACAGAGAGAATACCGGGGGAATACCTAAAGGGCCGAGAGGGCCAATGCGATGAGAATTGTTTGTATTTGTAATAATGTAACACAGAGAGAATTCCGGGGAGATACCTGAAGGGCCGAGAGGGCCAATGCGATGAGAATTGTTTGTATTTGTAATAATGTAACACAGAGAGAATTCCGGGGAGATACCTCAAGGGCCGAGAGGGCCAATGCGATGAGAATTGTTTGTATTTGTAATAATGTAACACAGAGAGAATTCCGGGGGGATACCTCAAGGGCCGAGAGGGCCAATGCGATGAGAATTGTTTGTATTTGTAATAATGTAACACAGAGAGAATACCGGGGGGATACCTAAAGGGCCGAGAGGGCCAATGCGATGAGAATTGTTTGTATTTGTAATAATGTAACACAGAGAGAATACCGGGGAGATACCTGAAGGGCCGAGAGGGCCAATGCGATGAGAATTGTTTGTATTTGTAATAATGTAACACAGAGAGAATACCGGGGAGATACCTAAAGGGCCGAGAGGGCCAATGCGATGAGAATTGTTTGTATTTGTAATAATGTAACACAGAGAGAATACCGGGGGGATACCTCAAGGGCCGAGAGGGCCAATGCGATGAGAATTGTTTGTATTTGTGATAATGTAGCACAGAGAGAATACCGGGGGGATACCTAAAGGGCCGAGAGGGCCAATGCGATGAGAATTGTTTGTATTTGTAATAATGTAACACAGAGAGAATACCGGGGGGATACCTCAAGGGCCGAGAGGGCCAATGCGATGAGAATTGTTTGTATTTGTGATAATGTAGCACAGAGAGAATACCGGGGGGATACCTAAAGGGCCGAGAGGGCCAATGCGATGAGAATTATTTGTATTTGTAATAATGTAACACAGAGAGAATACCGGGGAGATACCTGAAGGGCCGAGAGGGCCAATGCGATGAGAATTGTTTGTATTTGTGATAATGTAACACACAGAGAATACCTGGGGGATACCTAAAGGGCCGAGAGGGCCAATGCGATGAGAATTGTTTGTATTTGTAATAATGTAACACAGAGAGAATACCGGGGGGATACCTGAAGGGCCGAGAGGGCCAATGCGATGAGAATTGTTTGTATTTGTAATAATGTAACACAGAGAGAATTCCGGGGAGATACCTGAAGGGCCGAGAGGGCCAATGTGATGAGAATTGTTTGTATTTGTAATAATGTAACACAGAGAGAATTCCGGGGAGATACCTGAAGGGCCGAGAGGGCCAATGCGATGAGAATTGTTTGTATTTGTAATAATGTAACACAGAGAGAATACCGGGGTGATACCTAAAGGGCCGAGAGGGCCAATGTGATGAGAATTGTTTGTATTTGTAATAATGTAACACAGAGAGAATACCGGGGGGATACCTAAAGGGCCGAGAGGGTCAATGCGATGAGAATTGTTTGTATTTGTAATAATGTAACACAGAGAGAATACCGGGGGAATACCTAAAGGGCCGAGAGGGCCAATGCGATGAGAATTGTTTGTATTTGTAATAATGTAACACAGAGAGAATTCCGGGGAGATACCTGAAGGGCCGAGAGGGCCAATGTGATGAGAATTGTTTGTATTTGTAATAATGTAACACAGAGAGAATTCCGGGGAGATACCTGAAGGGCCGAGAGGGCCAATGTGATGAGAATTGTTTGTATTTGTAATAATGTAACACAGAGAGAATTCCGGGGAGATACCTGAAGGGCCGAGAGGGCCAATGTGATGAGAATTGTTTGTATTTTTAATAATGTAACACATGGAGAATACCGGGGAGATACCTGAAGGGCCGAGAGGGCCAATGCGATGAGAATTGTTTGTATTTGTAATAATGTAACACAGAGAGAATACCGGGGGGATACCTAAAGGGCCGAGAGGGCCAATGCGATGAGAATTGTTTGTATTTGTAATAATGTAACACAGAGAGAATACCGGGGAGATACCTAAAGGGCCGAGAGGGCCAATGCGATGAGAATTGTTTGTATTTGTAATAATGTAACACAGAGAGAATACCGGGGTGATACCTAAAGGGCCGAGAGGGCCAATGTGATGAGAATTGTTTGTATTTGTAATAATGTAACACAGAGAGAATACCGGGGGGATACCTAAAGGGCTGAGAGGGTCAATGCGATGAGAATTGTTTGTATTTGTAATAATGTAACACAGAGAGAATACCGGGGGGATACCTAAAGGGCTGAGAGGGTCAATGCGATGAGAATTGTTTGTATTTGTAATAATGTAACACAGAGAGAATACCGGGGGAATACCTAAAGGGCCGAGAGGGCCAATGCGATGAGAATTGTTTGTATTTGTAATAATGTAACACAGAAAGAATACCGGGGGGATACCTAAAGGGCCGAGAGGGCCAATGCGATGAGAATTGTTTGTATTTGTAATAATGTAACGCAGCTAGAATACCGCGGGGATACCTAAAGGGCCGAGAGGGCCAATGCGATAAGAATTGTTTGTATTTGTAATAATGTAACACAGAGAGAATACCGGGGTGATACCTAAAGGGCCGAGAGGGCCAATGTGATGAGAATTGTTTGTATTTGTAATAATGTAACACAGAGAGAATACCGGGGGGATACCTAAAGGGCCGAGAGGGCCAATGCGATGAGAATTGTTTATATTGGTAATAATGTAACACAGAGAGAATACCGGGGGGATACCTGAAGGGCGGAAAGGGCCAATGCGATGAGAATTGTTTGTATTTGTAATAATGTAACACAGAGAGAATACCGGGGAGATACCTGAAGGGCCGAGAGGGCCAATGCGATGAGAATTGTTTGTATTTGTAATAATGTAACACAGAGAGAATACCGGGGTGATACCTAAAGGGCCGAGAGGGCCAATGTGATGAGAATTGTTTGTATTTGTAATAATGTAACACAGAGAGAATACCGGGGGGATACCTAAAGGGCTGAGAGGGTCAATGCGATGAGAATTGTTTGTATTTGTAATAATGTAACACAGAGAGAATACCGGGGGAATACCTAAAGGGCCGAGAGGGCCAATGCGATGAGAATTGTTTGTATTTGTAATAATGTAACACAGAGAGAATTCCGGGGAGATACCTGAAGGGCCGAGAGGGCCAATGTGATGAGAATTGTTTGTATTTGTAATAATGTAACACAGAGAGAATACCGGGGGGATACCTAAAGGGCCGAGAGGGCCAATGCGATGAGAATTGTTTGTATTTGTAATAATGTAACACAGAGAGAATACCGGGGATATACCTAAAGGGCCGAGAGGGCCAATGCGATGAGAATTGTTTGTATTTGTAATAATGTAACACAGAGAGAATACCGGGGTGATACCTAAAGGGCCGAGAGGGCCAATGTGATGAGAATTGTTTGTATTTGTAATAATGTAACACAGAGAGAATACCGGGGGGATACCTAAAGGGCTGAGAGGGTCAATGCGATGAGAATTGTTTGTATTTGTAATAATGTAACACAGAGAGAATACCGGGGGGATACCTAAAGGGCTGAGAGGGTCAATGCGATGAGAATTGTTTGTATTTGTAATAATGTAACACAGAGAGAATACCGGGGGAATACCTAAAGGGCCGAGAGGGCCAATGCGATGAGAATTGTTTGTATTTGTAATAATGTAACACAGAGAGAATTCCGGGGAGATACCTGAAGGGCCGAGAGGGCCAATGTGATGAGAATTGTTTGTATTTGTAATAATGTAACACAGAGAGAATTCCGGGGAGATACCTGAAGGGCCGAGAGGGCCAATGTGATGAGAATTGTTTGTATTTGTAATAATGTAACACAGAGAGAATAACGGGGGGATACCTAAAGGGCTGAGAGGGTCAATGCGATGAGAATTGTTTGTATTTGTAATAATGTAACACAGAGAGAATACCGGAGGAATACCTAAAGGGCCGAGAGGGCCAATGCGATGAGAATTGTTTGTATTTTTAATAATGTAACACAGAGAGAATACCGGGGGGATACCTGAAGGGCGGAGAGGGCCAATGCGATGGGAATTGTTTGTATTTGTAATAATGTAACACAGAGAGAATACTGGGGGGATACCTGAAGGGCGGAGAGGGCCAATGCGATGAGAATTGTTTGTATTTGTAATAATGTAACACAGAGAGAATACCGGGGGGATACCTAAAGGGCCGAGGGGGCCAATGCGATGAGAATTGTTTGCATTTGTAATAATGTAACACAGAGAGAATACCGGGGGGATACCTGAAGGGCCGAGAGGGCCAATGCGATGAGAATTGTTTGTATTTGTAATAATGTAACACAGAGAGAATTCCGGGGAGATACCTCAAGGGCCGAGAGGGCCAATGTGATGAGAATTGTTTGTATTTGTAATAATGTAACACAGAGAGAATTCCGGGGGGATACCTCAAGGGCCGAGAGGGCCAATGCGATGAGAATTGTTTGTATTTGTAATAATGTAACACAGAGAGAATACCGGGGGGATACCTAAAGGGCCGAGAGGGCCAATGCGATGAGAATTGTTTGTATTTGTAATAATGTAACACAGAGAGAATACCGGGGAGATACCTGAAGGGCCGAGAGGGCCAATGCGATGAGAATTGTTTGTATTTGTAATAATGTAACACAGAGAGAATACCGGGGAGATACCTAAAGGGCCGAGAGGGCCAATGCGATGAGAATTGTTTGTATTTGTAATAATGTAACACAGAGAGAATACCGGGGAGATACCTGAAGGGCCGAGAGGGCCAATGCGATGAGAATTGTTTGTATTTGTGATAATGTAACACACAGAGAATACCTGGGGGATACCTAAAGGGCCGAGAGGGCCAATGCGATGAGAATTGTTTGTATTTGTAATAATGTAACACAGAGAGAATACCGGGGGGATACCTGAAGGGCCGAGAGGGCCAATGCGATGAGAATTGTTTGTATTTGTAATAATGTAACACAGAGAGAATAACGGGGGGATACCTAAAGGGCTGAGAGGGTCAATGCGATGAGAATTGTTTGTATTTGTAATAATGTAACACAGAGAGAATACCGGAGGAATACCTAAAGGGCCGAGAGGGCCAATGCGATGAGAATTGTTTGTATTTTTAATAATGTAACACAGAGAGAATACCGGGGGGATACCTGAAGGGCGGAGAGGGCCAATGCGATGAGAATTGTTTGTATTTGTAATAATGTAACACAGAGAGAATACTGGGGGGATACCTGAAGGGCGGAGAGGGCCAATGCGATGAGAATTGTTTGTATTTGTAATAATGTAACACAGAGAGAATACCGGGGGGATACCTAAAGGGCCGAGGGGGCAAATGCGATGAGAATTGTTTGCATTTGTAATAATGTAACACAGAGAGAATACCGGGGGGATACCTGAAGGGCCGAGAGGGCCAATGCGATGAGAATTGTTTGTATTTGTAATAATGTAACACAGAGAGAATTCCGGGGAGATACCTCAAGGGCCGAGAGGGCCAATGTGATGAGAATTGTTTGTATTTGTAATAATGTAACACAGAGAGAATTCCGGGGGGATACCTCAAGGGCCGAGAGGGCCAATGCGATGAGAATTGTTTGTATTTGTAATAATGTAACACAGAGAGAATACCGGGGGGATACCTAAAGGGCAGAGAGGGCCAATGCGATGAGAATTGTTTGTATTTGTAATAATGTAACACATGGAGAATACCGGGGAGATACCTGAGGGGCCGAGAGGGCCAATGCGATGAGAATTGTTTGTATTTGTAATAATGTAACACAGAGAGAATACCGGGGGGATACCTAAAGGGCCGAGAGGGCCAATGCGATGAGAATTGTTTGTATTTGTAATAATGTAACACAGAGAGAATACCGGGGAGATACCTGAAGGGCCGAGAGGGCCAATGCGATGAGAATTGTTTGTATTTGTAATAATGTAACACAGAGAGAATACCGGGGAGATACCTAAAGGGCCGAGAGGGCCAATGCGATGAGAATTGTTTGTATTTGTAATAATGTAACACAGAGAGAATACCGGGGGGATACCTCAAGGGCCGAGAGGGCCAATGCGATGAGAATTGTTTGTATTTGTGATAATGTAGCACAGAGAGAATACCGGGGGGATACCTAAAGGGCCGAGAGGGCCAATGCGATGAGAATTATTTGTATTTGTAATAATGTAACACAGAGAGAATACCGGGGAGATACCTGAAGGGCCGAGAGGGCCAATGCGATGAGAATTGTTTGTATTTGTGATAATGTAACACACAGAGAATACCTGGGGGATACCTAAAGGGCCGAGAGGGCCAATGCGATGAGAATTGTTTGTATTTGTAATAATGTAACACAGAGAGAATACCGGGGGGATACCTGAAGGGCCGAGAGGGCCAATGCGATGAGAATTGTTTGTATTTGTAATAATGTAACACAGAGAGAATACCGGGGGGATACCTGAAGGGCCGAGAGGGCCAATGCGATGAGAATTGTTTGTATTTGTAATAATGTAACACAGAGAGAATACCGGGGGAATACCTAAAGGGCCGAGAGGGCCAATGCGATGAGAATTGTTTGTATTTGTAATAATGTAACACAGAGAGAATTCCGGGGAGATACCTGAAGGGCCGAGAGGGCCAATGCGATGAGAATTGTTTGTATTTGTAATAATGTAACACAGAGAGAATTCCGGGGAGATACCTCAAGGGCCGAGAGGGCCAATGTGATGAGAATTGTTTGTATTTGTAATAATGTAACACAGAGAGAATTCCGGGGGGATACCTCAAGGGCCGAGAGGGCCAATGCGATGAGAATTGTTTGTATTTGTAATAATGTAACACAGAGAGAATACCGGGGGGATACCTAAAGGGCCGAGAGGGCCAATGCGATGAGAATTGTTTGTATTTGTAATAATGTAACACAGAGAGAATACCGGGGAGATACCTGAAGGGCCGAGAGGGCCAATGCGATGAGAATTGTTTGTATTTGTAATAATGTAACACAGAGAGAATACTGGGGAGATACCTAAAGGGCCGAGAGGGCCAATGCGATGAGAATTGTTTGTATTTGTAATAATGTAACACAGAGAGAATACCGGGGGGATACCTCAAGGGCCGAGAGGGCCAATGCGATGAGAATTGTTTGTATTTGTGATAATGTAGCACAGAGAGAATACCGGGGGGATACCTAAAGGGCCGAGAGGGCCAATGCGATGAGAATTGTTTGTATTTGTAATAATGTAACACAGAGAGAATACCGGGGGGATACCTGAAGGGCCGAGAGGGCCAATGCGATGAGAATTGTTTGTATTTGTAATAATGTAACACAGAGAGAATACCGGGGAGATACCTAAAGGGCCGAGAGGGCCAATGCGATGAGAATTGTTTGTATTTGTAATAATGTAACACAGAGAGAATACCGCGGGGATACTTAAAGGGCCGAGAGGGCCAATGCGATGAGAATTGTTGGTATTTGTAATAATGTAACACAGCTAGAATACCGGGGGGATACCTAAAGGGCCGAGAGGGCCAATGCGATAAGAATTGTTTGTATTTGTAATAATGTAACACAGAGAGAATACCGGGGTGATACCTAAAGGGCCGAGAGGGCCAATGTGATGAGAATTGTTTGTATTTGTAATAATGTAACACAGAGAGAATAACGGGGGGATACCTAAAGGGCTGAGAGGGTCAATGCGATGAGAATTGTTTGTATTTGTAATAATGTAACACAGAGAGAATACCGGAGGAATACCTAAAGGGCCGAGAGGGCCAATGAGATGAGAATTGTTTGTATTTTTAATAATGTAACACAGAGAGAATACCGGGGGGATACCTGAAGGGCGGAGAGGGCCAATGCGATGAGAATTGTTTGTATTTGTAATAATGTAACACAGAGAGAATACTGGGGGGATACCTGAAGGGCGGAGAGGGCCAATGCGATGAGAATTGTTTGTATTTGTAATAATGTAACACAGAGAGAATACCGGGGGGATACCTAAAGGGCCGAGGGGGCCAATGCGATGAGAATTGTTTGCATTTGTAATAATGTAACACAGAGAGAATACCGGGGGGATACCTGAAGGGCCGAGAGGGCCAATGCGATGAGAATTATTTGTATTTGTAATAATGTAACACAGAGAGAATACCGGGGAGATACCTGAAGGGCCGAGAGGGCCAATGCGATGAGAATTGTTTGTATTTGTGATAATGTAACACACAGAGAATACCTGGGGGATACCTAAAGGGCCGAGAGGGCCAATGCGATGAGAATTGTTTGTATTTGTAATAATGTAACACAGAGAGAATACTGGGGGGATACCTGAAGGGCCGAGAGGGCCAATGCGATGAGAATTGTTTGTATTTGTAATAATGTAACACAGAGAGAATACCGGGGGGATACCTGAAGGGCCGAGAGGGCCAATGCGATGAGAATTGTTTGTATTTGTAATAATGTAACACAGAGAGAATACCGGGGGAATACCTAAAGGGCCGAGAGGGCCAATGCGATGAGAATTGTTTGTATTTGTAATAATGTAACACAGAGAGAATTCCGGGGAGATACCTGAAGGGCCGAGAGGGCCAATGTGATGAGAATTGTTTGTATTTGTAATAATGTAACACAGAGAGAATTCCGGGGAGATACCTGAAGGGCCGAGAGGGCCAATGTGATGAGAATTGTTTGTATTTGTAATAATGTAACACAGAGAGAATAACGGGGGGATACCTAAAGGGCTGAGAGGGTCAATGCGATGAGAATTGTTTGTATTTGTAATAATGTAACACAGAGAGAATACCGGAGGAATACCTAAAGGGCCGAGAGGGCCAATGCGATGAGAATTGTTTGTATTTTTAATAATGTAACACAGAGAGAATACCGGGGGGATACCTGAAGGGCGGAGAGGGCCAATGCGATGAGAATTGTTTGTATTTGTAATAATGTAACACAGAGAGAATACTGGGGGGATACCTGAAGGGCGGAGAGGGCCAATGCGATGAGAATTGTTTGTATTTGTAATAATGTAACACAGAGAGAATACCGGGGGGATACCTAAAGGGCCGAGGGGGCCAATGCGATGAGAATTGTTTGCATTTGTAATAATGTAACACAGAGAGAATACCGGGGGGATACCTGAAGGGCCGAGAGGGCCAATGCGATGAGAATTGTTTGTATTTGTAATAATGTAACACAGAGAGAATTCCGGGGAGATACCTCAAGGGCCGAGAGGGCCAATGTGATGAGAATTGTTTGTATTTGTAATAATGTAACACAGAGAGAATTCCGGGGGGATACCTCAAGGGCCGAGAGGGCCAATGCGATGAGAATTGTTTGTATTTGTAATAATGTAACACAGAGAGAATACCGGGGGGATACCTAAAGGGCCGAGAGGGCCAATGCGATGAGAATTGTTTGTATTTGTAATAATGTAACACAGAGAGAATACCGGGGAGATACCTGAAGGGCCGAGAGGGCCAATGCGATGAGAATTGTTTGTATTTGTAATAATGTAACACAGAGAGAATACCGGGGAGATACCTAAAGGGCCGAGAGGGCCAATGCGATGAGAATTGTTTGTATTTGTAATAATGTAACACAGAGAGAATACCGGGGGGATACCTCAAGGGCCGAGAGGGCCAATGCGATGAGAATTGTTTGTATTTGTGATAATGTAGCACAGAGAGAATACCGGGGGGATACCTAAAGGGCCGAGAGGGCCAATGCGATGAGAATTATTTGTATTTGTAATAATGTAACACAGAGAGAATACCGGGGAGATACCTGAAGGGCCGAGAGGGCCAATGCGATGAGAATTGTTTGTATTTGTGATAATGTAACACACAGAGAATACCTGGGGGATACCTAAAGGGCCGAGAGGGCCAATGCGATGAGAATTGTTTGTATTTGTAATAATGTAACACAGAGAGAATACCGGGGGGATACCTGAAGGGCCGAGAGGGCCAATGCGATGAGAATTGTTTGTATTTGTAATAATGTAACACAGAGAGAATACCGGGGAGATACCTAAAGGGCCGAGAGGGCCAATGCGATGAGAATTGTTTGTATTTGTAATAATGTAACACATGGAGAATACCGGGGAGATACCTGAGGGGCCGAGAGGGCCAATGCGATGAGAATTGTTTGTATTTGTAATAATGTAACACAGAGAGAATACCGGGGGGATACCTAAAGGGCCGAGAGGGCCAATGCGATGAGAATTGTTTGTATTTGTAATAATGTAACACAGAGAGAATACCGGGGAGATACCTGAAGGGCCGAGAGGGCCAATGCGATGAGAATTGTTTGTATTTGTAATAATGTAACACAGAGAGAATACCGGGGAGATACCTAAAGGGCCGAGAGGGCCAATGCGATGAGAATTGTTTGTATTTGTAATAATGTAACACAGAGAGAATACCGGGGGGATACCTCAAGGGCCGAGAGGGCCGAGAGGGCCAATGCGATGAGAATTGTTTGTATTTGTGATAATGTAGCACAGAGAGAATACCGGGGGGATACCTAAAGGGCTGAGAGGGCCAATGCGATGAGAATTATTTGTATTTGTAATAATGTAACACAGAGAGAATACCGGGGAGATACCTGAAGGGCCGAGAGGGCCAATGCGATGAGAATTGTTTGTATTTGTGATAATGTAACACACAGAGAATACCTGGGGGATACCTAAAGGGCCGAGAGGGCCAATGCGATGAGAATTGTTTGTATTTGTAATAATGTAACACAGAGAGAATTCCGGGGAGATACCTCAAGGGCCGAGAGGGCCAATGTGATGAGAATTGTTTGTATTTGTAATAATGTAACACAGAGAGAATTCCGGGGGGATACCTCAAGGGCCGAGAGGGCCAATGCGATGAGAATTGTTTGTATTTGTAATAATGTAACACAGAGAGAATACCGGGGGGATACCTAAAGGGCCGAGAGGGCCAATGCGATGAGAATTGTTTGTATTTGTAATAATGTAACACAGAGAGAATACCGGGGGGATACCTGAAGGGCCGAGAGGGCCAATGCGATGAGAATTGTTTGTATTTGTAATAATGTAACACAGAGAGAATACCGGGGAGATACCTAAAGGGCCGAGAGGGCCAATGCGATGAGAATTGTTTGTATTTGTAATAATGTAACACAGAGAGAATACCGGGGGGATACCTCAAGGGCCGAGAGGGCCAATGCGATGAGAATTGTTTGTATTTGTGATAATGTAGCACAGAGAGAATACCGGGGGGATACCTAAAGGGCCGAGAGGGCCAATGCGATGAGAATTGTTTGTATTTGTAATAATGTAACACAGAGAGAATACCGGGGGGATACCTCAAGGGCCGAGAGGGCCAATGCGATGAGAATTGTTTGTATTTGTGATAATGTAGCACAGAGAGAATACCGGGGGGATACCTAAAGGGCCGAGAGGGCCAATGCGATGAGAATTATTTGTATTTGTAATAATGTAACACAGAGAGAATACCGGGGAGATACCTGAAGGGCCGAGAGGGCCAATGCGATGAGAATTGTTTGTATTTGTGATAATGTAACACACAGAGAATACCTGGGGGATACCTAAAGGGCCGAGAGGGCCAATGCGATGAGAATTGTTTGTATTTGTAATAATGTAACAGAGAGAGAATACCGGGGGGATACCTGAAGGGCCGAGAGGGCCAATGCGATGAGAATTGTTTGTATTTGTAATAATGTAACACAGAGAGAATACCGGGGGGGTACCTGAAGGGCCGAGAGGGCCAATGCGATGAGAATTGTTTGTATTTGTAATAATGTAACACAGAGAGAATACCGGGGGAATACCTAAAGGGCCGAGAGGGCCAATGCGATGAGAATTGTTTGTATTTGTAATAATGTAACACAGAGAGAATTCCGGGGAGATACCTGAAGGGCCGAGAGGGCCAATGTGATGAGAATTGTTTGTATTTGTAATAATGTAACACAGAGAGAATTCCGGGGAGATACCTGAAGGGCCGAGAGGGCCAATGTGATGAGAATTGTTTGTATTTGTAATAATGTAACACAGAGAGAATAACGGGGGGATACCTAAAGGGCTGAGAGGGTCAATGCGATGAGAATTGTTTGTATTTGTAATAATGTAACACAGAGAGAATACCGGAGGAATACCTAAAGGGCCGAGAGGGCCAATGCGATGAGAATTGTTTGTATTTTTAATAATGTAACACAGAGAGAATACCGGGGGGATACCTGAAGGGCGGAGAGGGCCAATGCGATGAGAATTGTTTGTATTTGTAATAATGTAACACAGAGAGAATACTGGGGGGATACCTGAAGGGCGGAGAGGGCCAATGCGATGAGAATTGTTTGTATTTGTAATAATGTAACACAGAGAGAATACCGGGGGGATACCTAAAGGGCCGAGGGGGCCAATGCGATGAGAATTGTTTGCATTTGTAATAATGTAACACAGAGAGAATACCGGGGGGATACCTGAAGGGCCGAGAGGGCCAATGCGATGAGAATTGTTTGTATTTGTAATAATGTAACACAGAGAGAATTCCGGGGAGATACCTCAAGGGCCGAGAGGGCCAATGTGATGAGAATTGTTTGTATTTGTAATAATGTAACACAGAGAGAATTCCGGGGGGATACCTCAAGGGCCGAGAGGGCCAATGCGATGAGAATTGTTTGTATTTGTAATAATGTAACACAGAGAGAATACCGGGGGGATACCTAAAGGGCCGAGAGGGCCAATGCGATGAGAATTGTTTGTATTTGTAATAATGTAACACAGAGAGAATACCGGGGAGATACCTGAAGGGCCGAGAGGGCCAATGCGATGAGAATTGTTTGTATTTGTAATAATGTAACACAGAGAGAATACCGGGGAGATACCTAAAGGGCCGAGAGGGCCAATGCGATGAGAATTGTTTGTATTTGTAATAATGTAACACAGAGAGAATACCGGGGGGATACCTCAAGGGCCGAGAGGGCCAATGCGATGAGAATTGTTTGTATTTGTGATAATGTAGCACAGAGAGAATACCGGGGGGATACCTAAAGGGCCGAGAGGGCCAATGCGATGAGAATTATTTGTATTTGTAATAATGTAACACAGAGAGAATACCGGGGAGATACCTGAAGGGCCGAGAGGGCCAATGCGATGAGAATTGTTTGTATTTGTGATAATGTAACACACAGAGAATACCTGGGGGATACCTAAAGGGCCGAGAGGGCCAATGCGATGAGAATTGTTTGTATTTGTAATAATGTAACACAGAGAGAATACCGGGGGGATACCTGAAGGGCCGAGAGGGCCAATGCGATGAGAATTGTTTGTATTTGTAATAATGTAACACAGAGAGAATACCGGGGAGATACCTAAAGGGCCGAGAGGGCCAATGCGATGAGAATTGTTTGTATTTGTAATAATGTAACACAGAGAGAATACCGCGGGGATACTTAAAGGGCCGAGAGGGCCAATGCGATGAGAATTGTTGGTATTTGTAATAATGTAACACAGCTAGAATACCGGGGGGATACCTAAAGGGCCGAGAGGGCCAATGCGATAAGAATTGTTTGTATTTGTAATAATGTAACACAGAGAGAATACCGGGGTGATACCTAAAGGGCCGAGAGGGCCAATGTGATGAGAATTGTTTGTATTTGTAATAATGTAACACAGAGAGAATAACGGGGGGATACCTAAAGGGCTGAGAGGGTCAATGCGATGAGAATTGTTTGTATTTGTAATAATGTAACACAGAGAGAATACCGGAGGAATACCTAAAGGGCCGAGAGGGCCAATGCGATGAGAATTGTTTGTATTTTTAATAATGTAACACAGAGAGAATACCGGGGGGATACCTGAAGGGCGGAGAGGGCCAATGCGATGAGAATTGTTTGTATTTGTAATAATGTAACACAGAGAGAATACTGGGGGGATACCTGAAGGGCGGAGAGGGCCAATGCGATGAGAATTGTTTGTATTTGTAATAATGTAACACAGAGAGAATACCGGGGGGATACCTAAAGGGCCGAGGGGGCCAATGCGATGAGAATTGTTTGCATTTGTAATAATGTAACACAGAGAGAATACCGGGGGGATACCTGAAGGGCCGAGAGGGCCAATGCGATGAGAATTGTTTGTATTTGTAATAATGTAACACAGAGAGAATTCCGGGGAGATACCTCAAGGGCCGAGAGGGCCAATGTGATGAGAATTGTTTGTATTTGTAATAATGTAACACAGAGAGAATTCCGGGGGGATACCTCAAGGGCCGAGAGGGCCAATGCGATGAGAATTGTTTGTATTTGTAATAATGTAACACAGAGAGAATACCGGGGGGATACCTAAAGGGCAGAGAGGGCCAATGCGATGAGAATTGTTTGTATTTGTAATAATGTAACACATGGAGAATACCGGGGAGATACCTGAGGGGCCGAGAGGGCCAATGCGATGAGAATTATTTGTATTTGTAATAATGTAACACAGAGAGAATACCGGGGGGATACCTAAAGGGCCGAGAGGGCCAATGCGATGAGAATTGTTTGTATTTGTAATAATGTAACACAGAGAGAATACCGGGGAGATACCTGAAGGGCCGAGAGGGCCAATGCGATGAGAATTGTTTGTATTTGTAATAATGTAACACAGAGAGAATACCGGGGAGATACCTAAAGGGCCGAGAGGGCCAATGCGATGAGAATTGTTTGTATTTGTAATAATGTAACACAGAGAGAATACCGGGGGGATACCTCAAGGGCCGAGAGGGCCAATGCGATGAGAATTGTTTGTATTTGTGATAATGTAGCACAGAGAGAATACCGGGGGGATACCTAAAGGGCCGAGAGGGCCAATGCGATGAGAATTATTTGTATTTGTAATAATGTAACACAGAGAGAATACCGGGGAGATACCTGAAGGGCCGAGAGGGCCAATGCGATGAGAATTGTTTGTATTTGTGATAATGTAACACACAGAGAATACCTGGGGGATACCTAAAGGGCCGAGAGGGCCAATGCGATGAGAATTGTTTGTATTTGTAATAATGTAACACATGGAGAATACCGGGGAGATACCTGAGGGGCCGAGAGGGCCAATGCGATGAGAATTGTTTGTATTTGTAATAATGTAACACAGAGAGAATACCGGGGGGATACCTAAAGGGCCGAGAGGGCCAATGCGATGAGAATTGTTTGTATTTGTAATAATGTAACACAGAGAGAATACCGGGGAGATACCTGAAGGGCCGAGAGGGCCAATGCGATGAGAATTGTTTGTATTTGTAATAATGTAACACAGAGAGAATACCGGGGAGATACCTAAAGGGCCGAGAGGGCCAATGCGATGAGAATTGTTTGTATTTGTAATAATGTAACACAGAGAGAATACCGGGGGGATACCTCAAGGGCCGAGAGGGCCAATGCGATGAGAATTGTTTGTATTTGTGATAATGTAGCACAGAGAGAATACCGGGGGGATACCTAAAGGGCTGAGAGGGCCAATGCGATGAGAATTATTTGTATTTGTAATAATGTAACACAGAGAGAATACCGGGGAGATACCTGAAGGGCCGAGAGGGCCAATGCGATGAGAATTGTTTGTATTTGTGATAATGTAACACACAGAGAATACCTGGGGGATACCTAAAGGGCCGAGAGGGCCAATGCGATGAGAATTGTTTGTATTTGTAATAATGTAACACAGAGAGAATACCGGGGGGATACCTGAAGGGCCGAGAGGGCCAATGCGATGAGAATTGTTTGTATTTGTAATAATGTAACACAGAGAGAATACCGGGGAGATACCTAAAGGGCCGAGAGGGCCAATGCGATGAGAATTGTTTGTATTTGTAATAATGTAACACAGAGAGAATACCGGGGGGATACTTAAAGGGCCGAGAGGGCCAATGCGATGAGAATTGTTGGTATTTGTAATAATGTAACACAGCTAGAATACCGGGGGGATACCTAAAGGGCCGAGAGGGCCAATGCGATAAGAATTGTTTGTATTTGTAATAATGTAACACAGAGAGAATACCGGGGTGATACCTAAAGGGCCGAGAGGGCCAATGTGATGAGAATTGTTTGTATTTGTAATAATGTAACACAGAGAGAATAACGGGGGGATACCTAAAGGGCTGAGAGGGTCAATGCGATGAGAATTGTTTGTATTTGTAATAATGTAACACAGAGAGAATACCGGAGGAATACCTAAAGGGCCGAGAGGGCCAATGCGATGAGAATTGTTTGTATTTTTAATAATGTAACACAGAGAGAATACCGGGGGGATACCTGAAGGGCGGAGAGGGCCAATGCGATGAGAATTGTTTGTATTTGTAATAATGTAACACAGAGAGAATACTGGGGGGATACCTGAAGGGCGGAGAGGGCCAATGCGATGAGAATTGTTTGTATTTGTAATAATGTAACACAGAGAGAATACCGGGGGGATACCTAAAGGGCCGAGGGGGCCAATGCGATGAGAATTGTTTGCATTTGTAATAATGTAACACAGAGAGAATACCGGGGGGATACCTGAAGGGCCGAGAGGGCCAATGCGATGAGAATTGTTTGTATTTGTAATAATGTAACACAGAGAGAATTCCGGGGAGATACCTCAAGGGCCGAGAGGGCCAATGTGATGAGAATTGTTTGTATTTGTAATAATGTAACACAGAGAGAATTCCGGGGGGATACCTCAAGGGCCGAGAGGGCCAATGCGATGAGAATTGTTTGTATTTGTAATAATGTAACACAGAGAGAATACCGGGGGGATACCTGAAGGGCAGAGAGGGCCAATGCGATGAGAATTGTTTGTATTTGTAATAATGTAACACATGGAGAATACCGGGGAGATACCTGAGGGGCCGAGAGGGCCAATGCGATGAGAATTGTTTGTATTTGTAATAATGTAACACAGAGAGAATACCGGGGGGATACCTAAAAGGCCGAGAGGGCCAATGCGATGAGAATTGTTTGTATTTGTAATAATGTAACACAGAGAGAATACCGGGGAGATACCTGAAGGGCCGAGAGGGCCAATGCGATGAGAATTGTTTGTATTTGTAATAATGTAACACAGAGAGAATACCGGGGAGATACCTACCGGTAAAGGGCCGAGAGGGCCAATGCGATGAGAATTGTTTGTATTTGTAATAATGTAACACAGAGAGAATACCGGGGGGATACCTCAAGGGCCGAGAGGGCCAATGCGATGAGAATTGTTTGTATTTGTGATAATGTAGCACAGAGAGAATACCGGGGGGATACCTAAAGGGCCGAGAGGGCCAATGCGATGAGAATTATTTGTATTTGTAATAATGTAACACAGAGAGAATACCGGGGAGATACCTGAAGGGCCGAGAGGGCCAATGCGATGAGAATTGTTTGTATTTGTGATAATGTAACACACAGAGAATACCTGGGGGATACCTAAAGGGCCGAGAGGGCCAATGCGATGAGAATTGTTTGTATTTGTAATAATGTAACACAGAGAGAATACCGGGGGGATACCTGAAGGGCCGAGAGGGCCAATGCGATGAGAATTGTTTGTATTTGTAATAATGTAACACAGAGAGAATACCGGGGAGATACCTAAAGGGCCGAGAGGGCCAATGCGATGAGAATTGTTTGTATTTGTAATAATGTAACACAGAGAGAATACCGGGGGGATACCTAAAGGGCCGAGAGGGCCAATGCGATGAGAATTGTTTATATTGGTAATAATGTAACACAGAGAGAATACCGGGGGGATACCTAAAGGGCTGAGAGGGCCAATGTGATGAGAATTGTTTGTATTTGTAATAATGTAACACAGAGAGAATACCGGGGGGATACCTGAAGGGCGGAGAGGGCCAATGCGATGAGAATTGTTTGTATTTGTAATAATGTAACACAGAGAGAATACCGGGGGGATACCTAAAGGGCCGAGAGGGCCAATGCGATGAGAATTGTTTGTATTTGTAATAATGTAACACAGAGAGAATACCGGGGGGATACCTAAAGGGCCGAGAGGGCCAATGCGATGAGAATTGTTTATATTGGTAATAATGTAACACAGAGAGAATACCGGGGGGATACCTGAAGGGCGGAGAGGGCCAATGCGATGAGAATTGTTTGTATTTGTAATAATGTAACACAGAGAGAATACCGGGGGGATACCTAAAGGGCCGAGAGGGCCAATGCGATGAGAATTGTTTATATTGGTAATAATGTAACACAGAGAGAATACCGGGGGGATACCTGAAGGGCGGAAAGGGCCAATGCGATGAGAATTGTTTGTATTTGTAATAATGTAACACAGAGAGAATACCGGGGAGATACCTGAAGGGCTGAGAGGGCCAATGCGATGAGAATTGTTTGTATTTGTAATAATGTAACACAGAGAGAATACCGGGGGGATACCTGAAGGGCGGAGAGGGCCAATGCGATGAGAATTGTTTGTATTTGTAATAATGTAACACAGAGAGAATACCGGGGGGATACCTAAAGGGCCGAGAGGGCCAATGCGATGAGAATTGTTTGTATTTGTAATAATGTAACACAGAGAGAATACCGGGGGGATACCTAAAGGGCCGAGAGGGCCAATGCGATGAGAATTGTTTATATTGGTAATAATGTAACACAGAGAGAATACCGGGGGGATACCTGAAGGGCGGAGAGGGCCAATGCGATGAGAATTGTTTGTATTTGTAATAATGTAACACAGAGAGAATACCGGGGGGATACCTAAAGGGCCGAGAGGGCCAATGCGATGAGAATTGTTTATATTGGTAATAATGTAACACAGAGAGAATACCGGGGGGATACCTGAAGGGCGGAAAGGGCCAATGCGATGAGAATTGTTTGTATTTGTAATAATGTAACACAGAGAGAATACCGGGGAGATACCTGAAGGGCCGAGAGGGCCAATGCGATGAGAATTGTTTGTATTTGTAATAATGTAACACAAAGAGAATACCGGGGTGATACCTAAAGGGCCGAGAGGGCCAATGTGATGAGAATTGTTTGTATTTGTAATAATGTAACACAGAGAGAATACCGGGGGGATACCTAAAGGGCTGAGAGGGTCAATGCGATGAGAATTGTTTGTATTTGTAATAATGTAACACAGAGAGAATACCGGGGGAATACCTAAAGGGCCGAGAGGGCCAATGCGATGAGAATTGTTTGTATTTGTAATAATGTAACACAGAGAGAATTCCGGGGAGATACCTGAAGGGCCGAGAGGGCCAATGTGATGAGAATTGTTTGTATTTGTAATAATGTAACACAGAGAGAATTCCGGGGAGATACCTGAAGGGCCGAGAGGGCCAATGTGATGACAATTGTTTGTATTTGTAATAATGTAACACAGAGAGAATTCCGGGGAGATACCTGAAGGGCCGAGAGGGCCAATGTGATGAGAATTGTTTGTATTTTTAATAATGTAACACATGGAGAATACCGGGGAGATACCTAAAGGGCCGAGAGGGCCAATGCGATGAGAATTATTTGTATTTGTAATAATGTAACACAGAGAGAATACCGGGGAGATACCTGAAGGGCCGAGAGGGCCAATGCGATGAGAATTGTTTGTATTTGTGATAATGTAACACACAGAGAATACCTGGGGGATACCTAAAGGGCCGAGAGGGCCAATGCGATGAGAATTGTTTGTATTTGTAATAATGTAACACAGAGAGAATACCGGGGGGATACCTGAAGGGCCGAGAGGGCCAATGCGATGAGAATTGTTTGTATTTGTAATAATGTAACACAGAGAGAATACCGGGGAGATACCTAAAGGGCCGAGAGGGCCAATGCGATGAGAATTGTTTGTATTTGTAATAATGTAACACATGGAGAATACCGGGGAGATACCTGAGGGGCCGAGAGGGCCAATGCGATGAGAATTGTTTGTATTTGTAATAATGTAACACAGAGAGAATACCGGGGGGATACCTAAAGGGCCGAGAGGGCCAATGCGATGAGAATTGTTTGTATTTGTAATAATGTAACACAGAGAGAATACCGGGGAGATACCTGAAGGGCCGAGAGGGCCAATGCGATGAGAATTGTTTGTATTTGTAATAATGTAACACAGAGAGAATACCGGGGAGATACCTAAAGGGCCGAGAGGGCCAATGCGATGAGAATTGTTTGTATTTGTAATAATGTAACACAGAGAGAATACCGGGGGGATACCTCAAGGGCCGAGAGGGCCAATGCGATGAGAATTGTTTGTATTTGTGATAATGTAGCACAGAGAGAATACCGGGGGGATACCTAAAGGGCTGAGAGGGCCAATGCGATGAGAATTATTTGTATTTGTAATAATGTAACACAGAGAGAATACCGGGGAGATACCTGAAGGGCCGAGAGGGCCAATGCAATGAGAATTGTTTGTATTTGTGATAATGTAACACACAGAGAATACCTGGGGGATACCTAAAGGGCCGAGAGGGCCAATGCGATGAGAATTGTTTGTATTTGTAATAATGTAACACAGAGAGAATACCGGGGGGATACCTGAAGGGCCGAGAGGGCCAATGCGATGAGAATTGTTTGTATTTGTAATAATGTAACACAGAGAGAATACCGGGGAGATACCTAAAGGGCCGAGAGGGCCAATGCGATGAGAATTGTTTGTATTTGTAATAATGTAACACAGAGAGAATACCGGGGGGATACTTAAAGGGCCGAGAGGGCCAATGCGATGAGAATTGTTGGTATTTGTAATAATGTAACACAGCTAGAATACCGGGGGGATACCTAAAGGGCCGAGAGGGCCAATGCGATAAGAATTGTTTGTATTTGTAATAATGTAACACAGAGAGAATACCGGGGTGATACCTAAAGGGCCGAGAGGGCCAATGTGATGAGAATTGTTTGTATTTGTAATAATGTAACACAGAGAGAATAACGGGGGGATACCTAAAGGGCTGAGAGGGTCAATGCGATGAGAATTGTTTGTATTTGTAATAATGTAACACAGAGAGAATACCGGAGGAATACCTAAAGGGCCGAGAGGGCCAATGCGATGAGAATTGTTTGTATTTTTAATAATGTAACACAGAGAGAATACCGGGGGGATACCTGAAGGGCGGAGAGGGCCAATGCGATGAGAATTGTTTGTATTTGTAATAATGTAACACAGAGAGAATACTGGGGGGATACCTGAAGGGCGGAGAGGGCCAATGCGATGAGAATTGTTTGTATTTGTAATAATGTAACACAGAGAGAATACCGGGGGGATACCTAAAGGGCCGAGGGGGCCAATGCGATGAGAATTGTTTGCATTTGTAATAATGTAACACAGAGAGAATACCGGGGGGATACCTGAAGGGCCGAGAGGGCCAATGCGATGAGAATTGTTTGTATTTGTAATAATGTAACACAGAGAGAATTCCGGGGAGATACCTCAAGGGCCGAGAGGGCCAATGTGATGAGAATTGTTTGTATTTGTAATAATGTAACACAGAGAGAATTCCGGGGGGATACCTCAAGGGCCGAGAGGGCCAATGCGATGAGAATTGTTTGTATTTGTAATAATGTAACACAGAGAGAATACCGGGGGGATACCTAAAGGGCCGAGAGGGCCAATGCGATGAGAATTGTTTGTATTTGTAATAATGTAACACAGAGAGAATACCGGGGAGATACCTACCGGTAAAGGGCCGAGAGGGCCAATGCGATGAGAATTGTTTGTATTTGTAATAATGTAACACAGAGAGAATACCGGGGGGATACCTCAAGGGCCGAGAGGGCCAATGCGATGAGAATTGTTTGTATTTGTGATAATGTAGCACAGAGAGAATACCGGGGGGATACCTAAAGGGCCGAGAGGGCCAATGCGATGAGAATTATTTGTATTTGTAATAATGTAACACAGAGAGAATACCGGGGAGATACCTGAAGGGCCGAGAGGGCCAATGCGATGAGAATTGTTTGTATTTGTGATAATGTAACACACAGAGAATACCTGGGGGATACCTAAAGGGCCGAGAGGGCCAATGCGATGAGAATTGTTTGTATTTGTAATAATGTAACACAGAGAGAATACCGGGGGGATACCTGAAGGGCCGAGAGGGCCAATGCGATGAGAATTGTTTGTATTTGTAATAATGTAACACAGAGAGAATACCGGGGAGATACCTAAAGGGCCGAGAGGGCCAATGCGATGAGAATTGTTTGTATTTGTAATAATGTAACACAGAGAGAATACCGGGGAGATACCTGAAGGGCCGAGAGGGCCAATGCGATGAGAATTGTTTGTATTTGTAATAATGTAACACAGAGAGAATACCGGGGGGATACCTAAAGGGCCGAGAGGGCCAATGCGATGAGAATTGTTTATATTGGTAATAATGTAACACAGAGAGAATACCGGGGGGATACCTAAAGGGCTGAGAGGGCCAATGTGATGAGAATTGTTTGTATTTGTAATAATGTAACACAGAGAGAATACCGGGGGGATACCTGAAGGGCGGAGAGGGCCAATGCGATGAGAATTGTTTGTATTTGTAATAATGTAACACAGAGAGAATACCGGGGGGATACCTAAAGGGCCGAGAGGGCCAATGCGATGAGAATTGTTTGTATTTGTAATAATGTAACACAGAGAGAATACCGGGGGGATACCTAAAGGGCCGAGAGGGCCAATGCGATGAGAATTGTTTATATTGGTAATAATGTAACACAGAGAGAATACCGGGGGGATACCTGAAGGGCGGAGAGGGCCAATGCGATGAGAATTGTTTGTATTTGTAATAATGTAACACAGAGAGAATACCGGGGGGATACCTAAAGGGCCGAGAGGGCCAATGCGATGAGAATTGTTTATATTGGTAATAATGTAACACAGAGAGAATACCGGGGGGATACCTGAAGGGCGGAAAGGGCCAATGCGATGAGAATTGTTTGTATTTGTAATAATGTAACACAGAGAGAATACCGGGGAGATACCTGAAGGGCCGAGAGGGCCAATGCGATGAGAATTGTTTGTATTTGTAATAATGTAACACAGAGAGAATACCGGGGGGATACCTGAAGGGCGGAGAGGGCCAATGCGATGAGAATTGTTTGTATTTGTAATAATGTAACACAGAGAGAATACCGGGGGGATACCTAAAGGGCCGAGAGGGCCAATGCGATGAGAATTGTTTGTATTTGTAATAATGTAACACAGAGAGAATACCGGGGGGATACCTAAAGGGCCGAGAGGGCCAATGCGATGAGAATTGTTTATATTGGTAATAATGTAACACAGAGAGAATACCGGGGGGATACCTGAAGGGCGGAGAGGGCCAATGCGATGAGAATTGTTTGTATTTGTAATAATGTAACACAGAGAGAATACCGGGGGGATACCTAAAGGGCCGAGAGGGCCAATGCGATGAGAATTGTTTATATTGGTAATAATGTAACACAGAGAGAATACCGGGGGGATACCTGAAGGGCGGAAAGGGCCAATGCGATGAGAATTGTTTGTATTTGTAATAATGTAACACAGAGAGAATACCGGGGAGATACCTGAAGGGCCGAGAGGGCCAATGCGATGAGAATTGTTTGTATTTGTAATAATGTAACACAGAGAGAATACCGGGGTGATACCTAAAGGGCCGAGAGGGCCAATGTGATGAGAATTGTTTGTATTTGTAATAATGTAACACAGAGAGAATACCGGGGGATACCTAAAGGGCTGAGAGGGTCAATGCGATGAGAATTGTTTGTATTTGTAATAATGTAACACAGAGAGAATACCGGGGGAATACCTAAAGGGCCGAGAGGGCCAATGCGATGAGAATTGTTTGTATTTGTAATAATGTAACACAGAGAGAATTCCGGGGAGATACCTGAAGGGCCGAGAGGGCCAATGTGATGAGAATTGTTTGTATTTGTAATAATGTAACACAGAGAGAATTCCGGGGAGATACCTGAAGGGCCGAGAGGGCCAATGTGATGACAATTGTTTGTATTTGTAATAATGTAACACAGAGAGAATTCCGGGGAGATACCTGAAGGGCCGAGAGGGCCAATGTGATGAGAATTGTTTGTATTTTTAATAATGTAACACATGGAGAATACCGGGGAGATACCTGAAGGGCCGAGAGGGCCAATGCGATGAGAATTGTTTGTATTTGTAATAATGTAACACAGAGAGAATACCGGGGGGATACCTAAAGGGCCGAGAGGGCCAATGCGATGAGAATTGTTTGTATTTGTAATAATGTAACACAGAGAGAATACCGGGGAGATACCTAAAGGGCCGAGAGGGCCAATGCGATGAGAATTGTTTGTATTTGTAATAATGTAACACAGAGAGAATACCGGGGTGATACCTAAAGGGCCGAGAGGGCCAATGTGATGAGAATTGTTTGTATTTGTAATAATGTAACACAGAGAGAATACCGGGGGGATACCTAAAGGGCTGAGAGGGTCAATGCGATGAGAATTGTTTGTATTTGTAATAATGTAACACAGAGAGAATACCGGGGGGATACCTAAAGGGCTGAGAGGGTCAATGCGATGAGAATTGTTTGTATTTGTAATAATGTAACACAGAGAGAATACCGGGGGAATACCTAAAGGGCCGAGAGGGCCAATGCGATGAGAATTGTTTGTATTTGTAATAATGTAACACAGAGAGAATACCGGGGGGATACCTAAAGGGCCGAGAGGGCCAATGCGATGAGAATTGTTTGTATTTGTAATAATGTAACGCAGCTAGAATACCGCGGGGATACCTAAAGGGCCGAGAGGGCCAATGCGATAAGAATTGTTTGTATTTGTAATAATGTAACACAGAGAGAATACCGGGGTGATACCTAAAGGGCCGAGAGGGCCAATGTGATGAGAATTGTTTGTATTTGTAATAATGTAACACAGAGAGAATACCGGGGGGATACCTAAAGGGCCGAGAGGGCCAATGCGATGAGAATTGTTTGTATTTGTAATAATGTAACACAGAGAGAATACCGGGGGGATACCTAAAGGGCCGAGAGGGCCAATGCGATGAGAATTGTTTGTATTTGTAATAATGTAACACAGAGAGAATACCGGGGGGATACCTAAAGGGCCGAGAGGGCCAATGCGATGAGAATTGTTTGTATTTGTAATAATGTAACACAGAGAGAATACCGGGGGGATACCTAAAGGGCCGAGAGGGCCAATGCGATGAGAATTGTTTGTATTTGTAATAATGTAACACAGAGAGAATACCGGGGTGATACCTAAAGGGCCGAGAGGGCCAATGCGATGAGAATTGTTTGTATTTGTAATAATGTAACACAGAGAGAATTCCGGGGAGATACCTGAAGGGCCGAGAGGGCCAATGTGATGACAATTGTTTGTATTTGTAATAATGTAACACAGAGAGAATTCCGGGGAGATACCTGAAGGGCCGAGAGGGCCAATGTGATGAGAATTGTTTGTATTTTTAATAATGTAACACATGGAGAATACCGGGGGGATACCTAAAGGGCCGAGAGGGCCAATGCGATGAGAATTGTTTGTATTTGTAATAATGTAACACAGAGAGAATACCGGGGAGATACCTAAAGGGCCGAGAGGGCCAATGCGATGAGAATTGTTTGTATTTGTAATAATGTAACACAGAGAGAATACCGGGGTGATACCTAAAGGGCCGAGAGGGCCAATGTGATGAGAATTGTTTGTATTTGTAATAATGTAACACAGAGAGAATACCGGGGGGATACCTAAAGGGCTGAGAGGGTCAATGCGATGAGAATTGTTTGTATTTGTAATAATGTAACACAGAGAGAATACCGGGGGGATACCTAAAGGGCTGAGAGGGTCAATGCGATGAGAATTGTTTGTATTTGTAATAATGTAACACAGAGAGAATACCGGGGGAATACCTAAAGGGCCGAGAGGGCCAATGCGATGAGAATTGTTTGTATTTGTAATAATGTAACACAGAGAGAATACCGGGGGGATACCTAAAGGGCCGAGAGGGCCAATGCGATGAGAATTGTTTGTATTTGTAATAATGTAACGCAGCTAGAATACCGCGGGGATACCTAAAGGGCCGAGAGGGCCAATGCGATAAGAATTGTTTGTATTTGTAATAATGTAACACAGAGAGAATACCGGGGTGATACCTAAAGGGCCGAGAGGGCCAATGTGATGAGAATTGTTTGTATTTGTAATAATGTAACACAGAGAGAATACCGGGGGGATACCTAAAGGGCCGAGAGGGCCAATGCGATGAGAATTGTTTGTATTTGTAATAATGTAACACAGAGAGAATACCGGGGGGATACCTAAAGGGCCGAGAGGGCCAATGCGATGAGAATTGTTTGTATTTGTAATAATGTAACACAGAGAGAATACCGGGGGGATACCTAAAGGGCCGAGAGGGCCAATGCGATGAGAATTGTTTGTATTTGTAATAATGTAACACAGAGAGAATACCGGGGGGATACCTAAAGGGCCGAGAGGGCCAATGCGATGAGAATTGTTTGTATTTGTAATAATGTAACACAGAGAGAATACCGGGGTGATACCTAAAGGGCCGAGAGGGCCAATGCGATGAGAATTGTTTGTATTTGTAATAATGTAACACAGAGAGAATACCGGGGGGATACCTAAAGGGCCTAGAGGGCCAATGCGATGAGAATTGTTTATATTGGTAATAATGTAACACAGAGAGAATACCGGGGGGATACCTGAAGGGCGGAAAGGGCCAATGCGATGAGAATTGTTTGTATTTGTAATAATGTAACACAGAGAGAATACCGGGGAGATACCTGAAGGGCCGAGAGGGCCAATGCGATGAGAATTGTTTGTATTGTAATAATGTAACACAGAGCAAATACCGGGGTGATACCTAAAGGGCCGAGAGGGCCAATGTGATGAGAATTGTTTGTATTTGTAATAATGTAACACAGAGAGAATACCGGGGGGATACCTAAAGGGCTGAGAGGGTCAATGCGATGAGAATTGTTTGTATTTGTAATAATGTAACACAGAGAGAATACCGGGGGAATACCTAAAGGGCCGAGAGGGCCAATGCGATGAGAATTGTTTGTATTTGTAATAATGTAACACAGAGAGAATTCCGGGGAGATACCTGAAGGGCCGAGAGGGCCAATGTGATGAGAATTGTTTGTATTTGTAATAATGTAACACAGAGAGAATTCCGGGGAGATACCTGAAGGGCGGAGAGGGCCAATGTGATGAGAATTGTTTGTATTTGTAATAATGTAACACAGAGAGAATTCCGGGGAGATACCTGAAGGGCCGAGAGGGCCAATGTGATGAGAATTGTTTGTATTTTTAATAATGTAACACATGGAGAATACCGGGGAGATACCTGAAGGGCCGAGAGGGCCAATGCGATGAGAATTGTTTGTATTTGTAATAATGTAACACAGAGAGAATACCAGGGGGATACCTAAAGGGCCGAGAGGGCCAATGCGATGAGAATTGTTTGTATTTGTAATAATGTAACACAGAGAGAATACCGGGGAGATACCTAAAGCCCCAGTCCCATCGGCCAAGGATACTCAAGGATACTCCCGGACATGATCCGGGAGTATCCTTGAGTATCCTTGGTCATTTTTGGCTATCCGGGGGGTCATTTTCTCCCGGACACCGCCGGATAAAAGTCGAGAAAAACAGCCGGATAGAAGGGCCCGGATAGTCAAGGATAATCCCGGATACAACACGGATACTCCAGGATACT
Source organism: Crossaster papposus (assembly GCA_037893245.1). Classification (NCBI taxonomy): domain Eukaryota; kingdom Metazoa; phylum Echinodermata; class Asteroidea; order Velatida; family Solasteridae; genus Crossaster; species Crossaster papposus. The sequence goes on along the minus strand of JBAIAA010000049.1, from coordinate 1,815,151 downwards.
ACACGAATACTACACGGATAGTCCCGGATATGACACGGATACCCAAGGATAGGCAATTTCATGTTACAAGCATGTTACCCGGATAGTCCAGGATACGACACGGACACCGCCGGATACAACACGGACACCGCCGGATACACCACGGATACACCACGGACAGCGCCGGATACCCCCGGACAGCCAAGGATACTCCCGGATAGTCCCGGATAGTTCCGGACACTCACGGACATACTCCCGGACATGACACGGATACCTCAAGGATACTCCCGAGAGAAGAAGTGATGAAAGTCAAAAAATGGCTCTTTTTATATGCTTTTCAGCGTTCATCCAGGCGCATCCGTGATAGTCCGTGACTATCCGTGACTATCCGTGAAGCATCCGTCAGTATCCGTGTCATGTCCGTGACGCATCCGTGTATATCCGTGTATATCCGTGGTATATCCTTGGTTATCCTTGGTTATCCGGGTATGTCCGTGTCTTATCCGTGTTGAATCCGTGTTGAATCCGTGTCGTGTCCGTGACTATCCGGGACTATCCGTCACTATCCGGGACTATCCGGCGTCACATCCGTGTTGACACCGTGTTGCATCCTGGAGTATCCGTGACCATCCGGCTGGAAATCCCAAAATTTTCGTCCTTAACCGGGAGTGTCCGGGAGTGTCCGTGTTGTATCCTGGAGTATCCGTGTTGATGCCGGGACTATCCGTGACGGTTCCGTGCATATCCGTGATGATCCGGGACGTCTTTTTCGCTCCAGGATAGGGGCCGGATATACCCGGAATCAACACGGAACCGTCACGGATAGTCCCGGCATCAACACGGATACTCCAGGATACAACACGGACACTCCCGGATCGGGCGACTTCTTCCCGGATACTCCCGGACAAATTCTAATTTTTAAACCTCCCAACTTTTAAATTTCGGCTTCCCGGACAGCGCCGGACACTCCCGGATGCTCAAGGACACTCAAGGACTCTCAAGGATACTTCACGGACTCTCAAGGATACCTCACGGATAGGCCACCGGATACTCAAGGATACTCAAGGACTCGTATCCGGGAGTATCCTGGAGTATCCTGCTGTCCGATGGGACTGGGGCTTAAAGGGCCGAGAGGGCCAATGCGATGAGAATTGTTTGTATTTGTAATAATGTAACACAGAGAGAATACCGGGGTGATACCTAAAGGGCCGAGAGGGCCAATGTGATGAGAATTGTTTGTATTTGTAATAATGTAACACAGAGAGAATACCGGGGGGATACCTAAAGGGCTGAGAGGGTCAATGCGATGAGAATTGTTTGTATTTGTAATAATGTAACACAGAGAGAATACCGGGGGGATACCTAAAGGGCTGAGAGGGTCAATGCGATGAGAATTGTTTGTATTTGTAATAATGTAACACAGAGAGAATACCGGGGGAATACCTAAAGGGCCGAGAGGGCCAATGCGATGAGAATTGTTTGTATTTGTAATAATGTAACACAGAGAGAATTCCGGGGAGATACCTGAAGGGCCGAGAGGGCCAATGTGATGAGAATTGTTTGTATTTGTAATAATGTAACACAGAGAGAATTCCGGGGAGATACCTGAAGGGCCGAGAGGGCCAATGTGATGAGAATTGTTTGTATTTGTAATAATGTAACACAGAGAGAATTCCGGGGAGATACCTGAAGGGCCGAGAGGGCCAATGTGATGAGAATTGTTTGTATTTGTAATAATGTAACACAGAGAGAATACCGGGGGGATACCTAAAGGGCCGAGAGGGCCAATGTGATGAGAATTGTTTGTATTTGTAATAATGTAACACAGAGAGAATACCGGGGGGATACCTAAAGGGCCGAGAGGGCCAATGCGATGAGAATTGTTTGTATTTGTAATAATGTAACACAGAGAGAATACCGGGGAGATACCTAAAGGGCCGAGAGGGCCAATGCGATGAGAATTGTTTGTATTTGTAATAATGTAACACAGAAAGAATACCGGGGGGATACCTAAAGGGCCGAGAGGGCCAATGCGATGAGAATTGTTTGTATTTGTAATAATGTAACACAGAAAGAATACAGGGGGGATACCTAAAGGGCCGAGAGGGCCAATGCGATGAGAATTGTTTGTATTTGTAATAATGTAACGCAGCTAGAATACCGCGGGGATACCTAAAGGGCCGAGAGGGCCAATGCGATAAGAATTGTTTGTATTTGTAATAATGTAACACAGAGAGAATACCGGGGGGATACCTAAAGGGCCGAGAGGGCCAATGTGATGAGAATTGTTTGTATTTGTAATAATGTAACACAGAGAGAATACCGGGGGGATACCTAAAGGGCCGAGAGGGCCAATGCGATGAGAATTGTTTGTATTTGTAATAATGTAACACAGAGAGAATACCGGGGAGATACCTAAAGGGCCGAGAGGGCCAATGCGATGAGAATTGTTTGTATTTGTAATAATGTAACACAGAAAGAATACCGGGGGGATACCTAAAGGGCCGAGAGGGCCAATGCGATGAGAATTGTTTGTATTTGTAATAATGTAACACAGAAAGAATACAGGGGGGATACCTAAAGGGCCGAGAGGGCCAATGCGATGAGAATTGTTTGTATTTGTAATAATGTAACGCAGCTAGAATACCGCGGGGATACCTAAAGGGCCGAGAGGGCCAATGCGATAAGAATTGTTTGTATTTGTAATAATGTAACACAGAGAGAATACCGGGGTGATACCTAAAGGGCCGAGAGGGCCAATGTGATGAGAATTGTTTGTATTTGTAATAATGTAACACAGAGAGAATACCGGGGGGATACCTAAAGGGCTGAGAGGGTCAATGCGATGAGAATTGTTTGGATTTGTAATAATGTAACACAGAGAGAATACCGGGGGAATACCTAAAGGGCCGAGAGGGCCAATGCGATGAGAATTGTTTGTATTTGTAATAATGTAACACAGAGAGAATTCCGGGGAGATACCTGAAGGGCCGAGAGGGCCAATGTGATGAGAATTGTTTGTATTTGTAATAATGTAACACAGAGAGAATACCGGGGAGATACCTGAAGGGCCGAGAGGGCCAATGCGATGAGAATTGTTTGTATTTGTAATAATGTAACACAGAGAGAATACCGGGGTGATACCTAAAGGGCCGAGAGGGCCAATGTGATGAGAATTGTTTGTATTTGTAATAATGTAACACAGAGAGAATACCGGGGGGATACCTAAAGGGCTGAGAGGGTCAATGCGATGAGAATTGTTTGTATTTGTAATAATGTAACACAGAGAGAATACCGGGGGAATACCTAAAGGGCCGAGAGGGCCAATGCGATGAGAATTGTTTGTATTTGTAATAATGTAACACAGAGAGAATTCCGGGGAGATACCTGAAGGGCCGAGAGGGCCAATGTGATGAGAATTGTTTGTATTTGTAATAATGTAACACAGAGAGAATTCCGGGGAGATACCTGAAGGGCCGAGAGGGCCAATGTGATGACAATTGTTTGTATTTGTAATAATGTAACACAGAGAGAATTCCGGGGAGATACCTGAAGGGCCGAGAGGGCCAATGTGATGAGAATTGTTTGTATTTTTAATAATGTAACACATGGAGAATACCGGGGAGATACCTGAAGGGCCGAGAGGGCCAATGCGATGAGAATTGTTTGTATTTGTAATAATGTAACACAGAGAGAATACCGGGGGGATACCTAAAGGGCCGAGAGGGCCAATGCGATGAGAATTGTTTGTATTTGTAATAATGTAACACAGAGAGAATACCGGGGAGATACCTAAAGGGCCGAGAGGGCCAATGCGATGAGAATTGTTTGTATTTGTAATAATGTAACACAGAGAGAATACCGGGGTGATACCTAAAGGGCCGAGAGGGCCAATGTGATGAGAATTGTTTGTATTTGTAATAATGTAACACAGAGAGAATACCGGGGGGATACCTAAAGGGCTGAGAGGGTCAATGCGATGAGAATTGTTTGTATTTGTAATAATGTAACACAGAGAGAATACCGGGGGGATACCTAAAGGGCTGAGAGGGTCAATGCGATGAGAATTGTTTGTATTTGTAATAATGTAACACAGAGAGAATACCGGGGGAATACCTAAAGGGCCGAGAGGGCCAATGCGATGAGAATTGTTTGTATTTGTAATAATGTAACACAGAGAGAATACCGGGGGGATACCTAAAGGGCCGAGAGGGCCAATGCGATGAGAATTGTTTGTATTTGTAATAATGTAACGCAGCTAGAATACCGCGGGGATACCTAAAGGGCCGAGAGGGCCAATGCGATAAGAATTGTTTGTATTTGTAATAATGTAACACAGAGAGAATACCGGGGTGATACCTAAAGGGCCGAGAGGGCCAATGTGATGAGAATTGTTTGTATTTGTAATAATGTAACACAGAGAGAATACCGGGGGGATACCTAAAGGGCCGAGAGGGCCAATGCGATGAGAATTGTTTGTATTTGTAATAATGTAACACAGAGAGAATACCGGGGGGATACCTAAAGGGCCGAGAGGGCCAATGCGATGAGAATTGTTTGTATTTGTAATAATGTAACACAGAGAGAATACCGGGGGGATACCTAAAGGGCCGAGAGGGCCAATGCGATGAGAATTGTTTGTATTTGTAATAATGTAACACAGAGAGAATACCGGGGGGATACCTAAAGGGCCGAGAGGGCCAATGCGATGAGAATTGTTTGTATTTGTAATAATGTAACACAGAGAGAATACCGGGGTGATACCTAAAGGGCCGAGAGGGCCAATGCGATGAGAATTGTTTGTATTTGTAATAATGTAACACAGAGAGAATTCCGGGGAGATACCTGAAGGGCCGAGAGGGCCAATGTGATGACAATTGTTTGTATTTGTAATAATGTAACACAGAGAGAATTCCGGGGAGATACCTGAAGGGCCGAGAGGGCCAATGTGATGAGAATTGTTTGTATTTTTAATAATGTAACACATGGAGAATACCGGGGAGATACCTGAAGGGCCGAGAGGGCCAATGCGATGAGAATTGTTTGTATTTGAAATAATGTAACACAGAGAGAATACCGGGGGGATACCTAAAGGGCCGAGAGGGCCAATGCGATGAGAATTGTTTGTATTTGTAATAATGTAACACAGAGAGAATACCGGGGAGATACCTAAAGGGCCGAGAGGGCCAATGCGATGAGAATTGTTTGTATTTGTAATAATGTAACACAGAGAGAATACCGGGGTGATACCTAAAGGGCCGAGAGGGCCAATGTGATGAGAATTGTTTGTATTTGTAATAATGTAACACAGAGAGAATACCGGGGGGATACCTAAAGGGCTGAGAGGGTCAATGCGATGAGAATTGTTTGTATTTGTAATAATGTAACACAGAGAGAATACCGGGGGGATACCTAAAGGGCTGAGAGGGTCAATGCGATGAGAATTGTTTGTATTTGTAATAATGTAACACAGAGAGAATACCGGGGGAATACCTAAAGGGCCGAGAGGGCCAATGCGATGAGAATTGTTTGTATTTGTAATAATGTAACACAGAGAGAATACCGGGGGGATACCTAAAGGGCCGAGAGGGCCAATGCGATGAGAATTGTTTGTATTTGTAATAATGTAACACAGAGAGAATACCGGGGGGATACCTAAAGGGCCGAGAGGGCCAATGTGATGAGAATTGTTTGTATTTGTAATAATGTAACACAGAGAGAATACCGGGGGGATACCTAAAGGGCCGAGAGGGCCAATGCGATGAGAATTGTTTGTATTTGTAATAATGTAACACAGAGAGAATACCGGGGAGATACCTAAAGGGCCGAGAGGGCCAATGCGATGAGAATTGTTTGTATTTGTAATAATGTAACACAGAAAGAATACCGGGGGGATACCTAAAGGGCCGAGAGGGCCAATGCGATGAGAATTGTTTGTATTTGTAATAATGTAACACAGAAAGAATACAGGGGGGATACCTAAAGGGCCGAGAGGGCCAATGCGATGAGAATTGTTTGTATTTGTAATAATGTAACGCAGCTAGAATACCGCGGGGATACCTAAAGGGCCGAGAGGGCCAATGCGATAAGAATTGTTTGTATTTGTAATAATGTAACACAGAGAGAATACCGGGGGGATACCTAAAGGGCCGAGAGGGCCAATGTGATGAGAATTGTTTGTATTTGTAATAATGTAACACAGAGAGAATACCGGGGGGATACCTAAAGGGCCGAGAGGGCCAATGCGATGAGAATTGTTTGTATTTGTAATAATGTAACACAGAGAGAATACCGGGGAGATACCTAAAGGGCCGAGAGGGCCAATGCGATGAGAATTGTTTGTATTTGTAATAATGTAACACAGAAAGAATACCGGGGGGATACCTAAAGGGCCGAGAGGGCCAATGCGATGAGAATTGTTTGTATTTGTAATAATGTAACACAGAAAGAATACAGGGGGGATACCTAAAGGGCCGAGAGGGCCAATGCGATGAGAATTGTTTGTATTTGTAATAATGTAACGCAGCTAGAATACCGCGGGGATACCTAAAGGGCCGAGAGGGCCAATGCGATAAGAATTGTTTGTATTTGTAATAATGTAACACAGAGAGAATACCGGGGTGATACCTAAAGGGCCGAGAGGGCCAATGTGATGAGAATTGTTTGTATTTGTAATAATGTAACACAGAGAGAATACCGGGGGGATACCTAAAGGGCTGAGAGGGTCAATGCGATGAGAATTGTTTGTATTTGTAATAATGTAACACAGAGAGAATACCGGGGGAATACCTAAAGGGCCGAGAGGGCCAATGCGATGAGAATTGTTTGTATTTGTAATAATGTAACACAGAGAGAATTCCGGGGAGATACCTGAAGGGCCGAGAGGGCCAATGTGATGAGAATTGTTTGTATTTGTAATAATGTAACACAGAGAGAATACCGGGGAGATACCTGAAGGGCCGAGAGGGCCAATGCGATGAGAATTGTTTGTATTTGTAATAATGTAACACAGAGAGAATACCGGGGTGATACCTAAAGGGCCGAGAGGGCCAATGTGATGAGAATTGTTTGTATTTGTAATAATGTAACACAGAGAGAATACCGGGGGGATACCTAAAGGGCTGAGAGGGTCAATGCGATGAGAATTGTTTGTATTTGTAATAATGTAACACAGAGAGAATACCGGGGGAATACCTAAAGGGCCGAGAGGGCCAATGCGATGAGAATTGTTTGTATTTGTAATAATGTAACACAGAGAGAATTCCGGGGAGATACCTGAAGGGCCGAGAGGGCCAATGTGATGAGAATTGTTTGTATTTGTAATAATGTAACACAGAGAGAATTCCGGGGAGATACCTGAAGGGCCGAGAGGGCCAATGTGATGACAATTGTTTGTATTTGTAATAATGTAACACAGAGAGAATTCCGGGGAGATACCTGAAGGGCCGAGAGGGCCAATGTGATGAGAATTGTTTGTATTTTTAATAATGTAACACATGGAGAATACCGGGGAGATACCTGAAGGGCCGAGAGGGCCAATGCGATGAGAATTGTTTGTATTTGTAATAATGTAACACAGAGAGAATACCGGGGGGATACCTAAAGGGCCGAGAGGGCCAATGCGATGAGAATTGTTTGTATTTGTAATAATGTAACACAGAGAGAATACCGGGGAGATACCTAAAGGGCCGAGAGGGCCAATGCGATGAGAATTGTTTGTATTTGTAATAATGTAACACAGAGAGAATACCGGGGTGATACCTAAAGGGCCGAGAGGGCCAATGTGATGAGAATTGTTTGTATTTGTAATAATGTAACACAGAGAGAATACCGGGGGGATACCTAAAGGGCTGAGAGGGTCAATGCGATGAGAATTGTTTGTATTTGTAATAATGTAACACAGAGAGAATACCGGGGGGATACCTAAAGGGCTGAGAGGGTCAATGCGATGAGAATTGTTTGTATTTGTAATAATGTAACACAGAGAGAATACCGGGGGAATACCTAAAGGGCCGAGAGGGCCAATGCGATGAGAATTGTTTGTATTTGTAATAATGTAACACAGAGAGAATACCGGGGGGATACCTAAAGGGCCGAGAGGGCCAATGCGATGAGAATTGTTTGTATTTGTAATAATGTAACGCAGCTAGAATACCGCGGGGATACCTAAAGGGCCGAGAGGGCCAATGCGATAAGAATTGTTTGTATTTGTAATAATGTAACACAGAGAGAATACCGGGGTGATACCTAAAGGGCCGAGAGGGCCAATGTGATGAGAATTGTTTGTATTTGTAATAATGTAACACAGAGAGAATACCGGGGGGATACCTAAAGGGCCGAGAGGGCCAATGCGATGAGAATTGTTTGTATTTGTAATAATGTAACACAGAGAGAATACCGGGGGGATACCTAAAGGGCCGAGAGGGCCAATGCGATGAGAATTGTTTGTATTTGTAATAATGTAACACAGAGAGAATACCGGGGGGATACCTAAAGGGCCGAGAGGGCCAATGCGATGAGAATTGTTTGTATTTGTAATAATGTAACACAGAGAGAATACCGGGGGGATACCTAAAGGGCCGAGAGGGCCAATGCGATGAGAATTGTTTGTATTTGTAATAATGTAACACAGAGAGAATACCGGGGTGATACCTAAAGGGCCGAGAGGGCCAATGCGATGAGAATTGTTTGTATTTGTAATAATGTAACACAGAGAGAATTCCGGGGAGATACCTGAAGGGCCGAGAGGGCCAATGTGATGACAATTGTTTGTATTTGTAATAATGTAACACAGAGAGAATTCCGGGGAGATACCTGAAGGGCCGAGAGGGCCAATGTGATGAGAATTGTTTGTATTTTTAATAATGTAACACATGGAGAATACCGGGGAGATACCTGAAGGGCCGAGAGGGCCAATGCGATGAGAATTGTTTGTATTTGAAATAATGTAACACAGAGAGAATACCGGGGGGATACCTAAAGGGCCGAGAGGGCCAATGCGATGAGAATTGTTTGTATTTGTAATAATGTAACACAGAGAGAATACCGGGGAGATACCTAAAGGGCCGAGAGGGCCAATGCGATGAGAATTGTTTGTATTTGTAATAATGTAACACAGAGAGAATACCGGGGTGATACCTAAAGGGCCGAGAGGGCCAATGTGATGAGAATTGTTTGTATTTGTAATAATGTAACACAGAGAGAATACCGGGGGGATACCTAAAGGGCTGAGAGGGTCAATGCGATGAGAATTGTTTGTATTTGTAATAATGTAACACAGAGAGAATACCGGGGGGATACCTAAAGGGCTGAGAGGGTCAATGCGATGAGAATTGTTTGTATTTGTAATAATGTAACACAGAGAGAATACCGGGGGAATACCTAAAGGGCCGAGAGGGCCAATGCGATGAGAATTGTTTGTATTTGTAATAATGTAACACAGAGAGAATACCGGGGGGATACCTAAAGGGCCGAGAGGGCCAATGCGATGAGAATTGTTTGTATTTGTAATAATGTAACGCAGCTAGAATACCGCGGGGATACCTAAAGGGCCGAGAGGGCCAATGCGATAAGAATTGTTTGTATTTGTAATAATGTAACACAGAGAGAATACCGGGGTGATACCTAAAGGGCCGAGAGGGCCAATGTGATGAGAATTGTTTGTATTTGTAATAATGTAACACAGAGAGAATACCGGGGGGATACCTAAAGGGCCGAGAGGGCCAATGCGATGAGAATTGTTTGTATTTGTAATAATGTAACACAGAGAGAATACCGGGGGGATACCTAAAGGGCCGAGAGGGCCAATGCGATGAGAATTGTTTGTATTTGTAATAATGTAACACAGAGAGAATACCGGGGGGATACCTAAAGGGCCGAGAGGGCCAATGCGATGAGAATTGTTTGTATTTGTAATAATGTAACACAGAGAGAATACCGGGGGGATACCTAAAGGGCCGAGAGGGCCAATGCGATGAGAATTGTTTGTATTTGTAATAATGTAACACAGAGAGAATACCGGGGTGATACCTAAAGGGCCGAGAGGGCCAATGCGATGAGAATTGTTTGTATTTGTAATAATGTAACACAGAGAGAATACCGGGGGGATACCTAAAGGGCCGAGAGGGCCAATGCGATGAGAATTGTTTATATTGGTAATAATGTAACACAGAGAGAATACCGGGGGGATACCTGAAGGGCGGAAAGGGCCAATGCGATGAGAATTGTTTGTATTTGTAATAATGTAACACAGAGAGAATACCGGGGAGATACCTGAAGGGCCGAGAGGGCCAATGCGATGAGAATTGTTTGTATTGTAATAATGTAACACAGAGCAAATACCGGGGTGATACCTAAAGGGCCGAGAGGGCCAATGTGATGAGAATTGTTTGTATTTGTAATAATGTAACACAGAGAGAATACCGGGGGGATACCTAAAGGGCTGAGAGGGTCAATGCGATGAGAATTGTTTGTATTTGTAATAATGTAACACAGAGAGAATACCGGGGGAATACCTAAAGGGCCGAGAGGGCCAATGCGATGAGAATTGTTTGTATTTGTAATAATGTAACACAGACAGAATTCCGGGGAGATACCTGAAGGGCCGAGAGGGCCAATGTGATGAGAATTGTTTGTATTTGTAATAATGTAACACAGAGAGAATTCCGGGGAGATACCTGAAGGGCGGAGAGGGCCAATGTGATGAGAATTGTTTGTATTTGTAATAATGTAACACAGAGAGAATTCCGGGGAGATACCTGAAGGGCCGAGAGGGCCGAGAGGGCCAATGTGATGAGAATTGTTTGTATTTTTAATAATGTAACACATGGAGAATACCGGGGAGATACCTGAAGGGCCGAGAGGGCCAATGCGATGAGAATTGTTTGTATTTGTAATAATGTAACACAGAGAGAATACCGGGGGGATACCTAAAGGGCCGAGAGGGCCAATGCGATGAGAATTGTTTGTATTTGTAATAATGTAACACAGAGAGAATACCGGGGAGATACCTAAAGGGCCGAGAGGGCCAATGCGATGAGAATTGTTTGTATTTGTAATAATGTAACACAGAGAGAATACCGGGGTGATACCTAAAGGGCCGAGAGGGCCAATGTGATGAGAATTGTTTGTATTTGTAATAATGTAACACAGAGAGAATACCGGGGGGATACCTAAAGGGCTGAGAGGGTCAATGCGATGAGAATTGTTTGTATTTGTAATAATGTAACACAGAGAGAATACCGGGGGGATACCTAAAGGGCTGAGAGGGTCAATGCGATGAGAATTGTTTGTATTTGTAATAATGTAACACAGAGAGAATACCGGGGGAATACCTAAAGGGCCGAGAGGGCCAATGCGATGAGAATTGTTTGTATTTGTAATAATGTAACACAGAGAGAATTCCGGGGAGATACCTGAAGGGCCGAGAGGGCCAATGTGATGAGAATTGTTTGTATTTGTAATAATGTAACACAGAGAGAATTCCGGGGAGATACCTGAAGGGCCGAGAGGGCCAATGTGATGAGAATTGTTTGTATTTGTAATAATGTAACACAGAGAGAATTCCGGGGAGATACCTGAAGGGCCGAGAGGGCCAATGTGATGAGAATTGTTTGTATTTGTAATAATGTAACACAGAGAGAATACCGGGGGGATACCTAAAGGGCCGAGAGGGCCAATGTGATGAGAATTGTTTGTATTTGTAATAATGTAACACAGAGAGAATACCGGGGGGATACCTAAAGGGCCGAGAGGGCCAATGCGATGAGAATTGTTTGTATTTGTAATAATGTAACACAGAGAGAATACCGGGGAGATACCTAAAGGGCCGAGAGGGCCAATGCGATGAGAATTGTTTGTATTTGTAATAATGTAACACAGAAAGAATACCGGGGGGATACCTAAAGGGCCGAGAGGGCCAATGCGATGAGAATTGTTTGTATTTGTAATAATGTAACACAGAAAGAATACAGGGGGGATACCTAAAGGGCCGAGAGGGCCAATGCGATGAGAATTGTTTGTATTTGTAATAATGTAACGCAGCTAGAATACCGCGGGGATACCTAAAGGGCCGAGAGGGCCAATGCGATAAGAATTGTTTGTATTTGTAATAATGTAACACAGAGAGAATTCCGGGGAGATACCTGAAGGGCCGAGAGGGCCAATGTGATGACAATTGTTTGTATTTGTAATAATGTAACACAGAGAGAATTCCGGGGAGATACCTGAAGGGCCGAGAGGGCCAATGTGATGAGAATTGTTTGTATTTTTAATAATGTAACACATGGAGAATACCGGGGAGATACCTGAAGGGCCGAGAGGGCCAATGCGATGAGAATTGTTTGTATTTGAAATAATGTAACACAGAGAGAATACCGGGGGGATACCTAAAGGGCCGAGAGGGCCAATGCGATGAGAATTGTTTGTATTTGTAATAATGTAACACAGAGAGAATACCGGGGAGATACCTAAAGGGCCGAGAGGGCCAATGCGATGAGAATTGTTTGTATTTGTAATAATGTAACACAGAGAGAATACCGGGGTGATACCTAAAGGGCCGAGAGGGCCAATGTGATGAGAATTGTTTGTATTTGTAATAATGTAACACAGAGAGAATACCGGGGGGATACCTAAAGGGCTGAGAGGGTCAATGCGATGAGAATTGTTTGTATTTGTAATAATGTAACACAGAGAGAATACCGGGGGGATACCTAAAGGGCTGAGAGGGTCAATGCGATGAAAATTGTTTGTATTTGTAATAATGTAACACAGAGAGAATACCGGGGGGATACCTAAAGGGCTGAGAGGGTCAATGCGATGAGAATTGTTTGTATTTGTAATAATGTAACACAGAGAGAATACCGGGGGAATACCTAAAGGGCCGAGAGGGCCAATGCGATGAGAATTGTTTGTATTTGTAATAATGTAACACAGAGAGAATACCGGGGGGATACCTAAAGGGCCGAGAGGGCCAATGCGATGAGAATTGTTTGTATTTGTAATAATGTAACGCAGCTAGAATACCGCGGGGATACCTAAAGGGCCGAGAGGGCCAATGCGATAAGAATTGTTTGTATTTGTAATAATGTAACACAGAGAGAATACCGGGGTGATACCTAAAGGGCCGAGAGGGCCAATGTGATGAGAATTGTTTGTATTTGTAATAATGTAACACAGAGAGAATACCGGGGGGATACCTAAAGGGCCGAGAGGGCCAATGCGATGAGAATTGTTTGTATTTGTAATAATGTAACACAGAGAGAATACCGGGGGGATACCTAAAGGGCCGAGAGGGCCAATGCGATGAGAATTGTTTGTATTTGTAATAATGTAACACAGAGAGAATACCGGGGGGATACCTAAAGGGCCGAGAGGGCCAATGCGATGAGAATTGTTTGTATTTGTAATAATGTAACACAGAGAGAATACCGGGGGGATACCTAAAGGGCCGAGAGGGCCAATGCGATGAGAATTGTTTGTATTTGTAATAATGTAACACAGAGAGAATACCGGGGTGATACCTAAAGGGCCGAGAGGGCCAATGCGATGAGAATTGTTTGTATTTGTAATAATATAACACAGAGAGAATACCGGGGGGATACCTAAAGGGCCGAGAGGGCCAATGCGATGAGAATTGTTTATATTGGTAATAATGTAACACAGAGAGAATACCGGGGGGATACCTGAAGGGCGGAAAGGGCCAATGCGATGAGAATTGTTTGTATTTGTAATAATGTAACACAGAGAGAATACCGGGGAGATACCTGAAGGGCCGAGAGGGCCAATGCGATGAGAATTGTTTGTATTGTAATAATGTAACACAGAGCAAATACCGGGGTGATACCTAAAGGGCCGAGAGGGCCAATGTGATGAGAATTGTTTGTATTTGTAATAATGTAACACAGAGAGAATACCGGGGGGATACCTAAAGGGCTGAGAGGGTCAATGCGATGAGAATTGTTTGTATTTGTAATAATGTAACACAGAGAGAATACCGGGGGAATACCTAAAGGGCCGAGAGGGCCAATGCGATGAGAATTGTTTGTATTTGTAATAATGTAACACAGAGAGAATTCCGGGGAGATACCTGAAGGGCCGAGAGGGCCAATGTGATGAGAATTGTTTGTATTTGTAATAATGTAACACAGAGAGAATTCCGGGGAGATACCTGAAGGGCGGAGAGGGCCAATGTGATGAGAATTGTTTGTATTTGTAATAATGTAACACAGAGAGAATTCCGGGGAGATACCTGAAGGGCCGAGAGGGCCAATGTGATGAGAATTGTTTGTATTTTTAATAATGTAACACATGGAGAATACCGGGGAGATACCTGAAGGGCCGAGAGGGCCAATGCGATGAGAATTGTTTGTATTTGTAATAATGTAACACAGAGAGAATACCGGGGGGATACCTAAAGGGCCGAGAGGGCCAATGCGATGAGAATTGTTTGTATTTGTAATAATGTAACACAGAGAGAATACCGGGGAGATACCTAAAGGGCCGAGAGGGCCAATGCGATGAGAATTGTTTGTATTTGTAATAATGTAACACAGAGAGAATACCGGGGTGATACCTAAAGGGCCGAGAGGGCCAATGTGATGAGAATTGTTTGTATTTGTAATAATGTAACACAGAGAGAATACCGGGGGGATACCTAAAGGGCTGAGAGGGTCAATGCGATGAGAATTGTTTGTATTTGTAATAATGTAACACAGAGAGAATACCGGGGGGATACCTAAAGGGCTGAGAGGGTCAATGCGATGAGAATTGTTTGTATTTGTAATAATGTAACACAGAGAGAATACCGGGGGAATACCTAAAGGGCCGAGAGGGCCAATGCGATGAGAATTGTTTGTATTTGTAATAATGTAACACAGAGAGAATTCCGGGGAGATACCTGAAGGGCCGAGAGGGCCAATGTGATGAGAATTGTTTGTATTTGTAATAATGTAACACAGAGAGAATTCCGGGGAGATACCTGAAGGGCCGAGAGGGCCAATGTGATGAGAATTGTTTGTATTTGTAATAATGTAACACAGAGAGAATTCCGGGGAGATAGTATTTGTAATAATGTAACACAGAGAGAATTCCGGGGAGATACCTGAAGGGCCGAGAGGGCCAATGTGATGAGAATTGTTTGTATTTGTAATAATGTAACACAGAGAGAATACCGGGGGGATACCTAAAGGGCCGAGAGGGCCAATGTGATGAGAATTGTTTGTATTTGTAATAATGTAACACAGAGAGAATACCGGGGGGATACCTAAAGGGCCGAGAGGGCCAATGCGATGAGAATTGTTTGTATTTGTAATAATGTAACACAGAGAGAATACCGGGGAGATACCTAAAGGGCCGAGAGGGCCAATGCGATGAGAATTGTTTGTATTTGTAATAATGTAACACAGAAAGAATACCGGGGGGATACCTAAAGGGCCGAGAGGGCCAATGCGATGAGAATTGTTTGTATTTGTAATAATGTAACAAAGAAAGAATACAGGGGGGATACCTAAAGGGCCGAGAGGGCCAATGCGATGAGAATTGTTTGTATTTGTAATAATGTAACGCAGCTAGAATACCGCGGGGATACCTAAAGGGCCGAGAGGGCCAATGCGATAAGAATTGTTTGTATTTGTAATAATGTAACACAGAGAGAATACCGGGGTGATACCTAAAGGGCCGAGAGGGCCAATGTGATGAGAATTGTTTGTATTTGTAATAATGTAACACAGAGAGAATACCGGGGGGATACCTAAAGGGCTGAGAGGGTCAATGCGATGAGAATTGTTTGTATTTGTAATAATGTAACACAGAGAGAATACCGGGGGAATACCTAAAGGGCCGAGAGGGCCAATGCGATGAGAATTGTTTGTATTTGTAATAATGTAACACAGAGAGAATACCGGGGGGATACCTAAAGGGCCGAGAGGGCCAATGCGATGAGAATTGTTTGTATTTGTAATAATGTAACGCAGCTAGAATACCGCGGGGATACCTAAAGGGCCGAGAGGGCCAATGCGATAAGAATTGTTTGTATTTGTAATAATGTAACACAGAGAGAATACCGGGGTGATACCTAAAGGGCCGAGAGGGCCAATGTGATGAGAATTGTTTGTATTTGTAATAATGTAACACAGAGAGAATACCGGGGGGATACCTAAAGGGCCGAGAGGGCCAATGCGATGAGAATTGTTTGTATTTGTAATAATGTAACACAGAGAGAATACCGGGGGGATACCTAAAGGGCCGAGAGGGCCAATGCGATGAGAATTGTTTGTATTTGTAATAATGTAACACAGAGAGAATACCGGGGGGATACCTAAAGGGCCGAGAGGGCCAATGCGATGAGAATTGTTTGTATTTGTAATAATGTAACACAGAGAGAATACCGGGGGGATACCTAAAGGGCCGAGAGGGCCAATGCGATGAGAATTGTTTGTATTTGTAATAATGTAACACAGAGAGAATACCGGGGTGATACCTAAAGGGCCGAGAGGGCCAATGCGATGAGAATTGTTTGTATTTGTAATAATGTAACACAGAGAGAATACCGGGGGGATACCTAAAGGGCCGAGAGGGCCAATGCGATGAGAATTGTTTATATTGGTAATAATGTAACACAGAGAGAATACCGGGGGGATACCTGAAGGGCGGAAAGGGCCAATGCGATGAGAATTGTTTGTATTTGTAATAATGTAACACAGAGAGAATACCGGGGAGATACCTGAAGGGCCGAGAGGGCCAATGCGATGAGAATTGTTTGTATTGTAATAATGTAACACAGAGCAAATACCGGGGTGATACCTAAAGGGCCGAGAGGGCCAATGTGATGAGAATTGTTTGTATTTGTAATAATGTAACACAGAGAGAATACCGGGGGGATACCTAAAGGGCTGAGAGGGTCAATGCGATGAGAATTGTTTGTATTTGTAATAATGTAACACAGAGAGAATACCGGGGGAATACCTAAAGGGCCGAGAGGGCCAATGCGATGAGAATTGTTTGTATTTGTAATAATGTAACACAGAGAGAATTCCGGGGAGATACCTGAAGGGCCGAGAGGGCCAATGTGATGAGAATTGTTTGTATTTGTAATAATGTAACACAGAGAGAATTCCGGGGAGATACCTGAAGGGCGGAGAGGGCCAATGTGATGAGAATTGTTTGTATTTGTAATAATGTAACACAGAGAGAATTCCGGGGAGATACCTGAAGGGCCGAGAGGGCCAATGTGATGAGAATTGTTTGTATTTTTAATAATGTAACACATGGAGAATACCGGGGAGATACCTGAAGGGCCGAGAGGGCCAATGCGATGAGAATTGTTTGTATTTGTAATAATGTAACACAGAGAGAATACCGGGGGGATACCTAAAGGGCCGAGAGGGCCAATGCGATGAGAATTGTTTGTATTTGTAATAATGTAACACAGAGAGAATACCGGGGAGATACCTAAAGGGCCGAGAGGGCCAATGCGATGAGAATTGTTTGTATTTGTAATAATGTAACACAGAGAGAATACCGGGGTGATACCTAAAGGGCCGAGAGGGCCAATGTGATGAGAATTGTTTGTATTTGTAATAATGTAACACAGAGAGAATACCGGGGGGATACCTAAAGGGCTGAGAGGGTCAATGCGATGAGAATTGTTTGTATTTGTAATAATGTAACACAGAGAGAATACCGGGGGAATACCTAAAGGGCCGAGAGGGCCAATGCGATGAGAATTGTTTGTATTTGTAATAATGTAACACAGAGAGAATTCCGGGGAGATACCTGAAGGGCCGAGAGGGCCAATGTGATGAGAATTGTTTGTATTTGTAATAATGTAACACAGAGAGAATACCGGGGGGATACCTAAAGGGCCGAGAGGGCCAATGTGATGAGAATTGTTTGTATTTGTAATAATGTAACACAGAGAGAATACCGGGGGGATACCTAAAGGGCCGAGAGGGCCAATGCGATGAGAATTGTTTGTATTTGTAATAATGTAACACAGAGAGAATACCGGGGAGATACCTAAAGGGCCGAGAGGGCCAATGCGATGAGAATTGTTTGTATTTGTAATAATGTAACACAGAAAGAATACCGGGGGGATACCTAAAGGGCCGAGAGGGCCAATGCGATGAGAATTGTTTGTATTTGTAATAATGTAACACAGAAAGAATACAGGGGGGATACCTAAAGGGCCGAGAGGGCCAATGCGATGAGAATTGTTTGTATTTGTAATAATGTAACGCAGCTAGAATACCGCGGGGATACCTAAAGGGCCGAGAGGGCCAATGCGATAAGAATTGTTTGTATTTGTAATAATGTAACACAGAGAGAATACCGGGGTGATACCTAAAGGGCCGAGAGGGCCAATGTGATGAGAATTGTTTGTATTTGTAATAATGTAACACAGAGAGAATACCGCGGGGATACCTAAAGGGCTGAGAGGGTCAATGCGATGAGAATTGTTTGTATTTGTAATAATGTAACACAGAGAGAATACCGGGGGAATACCTAAAGGGCCGAGAGGGCCAATGCGATGAGAATTGTTTGTATTTGTAATAATGTAACACAGAGAGAATTCCGGGGAGATACCTGAAGGGCCGAGAGGGCCAAAGTGATGAGAATTGTTTGTATTTGTAATAATGTAACACAGAGAGAATTCCGGGGAGATACCTGAAGGGCCGAGAGGGCCAATGTGATGAGAATTGTTTGTATTTGTAATAATGTAACACAGAGAGAATTCCGGGGAGATACCTGAAGGGCCGAGAGGGCCAATGTGATGAGAATTGTTTGTATTTTTAATAATGTAACACATGGAGAATACCGGGGAGATACCTGAAGGGCCGAGAGGGCCAATGCGATGAGAATTGTTTGTATTTTTAATAATGTAACACAGAGAGAATACCGGGGGGATACCTAAAGGGCTGAGAGGGTCAATGCGATGAGAATTGTTTGTATTTGTAATAATGTAACACAGAGAGAATACCGGGGGAATACCTAAAGGGCCGAGAGGGCCAATGCGATGAGAATTGTTTGTATTTGTAATAATGTAACACAGAGAGAATTCCGGGGAGATACCTGAAGGGCCGAGAGGGCCAATGTGATGAGAATTGTTTGTATTTGTAATAATGTAACACAGAGAGAATTCCGGGGAGATACCTGAAGGGCGGAGAGGGCCAATGCGATGAGAATTGTTTGTATTTGTAATAATGTAACACAGAAAGAATTCCGGGGAGATACCTCAAGGGCGGAGAGGGCCAATGCGATGAGAATTGTTTGTATTTGTAATAATGTAACACAGAGAGAATACCGGGGAGATACCTAAAGGGCCGAGAGGGCCAATGCGATGAGAATTGTTTGTATTTGTAATAATGTAACACAGAGAGAATACCGGGGAGATACCTAAAGGGCCGAGAGGGCCAATGCGATGAGAATTGTTTGTATTTGTAATAATGTAACACAGAGAGAATACCGGGGGGATACCTCAAGGGCCGAGAGGGCCAATGCGATGAGAATTGTTTGTATTTGTAATAATGTAACACAGAGAGAATACCGGGGGGATACCTAAAGGGCCGAGAGGGCCAATGCGATGAGAATTGTTTGTATTTGTAATAATGTAACACATGGAGAATACCGGGGAGATACCTGAAGGGCCGAGAGGGCCAATGCGATGAGAATTGTTTGTATTTGTAATAATGTAACACAGAGAGAATACCGGGGGGATACCTAAAGGGCCGAGAGGGCCAATGCGATGAGAATTGTTTGTATTTGTAATAATGTAACACAGAGAGAATACCGGGGAGATACCTGAAGGGCCGAGAGGGCCAATGCGATGAGAATTGTTTGTATTTGTAATAATGTAACACACAGAGAATACCTGGGGGATACCTAAAGGGCCGAGAGGGCCAATGCGATGAGAATTGTTTGTATTTGTAATAATGTAACACAGAGAGAATACCGGGGGGATACCTGAAGGGCCGAGAGGGCCAATGCGATGAGAATTGTTTGTATTTGTAATAATGCAACACAGAGAGAATACCGGGGGGATACCTAAAGGGCCGAGAGGGCCAATGCGATGAGAATTGTTTGTATTTGTAATAATGTAACACAGAGAGAATACCGGGGGGGATACCTGAAGGGCCGAGAGGGCCAATGCGATGACAATTGTTTGTATTTGTGATAATGTAACACACAGAGAATACCTGGGGGATACCTAAAGGGCCGAGAGGGCCAATGCGATGAGAATTGTTTGTATTTGTAATAATGTAACACAGAGAGAATACCGGGGGGATACCTGAAGGGCCGAGAGGGCCAATGCGATGAGAATTGTTTGTATTTGTGATAATGTAACACACAGAGAATACCTGGGGGATACCTAAAGGGCCGAGAGGGCCAATGCGATGAGAATTGTTTGTATTTGTAATAATGTAACACAGCTAGAATACCGGGGGGATACCTAAAGGGCCAAGAGGGCCAATGCAATAAGAATTGTTTGTATTTGTAATAATGTAACACAGAGAGAATACCGGGGTGATACCTAAAGGGCCGAGAGGCCCAATGTGATGAGAATTGTTTGTATTTGTAATAATGTAACACAGAGACAATAACGGGGGGATACCTAAAGGGCTGAGAGGGTCAATGCGATGAGAATTGTTTGTATTTGTAATAATGTAACACAGAGAGAATACAGGAGGAATACCTAAAGGGCCGAGAGGGCCAATGCGATGAGAATTGTTTGTATTTTTAATAATGTAACACAGAGAGAATACCGGGGGGATACCTGAAGGGCGGAGAGGGCCAATGCGATGAGAATTGTTTGTATTTGTAATAATGTAACACAGAGAGAATACCGGGGGGATACCTGAAAGGCGGAGAGGGCCAATGCGATGAGAATTGTTTGTATTTGTAATAATGTAACACACAGAGAATACCGGGGGATACCTAAAGGGCCGAGGGGGCCAATGCGATGAGAATTGTTTGTATTTGTAATAATGTAACACAGAGAGAATACCGGGGGGATACCTGAAGGGCCGAGAGGGCCAATGCGATGAGAATTGTTTGTATTTGTAATAATGTAACACAGAGAGAATTCCGGGGAGATACCTAAAGGGCCGAGAGGGCCAATGTGATGAGAATTGTTTGTATTTGTAATAATGTAACACAGAGAGAATACTGGGGGGAAACCTGAAGGGCCGAGAGGGCCAATGCGATGAGAATTGTTTGTATTGTAATAATGTAACACAGAGCAAATACCGGGGTGATACCTAAAGGGCCGAGAGGGCCAATGTGATGAGAATTGTTTGTATTTGTAATAATGTAACACAGAGAGAATACCGGGGGGATACCTAAAGGGCTGAGAGGGTCAATGCGATGAGAATTGTTTGTATTTGTAATAATGTAACACAGAGAGAATACCGGGGGAATACCTAAAGGGCCGAGAGGGCCAATGCGATGAGAATTGTTTGTATTTGTAATAATGTAACACAGAGAGAATTCCGGGGAGATACCTGAAGGGCCGAGAGGGCCAATGTGATGAGAATTGTTTGTATTTGTAATAATGTAACACAGAGAGAATTCCGGGGAGATACCTGAAGGGCGGAGAGGGCCAATGTGATGAGAATTGTTTGTATTTGTAATAATGTAACACAGAGAGAATTCCGGGGAGATACCTGAAGGGCCGAGAGGGCCAATGTGATGAGAATTGTTTGTATTTTTAATAATGTAACACATGGAGAATACCGGGGAGATACCTGAAGGGCCGAGAGGGCCAATGCGATGAGAATTGTTTGTATTTGTAATAATGTAACACAGAGAGAATACCGGGGGGATACCTAAAGGGCCGAGAGGGCCAATGCGATGAGAATTGTTTGTATTTGTAATAATGTAACACAGAGAGAATACCGGGGAGATACCTAAAGGGCCGAGAGGGCCAATGCGATGAGAATTGTTTGTATTTGTAATAATGTAACACAGAGAGAATACCGGGGTGATACCTAAAGGGCCGAGAGGGCCAATGTGATGAGAATTGTTTGTATTTGTAATAATGTAACACAGAGAGAATACCGGGGGGATACCTAAAGGGCTGAGAGGGTCAATGCGATGAGAATTGTTTGTATTTGTAATAATGTAACACAGAGAGAATACCGGGGGGATACCTAAAGGGCTGAGAGGGTCAATGCGATGAGAATTGTTTGTATTTGTAATAATGTAACACAGAGAGAATACCGGGGGAATACCTAAAGGGCCGAGAGGGCCAATGCGATGAGAATTGTTTGTATTTGTAATAATGTAACACAGAGAGAATTCCGGGGAGATACCTGAAGGGCCGAGAGGGCCAATGTGATGAGAATTGTTTGTATTTGTAATAATGTAACACAGAGAGAATTCCGGGGAGATACCTGAAGGGCCGAGAGGGCCAATGTGATGAGAATTGTTTGTATTTGTAATAATGTAACACAGAGAGAATTCCGGGGAGATACCTGAAGGGCCGAGAGGGCCAATGTGATGAGAATTGTTTGTATTTGTAATAATGTAACACAGAGAGAATACCGGGGGGATACCTAAAGGGCCGAGAGGGCCAATGTGATGAGAATTGTTTGTATTTGTAATAATGTAACACAGAGAGAATACCGGGGGGATACCTAAAGGGCCGAGAGGGCCAATGCGATGAGAATTGTTTGTATTTGTAATAATGTAACACAGAGAGAATACCGGGGAGATACCTAAAGGGCCGAGAGGGCCAATGCGATGAGAATTGTTTGTATTTGTAATAATGTAACACAGAAAGAATACCGGGGGGATACCTAAAGGGCCGAGAGGGCCAATGTGATGAGAATTGTTTGTATTTGTAATAATGTAACACAGAGAGAATTCCGGGGAGATACCTAAAGGGCCGAGAGGGCCAATGTGATGAGAATTGTTTGTATTTGTAATAATGTAACACAGAGAGAATTCCGGGGAGATACCTAAAGGGCGGAGAGGGCCAATGTGATGAGAATTGTTTGTATTTGTAATAATGTAACACAGAGAGAATACCGGGGGGATACCTAAAGGGCCGAGAGGGCCAATGCGATGAGAATTGTTTGTATTTGTAATAATGTAACACAGAGAGAATACCGGGGGATACCTAAAGGGCCGAGAGGGCCAATGTGATGAGAATTGTTTGTATTTGTAATAATGTAACACAGAAAGAATAACAGGGGGATACCTAAAGGGCCGAGAGGGCCAATGCGATGAGAATTGTTTGTATTTGTAATAATGTAACACAGAGAGAATACCGGGGAATACCTAAAGGGCCAAGAGGGCCAATGCGATGAGAATTGTTTGTATTTGTAATAATGTAACACAGAGAGAATTCCGGGGAGATACCTGAAGGGCCGAGAGGGCCAATGTGATGAGAATTGTTTGTATTTGTAATAATGTAACACAGAGAGAATTCCGGGGAGATACCTGAAGGGCCGAGAGGGCCAATGTAATGAGAATTGTTTGTATTTGTAATAATGTAACACAGAGAGAATACCGGGGGGATACCTCAAGGGCCGAGAGGGCCAATGCGATGAGAATTGTTTGTATTTGTAATAATGTAACACAGAGAGAATACCGGGGAATACCTAAAGGGCCAAGAGGGCCAATGCGATGAGAATTGTTTGTATTTGTAATAATGTAACACAGAGAGAATTCCGGGGAGATACCTGAAGGGCCGAGAGGGCCAATGTGATGAGAATTGTTTGTATTTGTAATAATGTAACACAGAGAGAATTCCGGGGAGATACCTGAAGGGCCGAGAGGGCCAATGTAATGAGAATTGTTTGTATTTGTAATAATGTAACACAGAGAGAATACCGGGGGGATACCTCAAGGGCCGAGAGGGCCAATGCGATGAGAATTGTTTGTATTTGTAATAATGTAACACAGAGAGAATACCGGGGGGATACCTAAAGGGCCGAGAGGGCCAATGCGATGAGAATTGTTTGTATTTGTAATAATGTAACACAGAGAGAATACCGGGGAGATACCTGAAGGGCCGAGAGGGCCAATGCGATGAGAATTGTTTGTATTTGTGATAATGTAACACACAGAGAATACCTGGGGGATACCTAAAGGGCCGAGAGGGCCAATGCGATGAGAATTGTTTGTATTTGTAATAATGTAACACAGAGAGAATACCGGGGGGATACCTGAAGGGCCGAGAGGGCCAATGCGATGAGAATTGTTTGTATTTGTAATAATGTAACACAGAGAGAATACCGGGGAGATACCTAAAGGGCCGAGAGGGCCAATGTGATGAGAATTGTTTGTATTTGTAATAATGTAACACAGAGAGAATACCGGGGAGATACCTAAAGGGCCGAGAGGGCCAATGCGATGAGAATTGTTCGTATTTGTAATAATGTAACACAGAGAGAATACCGGGGGGATACCTAAAGGGCCGAGAGGGCCAATGCGATGAGAATTGTTTGTATTTGTAATAATGTAACACAGCTAGAATACCGCGGGGATACCTAAAAGGGCCGAGAGGGCCAATGCGATAAGAATTGTTTGTATTTGTAATATAAATGTAACACAGAGAGAATACCGGGGGGATACCTAAAGGGCTGAGAGGGTCAATGCGATGAGAATTGTTTGTATTTGTAATAATGTAACACAGAGAGAATACCGGGGGAATACCTAAAGGGCCGAGAGGGCCAATGCGATGAGAATTGTTTGTATTTGTAATAATGTAACACAGAGAGAATTCCGGGGAGATACCTGAAGGGCCGAGAGGGCCAATGTGATGAGAATTGTTTGTATTTGTAATAATGTAACACAGAGAGAATTCCGGGGAGATACCTGAAGGGCCGAGAGGGCCAATGTGATGAGAATTGTTTGTATTTGTAATAATGTAACACAGAGAGAATTCCGGGGAGATACCTAAAGGGCCGAGAGGGCCAATGTGATGAGAATTGTTTGTATTTGTAATAATGTAACACAGAGAGAATTCCGGGGAGATACCTAAAGGGCGGAGAGGGCCAATGTGATGAGAATTGTTTGTATTTGTAATAATGTAACACAGAGAGAATACCGGGGAGATACCTAAAGGGCCGAGAGGGCCAATGCGATGAGAATTGTTTGTATTTGTAATAATGTAACACAGAGAGAATTCCGGGGAGATACCTGAAGGGCCGAGAGGGCCAATGTGATGAGAATTGTTTGTATTTGTAATATAAATGTAACACAGAGAAAATACCGGGGTGATACCTAAAGGGTCGAGAGGGCCAATGTGATGAGAATTGTTTGTATTTGTAATAATGTAACTCAGAGAGAATACCGGGGGGATACCTAAAGGGCTGAGAGGGTCAATGCGATGAGAATTGTTTGTATTTGTAATAATGTAACACAGAGAGAATACCGGGGGAATACCTAAAGGGCCGAGAGGGCCAATGCGATGAGAATTGTTTGTATTTGTAATAATGTAACACAGCTAGAATACCGCGGGGATACCTAAAAGGGCCGAGAGGGCCAATGCGATAAGAATTGTTTGTATTTGTAATATAAATGTAACACAAAGAGAATACCGGGGTGATACCTAAAGGGTCGAGAGGGCCAATGTGATGAGAATTGTTTGTATTTGTAATAATGTAACACAGAAAGAATACCGGGGGGATACCTGAAGGGCGGAGAGGGCCAATGCGATGAGAATTGTTTGTATTTGTAATAATGTAACACAGAGAGAATACCGGGGGGATACCTAAAGGGCCGAGGGGGCCAATGCGATGAGAATTGTTTGTATTTGTAATAATGTAACACAGAGAGAATACCGGGGGGATACCTGAAGGGCCGAGAGGGCCAATGCGATGAGAATTGTTTGTATTTGTAATAATGTAACACAGAGAGAATTCCGGGGAGATACCTAAAGGGCCGAGAGGGCCAATGTGATGAGAATTGTTTGTATTTGTAATAATGTAACACAGAGAGAATACCGGGGGGATACCTGAAGGGCCGAGAGGGCCAATGCGATGAGAATTGTTTGTATTTGTAATAATGTAACACAGAGAGAATTCCGGGGAGATACCTAAAGGGCCGAGAGGGCCAATGTGATGAGAATTGTTTGTATTTTTAATAATTAAACACAGAGAGAATACCGGGGGGATACCTGAAGGGCGGAGAGGGCCAATGCGATGAGAATTGTTTGTATTTGTAATAATGTAACACAGAGAGAATACCGGGGGGATACCTGAAGGGCGGAGAGGGCCAATGCGATGAGAATTGTTTGTATTTGTAATAATGTAACACAGAGAGAATACCGGGGGGATACCTAAAGGGCCGAGGGGGCCAATGCGATGAGAATTGTTTGTATTTGTAATAATGTAACACAGAGAGAATACCGGGGGGATACCTGAAGGGCCGAGAGGGCCAATGCGATGAGAATTGTTTGTATTTGTAATAATGTAACACAGAGAGAATACCGGGGGGATACCTAAAGGGCCGAGAGGGCCAATGTGATGAGAATTGTTTGTATTTGTAATAATGTAACACAGAGAGAATAACGGGGGGATACCTAAAGGGCCGAGAGGGCCAATGCGATGAGAATTGTTTGTATTTGTAATAATGTAACACAGAGAGAATACCGGGGAGATACCTAAAGGGCCGAGAGGGCCAATGCGATGAGAATTGTTTGTATTTGTAATAATGTAACACAGAGAGAATACCGGGGAGATACCTGAAGGGCCGAGAGGGCCAATGCGATGAGAATTGTTTGTATTTGTAATAATGTAACACAGAGAGAATACCGGGGGGATACCTAAAGGGCCGAGAGAGCCAATGCGATGAGAATTGTTTGTATTTGTAATAATGTAACACAGAGAGAATACCGGGGGATACCTAAAGGGCCGCCGAGAGGGCCAATGTGATGAGAATTGTTTGTATTTGTAATAATGTAACACAGAAAGAATAACGGGGGGATACCTAAAGGGCCGAGAGGGCCAATGCGATGAGAATTGTTTGTATTTGTAATAATGTAACACAGCTAGAATACCGCGGGGATACCTAAAAGGGCCGAGAGGGCCAATGCGATAAGAATTGTTTGTATTTGTAATATAAATGTAACACAGAGAGAATACCGGGGTGATACCTAAAGGGTCGAGAGGGCCAATGTGATGAGAATTGTTTGTATTTGTAATAATGTAACACAGAAAGAATACCGGGGGGATACCTGAAGGGCGGAGAGGGCCAATGCGATGAGAATTGTTTGTATTTGTAATAATGTAACACAGAGAGAATACCGGGGGGATACCTAAAGGGCCGAGGGGGCCAATGCGATGAGAATTGTTTGTATTTGTAATAATGTAACACAGAGAGAATACCGGGGGGATACCTGAAGGGCCGAGAGGGCCAATGCGATGAGAATTGTTCGTATTTGTAATAATGTAACACAGAGAGAATACCGGGGGGATACCTAAAGGGCCGAGAGGGCCAATGCGATGAGAATTGTTTGTATTTGTAATAATGTAACACAGCTAGAATACCGCGGGGATACCTAAAAGGGCCGAGAGGGCCAATGCGATAAGAATTGTTTGTATTTGTAATATAAATGTAACACAGAGAGAATACCGGGGGGATACCTAAAGGGCTGAGAGGGTCAATGCGATGAGAATTGTTTGTATTTGTAATAATGTAACACAGAGAGAATACCGGGGGAATACCTAAAGGGCCGAGAGGGCCAATGCGATGAGAATTGTTTGTATTTGTAATAATGTAACACAGAGAGAATTCCGGGGAGATACCTGAAGGGCCGAGAGGGCCAATGTGATGAGAATTGTTTGTATTTGTAATAATGTAACACAGAGAGAATTCCGGGGAGATACCTGAAGGGCCGAGAGGGCCAATGTGATGAGAATTGTTTGTATTTGTAATAATGTAACACAGAGAGAATTCCGGGGAGATACCTAAAGGGCCGAGAGGGCCAATGTGATGAGAATTGTTTGTATTTGTAATAATGTAACACAGAGAGAATTCCGGGGAGATACCTAAAGGGCGGAGAGGGCCAATGTGATGAGAATTGTTTGTATTTGTAATAATGTAACACAGAGAGAATACCGGGGAGATACCTAAAGGGCCGAGAGGGCCAATGCGATGAGAATTGTTTGTATTTGTAATAATGTAACACAGAGAGAATTCCGGGGAGATACCTGAAGGGCCGAGAGGGCCAATGTGATGAGAATTGTTTGTATTTGTAATATAAATGTAACACAGAGAAAATACCGGGGTGATACCTAAAGGGTCGAGAGGGCCAATGTGATGAGAATTGTTTGTATTTGTAATAATGTAACTCAGAGAGAATACCGGGGGGATACCTAAAGGGCTGAGAGGGTCAATGCGATGAGAATTGTTTGTATTTGTAATAATGTAACACAGAGAGAATACCGGGGGAATACCTAAAGGGCCGAGAGGGCCAATGCGATGAGAATTGTTTGTATTTGTAATAATGTAACACAGAGAGAATACCGCGGGGATACCTAAAAGGGCCGAGAGGGCCAATGCGATAAGAATTGTTTGTATTTGTAATATAAATGTAACACAAAGAGAATACCGGGGTGATACCTAAAGGGTCGAGAGGGCCAATGTGATGAGAATTGTTTGTATTTGTAATAATGTAACACAGAAAGAATACCGGGGGGATACCTGAAGGGCGGAGAGGGCCAATGCGATGAGAATTGTTTGTATTTGTAATAATGTAACACAGAGAGAATACCAGGGGGATACCTAAAGGGCCGAGGGGGCCAATGCGATGAGAATTGTTTGTATTTGTAATAATGTAACACAGAGAGAATACCGGGGGGATACCTGAAGGGCCGAGAGGGCCAATGTGATGAGAATTGTTTGTATTTGTAATAATGTAACACAGAGAGAATACCGGGGGGATACCTGAAGGGCCGAGAGGGCCAATGCGATGAGAATTGTTTGTATTTGTAATAATGTAACACAGAGAGAATTCCGGGGAGATACCTAAAGGGCCGAGAGGGCCAATGTGATGAGAATTGTTTGTATTTTTAATAATTAAACACAGAGAGAATACCGGGGGGATACCTGAAGGGCGGAGAGGGCCAATGCGATGAGAATTGTTTGTATTTGTAATAATGTAACACAGAGAGAATACCGGGGGGATACCTGAAGGGCGGAGAGGGCCAATGCGATGAGAATTGTTTGTATTTGTAATAATGTAACACAGAGAGAATACCGGGGGGATACCTAAAGGGCCGAGGGGGCCAATGCGATGAGAATTGTTTGTATTTGTAATAATGTAACACAGAGAGAATACCGGGGGGATACCTGAAGGGCCGAGAGGGCCAATGCGATGAGAATTGTTTGTATTTGTAATAATGTAACACAGAGAGAATACCGGGGGGATACCGAAAGGGCCGAGAGGGCCAATGTGATGAGAATTGTTTGTATTTGTAATAATGTAACACAGAGAGAATAACGGGGGGATACCTAAAGGGCCGAGAGGGCCAATGCGATGAGAATTGTTTGTATTTGTAATAATGTAACACAGAGAGAATACCGGGGAGATACCTAAAGGGCCGAGAGGGCCAATGCGATGAGAATTGTTTGTATTTGTAATAATGTAACACAGAGAGAATACCGGGGAGATACCTGAAGGGCCGAGAGGGCCAATGCGATGAGAATTGTTTGTATTTGTAATAATGTAACACAGAGAGAATACCGGGGGGATACCTAAAGGGCCGAGAGAGCCAATGCGATGAGAATTGTTTGTATTTGTAATAATGTAACACAGAGAGAATACCGGGGGATACCTAAAGGGCCGCCGAGAGGGCCAATGTGATGAGAATTGTTTGTATTTGTAATAATGTAACACAGAAAGAATAACGGGGGGATACCTAAGGGGCCGAGAGGGCCAATGCGATGAGAATTGTTTGTATTTGTAATAATGTAACACAGAGAGAATACCGGTGAGATACCTAAAGGGCCGAGAGGGCCAATGCGATGAGAATTGTTTGTATTTGTAATAATGTAACACAGAGAGAATACCGGGGGGATACCTAAAGGGCCGAGAGGGCCAATGCGATGAGAATTGTTTGTATTTGTAATAATGTAACACAGCTAGAATACCGCGGGGATACCTAAAGGGCCGAGAGGGCCAATGCGATAAGAATTGTTTGTATTTGTAATAATGTAACACAGAGAGAATACCGGGGTGATACCTAAAGGGCCGAGAGGGCCAATGTGATGAGAATTGTTTGTATTTGTAATAATGTAACTCGGAGAGAATACCGGGGGGATACCTAAAGGGCTGAGAGGGTCAATGCGATGAGAATTGTTTGTATTTGTAATAATGTATCACAGAGAGAATACCGGGGGGATACCTGAAGGGCCGAGAGGGCCAATGCGATGAGAATTGTTTGTATTTGTAATAATGTAACACAGAGAGAATACCGGGGAGATACCTAAAGGGCCGAGAGGGCCAATGCGATGAGAATTGTTTGTATTTGTAATAATGTAACACAGAGAGAATACCGGGGAGATACCTGAAGGGCCGAGAGGGCCAATGCGATGAGAATTGTTTGTATTTGTAATAATGTAACACAGAGAGAATAACGGGGGGATACCTAAAGGGCCGAGAGGGCCAATGCGATCAGAATTGTTTGTATTTGTAATAATGTAACACAGAGAGAATACCGGGGAGATACCTAAAGGGCCGAGAGGGCCAATGCGATGAGAATTGTTCGTATTTGTAATAATGTAACACAGCTAGAATACCGCGGGGATACCTAAAAGGGCCGAGAGGGCCAATGCGATAAGAATTGTTTGTATTTGTAATATAAATGTAACACAGAGAGAATACCGGGGTGATACCTAAAGGGTCGAGAGGGCCAATGTGATGAGAATTGTTTGTATTTGTAATAATGTAACACAGAAAGAATACCGGGGGGATACCTGAAGGGCGGAGAGGGCCAATGCGATGAGAATTGTTTGTATTTGTAATAATGTAACACAGAGAGAATACCGGGGGGATACCTAAAGGGCCGAGGGGGCCAATGCGATGAGAATTGTTTGTATTTGTAATAATGTAACACAGAGAGAATACCGGGGGGATACCTGAAGGGCCGAGAGGGCCAATGCGATGAGAATTGTTTGTATTTGTAATAATGTAACACAGAGAGAATTCCGGGGAGATACCTAAAGGGCTGAGAGGGTCAATGCGATGAGAATTGTTTGTATTTGTAATAATGTATCACAGAGAGAATACCGGGGGGATACCTGAAGGGCCGAGAGGGCCAATGCGATGAGAATTGTTTGTATTTGTAATAATGTAACACAGAGAGAATACCGGGGAGATACCTAAAGGGCCGAGAGGGCCAATGCGATGAGAATTGTTTGTATTTGTAATAATGTAACACAGAGAGAATACCGGGGAGATACCTGAAGGGCCGAGAGGGCCAATGCGATGAGAATTGTTTGTATTTGTAATAATGTAACACAGAGAGAATAACGGGGGGATACCTAAAGGGCCGAGAGGGCCAATGCGATCAGAATTGTTTGTATTTGTAATAATGTAACACAGAGAGAATACCGGGGAGATACCTAAAGGGCCGAGAGGGCCAATGCGATGAGAATTGTTCGTATTTGTAATAATGTAACACAGCTAGAATACCGCGGGGATACCTAAAAGGGCCGAGAGGGCCAATGCGATAAGAATTGTTTGTATTTGTAATATAAATGTAACACAGAGAGAATACCGGGGTGATACCTAAAGGGTCGAGAGGGCCAATGTGATGAGAATTGTTTGTATTTGTAATAATGTAACACAGAAAGAATACCGGGGGGATACCTGAAGGGCGGAGAGGGCCAATGCGATGAGAATTGTTTGTATTTGTAATAATGTAACACAGAGAAAATACCGGGGGGATACCTAAAGGGCCGAGGGGGCCAATGCGATGAGAATTGTTTGTATTTGTAATAATGTAACACAGAGAGAATACCGGGGGGATACCTGAAGGGCCGAGAGGGCCAATGCGATGAGAATTGTTTGTATTTGTAATAATGTAACACAGAGAGAATTCCGGGGAGATACCTAAAGGGCCGAGAGGGCCAATGTGATGAGAATTGTTTGTATTTGTAATAATGTAACACAGAGAGAATTCCGGGGAGATACCTAAAGGGCGGAGAGGGCCAATGTGATGAGAATTGTTTGTATTTGTAATAATGTAACACAGAGAGAATACCGGGGAGATACCTAAAGGGCCGAGAGGGCCAATGCGATAAGAATTGTTTGTATTTGTAATATAAATGTAACACAGAGAGAATACCGGGGTGATACCTAAAGGGCCGAGAGGGCCAATGTGATGAGAATTGTTTGTATTTGTAATAATGTAACTCAGAGAGAATACCGGGGGGATACCTAAAGGGCTGAGAGGGTCAATGCGATGAGAATTGTTTGTATTTGTAATAATGTAACACAGAGAGAATTCCGGGGAGATACCTGAAGGGCCGAGAGGGCCAATGTGATGAGAATTGTTTGTATTTGTAATAATGTAACACAGAGAGAATTCCGGGGAGATACCTGAAGGGCCGAGAGGGCCAATGTGATGAGAATTGTTTGTATTTGTAATAATGTAACACAGAGAGAATACCGGGGAAATACCTGAAGGGCCGAGAGGGCCAATGCGATGAGAATTGTTTGTATTTGTAATAATGTAACACAGAGAGAATTCCGGGGAGATACCTAAAGGGCCGAGAGGGCCAATGCGATGAGAATTGTTTGTATTTGTAATAATGTAACACAGAGAGAATACCGGGGAGATACCTGAAGGGCCGAGAGGGCCAATGCGATGAGAATTGTTTGTATTTGTGATAATGTAACACACAGAGAATACCTGGGGGATACCTAAAGGGCCGAGAGGGCCAATGCGATGAGAATTGTTTGTATTTGTAATAATGTAACACAGAGAGAATACCGGGGGGATACCTGAAGGGCCGAGAGGGCCAATGCGATGAGAATTGTTTGTATTTGTAATAATGTAACACAGAGAGAATACCGGGGAGATACCTAAAGGGCCGAGAGGGCCAATGCGATGAGAATTGTTTGTATTTGTAATAATGTAACACAGAGAGAATACCGGGGAGATACCTAAAGGGCCGAGAGGGCCAATGCGATGAGAATTGTTTGTATTTGTAATAATGTAACACAGAGAGAATACCGGGGGGATACCTAAAGGGCCGAGAGGGCCAATGCGATGAGAATTGTTTGTATTTGTAATAATGTAACACAGAGAGAATACCGGGGGGATACCTAAAGGGCCGAGAGGGCCAATGCGATAAGAATTGTTTGTATTTGTAATATAAATGTAACACAGAGAGAATACCGGGGTGATACCTAAAGGGCCGAGAGGGCCAATGTGATGAGAATTGTTTGTATTTGTAATAATGTAACTCAGAGAGAATACCGGGGGGATACCTAAAGGGCTGAGAGGGTCAATGCGATGAGAATTGTTTGTATTTGTAATAATGTAACACAGAGAGAATTCCGGGGAGATACCTGAAGGGCCGAGAGGGCCAATGTGATGAGAATTGTTTGTATTTGTAATAATGTAACACAGAGAGAATTCCGGGGAGATACCTGAAGGGCCGAGAGGGCCAATGTGATGAGAATTGTTTGTATTTGTAATAATGTAACACAGAGAGAATACCGGGGAAATACCTGAAGGGCCGAGATGGCCAATGCGATGAGAATTGTTTGTATTTGTAATAATGTAACACAGAGAGAATTCCGGGGAGATACCTAAAGGGCCGAGAGGGCCAATGCGATGAGAATTGTTTGTATTTGTAATAATGTAACACAGAGAGAATACCGGGGAGATACCTGAAGGGCCGAGAGGGCCAATGCGATGAGAATTGTTTGTATTTGTGATAATGTAACACACAGAGAATACCTGGGGGATACCTAAAGGGCCGAGAGGGCCAATGCGATGAGAATTGTTTGTATTTGTAATAATGTAACACAGAGAGAATACCGGGGGGATACCTGAAGGGCCGAGAGGGCCAATGCGATGAGAATTGTTTGTATTTGTAATAATGTAACACAGAGAGAATACCGGGGA
The DNA here is from genome assembly GCA_037893245.1 of Crossaster papposus. Classification (NCBI taxonomy): domain Eukaryota; kingdom Metazoa; phylum Echinodermata; class Asteroidea; order Velatida; family Solasteridae; genus Crossaster; species Crossaster papposus. The sequence continues at coordinate 1,781,084 of JBAIAA010000049.1, read as the reverse complement.
GATACCTAAAGGGCCGAGAGGGCCAATGCGATGAGAATTGTTTGTATTTGTAATAATGTAACACAGAGAGAATACCGGGGAGATACCTGAAGGGCCGAGAGGGCCAATGCGATGAGAATTGTTTGTATTTGTAATAATGTAACACAGAGAGAATACCGGGGGGATACCTAAAGGGCCGAGAGGGCCAATGCGATGAGAATTGTTTGTATTTGTAATAATGTAACACAGAGAGAATACCGGGGGGATACCTAAAGGGCCGAGAGGGCCAATGTGATGAGAATTGTTTGTATTTGTAATAATGTAACACAGAGAGAATAACGGGGGATACCTAAAGGGCCGAGAGGGCCAATGCGATGAGAATTGTTTGTATTTGTAATAATGTAACACAGAGAGAATACCGGGGGAAATACCTAAAGGGCCGAGAGGGCCAATGCGATGAGAATTGTTTGTATTTGTAATAATGTAACACAGAGAGAATACCGGGGGGATACCTAAAGGGCCGAGAGGGCCAATGCGATGAGAATTGTTTGTATTTGTAATAATGTAACACAGCTAGAATACCGCGGGGATACCTAAAAGGGCCGAGAGGGCCAATGCGATAAGAATTGTTTGTATTTGTAATATAAATGTAACACAGAGAGAATACCGGGGTGATACCTCAAGGGTCGAGAGGGCCAATGTGATGAGAATTGTTTGTATTTGTAATAATGTAACACAGAAAGAATACCGGGGGGATACCTGAAGGGCGGAGAGGGCCAATGCGATGAGAATTGTTTGTATTTGTAATAATGTAACACAGAGAGAATACCGGGGGGATACCTAAAGGGCCGAGGGGGCCAATGCGATGAGAATTGTTTGTATTTGTAATAATGTAACACAGAGAGAATACCGGGGAGATACCTAAAGGGCCGAGAGGGCCAATGCGATAAGAATTGTTTGTATTTGTAATATAAATGTAACACAGAGAGAATACCGGGGTGATACCTAAAGGGCCGAGAGGGCCAATGTGATGATAATTGTTTGTATTTGTAATAATGTAACTCAGAGAGAATACCGGGGGGATACCTAAAGGGCTGAGAGGGTCAATGCGATGAGAATTGTTTGTATTTGTAATAATGTAACACAGAGAGAATTCCGGGGAGATACCTGAAGGGCCGAGAGGGCCAATGTGATGAGAATTGTTTGTATTTGTAATAATGTAACACAGAGAGAATTCCGGGGAGATACCTGAAGGGCCGAGAGGGCCAATGTGATGAGAATTGTTTGTATTTGTAATAATGTAACACAGAGAGAATACCGGGGAAATACCTGAAGGGCCGAGATGGCCAATGCGATGAGAATTGTTTGTATTTGTAATAATGTAACACAGAGAGAATTCCGGGGAGATACCTAAAGGGCCGAGAGGGCCAATGCGATGAGAATTGTTTGTATTTGTAATAATGTAACACAGAGAGAATACCGGGGAGATACCTGAAGGGCCGAGAGGGCCAATGCGATGAGAATTGTTTGTATTTGTGATAATGTAACACACAGAGAATACCTGGGGGATACCTAAAGGGCCGAGAGGGCCAATGCGATGAGAATTGTTTGTATTTGTAATAATGTAACACAGAGAGAATACCGGGGGGATACCTGAAGGGCCGAGAGGGCCAATGCGATGAGAATTGTTTGTATTTGTAATAATGTAACACAGAGAGAATACCGGGGAGATACCTAAAGGGCCGAGAGGGCCAATGCGATGAGAATTGTTTGTATTTGTAATAATGTAACACAGAGAGAATACCGGGGAGATACCTGAAGGGCCGAGAGGGCCAATGCGATGAGAATTGTTTGTATTTGTAATAATGTAACACAGAGAGAATACCGGGGGGATACCTGAAGGGCCGAGAGGGCCAATGCGATGAGAATTGTTTGTATTTGTAATAATGTAACACAGAGAGAATACCGGGGAGATACCTAAAGGGCCGAGAGGGCCAATGCGATGAGAATTGTTTGTATTTGTAATAATGTAACACAGAGAGAATACCGGGGAGATACCTGAAGGGCCGAGAGGGCCAATGCGATGAGAATTGTTTGTATTTGTAATAATGTAACACAGAGAGAATACCGGGGGGATACCTAAAGGGCCGAGAGGGCCAATGCGATGAGAATTGTTTGTATTTGTAATAATGTAACACAGAGAGAATACCGGGGGGATACCTAAAGGGCCGAGAGGGCCAATGTGATGAGAATTGTTTGTATTTGTAATAATGTAACACAGAGAGAATAACGGGGGATACCTAAAGGGCCGAGAGGGCCAATGCGATGAGAATTGTTTGTATTTGTAATAATGTAACACAGAGAGAATACCGGGGGAAATACCTAAAGGGCCGAGAGGGCCAATGCGATGAGAATTGTTTGTATTTGTAATAATGTAACACAGAGAGAATACCGGGGGGATACCTAAAGGGCCGAGAGGGCCAATGCGATGAGAATTGTTTGTATTTGTAATAATGTAACACAGCTAGAATACCGCGGGGATACCTAAAAGGGCCGAGAGGGCCAATGCGATAAGAATTGTTTGTATTTGTAATATAAATGTAACACAGAGAGAATACCGGGGTGATACCTCAAGGGTCGAGAGGGCCAATGTGATGAGAATTGTTTGTATTTGTAATAATGTAACACAGAAAGAATACCGGGGGGATACCTGAAGGGCGGAGAGGGCCAATGCGATGAGAATTGTTTGTATTTGTAATAATGTAACACAGAGAGAATACCGGGGGGATACCTAAAGGGCCGAGGGGGCCAATGCGATGAGAATTGTTTGTATTTGTAATAATGTAACACAGAGAGAATACCGGGGAGATACCTAAAGGGCCGAGAGGGCCAATGCGATAAGAATTGTTTGTATTTGTAATATAAATGTAACACAGAGAGAATACCGGGGTGATACCTAAAGGGCCGAGAGGGCCAATGTGATGATAATTGTTTGTATTTGTAATAATGTAACTCAGAGAGAATACCGGGGGGATACCTAAAGGGCTGAGAGGGTCAATGCGATGAGAATTGTTTGTATTTGTAATAATGTAACACAGAGAGAATTCCGGGGAGATACCTGTAGGGCCGAGAGGGCCAATGTGATGAGAATTGTTTGTATTTGTAATAATGTAACACAGAGAGAATTCCGGGGAGATACCTGAAGGGCCGAGAGGGCCAATGTGATGAGAATTGTTTGTATTTGTAATAATGTAACACAGAGAGAATACCGGGGAGATACCTGAAGGGCCGAGAGGGCCAATGCGATGAGAATTGTTTGTATTTGTAATAATGTAACACAGAGAGAATTCCGGGGAGATACCTAAAGGGCCGAGAGGGCCAATGCGATGAGAATTGTTTGTATTTGTAATAATGTAACACAGAGAGAATACCGGGGAGATACCTGAAGGGCCGAGAGGGCCAATGCGATGAGAATTGTTTGTATTTGTGATAATGTAACACACAGAGAATACCTGGGGGATACCTAAAGGGCCGAGAGGGCCAATGCGATGAGAATTGTTTGTATTTGTAATAATGTAACACAGAGAGAATACCGGGGGGATACCTGAAGGGCCGAGAGGGCCAATGCGATGAGAATTGTTTGTATTTGTAATAATGTAACACAGAGAGAATACCGGGGAGATACCTAAAGGGCCGAGAGGGCCAATGCGATGAGAATTGTTTGTATTTGTAATAATGTAACACAGAGAGAATACCGGGGAGATACCTGAAGGGCCGAGAGGGCCAATGCGATGAGAATTGTTTGTATTTGTAATAATGTAACACAGAGAGAATACCGGGGGGATACCTAAAGGGCCGAGAGGGCCAATGCGATGAGAATTGTTTGTATTTGTAATAATGTAACACAGAGAGAATACCGGGGGGATACCTAAAGGGCCGAGAGGGCCAATGTGATGAGAATTGTTTGTATTTGTAATAATGTAACACAGAGAGAATAACGGGGGATACCTAAAGGGCCGAGAGGGCCAATGCGATGAGAATTGTTTGTATTTGTAATAATGTAACACAGAGAGAATACCGGGGAGATACCTAAAGGGCCGAGAGGGCCAATGCGATGAGAATTGTTTGTATTTGTAATAATGTAACACAGAGAGAATACCGGGGGGATACCTAAAGGGCCGAGAGGGCCAATGCGATGAGAATTGTTTGTATTTGTAATAATGTAACACAGCTAGAATACCGCGGGGATACCTAAAAGGGCCGAGAGGGCCAATGCGATAAGAATTGTTTGTATTTGTAATATAAATGTAACACAGAGAGAATACCGGGGTGATACCTCAAGGGTCGAGAGGGCCAATGTGATGAGAATTGTTTGTATTTGTATTAATGTAACACAGAAAGAATACCGGGGGGATACCTGAAGGGCGGAGAGGGCCAATGCGATGAGAATTGTTTGTATTTGTAATAATGTAACACAGAGAGAATACCGGGGGGATACCTAAAGGGCCGAGGGGGCCAATGCGATGAGAATTGTTTGTATTTGTAATAATGTAACACAGAGAGAATACCGGGGGGATACCTGAAGGGCCGAGAGGGCCAATGCGATGAGAATTGTTTGTATTTGTAATAATGTAACACAGAGAGAATTCCGGGGAGATACCTAAAGGGCCGAGAGGGCCAATGTGATGAGAATTGTTTGTATTTGTAATAATGTAACACAGAGACAATACCGGGGGGATACCTGAAGGGCCGAGAGGGCCAATGCGATGAGAATTGTTTGTATTTGTAATAATGTAACACAGAGAGAATTCCGGGGAGATACCTAAAGGGCCGAGAGGGCCAATGTGATGAGAATTGTTTGTATTTGTAATAACACAGAGAGAATTCCGGGGAGATACCTAAAGGGCGGAGAGGGCCAATGTGATGAGAATTGTTTGTATTTGTAATAATGTAACACAGAGAGAATACCGGGGAGATACCTAAAGGGCCGAGAGGGCCAATGCGATAAGAATTGTTTGTATTTGTAATATAAATGTAACACAGAGAGAATACCGGGGTGATACCTAAAGGGCCGAGAGGGCCAATGTGATGAGAATTGTTTGTATTTGTAATAATGTAACTCAGAGAGAATACCGGGGGGATACCTAAAGGGCTGAGAGGGTCAATGCGATGAGAATTGTTTGTATTTGTAATAATGTAACACAGAGAGAATTCCGGGGAGATACCTGAAGGGCCGAGAGGGCCAATGTGATGAGAATTGTTTGTATTTGTAATAATGTAACACAGAGAGAATTCCGGGGAGATACCTGAAGGGCCGAGAGGGCCAATGTGATGAGAATTGTTTGTATTTGTAATAATGTAACACAGAGAGAATTCCGGGGAGATACCTGAAGGGCCGAGAGGGCCAATGTGATGAGAATTGTTTGTATTTGTAATAATGTAACACAGAGAGAATTCCGGGGAGATACCTAAAGGGCCGAGAGGGCCAATGTGATGAGAATTGTTTGTATTTGTAATAATGTAACACAGAGAGAATTCCGGGGAGATACCTAAAGGGCGGAGAGGGCCAATGTGATGAGAATTGTTTGTATTTGTAATAATGTAACACAGAGAGAATACCGGGGGGATACCTAAAGGGCCGAGAGGGCCAATGCGATGAGAATTGTTTGTATTTGTAATAATGTAACACAGAGAGAATACCGGGGGATACCTAAAGGGCCGAGAGGGCCAATGTGATGAGAATTGTTTGTATTTGTAATAATGTAACACAGAAAGAATAACGGGGGGATACCTAAAGGGCCGAGAGGGCCAATGCGATGAGAATTGTTTGTATTTGTAATAATGTAACACAGAGAGAATACCGGGGAGATACCTAAAGGGCCGAGAGGGCCAATGCGATGAGAATTGTTTGTATTTGTAATAATGTAACACAGAGAGAATACCGGGGGGATACCTAAAGGGCCGAGAGGGCCAATGCGATGAGAATTGTTTGTATTTGTAATAATGTAACACAGCTAGAATACCGCGGGGATACCTAAAGGGCCGAGAGGGCCAATGCGATAAGAATTGTTTGTATTTGTAATAATGTAACACAGAGAGAATACCGGGGTGATACCTAAAGGGCCGAGAGGGCCAATGTGATGAGAATTGTTTGTATTTGTAATAATGTAACTCGGAGAGAATACCGGGGGGATACCTAAAGGGCTGAGAGGGTCAATGCGATGAGAATTGTTTGTATTTGTAATAATGTAACACAGAGAGAATACCGGGGGGATACCTGAAGGGCCGAGAGGGCCAATGCGATGAGAATTGTTTGTATTTGTAATAATGTAACACAGAGAGAATACCGGGGAGATACCTAAAGGGCCGAGAGGGCCAATGCGATGAGAATTGTTTGTATTTGTAATAATGTAACACAGAGAGAATACCGGGGAGATACCTGAAGGGCCGAGAGGGCCAATGCGATGAGAATTGTTTGTATTTGTAATAATGTAACACAGAGAGAATAACGGGGGGATACCTAAAGGGCCGAGAGGGCCAATGCGATGAGAATTGTTTGTATTTGTAATAATGTAACACAGAGAGAATACCGGGGAGATACCTAAAGGGCCGAGAGGGCCAATGCGATGAGAATTGTTCGTATTTGTAATAATGTAACACAGCTAGAATACCGCGGGGATACCTAAAAGGGCCGAGAGGGCCAATGCGATAAGAATTGTTTGTATTTGTAATATAAATGTAACACAGAGAGAATACCGGGGTGATACCTAAAGGGTCGAGAGGGCCAATGTGATGAGAATTGTTTGTATTTGTAATAATGTAACACAGAAAGAATACCGGGGGGATACCTGAAGGGCGGAGAGGGCCAATGCGATGAGAATTGTTTGTATTTGTAATAATGTAACACAGAGAGAATACCGGGGGGATACCTAAAGGGCCGAAGGGGCCAATGCGATGAGAATTGTTTGTATTTGTAATAATGTAACACAGAGAGAATACCGGGGGGATACCTGAAGGGCCGAGAGGGCCAATGCGATGAGAATTGTTTGTATTTGTAATAATGTAACACAGAGAGAATTCCGGGGAGATACCTAAAGGGCCGAGAGGGCCAATGTGATGAGAATTGTTTGTATTTGTAATAATGTAACACAGAGAGAATTCCGGGGAGATACCTAAAGGGCGGAGAGGGCCAATGTGATGAGAATTGTTTGTATTTGTAATAATGTAACACAGAGAGAATACCGGGGAGATACCTAAAGGGCCGAGAGGGCCAATGCGATAAGAATTGTTTGTATTTGTAATATAAATGTAACACAGAGAGAATACCGGGGTGATACCTAAAGGGCCGAGAGGGCCAATGTGATGAGAATTGTTTGTATTTGTAATAATGTAACTCAGAGAGAATACCGGGGGGATACCTAAAGGGCTGAGAGGGTCAATGCGATGAGAATTGTTTGTATTTATAATAATGTAACACAGAGAGAATTCCGGGGAGATACCTGAAAGGCCGAGAGGGCCAATGTGATGAGAATTGTTTGTATTTGTAATAATGTAACACAGAGAGAATTCCGGGGAGATACCTGAAGGGCCGAGAGGGCCAATGTGATGAGAATTGTTTGTATTTGTAATAATGTAACACAGAGAGAATACCGGGGAGATACCTGAAGGGCCGAGAGGGCCAATGCGATGAGAATTGTTTGTATTTGTAATAATGTAACACAGAGAGAATTCCGGGGAGATACCTAAAGGGCCGAGAGGGCCAATGCGATGAGAATTGTTTGTATTTGTAATAATGTAACACAGAGAGAATACCGGGGAGATACCTGAAGGGCCGAGAGGGCCAATGCGATGAGAATTGTTTGTATTTGTGATAATGTAACACACAGAGAATACCTGGGGGATACCTAAAGGGCCGAGAGGGCCAATGCGATGAGAATTGTTTGTATTTGTAATAATGTAACACAGAGAGAATACCGGGGGGATACCTGAAGGGCCGAGAGGGCCAATGCGATGAGAATTGTTTGTATTTGTAATAATGTAACACAGAGAGAATACCGGGGAGATACCTAAAGGGCCGAGAGGGCCAATGCGATGAGAATTGTTTGTATTTGTAATAATGTAACACAGAGAGAATACCGGGGTGATACCTAAAGGGCCGAGAGGGCCAATGCGATGAGAATTGTTTGTATTTGTAATAATGTAACACAGAGAGAATACCGGGGGGATACCTAAAGGGCCGAGAGGGCCAATGCGATGAGAATTGTTTGTATTTGTAATAATGTAACACAGAGAGAATACCGGGGGGATACCTAAAGGGCCGAGAGGGCCAATGTGATGAGAATTGTTTGTATTTGTAATAATGTAACACAGAGAGAATAACGGGGGATACCTAAAGGGCCGAGAGGGCCAATGCGATGAGAATTGTTTGTATTTGTAATAATGTAACACAGAGAGAATACCGGGGAGATACCTAAAGGGCCGAGAGGGCCAATGCGATGAGAATTGTTTGTATTTGTAATAATGTAACACAGAGAGAATACCGGGGGGATACCTAAAGGGCCGAGAGGGCCAATGTGATGAGAATTGTTTGTATTTGTAATAATGTAACTCAGAGAGAATACCGGGGGGATACCTAAAGGGCTGAGAGGGTCAATGCGATGAGAATTGTTTGTATTTGTAATAATGTAACACAGAGAGAATTCCGGGGAGATACCTGAAGGGCCGAGAGGGCCAATGTGATGAGAATTGTTTGTATTTGTAATAATGTAACACAGAGAGAATTCCGGGGAGATACCTGAAGGGCCGAGAGGGCCAATGTGATGAGAATTGTTTGTATTTGTAATAATGTAACACAGAGAGAATACCGGGGAGATACCTGAAGGGCCGAGAGGGCCAATGCGATGAGAATTGTTTGTATTTGTAATAATGTAACACAGAGAGAATTCCGGGGAGATACCTAAAGGGCCGAGAGGGCCAATGCGATGAGAATTGTTTGTATTTGTAATAATGTAACACAGAGAGAATACCGGGGAGATACCTGAAGGGCCGAGAGGGCCAATGCGATGAGAATTGTTTGTATTTGTGATAATGTAACACACAGAGAATACCTGGGGGATACCTAAAGGGCCGAGAGGGCCAATGCGATGAGAATTGTTTGTATTTGTAATAATGTAACACAGAGAGAATACCGGGGGGATACCTGAAGGGCCGAGAGGGCCAATGCGATGAGAATTGTTTGTATTTGTAATAATGTAACACAGAGAGAATACCGGGGAGATACCTAAAGGGCCGAGAGGGCCAATGCGATGAGAATTGTTTGTATTTGTAATAATGTAACACAGAGAGAATACCGGGGAGATACCTAAAGGGCCGAGAGGGCCAATGCGATGAGAATTGTTTGTATTTGTAATAATGTAACACAGAGAGAATACCGGGGAGATACCTGAAGGGCCGAGAGGGCCAATGCGATGAGAATTGTTTGTATTTGTAATAATGTAACACAGAGAGAATACCGGGGGGATACCTAAAGGGCCGAGAGGGCCAATGCGATGAGAATTGTTTGTATTTGTAATAATGTAACACAGAGAGAATACCGGGGGGATACCTAAAGGGCCGAGAGGGCCAATGTGATGAGAATTGTTTGTATTTGTAATAATGTAACACAGAGAGAATTCCGGGGAGATACCTAAAGGGCGGAGAGGGCCAATGTGATGAGAATTGTTTGTATTTGTAATAATGTAACACAGAGAGAATACCGGGGGGATACCTAAAGGGCCGAGAGGGCCAATGCGATGAGAATTGTTTGTATTTGTAATAATGTAACACAGAGAGAATACCGGGGGATACCTAAAGGGCCGAGAGGGCCAATGTGATGAGAATTGTTTGTATTTGTAATAATGTAACACAGAAAGAATAACGGGGGGATACCTAAAGGGCCGAGAGGGCCAATGCGATGAGAATTGTTTGTATTTGTAATAATGTAACACAGAGAGAATACCGGGGAGATACCTAAAGGGCCGAGAGGGCCAATGCGATGAGAATTGTTTGTATTTGTAATAATGTAACACAGAGAGAATACCGGGGGGATACCTAAAGGGCCGAGAGGGCCAATGCGATGAGAATTGTTTGTATTTGTAATAATGTAACACAGCTAGAATACCGCGGGGATACCTAAAGGGCCGAGAGGGCCAATGCGATAAGAATTGTTTGTATTTGTAATAATGTAACACAGAGAGAATACCGGGGTGATACCTAAAGGGCCGAGAGGGCCAATGTGATGAGAATTGTTTGTATTTGTAATAATGTAACTCGGAGAGAATACCGGGGGGATACCTAAAGGGCTGAGAGGGTCAATGCGATGAGAATTGTTTGTATTTGTAATAATGTAACACAGAGAGAATACCGGGGGGATACCTGAAGGGCCGAGAGGGCCAATGCGATGAGAATTGTTTGTATTTGTAATAATGTAACACAGAGAGAATACCGGGGAGATACCTAAAGGGCCGAGAGGGCCAATGCGATGAGAATTGTTTGTATTTGTAATAATGTAACACAGAGAGAATACCGGGGAGATACCTGAAGGGCCGAGAGGGCCAATGCGATGAGAATTGTTTGTATTTGTAATAATGTAACACAGAGAGAATAACGGGGGGATACCTAAAGGGCCGAGAGGGCCAATGCGATGAGAATTGTTTGTATTTGTAATAATGTAACACAGAGAGAATACCGGGGAGATACCTAAAGGGCCGAGAGGGCCAATGCGATGAGAATTGTTCGTATTTGTAATAATGTAACACAGCTAGAATACCGCGGGGATACCTAAAAGGGCCGAGAGGGCCAATGCGATAAGAATTGTTTGTATTTGTAATATAAATGTAACACAGAGAGAATACCGGGGTGATACCTAAAGGGTCGAGAGGGCCAATGTGATGAGAATTGTTTGTATTTGTAATAATGTAACACAGAAAGAATACCGGGGGGATACCTGAAGGGCGGAGAGGGCCAATGCGATGAGAATTGTTTGTATTTGTAATAATGTAACACAGAGAGAATACCGGGGGGATACCTAAAGGGCCGAGGGGGCCAATGCGATGAGAATTGTTTGTATTTGTAATAATGTAACACAGAGAGAATACCGGGGGGATACCTGAAGGGCCGAGAGGGCCAATGCGATGAGAATTGTTTGTATTTGTAATAATGTAACACAGAGAGAATTCCGGGGAGATACCTAAAGGGCCGAGAGGGCCAATGTGATGAGAATTGTTTGTATTTGTAATAATGTAACACAGAGAGAATTCCGGGGAGATACCTAAAGGGCGGAGAGGGCCAATGTGATGAGAATTGTTTGTATTTGTAATAATGTAACACAGAGAGAATACCGGGGAGATACCTAAAGGGCCGAGAGGGCCAATGCGATAAGAATTGTTTGTATTTGTAATATAAATGTAACACAGAGAGAATACCGGGGTGATACCTAAAGGGCCGAGAGGGCCAATGTGATGAGAATTGTTTGTATTTGTAATAATGTAACTCAGAGAGAATACCGGGGGGATACCTAAAGGGCTGAGAGGGTCAATGCGATGAGAATTGTTTGTATTTATAATAATGTAACACAGAGAGAATTCCGGGGAGATACCTGAAGGGCCGAGAGGGCCAATGTGATGAGAATTGTTTGTATTTGTAATAATGTAACACAGAGAGAATTCCGGGGAGATACCTGAAGGGCCGAGAGGGCCAATGTGATGAGAATTGTTTGTATTTGTAATAATGTAACACAGAGAGAATACCGGGGAGATACCTGAAGGGCCGAGAGGGCCAATGCGATGAGAATTGTTTGTATTTGTAATAATGTAACACAGAGAGAATTCCGGGGAGATACCTAAAGGGCCGAGAGGGCCAATGCGATGAGAATTGTTTGTATTTGTAATAATGTAACACAGAGAGAATACCGGGGAGATACCTGAAGGGCCGAGAGGGCCAATGCGATGAGAATTGTTTGTATTTGTGATAATGTAACACACAGAGAATACCTGGGGGATACCTAAAGGGCCGAGAGGGCCAATGCGATGAGAATTGTTTGTATTTGTAATAATGTAACACAGAGAGAATACCGGGGGGATACCTGAAGGGCCGAGAGGGCCAATGCGATGAGAATTGTTTGTATTTGTAATAATGTAACACAGAGAGAATACCGGGGAGATACCTAAAGGGCCGAGAGGGCCAATGCGATGAGAATTGTTTGTATTTGTAATAATGTAACACAGAGAGAATACCGGGGTGATACCTAAAGGGCCGAGAGGGCCAATGCGATGAGAATTGTTTGTATTTGTAATAATGTAACACAGAGAGAATACCGGGGGGATACCTAAAGGGCCGAGAGGGCCAATGCGATGAGAATTGTTTGTATTTGTAATAATGTAACACAGAGAGAATACCGGGGGGATACCTAAAGGGCCGAGAGGGCCAATGTGATGAGAATTGTTTGTATTTGTAATAATGTAACACAGAGAGAATAACGGGGGATACCTAAAGGGCCGAGAGGGCCAATGCGATGAGAATTGTTTGTATTTGTAATAATGTAACACAGAGAGAATACCGGGGAGATACCTAAAGGGCCGAGAGGGCCAATGCGATGAGAATTGTTTGTATTTGTAATAATGTAACACAGAGAGAATACCGGGGGGATACCTAAAGGGCCGAGAGGGCCAATGCGATGAGAATTGTTTGTATTTGTAATAATGTAACACAGCTAGAATACCGCGGGGATACCTAAAAGGGCCGAGAGGGCCAATGCGATAAGAATTGTTTGTATTTGTAATATAAATGTAACACAGAGAGAATACCGGGGTGATACCTCAAGGGTCGAGAGGGCCAATGTGATGAGAATTGTTTGTATTTGTAATAATGTAACACAGAAAGAATACCGGGGGGATACCTGAAGGGCGGAGAGGGCCAATGCGATGAGAATTGTTTGTATTTGTAATAATGTAACACAGAGAGAATACCGGGGGGATACCTAAAGGGCCGAGGGGGCCAATGCGATGAGAATTGTTTGTATTTGTAATAATGTAACACAGAGAGAATACCGGGGAGATACCTAAAGGGCCGAGAGGGCCAATGCGATAAGAATTGTTTGTATTTGTAATATAAATGTAACACAGAGAGAATACCGGGGTGATACCTAAAGGGCCGAGAGGGCCAATGTGATGAGAATTGTTTGTATTTGTAATAATGTAACTCAGAGAGAATACCGGGGGGATACCTAAAGGGCTGAGAGGGTCAATGCGATGAGAATTGTTTGTATTTGTAATAATGTAACACAGAGAGAATTCCGGGGAGATACCTGAAGGGCCGAGAGGGCCAATGTGATGAGAATTGTTTGTATTTGTAATAATGTAACACAGAGAGAATTCCGGGGAGATACCTGAAGGGCCGAGAGGGCCAATGTGATGAGAATTGTTTGTATTTGTAATAATGTAACACAGAGAGAATACCGGGGAGATACCTGAAGGGCCGAGAGGGCCAATGCGATGAGAATTGTTTGTATTTGTAATAATGTAACACAGAGAGAATTCCGGGGAGATACCTAAAGGGCCGAGAGGGCCAATGCGATGAGAATTGTTTGTATTTGTAATAATGTAACACAGAGAGAATACCGGGGAGATACCTGAAGGGCCGAGAGGGCCAATGCGATGAGAATTGTTTGTATTTGTGATAATGTAACACACAGAGAATACCTGGGGGATACCTAAAGGGCCGAGAGGGCCAATGCGATGAGAATTGTTTGTATTTGTAATAATGTAACACAGAGAGAATACCGGGGGGATACCTGAAGGGCCGAGAGGGCCAATGCGATGAGAATTGTTTGTATTTGTAATAATGTAACACAGAGAGAATACCGGGGAGATACCTAAAGGGCCGAGAGGGCCAATGCGATGAGAATTGTTTGTATTTGTAATAATGTAACACAGAGAGAATACCGGGGAGATACCTAAAGGGCCGAGAGGGCCAATGCGATGAGAATTGTTTGTATTTGTAATAATGTAACACAGAGAGAATACCGGGGAGATACCTGAAGGGCCGAGAGGGCCAATGCGATGAGAATTGTTTGTATTTGTAATAATGTAACACAGAGAGAATACCGGGGGGATACCTAAAGGGCCGAGAGGGCCAATGCGATGAGAATTGTTTGTATTTGTAATAATGTAACACAGAGAGAATACCGGGGGGATACCTAAAGGGCCGAGAGGGCCAATGTGATGAGAATTGTTTGTATTTGTAATAATGTAACACAGAGAGAATAACGGGGGATACCTAAAGGGCCGAGAGGGCCAATGCGATGAGAATTGTTTGTATTTGTAATAATGTAACACAGAGAGAATACCGGGGAGATACCTAAAGGGCCGAGAGGGCCAATGCGATGAGAATTGTTTGTATTTGTAATAATGTAACACAGAGAGAATACCGGGGGGATACCTAAAGGGCCGAGAGGGCCAATGCGATGAGAATTGTTTGTATTTGTAATAATGTAACACAGCTAGAATACCGCGGGGATACCTAAAAGGGCCGAGAGGGCCAATGCGATAAGAATTGTTTGTATTTGTAATATAAATGTAACACAGAGAGAATACCGGGGTGATACCTCAAGGGTCGAGAGGGCCAATGTGATGAGAATTGTTTGTATTTGTAATAATGTAACACAGAAAGAATACCGGGGGGATACCTGAAGGGCGGAGAGGGCCAATGCGATGAGAATTGTTTGTATTTGTAATAATGTAACACAGAGAGAATACCGGGGGGATACCTAAAGGGCCGAGGGGGCCAATGCGATGAGAATTGTTTGTATTTGTAATAATGTAACACAGAGAGAATACCGGGGAGATACCTAAAGGGCCGAGAGGGCCAATGCGATAAGAATTGTTTGTATTTGTAATAATGTAACACAGAGAGAATACCGGGGAGATACCTAAAGGGCCGAGAGGGCCAATGCGATAAGAATTGTTTGTATTTGTAATATAAATGTAACACAGAGAGAATACCGGGGTGATACCTAAAGGGCCGAGAGGGCCAATGTGATGAGAATTGTTTGTATTTGTAATAATGTAACTCAGAGAGAATACCGGGGAGATACCTAAAGGGCTGAGAGGGTCAATGCGATGAGAATTGTTTGTATTTGTAATAATGTAACACAGAGAGAATTCCGGGGAGATACCTGAAGGGCCGAGAGGGCCAATGTGATGAGAATTGTTTGTATTTGTAATAATGTAACACAGAGAGAATTCCGGGGAGATACCTGAAGGGCCGAGAGGGCCAATGTGATGAGAATTGTTTGTATTTGTAATAATGTAACACAGAGAGAATACCGGGGAGATACCTGAAGGGCCGAGAGGGCCAATGCGATGAGAATTGTTTGTATTTGTAATAATGTAACACAGAGAGAATTCCGGGGAGATACCTAAAGGGCCGAGAGGGCCAATGCGATGAGAATTGTTTGTATTTGTAATAATGTAACACAGAGAGAATACCGGGGAGATACCTGAAGGGCCGAGAGGGCCAATGCGATGAGAATTGTTTGTATTTGTGATAATGTAACACACAGAGAATACCTGGGGGATACCTAAAGGGCCGAGAGGGCCAATGCGATGAGAATTGTTTGTATTTATAATAATGTAACACAGAGAGAATTCCGGGGAGATACCTGAAGGGCCGAGAGGGCCAATGTGATGAGAATTGTTTGTATTTGTAATAATGTAACACAGAGAGAATTCCGGGGAGATACCTGAAGGGCCGAGAGGGCCAATGTGATGAGAATTGTTTGTATTTGTAATAATGTAACACAGAGAGAATACCGGGGAGATACCTGAAGGGCCGAGAGGGCCAATGCGATGAGAATTGTTTGTATTTGTAATAATGTAACACAGAGAGAATTCCGGGGAGATACCTAAAGGGCCGAGAGGGCCAATGCGATGAGAATTGTTTGTATTTGTAATAATGTAACACAGAGAGAATACCGGGGAGATACCTGAAGGGCCGAGAGGGCCAATGCGATGAGAATTGTTTGTATTTGTGATAATGTAACACACAGAGAATACCTGGGGGATACCTAAAGGGCCGAGAGGGCCAATGCGATGAGAATTGTTTGTATTTGTAATAATGTAACACAGAGAGAATACCGGGGGGATACCTGAAGGGCCGAGAGGGCCAATGCGATGAGAATTGTTTGTATTTGTAATAATGTAACACAGAGAGAATACCGGGGAGATACCTAAAGGGCCGAGAGGGCCAATGCGATGAGAATTGTTTGTATTTGTAATAATGTAACACAGAGAGAATACCGGGGTGATACCTAAAGGGCCGAGAGGGCCAATGCGATGAGAATTGTTTGTATTTGTAATAATGTAACACAGAGAGAATACCGGGGGGATACCTAAAGGGCCGAGAGGGCCAATGCGATGAGAATTGTTTGTATTTGTAATAATGTAACACAGAGAGAATACCGGGGGGATACCTAAAGGGCCGAGAGGGCCAATGTGATGAGAATTGTTTGTATTTGTAATAATGTAACACAGAGAGAATAACGGGGGATACCTAAAGGGCCGAGAGGGCCAATGCGATGAGAATTGTTTGTATTTGTAATAATGTAACACAGAGAGAATACCGGGGAGATACCTAAAGGGCCGAGAGGGCCAATGCGATGAGAATTGTTTGTATTTGTAATAATGTAACACAGAGAGAATACCGGGGGGATACCTAAAGGGCCGAGAGGGCCAATGCGATGAGAATTGTTTGTATTTGTAATAATGTAACACAGCTAGAATACCGCGGGGATACCTAAAAGGGCCGAGAGGGCCAATGCGATAAGAATTGTTTGTATTTGTAATATAAATGTAACACAGAGAGAATACCGGGGTGATACCTCAAGGGTCGAGAGGGCCAATGTGATGAGAATTGTTTGTATTTGTAATAATGTAACACAGAAAGAATACCGGGGGGATACCTGAAGGGCGGAGAGGGCCAATGCGATGAGAATTGTTTGTATTTGTAATAATGTAACACAGAGAGAATACCGGGGGGATACCTAAAGGGCCGAGGGGGCCAATGCGATGAGAATTGTTTGTATTTGTAATAATGTAACACAGAGAGAATACCGGGGAGATACCTAAAGGGCCGAGAGGGCCAATGCGATAAGAATTGTTTGTATTTGTAATATAAATGTAACACAGAGAGAATACCGGGGTGATACCTAAAGGGCCGAGAGGGCCAATGTGATGAGAATTGTTTGTATTTGTAATAATGTAACTCAGAGAGAATACCGGGGGGATACCTAAAGGGCTGAGAGGGTCAATGCGATGAGAATTGTTTGTATTTGTAATAATGTAACACAGAGAGAATTCCGGGGAGATACCTGAAGGGCCGAGAGGGCCAATGTGATGAGAATTGTTTGTATTTGTAATAATGTAACACAGAGAGAATTCCGGGGAGATACCTGAAGGGCCGAGAGGGCCAATGTGATGAGAATTGTTTGTATTTGTAATAATGTAACACAGAGAGAATACCGGGGAGATACCTGAAGGGCCGAGAGGGCCAATGCGATGAGAATTGTTTGTATTTGTAATAATGTAACACAGAGAGAATTCCGGGGAGATACCTAAAGGGCCGAGAGGGCCAATGCGATGAGAATTGTTTGTATTTGTAATAATGTAACACAGAGAGAATACCGGGGAGATACCTGAAGGGCCGAGAGGGCCAATGCGATGAGAATTGTTTGTATTTGTGATAATGTAACACACAGAGAATACCTGGGGGATACCTAAAGGGCCGAGAGGGCCAATGCGATGAGAATTGTTTGTATTTGTAATAATGTAACACAGAGAGAATACCGGGGGGATACCTGAAGGGCCGAGAGGGCCAATGCGATGAGAATTGTTTGTATTTGTAATAATGTAACACAGAGAGAATACCGGGGAGATACCTAAAGGGCCGAGAGGGCCAATGCGATGAGAATTGTTTGTATTTGTAATAATGTAACACAGAGAGAATACCGGGGAGATACCTAAAGGGCCGAGAGGGCCAATGCGATGAGAATTGTTTGTATTTGTAATAATGTAACACAGAGAGAATACCGGGGAGATACCTGAAGGGCCGAGAGGGCCAATGCGATGAGAATTGTTTGTATTTGTAATAATGTAACACAGAGAGAATACCGGGGGGATACCTAAAGGGCCGAGAGGGCCAATGCGATGAGAATTGTTTGTATTTGTAATAATGTAACACAGAGAGAATACCGGGGGGATACCTAAAGGGCCGAGAGGGCCAATGTGATGAGAATTGTTTGTATTTGTAATAATGTAACACAGAGAGAATAACGGGGGATACCTAAAGGGCCGAGAGGGCCAATGCGATGAGAATTGTTTGTATTTGTAATAATGTAACACAGAGAGAATACCGGGGAGATACCTAAAGGGCCGAGAGGGCCAATGCGATGAGAATTGTTTGTATTTGTAATAATGTAACACAGAGAGAATACCGGGGGGATACCTAAAGGGCCGAGAGGGCCAATGCGATGAGAATTGTTTGTATTTGTAATAATGTAACACAGCTAGAATACCGCGGGGATACCTAAAAGGGCCGAGAGGGCCAATGCGATAAGAATTGTTTGTATTTGTAATATAAATGTAACACAGAGAGAATACCGGGGTGATACCTCAAGGGTCGAGAGGGCCAATGTGATGAGAATTGTTTGTATTTGTAATAATGTAACACAGAAAGAATACCGGGGGGATACCTGAAGGGCGGAGAGGGCCAATGCGATGAGAATTGTTTGTATTTGTAATAATGTAACACAGAGAGAATACCGGGGGGATACCTAAAGGGCCGAGGGGGCCAATGCGATGAGAATTGTTTGTATTTGTAATAATGTAACACAGAGAGAATACCGGGGAGATACCTAAAGGGCCGAGAGGGCCAATGCGATAAGAATTGTTTGTATTTGTAATAATGTAACACAGAGAGAATACCGGGGAGATACCTAAAGGGCCGAGAGGGCCAATGCGATAAGAATTGTTTGTATTTGTAATATAAATGTAACACAGAGAGAATACCGGGGTGATACCTAAAGGGCCGAGAGGGCCAATGTGATGAGAATTGTTTGTATTTGTAATAATGTAACTCAGAGAGAATACCGGGGAGATACCTAAAGGGCTGAGAGGGTCAATGCGATGAGAATTGTTTGTATTTGTAATAATGTAACACAGAGAGAATTCCGGGGAGATACCTGAAGGGCCGAGAGGGCCAATGTGATGAGAATTGTTTGTATTTGTAATAATGTAACACAGAGAGAATTCCGGGGAGATACCTGAAGGGCCGAGAGGGCCAATGTGATGAGAATTGTTTGTATTTGTAATAATGTAACACAGAGAGAATACCGGGGAGATACCTGAAGGGCCGAGAGGGCCAATGCGATGAGAATTGTTTGTATTTGTAATAATGTAACACAGAGAGAATTCCGGGGAGATACCTAAAGGGCCGAGAGGGCCAATGCGATGAGAATTGTTTGTATTTGTAATAATGTAACACAGAGAGAATACCGGGGAGATACCTGAAGGGCCGAGAGGGCCAATGCGATGAGAATTGTTTGTATTTGTGATAATGTAACACACAGAGAATACCTGGGGGATACCTAAAGGGCCGAGAGGGCCAATGCGATGAGAATTGTTTGTATTTGTAATAATGTAACACAGAGAGAATACCGGGGGGATACCTGAAGGGCCGAGAGGGCCAATGCGATGAGAATTGTTTGTATTTGTAATAATGTAACACAGAGAGAATACCGGGGAGATACCTAAAGGGCCGAGAGGGCCAATGCGATGAGAATTGTTTGTATTTGTAATAATGTAACACAGAGAGAATACCGGGGAGATACCTGAAGGGCCGAGAGGGCCAATGCGATGAGAATTGTTTGTATTTGTAATAATGTAACACAGAGAGAATACCGGGGGGATACCTAAAGGGCCGAGAGGGCCAATGCGATGAGAATTGTTTGTATTTGTAATAATGTAACACAGAGAGAATACCGGGGGGATACCTAAAGGGCCGAGAGGGCCAATGTGATGAGAATTGTTTGTATTTGTAATAATGCAACACAGAGAGAATAACGGGGGATACCTAAAGGGCCGAGAGGGCCAATGCGATGAGAATTGTTTGTATTTGTAATAATGTAACACAGAGAGAATACCGGGGAGATACCTAAAGGGCCGAGAGGGCCAATGCGATGAGAATTGTTTGTATTTGTAATAATGTAACACAGAGAGAATACCGGGGGGATACCTAAAGGGCCGAGAGGGCCAATGCGATGAGAATTGTTTGTATTTGTAATAATGTAACACAGCTAGAATACCGCGGGGATACCTAAAAGGGCCGAGAGGGCCAATGCGATAAGAATTGTTTGTATTTGTAATATAAATGTAACACAGAGAGAATACCGGGGTGATACCTCAAGGGTCGAGAGGGCCAATGTGATGAGAATTGTTTGTATTTGTAATAATGTAACACAGAAAGAATACCGGGGGGATACCTGAAGGGCGGAGAGGGCCAATGCGATGAGAATTGTTTGTATTTGTAATAATGTAACACAGAGAGAATACCGGGGGGATACCTAAAGGGCCGAGGGGGCCAATGCGATGAGAATTGTTTGTATTTGTAATAATGTAACACAGAGAGAATACCGCGGGGATACCTGAAGGGCCGAGAGGGCCAATGCGATGAGAATTGTTTGTATTTGTAATAATGTAACACAGAGAGAATTCCGGGGAGATACCTAAAGGGCCGAGAGGGCCAATGTGATGAGAATTGTTTGTATTTGTAATAATGTAACACAGAGACAATACCGGGGGGATACCTGAAGGGCCGAGAGGGCCAATGCGATGAGAATTGTTTGTATTTGTAATAATGTAACACAGAGAGAATTCCGGGGAGATACCTAAAGGGCCGAGAGGGCCAATGTGATGAGAATTGTTTGTATTTGTAATAACACAGAGAGAATTCCGGGGAGATACCTAAAGGGCGGAGAGGGCCAATGTGATGAGAATTGTTTGTATTTGTAATAATGTAACACAGAGAGAATACCGGGGAGATACCTAAAGGGCCGAGAGGGCCAATGCGATAAGAATTGTTTGTATTTGTAATATAAATGTAACACAGAGAGAATACCGGGGTGATACCTAAAGGGCCGAGAGGGCCAATGTGATGAGAATTGTTTGTATTTGTAATAATGTAACTCAGAGAGAATACCGGGGGGATACCTAAAGGGCTGAGAGGGTCAATGCGATGAGAATTGTTTGTATTTGTAATAATGTAACACAGAGAGAATTCCGGGGAGATACCTGAAGGGCCGAGAGGGCCAATGTGATGAGAATTGTTTGTATTTGTAATAATGTAACACAGAGAGAATTCCGGGGAGATACCTGAAGGGCCGAGAGGGCCAATGTGATGAGAATTGTTTGTATTTGTAATAATGTAACACAGAGAGAATTCCGGGGAGATACCTGAAGGGCCGAGAGGGCCAATGTGATGAGAATTGTTTGTATTTGTAATAATGTAACACAGAGAGAATTCCGGGGAGATACCTAAAGGGCCGAGAGGGCCAATGTGATGAGAATTGTTTGTATTTGTAATAATGTAACACAGAGAGAATTCCGGGGAGATACCTAAAGGGCGGAGAGGGCCAATGTGATGAGAATTGTTTGTATTTGTAATAATGTAACACAGAGAAAATACCGGGGAGATACCTAAAGGGCCGAGAGGGCCAATGCGATGAGAATTGTTTGTATTTGTAATAATGTAACACAGAGAGAATTCCGGGGAGATACCTGAAGGGCCGAGAGGGCCAATGTGATGAGAATTGTTTGTATTTGTAATATAAATGTAACACAGAGAAAATACCGGGGTGATACCTAAAGGGTCGAGAGGGCCAATGTGATGAGAATTGTTTGTATTTGTAATAATGTAACTCAGAGAGAATACCGGGGGGATACCTAAAGGGCTGAGAGGGTCAATGCGATGAGAATTGTTTGTATTTGTAATAATGTAACAAAGAGAGAATACCGGGGGAATACCTAAAGGGCCGAGAGGGCCAATGCGATGAGAATTGTTTGTATTTGTAATAATGTAACACAGAGAGAATACCGCGGGGATACCTAAAAGGGCCGAGAGGGCCAATGCGATAAGAATTGTTTGTATTTGTAATATAAATGTAACACAAAGAGAATACCGGGGTGATACCTAAAGGGTCGAGAGGGCCAATGTGATGAGAATTGTTTGTATTTGTAATAATGTAACACAGAAAGAATACCGGGGGGATACCTGAAGGGCGGAGAGGGCCAATGCGATGAGAATTGTTTGTATTTGTAATAATGTAACACAGAGAGAATACCGGGGGGATACCTAAAGGGCCGAGGGGGCCAATGCGATGAGAATTGTTTGTATTTGTAATAATGTAACACAGAGAGAATACCGGGGGGATACCTGAAGGGCCGAGAGGGCCAATGCGATGAGAATTGTTTGTATTTGTAATAATGTAACACAGAGAGAATTCCGGGGAGATACCTAAAGGGCCGAGAGGGCCAATGTGATGAGAATTGTTTGTATTTGTAATAATGTAACACAGAGAGAATACCGGGGGGATACCTGAAGGGCCGAGAGGCCCAATGCGATGAGAATTGTTTGTATTTGTAATAATGTAACACAGAGAGAATTCCGGGGAGATACCTAAAGGGCCGAGAGGGCCAATGTGATGAGAATTGTTTGTATTTGTAATAATGTAACACAGAGAGAATTCCGGGGAGATACCTAAAGGGCGGAGAGGGCCAATGTGATGAGAATTGTTTGTATTTGTAATAATGTAACACAGAGAGAATACCGGGGAGATACCTAAAGGGCCGAGAGGGCCAATGCGATAAGAATTGTTTGTATTTGTAATATAAATGTAACACAGAGAGAATACCGGGGTGATACCTAAAGGGCCGAGAGGGCCAATGTGATGAGAATTGTTTGTATTTGTAATAATGTAACTCAGAGAGAATACCGGGGGGATACCTAAAGGGCCGAGAGGGCCAATGTGATGAGAATTGTTTGTATTTGTAATAATGTAACACAGAGAGAATAACGGGGGATACCTAAAGGGCCGAGAGGGCCAATGCGATGAGAATTGTTTGTATTTGTAATAATGTAACACAGAGAGAATACCGGGGAGATACCTAAAGGGCCGAGAGGGCCAATGCGATGAGAATTGTTTGTATTTGTAATAATGTAACACAGAGAGAATACCGGGGGGATACCTAAAGGGCCGAGAGGGCCAATGCGATGAGAATTGTTTGTATTTGTAATAATGTAACACAGCTAGAATACCGCGGGGATACCTAAAAGGGCCGAGAGGGCCAATGCGATAAGAATTGTTTGTATTTGTAATATAAATGTAACACAGAGAGAATACCGGGGTGATACCTCAAGGGTCGAGAGGGCCAATGTGATGAGAATTGTTTGTATTTGTAATAATGTAACACAGAAAGAATACCGGGGGGATACCTGAAGGGCGGAGAGGGCCAATGCGATGAGAATTGTTTGTATTTGTAATAATGTAACACAGAGAGAATACCGGGGGGATACCTAAAGGGCCGAGGGGGCCAATGCGATGAGAATTGTTTGTATTTGTAATAATGTAACACAGAGAGAATACCGCGGGGATACCTGAAGGGCCGAGAGGGCCAATGTGATGAGAATTGTTTGTATTTGTAATAATGTAACACAGAGAGAATACCGGGGAGATACCTAAAGGGCCGAGAGGGCCAATGTGATGAGAATTGTTTGTATTTGTAATAATGTAACACAGAGACAATACCGGGGGGATACCTGAAGGGCCGAGAGGGCCAATGCGATGAGAATTGTTTGTATTTGTAATAATGTAACACAGAGAGAATTCCGGGGAGATACCTAAAGGGCCGAGAGGGCCAATGTGATGAGAATTGTTTGTATTTGTAATAACACAGAGAGAATTCCGGGGAGATACCTAAAGGGCGGAGAGGGCCAATGTGATGAGAATTGTTTGTATTTGTAATAATGTAACACAGAGAGAATACCGGGGAGATACCTAAAGGGCCGAGAGGGCCAATGCGATAAGAATTGTTTGTATTTGTAATATAAATGTAACACAGAGAGAATACCGGGGAGATACCTAAAGGGCCGAGAGGGCCAATGCGATAAGAATTGTTTGTATTTGTAATATAAATGTAACACAGAGAGAATTCCGGGGAGATACCTAAAGGGCCGAGAGGGCCAATGTGATGAGAATTGTTTGTATTTGTAATAATGTAACACAGAGAGAATTCCGGGGAGATACCTAAAGGGCGGAGAGGGCCAATGTGATGAGAATTGTTTGTATTTGTAATAATGTAACACAGAGAGAATACCGGGGAGATACCTAAAGGGCCGAGAGGGCCAATGCGATAAGAATTGTTTGTATTTGTAATATAAATGTAACACAGAGAGAATACCGGGGTGATACCTAAAGGGCCGAGAGGGCCAATGTGATGAGAATTGTTTGTATTTGTAATAATGTAACTCAGAGAGAATACCGGGGGGATACCTAAAGGGCTGAGAGGGTCAATGCGATGAGAATTGTTTGTATTTGTAATAATGTAACACAGAGAGAATACCGGGGGAATACCTAAAGGGCCGAGAGGGCCAATGCGATGAGAATTGTTTGTATTTGTAATAATGTAACACAGAGAGAATTCCGGGGAGATACCTGAAGGGCCGAGAGGGCCAATGTGATGAGAATTGTTTGTATTTGTAATAATGTAACACTGAGAGAATTCCGGGGAGATACCTGAAGGGCCGAGAGGGCCAATGTGATGAGAATTGTTTGTATTTGTAATAATGTAACACAGAGAGAATTCCGGGGAGATACCTAAAGGGCCGAGAGGGCCAATGTGATGAGAATTGTTTGTATTTGTAATAATGTAACACAGAGAGAATTCCGGGGAGATACCTAAAGGGCGGAGAGGGCCAATGTGATGAGAATTGTTTGTATTTGTAATAATGTAACACAGAGAGAATACCGGGGAGATACCTAAAGGGCCGAGAGGGCCAATGCGATAAGAATTGTTTGTATTTGTAATATAAATGTAACACAGAGAGAATACCGGGGTGATACCTAAAGGGCCGAGAGGGCCAATGTGATGAGAATTGTTTGTATTTGTAATAATGTAACTCGGAGAGAATACCGGGGGGATACCTAAAGGGCTGAGAGGGTCAATGCGATGAGAATTGTTTGTATTTGTAATAATGTAACACAGAGAGAATACCGGGGGAATACCTAAAGGGCCGAGAGGGCCAATGCGATGAGAATTGTTTGTATTTGTAATAATGTAACACAGAGAGAATTCCGGGGAGATACCTGAAGGGCCGAGAGGGCCAATGTGATGAGAATTGTTTGTATTTGTAATAATGTAACACAGAGAGAATTCCGGGGAGATACCTGAAGGGCCGAGAGGGCCAATGTGATGAGAATTGTTTGTATTTGTAATAATGTAACACAGAGAGAATTCCGGGCAGATACCTGAAGGGCCGAGAGGGCCAATGTGATGAGAATTGTTTGTATTTTTAATAATGTAACACATGGAGAATACCGGGGAGATACCTGAAGGGCCGAGAGGGCCAATGCGATGAGAATTGTTTGTATTTTTAATAATTAAACACAGAGAGAATACCGGGGGGATACCTGAAGGGCGGAGAGGGCCAATGCGATGAGAATTGTTTGTATTTGTAATAATGTAACACAGAGAGAATACCGGGGGGATACCTGAAGGGCGGAGGGGGCCAATGCGATGAGAATTGTTTGTATTTGTAATAATGTAACACAGAGAGAATACCGGGGGGATACCTGAAGGGCCGAGAGGGCCAATGCGATGAGAATTGTTTGTATTTGTAATAATGTAACACAGAGAGAATACCGGGGGGATACCTAAAGGGCCGAGAGGGCCAATGTGATGAGAATTGTTTGTATTTGTAATAATGTAACACAGAGAGAATACCGGGGGGATACCTAAAGGGCCGAGAGGGCCAATGCGATGAGAATTGTTTGTATTTGTAATAATGTAACACAGAGAGAATACCGGGGGGATACCTAAAGGGCCGAGAGGGCCAATGCGATGAGAATTGTTTGTATTTGTAATAATGTAACACAGAGAGAATACCGCGGTGATACCTAAAGGGCCGAGAGGGCCAATGTGATGAGAATTGTTTGTATTTGTAATAATGTAACTCGGAGAGAATACCGGGGGGATACCTAAAGGGCCGAGAGGGCCAATGCGATGAGAATTGTTTGTATTTGTAATAATGTAACACAGAAAGAATAACGGGGGGATACCTAAAGGGCCGAGAGGGCCAATGCGATGAGAATTGTTTGTATTTGTAATAATGTAACACAGAGAGAATACCGGGGAGATACCTAAAGGGCCGAGAGGGCCAATGCGATGAGAATTGTTTGTATTTGTAATATAAATGTAACACAGAGAGAATACCGGGGTGATACCTAAAGGGCCGAGAGGGCCAATGTGATGAGAATTGTTTGTATTTGTAATAATGTAACTCGGAGAGAATACCGGGGGGATACCTAAAGGGCTGAGAGGGTCAATGCGATGAGAATTGTTTGTATTTGTAATAATGTAACACAGAGAGAATACCGGGGGAATACCTAAAGGGCCGAGAGGGCCAATGCGATGAGAATTGTTTGTATTTGTAATAATGTAACACAGAGAGAATTCCGGGGAGATACCTGAAGGGCCGAGAGGGCCAATGTGATGAGAATTGTTTGTATTTGTAATAATGTAACACAGAGAGAATTCCGGGGAGATACCTGAAGGGCCGAGAGGGCCAATGTGATGAGAATAGTTTGTATTTGTAATAATGTAACACAGAGAGAATTCCGGGCAGATACCTGAAGGGCCGAGAGGGCCAATGTGATGAGAATTGTTTGTATTTTTAATAATGTAACACATGGAGAATACCGGGGAGATACCTGAAGGGCCGAGAGGGCCAATGCGATGAGAATTGTTTGTATTTTTAATAATTAAACACAGAGAGAATACCGGGGGGATACCTGAAGGGCGGAGAGGGCCAATGCGATGAGAATTGTTTGTATTTGTAATAATGTAACACAGAGAGAATACCGGGGGGATACCTGAAGGGCGGAGGGGGCCAATGCGATGAGAATTGTTTGTATTTGTAATAATGTAACACAGAGAGAATACCGGGGGGATACCTGAAGGGCCGAGAGGGCCAATGCGATGAGAATTGTTTGTATTTGTAATAATGTAACACAGAGAGAATACCGGGGGGATACCTAAAGGGCCGAGAGGGCCAATGTGATGAGAATTGTTTG
The DNA here is from genome assembly GCA_037893245.1 of Crossaster papposus. Classification (NCBI taxonomy): domain Eukaryota; kingdom Metazoa; phylum Echinodermata; class Asteroidea; order Velatida; family Solasteridae; genus Crossaster; species Crossaster papposus. Next base: position 1,753,669 of record JBAIAA010000049.1, on the reverse strand, counting down.
TATTTGTAATAATGTAACACAGAGAGAATAACGGGGGGATACCTAAAGGGCCGAGAGGGCCAATGCGATGAGAATTGTTTGTATTTGTAATAATGTAACACAGAGAGAATACCGGGGAGATACCTAAAGGGCCGAGAGGGCCAATGCGATGAGAATTGTTTGTATTTGTAATAATGTAACACAGAGAGAATACCGGGGAGATACCTGAAGGGCCGAGAGGGCCAATGCGATGAGAATTGTTTGTATTTGTAATAATGTAACACAGAGAGAATACCGGGGGGATACCTAAAGGGCCGAGAGGGCCAATGCGATGAGAATTGTTTGTATTTGTAATAATGTAACACAGAGAGAATACCGGGGGATACCTAAAGGGCCGAGAGGGCCAATGTGATGAGAATTGTTTGTATTTGTAATAATGTAACACAGAAAGAATAACGGGGGGGATACCTAAAGGGCCGAGAGGGCCAATGCGATGAGAATTGTTTGTATTTGTAATAATGTAACACAGAGAGAATACCGGGGAGATACCTAAGGGGCCGAGAGGGCCAATGCGATGAGAATTGTTTGTATTTGTAATAATGTAACACAGAGAGAATACCGGGGGGATACCTAAAGGGCCGAGAGGGCCAATGCGATGAGAATTGTTTGTATTTGTAATAATGTAACACAGCTAGAATACCGCAGGGATACCTAAAGGGCCGAGAGGGCCAATGCGATAAGAATTGTTTGTATTTGTAATAATGTAACACAGAGAGAATACCGCGGTGATACCTAAAGGGCCGAGAGGGCCAATGTGATGAGAATTGTTTGTATTTGTAATAATGTAACTCGGAGAGAATACCGGGGGGATACCTAAAGGGCTGAGAGGGTCAATGCGATGAGAATTGTTTGTATTTGTAATAATGTAACACAGAGAGAATACCGGGGGAATACCTAAAGGGCCGAGAGGGCCAATGCGATGAGAATTGTTTGTATTTGTAATAATGTAACACAGAGAGAATTCCGGGGAGATACCTGAAGGGCCGAGAGGGCCAATGTGATGAGAATTGTTTGTATTTGTAATGATGTAACACAGAAAGAATTCCGGGGAGATACCTGAAGGGCCGAGAGGGCCAATGTGATGAGAATTGTTTGTATTTGTAATAATGTAACACAGAGAGAATTCCGGGGGGATACCTGAAGGGCGGAGAGGGCCAATGCGATGAGAATTGTTTGTATTTGTAATAATGTAACTCGGAGAGAATACCGGGGGGATACCTAAAGGGCTGAGAAGGTCAATGCGATGAGAATTGTTTGTATTTGTAATAATGTAACACAGAGAGAATACCGGGGGAATACCTAAAGGGCCGAGAGGGCCAATGCGATGAGAATTGTTTGTATTTGTAATAATGTAACACAGAGAGAATTCCGGGGAGATACCTGAAGGGCCGAGAGGGCCAATGTGATGAGAATTGTTTGTATTTTTAATAATGTAACACATGGAGAATAACGGGGAGATACCTGAAGGGCCGAGAGGGCCAATGCGATGAGAATTGTTTGTATTTTTAATAATTAAACAAAGAGAGAATACCGGGGGGATACCTGAAGGGCGGAGAGGGCCAATGCGATGAGAATTGTTTGTATTTGTAATAATGTAACACAGAGAGAATACCGGGGGGATACCTGAAGGGCGGAGAGGGCCAATGCGATGAGAATTGTTTGTATTTGTAATAATGTAACACAGAGAGAATACCGGGGGGATACCTAAAGGGCCGAGGGGGCCAATGCCATGAGAATTGTTTGTATTTGTAATAATGTAACACAGAGAGAATACCGGGGGGATACCTGAAGGGCCGAGAGGGCCAATGCGATGAGAATTGTTTGTATTTGTAATAATGTAACACAGAGAGAATACCGGGGGGATACCTAAAGGGCCGAGAGGGCCAATGTGATGAGAATTGTTTGTATTTGTAATAATGTAACACAAAGAGAATAACGGGGGGATACCTAAAGGGCCGAGAGGGCCAATGCGATGAGAATTGTTTGTATTTGTAATAATGTAACACAGAGAGAATACCGGGGAGATACCTAAAGGGCCGAGAGGGCCAATGCGATGAGAATTGTTTGTATTTGTAATAATGTAACACAGAGAGAATACCGGGGAGATACCTGAAGGGCCGAGAGGGCCAATGCGATGAGAATTGTTTGTATTTGTAATAATGTAACACAGAGAGAATACCGGGGGGATACCTAAAGGGCCGAGAGGGCCAATGCGATGAGAATTGTTTGTATTTGTAATAATGTAACACAGAGAGAATACCGGGGGATACCTAAAGGGCCGAGAGGGCCAATGTGATGAGAATTGTTTGTATTTGTAATAATGTAACACAGAAAGAATAACGGGGGGATACCTAAAGGGCCGAGAGGGCCAATGCGATGAGAATTGTTTGTATTTGTAATAATGTAACACAGAGAGAATACCGGGGAGATACCTAAAGGGCCGAGAGGGCCAATGCGATGAGAATTGTTTGTATTTGTAATAATGTAACACAGAGAGAATACCGGGGGGATACCTAAAGGGCCGAGAGGGCCAATGCGATGAGAATTGTTTGTATTTGTAATAATGTAACACAGCTAGAATACCGCGGGGATACCTAAAGGGCCGAGAGGGCCAATGCGATAAGAATTGTTTGTATTTGTAATAATGTAACACAGAGAGAATACCGGGGTGATACCTAAAGTGCCGAGAGGGCCAATGTGATTAGAATTGTTTGTATTTGTAATAATGTAACTCAGAGAGAATACCGGGGGGATACCTAAAGGGCTGAGAGGGTCAATGCGATGAGAATTGTTTGTATTTGTAATAATGTAACACAGAGAGAATACCGGGGGAATACCTAAAGGGCCGAGAGGGCCAATGCGATGAGAATTGTTTGTATTTGTAATAATGTAACACAGAGAGAATTCCGGGGAGATACCTGAAGGGCCGAGAGGGCCAATGTGATGAGAATTGTTTGTATTTGTAATAATGTAACACAGAGAGAATTCCGGGGAGATACCTGAAGGGCCGAGAGGGCCAATGTGATGAGAATTGTTTGTATTTGTAATAATGTAACACAGAGAGAATTCCGGGGAGATACCTGAAGGGCCGAGAGGGCCAATGTGATGAGAATTGTTTGTATTTTTAATAATGTAACACATGGAGAATACCGGGGAGATACCTGAAGGGCCGAGAGGGCCAATGCGATGAGAATTGTTTGTATTTTTAATAATGTAACACAGAGAGAATACCGGGGGGATACCTGAAGGGCGGAGAGGGCCAATGCGATGAGAATTGTTTGTATTTGTAATAATGTAACACAGAGAGAATACCGGGGGGATACCTGAAGGGCGGAGAGGGCCAATGCGATGAGAATTGTTTGTATTTGTAATAATGTAACACAGAGAGAATACCGGGGGATACCTAAAGGGCCGAGGGGGCCAATGCGATGAGAATTGTTTGTATTTGTAATAATGTAACACAGAGAGAATACCGGGGGGATACCTGAAGGGCCGAGAGGGCCAATGCGATGAGAATTGTTTGTATTTGTAATAATGTAACACAGAGAGAATTCCGGGGAGATACCTAAAGGGCCGAGAGGTCCAATGTGATGAGAATTGTTTGTATTTGTAATAATGTAACACAGAGAGAATGAGATGAGAATTGTTTGTATTTGTAATAATGTAACACAGAGAGAATTCCGGGGAGATACCTAAAGGGCCGAGAGGGCCAATGCGATGAGAATTGTTTGTATTTGTAATAATGTAACACAGAGAGAATACCGGGGGGATACCTCAAGGGCCGAGAGGGCCAATGCGATGAGAATTGTTTGTATTTGTAATAATGTAACACAGAGAGAATACCGGGGGGATACCTAAAGGGCCGAGAGGGCCAATGCGATAAGAATTGTTTGTATTTGTAATAATGTAACACAGAGAGAATACCGGGGTGATACCTAAAGGGCCGAGAGGGCCAATGTGATGAGAATTGTTTGTATTTGTAATAATGTAACACGGAGAGAATACCGGGGGGATACCTAAAGGGCTGAGAGGGTCAATGCGATGAGAATTGTTTGTATTTGTAATAATGTAACACAGAGAGAATACCGGGGGAATACCTAAAGGGCCGAGAGGGCCAATGCGATGAGAATTGTTTGTATTTGTAATAATGTAACACAGAGAGAATTCCGGGGAGATACCTGAAGGGCCGAGAGGGTAAAGTCCGAAGTTTTCCGCGATGCGGATTTTCCGCGAAAATCGCGGAATCGGCAAAATCGGCCCAAGAAAGCGGAAAACGCGGTTTTGAAGAAAGTTTGAAAAATGAACCAGGAAAAACTATCAAAATGACTGATAATGAGCAATCCGAGTGATTTTGATAAATAAGAAGAATGAAATCCTTCCAAATACATCGTAATAAATCATATTTACCCTCTACAATATCATCCAATATGTGAAAATTATCGCGTAAAAGCCATGTCGAAAGTTGAAACAGTGACAACTGATTGTTGTTTATACGTTCACGATCGATCGAGCAAGGCTTGTTGTAGTCTTGTTTGCAAGACGATCTTAATCGCGGTATATGCAGCGCGCGTAGGCCGCCGATGCGGGCGTCCTTTAACGTACGCCGCACCATACACGTACGCAATGACCTTCGATAACATCGAAGGTTATTCGCGCGTGGTCTACGGCGTACGTTAGAGGGCGCCCCGCATCGCGAAGATCGTCTTGCAAACAAGACTAGGCTTGTTGTTGCACTAACTACCACTGCATCATGCACAACACATCGTAGTCAGTGTTTGTCACGTGCAGCCCATTCGCGGTATTATTCCACTGCTGTGTGGAGTATGTGCATTCATTCACCGTTACCATGTCGACCGCTTGTAGCTGTGTAGCAGTAGTGTGCGGTCACTGTCTACATATATGTACAACATATACATTGCATGCAGTGATTGTGCATACATTGCACGCAGTGCTAGCTTGTGCCCTGTCGGCCGGCCGTACGCGTAGTATACTGTTCGTGTATCGCCACTAGTACCGCTGGACTGTCTAAATTATTTTCCTTCTCGCTCGCACTTGGATTGTTATTTTGTGGATTTATCACAATGCCTCCGATACCAAAACGCAGCAGGAAATTTTGAGGGGCGATATGAAATCTGGAGGAAGCCTAATTCAAGAAAGCAGAAGAAAACGGATTTTGTGAATTATAAAGCAGAAGAAAGCAGAATTTAGCATTTATAAAGCAGAAAACTTCAGACTTTACGAGAGGGCCAATGTGATGAGAATTGTTTGTATTTGTAATAATGTAACACAGAGAGAATACCGGGGGGATACCTAAAGGGCCGAGAGGGCCAATGCGATGAGAATTGTTTGTATTTGTAATAATGTAACACAGAGAGAATACCGGGGGGATACCTAAAGGGCCGAGAGGGCCAATGCGATGAGAATTGTTTGTATTTGTAATAATGTAACACATGGAGAATACCGGGGAGATACATGTACCTGAAGGGCCGAGAGGGCCAATGCGATGAGAATTGTTTGTATTTGTAATAATGTAACACCTGAGAATACCGGGGGGATACCTAAAGGGCCGAGAGGGCCAATGCGATGAGAATTGTTTGTATTTGTAATAATGTAACACAGAGAGAATACCGGGGAGATACCTGAAGGGCCGAGAGGGCCAATGCGATGAGAATTGTTTGTATTTGTAATAATGTAACACACAGAGAATACCTGGGGGATACCTAAAGGGCCGAGAGGGCCAATGCGATGAGAATTGTTTGTATTTGTAATAATGTAACACAGAGAGAATCCCGGGGAGATACCTAAAGGGCCGAGAGGGCCAATGCGATGAGAATTGTTTGTATTTGCAATAATGTAACACAGAGAGAATACCGGGGGGATACCTAAAGGGCCGAGAGGGCCAATGCGATGAGAATTGTTTGTATTGGTAATAATGTAACAGAGAGAATACCGGGGGGATACGTAAAGGGCCGAGAGGGCCAATGCGATGAGAATTGTTTGTATTTGTAATAATGTACCACAGAGAGAATACCACGGGGATACCTAAAGGGCCGAGAGGGCCAATGCGATGAGAATTGTTTGTATTTGTAATAATGTAACACAGAGAGAATACCGGGGGAATACCTAAAGGGCCAAGAGGGCCAATGCGATGAGAATTGTTTGTATTTGTAATAATGTAACACAGAGAGAATTCCGGGGAGATACCTGAAGGGCCGAGAGGGCCAATGTGATGAGAATTGTTTGTATTTGTAATAATGTAACACAGAGAGAATTCCGGGGAGATACCTGAAGGGCCGAGAGGGCCAATGTGATGAGAATTGTTTGTATTTGTAATAATGTAACACAGAGAGAATTCCGGGGAGATACCTGAAGGGCCGAGAGGGCCAATGTGATGAGAATTGTTTGTATTTGTAATAATGTAACACAGAGAGAATACCGGGGGGATACCTAAAGGGCCGAGAGGGCCAATGCGATGAGAATTGTTTGTATTTGTAATAATGTAACACAGAGAGAATACCGGGGGGATACCTCAAGGGCCGAGAGGGCCAATGCGATGAGAATTGTTTGTATTTGTAATAATGTAACACAGAGAGAATACCGGGGGGATACCTCAAGGGCCGAGAGGGCCAATGCGATGAGAATTGTTTGTATTTGTAATAATGTAACACAGAGAGAATACCGGGGGGATACCTAAAGGGCCGAGAGGGCCAATGCGATGAGAATTGTTTGTATTTGTAATAATGTAACACAGAGAGAATACCGGGGGGATACCTAAAGGGCCGAGAGGGCCAATGTGATCAGAATTGTTTGTATTTGTAATAATGTAACACAGAGAGAATACCGGGGAGATACCTAAAGGGCCGAGAGGGCCAATGCGATGAGAATTGTTTGTATTTTTAATAATGTAACACATGGAGAATACCGGGGAGATACCTGAAGGGCCGAGAGGGCCAATGCGATGAGAATTGTTTGTATTTGTAATAATGTAACACAGAGAGAATACCGGAGAGATACCTAAAGGGCCGAGAGGGCCAATGCAATGAGAATTGTTTGTATTTGTAATAATGTAACACAGAGAGAATACCGGGGGGATACTAGCCTTGGTCAAGGCGTTCATCGTTACCCGTCCGTACGTACAGCGCAGCGGTAATCTGAGCTCAAACAACGACCTCACGCGGCCACTAATATATGCAAACTAACTGAGGCTACTTGAACGCCTTGGATCATTAGGTTTTGGGGGCGGTGCTCATTATGCTAATAGATTAAGCTGACCTTTATAGTCGTTTTCTTATTGGTCGATCGTTGCGTAGAAACTGCATAATTTGAGCTAGCGGTGAAAGGTCATAGCTTGCTCCAAAGTGTTTACGAACACCGCCATCGTCGACATATTTTATCGGAGAAAGTTGATTGATTTTTACGAAGGCTTGTAGGAATTACACATGAAGATTTGAACTGTCTTGCATTGTTGGTGAGGGTCGCAGTTATTTTGCTCGTTTTGCTGGGTATTTTCTTGAATGTTGACAATGTTATGGTTAAAACTAGTTGTGTTTAGCTGCTTAGTTTTTAGTTTTCAACCGCGGTGACTGGAGAAGACCGCGACTCAATTGAAACGTGTCGAACTCGGCCCTACATTATATCACACGCATCTAATCCAGCTGATCTGAAAACCGTGGCTCGGTAAAACGCGGAACTCTGATAATTAAATGCCTTGCCGGCTGAATTTTGCCAAGAAAATAATCTGAGAAGTTATTGAGGAGACACTTGTCCCTGTTTAAATTACGATATTGTGATCACTTTGAAGGTTGGTCCTGCAGCCGTAAACATGCCCCCTCCCCACAGCGTTGGACCATGCTTGGACCATACAATGTGGCGTTAACGCACAGACCAGCATGCCTGGGTTAATGCTGATTATGCGGCGATAAGAAACTGACCGACCACTGAGTACCTGGCCGTACGTGCGAGCTCCGAGCAAAATGGGGCTCCGGCTGCCTGAAAAATGACGGATTTCCCATAACCTGTCGGCAAATCCACAAAAACACCGTGACCACGAAGAAAGGATTCTAATGGCCTTTCGCTGCTCGGGCCTAAAATCTTCGAGGGATAATATTTTCGCTGCAAAATTCAAATAACATGACAGATCTTCGGACGACAGACGACGCTGAATATCTGCCATTTTGTCTTAAATGTCATGCTGCATCAAATTTGATGACGTCGGGATTCAACCGCGTTGTGATTGGACACTTCACATCTTAGCCCCGCCTATACTTATCTGTATTCCTATACTTATCTGTATTCGCATACGAGGTCATGCGCCACAAATGTGGCGCAAAATATAGGAAAAACATAAGATTTCAAAAACCCAATGATCCAAGGCGAAAAAGTAGCCTCAGTTGATTTGCATAAACAGTGGCCGTATGAGGTCGCTGTTCGCGCTGTATCTTTGGACGGGGCGCAAGCTAGCATGCAGCATATGCGGGGCGCGCGTACAGTGTATTTCTGGACGGATAACGACGGACGGATAACGACGAACTCGCCTTGACCAAGGCTAGGGAGATACCTAAAGGGCCGAGAGGGCCAATGCGATGAGAATTGTTTGTATTTGTAATAATGTAACACAGAGAGAATACCGGGGGGATACCTAAAGGGCCGAGAGGGCCAATGCGATGAGAATTGTTTGTATTTGTAATAATGTAACACAGAGAGAATACCGGGGGGATACCTGAAGGGCCGAGAGGGCCAATGCGATGAGAATTGTTTGTATTTGTAATAATGTAACACAGAGAGAATACCGGGGAGATACCTAAAGGGCCGAGAGGGCCAATGCGATGAGAATTGTTTGTATTTGTAATAATGTAACACAGAGAGAATACCGGGGGGATACCTGAAGGGCCGAGAGGGCCAATGCGATGAGAATTGTTTGTATTTGTAATAATGTAACACAGAGAGAATACCGGGGGGATACCTAAGGGGTCGAGAGGGCCAATGCGATGAGAATTGTTTGTATTTGCAATAATGTAACACAGAGAGAATACCGGGGGATACCTAAAGGGCCGAGAGGGCCAATGCGATGAGAATTGTTTGTATTTGTAATAATGTAACACAGAGAAAATACCGGGGGGATACCTGAAGGGCCAAGAGGGCCAATGCGATGAGAATTGTTTGTATTTGTAATAATGTAACAAAGAGAGAATACCGGGGAGATACCTAAAGGGCCGAGAGGGCCAATGCGATGAGAATTGTTTGTATTTGCAATAATGTAACACAGAGAGAATACCGGGGGATACCTAAAGGGCCGAGAGGGCCAATGCGATGAGAATTGTTTGTATTTGTAATAATGTAACACAGAGAGAATACCGGGGGGATACCTAAAGGGCCGAGAGGGCCAATGTGATGAGAATTGTTTGTATTTGTAATAATGTAACACAGAGAGAATTCCGGGGAGATACCTGAAGGGCCGAGAGGGCCAATGCGATGAGAATTGTTTGTATTTGTAATAATGTAACCTTGGGGAGTCAGGTTGGCGTAGCGGTTCTTTCCTCGCCTTCCACCACTATGACCCGGGTTCGAACCCCGCCTGGGCCAATATGTGGATTGTGTTTTCAGTCCCTGCCTGACTCCGTGGGTTTTCCCCAGGATATTCTTCTGGGGTTTTCCTCCCACCTCTAAAACTGTACCTTCTTTTCATTGTCTTCTCTCTACTTTGTAGGGTGTCGTGGCCGAGTGGATAAGAACACCGAACTCAAGCTCTGGTGTTCTGTCACCAGAGTGTTGGTTCGAGTCCCGGTCGTGACACTTGTGTCCCTGAGCAAGACACTTAACTATAATTGCTTCTCCCCACCCAGGGGCAAAATGGGTACCTGTGAGGGCAGAGGTGGTTATTGTGATTGATTTAGCCTAGTAGTGCATATATTGCAGCACAGGCTGTATACTCCCCAGGGAGCTGAAATGGTTTAAGGATTGAAAATGGCCCAGTGACCAGGGGTATTAATTTGTTCAGCCCCTTGATCTAGTGTCTAGGATATGTGCGCTTTATAAGAACTTATTATTATTATTATTATTATTATTATTATTTATAATAATGTAACACAGAGAGAATTCCGGGGAGATACCTGAAGGGCCGAGAGGGCGAATGGGATGGGAATTTGTTGTTTGTATTTAACTGAATGTATATTAATATAGCATTGATAGAATTCTGGGGAATTACCAGAAGAACCGAGACTTTTAAGGCAACAAAGCATTATTATATTTATATAACAGTATGTAAAGCCAATCATCGTTAATCTTTGATTTAAAAAGGAGAGAGGGGTTTATTCCATTACGCAGAATACCAATTCATGTTTAACACGATATATGTTATTATTTTTATCAAAAAGTTGATTATATGTCATTTTATGTGTCTTACGCATAATGTTAATTGCCTTTCATTCTGTGATTTTTATTCATTAGTAATAAACTGTTTTTCATGCGTATGAGCGCAGCGAAGTAGAATGAAAAGTGTCTGATTCACTCATTATCCTGCTCGCCTATTTCCTCCACAGGTCTCCTGTCAGTGCATCACCAAACAGCCGTCGATAGCTCGATACATTAAACTGGGTGCGCGCATTTTCGCAGTTTAAAACTGATGTAGGTCAGGTGCTGTCAATTTTAGTCTGGGAGCGCGTTGAACTTGACAGCGCGTTGAACTTGGTAAAAAAGTCGAAGAATAAATATATTGTGACTTTTTCGAACGCATTGAGTTTTCATTCCACGAATGCGGTATGAGCCCATACAACAATGGGTAGGGATTACAATTTGCAAAGCCATATTGATATCACGTGACTAATTACAATGCACGCTATAGATCGGGGCGGACAACCGGGAACTGTCATAAAAACGCGTCATAATACGTACACCGCGCCTGTAAAAACGATGATCGCGCGCGCAGTTTTCAGCGCGTATTGTTTTCATCGGCGCACTGACCTTTGACGTATGTCCTAGATCGGGGCGGACATCCGGGAACTGTCATAAAAACGCGTCATAATACGTACACCGCGCCGGTAAAAACAATGATCGCACGTGCAGTCTTGTATGCTACAGTGCAGTGTCAGCGCGTATTGTTTTCATCGGCGCGCTGACCTGTGACGTATGTCCGCCCCGATCTACATCATGCCATAGCCAGGCAGAGGCTAGACATGCTAGAACAAGTGTCCAACTCCTGGGTTTTGGCTGTTCTACCGGTATTAATTGAATATTATGTGTATATTTTGCTGTACATCGAACCGCAATTCGACTATAGAGTTTGTTAATAAAAAAAATAATAAAAACAAAATGTTCATTTCTTTTCCATGATCAAAAACAACAAAATTTCAGGCCCGTACGCAGGGCATGCAGGGGGGGGTGCGACGGGTGCGTACGCGTACGGGCCCATTATTTGTCAAGTTTTAACAGTTTCTAAAACTAATTTTCACTTATTAAACTCACCCATGAGACATTTTGATCTTTATTCGGTCATTACTGTTTTTATGACCGGAAATCCTAACGTTAGAACACAGAAATTAACTCGGCGATGTCGTTTCATTTTGAAGTTTCAGTCAGCTGGAGCGGTACGCACTGTGTCCTGCAACTTGTTTCCATAGTGAAATTGTTTACATTGCCGATAGAGGGCGCCTACAGTAGATTTACCGCCTTCGGCCCTCGGCATAGTCTTGGTGCAAGACGTTCTTGTTGAGTTGTTCTGAGCCGATACATGTGTGTGGTGGTTATCTGGAAGTTTCCCAACAGCGCCCTCTATTGTTAGTTGCGTGATCGCGATAGTTGCGTGATAATGAACAATAACGTCTTGCACCAAGACTACCCTCGGCGCGGCGACGCGCACGCGAGGGCGCTCGCGCTTGATGATTAATAGTAAGGCATACAAAAAAAATGTTATGTTGGCGTAACGTTAACGGGCCCAACAAAATAGGGTAGGTAGGTAGGGATTTTTTTTTGAAAATGATATGTTTTCTAATTGTTTAAGCCGGTAGTGATACACGATAGCGTGTCCATGGTTCAATATATACACAATCCACACACACAACAATGAGAAACGGTCAGAAATGGTTTCAAACGTATTTATAACTAGATTTATAGCCTATAGATTTTAATCATTAAATGTCGTCGTATTCAAGGGTCGGTCGGGTTACGCCAACATAACATTTTTTTTTTGTATGCCTAATACATGTATATATACATGTACATGTACACAAATTAATGTATGTGCAGTACGTACGTAAATGCCGGTGTGATATGAAAATCAGACACCTGTGAAAATAGGACCAATTTTCTCTAGCATTGGTTAAACCCTCTCATGTGACCAAACACTCTCCTATAATCATGATCATCACTTTCATGCGCAATACTACCATCATGGGGTAGGAAACCTCCATGCTAGTCTGATCTTGCATGGTCTGAATAGCTTTACCGCCAAACTAAAAACACACTGGCTAACTCCGGGATACAACAACGTACTACCTTAATTATTGTCAACACACTATCTCGTTTGCTTATTCGTTTACACGTACATGCAAGACACATGTATTGTATAGTTTGTATTTATATCTCATTGATCTGCTTGTCTGTATACATGTGTCTCGGTGTGTATGTCTGTCTGTAGTGTCTATGTGCTTGTTTTGGTGCTCACGGTGTCTTTGTCTGTCCGTACCTGTCTGTGTCGATCTAACTGTGCTTGTCTTTTTTTTAAATCTTTTTTTTGGGTGTCACGGTGTTCTTGCCAGTATGTGTCCTTTGTTTGTCTAAGTCTGTGTCCTTCCTTGTTTGTCTCAGTCTGTGTCCTTCCTTGTTTGTCTCAGTCTGTGTCCTTTGTTTGTCTCTCTGGTTGTTTCAGTGATTTAGTCGCGCATTCGGAGAGCTACTTGATAGTGATTAAGTTCACTTTTTAGCAATCCTGCAGGGGCGTGCAGTCTCCTCGTTGTATTTTGTCTTGTCTTGTTCCTGAATTGAATGAAAATATATATTACATGTACATGTAGTAATTTGTTTACTTACTTGATATCTTGTAACTGTTAAAAATGAATATTCTTAACTTTCTAATGATTGTAAATTTATATCTGTTTTTCTTTGTGTGCCCTGCGAAATAATAAATGAAATGAAATGAGTCTATATTTTCATAGAGTCTGAAATTCATGCAACACCGTACCTCAGATTAGGCAATAAAAAAAAAAATGTTATGTTGGCGTAACGGGCCAAAAAAAAATAGGGTAGGTAGGTAGGGATTTTTTTTCTTTTTTTGTTTCTCCCAGCAATAAAAATGATATGTTTTCTAATTGTTTAAGCCGGTAGTGATACACGATAGCGTGTCCAGGTTCAATATATACACAATCCACACACACAACAATGAGAAACGGTCAGAAATGGTTCCAAACGTATTTATAACTAGATTTATATAGATTTTAATCATTAAATTTCGTCCCTTGAAAAAAAAAATATCCAGGGTCGGCCATATTTTTAGGGTCGGTCGGGTTACGCCAACATAACATTTTTTTTGTTTATGCCTGACTGCAACACGCATAACTCGCTCAAATCAAATTACTACTGCAGATAAAAAAATCAAAACGCGACATTCACATTGAGCTACTGAGCTTTAAAATGTAAAAGTGTAAAAGTTATATCCCCGGACTTCGTGTTTTAAATAGCGGGTGCACCGTGTGAGCTGGTGCTCACTGCATTATACCATCACTCCCTGTAGGACGAATAATGCACAATTCGAATATTATTAAAAGTTGTACTCTTATTTTGGGGTCTCTCGAGTGTTGCAGCCTTCAATCGAGTCGAGTCGAGTCTTTTTGATGAGAGACTCGAGTCAAGTCGTTCGCCTGCAGCGACTCGAATTGAGTCGAGACGTTTACCCGTGGGGAATTGAGTCGCCAAACATTGTGACTCGAGTTGGACTTAAGCCGAGTCATTGACTCGGATCACAGCTCGACTGCGAGGACCTGCTGATTATTAATTTAGAAGAAAGTAGCCATAGGTTTGGGCCGTATTCTTTTAGCGTTGAGGGCGCTGTGCTCACGGCATTGTGGGTGAAATTAAAAGTGATCATAATAGATAATTCACATCAGTTTACAATTTCTTACAGCCCAAAAATTTAAATTTCTCAATATTTCATTTTTATATAAAAGTAAAGTTACTAAACTACTTCCTTAATTTGCCTGTGTTGGGTACCCAGAAAATGGCAGAGCTGGCAAATCAAATGGCGTCTTACAGCGCCCTCATGCGACCAGGGCCCAATTTCTTGGCTCTGCTTACCGTTAGCGAAAAATCCTTGCTTACTGTAGCATAAAATATTTGGTTACGGCAAACGTATTTCATGGCCCAGAAAAAAACTCGCTATGCTAAGCGAGAAATTACTGCCTATTGCGCATGCGTAGAGATGATCAAATTAAAAAAGGGCGCGAGCGCTGTGTGTTTGTCGTCTGCTTCACCTGCTGCATACTGTACGTGTGCACTAAACACACGCGCCCGCATAGTCCAAATGCAAGACAAAAATGGAAGACATAAAAAAAATTAAGAAGGGAACTCCCTTCACTCCAGAAATAGATTTGGCGCTCGCAACTTCCTATGTTCAAGAGCGAAAAGTAATTGAGGCTCCCCTGAAGGGAACACTGATAACAAAAAGAGACAAAAAAGCTGCCTGGGAGAGAGTCCGGGATTGCGTGAATGCTTGTCCTGAACTTTTTCTCCCACTACTCTAGAGTAGGCCTAACGTTATAAATATAAAATGGCTGGCATTGGCAATCTAAGAATGCAAAGGAATGTACCCTTTTGAGAAAGTTAATCAAGACAATTATTGTTTAGTTTGTTTGTATAAATCAGCAGCAAACGACGTTTGAAAACCACTGATCTCAGACGGATAAGCCTATTTAAACAAACATTCCTTTCTATTGAGGGCGCCCATCTACTAGCGTTACTACAGTAAAACAAAAAACTTTTTAAAAAACCGGCCATATTTCTTTGACTCGCACTGAGAGACTGAGAGACTGAGAGAGCTGACTTTATCAAAATGGACGTGGACTATAACCTTCTTAATTCCAAGTTCATGATATAACTATGACCCATGATGACACGATCGACAATCGAGCATTTTTTTGTAAGGATGGAAAATTACATGATAATTGATATTATTGAGTATTGTCCTAACTATGACAATGTCATGTATGTCCTAGTCCGAGTTTAGTTACTACTACCACTGCTACTGACAATACTACTGGCACTGGATTACTGGGCCCAAAGTCAGTGGTCATGCTAGTTGTTGCTTTTTTAACATTTGGAAAATGTTTTTTTTAAAGATACAAAAAACTAGGGGCCCAACTCGATGGTACTACAGTACTAGACTAGGGCTAGGCTAGATTTGCAATGGTGATCATGATCATGTTGTAATAATTATGGGGGGCTAATTATCTTCTGGCAACCCGAGAAGCTGGTCGAGTTGATTAATTAACAAAGCGACAACATATTTATGAGCAGTTTATTGCCATGATTGTGAAGGTTTACAAATGTAGGCCCACATTAGGAACAATCTGTAGTGTAGCATTTTAAATCGCCCTTGTTTATTTAGCATCTTAAATCGCTCTTGATGTGTTTATTTATTTTGCAGTATCGGAGTAGGAAATGTCAAAACTGTGGACCAATGCAGAGATCGACAGCGGAACATGGCGAACTCAAGTAAGTAACGCCAAGGCCCCCCAAAAAAATACCAGTTAATCGTCCCCGCCCGCATCCTTTTTTGGAAATTTGAGGCCGCATCCTTTTTTTTATTATTTTTAATTTTCGCTTTTTTTTACAAATATTGTTTTCTGGCGTGCCGGGTACATGACCAACGTCATTTTAATTTGTTTTCACAAGTATTTGTTCATGATTAAATCTGACTTGGTGTCTCTGATGTATTCTGCATTTTTTGTGTTTTTTAGATTGCTTGGTTGAGGTGTTACTATTTTTTTAATCCTTTGAATTATTTAATCCATTATTTTTACAGTCATAAATTAATTCGGGTCCTCATGCAACAAATAGACATAAAGAAAGTTAGCGGCGATTTCCAACTGAAGAATTGGTGGCCTGTTTAAATTGAAATACTAGGCGGCCATCTTGAAAAAAAAAAAAATTAATTAAAAAAAAAGGCCCTCATCCTCCTCTTTTTAGAAAAATCAGGACGATCAACTGGTAATTTTTTTGTATTTGGCCTAACGACCGGACAACAAGGTCAAATATAGAAATACATGTACACTGTTTAATGTTAGGCCTATATTTAATATGTAATGGCTGCTTTTGAAATTAGGTAGTTTTATTTGACATGTAAAATGAGGTGTAGAAAATGTGGATTGGGAAATAGTAGTTTTTGTCCTTTTCAGTTAACAGAAGAAAAGGAGAGGTCATGCAGACAGGAGGAGGGAGTGAACCTCCCCCTCTCACACAGGCCCAGGAAATACTGGCATCGGTTATTTCAAGCGACAAGATGAACGGCATCCCAAACTTTGTTGACACGTTCCACGGTAGGTCTGTATTATATTTAGAAAAAGAAACATTTGTTTGGCACTTGCTAATTTGACCTTCCCAATTACACGTATAGTCAACAGAGGGTTAGAGCGCGCGCAGCGGTACTATCACACTTTATGCAGTGCACACGTATCGAGTAAATACCATAGAGCAACGACAAGTGTGATATTGTTCTACTGAGCGCAATACATTATTGCATATCCTTGAAAGCCATCCAATATTATATAAATACAGGTCAATTAGATCAACACCAGTTAAAGAAATTTCCCTTTTCATTCAAATTTTAAGGGTCATATGGTATCGCCCTCGACAAGGTAACTAGTACTGATGAGGAGGGGTCGACGGAGACTACATGTACCTATGCTGTAGGAGATGCTGGTAAGTTCTGTCATCAACAAGGCATTTAATGTTACTGTGGCGGTTATCAGGTACAGATTGTTTTAACCAATTATCTTTGAAGTAAATTAAAGTTCAAAGTTCAAACTATACTGCTTGATTATTTATTCGGGTGATTTCACAGGTTACAATCATGTTCACAGGATTCAAGGTAGTTCACGGACACAGGTTCACCAGTTCACGAGTTCACGAGTTCACGAGTTCACGAGTTCACGAGTTCACGAGTTCACGAGTTCACGAGTTCACGTAAAAACTGGAAAACAATAAATACAAAGAAATACAATAAGTACATGCATGGAGTACATGTTAATGTACATGTAAAATGACATGTGGAAGAATTAACATGCTCCCAAAAGTGATGTAATATAACGTCCACAATTAGCAGGTTTATAATAAACAATCAAATGGGTTGGCCATAATTACAAAACCTAGAGTTAAACTCGAATTTAGTTATCCATTGTTCAGCGAGGGTCAAAGGTCATGCAGCGTTACACCGACATACGTGCCACTGGCGATAATGTATCACTACACAAACGCGTTTAGGAAAGTGATCCTATACTAGGAACAATTATCGTTCTCAAGCATTACAAATAACACTATTCAATCACTGAAGATTATCTCGGTACTAACACTACAATATATATAATACATTAAATGTTAATTTACCTCTGTCCCTAAGTCAAATTTTGGGGAGAACCTCGGTTTTTGGGAGTCACGATTCACTATAACGTCGGCAAACAAGGTGGTTTCTAGAGTATGAGCGCGAAAAACAGCGCCACCACGCGACGAGATTTTACACAGCAGGCAACTGCCGTCACATGGCTCCTCTAATTTGATATCTCAAATTACTACCAATCAAATTAACAATCATTAGGTTGTCAAAACAAAAACTAGAAATACTTAAAGTTACAACAACTTGGCTAAAGGTTTACGGTTATACTACTGAGGATGAAACATATTACAGTCACATGACACATCCAAGCTGGTACGGAGAGTCACAGTTAGTTTCACTTGTCGTTAGGCTCCACGTCGGGGATTCCCCGGTGCATCAGCAACACCAGTTTGTGGACTGGTCTCTCGAAGACAGATGTACCCACTTGCAGCTTGACCTTCCGGGTAAGACCATCAAGTCCTGGGTAGGTCTCTATGATGCGAGCCAATGGCCATTGACATCTTGGATGCGAGTCGTCTATCATCATGACAATGTCTCCTTTACCAAGGTTCCTCCTGGGTCTTGTCCACTTCTTTCGCTCCTGCAAAGTTGGCAAATACTCCGACTTTATCGACCAAAACTCATTGGCGAGAAACTGCACGCGGCGCCATCTGCGACGACAGAACAGGTCCTGACGGACGAAAGTGCCTGGCGGTGGAAGGATAACTCTGTTTTTTTGCGTCAGTAGCTGGCTTGGTGTAAGTGGCTCAAGGGAATCAGGACACTTCATGTCGATGTAGGTAAGAGTTCTGCTATTGACAATGGCCTCTGCTTCGGTCAAAAGGGTCCTCAACAGTTCATCGTCTAGGTGCTGTCCATGCTGCTTCAGGAGTGCCGATAGAGCATTTCTGGTGGAACGGATCATCCTCTCCCAAGCTCCTGCCATATGACTGGCGTTGGGAACATTCATATTGAAGACAGTCCAGTCACAGCTGTCCTTGAGCAGTTCTCTCGAGATCTTCTGATTGTTCATTTCTGCCAGTGCTGCATCGAGTTCGTTCTTGCCTCCAATGAAGTTAGTGCCTCGATCACACCGAAGCTGCCTTACAGGCCCTCTCCTGCAGACGAAACGACGATATGCATTTAGGAAGGAGTCAGTGCTCAGGGAGTTTGAAGTCTCGATATGGACTGCACGTGAAGACATGCAAGTGAAGATCACTCCCCATCGCTTCATCTCTTTTCGTCCTTCTTTGACAATGAATGGGCCGAAGTAGTCGACGGCACTATAGGTAAATAGTGGAGCTGGTTCTAGTCTATCAAGTGGTAGGTCCGACATCCTTTGACCACAAGCGGCACCTCGAAGCCTTCGGCACATCACACACTTCCACACATGGCCAGTGACTGCTGCCCTGGCGCCAACTATCCAGAATCCGGCTTGGCGAATGGCATTCAAGGTCATGCCTCTACCAGAGTGACAGCTCTGAACGTGATAGTGTTCAATCACAAGACTGCACACATGGCCATCACGTGGAAGCAGAATGGGATGTTTGACTCCTTCTGGGACTGCTGCCCTCTTAATGCGGCCACCAACTCTCAGTATGTTGTTGTCATCAAGAACTGGATCAAGCATACACAGAGGGCTGTTTTTGCTCACTTGCCTGTTGAGTTGGCTCTGCTTCCCTTCAGTGTGATCATTAGATACTGATCTGCTCAGAGTGTGAATCTCTGTGGGGAAAGCCTCAGCTTGCACCTGCCTCACAATCACTCGCTCGGCCTGTTGCATCTCTTCAACTGTCACAGGTGGGTATGCTGCCATCCGGTCTTCAAGCGACTGGTGATTGATGGGGAAGGCAGGTCTCCTTGTGCTTCTATTTCTGAGTTTCTCCATGAAGCGAAGACACCCTGCCACGGCTCTCTTGAGGTGAAACCAATTGGAGAAACGTTGAAATCTGTCCGACATACTCGCAAAGTCAGTGGTTGCTGTTTGAACGTTGAAGACTGACACTTTTCTCACCTCGGGATCATCTGGGTTTAGCTCTACACATTTGGCAACAGGTAGTGGGGTTTCAGTTGATGAAAGAAACTCTGGGCCCTTCCACCACAGTCTGCTGTCGATCAACTCTTGGGCTGACATGCCTCGGGAGGCTAGATCTGCCGGGTTACTATTGGTGTCGATGTGTCTCCAGTCGTCTGGTGAGGTGTAGTCTCTTATCTTCTGCGCACGATTTGCGACAAAAATGTGAAATCTCTTGACTTCGTTGCATATGTACCCCAGCACGACCTTACTGTCGGTGTAGAAAACTTGAGTCATGCACAATATTCAAGCTCTTTTGTCAGGAAGGTGCCCACTTTCACTGAGGTGACAGCTGCTGTGAGCTCAAGGCGAGGTATGGTGATAGGCTTTGACGGGGTTACTCGTGACTTTCCCATGACCAAAGTTGAGCTCGCGTTACCATTGATGTCTGTCAGGCGGAGGTAACTGCATTGGCCGTACCCGTCAAAGCTGGCATCAGAAAAGTTGTGCAGTTCTGCAGATTCGACGTCACCAAATTGTTTTGGCTTATAGCATCTCGGAACCTCCAATAATGATAACTTCTGGATATCATATCTCCACTTCTCCCATTGGGCCTTGGTACTTTCGAGAACAGGTTCATCCCAGCTGCATCCGTCTCGGCACGATACTTGGAGGATGCGTTTCCCGATGAGCAGAACAGGTGACACAAGCCCAAGGGGGTCAAAGATAGAGCTCACGGTGGAAAGAATTCCACGACGTGTAACTGGCTTATCCTGGAGCTGAACTCGAAACTGGAAGACGTCCGATTCGATGAACCACTGCACTCCTAGCGTACGCTCCATCGGCAAGTTATCCCGAAAAACATCAATGTTCTGGATGTCTTTAGCACGCTCAGGGACTGGAATGGCATTCAGAACTTCCTTGTCGTTCGATACGAACTTGTGGAGATGGAAACCTCCTTTCTCACACAATTTCCTGCTATCCTCTATCAGCTGTAGGGCATCATCACGAGTAGCAACGGACTTCAATCCATCGTCGACATAGAAGTCCTTCTTGATGAAGTCTGCAGCCTTCATTCCACAGGTGTCTTTATAGGCTTCAGCAGCTGACTTGAGTGCAAGGTTTGCACATCCTGGTGACGAAGTTGCCCCAAAAATGTGGACAGTCATACGATACTCTACTGGTGGCTTGTCCAGCTGGCCGTCCTCCCACCATAAGAATCTTAGGAAGTTGCGGTTCTTCACATCAACGCCAACCTGATGAAACATTCCTTCTATGTCGCATGTGAAGGCAACACGTTCCTTACGAAAGCGGCACAATACACCAACAAGGTTGTTTGTCAGGTCTGGTCCCTGCAGTAATTGCCGGTTGAGCACTTCACCTCCATACTCTGCGCTGCAATCGAAGACGACCCTTATCTTTCCGGGCTTCTTTGGGTTGTACACCCCATGGTGAGGTACGTACCACACGGATCCATCATCAAGGGAAAGCTCTTGTTCGGGGACCCTCTCTGCGTAGCCCCTATCTACGATGTTCTTCATGAAAGTTTTGTAGTCTTCTCGGTAATTGGGGTCATTCATCATTTTCGCCTTCAGCTTAGTGAGTCGATTTGTGGCCATCATTCTTCTGTTTGGAAGCTTGATGTCGTCTTTCTTCAAAGGCAAGGGCATCTCAAAATGTCCGTCGTCTCTGGTGTGTATTCCTTCTTGCATTTTTTGTAGGAATTTCCTATCTTCGACGGATGTCTTCTCCTCAGTGGCCCTCTCATTGAATTCAAGCTCAAACATCTTGCTGACCTGCATTGGACTCACTTCTTTAACTTGGGTGCGGAATGCGAAGTGACACTGTCCTTCAGAAGTTGCTGTCGAAAACCCGCAGGTGTGATCCTGGTCAACGCTACTGCGGTGCATCACTCCGACTACACCCCATCCCAGTGCAGTGTGAATGGCGTAGGGTTCTTCTTCTTTGCCGTGAACGATGTCTCTTGGTCGAAGGGCTTGAGTACAGTTACAACCGATGAGCAGTCCAATTTCTGTGCACTTTAGATAAGGAGGCAGAAGCTTGGCTACTTCCTTCAGGTGTGGCCATTTCTTCACTGAGTCTGACCGAGGAATCTGGCTATGGTTTGCATTGATAGATGGTCTTGAGTAGACGCCTGGTAGTGCTATCTCCAAACTTTCAGTCAAACCCTTCACGGAGAGACCATTCACCTTCTTAGATGAGACTGTGCCCTTTCCAAGTATGGTGGACAGCTTCAACTGTAGTTCCTCACCACTAACATCAAGGTTGTCGAGCACCGAGTCAGCAATGAAGCAGGAGTCTGCATGCTCGTCCAGTAGTGCATACACGATGACGTTGTTTTGCGGGTCATCCTGGTGGTGTAGCAGAACAGGCACAATGAGGGTGTGGGAACAGTCCTGTCCAACGTATCTTGTCTCAATACGATGTGCAGTAGATGACTGGACCTTCACATCTTTATCAGCGGGGCTCTCCCTTTTTATCCAGGGTGCTGACGATGAATAGGAGTCGTCGTGAAGGAGTGTTGGATGATAGCGTTCACATTTAGAACAGCGCATCTTGTTTCTGCAATCACGTCGTCTGTGGCCCCATCTTAGGCATCCAAGGCATAGGCCTCGTTTCTTAATAAGGTCCAACCTGTCATGTAAGATCATAGCCTTGAAACTGCTACATGAATCAAGACTGTGCTGGTTCTTGCAAAGAACACACAGGCCCCTGACATCATATTTGGTCTGTTGGGACTTCTGGCGTAGGGTGCACTTTGCAATCCAGGACTTGAGGAGACCTCGGCAGTCCTTGATGCAAAGCTTCTAGCATGGCTGGGTTTAGGAGGTCTTGTGGGGTTTATCTCCTCCTTCTTGTGGTCGTCAGGTTTCTGGTTAAAAGGGCTGCAGGCTATTCGGGCCTCTCGGGCGATGAACTTGCAAAACTCAGTGAAAGGTGGGTATTCACCTTGCTGAGCATCGGTACCTTTCTGTGCACAAGTGCCATCGGGACCATGAATCTGACGGTCGATGACACGAAGCCACCGATCTTGAATCTGCCTTGGAAGTTTGGTAAGAATATTCTTGTGCTCTGAGGGGTCGTTGAGTATCTTCAGCTGGCTGAGGTTGGTCATAGCTGTCTCGCACTGTTACATAAAATCAGATAAGTTGCGGAGTGCCTTTCCATCTCCTTGCTTGATTGTCGGCCATTTATCAATCTTCTCTCGGTAAGTGTTGGCGGCCATCATCTTGTCACCATATCGATCAGCCAACAGCTTCTGGGCCTTGATGTAGGCACTTTCTGTGTTCAGTGCAAGTAGGCCCTTGATGCATTGGTGGGCCTCTCCAGCCGTATATCGTCCCAAGTAGTACAGCCTATCTGTGGCCAGGGGGTATCGTTGTTCAACAAGCACCTTGAAAGTGTTCAGCCACACTGGATATTCAAATACACTGCCCATGAAGATTTGAGGCTCCTTCTTTGGTAGCTTCTCTTCTTTGTGCGTGAGAACATCAGCAAGAGTAGTGATGGCACTCAACAGATCACTCGGTGGATTCTTTGTTGAAGGCTCAGCATGTTGAGCAAGGTCAGGTGGGTTTGACGGGGGTGTTGATGTACGGGGTAAGGGGACTGAACTTTGCTGTGGTTCTGTCAGCTTCACAGCAGGGCTTGAATTAGCGAAGGATTCATCAGTGGCAGAAAGGAGATCATTCGCAACATTAACATCAAGTCCTGTCTGCTCTGCTTCTGTGTTGACTCCATCAAATTGATCCAATACATTGATGCGAGTCTTACTCACGTCCATCTCAGTCTGGAGGTTTAGCTGGTCAGACTGTCTTTTCAGCTCGAGACGTGACAGCTCCAATTCATGTATGCGGTCTACGGCAGCAGAACGAGCAGCTAGTTCAGCCTTCTTCTGTTCTTCCTGAATGCGAAGAAGTTCGGTATTAGAGCTAATGGAACGCGAGCTGGCTCTAGACACACTTGATCTATGGGATCTTTTACTCATCACTGAGGCAGTGTCGTCACATTGAGGATTGCTCCTAGGCTGCAATGACTTGGAAAGGAAGTCCTCCACGGTGGCCTTGAATGTAAGTAAGTGCATATCTCTTTCACTGGTCGTGCCTGGATGCGACTGCTCCTCTGGTACGAGCTTGCAATACTCCGAGTACAGCATGACCCAGTGTCGGTATTCATTATGCACTATCAGCTGGGAGGATGCGCATTCCATCAGTCTGGATATCTGTTGCATTTTGTCGTGGAGTTCTCGATACAGTCGTTCGGAACTTCTGCGCTTCTGTTCTCTTTGGTACTCCATGCCTTTTGTTGTTAGTTTTATTTCTCTTCCACTGTGACTCTTCGTCGGGATGGAATTCTCATCTGTCATGGTGATCCGGGAGAGTTTTTACTGTGGCGGTTATCAGGTACAGATTGTTTTAACCAATTATCTTTGAAGTAAATTAAAGTTCAAAGTTCAAACTACATGTATACTGCTTGATTATTTATTCGGGTGATTTCACAGGTTACAATCATGTTCACAGGATTCAAGGTAGTTCACGGACACAGGTTCACCAGTTCACAAGTTCACGAGTTCACGAGTTCACGAGTTCACGAGTTCACGAGTTCACGAGTTCACGAGTTCACGAGTTCACGAGTTCACGTAAAAACTGGAAAACAATAAATACAAAGAAATACAATAAGTACATGCATGGAGTACATGTTAATGTACATGTAAAATGACATGTGGAAGAATTAACATGCTCCCAAAAGTGATGTAATATAACGTCCACAATTAGCAGGTTTATAATAAACAATCAAATGGGTTGGCCATAATTACAAAACCTAGAGTTAAACTCGAATTTAGTTATCCATTGTTCAGCGAGGGTCAAAGGTCATGCAGCATTACACCGACATACGTGCCACTGGCGATAATGTATCACTACACAAACGCGTTTAGGAAAGTGATCCTATACTAGGAACAATTATCGTTCTCAAGCATTACAAATAACACTATTCAATCACTGAAGATTATCTCGGTACTAACACTACAATATATATAATACATTAAATGTTAATTTACCTCTGTCCCTAGGTCAAATTTTGGGGAGAACCTCGGTTTTTGGGAGTCACGATTCACTATAACGTCGGCAAACAAGGTGGTTTCTAGAGTATGAGCGCGAAAAACAGCGCCACCACGCGACGAGATTTTACACAGCAGGCAACTGCCGTCACAGTGACAATAATGGAGCTGGCGTATATTATACATAAGTTACACCATATTATGATAGACATTACATCATTCTCTACTTTTCCTCCTTTTATTAGTGTTCAACTCTTTGGAGGAAGCCTGTTTGTATGTTGGACAACAAGGAGCAGGAGATTGCACAAGTAAATCAACCCTCATTTTTAAAACAAATAAGTACTTTGCAAATAAGTTGCTTGAATGGATTGTTGCTGGATTTGTTCTGAATTCGGGCGATTCACAATTCGGGGCGCCACCAAGCGGGCAGCAGGGAGAGGCCAATTAACCCGGTGCATGCTGGGAAAAAGTCGACAAAAATATCGGGCCTGGGAACCAGATATCGATCGTACGCGAGTCGAGTCAGATTATGTTGATACGTACGTAAGTTTTTGCAAATTCCAGACGGTTTTCATGCGATTATTTCACTATGGTTTACTTCTGTGAAGCTTCCAAATGCCAGGCGCACACGTCCAAAACGAAACAAACAGAAAAATATCCGTGGATGATGGGCATAAGCTGGGTGAAATGGCCAAGTGCAAGTCGAAATGACGCTGCGAGTGTGAGTGCAGTAGCGCGATGGAAGAAGCTGATAAAGCGGGAAGGCAAAACTAAGAGATACAGCAATGTCGTAGACAAGCTTAACATCACGAAACGATCAAGACTTTGTAGCAGGCATTTCGACAAAGATGACATTGACATGCATGGGAATGCCAAGTGTGACCCCAAGTACTTTGAGTGGAATAATTGGGGACAGCCAACCCACGCAAGATCTACATGTGCCTTGCAGAAACTTAACCTGGCAAGACAGCCACACAGCCCACAGGTAAGTAGGAAGGCTAAAAAATAAAATAAAATCAAAGTTTATATAATTAGTACATTAATTGTTGATGTTGTTTTGCAGAGAAAGGCCTTATTTAGTCAACTTGGACTTTTTAAAAGATTTAAACATTTTTTGGCGATATGATTATTATCAGACGTACATTTTATTATCGCCAACAAATTTCCAAATTTAAAAAGGCAATTTTTGTAGGGTCAAAGTTTCTCGGACTAGGCCTAAATTCAAGTTTAGATTCCCATAATCCCATTCATTAAACTCTGCAAACCAAAGAAAAATGGATAACAAAACTAAAGCAGGGATTATTTGAGACTCTAAAACGTGAATTATGTGCAATGAATTTAAAATAAAGTGTGACTATTTTACATAAACTTTCGAGTACAGATTATGACAAAATTTTTCTTTATGATCAGTCTTTGTTCGTGTCTTATTTCAGTAATAAATACAGTTATTCTGCGGTCTGATTTTAAAATTGTTAATAGGCCTATTCCAATTAAAATAAATCAGTCATGATGACAGTGCGCCAAAAAAACCATCCAATGAACAGTGCCCTGACACATTTATTATTGTCCCAACCACAGGGGCTGGACGTGTTGGACAATCATGGCCTGGGACATTGTAGAGTCTCATGACGCTATTGACACACCACCTGTTGAAATGGCAGAAACGAGCAGACCCGATGTTGGACGTAAGTTTGTCTATTTTTGTTTAAATTATTTTGTTCCCTTAACCTTATTTATTATAAATGTGTGTAGATGTGGATGTGGCCGGTTAAGTTTGTTTCTACATTCATTTAACATACTGTTTTCTAAAAATCCAAAATTACGTTAGTTATGTGCCTATCTTCTACTTTTCCTAAAACTGCATAATGTACGGCAAACCTTCAAAAGAATCAAAATGTATTTCGTTATGTCAAGCTGCATACCATCATCAATGTTAACAATTTTTTATCTCTAAACAGGTTTGAAACCTTTGCGTTGTTTGGAGATTCCACAACCCATGGATCACGACTACCTCTCCACCTCATCGCCAACTTTGATTGACCAAAGTATGCAGACTGACATGACGATGAATGACATTGATGTGCTGGTACATCAGGCCAAGTCATCACCTCAGCCACTCCCGGGGCAAGATGTGGTAGACTGGGCAACTGAGACTGATGAGAGGGTCAACTTTTACACAGGATTAACATCCAAGAATGTTCTGCAAGGTAAGTTTTATTTTATTATTTTGTTGTGTTATAAAAGGGTTTGTCTCAGAAACTCATATACCGGTACATGGCTAAATGAAGAAAGATTTCTGCATAGCTCTAAGCAATATTCAGGCCTATTCTTTTCACTTCTTTTTAAAACATGGGTGGGGAAGAGGGCTGGGGAAGGGGAACCTGCAAGCAGACTAAACAATTAAAAATAGGTTACAATGCAGTACGGTTGAAGTTTAAATAGAAACATAACATTTTGATTTGGTGTTCACTATTATTTTTATTTTTTTCTGAGACAATTTTTTTGGGGGCCTTATTGTATTAATTCAAGCCATTACATTTACAGGATGGAAGCAGTAACCTTTAAAAGGATAATTACATGCGTTGAAAATCAGGGCTGTTAACTTGTTACCATAGTAAGCCAAGATCATCATTGTAGTGAAAGACATGTGAAAGACATGTAAACCATGTGTGGACCACAGGATTTGAGTCGCAGGCACTCTGCCAAAATTGCCTAATTTAGTGGGGACATGTTTTATTAAAATATAAAGAATTGTCCTTTTGACTGAAGTTCAATTGTTATGATGTTCTCACAACATTTTTCCTGTTACATTCTCTCATTTTAGGTGTTTATGATTCTATCAGTGATGGTGTTGATCGGTTACGACATTGGAGGAGTTCCAGCACAAACAAAATGGAACCAGACCATGACAAAAGTGGGAAACGCCGATCGGGCAGACAGCATCAGCTTCCACCATTTTTCCAATTTCTCATGACACTCATCAGACTACGGCTTAACCTACCACTACTCCTTCTAGCAGATCTGTTCCATGTAAGTAGCTCAACAGTTACAAGAATCACCATCACATGGATTTCCTACATGCACCAAACTCTGGTACCAGCACTTCTTGTATGGCCATCTAAAGCTCAAATCAGAGGATGGATGCCATTGGACTTTAAGGCAGCATTTCCAAACACCCGTGTCGTAATAGACTGTTCTGAGTTCTTCATAGACCGACCGGGAAATAAAGACGAACAGTATAAAACATACTCCCAGTACAAGAGTCACAACACATATAAGGTTTTATTTGGAGTATCTCCATATGGTGCATTCACATTTGTGTCAGATCTGTGGTCAGGAAATGTATCAGATAAGTACTTGACCGAACAGAGTGGACTAATAGAAAAACTTGATGATGGTGATGCCGTAATGGCCGATCGAGGCTTCCACATTGAGGACTCACTTCTGAAGGTAAACGCAACACTCATAGCGCCGCCATTTACAAGAAAGTGGCATAACGGGAAAGGAAAGAGACTTAATGTAAAGGAGATTAGAAGTACACGACAAATTGCACGTCTTCGCATTCATGTAGAGAGGGCGATTCAACGCGTGAAATGCTGGCGGATCCTGAAACATCAAAAACCAGACTCTCTACAAGACTGTGCCTCTATGATAGTAAAGGTCGTTGCAGCACTCTGCAATCTGAAGGGACCCCTGTTTTATTCAAAAAATGAAAAAAAGTCTGAAAAGGTTGCAAGTGAGTGGAAGAAAACCAGTGAAGCGTTTGATACATTGAACACGTTGCAGGCCATACATGTACCTATTGAATTTAACAAGTTCAGTTCAATATATGTAGCTCAATGTTACATGTTATACACCTCTCAGTCTGTCTTGAATTCTTAGTATTATTTCCTCACCCGAAGGTCTCCAATTTCATCGCAATTATGACAATCTCAATCTTTCGCTGCACAGAAAGCTGTACGACGTGCGCGTGAGTAGCAAGTGGTAAATATTTGTCGTCATGTGATCAATCTGCGCCAATGAAAATACAGTATTCAAGACAGAGTTATAACAAGATGTTTTGGTAAATTTGTTCAAACATCTCTGAAAGTGGTTGTTTTGTGATGGAAACAATAAATAAATGATAAATTCTAAGAAGTACATATTATTGTAGGGTTTGTATCTGGCACATAGTGATGTCACTACAGAAATTGAGAAGCGATCACGTGTTGCGCCTTTGAATATTGAGCTGGAGCACTTGGTATGTTACCAGTATACAAGATCTTTTGCAAAAGAGTAAGCATTAACAATCTTTAAAATGCATAAATTAAATGATTGGACTTGCTCCAAGTCTTTGAATCATTATTTTGGTCTTTTCAAAAGATTGTGTTTGTAGTTTAAAAGATTAAAAAAAGGACCAAATAATTCAAACGCTGGGCACAAGGCTTAAACCTGCTCCGAGCCTTTGCATTATTTGATCATTTTAAATATTGAATTTGTGGTTTTGAAAGAGACCAAAACTGAAAGACTTGACATCTTTAAAGGTTATGAAATAAATGCTTAGATTTCCCAATTCTTGTATTATTTGGTTCTGCTTTAAAAAGATTGGATTGGGCATATCCTACCAATATGATTGTTCTGGTGAGTAATTAACTACTTTCCTTTGTAATAAGTAACGTAAATTATATTAAACACAAACTGACATGAATTTTGTAATGTCGCAAAATTGTGCCCCATTACAGGCCTACACTGTGCTTCAAAAAGGAGTAATCCTTTTTTAAAACAACCTTAAGTCCAGACAAATGTTTGTGTTTCATTTCATTACGCGATAATGACCGAGAATATTCACTTTTTAAAGTATCTTCTAGTCAAAAATAAAGAGTTCCTATGATAAAGGGACAACACTTGACACCCTATGCACAAACTCTTTGAGACTGCTCTGAAAAAGTTTGTAAGTAAATGATTTGATAATTTTACTGGTAAATTTGACTCTTTTGGACAGGTCGCTAGGGAAAAATAACTATTGTCCGTGTATGAACTCTTTCCAAAAGTTACATTTTGAGTTTACTTGTATGATAGAGATTATGATTAAATTGGAGGTGGGGCATACATGTATATTGAAAAATTATTTCTTGTGGCTGATATACTCGGCAGACATGAGCATTTTCAGATTTGAACTCGAGTCCAGGGTTTTGTGCCAGCAAAATGTTTGCTATTAAATAATGATGACAAAGCAAGAATATTAATGCTCAGGAATTAAACAAGCACTACTTTGTTTTGTTTATTTTCCAGCTCGGTTTATTGTACACATAAATATGTACACTACACGCATTTGGTCTTTTAGAAAAGACTTTGTCAAATGACATTAGGAAAATAAAAAGAACAAAATGTATGCATTACAAATTATATTACCTCCAAATGGGCACTTTGGGAGACAATCCCATAGAGTCGTGCACAATCTTTATTGTAACCTAACCCGTTTTTACCTGGAGCTTTTTCCACGAAATTTCATATTTATGCTATTTAGACCCAAATCTGTCTTCTCCGAGCAAAAATAACTCCCAAATATCGTTTTGTGGGGTAGCTAGACACTTAGGGAGACACTGAAATGTCTCCCTAAGTGCCACTGTCTCCCAAGTGAATCAAAACTATCGCTAATTTGTCTCCCAAAGTGCCTATTTGGAAGAATTACTGGAAGCCTAAATAATATAAAGCGGACTCTGACTTTCTGCTGGTTACATGTATCATTTAATCTTCATTGCGCACAACAGCATGAAGTTTGTGCATCACAGCACTAAGAAAAACAAGTTCTGCTTTTTTTTGTAAGAGTTCCCATGTCCCCAGATCCAACTTGATAGGGATGGCCTTTATGCCTTTACTTGTGTACATAACTAAGTCGCACAAGTTCATCCGTGTCACACCCAATTGGTATTGTATTTGGCTGTACCAACTAGAAGACTTCTTCAGCTGTAAGTTTCCATTTACAAATTTCAAGTGATATGCTGGGTCCTTTGTTGGGATGTCTTCTACTGCAATGTCTCTGTGCTTAAATGAGCACTTGATCTCAATGAGTTTTTCTCCATGGCATGTACAGCTTACAACACCATCTGGCGATGCGCCCATAAATGGCAGTTTATCATCCAACACAAGCCCACAGGTGTTTACTTCAAAGTTCTTATGTGCATTAATATTATCTACAACATAAAGTTGCCTTGCTACATGTTCGTGTTCTTTTCCAAAGTCTGTAGCACTGGACTTAAAGGGCTTATCATTGCCCATGATTTTATCAGTCAGTGCGCGGCAGTTATTAACATCTTTCACGGATCGGATGGAATCTGCCAAGCTTGCTGTGATTCGCCCCTTTCTGGCAGCTAACCACGCTGGGTCTGATTGGTCCAAGTTTCTCAGAATGTCAATTTGTTCTTTGGAAGTGTTCTGTCTGAGGTATTCAATGAAGGATACAGAGTCACTTGAAATGGCCTTGTACATGGTGTGAAGATGTGACACTGATGGCACGAGGGATGTGACAGGGCGTGGTGGCTCATTAACAAGTTTCAGAAACAGTGCTCCTGGGTGGGACTCTTCACAAACCTGAACAGATAAAAAGTTGTATGTGCATTGTTATCCACTTATTTATTGATTTATCCACCTATTTATTGATGTATCCTGTTATTTTCCAGTTACACATTTTCCATTTACAGTTTCCACAAAGTGCACACACATGCACTTTACATGCAGACAAGAAGTGTACAAATGAGCTTTAATAACCGGTTTTAATTTGTGTGCATCCTCATCATCTCTTCTGTTTACAATACACTACACCACACTCAACTATTAGAACTATAAAGTTTTCACAAGAAGTTACTCTGAAGTTCTTAAAATAAATAGCATAAAAGTTGCCTGTATCATTGCTCAAATGGAAAGAGTTCCATACACGGACAATATTTGACAAAGTGTACAGCTTATTTGCATTCTGAAATGAAACAAGTAATAGTTAAAATCGTTTTAATCTGCTTCTACAATAACTCACCTTTTTCAAGTGCTCCTGAATGTTCGAAATGCATGTGTTGGTCACTTTACTCAGTGGCTTGTAGTGTTTGGGAAGTGGGCCTGGTTTTCTGGGTGTCTTTCTCTGTGCACGGAAGTCCAAGTCTTCTACTCTCACCGGCATGGAAGCTTTTCGAGGTTTGGTCCATGTGCAAGGCTCATCAGTGCCAACAGCTGTCCCCTTGTCAGTGTGCCTTTCTATGTAATCAGACAGTGCAAAAAGTACAGCAGCAGCATGCTTGCACGAACCATCATCGCTGAAAAGAAAACAAAAATACTAAGTTACAGTTGTATCTAGTACTGGGCAATTCAAAAAAATATGTCTCGGCTTCCTGCGCAGTGCTTGAAAGTTGAATGGGGTTAAAACGGAATTAAAGCCATTTAAATTCACATCACTCAGACTGGAACAAAATCAGACTGAAACAAAATCGGTCTGGAGGGGAATTTACATGTACATGTATATTTTATATTTGTAAATTGGACTTCTTTATATCATTCAAGTCGGGAGCCACGTCAGCTTGATTATAGCATGCTATGGGCATGCATTACACGTGCACACATCAGTGTAGCTGGTTTTACCATAGCCAGGTTTTATGTCGTGCACACAAAATGTTCGAAGCAAAACAATTTAACACTTACATACAAACATTTTAACAACAAAGGCCTACTACTAGTAGTAGTTTACGTAGTAGTAGTACTAGTATAGTAGTACTAGTACACTCAATGAAAATTCAAATTGTGGAAGCTTATTTTGTTGAACATGCAGTTAAAGGTAGTATACACCATTGGTAATTTGTTGAATTATCAGGAATGGGTGGATTTGGGGGGTTGTATTTTATAGTAAATATCGTTTAACCCTAACTCCCTACACAACAAAGGAAGTTGGAGGATTTTGAAGGAATTGTATTGTTTAATAACAATGGTGAGGGAGTTAGGGTTAACTGACCTGTCCGAATTTTTACATTCATGGATGCCGAGAAAAGCATGAAAAACAGCGTTTGTTTTCCACCGGAGTCGAGCAGTTATTCTTATGTTATCTTTGTTTTTTGGTGTATACTACCTTTAGTTTAAGCTTTTGAAATTGATGAAAAAATAAAATAAAAACTTACGCTGCTACGCAACCACATCCAGCTGATTTTATTGCGCCACTGGCTGAGAGCAAAAGCCATGTCCCGTACCGTTGAGCTGTTTGCCTCTGCTCTGGCTTCACTAAAGCCTTGATGTAAACATGGTTTGAGTGGTTGAAGATTTTACCAAGTAAGACGTCTTCAACATGGCTGTCCTTAAACATTAGGTAGCCGTCGTCACTTCTGTAGTTGGACAGTCTCTCTGGAGTCCACTCGCAATGCTTTACCAGATAAGCAAAGACATCGCCAAGTGAAATCTGCGGTGCGCCACGGAGGTCAGTTGTGCACGTCACCTGGACCCCATTTAAGTCAACTACGTTTCCATCGTTGCCAACAACTCGTCTCCTTTTCTTTTCCGATTCATCGTGGTCACACGCTTCCAAAACCTCGTACTTATCCCCTCCCTTCTCTGCTAAAACTACCAGCTCCTTCTTTTTCTTTCCAGAGGCGCTCGGAATTCCCCTACTGGTCAGATACTTCTGTAATTCATCAACACGCATTTGCTTGAAATCGATACCACCACCAGTTGCCATCTTGGAAAGTTGTCGACCGTATCGCCAGAAATTGGCCTCTCCCTGCTGCCCGCTTGGTGGCGCCCCGAATTGTGAATCGCCCGAATTAGGCTCATTGTATTTTTATTAAAAAGAAATTCGGTACTGATAATTCAGTACATTTACACTGCCAGCTGGGTATTTGTGTGCTAATGACCTCGAGTCCTTTTCTATACTAATTCACATTTAAGAGTTATGGCACAAATACATTTATTTTTCAAAATTGACATACATTTATTTAGATTGCCTTATTTATTCTAAAATTTTTGAATGCTATTTTTGCAGTTCAGGTTGATGGAGCAACATGCTTAAGAGCTGCTACAAATTCAGACGGCAAGTTGAACATTCTGTTTCCTTGAAATTATGTTCTTTATGCAGACATCCAACAACTAAATAACAAATCTAACATCCTTTTTAACCCCAACCCCATTGGCACTTATGATAAGAGCCTTCCCAAATCCTCTAAAAAGTCTCCACTTTGCAGAAAAGTAAAGGCACATTCCTTTCACTTTGACTCTTAAGGGCATCAAGCTTCAAGTAAAGTAACAGTAGCTAAACTGTACATACTCAGAGGATAAAATACATCACAGCTGATTAATGTACTACTGCAAGTACTTAAAACAAAATTTAAGCATGAGATTAAACGGTATAGAATACAAACAAATTACCAATGGTTCTTGTTCTTATCCTTCAATAGAAACATGTTCTGCAAACACCGAAGTCCAACCAAAATGCAACCTGGATGAAAATGCTTTGATGGGTAAGCTTCATT
The DNA here is from genome assembly GCA_037893245.1 of Crossaster papposus. Classification (NCBI taxonomy): domain Eukaryota; kingdom Metazoa; phylum Echinodermata; class Asteroidea; order Velatida; family Solasteridae; genus Crossaster; species Crossaster papposus. The sequence goes on along the minus strand of JBAIAA010000049.1, from coordinate 1,719,485 downwards.
AATGGCTTGAAACTGTTTGCTGTCCTGGTAAAGGACTTGATAGTTCCACCAACCATTCTACAATTTGCACTAAAACATGGTCCAACAAACAGGCTGGATTGTCAACCGCTTCATACAGAATGCTACAAATGGCTTATCTTTGTTAGCACAGACTTACACAGCATCGCGGGTAGCTTGCTGCCTTTAATCAATGGACATAACATTCAGTTAACACGTGCCCAGTTTTGACCTGGGTTATTTTTCAAATAAATTATGTCCAAGAAGAAGAAATTACGTCTTACATCATTAATATATTAAGCCTTCCCAGTGCCCTTTTAAGGGTGATGGGTACGAGCAGATTAGAACTAAGAGTTTGGCCTGGCTTGCTTTAATAGTACTGGAAACTTAAAATTGGAGCTGGTGCCTCGTGGAAGGTAGAGTGTACAGAGCACTTAATCCAGGGCTGCCAACAACCTTTTAACATTCATGTATATGAATTCAAATAAATTTACACTTCAAGTCTATAAATCGGGAGTAATTTTAAAAGTGGCTGAAGCCTGAAAAGAAACTAATGTAGACTTTGTTGATATGTCTAGGCCTCTGTAATAACTGAACCTTATAAAGGGCATGATTTATAAGACATGTGTATGTCACTTTGTTGACGTACTTTGACCTTGACCTTGACCTAAATGCATATCCTTGAGTTCTGGCGATTTAGTTGAAAATGGTTCCGTAAATGTTTTTCTACACTGTTTGGCTCCAAAATGAAGCGCGTGTTTGTACATTATAGACCTGGTGGACTGGCGCAATCTTGGATTTGACCTCTGACGGTCCTCCGAGTTCAAATCTGACTTCCCTCCACATCTAAAAATAAACCTTATGGTATACTAACTATGCTAGAAATTTCATGCTTTTCTCAAAAAGTGCACAATTTTCATCATATGAGAGCTTATCCGCTGTACTATATCCTTTTTTACACTTTTATTTTTCATTCTTATTCGTATTCTTTGCATTCTTTTTTACATTCTAATTAGTATTCTTTTAATTCTCCTTTACATTCGTCAATTGTTTTCTTAAAATTCTTAAAATATTTCGAATTCTTTGTACTCTTTGGCAAATTTGTTGGCGCATTAATCGACGCATTCTTGAATACATTCTTAGTGCTTTCATTGGTGCATTCTTTTCTTCAAATTCTCAGCGAATTTGTAGGATATTTCGCATTCTTCCCTGCATTTTTTATGCATATTTTGTTATTTCATTGACGCATTCTTTGACGCATTCTTCGATGCATTCTTCAAATTATGTGCATTTTTAAAATTCTGTTAACTTCTGTAAATTTTTGAATTACAATTCTTCATATTCTTTTTTGCATTATTGCATTCTTTTTTGCATTCTTGTTTGCATTCTTAGAGGCTTCTTGGACATATTCTAGGACACATTCTTCACATTTTTAAAAATCTGCACATTGGGCGCATTCTTTGACACAATCTTGACATTCTTTGCATTCTTCAAATTATTGCAATTTTGTTTTCTTATTTCATTGAATTCTTCTTTGAATTCTTTTTTGTATTCCTCGGCGTATTCTTTGTCGCATTCTTCTGTGAAATTTTTATTGCATTCTTCAAATTCTTTGCATTAAAAAAAATCTGCTGCATTCTTCAATGCAGTTTTCGACGCATTCTTTAATACCAACTTGCAAATTTTCAAAATTTCAGGCTAACGAGCTTGGGTTTGTGATCAGAATGTTCCTCCTATGTTGATGTACATGAGATGCCTGGTCTACTTTTTAAAGTTAAATCTAAATTACTCAAGGTTCCTTATGTGCATTTACATGTACATGTACCTCTTTGGTATTTTTTACAACTTGTTACACACTGCACATGTACTGAATGCTCTCTCTTGTATAATTTTCATTTTTGTTCACAGATCTCCATGTACACGGACTGCCTGGCCTTTAAGTGTTATAAAGGCTAAGCAAAGATTGGCTGCAACACATTCTAATTGACATACAAAGGTAAGAAAGCAGCAAATTGTATAGTGCTTCAGAAACAAGATTGTGCATTCTTCAGAAGTGTATCCCTGCTGTGTATTCAAAATACGGTTTCCCGGTGCTTGTCTCCGGGCAACCCCCTTTGGCCCAGGGGGGGGGGGGGGGAGGAGAACGGCTGTTGCACCCTCCCTAAGTTGTAAACTATACGTCCCGCGCCGTGAGTGGTGGGTGTCCGGATATAACTTCCTCGGCAGCCAATCAGGGGCCTCGGGGCATCCCACTCGTTGGGGATTTCGCGGGCTTTAATCACTCTTCTGCTATCTCGCTGCGCGTTTCCAACGTCGGGAAAAACAAATAACTTTCAGCATTCAAATTTTGTTGGTTATTTACCATTTCTGCTACTTCACAACTATGAGGGGGAGAGGCCGAAAGCGTAAGCACCAGGTGGGCTCCAGAAGACGTGACGACCGCTCGCCAATTAGGCAAACTCGGGCGCAATCTCGGGCCATACAGGCACTGCTGAATCCATAAGCGCAGCCCTGCACAACAACCGCAGCACCTTCTGGCTCGAGCTCCAGCTCCGTGGAAACAGAACAGCGCCCTCTGGCGCCTGCAACTTCAGTCGCCGTCGACACGAATAGACCGAACTACTCGGTCGCTCGCCTCGCCACGCCACGTCTTCCAGCAACGCTACCCATGCCTCCCCCTGCCCGGGCCCTGGACAGAATTCCTCAGCAACACAGGAACGTCCAGGCCACCCCGTTTTTATGCCAGGAAGCAAACTTGCACAGTCATGACACGGACAGCCGCCGGTGCGCTGCTAACACAGCCTCCGGGACTACATGTAGTACCGCCACCGCGCGACCAGCGGCTTTGATCCTTCTACCAGCCAACGGCGGTCAGCTGGCCGGGCCCCTCACTTCTGGGGCTTATGAGGCCACTTTTGCCAGGCCCTCGACACCCTACGGGTGCCACTATCCACTGCCAGTCTACACAAGTGCCCATGCTGCCGCATTCCCATCTAATGCCACAGATTTTCAAGGACCCCGAGGCCTGCTCCCGTCAGCTCCCTGGCCTAGGTCAGCAAGCCAACTTCCACAATCCATCTCGAATCAGCCTTGCCCATCCACTGCGGGTGAGTATTTACCCACTTACTCACATGGTGGGAGCTCCCAGCCCCAAGGCATTACCCCCATTCCCTCCAGCTCCCTTGACCAAGCCACTTCATGCTTTATTCCCACTAGCTTGGAAGGGGGAGGGGGCCCTGATTTCCATTTGCGAGCCGCTAGGGAGCGTGGTCCCCATAGGTAAAGAAAAAGGGAAAAGATAATAAAAAGCGAGTTTATAGAGCTAGACACTTTGCTTACCCGCCGTGGTCCTACCAACCCGACCCCCGACCTCACTTTTACCTTGGATAAATCCAGTCAATTGTGCCTCAAAGACACAAAGAAAAAAATCCAAATCACTTCCATCTTGTCATGGACCGACGCGTTTCTAATCTTTGCGTCTGTTTTCTTGTCGGCCCACCCTGGGCGATCCCAGGAGCTCCTAAAGTACATGCATGTCATCCGCATGGCGGCTGCCCGCTTCCCTAACCGTGGCTGGCTGGAATACGACCGGCAATTCAGAATGAGGCAACAGGTCCACCCAAACAGATCCTGGTCTGTAATCGACGGGGAACTGTGGGCCCTTTATGTAACTACGCCGGGGTTTACATACACAAGCATGGGGGGTCAAGGGGGGCTCCTTCCTTTGGACCCAAACACTTTGTTAGTTCTTTTCGCTCGCCTTCCCGCCAACCCACAAGGAATGCACAATACTGCTACCCATTCAATCGGGCCACCGGCTGCTCCAGGGCCCAATGCGCATATCCCCACAGATGCCTCATATGCAACTCCCCCGGCCACGGTGCCTCTGCATGCAAACCAGCCTCAAACAAAAACACTACCAACCGCCAGTAAAGGTCACCCCAACCTTTCCCCCCTCTGCAATTCCGCCACAAACTGTGTATGCTGCATCGCACACTCACCCATTATGCTAGAGCAACTCTTACCCTGGCTCGATACCTACCCAAACACTAAGGCGGCTACATTGCTTCGTACAGGCTTTACATGTGGTTTCAAGCTAGGCTATGATGGCCCCCGCTCACCCAATTCTAGCCTTAGAAAAACTAGAAAAAGAAGTCCAACTAGGGCGCATGGCAGGCCCATTCCAGACGACCCCCATTGAAAACCTTTGAATCTCCCCCATAGGGCTCATTCCCAAAACCTCTCCTACCCTGAATCGGACTTGGTAAATTATGGAATCGACAGACGACTTTGTTCAGTACAGTACTCCAACTTCGACGACGCAGTTAGCTTAGTCATTAGATCTGGGGAAGGTGCCCTCATGGCAAAAGCGGATATAAAATCGGCATTCCGTCTTTTACCAATCCACCCGGACGATTTCTGTTTACTAGGCATAAAGGTCAGGGATAACATTTACATTGACAAGACATTGCCCATGGGGGTTGCATGTGCCCCAGCCTATCTACATTCCTTGAGTGGGCGGTGGACAAGCGGGTCGGACCAGGCCATGTATGCCACTATGTGGACGATTTTTTAATGGTTGGGGGACCGGCTACAGGCGGTCCCTCATCATGCCACAGCATCCTAACTTGGTTTTTCACATTATGTAAGGAATTTAGGGTTCCTCTCGCGGAAGAAAAAACAATCCTCCCAACCACAAAGCTAATATTCCTGGGATTACAGATTGATTCTGTTTCCCAAACAGTAACAATACCTGCGGATAAACTGAGGTCCATTGACACTAAACTAAAAGACGCACTTAAAGCACCTAAGCTAACCCTAACCCTAACGTCTCTCCAATCACTCATTGGATCGCTATCCTTTGTGTGTCGGGCAGTACCTCGATGCCACCAAAGGCGCGAAACGGCATTGGCACAAAGTCAGACTCCCCCAGGGTGCGAAGGAAGACCTGCTAATGTGGCAGGTTTTCCTTCAAAACTTTAATGGCAGAACAATGATACCGGATCAGTATTGGTTGCTAGATTCAGACCTTCAGCTCTTTACCGATGCTAGTGGGGGAACAGGCTTCGGGGGTTTCTTTCAAGGCAGGTGGTTTAAAGGGACATGGCCTCAACGTATCCGTGACGACAAGCCATCCATTGCCTGGCTCAAATTTGTTCCTGTGGTAGTAGCTCTCACCCTGTGGGGGAAGACTCTCTCTGGCAAACGAGTCATAATACGGTCAGACAATGCAGCGGTGGTGTCCATCATTAATAAGCAGTCGTCCAAATGTATCAAAATCATGAAACTAGTCCGATTTTTTGTGCTTCAATGCCTCCACGACAACATCAATTTCAGAGCCAGCCACATTCCAGGCATTCAGAATAATATTGCCGACGCACTCTCCTGTTCACAGATGCACAGATTCAGACAATTGGCCCCCTCAGCTACCCCGCAGGGGCTGGAAGGCCCAGAGTTCCTTTGGATTTTTATGAAACTCGTCGTAACTTATGCATCTCTATTATGGGTTGCAGCTGTATCATGTCCTATGAATCATATCACAAAACACAAAAGTACAACGTGTCAAAGGTGTATTTTTAGTACAATACGATGACTTTTTTTTAGCACACAGTAAATCGTCATGATATTCAGCAAAGAGTCGTAAAAAGGTTTTTGAAACGTATTAGTGGCAGATGTTGACTTATTTCAAATTTCAACTCCATTAATTCGCATCAAAGAGTTGGTGTACGTGTATCGTGCACATTTTTCTCGCAATTCAAAATAGATGACGGTAAACATGTCACTAGCAAGGCTGGCAATATCTGTCGGCCACCAGTTCACAACGAGCGAGGCCGGAAATATCAGGTTGGCGTAGTGGGTTACTACGGGTTCTTAGATGCATGTTTGTATTATTTTAAAAAAAATGAATTTCTAAACATTTTCGTGGCTTGCAGGGTCGTGGAGAATGCATTTAGTATCCTGGCCAACCTCTTCAGATGCCTCCTTACCACCCTTGGCACATCCCCAATCAAGGGCACCAAGATAGTCAAGGCTTGTCTCACTCTGCACAATGTCATGAGGGAATGCTACCCAAACTTGCATAACGCAGACCTGGACGGGGAGGACAACCAGCATAGGCTTGTGCCGGGAGCCTGGCGGGATGCAGGCATGATGCAGGAGGTTGAGGCAGCAGGTCGTGGCACAAGACCAACGGTGGAGGGAAAGAAGGAGGGCGTACCTAATGAACAGCCCCGGCTGGCAGTGTACCGTGGCAAGACGCAGCCATAAACTTGTAGTGTGTTTGGACTATGTGACTTTGGGACGTTGTCGGTGAAAACAGGAGTTTGTGACTTTGGGGACTTTGTCTGTGACTAAGGGCCTATGCAATGGGAACTTGGAATATGTGTGCATATGAAAAACATGAACAAATGTTTACATTTGTTTACATGTTGCAATGATAAATAAATTGTAATATACCAGTACTTCATGGTTTCATTCTTTGTGTTTAATTTTTTTTTAATGAATTGGGATTACCACAATGACACCTTGCTTTGTAATAGGACACTTTGTGTTACTGTATAATATGGTCACACTGACCAAATTTGTGCCACCAGTGAAGTGATCAGTCAAGTTTATTAAAACAAATTACCATTACTTTTTTGCACAGTTGTATACATACGTAAAGTTAACCTAAATAAATATTTAGGTTTATTATCAAAATAAATTTACCATCCATTACACAATAATTATAAAGCTACGTTTTATTTATGAGTGCTACTCTTTTATTCACTATAAACACTCAATACTGTCAATAAATACAAACATTCACTTCACGACTAGTCATCTCAATAAATACAGTCTCTTCGCGACTAGTGATCTCAACAAATACAAACAGTCACTTTGCGACTACTCAGCGCTGCTTAGAGTGCCAGGTCAGCCTTGTGTAGCTGTTGGGAGATTGCCTCAGCAGGGGTCTCTAGGCTGTCCCCAACGATGTCCCAGGGGTGGGCGTGTGTGAGAGCTGACTGGTGAACTGGCTGGTGGCTGTATAACATTCCAATGTCGGGCAGAAAATGTGAACCCATTTGATACCCTTTTAAGAAACGCGCATCAAAAACAGCCACAAGGTGTCATGCAAAATGTAAAAATTGTGGGCATGAGTTGCAGAGATTGGTGAAGCAGATGAGACACCATTATGATCAAGTGTTCTGCAAGTGAACATGATGTAAACACACTAGAGCCACAGAAGAACAGAAATGATAATATATTGTTCTGGAAATAACAAAACAATGCAGAGTCGGAGCCATTGGCAGAGGTTGCGCCATGTGCTGGTGAGGTTTTACGCTTGCACGGCATGGGTGGAAACTTGATCATGATGATGCCTATAGCGGCGATGAACAGTCAACATTCTAAGATTCTGTTCACAATTATTTAAAACCTAGTTTTAATACTCAAACGATCTGGTGAAATGTACATGTACCATTTTCACAGTCATGTGACAGTCAATATCGCACCACTCGATTTGCCTTATTGACACTATTCACGGGGATTCTGTTTCGTTGATCCAAGTAAATTCTACGCCAGATTTTCTAACAAAGGTTAGAACGGCAAAGGTTAAAATATGTATATAATAGAATCTTGGAAACTACACCCTTGTGCTTGCAAAAACCCTTGCAAAGGACAAGCGCCCTGTGTCCCAATCTTTTCTAGCAAGTCTGCTTTCTCTCTTGCATTTTTAGATCATCAGACCTAGATATAATCGACTTATTGGGAGAGGGGAATCTCCCATCTTCAACCATTCCCACGCTTAATTCTTAATTCCAACTCTCATCTTTACCCTTCCCATACTTAATTCTTTGTTCTATTCCCCTCTCCCAATCTTTGGCGTTCTCATATTTAATTCTTTGTTCCATCCTCCTATCCTATCTCCCATCTTAACACTCCCCACACTCAGTTCTTTGTTCCATCCTCCTATCCGATCTTATATCTTTACTCTCCCAACACTTAATTGTTTGCTCCTTCCTCCTATCTTATTCTCTAATATTTACCCTCCCCATACCACATTTTTTGTTCCATCCTCCATCCCCCCTCCCCAATCTTTACTCTCCCCACACTTAATTCTTTGTTTTATCCTCCTATCCAAACTTCAATTTTACCACCCCCGAACATAATTCCTTGTTCCATCCTTCATCCAATCTCCAGTTTTACCCTCCCCACACTTAATTCTTTGTTTCATCCTCCTCTCCCCTAGCGCTGATGCTATTCAACATCTATCTGCATGACATTCCTCATACAATCTTGAGCAAATATGCCTGTGCTGAGGACCTTGTCATCCGGTTGTCTAGTAGGAGCTGGGAGACTGTGGAGAGCAATCTCAACCGGGATGCAGCTACACTCTCATCCTGCCGGAATATCCCGGAGCTCGCAATCCGGCCGGCCGAGGACTTTCGCCGCCTCGCCCTAGATCTCCCCCACGGTGGACAGGACCACCCGCAGCGGCCCGACCTTTGTCGCAGCCTCCTGAGCCGGGGGACCACCTCCACTCGGAGGGGTCCTCTCGGCCTCCCCATTCGGAGCAGGACGAGACGGCCAGCCAGCCAAACCAGGGCCAGGAAGGGCGGCATCGACCACTCATTCCCGGTCGGTCGGGGCACCGGGGACACGGCCACGGACGCCGCTCTAGCCACCCGAAGGGAAGCAGCCCCGCCAAACCCTCCCCGCCAGCTCGGGCGAAAGGCGGGACTCGGACGAAGCCCCCGATGCCCCCTTCGATGCCGACGCTTCAGTGGCGTGGACAGCCCCGAGTCTTGCCGGCCGGGTCCCGGGTGGAGCTGCTGGACGGGACCTATATGTGAGCACCTGTGGGATAAGTGGCGCCTGGAGACCACGCCCATCGGGGGGGACGTGCGTGGTCCACTCATACAAGGTCTTGGGGCGACTCCTGCAGACGTACGAGGGGCAGCAGTACGGCCAGTACTTTGTGGATGCGTCTGTGGCAGGCCAGCCCTCCCTGGGAGGACTGCTGCCCCCTGGTGCGCCCCCACCCCCACGCTACCCTGACGACAGGAGTTCTGGGACAGGAGTCCCACAGGAGTTCTGGGAGCTGCTGTTTAGGCAGACCGAGTTCCAGCGCCGGCCACCTCCAACCTCCTAGACGAACTTTGACTAATTTTGTTGTTGTTGTGTTGTGTTGGCGTCGCGCGCCTTTCGGTCCGGGTATCCTGTGTGTGCAACGGCAGATGCCCGCTGTCCAGTTTGGGGACAAAAAAGGTCCTTGAAGGGGGCTGTGCAGTGTCTGTGCCAGTTGGCCGATGGAGGGCACCAGAGCGGTTTCACGGTGGAACTGCTCAGTGGAGCCCTGCCAGTACGCCTAGGCAACCCGTTCCGGATGGCACATGCACCGGACCAATTTCAGTGCCGCGTTGTAACGGTAAACTTCATGTCAGTGTTCTACCACAGAAGTAGTTTTAATAAACAGCCAATAAACCACCGAAACCAGTGAATACCTGTCTTGAGTCTCCTTCCTGTGTACATGTCAATACCGCAAATGGAGGGCTTTTATGTAAGTACACACTCGCATACTGAGGACACCTTGCAAACCGAGCGCGTCCTCGGTATGAAATATTGTGAGAAATGGGACTTTCGTGGCCATTTTTGACTGTTGGTTAAATATCAAAGCGTTTGGGAGGAGTCCTCGGTTCATGCATAAGACCTGACATGGGGGGGTATGCACATTTGTTACCCCGTCCAAAAAACAACAAACAGTATTACCCTGAATGGCATAGCGCCCTCGGTTGGTTTCCATGAGTGGCGCGTGTGACAACGAAGCTATAAATATTTACTAGTCTAGACATGTCTTAACTATTATAACATTGTTTTGGACTGAGTGTAGTGAGGCATATTGTAGTTTATGCGAAGACGTGGTCATTTGCAGCTAGCTAGGTGTACCATGGAGCTGGAAAAGATTCGTGGATAGACGGTAAGTAGAGCGATTGTATTTGGAAGCTTGCATGTTACTCGCTATGAATGTAGCTCACTCTATGATTTGTAGTCATGGCCTCTCTCACTCTAGTCTTAGAATGATGTGGGAAGTGAATATGCCTAATTTCAGAATAATATAGAAGTTAGAACCAAATTTAACTGCTTTATTTTGCCAACCCAAGCATGAGTTGTTGAGCACCGTGCGAACAAGAAATAGTTAATTGTAGTTATTTTATAAATAATAAAGCAAATAAGTAGCCAAGTATTTTTAATATTTACTTGTATTATCAGTTTGATGGTATATTGTTGTTGTATTGTTGTCTTGTTACAGCTAGCTAGTCTAGGTGTGGCTGACAGAACTACCATAACAAACATGAAACGGAGTAGTCGTCTTGATGGAACCTTGAAAAATCATCAGCATCATGAAGGGGAGAACGTAATCGCACTGTGGCCTCCACATTCATCAAGGTATCCTGCCGTAATAATGTCCTTCACCAAAGGTAAGTGCGGAGCCCCTAAAGGGACATATGACGAATACAAATGGAATGCCCTGAAAAATTTGTGGGTTCACGGTACCCTTGCGTCTAGACCGTGCTGTGAAACAAATCTCGTGATAATCAAGGAAGCCCTCAATAAGCCCGTTTTCGGAGTATTGATGATTGATGAACTGCATGTCATAGATGGATGGCGTGCCCAAAACAAATGAACAACTCGGTCTTGGAGCAAGACTAGCCGACTACCTGCCTAGTGCTGCCACAATGTCATATTTACTTAACCGATTTCTAACAATTGCACAACATTATTTTGAGCGCACAAAATTATTTCAAGCGCACAAAAAATAAAGTATTTCGAGCGCACAAAATTATTTCGAGCTCACGAAAATATTTGTTTAGAGCGCACGAAAGATTTTGTGGGCACGAAATACAAAACTAAAAGCGGGAATACGTGAAACTCGGGCACGATGTAGATCAACATGGCTACATCCGAAACAAGATACGGGAATTGGGTCGTCTTGTCATACAACTCCGCAAGAATACACACCAGCCAAATGCATCACTTGAATTATTTGTGCACCCCCACTACGTGAATGATATCATCAAGGCTGTTCATGATGTAGCTGGCTTCAATGAAGACAAGCAGTTGTATGGTGTTCCGTCTCTAGCCTTAAAGATTGGACATTCCATCAAGAAGTGTGCACTCGTACTAAAAGGAAATGCTCTAGAGTCAAGCAAAAAGCGCAACACGCTGAAGAATTTCTGCAGTTGTGCGAACTGACCTGGCGAGTCCGTGTATCCACCCATGCACACAGAACACTGTACCAAGAAAAGCGCAACAAACCTAAAATTATGCCGACAAATGCTGATGTTGTGAAAATGTCGGCGTTCCTCCGTGAAGCTGGCAATAAGGAAGTGGAACTTGTCCAGGATGCTCGGGGCGAACAAATCGGACCAGCTTGGAAGAGATTGAATGAAGTCGCACTGTGCCATCTTATTATGTTCAACCGCAGAAGGCAGGGGGAGGTATCAAAGATGAAACTAGAAAACTTTCAGAAGCACACAACAGCTAGTGTCAACGGGGAATGCCTGCTGACTGATCTTGAACGGCATCTGTGCAAGATGTTTAGAGTTGTCAAAATAGTTGGCAAGAGGGGTCAAACTGTTCTTGTGCTTCTCAACAATGAGGCGGTGGCGTGGTTGAGTGCTCTGATTGCAAAGAGAAATGAAGCTGGAGTCGCCCACGACAACACCTACTTGTTTGCACGATGTTATGGAGGTACAGGTCATATAAGAGGATGTGACTGTATGAGAGTGTACGCAGACATGGCGGGCCTTGAAAATGCTGCCAGCATCCGGTCTACAAAACTTCGTAAGCACGTGGCAACCGCTTCTCAAATTCTTGCCTTGAAGGAACATCAACTTGAAACACTTGCAAACTTCATGGGTCATGATTTGCGTGTCCATCGTGAATACTACCAGTTGCCAGATACTGTGCAGAGGGTCACCAAACTTTCTCGGCTTTTTCTCAGCTTGGAGAGGGGCAACTTGCCTTCCCAGCAGGGCAAATCCCTGGATGAACTGCATGTCACTGGTGGTAAGGACAAAGTCGTTTTAAATTATTTACTCAACAGCAAAAAAAAGACATTAATGATTGCTTTTGTTGAAAAATACTTGATCAGTAATTACTATTCACTAATACATCTTCAACAGCGAAAGAAATGCAAGAAATAACATTTTGTTATCAGTTCACAATATATGATAACAAATGATATATGTGTTTTTGTGCATTTCTTTTGCTATTGCTCCTGCATTACAGAACAAGAAAGAGAAAGAAAGAAAAATAGACAGAAAGAAACAGACCACAGAAAATTGACAAGAGTTGAGTCCACTTTTCTGATTTTACATGCAGGACAACAAACCCACTTGACTTTACCATTCTAAAAATGCATAATTAGATAGTATTACTATTACCACCACCTTAGTTGTCTTCCCTCCCCCTCCCCCCTCCACCTCCCCCTCCCCCCATCTTTCCTTCCACCCGCTCCAGCAGAGATTGACCAACTGTCAGGTATGTGTGCATTATTCTAACAAAAACTGCTCTTTGTGACTTGCAGAAGGCTTCACCAGTGTCGAGGACAGCGATGACAGCAGTGACGATTCCTGTGATGTGCCCAGTGAAAACAGTAAGTTTAGGCTTTTATGTGTCTGTATGTTTGTCTTTTAAAAATTTTTTTGTCTGTCTGTCCATTTGTTTGTTCATCTGTCTTTCTGGCTATCGGGCTGTCTGAAGTAAAAGTGCATAAATATCTGTGTCTTATATTGACTTGTTTCCTATGTGACATTAGGTTCTCGACAGGCTCCTATCAGTGTTCCATCTGGAGGTCTGGCATCTCTGAACAACTCGAGACGAGTGAAACGTCGTCCCTGGACTGCCGAGGAGAAGGGAGACGTTACGAAGGGTTTGCAGAAATTCTTTCTGCTGAAGAAGATTCCTGGCAAACGAGACATCGAAACATCCTGTCCTGTGGCACTGCAGACACGAACCTGGAGGAACATCAGAGACTTTTGTCGGAACAAAATGAAGCTTCATCAAAGCTAAGCAGGGTGTTTCGTCAGTTCACATACATGTACGGATGCGTCAGAGTACTTGACTATTTGGAATTTGCAATCGCAATGATGGCTTTAGAATGCACATCAATATGAAACCAATGGACAGCCAGCATTTTAGTGTCGTGTCCTCAATTGGATAGAATGACAAGTATGCCCTCAGTGTGGTAGTGTCTCATGTATGCGTGTGTGTGTGTGTCGACCCCAGCAAACGGTCTAAGTTACAGTATGCAGAGTAGGCCTATAGCTGTGTACTGGATTCAGCTATAAGCGTAGCCTCAGGGAGACGGTAGCGCAAGTTCCACCAGTGGTGTCAACCACGCAAATAAAGAAAAATGGCCGGAGGTCAGAGCTTTGGTTTCCACACTTCTTTAATAAACGCGGTGAACTGTAAAGAGCAATACAGGACATAAACTACTTTAAAACTTTGATAAATGAACAAGGAAACTACAGAAACACTAAGCAAGCGCGCATACATCCATTCAGCAGCTGGTGCTAAAATGCGCATGAAAATGTCTCCTAATCTTAATATAAATGTATGTGTACAAAGCCAAGATACTTGATGGAAAAGAGAATACATAAACACATATGGCAGGGGGAATGCTATACGTGCAAGAATAAATAGCCGGATAACAAAACTAAACAACACTCGGGAATCATCATAAGATTGCTTGTAAAATTACTCACATGACTGTGGTTCATGAGAGGGAAAAGACTTCAGGAAAGTTGTAGGGAGTAGGCTGATATTAACTAGCAATAGACAATGAATATCACGATTTTCTGAGACAACTAGGAATAAAGTGGTTTCAAATGCCAAGAGTGTGGCGAGTAGAGACGGTATGCTCAATCTCCTTCAGAAAAGTGGTCTCCGTGAAGGGCGCCCTCAAGAAGGCTCTGCAAAGTACCTGTAATCGTGTAAAAAGTGAATGGCGCCCCCTAGGTGAAGGTAGGGACCAAAACACTCCCCGCCTAAAAATTACCGGGAGATTTTTAAACTAAAGCCGTGGAGCTCAGTGAGCGGGTTCGTCTACTCGGCAGAAGGTGCCTTCTCCAAGACTATAAGTTCGGATATGGGTCGCAGGTAGGTTCGCCGTGTGCCGTTGGAACAGACCATGATGTCGGCCTTGCGGACTTTTCCGTCATCGCTGGGGTAGGTCTTTGTCACGCGTGCGAGTGGCCACTTGTTCCTGTGGAGTTCCTTCTGTCTGAGAAGTACAACATCTCCTTTGCAGACGTTGGACTTGCTCTGGTTCCATTTTTGCCGGGGCTGGAGACTCTGCAGGTACTCCTTACGCCATCTTGTCCAGAACTGGTCGGCAAGATACTGAACACGTCGCCAGCGTTGTCTCCCATATAGATCTTCTTTGACGAATTGGTCCAGGGGTGCCTCTAAGGGTTGCGTCTTCAGGGTCAGAAGCATGGCCGGGGTAAGTGCTTGGGCGTCATTCGGGTCCGATGAGAGAGCCGTGATAGGTCTGGAATTCACTATAGCACTGGCCTCTGCCATGAAGGTGGTGAGCACATCGTGGGTAAGCTGATGCTTTCCTAGTTGAAGGAACATGGAATCCAGGATGCGCCGAATTGTCCGGATCAGGCGTTCCCAGATTCCTCCGAAGTGGGACGCCTTAGGGGGATTGAAGATCCACTCGCAGTTTTTTGTGGTCAGGTACTTTGTGATTTCTTCTTGACTCAGCTTGCCCTCCGCGCCGACGAAGTTTGTGCCTCTATCGCATCTGAGGCGGGCAACAGGGCCTCGAAGTGCAACAAATCTTCTCAGTGCAGAGATGAAGGCGGATGTATCCATGGCTTCAATGACCTCAAGGTGCACCGCTCTAGTGCATAGACAGGTGAATATGACGGCCCACCTCTTTGCCTCCGCTAGGCCGCCTCGTGTCTTCCTTGCCGTAACTGTCCAAGGGCCAAACACGTCCATGCCGACGTTTGTGAATGGAGGTGTCGTCTGGAGCCTGTCGACTGGTAGGTCAGACATTATCTGGGTGAGCGGCTTGCCTCTAAGTCTGCGACATGTCGTGCATTGGTTAATGATACTTCGGACGATACCGTGGGCTCCGATGACCCATTTGCCTCCGTTGCGGACAGCTGCAAGGGTCATGTGACGTCCAAGGTGTTGGGTCTCACGGTGAAAGTGCTCAATGACGAGCTTGGAGACGTGGCTGTTCTTGGGCAGGAGAAGAGGGTGTCGTCCTCCGAGATCTAGGTCTGTCGCCGGAGCCTGCCACCGACTCGAATCAGTCCATCTTTATCCAGGAATGGGTTGAGCTGGTACATGGGGCTCTTCTTCCTCACAGAACCTTTGGCTGACTTCAGGAGTGTCATCTCTTCGGCAAAGTGGGACGTCTGGACAGCATGGAGTATTACCCTTTCAGCGTGCTGTAGATCATCGAGGGAAGCTCTAGCATGTGCTGGCAGGTTTGGGCCGTCAAATTGGTTGGGACGGGTGTCTTTGCTGTGTTTAGCTTTGTAGGTTCTCGCCTTTGCCACCAGAGTTGCTATTGCTTTTCTGAGGGAGAGCCAGGTAGAAAAGCGTGAGAACCTCTCGCATGTCAGACCTTGTTTGTTGGCGTTTGCGGGCAAACCCTGATGTTCGTCTGCAATGCTCGTGGCGAGGACGTTGGTTTGCTTTCTGACGTCGGGGTCGTCTTCGTCGAGCTGGGGCTGTTCGCTGGGGATGAGTTCGATCATTTCCGTCGGCGTTTGCTATCCTCCCCAGAGAAACTTGGGTCCTTGGAACCAACGGGTGCCTTTTAGTTGGTTGGCGGGGACAGATCTTGAGGCGATATCGGCAGGGTTTTCATGTGTGGAAACGTGGTGCCATTGGCTGGGTTTCGACACCTTGTGTATGCTGTGGACTCTGTTCGCCACGTATACGTGAAACCGTTTTGACTCGTTCGCTATGTACCCAATTACGACCTTGCTGTCTGTGTAGTACGTAATGTCGTCAATGGCTGTACTCTCTGAATTCAGGGGTTACCGTTTGAACGAGTGTTGTCGCCAGCACTGCGGCACAGAGCTCCAGGCGGGGAACGGACACTGCGTGGGAGGGCGTGACCTTTGCTTTGGCCATCAGGAATGAGACATGGGGTTCTCCATCTTTGTTGACGAGACGTAAATATGCAACAGCTCCAATGGCACGCATGCTGGCGTCGGAGAAAACGTGGAGTTCCCTTCTCCTAACTGGCCCAAAGTCTGGTGGTTGGTAACATCGTTGTATTTGGATGTCCTCTAGTTGGTGTAGGGAGTTGCGCCAGCGTAGCCACTTAGGTAGCCACTCTTTGGGGAGGGGCTTGTCCCATGTGTCATGTGATGATGCGCTTGTCTCTTTCTTGATCTCCGTGTTGATCTCACGCAGTATGATTTTGACTTCGATGGTGACGGGAGCTATGAAACCCAGGGGATCAAAGATGGAGCTGGCGATGGACAAAACTCCCCGCCGTGAGAACGGTTTGTCTTGTAGATTCACCTTGAATGTGAAGCAGTCATCTCCCAAGGACCAATACACCCCAAGAGATCTCTGAGTTGGCAACTCGTCATTGTCGAGGTCGAGGTTTTGAAGGTTTTTTGCTCTCGCCTCTTCTGGTAGTGCATTCATCACCGCCGTGTCATTGGAGGCTATCTTGTGGAAGCGTAGATTCCTTGTGGACAGTGCCTGTCTGGTGCGCTGGATGAGGCTTAGTGCTGTGTGGCTGTCAGGCACGGAAGTCAGGCCATCGTCGACATAAAAGTCACGGTGGATGAACTCCGTCACGTCTTCTCCCTGACTTGATGTACACTCATTGGTGATCATCCGGAGACCGAAGGTAGCCACAGCGGGGGATGACACGTTACCAAAAAGATGGACGTTCATTCGGTACTCGGCTGTGGGCTCCTCTGGGTTGTTATTTTCGAACCACAAGAAGCGCAGGAAGTCTCGGTGTTTCGGATTGACGTGGAAGTTGTGGAACATCTGTTCCACGTCTCCCATCACGGCGACCTTGTTCAGCCGGAATCTGAGGAGGATTCCAAGCAAGCTGTTCATGTGGTCAGGTCCCTGAAGGAGCATCTTGTTGAGGGAGGTCCCGGCGAATTCGGCGCTGGCGTCGAAAACCATGCGAATGTCGGGTTTTCTCGGATTTTGGACCGCAAAGTGGGGAAGATACCATACTGCACCATTTGAGGGAGTCAGCTCTTCCTTCGGTACTGGGCTGGCATGATTCCTCGTCAGAATCTTTTCGAAGAAAGCAATGTATCTCTTCATCGTTTCTGGTTTCTTCCGCAGGGTTCTCATCAGATTGTCGAGTCTGCTCCGAGCTTGAGAGCGATTGTTTGGGAGAGTTATCTGCTCTGACTTGAAGGGCAGTGGAAACTCCAGGTTTCCTACGGAGTTAATCTGGGCACCTTTGGTCATGATGTCGATGAACTGCCGGTCTTCCACTGACAGTGCCCTTGCGTCGTCTTCGGATGTTTCCTTGTAGAGGTTGTTGGTTGTACCTGAGCGGTGCGGCATTGAAGGAAATTCTCTCACGTGGATGTGGTTTTCACAGAAGTCCGAGTCAGCTGGCAGTTGTTGGAGACTCGTGCGGCTGACTGAGATGTGGGGCCTTCCTTTGGCGCCAGCCATGCACACCTGGCCGGATACTGTCCAACCAAGATCCGTACGCTGGGCCCACGGTGTGCCTCGGGGACCGTTGCGGGATTCTCTAACCTTCAGGGGCTCAGGGCAGTTGCGCCCTATGAGAAGGGTGATTTCAACGTCTTCCTTCAGTTCTGGTATTTTGTCTGCCAGTGACTTCAGATGAGGGAATTTTAAGCAGAACTCCGGTCGGGGTACTTCGTTCTTGTCACCAGGGATATGGCTGTTCTCAACGACGGTGGGTATTTTTTCCTTCTTCCCGTCTAGGGATTCAACTATGAGGCCACTCGCTCGTCTTCCTTCTGTAATAACTCTGCTTCCATTGCACGTGGAAAGCTCGTACGGGTAGGTTGGGCCCGTAAGATGGAGTGTGTCAAAGATTTCTGGGCTTGCCAGACAGGCGTTCGATTGGTCGTCGAGTATAACGTACCCGGTGATGGATCTCTCTGGGCGTTCCTGGTGGTATATTCTGCACAAAACTATCTTGGAACACGACCTGGCAAGGGGGCAGCTCAGGAATCTTGTGCATTTGGTGTTTGCATCTGATGTAGGGGGAGAATAAGGCGGAGACACTTTGTCCTTAAGCTTCTCAGGGTTGACTTCTTGGCCGTCCTGTCTGCGCATCATGTGCATGAAGGAGGCATGGCCGGTATCTTTGCACTTCTTGCACTGTACTGCGGTGGTGCAGTCTCTAATCCTGTGCCTGTTTCCGCACTTGAAGCACAGGCCTCTTTCCTTGCAAAAATCCCTTCTCTCTTGAATGGGTTTTCTGCTGAATGAGATGCAATCTGAGATGTGATGCCCTATTTTGTCGTGGTATAGGCACTGCTGTGGGTCTTGTCCTTTGGCAGGCGGCGATGACGTTGCCATGACGCTAAGAGCGGGGTTGCGGTTCTTCACCGACCTTTCAGTAGTAGTGGGCAGGGTCTGGTTGGGCGGATATAGCTCGGGGTCGTTGTGCATCGTTGCTTTCTCGGCTAGGAATTTCGCTAGCACTGTGAAGGGAGGATATCTGTCAAACTCCTTCTTGTGCTGGGATCCAAGCTTCCTCCATGTATTGTGTATATGCTGGGGAAGTTTGTCCAGCAGAGGATGCAGGTTGTGCGAATAATTCAAGACAGAGAGGTCAGGCAGGTCCTCCATCTGTGCCGCTACGTCTGCACACAAATCTGCAAGTTCTCGTAACTTCTTGTTCTCGCCTGCCTTGAATCGGGGGAAATCCATGAGCTTGCGGATAATTTCAGTGGTGATTTTTGTCTTGTTGCCGAAACGCTCTTCTAGTTCTCGCCACGCTTCCTTGTAGGCCGTATCAGGGGAAGAGACGTACCGGTGGCGGAAACGGTCGACGAGCTTTCTGACCTCCCCTCTGGTGTATTTCGCCAGAAAGGCGAGCTTCTGCGTTGCCGGAGTGGGGGCCTGGTTTATCATCGTCTCGAACGACGACCGCCAAGACTGAAACATTATGGGGTCGCCTTCGTACACGTCGGGTTCTTGAGTTGGTTGTCTTTGGTGAGCGAGTGTGTTTGTGATTTCCCGTGTTACTGCGAGTAGCGAGTTCTCTTGTGATGGTTTCGTCTGGCTTGGGCTGCTAGCATTTTGGCTCGGGGAGTCGACAGGTGCGTGTTTGTCAGGGGGGAATGGCGAGTTTGACCGTGGGATTGAAGAGGCTGGATTAAAGACAGGTGCTGTTGGTTGAAGCTTGCTCGTCAGGGCCGACTGTTGGTTAAGGAACTGCAACGCGTGGTCATTTGACGAGTGATGGGGTGACGTCAGACATGCCCCATTCTCTTCTTCCACTTGGAGGATTGCCTCGGCTCGTGACTGCTCAACAGCGGCTAGTTGTTGGGCCTTTAGTATTCGAAGCTCGGCTTCGACGGTAGCTTGCTCCATCCTCTCCTCAATTTCTCGTCTAGCTTGTTTGATTTTGTGGTCGGCGGTACGATGTCGATATGTTCGATGATCTTCGTGAGCGAGCAGACCGGTGAGTGCTGGTTAATTTCATCTCTAGGGTGAGTTGGTAGACTCGTTCAGAGAATTGCGTGATGGCGTTATTGGCCTCGTCGATGTTTTCTAGGACGACCACTTTGGTTTTTAGTCTTTCTTCATTCATGTCTCCAGTTTTGTCCTCGTACAGTTGCTCGAGCCTGGACCACGCTTCACGGTAGGACTGTAATGCAGCTTGTGTATCGGGAAGGTTGCACCGCAGTGTCGTTACATCGTCATGAGCAGCTTTCAGGGCTTCTACGTCCTCTGACGCTCGTTTCCAGCTTTGATGAAGAGTTTTCTGAGCCTTGTCGATGTCGTTCATGAGAGCCTTGAGAGTTGGCTGCCTTTGTCGTTCATCTCGGGCCAATTTGCCTGTGATGTCAGCATTGTCGCTCTTTTCAGACGGGGCGGGTGATGCCTCGGTCATGTTGACTCTTATGCAGTGTGTAAACTTGTTGTTGAGCCTGATGAAGTCAAATTTATCTCAGTCATTTCACTGTACTGGATTCAGCTATAAGCGTAGCCTCAGGGAGACGATAGCGCAAGTTCCACCAGTGGTGTCAACCACGCAAATAAAGAAAAATGGCCGGAGGTCAGAGCTTTGGTTTCCACACTTCTTTAATAAACGCGGTGAACTGTAAAGAGCAATACAGGACATAAACTACTTTAAAACTTTGATAAATGAACAAGGAAACTACAGAAACACTAAGCAAGCGCGCATACATCCATTCAGCAGCTGGTGCTAAAATGCGCATGAAAATGTCTCCTAATCTTAATATAAATGTATGTGTACAAAGCCAAGATACTTGATGGAAAAGAGAATACATAAACACATATGGCAGGGGGAATGCTATACGTGCAAGAATACATAGCCGGATAACAAAACTAAACAACACTCGGGAATCATCATAAGATTGCTTGTAAAATTACTCACATGACTGTGGTTCATGAGAGGGAAAAGACTTCAGGAAAGTTGTAGGGAGTAGGCTGATATTAACTAGCAATAGACAATGAATATCACGATTTTCTGAGACAACTAGGAATAAAGTGGTTTCAAATGCCAAGAGTGTGGCGAGTAGAGACGGTATGCTCAATCTCCTTCAGAAAAGTGGTCTCCGTGAAGGGCGCCCTCAAGAAGGCTCTGCAAAGTACCTGTAATCGTGTAAAAAGTGAATGGCGCCCCCTAGGTGAAGGTAGGGACCAAAACAAGCTGCATGACGTTGGGATTAACCAAGGTGTGATTGAACACTCCACATATAAGCCCCTCGCATGCGAAGTCGTGCGCTAGAAATCTAGCGTAAAATAAGGGGAAAAATTAGATTTCATCTCCGAATGGAACAAGGTCATCTAAACGGTGGGATCCAGTTATAGTGCTTGCACTGTGCATGCAGCACGCGGCGAGGATTTCGGACAAATAAACGACGATGGCCTTGCACAAGGCTACACTGTGCGGCGTTTTTCCACTGGCGAGATCCCCATTTAATTATATTTGAAAATGACAACATATTAAATAATTCATGCAACCATAAAATTCCCAAGATTTCCCAAGGCAACGAACAAAAACTATCGAACATGCAAAACAGAGGCGTGTGCAGGATTTTTTCCTGCGGGGGGCTGAATCAAAATCGTTTCGGTAGAGCGAAGCGAGCGGAGAGTCTAACAGCGTTTGGTCCAGGAGGTCTGGGCCTCGGTGGGGGTCCAGGATTTTAAGACCTGAAATCGCCTTTTCAGGTTTGTTGGGTACCATTACTGTCAAGAATATCGATCGTTTTGTTACAGTTGTCCTTTGAGTAAGTTTTTCCGAGGTTTAAGATTAAGTTTGTATTTTTTCCCCCTGTACTTATTCGTTCAAGCTTTAATTCGCTAATTTTTAAGATAATGTTTGATGGGACACAAAACTGTTTGCCATTTGTTTATGATTGTATAATAATCTTGTGAGTGTATCATTGGAAAATGTGCTGAATTAATTCACGGTCCCACGGACCCGAACCTGCAATGTGATTTTGAAACCTGATACTGCCAAAGAGATATTTGCCTCTATTGATTGTATCAAAGTCACTCTGCGACCAGCCGAGCGCATTTGCGGTCGGCTTTTTTTGCTACATTTCGTGTCGGCTCACTCAAAGGATTTAGTGTCGGCTCACTCAAAGGATTTAGTGTCGGCTCACTCAAAGGATTTAGTGTCGGCTCACTCAAAGGATTTAGTGTCGGCTCACTCAAAGGATTTAGTTCATTGAACCTTATTTATTTTGGAAAAAGACGTGCCATCATTGTAGGCGTGCAATTATGGGGAGCAGCAAGTCAATTCATTTCCTGTCAATTCATTTACAAACATTTATTACAAGCTGAAAGTAAACTCCACGCAATCCGGGATCGCTGTTGACAATCTGGCTCTGAAAACGGCGCTCTTAACTTATCTTGTCATTTTTTTCACTAGACCGCCGGACTTCTTAGAAAAGGGTTTTGACTAGACCGCCGCTGAAGTAAGCATGCAATGCCAGCGCGGCAGTCGCGCTGCAGCTTGCTAGTGGAGTAAGCAAGGGGATGTATACTTGCACGTGCCGACGCGGTGTATACTTTCGGGTTTTTCCACGCTCATGAGCCACACATCTCACACAGTAAATACGTATAGATCGCTACCTCGAAGCGCACCATTGAAACACGTACAAATTTGCTCCGTACTCGCTCCCCGAATTCAGTGATTCATATAACGTCCGCAAAGCCAGGTACACAGGCACGATCTACATGAATTCATTTTCTGCCAGTTTTGTTCGAAAACAACACAATAAAACGCAAGGTGGTCACAGGCAGATTTTTTTTAAATTCAGTATATCACTGCTACATCCTTTTTTAACGTATCCATGGAAAAAAATGAGTGGGGTCGAAGCACGATTTTTCACAATTTATCGATTATTATTGCCCTTTTTAGGGGAGGTATTTGTTAACGTCGTTTGAGTATTTGTGCACAATCTCCACGCACATAAACGGTACGTCAACGCTTAATTTTTTCGACTGCTTTTTTCATTTCCAATACAATTTTTGTCATTGGATGATAAATATTAAGGTAAATAACAACCTTGTACAACTACAACAGACAAGATGTTAAGATTGGATGCCAAAAACTCTTTCTTTTTCGAGTGAGAAAATTGTTCCCTCCTATTTTGAGAATGGACGGTACCACAGCGTTTCGCAATCACAGCCTCGAAGGCCCCCCCCCCCCCCCCCCCCCCCCCCCCCCCGCCCACCCCCTGTTTTTTTTGTTATGATCCTAATAATAGTCGCGGGTACCTGGGTACCCGACCGTGACGGGAATAGGGTACCCGGGTCCCGTACTACCCGTAAACGCACACCCTTACTTGCAAGTGAGCTCAGTGGGTTTATATTGAGGCCGTTAGGTCATCACTTCTATGTCATAAGCTATGCGTGATGGACTGTGCTGGAGAATAGACAAGACATCACAAGCAAATTGCACAGAGTAACATGACAATTAAGAAAAATAAATACCTGTCCCATTGTCGCCAAGTCACTGCATAGTCAGCCGAGCTGTTACGTTTGTACTCGGGTCCGAATGAAAGTGCACAAAAAATCGCAGTATCCTTGAATGTTTTCTAGTTCAGGAATCTGGATTTCAGTAGTACGGCAGGGGTCTAATTCGTTGACATTGCGAACGTCATCAACGTGCCTACACCATTAACATAGGAAAAAGCGCACCGTACTACGTACCGGTTGATGAACCTCTGTTGTGTCTGTATTGTGGTTTCCGGTCGCGGCTCGCTAGCAGCGATAATGTTAAAGTCAAACTGAAGGAATGTTGTTGTAGTTCCCCCCCCCCCCCCCCCCCTGGTGCTGGTGGTAAACGAGCAAGAAATATTGGAAGGGGAGGGGGGGGGGGCATGTGTCCGAGCCCCCGAGCCCCCCCGAGCCCCCCCCCCCCCCCCCCCCCCCCCCCCCCCCCCCCGCAGATGGCACGTGGTGGTGAATGGACCAGTGAGAGTTTGGCTCTCGCTCATGGTGGCAGCTAAAATAGTTCACATGGCCAGCGCACTCCCGCACAATTACAATTATTTTCTGAACTAAACTCGGGGCTAAGTTCAGAACCCCAACGAAACTGCACTAAGTTATAGAGATCAGTGTTATATGATACTCTCAAACACTTCGTCACCGTTTTCACGAAGAGGCAAATTGAGCCTTTCACGGTGTGAACAAACTTTCGAGATAATCGCTTGTAAAGTTCGTCCTTTTTTTGTTTGGCAGTTTGAAACATAAATATCCATAGAATATACAAGATTAAGGTATCATGGGAAAGAAGAGATTTCAATCTTCTTAAATATAGCAAACGTTAAGAAAAATAGGTGATTAGTTTTGCAGAATTAATCAATTAATAGAATTGTCTCTTCGTGAAAACGAAAAAAAGATACATTAACAAATTCGCCCGTGGCTGTGAGAGTCAGAATGTATACATTTCCCCATTGCGCCCCCAATTTGTCTCTTCGTGAAAACGCTAAAAGCCACTTCGCGCCCAATTCGCCCAATTCGCCTCTTCGTGAAAACGCTAAAGTGACTACGCGCACCAAAGTGCCCCTTCATAAACACGTTGAAGTCAACGCTATTTCGAATTTGCCTCTTCGTGAAAACGCAAAAGGGCACTTGAGGACCAATTCGCCCATAAGTTAATTAGGTTAATTAGGATTGTAATGATTTTTTGGATGTATAACTTCACCAGGTTGTAGAAATTGCTATATTTAATCGTTTTCATAAAAAAAATAGACGATTTTTCATGAAATTCGCCTCTTCGTGAAAACGGTGACGACTTGAGGAGTTGGGAATCCAATAATTACAGGTAATTGAGTGAAATTACCTCTCATCGTGGGCCCTCGACCTGTCGCGTCTCTGGAAAAGCTGAGGCCGGATTACTCAATCGACTTCTATATCTATGGGCCGTTTTCTGAGTGGCCAAATATACATTCAGACAAAGCTAAATTACAGATAATCGTTTCAACCCCCTTCAGATCTAACCGAGGAATAAACTATTCAACAGAATGAGTTACAACATACAATAAGACCCTGTACCTAGGTTATTTTTAGCGGAGGGCCACCACCGCACCCGTTGTGATCCGTACGTTGTAAACAGCTTACATGGGTAGTTTGTGCTCGTTGCGCTTAAGGAACTACATGTAGGCCCACATGTTATATAACCCATTTCCACACAATATTATACGGCAACGTTTTATGTATACTCTAGGCCTACAAGTTTAAACAATTTCATCGGATGCAATCCGAATGAGTGAAGGTCTTCTGCTCGGTGGGATCTAGGTCTAACATCATTTATGTCAAGGCATACACATACTCACTAATTTGTTATATGGAAAGAGGTAGGCCCCCCTATAATGATTAAAACAATTGTTTTACTTACCGTTTAACGCTTGCTTGAATAGAATGTTTCGAAGCAAGTGGCTATATTTCGAAGAATCTTTTGTAGCTATGATCAAGTTAAGTTCCAAATCTCCTTGACACCTTACAACCATGTGGACAACGATGAAAACAAGTTGAACAATAAAAATCATTCAGCTCGTATTAACGTCATTATAGCCAGCACGTCGCCAATTAAAACTATCAACCAATTGGATCATCATGTTCAGTCAAAGCCGATTGGTTTGATCACCAGTTTCTGCCGATTTAATAATTTTTCTTTCTTTCTCTCTTTCTTTCTTTCCTTTTTCGTTTATATATATTTTTTTATTTTTTTTTCGTTTTTTATTTCCTTTTTTGTTTTCCTCCTTTCCTTCTTTTTTCTCTTTCATTTTTTGTTGGGGGATCCGCGCGTGCGGGGGGCTTCAGCCCCCAAAGCCCCCCCCCCCCCCCCCCCCCCCCCCTGGACACGCCATAGCAAAACCAACACATTATATTATGTATGTATGTATGTATTTAACTATTAGTGAAAACTTATTAACCCGAAAACTCGATGAAATTTAAGAATGACAAAAGAATTGTGAAACACACAGTCCTGACTAATGCATGTTCAAGTCCAGTTTATAACATTTCAGCTCTTTTCTTTGACAGTAGCTAGAATATTGTTCAAACATGTTAATGAGAGAAAAAAGAATACACCTATATCTGTCCGTCAAAGGCGCGTATTGGGGAATTCAGGATGAAATCAGGCGGAGAAAAGACATCAACAAGAGCTACGGCTTCATCTTTGAGCTGAGAGCAGAGAGTCAGGATTGCGTTACGGATCAGTTGAACAGTGAAAAATATGTCCATCGATAGAATTTACTTGGAAACTACTACCTGGAAAGAGAATAGCCATTGTATCAGTTCATTTTTATTAGGAATCGATGGTCTCACCTGCTGGATTCCCAGTGGCTATACATTGCCAGTGAGTATGCAAAGCTTGCAAATTGTTGTTAATAACCAGTACACCCTTGAAAGCACAATCCATTCTGAAATCCCCCAAAATATGATTATTTCAAAGTTCTGGTTAAAATCAAACTAACATGTCTTAATACTGTACCCAAGAAAGGAAAAAAAAGAAAGAGGAACAACAAACCTGGTCGTTTACATCTGGTGGGATGAACATTTTTTGGCATACACAATCGTAATTCCTGCTATAAATTCTAGTGTCTTTCATGCAGACGATTCGATTCATGGTACCCATACATGAGTGCTAGTACTTCGTGGTGTCGGTTACGATATTTGTGATATTTGAAAAAAAATAGTGTGTTAGAAGCACGATTTTCCACAATTTATCGATTATAATTGCCCTTTTTAGAGGAGGTATTTGTTAACGTCGTTTGAGTATTTGTGCACAATCTCCACTTACATCAACGATACGTCAACGTTTAATTTTTTCGACTGCTTTTTTCATTTTCAATACAATTTTTGTCACTGGATGATAAAATTAAGGTAAATAACAACGTTTTACAAAGACAAAAGACAAGATGTTAAGATTGGATGCCAAAAACTCTTTATTTTTTTCGTGAGAAAATTGTTCCCCCCTATTTTGAGAATGGACGGTACCACAGCGTTTCGCAATCGCAGCCTCGAAGGGTCCCCCTCCGCCCCCCTGCTCCATTCATTGCATGCGCACATTAATTAATGAAGTTTTTTTCACAGGTTCACGAAAGTGAAAAAGTCGTTGCCGTTTGCGCATGCGCTAAATAGAGCGCGAAAAGGGTCCCTGATCCTGACATTATGAAGCACGATATGTGGCAGAGAAACCCCCCCCCCTCTTTTGTGTTGACCATTGTGTTCCCGGAATCTCAGGAATTCCTCTCAGGTTTCAAGGGGGGTGAAATAAGCTTCATTTTGGTGTATAGTTTAGTCACCTTGGAGAGTTGTGAGTATTTTTCCCAATTTTTTGAAGTTGGAGTATTTATCACTGTTGTCTATGGGACTTTATTTGGATGTGGACTTTATTTGGATGCTCTCTATAGCGGGGATAGCGCACAATGCTTGCAATCGCGAGGAGTATGACAATGCAAAATACTAATGTTTATTATAATCATAACAAAACAATAATAATAATTTCGGTTAAGTGAAGTGAAATGGTAAATTATAATGCCTTCCTAGATGCGGATCCGCGCGCGAGGGGCGCGACGGATGCTGCTACAATTTATTGGCCTCTTTAGAAGCGATGATTTTTAGGCTTTACGTTTCAAGAAAGAAATTGCAAGAACCGTGCGTATATAATCTCCAGCACATATCTTTTCTTGTAACATGGTATGGAATGATGAAGCTCTGTAATTAAAATGCCCCCTAAAACAAACACGGTTTATCTTGACCATATCTAGCGATTGCAAGCATTGTGCGCTATCCCCGCCCGAGAGCGATTGGTGTCTCCTCATCAGCACGCAGCCACCGTACAGCTTGTGCCATGACATAAAACAGTCGCTGCGCCGCGCGCTTGTTGTTTCCCACCTGTCGATACACTTTGACCTTTTACGTCACTGACATCCACGATATGATGCGCGCGCACGTCACATTCTCTCCTGGTTGTGAACAGCAACTGTGCAGTAGTCGCTCGAATACTGGGTCGAATTTCCTTGATTTGCAAGCAAATAATTGATCGTGAGTACCCCCGAAGACCACCCCGACGTACTTGGACACACATGGAAGGCTGTTTAGGTGATTTAAAGGTATTTTGTTAGGTATTTGTGTGGATTGGGGCGACTTTTTGAATCACATTTAAGAGATTAGGAATTTAACGCGTTAACGTCCTCGGCCTCTAGTAGCGCCAGATGATGTCCAAATGTTAAACAAGCGATAACTAGAGGCCAGTAACTCGGTCTAACTTTTATTGTGTTTTGATTAAATTGATTAGTTTCTATTATAAGCAGAATCTGTACTAGATGACGCAAGATAAACCAAATATTTGCTGCTTAAACTGAACGAGCCATAAACCAATTTGGTGATCCCTGTGGAGCATTTCCTCAGGAAAAACACAATGTCTTGTTTGGGAGGCAAATTTGCACCAACACCACCACTTGAAGCATTCAATGTGTGTGTATACCTAGCTTGTTATTTTGTCCTAGACCATCACCATTCTTAATTCTGCTTTTGTTTATTTTCTTGATGGTTCTTAGGTTCTGAGGATATTCAGAATTCAAGCACAGGTAAACTCCATCGTTGACTTTCTACACCACCATGGATTGTGTGCACTAGGAAAGATGAGCAACTCGTTTTCTTCCCACTACTTATTTCTAGCAGTGGAGGAAGGTTCATTCTCCAATACAAGCCTCTCCAAGTCCATCAGCCAAAAGAGGGAGAATCTCACTTTATGCTTGCCAGCCGTGTTGTTATAAAGGATCTTTGACAATATAGAGACTAGGCCTAATTGCACAGGTATATTCTGAAAAAGCAAAGCTAAAGATCTGTGCTGAGTGTGCTCACTTGCTCACCTAAATCTCCCAACTTTGAAGAAAAACAATTCACTTCCTATTTATGTTGTTTACACTGGAACAGCATGGAATTATTGGAACAGGTCCTGGTCAACTTAACTCAACTCTCTTATTTATAATACCTATGCCTGCACTAAAAATGACAGTTGGTATTTGTTTATATGCTGGGGAAAATTCTATTTCAAATAATCAATTGTCAGCAGTAGAAAGTCTTAAGTATAAAATGTAGGCCTGACAATAATAATGTTATTTATGAAGTGCAAACGTTATGTACATAAATTTAAATGCACTGTAAAATGATAAAACCAGATTCATTAAAATATTAAAAGGCAAAAATCCAGGTACATCACAAACTACTATTACATCAAGAAAAACAACATGTTTTTAAGGAATACAATTTTTACAACCTATCAATCAGAAGCGATTTGAAAAAGGTTGGTTTTGAGCAGCCTCTATTTGAGGCCTCAATCTATTTTTAAAAAAAAACTAATTCTGGCATGTCTTTAAATTTGTGAAAACTTACTTCGAAGGAGTTATTATTGTTTTAGAATGGTACTGGTGGTAGGTGGTTTCAATAATATATATTCCCATTACAATTTCAAAATTTAAATATTTTGTTGTTGTTTTTAAAATTTAACATTGGGATTTTTTTTTCAGTTTTGTCTTTTAATCTGTGTGAGCACTTATTTTGTAATTATATTCTCAATTTAATCTTTTGTTTAGTTTTATATTGAATGATTTGTAATTATGATGCCCTGTCTTAATCTAAATGTTAATTTTTCCATGTTGTAACCTTTTTGCCAAATAAACCATCAGTAATAATACATGGTTGACAATTCTTTGCCGAAAAGTACATATTTATTTCCTTGAAAGACAGAAACAGCATATTAAAGGAGTGCATCTTACGTTTAGATCGAATCTGCAGATCAAATCGAAAAAAAAAAATTACAAGGTCTCTTCCCGAAGTAAAAGTAGATTCCGTTTTTAGCAATAGCGATGCAAACAAATTATTTTGAATAATGAGGCATTTTTTTAAAGCTCATTCAATTAAAAATAATTGCCTTGACTCGTTAACCGAGTATAAGAAGACCAGAAATCTTATTACATCTCTTATTATTTCGATCAGTTGTCCACAAAGTACACAAATTTACCTAAACAATTATGGAAAGAAATTCATAAAGTTACTGGTAATAGCAAGTATGTGACGAGTATCCATCCTGATCTAAATTGTGATGATATGAATAATTATTCTCATAACTAATGTTGGTATAAAAGACATTTCAGATTCTTTCAAAGAACCCCCTGAATTGGAAGAATCCTGAATGCACTCACAGTTAAACTTACTTTTAATACTGTACCATTAATACAATTTTTAACGCTTTATCTCATCTTATCAGTGACAGCAATTTGGATGTTCTTGATTTTGATACCAAATTGCTGAGATTAGCCTCTCCTTATATAGGTCTCTTTATGAAGCTTTTAATAAACATGAGGTCGTTGGCTCTTGTTCTCTTTTGTGGTTCAATTTCGTTCTTTCATAGTTATAGGCCCTATGAGTGTTGCATGTCATTTTAACAATTCCATACGACAATCAAATTCACTGTGTGTCTGTCTCCAGTCCAACTGAACTATTAAATGACCTTGAGGGGTGATAAAATGAAAGAGCAATATACTGGAAACCAATTTCAGGGAAGGGCCTAAGGAAAATAATATTCATGCAAAAATGTAGGCTGCATTACGTAGGAAAAAAATAGTAGGCCTACATATCAAGAAAGTGTGAAAAGGCTGGCTGTGTTGGGACTGCATATCTTCCTATCGTTATTCGTTATTTAATGTAATGTTTTTAATGATTTTATTGGCAGAGCGCTTAAATTCCTCATACGAATAACAATCCGATAATCTCCATAACTATTCGAGTTTCCAGAGTGAATACACATGCCGCGTTTACCCTACTGCAGAAATCGCGCCGCCATTGTTTCGGATCACGCGTTCGTGCTCAAACACATACGGATGGGACGTAAAGTTGTAGGTCCCACGTGTTGTATAATTTATAATGTGTGTATATATCTTTGTATATAACATTATAAAATTGTATAATGCACGTAAAAGAACCCAGAACACTTATCGCTAAGAGAAGGGGTTTGCCCCGGTGTTCCTGGCTGACACAGCCTCTGTCTACGGGTTTCTTCTGGCTTACGAGCTACAGTGCCTTGAGCGCTTTTGAAGGTTTCATTACCAGAAAATAATAATAATAATAATAATAATACGCGGTGTCCTATCCAGCCTATATAATGGAGATAAATGCTATTAGAGCTTAGAATGTCCTCGGAATTTTACGGGTTCACGTGACCCTTGCTTCAAGACCGTGCTACGCCAGTGCGAAATGTTATTCTGCCCCCCCCCCCCCCCCCCCCCCCCCCTGGTAAATGTGTCCCCCGGGACAGACTTACCAGGCTGTAATACCTAGGTATTTATGTCCCCCTGCCCAACGTTAAACCTGTCCCCCTGGTAAATTTCTAGCAAAAATTTCTGGTAAAAAAGTCTAGCACCCGGCTAGACGCAACAGCCAGCCGTCCACAGGTTCCCCCCTTCAAAACGAATAACTTGGCTTTTCTCCTCGGGGCTCTTTTTTGTTTTTATTCAGGCCTGGAGGGTGTTGTCCTGAAGACAGGAACTCTAAGTCTCTGCACCTCCTCCACAAAGTCGGCTATAGTATGACGACAACATGCGATATTGTACCCGTACGTAAGTACGTACGTACCACCAGGTTGAGAGTAGAATTTGTACGCGTGCAAGAAGTCTGAAAATACTGATTACTGCCATTTTCCCTTTCTCGCAGGAACGTAGATCGGTTGATTTAAATAATAAAGTTATTTTAATTTTGATAAATCGATGAAGGGAAAAGATGTCCAAATAAATACCCTGTGGGCTTAATTCATTGAAATAACATCAAAATATCCACTTATGTGTGGAACAATTGGGAGGACAAAATTACCTAGAGAGGGGACAAAATAAACTGGAGGGGGACATACTTAACGGCTCCAGGGGGACACTTTTGAGGTAATTCTGTCCCCCAGACAATTTTACCGGGGGACAGAATTACTGTCCACGCGCGGAAGCGTATATATTTTTTTACACCGCAGCGAAGGGTTTCTTGTCGTAACTATGGTGTTCTATATAGGACACTTATCTGTTTTCGTCGTTCGTATGAGTAGAGCGTCGTGCGTGTGGAGAGCTCCGTCGTACGTGTGAGTAAAACCGTCGTGCGTGTGAGCAAAACCGTCGTGCCTGTGGAGAGCTCCGTCGCACGTGTGAGCAAAACCGTCGTGCGTGTGAGTAGAGCGTCGTGCGTGTGGGGAGCTCCGTCGTACTTCAAACCGCCGTGTGTGCGAGTAGATGGCATCGTGCATGTAGAGAGCTCCGTCGTACGTGTGAGCAAACCGTCGTGCGTGTGGGGAGCTCCGTCGTACGTCTGTGTAAAACCGTCGTGTGTGTGAGTAGAGCGTCGTGCGTGTAGAGAGCTCCGTCGTACGTGTGAGCAAAACCGTCGTGCCTGTGGAGAGCTCCGTCGCACGTGTGAGCAAAACCGTCGTGCGTGTGAGTAGAGCGTCGTGCGTGTGGGGAGCTCCGTCGTACGTCTGTGTAAAACCGTCGTGCGTGTGAGTAGAGCGTCGTGCGTGTAGAGAGCTCCGTCGTACGTCTGTGTAAAATTACATTTTCTATCGCGAGCTACTGAGGAGCCTGTAATATTTGCATATTACGTAAGAGAGTTGAGCTACAGTGCACACGGCAAGGGTGTGGCAGTCATTGATCGTTTTCAGCGCAACTACATCGGACGTCAAATTTAGTTCGTCTCTCGCTCGCTACAATGTCTTTTTCTGATGGTGCTCAACTATCTGACACCGAGAGGCCTTATTTCCAACCTTCTCAACCTGCCTCGGTCCTTACTGCTGAGGATGTCTCAGCAATAGTGAAGGCAGGTGTATCGGAGGCTATTGGTGGTTTCCAATCCCACTTTGACAAGGTTATAGCAGAACGAAAACAGGAAAACGAGAAAGCTCTCTTGCAAGTGCAGTCCTTAAAAAGGGCTAGTGAGGTGCAATTCCGATTTAAAGGTAATCGTACCCAGTTTGAATTTAACGAAAAAATAGTTCAAATCATAGGAGCTGCACAGAAGCTGTTAAAGGAAGGCTCTCTAGCATCCGCAGAAGAAAACCTATCAGAGGCAGTTACAGATCTACAAAAGAGAAACAAGTTAATTCGCCTTGCGGATAAATCCGAGGCAGGTTCGTATTGTTTGAGGTAGCGTTTTAACCGCTGTTCCATTACATTGCGTCTTTAATATCTGTTCCCTGGTTGGTAGCCATTGTCATTGATTCTGCATTATGCTTGTTGGATATGCAGGCATGCATGACGCCAGTATCACACTGTTCACGTATTTATAAGTATTGGTTTTACCTATTGTTTTCATTCTGAATTCAATCGTATTATATGGCCTACTTGTTGAATTGAAGCACGCATGGTATTTTACATGGATTCAAGAATTTCACGTGAAATTTTGTTTAGGCTGGGGAGCTGTGGATGAATATATGAGTGACGAGCTGGCAGATGACTCGGAAGACGAGAAGCGTATCCGGTCAGCTCAGTCCCGGGCCATGGCCAAACGAAAAAAGGCGAAGGGTGCGCACCGGCAGAAACCCTATCAGCAGGGAAACCGACAGGTGTCCGAGTCTCCGGCTAACCCAGATAATCTTTTTCGCCGCTATAGTAGTCAATATAGATCAGCGTCTCGGCAGTTCCCATACAGCACAAGCTTTGGGTCAAACACCAAATCCACTGACATCTGCTTCAAGTGTGGCAGAGCAGGCCACTGGAGGAAGTCGTGTCCCGGAATACAGCCGACATCCGGAGGCAAAGACGCAAGGCCATAGTAAATGTGCAAGTGCCACGGGAAGCCATGTGCCTTCAAGATTAAGTTTGAAGATCACAAGGAAGCATTGAGATATTACAGGCAATATGGTTTCATGTTTTCGTTTGATCTTAAGTCTGCTTACCACCACGTTGACATATTTTCCGACCACACTAAGTATTTAGGTTTTGCGTGGAATTTTGGTGGTGTTACAAGATACTTTAAGTTCAATGTTTTACCTTTTGGTCTGACTACAGCTCCTTATGTATTTACTAAGATTTTAAGACCATTGGTAGCCTTCTGGAGATCCAGAGGTATGTATATTGTTGTATATTTAGACGATGGATGGGGAAGAGAAGACTCCAGGCATAAGTGTGAATTGACAGCTAGCTTAGTAAAGGCTGACTTACTCGCCGCTGGGTTGGTTCCTAACAAGGACAAATCTATATGGAGACCAACTCAACAATTGGATTGGTTGGGACTGACATGGAATTCAGTAGAAGGCTCTATTCAAGTCACAGATAGAAGACTTGTCGATACGTTGGTATCGCTGGAAACTTTAATTAGTGGTTTACCTAAAGTAACCGCAAGAAAACTAGCTTCCGTTGCCGGTAAAATAATATCTTGTTCATGTGTTATAGGGTATAGCTCAACTGAAATCCAGATATTTGCACATGCAAATTGCCAAACAAAACCATTGGGATTATGAGTTTTCTCTTAACAGCGACAGCAAAGTGATTGAAGAACTATTTTTCTGGAAATCAGATTTGAATAACCTGAATAAACGGTTACTGTTTGAATATTCTATTCCGCAGGTTCTTGTTTATACTGACGCAAGTCAGTCGGGATGTGGAGCATGGTCCATCGCTTCACAGAAAATCGAGTTTCAGCAAAACTGGTCTCAAGAGGAGAGAGCGAAAAGTTCCACTTGGCGTGAGTTGAAAGGGGCGTCCCTAGCAATCAGAGCGTTTGCTCCAGTTCTAAAAGAAAAAACTGTAAAATTGCATACAGATAACAAAGGAGTTGTAGCCGTAATAACCAAAGGGAGCATGGTTAAAGAATTACAGGAAATCAGTTTAGACCCGTTTTATTTTTGTAGTCTTAACCAAATAAACTTGAAAGTTGAATGGATTCCAAGACACGATAACGCGGAGGCAGATTATCTCAGTAGACAGGATGACTTGGATGATTGGGGCGTGTCGCATGAATTCTTCCAATTTGTCGACAATTTATGGGGTCCACACTCAGTAGATCGGTTCTCTAACGAGTACAACACGAAACTGCCTATATTCAACTCGAAATACTGGATGCCCAATTCCAGTCACGTTGATGCCTTCAGTGTTGATTGGAGCAAGGATAATAATTGGTTAGTGCCTCCAATTAATCTCGTATGCAATGCATTGGAGCATATAAAAGCATGTAAAGCTAGAGGGACATTAGTGGTTCCTGATTGGCCTTCTGCATTATTTTGGCCTGTTTTGTTCTCAAACTCTAGCCCCTATACAACTTTGGTTGTTAAAGTGTTGAGATTCAGTGATCCAGTAAACATATTTGTTCAAGGAAAGAACACCGAGTCCATTTTTGGCAGTACCAGAATGAAAAGCGCAGTTTTGTGTATCAGACTGCAAGGTTAACACGTCTCGGTAGGATACTGTTAATTAAAACAGCATCGATGTTTGCCAGTCATAGCTGGCAAAGCCACTTGGCTCATTAAGAGTGTTCACATGATGTGGCCATATGGAGAGTAGTAATTCCGCTTGGTAGCTCTCACAGACGTCGCTTGACATTGGCCTGAACGTAATTGTCGCTTGACTGTGGCCGAGATGCAAACCAATTTTGTACGGCCAGTAAACCGTTAATTGATAAGTTTGTTGGACATCATAACATGTGATTAATGTTGTCATCTTGTGGTCTATATCAGAATCCTGTGTTCTTTAGTTCAATAATGTTATTAATTCATGTGATTTTTAATAAACAGAGAAAGAAGCCACACGCACTTACTACAAGAGGTTCTGAATGCTTCGAGGGCACCTAAGACAGTACTCAAATATGAGAGATGCTTTGCCACCTGGCAGCATTGGTGTGTGGAAAACAAGGTCTTGGCTCTTCCAGCAAAATCAGAAGATGTAGCAAGGTTTTTTATGGAATTATTTAAAGAAAACGCACCATTTTCGAGAATAGAAGGAATATTCTACAGTATTAAGTGGCATCATGATTGCAATCCAAATGTTGCAGAAAATCCATGTGATAGAAAATTCTTACGTTTAATTTTGGGAGGTTTAAAGCGTCTGTCCGCCAAGCCTATATGCAAGAAAGACCCTGTTACTCCAGAACTTTTAAGAAAAATTGTTGATAAGTTTGGATTGACAAACAATTTAATGCACATTCGACTCTGCGCAATGTGCTTAATTTCCTTTGCAGGTTTTTTACGTAATGACGAACTTGTTAACATCAGAGAATGTGACGTGGACATTCATTCGTCCTTTATTAGGATCTTTCTCACTAAAAGTAAGACTGATCAATATAAAGAAGGTTCTTGGGTTTACATTGCCAAGACGGGATCTGCCATTTGCCCGGTAAATATGTTATTGAAATACGTGGATTTGGCTAAGATCACAGAGTTTACAGAAGGATTTTTATTCAGACCAGTTGTGTATATAAAATCTATCAAAGCTCATAAGTTAAGAAAAGGTCAGCTTTCGTACTCCAGGTGCAGAGAGATTTTCAAAGAAGCTCTGAAGGAGGTGGGTGTAGACCCAACAAAGTTCGGTCTGCATAGCCTGCGTTCAGGTGGAGCCACAGCAGCTGCTGCTGTGGGTGTGCCAGACAGGTTGTTGAAAAAACATGGCAGATGGCGTTCAGGAAGTTCTAAGGACGGATATGTAAAAGAATCTTTACAGAACCAATTAACTGTGTCAATGAATCTAGGTTTATAAATACAGTATTAATTTTGTTTGATGCAAGTCGCTTAAACATTATTAATCCATAGCCGGCAATCAGAGGATATTTTTGCCATAAAGTACACCTTAAAAGTACCTGTCTTACTAGTATTTTCAATTATTTGACCTCGCAAAATAATAACGGTTGCGATTGTATGTTAATTTCAATAAATTGGCATTATAAATCGAGAAGATTTCTGAGAAATGTATAACTTCATGCATACTTCCCGTTCTTTGTCACTTGAGATGGCGGACACGTATCGGTCAGCTTGTAGCTCGTCGCCGAAGAACGATGTTACCCATTGTAACATGTTCTTTCTTTCAGGTCGGGGCGGGGGTTTAGGCGGATTGGCGTGATAGAAAATATTTTATTCACGTTTGAGCTGCGAATTAGTGAATAATTACATTTTCTATCGCGAGCTAAGGAGCCTGTAATATTTGCATATTACGTAAGAGAGTTGAGCTACAGTGCACACGGCAAGGGTGTGGCAGTCATTGATCGTTTTCAGCGCAACTACATCGGACGTCAAATTTAGTTTTATGAAAACTAATTTATATATGTCATTGTGATAAGATGTATAAATATTGCATTAATGACGGCATTCTATGATTCAAGTTCACGCTTTACAGGTAGGCCTACTTGGTTATCGTGAATATGTCATTAAACTGGAAGGAACAGCAAGAAAAGGTTTGGTTCATCAACATTCAGGTATGGATTGGAGGAATTTGTATTCCTCCATGATTCAATTTTCCAAGCCACTTGGCCTTGGTACACGTATCGGTCCGCTTGTAGCTCGTCGCCGAAGAACGATGTTACCCATTGTGATTGCATTAACATGTTCTTTCTTTCAGGTCGGGGCGGGGGTTTAGGCGGATTGGCGTGATAGAAAATATTTTATTCACGTTTGAGCTGCGAATTAGTGAATAACCGTCGTGTTTGTGAGTAGAGCGTCGTGCGTGTGGGGAGCTCCGTCGTACGTCTGTATAAAACCGTCGTGTTTGTGAGTAGAGCGTCGTGCGTGTGGGGAGCTCCGTCGTACGTGTGAGCAAACCGTCGTGCCTGTGGAGAGCTCCATCGTACGTGTGAGTAAAGCCGTCGTATGGGGTGCGTTCCACTTACGCGAACTGTTTGCGCGAACGTTCGCCTACGTTTTGAGTTTGCGTTAGTTGAAGTGGAACGATATTTTTAAAAATACGTTTTCAAAATGGCGGTGCCCAGTGACAGTGACATCGTTTGGTTGGCTGTTTTTTGTCCAACTCATTATTTTAATTAAGAAAACCCCTGTAACTGCTCAAAACGATCCACCGTTTATAACGAAAAGTATGAAATGTAAATCAAAACCGTAAAAAGAAAACTGTCGGCTGGTAACTTCTCCGCCATCTTTAAAATACGTCACTGGCCAACAGCGAACAGCTCGAAATGTCGTTCGCCGTTTTCGCTAACGTTTGCCAACATAATTGGCGCACATTGCGTTCCACTCAAGCGAACAACGCTAACGTTGGCCAACGTTGGCAACGTTCGCTTGAGTGGAACGCACCCATGGTGTACTATTAAGGTCACTAAAACGGCGCGCTGAGTGTTGTTTAACGGCGTAATGATTGTTGTTCGAGGGCGCTAGACAGGAGTCATAACCGCTATAATTCCATGTGGCCAGAAATCACACCCAATGTTTACGATACAACCCGGGAAGCGTCATTGTGGGGATCACTCAATGAGGATACGACTTTTTATCTTATACTACACAAATAAATTACAAGGGCAACTAACTAAATGTACATACATGTTTTTTGTTATGGTATCCCTATATTCTGATCTTTGAACAGACATACTTCCAGAGGGCGCTATAACGCAACACTTTGGATGACTTGCAAGCAATAAAGTTGTGTTTTTGAGGGGTGACATACTTAAAGGGGCTGTTGTGTTCTGTTCTAAATAATGATTTAGTTGGGTTCTGTATAAATGTTTAAGTTCACAACAAGTATTGCTTTCTTGTTTTATATGCCACTAAAAAGATGTTACCAGAAAATATAATGTTAGAAATGCTGTGGAGGGGGTTAGTCTAGATTTTCGCCATCACAAATGCTGCTTATTCAGTAGGAGTAATTAACAGACCTACAACTCACTCTTATAATTTAAAAAAGTATAATTGTGTGTGTATTATACTATTTTTACTTCAAACTGAAGGAAAACTTTAAATTTCATTTTTCTTGTTTATGGGGAAATGACCATTTTGGATGCAGTACTGCCTAAAGAAGATTAAATCCCCCCAACATTTCTCACCAGATATAGAAAGACCAATTTTGGCTCTAATCAAATCCAAAAAGAAAATATTCTGAGACCCCTGGCAAGTTGACTTGTTCTAAAATCATGCTTTAAACGCATGTTCTAACAAAAATAGCATAAGGATGACATTTTATTTAAAACATTTTTTGTTTGTTTCAAGTTAAGGGCAAGGATGATACTTTGTAATGATATATTTGATTTTGTAACATAATTTCGAATTTTGGCTGTTTTTTTTCTTTAAAATAAGCTTTAAAACAAATGTGGGCGGCCCCGAAACTTAATAAAAATGCCCAAAACACAAAATGGCCTGTTAGTGGCAATGGTCCATAGACAAAAAATCTAAGTTCTATTTTGGTAACTTGCTTACCAATACCTTTGGTATTGAAAAACAAATGCCGAGGACACTTATATGAAATATTTACATAGACCCACTCTTAAAACCTAATGGAAAATCATGTGAACAATGATAACATTGTGATATTTAGCCCAGCAAACAAAAAAAGGAAAAACGAGGTGTCCGTAAATTGGGCTAAAAAGTAGATGAAGAGCTGCCTAACGTGGAAGACTTAGAGATAAGATACACCATTGGTAATTGCTTGAATTATCATGAATAGGTAGATTTGGGGGGTTGTATCTTATATCGTTTAAATGACCTGTCCGAAGTTTTACAATCATGAATGCCGAGAAAAGCACGAAAAACAGCGATTGTTTTCAACCGGCGTCGAGCAGTTATTCTTATGTTACTCTTTGTTTTTTTCGCGATCGCCGTCCGGCGATCGCGAATTTTTCTTTATAAAATTTAATTATTTGGAATAATTAGAGGAAATCTAGCGCAATTATTTTGCTAGATGCCTAGAATCATCCTTTACTTTCAAATGAGTAAGATATTTCTTAATAATTCGGTACTAAATATTGTTGATATCTGCAATTGGTGTATCCTACCTTTAAAACAAGTCCAAGGAAATCCCTAAATTTATTGGTAAGAAAGCATGTTGACATTGACATTATTATTGTAAGCAACAATAATCTATTATTAAAAAGCCTAATATAGTTTGCCATTGATCAGCGTCTGTGTATTTTTTAATAACAAGGTATAACTTGTTATTCAGTTGGGTGGAAATGATCTCATAGCTGGTTACTAGTCAAAGTGGTTTGTGTCAATGGTAATCACTCTCGATAAAAGTGACATTTAATTGATTGTACACGAACCATCGGTACCGATGGTTCGTGTACAAATCAGAATGGGCCAATAAGAAAACAGCGCCCATAGTTTGTGCGCTGACAGATATAGCCAATAAGAGAGCACACAATCACCCACGATCCCTGCCCATTGCAGCGCTTAACCTCGAGAATTACGCAACTTTATCTAAACAGCAGATGGCGTATACGACTGCAGAGCAAGTTTGCGAGCGCTGTGAGCGCGCTGTTTAATAATTCACCAACATGCACTGACCTTCTATCTAGCTTCTATTTAGGCTGTGGGTTGGCGTGCGTGTCCTTGTAATTTGACTCTCTGAACACCCACAGCGTTAACATGCAAAGCGCAGTACCTATGGGTTATAGTTTATGTACAAAATATGAATTGAACGGCAAACTAAAAAAAAGATGTTCTAAACGTTATGCTGTCCTTTCCCTTCTGGCAAGAGAATGTCGGTGCTTACCACATCAATAATACAACTTTTATTATGAATTTATATACATGTATGAATATATAATAATTATAACAATGCCAGAGTCAGACATGAAGACGAAATGAGTGACGAAGATAATGAGGTTGACCATGACATACTAGGTCATAATGTACAAAATGAAGACAATATGATGAGGTAGAAATAAATTAAGCTAAAGCTGGTCACTTTGAGCAAAATGGCAAAATTACGCCTGGAGGCGTACTTTATCTTCTGGCGTGACATTAAGAGCTAGAGAGCGATAATTAGCCAGCTCTCGAGAACATGGGCGGACAAAAGCTCATATTACTCTTAGAAAACGGGTCTAAAACCGCTAACAGTGCACAGCGGAGATAAAGGAAGATTTGTGTTTGGCTTTGGCAATGGGCATCACATAAAATACACACAGAACAGGGGCCGTAAACCCACGATGGAACGGCAAACTTTGCACTGATGATGTCATAAATATTTAAAAAAAACATTTCAGTAAAATCGAATGGAAGTCAAATTAGCTTATACAAAGAACTGTTAAATGTTCACGTTTCTGTATGTCAGCTGAAAAAAAATTTCTCCGAGTGCCAAAAGTGAAGTCATAACATTCTGCACATTTGCACCCGCACCCCTCTTTTGCTTTATTATCGCACCCCTTTTTCTCCGAGTGCCAAGAGTGAAGTCAAAACATACTGCACATTTGCGCTCGCACCCCTCTTTTGCTTTCTCGCACCCCTTTTTGCTCTTGCCAACAGTGAAGTCATAACATACTGCACATCTGCACCCGCACCCCTCTTTTGCTTTCTCGCACCCCTTTTTATCCGAGTGCCAACAGGGGAGTCAAAACATACTGCAAATTTGCGTTCGCACCCCTCTTTTGCTTTCTCGACCCCTTTTTACTCTTGCCAACAGTAAAGTCATACCATACTGCACATCTGCACCCGCACCATCTTTTGCTTATTATATGGTGTTATATTGTGAAAGACGGTGAGTTTGTCTTCTGTGAAAATGGCAAGTTCGTCAAAGCAACTGTCCAAATTAATGATCTTTTCAAGCAAAATATACAAGCGACTACCCTTACCAGTGGCAAGGATGAGTGTCAATGTCAACGAGAGATCTGTGGCCTTATAACGTCGAACTGTTTCTGGTAAACGTGTACCCAAAATTATAAAAACCCGGGGAAAACATGATCGTTTTCGGAAATGCCGTGACGCACCCGTTAAAGAACAACGCAAATCACATTTACCCAATTCGCACAATGCTAACTTTGAACTCACGGATCACACCAAATTAAATGAGGTGACACAGATATCTATGGGCGACTGCATTGTGAGCTGTGGCAATTTTCTGGAAACAGATGAAAGTGAAATATTCCATGTTATCGATACACTAACAATTCAAGAAAATTGAGAGTGTGAAGCATGGGCATATTATCCGGCGCATTGGTGACAGAAAAATTATTCAATCCAAAAGGATTTCCCGAATCTTAGAAACCCCTAAACCGGCAGTGTTGGTTATAAATTCCGTTTGGCGAAAACGTATTCGGAGTACTCAACTTGCCGCCAAAGAAAGCAAGGAGGAGTGAGTTGAAGAGACATCGAGCAGCGACGCTCTACATAGGATAACCATTGGGGAACAACTGGAAAGAGGCTTGGCGGGAAAAAAAGAGACTTGTGAAATGAGCATCCCTTATGACAATCGGGTAGATCATCTTTGGGCTAAACGCACAGAATGGTTTCCGAGACGAATACTCTCCAGAGAGCTTTGCTGCCCTAGATCGTTAACTAGGGAAGCAGTGGGACTGCAAGACCTTACGCATACGATACGCAGGCTAATTTCTATGACACAAGAAATTGAAATTATTGGCAAGCTTATTTCGCAGTCATTGCTAAATTGGCGTTTAGAGTACAGGAAGGATACACTACGTCAAACAATAATCGCCAGTATATGTAACCTGTTCGAAACCTAAACACAACCGAGTGTGTCTTTTTTTTTCACATTGTTTGTAACTGCATGTAACTAGAATGGTATAATGTTCTATACTATAGGATTTCTTATCTTAAGATTTAATCTCCTTGTAAATTGGGAGAGTTAAATGCCAGATGAAGGACAACAGCTGGAAACAATTACTATCGCTGGACTTTAAGGCTATATGCATATATTTTCATGAAGATTTTTATAAATTTAACAACTAATGTAACATTTGTTTTTGTCAAGTATAATAACCATCATTTGTTTAATGGTTGAAAATGCTGTGTTGGTTATATTGCCTGGTTATTGTATTCCCTGAGTCTCAGGATTGTTTTTTCAGTTATCCAAGGGGATATATGTTGTTAGGTATTAAACAAGGTCTGTTCTGCCTTAACATTTAATTTGTGCAAGGCATTCAGTTGAATTAGATGCGACAAGGATCGATGTCCCATTTGTTTATTCATGGAGGACCCTTTCTATTTCTCCATGGTTTAATCATCGGTCGGCCAAGTGTCAAAATATCCTGACTAACTGCGTCTGCGATGAGAACATACAAGTATTTTATAGCGAAGTTTAAAACATGGTGATATAGGCCCCGGTATAGTGTAAAATCCCTACGCATGCCGTAACATGAGGCCAGTAGGCTAATTCCTCCATAATACAACTCAAAAGTATCACACCCTATCGTATTACGTGTAGGTACATGTAGTACATGTAGTATGCATGAACACAGTTGTACGTACTGGACATGCCTAGCGATATCTTGTGCGTATTTGACCTCGATCGTGTTTCATCGCATCGTAACGTTACGCAAATCTCGGTAATCGTAGTCACTGTGAGGACGACGACCACTGGTTTCTTATTGGCTATATCTGTCAGCACACAAACTATGGGCGCTGCTTCTTTATTGGCCCATTCTGATTTGTACACGAACCATCGGTACCGATGGTTTGTGTACAATCAATGAAATGTCACTTCTATCGAGAGTGTCCGAGTAATCACGATTCGCGCCACGATTGAAATCGTGGTCTTCATCGTGGAGTAATATCGTGGTGATCTTACCAGTCACACCGGGCTTAGTACGACCAGGTTAATACGAGCAAGCTGCGACCGAAAAATGTTGCAATCCTGGGCAAATCGTACAAAGAGCGTGCGACTGGTCGCAGAGGTCGTGGGTCATCGCCACAGCCTAATCAGTCGCAGCAAGGTCGATGGTCATGTTCAAAACTTCTGACCTGCGATTCCAAATTGTAAGAGATTGCAGACAGGTCTTACATGGTCGTACCACCAGTCGTGCATGCTCGCACCGCCAGTCGTGCATGCTCGCGCCACCAGTCGTGCATGATCGTAGCCTTGGTCAAGGCGAGTTCGTCGTTATCCGTCCGTCGTTATCCGTCCAGAAATACACTGTGCGCGCGCCCCGCATATATGCTGCTAGCTTGCGCCCCATGCAAAGATACAGCGCGAACAGCGACCTCATACGGCCACTATTTATGCAAATCTACTGAGGCTACTTTTTCGCCTTGGATCATTGGGTTTTTGAAATCTTATGTTTTTCCTATATTTTGCGCCACATTTGTAGCGCATGACCTCGTATGCGAATACAGATAAGTATAGGCGGGGCTAAGATGTGAAGTGTCCAATCACAACGCGGTTGAAACCCGACGTCATCAAATTTGATGCAGCATGACATTTAAGACAAAATGGCAGATATTCAGCGTCGTCTTTCGTCCGAAGATCTGTCGTGTTGTTTGAATTTTGCAGCGAAAATATTATCCCTCGAAGATTTTAGACCCGAGCAGCGAAAGGCCATTAGAATCCTTTCTTCGTGGTCTTTGTGAATTTGCCGACAGGTTATGGGAAATCCGTCATTTTTCAGGCAGCCTGAGCCCCATTTTGCTCGGAGCTCGCACGTACGGCCAGTTTGCGTCAGTTTTCAGCGTGTTCGGTCAGTTTCTTATCGCCGCATAATCGGCATTAACCCAGGCATGCTGGTCTGTGCAGTATCGCCACATTGTGGTTCAAGCATGGTCCAACGCTGTGGGGAGGGGGCATATTTACGGCTGCAGAACCAACCTTCAAAGTGTTCGCAATATCGTAATTTAAACAGGGACAAGTGTCTTATATCCCCAATAACTCCTCAGATTATTTTCTTGGCAAAATTCAGCCGGCAAGGCATTTTATTATCAGAGTTCCGCGTTTTACCGAGCCATGGTTTTCAGATCAGCTGGATTAGATGTGTGCGACATAATGTAGGACCGAGTTCGACACGTTTCAATAGAGTCGCGGCCTTCTCCAGTCAACGCGGTTGAAAACTCAAAACTAAGCAGCTAAACACAACTAGTTTTGACCATAACTTTGTCAACACTCAAGAAAATACCCAGCAAAACGAGCGAAAATAACGAAAATC
Source organism: Crossaster papposus (assembly GCA_037893245.1). Classification (NCBI taxonomy): domain Eukaryota; kingdom Metazoa; phylum Echinodermata; class Asteroidea; order Velatida; family Solasteridae; genus Crossaster; species Crossaster papposus. The sequence goes on along the minus strand of JBAIAA010000049.1, from coordinate 1,674,740 downwards.
TTCATGTGTAATCTACAAGCCTTCGTAAAAATCACTCAACTTTCTCCGATAAAATATGTCAACGATGGCGGTGTTCGTAAACACTTGCGAGCTAGCTATGACCTTTCACCGCTAGCTCAAATTATGCAGTTTCTACGCAACGATCGACCAATAAGAAAACGACTATAAAGGTCAGCTTAATCTATTAGCATTAATGAGCACCGCCCCCAAAACCTAATGATCCAAGGCGTTCGAGTATCCTTAGTTAGTTTGCATATAATAGTGGCCGCGTGAGGTCGTTGTTTGAGCTCCGATTACCGCTGCGCTGTACGTACGGACGGGTAACGATGAACGCCTTGACCAAGGCTAGCATGATCGCGGGTCCCACCGTCGCACGATTAGTCGTGCAACTGGTTGTAGGTATACACGACTGATCGTGCGAGTGGTCGCAGGTATACACGATTGCCCGTACGTGGATACCTGGGACTAGTCGCACGATTACCTACGACTGATTCTGCAATCAATCTTCTCCTCTCGCTTAATTGTGATCGCACGACCAAGCGTGCCACGAATCGTACGTACCAGTCCAAGAGCAATCCCAGCATAAGACCGCTATGCGAAGATCGTCGCCAACTTTAGCGATTGGTCGTATCTCTGCCAAATCGCACTAATCGCACGATCCAGAAATCGTACGATCCGGTGTGACTGGGCCTTTATATGGGCCCAACTGTACGGCGCTGCTTAACAAAACAGTTAGCGGAAAAGTTGTGCTAACTTTAGCAGAAAAATGTGTTAACATTAAGCGCTATTTCACGGCGTTTTTGTGCTAACGTTTGCGCGCGCATGGATATTCTACTGTTACGTCACATTTAAGCAAATTTTCCCGCTAGATTAAGCGTGCCTTTTGCTGTGCTTACTGCTTACGGTCCCCATCGAAATCGACCGAGGCTCGGTTAGCAGAAAATCGTGTGCTTAGCAGCGCCGTTAAATTGGGCCCAGATCTTGAGGTCAGTCGTGGCAATCGTGTTGATCGTAGACATTTATTGGACGGTTCAAACAATTTTCTACGATCAACACGATTAATGTTTAATCGTGATCATCGCATCAGATCGTAATGGATTGTAACAAAGCGCGACGGATCGCATATAATCGTGCTTTCAAATCGCGGTGATCGGGATCTACTTGGACAAGACAAACACCACCTCTGTTGAGATGCGCTGCGATCTGATTGTGGATTGTAGTCTTCACTCTGTAGAAGTTGAAGTCCAAACAATGAAGTCCATGGTCAGTCGGGCTGCTGTATAGGCCTATATACCCGTCGGGGTCCAATCTTCGTTCAAATCGTGATTACTCTTGATCCCGATCGTGAAAGACATCGCGACCACAATCGTATCCGATCGCAACAGAGCGCATCGGTTCGTAATGAACGTATCGGAACGTATCGGAACATATCTGCATGAACCAGATCGCCCCAAATCGGGGACCCCGATCGTGCTGATCGTGTCAGATCGGGACCCAATTGTGGACTCAATCGGGACAATCCTATCGAACGTACCTGATCGTATCTGAACGGGACTCGGAGACCAGATCGTGACAGATCGTGTCACCTGAAATTGACCAATCGTGACTATATCGCATCCAAGCGCACCAAATCGTACCAGAGCAAATCGACAACAAACTCGTATCCAAACGTGAAATTTCAGAAAAGAAAACAAAAATGTCACGATCAGCTACGAATAACCAATCGTGGCGAACAAATCGCACGACAGTGGGAACCTAGCATGAATGAAAATATATTTTTTTAGACTACGCTGGGTTCAGAACACGACATTTCAGGGTTATACTAGTATTTCCACCTAAAAAACACTGATTCTGATTATGTCACGTGAGTGAGATTTTACTGAAAAAAAGTTAATACATATGCCTATAGACTAGACTAGAAGATATAGCCTTGCAACAGTTGTGTACAGTCGTGGAGTGTTGAATATACCCTTAATTCACAGGCCTCCTTACAAATATAACTGCCAAAAATATAGCCTCTTTATACAAGATAATCAACATTTCTAAGAATTGTTGTATTACTTTATCTTTAAAAAAATGTAATCAAATCAGTTAACCAGTTCGCGCCGGATGACGTATATAAACGCAACAATTTCCCCAAATTCAAAACGGATGACGAATAAACACGCCAAGTTCAAGTTCGGAAATGTATGTCAGCAGCGCGCAAGGCCGGAAATGCGTGGGTGTGCTACCCAGCACTATCGGCCTGAACACGCTTCGGGTCGAGTTACGTTAAAAATAATCCCGCCCGTCGGCTCGGCGATGTTAAAATAATCCCGGCGCGAACTGGTGAGGGCCTAATATTTCGATCTTAACAAGATCTTCTTCAGAGATCTTCTCTGAGGATCTTTTTATCGGCGTGGTTTAATGTGGTCCCAGATCTGAAACCAAACTAATGTATAGCCAGCCTATAGCCAAAGATAATTCTGGCCACTTGCAATTTAGGTACAATTTTCAATGAAATCCGCATTAAATTAACACATTTTGCGGTAAATCTACATTGTCAATGGCCATTGGTCACGTGATCTACCCATTTCATGGATCTGAAACCAAAATAGAAAGTAGGCATTGTCTCTCACTTTAAGATGTCATCAACAATTACACTGCTTCTCCTGCATTGGTCGGTACACTTTGACACAAAGTAGGGCGAAATATATGAAGCAGAATCAGTGTCAAAAAGATCGGACGTGTTTTTACAACTCGGATGCTTTCCTAATTCGGATGTATTCCTAATTCGGATGCTTTTTGCAAACTCCGATGCTTTTTTAAAAAAGCATCAGAGTTTGCAAAAAGCATCCGAATTAGGAATACATCCGAATTAGGAAAGCATCCGAGTTGTAAAAACACGTCCGATCTTTTTGACACTGATTCTGTGCTTCATAAAATACCGCAAAATGCTATTATTTTGTTGAACGTCATGTGCAATATTCCCAGTACGAGTATCACATGATTCATTGTCTGAAACCAGCATCTAGTCCTCATCCCAACGGTAATTGTGAAAACATGCATACAGTTTTCGCTGAAACTTACATTAGTTATATTAAAAACCACGTGTCTTTTATTAGCCTCCGTAAACTTCATGACCCAGCCGGAATGGAATATCAGACCGAATTCGCGGCCAGGTTCACTCTGCATGTACGTGTACATGTATTTGATTGTACGTACGACGGCTGTACCCGTACCCGTACCCCATCGCGTATGCACAATTTTTACTAGATATTTACAAAGTATACATGTGCAAGGTAGGCTCGGCCTATTCGGTTGAATTTTATTATTGAACTCTCGCTTTTTGAGTTCGCCACGTGCGTAAACGAACAGAAGCACAGGAACAATAAATGGATCAAAACATTTGGGAAGATGTAGCCCTGGTATTATTGGCAGCAACATGATAATAAGACCGCTATTTGGAGGATTTGTGGTGCAGATTTTGGCAGCAGTCCTTGTGTTTGATAAGGAGTGTAAAGGTACGTGTGATCATGTTGATGTTTGTACGTGTGTGTGCGCAGGCAACCTCGTTACCAGGGCTACGATCTTGCTGCGCCATTTTATCCCACCATGCCTTGCGCAATCTTAACCCCTGGCATTGTCTAATTTAAATGTGCCATATATTTAGGCACATTTAAATTAGGGCTGCAGTCGATGCGTTTAACGCGCGACGCAATGCTTTAACTGTTTGTAATTGTTATTAGCAGAATCAATCCTTTCAAACATGATATTTGACGTCGCGTTATTTAGCAAGGATTTATATTAAATTTACGTACCTCTGTCGTCCATCTTAGTATAAAGTTAGAAACGTGTTTTGGGCCCCCTGCGGCCGAAAAATGTTTGGTTTCTTAGGTGCTCTCTGGCGCAATCTGAGGCCAATTTCTACCTATTTTTTGTTAATGTTGTGGCAATATGAAGCCTGATTTTTATACAATTTTATTTTTAAATCTAATATTTACCATTTTTAGCTGGAATGATAACTTGAAATAAATTTTGACCAGAGGAGTATATTATGGATACCGGTATTGAAAGTTTGGATTTAAAAACAGCGCACACTGACTCACACTACGTGTAAAATGAGGTAACAGTTAATTGGCCATAAACCTGTAAAAAAATAAGAACACCGATAGGAAGAAAGGAAGCACAATTTTGACATTTCTTATACATGTACATGTAAGTTACTTTGTCTTTATTTCAGTCATACCCTACTATACATAAATAACTAGTGCAATAACTAAACATGGCACAGAGGAAAAACTAGATACATTTTTACTCTAGAACCATTTGGAAAGACTGGTCATGACTTATTCACTAAATACCATGGTGACTCTGTGACAAGTCTGTATACTATGTCCAGAGGCTAGAGCCATTAGGACTATAACAAAAACGTAACAAGTCACCATTTCCCAAGAATTATTGGTGGATAATTACCCACATCAAAAATAAACCATCCCATAAAAAAGAAACCAATCAGGTCCTTCTAACAACTTATTTTAGGGACAAAGTAAATATTATGGTTTTATTAAATGTAACCCAGCAGATTATTTATTAAATTTGAATAACAACTTCTTAAGATGGTAGAAATTCACTTTAGGATTGAAGTACCGGTACATGCTTCTGGGAGTAAGTTGCTGGGATAAAACCTCAGCTCGTGCATTTTAGGGACAATGCAGGACAACAAATAATCATACCCATTTTCGAAGAGAATCATGCCTTGGTTTTGGGGTCTTAATTTAAAGTGTTTTTTTAATATTCATGGTTTAGTTTTGGTATCCTGGGGTCCGCCATCGGGATTTGGTACCACCTCGATTTTATTCTTGCTTATTTATTCTTGGCTTGTATAGGTTTGGTAAATGTTTTTAAAAGCTAGCCTTGTAATTTACGGGCCACGAAATAGATCGTTTTTTGTCAAATACAAGAAAAACGGGAAATAAATCGTATTAAATTTCCCCCTCAAATCTGTTGAATTTTTTTTTAGGAGCTCAAAATATTAGGTGTTAAGGTCCCGTTTCTTTTCTTTTTTCTTATCTTTTTTAAACAATGAAACTAGAAGAAATAAATTTTATTAAATAAACCTGGAATTTATTTTGCTAGTCTCGTAATCTCTCCTGAAATCGGTTGGAAATTGTTTAGGAGTTCAGACAAAGTCTTTAAGTACCCTTTCTTCTTCTTTTTTTTATAAAAACAAAGACAATTTCATAATTAACTTAAGAATATATATTAATTTTTTTATAAATAGGGTTTCGTAAATAAACAGGCTCAGGGTTTTTTAACACCTTTTTATTTGTACATCGAGACAAGTAGATAAGAAATTCTTAATCCTAAATATGCTTGCGGGGTGAAAAGTAGCTTAACTTATTCCACCGAAGTTACGCAACTGCATTGTACATGTACGACTAAACGAAAGCGCGCGTGCTGGAAAATTTCCCTAACGCGTCATGCACAGCACGGCACGGCAGCCCAAACTGCTTGTCGTAATCGCTGATCTTGCGGGAAGATTTAATTTGCATCCGTCACGAAAGCTATCAAAACTGCCCCTCACCGGTGGCAACAAAACTGCCCGAGTTATTTTAAAAGCATGATAAAGGTTTAAGGTTGATAACTTTTTTTTTAAAATGGAGAATGTAGTAGGCCTATTCACACGAAGGACGCCGATATACCGGTACCTCCATGATCTGACCACAACAAGCGTGTGCAACAATTGAACGGACTGCAGGAAACATGCCGCGGTACGGTAAAACATTTTGCGAAAAAACACGCGGCGCTGTATCGCTCAAGGACGAGCGTTACTACCTCAAAATAAATACATTAAAACAGAAAATACGAACACATAAAAGGGTGAACATGATCTGAGAATTAACCTGTAGGAAATGACTTTCTTCATCGACGTTTGTTTGCCGGGCATTTTTACGTCTTACGATGTCAAATTCGACCAATTTGTGTGTTCCGGCACCACATAACGACCGAGGGGCGAGACACAAAGGAGAACAAAGGAAACAAAAGCCCCTCGGTCGGCGGTATGAATGGAAAAATTTGGTCCTCGATCGACGGTGCAAGCGCAAAGCAATAGGAATTGGGTATAACATAGGAATAAAGGAAAACACAATATCGAGCCTCGATCGTTATGTGGTTCACGACTAGGTGTTCTTGTTCGTGTAACGGAAAAATACATGCGTGTCGGCCATGGACTGGTTCCAGTCCTTAACTTTGTCTATTGAAGCGTGCGGCGGGAACCATTCCAGCAATGCTGCGTGTATTATGCATGCTTGCATGGGGCGGGCGAGCACATGGTTTTCTGGCACTCATATCATCGTACCGCGGCACCGTACCAGCACGCAAAGCCTTGTTGATTTATCGGGGCATAATATTGGGGCAAAAACAGCGGAGTTTTGCTTTCGAAAATAATGTAAATAAACAAAATACACCGACAGCAGAAATATAACAAGCGTTTTAACATAACAAAAAGTGCACGGCCGGCGTATTGAATCTTGGGCCGCGGTAATTGAAAATATTCGAATATTTCGAATGTGGCCGTGTAAAACACGGCTGGCTGGCTAAGACCTTGCGCGTGACAATACGCAGATTGGTTAACTTGTACGCGGGACAACTTGACACCAACCATGGAGGTAGGAAACATGGAGTTAGCACGAACTGGCGATCACATAGACACAGTCTCATGCCGCGGTCGTAAAATCAGAAGGACCCCCATTTCGCTAATCGAATTACCTTGCGGTCAGCCGACTCTCGAGACCGCGCGCAAAGCCTTCTGGGAGTAGCGCAGCACGCTTGCGCATCGCATAAAGTGGTTTAGAAAGATGGCGGCGTACGGTAAAGACGAGTTTTATTTCGGTTCAAATGAGCGATTTTTCAGATGATGACGAATTTGTTGACGAAAGTTTGGTTTCTGATGATGACGAAGACATTCTAAGATATTGTGTATTTGGTTTACAAGCGACCACAGACATGATTGCGTGCGATGGCGACAATTGCAAAATCAAATGGTTCTGGTTTAACGTCCTTCCGTCGATGTCAGTTTTTTATAATAATCGATTAATCGGAAATTCAATAGCGAGTATACTCGATATATCGATTATTTCCCGTGTGCAAGATGAAGCCTAAAAACAGCGCTCAATATACTAAAGACCGACAGTTTAATAGGTACATGTACGTTGCATACCGGTTTTCGGCCTTAATCCTCCGCGCATATTGTCGGTCCGAACAATATCAAATTGCACCAACGGTTTTACAACGAAGATAAGAAATGATTACGGTTGCCGCTTCCGCTTGCTAGTTACTAGTCTTGATTCCAAGACCGAGCTGCTGTTCATTTGTTCCGCGGGGCGCGCCGTCCATTATCTGGGCTTATTAAGGGCGCCCTATTATAAGGGTGCCCTCAATAAGCCCAGATAATGGACGGCGCGCCCCAAATGAACAGCTCGGTCTTGGAATCCTGGAGACTGGCTTGCTAGGCCAATAGCAGGGTGCAGAGAAAGCTCCCCGCAATTCCCGACTCGTGATTGGCCACCCCAAAATGTTATCAGATCAAGGGAGGGTTACGTCCCAAACAACCGATAGGCTGGGGCGGCATGGCCAGTTTCTTTTGAGATTTTACTGTGCAAGCGATTGTGAACTATGCGGCGGGCCGCGGGTGAAACACAAAGAACAACTTCACAACCGCAGTTCGTCGTCGAACGTATTTAGGCCTACTCAAATGTTTTAAGCTACAAATAAAGACGGCAGCTTTTCTAATATAATAAAGCCCTGAGATTTTCTGGATAATCTAAAAAATCTTTCGGTGTTTTCGATATTATTTAGGAACATCGAAATTTAGATACATCAACATTTTCTATACATATCGAAATGTCGATATTTCGATATGATTAAAAAAGTGACATCGGCGATATCGATGTCAAAATAGTATCGAGTATTTGGGTAATATCGATATATCGACGGACGTTATTCTGGTTCTATGATTACGAATGCGTTGGCTTGAAATCATGGAGGTATCGTCCTATGAATGTCGGTCATTTAGTACCCAAGTCATTTCGTACCCAGGTCATTTCGTACCTAAGTCATTTTGTACCCACGATTATTGTGACATAAAATTGCACAATTTGACCTAATTTACTCGTAATCATGATGAGTCATTGATTTTCATTTTAGTATTTTGTTTTCGCTATTTTTCTTGTAGAAGTAGAACGGATTCATTGTGACGGGTCACAAGGATATAACAAGATCTTGAGCACTGTTTTCATTTGAATTGTTTCCCCCTTGTCGACGTGGATTAAGGCCAATTAAAACAAAACAACAGTTGATCGTCCAGGTTTTTCAAAAAAATGATGGGGGAGGTGCCTTTTATTTAACCAGTTCGCGCCGGGATTATTTTAACATCGCCGAGCCGACGGGCGGGATTATTTTTAACGAAACTCGATCCGAAGCGTGTTCAGGCCGATAGTGCTGGGTAGCACACCCACGCATTTCCGGCCTTGCGCGCTGCTGACATACATTTCCGAACTTGAACTTGGCGTGTTTATTCGTCATCCGTTTTGAATTTGGGGAAATTTTTGCGTTTATATACGTCATCCGGCGCGAACTGGTTAATATTTAATACAAAAATAATTGTATTTGATTTTTATATTAAATATCAGAAAAATCTTCATACTTGTGCTTCTTTTTTATTGTTATCAATTTATATAATTGTTTTCCCCCATTAATTATTGTATTTGATTTGATTTCATATTAAATATCAGAAAAAAATTCAAACTTCTTTCATTTGGTATTTTATTTCTCTTTTAATACATGGCGTGATATTCATCTCTTTTGTAGTTTTGTTGGTTCTGAAAAGGACCGTTTGGTTTGTTGGTGAGCCTCTTTACAAGTATGGCTCTGTGAGGTGTTTGCAGGCTGCGAGTAGGTTTGATGTGGTGAGACGTCGTGCTTCATAGTCATCCCAAAGCTGGAACACCTCGCCTTGGATCTGCCGATACATCTTGCGCTGGTTTCTGCACAGCCTGGACTCCTTCACCAGCTTCAGCTGCACGGTGACTACATGTGTATAAAATATAACGATAGTCCAGTAGTGTACAATACCAATACATGAGCAACGATCTGTAACAAAGAAATAATGAAATTATATGCAGCGTACGTTTGAACAAAAAGAGGGCCCAGCCATACCCCCATTTAAACAAATGTTTACCAATAATAAATGTTTGCTTTTCATGTCATAAATATGCTGTGCCAGAACACCTTAATGTTAGTTATTATTTACAATAAATTTGTTGTTATTATTTAAATAATGTTATAGCATGGAAGTTTTCTACCTGCATGGTTATAGTTTGTTTGACAAAAATGTTATAAATTTCATTGCCATTAATTATTTGTGTACAAAGTTTATGATAATTTGGCGATCAATTAGGGCCTTGACTTAGGCCTATTAAGTATTATTTTTATTAATTTATATTAAATAATTGAAGAAACTAAAACAAATATTTTTATTAACCTGTCCTATCATCAATTTCTCACCTAGTACTAGTAGTAGGCCTACTACACAAATGTCAGTGATTTAATCATGAATAATCACCCCATTCTTTCTTCAATTTCTAAGTGTAAACAAAACATGATGATTTTTTGAGAAAAAAAAATCCGGCTATGCTCCAAACAGCTCTCGCAACCGAAATGCATTAATACCAAAAAATTTATGAACTCATCTTTTTATTTCTGCCTTTTTCGCGACCGGTGGGTACTGAAAACACGGTAAAATATCACAAAACGTATCTAGGTAAAACCATAGATTTCAACATTCATAATTTTTACATAAAAAGAACAAGCACTTAATGGAGTAAGTCTTCAATCAAAAGAAATCTTCAACAACTGCACACAGGTTTAGTAATTATTGGTACTACTGATCGAACCTAACTGTTCTAAACTTGCCAAACTCCAACTTGTTGAAGTTTGATTGATTTGGTACAGATGGGTCTATGCATTGTTCAGTTTTCAGAAAAGAGATGTAATGACTGACCATCTGTGTGTTGGGCTATGTTTACAAATGGTGTACGAATCACACTTACAGTTGACCAGGAACCGTGCTTTGACCAGCCTGAACTCGCCCACAAATAAATGCCTGTGCATTCCCCCAAACTTCAACATTGTTACAAGTCTTATACCTTTCTGCCCTGATAGGCCATGTTACGTCCCCGTTTTTCGTGTTGCCTGGAGGTACATATACCTCACGGGAAACCGAATGAACATTCCCTTACACATAAATTGAACCACTGCGAATTCAAAACTCCACTTTGTTGGAGCAATGGAATGGAACAAAGGGGTGAAATTAGGCCTCGAAAGACCCGTTTTTGGTCCTTGAATTGACGATGTCGCAACGGTCACAGTATGGACAGCCATTTCGACAAAGAGAAAGCGACAATGAATTTATTTAGGCTATTAACAAAATTCTTATTTATCGTATTCTAGGAGAAAACTTAGCTACTTTAACTCTTTGTCGTTCTCCGCCACGGGTCGCCATATTGGAAAATTTCAAAGTCACACATATTTCTCACGTCTTTCCCCGATCCAAAAAGAGAACAACAACTGAAGTATTACCAACAAGTAACGTGTTCCACCCGTGGAACAAAGACTCTGGACCACTTGTATTGCCAATACAAGGGGGCATTCAAATCTATAGAACGCCCACATCTTGGGAATTCAGACCATTCGATGGTATTACTCGTGCCGACTTACAAGCAACAACTTAAGCGTTCCAAGCCTGTGACAAAAACAAATCGCATCTGGTCTGAAGTGAATGCTGATAAGCTGCGAGGGTGTTTTGAGGTCACTGATTGGGATGTTTTCAAGGACAGCGCATCTGATCTCGACGAGTACACCGACACAGTGACTAGATACATAAAGTTCTGTGAAGAACTATGTCTACCAACAAAAACTATTACTCAATACCCAAATTCAAAACCTTGGTTCGACAACAGTATTCGCACTAAAGTACGAGCAAAGGACCTTGCTTATAAACAGAAATCTGTGGACCCGGCTGCCTATAAAAGGGCGAAGTATGACTTGGAAAAGAGCATCAACGCTGGTAAACGTAAATATCGTCAGCTTTTAGAGAACAACTTGAACAGTAACAACACTCGGGATCTCTGGGCGGGTGTTCAGAATATCACCAACTACAAGCAAAGTGCGCCAATCATAGATAACGGTGACATTACATTGCCTGATCGCCTGAACGAGTTTTATGCTCGCTTTGATCGCGACATTCTTGAGTCTGGGTCTCCGAGTGCAGCTGCAGCTGACGTCACAGAGCAGGAACCACCATTCATAATACAGCCTGAAGATGTTGCGCGAGTCCTGTCAGGTCTGAACGTGCGCAAAGCTGCAGGGCCAGACCAGATTACGCCGCGGCTCTTGCGTAGCTGTTCGCGTCAACTCGCCGATATTCTTGCCAACATCTTCAACTGGTCGCTCAGCATAGCCAAAATGCCCGAGTCTTTCAAGAACTCGATCATCGTTCCAGTGCCAAAAAAGAAACTGATCAGTTCCATGAATGATTATAGGCCAGTGGCCTTGACGTCACAGATTGCTAAGTGTTTTGAACGTTTAGTGATGAATTTCATGAAATCAATACTGCCATGTGATTTGGACCCGTGTCAATTTGCGTATCGGACAAATCGATGCGTTGAAGATGCTGTGAATTACTGTTTGCATTTTATCTTAAAGCACCTTGAACCTGGAAGACCAAATTCATCAAAATATGCTCGTATTTTATTCATTGACTACTCATCTGCTTTTAATACTATAGTCCCGTCTAAGCTTTATCAAAAGCTGATTGATCTTAAATTACCAGGATCTCTATGCAAGTGGGTTTTAGATTTTTTATTGAAACGTAGACAAATTGTGAGAATCGGTTCAAATTTCTCGAAACCAATTGTTCTGAGCACTGGAACACGGCAGGGCTGTGGTCTTTCTCCTCTTTTGTACAGTCTATTTACACATGATTGTAAAGTGGATGATCCATCTAGCGTGATTGTAAAATTTGCTGATGATACCACCCTTAGTGGTTTAATTTGTAATGGCGACGAATCCAGTTATAGAAGTCAAGTATCATCTCTTGTAAAATGGTCTGAATCGAACAATCTTGTCTTGAACGTTGACAAAACTAAGGAAATGATAATTGACTTTCGTAAAAATAAAGGTCAAATTGAACCAATTGTCATTAACGGAAGAGATGTGGACATTGTAGATTGTTTTAAGTTTCTCGGTACATTCATAATGAACACCCCGTCTTGGTCAAATCAAGTATCTGAAAATTTGAAAAAGGCCCAACAACGTTTGTATTTTCTACGTAGACTGAAATCCTTTGGTGTTGGCAAACATATTTTGATTAATTTTTATAGATGTGTAATTGAATCTTGCCTGACCAGCTCTATTATTGTCTGGTTCAATGTCACTCCTGAGTGTGCAATTTATAAACTGAATCGGGTGGCCAAAAACGCATCGCGCATAATTGGATTTAAGTTGGATGACATGAAGACAATCTATGACAAGAGAATGAGAAAGCGTGTCGAAAACATTGTTAAGGATGTGCATCATCCAACAAATGAGTTCTTCCACATGATGCCTTCAGGAAGAAGGATGAGATCAATAGGTGCAAAAACCAACCGTTTCAGAGATAGTTTTATACCATCGGCCGTGCGGGTTTTTAACAATGGGGACTTTTAATGTAAACAAATATGTACATGTATTAACCAACAGTTTCAAAAATAGTTTTTATATCATCGACCGTGTGGGTCTTTTAACAATGGGGTTTTTAATGTTTAAAATATGTTGTATAAATCAACCATTTCAGGAATAGATTTTATATCGTCGGCTGTGTAGGTTTTTAACAGGAGTTTTTTCATTTAAATTTAAAGAATTGTTTGTATACTTTTGTAATTATATGTTTATTATTGTTGTTGTGCGAGTCTAACATTACAAATTCCTGTGATTGTTTTTAATCATTGGCTGAATAAAGCAATCTATCTACAGAAGTAAATACTGAGAAATAGGCTGACGGTACTTGTGCAAATCAGTCCTTCATTTAAATAAAGACGAGGAGAGCTTGAAATCGCTCTTCTTAAATTTATTGATTTAAAGGTAGTATACACCATTGGTAATTTGTTGAATTATCAGGAATGGGTGGATTTGGGGGGTTGTATTTTATAGTAAATATCGTTTAACTGACCTGTCCGAATTTTTACATTCATGGATGCCGAGAAAAGCATAAAAAACAGCGTTTGTTTTCCACCGGCGTCGAGCAGTTATTCTTATGTTATCTTTGTTTTTTCGCGCTCGCCGGACGGCGAGAATGAATTTGGGTTTATACAATTCAATTTTTTGGAACAATGACAGGATATCTAGGGCCCTTATTTTGCTGGATGCCTACAATCATTATTTACTTTTAAATAAGTAAAATATTTCTTAATAATTCGGTAGTAAATTTTTTTGATATCTGCAAATGGTGTATACTACCTTTAAGGAGAGACATTTGCTCTCCTTTTTTACAGTGCGCACGCATGCAGTACTTAATAGTCTCAGTGCCATAATGTACCACTTTTATTTAACCACAAAACCTATTTTATGCGTCAGGCACTCATGGTCGATCAGGTGCACTGAAATTCTCACCTGGTATTTTCGTCCGGAACACCATACATTCAGTAAGTAGATACAAGTGCACAGCTACAGTGTTCTGTACAGAAATTCCCTGTCTCACTTCATCATGATCAACGTTGATCATAATGTGCAGAATGCAATCACTACTACATTTGTAACTGGTTGTGCGCGTCAGTGCTATACATTCCGCGGTAAACAATTATTGTGGTACACTATTTTATACGAAGCTGCGGTTGTACCAGGACCTTTTTACTGGGGTTGTTTACAGGTAGATTGTACGCACACTCGTAATGTACCAGTATGTACGGTACTATGTACAATGTACATGTACTGTATTACACAGTGCACGGGCACGTGCATTGCACTGTGGTCCAGTGGTTATCATGTTTGACTCCTGTACGATGGTACGTGGGTTCAAACCCTGGCAGCGAACATGATGCTTGTGTTCTTGGGCAAGACACTTTGCTACAATTGCCTCTCTCCACCCAGGAGTATAAATGGGTACCTGTGAAGGTAGAGACCACATGTGCTGATCTTGAGCTGCTGCAGAAATGGTCTCGTTCCTGGTGAACAGGGATAATATATGTAAAGCGCTTTGAGTTTGATACACCCACCTTGTGGCAGTCTAAAGCGCTAAAAACGAACATTAGAGATACATGTAGGATTGTGTCATTCCTGTACATATAGTGTTTATTCGCGATGTTAATGGCTGGCTAGCTATAGCTAGCACATGCATTGCCGGCGCGGCACACATACTGTACTGCGTGAGTATACCTCAAGCGCACGTACAAAAACAGTACCTGATACCCCAGTCACAATTGGCTTGCGATGGGTTTGCGATTAGTTTGCGGCGGATTTCGATGCATTTTCGGCCGGGACCCCACGGGACTCCTTGCGGCTGCCGGGTCATTTTTTGGCATCGGGCGGGCATCGAGTTACTTTTAACTCGGACTTAAAACCGGGTGCGGCGTTTGCATCGCAAACTGATCGCCAATAAATCGGTCGATGCCTAGCCGATGTCCGGCAGGGCATCGCACACGTCGGGCGGGCGCCGAGCCAAATTTTGGACAACCCAGACAATCAATATATCGGCCAGGCGCCGCCCACACGCCGGCCGGGTCCCGCCAGGCGTCCGGCCGACTTGGCGGTGCCTGGCCGGAAATCGGCCGGGGGCCAGACGGCGCCCTGTCGGCGCCCAGCCTGAAATCGGTCATGCATCGGCCGGGGCTCGCAGGGTAAAAAAAGCGGCTCATCTACATCTACATCTACACACAGTTTATCACACAAGTTTCATAGTGCAAGTACTACATCTCTTCTTCAGCCACCAATGCAACAAGAACCAGGTTGTAGCGGTATAGCGTGCAAACGCCAACCTCTCCCTCAACCGAGCGACCTACACGCGCTGTGCAGGTGCCCGCAAGCGTTGTGGAGGTATCAACGGCATTTTCTTATTTAAAGAAGGTCATGGCCCTGTCACACCAGAACGTTTTAGGCCAACGCGTGAGTAGCGCGTTAAAAATAGTTGATACGCTGACAAACGCTGAACTTCCACAGAAAAAGTCAAGTGGAACCGTGATTTCAGCGTGTCCATAACGCGTTGATAACGGGTTCATAGCGTTCGCCAGCGCGTAAATAACGCGTTAGTAACGCGCTCGACGACTGATGAACGACTGCCCAGCGCGTGAGTAGCGCGGTCCAGCGCGCACCAGCGTACGGCAACGACCACATGATTAGTTGTACCAAAAGATGACGCGCTACTACAGTAATGGCCCTGTCACACCAGAACGTTTTAGGCCAACGTGTTGGAATTTCGGCAACACGCGGGTAAACGTTGACCAACGCTAGGCCAGCGTTCGCAACGCGCTGAGCGCGTTACCCACACGCTGGAACACGCTGTCACACGCTGAGGCAAAAATACATTTTTCAACATACCTAAAAAATGTCAGCGTTTGCCAGCGTGTGACTGCACACGCTGGCGGCGCGTATTTTTACTATAAATCAGTGATGCGTTCCTTACACGCTGAGCGCGTTCCTCACACGCTACTCACGCGATGGCATACACTATGAACCCCTTATCAACCTGCATGGACACGCTGAAATCACGGTTCCACTTGACTTTTTACTGTGAAAGTTCAGCAATTGCCAGCGTATCAACTATTTTTAACGCGCTACTCACGCGTTGGCCTAAAAGGTTCTGGTGTGACAGGGCCATCAGAGGAGAGCTTCTGCCGCCGGCCGTTGATCGCTGGCCACTCGACAGGCACACTACAGATGCCCGTCCGGCCGCCGTACGACCTGTAAGAATTGGTTGGCAACTTGCCGGATACCGCAGGGGTATCGCAAGGACATAAGCAGGGCACCGGACGAGTGCCTGCCGGACACCGGCCGATAAACGGGCCAATAATTCGACCCCATTTCCAAGAAAGTCGGCCGATCGCCGGTCGGCGACCCCCCGGGCCCCGTCATGGCAGCGTACAGGGGACTTTTAATTGTGACTGTGACCGCCATATCGCACGATCTTTCGCCGACCTCTACACGCCGGCCGATGCCTAGAAATCGCACACGCCGCCTGGGCTCCGCTTTAATTGTGACTGGGGTATAAGTACTGTAGTATAGGTTTTTCCATGACACAAAATCAACGGACGTCGTTCTGGTTCGCGTTACTAATCAAACTGAAGGAATTACTTCTCCTGTGGAATTTTAAGGAGCGCTGTGTTTTGCTCTCCTTGGAAAATATTGGGGAGCGCGAAGGAACGCGAGCGTGATCGCGCTCCCTAAAAATGAAGGACTGGCAAATGCATTTTTTATAGAGCAGATTTTGAGACGAGGCCCAATATTATGATTTTGGACCCTAAAAAGTAGGTTCATGTTCTATTCCCTGCCTCCGAATCACAAGTTTTTTTCGTTCCCAAACTGGTACCGTGAATTTCATTTTCTGAGCATAATTTTGGGTCACCTTCATTGTAACATGTCTTTATTAAAGGTACATGTAGGATACACCATTGGTAATTGCTTAAATGATAACGAATGGGTGGATTTGGAGGGTTGTACTTTATAGTAAATATCGTTTAACCGACCTGTCCGAATTTTTACATTCATGGATGCCGAGAAAAGCATGAAAAACAGCGTTTGTTTTCCACCGGAGTCGAGCAGTTATTCTTATGTTATCTTTGTTTTTTCGCGCTCGCCGGACGGCGAGAATGAATTTGGGTTTATACAATTCAATTTTTTGGAACAATTACAGGATATCTAGGGCCCTTATTTTGCTGGATGCCTACAATCATTATTTACTTTTAAATAAGTAAGATATTTCTTAATAATTCGGTAGTAAATTTTTTCGATATCTGCAAATGGTGTATACTACCTTTAAGGTATTTATTTGACATTCCAAAGTACAATGTATGCTACCGGTATATGTTTGGTAAAAAGTTGTGTTTTAATTTTATTTGAACTATGCAACTGATCAAAATTGATCTATTAAAAGTAGGATACACCCTATATCAAAAATATTTACTACCGATTTATTAAGAAATATGTTACTCATTTGAAAGTAAATACTGATTCTAGGCATCCAGCAAAATGATTGCGCTATACATGTATATCCTGTAATTATTCTGAAAAAATATAATTTTACAAAGAAAAATTTGCGATCGCTGGACGGCGATCGCGAAAAAACAAAGATAGCATAAGAATAACTGCTCGACACCGGTTGAAAACAAATGCCTTTGTTCGTGCTTTTCTCGGCATCCATGTTTGTAGAACTTCTAACAGGTCAGTTAAACGATAATTACAACCCCCTAAATCTACCCATTCATGATAATTCAAGCAATTACCAATGGTGTATCCTACCTTTAAGGGAAAATTTAATTGCAAATACCGGTACTTTTATTAACCAGACTTGAGCTCGGTACGGCTATTATTAAATTTGTGTTTCATGACTTATGTATTGCCTGCTGTTGTAATCAGAAAGTAATTTGCATTTAACCCTTGCCCCAAATATTTTCTGTGAGTTGCCTTCCACATACATACATACTGTACTGTATTGGATTGCATCATTTGTCAAGGAGTCAACCTTGCTCAGTGGGAGGGATACCTCATCAGGTCCACCTGCTGCACATTGTTGCATGTGGAAGGGTGCCATATGCATGACAACAAGTTAATTTTATCCTTGCTAAAAAGTGTGAATTGCCTACAATATGTATTGGCCATATTCACTTGCTGCCACTGTTATTAACCCTAACCTTCCTCACTCAACCAAAATAACCAAGCAGTTTTAGATGATTTTGAATGATTGGAGTATACGCAAACTCGCAAAGTAAATATTTTCAAAGTTCTTGTTGATTTTAAAGGATGGAGGTTACATGACCCAGAGAGTTTTGGTTGATTATAAAGGATTGAGGTTTTGTGGCCCAAGGAGTTTCTGGTTGATTCTGGATGAGTGAGGTATACAGGTACACTGTACATGTACATGTAGCATGGCCTACACATGTATGAAATGTAGATTAATTTTGGAGAACTGAAGCAGGAACTTTACTGTATACCGGTACCATACATTTACTTACATGTACACTGGCGTGCAAAAGTCTTCGCGCACCAACGAGGTGCCTTTTTAACTTCTATAATTTTGTTGAAATAAAAAGAATTATCAATAAACATGCATACCTGTGTTTAGTGTAATTATTTTAGTCAGTTTTAGTTAATTCAGTGTGTAACGCGGCAAAACTTGTATCGAAGTTTTCGTCCGTCATGTTCTTGTTAAATCGCCATATTGGATGACCTCATTATGTATTCATGAACTCATGAATACATTAACCTGGGCATTTAAACCAATGGGCAAGAAAATACGCGCGTTGTAAAACCCTCTTTAATAAATATTTATGAGGGTTACAGGTGAACCAATCACATGAACTAGAAGATTACACGTCAGGCTAGGTTTTTGAGAAGAAATTAGCATATGAATAGCATTCACTTTGGCGCGAACTACCCTTACCAACCATGAACAAGGGATGTCGCAAGCCTGGACGTTTTTACGTCGGTCGATTCGTCAGGGAGGAGTTTAGCGAGGTCTGCACGGTTCACGGGGATCTGGCATCATGGTCTGGGGGTGTATGGTTTTTTTTCTGGTGAATGTCAGGTATTTGGTGCGGGTCAAGGCCAATATTAATGCCATGATTTACATGTATGTTGATATTCTTTGTGCCCACTTGCTGCCGTCTGCCCATAATCTGGTCGGCCCTTAATTCATTTTTCCAGCATGACAACGCTCCACCTCATACCACTGAAATCATGAGAGAATTCTTGGCCAGCCCGACCCCTGAATTTATTCATGAAATAGGGGGCAGTTGGTAATTCGAGGCGATGGACTGGCCAGCCCAGAGCCCCGACCTGAATCCGCTTGAGAATCTGGCGCCGCCATCTTGGATTTTAACGTTAATGATATGTCAATGTGAAAAATTGCCATAGACTTTACACTGTTACTTTGGTTTTCGTCAGAATTTTCAAGTTTACAAGGAACATTTGGTTCATATGAATTTATTAATTTACAGTTGCAATGTCCAAATGTAACGCATGGGTGCGCAAAGACTTTTGCACGCCACTGTACATGTACTACTAAATCAATGAAAAATTTGGTACAAGGTACCGGTACATGTACATGTTGTAGTTTACCCCAAATGCAAATTATATGTGTGTTACATGTACTACAGCTGTGTACACCTGTGCAAGGTATGTGATAGTTATTATAGAATTACATGTACGGTATTCTGGTTGAGACAGGTTCAGGCGGACATCATAGGTACATGTAGAACACCCCGATATTTCCCACTGCGAGCCGGTCACTGACAGATATTTCTAGCCTTGGTCGTAACGTGTTTATCCATCATCCATTTTTAATGCCAACAAAATTGCATTGTGTACTGTTAACTGTTATGGTAACATTCAGTTGGTGATTTCATGAATTTTTGGTTAAAAGTCAGGTTAGAAAGGTTTGAAAAAAACCCAGGTTGCTTTCACTAAATTTAGACGTAATTCTTTCTATACATGTATATATCTCATAGTAAAAAAACAATAAAAGATTTTCATTATTTCATTATCGGAAGGGGGGGGGGGGGGGGGGGGGCTGTTAGAGTATTTGTCGACATGCACAGCGCATGCAACAATGCACTGCCACTACACTTTTATTTGCGAGGTTTAGCAGCACGTTTCCCCACGAACTCAGTTTGACCTGCCCATATCGGCCCTGCCAAAATGTCTTGTGCGCTTGCGTTAACGTTCGCGTAACAAGTGCTGCTAAACCTCGCTATCGTGTAATAAACTAATACAATTATATCAGAGCTGTGTTGGTTTGTCAGCTCGTTAATTTCCTACTCCTTTGTTTTTTATTATAACACAGAAATGCAATGGTCATCCACATGACACTCTGAAACAAGATGTAAAAACAGTAGAGAATGGGGAAAACCCAATGGAAAAAATAGCAGGGCTTTGACAGTTTTTAGCGGGGCGGCAAAACTTTAGTAGGGCCACATAAAATGTTGGCAGGGCGGCCCGCTAAAACTCCTTGTGGAGAACATTGGAAATGAATTGAAATTGATCTAAAAATACATGTAATTGAATTGGTTGTACTTTTTCTGAACAGAATGTACACTTCAATTCATTGCACAGTTTGCACCTGACTTGAGGCTTAAACTACCGTATGTTTTTAAGGCAAAGCTGTGTGTTTGTCCTCTGTTTAGTACATGTATTTTTGTTATAAATTCAAACAAAGATTTAAAAAGTAGTATTCAAAGATTAACCCTAACCACCCTGAGTCCATCAAAATCCATTTCTTGTTTTGGAGGATTTTAGCGGATTCAGGATACCTCCATATTGAACCAACTGGAGGAGTGTGATGTATTGAGGATTTTAAGCCTAGCGTTATTGCAGGAGTATGATGGATTCAGGATACAGAAATTCAGGTGATGGACTGTGATGGACTCTATGGAGAAACGCACTGCAATTTTTTGTATGCCACCTACATGTAGGTATCCTGAATCCGTCACAGTCCATCAAACTTTTGCTGGTGGAGTATGATGGACTCAGGATCTCTCCAGAATGCATACTGGTGGAGTCTGATGGACTCAGGACACCAGCAGTTTTTGCAAACCAAAATTGGTGGACTGTGGCGGATTCAGGATACTTTCTAGTAAAAGCCGTGAGGGAGTTAGGGTTAACCAGTTAACTGGTTAACCAGTTTTTCCTAGATTCAAAACGGATGACGCATAAACACGCCATGACCAAGGCCGGAAATGTCTGTCGGCAGCGAGCAAGGCCGGAAATGTCTGTCAGCAGCGAGCCAGGCCGGAAATGCGTGGGTGTGCTTCCTGGTACTATTGGCCTGAACCCGCCTCGGATCGAGTGATCCTGTGATGTTAAAATAATTCTGGCGCGAACTGGTTAAAGGTGATTTCATGAATGTGACAGTGAACACAGACTCCCTGTCACTTTTTGTCAGTTATTGAACTCTGATGAGTTTGAGCAAATAATGAAAAGCATAATAATGATGAATTTATTAAATTGCCCTTCCTCTATGGCAAGTCAGTGGTAGCGGGAAGATGCCTAATCACTCCAGCTGGAGTGCCTTGAACGATTCTTTCCATGTACATGTACAGTGAATTGCACTTCTCTATTGGTACATGGAGTTAAAGTGAATAGATTTTGCTTGTGTCCGTGTGATACACATGACCTACTGACCTGTGGTTTGGTATGGCATTCCTTGGAGTGGTTTGCAGTGCCATGTATAGGAGTCTTTTTAAGGAGACTAGTATAGGAGACTTTTTAAGTGCATTGGTGTGTAAACAAGAAAAATGGTTAATTACAAAAAAAACCAATTGTTTCTTGTAACAGCCATTCCAGAGCTGAGCTTCACGCCCTTGCCGTCCAGTGTTACAGTCCTGCGAGGCGAGTCCGCTCTTCTCCCCTGCACAGCTACCGGAGTCCAGCCCATCAGTATCACCTGGCGTTCGGGTCCGGGGGTATTGCTGGGTCATTTCGGAGAGGCCGAGGTCCTGCCCAATGGCTCCCTGGCATTGCATTTTGGCGAAGAGGAACCAGCGTGCGCCAAGAAGGAGTTCCAGTGCTGTGCGACCAATCCCAATGGGACATTGTGTAGTCCTGCCGTGTCGGTCATTATCACAGGTAAGAGTATTCAAGATAAACTGTGTCTGCTACTGGTACATGTAGTTTAAAAAAGGTCAGAGCGATTTGTAGAATTTCTTTAAGAAAACATGCAGTCAAACATTTTCATTACGCATTTTTTGTTTTAATTTAATAGATTTATGTGTATTAAATGTGAATAAAAACTGAATCAAAACTGGTTCTAGTGTACGTTTAGTGTGGTAATTTGCAGTCCAAAAACTGACCCCCCCTTTTAAAATTTCGCGGCCACTAAATATGAGTGACGTAAACCGAGGCAGGACCCGGACAAATTCTCGATAGTCGGTATGCGACGTCTAGGTACGAGACGGGTTCGCGTGGCCACGTACATGTACGCACATTGTTGTGGGTTGATGCACCCACAGTGTACGAAGGTAATCGAATTTTACATGGACGATCGTGAAGTTCTTTCTCGGTTTTTGGTGAATTCGACGAAAACAGTACTGATTCGTCTGATTTGAATCACAGTATTTTTTATTCAGACTGACACGAACTCGAACGAGGATAAAGATGGGGTCCCTCCAGGCACTCTAGGTCGAAGCACGACCGCTCAAAATGATCGCTGCAGAGGGCCGGAAATCACTAGGCCCGCCCGGACCACTTTGCTCTGGTAAGCTTTACTTTGGCTGTCCAAATCCTCCGATATTTAGAATCAGCCGGAAACAAATGAAGCCTTACTTCATCCTTAGTAGTTACACACCTAGTCGGCATGACCGAAAACTGCTGTATTTTTACCCTGATTCATAATGAAAAACCATGTAAAGACGGACACTTGTTGCAATGCGCGCAGTCAGTATACGATAGGCCGGGTAGCAGCGCGTCGAGTCTCTGCCTCGATTTTCGTCATACCCCTCGCGAGGTTTTATGTTAATGAGGCTTCCCTTCGAGGGGCGGAGTGGTTTGACAAAAATTTTCAAAAATTATTTTCCCCCATTGCACTGTACACCTTCTGAATGTCTATTGGGGGTTGTGCATCTTGCGCACGCGTACACATTGAGTCTGGAATTAAGTCTATACAACTGGTAATCAGTAACAACGTTGCACAAATAAAGGTTGATTTACGTTTACCAGTGAAAAGTCTGTAAAGCACTGCAAATAACATTTGACGCATGCTGTATGTGATCATCACATAGATTTGGTTGATGGTTCGTGTAAACAAAGCAATGAAACTTTTGAAAGTAAAGAAACACTTTCAGAAATAATGTCGAATGGCCATGCATACAGAAATCCAAGAACTGTTGCACTGTGCAGTGCCGATATGTCTGTAAAGAACGATCTGATGACATTCAAAGCATAAGGTCTATTGTCGATCGGTTGATTTCAACAGGTGGCGCCCTGCGCTACGCAAGAAAGGGAGCATCGCGCGCACGGCGAACCACTCGAAAATATGTCGTCAACAAAATTCCTCAATCTAAAAAGAAGACCAACTCTCATCGTATTTGAGGGCCAGAGGTGTTGTAGTAAATAACGAAAAGCACAAAGAGCTTGCCGAGAAGGCATACCGGGCCGAAAAGCTTGGTTTAGTTGCAAAACAGCTCTCTTTGTCTACCCATCATGCTTTGCGCTATACTTTGGGATCGCGATCAGCAATAGACCTTATTGGCGATTACTTCAAACTAGTGGGCAATGATGCAAGTGTTAACAAAGCAGAAGTGCAGGTGTATTTAGCTGGGTTTTCAGTGGAACCTACCCATAGCAACATGCCCCCCTCTTTCGGAAAATGTTTTTAGTTTCAAAGACAGCAGTGCCCGTACAAACATTATGGCATATTGAAACAGAAATGCCCACGGGGTACATGTATACATTGTGAAATTGTTGTCTTTTACAGGTTTCTAAGAGTGTGTATGTATTTAAATGTTAGTATTTTGACCCCCTTCACGCCCCGTCTCACCCTGTCAGAAAAGTCTCTCTGATTGGTAACTTTTAATGTTGGCAGCTCTGCAGTACATGTACGTACATGTACAGTACCGTACTTTCCCTTTGCATGCTATACTGTACATGTACTTTGGTACATGCTGTGTGTGTTGTAAAGTATCTATAAGAACATGTGACCCACTCCACAATAATGGGTATTATGTCACAAAACAGTGAAACAGCGTAAGCTTTCATTTGGTATATAATAGAGCTCCGCAGCCCCTCCCAATCTGGATATATTACATGTTGGCATATTGATACTTCCTTGGAGTTCAAATTACACAACTGAGAAAACAGGCTTTGAAAAAGCCGGCTCTATTGTAGTACAGCCTACAGGTGAACGATCCACATAAAATTGTATTTTTTTTATACTTTATTCTTCAAAATCAACATTTCTGTGAATGAAACCTGAAACTGTAGGTATTAAAGATGTCATTCATGACAACAAATTTTGATGAAATGTTTACACTCTCAACTTTGAGTAGGCCATTACATGATAATGCACAGCGCGACTTAATACCCTTTATTGCAGAGCCGGTCACATATTCACGTTTCTTCATAGCAGTGTCATTGACTCTTCATTGTCTCCGCCATTGTCTCCTCAGATGCTTCGTAAGCTCATAAAATCATAAAATATTTTTGGAAATAGCGGCAGTCATTTGAAAATTATCCATTGAAGCAATGGTAGGTGTACATGTAAAGTGTGTACCTGTACTGTACTGTACTGTGCATGTAGTTTTATCAATTTCAATTGTTTTGGACTATAATTCCACTAGACGAAATGGCAAAAGCATTGTGTAGGTTGATGTAACATTTTACATTCACCTTTATTTGCTTACCATTTACCACACTTGTCCAAATACAAAAGGAATACCTTTGCACCCGTTTATTTTTGTTCAAAGTGCAATTTGGCTCTGTGAGTGCATTATTGTGCTACATGTACATGTGTATGTACTGTACATGTGTAAATATATCCTCTCATCTTATGGGATTTCACTGGTTGTTATTCAGGTACTCCATATTTGTGTATTTAATCATTTCCAATAGCTACATGTATCATCACAGAGTCGTATTGTAAGTTCATTTTGGGTTTATTTGCAATTTGCCATTTGGGTGAATGGGGTTCCAGTAAATTACACAAAAATAAAACAATTATTTGGTCGGGAGCCCCAAAATAGAGTCGGTCGGGAATGAGAACCACATAAAAAAGGGCCATCCTAATAAACCCACCCTGCGTATTACAATTTAATTACTAAAACCTGGAAAGTCATGCAAGGTCATGGTTAGTCATAACATTTATGCAACTCTTTTTATTTCCCATTTTGTAATAAAGATACGTTTCACAACATTTAATGTTTTCAATTTGGAATGTCCCAGTTGTATCCTTTAGCTCTTATGAATACTGGTATTATTTTCTACCCGATAGTTCAATTCAATTTCAGATCCCATTTACAACTGCGTCGTCTGGGACATATTTTCGCCATTTTCCAACTATAGATTTTACATTAATGCATTCGCGACTGGTAACATTTTTTACTAAACGGTTCTTTTCTGCATCTATTGAAATATTATTGGCGTACATCCCGAAGGCTGCCTGTCGGCATGACTTTTCACTGTATACAGTGGCCCATGGTCTATTTAAAGAAAATAGCAAGTTTTCTATTTGAGCAAGTTACTTTCAATCGAAAACTTTCTGATTGATGTACAACTTTTTGAAACATGAAACAAACCTTTACGACACATTTGAAAAGCATCATGGAATGACAAACAGCAAGTTTATACACACACCTACATGTAGCTGGTACTTTACTTCCTACCGGTAAGTTTCGCGGTTTGTTTGTCATACAATACGTTATGTTTTTAGGACGTCAACAAGGTGTATCTATAAGTTACGACTCCACCCAGCTAGCAGGTGCCGCGCGAAGCGCGGCATCCCGCTAGTTTAATAGTGAAGGTAAAGTACAGACATGTACATGCACGTGTTGTATGTATACCGGCCCATACAAGTTTTGTATAGTCGAGCATATCGATTTGTTGTGTTAACTTAAGGACCGCGGACGAAAAAGCAACAAAACGTAGTCTAAATGGTCTGAAAATACAGTGTTTTACACACATACAACGTCATAACTCGAAAACTCCTCAAAATATTCGTTAGGTTCCTTCGGGATATGTAACTTCAGTGTATTAGCTCAAATAAACGAACACATTGTTGTTTGTTTGGCCTTTAAACAAACCTGTCAAAATCCCATTGAATCTTTCTTTTTGTTACATTTTGTGTGTGTAGCGGCAAGTTTTATACCCATTTTGAAGGTGGTCGCTTTTTGTTTGCTGCTGTAACTCACGAACTACACGTTCTTTTAAAAAGGTTCTTGCACGCCTGGAATACTAATAAAATTTCCGTTGTCGTGATGGTACAATTATTTCAATTGGATATTATATAGACCTGTCAAACTAAAGATCCAATCAGAGACGCTGTCAAAGAGTACACATTGAACCCATGCTATAGCATGGCCACGTAAAGTTAACCTTGGTAAAGGTCGTAAAGATCGTTTATCTCTGTTCTCCCACAGACAATCCGTTGTATGTGCGCGCAGTGTTATACATGTGCTCTATGGTGGAATTAAGTAGTGCTCTTAGGTTGACATTTCTCACCAAACAAATTGATATGTACTTTTTAGGATTTTTGAACGTATGACCTACATTGGAACTATGGCCTTCATGTATCTTCGTCCAAAATTATCCCCATTTACATGAAATCCATTCCTATTACATGTACATATTTTAAATCGCAAACTATCGTTTGGATCTTGCTAATAAAAATGTTTATCCTCCCAAATTGTTTTTTAGTTGTAATAAGTTTTTGGGCTACCGGTATTTTTATTTTGGAATGTTTTAGTCAAACATTGATGCAATTTGTTACATGTTGGCGCTTCCATTGTACTTGATTTTTGTTATTGTTGATATCCCAGCTTGTGGCAAATCTGTGTAAAATGGCTGAATTTCAAGGCTTTTGGACAAACCACACCCTACGAGCATCGGCTGACGTGGAGCTACAGCAGGCTGAAACCATACATTTAGCTGTCGAGAGCTCTAGAGAAACTGTCAACATAGCTCTTACTAATACAAAAATAGCAATTTCTGTGTCCATTGAGTCGTTCTTTTTCTGTTGATTTTTGGAAGAATACACTGTTAACTGTACATTCCAAAAAAGAATGTACAGTTAGCTCTACTTCCTTTAAAATAATCAACACTTTTCTGAATAGAGTGACGTCACAAGAGTACCTGTAATTTAATAAAAAAATCCTACTTATTTGAAGGTACATGTATGTAAATAATGATTCTAGACATCCAGCAAAATGATTGCGCTAGATATCCTGTAATTGTTCTAAAAACAAATGGTGTATCCTACCGCAGTTGGTCGCCGAATGTATTTTATTTAATAGGCCTACTCAAATGTTTTAAGCTACAAATAAAGACGGCAGCTTTTCTAATATACTAAAGCCCTGAGATTTTCTTGATAATCTGACACTTTTTCGGTGTTTTCGATATCATTTAGGAACGTCAAAATTTAGATAAATCAAAATTTTCGATATATTAAAATGTCGATATTCCGATATATGATTAAAAAAGTGACGAGTATCGAGTATTTGAGAAATTTAGATATATCGACGGACGTTATAACTGACCTGTTCGAAATTTTACAATCATGTATGCCGAGGAAAGCAAGAAAAATGTTTGTGTTACATACTGTACATGATTATAGAAGATGCCGCTAGGTACATACAATGTGGGTTGGATTGGATGGTAAATTGAATAGAACATGTACTTTACATATCTGACAGTTGGATGAGAAATTGTCCTGAATCACTTCCAGGGCTTCCGGAGTTGAATGTGACAAATCCTGTACACTGGCACACACATTTTTGTTAAATGCACTTCAGTTAACCTTTGTAAATTTGATTTGTTTTTTTCGCTTGTGGTGTACATCTATTTGATAAAACGGTAAAGTACCATAATGTATGTGACCTGCTCCAATGAAACAACAATTTTAGTTTTTTAGATTTTCCTTTTTTCAAATTCTCTAGGTTCTCGGCTTTAAAATGATGTATCATTAACATACCCTTATCCTATCTCCCCTGATTGAAGGATTTAGTGATAAAACCCTGACAACCTAATTTTGTTTCTCAAACTGACCAAACAAAAACACTTCTGGGTGACGGATTATGTTCAAATTTGGGGGGATGGTAGATTAATAGTTTGTGATTCAGAAGAACCCAAAACCTAAGGTAAAATCCACCCGAAATGACTTCATGAGTACATTATAATAAAACACATTGTGCGACTTTGTCCAGGTTTTGTTGGAACAGGTCACATAATTGTTGTCTTGTCTTTTGTAGTAAAAGATAGGTAAAGGACTGGTCAATGAGACTACTGTACCGGGTAGTTTTGTACATTGTACCAGGGTACATGTACCAGTACACAGTATGCATTGTTGACTGTTCCTGTTTTCATTAAGATTGTTGGTTTTACCTTGTTTTTGTAAAGATTTTTGTTTGTAATTTTTTTTCTTCTCTTTTCTCCTTTTTTATACTCTTTCATAGGGTTTGTACACATTGTACACGTTTTGGCGGGTACATTTAGTTTTAAAAAAAATATGTGATTGACTCCAGACTTGGCATACAGTTGCACCATCATCCACAGATGGTCCTCAATTATTTTCGTCATAATGATGTCATCGGGAGTCATGTGACGTCACATTAAAGGTGAAGTTTTTCCAACATGATTTGTACATGTTTTATTCAAGCAATACATTTGGCCCTATATCTCCGGAAGTACGAGTCTGATTATTTACTTGGTCAGTAACATCTCTGGACCAAGCCTCATAAAAGTTGTTCACAGAATTTGGCCAGTGGTCACCTAATGGTCAGTAGGGGTAATTTTCTTCAAAATTCAATATGTTTTTCTCCCCAACTCTTCATCCAAATAGTGTCAAACTTGGTCAGTGACAGCTCTGGACCAAACCTCGTATAGGGTGTAGAAATAATTTGGCCAATGGTCACGTTACCAATTGGCCAATGGTCAGCAGGGGTCATTTTCTTTAAAATTACAAAATGCTTCTTCTCTCAGAGTTTTGATCTAAATAATTTGGCATCTTGCATTGCCAATGGTCACCTAATGGTCAGTGAGGGTCGTTTTCTTGAAAATTATGAAATGCTTGTCTCGCAGTCCATTTAATTTGGCTAATGTTCAGTTGGGGTCAGAATATGGTCAACGTACATATGTAGTGGTTATTTTCTTTAAAATTACGAAATGATGTTAATTCTCCGACAGTCTTTATCCAATTAATTTTCTAATGGTCACCTAATAATCAGTAAGGATCACTAAACGAACAGTCTTTTCCACTGGGATAGGCCATGGTTAGGAACATACATGTACCATGTATGTACCTCCAGATTTGGAGACTAACAGTTTGTGTACAGTTTGCCATAGTGTTGTGATTTTCCAGGATGTGTACATGTATGGTTCCTAGTGAATTATACTAGGAAGTTAGGGTAAGGGGGATCACAAGTGCTATAATTGTGTGCGTACATGTATACGTAGGATAGGCACTACACCCCTAATCGAAAATATTTACTACGAAATTATTAAGAAATATCTTACTTATTTGAAAATAAATAATGATTCAAGGCATCCAGCAAAATGATTGTGCTTGATATCCTGTAATTTTTTCAAAAAATTTAATTTAATTTATAAAAATTATGATCGTCGGATGGCGATCGTAAAAAAAACCAAGAACAACTGCCCGACGCCTGTTGAACACAAACGCCATTTTTCTTTCTTTTTTCTCTGCATCCATAATTGTAAAACTTCAGAAAGGTCAGTTAAACGATATTTACTATAAAATGCAAGAGAGAAAAAGCTAGAGATATTTGGTGGAAACAAATCTAAATAAAGAGTGCCCTCGGGGGATTTCGGAGTGCACAGTTACAGTGTTTGTCTGACACTAATTGAAGCGCTTGCTGTAACAAGTTAATCAGGCACGTCCTGGGAGAAATGCAGATTTTCAGATATCGGCACACTTGACGTAAATTATGACATTTGCAGGCTCTTGTATTTAGGAGCGTACACATGTAGTATACTACATATTATGTCATATTACATGTATCAATAAGTTACCGGTAACTTACCGGTAGTTCCTCTTCTTCAAAGGCGCTTGATACTTTTAACCAGTTCGCGCCGGATGACGTATATAAACGCAAACATTTCCCCAGATTCAAAACGGATGACGCATAAACACGCCAAGTTCAAGTTCGGAAATGTATGTCAGCAGCGGGCAAGGCCGGAAATGCGTGGGTGTGCTTCCCGGCACTATCAGCCTGAACACGCTTCGGATTGAGTTTCGTTAAAAATAATCCCGCCCGTGGGCTCGGCGATGTTAAAATAATCCCGGCGCGAACTGGTTAATCATGATATTTTGCTACATAAACTCAATGCCTATGGTATAAGAGAGATTCCATTGAACTGGTTTTGTAGTTATCTTTCTAACAGGAATCAATATACTAAACTAGACTCATGTTACTCTTCTATGAGTACAATTACATGTGGAGTACCGCAGGAATCTTTTCTTTGGCCATTGTTATTCTCATTACAAATGATATTTGCCAAGCTTCGACGGTGTTCCCTTTTATTCAATCTGCTGATGACACTCACATATTTTACTCAAGTAATAACACCGACTTAAAAACTATTGTCAGTCTCAATTTGGCTGAATGCAGTCTAACAGGCTTGTCACATAATTTAAAAAATGTACATTTATGGTTTTTCGAAGTAAAAAGAAGTTAAATACATCTAACTGTCAAGTTACAATTAATAAGCGAGCCTATACAGGGTGTCTCAAAACAAATTACAACACTCCTTTGGGTGATCGTAGTTTCCAGAATAAGTGTTGGAATCAAACAATTCAAATGACAAAATAAAGTGAGATTAGTTGGCTATAATGTAAAGAGGGCCGCGTTTGATTTGGTTTAGTAATCACGGAGAAATGAGCGATTACGTAAAAGTAGTCAAAGAACACTTCCATTCAAGTTTGCTCTTATTGAGTGATTTAGACGGCACAGACAAACAAATAAAAAATACTTCTTTCAACGATAACATTTATAACCTTTTTTCTTTTAATCTATATAATATCCGAGGTGTTAACCAATTTCAACATAATATTGCACATACAAGTTATCGAGATAATTTTTCACATTTAAACTTGATAAAGGTTGAAGTTTGCCAATTTGCCAATTATTAAATCTGTTATCACAATTGAAAATAAAATTATTGTACCATCTTATTCACTTTCTCAAAAGACTTTATAATTAGTAATCTCTCTTCTTACAATGAGTAGTAATGTTTTGTTTTGTGGTTGTTACTCAGTGTAAAGTATTAAACAGTGTTGGCTAATTGAAAAAGGAAAGAGTATAAAGTAACCACCTGCACAAAGGAAAATCTGTGTAATACACAAACTTGGATGGAAGTGTTCTTTGACTACTGTTACGTAATCGCTCATTTCTCTGTAATTACTGAACCGAATCAAGCGCAGTTTTCTTTAAATTATAGCCAACTAGTTTGACTTTATTTTGTCGTTTGAATTGTTCTGTTCCGACACTTACATGTATCTAGGAAGTTACGATCACCCAAATGTGCGCTGTGATTTTTTTGGAGACACCCTGTGATACTGCAAGTATCACATACAATTTCTTGGTGTCTATATTGATGAATGTCTTTCTTGGAAATTCCATATAAAAGAATTAGAAAACAAAATTTCAAAAAATATAGGCATTATAAGTAAATTGAAGTATAGTCTTCCCTCAAGCATTTTACCTTTTTGTATTGTAACGTTATTTGGGCTAACACGTACAAGTCGAATCTTGATATATTGATTAAACTGCAGAAAAGGGCAATTCGTATTGTACATTGTAAGGTCAACTTTAACGAACATTTATACAACTCCTTTATTTAGAAAACAACCTTATAATGTATAAATAACTGGGTTTACTGGGTTTAAAGCAGCCGAACATGGAACAAACAGCTGCTATGTGTATGTAAACTTGTGCCCTATTACAACATGGGTCTGCACAAAACTGTATGACCCTTACAAGATACACGTGTACATGTACATGTACAGGACATGTGTACAGAATGTAACTATAGAGCATTATGAGCAGTATAGGCCATGTTACGTCCCCGTTTTTCGTGTTGCCTGGTTGTACCTGACGGGAAACTTTCCCTACATATAAATTGAACCACTGCGAATTCAAAAATTCACATTGTTAGAGCAATGGAATGGAGCAAAGGGGTGAAATTAGGCCTCGAAAGACCCGTTTTTGGTCCTTTTAATCGACGACGTCACAACGGTCACAGTATGGACAGCCATTTCGACAAAAAGAAAAGAAAAGTGACTATGAATTTATGTAGGCTAATAATAGTAGCACCCACCCCTACTTACATTTCACAAATTTCTACACATTTCGAAAGCATTTTAGTGAAAAGGGTACACCTTAGAAAGATATATAAACTATAAAAAGTTAGGTCTCCTATCCCATTATTTACGATCGATTTCTAAAAGTTCCATTTTCCATACAAAAGTCCGTCGATAGGTGGCGCACTGTATGTAAATATGGTGGTCCCCTGTTTCGCCTGCACTGCGGGTCCAATTTTCTCGTCAAATGGAGAACATCATTCAAGTTTCTTCTGGTGGCGCAGCTTCAGAAATTGCATATGTATTTGTTTGTGTGAAAAAGTAACATTGTACCTAGAAAATTAATAAAAGAGACTGACAAGTGTAAAAAACATGAAATTGGTGTATGAAAACCTACGAAATCAATGCCACGACGCGACCAGCGAAGGCGAATACAAGTTAGTCAGTACTCAAAATTGTGTGTCACATTTTTTTCCACACGGTTGCCACAATCTGGAACGAAAAGGACTTATTTGAAAAGTGAGGAAGCAATGGATGGAGGTAAAGCTATAGTATAAATATTTACAAATCCAGATTTGTTGTATTTTAGGCAACATTTTAGGGTTTTTTTTATTTTGAAATCGGTCCCCGATTTTGCAAGGCGCCAGAACACACGGCATCAACAACACAAATGCATTAGCACAGTTATAAGTAATACTTCCCATAACCACAGAAGAATCCACCCAAAACTGTTAACCACCAAAGATGGAAATGAAATTTTATTGCAAAGTATGGGGGAAGGGCCAGGCAGGGGTGTTACAAGGATGTTATAGTTCTAACACTATCGTAATATTTGTTTGCCATTTGTAATTTTTATTGATATTTTTAGGCAACAACAACGTAGTGGCTATCGTTACAGCAGTTGACAATCTGATTCCCTGACAATGACAATACTCTGGATCTTTCACTCTTGGAACCTGGCTATATCAACCAGTCTGGTATGTTCCAAGAATGATATCCAAATATATTGTCAATGTGTCAGCCTGGGTACCGGTATGTCTGGGAAACAGCTCGTCAACTTCCGTAGCGATAGCCACTGCGTTTTACAGGAAAATTTAATTGCACTCAGAAATTCTCTTCTAATTAAGATATCTTTCTTGAATGGACAAATAACAGTTTTTGTTTTTATTTATTTATTACAGCATATCTTCTGGATCATCAGAGGAAAATTTCAATCTGGAATTGGAGTAGCTCAGTGCAGTACTTGACTGTACTGACAGCACCAATTTCATTTACCTGATGACACAGGAATTGACCCCATCTGAACTATTATTATATGTAGCTGTAAATAAACTGAATGTTCATTTGTGCGCGCCATTCATGTGAGGTTTTGTGAAAATGTACTAAGCTGTGGTACTGGTCAGTTTACTCCAACTGCTACGCAACAAGGAGTGTTGAGCAGTATGTCAGCAAATGCAGATAATACCGTATCTGTCATCAGCCTATACTTGTGGTCAGTACAAGTATGGGCACTGAGAAAGTAATTACTGTACTGAACAGGAAAATGAAATTCTAACTGATTACCTGATCAGGCAGATTGGTGCACATTATGATAGAATTGTTCACTAGAGGGAATTGAATGCAAAAATAGAACTTGTGTTGGTTGCAATTCAGTCTTTCTGCGCGGCGCGAATAAAGCGCTGCAGCTGAGCTGCACGAACTGCTGATCTGTGCGAACTGTCCATTGCGTGCGCTGCTGTGATGTAGGCCCAAATCATTTCGGTTATTACTACAAAGTTTCTGAAACTTTAACCAGTTCGCGCCGGAGGACGCAAAGTTTTCCCGAGATTTAAAATGGATGATGCATAAACTCGTCACAAACAAGGCCAGAAATGTTTGTCAGCAGAGAGCAAGGCCGGAAATGCGTGGGTGTGCTTTTCTAGTACCATCGGCCTGAACCCGCCTCGGATCGAGTTTTGTTAACAATAATTTTCACAGCTCGGTGATGTTAAAATATTCCTGGCGCGAACTGGTTAACATAAAGTATACAAGCCTCCACTGCCTGCATTGTTCGAAACATTAGAATCACGCCGAATACATCGAAGCTGGTACATGAAGGATCCGAAAGGGTAAATTGCCCATTATGCTCAAAAGGGCATACCCTTGCTCACTGCACATTACCTTCTGTAAGATGGCGCATCCGCTAAACAACTAAAGGGGGCGAAACGTCATTTTGCTAGAACGTGTGAGCAAGCTTTAGTTGATGTGCCTGGATGTTCGACAAAGCATTCAAGATTGCTGAATGGTGCCTTCTTTGCATCGATTCCGAGTAATGATGGTGAAAACGCCTTGTAGGTATCCGAAGATGCTTAGATTAGATGCTCGGGGCCACCAGCTTTGCATGTGGTGCAGATGAGAATGAGCGTTCGAAGGTTGCCTTACCTGTGGTTCAAGTCCTTGTTAAACCCCAAAGTAGGGAAAATCCTGTCAGGACATACAGTATGCTCTACTTGACCCCCGCAGCAACAAAGCTTCTGTTTCACGGACCTGAACCAGAGTTCGCAAACCTGACTATACATGTAGTTAAACACATTTAGTTTAAAATTTATTCAATTTAGTTAGTCCACATTTTATTTGCAATACGGTTACACATTCGTGAATGGTAGCGGACAACTACACTGTACCGGTACTTGTACCTTTACTTAACCCGATAATTCCCTAATGAGGTTTAGTCTAAAGGAAGTACACGTAAGCAACTAGACTAAAAGAAAAGCAAAAGCAAACGGTATGCATACATGTATTACACTACTTTTAAATATTTACATACTGTACATGTACCAGTACATGTACATGACAGTGTAAAGGCAAACATTTAAATCTCAATATTAGTATTTTGCCATGTGAGATCATTGAGCGGGTTGACCTCTACACTTCCTCACTTTCACTTCACATAACCAGTAGGTAAACGCAGCAACCAAATGTTAATGTTATGATCAACGCAACAAGGATCTTGTTGGCGTACTTACATTTGTGTGCATTACATACTGGTACATGCGTGATCAGTAATTGGTGTCGAAAGTGTCTCACACGCAGCACATTGTGAATTATTTATGCACAAAGCATATTCATTTAACATTTTATTTCAACATGGTTGCTTCATCAGTTAACTCCTTAAAGGTAGGATACACCATTGGTCATTGCTTGAATGATCATGAATGAGTCGATTTGAGGGGTTGTATTTTATAGTAAATATCGTTTAACTGAGCTGTCAAAGTTTTACAATCATGGATGCCGAGAAAAGCACGAAAAACAGCGTTTTTTTTAACCGGCGTCAAGCAGTTATTCTTATGTTATCTTTGTTATCTTTGTTAACCAGTTCGCGCCGGATGACGTATATAAACGCAAAAATTTCCCCAAATTCAAAACGGATGACGAATAAACACGCCAAGTTCAAGTTCGGAAATGTATGTCAGCAGCGCGCAAGGCCGGAAATGCGTGGGTGTGCTACCCAGCACTATCGGCCTGAACACGCTTCGGATCGAGTTTCGTTAAAAATAATCCCGCCCGTCGGCTCGGCGATGTTAAAATAATCCCGGCGCGAACTGGTTAATTCCGAAAAATATAATGTTATAATGAAAAATTCGCGAGCGCCGGATGGCGATCGCGAATTTTTCATTATAACATTATATTTTTCGGAATAATTACAGGATATCTAGCGCCATCATTTTGCTGGATGCCTAGAATCAACCTTTACTTTCAAATGAGTAAGATATTTCTTAATAATTCGGTAGTAAATATTTTTGATATCTGAAAAGAGTGTATCCTACCTTTAACCAGTTCGCGTTGTTATTAATACAGTACAATAAGTAGCATATTTATAAGTATACCTGCATACACATTCAGCAAGTTGTATGGTACAATGTATTTGGGTCAAATTTACAAGCGATCCCTTGCTGGCATCTTGCCAAATGGACTAATTTTGACCTACATGTAAACATAGTCATAGTGTACAATGTGTGTACATGTAGCTTTTTTGTTTTGAAGATATGACATTATCTACATTGTACATGTACATAGTCTCAGCTTACAAGTAGGTTTTGAGAATGTTGTGCTAACTATGGTAGATACCCATTGTATTTGTGCCAACAATGTAAACAAGGTCCTGTATTGGATGATTTAAATATGATGCGATTTACCCGTAATCTTATCTGGGGAAAGGTATACTGTACATGTAGTTTGTTTTAGTTTCAGCAGGAAAACACAAAGGGATAGCTATTCACAACATAATACATCTCAGGAGCCATTGTACTACATGAACATATTTTTGTTCTGCGAGAAGAATGTTGATAACTTTATCAGTAGAAACTATGATACATGTATGTTCAGTGTACTCTTGCTCTCTCTCTCCCCCCCCACGGAATTTCACATGAAAGAAAAAAAGCCATATTTTTTGAAGATGTTCTTTCCCTGTAGGCCAGTTTACCTGTCAAAGTAGGTATATCCATGATTTCAGAACTTGGGTAATCACAGATTTTGGAAAGTCTAGCGGTTCGTTTAAATCTATTGAAAAAGCTTGTCTTTGAGGTTGTAAAAAAAGGATCAATCGACTAAATGAAGAACAATGTGATAAAAATTGATTTTTTATTTGTAAATGATCCCCAGTACACATACAAATGTATAGGCTGTACTAAAGGGATTTTTCTTGCCCAAACTTTGTAATTGACCAGTATTCAGCTGGCACAGATGCATGTGAGTTTTGTACACAATGTACATTGTACACATGCGTTTCCTTGTAGCTGTAAATGTACTCCCCAGTGACCTCCGTGACCTCTGCTTGGCATTTTCCCAAGAATTTTGGTTGTTGGCCTGGAAGGATCAAGGATGATGACATGGCTGAGGCAGGCATATGTGAAGGATGAGGCACCATTGGGGGATGTAGGTTTTCACAGGTATCAAAAATGTTTACTACTGAATTATTAAGAAATATCTTACTTATTTGAAAGTACATAATAACTACATAATGATGCATGGCGCAAGCAGCATTTATGAAAACTAGTGCGCGGGAGAGCGTACGCTACATACGTCGAAACAATTTGATCTTCGTAATGGGTCACAACGTTAACATTATTTTTAATAACACTTTCGACTACATAATATAATGAAATCAATGAAAAGGGGCACGATGGCCAAGTGGCCGTAAGGTACGTGTTTTTTTTAAGGGGCTTCACGGCAATTCGCTGGGGCATCGCGGCAATGGCCGCTGGTGGCCGCTGTAGAGGTTGAGGCCTGCTAACGAGTCCCAGCTCAAAGATCGATTTAATTAAACCCATCTTATGAAAGACGCATCGCAAATTACCAATATGATGGCTGTTTCCCGTTTGTTTTTACCACTAGAGGAAAAAGTCATTAAAAAGAAACGTGCAAACCAACTTTTCACGCATGTGCATAATAGAACACAAACTTTCATCACCAGAAAACTACTCTGCGCAATACAATCGCGTAATATGTTTTTTCTGCACGTTCTATACGACAAAGTCGATTAACAATAGTTGACGTACAAATCATTTAAGTTTTTTAAACTATGCACACATGTATCAACAGACATTCGCAGTTTGGAAATCACTGTGGAGACATGGCTTTGTTCTCGTGTACAAAATGGATAGAAAGTCAA
Organism: Crossaster papposus; assembly: GCA_037893245.1. NCBI lineage: Eukaryota > Metazoa > Echinodermata > Asteroidea > Velatida > Solasteridae > Crossaster > Crossaster papposus. The sequence continues at coordinate 1,636,842 of JBAIAA010000049.1, read as the reverse complement.
GCACGTTTTTCAAAATGCTCCCATTTTAACCACAATTATTTCTCTGGGTTGAAATTACCGGGGGTACGACCCAATATACCCTATATTATACCCTAACCCAAACACTAACCCTAACCCACATCCTTACCCTAGTTTTTGAGTAATTTAAGTACAATCCAAAAATCGAATTCATGAAATTCCTAATGGAGACCTATTCATCTATAGAAATTACCCTTTGGAGACCTTTTCATTCCCATTGTCCCCATTGTGTTCAAGTCTCAAGAGGGTACCGTATTTCGCACCAACCTTTCTAAATCTGTTTCTTCAAAATTATGTCTTAGCATTTCGTGAAATCGGCTCCCGATTACAAAAAAAAACATAACAATATTAATGTTCTTGGTTTTACAAGCATTTATGAACACAAAACTTTAAAAACAGGTCAGTGCCCCATATAACACATAATCATAACCTGTATCTTTGTACATTTGTATCTTCGGTATCTCTGTATGCTGTACCGGTATGTCTGCATTGTCCTCGAACACCGGCGTCCTGACAGCATTCATATTTGGCACGGGTACCGGCATGGATCTCGTGCAGACTGTGACGGGGCCAGATTTTTGAAAATACATATAATTAGGGGTGATTAAATGGCCAAAATGGCTAATTAACGTTCGTGATAACCCGGCAGATCCGAACAATGCGTAATATTCAACTTGCACAAGTCTTTTGATCACTGTATACCACCCGTTCCCTACCGCCTCAATTTATTATGGGCACTGCACTATAATTCATGTACATGTACAGTATGTACATGTATCATACAATGTAACAAGCTCGCAATAATAGGGGAGGGGGACAACTTCTCATTGTAATCCAATCACTACCGTACATCCAGCAAATTTATACGTCCCACAAAACCGCTAAAGACGGGTAATCGGACTAGTTAACTATAAATATGAATCCCCTATTAAACCAATACGTTTGTTTTGTAAAGCAAATGGTGAAACTACCTAAGCAATGGGGACTCTGAAGCGTTTACCTGGAAAATGAAGTTTCTATTCAAGATTCAGAGATGGGTATATTTTCAAAGAAAGCATTCAAGCATTTTCAGGAACAGCGTTATTTAAATTAAACCACCTCCTGTGTTTACATGTAAATTCCCTGGTATGTCATGCCTGAAATATTTTCGAGTTTTAAATTAACCCAAATATAAAATAACCCAAATTATTGATGCAAGAAATACCTGAATATGTGTGTAATTTCAAGTAAAATTTACCCATTTTTACCTGGATGCATTTTGTAGATCTGGTCTGACAAGTGGCTGTATTTTACCCTGAAATTGTCAGAAGTCGGTGGATACAAACAAATAAAGCAGAATAATTGATTACCGTATTGAAATTAAAAAAATAACTGGACTCGGTATTGTGTAAAAGAAAAGTGCTCATTGTTTTAAGTATATAATATAACAATTCAATTATGCATGCTTATAGCTATTTTACGGTACATGTTTTATTAAATAGGAAATTTTATGAGCTCTGTGTTGATTTTAATTCCCTCAAAACTTAATACAAATGTAAAGGATAATAATAAAAACAACAGCCGGTGTATGGTTTTTACGTTTGGCTTTTTATGGTACACGTCTACATGTACATTGTATACCGTACTTTTAACTCTTGTTTTTTTGTGAACTAAACCATTTTCGTACGGTTTAATTTTCTTATTTGTTATTGCATGGGAAATAACAGCATTTGGTAGAGTCTCCCTCCCCCTCATTAAAATTCACCACCAATAGGGTTAAAATTTGTTTAATTAATAAAATTCAATATTTTGGAACAATTACAGGATATCTAGCGCTAGTGCTGGGTGAGTAACCCAAGTATTTGCCTACTCGTTATTAGTTTTTGCTAATTGTAGAAAGTACTCGCGTTTTTTAAAACTATTAATAAATACTCGCGAGTAGTGATTGTTAGCAAGCGATGATTGTTTACAAGTACCGATTAAGTTGTGGCCGTATGATGAAACAATGCCAAATGAATTGACTTGCCGCTTCCCGCAATTGCACGCCTACAATGGCACGTCTTATTCCCAAATAATAAGGTTCAATGAAATATTAAATCCTTTGAGTGAGCCGACACTAAATGTAGCAAAAATCTACATGTCCCCAGCCCGCAGAGTTTATATAATGGAAGCCATACTTTTCCTGCAGATATCAGGTTTCAAAACCATGTTCCCGGTTTGGGTCGATGGGATTGTAAATTAATTCAGCAATAAATTCAATCATGTGAAATAGCTATTTTTTATTAAGGCGTGACAGCAAAGACAACATAATCAGACAAAGGGATTTTTATCTTGCATGTTTGTGACGGGCCTTGGACGTTAATATAGTTTGAAATTATTGAAATTACTCTTATGCTTTGAATGAAAACACCCGTATGGTGATAAACACGTGTTTGATCGTGATTTTACACCTTGTGAAAATTGTGACTACTCGCGAGTACTCGATTACTCGCGAATAATTTCTTCGCGAGTCCTTGAGTGGAAAAAATTACTACTCGCCCAGCACTATCTAGTGCAAACCTTTTTGCAGGATGCCTAGAATCATTATTTACTTTAAAAAAAATGTAATTCAACTTTTCTTGAAAACCACATCATGGCAGATGATGCGTTTTCACAGGATACTTGAGACTGCAGTGCTATTTACTTTCAGTCAAGTAAGGTTTTTGATAATAATTTAGTAGTTTTTGCAATTTAAGGTACATGTACATCATGTATTACCTTTAACTACATGTAATAAGGAAAGCAGAGCCATGCCATTGGCCCTAATCTCCAGCCTGTTGCCAAACCACAGACCTCTGGCAAGATCTGTACCTGTACAGTATGTTCCACATGTGCTAGCACTCTTGTAGCCCATGTTTTAGAGGCTTTCTAACCTTTGGCCAGGATCAGATAGCCCATGGTACACATAGTTTAGCATACAATGCATGCATGGGTTGCCAAAACCTGATGCATAAAGAGAGATGCAGTTTCCAACTATGGGCGCACACACATGGTTTACAGTGTCTCTTTCCCCTTTTGATGGGTATTTGGACGCTTGCCAAATACATGTAGATACTCCATAATGCTGGGCTTATTATGTATTTTATTAGTACATGGATACATGTACACACATGACGCACATGAGCCTACATTGTGTACATGATATGCATGACTGTTTTTATTGGCAGCTACCGGTACTTTTCTATATAGTACATGTAGGGACAAATCGGGAAAATAGATAATCCACACAAAAAGACAATTATCCACACAAAAACTAAAAGACATACAGGTAAATAGACAGATGTACAGACAAATACCAACAACTTGAAATATTAACTTGAAATATATTGTTTTTGCGCGCATAGACAGCTTTCAAGATGGTACTACCGGTATGTGCATGTATGGGCTGTGTGTGCCATTATGAGAGAGTATAGCTCACAGGAAGGGGGGGGGGGGGGGGGGGGGGGTGCTGAGGGTTTTGCACCCCCAACTTTTTGGATGGAGGTGCTGGAATATGCCCCTACTTTTAATAAATGCACATTCTGTCATAGAATCATCCCGAAACCTCACCTATGGTTTCCTCATTTCAGCGGGGAAAAATGAAAATTGATAAAAAAAACCAAGTTTATTTCCCGTCATGCCGGCACTACATGTAGATCAAGGAAATCAACGCAAGCTTTGTGCAGATACATAGTAGGCACCATGCTATTAGGCAGCACCCAGAAGGACAGCCGGTCCTGCATAAAAATATACTAGCCACAGCGTCAATTTTAGACAAACAAGGCACGCACTGCGCTGAGTGTTTACGTTTTTTACCGAACCATGATCACGCTCCGCATTATGTCATTGAACTCAGTGCGCGCGTTACGTCACTGAACTTAGCACACACCTATCTCGGTGCCTATACTTAGAGACGATCTCGCTCCTCTTATTTAGTGTACCTAGTTTGGGCTTGCATTTTGGCAAGTTGCATTTCTTGTTTACATTAGAGTATGGTAGCGCTCTTTGGACAAAGTCCCATTTGATCTCAAAGTTATTTCCTTCATTCTTCAGGGCCCATACGTGTTTGCTCAGTTTGGTCTGTGCTCTCTTGAACGAATGCTTGTGGTTCGCAAGCCTCGCCTTAAAGGTTGTGAAGGTTAGCCAGACGTACGATTCTTCTCGTATCCCAAATTTATTTTGTAATTGTAGATCTACAGAGATGTATCGAGCACTTTGGATTGTGATAGATGCCGATTTCATTGGATAAAAATATATGTAAATTTATATATTTATTATATTTATTATTGGGTGGATTAAAAAATCCACCTGCTGTACAATATTGGGAGCATGCGCTGTACAATATTGGGAGCATGCGCTGTACAATCTTGGGAGCATGCGCTGTACTATCTTGGGAGCATGCGCTGTACAATCTTGGGAGCATGCGCTGTACAATCTTGGGAGCATGCGCTGTACAATCTTGGGAGCATGCGCTGTACAATCTTGGGAGCATGCGCTGTACTATCTTGGGGGCATGCGCTGTACAATATTGGGAGCATGCGCTGTACAATATTGGGAGCATGCGCTGTACTATCTTGGGAGCATGCGCTGTACTATCTTGGGAGCATGCGCTGTACTATCTTGGGAGCATGCGCTGTACTATCTTGGGAGCATGCGCTGTACTATCTTGGGAGCATGCGCTGTACTATCTTGGGAGCATGCGCTGTACTATCTTGGGAGCATGCGCTGTACTATCTTGGGAGCATGCGCTGTACTATCTTGGGAGCATGCGCTGTACTATCGTGGGAGCATGCGCTGTACTATCGTGGGAGCATGCGCTGTACTATCGTGGGAGCATGCGCTGTACTATCTTGGGAGCATGCGCTGTACTATCTTGGGAGCATGCGCTGTACTATCTTGGGAGCATGCGCTGTACTATCTTGGGAGCATGCGCTGTACTATCTTGGGAGCATGCGCTGTACTATCTTGGGAGCATGCGCTGTACTATCTTGGGAGCATGCGCTGTACTATCTTGGGAGCATGCGCTGTACTATCTTGGGAGCATGCGCTGTACTATCTTGGGAGCATGCGCTGTACTATCTTGGGAGCATGCGCTGTACTATCTTGGGAGCATGCGCTGTACTATCTTGGGAGCATGCGCTGTACTATCTTGGGAGCATGCGCTGTACTATCGTGGGAGCATGCGCTGTACTATCGTGGGAGCATGCGCTGTACTATCGTGGGAGCATGCGCTGTACTATCGTGGGAGCATGCGCTGTACTATCGTGGGAGCATGCGCTGTACTATCGTGGGAGCATGCGCTGTACTATCGTGGGAGCATGCGCTGTACTATCGTGGGAGCATGCGCTGTACTATCGTGGGAGCATGCGCTGTACTATCGTGGGAGCATGCGCTGTACTATCGTGGGAGCATGCGCTGTACTATCGTGGGAGCATGCGCTGTACTATCGTGGGAGCATGCGCTGTACTATCGTGGGAGCATGCGCTGTACTATCGTGGGAGCATGCGCTGTACTATCGTGGGAGCATGCGCTGTACTATCGTGGGAGCATGCGCTGTACTATCGTGCGAGTTGCACATTTGAAGTGTGGTACGTTAACGTTGTCCTTATGTGTGCAAGTTTTATGTGTGCAAGTTTTATGTGCATAAGTGTCGTCTTTTGGTGGGGGTCATTGTCTGTTTTGCCGATTTGTCTTTTTTGCTCTAATGGCTGCCCATACTTCTAAACGTCGCCTGAATAATGTGCATGTATGTTCTCATGCATGAGTATGTGAAGATGGACACGTATACACATTGAACATGATACACATGCACATGGATACTGGTACAATGTACACATTCACATCATGTATATTATTGTATAGGCAATTTCATGAGAATGTGAACATGACTGAAAATGTATTAAATCTTTAAAACTACACACAAAATCATCACAACCTCAAATGCGATATCAAAATAAAGGGATGAAATTTAGCCGTTTTGGAGTACATGTACTCTGAAACAGCTCTTGATTTCGTGTAAGTTTCTTTTTCTTTTTTGGAGGATGCAATATACCGGTAGGCCTAACCCAGCATTCTTTATGTGCAGACATGCATAATGCAACCCAGTATTATGCTTGATATTATCCGTGCAGCTTCTGAATGTCATCGGTACTTACCCAACATATAGCAGTGATTGGAGGAAGATTTTAAAGAGATTGAGGCAATGGTCACCCCTCCACTAAACTAATACAAGGAATAACGAATGAAAGTTGGAGGATGAATTCAATTTTTGCCTGGTCACAATTGGAGAAATGTGCAGGATTGAGGATGGCTCCTAGCCAAAAGGGCCTACCGGTATGTACCGGTGAGGGTTAATACATGTACCCACTATACACTGTGAGGCCCAAAGACGTGAACATTACTTAACAATAGGCCTCATTATCACTTTTTGTAAAATGTGAAAAGGGGACCTATTGTACTTTTTAATTTTTCATTCTAACAAAAGGTTTTTACGTCTTTGGGCCTCACAAGGCTGTTTGTCGAAACTATAGACCAATTTAGTGGCAACCATTTTCTGTGTTGGAACCAGGCACGTGGAATGATGTTCCTAGGTAGGCTCCTTCCACCAATAGGGTTCCCAAGATGTGCGCACGCGTCGTCTGTTAGAACGCCTGTGGCGAGCACGTGTGCGTGACACCACCGCAGAAAATGGCTTCTAATTTTGTCGGGCAAATTTCTGTATACTGAAAGTGCATTCTATGTGTACAAATGTGTGCGTGTGACAACTTAATATTGATGGTCTCATTTTTTAGTTGTCATGGCAGTATACATGTATGTCTCCAATCTCACAGCCTCTGAGTGAAGGTTTTTTAATAGGGTCATGTTGACATATATTGCACGTTTTTATTGTTAAAGTATTATACTTGTGACAGGGTGAAACTTAAATAATGTACATGTACGATCTTATTATTTATTTTTTATTTACGCTGGGGAAACCTCTCATCAGTGGAACACTGTTTTGCAGAGGTGCCCAGAAATTGCAACACCTAAAATAAAAACCAGTTAAAGGTACGGTAGGATGTACACAATTTGCACGTCAACATTGTTTACTTCCGAATTATTAACCCTAACTCCCTACCCATTTTTACTTACACATAACCTGAATCCTGCAAAATCCTCCAATTCCTAAATTGTTAAAACTCCAAGTAACCTGAATCCTGCAAAATCCTCCAATATTGGTCACTGGTGACCATACAGCCTGTATCCTGCAAAATCCTGCAGTCTTGCCCTGGCTGCAGTCAGTAAAAACCCAAGTAACCTCAATCCTGCAAAATCCTGCGATGCATCAAACTCCAAGTGACCTCAATCCTGCAAAATCCTTGTGTGTCACATTCAGCCTGATAACCTGAATCCTCCATATTCCTGCAGGGGTAAAACCCCAAGTAACCTCAATCCTGCAAAATCCTGCAATGTATCAAACTCCAAGTGACCTCAATCCTGCAAAATCCTGCATTTTGCAATGAGGAATTTGGAGGATTTGGGAGGGTTAGGGTTAAAGGTTGGATACACCATTTGCAGATATTTAAAAAAAAATTACTACGAAATTATTAAGAAATATTTTACTTATTTGAAAGTAAATAATGATCCAGCAAAATGATTGCGGTAGAAAAATTGAATTGTATAAAAAACTGCTCAAATCCACCCATTCTTGATCCTACAGACCGGTACATGTACATGTACCATTAAATTAGGGGGTACATACATAAGTTTACAAAAACACATAAACTAACAAAAACTAAACCAGCCAATGAAAACAAACAATAGACAAACACCAAGAAAAACAAGCAATGACAAAAAACTGAGAGCACCCACACAAACATTTTTTAAAAGCATGTTATTGCATATTTTTTTAGTGATATTATTAACGAGGGTGATAATTCCAGGAATAAAAAATTGTTGGCTTTGTGGCAACTCCTGTCATTTTGCCAAGCAGCGAACACCTTTTCAAGTTTCATCAACTGCTTTCACTTTGCCAGCTCTATATTGTTGATACATTGTGTACACTGTACGTCATTGCTCGGACAGTTCTTGACAAATTATAACCCCTTTGCCAAAATTGTGGTTTTATACTTGGCGACTGTCCATTGGAACCATGCCAACTTCGAACAGCAACTTGGCACGCTCTCTAAACAAGCTCTCTTTAAAAAATGTTATGTTTATGTACATCATGTACTGGTACAGGAACCGAAAAAACCCACAACGGTCAACCTGGGTCATTATGTGATTCATGACAATGTGTGTACATACATGTATGTGTTTCTGTGACAAAAAAATGATCCATGGTCTGTTACATGTACATGTACTTGTAGGTCATGGCCATTACATTGCACCACTTTAGGTTGCAATGATCATGTGTACATTGTCCACTGTGTTACAGTGGTCATACTGTATGCATGGAGGAATTCCTCCATGCTGTATGTATTTCATTGTGGTGCGTTGTCCATTGTGTTACAGTGGTCTCATGTGGTGGTGACAATTCCTGGTTGGGACAATTTATTTTGGCTTTGGTTTTGCCCCTTTTTGAGACTTGCAGTTTACACCATTCCTATTTTTGTAATTGTTTTTATTATTTTTATTTTTGTTTGGGGGGGGGGGGGGGGGGGGGGGTGGGGAAGGGGAGTTGTTTTGGACAATTTCTTTTGGGTTTGGTTGTGCCATTCCCTACAAATGTACTTCAGCTACATGATGTACATGTAGTAGGTAATAAAGTGGTACAGCTTACAACTTTGACAGGTACATGTATCTATACATGTATGTACTGTATACACACAATGTAGGGCACAGTTGAGCAGATAATGCTTTACCAACAAAAGCAAAACAGATTTCATCATATTCCCTCTGGATATGCCAGGTATGAAGGAGACCTTGACTTCATGACACTAAAATTGCTTCCACACAAACAGGTACAAACAAAACAGAGAACTAGAGCAAGTGGCAGTTGTTATTCCTCCATGGGCAGACAGTCCTCTGGGGAGTACTTTTTTCATGGTTTAGCCATGGCTGACCTGTACATGTACCTGTAACATGTTTTCTTATATTTTACAGTCCCCCCCCCCCCCCCCCCCCCCCCCCCCACCACCACCAACAAGGGAAAAATTAAATTGAACTTTGAAGATTTTGTATGGATTTGGTTGTGATATTTACGCAGTTTGTCATGTGATTGCATACTCATGTGATAATCTCAATACACTGGGTAGTACATTACAATTACATGTGTGCTTTTATACATGTAGGTTAGTCCGAGTTACTGGACTCTAGTTATCGCTTTTTTTACATTTGGACATCATCTGGCGCTACTTGCGCCAGATGATGTCCAAATGTTAAAAAAGCGATAACTAGAGTCCAGTAACTCGGACTACATGTAGGTAATAAAATGAGTTCTAAAAATCTTGTGTTTTACTGTTGTATTTAAAGGTACATGTAGTATACACCATTGGTAATTGCTTGAATTATCATGAATTTGTAGATTTGGGGGGTTGTATTTCATAGTAAATATCGTTTAACTGACTTTTCCGAAGTTTTACCATAATGGATGCCGAGAAAAGCACGAAAAACAGCGTTTGTTTTCAACCGGGGTCGAGCCGTTATTCTTATGTTATTTGTGTTTTTTCGCTCTCGCCGGACGGCGAGAGCGAATTTTTCTTTATAAAATTCAATTTTTCACAATAATTACAGGATATCTAGCGCAATCATTTTGCTGGATGCCTACAATCATTATTTACTTTCAAATAAGTAAGATATTTCTTTATAATTCGGTAGGGAAATTCGCTTTCAACCAGTTCGCGCCAGGTATATTTTCAAGTAATACCGAGACCACTAGCGGGATTTTTTTCATAAAAAAAAACCATGTTTTTTATTCATTAAAATATATTCCTGTTTTGATAATGCAACTACTACAAGATGCTATTTCTTAGTTTATTAGCACTGCTATTTATTTGTTTTTGCCAACAAATTTTGGTTTTCTATAGCATTTTCTTCTCTCTGCAGTCAGGGCGTCATAATACGTCAACCGCTATACCCGCCATAAAATCTGACTCGTGTACAGGTACTCTACATATACGTCATCCGTGGAACTACACACTGGGTCGGGGACAATTGTTCGCGGAAATATTTGCAAGCCCAGCTGAAAAGAACCTGTTTAAGAATTTCAAAGGAGAGTAAGGAAAAATAGTTGGGAAATTTGAATGTCAAGAAATAACTGGACGCAGCTGATAATCCTCGGCTGTATGAATTCAATGGAGACAATGGAACTAGGGTGTTAAATAGGCCTAATCACTAAAGCGTGATACCACAATATAGCGTAGATGTACACGTTCACCGCATGGCAACGCCGACGTATATTTACGTCCACCGCTGTGTATGCCATACTTGTCAGTCATGTATACCCGTCCTCTGCAGCGCTAGCGGGTAACTTTTGATGTAAATACTTGTCAACCGCAACAACCAAGGAAACCTTTGCAGCGTATACATGTATATGTACACATCCTCTGCGGAATTAAACTGCTGTGCTTGACGAATTAATGCGTTTACTTAGTAAACAATTTTGGGGGGCCCTTGCTCGGGACGTGTATATTCGTCATCCGTTTTGAATCTCGGGCAAATTTTCCGTGTAAATATACCGGTGCGTCATTTGGTTAACAAAATCAGATTGTACGAAAATCCTGTTACAACAACAAGTTTTAGTAATCCCGTGCGTCAAAAAGAATTGAGCTTTATACCCATGGTACCGTACGTACGGTACATGTACGTTAAAATAACCAATCAAAATGTACAGTTACGCTACTGTCTCCTAAGGGCGCTTTAGCGAGATTCAAAAACCCGGGCTGTTTTCCAAACAGAAGATTTGTCTCCGTTTGGGCTTTGTTCATGCAGTTTGGCAAAAGCTATGGAGCTGCAACGGCGTTTGCAAGATGGGTTTTGAAAACAGCCTCGGCCATCGGATCGATTATGTGGACAACGACCGGACAGTGTGTGTACATTTTAATGTGCAACGAGATCACTGCAATTGTGTTGTTCGTTGGCCCCTCTTTAATTTGGTTCAATTTTATCATTCAAAAATGACTTTAACAAGTATACTTCTCTCAACTCTTAGGACACAATTAAAAATATTTGTAAAGTTTCGACTTTTCTTGTGGTAGAAAAATGTGAGTCTACGTCGTTCTACTTACCTGTAGCGCCATCTACTTGCATATTTCCCTGGACCGACAGGTTTAACCGCTAAAGAGTTTACACAATAGCGCCCCCATGTGGCCTCCTACCCACAGTGCCCTGCAGCACACCTCGTGCACTTTCTCTTTTCTCTTAGCGGCAGGTCGGTAGTACGTGTTTGTAAAAATGCTACGGTGTTTTGTACTACCCGTTATCGTTAAGAGAAGATTTTGACTAAAAGTCGATTTGTAGAGTTTTCCGGGGACTGTGATGTTTCACGGCCACCGACACGCAAAATTGGGAACAAAAATTCAGTTCCAGATTGATGTTATTTCAACATTTTTGCACTGATTGACTTCATGATATATAAAGAAAAAATCTAAACGTCAGGCTGCAACATTCTTTCCGAGATAAACATTCGCTTTAGTAAACTGAATTGGCTTTAGTCTTTAAAGAGCACCTCTAACAATTTTGTAGTTTGGGTATTTGGTTCATTTTATGACAGAGTATATACCAATCTTACCGTTAGTATATAATTTTACTCCATGGGGTTTACTTTAGTGTATCAAAAACAAAGTTCAATTCGGTGTTCCCAACACGATTCTGCTCTATTTTTGAGAAAACGACAGCCATGTTTAATGTATGCAAATGAGATTTACATGACCCCGAAACGTCATTGTGTTATTCAGCTAGTATGCGATCGCAAGGCCATGCATGCCACCGCCACACCGTGCGCGTACCGCGTGTGGTTGTGTTGCTTGCGGCCTTCTTTTCTCAATGTTTTTCTCGACAGTAGTTCGTATTTTGTTAGATTTTTTCGAAATGCTGAAGTCCTGTGTGGTAGGTAAATGTTTGAGGAATTGTCTTAAAAACCCTGAAAAATTTTTTCTGAGGTTTCCAAAGGAGAATGTTCAGACACGAAAAGAGTGGGTCCGATTTGTAAACCGTGCACGTACATGTATGTACTATGTACACAAGGTCGGATTTTTAGGTTGTCCAAGTTGTCCAAGTGGTTCATGTTTTTCCAACACTTTTGCAATGACTTGTATTCACTGAGATAACTATTAAAGTGGCATCGTGATACAATGTATATTCATCTAAATTATGTATTACCAGTTTGTGTGTAAAAACCGATCCTGGTTGCCTTTCTGTTCAGCGAGATTTTCTCCACCACGCGCCCTGTCGTCAACGGGGCCTCGGGTTGCGCACCGCGAACGATCGGTGCCAGGCTTCTTTACTAGTTAGTGATACATCGTCGCGATCGGACTATGGACCTGGAGGGGAAAAAACCTCCAGGTCTCCTTGCCGAGTCCAGTCCAGTGCCTTGGGAATCTTCGTCATTGAATTCTTCCGAATACTCGCTCAAATCTTCCCAGGAATTGTATGATTCTGCCATAAGTATATTCCGACGCTAACGTCAATAATGTGTTGTAACCAGGCGGACGATCGTGCGTGGGGCCGGCCGGTAGCAGCAGCAACACGCATGCGATTCGTTTTGTGGTTTGCACGTGGTGGGTACACGATGCGCTGGTGACATGGGCAAATACGCACGTTGACCCCGCTTAGATTTGTACTTGTAAGTTGTAGAGTATAACAAAGCTCGTGTTCGACTTTCATTCAAAGTGAAAGGAAGGCTTTTGTACCTACAAATCCTCGGTGAGAATTATAAATTCGTGAGTACCAAGAAAAAGTTGTTTTCTTACTGTTCCCTGGCTTGTATTCTTGAATGAATTGGCCTCCCCGTGCACGTCAAAGAATGGAAAGTTGTGTGCAGCTAGGGCCGGGCAACGTACAACATGCGTGTGTTGTGCGTGCATGTGCATTTGGGTTTCTCCTCAATTTCTTTGTTTTCCCCTCAATGACGCGAGTAAACAAAAGCGTGACCTTTACGTTTTTAAGAATTCGCGTCTTGGCATGAACCGAAAAAACGTTCTTTTAGACTATTTTTAGGCGGGCTATAAATCCCATTGATATTGCATTCGGTTGGGATACTTCCATATTTATTTCAAAATGTAAAATCAGGGAAAACTTGTTTTACTTAGAGGTGCTCTTTAATACTTTGTGGTTCAAACTTCACTTTTTTATTTTAATAAGTTAACGAACACAAACATTATTCCTTCATTCATCCTTGCTCTACTGGTAGCAATGAATTTGTTTTGTGCATTTGTTGTTGTTGTTCACAGAGCCCCCAGGCAAGCCTGTTGTAATCCCGTCGGATCTGAGAGTGGCTGAGAATGGCTCCATCAGACTTGAGTGCCAGTCTAACACGCCTCGGCCACACCTATTCTTGTGGGAGAAAGATGGGGAGGACTTGGGACAGGATGAAAGGTACGCACCGTGGTACATGTACAGCATGTGCCTAAAATAGTGCATGTAGGGCTGCATACATGGCTTTCATGTTTCACTTTGCTAGGTTTAGAACTGTCTCTCACCAGTCACTCAACACTGCAGAGATCCATCCATACCAAATCATTCAGGTGCTTTCCAGTAAGTACCAAACCCGTGTGCAGCTTTTGAAGTTCGTTGGGGGTTGGGTTTTAAGAAAAATGCACGAAAACATTTCCTAGCAGAATCTACTAGTTTCTTTCTCACACTCTCCCCCTTCCCTCCTTTCAAATTTTTAGGTATACGTTACTTCTCACGGGAGTGCTCCAGATAACTCCAGCGTCCCCCGAGGATGCAGGCGAGTACCGCTGCATAACCGGTGACCCAGCCAAGCCGCTGACTACCAACGAGTCGTCACAGGTGACCGTTGTGGGGAAGCCTTCTGGGTCGGACTGGCAGGACGAGACGGAGACACGGAGAGAAGGAGATCTAATCTTAGGACGGCTTGAGGATGTGGTGATGGGTACTCCAGTCGACCTGATTGTCTTGGAGTGTCTGGCTGCAGAGAGCTGGGTGAACATCCAGTGGAGTAGGAATGGTAAAGAGCAAAACAAATAATTGTACCAAACATTTTACATTTGGACTCAAACTTAACAGATAGAGAACAGTTTTAGGCACCGGTCCGTTCCCGCCGTCTATTTTGAGCTTCATTAAAACTGTTCTCTGGCAAGTAAGTTTGAGTCCAGTTGTCTTTTTTTTATTTAGAATGCCTATCAGGACTGTAGGTATCTCTTTTATTCCAAGTTGTGGATTCACAATTAAGTTTGCAGCTACTGAGAAGTGATTGCCCACAAGAAGTTATTAACCAGCAAAAGATGGTTTGAAAAATATTAAAACAAACACAAACGAACATAAAAATACAACCTTGTTTTATTAGCAAATTGTTGCTTTACTTTAAACCCAAACTAACCTTCATAATTGTGGAAATCCAGTGTTGACTTTATAGAAACGGTATTTTGAGAGTAAAGACAGCTCGGTTCCCGTACTAGATTATACAATATTGATTATTGTTTGTTTTCCATACTAAAACCATTCTCGTGCACGCTGTACAGGGTGGTCCAAAAAAAACTATACCCAACTTTGGAGGCCATTTTCTCCTGGATAATAAAATATTTTAGTAATTTGGTTTGGATATTATTAAAGCATATTATTAAAGCATTATCGTTGAGCAATATTGGTAAAAATAGGGAAGATATTGCATTAATATTTTTGGAGATATTCCTATTTCTAGCGAGTATGTGTAAAAATGGCTTGAGTACATGTAGTAGAGGTCTTTATTGTCAAGATGCTCAGAGCGGGCTTTTCAAATTCACTCTTGGAGCATGCTTTCATTGCTGTGTACATATCAGTTCAAGCATGCTGCAAAACCAGAAGCCTATCTATTAAAAAGTATTATTTATTCATTTTAGTGTAAATAAAAGAAGCTCTCGCAAAAACATTTGTCAAAGGACTATCGCGTCATTACATTATTGTGTCATATCATATTCAAACATGTTGATGCATTGACAGCTCCCGTGGAAAAGCCATTTTTACACATACTCGCTAAAAATAGGAATATCTCCAAAAATATTAATGTAATATCTTCCCTATTTTCACCAATAATGCTCAACGATATATGCTTTAATAATATGCAAACCAAATTACTAAAATATGTTATCATCTAGGAGAAAATGGCCTCCAAAGTTGGGTATAGTTTTTTTTGGACCACCCTGTACATTTACGTACCATCAAATTCAAAATTATGATTAAACATGTAATTACATGTAGCACTAATTAAAGACATTCTTAAATGTACTTAGCACCAATTATATTTTTCTTAAGTATACAAATCCTATTCAGTACACGATAAACTTTCGACCTACATGTATGAAGAAATTAGATTTGCAATCAAGATTATGATTAAATCAAATTTTGGGGGCTGTTAGGGGCTTCCCCCTCCCAACGCACTACTCGCCAAACTTAAGAAAATCCATTTTGCAGTTGTCCCAATCACCCCTACATATCCCACAGTTCAAACCTTTTGCACTCAAAATTATGATTAAACCTGGCTGGGCTCCTGGACTAAAACAAACGCTCATCACGATTCTCATGTGATATATCTAGCCGCGAAGTTACCCTTCCTTATGAGACTACCTATAATATATTTCAAATAAGTTAAGAGGGCCTAATATTTCGATCTTAACAAGATCTTCTTCAGAGACATAATGGCTGTGTACAAGAAACAAACATATATAGGGCAACATACAGTATGATGCACATCATAGCTGGCGGGAGAAACACAAATAAAAAGGCATGTACAGAGTTCTGTGGAACAACAAAAGGAGGATTAGGCTGAAGGGTTAAAGGAAAAGTTCAGTGTGGGTAGAATCAAGGAAAGAACTAACAAAGAAGTATTAATAGGAGAGATGTGAAAGGAGGGGTGGGGGGGGGGGGGGGGGGGGTTAGGACAATAGACAAGGGGAAACCAAAGGAGTGAATAGTCCGAACACGATTCATCCAAACTTTTTCCCGGCTGAGACGGACTGAATCTTTCCGATGGCCAAGTGATTCTATGCCCTGTAGAATCATATCAGAAATGCAATGGTTAGGCGGATTGAAGTGGTGACCGATGGGGGTGTCTAGTTTCTTGGTGTTGACAGTCGATCGATGACCGTAGAAATGCTTTTTTAGGGCATTTTTGGTCTCTCCGACATACTGAACTCCACAAAACCTGCAAGAGATGAGATATACGACATTAGATGTACTACAAGTATATTTCGTCGGGTGATGCGGGATATGGTACGAGTTTTAAAGGCCCCTATTCCCGAAAAGTCTGAATCCTCTTTAGAGCCCACGGCCTTCCTTTAACCCTAACCCCCTAGGCTCTCGCACTAGGAACCATACCAAACCTAACAAACTTCAACAGCTCACACATGTTCAGTAATTTTTGGTAAACTGTACTGAACCTAACAGTACTGAACCTGCCAAACTCCAACAGTTGAAGTTTTATTGACTTGGAACAGTGATAACTGGCCAGTGGCATTATGTATTTTAGTGGGGACACACATACAAGGTGTAAGTGTACATACACTTACAGTTGACCCAGAACTGTGCCGTGACCATGTGGGTCACTCACGTAAAATGCCTGTGCATTCTCCAAATTTCTAACATTTTGACAAGTCTCATGCCTTACTGTCCTGAACCTCACAGAATTCAACAGGGTCTCCCTGGGCCTTTGGTACTGAGTCAAACAAAGTCTAACAACAAGTTGTTAGGGTTTGGTACCAAACCTGCCAAAACCTGCCAAAAGCTGCAGTTGGAGTTTGATGGGTTTGGGGTAGTTAGGGTTAAGAAACGCACGGGCGTACCAGTGCGGGATTCTCTAAATTCTACCTTTCCGGAATTCCCGGTCTTAAAAAAAATGGCAGTTCTTTGCAAAAGTGGCATGTCATCTCTGCTATCTTTCTAAATCGGATGCTGAGGATTTTAACAGTCGCTGTTATCCCAGACTCTGCAAAGGACAAAATGACAGCAGATTCTGGGAGGCAATCACAGAAAGCTTTTTTTGCTGATTCTGTCTGCAATAACCTCGGGGAAACTTTGCATAGAGTTGACAAAGATTCCGTATGGGCCTACAAACAACTTTGTTCATGCTCTTGTTATCAGAGTATTTGATCCTGCATGCGACTCCAGTTCATGTCTCTCCAGCAATGGCTGTTAATACCTTTTAGTGCCAAAGATGTGTTACGCATCATCCTAGATCAATTTGCACAAATCTCTCTACTGTTGCAACAACGTCAATACGTTCCAATGTTTCGGAAACGTTCTTCTTCCTTTAGAAAGGGGAAAGAAAGCGAATTGAGACATTTCCTCTATGGAGCAATGATTTGTTTGCACATCAGTTCCAGACGATGATGTAGGCCGAAGCCAAATGTCTGAAGGCGACGGACTGCATTATGTGCAGGCCCCTCGATAGAAGTCACAACCGACATCTAGGGTCTCGACTAGTTCAGGGTTTAAAACAAATTTGCCTTTCTTGCGGACTCCCGAGCCGGCTCAACTAGCCTCTGGATCTTATCCAGCAGCGCAACATTCTCTTCAACAGGGTTGGCACCTCCTGTGTAGGGTGTTTTGGTTGGCCAACCTCAAGATCCCGCTGACTGTTGCTTTACCCCCCTTACCATCTAGAGTTAACAAGCATACCCCCATCGGTGATGGTTCTCGTCCCACCCCTGTTCCATCAGACAAGGAACAGCAGAGGGCACAAGAGAAAGAAATACCGGTAGACACCCTATCAACAAAACAGGCAATTTAACCAATTCTTCGCAGAGCAAGGGTAATGATCTTTCTCTACCTGGATGATTGATTAATTGTAGGCAGGTCCCGGGAGGAGGCTCGATAATCTCTGCAAGTTTCAATCGACTTGGCGACAAAACTGGTGTTTTTTTTAAACTATAAAGTCACAACTGGACCCCACTCAGACACCATCCTTCTGGTAATCGACATGGTAACAGGAATAGCTTTCCCTTCCGAGGAACGTATAGCCCATATATTGAGAAGTGTGCCACACTGCTCCTGACAACTCAATCAGCACCAGCAGTGGCCTGGCTACGACTGAGCATGACTGCCAGTTTAGTCGACCTAGTCCTATGGTGACGCCTAAGGATGTGGCCAATTCAACTGCATCTTTTTGTTAACTTTCAACCCAGCCGGCATCCTTTGTCAAAGGATGTACCAATTCTTCCTCCTTTTTCAAAGATGACGCTCACAACAAATGCATCCAACATCTGTTGGGGCGGGCATCTTTAGACACAGCAAGTGTCGGGCTCTTGAGAAGCGAACGAACAGGATTTCCACATCAATGTGTTAGAACTCCTGGCAGTTCGCAGGGCTTTGAGTTAACTGACCAGCTTAGAAGAGCAAAAGGTTGTGATGATGCAGTCCGACAACTTGACAGTAGTATCCTATATCAAATGGCCAAAGGGGAACACGCTCCCCGCTTGAAAGCTACTTCTTTGGTGCATCAATCACAACGTAACATTCTCGGCATGCCACATACCGGGTGAGTTGAACATCTCTGCAGACCCACTGTCCAGAGAGAAGACCATCCCAACAGAGTTTTAACTGGACCCCACAGTTGTCTAGACATTGTTCAATCTAGTGGGTTGTGCCTACATAGACCTGTTCGCGTCATCAACCAACAACCAATTGCCGGTATACTGCACCCAGGTCAGACCCGAGAGCCTGGGCAGTCGATGCCTTGGCAATAAGGATAGGCACAGAGGCACAGAGGCACATACAGGTTGGTAAACACCGCCAATCGTGGACGGGGCATTGTCCGACCGTCTTCCCTTTTGTTTATACTCAAACGTTTTCTGACCTCCATAGGATTTTTACACGATTTGGAATCGTGGACGTTTTGCCAATCGTGGACGTACCCAATTCTTTTGTCTTACGACCGCGATTGGCGGTCAATACATACGCATCTAGGCACATAGGCACATAGGCATGTACGCATATTGTATGCATACCCGACGATAACAATCGCATTAGAAAAACCCAGGCCTTTTTTTTCCAAATCCCAACTTCGTTTTCATATTGGCTTCATTCATGCAGTTGTGATGGAGCCAGAGTCAGGGCCTACATGTAACCAGGGGTTTGGAAAAAGGCCCTAGCTGAGTGTGGTGCGCCTGTGCTTAGATCGGGAATTGTGTGATCACTAGCTCTACAAACATTAACGTCAGACATCGACAAATGGCATGAAATAAAAAAGATTTGCTCATGAAAGATACACAGTTTGAGTGGTTTATTGTCATATTTATTCACAGAGCAGACACTTTTAGGTAAGAACAGTATAAAATCTAAGCAAACTATGATTTTTGATTAACAAAAAAATACATTATTGTTAAAAGGAGGGTGAGCTAAATAATGTGTTTTGCATCGAGTTAAAAGAACTTTATCGTTCAAAGCCATTCATATTATGTATTTAGTACATGACCCTTATCTTAGAAAATTCACGATCTTTTTGTAACTCGAAACTTTGGATATCTCGAAATTGATATCTATTCCCCTAAGATTTTACTTATCAATCTGCAAAAAGCTCACTCAAACCTGGGAAAAGTTGCGGGGAAGATAGTGCCTGAGGTGCTGAAATGGGTGCCCATAGACGACCTGGTGCTAAACATCTCCAACATGGCCTTCATAGACCGAGAGCTACCAAGGCATTGGACAGTGCTCAACATAATTCCTATCCCTAAGACAGGCGATCTTACAAAGGCTGATAATTATAGAGGAATCAGCCTCAGCTCTGTGGTTGCCAAGGTCTACAACCGGATGATTCTGAATAGAATCCGCCCAGTTCTCGATCCTCTGCTGCGCAAAAACCAGAACGGCTTCAGAGAGAAGAGGTCCACGGTCTCACAGATATTGGCTCTGAGAAGGATCATCGAAGGGGTTAATAGGAAGCATCTCCCAGCTGTGATGACCTTTATCGACTTCGCGAAGGCGTTCGACTCGATCCACCGAGGGAAGCTCATGGAAATTCTGCAAGCCTACGGAATCCCAGCACGCATAGTTCAATCAATCAGTGATGTGTATGCTAACACTTCTGCCAGGGTGCTGACTCCAGATGGCGAGTCGGACATCTTCGAGATCAAGGCTGGTGTGCTGCAGGGTGATACACTTGCGCCCTATTTATTTGTCATAGCCCTAGACTACGCCCTGAGGCGAGCAATCATGGGTAGGGAGGAGCTGCTGGGTTTCACTCTCTCACCAAGGCGAAGCAGACGGGTGAGTGCTGTCGTAGAGACCGACTTCGACTTTGCAGATGACATCGCTCTGGTCTCGGATTCGGTGCGAAAGGCACAAGCCCTGCTCCACAGTGTGGAAAGTGAGTGCAAAAAGATTGGCCTGCAGATCAATGCCAAGAAGACGAAAGTCATGTGCTTTAACATCGACACTGGAGATGTGAAAATCAACACCAACGACGGCACTACCCTTTCTGTGAGAGAGGACTTCATATACCTGGGCTCTCACATCAGCTCAACAGACAAGGACATCCGAGTGAGGAAAGCACAGGCTTGGAAGGCATGCCAAAACCTCAAGAAGATCTGGAGGTCTATGATGCCAGATAAACTCAAACGAGCTCTATTCCGTGCATCCGTGGAGTCCATCCTACTCTACGGCTCCGAGTCATGGACCCTTACTACAAAGCAAGAGGCTCGACTTGATGGCTGTTACACTCGCATGCTGAGGATGGCTCTAGACGTGAGTTGGAGAGACAAAGTCAGCAACGAGGTGCTCTACGGCAACCTGCCAAAGATCTCTACAAATGTCAGGCTTAGGCGTCTGCGATTGGCTGGTCACTGTGTTCGACATCCAGATTTAGCTGCAAGCCAACTTATTCTCTGGGAACCCACGCATGGAGTAGCCTCTCGAGGTAGGCAGACGCTGACCTACGTGGACCAGTTGCGTCGTGATACTGGGTTAACCTCTGCAGCTGAGATCAGGACAGCCATGGGAGATCGTGATGTGTGGCGTGCTTTTGTTGCAGTCCGACGAGAGTCGACTTGATGATGATGATGATGATGTTATTTATTTATTTTTTTAATTTATTTTGATTTATTTTTAATTTTTTTTTTTTTTTTTTGGGGGGGGGAGGGCAAAGTAAATTGTGTTTAAATAAGGGAATTGTTTTACTGAGATCTAAAAATACGCTGGAGCCATTGCTGGAGTCAAAGCCAAGGGTTTGGAAAAGGGCCCAGAACTGCGGTGTACACTGCGAGGTCCGTGCACAAGTGCTTGCAATTAACATGAAATTGTCTCTTGATTGTGCAAGGCAAATCTTTCTTGGCTATGTCTAGTCTGGAAATTACCCATGGCTATGGAAGCGTAGTGCAGCACGTGTTTTGTGCCTTATCAAAACTTTGTTGTGTCGGGACATGTACACACGTAAACTAGTACAAGTCTGCAAACTGACGTTAGAGCACGATGTTTGCCATTCGGATTTATAATTTGAAAAAAAAATGGATGATAAATGCCTATATTTTTTGGTTATCAGCGATTTTGACCAAGTATGTTCGGAAGTACGTATCAAAATATTTCCCAATCAATATTGTTTTGGGATCGCATTTTATCAAAAATAGGGTTGGATTAGGGTGACCCGAACCAAAGGTATTTTTTTATTATAAGTTTAATATAAAATATTCCTATGTTGGAAACAATTTTGAGACTACAATTGACAGGGGTCCTTCAATTTTTTTGGTAATAAAAGGCCACGGGGTAGGCACTTGGGTAAAGCAAATCATTGAATAAGCAAAAGCACTTTCTAAACAACCTTCCATGAAACAATACATTTCCGAAAGGTATTCTTATTATCCTGTCCGGAACCGAGTTTGGTGTCTGATATTCTTTTTCAGTCAACAGCTGTTGAAAATTATATGTTTGCACAAAGAGAAGTTGAATTGATCATGCAAAGAAAGGCGCACTGAGGCTGAACATGGCACGCTAATAAATTTTATTGGATGCTGGGCCTTGCATAGCTAATGAAATATGCAAGAGTGGGTCCAACAGGTAAATATGTCTCTCGTGGACTATTAAACACCCCAGTTTTGGGATTAACTATTGAACTGTTAGACTGATTTGAGTGCAAGTTGGTAAAAACCTTGAGCAGGATGCGTAACAGATACAAATATCTGCAGTAACTGTTTTGGATTTGTTGTATAATTCATTAAACCATTCTTTACTATGTAATCTAATGACAATAAAAACAAAATTGGGAACAGCTCTGTGGTTGTTTACAACCACTATCTGTAGTTATATTATTTATGAGGGTCAATATACAGTTTGACCCCTAACAAATTGTAACAAAAGGCTTTCCAACGGTTTCAGGTACTATTGGACATCAAAAATAACATATTGAAAATCTAAGAAAATCAGAGTACCGGAAAGCTGTTTTTTTTCAAAATGGCGTCAAAGATGGCCACCAAATCCTTAAATGACTATACATGTAAGTCAATCATTATTCACCCTACAGTCGTAATGCTGGTGCCTATCCCCAGGTTTTAGGGGTCAGAGAACTCATTGAGACCAACAAAAGGGTAATTGAGTAATCAGGTAACCTTAAATTTTAAGATGGCGTCCAAAATGGCCACCAATACACTAAAATGGATATCATTTCATATTCACCCTTGGAGTTAAATTGTTGGTGTCTACATCTATCTTGTATCCATGGATCAAGAAACCCACTAAGACCAATAACAATTCAGTGAGTAATCAGGTAATCTAAAATCCAAGATGGCGTCCAAAATGACGTCCAAAATAGCTACCAATACACTAAAATGGCTATAAGTCATTTCATATTCACCCTTGGAGTTTACTTTTTGGTGTCTACATCTATCTTGTATGGATCAAGAAACCCACTAAGATCAATACAAATTCAGTGAGTAATCTGGTAACCTAAAAATCAAAGATGGCGTCCAAAATGCCGTCCAAAATGGCTGTCAAAGTTTGTCTTCTAACCCAAGTTTTGTTTCTTTCTTTCACTTACAGATTTAACATTGAGTACAAGAAGCATTGGCCCATACATTTTTTTAAGATATAAAGTAATCAGGTTATCAATACCAAGATGGCAGCCAGACATTGGTTTGTGGCTATATATAAGAAGGCAGGTAGTCGGGCGAAGGTTGTACACGACCTATGGAGCGGACCACCACTTGGACGGTCCCCCGTCGCCAGCCCGTCGCGGGATCGGTGTGGGATGCATCTGGAGTCGTTCTCGATAATCTGGCCTGCCAGCCTCCCGCCCCCCCCCCCCCTCCCCTCTGGGTGGTTAGAGCGGACCGGGCCCGTGGCTGCGGTGCCGTTGAGACGCGGGAAGCCAAGGTTCTCCCGCTCTTGACGGCTGAGCGGCAGCTGTTCCGAACGCCCGGCGCAGTCTTGCATCAGGCAGCAGCAAGTTCCCCAGCCGGGGCGCCAAGCCGCGGCCCAGGCGGCGGAACGGGCAGCGAGCAGCAGCCCGCCCCGGAGCGGACCGAGGCGGCCCACCCTCTACCGAGGGCTGGCCATCTCGGACTACCGGATTGAGACGAGGGGAGGCGGCGGAGGAGGCTCCCGGGCCTAGTCACGATGCCTTGAGAAAGAGATAGAGAGAGTGAGTTTCGAGGAACGACACAGGCGCCCGAGAGCGGCGGGCCCCCGCCTCAGCGCGCAGGGGCTACCCGCCCAGGCCCAGAGGGGGCTACCTGGTTGATCTTGCCAGTAGTCATGCTTGTCTCAAAGATTAAGCCATGCATGTCTAAGTAAAAGCTTTCACAAGCGAAACTGCGGATGGCTCATTTTGGAGCGCATCCCCCTACATGGATAACTGTGGTAGTTCTAGAGCTAATACGTGCCAGCAAGCGCTGACCTGGCGGGAGGCGTGCTTTTATTAGAAACAAGACCAATCCGGGCTCGTCCCGGCTCAGTTGGTGAACTCTGGATAACCTGGCCGATCGCACGGTTCTCGCACCAGCGACGGATCTTTCGAATGTCTGCCCTATCAACTGTCGATGGTACGTTATGCACCTACCATGGTAGTAACGGGTAACGGAGAATCAGGGTTCGATTCTGGAGAGGGAGCTTAAGAAACGGCTACCACATCCAAGAAAGGCAGCAGGCGCGCAAATTACCCACTCCTGACACGGGGAGGTAGTGACGAAAAATAGCAATACATGACTCTTTCGAGGCCCTGTAATTGGAATGAGTACACTTTAAATCCTTTAACGAGGATCTATTGAAGGGCAACTTAGTCTGGTGCCAGCAGCCGCGGTAATTCCAGCTCCAATAGCAGTTATCAAGATTGCTGCAGTTAAAAAGCTCGTAGTTGGATCTTGGGCGCGCCACTGCCCACCTGGCCTTCATCTCGGTCTCCGCCCGGTTCTCCTGACTGAGGCATAAAAAAAAAAAATGTTATGTTGGCGTAACGGGCCCAAAAAAATAGGGTAGGTAGGTAGGGATTCTTTTTTTTTTTTTTTTTTTTTCTTTTTCCCTCCCAGCAATGAAAATGATATGTTTAAGCCGATAGCGTGTCCAGGTTCAATTTTTTCACAATCCACACACACAACAATGAGAAACGGTCAGAAATGGTTTCAAATGTATTTATAACTAGATTTATATAGATTTTAATCATTAAATTTCGTCCCTTGAAAAAAAAAATATCCAGGGTCGGCCGTATTTTTAGGGTCGGTCGGGTTACGCCAACATAACATATTTTTTTTTTATGCCTGAGTGCCGAGCGCGTCCGAAATGTTTACTTTGAAAACATTGGAGTGTTCAAAGCAGGCCGACCGTCTGGACAGCAGAGCATGGAATAATAGAATAGGACCTCGGTTCTATTGCGTTGGTTTTCCGAAACTCGAGGTAATGATTAAGAGGGTCTGACGGGGGCATTCGTACTGCGGTGTGAGAGGTAAAATTCTTAGATCGCCGCAAGACGACCGACTGCGAAAGCATTTGCCAAGAATGTTTTTATTAATCAAGAACAAAAGTTAGAGGTTCAAAGGCGATCAGATACCACACTAGTTCTAACCATAAACGATGCCAACTGGTGATCCGCCGGCGTTTCTCCAATGACGCGGCGGGCAGTCTGCGGGAAATCAAAGTCTTTGGGTTCCGGGGAAAGTTTGGTTACAAAGCTAAAACTTAAAGGAATTGACGGAAGGGCACCACCAGGAGTGGAGCCTGCGGCTCAATTTGACTCAACACGGGGAAACTCACCCGGCCTGGACACAGTGAGGATTGACAGATTGAGAGCAATTTCTTGATTCTGTGTGTGGTAGTGCATGGCCGTTCTTAGTTGGTGGAGCGATTTGTCTGGTTAATTCTGATAACGAACGAGACTCTGGCTTGCTAAATAGTCGCGCCGGCCGCCGCGCCGGGCGCTGACTTCTTAGAGGGACAAGTGGCGTTCAGCCACGCGAGATTAAGCAATAACAGGTCTTTGATGCCCTTAGATGTCCGGGGCCGCACGCGCGCTACACTGAAGGGGTCAGCGGGTCCCGTCTCTTGGCCGGTAGGTCAGGGCAATCCGTTGAATCCCCTTCGTGCTTGGGATAGGGAGTTGCAATTGTCTCCCTTAAACGAGGAATTCCCAGTAAGCACAAGTCATAAGCTTGCATTGGATTTTTAGGTTACCTGAATACTCAATGACATTTTTACTGGTCTTAATGGGATTCTTGACCCCAAAAACATGGCTGTAGACACCAAAACAATGATTCTATAGTAAATAATAAATGACTTATTGCCATTTTATTGTAAAGGCGGCCATCTTAGACGCCATCTTTAAAATAACAACTTTTCAATGCGCCGAATTTCTTAGATTTTTAATATGTTATTCTTGATAATCGATACTACCATAATCTGTTAAAAAACCTTTTGTTACAATATTTGGGGGGTTGAGGTGTATTTCTTTTAAAAATTGACTCTACTAATTTGACATTTAAGTCATATCTCAGTAACAGAACATATGCTAAAATCAGCATTTAAATTAGTTTAGGTGAAATGAAAGAAAATAAAATGCGGTAAAGCCCTATGTTCTGTTCATTGAACAGACATAGTTCTAGTTTCTTATTTTTCTCCTCTATTTCAGACTCTCTCCATAGGGTTTGTACACGTTTTTTCTTCAGCCAATACACTTTGAAACGGAAGTACAGGTCCGATTGGGTTCAAACTTGGTATACAGATATTTCTGTATGTGTTATTACCCCATGGGACAAGACACATGACAAAATATTCAGGCAATGGCCTAAAGAGATATTTGTTTTGTATAGTTAGACCAGAGCAGTTTATTGCTGGATTGATTTCAAAGCAGAGTTACAATTAACCAGTGACTTTCATGTAGCATGGGAAAGAGGCCTTGGTCCAGACCCCTGCATACCAAGCTGTCTTGGGGTAATACATTTTTTTAAGTCATATGGGCTTAAAAGTGATTATAGATACAAATTGAGGTGACATCATGATGAAATCATCGTGTAATTTTATATGATATTTTGTGTTTTGGGACCCTTAAGCCATATCTTATTCACGGAATATACTCAATTCAAAATTCTTTTTGGAATAGGTTTACGAGGTCATAGGTAATTAAACGAAAATGTGTTACGTCATGATGACGTCATTACAAATGAAACTTTGTTTAACACATATACATGTGTAAGGGTAAGTTCTATCGTCATGAAACTTGGTTGGTAGGTACTATACTGTCACTAGTATGCAACGTCTGAAGTAACTTCATTGTGAGGTCATCGATTGATTTTGTATGAATTATTTTAAAGAAATGCAATTTGTTTCCATAGGATTTTGTACACATTTCTTTTTAACCAATACACTTTGGCACTTTTGTAAATCCGATCTACATAAGACTTATAACTAGATACAACTAGACCACCACCCACATATGGTCCCAAAATATGACGCCATCACGGGTCATGTGACCTCACATTAAAGGAGAAGTTTGATATCTAGTTTTTTTATATCATTGACGTCACAAGCGTTATCAGTGACATTTGAAGGAATGTTGTCAGGTCGAACATCAGAAAGCGTTTCAAACAGCCGAAACATCTAGTGTTTGTCTACAAACAAATTTCTAGTTTTATTTATTATGCTTATGTGCTTTCAATCACTTTGCATTTGGATGCATTATTCTTGCGTATTATCTGAATTAAATCATTATTAGAGTATAAATTAAGAGTTAGGCATAAAAGCCTCTAAACGCCAGCAAAAAATTATTTGATCATTATACATGTACATGTATACCAGGCACTGATAGCTTTTAATTGATATCTCTCAAATAATTTGTAATGGAAGTGTCGTTTAGCTGCTTTTGCGCCTGAAATCTTCAAATCTTTTTTGGACAGGAGCACAACTGTTACCGCTTGGAAGAAGCCATTTCATCGGCAATAAAAATCTGGAGTTGAGGGACCTAACACCCGAGGACAGTGGGGTGTACACCTGTGAGGCCACTGACACCAGGACGGGGAAAACTGCCAGGGCGAGTGCCACAGTTCAAATTACTGAGTACTGTAAGTGGAAGTAACACAAAAAAATACAATACTTTACTAAAAAATAGAGGTAAATACACTGTTAAAAAAATTCACTAAAGATGAAATGCGGTACGACACTGACAGTAATACATGCATTTTGTGTAAGATGCGAACATAATTAAATGCCCAAACTCTCGTGTAATTTACTAGGAACCATACCCATACAGTTTGTGTGTACAGGCAAACTGTACACACAAACTGATGGACTCTGATTCTTGAGGTATACCTTACCCAATGTAAAACACAATTAGTTTAGAGGTTTAGTACCCATCCCAACAGATTCTAACAAAACCTGGTGTTGGAGTTTGACTAGATTGTTTAGGGTTATTTATTGGTGTTATGTTTCAAAATTAGATTCAGTAGGATGAACGAAGTTGAATTTTATTGTGTGCCAATTCTAAATTAAATCAATTGTCTAACTAGATCGGCAAGTAACTGACTGTATATTCTACATCCCACCCCCCTTTCTCCTCTCTAGCTGCCCCTTATTTTACCCAGCTCCCAGTCAGCCAGATGGCGGAGTACTTTGCCACGACCCGGATGCCCTGCAGTGCAGATGGCAATCCTCCTTCCGAAATCACCTGGTACCTGAACGGCGAGCTAATCGATTTATCAACACCGTTCATCAGCAAGGAAGTTGGTAACGACAACTTGGTCATCTGGAATGTGGAAAAGGAGAATGCGGGCATCTACCAGTGTGTTGCATCCAACACTGCAGGGACTGTCCAGACCAGCGCACTCCTCGACGTTAAGGTTCCATGTAAGCACTTGGGGGAAGGGAAGGGGGGGGGGGGGGGTTATAAAGGCATTTGCAAACATCAAAAAGCCAATTAAAACTACCAAATTATTATCAATTCCCCTTTTCTCTTACCTGCTAATTCCTACCTTTGTATCATTCCTTATAGGCCGCAGGTTTTCACTAGATTTTACATTTATATGTACCACAGTGCCCTCTGAGCCCATACCCTGAGTACCCGAGATGCCAAGCGGCATATTGTCTTTTCTTCTAGTGCTGTTCACGTGTAGTCGTATTCTATTGAAGCTCTCTCAATATATGATTTTCGCTAGCTCTAGAGGGTTTTTCTCCATCAAACCTTCTTTTTAAGAGCAACAGAGTTATTGTTAGTTTACCTACGTTTGTCAGATTCTCAATAATATTAGTGTTCCAAGTGCAAATTTAAAATGGATCTTGTTGTTTTTTTCGTTTTATTTTTCAAGATGGCCAATGCAATTAGATTTCGGCAGGCTCTCCCCAATTTTGTTACCTGTACAAAGTGTGGAATAATTAAACCTTGTTCTAAGCAGGATGCACATGATTTATGCCCCAAGTGTAGGGTATGTTCTCGGTCTCACCCAGACAAGATATGTGAAGGTTGGGCTTATGATGATTGGAATGGAGTCACGGCATGGCTTCACGGCCATCTCCCCACTGGTGATTCAGTACGGAGCAGTTTTTCAGAGCCCTCCAGCAGACAAAACCCGGCCGGCAATACAGGACACGGAGACATGCTAATTTGGCCGCTGTCCACCAGTCCCGAGGCCGATGCCCCGGCCGATATTCCAAGTGCAGCAAGTCAGCCGGGGTACGGGGTTTTCAGGAATTTTCAGCTAAGCTGGTAACCTTGGTGCCCCAATGTTCGTCAGCCGTGTCAGCTTCCGTTGATCAATCAGTTTACCTCCCTTCGGAACTAACTTTTCCGGAAAGGAATGAATTATCGTTGTGCCCACAGAAAATCTGTCGGACACAAGCTTAAACTCCGATGTAGGCCAAAGTTTTCGGCCGTCAGGGGAGTATCCTCATGAACAACTAGCCCCAGACGGCATTAATGGCATTAATGTTATTGGTTTTTTAAGCATCTACCGGGTAATTAGGAACACAAAACTTGAAAAACAGGTCAGTGCCTCAATATTGACTATGATTATGAACCCCTTGGATCATCCTTTTTTGAAAATTACAACAAAAGCATCAGTTGGATGTACCAAGTCGGCCCATAAAAAATGAGCAAGGCAAATTTGGTAAGACCGCCAGCTGGGCAGATAACCGGGCTACCGGACCCGGCCGAAACACCCGGGTGTTAGAATTAGCCCGAGGCACCAGATCCGGACGAGGATCTTGCCATTTCGAATGTTTGTGTTCCTATCTGTAGTACTGTGCCAACTCCTTGATAGGATATTCCCAAAGACTACCAAAACAGCATTAATGTTCTTGGTTTTTCAAAATATATTCATGAACACAAAACTTGAATAACAGGTCTGTGTCACAATATTGACTTTAAATATATAAACCCCCTAACCCATCGTTTTTCGAAAATTACAACAAAAGCATCGGATGCCATGTATATAAAGCCCTGTTCGCACTGGACTTAAAATGATAAAACATACCTAGACGATGGGTCCTTTTCCCATTTTAAGTCCAGTGCGGACAGCCTAGGACGTTTTCCTCTCAGGTACTTCTCCCGAGTCCAGTGGGTACTTCTACCGGCTTCTGCCCGGGAAAACGTCCCTGGTCACTTTTCCCTAGACGATAAGTCCAGTGCGAACAGCGCGACTCGGTAAAAGCGTCCCAGGAAAACGTTAATTCGGCCCCCCAGTGCGAGGTCATGCTACATAAGACACCGCGCATGCGCTCTTTGCATTGTTTACGTGCGGGCACGCTGCATGCATGCAAATCGCATCGTGATCACATTCGCATGTGGTTCTGCAAAAAGATTACGTAGAGTTGGGGTTCCTTTGGTCAATGGCAGATATTATTATTAATACAGTCGGAAGTTTGATTGGTGCTACCAGTGCATCATTTCCAGATGATAATAAAGAACGTCAACATGTCTTACGACGAAAGAAAGCACGACAACCGATGTGTCGGCTAAAAACCGACGATGGCGTCAATAATGCGATCGGACAAAAAAGCGCGCGCGCGCGCGCGAATGGGTACACCGGGGTCAATGCAGAAAGGTCACGCAAAGCGCCCTCACGAGTCATTATAATGACAGCTCGGCTACTTCTCCCACGGTCTCGGTAAAATTATCCCGTGTCGAAAGTCCAAGTGCAAACAGTGGTAACATTTGACCATTTTTTATTTTACCATCGTCTCAGTAAAACCTTCCCAAAAAAAAGTCCAGTGCGAACACGGCTTAAGACCAGAAATATCAGGGTGTGTTACCCACATATGCCGGCCTGAACCTGTCTCGAATTTAGGTTCGCGAAAAAACAATCCTGCGTCTGGGCCCGGTCAACGTTAAAATAATCCCGGTGCGAACTGGTTAGATCCTCTCTATATCTGCATCTGAAGTACTGTGAAAACTCCTTTATAGGATGTTCCCAATATTGTCTGAATTTGTATACATGTACATGTGCTTTTTTTGCTTTTTCTTTCCCCCCAGTCAATATTCCTGACCCACCTTATAACCTGACGACCTACACCATTGATAGCAGTCAAATCATGATCAAGTGGCAGGCTGAGGAGGGAGTCTCAATCTTCTCTTTACACTACTACATTGAACCAGGTACTCTCCACATTCAACCCTGATCCTGATTAAAGATCCTCCTCTGAACAGAAATCCATATTGTAGTCGAGACCTCCCTAAGACTTTCTAAAGCTAGGTGCCCACTATTCGATTTCCCGCAGGTTGCAACGTTACTGCATCTACTGCGGAACTTGTCGACGGAAATTGCAGTCAACCTCGGCCAATTAATTGTGTTTTAAAGAGCTTGCAGATATTAATATTCATTTTGAAAATATTTGGCGAAAAACGCATGCGATTATTATATAAATGTTCAGATTTCTGTGAACATTTCATCAGATGCAAATGAAGCTGATGTGAAATGGATTCGCTTTGGGGGACACGAGACAAGCTTCCGCAGTAGTTCCGCAGAAAAATGCCATACATGTAGGTCCGCAAGTATCCGCAAGATGTCGCAATCAACCACACTCCGTGCGAAAATCGCAGACATTTTTAATTAGTTTAAAATACAATTTCAAAGTGAACAAAGAAATTGGCAAGGCGAGACTCGGAGCAGCAACATCCGGAATACCGGACCTGCACTCTACTAACTGAGCTATCTTGCCCTATGTTGGTGGTCTCCCAAAATGTCAGTATCTTTGTTCGAGGGCGCCCGTCAGAAGTCATAAACACCAGAATTTTTGTTTAAATTCCTGCATTTTGAGGTGGAACAGGTGTGATTTACTGCGGATTGTTGCAAACAATGCGGACATTCTTACATTTTGGTTCTGTCTTCAACATGTGTTCAATCATACTTATTTATCATTAGAAGCTCCTGTGGACAAGTCAGTTGTGTACATACAGTACCATCAGTTATGGGTCATAACTTGAGATTCAATAGGCTAAAACCTAACATTTTCACAGGATTATTTCTAAACACTCTACTCATCAACACTAGGTAAAAAATTACCTTAAATTTGGGTTACCTTTTTTGAAGCACCCTGTATAGAAAACAAATCTAAGATCTTTTTTTTTTTTTTGGTCTTGTAGATGGGGATGAGTCACAAAAAGTGATGGCAGAAATGTTTTCAAAGACCTACATAGTGAAGGACCTGCTCCCGTACACCAACTACACGTTCTATTTGCGAGCGTTTACCTCAAAAGCCAGTGGTATCTCCGATAGAGTGCTCGGACAAACTGCTGAAGGAGGTATGTGTCTTGTATAGAATCTCATGGTTGGTGGCTACATGAGGTACATGTAGTTAGGAAGCTTACCAATTTGTCCTTACCGTGCGACCCGGAGGAAGTTCGCTGGAATCCGCAAACTTTTTTAACAAAAGAGCCCTTGACAACGCCGACAGTTTGCGACTAGAACATTGTATGCAAATCTGAAAACATGAATATTCTGTTCTCTCCGCGTTCGGAATGCAATACCCAAATTCTGGTTAGGTCATTTACATATCAATGTAATCGGAACGGTCACCTCCTTGGATCGGTTGGCTAATTTAAATATCAATGCACGCTCGAAGGTACGGCCAAACCGCGATCGGAACGGCAGGCTCAAATATAAATCTATGTATATTAATAGCCAGCCCAAAATAGCTGGAGAATGTTTTTTCAAAGTCGCCATTGTGTACTTCTTTTGTTGTGTAAATTGTTGCATTCCACCATGGGCAGATTGCCAGCAGTGGCAGGCAGAACGCAGAACGCAGAACGCAGAACGCAGAACGCAGAACGCAGAACGCAGAACGCAGAACGCAGAACGCAGAACGCAGAACGCAGAACGCAGAACGCAGAACGCAGAACGCAGAACGCAGAACGCAGAACGCAGAACGCAGAACGCAGAACGCAGAACGCAGAACGCAGAACGCAGAACGCAGAACGCAGAACGCAGAACGCAGAACGCAGAACGCAGAACGCAGAACGCAGAACGCAGAACGCAGAACGCAGAACGCAGAACGCAGAACGCAGAACGCAGAACGCAGAACGCAGAACGCAGAACGCAGAACGCAGAACGCAGAACGCAGAGATCCAGAAGGTGACAAAGAAAAGGAAACTGTAAAGGAATTTGAGAAATTCACATGTGTTCAATGGCACACTCTGGAATCGTCCAAACCTCTACAATGTTTTATTTTAATGGTATACTAATTTTAATGTTCAGGTAGGTTTACACAGGTAGGATACACCATTGGTAATTGCTTGAATTATCATTAATAGGTAGACTTGGGGGGGTTGTATTTCATAGTAAATATCGTTTAACTGACCTGTTTGAAGTTTTACAATCATGGATGCCGAGAAAAGCACCAAAAACAGCGTTTGTTTTCAACCCGGCGTCGAGCAGTTATTCTTATGTTATCTTTGGTTTTTTTGCTGGGACTGATTATTAGTTGTGACCATTCCAGCTATTCAGATGTCTTCCTATTATTTAAATGATATAATATAAATAAGGGTCCAAGTGGACTGGGTGCCTGGACGTGTGCCCTCAAGTAATGTGTTTGCTCGTAGCTACCGCTAGTTCCTCATAATATGAATTTATTTCATACATTTTTCGAAAAATTGTCTATATTTGATATTTTATGCTTAACCAGTTCGCGCCGGGATTATTTTAACATCACCGAGCCGAGGGGCGGGATTAATTTTAACGAAGCTCGATCCGAAGCGGGTTCAGGCCGATAGTGCCGGGAAGCACACCCACGCATGTCCGGCCTTGCTCGCTGCTGACAGACATTTCCGAACTTGAACTTGGCGTGTTTATGCGTCATCCGTTTTTGAATTTGGGGAAAACTTTGCATTTATATACGTCATCCGGCGCGAACTGGTTAAGTGAGTTTTGTGATTTCACAAAGGATCATGAACACTACCTGTTTCACGAAGGGAGGAATTTGTATATTTTTTTCTTCACGAACATAAACTTATCTCAACTGAGTAATATTGCAAAACTCAGTAATCACTATTTGTCTTAAAGTTTCCATTATTTGAGAAGATAAGAATTTCTTCTTTTCTCTGTTGCCTTTATCTTGCATATTCTATGCATCTCCATGTTTCAAACTGCTAAACGAAAAAAAGACCAGCTTCACACGCGATATAAAGAGCCATTTTACACGATTCGGAATTCCCCGCGGCCCTGACACGCAACCTACATGTACGTCTGCTCATTGCACGACTCAAGATTACCCCACGAGCGAAAGCACGCGGGCCGTTTGTCCAAACAACAAGTAGGCTCCATCACCATTGCCAAACTACATGAACAAAGCCAAAACGGAGACGAAGCTGGGGTTTGGAAAACGGCCTTGGGACATCCCCGCTGGCACGCAATAATTCAAGCGAGATTGCTACAATGTAGCAACGGGGAACACACGACAGTTTATGTATGAGTACTCTGAGACTGCAGACGCATAAAAGCACAAATTCTTGTGTGGACACTGGAACTTCGTGAACAGAAGTTAACAGCCGTCCACAACTCCAACCGATGCTTAGTGCTGGAAACTTCTTGGCCCATCGCCAAGTAATGACCGTGGGAACTTGGTGCAAGAAGGCAGATTGTGATGGAGATGAATTATAGCACCAATGAGATCATTGGCCTGAATATGCTAATAAAGGCTCAAATAGGGCCACGCAAAACAATGATGTTAGTGATGATAGCACCACTGTTGTCAAGGAAACCATGCGACGTACAGTGTATGCTTGTAAATATTTATGTTCAGTTTCTGCCTACAGTGTATACATAAATATGTTACCTACATCTTTTCTTTAACTTCTAATTGACAATAATAATCTTTGAAATAGGCTAATTTTTTAATTTGAGAGTGTTTCATATTCCTCTAAGAATTTTTGTAAGTGTTTAGTTGCTTTTGCTCTTGATATTCCCTGACGTGGCACACTTAGATTTAGGGACGAACACGTACTCGGCCGATTTTGTAACCAATATCCAGACGCCAGCGGTTTATTTTATATATATTTTTAATTTTGGACTATAAAACCTGGCATAGTTGCCGTCCCAAACAAAACTGACAGATAGAGGGCATTAATTATAATACAAAACTGTCTTTTACAGTATTTCAACATGCCTTTAAAATAAAATATAATTACTGTTTTATAAGAGGTATAGCTACTCTGCAATGACAACACAAAATACATTTGTTAAGGGAGAATTTTCGAGCTGCGAATTCACAAAAGTTGAAAACATTTGTTTGTATTCGCAGCTCCCCGACGTCAAATTCGCATCGCTTTGAATAATTTAATGTCATTGCAAAGCGAATTCGTCCAGGTACGGAGAGCGTCACAATGAAACATTAAATGTTGACATCATAAAATTCTTATTTGGTTTCGCGTGAAAGTACATGTATGAACCCGCCTTTACGAGCGGGAACTGAATTTTACATCACAAATATTGTAGGTTACCCATAAAACGTTTGCGAAATTCACAGCGCAAAATTGTCACAACGTCACAAGTTCGTGTTCGCGCCGACGAACCGGCCTACAAGTTTGTGTTCGCGCCGGCCTACAAGTTCGTGTTAGCGCCGACGAACTGGCCTACAAGTTCGTGTTCGCACCAACGAAACCGGCCTCTCTATTTTAACAAGCAAGGTTTTGAACATATTCAGTACGCGGACAGAACGTGGTATTTAAATGCCGAGTATAAACAGGCCTCGCCGTTTCAGTTCAACGAGCAAGGTTTGAACGCGTTCAGTCTGCGCACAGAACGTGGTATTTAAATGTTCTCCGTGTCTCGCGTTTATTCATATGATGAAATTTCTCAGCAACAATAGCACCCGATCGGGCTAGCTTATTAACTTCGTTGCGCTCGGGTGCGCACGTGCGTGCAGTTCGCGAACTTTCCTGGCCTCTTGGCAACGGCAGACTTGTCGGTAAAAAAGCAGACTTTCTGCCGAATCACGGTAAGGACGCATTGGTAAGCTATCTTATAGTGACAAACACACATACACATACACTCCGTCGTGAACCACATAACGATCGAGGATCCCCTATTGTGTTTTCCTTTATTCCTATGTTATACCCTAACCCCATTACCTTAGCGCTTGCCCCAACGATCGAGGACCGAATTCGGACAATCAAACCGTCGATCGAGGATCCTTTGTTCCCTTTGTTCTCTTTTTGTTTCGACCCTCGATTGTAATACGATACAAGAGCACACATATTGGTTTTGAGGCATCCGAGTCAAATTGCCTACTCAATTTACTGTGTTCAAAGGGGCATTACAGTTATGATCAAGTGTCATAATCTGTGGTCATGGCCACCAAAGCAAACTAAAAAGTCAGTGTTATAGTGAAAAATACTGAAAGGATTTTGATTTCATCACATCGTCAAAAAAGGACAAACAGCATGTCATTACGGCATTGTCAAGCACACCAAATCCAAACTGCACATGGATAGCATGAAGACTGAAGGTCAGCCAACAATGAAATTGACATTGTGGGCGTCCTAGGCATTAGAATCTTCCGGTTTAACCGGAATTCCGTGGGTTTTTTCTTCAAATTTGTGGTCTTCGAGTACAGTGTGAATTTGATATAAAATTTGTGGGGTGAGTTGTAGGGGGGATACATTTTGATTTTGCTAATCCCTCTTCTCGAATCAGAAATTGTAAGTTTACCTTTGTAATCGTATATCGCGGATCCACACGGTGTTTGTGGAAAAAACGGCACGTTAACAATAAAATGCTGTCCGGCAGCTGGCCTGATATGCGACTTGCGGTCTTCCATGCACCGCGCATGCAGCAGCGAGGGACGCAATGGATGTATAGACTTCCTCGCTTCGTTAACAGTACTGTTCAATAATGTTTGCCCGTAATACGTTTACTGCTGCAGCAAAGATAAACGTGTGGAGACTTGAAAGTCTACTGACAAAACAATGCACCTGTTTTGTACCGTGTGTACTGTGTATGTATATATACGTGCAAGTTTGTACACGAACCAATGAGCGGCCCGTCTCGACTAAAATCGCAGACCATGGGAAACCGGTACCTGTTATTGCCTCACAATCAGCGAAAGATATATTGGGAACCAACAAAAACACAATATTGGTGGAAAGTAATATTAACAATGGCGGCAAGGCAGCACGTTTCGCGGTTTGCTATGCGTGGTGATACCGATGTTAAACTTATCGACCGGGGTTTTAAAAACAAATAGATTTGGGCCTGGTGTGACAGGAGTCTTTGCACGGGATCACCAAATGAACATCTTGTAGGAGACTGCTTTAGAAAACTTTATGAACCTGGGGAAGCTTACGGTGAGTGGTGCGAAGTGACCATTAGGTATGGTACATCAATAAAAAGCAAAAATAGTGCGCAATTTTACATCCTGTACATATTTTCCATTAAACTTATTATTTTTTGTTCAAAAAAAGAAAAAATCTATACCCGAGTAGCTCACTTCTACCTGGAAAAACAGATGTCAGAAACGCATCAGAGACCACCATAGAGCGTTTAAAATACCCAGAGCTTCCAGGGCCCTTAAGCGGGCACTGGACCCCGGCCGTAAGGGACTTTACGTTGCGCGCTCATGTTGTGTGCTTTGCAATCCAACTTCAATTTCTTTTTTTTATCATCTCCCATTCTCATGCCTGTATAATGACCTTTGACCTCAAATGTCTGTAATCATCTGAAGTCCCTTACCCCAAGATTATTGTCACCTAGTTGGGTTGAGATTGAAGTCTGACTTTTCACATTGTATATCCTACAAAAAACTAACTGCAACTATTCATAATTTTTCGACTTGCCTCTTAACATTTTGTTGGGTGGTTGTGTCTCATTTCCATTTTGCACATTTGCAGTTCCTTCAATAGCGCCAGAGTTTTCACTGACCAGTACCCACGCCAGCACCGTGGTCGTTCAGTGGGAACAAATCACCAGCATAGCACTCAGCAAGGGTCACATCAGCAAGTATCGCATTTGTTATCAGGAGAGTGAACTGCTACCTGACTACACGTGCCGGGAGGTAAGAAAACCAACGTGGACTGACGACTCAGTGTCGGCTATTCAATTCCTTACTGATTAACCCTTTGCATGCTGTCAGCGACTCTTGTCGACTAGCGCATTTTTTCCCACACTGCTATAGGCGACCACAGTCGCTTGCGATAACATTCAATTCATAAATGAATCAGTATGACAAACCCGGTGTTTTTGGATAGAATAATACGTGGCTAACATTTCTCAACAATAAAATCGCACTTGTTTCTTACAAAACTTCCTGCTAATTCCCGTCCAGAGAAATGTTGCTCTGAAGTTATACATGGGCTTCTACAAAGTCACACAAGGCTTGGTTGGAGACCTGGGCTTCGGTCTATTGACGCTCCTGCCCGTTTGACCGAATGTCACTTCCTGGCCATCAACAATGATCTGTCTGTCTAAACGAGACTGCATTGTCTGTTCAAACAGAGCTGTCAAGCATCATCAAACGGAATACGTTTGCATTGAATGCAAGAAACGTATGTGTCCTGCGGCCAGCTTCAGGAACCACACTTTGGTTGACTACAAGGTTGACTGTTGGCCTGGTTACCACAAATAACTGTACATCACAAGAACTGTAGATGGACTCGGCAATATACACCTATTGACTGATGACCAAATCAGTTTTTACACTTCTGTAAAACACATCCGTTATAGAGTAAAAGGCTTCAGAACATATTAGTGTGCATTACTTGGGGACTTGCACAGGATATCCAGCTCCAGTGGAATATGTGTGTATATAAATGGTATCGTGATGAGGGTTAATAGTCATTTAGGATATGGATTCTTGCTCAGTGTAGGTTTTTGCCCTTTCCGGCATATTTTTATCAACGCCGCAGACAGTGTCTCAATAAGCACTTAGCGTTGTTTTTGTTGTTGTTCTTCTTGTGCCAAAATCGACACCTGGAAACTTCTCAGTAAGCACTTAAAGAGAGCAACCAAAATGACAACCAAAGTAACCAAAGCTGCACCCTGGTGTCATTTTGGTTGTAGTCCAACAGTGTCTTTTGAACATTAAGAAATGAACATGCTACCGGTACATGTAGAGAGAATTTTCTGCAGTATTGTTGTGCATTTGAACTAGACTGATAAACAACAACGCGGCTCCTGCCTAATCTCGTGCTTGTGCTTGTAAACACTGTATACTCAGTGTTGTCCCAAAAGATTATGAAAACAAAATCACTCGGGAGGGACACACGAACCTATGGCCTGGCTGGCTGATTGAAGTATAATGTAGCAGTGGGTACCGCAACCCAACTATTCTTGAGATGGAATTTAGGTTTAGGGGATGTAAATTTAATATTGAGTTTTGCCTTTCCCAAATAAAGACAATATACTCAGTGTTGTCTTAAGAGATTGTTACAAAAAATTACTCGCGTGGGACTCGAACCCGCAACCTCCTGCTTAGGTCACATGCTTTTACTCAACGCTCCTTTGATAAAAATGTTGAACGCCTTAACTTTTAAATGTGTGCTTGAATACAGTCTGTTAAATTGTTCTAATAAATGCCTCGAGGGATTTGGGCGTCAGTCCATGAGATACATGTACTTAAATTGTTACTGTCTGCGTAGGTGGGGAGTTCAGAGCGCAACTTCACCATACGAGGCTTGAAACCGTCAATTGTCTACAACATCCACATGGCAGCTTCTACCAGTAAGGGATTTGGGCCGGTGTCGGATGTACAGTCAATCAGAACCACAGACAATGGAAATTGTTCAGGTATAACTCTTTTAGTTTTTGTTTCCACTTTTTGTTTCTTTCTTTTTTCTTTCTTTTGTAACTGCCTGCTGAAATAGCAAAGACATCCTGAACTGTACTTTTTAACTTTGAATGATCAAACTTTTCTCTAAAAAAGTTGGGATCACATCAATCATAAGTCAATCACAAATTATTCACAAGTCGGTTCGTAGGTCATTGACAAGTAAAACTGACAGAAGATAAACAGTTAATAGGGGTTCCCTTTTATCTTTTGTTATTTGTATAGCTTTACTTGAGATTGTACGACTTGTGATTTGGTTTAATGGCTGGGCTTGTGGTTGGGCTTTTATTATGGCTTTTATTATTACATTTAGCATCAGATGTAATTCTATACGATGACTCAAAGTTTTCTGGCCTTTGTTTCCTGGCCTGCCCTACTTCAAATGCCAAGTTGCTCTCTTTAGAAATTCATGGCTGTTGTATTTTTCTATTCCCTCACTAATTTGCAGTTCCAGTCATGTTTCCTCTGACAGCCAGTATCACCTTAAACAGCACGGGCATTGCGTTGTCTTGGTCGGCCCAGACCGAGGCCAGCAAAATAAACTTGCTCGGATTCCAGCTGCATCTGGCCAGGGCCACTCATGACGAGATCCTCAGCCTCCCAGCGGAGTGCCACGGCTATGTCTTCTCTGAATTGGGCAAGTTCCTTCGTTATGTCTTTTCTGAACTGAGTAAGTTCTTCTGTTATGTCTTTCTTAAATTTGGTAAGTTTCTCTGTTATATCTTCTCGGAAATGGGTAAGTTCCTCTGTTATGTCTTCTCTGAATTGGCTAAGTTCTTAGATCATGTATTCTCTAAATTGGGTATTAAGTTTCTTCATCATGTCTTCTTGGAAATGGGTAAGTTTCTCTGTTATGTCTTCTCTGAATTGGGTAAGTTCTTAGATCATGTCTTCTCTAAATTGGGTATTAAGTTTCTTCATCATGTCTTCTCGAAATTGCGTAAGCTTCTCTGTTATGTCTTCTCTGAATTGGGTAAGTTCTTAGATCATGTCTTCTCTAAATTGGGTACGTTTCTTCATCATGTCTTCTCGGAAATGGGTAAGTTTCTCTGTTATGTCTTCTCTAAATTGGGTAAGTTCATAGGTCATGTCTTCTCTAAATTGGGTAGGTTTCTAAGATTTGACCTCGGGAGGGGTTCCACTTAACTCTAAATGCATTGTGTAACTCTATCTTCCAAGGACACCATGTTTTCTTGGCATGTCAGTGATTGATAGATGTGGTGAAGTGATTGCAATTAGGGTAAGCCCATTAGTGCAAATGATACCTGGGGTTAAACAAACACAGGCGCTAATAACCCAAAAAAATATATAGCTTGGTTTTGTAATGAAGTTCCTCTGTTCCTCAGTTATGTCTTCT
This sequence comes from Crossaster papposus, assembly GCA_037893245.1. NCBI lineage: Eukaryota > Metazoa > Echinodermata > Asteroidea > Velatida > Solasteridae > Crossaster > Crossaster papposus. The sequence continues at coordinate 1,595,681 of JBAIAA010000049.1, read as the reverse complement.
CTAAAAAGGGTAAGTTCTTCAGTTATGTCTTTTTTCAAATTGGGTGAAAGTTACTCTGTTATGTCTTCTTTGAATTGGGTAATTTCCTCTGTTATATCTTTTCTGAATTGGGTAAGTTCCTTTGTTATATCTTTTCTGAATTGGGTGAGTTCCTCTGTTATATCTTTTCTGAATTGGGTAAGTTCCTCTGTTATATCTTTTCTGAATTGGGTAATTTCCTCTGTTATATCTTTTCTGAATTGGGTAAGTTCCTTTGTTATATCTTTTCTGAATTGGGTGAGTTCCTCTGTTATATCTTTTCTGAATTGGGTAAGTTCCTCTGTTATATCTTTTCTGAATTGGGTAAGTTCCTCTGTTGTATCTTTTCTGAATTGGGTAAGTTCCTCTGTTATATCTTTTCTGAATTGGGTAAGTTCCTCTGTTATATCTTTTCTGAATTGGGTAAGTTCCTCTGTTATATCTTTTCTGAATTGGGTAAGTTCCTCTGTTATATCTTTTCTGAATTGGGTAAGTTCCTCTGTTATATCTTTTCTAAATTGGGTAAGTTCCTCTGTTATATCTTTTCTGAATTGGGTAAGTTCCTCTGTTATATCTTTTCTGAATTGGGTAAGTTCCTCTGTTATATCTTTTCTGAATTGGGTGAGTTCCTCTGTTATATCTTTTCTGAATTGGGTAAGTTCCTCTGTTATATCTTTTCTGAATTGGGTAAGTTCCTCTGTTATATCTTTTCTGAATTGGGTAAGTTCCTCTGTTATATCTTTTCTGAATTGGGTAAGTTCCTCTGTTATATCTTTTCTGAATTGGGTAAGTTCCTCTGTTATATCTTTTCTGAATTGGGTAAGTTCCTCTGTTATATCTTTTCTGAATTGGGTAAGTTCCTCTGTTATATCTTTTCTGAATTGGGTAAGTTCCTCTGTTATATCTTTTCTGAATTGGGTAAGTTCCTCTGTTATATCTTTTCTGAATTGGGTAAGTTCCTCTGTTATATCTTTTCTGAATTGGGTAAGTTCCTCTGTTATATCTTTTCTGAATTGGGTAAGTTCCTCTGTTATATCTTTTCTGAATTGGGTAAGTTCCTCTGTTATATCTTTTCTGAATTGGGTAAGTTCCTCTGTTATATCTTTTCTGAATTGGGTAAGTTCCTCTGTTATATCTTTTCTGAATTGGGTAAGTTCCTCTGTTATATCTTTTCTGAATTGGGTAAGTTCCTCTGTTATATCTTTTCTGAATTGGGTAAGTTCCTCTGTTATATCTTTTCTGAATTGGGTAAGTTCCTCTGTTATATCTTTTCTGAATTGGGTAAGTTCCTCTGTTATATCTTTTCTGAATTGGGTTAAGTTCCTCTGTTATATCTTTTCTGAATTGGGTAAGTTCCTCTGTTATATCTTTTCTGAATTGGGTAAGTTCTGTTATATCTTTTCTGAATTGGGTAAGTTCCTCTGTTATATCTTTTCTGAATTGGGTAAGTTCTGTTATATCTTTTCTGAATTGGGTAAGTTCCTCTGTTATATCTTTTCTGAATTGGGTAAGTTCCTCTGTTATCGGTATGTCTTCTGTTCCTCAGTTATGGCTTCTCTAAAACTTCAGACAGGTCAGTTAAACGATATTTACTATAAAATACACCCCCCCCCCCAAAAAAAAAGAAATAATATACCCATTCATAATGAAATTGTTTTGATCGCTATTTGTTTTGTAACCCCATCTGCAGTTCCAGGTGAGCGATACAGCATGGAATTGATACCTTACAACGAGTGCGGCACGGGACCTGCCTCCATGGAGACAGTTACCATGCCAATTGTCTCTGGTGAGTCAGTATTTATCGTCAGTCTTTGCTGTGTTTTATTCAATCTACAGTGCATATCAAAATAAATTATACAGTCAAGAAAAATGCCATTATGCTCTATTGTTTGGGCAAATCAACATCTTGACTTCTCACAGCTGTTAAATCCCTGGCCTGGGACCATATTAATAAGAAAGCAGAAGCTATTCTTGTAAACAGAGTGAAAATGCAGTTGCGCAAATCAATGCAGGGCTAACCAACATGAAAAACAAATGTAAGCACATGTTTCACCACTAACCTGAATTGTTAGTCCTCCACATATAGCCACCATTCTTCTGAATGCAGATTTCCGCCCTTGTTAATTGAACGTGGCATTTACAGCACACCTAATCAGTGATCTGTCCTGCCTGAGAAATGTCAACTTGCACAATTATGTGTCACCTGAGTTTACATAAGTTACATAAGGAGATTGACATGCACATTCCCCCTGCTGCCTGATGTGGCGTGATGTATTGCAGACCTTGTTATGACTATTATACTTATTGGTAGTACTGCGCCTGCTGTGTGGAGTTTTAATCAATGAAAGGGTCGAATGGAACTGGAAAAGTGCTGGGTGTGTTTGAAAGGCCGTTTAAAACTACCCACGTGTTGGGCACTATAGTCTAGGAAAAATAATTTATGACCTCAAACAAATTGCAACAAATTATTTTTCACCACAGTGCACTTCTATAAGGTCCCTAGAATTACATACTAAAAGTCTACACAAATCCAAGTGGTGGAAATATGACTAATTTGCATAAATCGTTAATCCCTGCCGTGTAATATGTTTATTCCCATATTTGGGTATATATATATTTTATTTTTTGAAAAGTTTATTTTGGTGATTCCACTTACATCCTTACTTCAATAACATTTGCTAAATCATATAAGTGACTGAATAATTATGAGAACATAGTAATTATCCAAAACTTCGTGACCCTATAAATGTGCGCACATTACACTGTCTCCAGATATCATCAAGTAGTCAGTATTGGTGAGCTTCAAATTCACCAAGTTGCTTACTGGCACAGTTATCATATTAAAACCTTATGAAAAATCATAGGAACAATGATAACATTGTGATATTTAGCCCAGCAAACAAAAACTGGAGGAAAATGGTGTGTCCATAAATTGGGCGAAAAAGTAGTTAGAGGGTTGCCTAACATGGGAGACTTGAACAAGTTCAAGGAAATCCCCAAAATACATTTTAACGTAGATATGATTATTGTAAGCAACAACAATCTTTAATTTGGGAGGTTTTCTTGAACTTGTTCAAGTATCTCACCTTAGGCAATCCTTCACCTATCTTTTAGCCCAATTTAGGGACACACCATTTTCTCCTGTGGTAATCAGGATTCATGCTTAATATACTTTTCTTTGCTTCCAGGTGTGGTGTATCTTCCGCCAAAAAATGTACGGGTCACTTGCTTGTCCTCCATGAGTATCCAGCTGAACTGGGACCCAGTCCAGGGTATATCCCGGGGCCAATACGAGGTCGTCTACTATAGCAACTCAGACAAAGGGGACGAAGAGGCCGAGGGAACTTACAGGTCAGTCCTCTTGGGGTCAATCTTGGCTTTAGCCATGTTCATCACGGCCTTGCAAAAACTTAGCGCGACATGCCATTGCGTTATTAAATCGTACGTTCCCACTGAGACTTTGTTTTTAATAGCACAACAGAATGTTTATTGTCCTTGCGAAGCTAGCAGAATGTTACAGATTGCTGGTGCTGATAACATTCCACGGCTGAGCAGCAACTTTTGCAGCTGAGTAGCAACTTTCTGTTTTACGCTGTTTGATTAGCCACCAGCACTAACAATCAAGTGTGTGCCACTTTTAGAGAAATAATGCATCTAGCGCCAAACGATATCAGCATTTTACACATGGGTGATTGTGTAGAGAATAACAGCCCAATACAATTTTGTTTTAAACAAATTCATAATAACCTGAATCTATTAAATCTCAAGGTCAATTGAGCTATTATATAATACAAGGTCAATGAGCTATTACATAATACATGCTCACACTTTTATGATCTCCTTTGAAGTCCAATCATGCAGGTGCAAGATGTTTTGTCTTTGGATTTAATAGATCTAATAATCAAACTAAAAAGTGGCACAACATCAATTTTGGATAGCTTTAGTTAATAAATTAGGTATATCTCTGAACCGACAAAACCAAATCAGATGAAACCAATTTTCATAACTTTATGATTAAAAAGATGTGTTCCACATGCACCTTTGGGGGGGGGGGGGGGAAGAGGGGCACCCTGTATAAGCAGTGCATTGTTATTATTATTATTATTATAAAGTCTTGTATTCCTGCCACACACATGAAATTTGTGTTTGCTCTCTATCTTTGCCAATCCTGCAGTACTAATACATTTATTGTATTGGACGACTTGAAACCCTTTACCATCTACGCGTTGAAAGTGCGCGTCCAACAGACTGGGGTCATAGGTCAGTACAGTGACTTGGTCTACTGCAGAACCAAAGAAGACGGTAAGAAAGCTTACCTTTCAATTGCTCTACATTTATTTAATTGTTATATTGTACATGTGGTTTGCGATCTGTCATCCACAACCTGTAAATGTGTTGACCCCTGCGGTAAGAGTGTTCATCTAACCCTACGGTATGAGAGAAATAATTGTCTTTCTTTTTTATCATGTGATGCAGTGATGTTCTGGCACAAAAATGTAAGAACAATGTTTCTAAAATATAGGACGATTTGCCGAAAACGGACATTGTGGTTTTTGGGGGTTTAGTTTGGGTCAATTCACGTCGATTTCCCTCGGGTCGGATTTTGGGAGTTCAGTTGGGTTATAGGATTTGGTTTATTTTGGGTCGGTTTGCCTTGTCAACCCAACCTAATAAAAACCCAGAACAATTCATACCTTCCCCCTCCCTCCCCCTACCTAATGCACAGCAAAATAACAGTATTTATCTAAGCTTTAGTTCTGTTCTGTGGCATCTTACAGTTCCCTCAGCACCCGTGGACTTTCATGCCAAGCCTTTGGACCCCCACACGGTCAGCATGGAATGGCGCCCCCCATTAAACCCCAACGGGGTGATTAGGGCCTACAACATCATGTATTTACCGTACACACAAGAGGCTGGCAGACAAGACGAACCTCACTGGAACAGGACGCGCAAGAAAGGTAATGTTTCCCCAACCCCGGCCCCAACCCGGGACAATTTCATGGAGCTGCTAAGCACAAAAGTTTGCTTAGCATGAAAATTCTTTCTTGGCAAAAACGGTTACGAACCAAATTTTCAGGTGATGTATATTGTTAGTGACTGGTATTTAGCTGTTTTGATTTGGCCTGAAAAGCGCGTGGAGTTTTGGCTGGTAACGTTTTTTTTGCAATTTTTGTTGTGCTTAGCAGCTCCATGAAATTGGCCCCAGGGGTTGCTTTAATCTGAACCTAGTTTTACGGTAGTCATTTATTAAGTTCACTAAAAACTCTCCCTTCTCTATTTTATTACATTTTACTACATTTTCGGATTTCATGCTAAAACAAATTAATTCAGAATTTTTCTCAAACACCTCATACAATAACAAACACTGGTTAATAAAGGCACAGCCAGGCACCAGACTAATGTGTACAGTAAGCTTTATTATACGGTAGCTTTCAAGTGTAAACTGCAACTTTCGCAAGTGTCATAAATGTAACAAATATATTGTTTTTTAATTTCCCATCAAATGACATTCAAAACCTTTCACTTTTATAGTCAGAGAAGTTACTATGTAATTTGTTGGCGACGAGTACTCAATTCCATAATCTGGAATCGGTTCCTGATATCAATAGTCGGGTACCTGGTTCAGATGCACAGCCTCAGGTCACTGCCAAATTTGAAAGGGATATAGAAAAGCTGGTACAGTGTTTGGTAATCTTGTCTCCCTCCTATTCCTTGTCAGGTACTGTGACCTCATCCACCATCAGGAACCTGACTAGTGACACCAAGTATTATTTCTTTCTGCGTGCCTGCACGTCTGTTGGGGAAGGTAAACCATCCACCGTATTGGAGGTTAAGACACCCGACAAAACCAACTTGGATGTCAACATGGGTCAGTCGGCATTTCATTTCATTCATCTGTTTAGGATCCTCTTTTTTGATGTGCTTTGTTTTATTGTTTTTCAATAGTTAGTGTTTAACATGGTCAAATATGCCTGCATTATAAAGATTTTAATTTGTTTCAATTCAATTTAAAAGAAAATTCAAAGTCATTTCTGAAATGTTCTCTATAAGGTGAAGGAAACACCTAAGTCCCCTATAATTTTATTGCAATTTAATCTAACAATCCCCATCCAGTCAAACTCTAACTGTTGGAATCTGTTGGGATGGGTACTGGGACACCTATAAACTGATTGTTTTTTTAACTGGGTTAGGCATACATTTGTACCTCCAGAATTAGAGTCCAACAGTTTGTGTGTACAGTTTGCCATACGGTGTGGGGATTTTTGAGGATGACTAATGGTTCCTAGTAAATTACAATGATGGTTTTTAACCTTTTTAATTTTAAGCTAGAAAGAATGAAGTACCTTGTCTCCACTTCTTTGGTTGTGTAGACAATCTGTACAAGATTGTGTACAAAGTATTTTGTAACAAAATTGGAAATGTTTCTTAGTCCCAGATTCGTGCCTTTTTAACATGCTTGCAAGGTCTGACATTCATAAGGATATGTGATGACAAAAAAGAAGCGCCCTGATGCAGCATTCTTTTCAGTGAACGTTAGGCTGCGTCCGAATCTCTTGTCTATGGCTAATGTCTAGGTGTTCGCTCATTACAACTACGCGTGAGCAGGCTGACAATAGACGTAGCCGTAGCTCTGGAAGCCCGTTTCGGACACAGCCTAAAGTCTAATTCTACACAGTAAAATGCTGAACTGCTGGTTGTAGAATCCAGACTTTCATCACAAACCTGCCACACATTTCTTTGACAGGACTCGTGGCCCATCACATGTACCTCAACTCTAACTCTGCTTCCAGCCCTTATTTTAGGCTTCTTTTGTTGTTTTCTCAATTGGCACTTCAGATACAAGTAACAATCCTGACGAACCTAGTACCGTTGAGAAGGGATTGTTCATTGGAATTCTCCTGTGCACTCTCTGCATTGTTCTCTTCACCGTGTTGGCTGGTATCCGATACAAGTAAGTTTCTCTCTATGATAGCATAGCTGCCAATGATTACGAAAAAGACATTTATTACAAATTAATTAATAAAATACAAAAATACGTAATTGCCCTGGAAAGTTCAGATTTCTAAATTTCCGCCTCAATTTTTGTTTTGACAACCGAATTCACGGGAATTTGGATTTTTCGTTGCAAATAAAACTCAACTGCAAAATTAATCGGTGAGTGTAATATCAATATTATTGCAGGACATCTGCGCGCGAGTCCGTATGCAAACTAGTTATTCGGTCAGTACAGTATCGATATTATTGCAGGGCACCAGCGAGTTCGTTGACGGTACGTGTATAAACGACTGGAAAGCAGCATGTGATCGCTATCCAAAACATTGCCAATGCGATGTGTATTTTTATTTGATTGGGTTCAGAATTTCGACATACATACATTTGTGTTAGTGAAATTGTCATGACCACCAAAGCAAACAAAAAAGGTCAGTGTTATAGTGAAAAATACGGAAAGAAATTTGATTTTATCACATCGTCAAAAAAGGACAAACAGCATGTATTTTGTAAGGTCTGTCGGCGAGATCTCTCTATCGCACACGGTGGCCGTAATGACATTGTCAAGCACACCAAATCCAAACTGCACGTGGATAGCATGAAGACTGAAGGTCAGCTAACGATGAAAATGACATCGTGGGCGTCTACATCACAACAAGATTTAAACTTCACATGAGCTGATTGTTTGTTTACAATTTGGAGCACAACATTCCAATCTGCAGCTAGAGATATTGATGTCAGTTTAAGGTCATGTGAAACAAATACATGTAATCTTATACAATGTAAATAAGCAAAATTCTGCAAAAAAATGTCAGAGGAAAGTGGCCAGGAATAGTCTCAAACTTTTCAGGGCCCCTTAAGTGGGCCCCGGCCCCTACGTTGTCATTGGCTTTGCGCTACGCCCTCGCAAATTTGGGTTTATTACTAATAAGAATTTTGAAATGTTGGCAGCTATGTAATAGTGTCTGTCACAGGTGCACGGGTACAGCTATTTCTGACATCCTTCACATCCAGTATACTCCTTGAAAAACTTTCATAATGGCATGAATTTGGATAGCTCTCTTCTACAGTTACACCAAACAACAGAACCATAATCAAGAAGTGGCTGGACTAAACCTGCATACAAAGTTTGTCTAGTTTTTAAATGCAGAAGATGTTTAATTCTATTAAAGGTGTAGAGCCTAGCTTAGAGCACGCATTTTCAAAATAAACACCAAGCAGTTTATGTGTATTCACAACAGCAATTTGGGAATTAACTTGGGAAGAGTGATAAATTGCAGTAAAACTTTGTCCACACTTAACATACATTCAGTGGACCATCCGATTTTGTGTAATCAAGAAAATTTGATGGTCCTCAATGTGAATAAAACTGAATGTATGTTATTTGGTAATTTAGAAATATACAGGCTTAACAGCTAATATCTTGTAAAAATATAAGGTATTTGGCTAAATGGTTAACAATATTAGCTTAACTGCATTCCAACTTCGTGGACAGGTAATACATACAAAAATCTAGGTTGGAGGCTGCCCCCTTAATACAACCACAAACAGTTTCTGAATCTATTAATTCAGGTTGGGGTCACACACAAGACAATTATACAATATAAGTTTGACAATTAAATACAATATAATCAAATCAAATTGTGAGTGCCCTACCTGCCCTTTCTTGCTGGTAAATTTAGCTATGTCATTATAACAGTCAAAATCAATCAAAGGACTTGTTTAAATAGCCAATAATTTCCATGTTAATTTGATGTAGTCATTTTTTGACTGGACTGCACCTACCAGTTACCTCTTTTGTCCGTTAATGGAATTCCGTGGATTCCTGTTTAAAGTTTGCATAAATTATATGAATATGTCATACAGTACAAAAAAAAGAGAAAAAGGCTCACAAAGAGTAGAATTTTGTATTTGTGAAAATGAAAGAAGCCAGACGATTTTCTTTAAAACACTTTTATTCCACATATTTTATACTGTAACTTCAAAACACGTGGAGTGGACATATCAAATATTACAAATATGAATCAATCAAAAAATTGTGAAAAAAAAATTCCCATTACAGTTTATTTGTTTTGTCTCCACTTTGCCCAGTTCTGTCGCATTTTGCCAGAATGCCTCACATTTGTGTCCAGAACTGAGCCAACTAAATATGTCCTTTCAAAAGTAATGTTTACTTTTTTTCCAATAAATCAGGAGGTACCACAATGCTCATCAGAAGAAGAAGATTGTGGTCGGACTTTCTGGCCACATCGGCCGGCGAGTGCCCGTGTCACGTCTGTCTCGGGGAAACAGGGTGGAGTTGGCAATGATGCCACTGAGTTCCATGCTGCCTGGAGAAGCACCCACAAGACAACCCAATGGACAGGTGAGGCAATCCTGGGAAAAAGCCTGGAATATAAAAGCTATCATGGAAAGTCAGGGATTCAGGTTCAACTCATACGTGATGATGCACATTGGCAATTGTACAGTTTGCAGTCCAGTTTATCAGGGTTCCCAGGCCACTGCATCCTGGAAATTGGAGAAATCCTGAAAGTTGAGTTTCGCTTTTTCCGGTCGAGGAAAAGTCAGAGAATTTGATTGGTCCAAAAGAGAAAGTGATCAGTCTGTTATATTTTGTTTCCCATGACCAAACAGCGTATCAACTGGATGATCTTGGCTATGGTGGCTTTTTAATAATAATAATAATAATAATAATGTGAGCATTTATATGGCGCTCAAACACAGAAGAAACTGGTATCAGAGCGCTTAACAAAATACAAGGAACAAAAAATACAAAAAAACAAATCTAACTAAAAAAAAAAGTCTTAAGATCTTTCTTGAATTTTGTTAATGATGTGGCATGACGGATGTAGTAAGGCAAGTTATTCCATAGCTTAGGACCAGCAGCGTAAAAACCCTTGTCACCAGACAGAGTGTTGGTTTTAGGCACCGTAACTAGTCTATCATCATCGCCTGAGCGAAGTCCGGATTTCCTTGATTGATAGGGAATGATGAGGTCTGAAAGATACGTTGGTGCCTGTTTGGTGAAACATTTGTATACAACCATTAAAATCTTAAAAACAATACGCGAATGGACAGGCAATCAATGGAGTTGTTTGAGAAATGGCGACGCAAGATCATACTTTTTAGCCTGGAAAACAAGTTTGGCTGCACGATTTTGGAGACGCTGAAGACGTTTGATATCAGAAACATTTATACCATGAAGGAGAGAGTTAGCATAATCTAAACGCGATGTAACAAGAGCACGAACGGCGTGATGGCAAGTAGTCTGGTCACTAACATTCTAATTTGAGATAAATTGCGGATATGGAAGTTTAGTGAACGACAAATCAAAGTCACATGGGTGGACATGTTCATATTTTGGTTAAATTCCACACCAAGATTTCTGACGGAGGTGGATGGCTTAATGACAATATTATCAATCGTAAGAGAGATGTCCTGCAACGTATGTGATAATCTTGGAGTGACAACAACAAAGAATTCAGTTTTAGTGTCATTGAATAATTGCAGCATGTTATGCGTCATCCATGTTTTGATTTCAAGAATGCAAGTGGTCAATGTCGACAAAGCATGTTTCACATCATTTGGGTCTCGAAGATCACAGGTAATATACACCTGGCTGTCGTCCGCGTAGAAATGAATTGGTATGGCGCTTACAAATTGGTATGGCGCTTAATTATGTCGGCGAGTGGATGCGTATAGAATGAAAAGGACTGTGGACCGATGACAGAGCCCTGCAGCAAGCCAAAGTCAAGAGCATGAGGCTCTGAGTATTCATTTGTGATTTTTACTTTGCAAGTCCGGCCAGTGAGGTATGAATGAAACCAGTCCATTACACGCCTGTATTAAACAGTACATACTAGTGTACATGTACATGTACATGTACATGTACATGTACATACATACAATACATATAGTGTACATTGTTACGTACGGCGAGCGCACACCAGAAGAAAACGTAAATCATGACTTTTTAAAAATGGGCAAATATCACGCCAATCAAATGTAGTTAACAAAATTGAATTAATTCGCCAAATTAATCAACATTACAGCATACAGCGTTTCAGTTAGTTTGCAACTTAAACCTCAAGCAGAAATAAACAAAGCATTATGGCATTATATACATGCAAAGCAAATGCATTATCAATTAAGCACAAATTACACAAAGAGACAAACATACAGTAATTACGAAGCCGGCAAATTGGTTAATAAGCAAAAGTATACAGCAAATTATATTTGACCGAGTATCTTAATAAGGAACTTGCCAGTGCTCGTAATGGTATAGCGCAGCGGTCGGGCCAAGCATCTTTGCACGCTGCACCGGATCAGCCAAGTCAGGTAGGTCAGCATTGAACCCTGGGGACTTCAGCCAATAGGGCCACGACAGTCCGGTAGTCCGCCCATCTAGCACCATCAACCTCGGCCACGATCCAGCGATAACGAAGGCGGTTGCCTGACAAGATGCTGGCCCAACGCTGCGCTACTAAAAGTCGCACATAACGAGTCCATGTACACATCTGGGGCAGTCTTTCGGTCTTATAATGTGCTAGGTTAACTCGGCTCAGCCACCCTGGACGTCCCCCCTCCCCCTCCCCCCCCTCCCCCTCCCCGACGTTAGTACTACTACTGTTGATTTGTTAAGATGACGATTGTAGATCACTACATTGCCAATACACGTGTGCACAGAGTAACCCACTCATAAAAAAAGGTCATATACGAGGTTCACACAGGATTTTCTAGTTGTGTAGTGGGATGACAATTCATGGACACGGCATATGATCCATTTTGTAGGTTGCTATTGCCAATATACATGTACGTGTGCACGAATTGAACTGAATACCTATTTTCCCCCCAATTTTTTGGCTATTTTTTCTATTTTTTCTCTATTTGTTTTCTTACTTTCTTTCTACTTGTTTCCCCTCTATTTTTGGGGGGTCCCACAGCTCCAAGAAGCATTCAATGCCGATGAACACACTGAGCTGTTGCATGTGTGGGAGCAACAGCAGCTGCAGCAACAGGGCAGACATACCCTGCCCAGCATGTCTTGCAGCAGAGTGGTACCACCAATGAGGCATGACCTGCCAACATGCAGCACCTCGTTGACAGAGTCCGCCTCAGAAGACGGCACAGGCTCCTCCTGCCACTGGACACCATTAGGAGAGAGTACCAGTGGGGACAGCGGCCTGATCAGAGACGTGGAGTTCCCGACGGATACCAGCCCTGATTTTATTGAGAAAGTCCTTCGGGAGTACATGGGTGTTCAACAAGTTTAAGATCGCTGGAGGATTTTTTTTTTTAAATGGGTTGGGAAAAAAACCCATAAAACCTCAGCCAGAGTTAGACCTCAGCTAAGTACACACTGTGATGTATCCATTCGCAAATTTGTATCTTTGTGGACACATCTCTTTGTTCTCGTGTACTAAATGGTTAAAAAGTCGAGCACGTTTTTCAAAATGCTCCTATTTTAACCACAATTAATTTCCTGCGTTGAAATTTCGACCCAATATACCCTATATTATACCCTAACCCAAACACTAACCCAAACCCACATCCTAACCCTATTTTTGTGGGTAAAATCCAAAAATCTATCTCATGAAATTTCTTGTGGAGACCTATTCATCTATACAAATTACCCAGGGGAGACAATTTGACTGCTACATGTATTGTCCCCATTGCGTTCAGGTCTCCACAGGGTACCAAATTTAGAAACATTTTAACCTCAGGGCTGTTCTATCCATGATACCTCTGTATACGATATAAATGCAACATTGGAATGGTTTCAATGTAAGAAGAGACCCAGGAGGGTTATTGTGCCACAAGAGTACAAACAAATTTATAACACCCCAACTTCTGGGGGAAAAACCCACAAAAAGCAACATTTTACTAAAGGTGGTTTGATTACGTATTTGTTTATGAGGTCAGAAGTTTATTAAAGCATTCATTAACCGGCATAATTTCTAGATATTTCTCCCTGTTTTCTAGTTCAGGAGTTTACCAGTATCTAGATAAATGTGTCATCAGGACCTTTGTGTTTAATAACCAGCAGGAGTTTGTCATTGAATGCAGTGGAAGGCATTGCTAGACCCAACTGACAAGATCTGAGAGAATCAGTCTTTTTTTCTTTTTTTCTTTTTTAATTTGCATCCAACTCCATCTCAGGGAATGGTACATTACTGGAGGTTGGAATGTAGATTGTAAAATCAAAGGATGAATTTGTGTTGTTTGCCATGACCCTGGTCACTTGCAATCATAGTAACTTTTTTTGGTGCGGGGCTGAGGGGGGGGGGGGGGGGGGGGGCGGGGGTAGGGGATTGTTTATATTGAGACTACCTTGCTCTTCCACACAAGACCAACACCCGATTTTATGAAACACTGAATCTCAACACACCAATGCATCGTTTTCTTTTGCAAGGTGTTTGACTCTTGTACGGCACGGGTTCAAACCCTGGCAGGGGCATGGTGCTTGTGTTCTTAGGCAAGACACTTTGCTACAATTATAATTATTCATTTCTGGTATTACAAAACCAAGGATTCCTCAAAAGCGCACTGCAGCTCGTAAGCCTGAAGAATCGTGTAGAGAGAAGACAATTTGAAGAAGGTAGTTTTAGAGGTGGGAGGAAAACACCACGGAGTCGGGCAGGGACTGAAAACCCAATCCACATATTGGCCTAGGCGGGATTTGAGCCAAACTCTTCTCTATGCCCCAATGTAGGTGTATTTTAACCCCGGTAGCACAACATGGTGATTGTTGCAATGTATTTATTCTACAGACACAAAATAGTTGTCTGATTTTCAGCAAAAAGTTGTTCAAACGTAAAAGAAAATGGTAGATGTATGAATCGTATGACAAGGTTTAAAAAGAAAACAAGTTCGTTGTGGACTGTTGGCTATTTTGAAATTTCAACTGTACTGCCTCGTTATTATAGTCTTGTTTATTGAATATTTAAGGCACAAAACTGGCTACGAAAAGATGCTTCTGATTTTACGATGACAAAAGACTTCGTAACTTGCAACATGTTTTAAACTATTGCTAAGGAACTTGCAACGCATTCAATGCATTGTAAATTTAGTGAAATAGATGTGACGGGTCACACCTGGAGTTGTGATGTGTCCCAGGGCTTTGTGAAATCAGGTACAGGCCGTTTAGTTAACATTTTCATTGACTATCTAACGTTTCCATTTACTATAGCCAAACTATAAAAGCTCATTCAAGTGTGGTATTGGTCTATAGTGATGGATGGCATTGCTATAGTGATCAGGGTCAAAGAGGGGTCACTATTGCAGTGATCAGGCAGTAATCAATGTCATTAAAGGTCATCGCTTTGGTGATAAAAGTCATCGCTGCAGTAATCAAATTTATTTGCTGCAGTGATAAATGTCTTTGTTAGTGTAATGAAGGAGATTTTTGTGATCAAGGTCAATGCATTGATCAATGTCTTTTGCTCTAGTGACCAAGATCTGATTCTAAAGATGGGTCAAGCATGTCTTCACAGTCAGGGATTTGTACATAACATGTATGCATTATATATCTAACGGTAGTCAAACACTATTATGTGTAGCTTATTAAACACAGACCTCATGGTTTTATCTTTTGACAAGAGAAACACGATATACAGAGTAGGTCTGTCCAGTGCAGCAAAGCCACTGAGCATGCAGGGATTGGAACTGTATCTGAGCCCCTGTTCCTAAATGGACACCATGCATAAACACAAGGTCGTCTGTAGGACACTTGGCTGGTTCACGTGCGCTGTTTACCATCAACACAAGGTGCGCGTACTAGCAAAACAAGATGACACCCAGCGGTCCTTCAATAATCTTGCTCTTTCTGGCTTTTATTTTTACCAATTGGCACTAGTGCACGCACTCATTTATAGGCAATACATGTAGATCCAAGTGTGCATACAGTCTTCCACCATAATACTGTATTATATCCAAGTGTTCATGTTCTTGCACCAGACTACTGTATTTTATAACACACCTCTGTATTCTGTATTCTGGTTGGCTGAAACACGGTCACGTGGGGTTAACTAATATATGCTAGTGCATGAGATTTGCGCTACCGTGAATTTGCGGGAAATAGTTCCTGAAGCGGGCAATAGACTTTAAATTTTTGACTGGTTACGGCACCCTCAAGAGGTTTGCCAGGCTCATCTTAATAGGAAAAATGGCGACGTCTGGATCGGATCACGATTAAATCATATTTGGGACCGAGGTGTGTTATAAAACACATATGGACTAGCATGATTCTGTCACTAGAGCACGTCTATCCCCCCTTGGGCCTGTGAGTGACCAGAAGGAAGACCTATTTCCCTCGGCCTTCGGTCTCGGGAAATAGGTCCTCCTTCTGGTCACTCACAGTCCCTCGGGGGAATATACATGCTCTAGTGACCTCATTGCCAGTCCATATGTGTATAATATACACTGAAATCTATACCTCATTTTTATTTAATTGTTGTTTATAATTTTTTTTGTATACACAACCCAATCCCGCCAGCAACAACGCTGGTGGGCAATCAAATAATCTCATGAAAAGAAAAAGAACAGACTGAGAGCACGCACAGCAACATTATTAGGCTTTAAAAAAATAATAATAATAATGTGCTTGGGTTACTCCGAACTTAAATACATGAAGCCGGGGTCTAAGTATGGCCTATCAATAAATGATGTACAGCCTCTTTCCACACTGAGCCCCCTCTGTTATTATTGTTATTATTGTAAATAACCCAAAGATGTGCTCAGTTTGTAGACTTGGGAGACACTGAAAGAGGTTGGGGGGGGGGGGGGGGTGTGTTAAGCTCAATGGAGAAAGGAAGTAGTTTTAACACTTTTAGTCACAAATTATTTCCTCACCACAGTATATTATACAAACTGGAGTAAAAAACCTGTAAAAGTCATTGAATTATGTTTATTACCAACAAGAAATTGGCTAGAATTCTGAAAAGTTCACATCAAACAAAATGAGAAATAAGTCCGACAACTGTGTACATATAAACAGATGTATTTTTAAAAGACGCAGATATTTATGTGTAAAACACAACAGTGCCTTGCCTGGGAATGACAGCCCAATCCACAACCCCATCTTCGAAAAACAGAGTTATTAATATGAAAAAAAATATTGAAATATTCTTGATAGAAAACAGACTTGTTATGTCTTAAAATTGATTTTCAGAAGAAGACTTCCAAAATTGTCTGAATTTTGTTGATTTTTATTGGAATTTTGGTTTGGAGCATGTCAAAAATAACTTATCCCCCA
This sequence comes from Crossaster papposus, assembly GCA_037893245.1. Taxonomy (NCBI): domain Eukaryota; kingdom Metazoa; phylum Echinodermata; class Asteroidea; order Velatida; family Solasteridae; genus Crossaster; species Crossaster papposus. The sequence continues at coordinate 1,579,420 of JBAIAA010000049.1, read as the reverse complement.
ACAAAAATAATATAGCAAAAAACATGTAGCCACCTTTTTAAAATGCATTTAGAACAAGATGAAACAAATGCTAAATCTTCAGCTTTTAAAAGACGTAGAGAAGAGTAGAACATGTCTGTCTTTTAATTCTGTATGTCGGATTAATATTTGTAAAACAAAAGATCAATTTGGATTAATTTAATATGTATATCTATAAAATATCAGGTATATTTGAATTCATTTTATTGTTACTGATGCTGTAAACTTTTATTGTGTGTTTGTTCACAAATTCCTGGATAAAGTAAAATAATAATGTAAACATTATTTTTTGCAAGAGGGGGGTTTAATTGAAAAAATATATTGTAATTTATTTTCCTTTTTTTTTTTTAAGAAAAAAAAAATTGGTTTTTTTCCCAACATGGCTTCTTTTTTTGGTTGGGTGTACACAAGTTTTTCCATATACTGCCCCAAACTGCCCAAGTCCTGTTTTTGTTGTATTGGTCAGGGAGTAACATACAATGCTATGCATTGAATTAGTTTGTGTGTTTGCATGGCTGAATCTGTGCTCTAATCAAATGGGATCGATTTCAAATTGAATCTGAGAATCATGTTAAATCATCTGTTTTTAGACATATTTGGAGTTGCTTCTCAAACAAAATCTTGACTCCCATTGCAGAATTAGAATCGTGTCCGATAACCCTTTCAATTCTGTACTATTGAGCAAAATGCTTATACAGGCTACTGAATTAAATAGGTTTGTCGACTTCTTATATTAAAAAAATGTAAATATAACACTGAGCGTATATTTTATTTTCTGTTTTCATTTACCTGCTGAGATTTTAAGCCTTTTATAAAGCCAAAAGAAAAACAATTGCTCAATAGAATTTTTTTTTTTAAATATTGCTGCGTTTGTTTTTAAGTACTGCTGCAGAAAGGATTTCATTCTGATTTTGTTTACCTTTGTTGTTGTTTACCTTTGTTGTCAAATATTACAATTATGGCATAGAAACTCTCTCATTTATTAATCGGATATTGTTTTTTTAGGTAAAACTGTCAGCTGCCCACCACAACATTGTTAAATTGATACTGTTTTTGTGAGGTGTTTAAATATTTGTATTGTTCGCGTTTTAGATTTTGGAACTTTAATCATTTAATGAATTAATGCACTGGACACTTATAAATAACTAAGATTCTATTTTGAGAACAAGCTTTTTGTTTCCTTTTTTGGTTATATCATTGGGATTTATTACATGGTAACGTTAAACCAAACACTTCTTACAAAGTTATTAAAACAAAAGAAAAAAAAATTGATTATAAGTAAGATACTTTAAAATTTACTATAGAATAATTGTTGTCTTCCCAGATTTGTTGTTTTTGTTTTATTAGTACAATTTTTGAATGAGAGGACTATATTATAATTTTATTTTACAATATTATTATATTATTATAATTCTGATCTCCTTTCAAGAACTAAACACATTTCGATGTCATGTATCCCAAGAATTTTTTTTTTAAAATCTAAACTACAGTTTATTTTGATTTCTGTAGATGATATGAATGAATTGGATACTGATTCTTTAAAACCCTTTTTGTTTCCCTTGTATAATTATAAGTACATATTTGTAATTGTTTTATTGCGTTATCAATTGTAGCTGCTCTCGTACTTGATTGTAATGTATAATTACTGCAATTTACAGTATTGATATATTGTAACCACATTGTCAAGTTTAGACCTCTAACAATATGTCCAAACGTCAGTTTCTACAGTTAAGAGAGTGATTTTACTACTTAGCATGGTATAATGTATTTTATAAGAACAAAATACTGACATTTTCCTCAGCGGCAAATTTAAAATTTGAAACAGTATTCAGCTCACTCGGGTCCGAAATCTAGAACCGCATATTTCCAAATGTGTCCTTAAACAATATACAAGACTCATTTACACGGGTATCATACTAGTCTGCAATGTTGCGATGCGAAAGACTGAAAAGTAAATATTCAAGTCCATATTTTTTTATCACCGTTTTGATCATCATTAATAATTTTAAGAAGAACAATCTAGTTAAGTCTATTTGCAAAAACTTTGGGACAAATCTTGTAGTCCACATTTAGGAGAGAGATAGGATGCAGTTTTGTTTTTAATCATTTGGATTTTTACCTGGTTTAGGAATTAAATTAATTACCCCTCTCTGCTCACCGATTACAATTAAAAGTAAAGTTAAAAGATGCAATCATGTAATCCTTAATATTATACCAAAAGACTTTATACAGTCCAGCTGGTATGCCATCACATAAGGGGTCATAAGCAGCTAAACACTCTTTTTCTTCCAGAGAACCTTCACAAAATAACTAATTTTATTCTCAGAATTACTAGAAAGGAACTTGTCAAATTGGAACTGCTCTATAGCATCAGATTGAATTAATTTGGGGTGAAAATTTAATCTTTCCTTTAAAATATCAGTCTGGTCTTTGATGACAGCTCCATTCTCGCACACAAGCTTGGAAATAGATTTATTTTAAATTCCTTTCAAAAATCGTCTCTGTTTGGATTGTTAGGAATTTACCTCAGCTGAAAGAGTCTCAGAGAAAGATTTTTCCAACTGCACAATTTCCAGCTTCTGAGCATTTTTCGTTCTCATTTTATTAACTTCCCATAAATTATAAGGGTTAGCTGAGGTGTTGACTTCTGTAATATACTTGATAGCTTTTTTAATATTACAGACATAATCTTGCTCTGTCAATAACGAGGTATTCAATTTAAAAAAAAAACCTTGGTCACTTTAATTATAAGCATTGAATCATTATCAGCATTGAATCATTATCAGCATTGAATCATAGAATGATCTGTTTTGTAACCGAGAATAATATTTGTCAAGTCAGTGAGGCCCAAAAGATGAATAGAAATTTTAAAATAATCCAATCTGCAAAGAATCGGCGGGGAATGATTTGATTTCCAGCTAAAATGTCGAACACCAGGATTGTTTTCTCTCCAAACATCAATTAACTCTAAGGAATCATGATATTCAAAAGTGACATTCCTCACAAAATGATATTCCCACAATCAAACTCAGACATTTTGTTAGTAGTAAAATCAAACAATTCAGGTTGATCCTCATTTGTAAGCATAAACATTAACTAGAGTGAACGTCTCACCATAAACTTCTATAGCAATTATACACAATCTCCCTTATAAATCGATCAAATATTTCTTAACGTATAGTCCAAATCATTTGGACTATGAAGCACCAAAATTAACTATGAATTGGAAGACCATTATTACTTTTAAGTAAGACCAATTTTGTATCACTATTTAAACGAAATTCCCCTATAATCGGGTTCGTCCCAAAATGCGATTTCAAGAAGTGTCGTTACAATTGTCTTCAAACATCCCAGCAATGAAACCTCAGTTTAAAAAGTAAAAAATATTCAGTCCTTTTGAAGGCCCGTCTTTAAACAAAAAGAGGTTTTTTAAAATCCTATTGTTCATCTAAAGAAACATGTATTCTGTGTCATTTTCTTTGTTCCAAACAGCCAGAACACCCAACAAATCACATTTTTTGTCGAAACTGATTTAAGGGTATTATGTTTAAATTGTGATAACATTTTAACGGGTAGAGCAATGGAAGAAATAAATTCTCACTTACAAGTAGTATAATAAGAGGGCTTCCAATTCATAATTCATAATTTGTAAATATGTAGTAATGTTGTTTTGGTTTTTTTAATAATTGTTTAATTATATATATACTTTTTTGTGGGGTGGGGGTTTGTAAAAAAAATATATATCTACCTCGTAAATGTAATAATTAGTGAATGTCTTTGTTATCCTACAAACATAAACAAACTTGTGATAATCATGAATCATTTCAGCATGAAGTAGTCAGTATCATGGATCCACACAGTAAGCATATTAGGGTTTTATTAGGGTACCATCAGGGTTCTAGATCCCAACTGGAATTTAAGTGACTTAATGGAAATATGAGTGGGGTGGGTTACAAGCCAATTTATTCCTCCGGGAATATATACACGAATTTGGCAAACAAAATTAAAGGTGGCAAACACGTTTTGCGTCTTGAGGACAGGCGCACATGCCGGTAGTGTGTGTGCACTACCTGAGTTTGACTTGCACTAGTCTGGTACCACCTCAAGAAATGGCTGTTGCCAAATTAGTCTTATAAAATTGCTCAGTGGCATGCTTTGTACCGTACAGCTTTATGACATTTGCCCCAGATGACCTGATTTACGTTACTAATACACGGTAAACTGAAAAGTATAATCAAAATAAAACGGGTTTTTTCTTGAATCTGGTGATTGCATTTTATCCAGAAAATGTTATAAAAAAAAAAAATTATATTAAAGATATTAATAAATGGATGTATTTTTTATTAAACCAGAAGAGTAAATGAATAAATTAATTTGTTACACTGTAAATATTCTCTTAATGACAAATGTTGTTTGATTTTAAAGTGAAACAAAATGAATGTGCTTCACGTTGAATATTATGTATAAAGGATACACATTTTGAGGTTATTGGTCTTTTGTGCATGATTCCGTTTTTGCTTTATATTCTGGTGTTTTTGTTTTTTAATGTTATCTTAAGTATTCAGCTATTACGTTTTATGTATGCATTTTCTTTTATACAATTTGTATTTTGTTTGGAGACCTATGATGATGGTTTGAATGAAATTAATTTGATTTCTCACAGAGGAGTAGTAACTGGCCATGGAAGTTGGTCATTGGGCAGGGTGTCATTATGGAGGGTTGAAGGTGTTCAACACATTTAGACATATTTTGTAAATTGCTGGGGATTACAAGTAATTTGTTGATCATGTGTAACTCTATATCCTTACAGTTCAACCCCCTATATAGGTAGATAGCCAAAGGCATTTAAAATGCAAACAAATAATCACACTCTGACATGGTATTTCAATGCCCAACCTTCAATGATGTTGGTGTATAAACCCACATGAAATTTTCTTTTATCTTTTAATTCAGGGTCATTCCGTGTCAAATCAACATGCTTTTGAAATAATATTTGGTGTTTGGATTGGCCAATTATGAGAAACCCCCTGAACTGAAATTGATTGGAATTTGGTTTGTTAGTTTTGTTAAATATGGGTCAGTGAACTCCAATTTTTAAATACTTATATTTCTAAAGGTATAGCACATACAAGGCCAAGTTGTACATCATTTTAAAACTGTAAATGTCACCATTTCATAAAATAAAATCTAAATCGTAACGTTAAAACATGGAGAAAATACGTAACACGAGCTTGAATTATGAAAATGCGCCGGCTTTAAATTTCAAGTATTTTCTCAACAGTTAGTTTGTTAGCATAAGTTTATCTTAAACTTTGTAAGTTGTGATTTTTTAAATATATTTTTGTCTAATGTGTCTAAGAGTAACGACTCGAATGTTTATACATTCATATATGTATAAAATGAGACTATTTCCTCACAAAAATATCTTTAAAAAGTGATATACGACTTGGCCTTCTACAAACGGGTCTAAAAAAAACTAACGAACTAAATTACCCCCAAAATATGTAAAGGTTCCAAAAGCGTGTTAAATTGACACGGAATGACCCTTCAAACAGTTTTTACCTAAAAAAAAATGGAAGAGCAAATTAAGTTAAAATGGACAGGTGTATCATTTTTTAGTTTATCTTGTGTTGTCTAAGTTGAACAAAAAGTCAAACTAACAAACAAGTTTTGTGCTTGGTGTAAATATGAAAGGTGTGTTGAAGCTTGTATTTCACTGGAGAAAATACAACGGAGAAGTGGCCTTTTTATAATTGTCCATTAAGTTTAGTATTTTATTTCTTACTTTAAGAAATTTATGTATAGTTATTGTTTTTGCTTGAATACCTCTTAATGAACTGAAAAAAAGGGCGAAATGTGTTTATATATTTACTCACAGAACTGTTTTGAAATGGTTATCCTCAATAAATCTATATTTCAACAAATACGTAGTCATAAAATGTATTCTTATGTGAGTGCTTTTGACTTGGATTGTCAGGTAGTGCCCAGCATGATATGAGACCGAGGGAATCCCCCCTTAGTCCCCCATACCTATACACTCTCAACATTATTGTTACCTAACGCACCCCCCCCCTTAAAATGTTTCCTGACATCAGTGACAAACCACCACATTCTGCAAACGCAATGAGCAAAGCAAAGCAAAGGAGGGGAGGGGAGGGGGAGAGGGAGAGGGAGGGGGAGGGGGGAGGGAGGGGGAGGGGAGGGGGGGGGGGAAGGGGAGGAGGGGGGGGGAAGGGGGGGGGGGGGAAGGGGGGGGTGCGTCTCCTTCCTCCTATCTTGCTTCAAATGTGTGCAAAGCAACCAACGAATAATCATTTATACAGTGCAATTGCAAGTTAACCTGAGAATGGGAAATTCTGTTTACACTTTTTCTAAAGTGAGAAACCAGGGCCAAATAAAAAAAGAAACATGACACATGAAGGCCACCTCTTTTTTTCCCTTTTTTCTAATTAAAAAAGATAATACAAATTCAAGATCGTATTTTAGACTTTAGCATCGCTGACTGTGTACATGCTGTGGAAATATATTATTTCTAATGGGAAGGTTAGGGTGTGACGTGTATGGTGCATACATAATCGACCCACGTGAATTTTGATTTTTAATCGTGGGCGAGTCATGTTTTAATTTCAAATACATGTAGGAAGATAGGGTGTGACATGTTCACTACATGACTCGCATTGAAATGTGACTGCGCAATAGCCCTAGCCTTGTTGCCATTTTGTGATTGGACAATTAACGACGTTCGTTTGCTGGTGATGCAGTGTTTTCATATCTCCAGTGAGCGCGCTAGCTCAGCATGCATACAGCAAGTTACAGCATGCTTTCTAATTCCACACATCATGCGGTATCCAGAGCTGCACCATATAAACTAAAAAGACACCCGTACCACGCGTACCGTACCAGTCCCAAACGTCCGCTTTTCGATATATGGAACGGCACCTCGCAATCACTGTCATTAATTTATTGTTGTCATTAATTAATTGTACAGTTGATGAGTTGCCCGTCTACGTCTGCATTAGCCGACTACGGCGTTATTTGTCCAATCACAAAATGGCAACAAGGCTACGACTATATTGCGCAGTGAAATACTTCGGGCGGCCATTTGGAAAAATAAAAAAAAGGGCCTCCATCCTTTAATAATAATAATAATAATAACAGGCATTTATACTGCGCTTTTCCAAAACATGATCAAAGCGCATAACAAAAGAAAGGATAAATTAAAACAAACTAGAACAAAACTTAAATCTACTATTTAGGAAAAAGATAAGTCTTAAGTTTACTCTTAAATGTAACAACACAAGTAGAGTCACGGACACTAATTGGGAGACTGTTCCAAAGTTCAGCAGCAGAGTGTGAGAAGGCGTGTTTGCCATAAGATAAACTTGAGTTGTGAGTGTTAAGCCGAGTTCTATCGGAAGAAGAACGGAGTCCTTGACGATTGCTTTGGTGAAGATGAAACATATCAGAGAGATAAGGTGGGGCAATGTCCTTCAAACATTTAAAAACATATAGAAGAGTTTTGAACTGGATGCGTTTCTCCATGGGTAGCCAGTGTAGTTTAGCAAGTAAGGGGGATCCATGAGCTCTCCAACAGTTAACAGTGAGAACAAGTTTGGCAGCTCTGTATTGGATACTGGTGAGGCGTTTGAGATGTGCTTTGGTGATTCCAGATAACAGGGAGTTACAATAGTCGAGACGAGAAGTGACAAGACAGCGAACCACATGGTGACAAGTATCATGATCAATGTATTTTCGAATCCTTGCAATGTTGCGCAGATGGAAGTTAGTAGAGCTACATACTGAATTAACTTGAGATGACATTGACATGACAGGGTCAAACATGACACCCAAATTCCGAATATTAGTTGAGGGGGTTACCGTAGAATTTCCAATGTTAAGAGAAACATCTTTAAAATGTGACAAGTTGTTCTTAGAGGCAGCAACAAAGAACTCTGTTTTCTCAGCATTCAGTTTTAATTTGTTTGTGTGCATCCAGACTATGATGTCATCTATGCATGACGTTAGTTTATCCAAGGCTTTCTCTTTTTCACCTGGCACGGTTGGATTGAAGTCAACATACAATTGTGTGTCATCGGCATACATGTGGTAATTGACATTGTGCCGACGAATAACTTTGCCAACAGGATGAGTGTAAAGTGAAAACCCCATAGGTCCAATGACCGAACCTTGGGGTAGTCCGTAATCCATAGTATGTTCACAAGAATACGATCCAGAGACTACGACACGATTTCGTCGACCTTGGAGATATGAGGAGAACCAATTGAGGGCCGTATCCTTGATGCAAAAAGTGTCCGAAAGACGATTTAAGAAAATCTTATAATCAACAGTGTCAAAAGCTGCACTAAGGTCAAGGAGTACAACGAACACAGCTCTCCTTTGATCCAAAGCACACATAATGTCATTCTTAACTTTAAGCAAAGCTGTCTCTGTACTATGATGGACGCGATAAGCAGACTGGAAAGTCTCATTCAGATGATTGTCAGCAAGGTGATCATTTAGACGTGAAGCGATGACTTTTTCAATGATTTTAGACCACATAGGTATATTAGAAACTGGTCTGTAGTTTTTCAATTGATTAATATCCAAAGATGGTTTCTTGAGGGTGGGTTTGATGATTGCCTGCTTTAGAACATCCGGAAATACACCAGTTGATAAAGACAAGTTAACAATATAAGTCAGCTTTGGTACAATGATGTTGATGCATTGCTTGACCAACCATGTTGGCAAGACGTCCAAAGAACAAGACTTGTTTGGCGATCGGGAGATAATTTTGCAAATCTCATTTTCATCAACTGGTTCAAAGTTATTCAGAATAGTTATAGCATGAACAGTTTCAGACTCGTTATCAATTGGATTGGAGTCTGCAATATCAGTGTTATTATCAAGATCGTTACGAATCTTGACAATTTTGTTCTCAAAGAAGTCAGCAAATTTGTTGGACAGGTGCTCATTTGAATCACACACAGGCAGAGATTTGTTAGTCTTATTTTTGTTCAGCAAAGTATTAGTGATTTGAAACACCTTTTTCATATCAGCTGATTGCAGTTCGTTCTTGAAGAACTCCTGCTTCGCTTTCTGAATCAAGTTAATGACATGTTTGTGATGAGAAAGATAGCACTGACGATTTTCCTCATTGGTGTGTTTCTTAAGGGTTCGCTCAAGTCGACGCCGTTGCCGGCGAGCTTCATGAATTTCATCATTGTACCATTGATGTCTGGGTCGAAGCGTGCGGGTTTTAGTTTCAGCAGGAGCATGTTTGTCTACCACTCCTTTGATAGCATTGTTGAAGGCAAGAATGGCATCATTGACATCGTGTAGATCTGATGTAATTGATCTATCAAACTCAATTAACAAAAAAGGCATGACGCTCAACATGTTTTGGTTTTTTTAAATGAAAAAAAATGAAAACAAATAAAGTCTTGTTTCTAGATTTTTGTTGATTATTGACAGAAAAGTACATTAAATTAGAGGGATTGGTTTTCAAAATTAAAGGTGGTCCAGCGGTGCGTTCCACTCCAGCGAACGTTGCCAACGTTGGCCAACGTTAGCGTTGTTCGCGTGAGTGGAACGCAATGTGCGCCAATTATGTCCGTTAGCGAAAACGGCGAACGACATTCCGAGCTGTTCGCTGTTGGCCAGTGACGTATTTTAATGATGGCGAAGCGGTTAGCAGACGGCAGGGTTCTTTTCACGGTTTTTATTTACGTTTTATACTTTTCGTTATAAACGGTGGATTGTTTTGAGCATTCACAGGGATCTTTTAAAGAAAAATAATGAGTTGGACAAAAAGCAGCGAACCAAACGATGTCACTTTCACTGGGCGCCGCCATTTTGAAAACGCAGTTTTTAAAATATCGTTCCACTTCAACTAACGCCAACTCAAAACGTTGGCGAACGTTCGCGCAAACAGTTCGCGTAAGTGGAACGCACCCCTGGCCATGTTCGAATTGTTGGCTTTGGCTGTTGCTATGCTGTTGCTAAGGGCAGACAGTGGCCGCCTATAGCAACAGCTTAGCAACCGTCGAAGTCCAAGCCAAAGCCAGCAATTCGGCATGTATACCAGCCTGTCCTGGGCGCGCGCGTGCGCGTTCCTTCACTAACCCCCGGCCCCGGCCGCGATTTTTCTTTCCGTACCACTAACGCGTCAATTTGTCCGTTTCATTGGAACGGGGCGACTTGAATAGAGACTTTTATAACTTTTTCTATAAGACCCTATCTAGATGAGATTATTAACCAATAATTTGGGTTAATAGAAAAGGGTATAAAAGTCGTGTATACGAAAAACTAGGGACTGTATACAATTAACTAGGGACTGTATCCATTAATTTTGGGGAATTATGGCTGTCAACGTCGTTGGTCTTCATACGTTCCGCGCGTATCAAAATCGATTCGTATTGAAGCGCGCGCTTTGGTCTCCATTCAAGTCGCCCAATTCGAATGAAACGGGCAAATTGACGCGTTAGTGGTCGACCGGCCCTGATCGATAATGCGAGGTTGCATTAATACTAACGAGCAGTTGACTATAGAGGGCGCACTGTTGCCTGGATCCCGTCAACATATTTTCTGTGAAAAATAAAATCGACGGAGCAGCATGCCGTTGTCAATGTCATGTACTCTAACATTTAACTAATAATTTGTGAAGCATTTATCTTCGCTTTTTCATCTATAAATCCAAGACATAAGTGAGTATATTATTAGGAATACGAAGTTGTCAAAAAACATTGTTTGGTGGAGAAAAAAAATGTAAATATTGAAGCTCGAGTAAAACATGTCAAATTGCCTTAACCAGTTGCGGAATTTGGTGTTATAAATTCAGAATTGGCCTTTTAACTTTATGTAACGTTATAAACATGATTTGTTATATAAGAGATTAATGCACAGACTTACAGTATAAATGTTTTTGTATTCCTGTAAATATTCTTGTACGTCTGTAAATATTCTGTTTGTATTTTTGTGTAAATGTTGTATTTCTTAAATTCTATGTTTATTGTTTTTAATGATGTAGCTTACAACAACTTCTTGGCCCAAATTTATAGCGCTGCTCAATGGCCAACTTTGTGTTTAATGGGCACGCCTAGCAAATTTGTCATCTTATAACAACTGTTATTAAGCATGGTATTAACTGTAACATAAAAAAAGAAAGCAGATTTGAGCCTGTAGCTTTACAGCTTACGAGCTAGTAGTTGCGATAATCGTAACCCACCATCCTCCCGACGGTCGAAGACCGGAGGGTTACGAGACAACTAGTGTACAGAATTGGCATTTTTATAATTTCGACCATTATTGCCAGACTAGTCACCAGATTTGCCGGATTTTAACCACTTTTAAAGATCATGACACACATTTTAAGAACACAGATTTGATCTGCAATGTGTAATGACTGCGCTCATAACACTCTAAACATCATTGAGAAAATATTTGGGGGGAAAAATGACAAAAACTTACCAGAGACTGAGCGAAATTCTCACCAAACGAGGTTTACGTTTATAACCCCGCACTTCAAAACCTAACAACAATCTCGACCAATCAGCGTACACCGTACTTCGGCTGTACACCGCAAACCGGCTATTCCCGCTTGCGGACTCACTGCACGGGCTTCTCTCTCTAGCTCAGTCTCACTGCTACATCCTATGGGCCTTTTCGGAGGCAAAGCCAAAAACGAAGCAACGGTTTCGAAAAGGCCCATAGAATGTAGCAGTGAGACAAATGCTGCGTTCCAAATCGCATCGTTTTTATCGTGTTCACCGTGAATTTCTCCGCGTTCACGAGTAGGTTGTATTCCAAACGCTACACACCACACGACGCACGCGCACAGTCGAGTTAGTCGTGCGGTAAGGACATTCTTTATAGCACAAGAACTTGTACGTGAACCAACACGCATGCGCGAGTATTTCATTCGCGAAGTCGTGAACATGGAGAAAAAAATCCACCTCGAGTTCACCACTGGTGAACACGAGTTACCAGAGGCGATTAGAACGCCATTATGGCCGAGTTCGGGCGGTCTGTTCTTGACACGCGTAACTTGTTCTTGCATGATGGATAGGTATGGTGGTGTGTGTTCTTGTTCCGAGTGCAATGTTCACGGGTCGCGTTCCCGCCGTTCGAGCGCGAGAGGCGAGTTCGCGTGTCAAGAACAGACCGCCCGAACCCCCCTATACGACTCGTGAACCCGTGAACACAATAAACACGACGCGATTGGAACGCAGCATGAGCGCCGAGAGAGGGAAGCCCGTGCAGTGAGTCCGCAAGCGGGAATAGCCGGTTTGCGGTGTACAGCCGAAGTACGGTGTACGCTGATTGGTCGAGATTGTTGTTAGGTTTTGAAGTGCGGGGTTATAAACGTAAACCTCGTTTGGTGAGAATTTCGCTCAGTCTCTGGTAAGTTTTTGTCATTTTTCCCCCTAAATATTTTCTCAATGATGTTTAGAGTGTTATGAGCGCAGTCATTACACATTGCAGATCAAATCTGTGTTCTTAAAATGTGTGTCATATCTTTAAAAGTGGTTAAAATCCGGCAAATCTGGTGACTAGTCTGGCAATAATGGTCGAAATTATAAAAATGCCAATTCTGTACACTAGTTGTCTCGTAACCCTCCGGTCTTCGACCGTCGGGAGGATGGTGGGTTACGATTATCGCAACTAACGAGCTAGTTGCACTAGGTCTTTAGACTTAGAGTTGGCCAACTTGCATAAATGTGCAAGAGGGCGATATACAATTTGACGGCATAATAATGAGAAAAAAAAGGGTGATGCTTTAAACCAGCAAAATAAACACTTTGGAAACTAACGTTAATGTGAATTTTAATTGTACAAACAATTGCAATTGTGCCAAAACAATGCTGGTATTCGCATTGTGTAATCGTGCTATCATCAAACGGTGAACACAAATTATGTTTATAAATATTAATAACGTTAAGTTTTAGGCCTATATTTACTAATAATAGACACGGACCATTTGTGACCGTTCACAACAAAAGGGCTGTAAAGTAGGCTTCTTGACGATTTAAGATATTTAGAGAAATGAAATCTACAAGAAATAAGCCTTCAAATTATGTATACCGTTAACAAGACCTAGTTGTTATTTATGGTTAGCTACAACAAGTAACACTGAATATGACAATTTTTATTGTTTTTCACATATTTTAATGTTCCTTTTCTCAAAATAAGCCCTGGCGACTTTATATCCTTTTTGTCGTGGATGGTCACATTTATTGCTGTCATCACTATAGTAAAACTATTTATTAACTATTATAAGTAAGGCCCCCCCCCCCCAAAAAAAAAAGGTTTAGCGTCACCGCCCGCTTTCTTTTTGGGGGCCGCCTCCTTTTTTTTTTTTTTTTTTTTTTTTATTTTTTATGAAAAAAAATGATAAATTTTACCATTTTGGTAAAAAAACACACAAAAAAACCCAAAACCCCAAATTTTTAAATATAATACAATTTTAAGATCGTATTTTAGACTTTATCATCACTGTGTACTTGCGCTGGAAATATATTTTTTGTAATAGGAAGGCTAGGGTGTGTTGTGTAGTTGTGTACGGTGCATGATCGATCCACATGAATTTTGATTTTTAATCGTGGGTGAACCATGTTTTAATTTTAAATTGGAAGATAGGGTGTGACATGTTCACTACATGACTCGAATTAAAATGTCAGGCAGCCATTTTGAAAAGGAAAAAAAAAAAAAAAAAAAAAGGGCCTCCTCCTTTCTTTTTAAAAAAGGGCATGACGCTAAACATGTTGTGTTTTTTTTTGGCCTAAAATGAAAAGGTTAGGCCTTCCTACGTCAACTTCAAGTTGATGACTGACGAAAGAAAAGACAAACACATTCACATGTTTGTTTATTCAAATTATGTGATACTATTACTGGTAGACCTTCTTATTCCTCCATGGGTAGACCTACATTCTAACGTTAGTAGGTCCAATTAATGTTTTGTTTATGTTTTGAGTCTGGATTAACGTTACGTCCATTTTGCAAGTAAAAGGCAATTTATTTTTTGCCAACGGCGCCGGCGTCGCTGAGTTGCCCGCCAATTTTTACTTTTTATTGCAAATTTTGCTTAAGCAGACGACTTTAAATGTTGCGCGCACAGCTTGTTTATGTGCTTAAATTAGCAAACACTGGAGAAATAGGTTTTTGTTTTATAAGTAAATTTGTCTGCTATAGTAAGCAACAAAAATTGCTTACCGTTAAGCAGCGCTATGAAATTTGGCCCAGGTTGTAAACTGTTTGGGCACACCCTGGGTAAAGAAATGTAATAAATAAAAACACTATACCGCCATTACTAGTGCAGTATTACAAATTAGCCTAATGTTTTGTTTTCCAATTTGTTTCTTCTGCTAGGTCTTATGGCAGAGGGCGTAGTTGTAGCTGGATTTCACCTGTTAACTCAGTCACTTGCAACATTGTAATCAACATTCACTATGGCAGACACCGATTCTACTACCCTGGTAAATGAATATTCTCTGTAAACATTGAATAGAAAAATGTAATTCCTTACCACGCATAAAGTTTGTTAGCCCTTTAACACATGTCCCAAATACTAGATGGTGTCTCAAATAATGTTGGCCACACAGCGATGCACGTTAAATTTCTTAAAAAGGTGTGCCCTGAATTTGAAATCTAGACTTTTTCTATTTTTGTTTCATGTGCCGGTACTTCCCTTATCCTATCACAATCCTGCATTGCCAACCCCTAGATGTTAACGTATCTTATCACGTCAACTTATCCTATCACAATCCTGCATTTCCAGCCCCTAGATGTCAACTTATCCTATCACAATCCTGCATTCCCCTAGATGTCAACTTATCCTATCACAATCCTGCATTCCCCTGGATGTCAACTTATCCTATCACAATCCTGCATTTCCAGCCCCTAGATGTCAACTTATCCTATCACAATCCTGCATTCCCCTGGATGTCAACTTATCCTATCACAATCCTGCATTCCCCTGGATGTCAACTTATCCTATCACAATCCTGCATTCCCCTAGATGTCAACTTATCCTATCACAATCCTGCATTCCCCTAGATGTCAACTTATCCTATCACAATCCTGCATTTCCAGCCCCTAGATGTCAACTTATCCTATCACAATCCTGCATTCCCCTAGATGTCAACTTATCCTATCACAATCCTGCATTCCCCTAGATGTCAACTTATCCTATCACAATCCTGCATCCCCCTAGATGTCAACTTATCCTATCACAATCCTGCATTCCCCTAGATGTCAACTTATCCTATCACAATCCTGCATCCCCCTAGATGTCAACTTATCCTATCACAATCCTGCATTCCCCTAGATGTCAACTTATCCTATCACAATCCTGCATTCCCCTGGATGTCAACTTATCCTATCACAATCCTGCATTTCCAGCCCCTAGATGTCAACTTATCCTATCACAATCCTGCATTCCCCTGGATGTCAACTTATCCTATCACAATCCTGCATTCCCCTGGATGTCAACTTATCCTATCACAATCCTGCATTCCCCTAGATGTCAACTTATCCTATCACAATCCTGCATTCCCCTAGATGTCAACTTATCCTATCACAATCCTGCATTTCCAGCCCCTAGATGTCAACTTATCCTATCACAATCCTGCATTCCCCTAGATGTCAACTTATCCTATCACAATCCTGCATTCCCCTAGATGTCAACTTATCCTATCACAATCCTGCATCCCCCTAGATGTCAACTTATCCTATCACAATCCTGCATTCCCCTAGATGTCAACTTATCCTATCACAATCCTGCATTTCCAGCCCCTGGATGTCAACTTATCCTATCACAATCCTGCATTCCCCTAGATGTCAACTTATCCTATCACAATCCTGCATTCCCCTAGATGTCAACTTATCCTATCACAATCCTGCATTCCCCTAGATGTCAACTTATCCTATCACAATCCTGCATTCCCCTAGATGTCAACTTATCCTATCACAATCCTGCATTCCCCTAGATGTCAACTTATCCTATCACAATCCTGCATTCCCCTGGATGTCAACTTATCCTATCACAATCCTGCATTCCCCTAGATGTCAACTTATCCTATCACAATCCTGCATTCCCCTAGATGTCAACTTATCCTATCACAATCCTGCCTTCCCAGCCCCTAGATGTCAACTTATCCTATCACAATCCTGCATTCCCAGCCCCTAGATGTCAACTTATCCTATCACAATCCTGCATTCCCCTAGATGTCAACTTATCCTATCACAATCCTGCATTCCCAATCCCTGGATGTCAACTTATCCTATCACAATCCTGCATTCCCAACCCCTCGATGTCAACTTATCCTATCACAATCCTGCAGTCATTTTCATTAAACTTTCTCAAATTTTTCTGTTAATTTGATTTTTACTGGATAGGAATGATCATCTACAGCTGAGGAATTTCGATTAGTTTTTTGCCCTGGTGTTGTTAGGAGTAACAATTTGTTTTTTATCAGTAAGTAATACGTACAGTAACACATGTCTGCGGAAAGTGGTTTCATCTGTTTCCATAGGCGCATGTGTCATTGCAATTTGTAGCCTACATGATACATGTATCTCATGTGATCTTTCTTTTCCCCATCTGTTTGTTGATGTCCCAGGCCGCCATCAACTACTACTGTCAAGAGAAACTCTATCGTCACATGCAGACGGTGGCGCTGGAAGCAATCAAGAAATATGGTGCTGATCCTGTTTTGCAGTTCTTCAAGGCATATGGTCTCATACTTGAAGGTGATCAATTGAATTTGTCCGTGGGACACCTGACTATTCAGGATGCAAATGCTATAGCTGTAGTAAAAGTTACTCTGAGAATCCTGACTCTGTAATAGAGAACAAAATGCCAGTCTTGGATCTGCACTATAATACTGCCACATCAGTGAGCTAATACAGCAAAATATAAGTGTTTACAGTGAGCTTTGCTTTGTGGTGTAAACTGCAAATCCACTGCCGTCATCAATTTGAAATGTATCTTGTATTTCTATTTAGCCTGGTTTCATTTTGAAAATTCTCAACAAATAACATTCAAAACCTCTCACTTTCATCGTCTGAAAAGTTACTATGTAATTTGTAAAGTTAGCTTTGGGTACTCGATTCCATAATCTGAAATCGGTTCCTGACATCAAGTACCTGGTTATACTGATGCACAGCCCTATCTTCAACTGCCAGTAATGGTAAGAATGTCACAATATTTGTTCGAGCAGATTTTCTGAGCATAGCAGCTCCACAAAATGTATTCCTAGTCTATTTCTTAAAAGGTCACCTTGATTAGAATGTTTTACTTTAATCAACAAGTTGCAATTGACTCACGATAGACTTGTGATTGTTTTATGATTGACTTATGATTCGCTTGTAATTGACTTGTGATTGTATCTGTAACTGTTGCAGACCGAATCGCTGAGGGTATGCGTGAGCTGGAATCCATCAAGGACAAGCCCGATCTAATTCTGTGTACCACCATGGCTCTTATGTATTCCCACAAGAGATGCAAGACTGTGGGTAAGTCTCAAGATCATTAGATAGAATAAAGACCACCAAGACATGTTGAGTGCATACATTATAATGCTGCTCTCACACTGTGGTGAATATGCTAGCGAATGTGCTTACGAATAGAAATATTAGACAATCGCTCAAACTTTGCAACATTCGCCGTGTCTTCGGAAGCGTTGGTAACAAATTTGAAACGTTCACAAGTCATTCGCCACCTCTTTACGAAGATCGGTCAATTTAGGAAGCGCTTCCTAAATTTCAGCGAATGTTGTGAAGATGGTCATTCGCCGTCGATTTTCGTAAGCATTGGTAAGCCATTGGTAATGTTGGTAAAGCGTGCGTAAGCGTTGGCAACGTTCGTTAGCTATTCGTAAGGCATTGGCAAGCATTTGCAAGCGTTGGTAAGCATTGGTAAGCATTGGTAAGCATTCGTAATATATTCGTAAGATATTTAAGGAGAGGTCGAGGGACGACCAACGGGTAACCGAAATGAAAATATTCACTATCCAATCACAATTTTTGGGCGATTTCACCGCGAAATTCAAATATTCATATTCGCAAGAATATTCGCCACAGTGTGAGAGCAGCATAAGAGACACTGTGTGGTCTTAGTAAGGCCTCGACATTAAAAATGTTTGTTACTAGCTCACCGAACAAGTTAACCAAGTTTTTTACTAGCTCGCAGGAATTTTTTACTAGCCCACTGGATGTTAAAACTAACTTGTATTTTAAAAAATAATTTGGCAAATCGCCCATCACTCGAGGTGTGGGCTACTAGAGGAAAGTGTGGAAGAACCAGCCCTTTGCGATTAAACAAGACATTCTGATCTCTTCACAGCACAAATATGGTTGGGATGGGTAACTAGTCCACAGCAAGGCATTAATAATGCCTGTACCCATATTATGTGTGGAAGTGTCCTAGCCCAGGCCGGGCTCGAACCCCTAAATTGCAGAACTACCTGCAGACCACAAATTCAATGCTCCTGACAACTAGGCCACGGCACATTGTCTTATTAAAATGTTCACTTTAACCCTTAATCCATACTGTGTGAAAAACCATAGTAAAATTAGAGGATGCAGGACTGTTACGATTATGAATAAATAGAATGATTTTCAAACTGAAAAAAATTCTAGGAAATTAATGATGAATAACTTGGAAGTTGCTGTCCCTGTCACTCTGACTGTCACTACAATTTTCTACCAAACCATGTGCACGTCAGCCCGCCTACAGTACACGCACGCCTGCATGCAATACGGTAGCTAAGCTGTGCAGTAAACAATCAGCATGCATACTGAGCGATTAGGTCGTGGATGCGCATGCTCAGTATGCATACCAGGTGAGCTCCATTCATCAAGCATAATGGCATCGTAGTTTGAACTCGTGCATGATGTATTTAACCAGAGTCAACTTGTGCGAATCCGCAGCACAAATACTGCAGAGTCATAGTTTCTGTTCGGGTTTGCATTTGCACTGAATATGAACCGGCCCTGACGATGGGGTCAAACATTAATGACGGACCAAAACAAAAAGCTTCAGAGAAAATGGCGTACCTGCATCGAAGCCTAGCTTTAAAAAAGACCTGTAGTTTTTGTTCTGCACACTCGAGATGCTAGCTGACCACTAATCCCAATACGACATTCATTATTATCAACACATTCTGAGCTTGAGATGAGAATAACAACCTTGTACAAACTCTGTGTTTGCAGCATGTACAACTTGTACTGTGTGCACCGCACTCATTGCAGTGCACATTAATGGTCGTACCCATGAGTGCGTTGTCGAATGCACACATCACACACATGCAGCTTTACCTTACATACGCACTGTGGACATTCCTTTGTCTTCGTGTAGTTAACAAACTTTGACTAAATACTCATTTTTTTCGCTTCCCCAAAACAAATTTACCCTCAAATTTGGATTATGGGCCTCTCAGCTGTCCCTTCTATCTTTTCTATATATAACCCTAACCCGTTTTTCCTCTAGCGCTCTTTTTCGGAAACTGAAAAACGGATTGTGGACGTGTGCAAGTCCACACACCGTAACCTCTTCCCGCATCGTGTGGACCTATATTGTTCGGAGGTCCACAGTGCGTATGCAAGACTAACTCACAAAGTGGTTTACCTCACATACGAACTGTGGACATTCCTTTGTCTTCGTGTAGTTAAAAAACGTTGACTAAATACTCTTTTTTCTTACTTCCCCAAAACAAATTTAACCTTCAATGTTGATTCTGGGCCTCTCAGCTGTTCCTCCTATCTTTTCTATATAACCCTAAACGTTTTTCCTTTAGCGCTCTTTTTCAGAGACTAAAAAAACGGATTGTGGACCTGGCCAAGTCCACAAACCGTAACCTTTTCCCGCATCGTGTGGACCTATATTGTTCGGAGGTCCACAGTGCATATGCAAGACTAACTCACAGTCGTGAACCACATATCGACCGAGGATCCCCTAATGTGTTTTCCTTTATTCCTGTACTATAACCTAACCCTATTACCTAGCGCATACCCAAACGATCGAGGACCGAATTCGGACAAGGAAACCGTCCTTCAAGGATTCTTTGTTCCCTTTGTTCTCTTTTGTGTTTCGATCCTTGATCGTAATACGATACAAGAGCACACACACACGCAAGTGTGTAAACACCTCCAATCGTGGACGGGGCATTGTCCGACAGTTATCCCTCTTTTGTTTGTACTAACGTTTTCGGAAGACCTACATAGGATTTGTACACGATTTGGAATCGTGGACCTTCTGTCAATCGTGGACCCATTGTTTGCCCCCAAATTCTTTTGTCCGACATCCACGATGAAAGGTGTACACACGCACATGTAGTTGTGAACCACATAACGATCGAGGATCCCCTATTGTGTTTTCCTTTATTCCTATGTTATACCCAAACCCCATTACCTTAGCGCTTGCCCCAACGATCGAGGACCGAATTCGGACAATCAAACCGTCGATCGAGAACCCTTTGTTCCCTTTGTTCTCTTTTGTGTTTCGACCCTCGATCGTAATACGATACAAGAGCACACACACAGTCATGTATAGACCGGCAGTCGTGGACGGGGCATTGTCCGACCGTCTTCCCTTTTTTGTTTGTACTACGTTTTCGGATGATCGCCATAGGATTTGTACACGAGTTGAGATCGTGGACGTTGTGTCAATCGTGGACCCATTGTTTGCCTCCCAATTCTTTTGTCCGACGACCACGATTGCCGGTCACTACAAACGCACACACACTCGTAGCGCTGCCTGTAATCAAACTTCTGATTGCTTGAAATATAATACGGCGCTCCTATGATTTATGAATAATGATCAAGCAAACAACATTCATTCAAATTTCACAATGTCTTATTTATATCTTCAGTAATTCTTTACAAATATCGAGGCCTGCTTAGTGATGCCAATAATGCATGAAAATGTCAGACTAGTAAAAAACGACATCGTCGTTCGGCTTTGGTTATAGTGTTAGTGTTTGGGTTCAGGTTAACCCACTAGTGTCGCTAGGGTTAGTGCTATAATTTTGTTTGCTTTCTTCAAGTGCTTACCCAAAAAAAATGCCATAGACCCCAGTGATAAATATCTCCAATTCTGATATTCAAAAATAATACTCGCATCATCAAATTATTTCATCATCTTTCATTTTTTGTTTGGGGGTTTTAAATAATTGTTGTAGTCCTGAAATGTAGTCCTGAAACCCATCATCAACAATTTGAAAATTGATGCCTAGGGCCCAATTTCATCTGAATTTCGCAGCGATACAAGCTGGCAGTCCTGTGTACAGCTTTCACCTTTTGTTTTTAACAAACTCTCACATTCATTGCCTGTAAAATGTTCTAAAAGCAAAAATCCAATTTAGGGCATGCACGCCGTGATTTGGCCAGCCTAGTCAATTTGGGGCCTAGTATTTACTGGTTCTGCAAACTGGGGCCAATTTCATGCAGCTGCTAAGCACAAACAATTGCTTAGCGTGAAAACTCTTCCTTGGACACGGTTACAAACCAGTAAGAAAAGTATGAAAAGCACATGGAGTGTTGGCTGGTAACCTGTTTTACTGAGCGAGCCTTTTGTTCTCAAGACTTTTGTTGTGCTTATAGCAGCTCCATAAAATTGGTCTCTGAAGCTTGTCCTATATCTGATTCATTTTTTTCCCATTTTGACCCTAACAGACCGAGAAGCAGTCCAAGAACTAGATGCTAAACTGAAAGAGGAGAGAAAACGGACAGGGGAGAAGGTACGCTCTCGCATCGATTAACCCTAACCCTCCTCAATTCTCCAAAATCATTTTCAGCTAGGATTGAGGATGAATGGCAAAAAGTGCTGGTTGATTTTGGAAGAAAAATTGGGTCAAGCTCGTAGGTCGTACCCTGCAATGTTTATGTTTAGCCAAACATAATGAATTCTCCATTATGCTCGATATTATCTGCAATGCTTCTGAATGTCATTGGCTCTGCCTCAACCCACAACTCACACCTCCACTGAACAAATGCAAGAAATAACGGATGATTTTAGAGGATTGAGGATGATTCAGATTGTTTACATGCATGGTGGCAATTGGATGATTTTGCAAGATTGAGGGTGGTTCTTAGAGAGATGGCCAAGAGGGTTAGGATTAAGACAAGCTCCATAGCATGAAATACTGACATATTTTATAAACACTGTATACTTAGTGTTTTTCCAAGTAGAGAGATGAAATATCAAAGCCTAAATATTGAATTAACCACTTTGATGCAAAATTCAATCTTATGACGACATGCATGGTCTTCATGCCGCAGTCTCAATGTGTTTCTATACTTTCATCCCGTAACTAAGGATTTTGTGCTTACAAGGTTATTAGCATAGAATGTTTCTAATTGCACAAAATAGCTAGCAGAGCTATGGAATTAAGGCCCATGGGCCAATTTCATGAAGCTGCTAAGCGCAAAAATGTGCAAATTGTTTAGGGTTACAGACCACATTTTCAGCTGTTATTCATTTTTTTGTTTTTTATCATAGCTTGAAAAGCACATACCGTAGATAACCTGGTTTTTTTTTAGCAAGACTTTTTGTGTTAAGCCAATTTTTGTGCTCAGCAGCTCCATAACATTGGCCCCAGGTTGTGTTCTCAATTAAATCAACAGTATTTCCAATTCAACTTTTGTAGCATTACCAGTTGTGAGACATATTTAAATGAAAGTTTAACAGTCCTATGGGTTATACTGTTGTGTTCCAGGGTCTGTATTTTGCGGCTACCTTTCTGTGGCACACGGGCCGACATGACAAGGCTCGGGAGTACGTGGATAGAATGCTGAAGATGTCTCAGGGAGCTAAACGGGTAATCTATTTATTACTGATTTAGATTTTCATTGACGTGCGAACAACTTTACGGTAAATTTGTACATTGATTTAATATTCCCACCACCCAAGGAAAAGAAAAGATGGATGTACTAATAATATTTGCAAATGAAAATTTCAAAAACTAGAAGAATTGTGACCATTCAGTTTTTAATTTTGCCAAGTTTTATTACTTCCTGATTTTTTAGTCTTAGTTAAAATTTTATGTGGTGATTTTTTGGTTTAAATCTTTGACTTGTAGGTCTCACATCTTAAATTGCAATTTCCACTTCCTTAACTTTAAAGTGTCAGTTAACGTTTTGGTTACAGTGCTCGACTTCCAGGTCTCGGTTCTTGACTTTCAGGGTTCAGTTCTTGACTTTTAGGTCTTAGTTCTTGACTTCCAGGTTTTAGTTCTTGACTTCCAGGTCTCAGTTCTTGACTTAAAGGTCTCAGTTCTTGACTTACAGGTCTCAGTTCTTGACTTTTAGATCTTAGTTCTTGACTTTTAGATCTTACTTCTTGACTTTAACCCTAACTACCCCAAACCCATCAAACTCCAACTGCAGCTTTTGGCAGGTTTTGGCAGGTTTGGTACCAAACCCTAACAACTTGTTGTTAGACTTTGTTTGACTCAGTACCAAAGGCCCAGGGAGACCCTGTTGAATTCTGTGAGGTTCAGGACAGTAAGGCATGAGACTTGTCAAAATGTTAGAAATTTGGAGAATGCACAGGCATTTTACGTGAGTGACCCACATGGTCACGGCACAGTTCTGGGTCAACTGTAAGTGTATGTACACTTACACCTTGTATGTGTGTCCCCACTAAAATACATAATGCCACTGGCCAGTTATCACTGTTCCAAGTCAATAAAACTTCAACTGTTGGAGTTTGGCAGGTTCAGTACTGTTAGGTTCAGTACAGTTTACCAAAAATTACTGAACATGTGTGAGCTGTTGAAGTTTGTTAGGTTTGGTATGGTTCCTAGTGCGAGAGCCTAGGGGGTTAGGGTTAAGGTCTTAGTTCTTGATTTTCACTCCTCAGTTCTTGACTTTAAGGTCTTAGTTTTTGACTTTCAGTCTCAGTTCTTGACTTTTTCTTTTGACTTCCAGGTCTCAGTTCTCGACTTCCAGGTCTCAGTTCTTGACTTTCAGGTCTCAATTGCAGACTTTGACTTTTGAGTGACTGTTTATTTGTAGTGATAAATCGTTCTTTGTCTAAGCAGGGCCAGATTCTTCGAGGCTGGATTGACCTGACCTGTGGCAGGGATGCCTACGTCAAAAAGTCTGGCAAATATTTTGAAGAGGCACTGAGGTATGACATAATACCTATGACTTGTGAAACCTGTCATGCTTACGAGAACATACTTTCTAAGAAAATTATTAATAACGTTTTAGTTTGAATGAAGGAAAAGTTTATTTGATATTTGTAATTGTTTAAAACAAAGTTATTTGTATACACAAATTTGTTTAATGATTTCCATCTGCATTCTGCACCCACTGTAGACATTTAAGGAACAGTATATATTTTAGAATATATTTTGTTCTACTATCCAAAATGTAACCAACCAAATTATTGGTCAAAAACTTACTTAACCAGTTCGCGCCGGATGACGTATATAAACGCACAAATTTCCCCAAATTCAAAACGGATGACGCATAAACACGCCAAGTTCAAGTTCGGAAATGTATGTCAGCAGCGATGGCGATGTTAAAATAATCCCGGCGCGAACTGGTTAATGGACATATATTAATGACTCTAAATTATGCTGTCATTTTAAAGAAAGTAATAAAAGAAATCAGAAATGCATCTTTTGTAGTTGGTTCAAAATGAACATCACAGTAACTCATCACAGTTAACTCATCATCAGGTTAGCTGTAAAGCACAATTTCGTGGAACTTTTGCTATTTTAAATGATAAAAATTCACAACTAACAAATGGTTTATTATAACTTTAACCTAAGTTTCCTCTATGAGTCTTTACTGCAAGTTCATAAATCAATCCAGCTGCAGTGCATTGAAGAATTTGTTGCATGTACAGTGAAGGGTACTTCTGTAGTAAATAAATAGACATATGGCTTTGCTTATTAGTGTAATACACCGTAGACTCATAGCATGACTCACTTGACCTGCAGTTTCCTATGGCATTTTTGTTTGTTAGTGCTTTGGATGGCCATTTTTAAAACATAGTGCGTTTTTTTTTTGCAGCGATTGAAGTGCGTTGGTGTGTAAACAAGAGCATGGTTTAAAGATGGTGTAGTGAGCCAGAGAATATATTTAATCATGGCTACAAAGATATTTTGAATATTTTTTTTTTTTTTTCTTCTGTTGTCAACATCCATAGTGGCTCATCCAAGGACGTGGAGGCACTGATTGGCAAAGCTCAATACTTCACTCTGAGGCATAACTATAGCGGTGCCCTGGACCAGGTCAACCAAGCGATGGTGTCCTACCCGGGATTCATGCCGGCACTGATTGAGAAGATGAGACTCCTGATGGCCCTGCAGGATTGGGAACAGACTGTGGAGACTGCTCAAAGGTAGAGGGTTGAGAAGATGAGCTGGTAAAACCCTGAGAAGATAATTCAGTGTTCGAGTCTTCTGCAAGTTTATTACAAGTAGAAGGCAGCTCGATGTTTACAAACAATAGAACAAGGTTCCCACCGCATCCTGGAAATCAGGGAAAACATGAAAAATTAGTTTTTCAGTCAGGAAAATGTCAGGGAATTTGAAAAAAATAACTCAAATCCGGAACAAGTCAGGGAATTTGATTGGCCCAAAAGAGAAACTGGTCAGTCTGTTATTGACTGGATGATTGGCGATGGTGGATTTTTAGTGTGGAAATCCCTCTTTATCTCTCTTTAGCCAGGCGTCAAACTGGATATAGGTCCAAATAACTATTTTAAAATGTTGAAAATTCATTGGGAAAAAACTCGGAGGGGGGGGGTAGGGAATTTTGTTTTCATGAAATGGTGGAAACCCTTTTAAAAGCTATATATGTTCAGGACTTTCAGAAATTCTGATCGAGATTTGTTAAAAACAATCCCGCGCCTCGGCTCGAAGATGTTAAAATAATCACGGCGCGAACTGGTTAAAGAGGGTTGCAAATACCAAAAATGAAAAGTCAAAATAACAAAAACTTCAATTTTTACTTGCTTTCTCAATCTACTATCTGGCTTGCTGTCTTTGTTAATTCAGGGCTTTGAGTCAACAGTCTAGCTGCCTTGAAGCAATCAGAATGGAGATTCTACATATACTGTGCAGAGACGGAAAATATGAAGAGGTAAACTTCATTTGAATTAAACAAATATAATAATAAACCTGCCCCCAAATAAAAGCAGGTGCATTCCTGTTTCATCAAAACACAAATCTGAACAACACAGTGGAAGGTTTTAGTAGTCTGTATAAAGAATTGGTATGAGGAGTAACAGGCAGGGAAGTTTGCAGCAATAAATACAAAAAGTAACGGGCAGTGCGGTTTGGGGTAGTACAAGGAGTAACATGCAGGATGATTTGGGACAGTATGAGGAGTAACAGGCAGGGTGGTTTGGGGCAGTATAAGGAGTAACAGGCAGGGCAATTTAGGGAGGTCCGAAAAGTAGCAGGCAGGGCGGTTTGGGAAAGTATGAGGAGTAACAGGCAGGGCAGTTTGGAGCAGCATGAGGAGTAACAGGCAGGGCAGTTTAAGGCAGTGAGAGGAGTAACAGGCAGGGTGGTCTGTGTTGTTATGAGGAGTAACAGGCAGGGCAGTTTGGGGAGGTATGAGGAGTTACAGGCAAAGTTGTCTGTGGTGGTATGGGGAGTAAAACCGGCAGGGTGGTCTGTAGTGGTATGAGGAGTAACAGGCAGGGTAGTTTGGGGCAGTATGAGGAGTAACAGGCAGGGTTGTCTGAGGTGGTATGAGGAGTAACAGGCAGGGTGGTCTGTGGTAGTATAAGGAGTAACAGACGGGGCAGTTTGGGGAGGTACAAGGAGTAACAGGCAGGGCAATTTTGGGAGGTATGATGAGTTACAGGCATGAGTTACAGGCAGGTGGTATGAGCAGTAAAACAGGGAGGGTGGTCTGTGGTGGTGGTGGTATGAGGAGTAACAGTCGGGGCAGTTTGTGGAGGTATGAGAAGTAGCAGGCAGGGCGGTTTCGGAAAGTATGAGGAGTAACAGGCAGGGCAGTTTGGGGCAGTATGAGGAGTAACAGGCAGGGTGGTATGAGGAGTAACAGGCAGGGTGGTATGAGGAGTAACAGGCAGGGCAACAGGCAAAGTTTTCTGTGGTGGTATGGGGAGTAAAACCTGCAGGGTGGTCTGTGGTGATATGAGGAGTAACAGTCAGGGTTGTCTGTGGTGGTATGAGGAGTAAAACAGGCAGGGTTGTCTGTGGTGGTATGAGGAGTAACAGGCAGGGTGGTTTGTGGTGGTATGAGGTAGTATCGAGGAGTAACAGGCAGGGCAGTTTGAGGAGGTATGAGTAGTTACAGGCAGGGCGGGTTGGGGAGGTACATGTATGAGGACTAACAGGCAAGGCGGTTTGGGGCTGTATGAGGAGTAACAGGGCAGCTAGAGGCAGTATGAGGATCTGGGAGTATTGCAAAGAAAGAACACATACAAAGGGCAGAAAATTTTAAGTCCACAATTTGGTTAAGAAATATTTTGTTTGTCAGCATTGTTTTATTCCTATAGTCTCCTGCATTAAACATTTTTACAAAATAAATGAAATGTTGGTTGCAGGCGGTGCCTCGTCTTGGGGAGTTGATTCAGTTGCTTGATCGGTTTGAGCCTAAGAATGGCTACATATGCTGGCATTTGTCACTGGTCTACAGCAGAGTGGTAGGTACCGGTAGCCTCTCAACTTTATCTTATGAAAAATATACAGTGGTCAAAAGTAAATACATTTGTGACCTGTCGTCACAAAATAAGCTTACATTTTTTTTGTTTTATTTAATTGAGATATTTATATATTTGGATTCTGCAGAACAGGAGCTTTTCAATGGTATACAGCATTAATGGTTACTGAGTTCAGTAGTGGAAATATTGACCACTAACTTACTTGAAGTGGTAAAACTGATTCTCAAGAAAATGATTCTCTTGATCAACCCCCACTCCCTCCACCTAGTGTGGTCGCAATGCCCAGGTTCTGCAGCAGACCACTACAATGGTTGAGCGGGCGGTGGCGCTTGAACCAAACAATGCAGAGTACAAAACAGAGCTAGGCTACCAACTGCTGCTCAAGAACAAGCCTCGAGATGCCATGAAGTACTACCGCAGTGCCATGAAGCTTGACGAGACCAGCGTTGCTGCCCTTACAGGTCAGAACAGAGATGATTAAGGCCACGTCTGAATTACTTGGCTGTGGCCAGCAGTAACATACATCCAGGCATTTTCATCAGATGTATGGTGATAAGAATGCAGATTCTGACCTGGGTTCAAATCCTTTGTAGATGGGTTTGGTCCCACGTCTTGTGCAAAAGGCTTACTTTCCAACGAAACAGTCTTCAGCATATTTTGTTCTCTAGTTTTGATTCCATCATACACAAATATTTGAACTTTACCAAATAAAAATTACCTAAATTAAGCCCCACAATGCCAGCAGAATGACTGTCAGAGTCCTTTATGGTATGTACAACATGAACTCTGCTTGACAATATATATAGGTGTACACCAATGGCAAATGGCATACTGATAGTGTTGAGATTCCTTAATTTGCAAATTATATTTATCATGTTTGGCATTTTTTTTACAACTAAGAGCAACTTAAGTAAATGCAAAAGATTTACCGTTTCCTTAAAAGCTAAACAACACAAAGTGTCTAGTCAGTGGAATAGTAGTACATTTGTTCACCTGTCTGAAAGCAGAATCTATTCGAGTCGATTTGATTCACTCAAATAGATATTTGACTTCAGAAAACAAGGCTAAAATGAATGTAAGATGCTTTACTTCTTCCACTTATTCTTTCTTCCCATCTGTCAATTTCTAGGCATCATCAAGTGCCAGCTTCTTGAGGATCATCTTGATGATGCAGAGCAGCAGCTGGAGTTTCTCAGCGAGATTCAGGAGTCCATCGGCAAATCGGCAGTAAGTTAAAGACTGGTGCTCCATCAATCTGGCGACAGTCAGCAAAAGAACACAGAAAGGAGCCGCAGAAAAACTTATATCAAAAAATCGATAACCTTGTGATTATTTCCAAGATGGCTGTACTGAACTTTAGCAAATATTATTGGGCCTTTTTTAATTTCTTGCTTCGGGTTAGTCTTGGGCTTTATGGCTAATTAGGCTCCCAACTGTGGAAACTCCAGCCACATTCTGGTGGCTGTTGTGCTTAAGATTCATTAAGTCGGTTGATATGAACCCAAAGGTCGAACATTTTCATTTCATTTGCTTCTCAGTACTAGTGATTTAGAAGTCAGAGTAGAGGTGAAGCTGAAGCTGAACCCGAAGATGAAGCAAAGGGTTTGAAAATCCTCTTTGAATGTTTGTGGTCTCCCTCGGACTCTCTCAATTGTAACCATTAAGGGAGTGCTCCTTCATGACACTGGGTTGTTTCTGACTTGACTTTCCCTCTTTCTCCTTTAGGATATTTTGTTCCTGCGTGCCATACTAGCCCACAAGCGATCCAAGCCTTCTGAGGAGGTAGTGGCCTTACTCAACGAGGCTAGCACCACCCACTTTGCTGCACTGAAGGGCATCCCGCTAGGCATTGACTACTACTCCCAGATGAATCCGGACTTTGTGCTGGAACTTGTCAAGGAGTATCTGGAGTTTGCTCCTACAGAGGTAAGGGCAGAGTTGTTGACATAAGACCAATCACAATTAAATCGCCGAAATGGCTGCATAAAGCTGCATACTCCGAGGGAGCTGAGATTGTCATTGGAATGTTTCATGGGCCAATTGGGCAAGGGGTAATAATGATGCTCCTCAAACACTAATACTAGATACATGTGGTGTTTATGACTTCTGACTAGAACCTTTGAACTTGGAAGACCGCCAACATAGGGCAAGATAACTCAGTCGGTAGAGCGCTAGTCCGGTATTCCGGACGTCGCTGGTTCAAGTCCTGCCTTGTCATTTATTTTTGTTCACTTTTGATAAAAAAACCACATAATTGTTATTAAAAACTGTGACACCGTGTCCCCAAATGGTACTTTTCATTAATTTGATTCAGTAATTGGACTGGAAATAAACTGTTATGATCGATAGTTTTTAATATTATCCCAACCTGGGATGATTCCAATAACAAACTGTTTGATCCCGATCTTTACCTTACACAGCCTCAGGCAGCCGGCCAGCCACTCAGTCCAATCCTGAGCCGATGCACCTCTATCTTAGAGCCCATCACCAAGGCAATGCCTGGCCTGCTGGAAGCCTTACATCTCCTGAGTCGCATCCGATTCTTGTCCGGTCAGACCGACATGGCCCAGAGTAGCCTCCAGCTCTGCCTGGATCGTAACCCCCAATTTGCTGACGCTCACCTACTCATGGCCCAGGTAAAAATGCCCTCGCCTCTGTATGAACGGTTATAGTCAGTGGAATGAGAGCAGAAATTGTGCTTGGGTAGGAATCGAACCCGAGACCTCTCGACTGCCAGTACCTCTTTCAGATATTTTTCAGAAGTTTGTTCAATCCTTTCATTAGATACATCCCAGAAATGATCATATTCATGCAACAGGCTCTCTGCTTCCTCTCACCCATGCACCTTAGTTGTGCCGAGATGTAGATCAAATTGAGCTACTCTAATAGCTTTTACCCACACGCTGTTTCTTTCTATTTTATGATCTAACCTGTGTTAAAAAGAATATCTCCATCTTTCCCGATTTTTCCTATTTTGTTATATTTGTCTTCTTTCTAGCTTTTTGTGTAGAGTGGCTTTTATAACCTTGCTTGGGGTGATTATGCATAGAAAAAAAATTCAAAAAAAGTTCTAAATACATACATAAATATTGTTGTTTATCCCTTAACAATTCATCAATATCACTAAGTCATGTTATTCCTTTATTGCCAAATCAAATCAAGTCTTGTGTGTGTCTTCTGTTCAGATTCATCTACATGCTGGCAACTACAAGCAGTCCTCACAGTCTCTTGAGATGGGGCTCAGCTACAATTTTGAGGTAAACTCTCTCATGTTTATTTGGGTGTCATTTAAATAATGGCAAAATGTAATTCTTTTTTTTCTTTTTTTCTTTTTGTTGTTGTTTAAAATCTTGTACGGATAAAAGGAGATTTAACAAACCCAGACTTTGCTGCCTAGGCTTCAGGCCAGCTTTAGCTCACTTCTTGAGCCAGAATAGGCTTAAGACCTAATGACGTCGCATCACGCCATGCTTTGTTTACATGTGCACTTTTCTATAAGCATGTCTGTCCCTACTTCGTCCAGCATTCCAACTTTGCTTTCAAAGGAAAGCACATAATTGTGTAAACAAAGCCATAACATCATTAGGTCTCAGGTCTATTGAGGTCTTCAGAGACCTGTGATTTGGAAAATGGTTAAAGATTTTCTCTGCTCAAAATGAGGACAATCTTTTATTTACTGCTTTCCTTTCAGCTACAGTATAATGTTCATGTCACTGTATAAACAAAGCCAACGTTGGTTCCGAAGCAAGCTTTTAATACATTGTACAAATGTGTTTAAATAGACGAAAAATAATTTAAAGCTATTTACAAGATGATAAACACTTATCCCTGATAGGGATTAGGGTTGACTTCAATTTCTCATGCACACAATGTCTTGCACTACTTTTTGCTCAGGTTCGGGAGATGCCGCTGTACCACATGATTAAGGCTAAAGCCCAACGTAAACTGAACCAGCTGGATGAGTGCATCAAGACACTGCAGAGCGCCATGCAACTGCCGGGAGTTAAACAGAGGGCGGCCTCCGCCTCCAAAAGGGGTGGTAAAGTCCGCCCCATTGCAGCCAGTGACCGGGTGTCGGTGTACTTGGATCTAGCTGAGGCGTATAGACTGACCGATGCCCAGGTAATTGGCTTTTGTCTAGTTTATGTTCCTGAGCAAGCCATTTTACAACAATTTCCTTCTTTTGTGCTGAAGTTATAGTTTTCCACGTGGCTTTTGACCCAATACAACAATTTTCTCCCTCGGATCCCCAGCTAATGGTCCCTGTGTAGTTTATGTCTCTAAAGCAAGCCATTTTATAACAATTTCCTCTTTCTTGTGCAGAGGTTAGGTTTTTTTATTTAGCTTTTGTCCCTACGAAAGGCATTTTACAACAATTTTCTTCCTCTGATACCCTTGGTATTGGTCTACGTGTAGTTTTGTGTACCTAAGCAAGCCATTTTACAACAATTGTCTTGCATTATTCTCAAAGTGTAAACAAAAAAGTATCCTATGACTAATATTGTACAGGAATAGTGTTTGGATCAGTTATGAAAAATTTACTAGCCCATTGGTCGCACCCGCTTACCGCCTAAAACTTCCCTCAAATTTTGTTTTATTTATTAAGAAGTAAGTTCAAGTCCTTATGGGTTAATATAATAAAGATCTCTGAAATTAGATCTCTCAAATTGACGAATAGTGGTTTTCTTTTTTGCAGCATGAAGCAGCGAAGGTGATGCAAGATGCTATTAACGAGTTCAGCGGCACACCAGAGGAGGTGCGTGTGACCATCGCTAATGCTGACTTAGCTCTGGCTAGAGGGGACACGGAGCTAGCGCTGTCTATGCTGAGGAACGTAGGCCAAAACCAGAGGTAGGGTTGTTACCTCCTAACTAGGTCACTGGTCCCAACTATAGTTGGGGAAATCCTAAATATAGTTAGACTGAAGTTATCCCTAAAATATTCTTCTAGGATTTCACCTCCCATCTCTTAAAACTGTATCTTCTTCTCATTGTCTTTTCTTTACAGGTTTCTTCAGGCATGCAAGCTACAGTGACCAAACTATACAAATATTCCTAATTGTTTGCATGAAGTTGTCTCAAGACAAAATATGGGGATTTGTTGAGTCAAGCAATCTGCATTGAAGTACTTCTAGCGCACAATATTAAACTTTACTCCACATATTGTAGAATGATATGCATAAAACTTTCATCTCTGCAGTTATTTCATTCATGCACGGGTCAAGATGGCCGACATCTACCTGAATCATCGCAAAGACAAACGACTGTATGCAGGCTGCTACAGGTATGTTGATCATTGTAGGTTTTCAAAACCTTTGCCTCCGCTTCCGACTTTCAAATCACTGAGAAGCAAATAGAAATTGCAGCAAATGGAAATATTCCAACTTTTGGTTTCAAATCAATTGATTGAATGTTTCTGAAGCAAAAGATGTACCACAATGTGGCTGGAGTTATTGCAGTTAGAAGCCAAAGATCACCTTAAGCCCAAGTCAAAGACGGAGCCTGGGATTCGAAAAGGCAAATAGTATGCCTCATCCTGCACTTGGGGCCCAAGTTAGGAGGCAGTCACATTGCGGCTTGTTTTCACAGATTCAACCACTGCCACACAACAATGAAAGCTGTAAAAGTGTAACATCATGCCTGAAGATTTTGAACTCGATAAGAAAATCTTGCACTTTAAAAGCTTTATTTTTCTTTTGTTGCATTTTTGACTTTTGTCATGTACACTTTACGATACTGCATGGAGCTACCACTGTAAAAATGTACCCGGTTAAAACATCAGTTTCAAAGTTAAAATTGGAAACACCTTGGAGAACCCACATTTTAACCGTGTCAGTTGTCGGTTAAATTGTGAAAAAAAATGGACACGGTTAAAACAGGTGTCTTTTTTTTTAGGACTTGGCTTCCAGGGTTCTCATTAACTCTGCGGTCAGTTTTGCAGTGTTTAACCCCCCCCCCCCCCTTGCCTTTGTGGTTTTAATCGTCCACTGCTAGGAGAACTCTTGTGCATAGCGATAATCCCGTCTGAATAGGCTCTACTTAACCTTATCACATAGTGTAATGATAGTGTAACGGTCATTGACGCGCCGCGTTACGTTGCGCACAACAATGCAGTTGCCATGTTGCACATTTGACGTACTTTTTTCGGTGGGTGTACAGCTGAAACTCAACACAGAAAATGAGTGATTGTGTACAGGACCTCTTTAATTTTGGTCCAATTGAGTCAACAGTGTTTTTATCATTCCGAAATGACACAATTTGTAACAATTTTGAACAGTTTATTGTGGTAGAAAATGTTATTTTATTATGCGTTTGCGATTGATGTCTTGCAAATCAATGCGGATTTGTGTAATGTGCGTCGCAGTGAGCGTTTTTTTTTCGTGTTCCCTAAAAAAATATTCCCAAATCTGCCCTCTTATACAGCATATCTGGGGTTTTTTATGTCACAAGCTAGTTTTGTTAAATTCAATAACTTAAAAAGTGAATTTTGTTCTCTTAGAAACAGGACCCATAACTACACATTCACCTACAAATTTACTGTACGTACGTACAAACACAGTCCAATTACTTGAGTAAGTGCAGTTGCTATTGGATGAGACGTGATAAATGAGCTTTCATCAGGATTGCGTACACTCAATGCATTGACCAGGTACACGTGTAAAGATTGCACGCGAAAGGCGTTCATTGACGTGACATTCATTCAAGTTGACTTTAGCGGACCAGTTTCTGTACACCGCAGACAGACCCGTCTCACTGAGGGAGATTGTTCTATTTTTTCAATATTTTAAGGCCCATGTTTTGTTGATTGGTGAATGCGCTATAGTCCGGTGGCCAAATACTGTTTACCATTCACTTGTTTCTTGATGAATTTTAGGCCTTATAGGCCTCTTTTTAGGGCCAATTTCACGGAGCTGCTAAGAACAACAATTTGCTTAGCACAAAAAAGAATTGCTCCGTAAATACAGGCTATTGGCCAAAATTTTATGTGTTTTTCATGCTTAGCAAAAACCAGCTGATTAGTAGTCACAAACAATATACATCACCTGAAAATTTGGTCTGTAACCCATAGGGTTACCTACATGTATAGCTGTTGCACAAAATGATGTTCATTGTTGTCATTTGAACGACCTCTAAAGAAAAGAAAGATGAATTTCTCGCCTACAGGGAAATGGAACGTCTCATAGAACTAGTTAAATGTAATTATGCTAGTGATCAATTCTAAATTCAGCAATATGGTAATCGGTGAGAAAAACAGGTGTATAATGTTTTAATAAAATAGTTTTAATGAAAATACTGAAAAGACAATTTGTAATGTATCCACTAATCACTAAAACATATATTTATGTCAAAGTTGTTTTATGGGCTTGCTTTAGATCATATATGTTTTATATATAGTGGCGGCTATCTTGAAAATCTCTATTTCCCCAAGGATGCCGAGGTGGCACCATCCAGATTCGAAATGAGCAGGTCTCAAAGGCCTGGAAACTTTCAAGAAACATAGTGTGAACGGTAAAACCGTGTAAGCCACTAGACTATTGTTTTTCATGTTGCTGCTGTAATTATTATAATTGTTATTTTTCTGGATGTTCGCGGCCTTTTAATATCCATGTACTAAGTACATCCTGTACTTACCGAAGGATAACAAACATTGATGCAACAGTCTTCATGGCAGACATTTCTACTTCTTCACTCACCGATTTATTCAAAGCAGACACTGATCCAGGTTCTCGCCAACACTTATGACGCCGCAAACTCTCTTGGTTAAACACGCTCCTCTGAAAATGCGGAAAATAATTGCTCGCCCTAAACCTCAATGGTTTTCTGATGAAATTCGCGTGGAGAAGATGTCAGAAACTTGTGAATAAATGGCGCTTGACTAAACTCACAATAGACAGAGAAATATACAAAAATCAGCGGAATAACGTTGCGAGTCTCATCAACAAAGCAAAATGTAGCTACTTCAAAAAGCTCCTCGATGAATGCCGGGGTGATGGCAACCGCATGTTTTGTGTTCTTGACAATTTTTTGGTCGAAAGTATGCCAAATCATATCTGCCAGTTTTTCCAGCAGAAAATACTCACTATACGGTTGAACTGTGAAGCAGCCGCAGTTAGTCCATGGACATAATCGATCACAAAGTTAAGGTGCCTGAATGTCACCTAACACTGGAAACGGTGTCCTATCTTTACGTTGATAAGATCATCAGACAGTCATCACTAAAACAGAGTGATCTTGATCCTATTCCGACCAAGCTTCTAAAAACCTGCTTGCCTGTGATAACATCAATCGTGAACTCCTCAATAGTGCACAGTGTTGTCCCGCAAGCTCTCCAAACAGCTACAGTGACACCTGTTCCCAAACTTTAAAAAAATATGAACAGTGATGAAGCCAATCATCTGAAGAATTATAAACCTGTCGCAAACTTACCCGTTTTGCGCATTTTTTTTGGAGAAAGTCGTCGCTGAACAACTTGTACAGCATCTGTCAAATCCTCAATTAAATAAGCAGTTTCAGTCAGCATACAAATTGTTTCATGGGACGGAGACAGCTCTCACACGCATCCAGAATGACATCTTGATGAGTGTTGACCAGGGGAAAGTCGCCATCTTAGTCCTGTTAGACTTGAGTGCAGCCTTTGATGCCATTGATCACCAAATCCTTTTTAAGAGGCGGCAATCTCGTATTGGCGCATCACCCAACACTATGCAATGGTTTACATGTACATCATATTTGTCCAATCGGCATCATACAATGAAAGTCCACACCCAAGACACGACGGGAGATGCGACCTATCCACTGAGTTTTGGAGTGCCACAAGGATCTGTCTTTGGACCAATCCTCTTCAACATTTATATGCTTCCCATAGGCAATTTGATTCACAAACATGGCCTAAATTGTCACTTTTATACATATGACACGATGTTATACGTGTCAGCGTCACCAACATCTAAGAATGTGACAAATAGTGTCATTACCATTGTGAAATGTTGCATTGACATCAAAAGTTGGATGGCCTCTAATTACCTGAAAATGAATGCCAACAAAACAGATGTTCTTGTCATTGGAACACCATTGAACTTAAAAAAAAGTTCCTGCTCTCAATCTCACTATTGGAGATGACTGCATCAACTCAGGTGAAAAACCTTGGAGTCATCATGGACTATATAAAATGCAGACACATATACGAGAGGTGTCCCGGCGTTGTATGTATCACTTGCATAATATTAGTAAGATAAAACAATTATCTGAGTTTTCCCGTTATTAAACAGGTTATTACTTTGCTTATTATGACAAGATTTGATTACTGTAATGCATTGTTTGCTGGTCTTCCCCAATCCACGCTTGCTCCGTTATAGAGAGTCCAAAACTGTGCTGCCAGGATTCTCAAAGGTACCTAAAAGTTTGATCACATTACTCCCGTGCTCATGGAACTTCACTGGCTCCCTGTTAAGAACTGAATTATTTATAAGCTGTGTATGCTGGTTTATAAATGTATAAACGGTCAGTGTCCTCATAACTTAAATGAATTACTTTGTCTTGATCTGTTTCCTGCATAACCACTCGCCAGTCTCAAGATGCCACGAGATTGCACTGTCCTATGACTAGGTTGTCCATGTATGATGACAGAGCTTTCTTATCGGTTACCCCACAGAAGTGGAATAAACTCAATATCACCCTCAGAGAAGTTGACTCTGTCAACAAATTTGAATTAGAGCTCAAAACACATCCTTTTAAGCAAGCTTTTTAAACTTAATTGTCCATTTTTTGTTTTCTAATATAACTGTTTGTATATAATATAATATAATATAATATTCAAAGTGGGCGGGGAGATTGGCGGGGCGAAGCTCGGGCCTGTGACTACAGGGCACCGGAGCACCGGTCCGAGGTTGCGGGCTCGGGTCACGCCTTGCCAGTTTCTTTGTTCACTTTGAGATTAGTTTAGGTTTGCCTGGTCGGTTTCCGTTATGGTTTGTTTGTGTATTCAATATAATTAATACAGATATTACAGATATTAAAATATGAATTACAGACCAACCAACAATCATACAATGTTCTATGACTATGAGCAAATCCTCTTCAAAGTAAAAACCTGAGAAACCATGAATGTTGTCATTGAAAATCAGTAGCCATGTGCCGTAGATTGACCACGCTGTTGGCCGACCGCGTGCAACACGTACATGTAATTTCACGACTCTGGACTTTCCCACAGCACGCAATACACGCAGTGATACAGAGCATCCGTGTGGTATAATACTCAGACCCGAAATTTTACTCAAAAAACCTTACATGATATAGCCTTGGTCAAGGCGTTCATCGTTACCCGTCCGTACGTACAGCGCAGCGGTAATCGGAGCTCAAACTACGACCTCACGCGGCCACTATTATATGCAAACTAACTGAGGATACTCGAACGCCTTGGATCATTAGGTTTTGGGGGCGGTGCTCATTATGCTAATAGATTAAGCTGACCTTTATAGTCGTTTTCTTATTGGTCGGTCGTTACGTAGAAACTGCATAATTTGAGCTAGCGGTGAAAGGTCATAGCTAGCTCGCAAGTGTTTACGAACACCGCCATCGTTGACATATTTTATCGGAGAAAGTTGAGTGATTTTTACGAAGGCTTGTAGGAATTACACATGAAGATTTGAACTGTCTTAATTGCTTGATTGGTGAGGGTCGCAGTTATTTTCGCTCGTTTTGCTGGGTATTTTCTTGAATGTTGACATTGTTATGGTCAAAACTAGTTGTGTTTAGCTGCTTAGTTTTGAGTTTTCAACCGCGGTGACTGGAGAAGGCCGCGACTCTATTGAAACGTGTCGAACTCGGCCCTATATTATGTCGCACACATCTAATCCAGCTGATCTGAAAACCGTGGCTCGGTAAAACGCGGAACTCTGATAATTAAATGCCTTGCCGGCTGAATTTTGCCAAGAAAATAATCTGAGGAGTTATTGGGGATATAAGACACTTGTCCCTGTTTAAATTACGATATTGCGATCACTTTGAAGGTTGGTTCTGCAGCCGTAAACATGCCCCCTCCCCACAGCGTTGGACCATGCTTGGACCACAATGTGGCGATACCGCACAGACCAGCATGCCTGGGTTAATGCCGATTATGCGGCGATAAGAAACTGACCGAACACGCTGAAAACTGACGCTGAGTACCTGGCCGTACGTGCGAGCTCCGAGCAAAATGGGGCTCAGGCTGTCTGAAAAATGACGGATTTCCCATAACCTGTCGGCAAATTCACAAAGACCACGAAGAAAGGATTTTAATGGCCTTTTGCTGATTGGGTCTAAAATCTTCGAGGGATAATATTTGCGCTGCAAAATTCAAACAACACGACAGATCTTCGGACGAAAGACGACGCTGAATATCTGCCATTTTGTCTTAAATGTCATGCTGCATCAAATTTGATGACGTCGGGTTTAAACCGCGTTGTGATTGGACACTTTACATCTTAGCCCCGCCTATACTTATCTGTATTCGCATACGAGGTCATGCGCCACAAATGTGGCGCAAAATATAGGAAAAACATAAGATTTCAAAAACCCAATGATCCAAGGCGAAAAAGTAGCCTCAGTAGATTTGCATAAATAGTGGCCGTATGAGGTCGCTGTTCGCGCTGTATCCTTGCATGGGGAGCGCGAGCAGCATATGCGGGGCGCGCGTGGCGTGTATTTCTGGACGGATAACGACGGACGGATAACGACGAACTCGCCTTGACCAAGGCTATACATGATATGACATTTCTGTTTTGTTTCTACGGTAGATCTTTAATATACACTAATCTATTTATACCTCAACGCTTCGAGATTTGTCCACTCAAAATGTTATTTTGGACAGACTGAAAATCATGTAAACTGCGCGATCAAGTAGAAACCATTATTCGATTGTTATGTGCCAGTGCCGAAGGATTCTGAAGGTCTTCGTTTTCCCGATGATGACGTTTTATAAGGGATTGATTCAATATTACAAACCCAGTGAATTTTGGCCGAATGCAACCGATTAAAAAGTTGGATTTTGTGGAGTGGTCGAATAAAAAAAAGTGCGAGTCGAGTCACGGCGGCGTGTGTTGACCAGATTGCATTGTTGTCTGCATGTTTATGTGCTGTGCGACTCGATGGGAATGCGATCAATCGCGCTAAGCTTGATTGACATTTCAACCAAAAACGTGTCAATAATGGAACGTTGCGGTTTGTATTCATGTCAGTTCACTGCAAGATTTCTTTATAACAAGTACAAATCTATTAATTGATTGATGAATTTTTGTGTTCTAACCAAATACTTTCTGTGCTGAACATTTTTAAGTTGAAGTTGCTTTTTTGAAAATAATGTAGACAGAAAGCATGGCATTAGTTAGTTTTTTATTTCTTGCCCATTATTCCCTTTTACTTGTGGCAATTACCAGAGTTGTATTCGAGTCCCTGCAAGTCCTTTCACAAGTCCAGTCATAAGTCTTTTAATAAAATCCAGTCACAAGCAACTGTTTGAACAATGACAAAGAACTGAAGGACTTGTGATGGACTTGCATGGACCTGCAGGGACTCGAATACAGTTACTTCGAAAAAGATTTGACCTTTTACATTTGACCTTTCACCTTTTTACAGGGAGCTAGTAGAGAAACAACCGAGCCCTGAGACCTCTTTACTCTTGGGCGATGCCTACCTGAACATTCAGGAGCCAGAGAAGGCCATTGAGATCTACGAGGTTGCCTTAAAGAAGAACCCGCGAGATAGTGCCCTTGCCAGCAAGATTGGCTCCGCACTGATCAAGACGCATCAGTATGCGAAGGTAAGAAGTGTGTCATTAGACTGGAGATCTGACCTAGTTGAATGAGGACATTTAACAGCTTCCGACATTCAATTGGCTACTGTCTTTTGTTCCTATAATCTGATTGGCCCTAGTTCAGAAGTACTTGAAATGTAGCACGTATGGTGTGTGCGTAAATGTTCAAATTAACTTGACTCCAGGTCAGAGTTCATCGGGACAAGATGTTGCTTGATGCATTGGCATACCCTGTTTAATTTCACTGTTGATAGTATTTAGGGATGGCATCGAATTGCACTATTGTTTTCTTCTATCATTTTTTTTGCTGGTATGATTTTTTTTTGAAAGATTAAATTTGTGGGTGTATTATAAAAAGACCCACATTTGTAATTGTAGGTGTATGGTTTACTGTTGGGGTTAAAAAACAATCTTCAAATTTGGTTTATGTGCATTCTTGTTATAACCAGCACTGTTTTTAATTTTAATTGATTTATAAAATTTGCCAAATAGAATTGTATAATGCTTCTTAATTTCAGGCCATCAATTATTACGAGGCGGCATTAAAGACAGGAGGGCAGGGTTTCCTACGTTATGACCTGGCTAACTTGCTGCTAAAACTCAGACACTTTGAGAAGGCGGAGAAGGTCTTAAGAACGGCCCTGGATCATGAATTGGGTAAGAGTCCGGGAATCACGAACCACCGATCCGGGAATAGACTGCTTGCACAAACAGCAGACGAAAGGCTCAGTGTGTGGGGACAGAACGCTGGTTCTCACGCATATTGTGCAAAGTATGCACAACTTATTTTGTCCTGAATGATAGCATCAAGTGTCATTGGCATTGCACACAAATATCTCTCTCAGTGGACTCCCTCAACTTTCCCTTTCTTTAAAGATTAAACTTTAATGATTAAACAAAAGTACATTTCAATGAGTTTGATGAAAACGGTCTATTTTTGTGTCGCCTTTTTCGTGTCGTTTTTGGAGACCGTAGCCCTGTACCCTGTATGACCGTATACATGTATGTATGATAAAGTTCATGTTTTTGAAAAGAATGTATAACTTCTACATGCTTTAATTAGGTAATAAGAGTGCGAGGACCCGGTTATTACTGCGTGATAATGACCGGGTTGGGGGATGACCGCTTGTAATGGATCGAGCCGATGGCGAGGTCATTACCAGTCATTCCAGTGTTTTGTTTTCATGTTCAGGGGCCATAGCTTATCCATGGTACCCTGTCTCTTCAATATGTGTTGTTATTAGTACCCATACTTTGAGACCAGACTAACTGACCACTGATGCCCACTGACCACTGATGCCCACCGTGCATAGCAACGCGCTAGACCAAATATTTCTGACTATTTCTGATTAAATATTAGGTCCGGTAGCCGCCAATGTCACGTGACCAAAACTGAAGGAATTCCTCCAGTTTCCGAAAATGTCCAAAGTTTTCAGAACACTTTCTATTGACGGTCGGGTATTGTCGTTAACGTTCGCAATGTTAGAGTGTTTCTGGGTGTTCAGTGGTTGTAAGGTAACGTTAATAAAATAATGTCTATTCTCTTTTCTGGTTTTTATTAAAAAAAAAAAACGCTCTGCTGCATCATGCGCACATGTCATTTAGTCAGGGGGCACCCAACCCATTCTTGCCCCCGGGCACCCTGAACCAAAGTTACGCCACTGTGCGAACAACGTTAACGTTGGCCAATGAGTGGAACGCACTCCTGGTTGGGGGTTCATCACAACTCTTTTGAAATGGGTCAAAGATCATCTAGGGGTCATTTGAGGTGATCACAAAATTTGACTTTTTTAAGAACATAAAACGGAAAAGGCGACACTCGCGATCCATTGATCACTTGTCTAAATGTTTATCCAATAAGCTAGTTTCATCTTTGTTTCTTTCCGCACAAAGTTCATATCACTAGTACTACTTTAATCTGCTGCCCAAAAGGTTAAAACTCTCTCAGCTATATTTGGATTGTTTGCGTTTACAGCTTCTGATGTGTCCACCATGATGGATGACTGCAAGTTGTTAGTGATGCTGGCTAAAGTTCATCGCCATGCCAACAAGATGGAGGACTCCATGTTGGCTCTCACAAAAGCTCGAGATATGCAGGCAAGGTAAAGGCAAATACTGGGAGTCAGATTTTCGAGGAGAAAAAAAAAGATTCCTAAAATATTTAGACTTTCTCTCAAATAGTCATGCACTGAATAACACATTTCTTCTATTTTTTTGTGTGTGTGTAATAACAAATAAATTTGCACTATATATAGGAACTATTTTTTTTTTTAACCCGGGGCCAATTTCGTTGATCTGCTAATTGCATGAAAATTCTTCCTTGGCAAAAACAATTTTTACAAAACATAATTTCAGGTGACGTACCGGTATATATTGTTTGTAACTAGTATTCAGCAGGTTTAGGCTAAGCATAAACCACATTGAGTTTTGGCTGGTAACCTGTTTTAGCTGAGTAATACCTATTTGTGCTATTAAAGCAAATTGTTGTGCTTATTAGCAGCTTCATGAAATTGGCCCTCGAATTTGTTAATAGAAGAAAATTGCTAAAAGAATGTTTTTCTAGAGAACGCTATGGGTAATTAAACAAAACAAATATAGATCCTAGCTCCACAAGAAGTCATTGTCAGGGTATGGTGCAGAAAACAAAACCCTGTTCTCATCATGTAGGTATAGAGTTGTAACTGTTGACCTGTGATATTTTGGGAATCTCATACGTACCTGTAGAATCCTGAAGCGTGTCCAAGTTGAGCAGCCAGATGCAGTGTCTACCCAGAAAGCACTTGCTACAAGGTTAGTTGAGAGTCTTCATGTAAGGGACAAGTGTAGGACTAGCAGCCATATGCAGTGTCTACTCAGAAAGCACTTGCTACAAGGTTAGTTGAGAGTCTTCCTGTAAGGGACAAGTGTAGGACTAGCAGCCATATGCAGTGTCTACTCGGAAAGCACTTGCTACAATGTTAGTTGAGAGTCTTCCTGTAAGGGACAAGTGTAGGACTAGCAGCCATATGTAGTGTCTACTCAGAAAGCACTTGCTACAAGGTTAGTTGAGAGTCTTCATGTAAGGGACAAGTGTAGGACTAGCAGCCATATGCAGTGTCTACTCAGTAAGCACTTGCTACAAGGTTAGTTGAGAGTCTTCCTGTGAGGGACAAGTGTAGGACTAGCAGCCATATGCAGTGTCTACTCAGAAAGCACTTGCTACAAGCTTAGCTGAGAGTCTTCATGTAAGGGACAAGTGTAGGACTAGTAGCCATATGCAGTGTCTACTCAGAAAGCACTTGCTACAAGGTTAGTTGAGAGTCTTCCTGTAAGGGACAAGTGTAGGACTAGCAGCCATATGCAGTGTCTACTCGGAAAGCACTTGCTACAAGGTTAGTTGAGAGTCTTCCTGT
Source organism: Crossaster papposus (assembly GCA_037893245.1). NCBI lineage: Eukaryota > Metazoa > Echinodermata > Asteroidea > Velatida > Solasteridae > Crossaster > Crossaster papposus. Next base: position 1,535,569 of record JBAIAA010000049.1, on the reverse strand, counting down.
AAGGGACAAGTGTAGGACTAGCAGCCATATGTAGTGTCTACTCAGAAAGCACTTGCTACAAGGTTAGTTGAGAGTCTTCATGTAAGGGACAAGTGTAGGACTAGCAGCCATATGCAGTGTCTACTCAGTAAGCACTTGCTACAAGGTTAGTTGAGAGTCTTCCTGGGACAAGTGTAGGCCTAGCAGCCATATGCAGTGTCTACTCAGAAAGCACTTGCTACAAGCTTAGCTGAGAGTCTTCATGTAAGGGACAAATGTAGGACTAGTAGCCATATGCAGTGTCTACTCAGTAAGCACTTGCTACAAGGTTAGTTGAGAGTCTTCCTGTAAGGGACAAGTGTAGGACTAGCAGCCATATGCAGTGTCTATTGTGTAAACATGGCATAAACAAGCTCCTGACTCTACATCTTCCACAAATTTCTTTACCTTGCGTATTTCCAAATAGTTTGGTTTCTGTAGAGTACTGCACACATTACAAATTATAAGTATTCAATAAATGTGCAAAGTAAAATCTACAAGGAAAGTGTACGTACACATTCTTTTAGTATATGACGTTATGGGGACATTCCATAGGGTTCATGTGCTTAAGGAAAATCTCTCTAAACTTAAACTTGAAAATTCTTTCGACCTAACATTTTCAAAATCACCCTAATTTGTCATCTTCCCCATTTTCTACCTCTAGAACTCTTCACGGGAGACCCAAAATGTTATTTGGACACGAAAATGTCCCTACAACTCGGTCAGATTTGTTCAAACAGTGTCCCCTTAATAACTCAGTGTATGCCTACCCACATGTGTGTAAACACCTTCCATCATGGACTCCCAATTGTCCCTCTTTTGTTTGTACTTTAACATTTTTGAAAGGCCTCCCATAGGTTTTGTACACAATTTTCAATCATCGACTTTCTGTCAATCAAGGACCCTATTGTCCTACATGTATATTGTTTTTTACGTCCACTATTTGAATGCGGAATACAAACTCAAGCAGAATTTCAGCAGTATACACATATTTACACCCACAACCTATTTGGGAGGCAAGTTATTTGACAGCAGTCAAGCGCTCAGTTGACCAGTGGAGGAGTAAACGGATTAAACACACCTCATTGTTTGGTCCCAGTTTTGGAACACAAAGGGTCTCCAAAGTAGGTGGGTGCCTCAGTCTCGGCTGGTACCTCGGCTCATATGAAGAGGTTAAAACTTAGCGGTCGAGCCACAGGCTTGCCGGTACAGTTACCGGCCGGTAGTGGATTCCTGGCCTTACTTGACTGCATTGAATAACAGTCTCAAGCATCCTGTGAAATCAAAGCATCTGGTGTGCTGTAGTTTTCAAGAAAAGTAGAATTTTGTATCAATTTCTAACGATTGCTGGCCGACAAAAACCTGACTTTTTTAAAACTGTCTCCAATTTATTAAATTTAGTTAGTCTGCATTTTATTAGCAATAAAATAAAATAAAATAATCTGTGAATGGGTCCAGCCAACTTGTCTGGGTTCCTAACCTAATAATTTCTTGGACGTCTATAAATTGCTGTTTCATCTGAAGGAAGTCAAGGAGCCAGACTACAAAAATAGCATTAAATTTCTTGCTTTTCCAGCATATGTCAACACAAAGTTTTAAAAATATGTCAGTGTCAATATACCTATACAGTAGCTACATAGATGGGTGAATTTATATCACCTGTTAATACACCCCGCACATGATCGCGTCTGGACCAAGTAGAAGTTACTAACTCTCTGAGGTGTTTATTAGTTGTATTATGAAAGCGTGATGTCACCTCAATTTATACATATTACGCATCCCGCAATAATTGCATACTTGTACTTTCGGCATCCGCTAGATGGGTAGAGTGTACAAGTCAACTGCATGTATACAATGTGATGTTATAAAGCATTTGTACCCGGTGTTGGCCGGAAAGTGAAAAGGAATAAGTGGTAAATTGTGGTAATTACTAAATGTGATTGCGTGTCGTCGTCAGTGTTTGTTGTCAGTGCTACAGTGCTTTGGGATAGACCACGTTGCGTGTTTGACTGTTGGGTGCTAGGATGCTGAGTTTCAAGGCACTGTCGGTCCGAGAATCAGCTACATACAGCTGGCCGTAAGAGAAAAGGTCAACACCGATTGCATTGAACGTTTGACCTTGAGCCTTGTTTATGGTCGCAGCAAAGCATGGCTTGCAGGGAAACTGGAGAGGATAAAACTGGAATGGCAGCTTGGAGTCGGATGGAATGAGTGGAATCGTTTGTAGAACTAGAAGGATGACTTCTCATTTGTAGGGTCCACATGAGATTGTGGCCTTAATGACATTTGCATGCATGCAGGTTACGATACAACGACTGCCGTTGGTAGTCTTGGGGGCTCCATGTTTCTCAGGATCATGATGGGTACACCAAGTTCAAGTTTCAGGACGTGTGGTGGCATTCCTGACAACTCGAGAGAATTGAGCAGCTCAACAGGGTAAGTGACTGCTTCCTCGTCGCTCATGGCGCTATCCACAGACTTGTAGATCCTGCCGTCTACGGGGAACTCTTCCATGAGCCAGTTGTTGAGATTGTTGACATTGGTGTTTAGCGAAGAAAGAATTGCATGCTCAGCCAGCTATTCGAACGTGACTCAATTTTTGGTCAAGCAAGGGTAGACTTGAGCCTTAAGCTCTTCTAGCTTCTAGCTTCTAGCTTCTAGCTTCTAGCTTCTAGCTTCTAGCTTCTAGCTTCTAGCTTCTAGCTTCTAGCTTCTAGCTTCTAGCTTCTAGCTTCTAGCGTAGAGACGACCTTGCCCAGTCAAAGAAGGATACTGATAGTGTCCGGTTCGGCTACAATTGGAATATGTCCATTGCCAATTGCGAGGTGAAGCTTGGAGAAGTTGGCGGACCTTTCATTCCCAGGAAGTTGAGCTCGCATGTTGGTGGTTAGGTATGTGACAGTCATGTGGCGCCACATGTGGGATGTTTTTTTACTTGTGTTATTTTTACTCTTCAGTTTTTGGTTATTTCGTTATCCCCATGATTGTTTTAGAGTTGGTGCCCGTTATTATTATAATGATACAATGAAAAGAAAAATAATAAGTACTTACAGTTTGCGTTTGATGCATGTTGAAAAGTAGCCGCGTGTCAAGATTATTGTAAGAAGGTGATTTGATTTGAAAAAATGTGGGAAAATGTTGTTGCGTACGTACGTACAGGCGTAAGAACAAAAATTGTAAACGACGCGAAAATTTACATCCGATGGAATCTAGATTTATTTGATGGATGGTTGCCTAACCAGTTTTGCAAGTTCAACGCAAAATCTGGTTCAACGCAAAACAAGCCTATCTGGTTCGTAATTGACTACGTCACGAACGCTCACTTCACGCGGATTAGAATGCAACAATAGAAACCATGCGCGATTATGACGTAGCACTACAAACCAGATTAATTGTGCAACGCGCCTCGCACGCAAGGTCACGCAAGTTCGATATTCCAAAAGGATGAAAAATCGCTAGCGATCGTTGGTTTGTCAGCAGTTTCCCCTGAAAATGGAATGGGACCCCACATTTCGCTATGCTCGTTTTGAGTATGCCTTTAGTTTTGCTCTGGGGTGCGTAGTTCTCGAGTTATGAGCGGACAAACACTTTTCTGCCACAGACACACACACAACTTCGCTTTATATATATATATATATATATAGATGGTTGGTTGAGTTTGTTTTTGCATTCAAATAGTGGACGTAGAACAATAGAGAACAATAGAGGACAATAGTGTCCACGATTGACAGAAAATTCACGATTAAATATCGTATTCAAAATATATAGGAGGCCTACAAACAAAAGAGGGACAATAAGGGGGTCCACGATGGAAGATGTTTACACGCAGGGCTGTATTTGTCTGTAACAGAAATCTGTTTGTCTGTTTATAATGGTGTATACTACCTTTTAAGGTCATGATTTCAAAATACTAATCCATGTTTTTTGGGGGATGACAAATCCTGTACGTCAATCCTGCAGCATCTGTTCCCAGATGGCCGAGCACCATGCCACTCAGCGAGACTATGAACGAGCCATTAAGCTGTACAAGGAAGCCTTAGTCTACACGGAGAGTGACGGCAAAGCCATGCTGGAACTAGCTAGGTTGTACCTGGCAACGGACGAGGTGGATGCTTGCCAACATCAGCTAGTTCAGCTGCTTCAGGGAGACAAGGAGAATGATAACGCTACGGTGGTACGATGACAAGATAATCCCGTGGTTTTAGGTTTAAGTCCTACTTAATAGTAATAAATACCTAGGAGAGTTGCTGGCTTCTGATTGGTCGAGACTCGATCACGTGGAGTGGATTATCAGGTAGTAATATCATGGGTTTCCTGAACCAGCATTAATCAAGCATCATGTAAGCCCATGATTGGCCAAATGCCAGTACTGTAATTTATTTCAATGATAGGAAATCACAAGTCTATTACAAGTCAGTCATAAGTAAATTACAGGAGCAAATCATGGGAGGATGTAAACAAAAACGTTTGGTGGAATTCATTTGCTATTCTGTCAAAAAACTGTAAAAAAAGCCTTGCTAATTAAAACACCAATCTTTGTCTTTGCAGATGATGGCTGATTTGATGTTCAGGAAGGGAGAGTATGAGCAAGCAACATTCCACTTTCAGCAGCTTCTACAAAGATCTCCTGGTGAGTACACAGTCAGAGCGCAGCCTTAATAAAAAAAGTGATTTCTTTTATTTGCTATGTATGTAGAAACTCTATAGGTAAAATGAATATTCATGAGATTGGACACCACATTTCAAGGTTTTTTATTCAAAAGTGAAGTAGAAAAGTGTTAAACAAGATTTTATTTTCTAATATAAATATTTCAAGAAAAATATGAGTTTAAACGGTGTTGTCACTGTCGCTAATTTACAGTTGGCGAAAACTATAATTTTTCTATTTAAAATGAAAGACGGCAGACCAAATTCACAATTCTGTGACAAGTTTGGTTATTAGATTAACTTATCTTCGTAACTGTTATTCACTTGATAAATCGAAACAGTCAGGGTCACTCAAAATTCACGAACATTCCCAATGTTTCTGATGAAGTTGTGAAAGAGCGTTATTGAATGAGTGTGCATTTCTCATTGGTCAAACCCCCAAACCAGCTCGCACCCTGACCAGTCACATATTTGCAGCACAATAAGGCTGTCAGTTGACCTTATCATATGATCTGTAAGCATTGTTGTTCCTCTTGTTTAGGTGTGCAAGTACAGGTCGTGTGCTTTAGAACGTACGTTGTTTCCGTGACACATAAACGAATACGTAAACTCGTGTATTTCAGACAGGAAAGTGTGCAGTTTTGCCGTATTTCGCATCCAAATAAAAAACTGCCTGCCGAACCAGCAGAGATGTGAGTGGTAGGGTTCTTCACCTTTCTAACGAATGACAAATTTTGGCTTCAACTTTCCTGAAACAGTCGGGGTCACTTAAAACGAACAGGGGGTGTAGAAAAAGTTAATTTATACCCTATTTCTCAAGGCTAACTAATATTTAAAAAAACATTAAATCTTACATAATCATTAGAAAATGTAATCAATCGATGCAGAAATGATCGAAGTTTGACTCTCTGTTAAATTTTATTCTGAAACTACCACTTAAGAGATTTGATGTTGGTTTTTCGAGGTTCACTACCGAACTCTTGTTAGAATCTCGTGAATTCTCAAACGGCCGAGACTGCTAACTCGCTGCAAATAAAACTTAACTGTTCACTTCATTATAAGTCCGTGCCGGGTACCCGTAACCCGACCGCTGATTGCGGGTACCCGGCTCCAATTTATCGATTTTATTACCCAAAACTGCCTTTGTAAATGTTGACACATTATTTCAGAAAGGCAAGCGTCTTTTATGTTCATTGCGTGCCGATAAATTGTTAGAAAACATCTGAGTAAAACGTCTTATAAGTCCATTTACCGACAATTTCCCGATGTCTAGATAGCAGCCTAACGGATGATTGTGCTTTCTTTGTAGTCATTGTGATAAAAAAATGCCTTTGAAGTCTATTTACCGACAATTCTGACAGCTGCTATAACTTGCGGCTGACCATGGAGAAATAATGGGCTGACATTGTATCAGTGTTTTGTTACAGTTGTCCTTTGAGTAAGTTTTTCCGAGGTTTACTTTTTGAAAAATGTGCTGAATTAATTCACGATCCCACGGACCCGTACCTGGAATGTGGTTTTGAAACCTGATACTGCAGGAGAGGTATTTGCTTCTATTGTATCAACTCTGCGGCCAGCCGGTCGGCTTTTTTGCTACATTTCCTGTCGGCTCACTCAAAGGATTTAGTTCATTGAACCTTATTTATTTTGGAAAAAGACATGCCACTGTAGACGTGCAATTATGGGGAGCGGCAAGTCAATTCATTTACAAACATTTATTACAAGCTGAGAGTAAACTCCACGCAGTACGGGATCGCTGTTGACAATCTGGCTCTGAAAACCGCGCACTTAACTTATCTTGTCTTTTTTTTCTTCACTGGACCGCCGGACTACTTAGAAAAGGGTTTTGACTAGACCGCCGCTGTTTTGACAAGAATTTGTTTGTGGACCAGCGTTAAGGTCGAACCCCGAGTTGCAAAGTAGGCCCATGCATTTTTTAGTTGCGGAATGCAGGGGAAGTGAAGCACGCCATGCCAGCGTGGCAGTCGCGCTGCAGCTTGTTAGTGGAGTGAGCGAGGATGTACATGCACGACTGCACGTGCCGACGCGGTGTATACTTCCGGGTTTTTGTTATGATTCTAATAATAGTCACGAGTACCCGGGTACCCGACCGTGACGGGAATAGGGTACCCGGGTCCCGTACTACCCGTAAACGCACACCCTTACTTCATTATGGGCAACGCTGCACCCTGACTGTACAGGAATCATATTAACTTGACTGTTATGTGGTGTGTTTATTCTGGCACTCTGCAGCTGAAATCACCAGTAGTTTCTGTAGGGAAGGTACTTTGGTTGGTATTTCATGAGTACATGCTATGATCCTGATTGGTTTGCTATGTTTGAAGGTGCATAGGAACATTTGTAATGACCTAGATACGTACCTATCGAATAACGAGGAAGTCATTACTTAGAGTTAAAATAGGCCTGGAACCAGAGTTGTATTTGAGTCCTTGCACAAGTCCTTGCACAAGTCCAGTTACAAGTTCAGTTATAAAGCCAGTCATAAGTAACTGGTTGGACAATGACAAAGGAATGCTTTTTGAATTGGAACTGGAGGACTTGTGATGGACTTGCAGGGACTTACAGGGAATTGTGATGGACTTGACTACATCCCTGCCTGGAACCAAATACAGGCATTCAAGCAGACCCAGGTGAAAAAGTAGGATCAACATTTTTTTAGGTCTACTACTAGGTCTACTACTTGCACAGTAAACAGCCGTCCACAACTCCAACCGATGCTTTGCGCGGGAAACTTCTTGGCCCATCGCCAAGTAATGACCGTGGGAACTAAGTGCAAGACAGCAAATTGTCATGGAGATGGAATTGTAGCACCAATGAGATTATCGGTCTGAAGATGCTAATAAAGGCCCAAATACTGGGGCCGCCCAAAACAATGATGGTTGCATAGCAACATTGTTGTCAAGGAAACCACTGTTAAATTGCTTTTTCTCTTGATAATTTTTGTTTTATTCCCTGACGCGACTGAGGGGGGGGGGGGGGGGGGGGGTGAGAGACTTTCGGACTATTTATTTCTCGGATGAAGTGCATTTGCAAATAGAAGGAATCCGGTGTGAACGGTAATTCTGTCCCCCGGTAAAATTTTCCAGGGGGACAGAATTTTCTAGGTAAAAGTGTCCCCCTGGAGCCGTTAATTAAGTGGTTATGTTGATGTTATTTCAATGAATTAAGCCCAACGGGGTATTTATTATTTGGACTTCTCTTCCCTTCATCGAGTTTTCGCGCTGTGAATTCGCAAAAGAAGAACACATTTCTCAAGCAAAATGTCGTCTCATGACATATGAAATTTGTTTTGCATTGGCATTCTCGTGAAGTATGTATGTATGAATCCGCCTTTAAATCCTCAGCGAATTTGAACTAATTACTTGTAAAGGTACGTACGTGCACAATTTATTTGGTGGTGCATTAATTATGTACATGTAAATTCACTGAGAAGTTGTTTTTATTCAACTCGTACGTTAATTGTCTCGGCATTTCTAGTATTATAGACCGAAATGCCGCGAAATACTTGTGGTTTGGCAGGCCGGTATTCCGCGAACTGTCGGCCCGTGATGAACCATTCATATTTAAATTAGCCTTCTGGGCGCTGAGGGTAGCCCGGCGCCTCCGCGGAAAGACGGGAATATTCATGTCCTTTGATATGTAAATGACCGTTCCAGACGCGGTTATACTGGGTTGTCAAGGGGTCTTTTGTTAACTTTGGTCCTGGGTATCCCGCAGACTTCCCGGGGCGCCGAACAGTCGGTCTTCAATGAGACCGCGCCTAATGCAGGACAAATATAGGACTAAGTAAGAAAAAATTAGGATAGAAGTAGGACTTTTGCAGGCTTTCAGAAGTAGTTTTTATTGATACCATGTCCACATTGGGAATCTTATGTACTCACAACACTTGTGCTATATCCTCAACATAAGCTCTTGGAAGTACAGTTGCAACACTTCTGCACCCAAACCCTTCATTTCATGACTTACCTATGACAGTGTGTAACACTGTTAAAAAGAATATTAAATGAGATTTCATTTTACAGAGCTTTTGGACAAAAAGTAGGAAATAGTAGAAACTTGTGGAATGTAGGAATACATAAAAGCCTGCAAAAAGTAGCAGCAGCAGCATGCGGCGGGGGCGGAAGCTATCAGCAGCTAGTAGTTAGCAGCAGCTAGCAGTTAGCAGCAGCTAGCAGTTAGCAGCAGCTAGCAGTTAGCAGCAGCTAGTAGTTAGCAGCAGTTAGCAGAAGCTAGCAGTTAGCAGCAGCTAGCAGTTAGCAGCAGCAGCAGCTACCAGTTAGCAGCAGCTACCAGTTAGCAGCAGCTAGCAGTTAGCAGCAGCTAGCAGTTAGCAGCAGCTAGCAGTTAGCAGCAGCAGCAGCTAGCAGTTAGCAGCAGCAGCAGCTAGCAGTTAGCAGCAGTTATCAGCAGCAGCAGTTATCAGCAGCAGCAGTTATCAAAAGTATTTTGTTATATGTAGTAATAGAGAGACACTTAATAGCGTAACTATTTCGATAATAGGGAGACAAGTGAAAATATGGAGACATTTAAGGTGTCTCCCTATTTGTTCAGCCACAAGAAGGAGACCAAATGTTACTGTTTTTATGAGTTATATTTGTAGAGCAGGGTACAAAATGTATAAATACTCAATTTCGTAGAAAAAGGATTTGGGAAAAACAGGTTAGGTGACAGTAAAGATTTAAAAAACAATTGCATGTGTCTACAGGAAAGTCTCCCTATTTATTTTGTACCCATTGCTGCTAATTATTATTTTTAGTAGTAGTTATTATTATTATAATTATTAATATTATTTATTCGGCCAAATTGCAAACATACACAAGCAATCCACATAATAAACTGAATTAACTAGACAAACTCATTTCAAGCTGGCCAGGGTTGACAAAAGTAAAATAAAACACTGTGACTTGAAAGCCTGTCAATCATTCAGAAGAAATCATTGGTTAGTTTTAAAATAAAATGTGCCCACAGACACATTTTGTTATGTGTGTTGGGCAGTGGAATCCCACTAATTGTGCATACATTATTTTCCTGTTTTCCCCAAGAGTACAGTACATTTGTATCCACTAATGTGTGTGTATTTTGTTATCTTGAGATCACTACAAGGCCCTGTCCAGACTGGTTGATCTGCTACGCCGGGCAGGCAAGCTGGAAGACGTGGCTCAGTTCTTAGAGCAAGCTGAGAAGGCCTCGTCTAGAGCTGCCATGGATCCTGGCTTCAACTACTGCAAGGGACTCTATGAATGGTGAGCACTGACACAGTTCAATCTACAATTAGTGCTTATTTATTTATCATCAGTTTAAGCTTTATAGCATTTCAGAGTTTTATCAAGAGAAACGGTTCTCAAGATTTATAATGGGTACATTAAAATGTGTTATTTGAAAGTTGGGAGTACCTTTGTCAAAAATTGACTGATGTGGTTTATTCAAAACTCCTCCAGCATATACGCCAATGAAAAATCACTTGATTGAAATGTAGAGCCAATGAAGCTAATGTAACTACTCAACCCCTAACCCACTGGGGTCAAATTGCCATTTTAAGTAAATGTTTACAGCAGGTGTCACAACAATTAATGAATATTCGTAAACACATCTCCAGTTTAGTTTAGTGCATGTTTTTTATTAACGTACAATTGGAAAAGTGCAATATCTGCAAATTTTTCAAAATGTGTTGGTAGTTCATTAAATGTGTGTAGAAATAAAACTTCTTTTGTCATTTTTCTCAATTTAAAGTTTTTGCAGATACTGCACGTTTCCCATTGTTGGGCAGGAGAGACATATAAGGGGAATGTTGGTGCAGTGGTTCTTTCCTCACTTTTCACTGCTGAATCCCGCCTGGGCCAATATATGCATTGGGTTTTCAGTCTCTGCCTGATTCCGTGGGTTTCCCCCTAGGATTATTGTCCTGGGTTTTTTCTCCCATCTCTAAAACTATACCTTCTTATTGTCTTCCTTCTTCAGGCTTACGAGCTACAGTGAGTGCCTAGGGTACTTTTGAGGAAACCTTGATTTCTTTTAATACTAGAAAGAATCAATAATAATATGAATAATTATAAATGTATTAATTGTTTATTGTTTTTATTTGCAGGTATATTGGCAATACGAACGTCGCCGTGAAGCATTTCAACATGGCGCGCAAGGACAGCGATTGGGGTCGTCTGGCCGTCCGTAACATGATAGATATCTGCATCAACCCAGACAATGAAACGCTGGGAGGAGAGACGTTTGAAAATGTCAACACGGATGCTATGTGAGAAATCATCTTTCATTCTTTAGCGTCCACCCTCCAAAAGTTTGACGAGATATTTATGAAGGCTAACTGAAGTTCTCTTAGTTGATCTGTTTTGCAATGTTTTAGAAATCCACTGGGTATATCGAACACTATAAAACTATCAGTGCTTTATAGCTGAAAATCACTATACCGAACGATCAATATACATGTACCGAGAAAAGAATTGTGGACCCTGTGATGTTCGTTATAACGGCATTAACTGTATTTCTACAAGAAAATTTGTTTGTACAGTTCCTTAATGGAGGATATGTATACACGCAAGGTTTTTCCAAGCAAGGTCAGAAATATCCGTCAGCGACCAGCTTATAGCAAGCGAGGCTTGAAATATCAGGGTGTGCTACCCACATGGCGAGTAGGTGTGTAGCTGCTGGGTGTAGACAAACTACAAAGGATTGAGTAAGCTTTAATTTGTTTATGGCCGATTCTAAATATCGGAGGATTTGGACAGCCAAAGTTAAGCTCAACAGAACGAAGTGGTCCAAGCTTGGTATTTTTTTCGGCTGTCATCGCGATTGTCCCTTTTCATTTCGGGCTCAAACATATACGGCTGAGCGCCTAGAGTCGCAGTGTCTGAAAAAGAAGTACTGTGATTCGTCTGATTCACTGCAGAACGAGGAAGAACTTTCACGATTGTCCATTTAAAATTTGATTACCAAATACGTTGTTGTACAGCATGCTTGTGATGGTGTGTGCACTTCGCGATACGTACATGTACACTGTGGGTACACACAACAATAATGTGTACGTACGTGGCCAGACGAACCTGTCTCCTAGCTAGACGTTGCGTACCGACTATATCAAATTGACCAGGTTTCTCTGCCTTGGTTTGCATCATAAACAGCGCTCTCATTTTGAGTGGCTGCAAAATTTAAAAAGGGGGGGGGGTCTATTTTTGGACAGCAAATTACCACACTAAACGTACACTAGAACCAGTTCTGCTTTTTATTCACATTTAAAGGTAGGATTCACCATTTGCAGATATCAAAAATATTTACTACCGAATTATTAAGAAATATCTTACTCATTTGAAAGTAAATAATAATTCTAGGCATCCAGCAAAAATATTGCGCTAGATATCCTGTAATTTTTAAAAAAAATAGAATTCACGATCGCCGTAAAAAAAAAAATGATTGTAAAACTTCGGACATACTTGTTAAACGATATTTACTATAAAATACAACCTCCCCAAATCCACCTATTCCTGATAATTCAAGCACTTGCCAATGGTGTATCCTACTTTTAATAAACAGAAATAAATTAATTAAAAACAGAAATTGCGTAATGAAAATGTTGGACTTTATGATTTCTTGAATAAAAAGACTGAGTTGAGCAGAATGGTCTATTCATGGTTAATTTTTGACATGATTGATGATTTTTGATGATTGAGTGATCATTTTTTGCTATCCGCAGGAGTGCCTCAGAAAAAGCTGACTCGGATCAGATGGCTGTAAGAACCGCCGAAAAACTCATCAAGGTAAAATACTCTGTCAGTTAGCCTCAAGATATCTGTGTTTTTTAATGAGTTAATGTTACGAAACAGTATTGTACATGTATATGATTGTACTGAGAATATTATAGTTATCCAAGACAAGGCTAATGTGTAAATGTATCACAGCCTGCTCCGGGTTGTTTAAGGGGGCTGTTGAAACTTTAAATTCATCTTCGGCTTCGGCCATTTGTAAACCCCTATAAACTTGGGGTTTGTGATGTCGTTTAGGATGAAGTTGTCCAGGGCCGGGCCGATTTTACCAATGCTAAGATCAATCAATCTTAGGAAGAGTAACTCATCCTAAAGATCAATCTTAGGAAGAGTAACTCATCCTAATGATCAATCTGAGGAAGAGTAACTCATCCTAATGATCAATCTGAGGAAGAGTATCTCATCCTAAAGATCAATCTTAGGACGAGTAACTCATCCTAATGATCAATCTTAGGAAGAGTAACTCATCCTAAAGATCAATCTTAGGAAGAGTAACTCATCCTAATGATCAATCTGAGGAAGAGTAACTTATCCTAATGATCAATCCTAGGAAGAGTAACTCATCTTAATGATCAATCTTAGGAAGAGTAACTCATCCTAATGATCAATCTTAGGAAGAGTAACTCATCCTAAAGATCAATCTTAGGAAGAGTAACTCATCCTAATGATCAATCTTAGGAAGAGTAACTCATCCTAATGATCAATCTTAGGAAGAGTAACTCATCCTAAAGATCAATCTTAGGAAGAGTAACTCATCCTAATGATCAATCTGAGGAAGAGTAACTCATCCTAAAGATCAATTTAGCTCATCCTAAAAATCGATCTTAGACATATTAACTCATCCCAACTTGCATTGGATCTATTGCAAGTTGGGATATGTTACTCTTTCTAATAATGATTTTAGCATTGGTGAAATTGGCCCCGGGACTAAACTTAGAGTTTACTTCACTAATACAGCCGGTTCCTGACAAGTGTGGTAAGGGTTACTGTGAACGAGACAAATCTAATCTTGGGAACCTTGGTAGCCCTACCAGAAGAATCCTAAGTGTAACCAGCCAGACTGTTACGCTGCCTGGTACTTGTAGATTGTTTTGTTTGCACTGTAAATAGCGCCACCAATTTAAATTATTATTGTGTAACTGACTCGCCTGGCGGCGCCCTATAGTCATCAATTTACATATGGTATGCTGTGCGCTATAGTCAGCTGATTTTAGAATGACAATGCTCAGGCTTTATTTTGATAAATTCCTTGCATTCCACTTAGTTTTCTTGTTGGACGCGTGGTCTTATAGAGAGTCACTCTATAGCTGAGCCAGCAACGCAGCACATGCCTTTGCTTTCCGTATGCCTTTGCCAACACACTTTGCGAACATTGGTATTACAAATATTATGTCTTAGGACAAGTTTGACGTCTTCTTGGAGGCATGTGAGGTGTGGGGCCGCTTTGGTCGGGTACTGGATTCTGGAGTTGAGGCATTTAGTGTTGCGTCTTCAGGGTTGTTTAATAAACCTTGAATAAGCATACCTCATGTGCACTGTATCTGAGCTAATGCACATACATAGGTGTGCTCAGAGTTTTATGGGTAGCACTGCCAGTACTGCCAAGACTGAATTTGATATATATTATTGTGAGCGTCTATGACAGTAGTTGTCAGGCACTTTGCTGTATTAGTCTTGGTCCGAGACATAGTTTGGATTTTATTCTTCTAATTATTACGACAATCAAATCCAAACTTCGTCTTTAACCCAATTCCAGGGATGAAACAAAAGCCAGAGATAAGAGTCCTAGTTGTTTGCAAGGTTAACGATCAAAGGAAACCTGTTTTTCATTTCTTGGTCGACTGTAGGAATTGAAACCTACGCCTGGGTCGGATGACCACAAGATCATGGATAACTACGTGCTGATGGCATCCAAGTCTAAACCTAACACAGAGAAAGCCTTATCGTCATTTATGGAGATGGCCACTAGCGAGGTATTGAACAGCAAAACTTAAAACTGCATACCTTACATCCGGTGCAGACTATATTTCCAGAAATGTGCTGAACAAAGATTTATATAAAGTATGAAAAAAGTTAGATTTTATTTAGTAATTTTATCAAAAGCTGTAGTTATTAGTACAAATGAACTTGCCCAGTGTCAAATCAATGAAATATTACTACACAAAGTTGAGTTAAACTGTGCTCTGGTAATGCTATTTAGTCCATTGTAACACCTCACCACTGGAATCCCTTCAGTCGCCTGACGAAAGGCAGAGCATACTGTTCAAAACACTGTTCCCTCCGTTTCTCTTCAGAACAACAACTCACAAAAGAGTTTTACCACATGGTGCAACTGCAAACAAAGTATTGTCTTTTTAGCATGCAAACCTTCAAATCTCATTTAAAATGGTAGTCAGAAACTGGTGAAAGTGTCTAAAGCATAATAGGGTGTTGGAAAATGTGTATTAAAAATGATGGATTCAACACTGTTAGGGTTTTATTTAATGTGATATAAATTGTAAAATGCTTGAAACAGATCAGAGATTTTGTTTAATATCCCAAAGTATTTTCTTCTGTTATCAGTGTTGCAGTCAAGTCTTTTCATAAGTCCAGTCACAAGTACAAGGGTGAAAAATGACAAAGGAATGATTTTGTTGACAGTTCATTTGGATAGCTAGTGACTTGACTTGAGACTTAAGGACTTGTGATGGACTTATCACCATCCGGTTCGTAAGTGAACTTGAACGACAAGTAATTTACATGAAGTCCAACAGAGCCAATGTAACCAAAATTGAATGCACTACTGCTGGGTTGCCAATGAGCGCTGTAAGTGGTGCATGCGCGTGTGTATGACGAAGTCACCTTATATGAACCCGGATCCTGGTTGTTATTTATTTGCATTATTCAGATTTTCAAAACTACACCAAATGTTTTGATGACTCATGTTGCAAGGAAATCTTAAGATGTTTCCCTCATTGCATGCAATTTATCATGTAGAAGGAGAATGTGCCAGCACTGTTTGGTGTGGCCACAGCTTACATGATGCTCAAGCAGACGCCCAGGGCTCGCAATCAACTCAAGAGAATTGCAAAGATGAACTGGAACCCGGTGGTAATTATGAAACTAGTTTCAACTTCATCCTTAGTCCCCCTTCCCTACCCCAACAGAACATCCTACTCCAAAATATCTTGACTTTTGCCCTTTACTGACGTGATGACACAGTGCCTTGATAGGCCATCAGCCTGGACATGGGGGGGGGGGGGGGGGGGTTGGTCGGTATCAAATGAGGGGAATAATGCTCATGTGATTTTTGGCACGGTATGCACCCCTAGAGTTGGAAAATGTGTCATTCCCTAAGAAACAACATTATCATCAACCCTCATCATATTTGACGCGCTTTCATTCTGCCACCTTCCCGCTCGCACAGATTCGTTATGAACCCCCTACCCCCCTTTCTCGTCAATTTCCAAGGTTGTGGGACAATATTCTTGTCCTCTGCCAACATTTCTCTGCCAACTTAAAGACGTATGCCTAAATCCTGGCAACATTTGTTTTAATTTACCACCCGGTCTGACATGGAACATGCAAGTATAGGATCTTGATAATTTTTTTCGCCCTTGTTTTCATGTTTTGGTTTTGTATTCCTGTTGTACTATGTGTGGGATAGTCTGCTTCCAAGCAACAGTAATTTAGTTTACTTTTGTTGTTCCTGACCCGCATAGTATTGTTTTTTGTTTGTTTTTAGGTAGATTTCTTGTGTCCCACTTGAGATTAATTTCTTTTACTTGCATGCTCCCCTATACATATAGTACACTTATTTTCCAGTTTTTCCTGCTGTCATCATGCTTACCCTCCTGTCCGTTTATATTGTTCTTTCAATTATGGCTGTTTTTGTTTTTTTAGGGTATTTGTTTTGATGTTTTTGGTTTTGTTTTGTATTCCGATTTGTTTCCACTTAATTTGTGTTTTGTATCTGTAATTTCAAATAATAATAATAATAATAACCTTGCAGCGGTTATAGCTTTTTGGGTGTTATCACCATAGAAATCTAAATAAAACCTAGACATGACAGGCATTTTCAAAATTGTTTTTAACCAGTTCGCGCCGTGAGACGTATATACACGCAAAGTTTTCCCCAGATTCAAAACAGATGACGCATAAACACGTCACGAGCAAGGCCGGAAATGTTTGTCAGCAGCGAGCAAGGCCGAAAATGCGTGGGTGTGCTTTCCGGTACAATCGGCCCTAACCCGCCTCAGATCGAGTTTCGTTAAAAATAATCCTGCGCCTCAGCTCGGTGATATTAAAATAATTCCGGCGCAAACTGGTTAAAAAAGATCCACATTATAGAATATGTAAGTACGCGATCACCCATCGCGGGCGTAGCTGCGCACAAGAGGGCACACGTTTTGATTGGGCTTAAAAATGGCTGCCAAAATGCTTGTTACCACATACAATTAATCTACAAGCATATTAGTGGCCATTTTGACGAATTTTTTTTTTTTAAAGTGGTAGCACCCAAAAAGCTGCCACCACTCTCGCTGCAATGCTATTAAACATTCCAACTCTAGGTGTGCATATCTTGCCAAAAATCACTATGATTATTTGATACTGATGGCCCAATTTTTTGACCGAGGCTGATGGCTAATGAGGAGCAGTCTTCAGATACATGCACTATATGAGAATTGCCTATTATTCTTGCCTTTAAGTACAGTGGAACGCTGCTATAACAAACATCACGGGATCCACAGATTTTGTTCGGTATATCGATCGTTCGGGATAGCAATTTCAGCCGTCGGTCCATCAGGTGCCTCTTTAACATAAAGCACCAGAAGTTTGACGTTCTGGAAATAATTAGCGTTCGATATACCAAGTAGATTTCTAAAAATATAATGACATATTTTCAACAATAATGTTTGGATAGTTTGGACACACAGATCAGGAGCAAAGGACAGTGGATTTTGTTAAATACATGTATGTTGACTTTTTTCAACAACAATGTTTCGTTTTTATTACACAAAAATCAGGAGCCAAGGATGGTGTTCAGTATAACCGAATGTTCGGTGTTCGGTATTTTCTTTTTTACGCTAGTCCTTGAACATGGCCCTGTGTGTACAGTGTGAGGAAACAATTTGGTAATGAATTATTATGTCCCACATGCAAAAATGTCATCATATGAAAAAAGCAGATCTTGTCTCAAACAGGAAAGGTTATATATACAGCAATTTGCTTTTTATCAGCTTGGCTGACTATGGTTTTCCACACTGCCCTATTAAATGCTTGTCAGTCAAGTAAACAAGTACCCTACCAAGGCATACATGTAGCTATGCATATCAGAGTTTATGGAGTTTCTTTTGTTTGTTTTTGTTTGTCATTATTTTTAGTAATTTATTTTATTCAGGACGCAGAAGATTTTGAGAAGAGCTGGCTCCTGCTCGCCGATATTTACATCAATTCTGGAAAGTACGACATGGCAACAGAACTACTCAGGAAATGCCTTCAACACAATCAGGTGAATTCAATTAGTATGGAAAAATGTGAAGCACAACGAGGACTCCCCAGCATACACATGTGTGTCTGCATTTACAGCTACACAATTTGCATATACATGTAGAGAGTACAAAATTATCCAAATGTTGTACAACTATATGCAAGTTCCATCAAGGACTAATGGTTCATTAGTAGTTGGTTTGTGATGTAACTATATGTAGCTCATGCATCATAAAGTTGCAGTGCGAAAGACTATAGTCTGAATGTTGTGCTGCCGAAACATAACTAATAATTGCGTAGTTTAGGATATCTTACACATGCCGTGTTTTTTTTTATTATCGTACATTGGTGACAAAAGTGACAGAATCACTTTGATAACTATAGATAACTAGCGTGACCAACCGTAGTATGTTGGGCACAAATAGTCGACTAGACTATTCCAACCATCGTCGACTAACGTGAGTTAGTCAAAGTATAGTCCTTGGTAAAACTTCCCCTATGCTTATAAATTGATTAGAGAAGAGGTTACAACTGTCCAATAAATAAAGTGCATGAAACTTGTACCTTAGAAAGTTTTGCCCTACAAATGTGTTTATGTAGTAGAATTGGCTGATAATCGGCCATTATGATAAAGTAAACAAATACTCATGTGGTAAAGTTAATAAAATGTGTAAATTATTTTGCAGTCATGTTGCAAGGCTTATGAGTACTTGGGCTTTATCATGGAGAAAGAACAGTCGTACCACGATGCAGCACTAAATTATGAGAAATCCTGGAAGTATGGCAACCAGAATAACCCAACCATCGGTAAGTATGAACTCAAAATGGGCAACTCTGTATGTACGTCTGTATTTTCCTCGGACACCGGCGGCCTGAAAACTTTTATATTGTGGCACAGGTACCGGCAGGGATCCCAAGCAGACAGTGACAGGGCCAGATTTTTGAATTACGTAATTAGGGGCGATTAAATGGAAAAAAATGACACCTGTGCAATGCTATACAGATCCGACAAAAGATAGTTTCTATTTCACGCGTAGTATTAAACTTTGATCACTGTAGTCCGTCCGTTCATATCAGGCACATTTTGAATGGGCAATGCACTAGTGTAATAGATAAATAAATGTATAAACTGCCGTTTTATTTCTAGGTTACAAGCTGGCTTTTAACTACCTGAAAGCTAAGCGCTATGTAGACGCCATTGACATTAGCCACAAAGTCTTGGCGAGTCATCCCAACTACCCCAAGATGCGCAAGGACATTCTGGATAAGGCACGAGCCAGTATACGGATTTGAGGTTGGATTACAACAATCCAAGTAAAATACTTGACAAGTTGCAAGATTTGCAGTTGCACCGAACCGAGGATATTTAGTAAAGTAAAATAATTAAAGCCCGTCACAAGCCAATGTTTGATTAACTCAATACTCGAATACAATGAGAAGTCCTCTGATTGTTAGCCTGTTGATGTAATGCTGGGAATCAGTACAAAATGTGTAATTCCATATAGAGACCGTTAATGTTTGTTAACTTTAACGTTTATCCGAAACACAGCTACAGTGTAAGGTTAGTCAGTAAAATGTTCTTAAATCTTGTTTACAATTTGATTTCCAGGTACATATTTTAGAGTCAGTTTAATTTGCTCCATTATTGTAAAATCTTTAATAAATGCTAACAGGAAACTTGTAATGCACTGTTTGTACACTGATGTCTTACTCCTTGTAACAAAATGAAGAAATAAATCCCCAAACCATGGTATTAGTAAGTTATACAACTTACAACTGTTAATCTTGTTCCTATGTGCCCATCTATAAAGTTACTTTCCAGGTATGATCTTGTGCCGGAAACAGATATACAGTCTTGGAAATGTAACCCTATTCCCAGCAAAGCTAATACTTTACTAAGCGACTAAGTGAAAATATATATTATTAACTATTAAGTATCCAGCTAAAAAATAAATTCTCCAGCAAGTTGATCAGCCTAAACATAATTCCCTACCCCAGACTGAAGGCCTCGACACATCAGCTCCCTCCTCTCTCTGGAGATTAAAGTCAAAACATGTTAAGAGTTTCGAATTATAGGAATTCTAATTGTAGCAAGAAAAACCCAGTAGTGTGGTGGTTAGAGCACATCGACAATGTACCTACTTCAACCCATGCCAATATTTCTAAATTGTTGAGATATTTCCCAGAAGTCTAAACTTTAAAGACGTTTGGTCAGGAACAAAAACCTTATGTGCATTTGTATAATATAAATGTTAATGAGAGCTAATGCATGTGTATATACATGGTGTCTGGAAATTGGGCACAAGGTTTACTTTACATACATGGTTAGCTATAGCTGTTTAAAGTAATGTGCTTATTTGTGAGGGGTCCTGGCAAAATGAGACAGAACTGGGCAAAGGTTGAAATGAGGGTTTTCAGGTATTAGAAAAGAGGATACAATTCTCTGTACAATGCCGTTTCTTGCACTTCAAATGGCCATTCTATTAACAAGTTATGGTTGTTTAAAGTTCTCATTTATCAACAGTAAAATGTTGAGAAAAAGGCCTTTGAAGTTGTGTACATGCGTAATGGACAAATGCCAATTGTTTTCCCTAAAAACACTTTTATTCCACTACTTCCATACTATTTCTTAACATAATAGTAGTCATACCGAAAATTACAAATATCAATAAATCTCAAAATAAAAGAAATCTCCCATTATTCATTATTTTGCAGTTTTCTCTACTAGGCCCTGTGCCCAGTTCCATCCCATTTTGCCAGAACGCCTCGCATTTTCGGTCTTAAATTCCATTCAGGGTAGCATTAAAAAAAGTCTTCAAATTTGCCTTTAGCAAACGTGCAAATGTGTGCACACTCTACCTTTAAAACTACAGGGATGAGGGTTGAAGGTCAAAGCCCATCATTTACATCCTATTTAGGCCAAAACAAAAATGGAATAAAATATCTCTGTTTACAGAACCATGTAAATGTGTGTTTGTAAAAAATGTAGTAAGCAATGTATAAACAAATAAACAACTTTGTGAACTTTATTGCTGAACAAAATAGGCATTTTTAGTGTAAAACAATTGTTTGAAAGGCCAGATGCAGCCTAGTCAATTTCAAACCGAAAAAACAGCAGCCCCCCCCCCCCAAAGAAAACAATGAGGTGTCAATGTATGGTGGTTGCCTTGGTTTTAGAGGATAATTGTTCAGGCAAATTGTGGTGGTTTTTTCCTTCAAATTTTGATCAAAATGAATAATACTCGTAATAAATGCAAACTTGATATTTACCTAGAACTATAAAGGCAGCCTACTTGCATAATTCAAATATTTATGGCAAGATCATTGAAAGCATTAATATCAGAAAATACCTTTAAAATATATTTTATGCGTTGGTAAAAACATTTGTTGAAATACAAAAGCAACATCATCAGTAACATAAGAGTCTAATTAATTATTAGTCCTGCAGATTAATAACTTTTTTCACCACAATATTGCATTTGATGATACAAGCACCAAAATTTGCATAACTACTCTTTTGGGGTCACTGTACACAAAAACCCCGTTAGCCAAATTAAAATCCAATATGGCGGCCATTTTTTTCAAGATGGCCGCCACTAAATGGTAACACTTAATGTTACATTGGATTAATTGGTCATACAAGCACCAACAGTTGCAACTATCCACAAAATGTACCCCTTATCAATTCAAAACTAGAAACAACTTAAACATTCAAGATGGCGGCCATTTTTTCAAGATGGCGGCCATGTTTTTTAAGATTGCTTTCATTGAATGACATACATTGGTTATTTTACAAAAGAAACCAAATGGTCATACAATAAAGCTGCAATTTACCTCTCGTTGGTCATTTATAATTAACAAATCATAAATCACTGGAAATCAAAGATGGCCGCCATTTTTCAAAATGGCGGCCAACACGTACGTACAATACCTATTTATAACAATAGCGGGTGTCAGTAGAGAAGAAAATGATTACAAGAATTGCGACCTGACTTGAGATTCTTACTATTACTGTTGTAATTGCTTTCCAAGATTAACTTTTTATTTTGTATTTGCGTTACTGAACATTTGAAGGCATACTTTATAGCGTGCCTTTGATGCTTACAGTCTGTGTTTTAACATACCATGCATAGAGCAAATCAATCTCATCAGTCCTGGTTGAGCTTGTAACCAAGGTATTAACCAATCTAATGGTTATTCATAACCAATATATTGGTTGTCCTTTAACCAGTCATATTGGTTGAGCTTGTAACCAAGGTATTAACCAATCTAATGGTTATTCATAACCAATATGTTGGTTGTCCTTCAACCAGTTATATTGGTTGAGCTTGTAACCAAGGTATTAACCAATCTATTGGTTATTCATAATGTAGGAAATGTACCTACAGCAACTAACCAATCAGAAGTGAGACAATTTGTTTTGACAATAGTCGATGTTAAATTGTGGTATTTAGTCCAAAATGAACTTTTTTGACCATAATATGTAATTATTCAAACGATTCCATGATCGAATTTAGATGTTTGTGCAAACATAGTGACAAATTGACAATAAATTTCATCCGTATGCAACGGTTGACATTTTTTCATAAAGAAATAGCTGTGACTTCGTCGTGGACAAAAAAAGCGAACTATAAAACTAACAACGGCAGTAGCTAAGTGTGTAGTAAATGGTCAGTAGCTAATATCTAATAGGAATAATTATTATTGTATGTATGCATAATTGCAATGTTAATTTCATTGGTATTATTTCATTACGTAATTTGTCCACGTTATGTAATTGGTTGCGTGGGAACCTATTGTATTGGTTGGTGTTATGCAAATTGTTTGGTTGGTGTTATGCAAATTGGTTGCGTGTTAACCAATATGAATATTCAGCCCTACTATTATGTATTGGTTAGTGCTATAACCAATACAAATTACCAATACAAATTGGTTGGAGTCCATTGTGGGTTGGTTAAATTAACCAACATTGCATTGGTTGGTGTTATAATCAATATGGATTGACTAGGTAACCAATATCAGATTGGTTATTTTAACCAATATTTCGGTTACCATATATCTACCAACTGGATTGGTTAAAATCGACCAATATATTAGTTATTTTCAACCAATCTGTTTTTAGAGTGTGTTGTATGTCTTTGTACCAGATATTTTTAGATTTATGTGTCACTTTTTGTAACATATAGGGGTGCACCATCCTAATTGAAAGGACAATTTCTACGCGAGCTCATCTGCATGAAATGTGCCCCCACAATTTCTTTTGAAAAAGGATGCCGTTTGGTGAAATAAATGGTGGGATTGTGTAAATATAGGATAGGATCAACTCCCTGGTTTTTGAGCTTCAATCTGAGGGCAGACTTGACAAAATTACGGTTGAAAAATGGGTCCTAATTGCCCTAGAACGTGGAGGGATGCCATTTGTAAAATGGCTGCTTTCAGGCTCGGGAAGTATCACTTTTTGGGAGGTGAGTTTCTTTTGGTGTGAATATTAAAACATGTAATTGGCTAACCTACTAAAAATTTAAAAGAAATGGAAAGATAAAGACCAAGACAATATAATCTGATTGTTGTTTGAGAAACCCCAGTGATGTCGGTGTGCATGAAACTTGGTCGTGAACATTGTTGATTTTACACTGTTTTCAATGGGACTTGAATTATGCTGGTGCACCCATAGGCTGAGTCATCTTGTGGCGGCCATCTTTATAAATGGTAGCCATCTTGAATTACCAAGTTGTTGACAATTTTAGCATAATATTGGATTCAAATGGAGATTAAATGCCCATTTTGGTCCTTGTATTACTGTTTGATCCTTGCTAACACTACTACTAGCCATTCAGTTGCGACCATTTTGGAAAATGGCGGCCATCTTGAATTTTCAAGTGCCTAATATACTGTTTTGGATATGCCAACAACAGGGAGACCAAACGGATGTTAAATGCCAAGTGTTGTGCTTGTATTGCAATTCTATCCATCCGTACATCAATATTTCGGTGATATTTGGCCTTCATTGGCGGCCATCTTCAAAAATGGCGGCCATCTTGAATTTTCAAGTGCCTAATATACTGTTTTGGATATGCCAACAACAGGGAGACCAAACGGATGTTAAATGCCAAGTTTTGTGCTTGTATTGCCATTCTATCCATCCGTACATCAATATTTCGGTGATATTTGGCCTTTATTGGCGGCCATCTTCAAAAATGGCGGCCATCTTGGATTTTAACTTGGCTAACGGGGTTTTTGTGTAAGGTGACCCAAAATGAGCATGTGTGCCAATTTTGGTGCTTGTATCACTAAATGCAATATTATTGTAGTAATCTGCAGGACTATATCTACATATATCATCTATAGTATCTAATAGGTCAAAACAACATTTTCTAACTTCCTGTTAAACCAGGATAGCCAAGAAAGTTTTCATCAGTACAATATCCATGACCATATATTTACTGGCACATTCCTTTTTCTCACTGTTTGGAAAAGCAGAAAGGAGCAAAATGACTTCTTCAATCTTGAAAAAAAGTCAACTCGATCCTGTAACACTGGTCTCATCAGCTTAAATTGACAGGAAGACAAGACAAGCCGACATCATGCTACTCTGTAATTTAATAAATAAAAAAACAGCAAGACTAAGGATTGTAAATATTAGAAAAAAAGTGAGCTCTAATATAATCTTTCATTATCAAAGCACCAAGAAAAGCTGTACCTGCAATCATTTCAAACTACAAAGATTCTATTGAAAATAACAGTCTAAATTTTTCACTAATTTTAGAAGCTGTTTGCCTGACAGATTTCTGCCAACATTTTTACACTTATGGTAGGTAGTTTCACGTAAGCCAGCACTTGATGCCCTATTTATGTCAAAGCATTACAGGCAAATATGGTCACAACATTTTTATTGAAACAGTTCTCCAAATATCTAAAACTTTAAGTAAAACAAATCTTTAACTTTGCATAGGGTTAACCTATCATGATCACTGACCGCTCATTTTATTTCAATTTTTTACTCTATTCAATAATATAATATAGGTTTTCTCGATCAAGTTCCTAAGAAAAGCATTCAAATTAGTTTTTCAATGTTGTATTCAAGTGATTTTTGGTCATTGTATCCATTCTGTGCTTCTTATTCACTTTCAGGACGTTCAGTTTCCTTTTTAAATGCATGTTAATTTTGACGCTAGAGTATTTTTGAGTGATGATTTGGAGCAGCATTTAAATTTGTGTGAAACCAAATTACGCTGTGATTAAATTGGACGATTATTTTCTTAAATTAACCTATAATTATTGAAGCAGAATTAAAGCAGCTTAGCTTAAATTTAATTGAAGCAAGCTTAGCAGGGGTGTCGTGTCCATACAACACACCTCTGATAGGGGCTTTAGGGTAAGGATTTGGGTAGAGTTTGACTTACCACACTGCAGTCTATTAGCCTCCCACATCGGAGCTTCCTGTCCCGTATGGGCTCCATTCTCGGTCACACAGTAACATCTAGGGTGGGAACAAATACAAACATTCTTTGTAAGGAAAATGCCAATCAATTTCACTGCTAGTGTTTCTTAAATAAAGACTGCTTTATACGCGTAATCCGAATAAATTTAAAAAAATGAATAGAAAGAAGGAGGCCCTTTTTTTCTTCAAAATGGCCGCCCGACACATTTTTCAAGAAACCTGCCGGGGTATTTTCGAAGATGGTCTCCAACAGACGTACGTACTAATGGACTATTTCCACAGCATGTACACAGTGATGCTAAAGCCTAAAAATACGAAAAGTAAGGCTGATAGTAACCATCATGACGACAGTGAGGCAGTTGTACTGCCATGGCTGGTTGTTTAGGGACGGAGGGGAAGGGTACGTGGTAAGCTTACATGGTTCCTGAGCACTGTTTAGGTTGATAGTAGCCATCATGACGACAGTGAGGCAGTTGTACTGCCATGGCTGGTTGTTTAGGGACGAAGGGAAAGGGGTGGTAAGCTTACATGGTTCCTGAGCACTATAGGCTGATAGTAGCCATCATGACAGTGAGGCAGTTGTACTGCCATGGCTGGTTGTTTAGGAATGGAGGGAGGGGGGTGGTAAGCTTACATGGTTCCTGAGCACTGTTTAGGTTGATAGTAGCCATCATGACGACAGTGAGGCAGTTGTACTGCCATGGCTGGTTGTTTAGGGACGGAGGGGAAGGGGTGGTAAGCTTACATGGTTCCTGAGCACTGTTTAGGCTGATAGTAGCCATCATGATGACAGTGAGGCAGTTGTACTGCCATGGCTGGTTGTTTAGGGACGGAGGGAAAGGGGTGGTAAGCTTACATGGTTCCTGAGCACTGTTTAGGCTGATAGTAGCCATCATGACGACAGTGAGGCAGTTGTACTGCCATGGCTGGTTGTTTAGGGACGGAGGGGAAGGGGTGGTAAGCTTACATGGTTCCTGAGCACTGTTTAGGTTGATAGTAGCCATCATGACGACAGTGAGGCAGTTGTACTGCCATGGCTGGTTGTCTAGGGACGGAGGGGAAGGGGTGGTAAGCTTACATGGTTCCTGAGCACTGTTTAGGCTGATAGTAGCCATCATGACGACAGTGAGGCAGTTGTACTGCCATGGCTGGTTGTTTAGGGACGGAGGGAAAGGGGTGGTAAGCTTACATGGTTCCTGAGCACTATAGGCTGATAGTAGCCATCATGACAGTGAGGCAGTTGTACTGCCATGGCTGGTTGTTTAGGAATGGAGGGAGGGGGGTGGTAAGCTTACATGGTTCCTGAGCACTGTTTAGGTTGATAGTAGCCATCATGACGACAGTGAGGCAGTTGTA
Organism: Crossaster papposus; assembly: GCA_037893245.1. Lineage (NCBI taxonomy): Eukaryota > Metazoa > Echinodermata > Asteroidea > Velatida > Solasteridae > Crossaster > Crossaster papposus. The sequence goes on along the minus strand of JBAIAA010000049.1, from coordinate 1,508,848 downwards.
CTGCCATGGCTGGTTGTTTAGGGACGGAGGGGAAGGGGTGGTAAGCTTACATGGTTCCTGAGCACTGTTTAGGCTGATAGTAGCCATCATGATGACAGTGAGGCAGTTGTACTGCCATGGCTGGTTGTTTAGGGACGGAGGGAAAGGGGTGGTAAGCTTACATGGTTCCTGAGCACTGTTTAGGCTGATAGTAGCCATCATGACGACAGTGAGGCAGTTGTACTGCCATGGCTGGTTGTTTAGGGACGAAGGGAAAGGGGTGGTAAGCTTACATGGTTCCTGAGCACTATAGGCTGATAGTAGCCATCATGACAGTGAGGCAGTTGTACTGCCATGGCTGGTTGTTTAGGAATGGAGGGAGGGGGGTGGTAAGCTTACATGGTTCCTGAGCACTGTTTAGGTTGATAGTAGCCATCATGACGACAGTGAGGCAGTTGTACTGCCATGGCTGGTTGTTTAGGGACGGAGGGGAAGGGGTGGTAAGCTTACATGGTTCCTGAGCACTGTTTAGGCTGATAGTAGCCATCATGATGACAGTGAGGCAGTTGTACTGCCATGGCTGGTTGTTTAGGGACGGAGGGAAAGGGGTGGTAAGCTTACATGGTTCCTGAGCACTGTTTAGGCTGATAGTAGCCATCATGACGACAGTGAGGCAGTTGTACTGCCATGGCTGGTTGTTTAGGGACGGAGGGGAAGGGGTGGTAAGCTTACATGGTTCCTGAGCACTGTTTAGGTTGATAGTAGCCATCATGACGACAGTGAGGCAGTTGTACTGCCATGGCTGGTTGTCTAGGGACGGAGGGGAAGGGGTGGTAAGCTTACATGGTTCCAGAGCACTGTTTAGGCTGATAGTAGCCATCATGACGACAGTGAGGCAGTTGTACTGCCATGGCTGGTTGTTTAGGGACGGAGGGAAAGGGGTGGTAAGCTTACATGGTTCCTGAGCACTATAGGCTGATAGTAGCCATCATGACAGTGAGGCAGTTGTACTGCCATGGCTGGTTATCTAGGGACGGAGAGAGAGGGGTGGTAAGCTTACATGGTTTCTGAGCACTGTTTAGGCTGATAGTAGCCATCATGACGCAGTGAGGCAGTTGTACTGCCATGGCTGGTTATCTAGGGACGGAGAGAGAGGGGTGGTAAGCTTACACGGTTCCGGAGCACTGTTTAGGCTGATAGTAGCCACCATGACGACAGTGAGGCAGTTGTACTGCCATGGCTGGTTGTTTAGGGACGGAGAGAGAGGGGTGGTAAGCTTACACGGTTCCGGAGCACTGTTTAGGCTGATAGTATACAAATATTGACTGCTTTGAGTGGTATAGTAAAACTAGCCTCCCGAGGTGATCCATGGAGCATTCTATTTTCCGAGGCGAAGCCGAGGGAAAATAGAATGCTCCATGGATCACCGAGGGAGGCTAGTTTTACTATACCGCGAAATAAAGCAGTCAATATTTGTTTTATAACACCTCACTCACAGATTCTGCACAATTTAAGCTTCCTGAAAGTATAGTAATGACAACAAATCTCTGAATTCAGTAATCAACCTACGTGCAAGCAGTGCGTTGTTTACGAAAGAAATGTACGTTAAATTTGCGTTTTGAAAGGGCACCCGACTATTTGTATCTTCGTTCCCTTTTTCTCAATCATACGTGTACTTTGTTGCCTTGATGAACGGGTGCGAGGGTGATAGAGCAATGTTTACGCAATGCACCGAAACACACGTCTGGGTTTCAGTCACGCTTTCGTTGCTATGCGCATAGTACGTGTGTTGCTATGCGCATAGTACTTTTTCAGAACGAGGCTGCGTGGTATAGTCTTTTTGGAGCGCAAGTAAAAAATAGTAAAAATAGCAAGTGACACGTGACGCGCTCTCGGCCAATCAAGACACAGAATCTGTGAGTGAGGTGTTATAATAGCCATCATGACGACAGTGAGGCAGTTGTACTGCCATGGCTGGTTGTCTAGGGACGGAGGGGAAGGGGTGGTAAGCTTACATGGTTCCTGAGCACTGTTTAGGCTGATAGTAGCCATCATGACGACAGTGAGGCAGTTGTACTGCCATGGCTGGTTGTCTAGGGATGGAGGGAGAGGGGTGGTAAGCTTACATGGTTCCTGAGCACTGTTTAGGCCGATAGTAGCCATCATGACGACAGTGAGGCAGTTGTACTGCCATGGCTGGTTGTCTAGGGACGGAGGGGAAGGGGTGGTAAGCTTACATGGTTTCTGAGCACTGTTTAGGCTGATAGTAGCCATCATGACGACAGTGAGGCAGTTGTACTGCCATGGTTGGTTGTCTAGGGATGGAGGGAGAGGGGTGGTAAGCTTACATGGTTCCTGAGCACTGTTTAGGCTGATAGTAGCCACCATGACGACAGTGAGGCAGTTGTACTGCCATGGCTGGTTGTCTAGGGATGAAGGGAGAGGGGTGGTAAGCTTACACGGTTCTTGAGCACTGTTTAGGCTGATAGTAGCCATCATGACGACAGTGAGGCAGTTGTACTGCCATGGCTGGTTGTTTAGGGACGGAGGGGAAGGGGTGGTAAGCTTACATGGTTCCTGAGCACTGTTTAGGTTGATAGTAGCCATCATGACGACAGTGAGGCAGTTGTACTGCCATGGCTGGTTGTCTAGGGATGGAGGGAGAGGGGTGGTAAGCTTACATGGTTCCTGAGCACTGTTTAGGCTGATAGTAGCCACCATGACGACAGTGAGGCAGTTGTACTGCCATGGCTGGTTGTCTAGGGATGGAGGGAGAGGGGTGGTAAGCGTACAGGGTTCCTGAGCACTGTTTAGGCCGATAGTGGCCACCATGACGACAGTGAGGCAGTTGTACTGCCATGGCTGGTTGTCTAGGGATGGAGGGAGAGGGGTGGTAAGCTTACATGGTTCCTGAGCACTGTTTAGGCTGATAGTAGCCATCATGACGACAGTGAGGCAGTTGTACTGCCATGGCTGGTTGTCTAGGGATGGAGGGAGAGGGGCGGTAAGCTTACATGGTTCCTGAGCACTGTTTAGGCCGATAGTAGCCACCATGACGACAGTGAGGCAGTTGTACTGCCATGGCTGGTTGTCTAGGGACGGAGGGGAAGGGGTGGTAAGCCTACATGGTTCCTGAGCACTGTTTAGGCTGATAGTAGCCACCATGACGACAGTGAGGCAGTTGTACTGCCATGGCTGGTTGTCTAGGGACGGAGGGGAAGGGGTGGTAAGCTTACATGGTTCCTGAGCACTGTTTAGGTTGATAGTAGCCATCATGACGACAGTGAGGCAGTTGTACTGCCATGGCTGGTTGTCTAGGGACGGAGGGGAAGGGGTGGTAAGCTTACATGGTTCCTGAGCACTGTTTAGGTTGATAGTAGCCATCATGACGACAGTGAGGCAGTTGTACTGCCATGGCTGGTTGTTTAGGGACGGAGGGGAAGGGGTGGTAAGCTTACATGGCTCCTGAGCACTGTTTAGGCTGATAGTAGCCATCATGACGACAGTGAGGCAGTTGTACTGCCATGGCTGGTTGTTTAGGAATGGAGGGAGAGGGGTGGTAAGCTTACATGGTTCCTGAGCACTGTTTAGGCTGATAGTAGCCATCATGACGACAATGAGGCAGTTGTACTGACATGGCTGGTTGTTTAGGGACGGAGAGAGAGGGGTGGTAAGCTTACATGGTTCCTGAGCACTGTTTAGGCTGATAGTAGCCATCATCACGGCAGTGAGGCAGTTGTGCACCAATGGCTGGTTGTCCAATCAGACGAGCTTCATTCAATGCCTGCCGGGCCGCGTTATACTCACGCCGACATGGGGGGTCGTCAGCATCTGAAACAACCCCCAGCAAAATATTAAATAGGCCGTATTTTGAGTGTATGAGGCGATTGTCATGTCATGTCTCATGATCAGAGGGTCAGAGGTTCAAATAAGGCTGCTTGCCTAAGGACACAACATATAGATGTTGTGTCCTTCATTAAAACTTCCGTTTTCCCAACCAGGAGTACAAATGAGTATCGGCATTTAACCTGCAATGAACTAGCATCCCATCCAGAGAAATTAAAGAAATATTCCCAGTCGTTTTATGCTAATGAAACCAGAGTTAAAGACTGGCCTGATTAGCCATGTTGGCTCAGGACAGACTTTACTTTCACCACACGGCTGTGACCGGGTTCGAATCCTGCCTGGGCCAATTTGTGGATTGGGTTTTCAGTCCCTGCCTGCCACAGTGGGTTTCTCAAGAATATTTGTTGGCGTTTTCTCCCACTTTTAAAACTGTAACTTCTTCTCATTGTCTTCTATCTGCAGGTTTCTTCAGAATTTCAAGCTACTTTGCCTAGGGTGCTTTGGAGGAATCAACAACGTGGTTTCTTTACCAAATAATGACTTAATCAATAACAAATTTACAAAGTTAAAGTTTCAGATTGAAGTTTGACCATTAAATCACTTAAAACAAAATATATTTCTACAGTTGGGACTAAGAAAATGGCAGAAATACAAGGATCAAGAAAAGATGAATTCGTACACAGCAAATGCAAATTCTCAAGTAGATCTAAAATTGTTCTTTCTATTCTCGAATAAACGTATTTGAATACAGTATTGCCAGGTAGTAGAATCAAATTTAAGCAAATTTAGTGTGGCCTGATGATAACAATTTTGCAGCAAATACTTTCAAATTGATGTTTACTTACTGCAGTGGGGCTCCCTGAGAGCTGGTGGCTTCCTCCCAGGAACGCAGAAACAGCTGAAGAAAAGGGAGGGAACAAGACAACTACATTCACGCTCATGGAACCTGGAAAATGTTGTCTGTCCCAATGATATATTGGACATTATTCCGTGTTCCAAATGCGCTCATAAACTAATATTATATTATTGATCAAAGTAAATAATAAATGTGTTGCATTTGACATTGTAGTTGTAGATAACAAGCGGCGGGATAACAAATTTATTTTCAAGCAAACTTGATGCACAGTAAAGCCCCAGTCCCACCGAAAGCCGGATACGCTACGGTTCACCCCGGATGCACTACGGTTCATATCCGGGAGTGGAACCGTAGTCAAACCGTGATGAACCGTAGCCAATCCGGAACCATCCGGGGCTATCCGGGACCATCCGGGGACATCCGTAGTACGTCCGGGAAGTCGAGCGTCACCCCGGATCAACATCTAGCATCCGGGGTGATCCGGGGCCATCCGGGAAGGGAGAGGGGGCGGCGGAGAACCGTAGTGAAACCGTAGTGCGACCGTGATGATCCGTAGTGTATCCGGGATAAACCGTTGCATAACCGTAGTGTAACCGTGTTTATCCGGGATGAAACAAGAGTTGGTTCACACACGGTTCCACTACGGTTCCACTACGGTTCCACTACGGTTCCACTACGGTTCCACTACGGTTCCACTACGGTTCCACTACGGTTCCACTACGGTTCCACTACGGTTCCACTACGGTTCCACTACGGTTCCACTACGGTTCCACTACGGTTCCACTACGGTTCCACTACGGTTCCACTAAGGTTCCACTACGGTTCCACTACGGTTCCACTACGGTTCCACTACGGTTCCACTACGGATGACCCCGGATACACTACGGATCACCACAGATTGACTACGGTGAACCGTGGCACATCCGGGATGAACCGTGGCGCATCCGTGGTGAAACCGTGGCGGAACCGTAGTGAATCCGTGACCATCCGGGGTCATGGGGCAAAAACAGGCTTGAACCGGGATGATCCAGGCCCATCCGTGGCGGAATCGTAGTCAAACCGTAGTAGAACTGTAGTAGGACCGGGGAACACGCCACTTTTTTTTTATTGCCTTCCCGGACCACCCCGGATGCCCCCGGATCAAACGTCTGTTTCATCCGGGGCCATCCGGGGCGAACCGTAGCATATCCGGCTTCAGTGGGACTGGGGCTTAATAAAGATGGAACACAGACAGCGTTGTGCGCAAAACCGGAATGTACCCCACACGCGCATCGATAAAAGTACGCAGAATGTGACAATCCACATGGGACGCAAAAGCGCAGCTTTTGAATTCCCAATGGATTGTGCAGCACTGTGTTTTGCGTATTGCGCAATACGTGGAGTTAGAACACCACAACACACAGAGTTTGATATGGACCAAGCAATAGTGTCATATCACACTGGTTGTTGCCATGGATCGACCAATCAGGATCGAGGATTCAAGTTTGCTTGAAAATAATTACCAAAAGTGAAAAAAGAAGATTTGAAAGTGATACTTTGACAAATACTTAATACTTAATTTAATACTTAAGTGATACTTAATTGTAGAAAGTAATGCCGATTAGAAAATCTTAAGAAAAAAATTGTAAAAAATAACAAACAGCAAAATCAACTAGGATTTTGATAGACAGAACTGTCAAATGATACTGACAATGTATAATTATTTTGACTGAGAATGATAGCTTTGAGAGACATCCCATAGACTTGTGAACAAAAATCTTCCAACTTTACTGACCAACAACCCTAATTTTCCCTTATCCTACCCTAGCAAATTTTAAGTTTTTGGAAAATAGGCAATCAATGTTGGCTATTTGCGACATTAACATTTTGCCTCTGTGACATTAGGGAGACAATGAAATGCCTCTTTAATCTACCATGCTTCTTAAGAATATATTTACCCTAACCCTCCAGTGTAATTATGAACCAATCGTGATCCATCAGATGATCCATTGGGTAAAAAATCTCAAGGCCAAACAACTGGGTCCATCGCTGACCTTGTTCAAATGGGTGTGGATCTTATTGTCTCATAGGATTTAAATTAAAGCTTAGTTAAGGTGCCAAATAATATTATAACTCCTGTTCAGACTTGCTGCAACCAACTATCCTCATGGGTACCACTTACTTACGTTTGAGAACCTTGTGGCAAAGTGTCTAGCCTATGGATACACAAGACACATCAAATATACAAAACTCTTACTTACAAGAGTCCATGGCACTCCTCCACACTAAACTCATCTTCGCAGTATGGTATCGGCACTCCAAACAATGGTGAGCGCTGTACACCGTCAGCGACCTCGTCCCACAGGAAGTTTACCCGGCGAGTGACTGCGTCTAGCTCCGACTCCCCACACTGCTTAGAGGTTTTGGCTTAAGAGATGCAGACATATAAAAGATCTTGGTTACTTATTTGTTGCCTATTGTCCCCTGAATGATCGAGACACTGACTGACTATACAGTATGTAAACAAACAGAACATTCAAATCTAACTTCAAAAAGTAAACCTTCCATCTTTTATTGCAATTAGGTATTACATCTTTAAATATTGCAATAAAATTGGCACTATGAGCAGTATACTATAAATGAATGTTCCATTAGTGGAGTCGCTATAATCCACGGGGGGGGGGGGGGGGTGGGGGTGGAGGGGGTGGAGGGGGTGGAGGGGAGCACGAGTCAGAAACTCGCATTTCATTCGATGGAATTTTTGTCGGGTGATGCAAATTCACTGCTGGGTTTCGCCCGTCACTGATGTATTTATAAACACTGTACTCAGTGTTTTCACTCCACATTGCAGTATTGTATGGCAGAGATGTATTCGAATCCCCGCAAGTCCTTTCACAACTTTCATAAAGCCGGTCTCAAGTAACAGGTTAAACAATGACAAAGAAATGCTTTAACACAGTTCATTCTTTGAATAGCTACTTGAGACTGAGGGACTTGTGAAGAACTTGTGATGGACTTGCAGGGACTAAAATACAACTCTGTTGTATGGTGTTATTAGAAAAGAATTTTTTAGCAATGTAAATAATGAAGATTGGAGTTGAAAAGAGGTGGTTATCTGTCTTGACCCCCTCCCGCCACCGCCACCCCCACCTATTTGTTTATACTGTACTCACATGATGGAGGCACCACAGGGGTGGTGAATGTAGCTGGTGAGGCCAGGGTAGGTCCAGCCTCACTGGAACTAAAGATGGCTGTTATCCTGGCATGGTACTCCTGGTCAGTTCTCAAGCCTTCCAAGACCATGGTTAACTGGTTGCCATCCACGGTCAGTTGTTCCCAGACGGTGGACGGGTCACGGAAATCCTCAGAGTCTGTGTATTCTATCCTGTATTCTGCCATGCCAAAACAATTTTTATTTCTTGGCAATTGTTTTGGTGAATTTGAATCATCACAGAGAAAGTGTTTGGTACATTTAATGAATTGGGTTGTTTTGCAGTGTTGCTATGGTAGAAGTGTCCTTGAGGGATACTGTACAGCATGGAAGTGTGTTTCAAGGTGTTTAGCGGCTTTTGCACTTGAAGTCTTTAAATAATAAATAACCAAAAGCAAAGCCAGTTCAGTCACAGAGACTTTTCAGTACACTCGTGAATTTTGAGTAAGTACACTCGTGAATTTTGAGTAAGTACACTCGTGAATTTTGTGACACTGATTTTGTGGAAAGAATGTAGTGTTCACTTCTTTGGTTGTGTACAAAGTCTATGGAGAGTCGAGTGCATTTTCAAAGTATTTTCTAAAATCAAGTTGGAAATGTTTCTCAGTCCCAGATTCAGGTTTTAATTTTTGCAATGCCTGATTTTCATTCAGATGATATCATGACCCGCTCTGAGAAAAGGTGAAATAAGTCGCAAAAACTAAAAATAGAGTTATATACATCATTAAAAGGTCCAGAATATAAGCTTTCATTTGGTACATAGTACAGCTCCATAGCCCCTGCCATTCCGGTGATATGACTTTTTGCATATTAATGGTTGCATGGAATTCAAAATACACAACTGAGAAAACAGGCTTCGAAACACAACAAAACTAAGACAATACATATGAACCATGCACTCTTAAAAGGTTTTGTTTCACTTTATTTATCGAATTCCAGCTTTTTGCTAATTAAATCTGAAACTTTGAATATTATGTCATTTAAGACAAAAAATGAAAATCAGATTTTGACAAACAATTTTACCCTATTAACTTTAACAGGCCATTACACATAAATGCATAGCGCGATTTATGTCACCTTTTCTCAGAGAGGGTCACATATGATGAAACAAGTGGCAACAAGATACATTTTTTCCCCAAAACAGTACACTTCAGCGATTTTCTAGCCAACTGCCCCCCACCCCCTATTTAAACAAAAATTAAAAGGTAGGATACACCATTTGTAATTGCTTGAACTATCATGAATGGGTGGATTTTAGGGTTGTATTTTATAGTAAATATCGTTTAATTGACCTGTTCAAAGTTTTACAATCATGGATGCCGAGGAAAGCAAGAAAAATAGCGTTTGTTTTCAACCGGCGTCGGGCTGTGGTCCTTTTTAACTGGCGATCGTGAATGTTGTTTATAAAATTATTTTGTTGGGAACAATTATAGGATATCTAGGGTAATCATTTTGCTGGATGCGTACAATCATTATTTACTTTCAAATAAGTAAAAATTTGAAAAATATTTCTTAATAACAGTAGTAAACAATTTTGATATCTGCAAATGGTGTATCCTACCATTAAATAATAAAATAAAATAAAATATAAACAAAAAATGTGTGGCCTGAAAGCTTACCCATGACATCCTGTCTGTCGGGAGGAGGGAGCCAATTCAGGATTGCCTTGGCTGAAGTTGGGCTGGACACCGTCACCTGGGTAATGGCAAATCTTGCTGGCTGGGCACCTCTGGCTACAAAAACGGACATTAACCCCAACTAGCAAATTTTCCAGCCACAGAAGTGTGGTGAGAGTCCACTACAGCTAGCGCGCCCAAAAAGAGTGATTTTTCACCTAGCAGTGGCGTTCCACGGGAGGGTCACATAAAGTTTCAGTGGTTTCACCCATGCCGTTCTTTATTCATGTAATAAACGGATACTAGGAAGGGGGGGGGGGGGGGGGGGGGGGATTGGATAGTCTGTTCACAGACTCTCTTAATAACGTTTTGTTTCTAAATGATAGCGGTGGGAATCAATCACTTCGCACAACTCATTTGCAGTCGGCCAAGATTGCATCGATAGTGACTCCCAACTCTTTCTTTCTTGTCGTCAAGGGGGTACTTGTGTACAGAGCCCATAACAGCATAGGAACAATTTCACATGAGAAAATACACAAACTTTTTATATCTGCCAGAACGCCTGGGGCAAAAACCCTATTGAGGGCTAAATGTTGCAAAATGAATTTGATCTTTAACTGATATAGTCAGTGGTGGGGTCTGAAGGGAAGATGGGACTTTGATCGGGTGTAATATTATACAAATATAACATGGTTTGATGGTGGCTAGATGATATTAGCTCCTCGAGGTATTGAAAATTCACCTCAGGAACTAGTTTGTCAACTTCCAATACCCAGGAATCCAATATCGACTACACACCCCAAATAAACCATGTTATATTTGTTCTACTATACCTCATACATATTCAGTTCATTACAATTTCATGAGCTTGGGAAAACGCTGATTTACGTGTGCTGCCATCTTTTTATGACTAATAATAATAATAATAATATTACTACTAATAATAATACTACTACTGGATTTTTTTATAGCGCACGTATATACCAGGACTGGTACTCAAGGTGCTGTGTCAATATTATCCCTGATCATTGGGGCCAAAGAAACATTCCAAATACCATCTCAGCTCCCTGTTGAGTATACAGCTTAATTGGAATGATTCTCAAAATCTTGGCAGAACTGAAGGAACATTTCATCCAAATAAATGAACACCTTGCAAAATTGGTTGGGAAAACATATACTAACCAGGGTCTCTAGATACCACAAATACTGGTTCGCTCACTTCACTCCTCCGATGGGGGTCCAACACCAACTGCACGTCAAACTCGAACTGGACACCAGGCAGGAGAAAATCTACCATGTAGCTGGTGTCACGGGTCCGTTCCTCTAAATATCTGAGATACAGAGGGAAAATAACATCGATATCAAATAGTACATTTCACAAGTTGTAAAAAAACAACTTTTTGTTGTTCTTCAATTGGACATTCTGTTTAGGGAAAATACAAAATTATTTTATGCGTGCGAACGCGGAGGCAATACAAATAAACAATAGGCCCGTTCTAACGCGGTAGAACGGGGCAAAATCTGGCCCACCAGTGAGTCAGGAATGCCCAATTGTACTATGCTTTTGTTATGTAAAGTGTGCATTCCGATGCGTGCAGAACGCAACAGTAGCAGTAGGTGTGCGAACTACATGTACATAATGTACAGACAAGGGTAAATAAACCAACGATATGGTACTATTTATTATAAGCCCTTACTATTCTTTTACTACTTGAAAACAGGTTTTTTTAAAGATCGGTGCCGATAATTTATATTTTAAATGACCCTTGAAAGAATCAAAGTATCAAAAAACTTTGTTTCAGTAGTTTTCATTATTAAAATTAGACAAACGTCACCTGGTTTTAAGATATAAAGCTCTTCTTTCGTTTAAAAGTCGCATTTATTTAAGTCAACGTTAATTTATGATCACATTTTGCCGAGACAGTTAAGCCGAGCTTTCCTGTTTTTCTTGCAGGCTAATGTACACGCATTCCTTACTATTGGCAAAACGAATGTCTGATTGTTCCTATGGAATTCACAAGTTTGTGCCACGTTCACTATTAACCACAAACATTTCAAGCAATGCATTTATTCAAGCTTTACAAATGCCTCTTCACCTTGTTATACCTGCAAATAAAAAGAAAACATGTTTAATAATAGAGACATTTATCCCAGACATTTATGAAGCGCACCTACTCACGATGTTTTTACGACGGTAACAAATTCTTTTCGCAACGTCCGAGCTTTTTACTGCGAGTCTAAAACAGTTATGAACGTGTGCTTCGGGTACTTTTTGGTAGAACAATCGTTCAGTGGAGTACCAGTGTTTGCCACAATGGCTGCCAACGCACCGTGACCGCGCTATTGTATCGGCGTAAACCAGGAACGCGTTAAGATCGGGGCCCGTTCGAACGTGGGAAAACGGGCGGATTAAGAACAATGAGACGTTCCTTCCAGTTCGGACGCGTTCGCACGCATAAAATAATTTTGGTCTTTTCCATAAGTTATGACTGTTTAAACAAAATTGCATTGATTTACATGTTGCCAAAGTAAAAGGCCTTAATATTTCGAGTTTTGCACATGTGTTAAGAAAAAAGGCAATTTCTTTTCCTTAAAGGGTACTTGAAATTCAAAACTTTAATATGGCGAAATATACGTTTTAATAATGCTGAATACCTAACAACTGCAAAAACTTCATATTTGTTTATGTTAGTTCATTTATCGTGACCCTAAAATAAAAAGCAATATGCGCCGTGCCCCGCCCATAAAAGATGACGTCGCGGTAAGAATAGAGCGTGGCTGTACCAGGCTAAGCCTAGCCTTGAATACAAGGCTATGCTGTATCATCGTGGGATCATCGTTTGCCACAACACTAAGGCATACAAAAAATATGTTATGTTGGCGTAACGGGCCCCAAAAGATAGGGTAGGTAGGTAGGTAGGGATTTTTTATTTAGTTTTTTTTTTTTTTTCCTCCCAGCGATGAAAATGATGTTTTCTAATTGTTTAAGCCGGTAGTGATACACGATAGCGTGTCCAGGTTCAATATTTTCACAATCCACACACACACAACAATGAGAAACGGTCAGAAATGGTTTCAAACGTATTTATAACTAGATTTATATAGATTTTAATCATTAAATTTCGTCCCTTGAAAAAATAAATATCCAGGGTCGGCCGTATTTTTAGGGTCGGTCGGGTTACGCCAACATAACATATTTTTTTTGTTATGCCTATACGTGAAGATAGCCGTATACATACGTGTACATAGCCGTGCATATACATGTACGTATAATAATGCATTGCGGGCTATGTACATGTTTGGTGTTATGACAAACGATGATCCCACGTTGCGGATACAGTGCAGCCTTGTATTCAAGGCTAGGCTTAGCCTGGTATATCCACGCTATATTTTTACCATGACGTCATCTTTTGTGGGCGGGGCACGGCGCATATTGCTTTTCATTTTAGGGTCACGATTAATGAGCAAACCTAAACAAATAAGAAGTTTTTGCAGTTGTTAAGTATTCAGCGTTATTAAAGCGTATATTTCGCCATATCAAAGTTTTTAATTTCAGTTACCCTTTAAAAATGCTTTTATTCCACTAATTTATTATTATTTCTTTACAAATATGTTTAGTAGACAAAACAAATATTACAAAAAGCAATAAATCAAACAAGTTTATTAAAAAGTACCTTTTCATAAAAAAGGTGTTTTTGTAATGATAAATGTATTTTTCTTCGAATAACTATGTGAAACAACCAACCTAACAAGCTACCCACCCACACCCCCCCCCCCCCACCAAATAAAAAAATTGTTTGAAGTCATTTTTTTCAATGACACTTAAACAGTAAATTACTAATTTTAGCAGTGAAATCATACAGGAACCAGTTGGAGAAGACCCAAACCAATCTACAAGTATCCTGAGGGTATTCTTTATGACTTTTATATAAATAATTGTTTTTCAACTTACTGTCTTTGGGGTGGCGAGCGATAACGAATATTGTAGAAACGATTGTCGGTGACGACTTGAGTGTCTTCAATGGTTTGATCGACCCAAGAGATCCGAGCAGAGGTCGGGGAGAGCACTGTTGCTGTTAAGCTGGTTGGGGGTGGAATCACCTCTAGATGGTTGGGGGAAAAAATGGATTCAACTTCTACAAAAACTTATGTTTGATACCCTGTGATGGATGTCGCAGTTGTCAACATGATTATTGTTATTATTTGTTATCAAACTTTCACGCCCAAAAAAGGTTGAATTGCACTTCAATGTAAAGTTCCAAAAAATATTAAACAAATATTTATGAAGGAATTAAAAAAAAAATTATTAGGTATACAATTGACACTTAGTCACAATAAATACGTTGGTTAAAAATAAATATGTAGTAAGACAAGCCTCTGCACCACAATAAAACAAATTGAACTGGTAAGATTGTAGTTGAGAATGATTACTGGATTGACCTAAAAAGCACAAACCTATTGTTTGGCCTTCTATTTTTGATTATTTTATCAAATATTATTTATCTATCAGGTCATAATCTAATCATTAATATCACCATTAAAGTTAGCACAGGGATGCAATTAAGCTCGGGCATTTATGGCAGGAAATTTGTGGCAGACAGTAGACAGTCGAATCTGCCAAAACACTACTTTACCTTTGCATAGACATTAAGCTATATTTAATTTTATGGAATAGGGATGGAGGAGAGAGGTCATGCAAACTTGAAAGGAAGGAAAACAAAACTGCCTCTTTAACCAGTTCGCGCCGGGATTATTTTAACATCGCCGAGCCGAGGGGTGGGATTATTTTTAACGAAACTTGATCCGAAGCGGGTTCATGCTGATAGTGCCGGGAAGCACACCCACGTATTTCCGGCTTTGCTCGCTGATGACATACATTACCGAACTTGAACTTGGCGTGTTTATGCGTCATCCGTTTGGAATTTGGGGAAATGTTTGCGTTTATATATGTCATCCGGCGCGAACTGGTTAAATGTGCTCTGCTGGAGTCAAGGCAAAACTCTCCTAAAGATATTTTTAAACAAACTGGTATCTTTAAAACATTGAATTAGGGCAGCTAGGTTTTTGGTCACCCAAAAAAAATGATGCTCGCATCTCTGTGAAGTAACAGCTTAACTATTTAAATTGCAATTTAAAAGGTGTGTCTCGTCAATAATGTTTGACAGCTATAACTTAGTGTATCACCGTTACCCAGTTCGCGCCAGGATTGTGTTGATATTGACCGGGCCCAGACGCGAGATTGATTTTCACAAACCTCAATCCGAAACGGGTTTAGGCCGGCATCTGTGGGTAGCACACCCCAATATTTCCGGCCTCGCTCGATGCGAGCCGGTCGCTGACAGATTTTTATCTGTCATCCGTTTTGAATTCCAGAAAAGGTTTGCATGTACATGTATACAACTATTCCAGGCTGCACAAGGCAGCTTTCCCCTATTTTTTTGTGACACACACAGAAAATAACAAATTAGGAAATCGGCTGGAAAAACAATTGCATGCCTGATCCAAACTAATCTAGGGTAGCACAGGGACAACTCACTACGACGGGAAAACATTAGACCATAAAACAATGATGGTTACAATTCTCTATCAAGCCTACAATTCACTGCATCTACCAGAGGGAAGGATGTTGTACACAGCCACAAAGGAGAGACAGCACTGACGGATGCAAACCTGTGTCTATTCTAACAACACTCAATGTGCACATGTAGGACCCACAAGAACATGGATGACATGTTGAGCAACCACGGTAGAGTCTACTAACTCTCTACAATGATGAACAACAAATGCTGTAACATATCAAGACAGCAACTGAGAGCAAGTTCGGGTGTGCTGCTGAACTAGTCCCTTTAGTCCATTTCCGATTAAACTTTATGCATTCATGGTCTATTTTTCACTCGAAGGTATCTAGTCGATCGATGACGTCAAATTTAGTTTGTGAGCAGACGACCGACCTTCACGCTGTTAACGAAACAAAATTGCCGGCTCTTCATTTTTATATTAAACAAAAATATATATTATTTTCGCCACTTAATTTAGTGCAACAAATAATTTATTATCTTAATATTCCAAAACGTTATCATTTTAGAAATTTATCGTCAACTTTTGCAAAACTTGTTTACTTTCCCTGAGTGACCAGAGGTTGATCCAGTTAAACTACCCAATCAAACCACTCAGCGTTCAAGTGACAATTAGAATGACTAATGGTTAAGTCTAATCGCCTCTAGTTGCTTTGAGCACTGATGTTTGTTTGTCTATTATGTTTTTCTTTCAGTAGACAGGTAACCAGTCTATAAGCATGAATTCAGGTGTTATGTAAATTATTGATTTGTGTAGGAGCCATGGTATGTTAATGCTGAAGAGTTGAATGAGTCTTCTACTGCGTGTTGCTAAAACGTCAAGAAAAAAACCATAACGTCAGACCTAGCTTATAGCGTTCGCATTGTGAAATCGCAAAAAAAAGTGCAATGTTTATTACTGCAAATTCTAGTTGTTTTAGGCCAGGAGAAGCCTTGCATACCGTAAGTATTACAATTTAATTAGTGCTTTTTTATATTAAATCCACTGTTTGAACATGTTATGGTTTATTTAGAGTTGTTATGGTTTGTTCGTTTGTGCTTATCACATGTGTCATTGAAAAGTGTCACTTATTTGGTTTAATTGAAGCTAAGGGATTATATTGAGAGATTATGGATTGTAGCTAAGATAATTTGTAATTGCTCAATTCAGATATTGTTGCTTGTGTAAATTCAGTCATATATTGAGACTACTAGTAGAATATTTTGTATTTGTCAGATCAAAAAGTTTGACTTAGTGTTTAAGAGCTTGTGGATTTGGAATTATTGTTAACATTTCAGATGGCTCAGTTAAAACAAGGCAATGTTTAAGGTTGGGATGGCTAACCCCCACACACCCAAGGGGATGTAACTTCACTCCTATATTTCCAGCTTACAGAGGACACCCCAAGATCTCTAGCTTACGGAGGACACCCCAAGATATCCAGCTTACAGAGGACACCCCAAGATCTCCAGCTTACAGAGGACACCCCAAGATCTCCAGCTTACAGAGGACACCCCAAGATCTCCAGCTTACAGAGGACACCCCAAGATCTCCAGCTTACAGAGGAAACCCCAAGATCTCCAGCTTACAGAGGACACCCCAAGATCTCCAGCTTACAGAGGACACCCCAAGATCTCCAGCTTACAGAGGAAACCCCAAGATCTCCAGCTTACAGAGGACACCCCAAGATCTCCAGCTTACAGAGGACACCCCAAGATCTCCAGCTTACAGAGGACACCCCAAGATCTCCAGCTTACAGAGGACACCCCAAGATCTCCAGCTTACAGAGGACACCCCAAGATCTCCAGCTTACAGAGGAAACCCCAAGATCTTCAGCTTACAGAGGACACACCAAGATCTCCAGCTTACAGAGGACACCCCAAGATCTCCAGCTTACAGACACCCTAAGATCACAGACGTCGTTGGCAGGACAACCCATGGACAGCCCAAGTCCAGTTTAACCCTTTAAACTCAGGCCTGTTTTCGAAGATTTTGTACGTGTTGCTAGTTTGTATATACAAATATCATTTAGTGTACAAATCCCATATAATTATGGAAAGCTTACAAATAGGGCTATATTTTTGGGGAATATTTGGACCCCCAGGAGATTTTAAGGGACTTATAAGTCAGATGTAGCGCAGGGCTGAGTGCAAAGGGTTAAGGTATGCCCAAGAACTTTGCCCTGGAGCTCGAGCAAAGAGACATCACAAGGAACTCTCGTCCAATCAAGGTTGTGTGGTAGACAAATCAAAAGATTGAGATTTATTGTGCTTTTGATTATAGAAAAATGAAATGCTATATACATGTATATTGAATTTGGTATTGATTGTTTCGGAAATCTCACTGAAAGGGTGACGATTTAAAAGCAAAGAATTTTGCAATTTTTGAAAGGGGTTTGGATTAGAATGCGTGTTTTTACGAATGTCCACATCGCTTCAAAAATCCTTTGAGAAATTTCTCATGATTTTGATTGAGAGTCTGAATAAAAATTTCATCAGATTCCATTTGTATTTTGAGAGTTTTTGAGTTTTGTGGATTATTTGAAAGTTTCGTTTGATTGAAGGAGAAGTTCTAAATATCCCTTCAATACGCACAAGATTGTTTGGTCTTATCTGAGGAATATGTGCCTGTGTAGTGAATTTAGCTATTGATTTTATTATTTAATTTCATTGTCTTATATTTCTTATATTAATTAAATTTGTTGTGTGTTGTTTATTACATTTTCTTGAACCTTACCATGTTGGTATTTTGGGTTTTTTTGCTTTCCAAATTTGATTTTGGACGGGGTGTTGGCAGACAACTCTCATTTTTTGTTTCCGTGTGATTTACAGGCGCACGTTATAGTCACCAAACCGAACTTGCTCTAATCTGGCGTGTCTACAAACAGCTCTAATAACCAGGAGCTCTATTTGGGGGAGGGGGGGGGGGGGGGGGGGCATTGAAGCATTCCATCAGCAGGTATATACTACCTGGCACAGACACTGGTCCCTGGGAACCGGTATCTGGGTTTCTTCCAGGGTTTCGATTGCAACCTTCCGTCAGGAACCTTTTACGGACGTTGGCTACCCGGTCACGATAGCTGGGTTCCTCCATGCAGACCTGCTGCAGTCGTTGGAGGCAGTTGAGGTAGCGCAAGATGAGGGGGCAGCTGATGACCCCATGGGTTCTGGGCTCAAACTGTTGGATGCACCGCTGCTGCTGTGGACAAAGCTCCTCTGCGATAGAACCGCGGGGCATTTCTTGATTCCCACAAAAATTGGACAGTAACATGTACATGTTTCTCACTAATTGGGGCAACCTACCTCTCCTGATACAGTTTTTGTTTCTGGAGTTGCCTTACATTGACAACTCTTGTTAGAATAGACTGCAAACCTTGCGTCGGTGACACACTGTACATTAATTCCCCCACAAAAGTGCATCACCCTATACGTCTAGCACCCACACAAAAACAATACAAGTTTGTCCACATTCAGAATAACTAAATCAAACTCATGCAATTTGTTGCATTATACAATGCACAGTAAATAGTAGTCTGATATTCAGCAAAGATTCGCCGAGTCTCTTCTCGGAAAGTTTTCTAAACGACTGATGAATGATGCGTTAAAAGAAAAAAAAGCTTGCTGTGGTTTTTCATAATCTACAATGAATGTTTCATTTACAACTTTTAACACATTGTTTCGGTATTATAGTTTCTTTTAATAATTTTTGGTGACATAAAACCGGATATAAAAAGACGCATCTTATTTTACGACGACCCAAAGACATCATAACTTACGACGTGATCAAACCGTTGTCAATAAAGTTGAACACATCACAAGTTTTAGGAAATGGATCGTACGATGCATTGCGAGATGCGACACGTTATGCGTTGTAACTCAAGTTACGACGCGTCGCAGCGGTTAGTGAAATTGGGGGCTGTACATGACTCAAGCATTCATACAAACAGGTCTATTATCCTTGCTTTTGCAAATGTTGCTTGTGAAGTCAAGAGCCTGTATAATGACAGCAAGGGTTAATCATTGAGAAAAAAAGAGATGAAAGATCGTTTTTGTCAAAATTTAACAAATTGACATATCATAAGCATCTGCAAATACTGCAGAGACAAGAAATAATAATATGATTTTTACTCCTGCATTCCCAGAAACCTTTTTTTTGTTTTTAAAGTTTCACAATTGAAAGTCAAAAATGCAAGATGCAAAACACAATGCAAGATGCTATCACAATGCTTATCACAAAACACAAGGCAATTCAAACTACTACCTGTAAATGCACTACAACTACAGAAACATTAATCACAGTAAAAAGGAGAAAAAACATACCTGGTGGTGGAGCTGAAACGGTAAATGGGGAAGGAAAGAAACAAGGAATTAGTCTTAACTGGAATGAAAAGTCTATTACAGAACTCTCTTTATGTATCCACACATTTCTGTGCACAATGAACTCAACACCAGCAGCCGATTTCACGAAAAAGTGCGTAACATGTGCCATATTCAAAAGTGGAATATGGCTTACGCAACAAAAAAGTTGCGGAACTGCGCCATTTCCTTACGAACTATTTAATTAAATTTGGCATATATGCGGAATGTTTTAAACATCGTTTACGATTAATGTTTACATATGTGTTCTTATACGAAATGGTTGTTGAATCACCAATCACCGCCAATTTGAAAATAGTTTTGTCTGACTTCCGCGGAATTTGTCACAGGTAAAAAAGCAATTTGTTGACTTCAAACACAAAGACTATGAGGGTTATTTATCAAGCTTGATAAGTTGAGCAATGACAGACTCCACGACAATCACGATTTGCAAGTACCTAGGTCATTTTTTTCTGTCGCTATGCCACAACTTACGCCACCTAAATTGACTGCACAACATACTCCATAATTTGTTGCGTAAGCTGTGGACTTGCTCACTGTCTAACTTTCATGAAACTGTCGTAAGCGAAATGTTGCGAAGCTAAAGGGACTTTCGCTATTGTGTAAATGTTTTGTGAGATTGGCTGCAGAGTTGTAGTCAAGTCCCTGCAAGTCCTTTCACAAGTCCAGGTCACAAGGACTTGACTACACCCTTGCTCAACAGTCTGTGTAACAAGCAGGAATAATGGTATGAATGAAATGTAACATGCAGCCAAGTGAACATTATACGAAGCATGGTTTTAGATTCAGGAACTTGTTGAAACTGTCAGGGTTTCCCTTTAGCGGTCGCCCGGTCGCCAAATGCAACCCAAAAAAGCCACGGACGACTCCAAACACTTCCCTCGTTCGCCCGGCCAGCGAGTTAAAATATTGAATACATTACATTTGATTGCCCAGATCAACTGTTTAAGGGGCCGTCACACCATAACGTTCTGGTCAACGTTCTCTGAACGTTGTAATCGTTCAATTTTCGAGCGTTCTAGGGTGAGGTGGACACATCTGGCGTGTGACTAACGTGTGACTAACGCATGACTAGCGTGTGACTAACGCATACGGAGCGTGTAACAGCGACCAAGTGAGACACCCCTGAAAACTATTGGCGTGTGCTGACGTGTCACTGGCGCGCGACGAACGATTAGTCAACGTTAGACGAGCGTGTTGAGCGTGTGACTAACGTGTGAATAACGACAGAATAGCGTTGTTCTGGCGTGTGGGTTTTATAGTCAACGGGTATAAAATGCTGGAAAATCATATTGTATTCAGTTATTCTTCTGAGATTGAACAGTGAACACCATGCCGCCAAGACGAAAAAAAGGTATGAGGGGGGCTTCTGCTACTAGCGCTGCAAGTAAGAAGAATGCAAGCGTGCTATATCCCGACTTGCCTCATTACTGAAATTGACCAATAGCTGGCATGAAAGTTGATCAAAAGTACAATTAGATCTAGTTGGGTCGGTTCAAACATTGATCAAAATCACTCGTCTCCACTCTAGGAAGTCATCTGACCATTTTTCTGTATTTTCAGTGTCACTGGTGACACGACCTCGTCGCAACAACCCCCGAGCAAGAGGCCAAGTCAGAGTCAGGGCGAGTGCCAGTCACAGCACAGAGGTTGGCAGCCACCTCCCAGTGAGTGGGGACCGTCACCGCCCCAAGCCATTTCGGTCTTCAACTCCGCGGACCCTGCCTACATGTCCCTGATTCAAGACCTGCAGCCCACGCGTCAGGTTATCAGAAATAGTGACTTATTCGTATAATTATACTACGATATTAAATAACAAGTGAAAGACAATTGTTTATTGCTTATTGTTTATTGTTTACCTGTGTAAATCCAGTTGAAGGCGATCATAGCCAAAGCTCAGGGGGACCAGGATGAGGCCGAGCAGGCATTAATACTTGTGTGAATGTGTGATTATGATTATTATTTTCTTTAATTGTTTAATGTTATATTGATTTACTGTTATTATTACTGTGATTTACGAAATAACGGGCGTTATTCCTGGGTTTTATGTTATTAAAATAAATGATTTAAATTTGACACAGAATGTGTGTTTCTTAATATTTATTATTAGAAAACATCAACACATCCACACACATTGTCCATGTCACAAGAGTCTTCATATCATATCCATCTGCCATGGAACAGCACCAGCCTCCGAGTTACACCAGTGTTTAAGGAGGTTCCTCTGGCGCTTCCCCTGTCTGTTATCTACGTTGGGCCCTCTGACATTGACGGTGTCCTCCAGATTGCGCTGTGTTATTGCGAATGTTCTGCTGACGTGGACACCTCAAACGCATGAGATTGTGAAAACACATGCACGTGGTAACGATGAGCCTTACGGTTGCGGGAGCATGGTTCATGGTGGTGAGGAGTACCTGGAACCTATTGGCAAGGATGCCAAAGGCATTCTCGACCACACGACGTGCCCTTGTTGAAGATCCTCTCGTCGTCGATCATTCCACGGTGCGAGTACGGCTTCATCATGTTAGACCACAAGGCGAACGCGTCGTCACCGATTAGGTAGTACGGCACATCCTCGTTGTCGCTGGGCAGGGGTTCAGTTGGTGGGAAGCCGATGGAGCCATCATCGATGCAGTCTTTCAGCTCAGACCCGTTGTAGATTTGTGCGTCGGATGCTGCTCCTTTCCCTCAAAAACACAAATTACATCAACATAAACATACAGTACAAATAGCAACTACAAATAATAACACACAAAAAAATCTAATTCAATCTCAATTAAAGACATTATGTGAAGTTATAGTTACCAACCTACTGGGAGGTGTTCATGGATTTGAATTACCTGAGCACGTGCGATTCGTGACACCGAGAAAGCGCAGCGAGCGAGGTGTTATTGTATTATTGTAAGAATACAATTGAAGTTGCACGTGCTCAGGTATCACTTACTTACCAATTACTTATACCTCTCCTTTTGCAGCTATTGAATAAGTTGGCTACTAACCTGTATAGAACAAAAAAATCCTGAACACTTACCACCAACATCTCCCCAGATGAACTTGTAATCTGCGTCCACCAGGGCCATCATCACCACAGAGTAGAATCCCTTGTAGTTGTAGTAGGTTGATCCTGAAGAGTTAGGGCATCTGCAGGCAACATGTTTGCTGTCAAGGGCACCACAACAGTGAGGGAAGTTCGACTTTGTCCTGAACTGGTTGGCAATCTCACGCCAGGCTTCAGGGGTGCTTGGATGGGTCATCACCTCATACAGATACTTGTCAACGATCGCCTGGCACACTTCACGGACGAGGACGGAGATTGTGTTGGATGGAACGCGCCACCCAAACTTCATGTCAGCATACTTAGATCCAGAGGCCAAAATGTCGCAGTGTCACCGCCAGTTTCAGGCAAGGTTCGATGGGCTCTCAGTAGAAGGTGTGCTGCTTCGTCAATCTGCCTCTGACACGCTCAAGGATCTCATCAAACATTTCAGGTGGCATGCGCATGGAGTTCGTGAAGGAACTTGGGTCCTCCCGGCGAAGCTCAACCATGAGTTGGTCGTACATTCCAAACTCTTGGCGCATCAAGATCCATGATTTAGTCCAGCACTGTCGTCTTCGGCGGGGTCTTCTTCTCTGCGGGCGAGGTCCCTCTATGTGATCAGCTATGTTCAAGTTCAGTACACGAACTTCATGCTGGGCTATAGCAAGCATATATACCCTCCTTAGTCTTTCTGGATCCTCCATAGTGGGTGTTCTCTACGGTAGCCCAAAATCAACTGAACCCTGCTTAAAAAGCATCAGTTTATATACCCACATGCATGGACGTTCGGGAAACGCTCAAATGACGCTCATTGGACGCCATATGACGTTCGTTTGACATTAGTCACATGCTGCGTGCGCTAGGGGTCTGTTCAGTGGTCGTTGACAGGTCGCCAGTGAGTCGTTCACTGCAAAGCAAACGATTAATAACAACCAAGTAACGCTAGGATAACGACTGACTAACGATAGCCAAATGCGTACAACGTTCGGCGAATGTTAGTAAAACGTTCCACGAACGTTCTTCAGCGTTCTCCAGCGTTTAAAATTAAATGTTGAAGAACGCTGGTCTCCATGAGATCTTATGAGCATGTTCAAAACTTGTTCTTCAGACCAGCGTTCTCCGCCGATCACCGACGATTACCAGCGTTCACCAGCGTTCAGACAACGCTCTTCTGGCGCTATACCAGCGACCATGGACGATAACCAACGTTTCCTCAAACGTCATAGAATGCTGACCAGAACGTTATGGTGTGACGGCCCCTTTACCAGTACATGTACAGCAGTACCTTTACACAACAGTGCACGCGCACATGCATTGCAGAGATGGGATCGTGTCATTCCTCTACATACAGATTCGCGCTGTTCATGGACGGCTAGCTAGCTATAGCTAGCGCATACGCGGTTGGCGCGCATGGCCTACGCGGCACACATACACCCACATGTACACGTATATGTATGTACTGTACATGTATACCGCAAGCGTACGTAAAAAAACAGTACCTTTATAGTACATACACATGTACATGTAGTAGTACTGTATAGCGCTGGACGATATCACGATAATATCGTCACGATACGATACTGAAGACGATATCGACAGTATCGACTTTGGTTTTAAAAATATCGAAATATCGTGACCCAGACGATATTCTCAAGATATAGTCGATATTTAACAAAATGTAATAAAACTGCTTGCAAACAAACGAAAAACTTGTTCACTGAAATCAGAACTTAAGATGTGCCGCAAAAGTTATTGTAACTTACGCCTTCATTTTAACGTACCCTTTGTCAACAAACCCAATTGCAGCCGATGCGCCGCTCACTACTAGTACTTCCCCAGTGACAAGATCGTTATCCAATCCTGAAGTCCAGTTAACAAATTCTTCATTGCTATTGGGTGTTGACTTTCTTCTCTAGCTTTTAGTGCAGCGCAGACGTTCTCTCAACACAAAGTGTTACTCAAAGAATGTTGCCCTGGCCCCGCTTATCTCCAACAAAGATACATTGTATTTACTTACACTAACCCTTGCCTGGCAGATACAGAATATATTTTAAAGGGTTTGGCCGGTGTATTCCTCGAATTTATTTATCTCTTGGCCCAACCGATGGTCATTAAATTGAGTGCGAGTACTTTAAAAAAGGTTTGCCGTACTCATTTGCAAAATGTATTAAGATGTAAAAATAAAAAAGGGGTTAAAAAACCCTGAACCTGTTTATTTACAAAACCCTAGTCGTAAACAAAAAATATTCCTATGGTTAATTATGAAATTGTCCTTGTTTTTATAGAAGAAAAAAAGGATACTTGAAGACTTATTTGTCGGATTTCCCAAAACATTTTCAACCGATTTCAGGGGTAAATAATAATACGATTTATTCTTGGTTTTTCCAGTATCGAACAAAATTGACATACACATCACCATTGAATTACGAGGCTAGCAAAATAAATTCCAGGTTTATATAATAATATCTATTTCTAGTTTCATTGTTTAAAAAAGAACAAAAAAGAAAACGGGACCTCAACACTTAATATTTTGAGCCCCTCAACATTTTTCCAACAGATTTAAATGGGAAATTTAATACGATTTATTTTCCATTTTTCTTGTTTAAATTACAAGGCTAGTTATTAAAAACCCATACGAGCCAAGAATAAATAAGCAAAAATAAAATCGAGGTGGTACAAAATCCAGATGGCGGACCCCAGGATACTAAAACTGAGCCATGAATATTTGAAATACTTTAAATTAAGACCCAGAAATCAAGGCATGATTTTGAATTAAAACGAGTATTATTATTAACATCCTAATAAGAAGTGGTTATTCAAATTTAATAAATAATCTGCTGGGTGTTTTTTAATAAAACCATAATATTTAATTTGTCCCTAAAAAAGATGTGGAAATTGTAAGAGCTTGTTACATTTTTTTAATTTATAAGTGGTTCTGTGGTGTAGTTTTACATAATATTTAATCAACACCTTTAGTGCACGAGGAATAAAATAAAACCACGGGGGAATTATTCGGGAGTATTTTCCAAATATATTCCAAGTTGGAGCAAGCAATCCAGACAATGATTGACAGCTGACCTACAAAATGTATACATTGTAGCAAGTAGACCAACTTGTGGCCCACCATTACTTTGGAATTTCAATAGCTGGGAAAGTGGCCCATGTTGCTTTGAGTGCCGACAGCACCGACCAGGCGGAATCCACAAAGTAAAAAAGGTATTTGTCAGATAAGCCTCCAACTGATCAGTCATGGACCAATAGGATTTGGCAGTTAGGTTTTGTTGAACCAGCGCCACAACCTTTCTTCCAAGGAGTGCCCAGTTCGTTGCCCTCGATGAAAATTGGCCAATCAGAATAATCTATCTTTGTGCAAAACCGCAAGTGCCCCCTCCGACTTGATCGGCGGCTGGATTTTAGTGGAAGACGACAAAGAATTTTTAGCAACCATTCTGTTTATATAGTTTTCTTTTATAGACGTTTAAATTTTCGGGAATCGCCACGATTCACACATGTCGTGTGACAGCGTTTAATTAACAGCTCGTTTTAGTTATTTTGAACCATTATAATAGGTTTATTTCAAATTTGAAAATTACGGCGATATATCGACATATCGGCGATATTTACCCAACGATATATCGCCAGTCAAAATTTACGATATCGTCCAGGCCTAGTACTGTAGTTTTACTTTAGATTTTTCCATGACACAAAATCAATGGACGTCGTTCCGGTTCGCGTTACAAATCAAACTAAAGAAATTACTTCTCCTGTGGAATTTTTAAGGAGCGCTCCGCTGTTTTTGCCCCAATATGCCCTGATAAATCAACAACTAAAGGCTTTGTCTTCCCGTACGGTACGGTGATGGTGCCAAAAAGCCATGTGCTCGCCCCATGCAAAGCATGCATAATGCAGGCGCATTGTTTGATTGGTTTCCGCCGCACGCTTCAATGGACAAAGTTAAGGACCGAAACCAGTCCATGGCCGACATGCATGGATTTTTTCGTTACGCGAAATGGTCGAATTTGACATCGTAAGAAGTAAAAATGCCCGGCAAACAAACGTCGATGAAGAAAGTCATATCCTGCAGGTTAATTATCAGATCATGGTCGCCCTTTTCTGTTTTAATGAATTTTTTTCGAGGTAGTACGCTCGTCCTTCTTGAGCGATGTAGCGTGTTTCTGCAAAATGTTCTACCGCGGCATGTTTCCTGCATTCAGTTTACGCTTGTGTGGTGTGTTGGTCAGCTCGGCGTTCATCGTGTGAAAGATTTAGGCCAAGATTCTCCGTTTTTTTCCCCAAAAAGTTTGCAACCTTAAACATTTAATATGCTTTTACAATAACTCCGCCAGTTTTGTTGTCACAGGTGAGGTTTAGTTTTGATAGCTTCTGTGGCGGATGCAAATTAAATCTTCCCGCAAGATCAGCGATTACAACAAGCAGTGGGCTTAAGTGCCGTGCCGTGCCGCGTTACGGCAATTTTCCCGCACGCGCGTGCTTTCGTTACCGGGTACGTGCGGAAGGTCGGACAATGCAGTTGGCGTTGCGTAACCTCGGTGGGAAACACAGATATGGCAAATGCACACGTGGGCCACTGAAAATGCTTGCGGGCCACTGAAAACTCTAATTAGGTAGCCCGGGGGGCCACTGAAAAAAAAAGTTAAGGGAAACCCCTGACTGTACTTTGCCTACTTCCAATCAATTCCTGATGCTTGAGCATTTCTAGCTGCACTCTTGGACATATTGAAAGCTTAAGTGTTGTTTATGGTTTACGGCTTCTGACCTGTGACTAAAGACACCACCAAATGTGACCCAGCACGAGTAAATGAGACACTTTGCGGCAAAAATAAAAATTGAGATTTTGATTTCATTATTTAAAGCTTGTTTAGCTTTAAATGATGAAATCAAAATCTCAAATTTTATTTTTGCCTCAAAGTGTCTCATTTACTCGTGCTGGGTCACAAATTATATGCTTACATTTGTTCATATGCATAGCCAATTCCAACAGTCTCCCATACTTTGAACCATTCCAAACATTGCATTATGGCATCAGAGGAAGGTGGGGCAACACCCCCCCATGACTTTTAGAGCATTAAAAAGGAGGAGAAATATACTTACTCATAGTCTGTAAGCTTCTAGCCACTGATTCACTCTGCCCGGCACTGTTGTACTTGTAAACCCTCAGGTAGTAGAACGTGTCCGGCAGCAAGTCTCGTATCTCTGCAGATTCTTCTTGGGGACCTGTCTGCACAGTGTCTCCATCACTAGCTGACCGGTCACGCCCGTAGGTTACCCGGAAGCCTTCCGTCTGCTCGGCCACTACGATCTCATCAACTAGCCACCGGACGACAATGGTAGTGGGGGAGGAACTGTAGGTCAGTACCCCCTGGGGTGGGGAAGGAATTCCTGGGAAGGTAACCCACAGAGAGTACCAACTCACCAGTTTTAGTCTCTGGATCATTCCCTAACCATTGCTAGCTGCCTTTTATCCAGCCTGCCAAACCCATTCGGTGGGTCGGTAGCAACGAAATTTGGAGAGTGTTAGGAGTGGCAAGTTCAACAACTTTGAACATATTAGTTCAGGCAAATTAGCTTCGGCAAGAACTGCTTCTAAACATTTGACAGGTAGTTTTACAGTCAAGTCCATCACATGTCAAGTTCGATGAGATTGGTAGGTTTGCATGGTGAAAAGGAAATATGATAAGTTGTTTGCGGTAGCATCATGTGATAATTCCCTCAATTAAAAAAAAAACCATACAAACTCACACAAGAGAATGACCAAATGGTGCTACAACAAACAACTTGTCTGTCCAGTCATAAGGAAATCACAAGCCCAGGCAGTAACAAGTAACATGGATTATTAATAACAAAAACAAATTGACTGGCTAGTGACTTGAAATGGGACTTCATGACTTGTGATGGACTTGACTCTACAACACTGGTTCTAGCACACGTGTGCCAGCTTTTGAAAAGGTCATTTAACAGCCAAGAAAACAGCGCTGCATTTTAGGGTGCACATGCATTCTGCAGACAATTTGCCTTAGCCAGCCTACATTTTTGTCGCTTATTCTTGTCATTTTTTTGGTCATTTCAAGCAGTATTAATGAGAATACATCACTGACACTGAGAAGACTACTTACTGAGTGGTTCTGGTGGGGGTTCCTGAAGCCACGGTGTAGATGTCACCTCTCCGTCTCCGATGTCATTATAGGCCTGTACGGTGACCACGTACTCTGAGCCCGGCTTTAACCCATCCAATTCTTCCTCGGTATCATCAGGCCCCACGCTGAACACGGTCAGTTCATCGCTAGCCGTGCCAGCCAGGCCAAAGCCCACAATGTAGCCGGACACCTCCGCCTCACCCTCAGGCCTGGTCCAGGAGACTCGAGCCGTTTCACCCGACATGATCTCCACACTGACCTGAGCTGGGGCGGCAGGAATCGGCTTGCTGGGAACAACTGGGGACATATAGAACCAAACTGTAAAAGCTAGATTCCATTAGACAATGGTCTTTGTATCAACGTCATATAAAAAAATTGATTATTATTGGGTTTTTAGCACAAGGCCATCAATCATTTTCTCAGTGAGAGCTACGCTGTTTGATATAAAAATTGCAAAAAAAAGTTAATTGTGAATCAGAGTTGTATGCCTTATGACTTGGACCCAGGTCGGACCAAGTCTCATTTTCTGTGACTATGACTTGATTGACGATGGCAAATGACTTGGACTCGACCCTGAAATATCGGATTTGTACTAAGAATTCGTCACCGACACAACGAACTGACACCCAGTGGTCGCCGTTACAGAAATACAATTCGGAGAAAAACGCTTTTAAAGGTTTGGCACGAGTTTACTCAGTCAACAAATTTATCTACTTGAGGGGTTTTGGTATCATTAAACGTAACAATTCGTTAACTGCTGAAACACAATTTTCATATTGTGAAAATATGGTTAGTTAATTAATAATTAAATGATTAAGACGGGTGTCAGTTCGTGAAAACGAAAACTGTCGCGTTTTCGGAGAGTGCGCGCATACATTGCAGTGAGTGAGTGCCAGTTCGTGAAAACGAAAATTGACGCGTTTTTGGGAAGTGCGCGCACACTGTGCTGGGTGTCAGTTCGTGAAAACGAAAACTGTCGCGTTTTCGGGGAGTGCGCGCACACAGTGCTTGGGTGCCGCCGTGTTGACAACATCGAGTTCTATTTATTTCATAGACAAACGTGATACGTATACACGGCGTAATACAACATTGCCCTGGGTACGTTGTATAGACAGTGCCAGTTCGTGAAATCTTTTTCACAGCGCGCCCCCGAAATTGTGTCACTTTGTGGAACCGAAAAACGCCAGAATGGACTAATTTTTGCAAAACTCCCCAATAAAAATTAGCAAATTAACATGATTTAAGAAAAAACAACTTCGCCATGTTATACTTCATGGCACAAAATGATATATTCGGCGTGTCGGTGACAAATTGAGCTACACGACTCGGGACTAACAAAATTATCACAAATCACTTATTTTTCTTCGAACAGTATTATTGCAAATTATTTTTCAAGATGATGCTTTACTGAAAGCAAGCGACAGTTTTTCAAGTATCGGTTAAAGAGAACAAAGACATAGCTTATTGGAGTTGTTACGATGACACACCTTCGGGGACCGGAGCGGGTTGGGTCCAAGTTACTGCAGTGGTTTCACTCTGTCCAACACTACTGACTGACTTGACTTTGAGGACATACTCCTCGGCCGGAACCAGACTGGTCAATTCAACCAGCATAGTGCTGGGCCCCACCGACCCGGTAGTCAGTTTGCCATCCGGGTAACCTGACGGTCCATACAGATAGTCATAGCGTGTGATACTAGAGGAGGTAGGACTCCACATCACAATGGCGGTCTCCGGGGAGGATGGGTTGGCTTTCAGGTTAGCTGGGGCACTTGGAGCTCCGGCTTGTATATATGGGAGGACAAAAGAAAATGAAAGCACATTAGAAAAATACACATTTTAAATTCCAACTCCGGCAGAATTTAGCTCAGGAATCCTGAGCCTTGTAAATAAGCAACCAAACTTATATGTAAACTAATGGTAACTGAGGTGTATACATCCAAATTTGGATGATTGTGATTAGTTGATAAAGCTGGCTCAGGGTAAAAGTGTGAACATGAGCTATAGCTAGCTCAAAAGCCTCCTCTATTAATACTTTGAACAAGTAACATGACAAAGTGTTAAAAAACAGTTGAGAAAAAAACAAATGTGAAAAACCTCGGCAAAAAAGGTATATGGGTGGCTTACAGCAAGGACATTTATGCACCTATCAATTGCAAGACGCACCCTCGAACCCCCGGGGGAGGTGCGCCATGTCTCCCTAATGTTCAATCAAAACTTGACGATGGGGGTGCGTAAAGTGCGATTTTGATGCGTTACGATTGCATAGCGGTGTGTCGAGGTGTGTTGAGGTGCGTCCGTTTCGAACCATTGCCATGCGTACGCGGCGAATAAACTGTGCTTGTTGAGTAAACAAAAAATTGTACCATATCGACTTCTGATCATTATTAGTCAGAATCGCCGACACTAACAAGTAACAGTGATAGTTTTCCCTGGCCCTGGGGAAAAAAAGTGTAGGTGGCCTACGTTTTCACAAGAACACAAGATATTACGTGCGCGAGCCCTTCCTAGTTGGGACAAGCATGTAAAATATCTCCAAAAAAAGGTACCAGTTGCATCCGAATTCTCGGCTATGTAATGGAAGAATAACATTGAGAATATTAGATTCAGGCACGCCGCATATGTGCTGAAAGGTATGCAGGGTTTTTACCAGACAGACAGACAGCCAGCCTTTGTTTAAAAAGTGGGTGCTTGAACACTGGGGTGCTGTTCATACTGGAATGTTTCAAACAATACGTAGTACTCTTCAAGGGAGCCACAATTACAAACATTCGCACGATGTGAACAATTAAATTGTAAAAAAAAAGGACAAGCAGCAGAAAATATTATGTTGCAAATTTTTCATCCTGTTATTATTTTCACTGTCCCTTTACTTTGTATCAATTGAAGTTCAATGTTGTGATTTTCCATTCAATAATCAAGGTTTGCAACAAAACAAACTGACTCGGTAGTCGGTCAAGCGTTTCTGCAAAACTGCAGAACAAATTAACAAGTACGCGTGGAGTTTCTGTCTGGTGGATACCTGACAGAAATGTGCCGAAAGTAAATTCTATCCACAGAAAGTCTGTTGACAAAAGGTAAGAGGGACATTTAAATCCAAATCAACACCCACGTATTATTAACCACAACCAAGTTTCTCACACCTGCCTCTTTCAATCTTTGGCCAACAACACTATAGAAGCCTACCATTAAAATAAGAAGTTATGACTCCCCATTGACTTTCTACCACAATCTGTCAAAACAACTTGCTATATAATCTTTGAAAATATGTCATGCCCAACTATGTAGGCTGGATCAAGCCTTTCTCTTGTGCACAAACTGAACTAGTTTCGGTAATTGGACGTCTAGACTCACTGAAAGTTAATTGAAAACGAAGATAAGAACTCCTTACCACAACTACCTGTGCACAGTCAGAGCAAACAAAGCAAGGCATTTGGCATGTTCATTCTTGACCAATTGTTATTGCCCATATGCATGTTTTACATGCAAACTGAAATTTATCTGGAACTTCAATCTCCTAAAGTTGAACAAAGAACACTGTTTCAAATGTCAGGATCCTACTCTCAACATTGTTTTTTTTCAGAGGCAACGATTTTTTTTCAAAAACATATTTCTCTGCTATTCCTCCAACATGCAAACATGACCTGGTTGATCATAATTCCCACAAAACAATGTTTGTTTGATTAGAATATTATTCTAATCAAACAAACATTGTTTTGGGCAAGCCCGGATTAGTCATATTTTTGAATTAATATTTTTGCCTTGTCTAGCACTAGTGTGTTTTTACAATGTGATTTGTTTGTCCAGTGTCTGATTCTGTGTTGTACGTTTGTCTGTCCATATGTTACGGAACGAAAGTGTGATACACTTTAATAACCATATACCGCAATGTTGTTGCTTATGTTTGCTTCTTTATTATTTAACTAAATTTATATATATAATAAATATATTATTGAATTATCTGGCAATTTCTATTCGATTGTAGAATGTACATATTGCACTGAATGACAACATTGAAATAAATGTTACAACCACCAAACCAATAGACACAGTAGGCACTGCATGGGCCTGAACAAAAATTGGGGACATGCAAACAATTTGGCAGTCTACAAAAATACCAGTGTGGCCTAGCAGTAGCATGCTTAAGGCGTTTTCACACTATCTCAGTTTCGAACCGTGTTAAAACCAACCATGGGTTGTTTTCGACACGGATCACGGAGACGCAACGTTCACACTGTTCATGCCGCGAACCAGCCTCTAGTGAACCGTGTTCAATCGGGCTAGGGCCGCCGTGCATTCACACTACACATTTCTCAACACGGATCACATTCAAAAAGGCGCGCTGTGATGATTTTCCTGATCCTACAATGCTTATAATCCCACCTCAAATTTGTTAATTTATGCGGCACTGGCTCAGCGTTTTGTCGTGGATTCCCTGGCCTTCGAGATAATAATAATAATAATGTTAGTTCTTATATAGCGCTATAGGCCGAGTTCGGGCGGTCTATTCTTGACACGCGTAACTTGTTCTTGCAAAACCCTGGTGGATAGGTGGTGTGTGTTCTTGTTCCGAGTGCAATGTTCACGGGTCGTGTTCCCGCCGTTCGAGCGTAAGAACAGAGTTCGCGTGTCAAGAACAGAGCGCCCGAACTCGGCCTTAGACTCCCACAATGTGGGTGTATCAAAGCGCTTTACAACTATTATCCCTGTTCACCAGGAACGAGACCATTTCTGCAGCAGCTCAAGATCAGCGCATGTGGTCTCTACCTTCACAGGTACCCATTACTCCTGGGTGGAGAGAGGCAATTGTAGCAAAGTGTCTTGCCCAAGAACACAAAGCACCATGTTCCCTGCCAGGGTTCGAACCCACGTACCATCGTACATGAGTCAAACACGGTAACCACTGGACCACAGTGCT
The DNA here is from genome assembly GCA_037893245.1 of Crossaster papposus. Lineage (NCBI taxonomy): Eukaryota > Metazoa > Echinodermata > Asteroidea > Velatida > Solasteridae > Crossaster > Crossaster papposus. The sequence continues at coordinate 1,475,319 of JBAIAA010000049.1, read as the reverse complement.
CTACATTCTCAGACATTTTCGTGAATACCTTATTTCTTGTCGTGCCGTCCAGTTGCGACTAAACCGCATCGTCCGACCAAATCGTCAACATGGACTTTACTTTGTTGTCCTTCCACGTCGGTCTGTCGTTCAGCTTTATTGTCAGACTTTTTGGAACGCATTTTTGTTTCGAACAAAATTGAAGAGAAATGCCCGAGTGCGTGTTGTTGCTGTTGTGTTGGGGTTTGGTGAAGAACCACGTGTGTGCGAGCGCTTATGCACAACATGCTTGATGTGCTAGTACATGTACAAGCATACAGTACATGTACGTGCCACGTCAATCGCAAAACTGATTGTTTATTGACCTTTGTACCGCATGTCCGATTTCCGTAGGATTTCGCGCCACAACTCAACACGGATCGGCGGTAAGCGAACTCAACTCGGGGCGGTTCACACTATCATTTTCGACACGGTTCACGCCGAAAAAATGCAATTTTAAACCCTGGTCGATTTTCAACCCTGGTCCCTACCAGGGTTGATTTCGATCCGTCTAGAGCCTGCTACCCGGGTTGGAACCGGGTTGAAATTTTTAATAGTGTGAAAAGGGTTGAAAAAATCTCGGGGTTGGAACCGGTTCCAACCCCGAGATTTTGGACAGAGTAGGGCCCAAGGAACACTGGTGTCTAGAGCCCATGGAACGCTTATTCTGGCCCTGGATTTCTAGGCAAGGAACGGGTTGAGATTAGGGTAGGAAGAGAGCTAGGAAAAGTACAGAGTTACACTTCGTACCTTGGTACCACTGGAAATAAGCCTCTTCACTGGTTTCCATATTAGCGACAGCCGCCAGGGTCACCAGATAGCTGGTACCTGGCTGCAGGTCTGACAGCAGGTACTGGGTCAGTTCCATGGGCAGGTCCATCGATTGCAGCTCGTTCTCATTGGGGCCGTATTTTAGCTGGTAACCGGTGATGCAGAAGCCACTTGTTGGCGAGGACCAGGTAACACTTGCCGAGGAGCTGGATGGCACAGCGTTCAGATTCTCAGGTCCAGTATGCACTCCTATGTGGTCACAGAGTTTGAGGAGTGTGTAATAAATTACAATACCATTAACTTTCAGTTCAGAATTCTTGAGAAATAAAATGGTATGTGTGCAACAACTATTAAAACAACCTATCAAAACCCAAACCCCTTCCTCTCATTGAGTTACGATAGGTTGTCAGAAATGGTAACTGGCTCTATGTTGGCACCGAGAGAGAAAGGGTTAAAAATCTTAACAAAATATTATGTTACTATAAAATAAAACGTAATTCTCAGATTTACCCTGTGCGTGGGTACAATTGTTTACATAGCCTAAATTTACAATCACTTCTCACCAAAAACAGGGGATAAATCACTGGAATAAAATAATAAAGGGGCAACAGATGAGTTAGGCCGTGTCCAAATTACTTGGCTTCGGCTTGAAATTACACACGAGTCTGTTATAGCGGCTGCAGCCACTTCCATAGATTTGTGCGCAAGTTCAAGTCATAGCCAAGTGATTTAAACACAGCCTAACAAACAATGAGAGAATAAGTGAATGGGAAATAAAAAGAAACAAAGGAACAAAACAGTGATAGAAAGAATAAAACAAACAGAGCAACCAATGGTTAAACAAATCCACAAATAAGAATCAGTATGAAATCTTACTGTCGACTTGACTGAAGCTGCTGTAGCGACTCAAGCCCTTGGAAGATGCCGTGGACATGCGAATCAAATATCCCCCACATGGTTCCCTCAATCCTGACCACAGAAAAAAAACAGACAAAATAGGCAATGCTCATAGTCATAGTACTTTTACTCTTTTTTTTAATTCATTTTCATTTTCATTTTATTTTGTACGGTAATAAAACTGAGCTTTTTAAAACTAAAAAGGTACATTAATTGTTCAAAGGAACAAACCTCTAAAGTCAAATAAGTCCTTCCCTATCTTCAATCCCGTGGTATACTTCTTATTTAAATGCTTTTTTAATGTAGAAAAATCTCTTGGAATTCAAAATATTTATTTTGTATTTTAATCTTTTTCTTTGGGCTAAAGAAAAAAACAGGATTTGTAACCTAGTCTTGGATTTAAATTTTCAATTAAACTTTGTTTATTGGCCACATAGGCCTTTTAACATTTATGATAACAAAAAGTATGTAATTTAAAATTTTTAAATACACAAATTCGATGAAATTATATCCAAAGCTCAACAAGAAAATGTTTTTGACAAACTTCTACCCAACAACCTTAGCTTCCTTCTGATTATTACCTACAAATTCAAACTCACTCTGTGTCATTTTCTAATGGACTAAATTGTTTTCCATTTACCGGAATTCGTTTGTGGTAGTTACCTTCGATATCATGAGAGTTGCTAGCCTTGGTTTCCAACTTCAATTTTATCATTTTGCCACCTTCGCCCAGTTTGTATTGTAAGCGGAAACCACTGAGGGTGGCCCCTGGGTCAAGGGTCGGGTCGTTCCATTCCACACGTATACTGGTTGGTGTTGTGAAGAAACTTGTGAATTCTGGCGGCTCGGGTCCTGCAAAACAATTCATTATTTGCAAATAGAGTTTTATACATGATTAAAAAGCCCAGGATATAAGCTTTCATTTGGTACATAGTACAGCTTATGGAGCCCCTCCCGGTCCGATGATATGACGTTTTTGCATATTTATGGGTTCCATGAAATTCAAAATACACAACTGAGAAAAAAGGCTAAGAAAACTAAGACAATACATTGGAACCATGCACTCTTAAAAGGTTTTGTTTCACTTTATATATCAAATGTTTAATTAAATCTGAAACTTTGGATATTAAAGATGTCATTTAAGACAAAAAATGAAAATCAAATTTTGACAAAAATGTTTACCCTATTAACTTTAAAGGTAGTATACACTATTTGCAGATATCGAAAATATTTACTACCAAATTATTAAGAAATATCTTACTCATTTGAAAGTAAATAATGATTCTAGGCATTGAGCAAAATGATTGCGCTAGATATCCTGTAATTATTCTGAAAAATATAATTTTATAACAAATAAATGGCAATCGCCGTCCGGCGATCGCGAAAAAACACAAATAACATAAGAATAACTGCTCGATGCCAGTTGAAAACAAACGCTGTTTTTTGTGCTTTTCTCTGCATTTATGATTGTAAAACTTCGGACAGGTTAGTTAAACGATATTTACTATAAAATACAACCCCCCAAATCCACCCATTCATGATAATTCAAGCAATTACCAATGGTGTATCCTACCTTTAACAGGCTATAACTCATAAATGCATAGCGCCACTTATGTCACCTTTTCCTGGAGGGGGTCACATTTATGCAAGGCTGTCAGAATGCTTACCAAAAATACACATGCTTTTACTTGAGATAGTTTTATGGTACTGCAGACAGCTGATGGGATTGTGTCTTTAATGATAGATGCTTGGCATTTGGCACACAGTCCAAGTATGTCATGAAAAAGATAAGTGGAACACAGCTATAACCCCATTAACAAACAACATCCTTGGCTCCAAATTTCTGTGTACAAAAATACTGAACATTGTTGTTGAAAATGTGTCAACAGAATTTTGTTGTATCCACTTTTTGTTGTATATCAAACATTATTAAGGCTGTTTTTTAAATTCCCAAACGGTGCTTTATGTGAAAGAGAGACATTATTTTTAAAAATGAGCTCCTAATGGACCGGCTATACCGAAAAAAATCTGTGGATCCCGCGAGGTTCGTTATACTAGCGTTCCACTGTATTTGGATATACATGTATGGCCACCATAGATTTGTCCTTACCGTTATGTAGAATACCAAGCAATTTTTTGGTTTAGTTTAGGGTTAATGTAAAAAAAAAGTATAAACTCGAAAAAACACTGAAGTCAAAAAAATAAGTATAAAGGGAATGTACATTATTTGCTTTTGCTGTAATTTTCATAAATGGATGAATTTGGGGGTCAGTTTGTGATAGCAAATATTGCTACACGCACTCGTTTGACGTTTCGCGTTCGTAGATGCTGTATAATTCAAGAAAATCAATCATGTTCTTGTAGTCAGGTACCCGAACCTCTCTTAAGTTGAAACGAAACCATTTATAGACGTTTGGGAATTGTAAGATCCGAGAATCAGTTGTATCCCTTCACAGGTGTGTGTGTAATCAATTGCAAATACATTTAAAATAACTTAAACTAAATATGAAATATAAGGAGCAGTATTTTAACAAGTTTCCCAATGCTGGTCCGCTGAGCAATGTTGGAAATTGATACAAAAATACCATTTTACTTTTAAATGTCAGAATACGAGAAGCCATGATTTTACAGGATGCTTCAAACTGCCATTCCTTAACATTCCTTAACATTCCCCAACAGTTCAATAAAATATGATAATTTGGTCATTTAGTTTTTGGATGTTTGCAAATGTTGTAAATTACCTTTAACCATTTGACCACCCAGTTCTACACCTGTTGATTGACACCCAGGGTCAATTTCATAAATCATGTAAACTTGTACACAAAATTGCTTAGCTTGAAAACTCTTCCTTGGCAAAAAGAGGGTTACAAACCAAATTTTCAGGTGATATTTATTGTCTGTGACCTTGTTTAGCTGGTTTTTGCTTAGCATAAAAAGCACATGCAGTTTTGGTTGGTAAACTGTTTTTACTGAAAAAAACTTTTTTTGTGCTAAGCAAATTGTTGTGCCTGCATGTTTTATGAAATTGGCCCCTGCTGGAGCCCAGACCTGACAAGCTACATGTACTTACACCCACCCACCAGTCTCTAACCTGCAATATAAGAGTAAGTGGGGTACACCGTGTACAGCATGGGACAAGATGTGGTCCAACACCTGGTATGCAGAACTGACTGAAACCACAGAGTGTCAAGGCGGGTAGCATGGGTAGGAAAGATACCTGTTGCTGCTAAATTAGATTTAGCATAGACCTATAAAAAGGCCCTCACATGGCTCACATCACAAGCCCCAAGGCTGGATCTTGTTGGAAAGGCTGGACCTTGTTGGTTAGGCTTTTTCCCATGGTACATCAACCTCCTGTTTTAACATTGTTATTACAGAAGGAAATGGCTTTAAAAGCAGATTGTACATATTCAGAAATTTAGGTCAACAGGTATCACAGAAGAAATTATTACCATCATATCCACTTTTTTTTAATTGAAGCTAAAGCCCTGTTCGCACTGGACTTAAAATGATAAAACGTCCCTAGACGATGGGTCCTTTACCCATTTTAAGTCCAGTGCGGACAGCCCAGGACGTTTTCCTCTCAGGTACTTCTCCCGAGTCCAGTGGGTACTTCTACCGGCCAACTGCTGCCCGGGAAAACGTCCCTGGTCGCTTTTCCCTAGACGATAAGTCCAATGCGAACAGCGCGACTCGGTAAAAGCGTCCCAGGAAAACGTTAATCCGGCCCCCCAGTGCAAGGTCACGCTAAACAAGACACTGCGCATGCGCTCTTTGCATTGTTTACTTGAGGGCACGCTGCATGCAAATCGCATCGTGATCACATTCGCATGTGGTTCTGCAAAAAGTTTACGTAGAGTTGGGGTTCCTTTGGTCAATATTATGGCAGATATTATTATTGATACAGTCGGAAGATTTGAAGCGCTTCGGGACAACAAATAAGAACAAGAATAGAAGAGAGCGTGGAGTAGTTGTTGCAATACCGTACGGCTAGCGATGGCGTCAATGATGCGATCAGGGAAAAAAAAGCGCGCGCGCGATCACGGGGTCAATGCAGAAAGGTCACGCAAAGCGCCCTCACGAGTCATTATAATGTCTCGGTAAAATTTTCCTGTGTCGAAAGTCCAAGTGCGAACAGTGGTCAAATTTGACCATTTTTATTTGACCATCGCCTCAGTAAAACCTTCCCAAAAAAAAGTCCAGTGCGAACACGGCTTAAGGGATTTCCAGAATACAATAGGGATTGCCAAGTGCCAAGTGCCGAAAATCGAGTGTAAAACCTATGGCCCAGAAGTGTATTGTGAACCCACCAAATTACCCAAGTAATTTCGGGATTAAATACTTTGTTAACCCTGAGATTAGACCGATAACAGTATTACCGTTTTCACACTACTCTGGACTTACCCAGGTTATTTATCACCCGGGTGGTTGGCCATACCCGGGTAAAAACTAACCCCGGAGAATCTGTTTCACACTACATGTACAAAGTTAAACTCGCAATTCAGCTTACCCGGGTAATTTTGTAGCCGCATTTATACTAAGCAAACGACAACCCGGAGAATTTGCAATGCTTGACCTCTGCCCTCCCACAATCCTTTGCGCTCACAACAGCTTGACAGAAAAATGGCAACCGACATGAAATTGGAAACAGTAGCGTTGATCATAATATAGATGAATTGTATTTCTGAATTTCGCAATTGTTATGAAAGAAAGAGGAACTCTGGGTATATGCACGTGTATAAAATGACAAGCCGATGTGTTTCCCAACACGTGTACGTGTTAAGAGAGGTGCCTTGCATTTAGTGTACGTAAAACAAACTTATCAAGACGAGTTACCGAACACTACAGACTGGAGTCTTTCAGTGAGGTACCAGACTATACATTGGTAAACGTGCAATTGCATTGATGAGTAGGAGTACCGGTAAGTAGTAGTTTTGTTTACTACTCGGCACACGTGGTCACATTTTTACCCCCAAATCAGGCACCATATGCTTTCAGTACGTACACGTAAAAATAAAGCCATTACAACAAGGGACTACTAATATACATATATTTTCCCGAGATTCAAAATGGATGACGAATAAACACTCCCCAAACAAGGTCAACAAAAATAGTTTACTATCAAATAAGTTAAGAGGGCCTAATATTTCGATCTTAACAAGATCTTCTTCAGCGACCCTTCTTAATTCCTCCATGGTACAAGAAACAAACATATATAGGGCAACATACAGCATGATGCACATCATGAATGCTGAAGAAACACAAAAGAAAAAGCACAGATTACAATGGAACAAACAACAAAAGGAGGATTAGGCTGAGGGATTAAAGGGTGAGGTCAGTGTGGGTAGGATCAAAGGCAGGGTAGGAACAAAAGCAGAAGTGGTAAAACCACAAGGAAGGGTCCAGGGTGGAGATCAAAGGGAAGAACTAACAAAGAAGTATGAATAGGAGTAACATGGAGGGGGGGGGGGTTAAAGAAAATAGACAGGGAAAACCAGAGGAGTGAAAACAAACAAAAACTAAATTCTGGCAAGGAATGAATCTGAAACAGATGACAAATGGAGAAAAAATTAGAAGTTAATCATTTCCTAGGTGGATGTTAAGCCCATGTGGTTTACTATCCACGAATGACGCGTTAATTCATCGCGGAGGACGTGTATATACGCTGCAAAAGGTTTCCTTATTTTTTTGCGGTTGACATGTATTTAGGTCAAAAGTTACCCGCTAGTGCTGCGGAGTACGGGTATACACGACTTACATGTATGGCATACACGGGGTGGACGTGAATATACGTCAATGTTGCCAAGCATGCTTTGTTGACGCGGTGGACATGTTTATACGCTATATCGTGGTATCACGCTTCAGTGATTAGGCCTATTCAACACCCTAGTTGTCTCCATTGAATTCAGACGGCCGAGGATTATCAGATGCGTCCAGTAATTTCTTGACATTCAAATTTTCCAACTATTGTTCCTTAGTCTCCTTTGAAATTCTTAAAAGGGTGCTTTTCAGCTGGGCTTGCAAATATTTGTATATTACCGCGTACAATTGTTCCCGACCCAGTGTGTAGTTCCACGGATGACGTATATACCTGTACACGAGTCAGATTTTATGGCGGGTAGCGGTTGACATATTATGACGCCCTGACTGCAGAGAGAAAAAATGCCCTAGGTGACAGAATGTTGGCAAAAACAAGTAAATAACGGTGCTAATAAACCAAGTGTTGGCATTTTGTAGTACATGTAGTTGCATTGTCAAAACAGGAATATTTTACTAAATATAAAACCCTTTTTTTTCGATGAAAAATAATCCCACCAGTGGTCTCGGCAACTTGAAAATAAATCCAGCACGAACTGGTTAGATGGAAATATTAGGCCCTCTTAAAGATAGGATACACATTGGTAATTGCTTGAATTATCAGGAATGGGTGGATTTGGGGGGGTTGTATTTTATATTTAATATTGTTTAACTGACCTGTCCGAAATTTTACAATCAAGAAAAAACGGCGTTCGTTTTCAACCGGCATCGGCAGTTCTTGTTCTTGCTCTTGTTTTTTTCGCTATTGACATCTGGCAACCGTAAAAAAAAAATTTTAATTCAATTTATCAGAACAATGTATACAGGATATCAACTTCATCATTTTGCTGGATGCCAGGATATTTATTTACTTTCAAATAAGTAAGATATTTTTTATTAAATTCGGTAGTAAAATCTTTTGATATCTCCAAATGGTGTATCCTACTTTTAACTTATTTGATTATTTCAGGTTCAGCAAGTAACCGGTTTGCAGCAGTTTTAATCAGAATGATAAGGTTTTTGGCAGAAACACTTTTATTAAAATAATCAGGGTGAGGGGACATGTGTAATGTTGTTACAATACACCCACGCCTGTCACTTGTATCAGTAACAAGTGACTGTCAGTAATGTAATTACTAGATACAACAGGTTCATGCCTACCAGGACTGTACACTCTCATAGGCCTAAATTAATGCCAAGATGAATGAGGGCTTGTTTTAGGATAGTTCAGAGGTTTCACTGGGGTGGGGGTGTTTAGGTTTATTTTAGTTCAATAATAACAAGTGCTGCCTCAGCAGTCTGTGGTTAAATAATCTGTACATCACAGGGGTTTGGTTGTTAGGTTGTGGTTTTTTTTTGGGGGGGGCCCAAAAGGCAAAGTTTTCGATGCCGATTTGTCCCATCCTCAATCAATATTTTCACACAACATTTTGGGAATGGAAACTGAACACTCGGGTAAGAGTGATTAAGAGTGGCATGAAAATAAATTAATTTCTGTTTTGTTTTCTGCCGTTTTTATAAACGAGTTAACGAATGTACATACAGTACTACGTGTTGTACAAATACCGGCTCATAAGGTTTTGCATTTTTTTAGGACCTTCGAACGTATGATCTAACTATGGCCTATCTCTGTCGAAAATGATCTCCATTTACATGAAATCCATTCCTATTACATGTACATATTTTAAATCGCAAACCATCATTTGGAGCTTGCTAATAAAAATGTTTATCCTCCCCCCCCCCCCCCCCTTTTTTTAGGTTTTAGGCCATTTTCGTTTTGGAATGTTTTAGTCAAACATTGATGCAATTTGTTGCAGGTTGGTGCTTCCATTCTACTTGATTTTCGTTATTGTTGATATATCCCAGCTTGTGGCAAATCTGTGTAACAAGGCTGAATTTCAAGGCTTTTGGACAAACCACACCCTACGAGCATCGGCTGACGTGGAGCTACAGCAGGCAGGCTAAAACTATATAGGCACGTCGACATGGCAAAGAGACATACAAGACAACTGTTGAGAGCTCTAGATAAAATTAGCTCAACACTAAGTTGTAATAAATAGCAATTTCTGTGTCCATTGAGTCGTTCTTTTTCTGCCGATTTTTGTTGGAATGAACTGTTAACTGTACATTCCAAAAAAGAATGTACAGTTAACTGTACATTCTTTAAAATAATCGACACTTTTCTGAATAGAGTGACGTCACAAGAGTAGTTTAATATAAGAAATATCCTACTTATTTGAGAGTAAATAAAGATTCTAGGCATCCAGCAAAATGATTGCGCTAGATAGGTAGGATACACCATTGGTAATTGCTTGAATTACCATGAATGGGTGGATTTGGGGGGTTGTATTTTATAGTAAATATCGTTTAACTGGCCTATTCAAAGTTTTACAATTATGGATGCCGAGGAAAGGAAGTAAAACAGTGTTTGTTTTTAACAAGCGTCGGGCAGTGGTTCTTATGGTGTTCTTGTTTATTTGCGATCGCCATCCAGCGATCATGAATTTCTTGTTATCAATATTATTTTTCGGGACAATTATAGGGTATCTAGCACAATCATTTTACTGGATGCCTACATACATTATTTACTTTCAAATAAGTGCGATATTTATTAATAATTTGGTAGTAACATTTTTCAATATCTGCAAATGGTGTATCCTACCTTTAAATGCAATTAGGCAACAAATTCGCCCCATTCTGTGGCCGTATACTGGACTACCTGGTATACTGGACTACTAAATTGGTGATTGTGTATCTACGGGCCCTACTTGAGTTTTAATCAAATTAGAATGAAAGGTGTTTTTTATCATCCTAAAGTATAATTCTCTCAATTACATATTTGGAAATTTTGAACAGTTTCTTGTGGTAGAAAATGTTACTTTTAGCGTTTTTTGATTGCCATCTTGCAAATCAACATGCTTTTGCATGTTCACGGTGCATTGTAGCCTTTAGTCAAGGCGCTCGTGGCTACACGGATGTGTTACCCCCAGAATGATGGTGCATTCCCGCCAGCATTTTTTTGAGTCACGCGGCTGGGTAGCCACAAGACAAGACTAAAGCCTATGTGAATCGTGGGAGTCGCTATCTTTATTTTCGTCGTCAATGTCAATGTCGTTTTATACACCAACATTTCCCACAAAAATAAAACCCTGCCCTTTATCTGTGACATACTTGTTGACCTTTAATGTCGCAAGCTACTTTAATAAGTCTAATAACTTTAAAGTTGAATTTGTTCCTTATATAGGAAAAGGCCCCGTAGATACACAATCGACATTAGTCTAGTACTAGTAGTAGTATACGGCCACAAGTAAAAGGGGCTAGCAAAAAATGAAACATAACATTAACAAGCTTTACTATAAACAACTAAAAAGAAATAATTTAAGACCTTACTCCATAAATAATACACACAACATGGCTATTTATGGGGTTTGAAAAGCCCTGTGACGAGTCTGTGACCTGGCCTATAAAACCACCCAATTCAACCCTACACTGCAGACCTGTTGTTTTTAATGGTCCAAGAAAAATAGGAGTAAGATTCTACCCCCTAAAATAAGTAAGGCCACTAAGGGTGATTTGTTTTTACAGATTTTAAAAAATCCAATCCTTTGCAATATATAATTTAGTAAATGTTAATAATAAGAAGATAGAGCAATGCTGGAACCGAGAAACATTTAAAATTTTGTTTGGTTGGAAATTACTTTGAAAATGTACGTCACTCGACTCTCCATAAAGTTGGTAAATTACCATGGAGGTAGGAAACCATTTTTTTAAGCGCTACCGGTAGTTGTCCTTGGCTTTAGGCTTTACATCATTTTAAATACATAATTTTGGAACTTACGTCCTTCACACAACACTGGGATCACCAGAAGTGTTGACAAATACAGCATCAAACGAGAAAAACAAGGTAAAATCGCCATTTTGGTGAGATCAGGGACGGGACGGACCGGACCGGAACAGGTACCACTTCACAACCGCACCAAAAAAAAAGAGTCGAGGTCCAGAAAATGCCAGAAACAGCTGCCGAATCTTATAGCCTAGCCTTTTGACAAGGCCTCGTGACTCTGGCTAAGCGGCTGAGATGAGTCTAGATACCCGGGGTGAACGCGCGACCGAGTGACGAATGTCTGGGCAATTCGCGCTGACGTTCACTCAGGTTTTCGCGATTAGTCTCTTTTTAGTCGCTCGGCGTTTATCAGACATGTGGCCTTGTTTAAAGGCTATATAAAACCCTGCTATAGCTTGCCTCACGCAAGGCTGGGAGGCTCCATTCGTACATAGGGGGAGGCCAAATTATCAAGAAAACTTGGGAAACCCAATAGTACAAACAAACCAAAGCACACACTTTTTGGTACATTCTGAAATATCAGCACCAAATGTTAAGACCGTCATATTTTTTATTTCATGCATATTTTTAAGGATGTTTGCTTTTGAAATTTGAATCCTTTTATTCATCTATAAATGGATAACTTGTTGGTTTCATTCGCTCGATAATCTTTCGATAAAGTAAAGATTTGATACGCATACTATCAGGATGCGTATACGGCTCGGAAAAAGTCGCCTACAAAAATCGCCATTTTGTGATAATTTCATTAGTTTTACATTATACATTTTGAGATGAGATGTAAATTGCCGATAGTGTACCAGAAACAACGCAAAATGATAATTTAAAAGGCGACCTTTTTTCGAGCCGCATAAGTACCGTACGCATATATTATTAGAAACCTAGAACCACAAACCCGTTTAAAAAAAGAAGTTATTACTATATAACTCGTGTAACGGTTCTAGTCTTGTCTTTTTCAAGGCACTTATACCCCCGTCACACCGGACTGGCGTCCTTACTGCGTTCCTACGGCGACCCAGGACGCGGTAGGGACGCCATGGACGCCGCGGGGTCGTGGTGAGAACGCAGAAGGACGCCGTGGGGACCCCAAGGACGCCGAAGGTCGCAGAGCGACGGCGTTTACTTCGGACATGTTCAAAGTAAACGCCGAGGTTTGGCGTCCTGGCTCAGGACGCGGTGGGATCGCCCTGGGGTCGCCATGGTCGCCGTAGCAACGCAGTAGGAACTCGAAGGACGCCCTAGGGACGCAGTATGGACGTGGTAGGGTCGCCGTGGAGACGCGAATAAATGGATCGTGGACCCCGCGGTGACCTTACTGCGTCCTTACCACGTCTATGGGGTTCTTACCACGACCCCACCACGTCTATGGCGTCGGTAAGGTCGTGGTAGAAACGCCAAAAACGCCGTGAGGTCGCCGATGATCGCCGTGGGGACGCCGTGCAAACTCAATAGAAACGCCAAGGACGCGGTAAGGTCGTGGTGAGAACGCCGTGGGGACGCCGAGTAGACGTACAGATCGCGGAGCACAGGACCCCGGTGTGACGGGTGACCGAAATCTTGATATTTTAAAGAAAAAGGATTGGGGTTCTCACGGCGACCATCGACGTCCTCCATTTTAGGACGCAGTAAGGACGCCAGTCCGGTGTGACGGGGGTATAACATGTAGGTAACCGCCCGGTTTTCCCTTCAGCCTTGCTCCAAGTGTCTAAGGGTTTTAATAATCCACTTTCGGTTCTCGTTTTTATGCACTCTTTCGTAATTAACTATTCTGTACATTAACAGCTCGATGCGGTTTCAGCTATCTAGTATTACAGTGCAGAGGTATTTAAAGTAAAGCATTCGGTTGACAAAATGAGTGTTCTACCTGCGGATTAATCGAACAAAATTTACTTAAAAATATAAATTATACTGTAATTCCAAATCGGGGGATACTTTCGGCCAAAATTATTTTCATAATTTGTCACAGCAAATCAATATCTGGGAGTAAACAAACTAATACCCTCGTTTTAAACGACGAAAGAAAATAACGCTAAACCAGATCAATTTTTTTTTTTTTACAAAAGAGCTTGTTTTATTGTCAAAATTATGCCACATGGATGTTACTACAGAATGAAAACCTGACTGAGCCCAACATAGTTACAGAACAAGCCGTATCATTACTCCCATCAATACAACAGTGTTACCTTTATGTACATTGTATCAAGTGTGATTCAGTTCAAAGGAAATGCAAGTAGCCCCCATATACATGTAGAACCCATTGTACTCTATTTACACAAGAAATAATACAAATAATGAAACATTTCGCAAAAGTATCCTGGCGTTTCAACGATTCGTAGCCTAAAGATTATTGTCCAGTGTCCACGATGCGATGAAGTCAAAATGTTCTACCATCCATCAAAAGTACAGAACTTCAGTATGTGGAGACTATATGCGTCAAGAAGAAATGACAAAAAAAGGGGACATTCTTTGATTAAAGTCCACCGTTCGAGTCGTTTCTCCAACTAAAACTATACGTCACACCCGTTGTCAAAAGGTATAGGATGAATTAAATAATTCAGTCCATACTGTTGAATGGTGAGCTAACTACGTGAAGTGTTCCCTGTCTGGTTCCCGCGTGTTGGAAACAATGGAATAAAACGTTTAGTTCTTGAATGTACATTCTTTAAATAGAATCGACACTTTTCTGACGATTAAAAAAGAAACGTGCGACTACACGCAATCCACATATATCCATATACATTGTAATTCCAACATGGCCATTACGAACAGATTGTTCACCCGTCATCTTTTCATTTTAAACACTCTCCACAAAAGTTATCGGCACTTAGAAATTATGAATTGAACTGTACTGGAGCATGAACAATGCAAGTTGTGCAACCTTAAACCTAGGCCACTACTGCTCAAACTAACCCTTCCAGGAGAATTTCTTTGAATTCCTTCTTTACAAAGTTACTCGGCTTATACAGGGATATTGCAAACATTGCTCTTCAAACTTTTTCTTCGTAACGACGGCTCTTAGGGAAAGACTTGGCACTTTCTCTATTTAACTTTGCCCCTGACCCAACAATTATCACATTTTGGAATTTAAATGTACATTTGAAAATCAAATGTACATTTAAGGAATCTCTTCCAACATTAAGCGACACCAGGACTGTTGCATTAGGTACCAAAGTTATTTACTTTACAATTACTCGTCCGAACATGATTCTGTCAACATGCATTTTAGTATATTATAAAAAGGATTTCATACCATAAAGCTCAGTCATAAAATGAAGCAAAGGGTCTAGAAAATGGATATTCGTCTCCAAAATGCAAATTGTAATTTCCATGGAAAATGTTACGATATAATTAAGGCCAAGACGGTATAGTGCATTCATCAACTTGCTGCAATATTTACTTTCTACGTTTCTATTTTTGTCTTTTTCATTTTGTATTGGTCAGTGCATCTAAACAGCATAATAATCTTTACTGCTAAATTGTGTCATTAACTAATCCTTTACCACCGTCAACGAGTAACGACACTCCTGGAACATGGGGGCGGGGCGGGGCTAGAAAGGAATGGAGGTGGTAAGTCAAAATACTCCATGTCTATCTAAAGATGAACGTCGAGAAGCCTAAAAATGCCAGAACATTTTCTGTTCGCTGCAGTGTTAACTGTGCACATATTTAAATAAGCAAAAAGTATTTACAAGCTTAAAAAAACAAATTTCTTAATAAAATGAAATACACATATAAATGCATTGTTTTACTAAAACTACACATTCTTGACACAAACAACAAGCGCTGAACTTTAACCTTTGGCACAGGTGAGTAGTTGTGACCCTCACCATGATATTGACGGATTTGGGTTTTTTTATGGCGTTTTTGCTTTTGTTATTTGACTAAATTCTGCAGACATTGTGTGAAACTATCTTTTTTGATGCGAGTTTTTTCCCTCTGTTTTACTCTCTCCATCTAAATTCCTAAACTCGAAGTCATCCTTGGGCCATATACTGGGAACAAACTTAACAAATACTTTAACCTTAAACTTCAAATCAATCTATATTTCAACGTATATTTCATTTCCAGCAAAACTTAAAGTTAAAGGTTAAAGTTCGAACGTACATCCTGTATCAAAAATAAAACCATTGACAAAAATCACACAAAAAAAGTTAATATTTATAAAAAAAAAAAACAAACAAACAAAAAACTACGTCTTGCATAGCAACAACATAGACAATTCTTTCTGGTCTGAAAAAATAAATGAATTAATGAAGACAATTAAATTCATTGAATGGTGTCTCTCCACAGTAAAACAAAATGAGTACAAAATGTTATAGTACCTAATCCAGATATAAATTGACATTTCATTTGCATTGGACAATAATTGTTTCAAATTTTTTTTTTTAATCTGTGATAGAAGGTCACAATGCAGCCAGAACAAGAACTTTGACTGAAAACAATTCTACGATTAAACATTAAATGCATTAAAAATGTGTACCAACATTTTAAAAAGAAACCAATCCAGTACTTTTTTAATAATATTTTTTAACTAACACTGCACCTAGAAGTATTTTATCTGTTTAAAAATCGATAAAAATTGATATCATTACATTAGTTAATAGCACTGCTACCAATAAGACCATTTAACTATAACTTTACATCTTTAGGAGAAACAAACAAATAATTTAGAGTATAAAAAAATATATTAAATCCTGGGGTGAAAACTTACTTAAAAGTGTTACTTTTTAAGTTTGGGAATAAGTACTTATTTATACTTGGCTATATAAAGTACACCCACAATTTTTTACATAAACAAAAAAGACCAATGAAAGGCATTTGTAAATAAACTAATCCAAACATAAGTACTTCTGTGCTGCAAAGTCAAAAATAATGGTACCTTAATATTGCCCCTAGGCCTTTGCTTTAAAACGTTAGTTTTAAAATGTCACCAAAGATGCCTACCTAATTAAAAACCACAGTAAATATTTTAAAATCTTAGTTTCCTTTCTTAAAAATAACTCCTGTAAATAAAAGTGGAAGTTTGAACAAATATGTATAAAAAGGAAAGAAAGGACAAAACTGGCAAGTACATAAGGGCTGTTATGTTTCTTTTGAAAAAGAAATAAATTAGGGATTCAAAACTCCAGTGGTTCGTTTATACCATACTGCATGTATGTGCACAAGCACAAATAGACCTTACACATTATATGCACATAAAATAAAATAAGTATGGTAAAAATCGATTCAGAATTTCACCGTCTAGTTGCTTTAATCCTACCTATCTACCCTGCCTCAGATGGTAAGGTCTTGCCAATAATTTTATACATGTATGTGTGTTCTTGTATCGTATTACGATCGAGGATCGAAACACAAAAGAGAACAAAGGGAACAAAGGATCCTCGATCGACGGTTTGCTTGTCCGAATTCGGTCCTCAATCGTTGGGGCAAGCGCTAAGTAATGGGGTTAGGGTATAGTAAAGGAACAAAGGAAAACACAATATCGATCCTCGATCGTTATGTGGTTCACGACTGTGTGTACGTGCACATGTGTGCATAATTCAAATGTCAACCCTCCGACAAGCGAATCACGTCCAACGGGTGGACGAGAAAACCCTTTTTGTTAATTTAAAAAAAAATTCTTGAGTCAATGGAGCTGATTTTTGTTCTCCATCTATCCCTAGACCCTGCTCAATAGACTGGAAAAACATTTACAACCCAGTTACGACATTATTAAAGTTAACGCACACAAATAAATAGTCATTAAAAATTCCTTTATGAAACAGCACCATACAGGGGCAACATTGTATAGAAAGCGTTCTCATAGGTGGACCACCATCTTTACTTTCCTAAAATTACAACATTAGGTGAACCCTGACAGAAAATATTTGCAGAATACGGTATTAAAATGACTATTTCGTTGACAAAACGTGCATGTGATTTTACTCACACGGATTAACTATTACGCTCGGTAATAAAGCTACATGTACAACAAAACTCATGTTTTTTTGACAAGTATTACAAAAATTGCTTTCTAACTAAATGTGATGAAACAATGTTAATTATTTTTTAGGAAATATTTAGAATTTTGTGTAAAAACTCTAATGAATACACAGATTTAATTAATTACAAAAAACATCAAAAGTGCAGTGAACTAGCCTTTACCTTTTCAATCAGTACATTCGGCAATTATCTTATATTGCTGTTTACACATTTGTATCTCCGTCTTTTCCTGCTTGCAAATTTCTATAATTGTGTACAAAATCCACAGATGCATTTTTGGCACTAATCCACCAACCCTCACCCCCCCCCCCCCCCCCCCCATTTACATTGTTGTATTTCAAAAGATGCCAACCCTTTTATCTTACAAGCATTTTCACTATATCAAACCTTGATCCCTCTTTTATAAAAAAAAACAACTAGACACATTGGTTACTTCACAAAAAAACAGAATCATCATTGCAGTAGTTTCACAAAAAGTTACGACAAGATGCATGTGTATGTACATAGGGTCCGAGTGCGGAGGTGTAAAAAAAAGGGCAGGGAGAAGGAAGAGGGTGGGGGAGGGGGCGGATAGGGTGTAGAGAAATCATTTTCTAGCTTTGCAGTTCTGAGGCAGTGATAGCGTTCAGATCCTTCATCAGGCCTTCCAGGTTCAACATCTCAGTGTTGAGATCCTCCGTGCTGAAAGAACGGTTAGCTGCCTGAAAAGAGAATCACAAAAGTGGGTTATATCATCAACATTTGAATTCATTACATGTCAACCCACAAGGCCATCCCACAAGGCCATCCCACAAGGCCATCCCACCAGGCCATCCCACCAGGCCATCCCACCAGGCCATCCCACCAGGCCATCCCACCAGGCCATCCCACCAGGCCATCCCACCAGGCCATCCCACCAGGCCATCCCACCAGGTCATCCCACCAGGTCATCCCACCAGGTCATCCCACCAGGTCATCCCACCAGGTCATCCCACCAGGTCATCCCACCAGGTCATCCCACCAGGTCATCCCACCAGGTCATCCCACCAGGTCATCCCACCAGGTCATCCCACCAGATCATCCGGCCTAGGCCCGCTGGGGTCGATGTTCGTGAAAAATAATCCGGTTTAAATAAAATACAAAAATAGCGCAAATTGATCAAGACCCTAGTTTGTTTTTTTACCACTCACCCCTGGGCTAGTGCCATCCCCTACCCCTCGGTAGGTCACATCAGGGGCCCTGGGGGTCACCACAGGTAAAGGCTGGTGTCTAACTCTGGCCACGCCCGCCTGTTGGTTACGCTTCAGTGGGCTGTAGGCTGGTGCCTGGATCTTGACTGTGACGTACAAAGCGGATACAACAACAAAACACTTTGTTGAAATAATAGGGTTTTTGTATCACTTGCGCGGCACTACCAGATACATATCATTATGATAACAGTTCGTTATTTGACATATTTATTGCACTTACAAAATGATAAAACAAAAACCTTCATTACCATAACCTTAACTGTATTCCATAAACATTTAAATATTAATTACTACTCATAATTAATAACAAGCAAAGCTTGAATAATACTACTTGTATATGGGTACACAAACACACTTTACATAAAAGTGTCCAATAGCTGATAATATTTACTACATCCTGGAATCGCGTTTTGAAAAAATGTCAATCTGAACGAGAATTTAAAAGTAGAATATAAACATTTACACAAACATTATATCTTTTTAAAAACTGGGAATTTTTGTGTTATTCTTGTGTAGAACGAGTTTCGAGGTCCACTTTTGTGACCCCCAAAAAACTTGAGCTGTTTGGGTGTAGTTGTGATTCCAGCTGTAAAGTGTTCGCCTTTTGCGGACAAGTGTGAGAAATCACACTTGAGCATTGGTGCTGTGTGTAATTTATGTGACACACACAAATTGAAGCACAGGAAAAACATTTGTGTACTCTGTCGTTTCAGATGAGAAATTTGTGAGCTGGAAATCAGAAATTATTACGCGAGAAAAAATTGAGAAACATTGGCTTAGGAAAAAGGTTTTGCTGATAGTATGAAGCCTACAACAGCAGGTGACAAGTCAAGGTCAAAGGTCAATAGAACCATCACCTTTTGCAGGTTGGTAGTTAGGAGGTGGGCCGGGGACACTAAAACTTGTCAAGGGGTTCCCGCCCCGAGACGTCGAGCCCTGAGTGCTTGAGCCGTCGTCATGAGAACTGGTCGTGTTAGTATCGCTATGGTAACCTGAAAAAGGGTTTGAAAAATTACACTGATCGTGAAGAGTAAGTTGCCACCAAGAGAACCCAAGAAAGTATTAGTACTAAAGTCGTATTAATAGAATTAGAAGAACCACACTGCATCCTTAGTCTTGGTTGCAGACTAGATTTGTATTTATTCACTCAGAAAGTAGAGGTTGCTATCACTACAATGAATCAAATCACGTGCGCACTTTAGCTGTACAACACGCACGAGGCATGCTCAGAATTTCCTCGGTACCACTGCCAACGTTACCAAGACTAGATATGGTTCAACTTGTTAAAGGGAATATAAAACATTTGCAAACATCCCAAAACTAAACAATTATTATTATGAAATACCTTACTGGGCTGTTGGTGAATGACAGTCTAAGGCATTCTGTAAAATTATGGCACCTGGTGTGCCGTCATTTTAAAGAAAAGTGGTATTTTAATATCAATTTCTAATGCTGGTAGGCTGACCAGCATTGAACAAAAATGGCTTTTTAAAATACAGTGTAACGCCGCTATACCGAACATTCGGCTATACCAAACACCATCCTTGACTCCCAATTTTTGTTGTTGAAAAAATGACAACACAAAGTTCACCGTCCTTGGCTCTCAATTGTTGTGTCCAAACATGTTGTGTGAAAATATGTCAACAGATTTTTAAAAATCAACTGGGTATTTCAAGTGCTATTAAGGCAAGTGCTTTATGTTAAAGAGTGATCGGTGGCTAATTTCCCTATTGAATAGAAGAAAAACAAAGCCAATAGTTACTTTAGAATTTGGTGTGATGAATAAGCTTAGAAGCTATGTAAATGTAATTACATGTACATGATTCAAAGTCATCTTTAGATAACCACCAAGATGTGCTGCCAACAGAATTGAAAAGATGAACAGGCAGTGGTTTTGTGAATCTGTGCAGGGTGTGATAAATGCTACTACACTTACAATGGTCAAAAGAGGGCACGACTAATGTGTGAAAACCACAAACTGTAAGTATGGACCAGAAGAGGAATTTTATTTAAAAGGACGGACGTCATCTTGAAAAATGGGTATCTAATGAACCGGCGGTTGAAAATCTCTATACCAAACGATTGATATACCGAACAAAATCTGTGGATCCTGTGATGTTCATTATAGCGGCATTCCCTGCTCTACCCCCAATTATGTTAGTTCGCATTTGGTTAGTAATGAAAATAAATGGGTACAAGCCAGCTAGACTGGTTTTCTGATCGTGCAATTCCCCGACGTTTGTAAATTGCTTCGTTTCACAAGAACAGAGGTCATTCAATCAATGTCACACTGGCAGTTTTCTGACTCTATATCTTAGCTGATCTGTTGAGGCAGCGCTCAAACCCGAAACTCTCGGATTGTGTACCTGACGACGTCGTGTTTGTAGGGTACATGTAAGCGGGGCGGTCCATTTGGTGCTGCCGTTGGGAGGACGGGTGGTAATCGTACCCACCGACTGGCGATACGTGACGCTCTGCAGCGGTCATTGGGAAAGAGAGAGGGCAGAATGCAGAAAAAAAGCATGCAAATTAGTAACAAAAGCTGTTAGTTTACCAGTGGGATTGTTGAAAGAATCTGCCAAACCACGATGCATTGTGTATTACATTTGTTTGGCTTTCTAATTCAAGATGCGAAATGTATTCATTCTAAGATGCGCATTTTAGTCTGAAAACTTTGTTTATAAGATTTTAAAAATGTGGTGTGTTTTGTGCCAAAGAAGATAAATTTTGTTGTAAAGTAAGCTAGCTGTACATGTCCACATTGAACACAGCAATAAGGGGAAGAATGGGGAAAGGATAGGGTAAAATGGGGCACGTTTGCGTATTTGTTAAATGCTTTATTCACAACAAACGGTTTAGAGTGACACAATGCATTGTGGGACACATTCATAAAGTTTAAAATACGTCACACACAGTTCAAGATTTGGTATCAATATTAGACAAAAAGAAGTTAAAAGGACAGTGAAAGTAACCGTGGCATTTCAAACATGGCATAAATAAAGCACCCATGAGAAATTCCCAAATGGGAACAATTCCCAAATAGATTATTTCTGCCTTTCGCAACAGCAGTTCCTGTTAAATAAAAATGTTATTTAACCTCCACCGCTTTAAATTCTTAACCATACCAATAAAAAAATTAAAAATTTAACCCGTTCTTAGCAAAGTTAGGTAGAATAACCTCCTGGTGAGAAAGAAGTAAAAAATAAAACACACAAAAAACGACTTAAAGTAAGAGAGAAAATTAGTAAAACTTTTATGTGCCATAAATTAGAGGACTGTTTTTGAAACAGCTGGGGAAAAAAAAAAGTGTAATTTTAGTATGAAATTTTACAGTTTTGAAGTTTCCATTTAAAATTACCTGTGGAGAAATAAAAATGGAAAACAGAAAGAGAGAAATTAGTTCATTGAGAAAGATACAAGTTTTTAGTAAAATGATACCAAAAGCAGTGAAATACAACAAGTAAATTTGCCACAACCTTGTTAATGTTAAAGAGTAAGGCCGTGTCCAAAACGGGCTTCTAAAGCTACAGCTACAATGTACATCTATTGTCATCCTGGTCACGCGTAATTGGGGCGAACACCTAGACAATAGCCATAGACAAGAGATTCGGACGCAGCCTAACACTTGATATTGTAAGCATTAACAAGTTACAGAGACACTAACTAAAACCCCAATTTTTGCTTTAAAGAGAAAAGGTTTTAGTGAACGCTTGAATAGAATTCAACCGGAGTTAGGGATATGTGAACAAATACCTTCACGATCTCCAAACCTATCCAGTGAACGTGAGCGTGAGCTTATTCCCCCGTAGCCCCTGTCTCCAATGGCACGCGACCTCCCACGCTGGGCCTCGGACCCAGCGGACACACTGGACTCTCTGGTTTCCCGGGTCTCCATCTTGGTCTGGTATCCAGTCAACAGGTTGGTGCTACTGTTGCTGCGGGGCCAGAAGTCGTTGGCGTTGGCCAGTCCAAACTCGTTGTCCACGGACATGGAGCGCCGGAGGGGTCGGTTCGGGGTTGAGAGGTCAAAACCAGCACCGAGGGAGGTGCTGGGGGATTGTAGTAGGTCTATAAGAAGAGGAAAAAGACGTTAAGATTGCGTGTTTTACAAAAATGCTTTGCAATCTGCAAAGGGCACAACTGATTCCCAAGAACTTCATGTAATTTAGTCACGAATTCAAAGCAAAGCAAAGCGATGTTTTATAAGTTTACAAAAATCTGGCACTAAGTATTGATGGATTGATTGATATATTGGTTGCAACTCCAACCATGTCAATCCTCAGCTGTTCTGCATGAGTGAACACTAGCTATTCACTTTTAACAGATTTGAATTGGCTTGCGCACAAAAGTGAAAGGGTTCACACACAATGAAAAAAGGGAATGTTAGGCATGTGCTTTGTTGCTCACAAATATTCAATGATGTGACATTTAACAGAGTGTCATGCTATGGCATAAAACTGACGGTCATCTTTGTACTTCCCACATTTCTGCACTAAATTGTGTACAACATGGTTCGTCCATAGTACACACCACAACAGAGATCCTTTTTGGTAACAGAGTACCACCGTACTGACAGTGTCTCTGCAGTGCTTCAAAGTTTCTGCCAAGAGTACCCAAACGTACGCTGTCCAACACGAGTAACAGTCTAAAAAAATGTTAGAAAGTACCAGGCTACTAGGACAAGTCGGAATCTGAACAAGGAACAGTCTGGCCGACACAGAACTGGTTGATCTACTGCAAACATCCAAGCTGTTTGTGATGTCCTGAAAGCACAGCAAGAAGCAGATGAAGGTGGCAGGCATGACGGGAGGATAAGCTGTCTTTGTAATGGGGTAGGGTTGGCCCCGGCAACCTTCAACAGGATTACCCGCTGTGATCTGCACCTACACCCTTACCAAATCATTAAACGGCAACAACTCCTTCCCGATGATCAACAGAGAAGGCTTAAATTTTGTACATTGCTTCTGGCACAGGGTCCACGGTTCCTTGATGATTTAATCATTGGTGACGAGGCCGGATTTTCCTTGAACACCATGGTGAATTCCCACAACGTAAGGGACTACCAACGAAATAACGACAGGCAATGGGTCAATCATTGGGGCCCCCCCCCCCCTTCTTCACGAATAACATCCATGGTGATGAATATCTGCACATGATTAATGAAGATGTCGTGCCAGCCATCAATGATTTTCATCGTTATCGTCCTGGCAGAAGAAATGCACAGTTTAGGTGTGCCTGGTGGGCGCAAGATGGGGCACCACCACACAGGAGAAGGATCGTGACTGAACGTCTCACCGAATTGTTTGGCGATCGCGTCATTGCATTGAACCGGCCCGTCGAGTGGCCCCCAAGATTGCCCGATCTTACCCTACTGGACTTCTTGTGGGGCCATCTTAAGTCTAAGGTGTACACCACTGCACCAATAGACCTGGATCACCTGCAGGAACGTAATACTGCCGAGGTTGCTGTTGTGAGGCAGGATGCCGCAATGATTAGGCGCGCTGTTTATGACACACACAGTCTGTGTGCAAAGAAATGGTGGCCACGTTGAAGACTAAATCATGCATGCATGCATGAAGTGCAAACGTTGCATTCCCTAATGATGATTTCCATTTGACCTAATCATTGACTTTTAAGGTCATGCTGTTGTTAATGTTTTGAGGAAGGCGCAACCTGCGTCCGAACTTGTTGGACTTATGGAGGACTAAGGGTTAATCCAATTTCCTAGCAAATTTGTGAGCAACAAAGCACATGCCTAAACTTCCCTACTACGGTGTTTGATTCCTATTTGAACCCTTTCACCTTTGTGCGCAAGCTAATACAAATCAGGTGAAAGTAAATAGCCAGTGTTCACTCACACGGAACAGCTGCCAATTGACATGGTTGATGTCAATTTCGGATACATTTCTCAAATTGTATACTTTTTTTTTTAAACACCCTATATATGAGCATACTGCATGATGGTTTGGGGACTAATGGGTCAACACAGTCGACTATCTAGATCCCTTACACTAAAACTGCTATTTTGTCAAGGAAGCCATGACAATTGCCTGTGACGTTTTCTATCTCACCCGACTTGCTGTTGAACCTACTCGGAGTCTGCACCTCGGCATGCTCCACCTCAATCAGCCTAGAAGGCACGCCAGAAGCGCTGGCATTGTTGTTGTTAAAGGAGAACTGGGAGTTCCCGCCATTGCCAGTGCTGTTGTAGGATCGTAAAGACTCCGAAGTGTTCTGGAAAACGCTGGATTGGTAGCCGTTACTTGGTCGCGAAGGAGGGGCAGAGAGCCCACCTGAACAAAAAATAAAATAGGACTGTGAGGGAAGTCAGTGTTTGATACAGAAGTAGTGTTGTGAAGTGGTGTACAGTGCAGGACTCTAGTCCCTAGAACTAGGGTTTTATACAAACTCTGTCGAAGGCCTTTTTGAAGTCAACAAAGTTGTGGAAGAGGTCGCGTTGGTGCTGTAGGTGCTTTTCCATTATGACTCTACAGTTAAAGATCTGCATCACTGTACTCCGTCCTGGTCATATTCATGTTGTGTGGCCTGGCTGAGATGCGAATAGAGATAAGTCTGCTAGAGATGGGAGTGCAGCTGATGACACCGCCGAAAATTTCTTTCCTTACGATGAATGCCACCCCATGATGGTGCATCCTTTCATCTCCAGAGAACATATCCTGCGACCCTCGTCTGTAGAGGTTTTACCAATGCCAAGCCACCTGACCCTCGCAGAGTCCTATTATGTCTCAACGATAGCGGTTTAGTTCATGAGTCAGCTCATAGGTCACAACCATGTAATGTGCGTATGTTTCATGTTCTGATGGTTGTGCCCTTTGTTGGCAACTTGATGGTGTTTATCACTCCAGTAGCCCACTTGTCACGCCCATCCTGAAAAGAGTTGATGGGACGCGCAGGTAGTTGTTGATCCGAGCCTCAACCGATCCGGCATGTTGTTGCTTTGCTTCTTCATTTCTCTTGTCCTTTCAGTGGGTTTAAGACAGCTCGGCAGTGCCCATCTCCTCTCCGCGATGTTGGCCGACAGCAGAGAACCACGAATTATATGATGGGTCGCCCTCGGTCTGTACACTTGGACGTTGAGTTCATCTGAAGACCCCTCCATCCTGGCTGTTGGCCAACACTGCAGCTCTTTCGCCCAGTGGTACAGTGTATACACCACCCCTTCATGTGGTTTCGCCCGCCTGCTGAAGCAGTTACCAGGGTGTGGCACTTGGAGCCAGCACGTTAGAGATTTAGGAGCTGGATGAGGACCAGTGACACCCGTACCATCCTACAAAGTAAGATCCTACAAAGTAAGATCCCACAAAGTAAGATGCAGCAACCAGATGTCAAAGGTACTACCTCTATCCCAAGCACCCCTACACCTGAAATATTGACCTTTAAACATAAGTGACACACAAATGATTGTAAATGCTTATTTTGTCTCGGAGATACGGTAGTTTTAAAATGTCATGTACCAAACCTGTTTGTTCACACACAGCTGATTTCATCCGGTTAGTCACAGAGTTCTAGTGCGTATCTGAAGTTGATGTAAAAATGCACGTCATATTTCTAATTATTGGAAATGGTCATAATATACTTTAACTTATGCTTTGATGATATTAAAGAAACACAGTAAAATCTTTTTTTGAAGTGTAGTGTTTTAATTTTCTCAAATCAAGCTCCTGAGCTCAGTCAAGCGGATGGAATCCGCCGTCAGTGGAAAAAACAGGTTTGACACATAACATCTTTACAGTACCATATCTCGGTGACAATATATATGCATTTACATTCATTTTTTGTCACTTATGTTTAAAGGTAAATATTTTAGTAACAATAAGTGTATTTATTTTTTTAATATGCTCAATAAGTAGGTGAAAATTGCTTTCAAATCTAGGTTTCCTGGGTTTTTGTTTAACCCTCCTGTTGTGAAAAAAGTCAAGGATTGTGTCATGGGATTGATTACAGAGAAACAGATTTAGGAAATGTCTTGAGATTTATTTTGCTATTAACATGCAACACTGGTTAATATGGTTTACCGTGGTCAAAATACAATAAATTTACATACAGACAGTACGTGTGAGGATGTCTTCTTAGGCACAATCTAATTTTTGCTTTATTTGCATATGAAGGGCCCGAGTATCTTGACAAATACCATTATTTGAGCTGTCACAAAGAAAAGAAAATGTTGTAAAAGTCAAAAGTGTCAATACACAAGTTAAGATTCAATGTGTTCATCCCACTTTATATTAAAAATTCTAAATTCAAACAAAACCCATACTGCAAGAAAGAGCTTATAAAACAGTTTGTGGTACAAATCAGCAAGAATAAAGGGCCAAATTACCTGAAGAATGCTTTCCCAGTGTGCTTGCACCACCATAAGAACCAAAGCCGCTGCCGTAGCTAGTAGGGATTCCGTAAGCTCTGTCCACATTCAGGCCTGTGGAACGATCAATGGTATGGAAGCCGGTACGCGGACGCGGCACGCTGATCATTGGTGTCTCGCTGTGCAGATCAGAAGCAGGTCGGCCGTAGTTGTTGTCCCCCTCCTCAGAACGATACGACTCGTAGTTCTGGAAACTAGAGCTGTAGGGAGATGTGCTGGCAGCTGGGATGTCAATGGGTGAGGTTGCGCCCAAGTTGCTCCCGAGATAGGACTCGGATCCCCGTGCACGGTAACCCATACTGTCCACGGAAGATGCGCCGATGCTCGATGCGCGGCCGCGGGTGTTGACATTCGCAATACCGCTGCCGTAGCCGCTTGACTGGGTCTGGGCCGAGGCATTCTCCGACGTGATGAAATTGTAGTTGGGCGGCGGTGGGGAGCAGCCCATGGTATTGGAAAAGCTGGATGACTGGGTACCAGTCGAGGGACTGTCTTGAAGGATTGGGTTGAAGCTGGCCGAGCGGTATAGGGGAGCTGCAGTGATGGCTGGTACATGTTCGACAAGAAATTAGGAAAAGCAAAGTTAGTCTAGGAGACAAGCAAAGATTTGAAGAAACTTACATGTGTCTAGAAAGCAGCTACATTTTGAAAATAAATCAAGTACAGCAAGGGTTCTTTTTAATAATGACTATTTGCAGACTGCAGATTAAATGTTGTCCTTAATTGCGGGCTATTTGGGAGACCAGCAGGCTCATTCGGACAATGGCAGAATTCCAGGGAATTCTGCAGACAGTCTGCAGTTTTTATTGAAAAGAACCCTAAGTAAGACAAACTTAATACAATTGCATCAAGTATTTCTTTCAAATTACCAGGTAAAGTGGTGTTGGTCGTAGACGGGATTTCTAATGCCAGAGGGCCATTCTCTAGTCCTCCCTGAAGCATGGCCTGTAGATTCTGGTCCTGAGCGGCATCTGACGTCGAGTAAGACTTGGCAAAAGTCTGATGGCTGGAAGACGTCTTGAAGCTGGTCCCGTCCGGCAAAGGTACCGACTTCTCCACCGAATGTGACGTGGTGGTCTCCTCAAAGGTGATGGTGAAGGGCTGCGAGCCAGCGTTCTGCTCCGGGAACATTATGACCTGGTTCTGCCCCAAGTTGTCATTAGTGAATGAGGCCTGCCTGTCCAAAGTGCTGTAGGCCTGTCCGCCAGCATCCACGCTTCCCTGGTAACCACCCTCCCGCAGAGTGGAATAGCTGTCATTGGCTGTGTAGTTGTTGTGGACGTCTTCCACGTGGATGTTGGTGGTGTTGTAGTTGACGCTCGACTGTTGGCGATCGTTTAGGTTGGCCTTAGCCCCCCAGGGAGCATATCTAGGGATGGTGCCACCAGCTAAAAAAACAAAGAGGGAGGATCACTCTAAAAGAAATTGGTTATTTTTGTCCTCATAGCAACATCGCCCTCAGTGGTCCAGAAAAGCATGGGAGGGAATAAATGTGTGTTCGAGAGGTTTTAATCACTCTGTTTAATACCGATTGGAGTCTGGGTGCTGATAATTACCCGAGCCGAAGGCGAGGGTAATTATCAGCACCCAGACTCCAAAATCCCGAAAAATTGTCGCAAGTAAATTTCGGTGTTTCGCCATTCTGTTTGTGTCAAATGACATGTTTTCGCCTCAGTCGCTCTCTACACAATACATGCATTAAAGCGTATTTACTGTGAACCAGACTATTGCTGCCATTGGCAACCTCGTTCCCAAGGTGTCGAGCTGTACGCGCTCAACACTACCCGCTCTTATTATTGGAGACGAGGTACTGTTCAGGGTTGGAAATAAAGTGAGCCTTGGGGACGGAATGTTGTTTCCATCTATGTTTAAACACTTCCAGCCATGTCTTTATCGTCCGTTTAATACCGGCCACGTGACGGGCTCTCGACCAATAGGAATGCCTAAACTGTCCCAGGTATTTATGAATGTTTAATAAAATTCATATCCTAATAAACAAATTAACTTTAAAAAGGGATGTCTAAATGCTGTCAAAAGGGATGTCAAAATGTGTTTTGACAAATTGTTCACACAAGGAGGGAAACAAATCTACCTGCTCTATTCTGAAACTCTGCATGATTCTGAGACTGTGTTCGAGACCGTGATGGAGAGATTGTCACAGAAGGAGCTGTGAGGACAGACGAAAGCAACAAAGAGAAAAAGAACATCAAAGAAAATAAACAACATTAAACATAGAAGTTGGGAAAAAAACCAAAAAACCTGCTGAATAAACACTACTGACAAAGACCATTGCTTTTAGACAAATGAAATTAATTAAGTGTTACTGAGAATTAAAGTATTCGTGATGACTAATAGCTAAAGTAAAGATCTTAGTCAGATTTGCACTATGTCCGTTTTCTTCATACACCATAACTCCCGCCCAATGTTGCCTAAGACCATTGGAGATTTATCCTTTTACTTCCCCACCCCCCTCCATCCCCAAGGCAAAAATTACAAAATGTATACTTGAATCTGGATATCCAAATTACATTGTCAAACCAACACCCACCCACCCAAACACAAAACAGTTAGGCCTCACATGTCCGACGAAATTATAAATTCCTCACTTTTGTGAAAATAACTCCAGCAAGCATAAAATTAACAGCTGTGTTAATTAATTAATCTGTTAATAAACTTGAGAGTTAAAGGTAGGATACACCATTGGTAGTTGCTTGAATTATCATGAATAAGTAGATTTGGGGGGTTGTATTTTATAGTAAATATCGTTTAACTGAGCTGTCCGCAGTTTTACAATCATGGATGCCGAAGAAAAACACGAAAAACAGCGTTTGTTTTCAACCGGCGTCGAGCAGTCATTCTTATGTTATCTTTGTTTTTTCGCGATCGCCGGAATAATTACAGGATATCTAGCGCAATCATTTTGCTGGATGCCTATAATCATTATTTACTTTCAAATGAGTAAGATATTTCTTGATAATTCGGTAGTAAATATTTTCGATATCTGCAAATGGTGTATACTACCTTTAATGAAGAGATGATTATTGCACATCTCACTAGTACAGAAAGTAAGAGATTTGAGGTTAAACATCACATTCAATTCTACTGGTCTTTTAAGACCACCTGTCCGTGCACACAACTACATGTAGCTACAGGTTAACTGTGCCGCAGTAATGCTGCATTTCCACAACATGGTTATCACAATTTTTCCAGTATTCTTTACAAGAATGTTACAAGTAGAAAAATGCCTGACATTGTAGCATGTCAGTGTTTGGCTGCATGTAAGTGGTTGTCAAAATTAATGTTTTATCTTTTTGGTCCATTTATTTGAATTTTTGTTACCTTTTTTCCTCTAAATGCGCATACTGAACTGTGTTTAATACAAATGTGAATGTAGA
Organism: Crossaster papposus; assembly: GCA_037893245.1. Lineage (NCBI taxonomy): Eukaryota > Metazoa > Echinodermata > Asteroidea > Velatida > Solasteridae > Crossaster > Crossaster papposus. The sequence continues at coordinate 1,445,007 of JBAIAA010000049.1, read as the reverse complement.
ACTTTTAGACAGGTACTTCAGGCTCTTTCAAACCTTTTAAATTGTGCTAAAATGTGGTAGCCGCTACAGCCACTTCCCATAGACTCATGCACAATTTCAAGCTGCAGCCCAGTAATTCGGAAACGACCTAAGTTTGAAACGTGTCAGATGAGATTTAAAACGTTTGCATGTGTGTTATATTGTACGAGCCTTATACTGGTACGAGTACCTTCATCAACATTAGATACACAATACATTTTTATAAAATCAAAATATACATCTAGAGCAGGGATTTTTCAGTGGCAAACAACCAGGTTTGCAAAAGAGATCCCTCTACAGGGTGTGCACAGACAGGCTGGATAGCATTAGTTGGCCCCCAGCATGCACAGACAATTATATATCTACCTGTCTGCCAAGCAAAGTCTTCCGCACTGGTTCCCATGGCCATAGAGTCTAGGTAAGCAGCATCCTGCCGGCCGCGCTTACTATGACCCATGCGTTGGTAAGAGGGAGGAGGGGGGATAGGGGGACCAAAGAAGCAGGGAGCTTCAGGATTAGGGGTGAGAGGTCGCAGGGTAGGGTTACCCACCGAGCCCCAGTTAGCTGTCAAGCAAGGAAAATAAGTAAAGGTTGAAAAAAAAGGGAAAAAATATTAAGATCATTCTAAGCTCTGATGTACCTAGGATGATGCTAACAAGGCTGCGCTCCTTATTTTTAAAATCTAAGGATGGGTTCGGGCAGTCTGTTCTTGACACGCGATCGTGTAAACGCTTGATGGATAGGTGGTGTGTGATCCTGTTTCCAGTGGTATGTTCTTGGGTCATGCTCCTGCCGCTCAAGTTTCGCGAGTCAGGAACAGACCGCCAGAACTCAGCCAAAATTAGTTATTTGGGACTATCCTAATGAGTTACTTTGCAATAATACAGGAATTACAAATTCCTTTTTTAATCATAATTTGAGTGGCCAATCCTCCTTACTTGCAGCTGATCAGCAGCTGAATTACTAAGCATGCGGCTACATTGTGGCCGAGTCGATAGTATGTAGACAGCCACCATACGACCCAAGTCTGAACACGGACAGCCAATGATCGTTTTTGCCTACAATTATTATTTTAGTACCTTTAAAGCCATTTTTATCAAGACAATGCATTTGGTTCTTGGCATTTCTCTTGTATAAATGATAATATAATCACCAGCTACACGATGTTCAGTGCCTGGTTCGTTTAATGATGTTACCAAACAAAACGTCCAGCCAAATTACCCTGCTTCCGTAACAGGACGATAGCCTTAGCTCATAAACTAATAGCAAAGTGTACTTATTGTTGTCTGTCCCAATACTGATGGGTGAATGAACAACTTGGTTTACCAGCACTAAGAACTTATCCAAGACATGTAAAGTGTAGGCAGTGTGCAAGAGCACTATTAAACAAGTTGCTGTCACAAACTAATGAAGGTGCATAATGGCTAAACTGAGCATGCTGTAAGCTCTGGACATGCAAATACTATCTACAGGTTTAGTAGGGTGCACTCAATGCGACCAGTACCTGCTTCTTGTCTTGCTGAACTTTCTTTTAAGTTGCTTTTCCTTCGGTGCATTTCTGCGAGAAAGAAAAATGGCGTGGCGATTCAGTCTTCGTAAAGACACATTTCCCTGACAGTATTTGGTTCTATATTTTATAAATTAAAGGGCTTTAAACAGAAAGATACAAATCCTCTCCAACATAAAGTATCTCATCCAGATGCTCAACATAATTTTTAAGCTGCTAGCATAACAATTTGCTCAGCACAAAAAAATCTTGCTCAGCCATAACTCCATGTGCTCCAGTTAATCGCCTGTTCGGTGACATAAAACCACGAATGAACATTAACAAAAGAATGCCTTTGGAAAAGCTCATTTGAACAGCTCGTGAGTTGAATGAGCCAGTTCGGTATTCTCAAGGTCAGCATGACGTCACGAATGGGCAAGCTGTCGATAGCAACATACCTAATAGTCCTGAATCTTCCAAATTCAATATGACACACCTTAGGAAGTTAGAGTTAAATCTTGTATGCTCCCCTTCGTGCTAACTGTATAAACAATGAGGTTCCTAAAATGTCCGACCGCGACAATGTCGATGAAGTTGTTAAGGTCAAAGGTTATTTGGGATAAAATAAGTTGTGCGATGTTACGCAAACGCACAATCTAATTAAAATTTTATAATTTGTGCACACACGTTTCCCAAATGACCAGCGATCCATATCCTTGTGCACATGCGCAGTTGAAACACCGAATTGGCTTATACATGTAGATCTCTCTTACAGACGGCCATCTTTGTAAGAGAACTGCAACTGTGTTCTCTGCGCAATCAAGCGTGCATTGCACAGTGTAAAACATGCAAGCTTGTTGCTCAAAATGTGTTTGAAATACGGCTGAGCCGATGAATGTTATGCAAGTGGCTGAACTGTAGGAAATGCGTCATTTGAGAAAGACCTATTGGAAATGGAGAACTTGTAATGGGCTAAATTTGTTTCAAGACTGGATTTGAATGTATATTCTCCTATTGTGCAGCCAGTAATGTGACTAACATGGTTAAGTTTCTGCAGCAGTGGAGGCCTCTATCAACAAGATGAATCCAGTCTTGTCTTGGCAATATTGGTAGTGCTACCTAAACAATTCTAAGCATACCTCATGTGTACTGTATCCAAAATAATGGTATGCTTAGAATTTGATTCATCTAGTGACCTCGCTTGGGGCCATAAAAAAGAGAATAAATCCCATTCCTGTCTTGCACCAAGACTAACAAGCGACAGACTTGCAAGAACTTGTGACAGACACAACAGCATCCCTGCTGAAAACAAGCCACAAGCTACGTACACCGCATGGCATTTTGGCTGGTAACACATTGTTGTAAAAAAAAATACAACTGGTATTTTTCAAGTTTCTGTGTTATTGAGTGCCACCCGAGTGATTTTTGTTCAAGCAATCACCCGGAACAACACTGAGTATACAATGTTTATGGTGTGAAAGACTCTTAATATGCTAGAGTACATGTTAGCTCATTAGCTATTAGGGCAAGATTGGATTTTGTTGTTTTTTTAGAAAAGAAAAAAAAAGAAAAATTTTATGCACAAGTAAACTAGATCATAATGCCAGAATGCCAACAATGAGAGACAAATAGGTGTATAAATAGTTCAAATAAAAGAAATACTGCTTTGTGGATTTCAGAAAATTTGAAATTACTAAAATATTGGTAAACAGATGACTGTGGTTTTGTTTTTATGATTTCCTTATGTATCTGAAGTTGGCATTATATTCTTTTTAGCTCAATACATGTACATGGTAAGCTCTATTGCAAGTTAGGAAAATATGTGGAGACTCCAACGAAAAAGGTAAATACCAGTACATTAGAATGAGTTCAGAAATTCCACTTGTCTGGTACGTACCATCTACTGTAGCATAATGAACAGCACCAGTACCTGTGGAGCCTACATGCAGATCTGGGAAAGGGAGTGAAATGGGTAGAACAGCTAGAAGTCAGGAGGTTAATTGTTTATTTTTTTTAGAATTTATTTTTTTGGGCAAGCTGCAGGGTAGTATGCTAGGAAGTATTAATGAACCCAAAGCACACCAAGCCACCAAAAAAAAAAAATAATAATAATTGAGAGAAAAACGTTTTATGCCAATATAAAAAAAAGTCGGACAATGAAAAGTGCACACCAGTGGATTCATATAAGTGTAAAACAATGTAAGGTACACTGTAGTATCAAAGTTACTTGGATATGTAGCTTGAAATTACACATCCACTACTAAAAACTTGTGTGTAATTTCAAGCCATAGCCAAGTAATTCGGACACAACTTAGCAGCAGGCAAGTACTGTATTCAAGCCTGAAGTCTGGTTCCTTATGTAGCCACAGTGAATATGAAGGGTACTAATACATGTATGTGACCCAGCACGAGTAAATGAGACACTTTGAGGCAAAAATGAAAATTTAGATTTTGATTTCATCATTTAAAGCTCGTTTTTTAGTGAATGTTTTGATTGTATGGCTAAATTGATTGTACGACTGCCTACTGCCCTTGTACCACATGCACTACTGCCTTTTACTGGGCTAAATGTTGAAGTTAATTAAAAACTAATCAAATAAATTCAGAGTGCTTGATATTTCGATCTTAGCAAGACCTCGGAGGCAAGATCTTAAAAGCTTGTGGAATTTGCCAGCTTGCATGGCCAATTCCACGCACGCAAAATGTGTGAGGTGGTACAAGCCATGTGTCGGGTAGGTTATGCAGGGACACAAGGGGCACAGGATGATGGGTGGGAGGGGGGCAGAAGTTACTCATACCTGATTCCAGCGAGGACCGATGCGATGCAGCTGAAATCAGGGTCGGTGTTTCGTACTGGCTCTGTCGATTACTGGACTCTGCCTGCTCCTCAAGATGAGACTCTTCACACCGAGGCAAATAAAAGAGAAACAAAAAACAAGGCATGCAAGACAAATGAACAGGCTGATGGCAGACAGATCATGCAGGCTGGGGTATGGGAGTCAAGAGGTCATGGGGGTCAAGAGGTCATAAACCAGGGGTCAAGAGGTCATGAGCCAGAGGTCAGATCATGCTATATAAATGTAAGGTAGTGATGCTATGGTGTTGTGGGAATCCATGGCCATGGGTGGTTGATAGTTTGACAACCGATTGTACCGATATCTTGTTTCTTAAGTTGAACTGATTTTTCAATTAGATCATAAATATTAAACAGAATCGGGAACAAAAGTTCTGAACTTATTTCTACACAATTTAGCTTTGTTTACACCTACGGAAATACCACTAACAGTATTAATTTGTACAAATTAGTCTTTATATGCAAATTTGCTTTTGGGACAAATCTTTATCATTCATCAGTGCATGAAATAGTTCTTATCCGAGTCATGCAGCATGCTTCCACAGGACATATCATATTAACGCGTAGTCATAGAATGAAACATATTCCACTCAAAAAACATTATATGAGTGTTTACAAATTTAGCAAACAACGCATACATTATTAAAATCAAAGTGCTATACAGAGGTTACAAATAATATAAAACAATAAAATAAAACAGACAAAATGGATGAATATGGACAGATAGGCTGCGAGTTATGATTTGATGCCAGTTGATTAAAATATACTCAAGAATTCACTGTTAACAACAACCATGCGAACTTTACAACAAAAGCGAGCAGGTAAATAAATACACTTTAATTAATATCAAACATAAATCAAATAAACAAATAAGTCGCCAGGCAACCAGCATGAACCAATACGATGCTGGGGAGTGGTTGTATTGATTACAACCAGACTATACGATCCCAATTTGTTAAGTTCTCTGGTGTTGACTAGAGATTAGAAGACGTGTGACTGACGTGTGACTGACGTGTGACTGACGTGTGACTGACGTGTGACTGACGTGTGACTGACGTGTGACTGGCGTGTGACTGACGTGTGACTGACGTGTGACTGGCGTGTGACTGGCGTGTGACTGGCGTGTGACTGGCGTGTGACTGACGTGTGACTGACGTGTGACTGACGTGTGACTTGTGATGCATTTTGACTGACTTGTGATAATTTTTTACTGACCTGTGACTAACCTGCGACTGTGAATTTTGTCACTGACCTTTAACTGATCTTTGACTGATCTGTGATTGACGTGTGACATACTTAGGACTTATGACTGACTGGTGACTTACTTGTGACTTACCGGTACTTATGACTGATCATGTCATGTGATGATTTGCGACCGACATGTGACAACTTGTCAAGGCCTTGACAATTCAAAAAAATCAGATAAAGCCAAACCAAATGGGAATGGAACAGGAAAACGGTGACCTGCTTGTCCAAATTACAGTCTGATTATGTCTTGTACAGATGCACCTACTGTACATGTAAATGTATGTCTTGGGGTATCCATCCACAAATCATGCATTAGTCTAAGACCGGTCACTTAAAATGATCAAACAAGGCTTGTAACTAAAAAAAAATTAACCAAACGGAAACAAACACTAACATGCAAAACAAAATTATCTAGGAAATGCTGTCAAGAGAAAGACCTTGATTAACAGTACCTTTTGTTTAATTCTGCTCCCTCAAATGATTACACATCTACTGTCTGAGTAAATAAAGCTCATTTAAAATTAAAAAGTCATTTAAAATTAAAAATGGAAAAACAAAAATTAACACGAGCTGGCCAGACGATTTCACTAAAAAACACCTTAAAACAGAATGTGGGGAAAAAGTTTCTCGTCGTGGCTTCCAAAGCTGAGCTGGAAATGGTGAAAAATGCAATGTGTAGTTGCAAACACAAAAGGGAATTTTTAAAACCTTAGCTTCGTCTTCACCTCCAAATTCCGAATCACTGAGAAGCAAATAGAAATGGAAGAAGCTAAAAATGTTCGAACTTTTAGATTCATATCAACAGATTGAATGTTTCTGAAGCACAAACAGGCACCAGAATGTGGCTGGAGATCCTGCAGTTGGGAGCCCAAAAGAAATCGGGTTTTCCACGTGCTACAACTGGAACTCTTATTTTCATCTGGATAAAAGAAATTGTGTGGCAGGAAAACTCTGCGACATATCTCCAAAATGCTGACAAGGTATTGTAAATTGTACATGTATGTTGGCTTGAATCTTTTGGAAAAAGAAATGGACGGTGGTCGTTCATGTGAGTTTTCTACAGCAAAATTTTATAAGACAAAGTTTTAAACAATTCACGATTACCAGTCCACTTATAGTTCAATGGCTGATATTCAGGAATCCACACATGAGAGGTTAGTAACATCCTTGACAGAAGTTGCAAGCTTCAACGAGTATCTGCCCCTAAGCTCTGGTGTTCCTGTGGTTACAGTGTCGGCCTGGAAACCATTTGCCCCATCTACCAAACCACTACACCATGATGAGTAGTGGCATATGCCTGGTTAGTGTCAAGTATGGCTCCTGTTCAGCATGGCTCCAACAGTCGAGTATTAGCAACTGATCTCTTGAGATTGCTATAAAACAGACGACGATCCTGTTCCAGTACCTTTCACCCACAAACAATCTTTTGGCAATACAGTTCAGGTGCAACACATTAAGAAATATACCAGGTAGGATTATACAAAAATACAGTTTATTGACTTTGTACGACATGGTGGCTTTTTTAAATTCACATGTAACCGTTTAACTTTGCCATGTTTAAAATGCCACAGTACAACACTCCCTTGCGTTCCTTATAAATATTGATATAAAAACCAAAAAGGTTGAGCACAAAGTTTACCTTGCTGGTTCTGCACTGAAGACTGGGTAAAAGACGTCTCTTGAACTTGGTCTAAAAAAAACAAATTTATAAACAATAATTTAGACAATATTACAACCTCATTTTGTTTTCATTGTGAACAAACCGGCTGTGTTCTGGTTGCATGACCATTGTCCAAACGTTCAGCCAGTGTTCAGCAAAGCAAAACTGATTTGGGTAAGTAAAAATAACGATGCCTACATGTAGTAACATACAATTCTTTTACATCAATCTCCTAAGGTGGTGAGGCTGTTGAGCATGACAGCCAGCAATTGTGAGCTTTGAAGGAGCATGGTGGCTCGGAGCATGGTGGCTCTCAGCCTGTTATTTTGTAGACAAAGTTTGGAGGGGGGGGGGGGGGAGGAGGGGCTTTGTTTACTGTTTAATTATGCATATTAATTAGTGAACTTGCTAGGAATGATTCAACATTTTCGTATAAAGTATGTGAAGTATAAAATAAGCCATTGAAAACAAACAAAAGTCTTATGCACATCACATGCACATGCACATGTGACAGCTGTCGCATGGAAACGCCATGGAAGTCGTGAAATTAGAAAATGCTCTGCAGGAGCAACTAAAATATCTACAATCCCGAAATATTCTTCGAAAATCCTCCAAAATCTCCTGGTTTTTTTTTAAGGAACAGAAAGGGGATAATGTAATGAGTATTGTATTGTATTGTATTGTATTGAGTATACAAGTTGAAGTAGACACTAATTCCAACTCACCTCGTTGTTGGTCCACGCCCCCACCCTGTTCAAGCCGTTCACGCTCTTCTGTCTTGGAGCCGACAGTTATCCCACCTTTCTTGCTGTCAGTCTTCTTCATCTCTACACCTTCGTGGTTGATCCACAGGTCCGGCGGTACAGGTCCGGTGCTGCTGATCACCTTACCGTTCTGCGACACAGGATGGTAGCCAACCAAGTTGCTGTCCAATCAAATGTAACAAATACAAACATGTAGGTTACCTGTGGTGTCCAATCCATTTTGTATGTTTTTGTATGTTTTGTAGGCATGATGACACAGAACGTGGAACCTGACTGAATACTTGAGATACCTAATGACGAGGAAGGCCGTGTCCAAATTACCTGGATTCGGCTTGAAAACACAAGTCTATGGTAGCGGCTGTAGCCACTTCCCATAGACCTGCGTGCAATTTAAAGCCGCAGCAAAGTAATTAGGTCATCTGTGTGGTGCCCAGAATTACCTAGAATATAATCTAAGGGAAGAAAGGGCAGGATACCTAACTAATCTGTGGGAAGGTAATTTGCATTTTTAATAGTTGCATGAATCAATTCAATAAAATGTCTGGAAAAAAAATTACCGGTAATCTTTCTGAATGACAAATGCCCATACCAAAGTCATAGTATTAGTAAGGTACAAGAGATTGGATTTGTGAAACAATGAAATTTTCCATGCTTAAAGGGGCAGTATACCTTTTGCAACTACATGTATCCAAAAAGTAGCCTACCAAATTATTGTTCAAACAATTACTTATATTCATTACTCTAAACTCCCTGTGAAATTATTCCTTCTGGTATGCTGTTATTTTGAAGAAAATAATAAAATAAATCTAAAATTCATCTTAGAGATGCATTTTTGAAAATTACCATTAAAAGTTGGTTTAAAATCAAAAAATTAAAATGTTCTTTTTTAGAAATATACAGCATTCACAGAGCTGAAACTTTGTCAGGTTAGTTGTCAAGCCCCATTCTTTAGATTTTGGAAACTTTTACGGCTTCAAACGATGAAAATGCACAACTGACAAATGGTATACTAAACTTTAACTCTTGTGACGAACCAAAAATTGAGATCCACTTACGCCGATCCCTTGGCCTTGCGGCGTTCCCTGTATGCGTGTCCACAGCAGACACAGGCTGAGGCGCCGCAGCAGAACTTGAGCCAACACTTGGCGCAATCGTCTTCGTCCTCGCAGCAACACGGGCAGCAGGCAGCCACGCAGGCCGCAAAGGCCCCACAGAATGGCGCGCAGCAGCCACAGGCATCCTCACACAGGGCGGCGCAGCTGGGACAGCAGTCGGCACAGCAGGCGCAGCAACCACAGACGAAGCACAGCAGGAGGAGGACCGCGATGATGATGATGAAGAGAATGACAAGAATAATGACTAGCCACAGCCACCAAGGGAAGCCCATGGCTGCGGCATCAGCAAATGAAGAGGGAGACGTCGGCTCTGTGGCAATCAAAGACAACGTTCTAATCTTATTTATCCCCCAAAAAATAATCTGATGGGGAAAGTCACAAAAGGCAACCAAATGCAATGCGAGCAATAGAAGTGAAAAAGTACATTTCTTTTCTGAGAGTTAATAGAAATACAAAATTAACAAAAGTAACCCTAACACCCGCGGCATTCATTTGGGGTACAGTACACTGTACTACAAAATACTACTCAATTCTCATACGCCAGTGTAGTTGTACAAGTACTGCATACTACAGTTTACTCAATTAGTATTTTGTAGTATTAGGTGAGGTAGGGGTTAAGATTTAAATGTCCCCGTGGATTTTGCCTGGAGCCAGTTTGTTCTTCAGTTTTTGTTTGAGGCCTTTTTCCCCTTTTTATTTTACAACATATCAGTCAGTCCATAATTTATTTTTTGTCCCTGTTACATCTGACATAAGATTTTGTTTAATTCAGGAAGCATTCTTTGATGCCTTCTATCTCGAAGAGTGATTACATTAAAAGTACCTAAGAAGTACCTGAAAAAATGAGAAAAAGCTTGAAGTCAGTTTCAATGACACGGAAATTACACAGGTCAGGTGTAACCAGTACTCCACGAAATGTCATAGTTTTGATATCCGTATTTATGGACTAACTCTTCATCAAAGCACAAGGTAAAGAACCTCTCAAATTGTAGGATACAGTTGCCTATCATTTGCCTCTTGCTTAAATTAAACAATTTTTTTTTAAATACTCTTGTCTTCTACTTAAAAGGTAGGATACACCATTGGTAATTGCTTGAATTATCAGAAATGAGTGGATTGGGGGGGGGGGGGGGGGGGGGCCTTGTATTTTATAGTAAATATCGCTTAACTGACCTGTCTGAAGTCTTACAATCATGGATGCCAAGAAAAAAGCTTTTATACAATTACATTTTTAGAAAAATTACAGGATATCTAGCGCAATTATTTTGCTGGATGCCTATAAATATTATTTACTTTCAAATAAGTAAGATATTTCTTAATAGTTCGATAGTAAAATATTTGATATCTTCAAATGGTGTATCATAGCTTTTAAACAAACCTTACGGCGCAAAACCAATTTACAATTTTATTATTCCAGTATAATCGGTGCCAATTATTATCACTTACGTTCTTCTAATCCCGGCTTTTGCCCGGCCATTGTTTGGAGTATAATTAGTCTGATAGTGACATCATCGATGAGTCAAAAGGGTCCATCTTTTATCAATTATAGTTATGTCTGGGAGCGTATACTCTCATTGATAGCTACGGTGCGAGGCGAGTTACGTTTAATGTGGGCATTGGGTTTTCTAAGCGCAGATAATACATATAAGCCTACATGGAGTGTATTCACGAGGTAACTTTTATATTATAGCCAAAAAGTCAACAACAATTGTGATGTGATCAAGCAAAATCAGTCTGAAGTAGGCCTTGGTCATTTTTGTAGCGTACTTCAGGCTCCATTTCAGTGAAAACCCCATGTGAATACGACCTTTGGTTAAAAAATTACAACCATTTGAACACCAGCACGTTGTATTTTATATTAAATATTGATTAACTAACCTGTTTAAAGTGTAACAGTCATGGATGTTGAGAAAACCCCCAAAAGTTGTTTGTTTTCAACCGGCGTCGGGCAGTTGTTCTTTATACTATATGGGGTTTTTTTCACGATCGCAAACAATTTCATAATGTTTCGTAACAATTACAGAATATCTAGCGCAATCATTTTGCTGGATGCCTTCAATCATTATTTAGTTTCAAATAAGTAAGATATTTCTTAATAATTCGGTAGGAATAAGACAGAAAAGGCTAAAGTCACAGCAATCAGGCATGAGAATGGGTTGTGTTAGAAAAAACTGGAAAATAGCGATTCACTATTAATGACCCAATGCGAGGCATTCCGGGGGTTTCAGGGGGCCGGGGCCCCCTGGCGGGGGTTGAAGGGGCCCCCTTTAGAAAATTGTGACAATTTAGGTACTGAAAAGTAGCATTTTCAAGCAATTTTCAATGTAATTTTTAGATCTGAATGTCCATAGGCCCTATTAAACAGCAGAAAAATAAACACAATTGACACTTGAGAATCTAAATGTATCACTCTATAATAACAAGTTACCAATTGATACAAATTTTAAGTTCTTGGGTTATTTCTTGAGAAGATTTTGAGAATTTTGAGATGTGGATTTCCATGTTAAACAATAACAAAAAACAATATCATTCTGATTCACCTCAGACTCAAGTACTAAAATACAAACTGTATCAAAAATAAAATAAAATGACATAATTTGTCCTTCTTATCTTCACTAGATTTACATGTTCCGCTAGTGGTAACATGAGCTTTTAGTGCACTTTTCCCGCGATTTCCATAGTTGATCAGTTTATTGCAAAGCGTGCACATCGACTTCCTGATATCTACCTTTCTGGTGAACTCGCCGAGATTGCACTTTACTTTATCGGCAATACCACTTTTACCAGGCAGTTTAATTTCCACATCGGCCTCTAACCAAGACCACTTCCATTTTTCTTTGACACCTTTATCCGACTCCCGTACGAAGTGTTCTTCATTTCTATCCAAAAATCTCGGCATTTTGAAGTCGGATACCTCCGATATTTCACGATAATTTTACTATAACTGTTTTTCTTTCACGTACACAAATAAGCGTTAACACCATGGCCGCTCAATCAGCAACAGCATTTCCTAACGCTCATTGTAGGGGATCGTCACAATATCGCACGAGGTTTACTTTGCCGATATCACTGCAGTATAGCATACACATGCAGCGATCGCGCCCAGAGGGGTATTCCTAATTGCTCAATTGAGACACCCCCTAGTCTTTTTTCCAGTCGTTTTGAATACTCCGCGCTGTGTAGTTCGGATGGTGAATTGCATGAAGCCGGAACGTAGACGGAAAAAACGTTTAGAAAACGTCCACAGGGCAGCTTTTTAACGCTATTGTACCGCGTCATGATGATGATGATGATCATGCATTTGTAAAGCGCCATCTATCTAGTTGCCTATTCCGAGGCGCTGCCAGGAACACCGGGGCAAACCCCTTCTCTTAGCGAAGAGTGTTACTGGGTTCTTTTACGTGCATTACACAACGCACGGGACCTACAGCTTTACGTCCCATCCGAAGGACGAAGCAATAGTGGTTTAATTGCCTTGCTTAACCAGTTCGCGCCGGATGACGTATATAAACGCAAACAATTCCCCAAATTCAAAACGGATGACGCATAAACACGCCAAGTTCAAGTTCGGAAATGTATGTCAGCAGCGAGCAAGGCCGGAAATGCGTGGGTGTGCTTCCCGGCACTATCAGCCTGAACCCGCTTCGGATCAAGTTTCGTTAAAAATAATCCCGCCCGTGGGCTTGGCGATGTTAAAATAATCCCGGCGCGAACTGGTTAAGGACACACGTGTCGACACCGGGACTCGAACCCACGCTCTGCGGAACAGAAAACCGAGTTCTTAACCGCCCGACCACGACACTGCTGAGTGCTAAATTATCATTATGTACATGTACATGTACGTTAACCGCAGGCTGTGTGCCGATCGTTGCGTGAAATCGCGTGCGCATTTAAAAGTGCCGATCTCGGGGCATTGCAGCAATGATATTTCCACAATTTCCCTTTAACAAAAATCACCCTAGACCAACTCTACCCCCCCCCCCCCCCCCCCCCCCCCCCCTCCCCCCCACACCCAAACCGGATTCACATTGAACTCGGAGAGGACATATTTTGGCCTCCAAAAAGCGGGAAACCGCGGAACGGCGGGGAATTCTCATGCCTGAGCAATAGAGAAGTAATTTAGAATTAACACAGCATTTTATAATATGAGGAAAAGGCATAAATGGCATGGAATTGCCTGTTGTTCTTAGAGTCAGTCTGTCAGATGACCATTGTAAGCAAAAAGGTAACAAACTAGACAAAAAAATTTCAAAAACAATGTAAAACGAATGGCAAAAATACAAGTGTATAAGGAAAAAGGGCAAAATACGGAAAACAACAAACTCACATCAATGAAAAGAAATTATATGTGAACTAATCATGCGTAGTGCTAATGTGAAATGTTGTATTGCCCAAAAAAACTAAAAGTTTAGAAAGGTACTTTACATGTAACAGTTAGCCTATTTCATGCTGGGTGGTTTTGTTTTTTGTTGTTTTTTTATTTTGTAAGGTTAAGGAGAAAAAGATGCAAATTTGCAAAGTTGCCGATTTCAGCACCTTTAGTTGGCTTTGGGAGTCTGGCAGGTTTAAAGGGCCGGCGAGGAAGTATCGGTATTAAGTCCTCAGCTAGACAGGAAAGGCAAAGAGACCATGAGCAGAATTAGTACAACTGCACATCCTTTTAACTTAATAAACATTGAAGTCGTAATTTGTGGACATTCTCTATCGTTTTCAACATTTACATGTTCTTAAAACTTAACTTTTAATTATTTGCTATGATAGAAACATATCTACATGTACACTGTATATGTAGGTGATTAGGTTGAAATGTATACCTAGTAGTTTTTTGTCAGCAACATTTCCAATTTAATGAATTTCTACATAGAGTTGCCCACTTTGTTCAACGCCAAAACTGGCACTGTTGCTTTCAAGGTAATATGCAACACTTGCAAACATAACAAAAAATAATAAATTATTATGAAATACATACATGTACATGTACATTACTTGACTGTAAGTGAATAATAGTCTCAATAAAATACTGACCTGCAAATCCATCCATTTTATCAAATTGCATATTACCTCTAACGCTAACCCCCAAGTGCTTTTACTAGAAAGTGTCCTAAATCCGCCAAACTCCATCAAGTTTGTCATGCAAAAACTGCTGGTGTCTTGAGTCGATCAGAACCCACCAGTATACATTCTGGAGAAATCCTGAATCCATCAACATTCCGCTGGCAAAAGTATGATGGATTCTGACAGACTTCGAATACCATGCTGACATACAAAATATTTTGCAGTGTTTCCCCATAGAATCTTCAAAATCCATTATTTCATAATCCAACTGGCAGTACTGCACAATCCTGCAGTACTGCTAGGCTTAACATCCTGAATCCATTAGATTCCACCAGTTTGTTCAATATGGAGGTATCCTGAATCCGCAAAACTCCTCCAAAAGGGGGAATGAAATTTGATGGACTCAGGTACAATAGGGTTAATTGTTTCCCCTGACTATCCGTTAATACTCCTACAAAAGGTTAATAGTTCCAGTCAAATTACTCAACAAAATCTCTAAGAAAAATAAATCAACATCAATCCGAGATCTTCACGTGTTTTTTAAATGTTTTTTTAGCAGGCAATCGTATTCATCCAATGAAATATGCAAAGCAGTTGAATTGCAATTGGATTTCAAGTTTTTGAATAAGACAAGTATTACAAATAAAGCCCATTTTAGAACCTGGCCTCAAATGACCTTTGACCTGAGCTTTTGACCTTTGACACATCTATGATATGAAGGTTTCAATATTGCATCCGTGATTTTTTTCAACTTTGCAAACAAGACCAACTTTAAAGGTCGTATACACCATTTGCAGACATAAAACAAAAATTACTATCGAATTATTAATTTCTTACTATTTGAAACTAAATAGTGATTCTAGATATCCAGCAAAATGATTGCTCTAGATATCCTGTAATAGTTATGAAAATTAGAATTTTCTAAAAAAAATATAAAAATAAAAATAACTGCCGAACGGTTGAAAATGAACACCGTTTTTCTTGCTTTCTTTCTCAGCATTCATGATTGAAAAATTTCGGACAGGTCAGTTAAACGATATTTACTATAAAATACAGCCCCCTAAATCCAATCATTCCTGATAATTCAAGCACTTACAAGTGGTGTATACGACCAATACAAAAATGACAAGCATTTGGGACAGATGGATGGACTACATGTACATACAGACTTCGTTTAGACAAGACAAAGATTTTTTGCCACATTTCCCCCCAAGAGGGGAATGGAAGTTTTCCACACACCTAACAAATCACATTGTTTTCAAGATAAACTTGCCTGTGAAATTAAAGGGGGGAAAGGAGCATTTCCCTAGGCTGTTTCTTACCTGGATTTACTGGTGGTTCGGGCCCAGCCGGTACAACTATATACATGGAGCAGAACAGAGGGTGTGCACGCAAAAGCATGATGGCAGTGATGGAGGTGATTTGGTTTTTGGTGTAGGAAAGTAGCGATGGTGATGTGTAGGAAAGGTTTGGGAAAAACACAGGAGAAAAAAATAATGACCAAAAAAAAATCAACATCTATGATCTTTAAATCATTTAATGAGCAATGAGGCATTTCTAATGAGTTTCTGCATAAAATGATTTAAAAAAACAAACTTTGGGTATGGTGACAACCTTTAAAAAAATAATACATTTTACAGTGGTACAAGTACCGGTAGTCCAGTTTTATAGACAAAATAGATTATTCAAACATTCCAGCTGAAAAAAACCATTGAAAGCTGTTAAAATCACGTAAACCCCCCCCCCCCAAAAAAAAAAATTATAATAATAATAATAAATAAATAAAAAAAAAAATTTATAATGTTAAGAATTTTGTATACGGACATCACCTTTTTAATCAGTTCGCCCTGGAGGACGTACCGGTACATGTATATACCTGAAAAGTTTTTCCCAAATTCAAAACGGATGGCGCATAAACACATCACGAGCAAGGCCGGAAATGTCTTTCGGCAGCGAGCAAGGTCGGAAAGGCGTGGGTGTGCTTCCCGATACCATCGGCTTGAACCCGCCTCGGATCGAGTTTCGTTAAAAATAATCCTGCGCCTCGGCTCGGTGATGTAAAAATAATCCTGGCGCGAACTAGTTAAAACCCAGCACGTTTAAAAAGAGGTTGACATTTGTGGCAAAACTGTTGTAATATTAGACGGAAATCACAGAACCCGCTTTCATATCTTTTAAACCTTTGGGGTAAAAAAAGGTGATGTATATTTACAATTTTTTCACAAAACAAAATCTTTAAACAGTTCACGCCGGGTTTATTTTCAAGCTACCGTGACCACTGGCGGGATTAGTTTTCCAAAAAAAAATTATTTTTTTTATTCAGGAAAATGTTCCTATTTTGATGCCAACACTTAGTTTATTAGCACCGTTATGTACATGTTTTTGCCAACATTCTGTCGCCTAGGGCATTTTTTCTTCTCTGCAGTCAGGGCGTGATATTACGTCAACCGATACCCGCCATAAAATCTGGCGCGTGTGTATACGTCCATCTGTGGAACTACACACAGGTCTGGGAACAATTATACGCGGTATAACCTACATGTATACATGTATACAATTATTTGTAAACCTAGCTGAAAAGCACCTTTTTAAGAATTTTATGGGAAACTAAGAAACAATAGCGGGGAAATTTGAATGTCAAGAAATTACTGGACGCAGCTCATAATCCCTGGCTGTATGAATTCAATGGAGACAATGAAATTAGGGTGTTTATCGGCCTAATCACTGACATCACGATATAGTGTGTATACACGTCTACCACACGTCAAGCAAGCATGCTTGGCAACGTCGACGTATATTAACGTCCACCGCTGTGTATGAAATACATGTCAGTCATGTATACCCGTACTCTGCGGTGCTAGGTGGTAACTTTTGGCGTGAATACAGGTCAATCGCAACAACCAAGGAAACATTCGCAGTGTGTCCTCCGCAGAATTAAACCGCTGTGCCTGATGAATTAAACCGCTGTGCCTGATGAATTAAACCGCTATGCCTGATGAGTTAACGCGTCATCCGTGGGTAGTAATTTATTTTTACGGGCCTTGCTCGTGACGTGTATATTTGTCATCCGTTTAGAATCTCAGAAAAATGTTGCATGTACACACGTCCTCTAGCGCAAACTGGTTAAAAGTAATCATTACCTGGCGTTTGGTGAGACACAACGGCCGATATAGGCCCCTCTCCTTTGCTGGTGTGAGCGCGGATCTTGAAGTAATACATGGTGTCAGTGGTCAGCCCGTGAATCGTCTTGGTCAGTTCGTCTCCGGGCAGCATCTCAGGAATCCAATCAGAGTCCTCCGATGAATCGGTGGTAAAGTAGTAAAGGGTGTAGCCTGCATGTCAAACAGGTGTGGTTTAGATAGCACTGTGCTATATATAAGTATTTGGTGAAAAATAATTAAGGCTGGTTCCTACTCGACAAAAAAGCAAACGCGAATGCAAACTTGTAACAACATGGGGAGTTTTCGCGCTGCAAATTTACAAAAGTTGACCACAACAACTCTGTTTAATTTCACAGCAAATGTTTTGTGACATCAAATTCACTTCATGTTTGCATTCGCATGAAGTATGAACCGGCCAAAGTTTGTATCTAGCAAGATGCAAGGTGTTGACTTTGCACAGCAAATTTTATGCTGAAGTAAAACCCATTTGGGCTTAGCAACCTTTGTAATGTGATTAGCAAGCTTTGTGATGTGCTTAGCAAGTTTTATATTGTGCTTACTACTGATCTGTCCATTGGGGAATCTTGGTGGCTGCCAGTTTAAAGTAAGCGCCGTCGTGGAATTCTCAACGTCAACAACCGTCAGTGATCTGGGTGGAGAGCTTGGAGCTGTGCCGTACAAAGAAACAATTTGTAAAATTTGTCAGTGAAACTAGCTAATTTTGTTGGTACAAAACTTTTTTTTAAATAAATGACCATTCATTTTAATGTTATTTCCAAATAATGTAAATGTGTTCAAAAAGCCACAATCGGCCATGGATGTTTAAGTACACACATTTTGAAGATGAAAATGCTGTTATTATTAGATACAACATAATTCTTAGCTAAAATACATGCAAGTTGGAATTTGTCAGCCAACTGCATTGCACAGCTTAGAACACAACATTACAAAAATCACAAAATACAAACTACACTGGAATGAAAACAATGTCCAGATCTAGGAATTTGTTTTTTTGGAAGATTTTCAGATTATCTTTATCTTACCAGCGTCAAATGTTGTATTGCTTGCCAACATGCTGTATCTGCTGTGGCGATTTCCTGATACGGCCTTCACCTGAAAATCATACTTTGTGTAAGGCGTAAGGTTGGAGACTACGACAGAGGAATCACTGGAATTCAGAAACATCTCCCTAACAAGAAAAAGAAAATGTCTTGGTTATTTTTTATTATTTATTAAGTCCATTAAAACAGTGCCTTTTATAGAATACTTGCTAGATTTATGAAAAATAATAATAAAGCTAATTATCTTTACTGGCAGCTGTAAAGCTGAATTGCAAAGGATGTCACATTATTACCCCGGTCATTGGGCCCTCAAAAAACATTCCAAATATCTCAGCTCCGTGGGGAATATACAGCTCGATGCTGCCATTTCGGCACGCAAAGCAGCTAAATCAAAATCAATCACAATAACCATCTTTGGCCTCACAGGTACCCATTTACTCCTTTGTGGAGAGAAGCAAGAAGTGACAAATGTTGTGCCCAAAGGCACACACACAATAACCCCAGGCTGGGCTCGAACCCACAACCTGCAGCTTTACCTACTGTACAGCGTAAAAATGCGACCCTCCAGACATCGAGGCAACAGGACTTCACAATAATGCAACGTTATAGTAAGATTTAAAGCTTTGCAAAGTGATAATGTAATAACCGGTTCAGAGAGGCGTTACAGAGTCACACTGAACCAAAATGAAATCAAGTTGCTCCTGACTTGAGTTGCCCTAACAACTCCAGCAGTCGCTCTTTTGCCATCTACTGAGCTGCCAACCTTTAACTGAGCATTTCAGTATTCTAAAGGCTCAAAATCAGTATTCTGTTCAAGAAATCAGTATTTTTCTGAACGGCGCTGTCGGAATGCAGTATTCCACTACCAACTGGTAATTTATCTACCTTTATGCATTCTACTCATTGCTTGCAGAGCTGCCAACCTCTTAGAAGATGAGGATTTTAAAACCATTTTTAGCACTATTGTGGTATCCTAAATCAGCTGAATCGCAGAGTAATCCCTCCGCTCTGCATGATCGTGAAGTTCCAACGAATTCCACGCACATGCGTGTCTGGTATCCTACAGCCTGAAGCACAAAGCATTCATGGGGAGAACCTAGGGAACCAGACTAATAAGCCCAGAGTTGGCCAGACTGTATGCTGGAGATTGCGTACGGAATCTGTGTCCTGCACTTTTTCAATACTTTTGTACCTATACAAAAGACAGAGCCAAGACGATATTCTTCTTTCAATCCATAGTCTATACGGTGGCAATATTGGTACAAGATTGTGCTGTGCCACGGCAGAAAAAAAGACGGCTGTGCGGTAATTCACGACCAAAGTTTTAAAAATACATGTACACGTACCAAAAGGTTGCATGCCTGAAGATTATGATTAGATTTGACAAAATCCGTATTTATAAACTAAAATCCGTACTTCCGTATTTTTCTTGAATTTCCGTACGAAATACGCAAAATTCGTACTAGTTGGCAGCTCTGCATCTAGCATGCCTCGTCACTCTGGACCTCAGACTTTTGACGGACTTAATTTACTCATTCGGTCCGGCGCAACTCTACAATGCCTGTTAGAACCTGGTGTAAAGTAATGAAGGATTTGTGTTAATGCCAAGTGGCAGAATCTGTTTAGGGAAACTGTGTGGTTCTGAAAGGAACTGGTTTGTACCTAACGTTCAGTAAACTCTCATTGTCTTTAGGAGATGATCAGAGTTTAGTGAACAGTAAACTCTGATCGTTTTATTGACGATCAGAGTATACTGATTGGAACGTTTCAGAATCCCACCGTTTCCACAAACAGATTCTGCCACAATGTATTAAAACAAATCCTTTACTAATTTCATGCTCTACGAAATTGTATCTGCGTTCTTTGCAATTAAGCTTCTTATTTTCAAGTAAAAGTCCAATTCATAATCTATGCTTTATGACTAGCCCCTCCCAAAAAATATGTCTATACATGTACTAATAAAAAAACTGTCGTAGTTTCCAGTCCCTGTTGAAACAACCCTGTAAATTTCTTCTTGCAAGCACTGGAGAGTGCTTATAAAATATGTTGGAAAAGTGACAGAACGAATGTAGTATCCTGACGCTACTTTAGCGGTTCAGTACAAAGTCATTGGAGAGTCAAAGTTTTTTCCTAACGAAATTGGAAATGTTTCTCAGTCCCAAATTTATGTCTTTTCAGTATTTTTGCACTGATTCATCGAGATGATATATGAAAGGAAAAAAACAGCGTCAGGTTGCAACATTCTTTCTAAAGAGACAAAGAAGAATTGGTCACCTATTGCCAGTTCTGTACTTGATGGTGTAGTATCTATCTGGGGGTTTCTCGTCAGGTGTGTAATCATTATCTATCCAGGTCAGGATAGCATCGTAGGGCGAGGTCACATATGCACGGAGTTCTCCAGGGATGGAGGGAATCGCGGTTCCTACGTAGGTATTGGGCAAAAGGGGGACGTCATTTGGGGTGTTGGCCCTTGATTGGATGCTCAAGAAACACACTGACTACATGCATCGGACATGAACAGTAAAGTCTGTTTAGAACTCAAAAAAGACCTTGTGATCAACACAAGACATTTGTACATTTTCTTCTTGTTTTTGAAAAGATATTAGTACTGCAGACAGGTGATCCTTGATGATACAGGCATGGAATTTGGCACACAGTCCAAGTACATGTATGTCGAGAGAAAAATATTAAGATACAGATTTGTCCTTTGAAAGAATTGAGGTACATGTACGTGTAGAATAACAAGCAATTGCAGCCATTTGGAAAATGGCTTGTTATTCTACTTTTAAAAAATAATTAAAATCAGCCAAATATCTTTCTCATGACATACATGTACTCTGTCCGTGTGCCGAAAGCTATGCTTGTATCATCAAAGGGACAATCCTCCCAAATACCAGTACTTCCCCAATCTGCCCCACTATATTCATCAGGTCTCAAATGCAACATGTCTCAATGCCAACATGCTAATTATGCCATGCTGTTAGTTCTAAACAGACTGTTATGGAAGTCGTTATAATAAACGAAACACCCACTATTTGTTTTTAATACCTAAAATGGTTATCTCCTTACAATTTTTTTTTAGGATAACGGCAGCCATATCAACAGACAAATGTAGGGAGTTAACAACAGCATACGTCTTCAACAAGCACAGGAACCAAACAGAAGGACTTATTTTAGGTGATGAATGTTTGACACATTTGTTGATGATTGAGATGAGGAACTCAGAAAAATACAAAACAAATCAATTCTATGAGATGGAATGGTTGGCTTATGTTACACTGCTATTGTATACATTCACAATGGGTCAAGGGTTAAATCAATCAGCCAGCCAGCCAATGAAAATGCAAAACAAATTATATGTATATACATGTACATGTGGTAAAAACAAAATATGGGTTGTGATATTTCTCACAAATCAACTTTAACAACTCAGTAAATTTGAATGAAACTTTTTTTTTTTTTTTAAGTGAAACAAAACGGGGTACAAAATTCAGAGAGAGTACAACAAAAAGGACTTTGTGATCTTCCAAACGATTGCTAAAACTTAAGAATTTTAAATCGTAAGTACCGCTATTTTCTTAAAAACATAAATTTTCTGCCGAGTATTTTGAAGAAAACAAAGTGCAGTAACAATTTCATAGTGCAAATTACTGCTAAATATCGCAAAAAGGGGTTAAGGTAACATACTATAACTTGGCAACATTTATACTCTCTGAAAACACAATGATGCAACCACGTCAAAGACTCAAACACAACAACAAATATCCAGTGAGATTTGGGAGGCATTTGCTAATCCTTTTGTTTCCCTGGTGGACGGATATCTTACTTGTCGTTATGTCAATAATCCTTGTTGGGCTAGGGTCTAGTGCTGTGGAGTATGGAATGAATAGGCTTTTTACTGATAGATGAGAGCTGTTCAAAAGGACCAGTAAAGCTGGTATTACACAGAAAATAAAATACTGCTTCAAAGGGAACAATTTCTTGAAAAAAACAAAGAAAGGCGAAAGAGGTAGACTTTTTTAGTGCATCATTTTTTTTGGGATATACCTCTAAAAAAAATTGAAAAGCCAACGAAAAACCTGTGTGTTGGTACCGGTACATGACATATACAGGAATGATAGTCTGCTTTCTTTTCTTTTCACGTGGAAAAATCATCCACTTTGTTTTCTTGTTAAATTTAGATTTGAACAATCTGCATTTTTCAAAATCTGTCCAACTTTTGACAGTATAAATTCAACCCCCCAAAATAAATAAATTATAATAAATTAGCTGTTCTAGTAATACTTGGATGATGCTATTAATTTTGTTTACTCTTATAAAAACAAATGAATGAAATTTCTCAGGTCAAATTTGTGTCCCCTCTCCTGAATAATAAAGCATGCCTCCTCTGTGGCCCAATTACATTTCAAGGAAAATATCCTGGTCAGTAATTGTATAGCAAGACCGCCCAATTTTTGTGTGTTTTTTTGTATTGGAGAAATGGGGACAAAGGGACAAAATCCAAACAGGTCACTGTTGAGGGTAAAACATAAGGTTATATTAATCAACAAGGTTAAAATGTAGAAATGTAAAAAATAAATACATGAATTGAATATATATACGTCATTGATGTTTCGTCTTCATGCATTCTTGCAACCACTGATGATCTAAAAATACCTGAAATATATATATATATATATATATATATCAATATTTATACTGAAATCATGCTTCACCGGACTCATGCCAGATACTTGTACAAGGCTAAAATGGAGAAAAAAATACTACCATCAGGTTTGTTTTGGTTTCAGGCAAAATTTGAACAATCATTCCCATAACAAAATAAAACTCATGATAATGGTCCAAATGTTTAGATGCTGTTAGCGGTTAAAAGAGGGAAAGATACATGTTTAGCACTGGTTTTAGTGTGAAAAGTGAAAAATGTGAAAATGTAAGAACGGTTCAAGTGAGGGTTATTTGTTAATTTTCAGCAGAAATGTTTCATAGTGCATTCTGCCAAATTTGACAGTACGTGTATAAATGTAGCCATCTCTGTTGTGGTCCAAGCCACTGTTACACAACACATTGCAGTATTTGTGGGTTTCACATAAACAAAAGATGATTTTGTGATTCAAACATAATTATATCAGCTTTTGCAAAATGCGCTTTGTTTAACAACTCAGCAAAATGAAGACGGCTATTTTGTGTGTATTAACATTGCTTTGAAACATTAAAAACATTACAGCTGTTAAAAGAAGAACTTATAGTTTTTTTATTATGAAAATAAGTGCTGTGCTGATGCGATTAGAATTAGTAACTGTTATTAATGTTTGATTGGTCAATTTCTCTTTTGAATTGTAAAGAAACGAAATGCAAAAGAAATACATCAAATATTGTTGGTTTTTTTTTCATTTTGATTTGTCCTTTCCATGAAGATTTGCAGTTATCGGCAGTCACGCAGAACAATGTCTGCTGACTTTGAGTTCCATGGTAGAAACTGACCAATCAGCAAAGGCAGGGAACCAGACAACGAGCCAATAGAAACAAAAATACAAAGAACTGGTCGAACTTACTGGGTTGCTTCGTCTGAACATCCAAGTACAAAGAATTGCCCTCGCCGACTTGATTGAACGCCCTGAGTTTCAGGACATACGTGGTGCTGGGGAGGAGGTTAGTAAGGACGAAACGGGTCTGCGAGCCCGGCAGACGCTTCCGAATGGCATCCGGAATATTTGGCCCGTAGCCAAGAATGTAACCGCGGACCATTATAGTCTGGTCCGAAGGGGGCGCCCAGGTCACCTCAATTTTGTTATGGGTTGAGGCAGCTTGGATGCTACCTGGTGCGGGGGGGACTTTGTTCTCTGTCGTGGATCAAAAGGACAGTCACACGGGGAGACGCACATAGAGACACACAGGCCGACAATAAGGGACAGAACAACCGCCAGATACAAAACAAATAATAAACCCGGAAGTATAAAAAAGTTGTACAATGCACATGTAAATAGATGGATAGTTTAATAAAAGGGTACAGAGAAGCAGGGGGGGGGAGCAGGACGAAATAGCCGGGGCAACAAGAATAGATGACAAATTTAGAGACAAGATGGTGATATGAAGCCAATTAATTCATACATTAGACACACAAAAGGAAACAATTATGTTAACAGATACGAAAAGAGGGTGAAGAAAAATGAGAGAAAGAGAGAAAGAGAATAAAAATGGTGAGAATGGTTATCAATGACATCGTGATTAGGACTATTTAAAAATGCTGCCGGGAAATATTCCCGAGAACATCACCTGGGTAAAAGGTCAATCTAAAGCGAGGGAATGGCTAAAAGCCCAAATGAACCAAATCTCAGTTGCCAAATGGTTTCAAATTTGGATGAAAACTATCGGCCAATAGTTTTGCAATAGTTTGTTACCCAAGCAAATTTTAATTAAATGCAGCCTTTTAGTTTTTAACTAAACGCATTAAATACAATAGTAATAACAAAAAGAAAACATTCTGGTTTGCCACAATCAATTTTAATATTGTATAAACGAGGCAGTTCGGATAGAAAATAATTACTTTGTGTGTTCCTTTCTCTATGGTCTACTCTACATGGTTAATGCTTCACTCTGTGCTATACATATGTTTGAACTTGAAAGCTGAAGCTTTGCATTTTTGGACCATTAAATGCGTTTTTCCTTCTTTCTTTTCAGATAGGTTTTACTCCAACAGATTTTTTGTCATCATATCCTATCTCTCCAATTGCAAACCTATCATGTTAAATATCTCATAAAAACGAAAAATCTAAGACCAAAACAAAAAGACCCCCCCCTCAAAACAAAAAAAATCAACAGAAATTTGTGTATCAATCATGACTGTTTAAATACAATGTAATTAAAAATACAATGTAAATAAAAATAAAATGTAATAACAAAATTATTTTTTACAAAACTAGGGCCGTTTTTCAAACCCCAGCTTCATCTCCGTCTTCGTCTTCGTTTATGCAGTTTAGCAATGGTGATGGAGCCAGAGACAAAGCCTACACACATGTATGCTGGGCTTGAAAAGAACATAGGCAGCAACTGTTTTTCAGATAACCGTACAGAAATACTATCGTACAATCGTACAATCATCACATGACCTCTCAGATGTATCCATACCATTTTTGTCGACTTCAAAGGTGTAAACTTGAATCCAGTCAGAGTAGGGTCCGGTGCCATTGTTGTTGTAGGCAGCCATCCGCACTTCATATCCCATGCCTCTTTCCAAATCTACACACGGCAAATAAATAGTGAAATTTGTACAAGTTGTACAGGTTCCCAGCACTAAGCACTACGATGCATCGCAAGTCGAGTTATGGCGAGTAATGCGTCACACCTTAAGACGTGTTGTATGATCAATTTCACAAAACTTGTGATTAGTTGCTTGACAATGGTTTGAAACACGTAAGTTACAACGACAAGTCACAGGACAAGTAAGGTCAGTTAAGCATAGCAATGGCTATGTTCTAATCATTGTTCCTTCTTGAAATTTTTCACACATACAAACATACAAAATTTCACACATACAAACATACAAAATTTCAAAAATGTGGGATACTTGCGAAACCCTGATTTGCATATTTAATTACCGTGTTAAATAGGCAACTAAAGGACTTTAATCCAAACACTAACTATGCAAAATCGCGTAATTTAAGAAGTTTTCGATCATCTGATCTCACCTAAAAAATGGGAATATGTAGAGGACTTGGGATTTCCAAATTACGCAATTTTTAAAAAATTTACCACCCCTTCATATTTTAACTTTGGATGGCCATATCTCCGAATCATTCCGTGCGACTTTACTCTCATTTTGTGGCGACAGGTCACATATATACTTAAAGTCACAATTTTGTGCTAAGCATGAAAAAATACAACTACGACATGATGTACTTATGATGTGTTTTATTAAATGAAACGCAGTATGCGTTCCAGCTGCAATGCTTTCAAGGGATACGACAACCCAGATTGTGAATGAATGACACAATTGTGCGTGGATACTTTAGAAGCGGTTTTCTTAAATGTTTGTAATGGTAATACTAAGAATAGAACTACACCAAATACAAGAATTAATTATTTCCCTGGAAAGAGAAAACGTGTAAAAAGAATTTCCCAATTTTAGATTAAAGGTAGTACACACCATTTGCAAACATCAAAAAACAAAACTATTGAATTTTTATAAAATACCTTACTTGACTGTAAGTGAATGACAGTCTAAAGCATCCTGTGAAATCACGGCACCTGATGTGATGTGGTTTTCAAGAAAGGTGAAATTTTGTATCAATTTCAAACGATAACCAGCTGGCAATCATTGTAAAAACTATTTTCAAACTTGCCCCCAATTTATTGATTTGTCGGAAGAAAGTCAAGGAACTAGACTGCAAGCTTCTATGAACACAGAACTATAAACAGGTTATCGTCACAATATTTACAATGAAACATGAATCCCCTAACCCATCCATTTCTGAAAATTACAGCAAAAGCAAATGGTGTATACTACATGATCTTTAACTTTCAATTGCAATGTAGTGTAATTCTTTGTTGAAAAAACTCGCCCATAGAAAGGTAAAGGGTTATTAAAGTACCTCCAATGGTGTAGGACCTCTGCGTGCCATCGATGAGCAGCGAGTGTGTTCGTTTGCCATTCTCTACTGTGCGGTACTTCATCTTGTAGCCGTTGATCAGGCCGTTGCGTTGGTTGACGAGAGGCGGTTCCCAGGTTACGATGATTGATGTCGAGGAATCTGGTTCCACAGCAATGTTGACGGGGATGCCCGAAGGCTCTGGAAGGTGGAAAAAGAAGCGACGGGAAAATGAAATTTCTTTTTATGTACCCAAAAAAATAAATCAGCTGGTTGAAATACGGTCTCTAAATACTAAGCCAAATTTCTGAAGAAAGACAAATCCAGTTTTTGGTATTAAGAATTATCTTCTCAACAAACCAGGCATGGTCCAGTGGTTATAGTGTTTGACTCGTGTGTGATGGTGCAGGGGTTCGAACCCTGCAAGGAACGTGGTGTTTATGCTCTTGGGCAAGACACTTAACTCCAATTGCCTCTCTCTTCAACCAGGAGTATAAATGGGTACCTATAAATGGGTGCCTATCTGCGGATATCGACTGCCACATGGTCTTGTGGCCTGATGAACGGGGTAATAATTCTAAAGTTTTATGGGATTGTTGATATAATAGAAAGTGCTGTATAATCTAGCAATACATTATTAGTTATCCCGCTAGAGTGAGTGGAAGACGGAATAATGTAGTGTGTCTGTGTCCCATATACCACGAGGCCAAAGGCCGAGTGATAAATGAGACACGGACACACTACATTATCTGTGTTCCAAGGAAAAAACAAAGTTTTGAAACACGGACGGCACTGTGCTCGAAACTAGAATGTACCACATAATACACGCGCATCGATAACAGTACGCAGAATGTGACAATCCACATAGGACACAAACGCGCAGGTTTTGAATTTTCGAAAGATTGTGCAGCACTGTTTTGTGTATCAAGCAATACGTGGAGTTAGAACAGCGCAACACGCGGAGTTTGATATGGACCGTGCAATAAAGTGTGATATCACACTGTTCGATGCCATGGATCGACCAATCAGGATCGAGGATTCAAGTTTGCTTGAAGATAAGTATTATTTTGTTAAATGTAATGATAGGGAGGCACTTTTTTCAATAACAGATGGACAAGTGCAAATAGGGAGACATTTAGGTGTCTTTCTATTTGTTGCCTCCCAGAAGGATGCAACATACTGTTTTGGGGAAAAAACTTTCTTGGGAAAAACTGGTTAGGTGACAGTAAAGTTTTAAAAATGTTGTGCATGTATCTACAGAAAAGTTGCCCTATTTTTATACTCATTGTCGCTAATTATTATTATTATTATTGTTAATGGACAAGCAAAATTTGCTGCCAAAAATGCTTTTCGAGCCTGAAGAAACCGCAAGGGAGAGGACAACAAAAACAAAAATCAGTTTCCCATGTTAAAGAAATCCTTGAATAATTTTCCAGGTAAACCTACTGAATCAGGCAGGGACTGAAATTCCAATGATGCAGAACACACAGGTGAAATGCAATGAAGTATCAGTGCATCAACTAGTTTACACCAATGTACTTCATACTTGTTTCCCCTTCTTAACCAAACAAATATAAAAAATCATTGAGGTTTCCTGAACTTTTGCTACCGTTACATCTTTGGCTCTGACTTAGCCTCTAACTTTTAAATCACTAAGAAAATAAACCAAATGGCTAAATTCAAACTGTTGGCTTCTAATCAACCGATTAAATGTTTTTTAAATATAACAGGCACTAGAATGCAGCTAAAGTTCCCGCAGTTGAGGGTCTAAAATCGACTTAAACCAAAGACGAAGATAAGGCTGATAACAGCAATTCGAAATAGGCCCAAGAATGCTTACTGCACTGGGACGTCATGGCCTCCAGATTATCCGACGACGTGCCCGGTCCGTTCTCGTTGTAACCAACTACGCGCAGGCCGTAGTTTGTGAAGGGCTTCAGGCCAGTGATCAGGTAGAAGTTCTGCTCGGTGTACAGCTCTAACTCCTGGGCCACCCCTGCGCTGAGATCAGCATAGTACACCTTGTAGTTGAGAACGTTTCCCTGGGGAACCTCCCAGGTCATCAAGAGGGCAGTACAGCTTCCTTCCTCTGATCGGGCCCGCACGCTGCTTGGAGGACCCAGATACTCCCCTTAATATTTTTGAATTTGAAAAACAAAACAGAGAAAATCTAAATCAATGTGATAGTGATGTAAACTGTGCTGAAATTTACAAACATCCCAAAAACTAAACTACCAAATTATTGTGAAATACCTTTAATACTAGACTGTTGGTGAATGACACCTGGTGTGCCGTCATTTTTAAGAAAAGTGGTATTTTTATATTAATTTCCAATGCTGTCGGTAAGCAGAGCTATGAAATTGGGCCTAGGGCCACGTTTACTTGTGTAGAATACTGGACCATTCTAGAAGATGTGCTGAATTATTCCTAGTTTGAAAAGGAGTTTCCAAAAACTATAGGGTTCAACCTAGATTAGACAGCGATTTTGAATTTTGTGAGAAAACCTTGTAAATTGAGGTTAACTGCTGGAACAGAATTCGTACCATGGGGTAATGTATCAACGATCAAAACATCGGATGATTCTCCAGCTCCGTTCTGATTCAAAGCAAAGATGGTGACCTCGTATCGCGTCTCTGGGATCAGATCGCTAATGACCTTTGCCAGCTGATCCAAGTCATGTACAATTTCTACCTTTTGCCTGTTTGAAACACACAAGGGTGGGAAAATAAAGAAAGTACAGTATGTTTGAGAGAAGATTGAAGGTTGAATTGTGCTTACATTTATCACAAGGACAAAACTCCAAGGAAAGAATTCCGGATATCATTTTTTATTGTTTTACTCAACAGGTTTAAAAGGGGCAACATTTATGACAAGAATTCCATAACTTATACATGAAGATGGACATCACGTTCACATTTATACTCATGCCCCCCCCCCCCCCCCCCCCAAAAAAAAATGTCGCACTTTTTAACCTTTTGGGGGGTAAAAGAAAATATGACGTCTGTATACAGAATTAATGGACTGAACAAGCATTTATTATTCTTGCAGCAGCTACCAATGGGGTTGTTGCATTTGCACCTCCTACCCCTCCCCCACACCCAATCCAGTGTTCTCCACGGCCTTAGATTTTAGCAGGGCTGCAGACACTGCGAGGGCAAATTAGGCTCTTACTGTGTTACATGTAGGTCCGGGGCCCACTTAAGAAATGTTTGATTCTAGATGCTCTGTGGTGCAATCTGAGGAGTTTCCTGGACATGTTAAAAATTTGGCAGGGCGGCCTCTTCTGCTAAAATGCCTTGTGGAGAACACTGCAATCTTGTAGCACCTCTGTTTAAAATAAATTACAGTGACCCCAGTCCCACCCTATCCGACCCCAGTCCCACCCTATCCGACCCCAGTCCCACCCTATCCGACCTAAACTAACAATTGTGTACAATACATACGCTCCATCCCACTTGATGTAAATCCTGTATCTTTGCAGTGCACCGTTGAGTTGCGTCGGTTCCCTCCAAGTCAAGCGAAATGACTGGGCCTGGATGTCCGTAGCTGACAGAGTGAGCGGCTTGCTGGGTACCGGTCCTGTGTCTGGTGGGCCGGGGGGAGATTTAGTCGTTATTGGCAGTGGGGGCGCTGGTGACATGGTAACGGTTGTTGTAGAGGGGCGTGTCGGTATAGGAACACCTATTATGTCAATGGAGGGTTGGGGTAGGGTTGCGAGAGGAATGACGAAGATTCCAAACCATGCAAAACAAAAGGAAAAGAAAAGGAAACAAACAAAAAAGAACAACAACTGAAATTGGCATGCAAATTATAAATGACAACGTGCTGCTAGCATACTGCGTGTTAAAAACAAAAAAAATTACATTACAGTATGTACCATTTGTACATGAACAAATTTATTATTATCATGCAAACAATAACATTTAAATGTTTGCTAAACTTCACAAAACTTTAAAACAATACAAAACTGTTTCAAATTGAATGCATCTTCATTCATGCCCAACATGAAACACATACATGTACAGTAGGTATTAAAAAGTTCAACGCATCATTGCAAATTCTGTAGACAGGTATTACACGTGTATTTGACAAACTTTGTACAAGTACATGTACATGTAATATTTGACAAACTACAACTGTAGGAAACCATTGAGTAGTTTATCTGTCATAGCATGCAAACAAATTACAATGGATCACAGCGTATGAGAGACAAAACAACCTTTATAACGCTTAATGTCAACATAAACTATTAGTGTTAAAATGACACTTATAAACAAAAATGGTTGAATTATTCATTTGTTGAATTATTAATTAGCCATCATTGTATTACGGACAGAAAGAAGACAAGTTGTGTGAATTTGTATATCTTTGCCAAGTTTGTGTCTGTAGAAGCTAAATACATGCATTGTTGGTATTAAGTCTTCTACATTTGTGTAAGGACACGATACTAACTAACTTTCATTATGCACAAAACGATCTTGACTTTCTCATATAATTTTACTATTTGCAATCATTTTTTTTATTTTAGATACTATTGTACATCATGTACATATGTTTAGGAGATAAAGGAAGATAAAATATTGTGTGAATACAAGATGTTTCGTTTTAAATTCACGTTTACAAGCATCAAAATGGCGTCTAAAAACAGGACACAGATTAAAAAAAATTTCATTAAAATTTCATAAAATTAAAGAATAATATCCCTTATTTATTTTCATCACGTTGTGCATATTACTTGAGTATGTTAATGACGAAATATATTGGCCCACAAAAAAAAAAAAAAATACGCACCTAAAATGATCGCTATGATCTGCGTGTTCACATACATTACATGTAAGTTACACATTGTGTCCACCACATCATACGATGTTCAAAAAGCCAGAATTTTGTTTTACAAACCTCATCCTTGCCAAACTAAGCAATTGTTTTCTGAATTAGCTGCATAATCATCGTGTAAAATGTCTGTACATCTCCCATTAATATAAGGATGAAAAAAATACACATCGATCACTCATTCATGTTCATGTCCACTTGTAACTAACGTTAAATGTTGTCACAATTTAACTGGTAATCAACAGAATCCCGAGTTGGCCAGTACACATGAAAAGTACCCTGTGTTGATGAACTGAAGGTCACTTGTTTTAGGTTTGTACACTTATTTGCTAATTTATGATTATTTTTAAGCATCGTGTCCACTGCATTCTGTTTCGCATCTTATTGTAACTAACGTAAGTTTTGATTGAAAACGTTGGAATTGTTCCTTAAATTTTACCAGATCGACATGTAAATAACAACAAAAAGGTACGTATCAACATTAAGTTTTACATTCAGTAGGAATACTTGCGGCGAGTGGCGATTTGTTTTGTTTTTTAAACGTTGGTTACCGTGGACACTAACGTTGGTTTCAGTAGACAGCCATGTTGGCAGGTTGGTGTATCCTTTGTAACCTGTTTGAGAACCATGCAATAAAAACAGGCCACTTTCTTATTAAGGCAAAATGATATCGAAAACACCGAAAGAGTGTCAGATTATCCAGAAAATCCCAGGGCTTTAGTATATTACTAGAAAAACTGTCGTCTTTATTTGTAGCTTAAAACATTTGAGTAGGCCAATTAAAAAAATACGTTCGACGACCAGCTGCAGTTGTGAAATGGTTCTTTGTGTTTCACCCGCGGCCCACCGCTATAGTTCACGACCGCTTGCACAGTAAAATCTAAAAAGAAACCGGCCATGTCGCCCCAGTCTATCGGTTGTTTGGGACGTAACCCTCCATTGATCTGATGTCATTTTGGGGTAGCCAATCACGAGTCGGGAATTGCGGTGAGTGTTCTCTGCACCCTGCTATTTGCCTAGCAAGCGGAAGCGGCAACCGTAATCATTTCTTATCTTTGTTGTAAAACCATAAACATGCGGGCTGGCGCAATTTAATATTGTTCGGACCGACAACATGAGCAGGGGATCAAGCCGAAAACTGGTATATATATGCAACCCTATTAAACTGTCGGTCTTAAGTATATTGAGCGCTGTTTTTAGGCTTCATCTTGCACACGGGAAATAATTGATATATCGAGTACAAAACTGACATCGACAGATGTTACGTGTGAGCAATAAATTATGAAACAAAATTTAGGATAAACAGATCCACGTGAGGCTAAAAGCTAGCCGTCCATTAGACTGCGACAGTATGACACGTTTTGTTCAGGGTACATGTATAATGATGTGGTTGTATAAACGTATGTTTAAATCAAAGTGGCTTATTCTTTGCACTTGCTGAATGTGTGCAGCACTTTTCTTTCAGTTGCATTTCCTGTGACTCTCAACATTTTTTTCTATTAATCTTTGCTTTGCTACATTGCTTCAAAACACTTCAATATTTCAACCCCAAAACCTTTTGTTTTTGGTCCCCTTCTTTGAAAATGTACAACTCTCTGAAGGAAAAGGTTTGGGCACAAACATGTGTGTATGCTTTGTGAGCAGACTGGCTTCCAGTCGTTGTGTGGGAAACCAGGGCACCTGGCGAGAGCAGGGTGCATTTTGGCATTCATAACTAAAAACTGGTTTTGTTGTTTATTTTTGGTTAATCGTTTTAAGGATTTGCGTATATTGCATGATTGTGCGTAATTCTCACCGGTTGAAAATTCTCAAAGAAATTTACCAACCAAAAATACTGAACTAGTTCTTGGTTATGACCTTCTGTGACTGCCAAAATGCATTCCTGATTTGTGTGGCAGCCTTTTAATTTTGTAGTAAGTATTAAAGTAGTAAAGTAGTAGTTTTGTAGTAAATATTAAATAACTAAACATGGGCCAATTTTTAAGCCAATGTCTTATTTTATTGAATAACTTTTGCATTGAAATATAACAATTAAGAAAATGTATATATCTTTTGGGATGAAACTCGCAAAGCATGGGAGTACATCTTTAACATACAAATAAAAATAGAAATAGAAATGTTTATTGTGATCTGCACATACCCATACCCATGTGTACATGTAGTAAACAGCTGAGACAATTGAACAATTTTATTATCTGCCATTTTAATTACATTCCATTAGATGCATACTAAAATGGTTTGCATTTGATGGTACAATGTAGTTGAGCTCTAAAAGAATAACTTTTGCATTGAAATATAACAATTAAGAAAATGTATATATTTTTTGGGATGAAACTCGCAAAGCATGGGAGTACATCTTTAACATACAAATAAAAATAGAAATAGAAATGTTTATTGTGATCTGCACATACCCATACCCATGTGTACATGTAGTAAACAGCTGAGACAATTGAACAATTTTATTATCTGCCATTTTAATTACATTCCATTAGATGCATACTAAAATGGTTTGCATTTGATGGTACAATGTAGTTGAGCTCTTAAAGAAGATAATTACATACATTTGTATGCTGCTGAAAAATTTACTTGAGAGTCAATAAAGAGGGCGTTTGATGAAGTACAGCACCCGATTTCACTAAACTCTTCTTAACTTACGACGCATCGCAGCCCTGCGACGCGTCGTATCTCTCTGACGCGTCACAGCTGCGACGCGTCGTGAAATCCATTTCACGAAACACATCGTAGATGTGCGACGTGTCGTAGGTGTATTTATAGCACAAAACGGTGACTGTTGTATGTACCTATTCAACGCACAGTAAATAGCCGTCTGGTATTCAGCAAAGAGTCATCGAACCTCTTCTCAGAAAGCTTTAAAAATGTCAATCCAAATGGCTGACGTATGATGCATTTTTAACGAAAAACAAGCTTGCTGTGGACCTCTAGCTAATTTGAAATTTCAAGTGCAATATTAAAGGTTTATTCATATGACTACGATTATTGTTTCATTAACAAGTTCCCATACATTGTCCGAGTATTCTAGTCTCGTTTTAATTTCAATTTTATGGTGTAAAACTGGCTATTAAAAGACGCAATCTTAATTTGCGACCCAATGAACGAATCGTAACTTTAGTGAAATGGATTGTACGACGCGTCGCGAGATGCGACGCGTTACTCTTCGTAACTCGAGTTGCGACGTGTCGCAAAGTTTAGTGAAATCGGGATCTGGCTAGTGTGCAGTCAATAGGCACAGAGCACCAGGTTCATTACAGATCATTAGGCTGTTAAAGTTTGCGTAGGGGTCAAATATTATATGGAGGCCATACTAACAATAATGAGGTAATATAATCTGTTATCAATAGCTCTGACAAAGCAATTTGCAAGTGACTGTAATTATGGTAGAAAGAATATATTATAACACCTCACCCACAGATTCTGTGTCTTAATAGGCCAAGTGCTAGTCACATGGCAATTTCTTTATTTACTAATGGTATCTTTCTGTGCACAGCCCAAAGTACTATACCATTAGCAACCAAAGTACTACTGTATATCCATGCGCAG
Source organism: Crossaster papposus (assembly GCA_037893245.1). NCBI lineage: Eukaryota > Metazoa > Echinodermata > Asteroidea > Velatida > Solasteridae > Crossaster > Crossaster papposus. The sequence continues at coordinate 1,409,609 of JBAIAA010000049.1, read as the reverse complement.
TATCTGTGTGCAAATGCAAGCTGACGTGCGCGTTGTGCGTAGCGCAAATTGTTCCAAAGAGCCATATCAGCGCTTACAGAGTTGGGTTCAAACATTTTGTGAAGGAATGGTTTAGAAAAGAGCAAAGACATTTTCCACCAGTTTTGTATTTAAATCGAAGTTCATTTTTACTGTGTAGAAAAATGTTTAAACCAAGCAGAATCTGTGGATGAGCTAGGTGTTATAAAACAAATATTGAATGCTTCTCGTGGTGTAGTAGAACTAGCCTCCCTCTGTGAAACATGGAGAACTAGCCTCCCTCTGTGAAACATGGAGAACTAGCCTCCCTCTGTGAAACATGGAGCAATGTAGTTTTGTTTGGAAGTTAGTCATTGTGCGTATTACGTAATGCCATACCGTGCATTCCTTTCACATGCCACAGTTCACTCTCCGAAACGTATATGTCTCGCATTGTGATGGTTTAATCACTTCAGGTTCTGGCACCCATGCTTTATGTCCACACGCTATTAGCGCAGTAGAGTACATATAACCCCCCCCCCCCCCCCCCCCCCCCCCCCCCCCGCCCACTTGGATTATATATTTTGAGAACGAGATGATGCTTTCCTTCCCTGTTTGTTCTCTCCAACAGGCTTGTCGGCTTTTAGCAGTTGCTACACCTGCGGAATGCAGGGACATTTGGCCAAAACCTGCCCTTCAATGTCTTCAACGGGAAAGCATGGTTCAATCAGGGATCCAGATCTGCCCCATTTGGCTTCACAGAAAGAACCGGTCAAGTCCCTCGGGTCACACCCAGACATTGGTTCCCCATTATTACTAGCTCAGCCACCCAGCTGTCCAAGGGCGCCACCGACCCAACCGCTTAAACCAGGAGCATTCCCATTCTCGTATCCGCATTCAGGATAAATTTGCCGTATTATTCAGGTACATTGCAAGACTATTTTGCCCTCATTTGACATGAGATGACATTTTTGTCAATGGAAGGTTGAGGTTTTACATTGAGATTTGGTCATTTCCATTATTAACCAGGGTCATTTTATATCTTTCAACGAACACCCACCATCCATGGTTTTTACATCAGAATGACGGCAGAAAGAGGCTGATTTTGGACCTAACATCTTGAATAAATTCGTTAAAACAGGAGCATTTTTTTAATAGATAATTGGAAAATTGGATTACAATACGTTTCTCCCCACGCGTTTTGTTGTTCCCTTTCGATCTTAAAATCCTGTTAATATCAAATCCAAATTGCCCCCAACATCAAAAATATTTAGGTTTTTCTTGGTGTAGCCTATACAAGGCGAGGAAAGATATTTTGAATTACGGTTCTACCATTTGGCATCTCCTCTGCTCCACATATTTGTTACGAAAATCTTGAAACATCCTGTATCGCACTGGTAGTCATGTGGAGTTTTAGTTGTAGTTTATCTTGATGGTACATGTAGGTTTGGTTGCACTAGTTTCGGACCATGTTAGGTTCGATCTACTAAAGGTGAGATTTATTTATAATGTAACCAAAAGTACATGAGGACCTCAAGCGTCCCTTGTGTGGTTCGGTATGTGTTGGGACTCTGCTCAGGGAATTCTAAAAGTAGTTGACAAGCGTATTAAAAAACGTATGGACTCCATGCATTTATTGAATAATTCGCCTTTCTATACAATCAAAAATGTGCACTCTGTAGTAAGGCAAGTTATTTCTCTGTCGCCTGTTGCAGCAAATGTGACCCGGTAATTGACTAGATATTGTTAAATGGTCAGGTGCTAGTGCATCGCACCTCGCCAACAAATTATATATAAAACGGGAAATGGAACAGCTGTTATCCGTCGCTAAAGCTGTTTTGTTATAGTTACATCATTATCGACACACTGCTCAGCATTGTCTTAATTGCGTCAGATGACAACTAATCTATTTCTTTCTTGTAACAAGACTGGTACTTTTCGTTTGAAGAGTACACTTTCCCAAATGGGAGTAGAAAAGCCCCTTGGGCTGGAAGATGGTAGATTCTGTAAGTTGGCCAAGCAGGCGATATTGATAAATTGAGTGTATAAAAATCAAGCAGATACCGTATATATAGTATTTTTTATTTATTAATATTTTATTTTTAATGTGAATTCCGACTGATTTTGTTTGTTCCTTTCTTGTTACTAAACATTTATAGTTTGCTTTAAAAGTGATTTCCCAGATGGGAGTAGTATACATGGTTATTAGTATACAACCAATATTTGAAAATGGAGTGTATGAAACGGATCTCTATGTAATACAAGCAGATGCTGTGTACAACTTGAAGATGGACAGCCTGCGTGCCCGTGTGCAGGCCAGCTCCCATGATGTACATTTAATAAATTCTGAAATGCATTTTGCCGTCTCCCTTCTCCTTATTCAATGACGTTCTGTAAAACAAAACTGTTTTTCATGCGTATGAGCGAAGCGAAGTAGCATGAAATTCCAATTTACCTCGGATTACCTAGGGAGGCTAGTTTTACTTCACCACTGGAAGCATTAAATATTTGTTCATTAACCCTAATCCTCCCAAATCCTCCAAAATCAATATGATTTTGCACACACCCTAGGGAGTTAGGGTTAAAGGCAAAGTGTGCCATTCAACATTATTTTGTGTATTTCTTTCATTTGAAGCGGCAAATGTGCTCAAATCTGTGCTCATAAATGTGCTCATACTGTGGATTGTGCTTGAAATCAGCACATGTGTGCATTGTGTCAACACTTGCCTGCACCTATTCACAGATTCATCTAATTACAAACCAAATACAAAAAATTGAAATTTCCAAAAATCGTCACATATGACATACCTTTGGAAATTACCTTTTTTTTACCATTTTCATCAAAATGGCAGCATGCAAGAAGGAATAATTTCACAGGGAGTTTAGTGTCCTTAATGTCTGTTTATAAACAAGTTTATAAAGTTGATTGTTTGTTAACCCATCGTCCCTATTCATTTTTCAAATACATGGGTTGGAACGAATTCCACATTCCTGTTGCCTCAACCACTGAACCCGTTCCTTTAAAATGTCTAGCAGACAGATTGGAAGAGGAAGGCATTTGATGAAGAGACTTTGAAGAAGATATTCTTGAAGAGGTTGGCAGGTGGCCGTTTAAATAATGAGAAACAAATCTTGTAAAAGCCCCAGTGATCCAAGCGCCTCACATTTATGGAGAGGGATAAAGCGGTGCTGACAACATTAATGTTGTTCGGACAATGTGAGTGATGATATAATGTGGAGCAGTCTGTCATGATGGCAGACTGGGTATAGGGGGTTTACCTGTAGATGTTGGTAAAGTAAGCCTTGGAAATCACGGGAATCATAATGCCATTTCTCACTGGGACATTAAAAACGTGGATGATGACAAAAGGATTAGAATTTTTAAAAGGACATATACAAGGGAACGCCGCTATAATGAACATCATGAGATCCACAGATTTTGTTCGGTATATAGATTGTTTGGTATAACGATTTTCAGCCAACGGAAAAAATCACATGCCTATTTTTCAAGATGACGTCTATCTTGTGGCCTACTTAAGTGCACCTTAATTAATTATTAATTATTCATCACACCGACGACCCCTAAATCCATCCATTTTTAAAAATTACAGCAAAAGCAAATGATATTCCCTTTAACTTAAGCATGCTGCTTGAAGTTATACATTTACAAATGTAATGAAACCTGCTTTTTCTGCTTCATACAACATGTACATGTATACAAGTACCGGTACGTGTATACTGTATGCATGTATATACAGGGTGGTCCAAAAAAAAAACTATACCCAACTTTGGAGGCCATTTTCTCCTAGATAATAAAATATTTTAGTAATTTGGTTTGCATATTATTAAAGCATATTTCGTTGAGCATTATTGGTGAAAATAGGGAAGATATTACATTAATATTTTTGGAGATATTCCTATTTTTAGCGAGTATGTGTAAAAATGGCTTTTCCACGGGAGCTGTCAATGCATCAACGTGTTTGAATATGATATGACACAATAATGTAATGACGCGATAGTCCTTTGACAAATGTTTTTGCGAGAGCTTCTTTTATTTACACTAAAATGGATAAATAATACTTTTTAATAGTTAGGCTTCTGGTTTTGTTCATTTCAGTTAGTTCAACAAATGATATAATTTCATGTATCTGGAACATCAATAGACAATTGTCATGATTTTTTGCACATAATATCGTCATTGCATAAGTTAAAGTCTGTTCCTGCGCAAATTCTTTGGCAGTCTAACCAAGTAAGAAAAATGTTTGTGAGATTGAAATCATGAATAAATAAAATCATGTAAATAAAAGAAGCTCTCGCAAAAACATTTGTCAAAGGACTATCGCGTCATTACATTATTGTGTCATATCATATTCAAACACGTTGATGCATTGACAGCTCCCGTGGAAAAGCCATTTTTACACAAACTCGCTAAAAATAGGAATATCTCCAAAAATATTAATGTAATATCTTCCCTATTTTCACCAATAATGCTCAATGATATATGCTTTAATAATATGCAAACCAAATTACTAAAATATTTTATCATCTAGGAGAAAATGGCCTCCAAAGTTGGGTATAGTTTTTTTTGGACCACCCTGTACTGTAGTTGTAGTGATGTGAAAATTACATGTAACTATGATTATGCATAGCACATTAACAGTTGCGTCCGCGCGTGCGGGCATGCGTTAGCAATTCGAAAATAATATTATGGAAAAGAATTTAAATAATGCTGAAGGTTTACTTTTTTGTTCGAATCGAGAGAGAATGAAAGCAGTTTGATTTTGGCGGTTAAAGAGGAAAGATGTACATGTGTACGATTGGGAGCAGTTTAATGTCAGATGTTGTAAAAAGGATTTGTCTGAACATTGTCTGTCTTCGTGACATTATATGAAATTCCTCTTCTCCATTTCTCTCTGCCGTACTCTGAAGAGCTATTTTTGTATTATTTTTTTTGGGGGGGAGGGGAAGGGGGAGGGGGAAGGGGGGAGAGGGAGGCAGGGATATATATAATGGGTGGTTTGGGTTTTTTTTTTTTTGGGGGGGGGTCTGATGTTTGAATATTTGTTCTGTAACCGGTTAAATTGTATCTATTACAAAAATATTATGAAATACCTTATTCTATAAATAAGGTTCCAACATTCCGACATTTGTTGGTGTCCCGGTTACACCGGATCTAGTAATTTTCCATGCAAGTGTTACTGAATTTGACTTTAAACTTGTTTTATTTGTTTTGCAGGCACTTTGTTTTATGTCATCAGATAGAACTAGAATGTTCGCTGAGATAGAAGGCATGTGTACTAATTTAAAAAAAGTATCTTATGTCAGATGTAACGGGGACACGAAACATTTGATCCCTAATTAATAGACATACTCCTAAGTTAATAATCGTTTCAAGCGTATTTTAAAATCACGGCACCTGGAAAAGTGAAATTTCTAACGACAGTCAGCTGATCATCATTGGAAAAAACTTGGATTTAAAAAAAAAAATTTTCAATTTAACAAATTTAGTTATCTTTATATATTACATTCAAGAAGATAAAAAAGACTCACATTTTCAACAGACATTGCCTAAGCATACTAAAATGCAACCATCATCAGCTTATGATTCAGCATATGTTAATCTTCCCTAAAACCAAGAAATCATATAATTATGCATTCAGAATGCAGTGGCAGCACACTGCACACCTTAAGTCCACAGCCCAAGGAGTGACTGCCAAACATGCATGCCCAAGAACAGCCGGTTTAAGAGCACAAAAAAACAACATGTGTTTGCGCTTTATAGATTCCGGCGCTGGTGCGTTGAAGCAGGCCGGGCATGACTGAGATAGCCCTCTCCTGGTCCCGGCCTTCTCCAACGAAAGCAACGGAATGTTTTGGCCAGTGCACAGGCCAGGGCTGTTCTTCCACACTACACCCCAGGGGAAAAAGTAGTGGATTAAAGATGGCTGTTCCTTATGTCCCAAGATGGAATATGAGAGGGAAGGAGGGAAAAAACTCCCAATTGCTGGGTAAAAAGTGTGACAACCCTAGGGCTGGACTTAGTGCAACCGTACCCCAACAAATCTGAGCACCGGCATCGTAAACACCTGCCTCGGGCTCGGGACAGATCTCCAGCGCTGAAAATTGGTCCCCCTCATCCAATTAACATTCATTTTGTGTGGGAATACTTGAAGGCTTGTTCAAACAGGATCATGCTAAAATTAGAGCTCTGCTTTTATTTTTTGAGGGAAAAAATACTATTCATCTACTTAATAACAAATTATGCAGGCTTAGATCAAGGAAAAGTTGGAGCAGAAGAAATAAGCGCACAAATCTAATTGAATCAGCTTAAATTGCTGGAGTGAACCGTACCGATTAATTTGGTTACTTAACAGGTAAGGCTAATGTATACCTGAATAAAAAATTAAAAAATTACCCAAAAAATTCAACAGACAAAATATTTTCCTGACTACAGTACAGTACTACCGGTACTACACTGAAAAGTTTATCACCTTGACTTTAATAAAAATAATAGACACATAATTGAAGCATCCTATAAGAGATTTTAAAAAGCTTGTGGTTCTTGGTTTAAATATAACAAAAAAATATACAAAACGAACAAAATTTCACATCAATTTTATATCATAATCAGTATCATGTACAAGCACTGCTGATTTGATTTTCAATGGAACTCCAGATGTATTATAAACTGTCGCGCAAAGGGCACAACCTTGCATACCAAATGAGGCAGTTTACGGCGTATTATTAAATAACACATTCAAATGTTCCCTGAAACATGTTCCTTCACACATTTCCTTCAAAACTGTACCCGCTTGACTTACTTGGGCGGCATTTTTGTTTTGTTATTGTGGATGGGTTTCATTTCCTTAATGCCACACAACCTCTGGAGATTAGCATCTGCTCGAAATGTCAAAGTTAACATTTGGCAATAATCGTCTTTAAATCGCTTAGCTAGACAACCCCCCCCCCCCCCCCTTCGTAAATTCTCGAGACGGTTGAGGGAATACATGTACATACAATACATAAATACTCAATGGACGAGTGTCCGAGTCCACTTTTCGCTGAGGGTACGTGTCATTTCAGACAAGTCCCTGACATTTCTCTGACAGAGGGACAAACAAGGTGTCCGAGTCCAACTGGACTCGAGGCAGTCCGCTCTTTCGAAGGGACTGAAAAGGTTGTCGATCTGGATAATAAAATAGAAAGAATAGTACCGATACATGTAGCCAAAAAGTCGTCGGCCTGTATCAAAGGTTAAAGTACTGACATTCAGATTTTGAGAGCCGAGTGTGTAGAGACAGGTTTTGATAACCTACGGAGTTTATATACCAGTACCAGCAATTTAAGAGTTTTGCTTTAACCAGTTCGCGCCGGATGACGTATAATATGCAAATTTTTTGCCAGATTCAAAAATGAAAATGTCTATTAGCAACAAGCAAGGCCGGAATGCGTGGGTGTGCTTTCCGGCACTATCGGCCTGAACCCGCTTCGGTTCAAGTAGCGTTATAAATAATCCCGCCCCTCGGCTCGGTTATGTTAAAATAATCCCGGCGCAAACTGGTTAATAGCCAAAATGAGTTAGTTACTAAAGTGTCATACTAGTGTAAAGTGTCGTACATTTAATAAATACCTAGGAGAGTTGCTGGCTTCTGATTGGTCGAGACTCGATCACGTGGAGTAAATTATTATGTAGTAATAATCCGGCTTTCAAGAAGCGAATAAATGTTCCTTGAACCAGCATTAATCAAGCATCATGTAAGCCAATGATTGGCCGAATGCAACAGTTCTACGGTAACTTGTAACAAGGACGCGTCAAATCTTAATACTGCGCGCTATAAATGTACATGTACGCGTAGAACGTTTGTTTCTATACGGCGCGCGGCATTTTTTCAAAATGCGCGTGTCGTCTGTTAACGCTAGCACGTTGCTATGCACAGTGGACATCAGTGGTCAGCTACCGGTAGTCTGGTCTCAAAGTATGGGTTATAATAACAACACATATTGAAGAGACAGGGTACCATGCATAAGCTAAGACAGGGTACCATGCATAAGCTAAAACATGGCCCCTAAACATGAACACAAAATGCTAGAAATATCACCGAAAGGTAAGTCACAAAATTTGGAGCGTAGTCACAAAATTTGGAGCGTTGTCACAAAATTTGAAGCGTTTTCACCAAAGGTAATAACAGTGCGAGAACCCGGTTATTACTGCGTAATAATGAATGGGATGGGGGATGACCGCTAGTAATGGACCTCGCCTTCGGCTCGATCCATTACCAGCGGTCATCCCCCAACCCGTTCATTATCACGCAGTAATAACCGGGTCCTCGCACTGTTATTACCTAAGTAATATATAACCTGTGGCTGGTACTCAGTTGTTTTTTTGCTAAGCACATAAATTCAACACTGGCAACATTGGGGTCGTTCAGAGAGCTACATGTAGCTGGTCCACTTAGTTCATAGTGGTCACTTAGATGCAACTTACATACAGTACATTGTACATTCATTGTAGCTCCACCTCTGTAACCATCTCCAGATCAACCTTACATGTAGCCCCAATAATTTGTGGGGCTACATGTACATGTAGTTCCACCATAGGCTCCCCATGTTTATTTTATACGACCTAGCTCCATCATTTTTCGTTGTTTGTTTGTACACAAACATTAGTTCCAAATATTCCGTTAATATTTTGTAACCTATTTGTTCGCTACTTGGCTCTACTGTAACTTTAGCTCCGGAGTCATCCATCATTGCATGCGAGTCTAATTATGTCACCCACTCTACTGAGTTCAATATTTGGAAAATGGCTATATCTCCAGAGCATCCCTCTGTCTGACTCTAAAGATACCCATTTTCTGCTGTAGCCCTGTGAAATCACAATCCAAAAGAAAAAAAAGGTTGCTGTAATTCTGCTATATTCTGATCTAGTGAGGCAACAGAACTGATATAAAAAGTTCATAATCTCATCCCCCCCCCCCCCCCCCCCCCCCCCCCCGACCTAATATTTGAAAGAAAAACATGTATTTTTTTTGGAAACTTCAGTTGCACACACAAGGCAATGTATGAATGGCCTGAAGATGACTCTTAAATCAATACACAAATCTAGTATACCGGTACCAGCCTGTAATGTATTACACTAAAACTACATGTAAATGTATATCCGGTGTTTCAAGATCTTATAGATTTAATCATAAAACTACGACTGAGGCGACCGTTAAAAAAACATGACTTTCTACTTTGGATTCTTTTAATTTCCCTTTTTGCGCTGGGGGGCACTCAGGTCAGTCTTGCCGGAGCAATGACAATTTAGAAGTTTGTATTTGATTAATTACTATCAGTTCTGCCCAAGGGGGGTGGGGGGGTGGGGGTTGGAGACGACAGACAGAAAGTTGCAATCATGAAAATCAATTTGCTTGCGAGTCGAGTTCACTGGCCCAAAAACAGGCACCACATTATTTGTATTTAACAAAATTTTAAGAAGAAAAAAGGCGAAATATTTCGGAAAATTGGTTTACAATGCATGTTCCCATTTTGGTCAACATAACAAAAATGACATGCGCAGCAAAAATTTTTTGGAAAATAAGTTTGGCTGTTATTTTTTCTTCAAGATATCATGTCAAGCTAAACTGGGAAAGTGAAATATAAAGGTCTAATTTAGATATAAACTGACATCACCACGAAAATATATCGTTTTATTTAAGATAGCATATAGACCCCGTCTTAAAAAAATATTACTTATACACTGTACATGTACCGTATGTAAAATTTGAAGTTATTAGTGTAAAAGCTGCAGGGAGATTGGAAAACAACTGCGCTAGTAAAGCCATCCACGTTTTGCTTTTTATAACGCATCTCTCTTTGATTGACACCCAAGGGCTTTTAAGACGCAGAAAGTGCATTTAATGCGCTGCGCTAAATCCCGATAGAGCTACTCTTTTATTGCTGCTGGCTCGCTCCCCCCCCCCCCCCCCCCCCCCCTCCAATGTTCATAAATTGAGTGATAACGTTTCCATAGTGACGAAATACTGATGTCGCAGGGAATAGATTAAAAGATCTTCTGCTGTCATCTTTCAGCGACAGATGATGGAATTTACAAGTCCGGGTCAAATGCAAGTCTTATAGGAGTACAAAATTACATGTGCTTCGGGTACATGTAATGTACGGTTCATGAACTGCTACGAAGACACTTATATACACAAAATAGAAGAATTACAGACAAGTGGTTTAGATGATACTCATGCATCAGACAAATTGTGCACATTCACTTTTACATAAATACATGTAGCCCACAAAGCCAAAATAATGACGGCACAAAATACTGAAATATACCAAAAGCATGTGTTAAAGGAATGACATCATTACATCATTAGGTCTCAGGTCTATTGTAGTCTCTTCTCTGGTTTCTACATTTCAGGTCTATCTAGTCAAAAAGCAGTTTGCAACTGTTTTATTCATTTTTGTAAATTGCATTTAGGAAAAAATAACAACTGTCCTGAATAAAAGTTAGATTTCATACCCTCTTTCAGCACAATCAGCTCGGCAGACGCCTGGATGTTTTCCAACCTGTTGTCGGCGACGCACTGATATATCCCAGCATCCTCTTGGATGACCTGATCAATAGTCAGGCTCCCTGCACTGATCAGGTACACCTCACCAGGCTCCAGCTCCTCCCCTTCCTTATACCAAGTGGTGGTAGGACCCGGGATACCATACGCATTACAGTTGAGAGTCACCGAGGACCCAACATTGGTGTAGGTGTTCCGTGGGCGGATGTTGAACTTCAGGGGAACTACCGGATTAAAAATAAAAAGTTTGGATTGAATCTGATTTTGTTTTTAATGCGTCACTGAGACGCATCTTTAGAAACGACTTCAAAAAACCAGCATGTCAGAAATAATAATTTTACAGGGAGTTTAGATTGATTTATATATGTTTACAACAAGTTAACTTTTCAACAGTATTTTGGTTGGTTCACTTTTTGGATCGTTGCAAAAGGTATACTACACTGTACATGTACATCTACAGCTTGGAGCTACAGATGAAACTTAAACACAAGCAGTTCGTGAATCCATAAATTTGACATTTACCCAACGCGGTAACCTTGACGAAGTGATCTTGGGCGGTGCCACCTGCGATAGATGTGGCTAAGACGCGGTAGAGCCCGGTGTCAATCTCACCAAGCTGCTTGATTCGGAGACTCCCCTGACCCAGCAGAGCATAGTGATCCTCCGTACCGGATCCCACGCTGTGATGAACGAAGGAAGAAAAAGAAATTATCAGATTGGAGGGGGGGGGGGGGGGGGGGGGGGTGAAAGTGAGGAGAGATGGGATATGTGGCGGTGAAAAAGGCAAGGCCGTGTAATTGTAAAGAGCCCCTTTTTGCAGATGTCAAAAACATTCACTTCGGAGAGCAGCAGCCAATATTCTTGTTCCGCGCACCAAACCTATTCTCTGTACAATCTACAGGAAAACGTACATCCAGCCCGAGTGCGAGGTCATGCTACACAGAGACAGACAGAGACAGCAATGCTACACAGCATGCGCTTTGCATTGTTTACCGTGCATGTTGCTCGCACGGAGGCATGCTGCATCGCATGTGGCAATTCCGCCAAAAAATAAGGAGCGTTGTTGTTCTTTTGGTTGCAATCATTGCAGACATTATTATTGATACAGTCGTAAGTTTGATTGGTTTGGATTTGTAGCACGTTGCACAAAAAGAAGCGCCAGAACAAAAAAAAGAGCGTGTACACGTACAAGAGAAGTAACGCCAACAATGGCATGAATGATCGGACAAAAGGCACGTGCACTTTGGTACATGAGGTCAATGCGGAGAGGTCACTTAAAGCACCCCCATGAGTCATTATACTGACAGCTCGGCAACTTCTGCCGCGGTCTCGGTAAAATGTTCCCGTGTCGAAAGTTCAATTGCGGACAGTGGTAACATTTGGCAATTTTTAATTTTACCATCATCTCAGTAAAACCTTTTCCCCCAAAAGTCCAGTGCGAGCACGGCTTAGGTATCAGACATTATACCCATACGGGATAACGTCTGATATCTACCGGTACATATGTTAATTCTACGCAACTCCGTGTGCCAGCCAATTAGAGTCAACTGACATCAATTTGAGCAACAATGTGGACTAAGCTGCTGATTGGCCAATTTGGCCGCCATGTTTTGTAACATAACAAAGGGTAACAGAAGACGCTGAATAGACAGCATATTCAAGTGAGCGTGTACATTCTTGTTTTGCAAAATTAATCACCGAATCTGCTTACATATCATAAAAGCTTGTGCAATGAGCGGATATTCCATAGACTAACAATTTGCCAGAGATACAACCAATCTGTTGCAATCCTTCAGATGCAAGACAGAAATCCGGTGTGTAAAACCAATTGAGAAAGTCTGTTATTCTCAAAAAGGCACACAGTGTAGAGTATGGGGGTTGTGTTAGTAGGCAAGCAATGTCAGCTTACATGCACATAAAGTTTCCATCATCTAGTAATTGTCAAGGAGATTACAGACTAGGAGCTTTAAATCATTTCTCTGAATCTCATCAAATAGACTTCACGGTTAATTGGTTTCGTCACAGCAATGGAACTTGGAAATTCCCTCTTAGTGTTTGTGTTGCCCTTTGGTTACCTGTCGGCATGGTGTAATACATGTAGGTGAAATACCGGTACACTATATGTGACCTGTTCCAACGAAACCCGGACAAAGTCGACTTTTTAGTTTTTCAGATTTTGCTTTTTTTTAATTCTCTAGGTTCTCAGCTTTAAAATGATGTATCATTTACATACAGTATGTACCCCCACCCTATCTTCCCTGGGGTCTGGATTTAGTGATAAAACCCTGACAACCTAATTATGAGATAAACAGCTTTGAAGTTCAGAAAAGCGTATTATTTCTATACACAAATGTTTCACAAAATTGACAAAAAAACACACATCTGGTAAACGGATTTTGTTCAAATTTGAGGATATTGTAGATTAATAGTGAGTGACTTAGAAAAACCTAAAACCTCAAAATGGTAAAATCCATCCCGAAATGACTTCAGGAGTACATTGTGACAAAACACATTGTGCGACTTTGTCCGGGTTTCGATGGAACAGGTCACATATACATGTAGTGAAGGAAATAAATTGAGACATAAATTGGTTGGCATAGTGGTTTTTTCCCTCGCCTTTCACCACTGTGACCCAGGTTCGAATCACACCTGAGCCAATATGTGGATTGGGTTTTTCAGTCCCTGGCCGATTCTGTTGGATTTTCTCCAGAAAATTCCTCTAGGGTTTTCTTTCCACCTCCAAAACTAACTTCTTCTCGATGTCTTTTTACAGATTTCTTCAGGCTTACGAGCTACAGTGCCTAGGGCGATTTTGAGGATTCCTTGGTTTCATTACCAAAATGATTAAAAATAACAACAAAAGACTTTTGCAGGACTTACATAAATATCTCGTCGCCATCTTTGAACCAAGTAAAGGTGGCTGGCGAATCAGTGGCTGCTTCAAGGACGACGGTCTGGCCAACAGGTGCTTCCGTCTCCTGTGGAGTCTTGATGAACTGAAAGGAGGGATTTGTGCCTATGGAAACAAAGAAAGAACCAACATGTGTTACACTTGAAGAATGTAACAAGCTGTATATGGGTCTTTCCATAAATAAGGGGGCCAAAGAGGGACATTGTGTTATTTCTCAAAATGTAATTTACTTTCTATATTCTTTGCATGTTCGTATGGTGGGGATAGCTCATACGTTTAATGTATAACTTCAATTTCTTGAATCAGATGTTTTGTTTTCATATACGATCCAAAACTATCCATCACACTGTAACGGAGACACCGGTGTCTCAGTTACAGTGTGAAGTGTGAAACTTGTCACTTGTTTTGCCATAAATTAGTAGGTTTTCATTGAAAATTTAAATTTCAAAGGGTAATATGTAAACATCATTGGTTTACTGTAATTCAGCTATTTTCAATGAAAACCTTCAAACGTTGGCCAAGCAGTAAAGGCCGACAGTTTTACACGTAACCGTGACACCATGGTGTCTTTGTTACACCGTGACTCAAAAAGTCCTGTCTCTCTTATTATGCATCATAAATGTCTGAATCTAGCAAAGTGAATAGTAATACATGCTACATACATGTACATGTAGCAGGTATTACTATGCACTTTGCTAGATTCAGACATTTATGATGCATAATAAGAGAGACAGGACTTTTTGAGTCACGGTGTAACAAAGACACCAGTGTCACGGTTACGCGTAAAACTGTCGGCCTTTACTGCTTGGCCAACGTTTGAAGGTTTTCATTGAAAATAGCTGAATTACAGTATACCAATGATGTTTACATATTACCCTTTGAAATTTAAATTTTCAATGAAAACCTACTAATTTATGGCAAAACAAGTGACAAGTTTCACACTTCACACTGTAACTGAGACACCGGTGTCTCCGTTACAGTGTGATGGATAGTTTTGGATCGTATATGAAAACAAAACATCTGATTCAAGAAATTGAAGTTATACATTAAACGTATGAGCTATCCCCACCATACGAACATGCAAAGAATATAGAAAGTAAATTACATTTTGAGAAATAACACAATGTCCCTCTTTGGCCCCCTTATTTATGGAAAGACCCATATGTACTACCAGTAGCTAAACAAAATGCCACTGTGGGAAAAGCTGCAGGTTGCGGGTTCGAGACCGTTTCTGGGATTATGATGTGTGTGTATGGTTCGTTGTTAAACATTGTATCACATTGTGCCTATTCACTGGTGTATCAATATAACACTAAAGTATTCCATTCGTGAATTTTCCTGAGATTCTGGACAACTATCTGAATATCTGTGTCAAATTTCACTAATGTGAAATGACCTCTGATAAGAAGTTTGAAGTTTTTTAAAAAGTGAACTATGCCATTTCTACCACTCTTCCAAAAGTAAGAGATTTTTAGAGTCAATGACCACTGGTTTTGTACCTTGGTTAACCGTCAGGACTGCATTAGGGCTCTGTATCGGAGATATGACCAGGGTATTACTTCCTTGGCATTGGTAGTTTCCCGCGTCTGTCGACCTCACTTCTCTAATCTCCAGCCCCCCACTGGGCATTAGGGTGTATCGGGCCGAGATCCGTTCCTCCGTCAGGTCCAGCACTTGGCCATTTTTTGACCAACTGTCAATAAAAAAGATGGAAGTTATGCACTTTTAATACCATTTACCAAAAAGAAAGTTGCTGGAGCAGGGCTGAAACCTGCAACCTTCGTTTAGCAGTTCTGGTACTCAACCAACTAAGTGATCCAGCTAGTATGTTATACCATTTACCACAAATAAAGTTACTGGAGCAGGGCTGAAACCTTCGGTTTGCAGTTCTGGTACTCAACCAACTAAGTGATCCAGCTAGTATGTTATACCATTTACCACAAATAAAGTTACTGGAGCAGGGCTGAAACCTTCGGTTTGCAGTTCTGGTACTCAACCAACTAAGTGATCCAGCTAGTATGTTATACCATTTACCACAAATAAAGTTAATGGAGAAGGGCTGAAACCTGAAACCTTCGGTTTGCAGTTCCGGTACTCGACCAACTGAGTGATCCAGCTTGTATGTTGGTGGTTCCCTAATTTGTCAATGTTTGTGTTCAAGGGGTGAGAGCCAGGAGCCATGTACTAGCCAGGGATAACACCCCCAGCCACAATGCTACAAACAATGCTAACACGTGGTAAATGGCACTCGGAGACATTGTATAGCTTTTTATTACAAACTTTTAAAGCCAGTTCAATTCGTGATCTCTTTAATGATATAGCGATAAATGTCTCATCAACGTGAGATTTCAGATGATGCAGTGGTTCATATTTCCCTCATCTGCCAATTTTTGTGATCGATTCTGAGGTTCGTGTACGATTAAAATACGAGTCTTGTATGGAGTTTTTCTTATACCTGTGAAAGTGACTATTTCTGGTGTTTTTTTCTCCAAACAACCACAGGTATTTTTATTTTGACCTTGAGGGATTTTTGTTTCAGAGAAAAAAATGCACAGGATGCAACTTGCCTTATTTCTGGTGTTGGCACCGAGTTGAAATTACATTGAAAATACACGGTATCCCCATTAAACGCTGTCGTGCTTGCTGGGCCATCTTGGAGAACTAATTCTAAGACAAGAAGAAAAACAATATATGCAGAATTAACTTGTAGCATTATTTGTAAAATAATTTAAAAGATCTGTCTATCGGGGCATCAAAGCAGTGGTGCAGACAGTATGTTTTTATGGGGTTGCTTAATGGGGTTTTCTCTACTACTTTTGGGAATTCAATATTAGATTTTGGCCCTTCACCGACATGTATTACACTGCATACTTAGTGTTAGGCCTGCAACGGTTACACGGTTACACGGTTAACCGACCGTTCAAACGGTTACACGGTTACATTTTTCCGGTTCGGTTTGTTTGTTTTTTGGGTTTTTTTGGGGTTTTTTTGTGTTTTTTTTAAATTTTTTAATTTTATTTTAAATACAACAAAAACCTATCAATTGTGAACTTTGTCCGGGTTTCGTTGGAGCTTTGGTTGGGAAAAGGGATGGTTTCGTTGGAGCAGGTCACAAATGTGACCCAGCACGAGTAAATGAGACGCTTTGAGGCAAAATGAAAATTGAGATTTTGATTTTATCATTTAAAGCTTGTTTAGCTTTCAATGATGAAATCAAAATCTCAAATTTTATTTTTGCCTCAAAGTGTCTCATTTACTCGTGCTGGGTCACAAATAGTACAACTGATTAAATTGTGTATGGACTGATAGCTTATCTAACATACATAGTCGGCCTACATTACACAAATTGATGCAGACAATTAGCAATCGCAGAACTGCGCAAATTAGCAGCGCTAATTAGATGTGCATTTTAGATATGCATTACAGGCCCGTGCATTTTTTAAAATTTAATTTAATTTATTTTTTATTATTTTTTTTTTTATTTTTTTTTTATTATTTTTTTTTTTTTTAAATTGTTTTACATTGGTTACGGTTACGGTTAACTGTTACGGTTACGGTTAACCGTAACCGTAAAACATACGGTTACACGGTTAATTTAATAACCGGAAACTGACAGCCTTACTTAGTGTTATCCCGAATCTATCACGAATCACTGACTCAGGTGTGACTCGAACCCATGACCTCCTGCTTTCTTGTCCAGATGTCTTAACACTCGACCACTGAATCTGATTTGGTTTTGAATCTAATTAGCAGTGGGTACCGCAAGAAGATGTTTTATAAAATGAAGCACAAAGCCATTTTATAGGGTAAAATAAAATTGCCACTCTTCAAATTCCATGACAACTTAATTGTTGACAACCTTTCCACCATACAAGTATTAGAGTTTAAAAATCACTGGATCCCTGCTACACACTCCCATGTACACGTTGCCATTTGACAGCATGCATTGTCTGACAACTGTATCCTTCATGTGAAGACAGTTGCAATCCAGGGGGACAAATGCTGGTACCACTTCAAAAAAAGAAGGTGAAGAGATTACTGTGTTTGCGAAGCTAACACCCTCGTTCGCTTTCAGGAATTCCGTCAAGAGCCAATGGAGTGCTTACAATTGTGGGCTAATCCTGGCCCCCGTGGTAGGCTTAGGGACAAAACCAAAAGCTGATGGGCTGCGCCGGGTGCTACATGTACCTGCTTGGGATAGAGGCATTAACACTGCCTGATGACCAGTGAATGGGACATGGTATGAACAGCAAGCAATAGGGCCTAGGGCAAAAAGGTATTCAGTGAACTTTAAATACAGAAAAATAACAAGTACATGTATTCATCATAATAATACTGTACATGTACAAGCAAGTATGGGTACAAATTCACAAAGATGTAGCTCAATGGCATTTATGAACTTGATATATACCCAGCATTAATTAAAAGGTAGGATACACCATTTGCGAATATCAAAATTGTTTACTCACTATCAAAAAATTTACTACCGACTTATTAAAAAATATCGTACTTATTTAAAAGTACATAATAATTGTAGGCATCCAGCAAAATGATCGTGCTAGATAATCTGTAATTGTTACCAACAAATTTTGAATTTTATAAAAAACAAGTCACAATCGCCGGACGGCAATCGCGAAAAAACAAGAACAACATCCGTTAAACGATGTTTACAATTAAAAACGACCCCCCCAAATCCACCCGTTCATGATAATTCAAGCAGTTACCAATGGTGTATCCTACCGTACCTTTAAGGCAAACCGAACTCCCCCTTTTGTCCTTACACAAATATCATTACCTAACGCATCCACCCATGTAGATAACTGAAAGGAATTCCCAGGAATCCGTGAACAAGAATGAGTGAACACAATGACCAACACAAAAGAGGGAGTTCTCTCTGTCTTAAATCTTGCTTCATATGGGGGGGGGGGGGGGGGGGGGGAGAGTGAAGGCAGGGTATGGCAAGGTAACATGAGGTAGGGCAATATTATGTTCTTGTATTATTGTGCTTGTTAACATGTTCAGTGCATTAATTGTTGTGTTGTGTTGTGTTGTGTTGTGTTGTGTTGTGTTGTGTTGTGTTGTGTTGTGTTGTGTTGTGTTGTGTTGTGTTGTGTTGTGTTGTGTTGTGTTGTGTTGTGTTGTGTTGTGTTGTGTTGTGTTGTGTTGTGTTGTGTTGTGTTGTATACTGCTACATGTACATGTACACTCGGGTGACGGTGTACATGCACACAAACGAGGGCGATCTCCCACTGTGGACTTCCTATTGTCTCTTTTATTTTTGTACTTTAAAACCTTTTTTAAAGGCCTTCTATATGTTTTACACAAACCCGATCACAGACGTACCGGTATGCTGAGAATCGAGGAGTTATATTGTTTCCATTATTTTTTGTCCACGATTTGAATACCTGAACAAATTACAACTCTGAAGTCACGTGCCAAGACACAACTTAAATGTCTACTCATAAATGCACAGTTTGAAATTGAAGTGATTTGAAACGGCAGTAACATTTCTCCGCTGGTTTGTCGTTGGCCACTGCAGTGTGAACACGGTCTCCATACGATTCCCACATGCTGCCACAAATATCTATGGCCTTATTTTGCGCGCCCCTCAGACCGCAAACATATACTGCACAATTGTTTTCTTCTGTAGTGGGGGTGTTAGTATGTTGGGGAAAAAACATTACCCCCCCCAAAAAAAAGTTGTGAGAGAAAGAAAAAAAAATAGGCTTTTCATAACACCTACAAAATCATTGATTGGATATAAAATATGAACAATGAGCCAGCCATACCTGTGAATATGTAACCAACAAAAGAGGCATCATACAATATTATAAATATGTCAAGGACAGATATTTCTGCTTTGGCGAGCCCCTTGCTATATCTCCATGTGGAGAACCCATCCATAGATTAAATGAACCGTGCACTCGCAAGTCACAAGGAAACAAAATAAAGTAAGCAATAGCTCAGCGACAGCCTGGTATGGCGAGGGCAGACAAATGTTTTTCTTTCAAAATAGTTTTCTTTTCTTCAGAAACACACCCTCGTTTGTGTTGCTCTATCATACAGGACCAGCCCCCTGTCATGAGCTGCTGGCTGTGAAATTTGACACCTCATTTGCCTAGGTTTTCTGAAGTGCACTAAAAAACACCCAGGAATTTTGAAGTTTACTCATACTTGTATTTTGCTAAAAGTATGGGCTTATATTCCATAAATAAGGGGTCTAGAAGTATGGCGCTCTGATCACTACATGTAGGTCTTTGTTCTCGCCTTATTGCATTCTTGCCTGTTGAACCGGATGAGGCAGAAATGTTAAGTTGGCACCTAAACTTTGCTTTATATGTGTATGTAATTACTATTTTAGGAATTAAGATAGAAATACAGTAATAGAAGGCTTTAAAGAATGTGTGTCGAGTTAAACAAAAAACAATCTCATGTCTGTTGTAACAGAGACATGAACAATTACACCCTTAATTTACATACAGGAACAGACCTACCTGTACATGTACGTGTATTTTGGAAATAAGCATGGAATTTTGGCCTGTATGTGTGCAATAAACAATGTCGATTTGTACATTATTAGTTATCCCGCAAACGTGAATGGAACAGGGAATAATGTACGTATGCATCTGAGTTCATACATGTATACCACGAGGCCGAAGGCCATGCTGGAAATGGGACATACATGTAGACGCACTACATTTTCTGTGTTGCACGAGGGCGAGCGGGATCACAAAGATTTTTTCAAGCAATCTTGACGCGCAGTAAAGATGAAACAAGGACGGCACTGTGCGCGAAATCATAATGTACCAAACGCGCGCATCAATAAAAGTTCACAGAATGTGACGATCCACGTGTGACGGAAATGTGATGATCGATGATTCAAGTTTGCTTGAAGATAAGTTTAAAAATCAATTTTTACATACATGTACATTGTACGTGCTTAAAGGTAAGATACACTATTTGCAGATATCGCTTTTTGTTTACTACCGAATTATTAAAAAATATCTTACTTATTTCAATATGAAGCAATATATGGGACAGAGAAAACCTTTTAAACTATTATATAAAAAACTAAATATCAAAATTTAGAAAACGTGGGATAGTTACGAGGACCTAATTTGCATATATAATTACCGTTTTAATTAGACCACTAATGGACTTTAATCCAAACACTAACTACGCAAACCCTACGAAAATTGTGTAAATTAAAAGGTTTTCGATCACCCAAAAATAGGAATAAGTAGAGGAGGACTTACGCTTTCTAAATTATGCAAAATCTCAAAATTGACCACCCCTTCATATTTTGACTTTGGATGGTCATATCTCCGAATCACATCGTGCGACTTTATTCTCATAATGTGGTGACAGGTCACATATTTGAAAGTAAATAATAATTGTAGGCATCTAGCAAAATGATTGTTCGCGATCGCAAAATAAACAAGAACAACAAGAACAACTGTCTGACGCTGGTTGAAAACGAACGCCGTTTTTTTGGCTTTTTTACTCAGGGCATGTTCAGACGGTGGCGTAAGTTAAGCTAATCCAAAAATGATCAATGCTAAAGTTTTTCTCGCGTTTTTGCTTGCCTGTATTCGGGATGAAAGGGAACGATCGTCGGATTCCGAGGCCGGAGAGTTGAATAATGAATCGTGTGCTGGAGAGGCTTAGAAGACTGAAAAACAACCGATTGCGTCAACAAGACCACGCTACCCGTTGGCGTTTTTGGCAGTTTGTCAAACGAAGGCAACGGGCAATCAGATGTATTCTCGGCGCGGTGGCCATCATTGCGAAGGGTTCACAAATAAATTGCCTTGTCCGTGCCCGGCCAATGAGCACGGCGTGGATCTGTTACGAAAAAGGTCAATGTGAATAAACTACCACCGGAAGTGGCAGGTCAGTTGCGTTCCAACGGTACTTCACGGCTCATTGCCGCGGAGGGAGATTGTTATCTTTAGCGCAACTTAATCGGCCACTTTTGGGAAGCGTAAGTTACGCCACTTTGGTGGCGTAACTTACGCCGCGCGGGTGGATTAGAGCGTTTAAACGGACAGATTAACTTGTATTTTTGGATTAAGTATTTTTGGATTAGATTAACTTACGCCACCGTCTGAACGTACCCTCAGCATCCATGATTGTAAAACTAAGGACAGGTCAGTTAAACGATATTTACAACCCCCCAAATCCACCCATTCCTAATAATTCAAGCAATTACTAATGGTGTATACGACCTTCAAGGCATGCTGGGTGCACTTGCTTTGCTGGTGATCAAAAGCACAGAATTCCAAAGTTAGCACAACCATGAAATTAGGCCTTGTTTGTTTTTCCTCCATTTCTATTCAGTGTCAAAAGCACCAAGCCAGCCTATAACACCCTATCATTACTGTTCAGCCGAGACAACCAAAAGAGGACCATCTTGTTTATCAGCGCCTCCTCTGTCCTCACGCCACACGCGCTGCCACCGTGACGGAAACGGCCGTCACGGCGCTCTAGCCACTAGTCTTTATCTTCGCTTTATTGCATTTTTGCTTGTTGAACTGGACAAGGTCGACATTTTAAGTTGGCACCTCTTAAGCTTGTAGTCTGGGCATGCTTCTTTATTTTTCCTCAAACACTTCCTAGAATGCAAGTGTTTTGGCTTGCAAGGGATAGACGAAGTTGCTTTGGCTTGTTTGATGTCTTTAGCTTGAGTGAGTGGACACTGAAACAACAAGGAATTTGCAAGGGCAAAAACAGAGAAATCACCGTTTAGTTTTCATTAGAGAATCCTCCAATGCAACAATGACAATTTAATTAGTCAGAAATGTTCTGTGTTAAAAAAATTAGGGTTGATATTATACCTGTACCTGTATGTAGGGAGATTTTTCCCACACCAAGCAATTTTTCTACTGATTTACGTGCATTTGTTTCATTTGAAATTGACTGACTTATATTCCATATTATAAAATCTTCTAGGAATGATTTATATTGTTTTGGCAAGGAGTGGTCGGAAACAAGCCTTTTAAGAGCTAATTCATGAAGGAGAACTACTTGTTGATGAAGACTTGTTAAAAATACTGAACAATGTATTAGCTCTTACTTCTAAAAGATTTGCGAGTGCTCGGTTTATGAAAATGAGAAAAACAAATTGTTTTGGAAAATGTGTTGTTTCCTTCTGTTGCTGTGCACTAAATTTGTATCTGACAGCAATTAAAGTCATCCCATCATTAATATCATTCAATTTCAGATGCCGCTCGACAAGACAATTTAATGCACGAAAAATATTGCATCGCCAAGGAAACTGCAAAAACTCCTAGTGATATGTATCTTCTCTTTTATTTCTGTTGACGGGAGAAGGGTCGGAGCGGTTTCGTCTGTCTAGTTAGCAATACACCTGCTTGTCTTTATTTCTGTACCCCGCAGAAATTTCAAGATGTCATTTAATAACTTGATGACTGTAAGAGGAAAGGAAACAATCTAATTTTGTCATGGGAGTTTAATGGGGGTGGGGAAATACATCACAAAATACATGTAGTATAACATAAATTTTGCAATGCAAACATGACAACTAATCAAAAGAGAGTTCTAAGCACTTTTTCTCTCGTAAAACAAAATAAGCTAAGCTGAGAGTTTCGTTTCACTGACTTAAAGGTAGGATACACCATTGGTCATTGCTTGAATTTTCATGAATGAGTAGATTTGGGGGGTTGTATTTTATAGTAAATATCGTTTAACTGAGCTGTCCGAAGTTTCGGGGGTTTTTAACCGGCGTCGAGCAGTTATTCTTATGTTATCCTTGTTTTTTCGCGATCGCCATCCGGCGATCGCGAATTTTTATAAAAATTATATTTTTCGGAATAATTACAGGATATCTAGCGCAATCATTTTGCTGGATGCCTAGAATCAACATTTACTTTCAAATGAGTAAGATATTTCTTAATAATTCGGTAGTAAATATTTTTGATATCTGCAAATGGTGTATCCTACCTTTAAGCCAGTGGAATCTGGCAACAGATGGGGACAGACTGTGCTAATATTGACATAAGTGGTTTGAAGAAAACTTCAAAGAAGACTGGCAAACAAGGCCGAATGTTTTAACCTGCTCAAAGCAGAGGGCAGTTCATCAGCCGAATCGAAGGAATATAAACCAAAATAAAACAAAATAGAAAGCTTCAAACGATGGTCAATATTTTTCCTCCTCTTTGGCTGAAATCTCAAGAGGGGTCCTTCATTTTTAGTTTTATGAACAACAGCCATGTGAGACACATTGTACGACGAGAAAATACCGTATGAACAAGAACATATCCCATTTCCGGCTCGGCAAACGTTTCGACGGACGTTTTATGTCGCGGAGCCCCATTCCAAATTTGCAGAAGGTAGCCGGGTGTATCGGGTGGCGCAGTGTAGCAGACGTCGTGTCTGTGTAGATCAGCCTTTTGTTTAATGAGTCATTTTCTTTAACTTTCTTTTTTGTAGTGTTCTGTCCATTTGATGACCTCATTGGTAATCACGAGAGACTTAGAAATAGACGGACCATGAGCCGAGTGGTTTACAATATTTGAGTACGGTACTTTCATTGATGAGAAAATGGAAACAGCTGCATACAAAGGGCACACTGCTGCGATCATTCGTCTTTAGTATAGAAACTGACAAAGTAACATGCACACAAACAGAGCACATTCACACTATTCCCTTGAAACTTTGTCAGCAATCATTGTAAATGCATTCAATTATTGTTCTCATTAGAAACAAATATTCCAGATCAATTTAAAAGCCTCACAAGCATTGTTACCGTAGTTTCTTGATTTGCATCCAACATTCACAGACAATTTCTCATTGCCCATTGCCCGCCCCCCCCTAAAAAAAAAATCTTCCAAAATGTTCTTAATTAGAAATTCTCATATGGACCACGTGCCAGGGGACTCCAATTTCAAGAAATACATGCGCATCAATAAAAGCTTGTCTTGCTGGGATGCTACCGGTAGTACGTTTGTTTTTCTCTAACCAGCCAAAACTGACATGACACCCAATTAGATATATTAAAAGAAGACGACATCTCCAATAACAGATCATCTTTTTCTTCTTTCTTTTCCTTTCCTCTCTTCCCCTGTCAGCGATCCGAGTACAGTAGCTAACGCATTCAGCTGTATGTCGCACTGAAGCCGGCTCCAAAATGTCACATATATTAAAATGGCAGGGTACTCTTTTTTGGTTTTCTCCTCAGAGAATCCATCCGGATTTGGTTACGCCGGCTGAAGCGTTTGAGTCCGCGCAATTTTGAGAACCGTGGGGCACAAGATGTGTAAAAAGGGGGGGAAAAGGTAAAAAGAAAAGCAAGAAACGGCTAAAAGTATCACTCCAGGAAATCACTCAGAAGCACAGTGTCTTCTAGTGGAGGATCTCTTTGAAGGGGCTACCGTAGGTCACTTGGCACAGACTACTTTGATACAGCATAAAGGTACCGGAGATGGTTATGTTCTTCCGGATAATAACAGAGTTCGTTCTTTTGCAGACGGCTTCACCTTGAGCAAAGAAGAGACATGCCCAACTTCTAAATAACGATTTCCCTAATTGGATGAACCACGCAACTGCTACATGTACATTTTAATTCAGAACTTAATGCCTTCTTTTGATGAGGCCCCTAGCTACATGTACATGTACAGTACAAAGTTTATCAAGTGCCGAAAATATTACAATTAGCCAGTTCGGTATTCCAACTGTGCATGTGCATAGAAAGATTTGACAATTTGTCTTTCGAGATACATGTAGACATTTTATCGTTTAAATAGCGGGTACATGTACCAGAAAATTTAGAGAGATTGTCAAGTACTAAAGTAACATTTTTCGATGCACAACCAAATTTACAGAATACGGATTTGGTTACCACGTCCCCAATATAGCCGTGTGTTCATTTATCTTCCATGTTATTCCACGTGAAAAATGATTGAATCTTGTTGAACACCGAACTGGCTTTTATGACATTTCCAAGTGGGTTACATGTATGACTTTGTACATGAATAGTAAACCTGACAATTACTGTATATGTACCGGTACATGTAATGTACCGGTACACACATGTATGACCACTGATGCCCACCGTGCATAGCGCGCTAGCGTTAGCAGACGACACGCGCATTTTGAAAAATGACACGCGTATAGATACAAACGTTCTACGCGTACATTTTATAGCGCGCAGTATCAAGATTTGACACGTCCTTGTTACAAGTTACCTTCGGCCAATCATGGGCTTACATGATGCTTGATTAATGCTGGTTCAGAGAACATTTATTCGCTTCTTCTTGAAACCCATGATATTAATACATGTACGTGATAATCCACTCCACGTGATCGAGTCTCGACCAATCAGAAGCCAGCAACTCTCCTAGGTATTTATTAATATGACATAATACCAATGGACCCTGATAATCAGAGCAGTGTGAAACAGTCTGCCCAAAACAAGGACAAAAACTAGGAACTCTGTTTTGTCCTTGTTTTTTATTATTAATAATGCAAGGTACATGTACATGTAATATCTAAGGGACCTTGTTATAATGTGAATATAATGTACACACACAGTGTTTATTGAGAGAACAGAGAAAAGAGACTCGCCTATTCCAGAAAGGTCCCCGACTGGAAAGGGTCCTGTGGACATGATGAGCTCGGCTCTCCCTGCTCTGCCCTCTGTCTGGAGAACGTCTTTGAGGTAACAGTGAGTAAAGGTGTTGGGGGGGGGGGGGGGGGGGTCGTCCAACATGCTACATGTACATGTACCTGTATAATATCAGCTAAGAGGATATCCTAAGGGGATATTCTAACCCTAATGAGATGTTGCCCTGATATCGTGTGTGCGGATCGCTCCAACGACCTCTGACGCCGATACGTCCACGGCTGAGCAAATGGCTGTAACTTAGCCATTGGCCGGCCAATGTGGTGGGGTTGTTGTGACAAATACCGGTAGCTGCAAATGATCGGTTTGAATGTACCACTTAAGGGCCGTAACCGGAAACCATAATCTGTCAGCCGGAACAGACAAGAATGTTTTAATGTCTGGGACAAAGATATCCGGAGGCAAAGAAGACTGACTGATACTTAGTCAAAAACCCTACTTTAGGAATTAGACGGACACCCTCGGGTTGCCACTAGATGTGACCTGTCTCTATTGTAAGGGAATGCAGTTCACTATGTCGTCTAGACGTAGCCACTGATAACAAGAAGGCAACTTTAATGAGCAAGTGCAACAAAGCCAGGTGAAGAAAACCTGAGCTGGGCTGGAAAAGAATGTCCGCTCTTTGCGGAAGAGGCCGATGAACCAAGACAGCGGGGGAGAAACGGGTGATTCAAGCCCACTGGACCGTGGCGACCAGTCTGCACCTGAGACTGTCCCACGTCCAGGGTACACGGGAGATTCATGACCACAGAATCGGGGAGGTTAGCCTGCACCCGAGGCTGCTCTGTTTTCAGGGGATAGGGGTTAATCAAGCCCATTAAACCGCAGAGATCAGTCTGCACCTGAGACTGTTCTGTGTTAGGGGAATAAGGGTAGCCCTTGAACTGCGGAGGTTAGTCTACACCTGAGACTGTTCCGCGGGACGGGGGATGTAGTGATCGTATCTGAGCCACGTTTACCCCATTAACCTTTCTTCGGTTTGGTTACGGCACAGAAAAAATTTATTTTACTAACAACTTTGCCGGACTGCACTTGTTGTTTGGATGTTCCGCTTAAACTGGTCGGAGATAGAGACTGCACCAGGGTCCCAACTCGACCAATGGAACTGCCAGCGCCCATAGCCGACAGTGGCTGGGGGTCCCGAACGGAGGACTGCTGACGCAGTAGCATCTGGCAGGGTCCTCCGAAGGCTTGGACCGTTCATGGAGGGCTGTTTTGAATTTATATCAAATATTCAAATATCAATCAAATTTGTGAATAGCTTTTGGCCGGTTCATTCCTTTCTTATACCGTGACAAAGATGTCGTGACCCGGTACTAGTTACACATCACATAATGCCTTGTGCTTTTAGAGGAGTGCTATTTTGTCGCAAAGCTTGACAAATCCTGGGCCCACATGATGCCAGGTCAACCACACCAGGGCTCCCTCCTTCTGTGCAGCCAGAGTTTCCTGTGCTATACCAACTGTATTGCACATGTTTTTCAGAAAATTAAACTCAATAATCGTGAAGCAGAAAGTTATATAGATCAGCAGGTACATTTGTACATATGCAAAAATATTCACCCACAAATAAAGTTTAATATCATCGCCATTCAGTAACTTCGTTTTTCGATAAAAAATAAATTGTTTGAATATGCGAATATTCAGTCATAACACGGTTTTGAATATCGAATACTAAATCATTTGAAAATGAACAGCCCTACTATAGTGTAAACTCTTAGCAGTTAAATCTGCCGGTCTAGGAAAATGCATTAGAAAATTACATTAGACCTAGCCCAGGTTGGACGACGTTCTTCATTGCATTACGACTGACGTCCAAGGTATCAATTTATCCTGCCATAGCGAAAAAATTCACAACACATTTTTTCCATATTTTTACCTGATGAAGGAAGCTGAAATTTCATTAACATCTTTCTTGTGTCTGGAATTACAGATCGTCATGGGTTACAAAAGCGAAAGTGTATTTGGGCTCCTTATTTACAGAAAATAAATCCACGCTTTTCGACGTGAACATCATGTACGAACTTCCTACGTGCGTGAACGTGCGAGGCCGGCTCATCAGTCCTAGGCCGACGCGGCTGCCGGGTACGCGCGCACGCACGTAGACAGTTAATATAGATTAATAGATTTGCAATTTATTTTCTGTAAATAAGTAGCCCAAAGACACAGTCGCTATTTGTAACCCATGACGATCTGTAATTCCAGACACAAGAAAGAAATAAGCGAAATTTTGGCTTCTTTCATCAGGTAAAAATATGAAAAAAGTTTGTTGTAAACTTTTTCGCTATGGCAGGATAAATTGATACCCCCGTGGCCTTGTACACAACGGAGGAGTCCAACCTGGGCTACACTGTACATTAGACCATACATGTACCGTAGTCTAATCTAAATATTTCATAAATGTTCACATCAGTGAATAATCACATCAATGAACTTCATACATGTAGTATGTGTCAAAGGTCATACAAACAACATACATTGACAGATCTGTGACTCTGCATTGCAAAGTGAAGCAATGAAATGGCTCACAACTTTCAGTTCTCATACTTACTTGCTACAGTAACAGTTCCTCGTTTGCTGTTCAAACTTGTATAAACGTCGCCGTCGTCCATTTCGGCACTACACTGGTACGAGCCCTCATCATCCAGAGAGACCAGGGCTATATGCAGGGCCCCATTGGGCTGTACTGTCCTGGTCGGGTCATTTACCGGCACCAGACTACTGTCCTTGGTCCATCGGATGGTAGGCACTAGAAGAGAGTGAACTGAACAGTTGAGAGTCACAGATGAACCAGGAACAGCGATAACGTTGGAGGGTTCAGAGATGAAGTACACTGGGTTGAAATCTGGAACATCTGTGAGTGAGAAAGGAAACAAATGTAAAACTATAAATTTGTGAAAGTGAGAAAGACAGAACATTAAAAGTTGGGGACTGGGTCGAGGTCATTTATGGTACTTGAACCTAAGTTTTGCAAACATCAATAACAAAAGTACTGGTACCAAGCCATTATAAAATACTGTACTTGAATTAAACCAAATAAGCGTCTCTATTCCTGTGAAATCATGGTACCTGATGTGCTGTAATTTTCAAGCAAAGTGGAATTTTCGTATCAATTTCCAATGATGGTCTGCTGACTTTTACAAATATGTATTGCTCCTAATTTACCAAATTTAGTTAGTTCACATTTCATTTGCAATTGATTTACATGAACGGATACAACATATGGCTAGTCTAGTTGCCTAACTTGCCAATTTCCTGACAACTCTCAGACATGTACATGTCAATGTAGATAAATTGTTCTAAAGTAAGGTCAGGAACCAGACTAAATGGGCAACCTTTTTTTAGGAAGGAATTGGGGGGGGGGGGGGGGGGGGACATTTGGTTTTCCCCACCATTTATGAACACAACACTTTAAACAGGGCAGTATAAATGTAACAATATCTGCTATACAATTCCTTTACAGTGCCAATAACAACATCAACATGTACATAAGTATGTATGTAATACTGAAACGAAAAAAAAGCTGCCTTAAATAACAAATTCTCCAAGATTCTCAACTTGTGTTTGTTTTCAGCCAGTACTGACGCGTCCTTTATCAAAATACACACTGGGTTTTCGTATTATACACAGTCATAAATTGAACGAAAATTTCATTTAGTTCAAGCACATCACACGTACACCTTTCTCTATGGTCCTACATAATAGTATCCTCTAGCATTTGCGCTGGATTGTTTGTATGATTTCATACACAAGTACGGTGAATTAGTTTCACTGGGGCAGTGAACAGTCTGCTTGCATCAATTGATGAATTGATGAATTTTTTGTTTACCATCCCCACGAGTGGTTTCATCCACCCAGATCGGTAAAGCTTTCAACACTTTTGTTTATGTCCAGTCATTGTTTTGATGGAGCAGTCTTCTACAAACATTTGGGCTCAATGTGGGCACAGTGTTTACTTTGAACAGGAGTGACCAAAATGAGAGTTGTATCTCCTAAAATGATCACCGAAGTAGGAAGTGTGGGTGATTTAATGTGCAAACAATAAAAGGGGCAATCTCTGAACCGGAGATGGGTCTGGGCAAAGTGTAAAAGCATGCCGCATGGCGGGACCATTAGTCGGCAAGTCACAAAAGACCGCAGATTAATGGGGAAATTCGCTTTGCTTGGAATGAACGCGCTGCAAGATCATTGCTTGAATCACAAAATCGAGGCTGTCAGAAACATCAGTATGAAGGCAAACAAAGACAGCTCCCAGGTAACTGTACTCTCAGTTAGCAATTTGTTTACGATCCCCTGTCATTATCTGTTGTAAATATATTACCACATTAGGTAAACAGCAAGATGGGGAGGGGGGAGGAGTGGGAATAGCAAATATTTAAATGCGGAGTCTAATTGCGGAGTCTAATCAGTTGGAGATGCGAGAATGTTTAATGACTTTGCTTTCTCAATTTGCAGTAAGTGCCATTTTTTTGAGTTAAAGTACCAGATTCACAATGATCGTGCTCTTATATAAAATTTGGAAAGCACTCAATTACCGCATCAATACAAAATATAGTTTGTAAACCATAAAAAGTACAATGTCAGGATTTCAAATGTTGTCTACTCCCGGTAACTGTATGCAACTGTGTACATTTGTACAATGTACTGTACATTATCAGAATTTAAAATCAGTGGTGCAGCAAGAATGTTTGGGTTGAAAAGATGGGGGGGGGGGGGGTGTAACAAATTTGTAATCTGTGAATGCTGTGTATTTTGTGATTTTTTTAAATTAAGATTTTTATTTTGATCCAACTACATTTACTACATGTATTATACACATTTTCGGACTGCTTTTATTATATATTTTTTTTAAATGGCAGCATCCCATAAGAATTTTTTTCTAAAGGTGTTTAGAGTCATTAATACATGTATTTTCACATCAAGTAAGCTTTGGTTACTTTTTGGATGGTTGCAAAAGGTATACTCTCCATTTAAGTACCTTTCTGATTTGCGCTCAGGCAGAAAATAAATCCACGCTTTTCGACGTGAACATCATGTACGAACTTCCTACGTGCGTGAACGTGCGAGGCCGGCTCATCAGTCCTAGGCCAACGCGGCTGCCGGGTACGCGCGCACGCACGTAGACAGTTTGTATAGATTAATAGATTTGCAATTTGTTTTCTGTAAATAAGTAGCCTACACATTTTCGGACTGCTTTTATTATATATTTTTTTTAAATGGCAACATCCCATAAGAATTTTTTTCTAAAGGTGTTTAGAGTCATTAATACATGTATTTTCAAATCAAGTAAGCTTTGGTTACTTTTTGGATGGTTGCAAAAGGTATACTCTCCATTTAAGTACCTTTCTTATTTGCGTTTCTTCAATGCATTTACTGGTACATGTGTATACATGATACAGTACACATAATGGCATTATGGCATCAACTCCAAATACAATCATTAGGATTCAGGGAAATACATGAGCACTCCAATTCCAAATCATCTGTGAGTAAAAGTCAAAGACATTGATAAAATCACTCCTAACCCTCCTAACAACAACCTCCTAACAACAACCTCCTAACCCCCCCCCCCCCCCCCCCCCCCACAAATCCTTTTTTCTTTTCTTTCATGATTCTGTATGCAGTGCGGGATAAAGCCCGCCATCTGCCCTAATGGAGGATTACAACAAGACGTTTTATGGCAGGATGCAGATGGGACGATAGATGCAGAGGATTAGCGGTTAGGAGATCGTATCTCATCTGCAAGGCTTAGAATCATCTGAGCTGAAGAAAGGATTACAGCCATCAGAGTGAGGAGAGGGGGAAAAATCAATTACGCAAGACAAGACGTGACTCGTGGTAAATGAAGAGAAGAATTTTATATAGTCAGGTTTCTTATGTATTTTCGTTCAATTTTTGTGTAGATTTGCTAAACTATACATTTTTGAAAACGTTAGGATATACTTAACATGAAAACCAATGTTTACATTTGCTCTTAGGTTTTTTATGGCGGC
This sequence comes from Crossaster papposus, assembly GCA_037893245.1. NCBI lineage: Eukaryota > Metazoa > Echinodermata > Asteroidea > Velatida > Solasteridae > Crossaster > Crossaster papposus. Next base: position 1,377,500 of record JBAIAA010000049.1, on the reverse strand, counting down.
CATCTTAGATTTTTTGAATAGCATTTTGATGACGTCATGATGATGTCACACATTTTTCACAATTGTGTGCATATGTCTATGACCCAATAAACATATTACAAACAGAATTTTGAATTTATTACATGTATGTTCTGTTGATGAGATATGGCTTAAAGGTCCAAAAATGAAACAAAATCATAAAAACATCACACGATGACGTCATCATGATGTCACTTCAATTTATATCTATAACACATTCATACATGTACCTGCATACCAAGTTTGAACCCAATCAGACTTATACTTCCAGAGATATATATCATTGAAAAAAAATAGACCTTAAATGTGACACCCAATGACTTTTCATGTGTCACGTCACATTAAAGAACCATTTTTTTTTCAAAAGGAACCTAAAAACAAATGTAAACATTGGTTTTCCTGTCGAGTATATCCTAACGTTTCCAAAAATGTATAGTTTAACAAATCTACAAAAAAAGTGAACGAAACTTTCAATATGTACATTATGAACCTGAATAATAGTGCATTTATAGTAAATTTGTGACTTTCAAAACATATTGTATTGCCTTTGTGAAAAGAACGTTTCTTTCTTGTTAACAAGACGATGAGGTTGTACCGGATGTAATTTTAAAGGTCTATTGCTTTGTGAAAAAAATTATAATACCTTATCCTTGAATATGGCACCTTAAGGGTAGGATACACCATTTGCAGATATCGAAAATATTCACTACCGAATTATTAAGAAATATTTTACTTATTGAAGGTAAATAATGATTCTAGGCATCCAGCAAACTGATTGCCCTAGATATCTTATAATTATTCTTAAAAACAATAACAAAAGAATAACTGCCCGACGCCGGTTGAAAACAAAAGTTGTTTTTTATGCTCTTTTCGGCAACCATGATTGTAAAACTTCAGAAAGGTCAGTTAAATGACATTTACTATAAAATACAACCCCCCCAAATCCACCCATTCATGATAATTCAAGCAATTATCAATGGTGTATCCTACCTTTTAAAGATATACATGTACGCACAGTTTTGTAATTTGTTGATAACTATGATGTACATGTACACGTAACTCTTTTAGAAAGAGCCTACATGCCTGTAATTGTAAAATGCGTGTGATGTACAAATGCTTACAACATACGAAATAAAGTTATCAAACAGATACAAGTACTGTCTTATTAAAACTGCAGTATTGTGCAATTGTGCTAAGATCATGTACAAATGTACATGTACATGTAAGAACAATTTAGGCAGGGGCATTTTCCAACTCCGTGTGTTTATTCTTGTATGTATATACAAGTCCTAATGAGCAACCTGACAAATGGTGACTTGTTCACATCCCCATCGTACCCTGACCTTGACAGAATAACGACAATCACATCTGCTAGGCCTCCGCTAACGAGTGCCGACTAATTCAATTAATGCAATCTGAATCACCGCCACTAAATATTAATGGCGAAGCTATTAATGCTCAATACGCCCCCCGCTGTCTGATCTCGGGACAATTTCATTAAAATTAATCGGAGGCATAAAGTGATCATTTTGAAGGGCGACTAGAATTTCACTCCAACAGCTGAGCTTGGATTTCCAACGGTATAATTGGGCTGTGTACTTTTTTAGAATAGACGGTTGAAGAACGATACAGATTGACATTGGAGAACTGACATGTTATAGCTGAACATGAGTCAATATTTGAACATTGGTCACATTAGACAGTGCCAGGCAGGCTGTTACATTTTATACACCTCCACCCCATCCCCCCATTTTTTGTTTGGTCTCCTCCCTTCCTACACAGACAAATGTTGGGGTATACAGAGAGGCACTAGTTGTCTAGGAGTACACATACATTTGAATAATAATTGTGCTTACCCTCCCCCTCCCACACACAAAATTGAAGAAAATGAAGAAAAACTGCTTGAAAAAAGAAGAAAATATATCCAAATAAACAAATGAGGTTTTCAGTTAAGCATTTTAGGGGGTACTGTACATGTAACAGTAGTCTGGTAAGATTTGTCAAAACAGTTGTAAAAGCCATTAACCTTAATCAGTGATCACCAAACAGATACAGCCACTTGACCATTGGGCCTCTACACAACATACCGGTACATTGTACATACATGTACATGTACTGTATGTCATTGTGTGATACATTTGTACTTTGTTGTCGTTTTTCCCGACAGGTCCACCCCCTTTCACACGAAAGGTATAAAGATTCAAATATATTTGCATGCTGATAGCAATTATGAAATTATCTCACCTGAGTACTGATCAATTGGAATTGATGGCATGTTGTGTTTGCAAACAAGTTGCACAAACAGGCGTTGTTGCTGTGGTGTCCATTTCAGTTTATAGGCACTGTTCAGTTTAGGAGTTTTCACATTCAAATAGAGAACCCTATGTTTTTATTTTGATGCACAACTGACAAATGGTATACGTACAATTTTATTAAAAATATAAACACACACGTCATACATGTCATACATGTACCAGTACATGTATGCATGTACAATGCTTAGGGCTTCTCTTTATTTTTATGGTACTCGTATGATTTTGCCTTTAAAAGGTAGGATTCACCATTGGTAATTATTGGAATTTTCACGAATTGGTAGATTTGGGGGGTTGTATTTTATAGTAAATATCATTTAACTTACCTGTTTGAATTTTCAGTCGTGGGTGCCGAAGAAAGCAAGGAAAAACAGCGTTTGTTTCCAACCGGCGTTAGGCAGTGATTCTTACATGTATGTTGTTCTTGTTTTATTCGCGATCGCCGTCCGGCGATCGTGAATTTATTTTTATAAAATTCAATTTTTCGGAGCAATTCTAGGATATCTAGCGCAATCATTTTGATGGATGCCTACAATCATTATTTACTCTCAAAATAGTAAGATATTTCTTAATAATTCGGTATGTAAAATTGTTTGAGATCTGCAAATGTTGTATCCTACCTTTAAAGTTGAGCTGGTTGGTCAGGACTAAATTTAGGGAAAACAAAATATTTGCAGTTCCACCTGGTTAGATGGCCAAGTTAAATGTTGAAAAGTGTGTAATGGGGTTTTGTTTATTGCGAGTTTATCATGTGTTGATATCCGCTTGCATAAAAATAATCCATTTTTGGCAAGATGCAGTTGACTAATACATACCACCAGTACATGTACATTTAGGTTATATCTGCACAATGTAGGTCACGAATGTTTTGGTTGTAGTGACAGTCATGACATACCTGGTACCAGTAAGGTACTGTATGCTACATATATAGACACCATCACACTCCACAAAAATGGGTATTATGCCACAAAACAGTGAAATTGAGTTATATACATGGTTAGAAAGCCCACAGCATAAGCTTTCATTTGGTATATAATAGAGTTCCATAGCCCCTCCCATTATGGATGACATGTTGGCATATTGATTACGTCCTTGAAGTTCAAATTACACAACTGAGAAAACAGGCTTTGAAAAAGCTGGCTCAGAAGGATGCACACAATTTTTTTTTTTTTCTACTTTATTTATCAAAATCAACCTTTCTGTGAATGAAACCTGAAACTGTAGGTATTAAAGATGTCATTCATGACAAAAAATGTAAATCACATTTTGATGAAATGTTTACCCTCTCAACTTTGAGCAGGCCATTACATGATAATGCACAGTGCGACTTAATACCCTTTTTTGTAGAGCCGGTCACAAAAATTATGAGAGGCGACACACGTACAGTAATGCATCCTTTCATCTTCTGGGATTCCACAGGTTGTTGCACAGTACATGTATGTTTTGCATGATATAAACTAATCATTTTCATTAGCTTTCAAATAACACATCCGGATTTTGTGAATTAATTTAATAATTAATTTTTTTATTGCCAAGATTTTTTTGGTAGGGGCCTAACTGGGGTTCAAGATAGGGTCAGCGTTAGTAACAAAAAAAGTGGTTTTTTTCTTGGGTTCGGAGCAGAAAATAGGGTCAGTCAAAAATGAGAGCCACAGAAATAAAAAGGCACACCCATAAAAATGTACAAAGATACCTTAGGATACTGTTGGGTACATACATGTGTCCGTCAAATTATGGTTTCAGGGTTCTTTTTGGGACAGAATACTTTTTGCAACTATCTAAAAAGAAACCAACCAAATTATTGTTCAAAACGTCATTCATTAAATATGTCGAAAAATGCGTCTTATAGACGCATTTTTTTTAAATTTCAATTAGTAGTTGGTTCAAAAATGAAATCTTAGAATGTTATTTTCTCGGGATATACAGCATTCACAGAGCTAAAACTTAGCCAGGATATAATTGTCAAAGCCCCATTATTTAGATTTGGACAAAAGGTATACTATAACTTTAAACCAGCCCACTGCACTAAAATCGTAGGTGAAGTACAATTTGTTTTAAGCAATGATACCAATTTGTGAACAATACTTATAATTGAGTTGTTTATGAAAACAGCACAAGTTTCCTTATAATTTGACCACAAAAATATATCAGTATATTTTTAAAGAGACCTCTTGTAGGATATACAGCCAGCATTTAAAAGAAGAATTGTTAAACAAATTCATTTATTTTTTTAGTTTCTCTTGTGGAACCCTCTCATTGAGCCCGAACTCAGAGGCACGAGTTTCTTCCAAGCATGGAGGAATATGTTCCAAGGGACCGGAAAGCTGTTTGTGTCCGTCCTTGTCTTAAGCCGTCACCTGTTCCTAGTCCCTGCGAGAAGCCGTCTTGTTTGCTCAGGCGGCAGTATTATTGAATTATCTGAGGGGCTGACGGTCCCACATAAGGAAGACAAAAAATTGAATCAGGATCGAACGCAAGAGGGGTTAAATGGACAACGACAAGGCAAAAAAAGGAGTTGATATAAGAGCTAATGCGCGTGTTTTAGTATAGAGATGAGACCCTAGTAGTGTGATTACGTATAAGAGGGTCGGGCAGAAGGGGGTGGGTGGGGGTGTTTAAACAGTCCACATCGTCATACCGGTAGCTGTTGCGAATTAGAGGATCTTGAGATCCCCCCCAAAAGAAATTATATTCATTCTTACAATACAAATCAATTTGATTTAATTTATAGTCGAAATGTTTTTCCTTGCCAACTCAAGGTTTAAGGTTTTTGTCTATGTCAAAATGTGCTTCTGTCCAAACGAAGGGTTGAATTGTATACATCAGTAAAGGCACACAGGGCAGTTTTTGTCCTTTTACGCAACCTGTACATGTACCTGTACAGTATGTACTGGTACTGGTACCGTACACGTTCCTTTGAAAAGTATGCCATGTGAACCTAATTCAATTGTCTGGATTCAAATGAGATACTGGTAACAATGTTAGTGAATAGTAAATGTATCAAAGCTAGAAAAAACTTTGTCAGTAAAATTTTACACATTTATATAAAAAAATTGAAACTGATTATTCTTGTGTACATGTAGCTCCTCATATTACACATGAATGCACCATAAACTCTTCTGAAACTGTTCCCTTCGATTTCTCAAATTAGATTCTCAAATTCTGTTACCTTACACCCAAATGTCTATAAGCCCTCCCAGAAATGTTGGTCTCAACTTGTGCCTGATTAATCTTGTTCAGCTTATTTATAATACTCAAGCTCTTTTTAGTGTGGCACCACATCATGTTTCAGTGTCACTAAAGATCTCTCAGCTATGATGGTGTATGGCTTACCACCTTTTGATATTATTTTCTTCCTAACTGATTTCCTCAAAGCTTTTTTTCTTCTGACCTCGATGTATATGATTTCACCTCACACCTTATTGCACTGACACCCTCCTGTGTATTTCACACTTCACCCTATATGCCATTCCGACCAATCAGATTGCATCTTCTATACCAAATACCATAGGGAATTGCCTGGCTCATTCATGCTCCTATTATCCCAGAATATTCGATTGGCCAGGCAGGGAGACTTTCTGTTGACTTATTTTTTTTTCAAAAAACATCTCCTGCAAGTATTTTTATCAGTGGCTCGATTTCTGTAATGAAACCGTGGCATGTACAAGTACTGTTGTAAAAACACAACCTGCCTGATGCGCTACAACAAATGTTATTTTAAAAACAACTGTGATGCAGACTTTCAGGCTGCTTGAAGCTTTTTTGTGTTTTTGCAAGAACGTTATTGTTTGTTTCCCCTGCTTCTGCAGGAATTTGGAGAGTTGAAGTTCACATAAAGTCTGTTATTACTGTTACAACAAAAAATACTAAAGATTTTCATTAAATTTGATTAAGGGAATAATGTTGGTCGGTTTTAAACAGTATGTTTAATACCGATTTGTAGTCCGAACGCTGATAATTCGTTTTTTTAAATCCCATTATAAATTCCTTTTTCGCTCAAAACAATGACAACTTTTTAATCCAAAAGTCAAAACAAGTCAACAATTTTAAATTTTACTTCATGTTTTTTAAAATACCACTCTAGCTATTTAATGGCGGGTCCAGCTCGCAAGTAAGAACGTACCGTAAGTGCGTACTGCGTGAGTTCGGTGCCCGGGTCAAGTGCATTCTGAATTTAGTACCATACTACTTACCACTTACTGGTATAGTATTGCGCATGCCTATGTGAGGATTGTGAACATTCAACCAATAAAACAAAAGGCACTGAATTTTATAGAAGTTTTATAAGACCAGCCAGTTGGACCGAACCAGTCTTTATCATCTGTTTAATAGTTTACCGGCCACGTAACAGGCTCTCCACCAATAGAAATGGGTAAACTGTCTTTATTGTTAAATATGGCTTATGTATACACCTGATTTTAAAACTCTTTTCTGGCAAGATCTAAAAGATATGGTTCTGTGGTTCTGTGGTTCTATGGTTCCAGCTACAAGTGTACGTGTATGGTTCTACCATGTACTTCCCCCAAATACCATAGCAAGCTTGAAAATGGAAAAGCTGTAAGTAAATGTAGAGTGTACCCAAATTGTGAAATTAATGGCAATAAAACAGACCTACTGTACATGTAAACCTATGAACAGACCTACATGTACATTGTGTACATGTGTAAGCCCACATCTTAACTAACCTGGTGGCATTTTATGTATCTCTTTATTGTAAGCCCCTACTTCCCCTGATGACAAGTTAATGATCACCCTAATTTAGTTAATGGCCCAAGCCCAGAATCCTCCCAGACACCCTGTCTACATTTTATTACCCCGAAACCTTGTGCAGGACCAGTCCTTGTGACCACACATGTATTTAATAACCATTCATAAATACCTGGGACAGTTTAGGCATTCCTATTGGTCGAGAGCCCGTCACGTGGCCGGTATTAAACGGACGATAAAGACATGGCTGGAAGTGTTTAAACATAGCTGGAATCACCATTCCGTCCCCAGGGCTCACTTTATTTCCAATCCTGAACCGTACCTCGTCTCCAATAATAAGAGCGGGTAGTGTTGAGCGCGTACAGCTCGACACCTTGGGAACGAGGTTGCCAATGGCAGTAATAGTCTGGTTCACAGTAAATACGCTTTATTGCATGTATTGTGTAGAGAGCGACAGAGGCGGAAACATGTCATTTGACACAGATAGAATGGCGAAACACCGAAATTTACTTGCGACAATTTTCCGAGATTTTCGGGGCTTTTTGGGCTGAATTTTACAAAAAAGGTATTTATGAATGGGAATAAATGTGTGTTCGGTCGGTATTAATCACTCTGTTTAATACCTCTTGGAGTCTGGGTGCTGATAATTACCCTCGCCTTCGGCTCGGGTAATTATCAGCACCCAGACTCCAATCGGTATTAAACAGAGTGATTAAAACCTCTCGAACACACATTTATTCCCTTATTAATTAAAGTCCCCTTGTTTTATTATCTTGTGCCCACATAGCACCTCCTTGCAGCACCCAATATTTAAGTCAGCCCCCTATGCCTGTTCGCACTGGACTTAAAATGATAAAACGTACCTAGACGATGGATCCTTTTCCCATTTTAAGTCCAGTGCGGACAGCCTAGAGCCGTGTTCGCACTGGACTTTTTTGGGGGAAGGTTTTACTGAGACGATGGTAAAATAAAAAATGGTCAAATGTTACCGCTGTTCGCACTTGGACTTTCGACACGGGAAAATTTTACCGAGACCGCGGGAGAAGTAGCCGAGCTGCCATTATAATGACTCGTGAGGGCGCTTTGCGTGATCTTTCTGCATTGACCCCGGTGTACCCATATCTATTCGCGCGCACGCGCTTTTTTGTCCGATCGCATTATTGACGCCATCGTCGGTTTTTAGCCGAAGCATCCGTTGTCGTAAGGCACGTTGACGTTCTTTATTATCATTTGGAAATGATGCACTGGTAGCACCAATCAAACTTCCGACTGTATCAATAATAATATCTTCCATAATATTGACCAAAAGAACCCCAACTCTACGTAATCTTTTTGCAGAACCACATGCGAATGTGATCACGATGCAATTTGCATGCACGCAGTGTGCCCGCATGTAAACAATGCAAAGAGCGCATGCGCGGTGTCTTGCGTAGCATGACCTTGCACTGGATCGGGCCGGATTAACGTTTTCCTGGGACGCTTTTACCGAGTCGCGCTGTTCGCACTGGACTTATTGTCTAGGGAAAAGTGACCAGGGACGTTTTCCCGGGCAGCAGTTGGCCGGTAGAAGTACCCACTGGACTCGGGAGAAGTACCTGAGAGGAAAACGTCCTAGGCTGTCCGCACTGGACTTAAAATGGGAAAAGGACCCATCGTCTAGGTACGTTTTATCATTTTAAGTCCAGTGCGAACAGGGCTTAGGACGTTTTCCTCTCAGGTACTTCTCCCGAGTCCAGTGGGTACTTCTACCGGCCAACTGCTGCCCGGGAAAACGTCCCTGGTCGCTTTTCCCTAGACGATAAGTCCAGTGCGAACAGCGCGACTCGGTAAAAGCGTCCCAGGAAAACGTCCAGTGCAAGGTCACGCTATACAAGGCACTGCGCATGCGCTCTTTGCGATGGCGTCAATGATTTGATCGGGAAAAAAAGCGCGCGCGCGCGAGCGATCGCGAATGGGTACACCGGAGTCAATGCAAAAAGGTCACGCAAAGCGCCCTCACGAGTCATTATAATGACAGCTTGGCTACTTCTCCCACGGTCTCGGTAAAATTTTCCCGTGTCGAAAGTCCAAGTGCGAACAGTGGTAGCATTTGACCATTTTTTATTTTACCATCGTCTCAGTAAAACCTTCCCAAAAAAAAGTCCAGTGCGAACACGGCTTTAGCTTCAGACCTTCTTTGGATCTCAGTGAGTAAACACTCTCAACTGAGACCATCTCCTGTAAGACAGTATTCGTCTGTGTTTGAAAAATAAACATATAGTGGCCCAGTACTTGTTCCATGCAGTGAGATTCGTCTGTTCTTCTGTGTATTCTTTCTTCTACTGTCTCTAGTTATACACACTCCGCTCTATAGCTCTCAACCAACACTATAGTAACCTGACTAAGGAACGGTATCAATATACTACCTATACCCTCAACAATTCAGTGTTACACATGTATCAACAAAACAGAAAAATGAACATAAAGGACAAACATCTACAAATAAATTAAAAATAAGCACATGGGTTGTCTATACACTTATAGACACTGCATACAAAATCAAGGACATTTTTCCCTAAATTATTACTGCTGCTTAAATTATTAAAAATCTAATCAGTATAATCCAAAATAATGGTATGTTTCACACACAGATAAATTATTTCACTATAATCATTGGCTCAAGCTGGAAGCACAAATGGGGAGTGTTACAGTCGGGAATTAACATTCCACATTTCCAGGTTGGGCCACCCAGTAGAAGATTATCTTCTTAATCCTCGGTGTCCTAATCCCCTAAAATATGTTACACATTGTAGTCTGTACATGTATGTACCAACCTACTATAAAATGGGTAGTCATAACACCATGGGCAGGCAGGCCGCTGACTGTCCAGTTGGTCCAGCCATCCTTCACCGCTTCAGACTCCAGACACGAGACCCAAGACCCAAGGCCCAAGGCTCGAGACCTAAGGCTGGAGGCTCTTCACGGGTATACCATCTTACCTGTGTATCACATAGCTCCGTCATCAGCCAAGCCTGCGACCTTCCCAGTTTACGCCCCTGTCAGACGGACATGAATCCATTGACAAGCTGCAACCTGTTTCCGGCTAACAGAGCACCCCGGCCTCCTGTTTACTCCTATTTTTTGTAAGGATTGGCATATCTTTTCCTTTATCATTGTACACTCAATCAAAAAAGAAACGCAACACGTACAATTTTAATTTTTTTTTAAGGAAATAGGACCAGCATTGTAAAAATGATACATGTTCTATATTTTGAGCAATTTATAGATAAACGTCGATCTTTATTTATCTCGTTACGGCAGAGTGATTTCGGTGAGTTCCAAAACTGTGTTTGTGCATTTTATGCTAATGTATGCACATTAATCTTTTCAAATTAGAAGCATATAGTTTCCTGCCTTATTAATTGCTGGTTGTTAAATGTTCCCCTTCTTTTGCTTATTGGTTCCTTTCATTTATTTTCATTTCCTTGCTGCCGTGTGTGACATCCCAAGCTTTAAATGGCTTGGGGTTTCCACACATAACACGAGAAATGCGAAGACATGTGAAGAGTCACAGCGTGATTTATGTCATCATTAATTGCAGGCAGGTTCCTCACATGCTTATCTTCAAATGCTAGTGGTGAGCTGTGTTTTTTCTCCAGAATTCTGTAGATCATGTCCAACTGTCAAATTAACGGCGATGATGTATAGTACCTGGATTGCTGGCAAGATGTGGAAATGTTTACATCAAATTCCCCCTAAAGTTGTGTGGATGGGGTCTACGAGCCAATACTTACCCTGTAGAGCGAATACTACATTTGCATTGTTTCCTATTCCAGCAGGCAAATTGCTAAGAGTTTTACATACAATAGCGCCCTCTGGTGTCCTATCCCCGACGCCCTGTGACATGCGCACTACGTTAGCGTCCTCTTTTTCTAAAGCGTTACTGGCGCAAGCCCTCAAGGATCAAGTATAGTGGGGAAGGAGGAAGGGGTGATCTACAGGTTAAGTATTTCGCTTGTAGACCCCATCCACACACACTGTGGGGGGAGTCTACATCACTCTACTTACCCTGTAGAGCGAATACTCTTTTTGCATACACTCGCACCGGATATCGGCGGTGGGTCTACGCGAGCTACTGTATGTCTACAGGGTTGTAGGCGTGCCCAAAAAGAAAAAAACCAAAAGACCCAGGATTCACCTCATAAGTGGAATCCAGCTCATGTGCAAAGTGTCAGGAGTGTGTCACCATTAAATGGGTTTAGTAAAAAACACATGATACATGTACATGTAGGTACTCCTCTGTAGACTTAAGGCACATAGAATATAATGTGTGCTCACCAGTTAGTGCTTCTGCGAGGCTCGACTGGCCGCCTTCAGCACTTCCCTCCCAGCATTGCCATCTGCCTGGAGGACATCCTTCAGGTAGCATTGGGAGAACATATTGGGGTTCTTCCAGCAGGCTGCCTTGGTGATGTCACATAGAGGGACACCCTTAAAAAGGGGCCAAGAGGCGGACACTCAAATAGATTGTTATCCCGTGATGTGTGCATCAGAAGATGAGGTCCCACGCTAGTGCACACAGACGGCCCGACCGAGTGCCCCCCTGGTAATTGACGTATGCCACTACTGTGGCATTGTCGCATCTTACCAGGAATGCTCGTCCCCCGACATCTGTCTGAAAATGCTGTAGCGCTTTGAAAACTGCCAGCATTTCCAGGACTTTGATGTGGGACGATCGGTGTTGGGGGCCCACACACCCGCAACCTGTCACGGGCGGGTGGAAGGTAGCTCCCCAGCTGGAACCCGACGCGTCGGTCGTGATTGTCAATGAACGGACAAAAACAGACCCTGCATGATGTGGGCCTTGACTAGCCACCAACAAAGGTGGGGGACTAGCCAGGGTGTAGTAGGCACCGGATGGTTGATCGGGTGCTAGCGGGGCTTGTAGAAAGAAAGCAGGTGAAGTTGATTGGTATTACCCCGTGAAGTATTACCCCGTCCATGCGGTCGACACACACACGGTCCAACGGCATTGTGGGAAAAGCCTTGGCTGCTTTTGCCGCCTGTCCCGATCGCTTCTTAAAAGACTGACGTTCAGGAAGGAAAGGCCCATTGTGAGCGGGAAGATAAATTACTCTGATCATGTCCGGCTGGACCAGGCGTAGTTCTGTTTACGACACCGACAAGCGCTGCATATTGAGGGTCAACTTGACCTCTCCGTCTGCGGAATCGTCCGAGCACGGGGGGCAAGACGTCACCGGGAAAATGGAACCATGCCCCGGGGACGAGATAGCGCCATCACGGTGTCCCGGTCAATGTCTGGCGGGACACCGGTGCACGGCTCTCTATGTACGGCAGTGCCCGCTGGTCTGTAGTCAACCCACCCCAGTCGTGATGTCTGGCGGGTGGGGGCTGCAATTCTGGGGGGGGGGGGGGGGGGGGGGGGGGGGGGGGTTCCGGTGCACGGCTGACCGTGTATGGCACGTCCTGTCGGCCCGATGTCATCCAAACGTGACCGTAATGGCCGGTGGGTGAGTCGGATGGGCCTTGTCTCGGATCCCTTCGTCGGCCAGACAACGAGGCCGCGAGGTAATGAAACGTTACCAACAAATCCTCGTGGGAAATTGGGTCACTACCCCTGTGGCGGTTACAACGGTGTGACTGTACCGAGGACCCGCTAGAGCTCGTGGATGAGCGGCTGGAACGGCGTTTCTTTTTCGTCTTCCTTTTTGAAGATCAGTCCCGAGTGGTCTCCGAGGATGGCTCGGACGACAATCGGGCAGCGGGAATGCCTGAACAACTGATAAATTCTGATGAATATGTAGGGCCCTCGGAGCATAACACCCCGGGGGAACCCCAGGAGTCTTGCCCCAAGGACCGCTCAGTAGCTTGGCCGGCCGACAGTGCTCAGAGCCCGATAGCTTAGGCGGGCGCTGCACAGTCAAGCCGGTCATATAAAAGCCCGTCCCCGGGCCCTGTGGTAGCCACGGGGTTGGGAGGGCCAGGGTGCACTGAACCGTGGAGGGGTAATCTTTCGGGCTGTGTGTGCCCCGTAAACGGGCCTGGGTTGTGCATGGTGCGCTCCGTAGCAGAGCCACTCTTGGCCGTACGTGCCTTTTTGGGTACCAGACACCCGGCACCAGACAATCCCTTTGTCTTGCCGGGGCATTTCCCCTTCAATTGAACGGTGGGTTTTGTTTGGGGGGGGTATCTTATTTTATAGTAAATATCGTTTAACTGACCTGTCCGAAGTTTTACAATCATGGATACTGAGAAAAGCAAGAAAAACAGCGTTCGTTTTAGTTGCTCTTACATGTATGTCCGGTGATAGTGATTTTTGTAAAATAAAATTCAATTTATCAGAACAAATACAGAATATCTAGCGCAATCATTTTGCTGCATTGCCTACAATCATTATTTACTTTAAAATACATACATGTAAGTAAGACATTTCTTAATAATTCGGTAGTAAAAATGTTTGATATCTGCAAATGGTGTATCCTACATTTAAACTGAAACCAACTTAGCATCCACAGTTCCATGAGATGTATATTATTTGTGATAGGTATGAGTACATGTACATGTCTTTAGCTGTTGTTACATGTAGCTTAGCATAACAATCACATGGACTTACCAACAGCGAAAAATCCCTGCTTATTGTAGTAGATAATTCCGTTCCTATGGCAAAGCATATTTCATGGAACAGCGTGGAATTTCGGATTCTGCGCATGCGTACAGTACATCCCGTAACTAAGGGTTCTGTGCTTACAGGGTTAGCGTAATTGGTTTTTACTAGCGTAGTTAGCACAAAATGGTTATCTTACGTGCGGAATTATGTGGTCAGCAAAGCCATGAAATTGGGTATGTACCGGTACCAAGCAATGTGTTTTTTGTGTTGAAGCAAATTGTGCTTAAGCAGCTCTATAAAATTGGCCCCAGGATGAGAATAGCCTACATGTACATGTAGATCTTCCTTGTAGTGTTTACATGTGGTACAACTATTTCCCCAATGAAAGCTCTGCACTGCCGTACATGTACTCCATTCTTCTGGCTTTTTCAGTGCTTCATCAGTGCTACCAAAACAATGGCCGTTGACTTTATAATACCAGTCCTGAAATAAACCTCACCCCTTGGGGGACTCGCTGGATTTTAGGTAGATTTGTTGGGTCTCTACATGTGCAAAGCTTTCCTCTGTCCTAGAGGAAATTTAGAGGGATCAGTTCCAGATAAAGATGGAGATTGTGTACTCTGTCATCACTGGTGAGAGCTGCATGCACCAGTTTCTTTTAGTTTTTTAGATCTGTGGAGAATTCAGGAGAGTTTTAAAAAGTTGAAGTTTGGCATATGGCTCAATGTGACAGTGAGCTGAGAGCATCACAGATTGACAGGTTGGATTCTATAATTGGCATAATGGGGGCTCTGGGTAGTAACATATCAAGCACAAATGGTCCATTTTCAGACAGTTAAATCTTAAATTCACAGGGCTTTTAATGCCAACCACAGAAATTAGTGGGAACAACTTCAGCTTTTAGTTTTGTATCATGAAAACGTCATAAAAACGTCATTTTCACACCTTTTCCCACCATTTCACACAAGTGGGAAACCGATTTTCCTACCTTTTCACACATGTACATGTAGCAAGTATATGGTATGGTACATGTGTATACCGGTACATTGTAGCAGACTGCGAACATTTTGTGCAGAAAATGGTTGTTCTTGATGGTAACTTGAAAAGGATAATGGAGAAAGCTGGACAAATACCAACCAGAGCCGAGAATCCTTCAGCCAGCTTCTCAGGGGTTTTTCATCATCGCTCTAATCCCCAGCAAGCCGGGGCTCTTAAACAGTCAAGGGGCGGCTCTACAGAAAATCCGTTTACCAGGAATACTTTAAAAACACTCCATGAGGAATGGCACCCTTGTCACTCAATGTGACCTGCTAGTGAAAGCTAAGCAAACAGGTTGAGGGACAAACAAACCCTAGGTCTTTGCAAGCTGGCTGTTTTTGAAAAATTTCTCCTATCTGTACAAGTATTGTATTAAGAAATAACGGCTAATCCGGTTGGGGGGGAGGGGGGAGGGGGGAGGGGGAGAAATGAGGTGGGGGAGGGGAGGGGGGGGAGCTTGACGTATTTCCTTTATCTTAGGATTACCGGTACATATACATGTATTGTCGTGTCATACAATAATAAAAAGACTCCACACTTGCATACTATGGTATGCTCTGAAAGACTGTAAAAAGATAAATACAGGTATGATAAGGCAAAAATATACTACATACTATGTAGAAGTGTGATTTCAAAATAAATGTGTCAATTTTGGGTTTTTAATTTAAACAATTAAACAAAAATTGTTTTGATTGCAGCAGTTTGAATTTAGCCACGTGAAGGCATGCGCTAGTTAGCTCAGATCTTTGGTTTAGAGTAGCCATTTCTGGGTGGCGGATAATATAGAATTTTCCTACTATTAAAATGATGAAATCAAAATCTCAATTTTTATTTTTGCCGCAAAGTGTCTTATTTACTCGTGCTGGGTCACATATAAGATAAAGTAAAATAATTTGGGGGCACTTAGTACATGTAGCTTGACCGTCATCTTGAAGACTGTGGGCACCGGGTCTCTGCCTGAGACCCCACCCTTGGGGTACGGATCTGAGCTCTGCTGAGGCCGGCCTGATTAGCCATCATGTGGGTATTCCGGCATTGTTATAGCCAATGACTTGGAGGGAATCCGTTTTGTGATTGGGATGGAAGTATTTGCTACTAAGCCGCCAAAGCATTTCATGCCAGATTTTTCTGTAAGTTTAAATACAATATTTTATTGTGTAAAAACATATGTTACCGACTTGTGATAAACAATCAAGACTTGTATATTACATGTTTGTACCGGTTTATCAATGAGAATAATTATTATGGCAATTGTTTATAAACAGCGGATAATGGAAACTCGTTCCTAATAATTTAAACGAGAAGTAAAAGACAAGTATTTTCCAATTTTAAACGAAAATATAACCTAATTTTCAGGGCTATTTGTTTTAAAGTATGGACATGGGAAACACTAGACACTACCAATGCCGTCTTGGGGACCTGACATCATCCACGGATGTGTGCCTCTGAGCTGGTGACCCCGTATAAAGTAACAGACTTCTCTACGGGGTCGAATGTAATATCTTAGTTTATTGTGATTGTATTAATTGTATTAGTTATGTTTATTTAAGGTTAGTTGCTAGTAATAATTAAACTGTTTTGTTGAATTTATTACTCTGCGTTCCCGTTTCGTTTGTAGGGGTGTTCATTCTTTCTTGGGGTTTCTTTAGCTGTATCAACATTTTATCACTTGGTCCCAATCATGGGGGATTGTGTGACAATACTGGTACATGCATGCACATACATGTATTCATTGTTTGTGATTTATGCCGCAAAAGAAATATATGAATATATCATCATTACAAAATGTATGTAGCCAAAGGCATGGATGCTAGTTGACCAATCTTCCAAGCACTCCAAGCTACATGTACATGTATGGTAGGCACATCAATATGAGCCCTGCAGAAATACTTCACACAATACTCTCCTTCACCAGAGACAGCTAAACAAGGCCAAGACACAGTCAGGGGATCTGTGGCCCCTACACTACGAAACCGATACTCAATTGATATTCACAGGTTGGTATTTTCCCTCTGGGAAACTGTCCCTGCTAAAATCTAAAAGATGCACAGGCGCAGGCATGTATGCAGTGACCCTGTATTACCAGTGTGATATTCCATACAAGAATGCTCTCTGCTGGTGAAAATACCAATCATGACTGTGTCAACAATTGGTCTGGTACCCAAGAATTCAAAACGTATTGGTGTGAATTTGTGCACAGCCTTGATGGGATTAGGTCCAGACTGGTTGTCACCAGGTGGTTGTTGACCAACTGAACAGAAGGATTAAATTTCATGTTTGATAATTACTTTGGTGGTGAGCCTTTATACAACCAGCTTGGTACTCAAATTGCAATTTCAAGTTTAACTCTGTCCTAGGCATTCATTTTGCGTGCAGTACACTATACTGGGTAACAGCCCTATGTTCCGACAACTCAACCTATGTTCCGACAACTCAACCTCTGTTCCGACGTCCCTATGTTCCGACGTCCCTATGTTTCGACAACTCAACCTTCCGACAACTCAACCTATGTTCCGACAACTCAACCTATGTTCCGACACCCCTATGTTCCGACACTCGAAAATATGGTTTGTTGGCGACAGGAGTGCCCATGCACATTCATTGCTGTTTGTTCGGTTTTTTTAATTCGAATCGTCAAGTATTTTCTGATACTTAGGCCTATTCTAGTTTAATCCTTGCAAATAACGGGGCAGAAAAAAAAGGCAACACCGCCTCCGATTTTTCCCGTACTGAAAAGGACCGGATTCCCCATAAAACAACTGGTGTCCAGGGTGCGCAGCCCCCTGAAGCGGAAGCTCTGTAAGCCTTTAGCATTTTGAGGTGATAAGTCAAGCCTCTGTATGCCTTAAAACCAGAGAATAAAAACTTGTATTATAGCATTTGGTATATTTTCCCATAGGAATATTTCTGTCTGGGATGCTGAGAAAGTAGAGTTTGGAGACTCCGATTTTCATTCCGGCTGTAACAACAGACTGCTAAAAATGTGCAGGTTTTTTACTTTTTTCTCTTCACTCACACAACGGAATGAGCCCATACTTTTATTTTAATTTTTAATTGTTATGGGGGCTCATAACACAGGAATAATATAGCGGGGAACAAAAGATTTTTCTCGCAGTATTTAGAAGAGATGACAAACAGTGGAGTGGTCACTCAATTCCATTATGATAGGGTAAAGGAACATATGTGTCGGAATAAAGGGGTGTGGAACATAGGTGTGTTGGAACATAGGGGTGTCGAGAACACAGGGGCGTCGAAACACAGGGACGTCGAAACACAGGGACGTCGGAACACAGGGGTGTAACCCATAGTAGTATTTTGTAGTATTACAAAGTATTTCTTACATGTATATTTGTCCCCCAAAAAAATTGTGTTTCATCATTGCTTGATAATCCTATAAAAAAATACGTCTTAATTTTATTTGGGGAGACGTGTCAATCTTGTGGTGTACAATACTTTAAGTTTAATACATTAATTATGTTTGATAATGCTAACAGCTTATTTGTAATTTAAAAAAATTATATATATATATGCACCCTATAATTGACTACTGCATTGTAGAATATCAGTTAGAAAGATGTTTAAATTAGGGTACGTACAGTATAGTGTGACATGAAATCTAAATTTCAAAAACTATTTTTACAGATTAAAAATGCTACTTTTTGGTAGAGTAATATCAGTTTTTGTAAAAAGAAAAAGAAAGACTAGACAAAATTGAGTATATTTTATTTTAGTTTATTTTTTGAATTAGCCAGAAGTGTTCAAATGTAACAGTTTTCAGTAATCAGATAATGTAAGAAATTTGAGTTTCTGTTGTTTAAACATCGAGAATGACCAACATATATGGCAACATGGGGGACACCCAACAATTCAAATGCCCATCAGCACAAGATACTTTTATGTTTTCTGGTAACATCCTGGTACATGTACCGGTATATTCATTTCATGAGACTTCATTCTTAATTTTTTTGATATGCTGGAATTGTTGTGTTCCATTTCTTTGAATTTTGGCATCATATTTGCAAAGTAAGTGAAAACCCCATTGGTACTCTAATTTATAGAAAGACCCACTGTTAGGAACATGTAAATTGTATCTTCAAATTTGTATTCTTGTGGGAACATCTCTTTGTTCTCGTGTACAAAATGATTAGAAAGTTGAGCACGTTTTTCAAAATGCTCTTTTTTCCACCACAATAAATTTCCTTGGTAAAAATGTCGACCCAATATACCCGATATTATACCCTAACTCTAGTTTGTAAGTAATTTGAGTAAAATCCAAAAATCGATTTTGTGAAATGTCTTGTGGAGACCTATTCATAGATAGAAATCACCTTGTGTAGGCCTTTTGACTCCCCTTGTCCCCATTGTGTTCAGGTCTTCACAGGACACAGGGTACCGAATTCAGAACTAAAAGAACACCTTCCAACTTTATACATGTACATTGGACATAGTTTGAAGGTCCTTGGAACAATGAACACACTGGAACATTCACAGGGGGGGGTCAGGTTTATTAGGTTCAAGGGCAGACTGAAAGTTCAAGAACATTACTGTCTGTGCTACATGTGGCAGCCATGGGCACATGGTGGCACTGTGTTCATAAGAAATATGTACTGTACCACATGCAGTGTCTCAGATGCACATGGCAGGGTTCGCCACATTTCAACCAAATACAGGTCATAGTTTGAATTAATACATGTACTGATATGTCAGTGATTCAAGACATGAAAGTTGTAAGTTTGCTGGGGTTCCTCAGAAAAAACCACGACTGCTGTACATGTACATGTACTGTATACATTATACAATTGTTGCCTGCTGTGACATGGTCCATGGCGTTTTGTACACCCAAGGGGGCAAATGGCACCCGAGGCGAAGCCGAGGGTGCCATTTGCCCCCGAGGGTAATAGATTCACGGTAATAGATTCACGGTAATAGATTCTTACGGAGAAAATAAGGCAAAATTGGAACAGAAAAAAAGCAGACGAACAGCATAAACGAAAGCCGGTGTAAACAACAATGGCGGTCGTCAGTCGTTGCCGAAAGTGCTAACTTCACTGTTCCCTGTTTACATCGCACAGGAACATACATCAATTTACGTAGTACCAGCTAATATAACACAGCGCCATGTCAAAGGTTGCTAGACTCTAATATCAGTCGCTTCCATGGTATTTATCACAGAAATGGCCGGCCAGGCTATGCGCTAGCGTGTAAAAAAAATTCCGCGGCCTGGAAAAAGAAAGTTCATGTACCCCGTGGGGTACATGAACTCATGTACCACGCGTACTCAGCGTACATCACTCATACCATGCTCATACATCGGCACACTTGGATACATGCGTTTTTGTGGCATGTCACGTGAACGCTTCTCGACCAATAAAAATTCACAATCTATTGCCGTGGTATAACAAACATGTATGTACTGGTACATAATGTACTCAACCAAGGTTCTGTGGAGCTAGTGATAAAATCTAAAATCTGCTCATATTCACACAATGTGTGGAATTACACTAGTTACATGTAAGCTAGTAAAAGGTCACCAAATAACATACAAATATAAGGTACCAACAAAGGACCTGATTTGTCAGTGTGGAGCTACATGTACCTGGGTCTGTCCACAGTAAACGTTACAACTGTGTGACATTTAGAAGAAAATTTTAACTGTAAAATGTTTCCATTTTTTTTGGCTTGCACATATCTTCCCCCTATATCCTTGTTAGTTTAGAAAGGTAAAGATAACTTTAGCAATATTTAAGAAGTTATTGATGGTTAATCTTTAAGATGTAACGTTTGTCACATGGACAGACAATTTTCTTTTCCTAACCATAACTCAAAGCAAGATGAACAAATTTTGTAATTTTTTGTTTTAGTATGATTAAGTGAACTCAGTGTTATTTTTTAGAACATTTTTTAAGAAACTTTATTCTTTCTTAACCAGTTCGCGCCGGGATTATTTTAACATCGCCGAGCCCACTGGCGGGATTATTTTTAACGAAACTCAATCCGAAGCGTGTTCAGGCTGATAGTGCCGGGAAGCACACCCACGCATTTCCGGCCTTGCCCGCTGCTGACATACATTTCCGAACTTGAACTTGGCGTGTTTATGCGTCATCCGTTTTGAATCTGGGGAAATATTTGCGTTTATATACGTCATCCGGCGCGAACTGGTTAAGAAATTATGGGAAGAAGTATGCCATGAAAATAACGTACGTCACTGGGACAGACAAGACGGTATCAAAATATAATTATTTGGATTGATAAAGAACTTTTTAACAACTGAGAATAGTAATTGCCCTGAAAACCCCCCAAACAAATTCTTTAGACTGTTCAACCATATACATAACTGGAAATGAAGAAATACTGACATCTTATCTGAAATAACGTTTGTTACATGGACAGACATCAATAATCACGTTTGTCACGAGGACAGACATTTTTTTTCTTAAATTAACAAATAAAAGTAAAAACCATGATTGATAACTAGCCTAACTTATTAAATATTCTTTCAAAGTTAACTTGTTATTTTTACTTGCAGAAAGAAGTTTTAATTAAGATTTTAAACTTGTAATTTTATTTCACTGAATAATGTTTGTCACTGGACAGACATCAAGTTTGTCACAGGACAGACACGTGCATTGTACAATGTAAGATCACGTATGTCACTTTCCCATGAGTTGGGGACAGACATACTCTTCATTCTTCGTTCAGCAAAATGCACAAACCTTTCTAAGAAAATAATGGCAGTTGCATTGCACATATCTTTGTTATAAATGTATGTGCAATTATAATAATAATTCTTAAGGATTTTTACAGTTGGCAAGAGATTAACTGATGTGACATACGTTACAAAAAAATGGACAGAAATTTGCATTTCCTTCAAATGGATCTGTGTTTTGTTACCCAATGAATCCAAATGCACAAAAATGGTATTCAGAATAAAAGCCAGATGATTTCTCAGCAAGATAAATATATTTTTGTTGAAATTTATTGTTGATAAAATGTCAGTACCAGCCAGTATCACGTTTGTCACCAAATGGACAGAACCGTGACGTACGTGATGGCTGAATTAGCTGTTCCTAAATTCTCGATTATTAACACCTTCAATAAAGAAAGGGCTTGAAAAATGATCAGATTTCTCATATTTGATATCTTTGCCAACCATAATTTAACATGTGAATTGTTTTTCTGTGTAATAACACCTCTTATATAACCTGGAGAAAAACATGAGTTGCCATGGTTTATGCATGTCCCACCAGGACCCCCAAAACTTTGCTGGACATTTTTATAAAATTTCTCATTTTTGTATTAACCAACAACCAAATCCTTTATAATTGTGTACACAATTGTACAACTACTATTACCATCATTAAAGTTTCAACACACTTTAAATGAGAGCTAATTGGGATGTTGTGCAGTTGTAACATTTAGTGTGGATAGACCCACCTACAGGTCAGTTGCATCCAAACAAACAATAACCATGGAGCTACATGTACCTGTACTAGTACAATAGTACATGTAATGTACATGTACTACATGTACTGTATGCACAATGTAGCCTACACATGTACATGTACATGTAGGTTGTAAAAAAAGGCATGCTGATGTGAAAGTGGAACTAGCCCCAGAAATGTTCAGGGCCAGGATATGGCCTGGATAGCTCCAAAGTGAGTTATGATGCGGTTTTAAAGACAACTACACTGTACATGTATCATGTAAGGTACCAGGTGGAGCATGGAGTTACATTATGTACATGTACTGTTTAAAACACAGAACAATTTACCGAGATATCACCACTCCCCGGTATTAAAAATGGTACATTGTCAACCAAAAGACGCCAAATAAACTAAGGAAAGATTCAGGTTAAAAATACAATGTATTATCCGTGGGTGGAAACAATTAATAGAAAAATCAGAAATAGAAGATGGCTATAATTCCTTGCAATGTAGCCGAGCAAAAATAATCGGTGATCTTTCCAGTCATTTGTGGTCACCTGGCAATGTCCAGTAATGCACACATTGTGGCACTTCACCTTTGGGCAGCCAAAAGTGAACCCTTAATACCATGTCTATGGTTGGCAAATACTCAAAAATTATAAATAGGTCCTCCATACACCTACCAGAATTTATAAGAAAAAAAGTAACAGGGGAATAAAACAAATTGCTAAATGGTGCAAAAAAGGTAGTCAACAACAACAAATTACCAACCATGCATTTCTGAAATATTTTAGTGGTTTTTTTCAGGAAATAATTCTGCTGTTCTACTATAAATGACCATTCCGAGTTTCTGACTTTTTGCAGTAGCAATGCTGATGCATAAAAACAAATCGAGTCGATCAATAACGAGTTCATTCAAGTCTGTAATGTACATGTATGGCTGAAGTCTGAACAAACACAATAAATGAAGGTTCTTTTAATATTTGGACTGATTAAACAAATCAATACAAGCTGTTGAACATTCCAATCAAGTAGGTCGTTATTATTTCAACGCTGACAGCTACTGGCTCCCAGCTGTTTCTGCCTTTTGCCTGTTGATTAGTCATTATTGATCTGGATTTTTTTTTTTAATATTGCAAAGAGGGCGTTTAACTCAATTAACCCGGCATTACGGTGACAAGGCGGCACACACATACATGTACATGTACCGGTACCCTTCGTTTGCATGGAATGCGGACTTGGCTAGACTCGCATTCAATCATTGCGATAAAGCACGTAGTGCTAATAACTCGGTGTCAAATTTTCGGAGTAATGTACATTTACAATTTCAATTTGCAATTTCAGTCTGTGCATATAGTGCCGTCGATTTCAATAATTGAGAAGGGTTTTCAGAGTCGTGTTCCGATCTAGATATGTTGAGAGCAGCAGAGATGAGTCTGTATTGGGGTCTACAAAAGAACGCAGGCAAATAAAAATAAATAAACAAGTGAAACCCCCCTACCATTCCGGCTCCTACATGTACCATGCCGTAGTCACGCCATACATTGTACATGTACAAGACTGCTCTTAAATTCCAAAAGAAGGCAGTCCGCAAGTCCACCAGTTTTCTTTAGGACTAAAAATGGTACTCTTTTTTTTTCCATCTATAACAACATACCCGCTACATTTGTTGCTGAATACATAGGAGCTGTCACACGTGAAGACTAAATATATATTCCAATCCTCCCCTTAATCAAAATTCTAGGCACTGAACATAATGCAGAAATCTCCCTCAATACCGTAATTTGTTTTCATAGCCCCCCGTCTAATGAAGAATTCCACATATCAAGGGGGATGCGGTCGAAGACGTTATGGTGCGGGGAAAACGGTCGTTTGCCTGTTGCCTCTAGGCATCACATCTCATCTCCCTACTCTCCTTGGACCAATATCCCAATCAAGTGATGGGTTGCACTATGCCCACAACAGTGTACACATTAAATTTCATATTAATCTAACCCCGGTGACCTCCCAACACAAACAGTATGTTTTTGAATGTTCCCCAATAAGGTGCCAAAAGAGTAGAAAATCGGGTGTACATACGTACATGTATGTGTAGATTTAGAAAAACCCATCATTTGTACTGCTCCATTTTAAAATAAATTGCGGCATTGTGCATCACTACAAAAAAAAAAATTAATGAGACTTCAGTTGCTTAGTAAAAAATACTGCTACCGTAAGTAAATCAACATAACAAGCAAATATGAAACAGAAAACATGTACCGGTACCAGTCACTGGCAATATGTGTATGTACATCACATGACATTTTTGCTGGTAACTTTTTTTTTTAATGTAAATTAAATATTTTGTCTTTAGGCAATTTCTGAGCTTACTTACATAGTACATGTACATGTACTGTAGCTTTCTAAAAATTGAGCCCTGTTCACATTAAAAGGGCACTTCATCGTGTAAGTGGAAAAGCAAGACTATAAAACATGTTGTACCAAAGGAATATAAAAGTCCACCCAACCACCTTTAAAGTATTAGCTGTTTTGTGTTATTTTCTTTGGAGAGCGATATTCTGGGTCAAAAATCGGGTCTCAACAATCAAGGAATCAAATGCAGAGCTTACAGCCAATAAACACAATTGCCCAATTAGCACACCTTGTTGTTTTATATACATGTATACCTACACATCACTCGGGCCATGGTTTACATTCACAAAACAGATCCATCAACAACCTCATTTATATGGTGAAATATTCCTCAAATGATGTTTATCTACATTTGACCTGTGCTGTGTACATGTTATGCCATCCATCAACCAACCAAGTGAGACTGACTGAATGACTAGAAGATATGCAACAATTTGGCTTGGGCATTCACATACGGTACATAGCATGTCTGTTTAAAAGAAAAGAAAATAGTTGTTTTGTCCCGGAAAAAAACTATTAAATGGCAGGCGGATTTCAATATTTTCCCCTTTTTTTCCAAAATGGTACATATAGTTTTGCAAGATGGCGGAGGATTTCTTCAATTTCCTTGACTCTTTTGCTGATACTAAATACCAAAGAAGATGTGAATGTAACGTCAAGTCAAGTTATTTTAATAAATTGTTATTTAGGTTAATGTGTTCCTCCTATGTTAAAGTCACACACAAACAAACAAAAGTGACTTTTTTTTTTTTTTTTTTTAATCAGCAAATTAAAAAGTGGACACCGTAACTAACGTTAACTAGAATAATATTTGTTATACAACCATTTCAAATGCCTGGCAGTATGAAGACTTAAGGAAAACTACTGGTTATGAAGTTGGTAAGTACATTGTACATTGTACATGTACCTCAGGGTTAATGTTGTAAATGACAGCCAGTGATTAAATACCATTAGTTTTCAAGATCTAGTCATGCAGGTTAAAGTTAGTTACAAAAATGACGTGGACACCAACAATTTGAAATCAAGGCAAACATTTCAAGTGTGTCAAGTTTATTATCACTTTCTCAACTAAAGCCTTCAAGATACTTGCCTTAATTAGAAAGTGGCCTGTTTTATTGCATGGTTCTCAAACAGATTACAAAGGATACACAAACCTGCCAACATGGCTGTCTTCTGAAACCAACATTAGTGTCCACTGTAACCAACGTAAAAAAAAAAAAAATGTGTAACGATGTGTAACTTACGTGAACACGCAGATCATAGCGTTCATTTTAGGTACGTTTTTTTTTTTTATGGACATACCCACGTACATGTACTGGTACAGTTTGCAATTCAGTATTTACATGTACCTTTTTAGTTTGTCCATTCACATTAACAATTTGTATTTAATTGGACAGATGAATTACACGATTCTTTACCATGTGTACACACGTACAGGTAAATTCAATGCCAATGCACATGAATGTAAATTAAGTACAGGTACCGGTATGAGACTTTCAACAGCCACTAGAAATGACCCGTCACTAATGAAACACCTCCAGGTTATTGCAATGCATGCCAATATATCACCTTCCCTTTTTGTAAAAAAATATATCTTTAATAGCCAATATGATTAAATTCACATAGATTATTATTATTTTTTTATATCGCTGCTTTCCGCTCACGCAGGAAGATAAACGATACATTAATTGCTTTCCCCGAAGGAGTACAAATAAACAGCAATTTAAAGTTTTAGTTTGTGAGTTTGGATCCAGTTGCGACACTGAGTTCCCCTCATCAGATTCAAAATCCTCAAGGCTTTTGTGACCATGGCATCTCTCTTGTTGGGTCTAGGATTGGGTTACTGCCTAAAGGTGGTGTAAACGATCGTATCAACTTGTCAAAATTCTCATCGCATCCACCTGCCCGGACCAATCAATAGCCGTAGGAGAGGACAAAACCGGGGGACCAAACCGCGGGCCTGGCGTTGGGTTTCTACGAGCAATGAAGAAGCGCCAGAAATCTTAGACTGTCTTTTGTTGTTTCTTGGAGAAGGTGGCGTATCTGGTGTTAATATTTCGCTAATGGCCTGTACATTTTTTTCTCACCTACATGTATGTTATATGCCTGCGATATTGACAAAAAAGTAATTGATACAACACTGTGATTATAGCTAAATTTCAAAGGTGTTAAGCCCTCGTTACAAACTGGAAGCTTGTGTCACTTTCCCAGCAAGTTAATGCCACCAATTACAACATGACTTTCAGAATTTTGAAATTTTAAATAAAGGCCACACCCACAACCACACGCTCCTAAACACGCCCTTCTCAGGCTTCTACCGGTAACTATAACCCCCACCCCCAACAAATATTTTGACTTTAGGGGTAAGAGCCACTAAATGCCATTTTCATGAAAAATGAGATAACGATATCAAGTAATAGCCTTTGACAAGACAACCCACAAAAATAACAATCAAATAATTAATCCTATATTAGACCAACAACAAAATGCACAGCCTTTATGTGTATACACCCTGCGCTAATGTCTCTCCTGAGAATACTGTACATTCGAACATAATGCATCTGGGGCTATCCTTCTCCAATGTTACACGCAGTTTGAGCATTTTACAGTTTTCCTCCGTGCTATCGACCATCCATAAACTTGTTAGAATTGATCCCAACCTGCTAGTGCTACCAACAATTTCAGAACCTAAATATATACCTGGCGTAGCGCTCCACTGCGCGCTGTCGCGACACATTGTACCATCTTGTTCAGTGCCTCACTCACATCAATTTGGCGAATATGCAGTGGATCCTCAAACCCCTAAATGCATCTAATCAGTTTACCATTGATGCAAACGTGCTTCGTGATTCATTTAGAATTCAACACCTCTCTTTTTCTATTTTGCGAGGGGCGCTTTGGGTATAGGCAGACTCAGGGTTGATGTCCTCTGTCCTCTGGATAATGTCATAATCAAGAAAAAAATGTTCCTAGATCTAGCTAATGTTACAAATACCTGCTGTATTTCAATTTAAAGGTATATAACAACATTTGCTTTTGCTATAATCTTCAGAAATTGATGGATTTGGGGGATTAGTAATTTGTATACAACACCAGGAATCACGTGGATTGAATTATTCGTTCCATCACACAGCCGCACTGCCAAAAACGCTCTATTTAATGATGAATAGAACTTCCTTTGCACGGTCGCACTCTGACCAATCAGATGGCGAGGATTTGTATAAAACCAATAATGAATGTTTCACGTTTGTGCGATGAAGAAACAAATTTCATTTGGTGACCAATGGAATGTTCTATGTTCGCCTCGTAGAATAGAACATTTGTCACCTCATGAAATTATATCACACTCACAAACATTAATTACAAGCAATTACAAAATCGTTGAACTGACCTGTGTAAAAGGTTGGTGTTCATGGATTATGGGGGGGGGGAAGGAGAACAAAATTCTGTTCTTGTAGTCTGTTCTTGTCATCCTGATAAAATGGAGCAATAGGCATGAGGGAGGCCAGACTAGCTGACTAAGTTGCACCTATTCTCGGTAGTGTAACCAATTGCAAACAAAACATAGAATAACTCAATTTGCGCCCGAGTAGTACATGTATTTGGGCAATAAATCGGGGTCAGTATTTGTTTGCAAATGATGTACCGGTATATTTATATTACATTGTTTGTGAATTGAGAAGGTTCAGATTGCATGTACAAAACTCTGACATCTGATATTGTCTTGCTATGTGATCGAGACAGAACACGATGCTGAATTTTCCATTTTGCTATGCACCACATTCGCATACTCATCTACATGCATATTAGACTAGCACCAATAGGTAAAATAAATATAATATGCTGGCAGCATCAGTTTCATAATATCAGTGCAATATTACATGTAGCTTGGTCCTTTCTCTATATGATTTAAAGGTAGGATACACCATTTGCGGTTATCAAAAATATTTACTACCAAATTATTTAGAAATATCTTACTCATTTTAAAGTAAATATTGATTCTAGGCATCCAGCAAAATGATTGCGCTAGATATTCTATAATTATTCGAAAAATATAATTATTTAAAGAAAAATTTGCGATCGCCATCCGGCGATCGCGATAAAACAAAGATAACATAAGAATAACTGCTCGACTGTTGAAAAAAACGCTGTTTTTCGTGCTTTTCTCGGCATCCATGACTGTAAAACTACGGACAGGTCAGTTAAACGATATTTACTATAAAATACAACCCCCCAAATCTACTCATTCATGATAATTCAAGCAATTACCAATGGTGTATCCTACCTTTAAGGATTGTGCTAGATATTCTGTAATTGCTCTGAAAAATTGAATTTTATAAAAAATAAATCACTATCGCCAGTCACAGATTGCAACAACAAAAAAAGAACAACATAAAAACCACTCCCCAAAGCCGGTTGAAAACGAACGCCGTTTGTCTTGCTTAGCATCCATGATTGTAAAACTTTGGACAGGTCAGTTAAACGATAGTATGTATTTACTATAAAATACAACTCATGATATTTCAAGCTATTACCAATGGTGTATCTCACCTTTAAATCTTCTACTTTGAATTCTCAACTGAAGTGAACAAACTCTAATTCACTAAAATCCTATGTATACAAACTTTTTTAGACCCACTTGTGCAATTTTATTTAAATTATTAATCATCACATACAATTTGCATACATGTACAAGTACGTGTACGGTGTGTACATGTACACATGTTTGAAGTTATGACATGCACTAGTTTCAAAATTAAATAAGGCAATAAATATGTGCTGACCGGTTTTGAATTCCGTTTAACTTGGAGCCGGGTTTATTTTTAAGTTAACGAGAGCACTGGCGGGATTATTTTTCATCAAAAAATGGGGTTTTTTATTCAGTAAAATATTCCCGTTTTGATAATGCAACTACCGGTAGTACAAGATGCCAGCACTTAGTTGATTAGCACCGTTATTTACTTGTTTTTGCCAACATTCTGTCGCCTAGGGCATTTTTTCTCTCTGAAGTCAGGGTATGATATTACGTCCACCGCTACCCGCCATAAATTCTGACGCGTGTGTATATTCGTGGAATTACACAAATATACAAATATTTGCAAGCCCAGCTAAAAAGCACCCTTTCAAGAATTTCAAAGGAGACTAAGAAACAATAGTTGGAAAATTTGAATGCAAGTTTATTTCCCGTCGTGTCGGCACTTGATCG
The DNA here is from genome assembly GCA_037893245.1 of Crossaster papposus. Taxonomy (NCBI): domain Eukaryota; kingdom Metazoa; phylum Echinodermata; class Asteroidea; order Velatida; family Solasteridae; genus Crossaster; species Crossaster papposus. The sequence goes on along the minus strand of JBAIAA010000049.1, from coordinate 1,347,776 downwards.
CAAAAAAGAATCGCAAGCAGCGCGCGACCACGCTAGCCCACATTGTGCAGGTATGGTAGGCGACATGCTAACGTGCATAAACAATCCACAGCGATTGCAAATTTGTCTTTATAAAATTCTATTTTTCGGAATAATTACAGAATATCTAGCACAATCATTTTGATGGATGCCTAGAATCATTATTTTTAATTTCAAATGAGTAAGATATTTCTTAATAATTCGGTAGTAAATATGTTCGATATCTGCAAATGGTGTATTCTACCTTTATACACCATGTATAAATCTGGTTTTTTGTATGATCGGTTTTAATGAAAAACATGCTAAAAAATACCGTTAAAATATGTCACTTTGCTTTCTATTCAAGTGGTCAAAAAAATGAACCACAGAGCATCTAGAATTCAAGATGTTCCCGGGCCCTAAGGCAGGCCCCGGACTCCACGCAAAAAGAGCTTCGCCCAAAGTGCTCGCAGTATAATTCAAACTGGCAACAAATCCAATTTTGAGGTTTTGAGTGGGCAACTTGCTATGTTGCGCATTTTTTTAATATTAACATTTAAAACAAAAAATTAATATAAAACAAACCCAAAATATATATATTTTAAAAACAGTTGGGTGAATTTGTTCTTAAAAAATAAAAAACAAAAACATACATGTACATGGCTCATTCTGGTCTAATCATTAAATCACTCTCCTCAAAGAAGACATAATAGTGTCCCAAAATGGCTCAGATTGCACCACAGAGCATCATAGGACCCTAGAGCTTCCGAGGCCCGCTGATTGTCTTTAAAACTCCAGCACCCCCTGGAAAAAGTAGAGGTGAATATACCAGTAAATGTATGTCCTGGAGATTGGCGCAAACGCGAGGCATACTGCACCACGTGGCACAATACATGTACCGTATCAGAGGTTTAAAACCACCCACGTCATGACCTTTTGACCATTAAGAATAGGTAACTGTCTGTGATTGAAACAAAAAAATTACACTACAAATCTGCATTCTAGTTTCTACATTTAGTCTGGAAATAGTTCATTTTATTTTTCAAAACATTATTCTCAACCTGAAGTACCCACACTGCAAATTTAGTGTTTGAGTCAAAGTATACATGTATGCAGTTTGACAAAAAAGCAAAGCTAGAGACCCTAAAGTAATTTTGAGATGGCTTCCATCAAAATCGTTTCACAGCTCTTCAAAATTACTACTTCTCCAAACTCTGCATTCCCAGTTCTACATGTAGCCTGTTAGTACACAGAGTTGCTGTAAACTGTCACTCCACACCTTGTTTACACAAGACATCCTTTTATCATCTTGCCAATCCTGCCAGTGAAATTGCCTCTTTTTTTGTTTAGACATACCAGTATCTTTGGAGGGAAACTCTTCTATCTAGCACAGTTTCATTATTTAAATCTCCCCCCCCCCCCCCCCCTCTACCCCATGGTTGAGTGAGGTCAATAGCACAGAAATACAAACTCAGTACGATTCATGAGACACGGTGAGAAGCGCCAACCTTTCCATCAGTTCAGCGGCTGACTGTGCACTGTAAAATGGCAACATTTTTACATTCCCTTTTTTGCATTCAGCCAAATACAGAACAACACTTGAAACGATTTGTCAACAAAACATGACGGTAGAAATTCAGGATTTTGTGTGAGAATTATTCAAATTGTAAACTAACTTATATGGCATGTGTGCATGGTACTACCCCCCCCCCCCCCCCCCCCCCCCCAAACCTCTTACTGCCCCACCCATTGGTTTGCAGCTTTACCAAGTTGAAACCAGTGGAAACCAACACCTGACAAGAGAAGGTTATATCTCAAGTGCTCTGGTAGTCATGGCAGCCCAACACACTGTGCAGCAAAAAGCAATTCAAATCAATTAGAAAGGGGCTGTGGGCACTTTAGGTGACAGACAATTTTCCAAGTTTTCATGACATCTCTGTCTGAATCTGTATTGTATCAACTTCAAGGTGTATGCGCCATAGGGGTACAATGCAATGCAGACCACAGTATAAAATCATGTTGCTGCAGTACTACCAGTATGTAAACAAAGTGGTGATTGAGACTCAATGAGTCTTTGATTGAAACACAAAAGAAAACAAGTAAACAAAGAATCCTCAGACAACATTTCTTTGTCAATTAGATCCTGGTCCATTAAAGTGTATGATAAATTTATGGGGATACCAGTAGGTTATACTGGTAGTACAGGAACACAGGGAAACACAATAGGGTAAAACAGAGTGGGTGTATACTACATGTTTATATATATATTTTTTTGACAGACTTGGGAAACCATCTTTAGCGCAAGGCTACACTGACAAGCCTTGTGAGAAAGCACTTCAATAGCAAAATCCACAGCGACCCTGAATTTTTAAACACCAGAGAGTTCAACAGTTATTCTTATTCTTCTCACGCTGCTGCAAAGAAAAGAGAAACATATAAAAATCTTTGGCCTTCAACAGAGGCTAAAGCTAAAGCACGCCTCGTTAAACTTGGTAACAATAACAACCACACCAGTCTCACTGACTTCTAGTGTGATGTACATTGACATATTTTCTGAACCACAATGGCGTCTCTTTGGTAATACATGTACCACTGCCTTGAAGCCCAATTTTTTAATGGCCATTATAAAAAGTCCAAAACCCCTGAAATATTTGCCTGGAGGAGGACGACATACCAGTTCATAGCAAGTGTCTAAACCAATTTTGCATACTTTCCTCTTTTGGATATTTTGGGGTAGCCATTGTTTGGATTATGTAGAAAAAAGGCAGATTGATGCCACAGAGGAAAAAGGACCTGGGGGTGAGCATTGAATGCGTAATTTGGGAGTGCAAGGTGCGTCCACACATTGTGGCAAACTGTTTTTAAATTCGGTACCCTGTGGAGACCTAAACACAATGGGGACAACGGGATCAAAGGATCTCTACAGTGTAATTTCTAGAGATGAATAGGTCTCCACAAGAAATGTCACGAAATAGATTAATTTGTTACACCAGTCACACTACTTAATTTGTCAGTTATTTCCTTTGATCTTCACTCTGGACACTTTCCTTGTGGTTAATACCTCTTCTGTGTTTGTTCTCCACCCAGGCTTGCACCCCTTTACCCCCTTCGAGATTCTAAAATACAATCCGAGATTCTAAAATACAATCCGATTTTTGGACCTTAACCCTCTCAAAATCAACATAATTTTGCACACACCCCAGGGAGTTACCGGTACATGTAGGGAAACGGCCAACGTTCCAGAATCACGCCCAACCAAATATTTGAAATCATATTTGAAATAAATGACTCGCGCCTATTCCACGCCTTTCACCCTTTTGCGTACGGGTTAAAAAGCTCCACTCTGCTCAGCCAAGCTGCGTAGCTGCGAACAGTACGCGTGCGCCCCACGAACAATAGCCCTGCTATTCAATTATGGCACACAAAACTTCAAGTGAATGAAAGCATTGTGTATCGAAAGCAAAAATCATTCATTTGGTCCGTAGCGACCGAGAACGCCTGTCTGAACTGGGTCAAGTTCCAAACATAGCGGCGTATCATTCCGGCTAATGTTAGACTAGAGGGGTTGGCCCAAATGATGTCGATCGTGCATACATGTACATGTATGCATCAAATATAACGGCGGGGTTATTTTCAAATGGTTGGGGATATGTACATTTACGAGTATGTATAAATCTGTTTTGTTTTGTTCCACACAAAACCGAACTAAGTCATTGATTGCTGAACCATTTTGTCGAAGGTCGAAGTGTACTGCTGTACATGGGCAACTTGGGCTGTGGATGTTCATTTCACGGGTCAGTGAGCATGTTTCGATGCATTTTAGGTACTTTGAGACGTGTGCTTTGTATTTTTTTTTAAATTGTATAGTATACATGTATTCTGTACACGTTACCCTTGTGTTTTCTGCCCAATTAAACCACCCCCCCCCCCCCCCCCACATTTCATTTGAAAGTCTAATTAATGTGAAAGTCACACCATTGGTATCTGCTTGAATTATCATGATTGGGTGTATTTGGGGGGTCGTATTTTATAGTAAATATCGTTTAAATGACCTGTCCAAAGTTTTACAATCATGAATGCTGAGAAAAGCAACCGGCGTCGGGCAGTGGTTCTTATGTTGTTCTTGTTTTTTCGCAACCGCCGTCCGGCGATTGTAATTTTTGTTTGTTATAAAATTCAATTTTTTTGAACAATTACAGGATATCTTGCCGGATGCAAGTAAGATATTTCTTAATAATTCGTTAGTAAAATGATTTGATACATGTAGCTGCAAATGGTGTATCCTACAGTACATGTACAGTGTACCTTCAAACAATTATTTTTCTTTTTGTTTGTCAGCCGTGCAACAACTTGTAAAATCAACCCAGCTGGAACCTGACCCAGTGGGTTTTTTGCTGCTTCACTATAATGGTGTTTTTTTCTGACCAGGTCAGTGTATTTTTGACCAGGTACTTGAACCCATTAGGCTTGAAATTAAAAACCGACTTGGCAGATCCCCTGACTGGCCAGCTTACAAGGGAAAAGATCAAAATTACCATCTCAAAACTGGTCACGATGGATGCAAAATAATGGGATGTCCTTATCTCTCCATGATGGGAGATCAACAATTCCCTGTTCATCTGTAACTTGAAACCACTGAATCTCCGATCATTTTTGTTTTTTTGTTCAGTTGCGGTGGTCATAATATTTGTCAATCTGAAGTCAGCCACAGGTTGAATATTCGTGTTTGTCCTGGAAATGGTCACAAATGTCACTGTTTGGCATCAGGTGAAGCAACAGGCACATTACCTTGCATACAAGTACATGTACCTTCTGAACAAGCCGTCACCAGAGCAATCCCTGAAGACAAGAGGAATTGACTCCCAGGTGGAGTTTGCTACAGTCCTTGACTGAACCACTTTATGATGTCGTTCTACAGAATGCTACCCAAAATAGGTTAGTCTTCAAAATACAGCATATCAACCAAATACATGTAACAAGCCTTTACATAGCCAGCATTTCAAGAACTCTCAGTTAAAAACAATCAGTAGTTGATATAAGAGAAACGAACCGGCACTGACCGCAAGCCACAGATGAGAATTAAACAAATTATTTGACTTGCTGCAATCGGTTGAATAATTGGGCGGTTTTACCATGATTAATGCGAGAGTTCTAAAAATTAACTGCCCAAGAGAAAACATCAACACATACATGTATATTTACTGGGACTTTGATTTCCTCGAACAACAAGTTTCATCAAACTACATTTTTTTTGTTTGGGGGGGGGGGTTGCATCTAAAGAGATAATGAGTGTTTGATACGATGTTCCAAACAACCAAATGTCAACGACATTCCAAATTGTAAACGAGTGGGTATTGTGGACAACAGCACCAAAATGTCACTGCACCCATGTGTTTGTATTCCTAAATGCTGCATCCAACTTGCAGTCGGTGGCATTTGTTAGATTCTGTGGATTAATCTGGAATGGTGCATCTTAACGACAGCTGGATTTGGTTGGCTTTACGTTGGATCGGGTGGAATCAGAGAAACATGTACAATGCACTGACAAATACATGTACATGTACAGTAGGCTTGGGATTTTCAAGCACAGAAATACAGATTTTGCCCCCCCCCCCCCGGCCTCATTTTACTAGGTTTATCAGAGCATGGGTCCTTACCAAAGGCTATCTGATGGGGGATGGAAAGGAACAGGTGAAATGGCAGGATTTTTTACAAATATATATTTTGTTTACAGTGACAATGCACTTATAGGACTCCACTAGGGAAATTCAGATGAACTCTATGGATAACATTAATCTCTGAATCTAATAATGCAGATGAGTTGGGGTGGAGGTGAGACAAATAAACAAGACTCTGGACTTAACCTGCTAAGCATCCTCATACTATAGCCATTGGGGTCAAGATGCTAATCTGGAACTGATCACAGAACCAGTTGACTCATCAGCAGCATGCTTTTCTGATCACAGCTTTTTTTTTTCCTCTTTCTTGATTTCTTTTTATACATTGCTGTTCTGCCTCCTGTTTAACGTGCCGCATGAGGGCTACTCTCCTCATATTATTCTCTTTTCCGTAGGGGGCCCGAAGAGCAAAGCAGGGTGAATAATTCATGGCGGTCTTCACATTGAAAAATGGAGGATTAGCATCACCAGGGCCCTGTGGTGGTTGCTAAGGAGCGGCAATGAACAAAGAGAATATTAAAGGGCTCCGATCTTTTATCAGGAGAGGACGCTAGGAAGAAGCCGCGACGATATCGGATTTGCTTTAGCTCAGCATACATAAAGTGTACAAGATTGAGGAAGGAGATTGAAAATGTCCGCGCCAAATGGAAAGTCATTTTTGGCTGATTAATACTTCAAGTTCGCATTTCCTTTCCGAATGTTCCTCGGACATGTGTGCAAATATGTCACTGGCGGTACTATCAAGTGGAAATATGACACTATTAAGCCTGAGATGACTGGGCACTGTTGTTAAGTAATATACATGTACATGTACTGTATGAAGCCGTACCCAAGTGATGGATTGCTATTGTATTCGTCTTTTTGGGGGTGGGTTGTTTTTGTGTGAAACTACACTCATGTATACAAGTACCGGTACATACACCCATCCACATTACCAAACTGCATAAACAAAGACAAAGACGGGGATTTGGATAAACGGCCACGAGTGGCAGTTGTGATATATGTAGCGCCCTCTCGCAAGTGTTGTTATGTGCCCATATATGTGACCCGCTCCATCGTAATCAGGAATAAGTCGCTGGGGCCGTTTTATGCAATCGGTCGTTAAAGTGAATGCATGGGTGAAAATCGTGACCAAGTCGTTTTTCTGAACATTGTATTTTTAGGAAGTGTAGTTATTCACAGATTATTGTCATTAATGTCTTGTTTGTAAAAACGATCAATAAAGATGAAAATGAAGAAGATTTGTGTGCGCTGTCCGTATGATTTTGGTCAATTTGTTTTATTTCAAAGCTGTTTTTCTCATAATGTGGATTCGGCAAAACAAATACACACGTCATCTTCATCAGATCATAACTCGTTAACCTAAGAAGATACACACTTGTGATGGGTATCGTTAGAAAGCTTATGAAATTCCCTTCCTCACCATGTGCATATCTCAAAAAGTCATTTCGAGACTTATTCCTGATTTCGATGGAGCGGGTCACATACATGCACTAACATCTTGTTTTACCTCATGCGTTCACATTTTTTCGCTGCAAAAGTTGTTTTTCTCGTTCATTAAGTCTCGTGTTTGGCCATGATTAATTCATCTTTAGTACCTACATGTATTAACTACCATACTGTAGTGGCATGATGAAGCATCAAAAACATTTCCATGCATTTTCAGCTCAAAAAGTCAGGGAAACGTGGCCAGGAAAGCCTAAGATTACACCACAGAGCATCTTAAGCAGGCCACGCACCCCATGGCATAAGGGCTTCGCGCTCCGCACTCACAGTGTCTGCCGCCCTGATAAAATTTGGAGAACACTGTGTACCAAAACAATTCAACATCAAGCACGCTAACCAAAAAAACATAAAACATAAAGTTTTCTGTGCCTGAATACACGTGTACACTGTACATTGTCTTTGTTTCAATTCTGTTACATGTAGGTCAAAACAGGCTACCCTGTCTTCTTACGTTTCATATTTAAACCGGAGGCTTCAACAGCCCTTGTTTGGATGTGCCATGGTGCGTATCCAAAATAAGGTATGCAATCAAAACGCAACATTTACAATAACAATCAAACAATCGTTTGATCATGCTTTGATTATACAATGTACCGTACATGTACATGGGCTTTACATGTAGATTAAAGAGCCCTAATGTTAAACAACTTCTGCATACAGTTGACTCTTGGTAATCCGAGAAAAAACACTCAAAGGAACCCAGCAACATTGTTTGTTATATCAGAATTTTGTATTACCGTAGGTGGAGTGTCAGTCCCATTCATTGTGCACATAAATATACGTACATGTACAAATGCAGAGTCGGGACCACTGCTTTTTCTTTGCTATAACCAGAATTTGTATTAAAGGTAGGATACACCATTTGCAGATATCAAAAATATTGACCACGGATTTATTAAGAAATATTTTACTCATTTGAAAGTAAATGTTGATTCTAGGCATCCAGCAAAAGGATTGCGTTAGATATCCTGTAATTATTCCGAAAAATATAATTTTATAATGAAAAATTTGTGATCGCCGTCCGCGAAAAAACAAAGATAACATAAGAATTACTGCTCGAGGCCGGTTTAAAAAAACCGATGTTTTTCGTGCTTTTCTCGGCATCCACGATTGTAAAACTTCGGACAGCTCAGTTAAACAATATTTACTATAAAATACAACCCTCCAAATCTACTCATTCATGATAATTCAAGCAATGACCAACATACTACCTTTAACAGTGTTTGTATTTAACGAAAGTGGACTGTATTTATGTCAATGTTGGGGAAGAAAGTTAATGGCTCAAATAAACTTTGGCATTTATTAAGCTGGGTGGAATCGTAACTTATACCAGTAGATAAACCTTGTTTACATGTACGTCCTGAAAACATAATGGGATTGTATGACAAACAAACCGTGAGACCTATGGAGTAACAGTTCTTGCTTGCTTGTTTGTCATTCCATGATGCTTTTCCAATGTGTCCAAAAGGTTTGTTTCATGTTTAAAAAAGTTGTAAATCAGAAAGTTTTCAATTGAAAGTAACTTGGTCAAATAAAAACCTTGCTATTTTCATTAAATATACCATGGGCCACTGCATACTACATGTAAGTACATACAATGCAAAGTCTTGCCAACATGCAGCCTCCCGGATACCTTCAAATTTATTAGGCTGTCTCACTTGAACCATTACATAATTTATACACATACTGGTACTTGTATTCTGGTATTTCAAACCACTGAGGAGTGAACTTGGCACGGTGGTTACTTTCCTCGCCTTGTGTGGCAGCACCCACCTTGCTGGTCCACATGTACAGTATCTAGCTAGTTTTCAGTCCTACTTGGATTTTGTGGGTTTTCTCCAGAATACATGCTTTGGCTGTTCATGAATATCGCACGCTTGAGGACTACTTGGTTTACAAATGTACGCCAATAATATATCAATAGATGCAGAAAAGAACCGTTTGGTGAAAAAAAATGTTACCAGTTGCGAATGCATCAATGTCAAATCTATAGTTTAAAAATGGCGACAAAAATGTCGTTCCCGACGACGCAGTTGTAAATGGGATCTGAAATTAAATGGTGCCATCAGGTAGAAAACCATACCAGCATTCATTACAGCTAAAGAAAGAATACAACTGGGACATTCCAAATTGAAAACTTTAAATGTTGTGAAACATATCTTTATTAAAAAATAGGGAAAAAAAGAAAACTGAGACATTCCAAATTGAAAACATTAAATGTTGTGAAACGCATCTTTATTACAAAATGGAAAATACAAAGAGTTAACTTAAGTAAACATGACAAAGCATAACCTTCCAGATTTTAGTACTTTAAATTGTAGTACTTTAAATTGTAATACTAAACATGATTGAATTAGATTAGGGTAGTAACAATTTTATGGGAATTTTAGAGCAATTTTATAGAATCATTATGCCCTTTGTCGTTAAACCCTTTACACATAATAATCAAATATGCCTTTGGAAAATAATTTGGCTCTCGCAGTTAAGAAAGTGAAGTGTTTATTAGGACGGCCCTTTTTATTTATGTGGTTCTCATTTCCGACCTACTTTATTTTTGGGCTCAGAAAAAAAAGATTTTTTTTGTTATGACCCCATTTACCCAAGCAAACAAAAAATGAATAGTAAAATTATACAATACGACTCTGTGTTACATGATAGCTATTGAAAATGATTAGTTTATACACAAAATATGGAGTACATACACATGTATAACAATCAGTGATATCATAGAAGATGAGAGGAGGCATTATGCTGACTCTAATCAATGGTGTTTATAGCATGTACCTTACTGGTATGGCATGACCGCCACTACAGCCAAAATATTTGAAAGCTGCGTTGTGCAGAAGTCAACTGCATCTTGCTAAAAATTGATTATTTGTATGCAGTGATATCAATTCATGATAAACACACTGCATTTAACATAATATACGCACTTCTCATACGCACTTCTCATTTTATTTATCCATCTGTTTAGGTGGAACTGCTATTTGTTTTTCCTCAAAAATATTGTTGACGAGCGATCAGCCCAACTTCAATAGCAAAAAATATAAGAACCATAAAAATAAAAAGAGATGCTCTCACAGACAATATTGCAGACGCCCACAATCGGAATATTGTTTGCGTCAAAACAAAATAATGAACAATCATTAACCAAATTGAATTTTAGTGATGAGAAAATTTTAGTTCGTGGGTTGTGCATCCTTAGTAATTTTGTACTTTGTAAGCAAACATAATATTATTCCATTAAAATTTAGACTTGTAGGTTTTTATTTAACAGAAGAAAATACTTTTGGTTTTGTTAGGTGTTTGAAAACACAGGAAACAGGTATTTTACGGTAGGTGGCATTAACATGATTGAATGAGTCTGCTGTGTGGGATTTATAATTTTTCTAGAAATTGTTCCATTGGAATTACTCTTGAGTAATATTGTACAGAGCTTAAAAAGCAACTCCAGTGTAAATGCAATTCTCATGTCAAATCAGCAACACTATGCAGTTGTAGCCGGAAAAGAGATGCTGATTCTTTTTTTTGTCTTTAAAACTTTTGTTTTATGAACTGGTTGAAGCAGGTACATCCTGATGTTGACTTGAAGTTGTCATCAGAAGTCCTGTGTGGAGAAACAAAAAACAGTGGTTTAAGCTCCCAATAGACTGAACAAAACCGTAAACAAATAAGCACAAGTTATTCATGAAGAATAAACACTTCAAGGCTACCCAGTCAGTGAAGTAAGGCTGCAGTATTCAGTGTCTTGCAAACTGTTTATCTGCTTTTAAGATTAAGCATGGAGGAATAACATGCATCCCATGTGTAAACAATGTATTGATTGGTGTGTGTGGTCTGGTCCCATGGTGGTCCAAGCAAACATGAAGGATACATGTATTAAAATACGCATGGAGAATGTAGGAAGGAATATGTTTTCAAAACAATCAACAGTTAACTCACTGGCAAGGAAAACAGAGTTTGTATTCCAATGATTAGTATCTCCATCATGGCACTCCTCTAACTAAGGAATCACGCATAATTAGCACCGTGAGCACGTTGATCCATAGAGGAAGGAACACAAACAGTTGTTCAAAAGAGCTCAGTTCCTGCACATTAATCCGAGCTCGTCCGGTCCATGAACTGAAAACAATAGACGACTGATTCGATCCTGTTGTCTATAAATCACGCTAATCATAATCTACGAAGTGGAAATAAAAGCCATTTTGTTCGCCGCTAAAGGAAGGACGAAACCCTGGACGATGCAAAGCGCTATAGTGGTCTGGCACAGCAATACATAAAATAGACAGGCTCTAATCCTCACTTTCACCTCACCACCGGCGCGGGACCGGCGCAGACACTGCGCAATGCCGACGGGGGGCCCGTGCAATAGACAGGCTCCCACGTCCGCTACCCCACACCGAACCGTGCCAGGCAAACAGGACGACACCACATTCAAAATGGCGCAGCCAAGGTCCCGGCAAAATAGACGGGCTTCCTCCAACCCTCCGCACGCAAACAGGGACACGGCACACGGGGCACTGTCCACAAGATGGCGCCAACCATGTCCCATCTTCAGGATTAATAGTATAAAATACATGTGGAAGCGGCTCAAAGCTGTAAAAAAATTGATCAGGGTGTAATTACTACAATAAACAACAAGTCAAAAGATAGTACATGCATGGAGGAATAAGGTACATGTAGCTGACTGAGCAATTTACACACACATGCCCATAACAAACAATTGACAGAAGCATTTTAAATGTCCTGTTTAGCAGACAGAGATTTAGTAACTATTACTAAGTTATGGCCGCTCTGGCAACACCATCAATGTCACCATCATGTAAATACTCAGCTCATTTTAAAAAAACAAAATACTCTGGACAATAAAAGTTACAGAAGAGAAAAGGTAATTACTGGCAAAAAGAAAGTAGCAGTTTTGATGATTAGGTCGTCCAGTGTTGCCACAGGAAACCCATAGAAGACAGTGCAGACACAGTGGCACCAAACTCTAAAGCCGTGTTCGCACTGGACTTTTTTTTGGGAAGGTTTTACTGAGACGATGGTAAAATAAAAAATGGTCAAATGTTACCGCTGTTCGCACTTGGACTTTCGACACGGGAAAATTTTACCGAGACCGCGGGAGAAGTAGCCGAGCTGCCATTATAATGACTCGTGAGGGCGCTTTGCGTGACCTTTCTGCATTGACCCTGGTGTACCCATATCTATTCGCGCGCACGCGCTTTTTTGTCCGATCGCATTATTGACGCCATCGTCGGTTTTTAGCCGAAGCATCCGTTGTCGTAAGGCACGTTGACGTTCTTTATTATCATTTGGAAATGATGCACTGGTAGCACCAATCAAACTTCCGACTGTATCAATAATAATATCTTCCATAATATTGACCAAAAGAACCCCAACTCTACGTAATCTTTTTGCAGAACCACATGCGAATGTGATCACGATGCGATTTGCATGCACGCAGTGTGCCCGCATGTAAACAATGCAAAGAGCGCATGCGCGGTGTCTTGCGTAGCATGACCTTGCAATGGATCGGGCCGGATTAACGTTTTCCTGGGACGCTTTTACCGAGTCGCGCTGTTCGCACTGGACTTATTGTCTAGGGAAAAGTGATCAGGGACGTTTTCCCGGGCAGCAGTTGGCCGGTAGAAGTACCCACTGGACTCGGGAGAAGTACCTGAGAGGAAAACGTCCTAGGCTGTCCGCACTGGACTAAAAATGGGAAAAGGACCCATCGTCTAGGTACGTTTTATCATTTTAAGTCCAGTGCGAACAGGGCTTAATTGCCACCATATTTCAACAATATTCAAACCACCAATAATCATGTGCAGTCAGGGCTTGGAAAGCTTTAGCCATGGCAGATACTATGAGATGGCAGCTGTACTGATTGTGTTGGACAGGGTTCTAATTATTGTGACCCACAGCAGGGAGTGCAGTGCCCTCTTGCAGCACATTGTACAAAGTATGGTACAGTAATGAGTATGTAGTATTGAGATCTGGGGCTGATTTTATGGAGCTGCTAAGCACAAACATTTGCTTAGCACGAAAATGTCTTGCTTAGTGAAAACAGATTACCAGCCAAAACTCGATATGCTTTTCATGCTAAGCAAAAACCAGCCGACTGTCAATTACAATCACATGCTTGTGTACCGGTACATCACCTGAAATGTTGGTCTGTAACCCTGTTTTTGCCAACAAAGAATGTTCATGCTGAGGTAACTTTTGTTTGCTTAGCAGCTCCATGAAATTGGTCCATGTTGTACAAATTGTACATGTAAAAACATGTGTTTGTGTTGCAGTAAATGTTTAACAAATGTGTAGAAACATTCCACATAGTAGATGTAGTATACGGACACCTAAAAGGGTATTGTGCTCCCAGTGCAGTTTGTAATTGATTTTTTGACAAAAGGATAACAAAATCAATTTCTAGTTCTAATGAAATTAACCAGTTCGCGCCGGGATTATTTTAACATCGCCGAGCCCACTGGCGGGATTATTTTTAACGAAACTCAATCCGAAGCGTGTTCAGGCTGATAGTGCCGGGAAGCACACCCACGCATTTCCGGCCTTGCCCGCTGCTGACATACATTTCCGAACTTGAACTTGGCGTGTTTATGCGTCATCCGTTTTGAATCTGGGGAAATATTTGCATTTATATACGTCATCCGGCGCGAACTGGTTAACAACAGTATGAATACATGTACTGCATCAGGCATGATTGCGGTGAAGCAATGTGCAAAGCGTCTTTCAAAATACATTCTAAGCCAGTAAATACTTTGAGCACTAACCACTTACGTATGGATTTCGAAAACAAGAGAGTGAAAAAGAGCAAGAGAACGTTTGCAATCATAGTAACTTGACAAAGGAGATTACATTCAACAATACAATTCTTTTCAACCTTACGTACATGTACCAATAAACAAAATACTGGAACGTTTAAGAGTTTAAATTAAACTTCTATGAAATCTATAAAATGATTCAAATCTCTCTCAAAAGTGTGACATACCGACACATACATGTACCGGTAGCTTCACTTAAAAAACATTAATGGAAATAGTCCAGGTATTTTGAGGTAAAGCTCAAATAGACTGCACACTGTTCTGCATCCAAACGTTGAATAAACTCTGCACAGAAAATCGGGTCCGCTGTCACGTTAACCACAGCGCAGACTATTGATTGCGATAGGTGTAAAATGATGCATTTTACTTGCCAGCGCGATGGGAATTACCGGGGCAAGGCGTTTAGGGGCAACGCCGAGAGGGCATCTGGTCCAGGAATAGCGCATCTCATCTGAGTAAGAGTGCCTATTCCGCCAGCGGCAAGCATATAGATAGTGTACAATATATTCCAGTGCCGCATTCCTGAATACGTTGACCATGGTTCGAATGCCTATTTGTTGATCAGAACAGTGTGTGTCACTGCTCGACCTATCTCTGCATATCAGAAATGTTGTGCATTTTCCTATCATGGTATGCAGGGGATGTTTCAAAATATTGATCTCATTCAGAAACTTCTTTGTCCATGCGAAACCTAAAACCTTTAGTAAATCGTGACAACTATTATAAAGTGGGAAACAAGTGCAGATCTGAAAACCACATGATACCCCATTGTCCTAGAGCATGTTTTTTCTAGAAAGATTAAAAATCAATTTTTGTTACCCTCAACTTCAATGACTATTATACATATTATTGTACATAGGTTCTTGCGAAAAAAATCTCATCCAAAATCAATGGCAGCCGAAAGGAAGGCAGAAAGAAGCTATTTTTGTTTTTAATTGCACAGGATGCTTGGTTTAATTAAAGCCCCACAATCAATGCCTTATCTGGAAGGTAAGGCCAGGACTTTGAAATCGATGCGAAGAAGCATCGTGGAGTGTTTGGAGTCGCTAGAGTGCAAGCTGCACTTCTGTTTGTCACAGTACTATCTAAATGCCTTGGGGTTTTAGCTGTATACTAAACGATGCAACGTGTACGCACAGTCTTCAACACGACTTTTTTTCCTACTACCGGTAGCTTCTGAAGCAGGATCAAGCAGCACATCCATTTTTGGACAGATAAATATGATAAACGCAACAAAAGTCTATCTATTGTCTATTATATGCCTTTGATTTTAACCTCCCATTGCTATTTAAATCACTTCAATCATCAGATAAGAATCATACACAATATAAATTACCAGTACTAGTCATTGATGGGTAGGAGACTGTGTTTCAGTTTCCAACCCTGGATAACATCACAACTGCCCATTTTTTTGAGCTACATGTACATGTATGCTTGGAATGTCCTTATTTCATGAATGTTGCAATCTCCAAACCCTTGTATTACTCCAGGTTCCTGATCTAAACACCCTGACCTATAAATGCATGTAACTGGTCTCCCATATCAGTCAGCAAGAAAATTATACCCAAGGGTGCACCACCCTAATTGAAAGGAGAATTTCTACGCGAGCTCATCTGCATGAAATGTGCCCCCACAATTTCTTTTGAAAAAGGATGCCGTTTGGTGAAATAAATGGTGGGATTGTGTAAATATAGGATAGGATCAACTCCCTGGTTTTTGAGCTTCAATCTGAGGGCAGACTTGACAAAATTACGGTTGAAAAATGGGTCCTAATTTCCCTAGAACGTGGAGGGATGCCATTTGTAAAATGGCTGCTTGCAGGCTCGGGAAGTATCACTTTTCGGGAGGTGAGTTTCTTTTGGTGTGAATATTAAAAAATGTAATTGGCTAACCTACTAAAAATTGAAAAGAAATGGAAAGATAAAGACCAAGACAATAATCTGATTGTTGTTTGAGAAACCCCAGTGATGTCGGTGTGCATGAAACTTGGTCGTGAACATTGTTGATTTTACACTGTTTTCAATGGGACTTGAATTAGGCTGGTGCACCCCCAAGGGCTTGCTGGAGGGCCTAGACTAGAGTACTGGCACATAAATGCAGATAACAAGAGCCAGGGCACAAGATCAAGAAAATAAATTAGACCTGCCAAAATTGGACCTGCTAAAAGGGCTTGAGGACCAATTTTCTTTTACAATAAAAAAAAAGTATATTGTTGCACTACTCTACCGTAGCTCTCTTGGCACTTAACCAGTTCGCGCCGGATGACGTATATAAACGCAACAATTTTCAAAAATTAAAAACGGATGACGCATAAACACGCCAAGTTCAAGTTCGGAAATGTATGTCAGCAGCGCGCAAGGCCGGAAATGCGTGGGTGTGCTTCCCGGCACTATCAGCCTGAACACGCTTTGGATCGAGTTTCGTTAAAAATAATCTCGCCCGTCGGCTCGGCGTTGTTAAAATAATCCCGGCGCGAACTGGTTAAATGTCTAGTCTAAAATTAGTTTGCCATGGGGAATATTAATAATATCAACTTGAACAGAAACTAAGTAATTAAAAGTCATACAGCACAAGTTCTGAAGTTCAATAATTTTGTGTCAGGTATATTCCAACAGCAAAATAATAAATAAAATGACTGGGGTAGGATGTGAACCTGCAACCACTCAAACAAAAAAACATGTACCGCCGTACCGGTACATTTACTGGTACCATCATGGTTCTATAAGTAATACATACTGTAGGCATCCAAATTTCAAATTTTAGGTTTCCAAATTTGTCAATATCTTTGTTCAGGAGGTGCTAGTCAGAAGCACGTGCCATAAATATGGCCAGAGATCTGGCCTAAAGTTTTCAAGTTTTACATAATAAATGTACAACAAACCTGAGTTGAAAGTTTAACAGGCTCAGCCCAAACATGGAGGAATAACTCTTCCATGGCCCAAACAAGCCTTTAACCCTAACTCCCTACCCATTTTTACTTACACATAACCTGAATCCTGCAAAATCCTCCAATTCCTAAATTGTTAAAACTCCAAGTAACCTGAATCCTGCAAAATCCTCCAATATTGGTCACTGGTGACCATACAGCCTGTATCCTGCAAAATCCTGCAGTCTTGCCCTGGCTGCAGTCAGTAAAAAACCCAAGTAACCTCAATCCTGCAAAATCCTGCGATGCATCAAACTCCAAGTGACCTCAATCCTGCAAAATCCTTGTGTGTCACATTCAGCCTGATAACCTGAATCCTCCATATTCCTGCAGGGGTAAAACCCCAAGTAACCTCAATCCTGCAAAATCCTGCAATGCATCAAACTCCAAGTGACCTCAATCCTGCAAAATCCTGCATTTTGCAATGAGGAATTTGGAGGATTTGGGAGGGTTAGGGTTAATCAAACCAACAATCCCACAACCATCACCAACAGATGCTTCATCCCTAACCCCCAACCGTTCCTATAAACCTCCCACAGACAAGCATCAACTGTGAATGTGATTCCAGGGAAGTATTTCAACACTGTTCAACATCTTTTGGATGCTGAGACCAGCTGGGGGTACATACCGGTAAGTACAGCATACATTTACCATACCGTACATCACAGCCTGCACAACACATGGTGGTAATAACAAGCCGGAAGTCCAAGAGAGTAGGAAGTACGGTACTTGCTTCATGTATAGGAAGTACTTGCTAATAGGAAGTACTTGCTTGTAGAAACCTGTCCAGGATTGGATTGTACACAACACCAGCAGGTAACTTAATTGATTACGCCATCTAAATTTTTGTATCTGCAAAGAGGCAGCTACATGATGCATTATAAATATAATACACTGTAGATCATGGCCCTATGAAGGGTATCTGGAATGTCAATGGGACCTTTGCACACTAAACAAAACTCAAAACAAAAAAGGATTCTGACATCTGTTTTATTTACAACAAACTGAATTGAAATTTGGCTCTACAGTGTAATCTGGCGAATAAAATGTTAAACTATTTGTTTAGGCGGTGCCACACACATGCCGCACGCGTTCTTCAAGATTCCAACATGTGTGCACTAAACTTTTGTTTGAGTGCACTCAACAAAACTTACCCAAAATTGATTTTCAACATGGACAACCTTTCCCTTATAATGACAAAACATGTAAGTTTGCAGATGTACATAAGTCAAACTTTACAACTCTCATTTTTGTCTCCATAGCAGATAGATTTTTAATAATAGCAGACGTTTGCATGTAGGTCAAGATTAACAGACTTGTTTCCTGTATGTCAACACTCAACCCAAGAAAGCTCATATACAGAGCCTTTCTGTAAAAAATACAAATTAAAGTCCAAGCAATTTTCTTACAAGCACAAATTCGTGCAAAAGCTGTGTCGATGTGTAGCGGTCCAGTTCAATTGCCGTGGAAGCTGATACCAGTTGATATCAGTTTTACAATACAACTCTCTGGTCTGCAAATCTTTGCCAGTGTGTTTCCGCTAAACTATTTTTCAAATCCATTTCCCACAGTTGATAAACAATTTCCAGCTATGGGAAAGACAGTTGCAGTATGCAGTGACCACATACATGTATGTAATGCCTCAGACCATCCTTGCTCTATGCTCAAACCACATCCAGAAATGCTTGTTCCCTTTGGAAATTAATTCTTTACAACGTCTGCAAACCTTGCAGATAATAGCTTTTCCATAATATGCAGTGACTGTGTACAGATGGGCAATATTTTTATCCCTTACCAAGAACTTCCCGGATGTCAAATTTGGTACAACAACAACAAGCACTTATAGAGCTCAGTCTGCTTTGCGACGCGGCAAACAATTAGAAGTACATGTACCTAGAGCTATGGTCTTTCTTACTACTAGACTTTGTCAACAATTACCAAGTGTGCACAACTGCTCGGGAATGGTACATTAGGCTTGTGCGAATCTAGTGAGTTTGGAATCATTCTGATTCCATCTGGGAATCGCGATTCCATCTAAGAATCGCGATTCCACTTGGAATCTATTCTAAAAACAAAACAAAATAACCCCGATTTAAAATCGCTAATACAAAGTCATTATTGGTTGTACATGTAATTGCTGATTATCGCTCACTTACATTTGTCATTTGTCAGAAAATAAATTATCAGTAAAAGTTTCGACAGTAGACACAACCAGGACAACAAAAGAAAGATAGTGTTTGACATCTTTATTAAAAAGAAATCCATGTGAAAAATACCCAAGATCAAAATCAGACCACCATCCTTTATGAAATCAGCCACATCAGAGTATCGAATACATGTAGATTCCAAATTCAGAAGCGACTCTTATTGATTCTGGTATGGAATCGCCCAAGCCTACATGAAGACATGTACCTATGTACAAGCACAAACTACAAATCAATTTGGAATTTAGAAAGATTGAGGAATGAGCATAGACAGAAAGCTGACGTTTTCATGAACTGGCAAGCACCGATGTTTAGAACTTGGTGTCAGTGCTACAAAGTAGCTTTACATTCCTTTTCAAATATCCAAAAGAATTTCACGATACTGGTACAATACACATACACGTAAACTAACACATACATCCACAAGACTGTTGTGCTAGAATCAAAGTTTATTCAAATTGAAAGTGAAATGTACTTCAATTGAGCACCTAAGTACTCATTTTAACAAAAACACATGAAGGTACCGGTAGAACTACTCTACGTAAATCAACATGATGGCACAGGTGAGGAGTTAATAAAATATAAATGCCACTTTCTTATTTTCCATGAATTACCCGTTTCTTCTGAAAATGTATGACTGGACTAATGTACATGTAGGTACTGTTTGCTCTATTTCATGACCAAACCAGGAGTCTGTGTCAAGAGTAAGGCAGATGTGTTGTTTCATTTCAAATTCTCTTCCAAAAGAAAATATAAAGTTGGTTAAGGCCTTTCACAGGAATTCAGAATGAACATTTGCAGAGTGACATTTCCCTTCAATGTGACTGCTCCACTATTTTGTTAGCATGTGCTCTTTAGAAGTTCCCTTTAGACATCATGTTCCTTGGCAGCCATTGTATTACAATTTGTAAGCTCACCAAGGCCACCCCCATTGGAAGGCAAAATCACGGAGGGTAAATTCACAGCCCCTTCTGTAGAAACTAAACCCACGCAACCAGCTCTGGGCTTTTGTCTAAACATTCTGAAAAGACCAATGGCATGCAAGGTGCGTCATTGTTATTGTTACCAAATGAATCCAGACTGTGTTGCATGAATAAAAGCCGGGTGCTGCTGGCAATAGTAAGAATGGCAAAAGCCAGGGTCAATGACAAAATGACGCCAAACCTACAATCTTGTTGAATACCTAGACTTCCAGTTTCTGGGAACCTGGCAACAAACTTAGTTTTTACATCTGAAAAACACAAATTCATATACATTGCAGGAAAGAGTTTAAATAGTATGTAATCCCTCTGCCCAATTTTAGGAGTAATTTAAACACATACTTTTTTTACCAAACAAATATTTATGCAAGAAAAATGATTTATTTCTTTCAGTTCAAGGTCTGATTAAATCAAAATAACAAATCAACTACTGTACATGTCTATCCCTGACCTGACACCACACCAACTTTGACCGTGTTCCCACTTGATCTCGGAATTGCCGGATCAAGATCCACCAAAAAGGTGTGAGGTGGATCAAGCCGCAACAAAACCGCAAGTCGCGTTTCCACTTGATCTTGATCCGCCTTTTTGGGCGGAAATGACGCACTCTGTGCAGGACCTCAAGATCACCTTCTTCTTCGAGTTCGATTTGCCCGATTTGCTACTAACGTTAGTCGCCATCTTTGACTGCGCTCTAGCTTTGCGAGCAGGCCAACAAACAAAACTACCGGACAAATGCAACTATACTTCCGAAGGCAGTTGCAGTTGATGTCAATATGATACAGGATGTAAAAATGAGCAATCTAATAGAAATATTTTGAACTTAAGTGAAAGAAAAACGCAGATATTTAAATGAAATTGTCAGCAGAGGAAACTACACGAGGACGAAACCGAAGCTACAACATTGAAAAAGGACGCGATCAAAATCCATGTCTGCGCATGTGCAATGCAAGCTAGAACACACAGTTCAGGTTCCCTCACAATGCATGGCGCAACACTGTTCCTTTTGTAACACGAAGTACACGGCCTGTGTGCCAGTCACAAAAGGAACTAGCGCCCTGTACGTATGCTGTATGGAGTTCATGGTATAAACAACATTTGGCGCGGTTTATATTTTTTCGCGCTAAATGCCCAGCTGGTCGGAAGTTACCAGGTCAAATTGGTGGATCATGATCCACCTTTCCGTTCCCACTTGATCCTGATCCACCAATTCCTGCAATTGCCGGATCTGATCGCCCAATTGGGGGATCTCTATCCTGCCCAAAAGTAGGATCAAGATCCCCCTTTTGGATCTTGATCACCCTTTTTGCGGTTAGCGTTCCCACTCACCAAATTGCCGGATCGGATCCCCCAAATGGGGGATCTGATCCGGCAATTTGGAAATTGCCGGATCTGATCGCCCAATTGGAGGATCAAGTGGGAACGGGGTCTTAGACACACGGTGTGGACAATGACAATTTAAGAATTCTAGGCAATTAATAATTAATCCTCCCTCTCTCCAGGCCTAAACAGAACCAGTTACTCTATCTATCTAAAATGTTAGTTTTAACAGTTCTGTAAATTTGGCTTGTGTAAGTTGATGCATAAAAGGTTCGCTCATGTAGGTGTTCTGTTAAGCCTGTACAAATGCTACATGTAGAGAGTAGATGTAGGAAGGCTGTACCGTATTTGGTTATATATGATACAAGTATCGGACAGTACGGTAGAAGGGTTAAAGGAAACATGCAATCTAACATTTTCATTACGCAATTTTTGTTTTAATTTAATAGATTTATGTGTATTAAATGTGAATATAAAGCAAAACTGGTTCTAGTGTACGTTTAGTGTGGTAATTTGCCGTCCAAAAATTGACCCCCCCCCCCCCCCTTTTTAAATTTCGCGGCTACTAAAAATGAGTGACGTAAACCGAGGCAGGACCCTGGAAAATTTTCGATAGTCGGTACTCGACGTCTAGGTACGAGACGGGTTTGCGTGGCCACGTACGCACATTGTTGTTTGTTGATGCAACCACAGTGTACGAATCGCGTACGCTTTGTGCACGGTAATCGAATTTTACGACGATCTTGAAGTTCTTTCTCGGTTTTTGGTGAATCCGACAAAAACAGTACTGATTCGTCAGATTCGAATCACAGTATTTCTTATTCAGACACGGACTCGAGCGAGGATAAAGATGAGGTCCCTCTAGGTCGAAGCACGACCGCTCAAAATGTTCGCTGCAGAGGACCGAAAATCACTAGGCCCGCCCGGACCACTCCGCTCTGGTATACCTTTACTTTGGCTGTCCAAATCCTCCGATATTTAGGATCAGCCGGAAACAAATGAAGGCTTACTCCATCCTTAGTAGTTTTGCTACACCTACCCGGTAGCAGCTACCGGTACACACCTAGTCGGCATGACCGGAAACTGTTGTATTTTTACCCTGATTCAGAATGAAAAACCGTGTAAAGACGGACACTTGTTGCAATGCGCGCAGTCAGTATACGATAGGCCGGGAGCAGCGCGTCAAGTCTCTGCCTCGATCTTTCGTCATACCCCTCGCTAGGTTTTATGTTAATGAGGCTTACTTTCGAGGGGCGGAGTTGTTTGACAAAAATTTTCAAACACATAATGTTGTTGTCAATATTATACTTTATTGATTTAAGCAAAACAAATCCTTATTACATGTTTCCTTTAACCTGCATACATACAGTGTACTGTGTGCTTTTGGAAGAACTAAACAAAATTCACAATAACCAAATCTGTGCCCTCTACTGCTGTGAAGCTCTTCTTTTTTTTTAAGGAGGGGGGGGGTGTGTGATTGTACTTTGGATGCAATGACCAATTCATTATTGATGAGATACCGGTATGTGACGTATGTGAGTTTCTGCAATATTAGTAAAGTGTACCCCTGGCTTTTTTTAATTCCACCTTTGATATTCCCAAAAAAAGATATACAATTTTGAAATCACATTGTCTAAAATGTTAAAAATGAGAAATAGACCTTTAACCAGTTCGCGCCGGGATTATTTTAACATCGCCGAGCCGATGGGCGGGATTATTTTTAACGAAACTCGATCTGAAGCGGGTTCAGGCTGATAGTGCCGGGAAGCACACCCACGCATTTCCGGCCTTGCGCGCTGCTGACATACATTTGCGAACTTGAACTTGGCGTGTTTATGCGTCATCCGTTTTGAATTTGGGAAAACTTTTGCGTTTATATACGTCATCCGGCGCGAACTGGTTAAAGTTGGAGTTTTGCATTAAACAAAATGCTTTGTCAATGAAGTTTTAATTTGAAACTCTTACAGAACAGTTGCAACAAAAATAGCACCACCAAAAATGTTAAATCCTCAAACCACTGAAAATCACCCCACATCATTTTGCAGCTGTTTCTCTATTCGTAGCTCTGCCCAATTTCGCCTGGTTTTGACAAACCATGTCACATGTATGGAATACCAATCTGATCCTAGGCCACACAAGTCAGCTACCGTTACATGTACTACATGTATCAACCAAGTTTATTAGGAGACTCAAAAAGCCAAATTATACAACCTTTGTGATTGGAAGATATCAGCTCATGCCACAACTACTATACTGTAGATCTTTAGATCTTTCATGGATCTTTGTGGTTGGTGATTTTGTGCACATCTTTGTCAAATGGTGGCGCTCTTCAGAAACACCCACGCAATGGTTACAATGCACACAATTCTGTTGCAAATTTTCTTGTGTCTAGCCAGAGCTGAAATCTAGATGCATGACGTCCTTTACATTTTGGTTCAAAGCAGGGTTTCAAATTGTACTATTATACACAACCCTAACTTTCAGGTCGCCCGCGTAAACAAATGTACAATGTAGGTTACAACCCCTGAAGACCCTTTGATGAAGTTGCACACAGAAAAGACCCAAGAAAACTGTGGTGTAAACTTGTTCCTCTCAAATCAAAATTAAATACTTTAGAACATAGAGGGTTAAAAGTAATATTTCTTTTTTATCCCAGTGAGAGCCCTGAAGACAAATTGTGACACATTCTGCGTAGAGAAAACTGGCACACAGAAACTACTTGTAGGCATGTCTTTCACATCATATGGGCTTGCTGGAAAGCCTACCAGGTATCTGCCCAATCTGCAATAGCATAAGTGTGTTATTCATCACTGTCTACTGACTACTGTGCTGAAAAAAGGTTATCACATTGTGTGCTGTTGCAATGTTCACCAGTTGCCTAAAAATACTGAGACACCAAGATACTGGTATACATGTAGTTTAAATGCTACATGTATACCGGTACATGTACATGTAATGTGGATACTGTGCACACATGCTTTATTGGTCTAAACAATGTTGTATTTTGTGTTAGGTTACATGTAGGACAACCAGGGAAAAGGCGTTTCAAAATTCGCTACTTTATAGAGGCCAATAAACAACAGAGGAAAAAAACGTAAAAAGAATTCCACAAGTAAAATAAAACACACACACAAGACGCCATTTTATATGTCTGTGGTTTTTCTGACCAGCACATGTTCTCTTGACATAATGGGTTTATTCGAAAAACCACCGGTGAAGCCACCGGTAACTTTTTTTGTAAAGTCAAACTCAGGGCTTTTTTATTGATTTTTTATTGATTTGTTATTGATTTTCAAAGATTCAATTTATTATTCTGCCAATGTTACATAACGTCAAACCTTCCTGGATGATTGTCACAGATTTCTTTGAGACACACCTGTGGATGGTCGAGAACCTGCAAAATCCCAAGTCAAACCCACTTTGCAAAGTGCCAAAGTACATTACATGTACCATATATGTGGTCACAACAACCCTGTGCGAATGGGCAAAATCACTAAAATTGAAAGAATACAATTTGCCTACAACAATAGTTGCTTCAATAAAAATGTATGTGATCATGATGTGGGTTCATCTTTGCTATTTTTTACTGCTATTCCTGTATGTAAATTATTTTCATTCGGACCAGCAGTTGGTCAATCAATGTTTTTGGACGACTTCACTGCACTCTGTGCACAGGAATAAATGTAGTACAATAGGACAGTGTTTTTTTAATTTTCTTTATCTTGTGCAGAAATGAAGGATTTGAGGACTTGTGCTGTGGAATGTGTATAAACTGGGCGTTATAAACCATGCCTATTGTGACATGTTGTTAGATATAAGACAATGTATGGATTTTTTCTAGATAACTGGGTATCATTGGGTTCTTAAATGCTACTCAACAATAAATAACGTGAAGGTAAAAACGAGAGGGCAGTAAAAATGAACTGCGATCATTGTTTAAAAATTTGCATTTAGATTTGAGAAGGGGATAAAAACAATGGCATTGGCAATGTGTGCATGGTGTGAAAATGACCCGTGCTGTATCATGGCTGTGTTGCATGATATGATGTAAACAAATAGTTTGGGAGAAACATAATAAATATAGAATCATAATATACTTAAACAACCTCGTTACCATGGCCACGATCTTGCTGCACCATGTTTTCCCACCATGCCTTGCGCGATCTTAACCCCTGGAATTGTCCAATTTAAATGTGCCATATATTGGCACATTTAAATTAGGTTGCAGTCAATGCGTTTAACACGCAACACAATCTTTAACATTTTGTAATTGTTTTTTTGCAGAATCAATCCTTTAAAACATGATATTTTGACGTCGTGATATTTAGCAAGGATTTATATTAAATGTACGTACAGTACCTCTGTCGTCCATCTATAACGTTAGATACAGGTTTTTAGAGAAAAAAAACCGAGGCTTCCCAAATCCATATTGTACAGGTAAGGCACAGATTTAAAAAAAAAAATTGTACGTGACGTGCGTTCAGGAAACTGCGCGCGCATTACATTCAGAGCGTGCAGTTTACAAAATATGCGCGCCATACGCACTGAATAGCCAGTCAGCGTCGTTTACGCATTCCTCACGGCCAGGGGTTAGTAAAGGAACGCGCACGCGCCCATGGAGTCGAAGTAGATACTTAAAGATATGTGTTAGAATGCAAATCAAATAAGTTTTTTTCTTGTCAAGAAATACTTGGGCTGTTTATTTTAAAATTTAGTATTTAATTATTCAAAACTGTGTTTAATAACCGAATATTCACAATATTCCAAACTCGTCCATCATTTTCAAAGTGTGCCGATTAAAATTTGCCTGTGACAATTGACACTGTACATGTACATTAGATATAGATGTCTGCCACTAGTGAGTTTTGCAGTAATAAAGTAGTCTATTTTTTAAATAAATTGCAAATATATCAAGAGTAAGATGGGGCCATCGGCAAAACAAAACAAATTGACCAAAAGAGAGGGGAAAATGTTTTCTCATTGGCTATAGTATAACTTAAGACTAAAGAAAGGAGTAAGGACTGAGAAAGCATTTCCATTTTTGTTTGTGACTTTAATGGACTTTGCACACAACCACTGAAGTGGCGTCCCTGAAGATGTACAGTCATTACATTCTTTCCAAAAGGGTAAACAGAATTTACAAATTATGTTCAACTTTGCTGTTGTTTTTATGTCAACTCGTTTGGGTTTTTTCCATTGATAATATTAATAGGCCTATCAAAAAATGCCACTATTAGGAATTGATATGTGTAGAAAAATACTTGCGCCGAATTGGGACGCATAAAATTCCAGCGTGAACGTTGCTGTGCACTCACGCAAAACTGACAACTTTTGTTTTCACCGTGCTGCTAGTACAGTGCTAGCTACATGTACCTACCTTGGCCGCGAGTTGACGGGCCGAGTAAACTTAGAACACACGCCACCACACACAACCGCGGTAGACGTGGAATTCCAATACAAAATCCTGACTTCCACGAGAGTTTAGTCCGACACTGGGCCATATTTCCACCTTTTGGCACCCGTGCCACTTGCGCAGGGCCTTCCTTTAGCGTCTAGTTGAGAATCGGAGGTAATCCAGACAGAAAATCATGTGAAAATCATTCGGTTTTTCCTTCGGTTCTTGGCAAAGTTGTCGTACGAGGAATCTTGTAAACCGAGTACGTGTAGCATCCTTGTAATACAGTACCTGTACATAGTACATACAGTGAATAAAGCATGCACTAAACACTAGCTAGCTACGCATGCGCACACACGTGCAGTCGGTCATACGTGCGTGATACCGTTTGTACAATGTACAACACACACACAATACAATCGCGCGACGTCACAAGGTCGGCTCCTGCCTTCCATCCTAACGTACATGTACATGTACATAAGTACAGCGGATCGGAATGAATGGGTAGATTATTATCATAAGTAAAGAAATCGGCACCATTGGCCAATCACAGCGCGTGTGTGCGTTGATATGGGAAAATAGTCACGCCCAGTGAGCTGGACCAGTGACTTTATGATAAAGCGCCATGTGCTTGTCATCAGACTTCTACAACATTAACAGCGTTGGGAAAATATTTTCAAAGAATTGATCCAAAAATACATTTTAAGAGATGTTTCGCAGCCAAAGGATTGACGCCTTCTATTTAGGTCATTGGAGTGAAATGTAAACTGATGATTTACATCTCGTAAAATATATATATGCATCGCCAAATTTGATATTTTTGTCCGAACAATAAATACTCTGGCGGAGGACTACAGGTGGAATGTAGTTGTGGGTATTAATTCTCCCCAGAAGTACAATGCAATCCATAATCTGTTTCGAAGCTTTCAATATACAAACTTGTATTGTACCTGTGAGGAATAATAATTCCACCCTGAAAGGGAAATGTCGTCCTCACTAGTTGTTTACCTTAACTATTTATACAGCAATCATTTAACATAATTAATACACAAATAAAAACCACATAGGAAACTGACTAGGTAAATTCGCATAAATAAATAAAGTGAACAAAGAAATTGGCAAAGCAGGACTCGAACATGCAACCTCTAAAATACCGGACCGGCGCTCTACCAATTAACAGAGCTATCTTGCCCTGTCGATGGTCTCCCAAATTGTCAGTATCTTCGTTCGAGGGCGCTTTAGTCAGAGGTCATAAACACCAGAATGCCATGTAACCAGAAATCACGCCCAATTTTACGACATTGTGGGGATCACTCAACAAATAAACTCTCAAATTGTCTTTGTTCGAGGGTACTGACAATTTGGAAGACCGCCAACTTAGCGCATGCAAGATAGCTGTTGGTAGAGCGCTGGTCCAGTATTTCGGAGGTCACAGGTTCGAGTGACAATTAATTTGACAATTTCTTTGTTCACTTTGAAGTTAAGGACATTTTACATAGTCTGTTTCCCTTGTGGTTTATTTGTGTATTATAATATAAAAAGTCAGTATTGAGTCTTTTTCAGGGTCCACTCGAAGTCCCACACCTCAAAGGTCGACGTCTCATAAGTCCGACAAAATCTTCCCCAACCAAATAAAGGTGCATAATGTCTGACCCCTAATAATTGTCCGACTGCCATCGCGTAATTGTCAGAATGTTATAGCACCATGCACCAAGTGTGATGCCCCACTTGTCTCCCTACCTCCCCCACGCCTCGGACTTAAGGTATTCGGCCTCAACTTGCTTTGACGCCTCATAAATCTGCCAATTCCGAAATTTCGGACTTATGAGGCGCCGGACTTACGATACGACCCCTTTTCTTTGATGATTTCCCGTGCCGTTTAAGTTTTTGTCGCAACCTTATATTATATCCGAATGGATTGTCTACGTTTCATTGACAAACTAGCATTCTAAATAGGTTTTGAAGCAATCTTTCTCAGTATTTACTTATTTGGATTCATTGCACAAACCAGAAAAGAATCTTTCACGGAAGGTCGCAGAAGACTATTGCCAAGTTATAGTTGGACAACTTGCATTATATGCCCAACATACCTCTAAACATCTTTGTTACAACAGAAGCTCTCTTTGTCAGTAACCTAAACTGATATGCCTCTTTTAAACAAATAGCACCGGTATTATCGTTAACGTTCGCGATGTTCGAGTGTTTCCGGGAGACAAGACTTTTGTTGTAAGTTAAACGTTGTTAACAAAATAAAGCTCATAGATCTAGATTCCCTTTTTTGGTTTGCATAAAA
This sequence comes from Crossaster papposus, assembly GCA_037893245.1. NCBI lineage: Eukaryota > Metazoa > Echinodermata > Asteroidea > Velatida > Solasteridae > Crossaster > Crossaster papposus. The sequence continues at coordinate 1,318,638 of JBAIAA010000049.1, read as the reverse complement.
CCGAAACTAGCATTGCAAAAATCAACACCAGACGAGTTTGCCGTATTGGGAAAAAAACATTATAATTTAAATTGTATGTAGTGCGTCATGATCTATTTTTGCATATGAAGCACGAATGTGGCAGAGAAAACCCCCCCCCCCCCCCTCTTTTGTTTTGGCCATTGTGTTCCCGGAATCTCAGGAATTCCGTTTAGGTTTCAAGGGGGGGGGGGGGGGGTTAGGTTACAATAGTGTTGATTGCGTATAAAGTATAGGGATAAGAGGGGGTACCCCTCTGCCACATATCGTGCTGGGTATATTTTTTTGTCGCCGGCGGCTACCTGACCTACAATGTATACGTCTGGTCACGACTATCACGAAATAGGCCGGGCTTTTTTCGAACAGACGAGGGCGCTGTTTCTACGATTTTATTTACACATCCCTACAGCTCAAAAAATGTTTTCCAATGTTTAGATTTTAGATAAAGGCACGGTTTCATAAGCTAATTCAATAAACACGATTTTGGTGTAGTTGGTGCTCAGAAAATTGCGTTGTTACAGCGCCCTCATTTTACCAGGACAACGGCCATTTAAAATAGATTGTTAGGTTTTCATCCCTCAAAATTAAAAAAAAATCGGGAGAGAGAAGAATTTTTTTTTTGTAAATATAAACACGTCGCACGTTCACATCATATCAACACGTCGCATGTAGGAGACATCATTATTATAGTCGGGAGCCATAACAGGTTTTTTGACGACGCTAGCGCGCTATGGCATACCTCATTAGCTATTTATGTCATGCACAAAGGTGTTTTCTTAGAGAAAGAAAAAAAAACACAAAGAACAAATCTTAAATATATTTCAAAAATCGGGGCGGGAGCAAAAATCGAAGAGGGAGGTGATGAAAACCTAAGAATTTATTTTAAATGCCTAAGAATCTGTTGCTTCGTGGACAGTGCGACAATGCGTGTAGGTACAAGTGTCAATTTTTAGTTTTTAAAAAAATTCTCAAAATGAGGCTTGGGGGGGGGCACCTCCGCTTACGGTTTCGCCATACCCCTCCCCCCCCCCCCCCCCCCGCGCCTTTACCCTAGATGTTACACTATGAAAACAATTTACATCAATTTTTGTTCTCCTTCTCTTCTTAAAACAGTTATTATGACAATCGCTCTCTCGATATCATCGGGGTAATAGTTTCTGTCTAGAAGTTTCTTATTTTCTTCTTTCACATTGTGTGTAGTGCCGTGGCCTCGTGGTCTGGAAAATTGAATTCGCCATCTGTGGGTATGAATATATAATGCTGCAGGTTGTGGGTTTGAGTCCGGCCTGGGACTAATGGTACATTCAGACGAGGCGTAAGTTGGTATAGTTAATCCAAAAATACTAAGTTATGTCTCCGTTGGAACGCTTTTGTACGAAGCTGTATTATGGACATGTTGAAAATAATTATTTTTTCACCATATCCCTAATACAGCTTCGTATTGATGCACCTGTGGCGGCGTAACTTGAAGCGAAGTGTATAGCGTGAGTTTCTGCAAAATGTTCTACCGCGGCTCGACATAATGCGCTTGCGGTATGTGTTGGCCAGCATCTATCCTTGCGCGGCGTTGTGCAAGATGTAGGCTTACATTTTCCGTTATTAATTGTTTAAGATGGTATTTGGAATGTTTCGTGGTCCCAATGAGCAGAGATAATAATAATAACACAGCGCCTTGAGTACCAGTCTATAGGTATAGTACGTGCGCTATATAAGAATTGCCTATTATTTTTTACCTCAAGGCCAAAAGCTTTTTGACATTTTGTACAAAGTGATGGGAGTTGGGCGCATCCATATTTGTGCACAAACCTATGGAAACCTCAACATTTTGTACGGCTTTTGTACGGCTATTTGCATATCTGCGTTTGTATTCTATACAGTGCGTTACCGAAGCCGATATACGCCCAAAACCAAAACGCAAGATCAGCCAATGAGCGCAAACATCGCAAATGCGCGTGACATGACGCACGTAAAGTTGTTTGCGTCTATTCAACTTGTACGCGCGTTGCATTTAGAGTACACTTTTAAAATTAAATCCATCTATTTGTATTAGTTCTACAAGACGCGCATGAATTTAAAATGTCTGCGTGCTGAATGGATTCAAAGTACCTCCGCGCGTAAGAATGAAGAGTTAGCGCTCTAGTAATTTAATATAGCTCTCTGGGCCACACCTCGCCTTTTTTCCCTGCTGTCTTCATAACTCATGTTTGCGATCGCGAAATCCCAGACGCGCGCGCGCGCGCTCTGTTGTCAGTCAGCCGTTCCTCAAGAGTCAACCCAATCCGAACATGGGAAACAAAAGAAAACCAGTGGTACTGCAATCCAAACTGTTGTGACTCAAACAGAAAATGTACACCGGGTCCCGCTCCTTAAAATGATCTTAGCATGCCAGATGTTATCTTGGCGAAACGAAAGGGGGGGGGGGGGGGGGGTAGCAAGCAATCTCTTTTTTTTCCCAGCGCAAAATCAAACACACTCTTGCCTTTACTGACGCTATAAAACAACACCAATATATTTGGCGATAGCGCAGCACGAGAAATGACGCTCATTTTCGTCTTTTATTCCTTCTACTCTCTCTTCTCCATTTAAATATTACAATTACAATTATAACTAGAGCTAATGTGCTTCACGAAGCACGGATATCAGCCTAAATAGTCTTTTGAAAGATTTTTGTGAACAAACTCGCACTGACCACTTGGTGACCACCACTCCCAAATTGCAAAAGCATCTAACCAAGTTTGACTAAAATCGGCTAAAGAATATAGAAGAAAAAACATTTTATATGCCTTAATACAATGACCTCTACTGACCATTAGTTGACCATTGGCCAAATTAATTAGATCAAGGCTGTAAAAGAAGCATTTCCTAATTTTGAAGAAAATTACCCCTACTGACCATCGGGTGACCACTGGCCAAATTATGTGAACCACTCTTGTGAGGTTTGGTCCAGAGGTGTAACTGACCAAGTTTGACAATAATTGGACCAAGACTGTTAAGGAAGTAGCATTTTGTAATTTTAAAGAAAATGACTACTATTGACCACTAGGTGACCTTTGACCACGACGTGCCGCCGAACTTTTTTTCAAAGTCGCTTCGCTGTAAAAAAAAACAATGACTATTTCATCTTGTGTTAAAAAAACATTCATATTACGTGTAGGCCTATTCCTAGTTCAAAGCAAGCCGAATAACATGGTAAGTGCCGCTTGAACCTTGGTTGAACCGGTGACCCAGCTTTTTGCAAAGCAAAGGCTGCCCCACAAGTACCCCATTACATTGTGTACATAAAGGGTCTTTGAGGTGTGGATTTTACCACCAGACCTTCCCAAGCAATCAATCATGATATTGTTGCCTTGCCTTATTATTCAACAATACCAGCTGATTTCTGGGTGTCTGGCCTGTGGGAAAGGGCTGTGTTGACATATAAAGCCATAAAACCGAACAGCATGGGGGTATTACACAAAATACAAGCGACTTTTTAAAAAAGTACCGACGCGCGTTCGTGTAAAAAAAAAGTCGCACGTCACAAGGTTAACGCGAAGGCGTTAAGTCGAGATGGTAGTTTTACAAAAGCAATGCCCGGACTTTTATTACGTTCGGTTCTATCATCAAAACACAACTTCATGATACTGAATCTAAACTCGATAGCATAATAGCAGGCTACAGTTGCAATGCAGCCATTATGACAGGAAGGATATTGTTCGCAAGAAATATGAATCATATATTAATTTCTGATATATTCAATTTGTTGTAGAGACGATACATGCAGATTGGTTATGTGGTGGTCAGGTTTGGGGGCAAATTGTTTGTATATTTTCTATTTTATTTTGCCAGGTAGCTTATTTAAAGGTGGTACACGTATATAGGCCTACACCATTTGCTTTTGTTGTAATTTTCGAAAATAGACGGATGAGGGTATTCATATCTGATAGTAAATATTGCAATGCTGGCCTGTTTAAAGATTGTGTTCATAGAAGCTGGAAAACCAAGAAAAAAGTGCTGTTCTTTCAGTCTGGTTCCTTGACTTCCTTCAGACGAATTCAAGAAATTGGAGGCAGTGTTATTTTTTGTGAAAATATTTTTTTTTTAAACCCACACATCACATCAGGTGCCGTTATTTCACAGGAGGCTTGAGACTGTTATTAACTTACGTAAGATATTTCATAATAATTCAGTAGTTGTTTTTGTTTTTTGTTTTTTTTGCAAATGGTGTATAGGCCTTTATGCCTACTAACCTAAGATAAAAGATTTTATTACCCCCCTCCAACCCCCTTCCGGATGCTGGAGTTTGGAACTTGTCCTTGTCTTATACTATAATTCTTAAAAAATTCATTGCATGAGTGATTTTTGTTTATGGATTACTTTCTAAATACATTTATGATTCTCATTTCAATTTTGTTTACACCATCGAATTTCATTCGTATTAGGCGTTTCCTTAATGAGTCCAATGTTTTTCGAAACAAAATCTCTTGGGGGATTATGAAGACCAAAACTTTGCTATGTTCTGCACAGTGATACATGATTCCACCGCTTAAGTGTTGTTTTTTCTTTCGGGACATATCACCAAAATGCTCTGCCGGCTTCCGAGTGATGAACTATTATGCCTCGCACTAAGAAGGGTTTAACAAAGTCCATTGCTCACACACTGGCAGGTCCATGCCATGTTCGCTGATACTCGCGAAAGAAGTCTTTATCTATGTTGTTCGTGTCTTTTGGTAACGCTTTCGGTCTAAGCGAGTCATACGATATCCCTGACGTAAAGCTAAGATGGCACTCAACGCGTATGGGTGGCAAACCTGTACAGATGCGGTAGACGTTTACGCGCGGACCGACAACTGGTGGTTTTTGTTCACAACATTCCCCGCTCGTTGACAAAATATTTGCCGAACCCGACAATTTTTTATTTTTTTTTACGCGTTCTTACTACTTGAAGAAGGCTTAAGAATTCAAAATAAAAAAAAACAACAAACAAAAAACAACGAAAACCTCAGCAATTAATGTCCACACATATGTCATCAGCTGTTCCTGGACAACAGATTTGAGCATTCGCGCGCAAAATCAATACGAACAGAGCGAGTTTCCAGGAGCCCGGGCAAGCACTGACAGGTAATCATTGAGACAACAAACACACATGCGCTGCGGATTGCAATCGGATTGCAATTAAAGGCCCGGTCACACCGCCAGAACTTTGCTGGAGCGTTCCTGGAGCGGTGAAAAAAATTCATCACCGCTCGTAACCGTTCACCACCGTTTAACAGAAGTTGGCCCCCGTTAAGGCAACGCCGTATACGCTCGGCCACCGCTGATGGTCCCTCCTACCGCTCCGAAAGTTTTGAGCTGCACAAAATATTGCGAGCGGTGAGGAGCGGGCAATTTTCCGCTCCGGCAAAGTTCACCACCGCTCCAACAACGCCCAGTCAAAGTTTGGCACCGCTAGACGCAAGTTCGTGGACGCTTTGGTCCGCTAGGCCAACGCAGAAATCTTGAACGCTGGACCACCGCTGCTTCGCCAGCTTTGCCCGGGCGGTGATTAAACGTTGCACAAACTTTGGTGGAGCGGTTGTAAGCGTTTTACGAGCGGACACGGGATTGCTGGAACCGTCGGGCGTTAAAGCAGCGATCCATTGCGATGATGAACTTTGGTTTGCCGTTGGTATGGAGGTGTCACCGCTAAACCAACGCTCGCTACCGCTCGCTACCGTTAAACCAACGCTAAAGCAACGCCGGCTTCAGCGGTGCACCGCTAAGGCAACGCCCGTGTTTTCGATTTGTTTCCCATTTTGTGCGCGGTGACGAGCGTTGTCGAAATTCGGCCCCCTCTCCCTACCGTTCAAGGAACGCTCCAACAAAGTTCGGGCGGTGTGACCGGGCCTTTACACAACCCAAGCCTCGTGCAAGGCGTTCGTCGTTATATCCGTACATCCACGCCCGCGCTGTAGTTAGCAGTGCAAACATAAACGTGAACTTGACGAAGCACAAATATCACTCAGCCTAAATAGTCTTTTGAAAGGTTTGTGTGAACCGACTCGCACTCACCTATGGTGGCCCTGAAGGGACTACGCAGATCGTGAATATTGAAGTCAATATTGACGTCAAATTTGACGTCGATATTCGCGTCAAATTTCACGACTTTCCCCGAAAGTCGCGAATATTGATGTAAATATTCGCGACAAAATTCACGACTTGCTTCCAAAGTCGCGAATATTTACGTCAATATTCCCGACAAAATTCACGACTTTTAGGTGACCACTTGCCAAATTCTGTAAACAACTTTTGCTTGAAACAAATGTTCTTGAATGTTGACAATGTTATGGTCAAAACTACTAGTACATGTATAGTTGTATAGGTTTATGTGCCTAGCCGACTAATGTACAAGCTAGCTTTCGAGCAGAATGGGGCCATGCTACCTGAAAGGTAATAGATTACCAACAACCGGTCAGCAAATCCACGATAAACATCGTGATCACGAAGAAATTATTCTAATGCCTTCCGCGGATGCGCTTGAATTGAAAATCTTCGAGGAAAAAAATGTATCCGCTGCAGAATTAAATAAACCAAGACAGATCTTCGGACGACAAACGATGCTGAATCTTTGCCATTGTGTCGCGAATGCATGCACGCAACGTAGCTACGTACAAATATTGTAATGACCTCGGGATTAACCAAGGTCAGACTGGACAATTCACATTTTTAAAACTTAGTTTTTAAAATATCGTTTCACTTTAACTAAATCCAACTCAAAACGTAGGCGTACGTTCGCCCAAACAGTTCGCGTAAGTGGAACGCACCCCTGTTGTTGGCTATCAAGGATGACATTGTGTCGCCAGTGAATCTATACCCCACCCTATAACTATAAATGGGTCTCCTGGGTCCTGTTGCCAACAATAGAATCGGTCGAATCCATCCCATTTTTCAATCTCCGTTCCGCAATAAACAGTCATCACTCAAGCAAGATGGCGGACAACGCTCAGTTCACTAAACACAATTTTTAAAAACGCATCTGACTGACTGTAAGTGCGGACCAACCACAGGGCTACTGTCAACACTAGGGCCGTTTTTAAGAACCACATAGGCTCCGTTCTTTCTCCATCACCGTTGCCAAACTGCCTGAAGACGAAGCTGTGGTTTGAAAAACGACCCAAGCTTGCATCTCAAATCGCAATGGTCACGATACGCTATCCAGAATGATGTGCGTTTTCTTCACCGAAAGGTGTAAAGGTGCATCCGCGTTTCTTAACGCCCAGTGGGCGGTGGGACCAAGCGAAATTTAGGTTTATTATCTGTCGAAAATGTGTGGCATCTTCTGCGCGCTCTGTATTCCGCTATATTATTCTTTTTTTATACAATCAGCGTGGTTAAACGTTTACCAAATCTAGGTTAAACCATGGAGGAATAAACCCAAAAGTACTGAAGACCTCTGCACTGCGTGTTGACATTCATAACATCCAGATCTGATTGGGAGGTAATTGAATATAGCTCTGCTCATCAACCACGCGCTTTATTCGATTATAGTAATATTTTGCTCCCTTCGAGATTCTGTCTGGTAGGTCTATATTAAGTTGCTAAGGTGCGCGCGTTCCGTGTGACGCAAGAACATGATTCGGCGGCAATTTACATTTACGTGTTGTCATGTATTGGGAAGGGGCAGGTAAAAGGCAGTTTATTATCACGAAACAGTTATCAGAAAGATGTGATGTGTATAATGTATGCAGTTATTTAATTACTTGCGACGGCAATGTACAAGTGTACGCGCGTTGTTGCCACAGTACCATGAGTATATATATTGGGTGACAGTGTCGTCACTGGCGGAAAAATCACGCGTTTTAGGGGCCAGCGAAAGAAGTCACAGTTGAATATAAGCGGGAGAGACTTTAACAGACGAATGTACTGATGTGAAAGAGATGTAATGATCCAATTGACCAAATGAAAGTTGTTCTAAAAAATATAGATACATTGAAGCTTAGAAGAAACTTAAGACGATGAAGTGATGGTCCAAAACATTAGAGCATAGGGAAGAAGCTAAACCATGCGTTTGGGCGAGATTCGAACTGGGTCACATGTGGAAAGTTGAGAACCTTTCCATAAGCTAGTTTGATTTCCCAATCGTAAATGAGTACAAGATCTATTTGATTTGGTCTGATTTTATTCGTGGTCAAATCTTTGTGCTCCTCTTGAAAGTATGGGCCTATATAACTACGTGCAAAGTTTCTGTCCAAAACACCTTGCCAGAGTTACAATTTTATGTTTTTTAGGTCTAAAGCTTAGCGTCTTAACTCTCACCACCACCATAGCGGCATAAGTTCCGTTTGTCTTCACTTGTCATGCGCTTTCATCATCAGTATTCCTTTCGCAGCTCATACCATAATACAAACTTCATCCTTTGCTGATTAGGGCAGAAACCGACCACAAAAAAGAAAGCAGGGTGCATCACGATGCAGGGTGTAAGTGGTTCTCGAATGTTGAAAGGATTTCTCGCCCTTTGCTCCATAAATAATTGCCACAAAATCCAGTCGGGACTTTTAGATAAAGGTGATAAGGCTCATTGATGTTTTCCGTCTGCGAAAACAGGTGTAGAAGACACACCGTATACAGTCATGTACACTCTCTAAATGTAAAAGACTGAAAACCTAACTCTCAAAAAGAGCGAGTCTCTTATTATAAAGCCACTCCTACACGAATGAAAATCACTCCCAAAAAGTTAAATTGTCACTCTCTTGAGAAATTATAAAGAATAACTCAAAAAAACGAGCTGTCTTCCTTGAAACAGTGAACATTTACTCTTTTGGAGTGATTTGCTTTTTGGAGTAGTTTTTACTCTGAAAAACTGGAGTGGTTTTATAAGAGACTCGCTCTTTTGAAGATTGAGCTTTATACATTTCTGCTGGCATGTGATCAAATGTCTACGCACCCAGACATAACTATAATTGATAAAAGAAATATGGGCCCTCTTGACTCATCGATGACGTCACTATCAGACTAATTATACTCCAAACAATGGCCGGACAAGGAAGAGGAATAATAAAACTGTAAATTGGTTGTGGGCCGTAAGGTTTCTTTAAAAGCTAAGAATAAACATTTGTAGATATCGAAAATTTTACTACAAAATTATTAAGGAATATCTTAATTATTTGAAAGTAAATAATAGATATTCTAAAAAAAAAAAAAATTATAAAAGCAATCCTTGATCGGCGATCGCGAAAACCCCCCAAACAAGAACAACAAGAACAATTTTCCAACGCCGGTTGAAAACAAAGGCATTTTTTCTTGATTTTTTCATGACATCCATGATTGTAAAACTTTGGACAGGTCAGTTAAAACCATATTTACTATAACCCCCCCCCCCCCCCCCCCCCCCCCCACCCACCAATCCACTCGTTTCTGAATTAAGCAATTACCAATGGTTTATCCTACCTTTACCAGAAAATAGAGACAAAATAATCACCTAGTGTGGAATAAAAGACAACAATGACAACACAGATAACTGGCAGACGTCCAATACGTCTTTTTAATTATCAGTCTTTTTGTGGAAGTGATTTTGTTAAAGGGCCGCTGCGAATGCTCATTGTACGCTAGTTTTAGAGAGATAAACGTGCTGATGTAAACATGCTGATGCATGGTATAACGTTGGCATAAAGGCTTACCAAATTTTGTGACGTAAAATTAATGTGGTCTGGTTACTATCGGTGGGGGGGGGGGGGGGGGGGGGGGAGGAGGCAGACGATTACAAAATTACGATGGACGACTGAATAATAAGAACATTTTGGATGACAGATTGTGTGCTGATTCATGGTCTTCAAGGTGATGATGGTACACTCATAGACGTGTTTGAAATTACGAATACGACGGATGTTTTGTTTGGTGCTTTTAAGAGTTGACATAAAAACGTTGGCTGTGAGTTAGCAGCAAGTTGGCCTTGTTCGAGCAGAATTTTGGACTAAATTTTCTGCTGAATGGCTAATTTGGCTGCCATGTTTTGTAACATATAATTATATAACAGAAGACGCGATATCGCGATCTAAAGCGTCTTCTAAATAGACAGAATCACGAGATCAACACGTGGTCTTGTTTTGTATAATTAATTACCAACTCTGCTTGCATAGACCAGGCAATATAGCATGCATAATTATAATAGGGCCTAAGAATGTTTGCAAGTAAGAATGCTTGGAATATAAACCCATACATTCCTTCTTTTTTCTCTTTTTTGAGTGAAGCCGTGACTGATACGTGCAGCAGATGTTTAATGTGTGTTCCGAGCGAAAATACATTCGGATTTTCGCTTCAATTGCCGCGCATCGATTTTATGAATGAAACGCAACTTACGCGTGGAAGGCGTGTGTGCTTTTGTGTGTGTCTAATTGGATCAGATAAAAACCCTTACGGCTTGCGTGCTCTCCCAATACACAAAGACACTGATCCTTTCTCATCGTATATGCGGCAAAAACTTCAATGGCCCCCCAAAAATCAACGCGTGTCATTCTCTGAGAAGACATAAAACAAAGATTATGAATGATGTTATCACTTCACGACGACTGATAACGGGGAAGAAATACGGTGTGTTACCATGGCGACGAGATAAAATGATGCACAAAATATGCATGGCGTCTGCATCCGCGCTTGCTGTGTGACAATGGCTGTGCCCTTGCCGCGCCGACGACCGTCGTATCATTAATGGCTTTCTGTTTGAAAGTGAAGGTCGTGTGTTAGTCATACGGCGTTGTTGTTTTGTTTGTGTCGAAAATAATACAAGTACGTTGGGAAATCTGGCCTCTTTGTTCTCCGATATGGGGAAAGGCTGACTGTGCATGGGAAAAACATTTAACCATGTTTGACACCAGTGCAACCACGGAGAAAGGAAGGTGTGGAAAATTCTATATTTAGAATTTTGGAATGAAATTCTGAAGATTTCAAGTAATATGAAAATATAAAGCAAACATATTCAATATATGTGAACACATCTTTAATTTGCTTGTGCAAAAAAATCAGAAATGGATGGATTTTAGAGATAGTATGTCAAAGCAAAATATTGCTACACACTGACCTTCAAGTTTTGTGTTCAGAGATGCTGGAAAAACCGAGACAAATTATGTTCTTGTATAGTCTGGTTTCCTGACCCTACCTCAGACTAAACGGAGATCGGGTCGTGTAGTTAGGAACAAATTGCTTTGCCCACAACCTCTCGTGCGTACACGTTCTATGGTTCAGGGTACCGTCCTGAATTTAGAAACGAAATTATATATTATTTCTCGTTCAAGTGGAGTTCGAAGACTATTCAAACTAAACATTCAGCCTACTACATTACATTCACATATTTACATCATACAGAAGTAAAAATTAACATCCGGAATATGTAGGCCTATACAAAAGCAGACAAAGAAAAAGAATGGCAAACACCACAAATCAATTCAATCGCAATAAACACAAATTTAAACTTAAACTAAAGTTTACTCTACCCAAATTGTTTAACTATATCAAATTGTTGAATATCTTTTTCTTCATTGAAAACTAAATCATACCGATTTTTCCGTATAACCCTTGCCATCATGCCAACTTTAGACAACTAAACGCCCAATGTCCTAGTTCCGTCAGTAAGATAGAACAAGCTACATCCGATCTGTTTTCTAATTAAGGATTCCACACATAATTATACATGTACTTGAAAGAAAAAAGAAAATAAATTCCCCCAAATTGATGCAAAAACTTGAAAATGACAGCACACCTGGTGTGATATTTTAACAGGATATTTGAGACTATTATTCACATACTGTCAAGCAATGAAGGTAAATAATTTGTTTAAAAAAATAATGTTAAATAAATATTAAGCAAGGGCTGTAACTACGAAAGCTGTTTAAGCCATTAGATGCGTATAAATTAGTAGTCACTGTTTAAACCTGGTGTCTAACTTCAAACAAGTACTACAAAGCTTGTTTTAGTTTAGCCGCGTTTAAATGACCATTGGAGTTAAACATGTGTTTATAACAAACAATAACAATTCGGGCGATTCACAATGCAGTGCGCCACCAAGCGTTTGACTCAAAAGAGCCACTTTTAAACTTTACGGTCGACTTCTTCCGTATATCATACTGTAGTGAAATATCTATTCTTCATTGTTCACGCGAGGTACAACACAAACATAAATGTATCCGGAAGCGTCGTTGATTAAAACATTGTTATTTGCAGAAAAAAATTGGAACTTTAATCGTGCGCGTCCAAAAAGACGTAAAAACTGATGAGTTCATGCAAAATGAATACCGTTTTTCAAACTGATGCCGACTTTCTCCCATGATGCAGCACGGGTATAGCAGGATTTGCGCCTCCAACGGCAGCTTCTAGGTATTGTGAATCGCTCGAATTCTTAAACATGGTACGGGGGTTGTTTAGTGAGTTTTCTGAGCCATTTAGAAGCCAGATATGTACACAGAAAGTTAGAAAGGTGGACACGATGGATGCGCTTCAAATCTTCTTAATTGCGAAAGAGGAGGCCAACTAAAAGCGTCATGGTCGCCAACACCAACGTGCACCAAGAGTTTTTAGGGACAAGGTGAATCCCTTAGAAGAGTATGACGAGGAACATTTCATCAGACGTTTCAAAGTTAGCAAAGACACGTTAAACGATTTACTTGGACTTCTCAGATTGTATTTAGAACACCCAATTCTTTGTTGTCCTTATATCAGATCGGCTTTTATACGGTCAGGAAACGAGATGGACATTTCTGAAGTGATAGCTTTCCAGGCATCAGCTTTTTTCTGGTTGGCTTTAGTGTCACATCGTTTGTCACCAATAATGGAATTAAAGTTCCTCATGGTCTCAACGAGAGCCATCTTTTTGTCAGCAGTGAAATTGTCACTGCGTTGCCTTTTGGTATCAGCCATATGGCTCAGGCTGTAGAGTACCTAAGTAAAGACCTGCTGAAGATTTATCTACTGAAGCCTATTGTATGTTCATACTGTTGCGCAATCCTCTATATTACAGTGTATTTATAGGGACCACGGTCAATAAGTTTAGACTGGTCCAAGTTACATGAGGATAACTAAACAACCATTTAAGATATTTAGTAAGAGTTGTTTAATTCAGGTGTTTAGGAAGACGCGTGTAACTTGGATTTATCCACGTCTATATACTACACTCGCATAAAGAAAAACAGCTTTCGTAGTTACAGCCCTAAAAGTCCTTAATTCATACAATGGCTTAGGAGTTAATGCTCATATGGGATTCTTCTATTGGAGACCATTATTTGGTCGATCTCATCGAGAGATATCGTCAAAATAAATGAAAATCTCATTTGTACAGGGTGAGTCAAAAAGACAGTTCTTTTTTTCTGGTGCCATGTAGAAAAACTATTGAATGTTGAAGTATCTGCAATGAACCGGTGTTGGAACTCGGTGTTTCGGACAGTGTGTTCTCCTGAAGACGACCAGCATGCACACACTGATCGAAACTTCGAGTTGTTCCACCACCGGTTCTTTTCAGAACCTTTACAACTCAAAAGAGTGTTTACATGGTGTTCATTTACTATGTCATATATTTATAAAAAGAAATCGAATTTGATCCTCAATAAATTATGTCTAAAAGAACATGTCCTTCCACTCATCTGAAGAAATACAATTTCTGAAATTGATTCATGCTATCAGAAGTTATAAAGAACATTCCTTTCACAACTGTCCACGAAATGGCATTGGAGCTACTAAACTGAATGACGATACGTACATGTGTTGAAATACAAATCAAATTTAATCAAATTAAATCAAATCACTTTAGACAGGACTGAGACATATCCTTTCCCACGTAATTTGAAGGCGAATGTTTGCGACGTCTAATGCCCCTATTCCACACAGACCACGAATCCCACGAACTGCCACGAATTGATAAATTGTAGGATTCGTAAGGATTCCTCGAATATTGAACATTTGTTGTCCAAATCGTGACGCTCTAAGATTCTGTTACGATACAGGTACGATAGAGTTACGAATATTCGTGGGATTCGGCTCGAATCGCTCAAATATTGTCAAGGAGTCACTACGATTTACAAGAATAGATTACGAATACTTCACGAACGTAAGGAATCAGTTACGAATCAGTTAAGAATATGCCGAATGCATCTACGAATCAGGTACGATTAAAATTGAATTCGTGACTATTCTTGACAATTCGTGGGATTTTTCCTCAAGATAGGTATACAAAGGCTCTCATCCCTGCTTGGGCATCAGTTCCAAAATGGATGTTCAACGTACCTGCTTCGATGTGTATTCGTGGGACTCGTGACAGATTCGTAGCTGATTCGTGGTCAAGCCACGAATTCACGAATCCCCGAATGAGTTAAGAATACCTACGAATGCCTACGAATATATTACGATTCAGGTACGATGCCTAAGTATGCACTACGAATTTGTTACGAATTAACTACGATTGTTTTGAATCGGGAGTTCGTGGCCAACATTTTGAACGGCTCAAAACTTTTGCCACGAATTCCAGATCACTTAAGAATTGAAAGAACTGACTACGGATAAATACGAATCAGTTATAAGAACTTCACGAACTGATTACGATTCAATTACGAATCCTAAAATGTATCAATTCTTGGCGGTTCGTGGGATTCGTGGTCTGTGTGGAATAGGGGCATAAATTGCGGAGAGTCTTGGCAAAATGCACGCACGACAAAGCAACAACACAGGCAATATGCGACGTTGATACGACCCCCAAGACGTTGCTACGACCATCCACGATGTCGTGACGACTCCCACGACATTATGACGACATCCCACGATTAACCAACAAGATGCCGACACGGTGCCCCTACGAAGCCTCCACGACACTGACCGACACCGACACGACATCCCAAAATACCATTACGAATTGCCACTACTTCCGACGAACACACTTCGTAACGACTCCCACGACTGCCAGTTTGTCAGTCGTAGCGGAGTCGTACGTAGTGCAAGTGATGTTTTGCGACAATTTATGGCAAGTCGTGGCCATTTCCAAATCTTTGAATCCCTACGAACTCTCCCGACAAGAGTAGGCCTACGACTTCACTACGATTGCTACGACTTCACTCTATACTTCTGGACCACGACTGCTTTGCGATTGATGATTCATGGCAATTTTCTTTTACAATTTGAAAATCCCGCGGTGACCAAATGGATCCGACTAAATCGAGACGACGAACTCTCGCGACCCCCAGTGAGCGACCGCGAGT
Source organism: Crossaster papposus (assembly GCA_037893245.1). Classification (NCBI taxonomy): domain Eukaryota; kingdom Metazoa; phylum Echinodermata; class Asteroidea; order Velatida; family Solasteridae; genus Crossaster; species Crossaster papposus. Next base: position 1,303,432 of record JBAIAA010000049.1, on the reverse strand, counting down.
ACTATTTTTCGACATTCCCATGATACTACGATCTGACGTAGCAGTCATTCGCCTTCGAATTCGTCAAAGTGGGAAAATGGCTTGAAAGGTAGGATACACCATTGGTAATAGCTTGAATTATCAGAATAGGTGGATTGGGGGTTGTATTTTATAGTAAATATCGTTTAACTGATCTGTTTTACAATCATGGATGTTGAGAAAGGCAAGAAAAACGACGTTCGTTTTCAATCGGCGTTGGGCAGCGGTTCTTAAGTTGTTCTTGTGTGTGTTTTTTTTGGCGATCGCCGTCGGGTAATCGGGATTTTTAAAAACAAAATTTAATTTTTCGGAACAATTACAGAATATCTAGCTCAATCATTTTGCTGGATATGTCTACAATCTTTATTTACTTTCATGGGTACCCCCAAAAATCGTTTACCAGCCCTTGAGACATACGTTCAAGTTATTATACCCAAGTCACTAACCCGTAATGGCCCTGTCACACTAGAACGTTTTAGGCCAACGCGTGAGTAGCGCGTTAAAAATAGTTGATGCGCTGGCAAACGCTGAACTTCCACAGAAAAAGTCAAATGGAATCGTGATTTCAGCGTGTCCATAACGCGTTGTTAACGGGTTCAATGCGTTCGCCAGCGCGTGAGAAACGCGTTAGTAACGCGCTCGACGACTGATGAACGACTGCCCAGCGCGTGAGTAGCGCGTTTCAACGCGCGCCAGCGTACTACAACGACCACATGGTTAGTTGTATACAAATCCAATTGGAATTTCGGTAACACGCGGGTAAACGTTGACCAACGCTAGGCCAGCGTTCGCAACACGCTAAGCGCGTTACCCACACGCTGGAACACGCTGGAACACGCTGAGGAAAAAAATACAGTTTTCAACATACCTAAAATTTTCAGCGTTTGCCAGCGTGTGACTGCACACGCTGGCGGCGCGCAGGATGGTCGTTACTCACGCGTCGAACGCGCTAGACGATCGTTACCAACCCACTACTCACACGCTGGCGACCCGCTGTCGTATTTTTACTATAAATCAGTGATACGTTCCTCACACGCTGAGCGCGTTCCTGACACGATACTCACGCGCTGGCATACGCTATGAACCCGTTATCAATCTGTATGGACAGGCTGAAATAACGGTTCCACTTGACTTTTTCTGTAAAAGTTCAGCGATTGCCAGCGTATCAACTATTTTTAACGCGCTACTCATGCATTGGCCTAAAACGTTCTGGGGTGACAGGGCCATAACTAGCGTATCGCCAGAGTACGCCAGTGTAAGCCAGCGTGTGAGTAGCGGGTTGATAACGATCGTCTAGCGTGTTCGACGCGTGAGTAACAAACCTCCAACGCTCCGCCAGCGTGTGCAGTCACACGCTGGCAAACGCTGGAAATTGTATGTATGTTGAAAAAAATATGTTTTCCTCAGCGTGTGACAGCATGTCCCAGCGCGTGAGTAACGCGCTCAGCGTGTTGCTAACGCTGGCCAAGCGTTGGTCAGCGTTTTGCCAGCGTGTTGCCAAAATTACAACACGTTACTCACGCGTTGACCTAAAATGGTCTGGTGTGACAGGGCCATAACTTTACCCACAGGACCCATGACAACCTCCTTAGAGAAGAGCGCCTTGCACTCACTGCTTTGCGTTCTCGTACTGACACCACCATCAAGCCAGCTGATAAAGGCTCAGCCGTGGTCATCATAGATCGTCAGCAGTACATTGACGAGGCCCACCGCCAGTTGGACAACCGTACTAACTATATCTGCCTTGACTCTGATCACACAGGTACATTCTCTTGAGAGATACAGCAGTTGCTTGATGACATGCGATCACGTGACCGACTGTCAAAGAAAGCTCACAAATTTCTTTCACCAACCGACTGTATAGCTGCTAGGTAATTCTCCCCAAGATTTACAAGACTAGTAACCCTGGTAGGCCCATCATCTCGGGTAATGGCTCACCCACGGAACACACCTCCCTGTTTATTGACAGTTTTCTTAAACCCCTTGTCCCTAGGATTCCATCATACATCCATGACACCCCAGACTTCCTGCGCAAGCTCGAAGGAATCAAGGACCAGAATTGCAGAACGGCCACCATTGGGACTTTTGACGTCTCATCCTTGTACACCAACATACCACACTAAGAAGGAATTCGTGCCTGTTCTACACTCCTAGCTAGGGCAGGACACACGACCCCTCCCATAAGTGACATTCGCGCCCTCATGAAACTTGTGCTAACGAAGAATAATTTGTCCCTCCTAGAGAAGCACTATATATCTACAGGTACATGGCACTCAATGGGTACTCGCATTGAACCCTCCTTTGCATGCCTCTTCATGGGTGACCTCGAGGAACGCATGCTTGCCTCAGCTGCGTGCCGTCCCTGGATCTGTGGAGATACATTGCAGGGTTGTAGTCGAGTCCCTGCAAGTCCGTTCACAAGTCCTTTCGTGAAGCCAGTCATAAGTCCCTTCATAAAGGCAGTCACAAGTAACTAGATGAACAATGACAAAGGAATGCTTTTGTCAAAGCTGATTCGAATAGCTTGTGATTTGATTTTGAACTGAAGGACTTGTGATGGACTTGCAGGGACTTACATGGACTTGCAGGGACTTGTGATGGACTCGACTACATCTCTGATACATTGATGATGTATTTTTCATCTGGAACAGTGATGAGGACAGTCTTCTGACTTTCACTAATCACACGAATTCCTTCCACAGAACCATCAAGTTCACATCAGAGTACTCACACCATCAGGCCCACTTCCTGGATGTCACCATCCGCATGGAGGATAACTTAATAACCACTGAACTGTATTCTAAACCCAGAGACACACATCAGTATTTCCACTCCTCCAGCTGTCACCCTAGGCATTGTAAGACTGGTATAGCATTTTCTTACACAAATCTTCCATGGCGATTTCTCATGGCAATTTCCTATGGCGATTTCCCATGGCGATTCCCCATGGGTTATCGCCATGGGATCCAAATGGGTTCATCATAGGGTTTTGGACATAGTACCCCATGGTGTTTTCCCCATGCGCCCTATGGTGTTTTCCCCATGCGCCCTATGGCGTTTCCCCCCACGTGCCCCATGGCGTTTTCCCTCACGTGCACCATGGTTACACGTTTAATTCACCATTTGTGCATGGGAATTTTTCCATGGCACATTTCCCCATGTTTTTTTTCCATGAATGTTTTAAGAATCTCGCATATTACTCCCCTCCTGAGCAATTTTCCCCTGATGCGTTGAGGTTTTACCACGTGTTATGATACTATGTGCATCTATGTGGGAGTTGCCCCATGTACCATGATTCCAATCATAATAATAATTAACTGAATCAAAATTATCCGTAGTTCTTTAATGTGCAAATTCTCCACATAAACAAATTACTGTATGCTTTATTAGACTTACTTAATCAACATACAAATTAAAAAACTGGAATTAAAACAGTCATAATTAACGCAATTCTCGCAAAAATGTCCCATGGTGTTCCCCCATGGTGTTCTCCCCATGGTGTTCCCCCATGGTGTTCTCCCCATGGTACGTGTTTTCTCCATGGTGTTCTCTCCATGGTGTTCCCCCATCCCATGGTGTTCATCCAATGGTGTTCCCCCATGATGTTCATGGCCATGGGACATTTTTGTGTAACTGTCCATGGTGTTCGCATGGTCCATCATGGTGTTTCAGGAGACCACCATGGTCCTTTGTAATACTTCATGGTGTCCCCATGGTGTTCCAATACTCTGTACGGTGTTCCCATTGGGCACCATGGCGTTCCTATCATTGTGTTTTTAGCGACCACCATGAGTACATCAAAAATCCCCATGGGATCCACATGGTGTCCCATGGGGAACCCATGGCGTTGCCATGGGACATTTTTGTAAGGGTTTAGTCAGGCCCTCAGACTCAAAAGGATTTGTTCTAACGACTATGATTTCTCCCGCCATTCACAGGTACTGAAGATGATAACTTAGTTGCCAGGGGTCACAGCTCCCGCCAAGTTCAACGTGCCATTGCCAGAGCCAAAGCTGTACCCAGAAATTTGGCTCTAAAGGTAAAGGCCCCCCAGGCTGAGGCCAAACCAAAGACCCCCCTGGTGACTACCTTTCACCCCAGTCTCCTTTCCCTTCGCAAAATCACTAACGACAACCATCACATTATCCACAATTCAGATCGCCTTGTAGACGCCCTCATAATCTACGAGACCTCATTGTTCGAGCCGAAATTCCCAGCTTGGATGCATCTCCTCCCATCCAGCACGGGACTTTCAAGTGCGGTTCCAGATGTGTGGTTTGCCAGATCCACATCCAGGAGTCGGAATCATTTTCTGGCTACTCTTCTGGTACCACTTATAGAATTATTGGTAACATCACCTTGTAGTACATCTAATGTCGTATCTCATCTCTTGCAGGTTTCGTGGAGTTCAAGATGTCGGAGAGACCAAAAATGCCCTAAAAGGCGTTTCTATGGTCATCGATCGACTGTCAACACAAAGAAACTGGATACCTCCGTTGGTCATCACTTCAACCAGCATAACCATTGCATTTCTGATATGATTCTACAGGGTATAGAATCACTTGGCCATCGGAAAGACTCAGTCCGCCTCAGCCGGGAGAAAGTTTGGATGAAACCTCTTCGGACTATTCAACCACATGGGCTCAACATCCAACTATAGGAAATTATTAACTTATATTTTTTCTCCTATTTGTCTTCTGTTTCAGATTTATTCCTTGCCAGGAGTTTGTTTTTGTTTGTTCTCACTCCTCTGGTTTCACCTGTCTATTTTCCTACCCCCCCCCCCCCCCTCCACATTACTCCTATTCATACTTATTTGTTAGTTCTTCCCTTTGATCTTCACCCTGGACCCCCCTTCCTTGTGGTTTTACACCTTCTGTTTTTGTTCCCCACCCAAATTCACACCCCTTTATCCCCTTGGTCTGTCTTTGATCCTAACCACACTGACCTCACCCTTTAATCCCTCAGCCTAATCCTCTTTTTGTTGATTGTTCCACTGGACTCTGGGCTTTTTCTTGTGTGTTTCTTCCGCCAACCACGCAAGCATCATGCTTTATGTTGCCCTATATATGTTTGTTTCTTGTACACAACCAAGAAGATCTTGAGATCGAAATATTAGGCCCTCTTAACTTATTTGGTTTGTATATTTTAGGTCATTCCTGCCAGTAAGCAGTTTGCAGGAGTTTTAATTTTATTCATAATAAGTAAGATATTTCTTAATAATTCGGTAGTAAAAAGTTTAAACATTTGCAAATGGTGTACCCTACCTTTCAGCATTTCTGGATATAATCATCTGCAACGCTTGCTTCTCCTCTAAACGAAGAAGAAACACAAATCCCTCGGGGTAATCTTTTCAATATTGCTTGACTTCATTTGCGCAGAGGGGTCACCGAGGGCACGCATACACAACACGCGAACAACGAGGCAGGTGAAATGAGTGCCAATATTTTCGCGCCCGAATGGAGCTGACCGGGGTTGAGTTTTATCTACTGTCTACGAGATGACGGAAACGAGAAAAAAAGAACGTTGAAATTTCCGCCTGGTGGTTGAGAATGAAGGAATGAAGCGACTGGAGGCAAGAGGTATTCAAACAGCTCGTGCACAAGTCAACAATACTTCAGCGACGTACATTTTTTTCATTTTCATAATCACAAGCGATGTAAGAGGGATACTTGTTTTAGTGTGAAGTCGTGAAGAGGTGTTTTCTTTACCCAAGAAGGTACACAAGAAGAAAAACTTTACAAGTAGTCTTTAGATGCCAAACCTGAAATGTTAAGAAATGGCATATAAGCTTAATGTGGAGCGATTTTCTCACAGAGCAATCCCATGGAAATGTTTGTCATTTCTGAGGTAAAGTTTGAATTTGCAAAAGTTCACATAATCTACAGAATGGTTCTTGACGATGTTTTAGCTCTGCAGTCCGGTGTAATTCCAAATATGGTATCCTTTTACAAATTCATGAATCCGATCTTGTGGTACCACACCACCAATCAGTGGGGGGGGGGGGGGGGGGGGGGGGGGGGGGTCCTTCCGTCTAATATCTTGCTTTATATGAAACGAGTAATCTGTAGCATGCTCGTGATGTCATTTCTATGACGTCTTCATGAAAAATGACAATGAGATGCCATATTTGGAATTACACCGGACTGCTCTGTGAATGCTGTATATTCCGAGGAAAAAAAGGTATAAAATGCCAGACAGCATGCCAGAAGGAAAGATTTATCAGGGAGTTTAGAGTCATTATTATATTTACACAAATAAACCACAAGGAAAACTGACTAGGTAAATTTGCATAAATTAAAGTAAACACATTTGCATATATAAAAGTAAACAAAGAAATTGGCAAGGCGGGACTCGAACCAGAAACTTTCAAAATACCGGACCGGCGCTCTACCAACTGAGATATTTTTCCCAAATTGTCGGTATTTAATATATTTCAAGTGAGTTTTTGTACAATAATTTGGTTGATTTGATTTTGAAAGTTGACCTTTAAGCGGTCTTTCCATTATGATGCTAGTGCATTACAGACTATTGTTACCTAACACGTCTAGGAAAAAAATTCTGAGATTCCGGAAACAATGATAAACACCAAATAAGGGGGTTCTGGTTCCATTTCATGGTTGGTAGTCCCATGAAATGTTCTTTGGCATTTGTCGTATCTATTATCTGAAATCGCGGTTGATTGATATTTTTTCTTATTTGCTGCAAAAAAAGTTGTCTCGTTTTGTTTACTGAACGAACCTCCAAAATATATAAAAGGTGCGGCAACAGCCAGAGAGCAGTATATGTATAAATACGTGGTGTTTAATCGCTGATCAAACTAGTGGCGGGAAACTACAAGAAGCGCGCCAACGCGTGCACTAATCGAGAATCAGTTTTGATCTACACGACGTCGCAACTGTCAGATCTAGGGTCACTTGGTCTGACTGGGTCAGCAAATTACGTGTGTTCCATTGGATGTAGACAGCACTCATATAGACCATGTGCCCTCTGTTTACATCTATATTCAAATGTGCACGTATCGTGTTTTACATAAATTTGGTTAAGAGGCGACATCAGAGGTCACATAATTCAAAGGTGGTCTGACCTGTGGCGTCACTCCTCAACCAAATTTTATGCAAAACACGATATGTGCGCATATTGACGGACATATTTGAATACAGATGTAAACACGTGACGTCAGAGGGCACATCGTCTATAAGACGCACGAGTATGTTTCCATGTATCGCCTGTGTATCCGCTTAGTTATCGAACAGACTCGTGATGTTTCACTAAGATTAGGCCGTGATTCTAGAGCTGCGGCTACGTCTATTGTCAGCGCTTCACTGGGTATTTTCAATGGGTGCAGATCTAGACCTACATGTAGCTCTAGCCCGTTGATTTGAATGCAGCCATAATCAGTAAAAGTGGCGTAACAGTGGCATAAAAGTCCAACATTTCTATTGTCGGGGTTTCTTACAGTTACGCTCTGCAGATATATACTCAAATAGGTTTCCAATAAAACTCATCGTATAGTCAGCCGCGCAAAGTTTTTTAAAGAAATATTTTTGACATTTGTTGCCCAATTGCCATGGAAATGAACGTGAATCATATTGGAACGTGACTCGTGTAAGGCAAAAGAACAATTATTGAGACTCAGAAAAGAATATGCACCCTACTAATCACCTGGAAGGGTTTAATGAGATTGCTGGTTTCACTTCTATAGATGATGTGCCTCTGTTTACATCTGTATTTAAATGTGCCCGTCAATATGCGCACGAATCATGTTTTACATAATTTTGGTTAAGAGATGACATCAGAGGTCACATAATTCAAAGGCGATCTGACCTGCGACGTCAGTCTTTAAGCAAATTTTATGTAAAACATGATGGGTGCGCATCACTGCCGGGCACATTTGAATACAGATGTAAACACGTGACGTCAGAGGGCACATCGTCTATAGGTCTCACTTATTCCTAAAAAACCGGAAGTTTAAGAAAAAGCCCAAATAGAGTAAAACCAACAAAATCACTGCTTGCAAAATAGTCAGGTGGCTTAGTAAAATTACCGTTACTGGGCGGATAAAAGCACCATATTGGCATGTAGCGGAGGTTAACGTAGTTGAACGTAGTAGGTAGTTGAACGTACCGGCATCCGTACCATACCGTACTTGTCCGTGATGCTAACTTGGTATTAACTTCGGGGAGCCGTGATGATTGAATTAAATTTTGAACATGATCAAAAGAGCGGTACGTTATAGGCGAAATATGCATCCGTGTTGGTAACGTACTGGATTGAAGTCTAACGTAGTCTAACGTAGCTACTAACGTATTCAACCGAGTACATTAAAGTACAGATTACTAGGGCCGACATACGACAGGGGGTCTATAGTCCACCACTCAGTCGACCACCGTCAGTCGAGCCTAGAATTTCCTAGAAGTCAACACGGGTGACAGAAGACAGCTTGTGGACCTCTTTGCCCTGCAGAATGCTGAGCTTTTGGGTCATGCCGGCGACCTCAGACAGTTGGAAGAAGACCGACAAGAGAGGCGCCAGAGAAGGTGGTGGACCAGAGACTGGTTGCTGAGAAGACCCATCCATGGCCAGTACGATGCACTCATACAAGAGCTGAGGATAGAGAATCCTGAGGCCTTCACCCACTTCCTGCGGATGGACATGGCGAGCTTCCATTACCTTGAAGACCATCTCAACCCAACCCCGAGCAACTGGCGCATACCTGTGTCTCCTGGGGCCAATTTCACGGAGCTGCTAAGCACAAAAAATTGCTTAGCATGAAAATGTGTCCTTGGTAAAAACAAGGTTACAGACCAAATTTTCACGTGATCTTTATTGTTTTTGATTGATAATCAGCTGGTTTTTTGCTTAGCATGAAAAACACGTAGAATTTTGGCTGATAACTTGTTTTTAATAAGCAATACTTTTTTGTGCTAAGCAAATTGTTGTGCTTAGCAGCTCCGTAAAATTGCCCCCTGGACTTAAGCTCGCCTTGACGTTGAGGTTCCTGGCAATTGGAGAGTGCTACCGGTCCCTGATGTACAGTTTTCGTGTTGCACACAACACCTTCTCAGGGATTGTCGCCTCCGTTTGCCAGGCTCTTCTCGATGTCTTGGAAGCTGAGGTTATTCAGACACCAACAGAACCCCAAGAGTGGCGGCAGGTGTCAGACCGATTCCGACAGAGAAAACATGCCTTAGGCGCTATTGATGGCAAGCATATTGCTATCAAGAAACCCCCCAGATCGGGGTCCACCTACCACAACTACAAGAGGTTTTACTCCATTGTGTTGATGGCGTTGGTTGATGCGGACTACAAGTTCCGGTGGATACAGGTTGGTGATGTAGGCTCCAGTTCCGATGGGCAGATATGAAACCACTGCGAGCTGCGCAAAGTCATAGAGGACGGTATCATCGGCATCACAGACGCAGAGCCACTACCACACGATGATGTGGACACTTGTTATATATATCGTCGCTGATGATGCCTTTGCCATGAGGACCTGGGTGATGAAGCCATTCGGCCGCAGGGGTCTCGACCACGATGAGCTGGTCTTCAACTACCGCCTCTGCAGAGCTCGTCGTGTGGTGGAGAATGCGTTAGGGCTCCTTGCTAACCGCTTCCGTTGTCTGCTGAGCACCCTACAGGTGGACAAAGATACAGTGAACCTCATAGTCCGGACCTGCGTAGTCCTTCACAACTTCTTGCGGGAGAGAATTGCTGATGCCCATGTGTTGGACCAGGAGGATGCCAACCACAACGTTGTCCCTGGTGCCTGGCGCTACAATGCCAACATGCTGGACCTCCACCAACCTCAGGGTGGTAACCGGGACACCGCGGATGCCAAGATCCAGCGCATATACCTCAAGCATTACTTTGTGTCAACGGCGGGATCAGTGGCATGGCAGGATGCCAATCTGCGCCAGTGCTGAGGGGAGAGGTAGCCTAGGGGTCAGGTATGCGAAAAATAAATAATTAATTGCACCCCCCCCCCCCCCATAAATAAATAAATAAATAAAGATTGGTCCCAGGGCACCCAAACTCATATAATTAAATGGAGTGGGTTCAGCCCCCTTCCGTAATAAAAAAAACCCCAAAAGTCTGGTTCCGAGGGTTATTTTTAGTCATGTTTATTATGAGTTTTGGGTGCCCAGGGAAAATTCTTTATTTATTTTTAACAAACAAACAAACAACCAAACACCCCAACAAACACATAAACATTGGAGCCTCAGAAATTCATTACATAAACATTAGAGCATCAGAAGTTTAATACATAAACACTTAGAGCATCAGAAGTTGCTTGATCCTTCTGGGAGGATCTGGCAGGGTACTTGCAATTAAGGGTCCTTAGAAGGACCGTTCTCCTTGGGTACTTACAAGGGTCCTTAAAAGGACTGTTCCCCAGACACTGACACTACTAAAGTGCCAACATGTCCCCTAAAGAGTACACAGTACAGCCCTGGAGGGGTGCACTGGCAGACCTCGCTGGTTGAGCTGGCTGCTGATGAGCTTGTGGCAGCTGCAACTGGTGCTGCCAGTCTTGCAAATTGCCCTGCACACACTGCTGTTGCTGCTGGGCGGCAATGTTGCTGGCCAAAGCAAAATCTCCCCGTGGCTGCAAGTGGCGACGACTCTCACCAGCATTCCTCCTCTCCCTCGCCCCCCTCCTCGCCTTAACTAGACACTGGTTAACCTCTAGCTGGAAGGTGTCCCACGACACCAGCGGCCAAGCCGATCATGCGGCCGAACGCCATGTGTGCGGTCTCCTATGGCAATCATACCAAACCAGAAAACTTTCAACATATTATAAATAATTGTTCAAATGAAATTAAATTATCATAAAATTAAAATAAGAATTTAGGGAAATTAGTATTGTATTATAATGTTTCAGTTTGTTTACCTTCTCCAGGAGCTGCTGTTGTGCTCGATACGCCCCATGACTGTGGAGGTAGCTGTAGCTGCAGCGGTCTTCCTCCTCTTGGAACAGACAGTGGTGCCGGTGCTCACTGGCTCTTTCTCCTCAGCACATACTTTCTGCTCTGTCTCCACAGCGTCGAAACGGTCGGGATGGCGATGCTTCAACCGCTGCAAGAGCTGCAAATATCAGAACATACATATTTTTTTAAATATTCAGTTCAACATTTCACAAATTAAACTGTTTTAATTGTGTTTTGAAACTGTTGAATTATGTTTTAATTATCTTGTGACTGAGTCAGCGAGTGAGTCGGGGAGTGAGTGACACAGTGAGTCAGTCAGTCAGTTAGTGTACTTACGTTCACCTCACTCCTGATTGGCACCTTGTATACGTGGGAAGACAGAAACGCCAACTTCCTAGTGATCCACTCCCTTGGCGTGTGTTTCTTCTTCCCACCGCCACTGACGTCCCGAGTGGCCTTGCCGAACGTGCTTCTCATGTTGGTAAACCGAACGGACAGTCTGGCCCCAGTAGACGGGCTACCTGGAAAATATAAGGGGGAAATTACACAAATATTACGAACAAATATTACAATAATTACAGAAATAAAATTGCACCAATTGTTTACTCACCATCAATCTCCACGATCTCATGATCCTCCACACACTTCTTCCAGAGCGCCTCCTTGTCTCTCTTCTTCATAAAACCAGGGTTGTTCTTGTCGAACAGCTGCGGGTGAGCTTCCACGAACTCAAAGACAACCACCTCCTTGTCTTTAGACAGCTTCAGACCAACACGCCGGGGGTCTTGGCCTTGGTCACCTTCTCCTGCACAGGGTCCTGGTCGGGGAGAGTGTCCTGGACCTGTACACCGAAGAGGGATGTGTTTGGTGACACCTCCAGCTAGTTCCACCTCACTTTGGGTCAGCAGTGAGGCATCATGTTCTTCAAGTTCTTGACGTTGAGCACCAGCAGCAGCACTCTTCGTGGACTTCTTAGCTTAACACTTCCTTGGTCCAGGCATGTTTCAGCCACAAATGTAGAACAATTTCACAGGAAAATGTCAGATATCCTGCTCTGTTTGAAAAACAAGCGCACAATGGCCGTTCCACGACGCGTGAAGGATTTTATAGTCCGTGGGGAGTTGCTAAACATAACGTAGTTGGACAGTGTTTAGTGTAGTCTAGCGTAGTCTAGCGTATTATATCGTAGGTGTTATCGTAGTCTACCATACTCAGGCGTAATCATACGTACCACTCCGTAATTGTCCGTGGGCGGGCCGGACTCGAACCAGCGTAGTCTAGAGTAGTTTATCTTACTTTAACGTGGTTTACCTTACTTTAACGTACCCTTCTGTGGCTCATCACCAAAACTATGCCGTACCTTTACGTATTTCAACGTAGTGTAACGTACTTACACCACGTCTGACCCGCGGTAATCTACCCTACGGATCACTACGACCACTAACGGCTATGTGACCAGGGGCCAATTTCATAGAGCTGCTAAGCACACAAATTTGCTTAGCATGACAATTTGTCCTTGGCAAAAACAAGGTTACAGACCAAATTTTCACCTGATCTTTATTGTTCTGGATTGATAATCAGCTGTTTTTTGCTTGGCATGAAAAACACGTATAACTTTGGCTGGTAACCTGTTTTTAATGAGCAAGACTTTTTTGGTGCTAAGCAATTGTTTTTGCTTAGCAGCTCTATGAAATTGGTCCCAGGGCTTTAGGGCCTAGTTATTAATATTAGCCTAGGAGCCCTCCGGAATCTTTAAAAACAATATGCCTATTTTGCATAAATCGTAAATACCTGCCGTGTAACATATTTGTTCCCATGTTTAGGTATATTTTATTTCTACTTACATATCCTTACTTCAATAACATTTTCTAAGTGACTAAATAATTATGAAAATATTGTAATTATACTCTATAATTTGAACGCATTTACCTTGTCTCCAGATATCATCAAGTAGTCAGTATTGACGAGCTTAAAATTCACCAAGTTGCTTACTGGCACAGTTATCCTATTAAAACCTTATGGAAAATCATATGAACAATGATAACATTGTGATGTTTAGCCCAGCAAACAAAAACTGGGGGAAATGGTGTGTCCATAAATTGGGCGAGAAAGTAGTTAATGGGAACATGGGAGACTTGAACAAGTTTAAGGAAATTCCCAAAATACATTTTAACGTAGATATGATTAGTGTAATCAACAAAAATCTTTAATTTGGAGGGTTTCCTTGAACTTGTTCAAGTCTCTCACCTTAGGCAACCTTTCACCTATTTGTTTGCCCAATTTATGGACACACCATTTTCCCCAAATTTTTTGTTTGCTGGGCTAAATATCACAATTTTATCATTGTTCATATGAATTTCCATAGGGTTTTAATAGGATAACGGTGCCAGTAAACAACTTGGTAAATTTGAAGCTCGCCAATACTGACTACTTGATGATATCTGGAGACAAGATAAATGCGTGCAAATTATAGGGTGTAATTGTAGTCAAATAGGCACTTAGGGAGACAATCCCATAGAGATGTACACAAACTTAAAACAGTCCTAACTTGTTTACCCTAACCCTTTTCTCTAAGATCTTCGAAATGGATGCTATTTAGACCAAAATCTGTCCTTCTAGGTCAAAAATAACTCCCAAATATTGTTTTTTTAGGGTAGCTAGACACCTAGGGAGACACTAAAATGTCTCCCTAGGTGCCACTTTCTCCTTATTACCTAAAAACTTACGCTAAGTTGTCTCCCCAAGTGCCTATTTGTATAAATTTTGGACTTTACTATATTTGTATAATTACTAAAAAAAAAGGACATGCTTTAGAAAATGTTATTAAAGTAAGGATATGTAAGTAGAATCACGAAAAAAATAAAATAAATAAAATATACCCTAATATGGGAACAAATATATGTTACACGGCAGGTATTTACGATTTATGCAACTAAGGCATATTGTTTTAAAACTCCCGAGGGCTCCTAGGCTAACATTAACTACTATGCCCTAAGGATCTTTACGCCAAATATGGTGCTTTTATCCGCCTGGTAACGGTAATCCCTAAATATAACATTAAGCTATCTGACTAAAAAGACTACTACGACATTTGAATACGGAGCACCAATAGACCTATTTAAATCAAAATGAGAACAAGAAAAGACCGGGCGTCCGATCCGGTGTCCGGTGCGATACCTGGGCACAACATAAAAAACTAAGTTGGCAGCACGGACATACGTACGTACGTGGGCACTATAGGCATGCTGGGGTAGTAGGGCAATATTGTAGACTTTGTTTGCGATGGTATACGCGAGTGCACACGTATAAAATAGCAGATAAATGCACAGCACTGCAACACAGTAACCTGACATTACGATTGTCACAGTAATAATACAGTGAAAGCGTACAAATAAAGTTGAATGCGCGATTGGTTTTCATAATACTTGACGTTTATTTTAAAGGTAGGATACATCATTGGTAATTGCTTGAATTATCATGAATAAGTAGATTTGAGGGGTTGTATTTTATATTAATAAATACCTAGGAGAGTTCAAAACTTCTGATTGGTCGAGACTCGATCACGTGGAGGGCATTATGAATTGACCGGGCTTTCAAACATTTAAGCAAATTCACTGTTTATTTCCTCAATAAAAAGGTAATTATTAAAGGACGGCGATCGCGAATTTTTCATTATAAAATTCAATTTTTCGGAATAATTACAGGATATCTAGCGCAATCATTTTGCTGGATGCCTAGAATCAACATTTACTCTCAAATGAGTAAGATATTTCTTAATAATTCGGTAGTAAATATTTTAGATATCTGCAAATTTATCCTACCTTTAACACGACACGTAGGCCCTAACATTGTTTTACGGATGGTCGTAACATGTGCCCTGAAAGGCATTGTAAAATTTAATTTGTTTAAACAAAGCCAACTGTCTGGACTTCAATGAGAACATTGGGAAGCGTTAACGGCGGAGGTCAAGAAAATGCAATGAAAACTAGCAACAAGGATAGAAGTTTGGAATGTCTGCCGGGACTCGGAGATGTTAATCAAGTTTGTGGGGCGATCATTGTAACCAAGTCCTCTATATAGCCATTATACAGGTTCCGTGCAGAATGCTTCATCTCGCCAATTACACCCGCGATGGTCTTAATTGCCAGTAGATGAAGGAATGTCCCAGGGCTAGATTTATATCTACCTGTGTAAGTGTAATATGTACCAGACTTCTGTTAGTAAGGACGAGGAGGAAAGAAAAACAAAACATGCGTGCTTCCTGCGTTCTGATATGATCACGAACGGAATTGTATCTACAACGACGTAAGCCAATTTTTCTCCCGTGCGAATTGAAGTGAGATGGCTAGGGGGAGAGAGAAAGAGAGAAAGAGGTGTCTAGGCGGCGAGTGATTATTGCAGATGTGAAGAGCTTTTCTGGAGCATGACACTTTATACTCCGACGGTAAAACCGCGACGTCGTCGTCTTTTTCTGTTCCCTCTGTTATAGAGGGGGAAGTTTATAGCCCAGGAGAGTGACGTGGCGCCGGGATGTCTCATGTATAAATGCAACCGTCTACCCAACACCTGCCGTTGTTTGGGGGGTGGGGGGGACTCGCTCCTTCACAGCATCTCGGGGAGATTGCACAAAAAATAAAAAGCGCTGTATACCTGGCTTCCGGGGACTGAAGAGGAGCACCTGTATTAACTTCAATTCTACTTGCGGGTGATTCCAGAAGATTTATGAATGGGAAACAGGGCGAGCTAGAGAAAAAACAACTTGCGCATTGGCATGCCATGCGGCTCAGTGGTTTTTCTTTTTCGACAGAATAAAGGACGGGACCCCTGCACATTACACACGCCAGACGAACTAGGTGAAAGTTAAAGTAAACCCCGCAGGTTATGGCACGAAATGCACTAAATGGCCCCCATACCTCGATAAGGATTGATTACAAAATATAAGGGAAGTTTTACACACAAAAAAGAGGCCACGCATGAATTAAAGTCGGGGGATTAAGTTGAGACATTTTCATGCCTGCGAGTGGACAAGCCGAGTTAAACGATTCCTCAATAATGAATGTACTAACACGTGAATGTATACACACGCAAGGGTAGCGAGTAGGCCTACATGTACTTGTGTGGACCGGTACAGTGCGTCTTGTTGTTCCGGGCCAAATTTGTTAGCCAGTATGCCCCTGGCCTCCCCCCTCCCCCCATAAAAAAACCCCAAAACCCAAAACCCCCAAAACAAACAAAAACACAAAAATGCGCAACCATATTACCAGGTATAGTTAATATTTCTGGTACTGTTGGTATTTATGGTTTTCATAATATTATAACAATGGGACATTTTCTTACATAGAAACTAGTCTTTGTTGTAATATCCCTTTTAGTTCAGATTGGATTCCTTTGAGGATCTGGGGCCGGTTGCACCAACGGTCTTAAGTGCTGTACTAAAGTTACGAACGAAAATGGGTTGCACCATAGATGTCTTACGACATGTACATGTACTAACTTCCTTGCCGTACGCATTCTGACTTACGTGTGGTGTAAGACAACTTTCGTGCAACCGAAAGAAATTACGACACAACTGTTGCACCATCACAACTTACGCATTAATAGGACATGGATTTACGAGATGAAATTACGTCTAGTGGGGAGGTGACTTAAATAGTTAGGGTAGCCATTCGCGGCAATATGTTCGGGTTGAAGTACAGTGTCAATTATAATTTGTTAATGAAAATATTGAAAACAGTACTTCTGCATGTTTTAACACCATTTGGTTTTAAAAAAAATATTGAAAAAGAAAATTGCATTGTTTATTTAAAACTAAACATTTTCGAAGGACCAAATAGCATCACATTAGACGAGTTTTCGTAAAACACGAAAAGTTACCGAGGGAAAAGAACAACCAGACAGCGATTTTAAAAGACGTTTGGAGACTGCACGTGGGGTTAACAATTTAGATTTTGTTCAAATGCTCCAATTGTTTCTACCAAAAAATACAACAATTACAGCAGGCTCGAAAGTATGGTCGAACAAAGTGAAATTGTTCAATCTACAACTCGGAATTGTTTTAATCGACACGGAACACGCACTAGACGAGTCAACAAAATTGACCGAATTTGAAGGGGAAAAATGAAAAATAATTGGCTCACGCCAATATATTGTGTACGGGGATATAGGCCTAAGGTACATATTATTGACTTGCAAAACAAAAGAAATACAAAAATCGCCATTAATATTTCGGGGGAAAAGTGTACACTTGTTCCCAATTCTAAATACAAAATCTGACAATGCAAATAAGGTTTTTAGTCTTAATTTCAATTATTAAAATCTCATTTGTATTTGAATTTAACAGCTTCCAATAGTGTTCCATGCACATGCATAACTTCTGATGGCATGGATTAATTTCGGTAATTCTTTTTTTCGAAATCAATGAGAGAACATGCTCTTTATTGACATGCTTGATTGATGTATCAAATTTGATTGATTTTTATGAAAAATAAAACATAATTGATTGAAAACATGCTGTGTACAGTTGCTATCTATACTGAAACGCAAAAAAAACTTACCACTTGTTTAAAATGTCATGAAATTGTAACAGTTCAAAATATAAAAAAAACCCAATTGCTAATTGAAACATTTTATTGATGACCAAGATACACCATCTAATCAGTTTGTTCTAAAGTAAAGAACAGAAGAGGGTGCAATGTCAGTCCCCTTTCAATAGCGTGTGTAGCCACCATTGATTTGGATACAGGCAGTGCATCGTCGGCGCATACTGCCTACCAGTCTTTGGATGGATTGCTGCTGGATTCTGTCCCACTTAGTTCTCAATGTCTGAAGCAGCTCTGCCCGTGTCCTGGCCCTGCATACTACGCGTCTCCCAAGCTCATCCCACAGGTGCTTTATGGGATTCAGGTCGGGGGAGAGCGAAGGCCACTGCATGGTGTTGATGTTTTCGCCTTGGAGAAATGCAGTGGTAAAGCGAGCAGCATGGGGACGCGCGTTGTCATGCTGAAAGGTTCTTAGTTCTGGGTGGTCTAGGAGGAATGGCAACAGATGAGGTCGCAGGATGTTATCTACATACCGCTGGGCGTTAAGATTCCCATCTACAACCACCAGTGGCGTCCTGTACCGGCCTGATATGGCGGCCAACACCATCACACTTGGGCCACCCCACCTGTCGGTTTGCCGCACGCAACAATCGGCATATCGCTCGCCAGTTCTTCTCCAGACACGCTCACGCCCATCAGGATGATCCACACAGAACCTTGACTCATCGCTGAAAGCGACCTTGTTCCAGTTCGCCAAGGTCCACTGCTATGCTGCTGGCACCATCCATGTCGGTTGCAGCGATGGACAGCCGTCAACACGGCGCCTCTGTATGATCTTCTTTCAATAAGACCATAGTCATGCAGTCGTTTTCGTGCAGTATCACTGGAGATCCGTGGATTTGCACGCCCCGGAGTTTCTGCTGCAGTCCATGATGCTGGACGGAATCGATCCCGCAGGTGACTTAAGGCCCAGTCACACCGGATCGTACGATTTCTGGATCGTGCGAATGGTGCGATTTGGCAGAGATACGACCAATCGCCGATGTTTGCGACGATCTCCGCATAGCGGTCGTATGCTGTGATTGCTCTTAGGACTGGTATGTACGATTGGTGGCACGCTTGGTCGTGCGATCACAAGCAATTGGAAAAGATTGATCGCAAAATCAGTCGTAGGTAATTGTGCGACTAGTCCCAGGCACCCACGATTGATCGTCCGAGCAATCGTGTATACCTGCGACCACTCGCACGATCAGTCGTGTATACCTACAACCAGTTGCACGACTAATCGTGCGACTGTGGGAACCGCGACCATCCACGAATGGTGGTGCGAGCATGCACGACTGGTGGTACGACCATGTAAGACCTGTCTGCAACCTCTTACGATTTGGAATCGCAGGTCAGAAGTTTTGAACATGACCATCGACCTTGCTGCGACTGATTTTGCTGTTGCGATGACCCACGACCTCCTGCAGTGGTGACTCTTGGCCTCCCTGATCGAGGTCTGTCATCTGCAGAGTTGTGGAGGGTTCTCTGTTCAGCAGGGCCGATATCGTCTGGTGTGAACAGCCAAGACGACGTCCCACCTCACGGTAGCTCAGTCCGCCTTGCAGCATGCCCATGGCACGCTGCCGCTGATCCCTTGACAATCGTGGAATGTTGCTTGAAATGCCCATTTTGCACTGGCCTTTTTTAAAGCCAACATCAAAACATTCCGTGCAACTCATTACAATCATCCCATACCCCTTGGCTAATCACTGACTGTCAAAACAGCTGTTTAACAGCTGTGCCATGAAGAGACCATTGAAGGTTCAAGTGACCATCAGACACCGTTTGGTCTGACAGTAAGGACACTATTGTCCACAAATAAGTTCACACACATTACTACACGCAATGTTATTGTTGCTATTTAAAGGTTTAACAGGGGCCGGTTGCACCAAACATGTCCTACATGCTTGTCGTAAGATAAGAAATTTAGGACCACCCTAAGACATGTCGTAACTGCGGTTGCACCGAAAAGCTTATAGGCTTGTCCTAAAATGCATATCTTACGACACGTCGTAGGACATGTCCTAGTGTATAATTATAACTGTATTGGGACCGACGCAGGTTAAAATGCCAAAATTAGATAGAAACTGTACACAGCATGTTTTCAATTACTTATGTTTTATTCAGATAATTAGTGATTGTTTAAAAATGCATGTGTCACCAATTCATTTCATCATAATCAGAATGGTTGTATTCCCAGAACCCTTTGCTATGGTTACCGTCATTCTTCAATTTATTGATCTTTAAATTGATATAACGAAGCTTTGCATCTTAGACTTTTTTTCTGAAGAGTGAGTAAGTCCATATAGTTGCCTCGTGTCCCTTCCTGAACATTTCCAATTGCGAAATAATTGCAAGAACCAGTGTCGAAAGATGCATTGGAGTATGGAAACGTAGTGGGCATGTCTTCGACATCTAAGACTGCAGCTTTTTGAAAAGGTTTGCCAGGTAATAGTTGCAACGGCTATGCTTCACAACTTCGCCTCTTGAAGACGAAGATGGGCAGATGTATGCAGAGCTAATGGATGAGAATCTCGACAACAACGAGTGGCCTGACATTGATGAAGATCCAAATCATGAAGGGATTGCCAGAAGAAACCAAATTGTAGACTAATTGAGGGGCTGAACGATTTCCCTAATTCAACCATGAACATAAATAACAGTTCAAGAGTACAGGGTTATTGAAAGCGACCCAGATACATTTTTCTTGAAAAATTTATTAATTTTGATACACGAATCAAGTATGTCAATAAAGAGCATGTTCTCTCTCACTCATTTAAACAAAATACTTTCTTTTTGACTCGCCGTGTTCCGTTTCGATTAAAACAAATCCGAGTTGTATATTTAACAATTTCACTTTGTTGGACCCTGTTTTTGTTTTGTTGTTCAGTTTGTATTCATTGCTATAATTGTTGTTTTTTAGTAGTAACAATTAAAGCATTTGAACGAAATCTAAACAGTTAATCCCATGTGCAGTCTCAGAAAACGTCTTTTAAAATATCTGTCTGATTCTTCTTTTCCCTCAGCTACTGATTTTATTAAGGATTTCTTGATAACTTATTGCTTAGCCGTTTTGTACACGAAATTCGTGTTATCAATGTACAAAAACTCTTCTAATGTGAAGCTAAATATTTTTTATAATTATTTCTTTCACAACCAAATGGTGATAAAACATGCAAAAGTATTGTTTTCAATATTTTCCTTAACAAAATCATAAACGACATATTGTACTTATTGCCGAACATATTGCCGCGTATGGCTACCCTAACTATTTAAGTCACCTCTCCACTAGACGTAATTTTATGTCGTAAATCCATGTCCTACTAATGCGTAAGTTGTGATGGTGCAACAGTTGTGTCGTAATGTATTTCGGTTGCACGAAAGTTGTCTTACACCACACGTAAGTCAGAATGCGTACGGCAAGGAAGTTAGTACATGTCGTAAGACATCGATGGTACAACCCATTTTCGTTCGTAACTTTAGTACAGCACTTAAGACCGTTGGTGCAACCGGCCCCAGGTTTCAGTATATTTCGGGATTGTGACCTGCGTCGGTCCCAATACAGTTATAATTATACACTAGGACATGTCCTACGGCGTGTCGTAAGATATGCATTTTAGAACAGGCCTAAAAGCTTTTTGGTGCAACCGCAGTTACGACATGTCTTAGGGTTCTCCTAATTTTTTATTTCTTATCTTACGACAAGCATGTAGGACATGTTTGGTGCAACCGGCCCCTGATTGTGATTCACTATAAAACGAGCGTAACTCATGAATGAATGGTCATAATAAAGACTATTTTGTTTTAAGAAAATGTTTGTTGCAACCATTTTTATGTGAACAACAGTATCATAAGCCTGAGGTGCATTATTCTTGAGAGGGGAGGGGGGGGGGGGGGGTCGCCCATTGTATATCCGGCTGGTCACAACAAACACCAATCTGGATTAGAAGCGCTAATTATCGTGATTATTGGACGATTCCACGTGGTATTGCTTGGGGCGTTCAACGAGGCACATGCCGAGGGCCTATACATAACCATAGATCGTAAATTGCAATACACGATTGAAAGCTAAATCCAGTCTCAGTTGATCCGATCACCCAGGAAGGACCTAAGTAGCAAATGGAACATCGATTAGGAAAATAAGTAGACGCGCCAGCTCTTATCTGTTTTCTTTCATCTAAAAGACGGAATTCTGCCAACAAGACGAACTATAAAGCAAATAATATCTGGCACCTGCAAGACATGATCTTCATCATTTACTTTGTGGAATGTTACATTTCTTCCCCTGGGGCGGCTTCCGATCATTAAGAGCCATCACGCGGTCTGGCATCTAGACGATGCAATGGTGACTATTTTAATGGACTCTGGAGAAACGGCAGACGTACGGGTGCATGAAGCACGATATGTGGCAGAGAAACCCCCCCCCCCCTCTTTTGTGTTGACCATTGTGTTCCCGGAATCTCAGGAATTCCTTTTAGGTTTCAAGGGGGGATGGGTTAGGTTACAATAGTGTTGAGTGCGTATAAAGTCTAGGGATGAGAGGGGGGTACCCCTCTGCCACATATCGTGCTGGGTATAGACGGGTGTCCGATAAATCCCGTAGTCTGGCGACAATTGTAATGATTATACAGTGCAATGTTACAATTGAAGCGGGACTTTTTCGGATCGGAAAGCAGTGCTTGTGTAGTGTTTGAATACCGCGAATGACTATTTGGAGTGGATTTGGAGGGTTGTATTTTATAGTAAATATCGTTTAACTGACCTGTCCAAAGTTTTACAACCATGGATGCTGACAAAAACAAGAAAAACGGCGTTTGTTTTCAACCAGCGTCGGGCAGTTGTTCTTATGTTGTTTTTGTTTCTTTCGCGATCGCCGTCCGGCGATCGTGGTTTTAAAAAAAAGAAGAAAAAGAAATCGGAACAACTACAGGATATCTAGCGCAATTATTTTGCTGGATGCCTACTATCATTATTTACTTTCAAATATTAGGTAAGATATTTCCTAATACCCCGGTAGTAATTTTTTTTCGATATCTGCAAATGGTGTATCCTACCTTTAAGCAGCGTGCTAGTTAGATATGCAACGCGGCCCGCGCGACTGCGGAAATGGAGGACACATACCTGGCGACACGAAGGTGAATTGGGGTTAGGGTTAGAATCGAGGACGACCTCGATTGAAATTCGTGTACAAAACCAATGAGAGCCGTCGAAAAAAGAGTACAAACAAAGGAAATTTTTGAGAGGAACAAAGGAAACTCCTCGATTTACATAATAAACAAACATGATCGTGTTTTAAGCGGGCGTACTGTGTGAAAAGAATACGCGACATGCACAATCAATTATAGTCATCTTTGACAAAGACTAGGGCGAATAGCGCACGAGAAAACGGAGTCTTACTTTAATATACTCAATCATACAAAAATACACGTAAAAGAATGGTATATAATATTGGCGGTAGCGAAGCACGTTTAGCGCCGCCTCAGCCATTTATTTCGAATCTCATGTTTGAACAAACTCATTACGATTTAAAGTCCAAAAATTTCCAAAGAAAACAAATTTGGAGAAATGCGACGTCCAGGAAAAAACAGAAATAAAACTTGTTCTGAAAACTGCTCTGAAAACATGTACCCCCAAAACAGTCAGCAGTCAGTCAGCATGTGTTCAAATTACAGGTGAGGCAACAATGACCGTAAGATTTTGAAACACAGATGAACGATGAAACAGAGGTTAAGTAGGGACCGTTAAGAGGAGCGGAGGTTTATGTGTCGTTCATATCTTTAAAAATAATTATATGGAAGCGAGTCATAAGAGCATTTTGAGGTGAGTAATGCGTTTATAAAGATTATTCTGAGCTTGATTGTGAGCCAGTAAAGATTGTGCAAAATGGGGGATATGTGCGTATGGTGATGTGACAGCGTAAGCCTTAATTGCTACGGAATTCAGGGTGTGGAGTTTACCATAATGGTGTTGAAAATTGCAAGGATGAGGAAAGTTCTTTGTAAATCAATCTAGGGTTTTTAAATGTGTCTAGATATACTAACCACTTTGTTGAATGTTTCTTGCCCTACTGCATTCCTGAAGAAAATTGAAGACTTGTAATAGACAGAACGTAACTCCATGAAACAAATCCCATTAGTTTATTCATCTGTTTATATAATATATATATTTATATATATATGAAATAAATACGAGTTAAAATAACTTTGGCATATTTATTTCTGGACAGACTGTTTCGTACCGTGTGGCACTCATCAG
Source organism: Crossaster papposus (assembly GCA_037893245.1). Taxonomy (NCBI): domain Eukaryota; kingdom Metazoa; phylum Echinodermata; class Asteroidea; order Velatida; family Solasteridae; genus Crossaster; species Crossaster papposus. Next base: position 1,279,644 of record JBAIAA010000049.1, on the reverse strand, counting down.
CAGAATGACATAAAATACCTTGTAGCATCTTCGTATACACATGGAATCAGGCTTAAATTTAAATATAAATATAAATATAAATATAAATATAAATATAAATCAGAATATGATAACATTACAGGTTAGGTCTATTGTTATATATATTTAACACATTGTAGTTTTCTTAGCTTCACGGTGAATCCCAAAAGCCGATCAGATTGTTTTTCATCCCCTAAACATCTGACACTGAGTCCCTGTCGCATGACATTCCGATATATACCTGCATGACTGGATGAATAAAACCAAAGCTGGCCGACTGGGCTAATGTGATCTCACCTTACAGCAGACGTGCAGTCCAGGGGTCATAATTCATGAAACCTTACTAACTTAGCAGCCAACTAGGCCTAAGTAGGATACTAAAATGCCTAGTATTATGACAACTAAATTGTAATTCATGAAATCTTACTAAGAAAATTAACTTGCTAACTAGTTATATACTAGGATAATTTAGTTGATGCGAGTAACTGGAATAAGCCGTTTGCGCGTGACCCCGAGTTAAATTTGAAAAACGTCTGGTACACTGGCTTGCTCACACAGCTTGGCACCGTTGAATTTTCCAGACCAAAGACACTGTTGCCATATCACATTATTCGGGGCAAGCTCTTGCATAGTTACGTAGCAGACGTTTAGCACCAATACATTGTTTACAATGGGTGAGAATAGCAAAAAGACATCAGACCATTCCGGAGCTGGAGGTTGGTAGCGTTAGGCTTGCTCCGAATCACGTGATATTGCAACAGTGTCTTTAGTCTGGAGAATTCAAAGTAAACATGTGCCAAGCTGTGTGAGCAAGTCAGTGTACCAGATGTTATTAAAATTTAACTCGGGGTCACGCACAATTATCTTATTGTGCGCTGTTGGGTGAAGTGGGCATGTATGGAATGTGGCGACAACTGATACAATATTGTGACAGGTGTATTTGGCTAATCCATGCGTTGATTAGAATAACACGACGAAGTTATACCAGTTCCATGACTACCTGGTGATACTTTTAAGGGATCGTACATGTTTGGTAATTCATTTGGAACCCATTGTTTGTTTCAATCCTATATAGTTATAGATATAAACCATAAAACTAACCTGTAAAAATTTCATTTTAAAAGGTGGTAGCGGTTTCAAGATATTGCCGAAAATTTGGAGCGGTTATGTCCACGCAGGAAGAATAATCTGCATTGGAATACACAGTCTGAGAAACGTTACTGCAGTAACGCTTCTCAGATTCAAATTTTTGGGCATAAAAAGTGATATCTTTTTCCATAACCGCAGTACTTCGAAGTGAACAGTTTCTAAAAATGCATTATACTATCCAAAGCTGCTGTACTTCTTACCAAGTAAGTTTTTATTGCCATTCATTTTTGGAGTAATTAGGCCTACCAAACGTATACGATCCCTTTAATGAAACTTAGAATGTAAATAAAGCTAGTAATGTTTCATGAATACTAGTTAGTTTAACTAGGCTTAGTAAGTAACTGCATGCCTTTTTTAGTAACTAACTTGGCTCAATAAGATTTCACGAATATGGTCCGAGAGGTCCACCCACGCCTATGATTGTGAGAGAACACTACCTATAGTATAACCATAGAGCTAGGGTCATAGTAGTATTATATGGTTCGAGTATATTTCTAATCTGAATTATGGGTAAATTAGGGCGGTAGATCCCACATGCCATCGAGTGCCTTGATACGGGAAGGGTTTAGGCCTATACCGGCCGGAACCCATCCTCATTATGAATGAACCAGCCATACCAGCGAATACACAACCGAAGTTAAGTTTTAACGAGGAACACCTCAGTTGACGCCAGGGGCGCTTTTTATCACAATAACCAATGTTTTACCGAGTGACATTGCAGTTTTCAGTGGGAGTCATTAACTCTACACCCGCTATACCTTTACGTGCAAAATACCGACATTGCAAATAGTTTTCAATACCAAAAGACTGTCAAATGTGCAATTCATGCCCTGTCAGTCGTGAAAGATAACACTTATACTGGGGAAGATGCATCTTCTGCAGGGAATTTTCCTTGGGAGCCACATAATCGAAAGGTATACTTCATCAATACATACAAGGCTATTACATGTATTCATATTTGAGGTACCTTCTGCAGGAAGTAGAACATTCGTTAGACAACATCAAATATAAAGTTAGAGGTGGCTGTTTGGAACCATTTTACATGAGAGGGTGAAGCCACGTTGGTTGCATGCCAGGTACTGGAATACTGAGTACTTCGGTGTAACAGTAACCCAAACTTGAGATCAATAAAAAACAACCCACACACCTAAACTACCGTATTGCCAATGCCTCGAGGTACGTATAGGCCTATTAAAAGCAAAATAAATTCCGCATTGCTGCGGGTAACCACATTTTAAGTTCGGAAATATTTAGTCTGGACACGTGGGGCTTGCGTGGAGGCGTTAAATGATCTGAAATTACCATGTACATACACAATTTCACGTTGGAGTGGATGGTATTCCGGTTTCATATTCTTGTATGTCATACGAAACAATCTAACATTCTACCACGTCTAAATTAAAAATCCCTTATAGTTCAGGCAAAATGCTTAATTTTGTTTAGTTGACCTCAAACAAATTTTTGTTTAACCACAGTGCACTTTTAAAAGGTCCCTAGAATGACATACTAAAAGTCTTTAAAAATCCAAGTGGTGGAAATAATATGTCTAATTTGTATAAATCGTTAATCCCTGCCGTGTAATATGTTTATTTCCCATATTTGGGTATATATTTTATTGTTATTTTTTTTAAAGTTTATTTTGGTGATTCTACTTACACATCCTTACTTCAATAAAATTTTGTGTAAGTGACTGAATAAGTATTAAAATATAGTAATGGTTCAAAATGACTACAATAATTATACCCTATAATTTGCACGCATTTACCTTGTCTCCAGATATCATCAAGTAGTCAGTATTGTCGAGCTTCAAATTCACCAAGTTGCTGACTGGCACAGTTATTATATTAAAACCTTATAGAAAATCACATGAACAATGATAACATTATATATACCCAAATATGGGAATAAATATATTACGCGGCAGGGATTAACGATTTATGCAAATTTGTCATATTTCCACAACTTAAAATTTTAAAGATTTTTAATAAGTCATTGTGGGGACCTTTTAGAAATGCATTGTGGTGAAATATTTTTGTTGCAATTTGTTTGAGGTAAAAACTAATTTTTCCTGGAATATCAGGTAAAAGTCAAGAAAACAAAATTGTACAAAACGACGCATGGCATTTTTTTGGAAGGCATTTTACGGAATTGTACGACTTGCAGGCCCCTTATAACCCCCCCCCCCCCTCCCTCCCTTCGGTGGATTTCGAAGAACTCAGCCAGGTTAAGTTTTAATAAGAAAACTTTAACAAATGACCACACAATGTAAAATAATTTAGAATCATTTTTTAATAACGACAAACAACCCGTGCTAATCATTTTAGAGCACTAAGAGGCATTTGAGTCGAAGTTGGTATCCTAGCTATATTTAACCTAATTCGGGGGCGCTGAATCCGAAAAATAATGATGGGTACCAAGCCGAATTATAAGTTTAAAGTGCATTTCGGAAAAATTATTTTATTAACTTGATAAAAGCACAACTTGTTTAACTTTACATTTTCAAAAACATTATTTATCTTATTCTAAAATGTTAAAAAACATCTGAATACATAATTCTTAACCAAAAATACAGATTAATTTTATACGGTTTTCTTTATTAATATTACTCAAGGGATTTTCGTTAAATGGCAGTAGCAAGCAAATATTACCAAAATCGGGCCAGATGAAAAAGAAAATTATGACGGACAAGCTGGGTATTGTAAATTAAATGGGTATTATAGTATGAAAAAGAGCTGAACAAAAAAAAACCCAGCCTGCTCCTAGGATAAAATGCTTATTTTTGTAGATGGAAGCTAGTAACTGACAAACTTTATGAGTGCTGCATCCAGAAAAAGCAAATACCGAGATGAATTTTGAATTGAGGGATATAATGGTAAAATCTAAATATCAATAAATGCATGTGGGGTGCCATGGCCACGTGGTCTGGAGCATTGAATTTGTATTATGTAGGTGAAGCAACAGGTTGTGGGTTTGAGTCCTGCCTGGGACTATGGTGCGTGTGCCCTTGGGCAAGGCATTTACCCAGGAGTAAATGGGTACATGTGAGTGCAGAGATGGTTATTGTGGTTGATTTAGCGGCTTTGCGCCGAAATGGCAGCATCGAGCTGTATACTCCCCGGGGAGCTAAGATGGTACATGTATTTAGAATGTTTCATGGGCCCAATGACCGGGGTAATAATATTAAGCGCTTTGAGACTTTGGCGATAAAGCGCTACATAAGCACCGCACATTATTATATCTTTATTAATCGTAGATGGTCATTATTTTTCATTAAAACATTTCCAAAACAATGGGTTTTGTTTACTTTTAAATGGTGTATTATACCGTTTTGGTACTACACGTTGCACATCTCTACGTTATATAAAACAGTACTCTTTGAAAGGTTTTGTTTTCATAATGATTGAGTGTTAGAATTGAAATTTCAAATAATTGTTGTTCATCTGCCCTAAATTGTAATATTGGTTTGTTGTTCCCTTTTACTAAAAAAACCCATATCTGTCTATTCATATAGAAACATTACAAGAGGAACTCGACGATGCACTAAAAGATGGAGAAGCACAGCCTCAACAAACAAAATACAGCAGTGTCAACTCAATAAATCTCATTTTTGGGGTTAAATTGATATGTTTAGTCGTTTTCAGCCCATTTTAATATATGGTAATGAAGTATTATATCACTAAAAAGTGATACGTTTATTTAATCTTTCATTTTGTCATATTAGTTATTACCCCTTTATTCTCGTAATTCAGCTCGGAATCCGTCCTTTCTAAACGCAGGACACCTGAATTAGCTAAAATTGATCTTTTATTAACTTCCGTTCCAATTCCCCCACTCCCCCCTCTAAAGCATACTATTTTAGAAAGTTTTTCTTTTTCATTTTCTTCAAGGACTATGCCCCCTTTAAGTTATCAAACCTAGTTTGTCAATCGTCATTTTCTTATCCATTTGGATTGAGTTTGGTATCATTTGTTTGCTACTGCCATTCCACACAAAAAACTTCATGCAACATAGAGTATAAAAGAAAATATGACAGTGCTCTTAAAGATTACGAGCATAGCACCACAACAAAAATAGAATAAAACACTAAAACATCAATAAACTCTGAAATTGTTTGTTTATAATTATTTATTCAGATGTTATTTTAATCATTTTAAAATTAAATAAATAATGTTCTTTAAATGTAATGTTCTTAAGGACGTTTTTGAAAATGTACAGTAAAAAAAGAGAGCTTTTATCCAGTTAATAAAATAATGTTGCCGAAATACCCCTTTAAACTTAGAATTCGGCTTGGTATTCGTAATTTTCGGATTCAGCAACCCCAAATTAGTTTATATAGCTAGGATACCAACGTATACTAACAAATGCCTCTTCATGTAACATTTTCTGGAATATGGCCTATAGGCCTACTTAAGTTAAATAATTACCCTTCTTTAAAGGAAAAAGTATTATAGTAACCAACATAATTATTGTTTAAAAGCTTACTTGGTGTAAAGATATTTATGCACCTAACTCCCTGTGAAATTATTCCTTCTGGTATTCTGTTCTTTTGGAGAAAGTAATAAAAGAAGTCTAAAGATACATTTTGTAAATGTATTACTGAAAATCTTATCAGTAGGCCTAGTTGGTTCAAAATGGTTGAAATCATTGGTTGAAATCTTAAGATATTATTTTCTGGTAATATACGGCATTCACAGAACCAAAACTTTACCAGGTTTGTTGTCGGGCACCATTCTATAGAATTTGAGGACTTTTGCTGCTTCCTAAAAAATATATATTGCACAACTGACAGATTACTATAACTTTAAAGATCTGTTGGATTTTGAAAGAAAGAACTTTCGACATGGGATAATTATCATCATTTAACTGATCAGCATCATAGCTTTCTACAATCTTGCAACAATGTATAATTCCTTTATTATTTTTTAATAAATATACATTATCATGTTTATATTATAAAAAAGGAATATGTGGGAAATAACATTACTGATAATATTGAGGGAAAACATTACTTCTAAAAAGTATACTAATTTAAATAGTTTAATTACCTTACTCTTTTTGCAAATAAAAATTACCAGGTAAAAATCAGTAGTATAGACCCTATACATGCCCTTTAATAGTTCATCATTGGCTATTAACCTTTTAAACTTAGTTAGAAACAATATTCCGTAATAGGTATACTTCATGATAGGTATTCTGTAATTTGTTATTCGATGCAAGCAACTCTGTATTATAGTTTTTCGAAACTATTACCACAACAAGCCACGCTACTCAATATAAATATTACATGGCCTTAAAAGTACTCAAGTGTTTCTTTCTAAAGTAAATAGAGTTTGACTAAAAGAAGTAATATTACTTGACACAGAAGTGAATATACATCTGATAAATAAGAAATGACTTCCTGAAGCAGTAATAATTCACCCAAAGTTCATGTTCAACTATGAAAGCTCTCCAGTGGATTAGATGATCCGTGTACAAAAACAATCCATAGATGAAATATAACGCCTTATTTTGTTAAATTAAAAGTCTGGTTCGTCTGCACTTTAATAGAAATGTCTTTGCAATTGTTGAGATAACCACAACAAATTATCTTTGTTTTAATTGCTATTTTCTAGCTGAACCAAAGTTTCTCAATTTTGAATGAGCAATGTGACATTCAAGGAAACATGCAGTGCAACATTTTCATTACGCAATTTTTGTTTGAAATTAATAAATTTATGTGTATTAAATGTGAATAAAAAGCAAAACTGGTTCTAGTGTGGTCATTTGCCGTCCAAAAATTGACACCCCCTTTTTAAATTTCGCGGCCACTCAAAATGCTCTCAGTACGGTGGACAAGACGATGGAGGAGACTTTCATGAAGTTTGCTAAATCAACAGGTATTGAATTGCTTTTACAGCACACCTATTTTGTGTCATACTGAAGTCAGTGTGCCCTTGGGAGACTGACCAGTTTAGGATATTTTGACAGAATACCTTCCCCTTTTGGACAGTAACATTGCAACTTCTTTGTTTCAAATGACAAACAGCCGTACTAATATTATTCTTGTGTCTCTCCATCAACTATCTCTCCAGGTGGATTCACAGGGCTTTATATCATATGGTGCCTACCAGCGATGGTGCCGTACAACGTCAACCCGTGCTCAATACTATGAGAATATGCTCGATATATCTGGCTTGATCGACGACCCCGACTGCCCAAAAGCTGGGAAACACCGTGAACTGGAGAAAGCAGAGATAAGAAAGTCTGAGGAGGCATTTCAACAAACCACATCTGCTATTCGCAACTTCATTAATCCTTTCTCCATAGTTGACAAAGACCACCTCTACAGCTTGGCGTCTGGTGCTCCTGCTTCCCCAGAGGTAGAGTTTGATGTGCTTCGTGCTAAAGAAGCTGGCAAGAAGGCAAATAAAGCATTCATCAAAGGTCGATTTGTGAAAGGCTCTACGCAGTTTTTTGATCCAGTCAAGAAGCTGAAACTCAAGACGATGGAGGCCTCAAACAAAACAATAAAGCTCACTGTATCACAGGGAAAGGTATGCAAAATTATACTATAATAAAATATAAGATAAATATTTTTGAAATGTATAACAAACAAATTCGAATTAAGGTTTGACATTGTACACATGTTCATCGTTGCAGGTCATCCAATACCGTGAGCAGAGTGATCTTGCTTTCATGCTGCTCATCAAGTCCCAGCACCTGGCAGAGCCTCTGAACCTTGATGAGTTGATGCGGTACTCACTCACCCCTGTCCATCATAGTCTTGGCACGGCTGATGGATTCTTCAATAAGACAAACAAGGCCGCAGTGCTTCATTTCCTGACGGAAGATGCTCCTGAGAATGTGCCTTATCCCAAAGATGCCCTCTACATCCAGGAGGGTAATGCACTTTTTCACACCCTGACGAACCTCCCTCCCACGTTTGGTGAAATTTGGCTCAAGTTGCTAGATCAGATGGTTGCAAAGAAGAACTTTGTCTTTTCAACTGATTCATACCACGCCGACTCCATTAAAGCCCAGTAACGATTGCGACGTGGCTACTCTCAACGTTACATCCTGGACGGACCGGCAACGCGTAAGCCAAGCGACTTCAAATTATTTATGGCAAACGATAGCAACAAAACTCAGCTCTGTCAGCTATTACTACAGGTATGGAGTAGTAAAGGTGCAGCGCTTCGCCTCGAAAAAAGTGGGACAGGAATGACAGTGGTGGATGGCAAGGCGTATCGGATGGTCTCAGCAGATGGCGTCGTGAGTAGACATATTATTGAAAATCCATTTGTATATAGCTGTGAACTTCCATTAAAACATTTGTTAGCCTATTTTGTTACGATATTCTTTGGAATTTATTTCACATGTTTTAGGTGACTGTACACGAGATCCCCGAGCTGGCGTCAAACCAAGAGGAGATGGACACCCGCGTTGTGCTCTACCTCAAGTATGCCGTCAAGATGGGGTACAAGTCAGCTGTAGTGAGGACGCCAGACACAGACATTTTCTTGATCCTCTTACACTTTGCACACTCAGTAGCTCTCACCATCTACCTGGAAAGCATCGCTAGATTGTGAATGTCAGTGAACTCGCAGAATCGAAGGGAGCCGAATACTGTACGACGATACTTGGCCTCTACGTTTTTACCGGGGAAGATGTAACGAGTGCATTTAAGGGAAAAGGCAAGGTTGGACCCTTAAAGAAGCTACAGAGCAATCCCAAGTACCAATCAGCTTTCAGGTGAGAGTAGTTTCTAAAATGCTAAATGCAGTAGCATGTCATGTCAATCAAATATTTTTGCAGTCAAATTCTTAATTTATCATTTTGTTTCCTTCCTTTTCAGAAAACTTGGTGACGAATGGTCTGTTTTAGAAGCCAGAGGTGATTAACGAAATTGAGTCGTTCACAATTGTATGATGTATGGCCATACCCGGGAGAAGTCTATCAATGCCGTACGCGGCAGCATGCTGAAGCAGATGGTTGGGGAGGATGAGCAACCGACAACCAAATCTAGGGTAGATTTCTCCAGGTTACCGCCTTGCAGAGACAACCTTGTCCCGCACATGCAACGAGTGAATCATCGTCTTGCGATATACAAGCGAGCTGATATGCTGATCTTCTGGTGCCCCAAACCCTATGATCCTGGACAGGGCTCGGAGAAGACAGAAGAGGGTATATTGGAACCAGTTTGGTCGTGTGGGCCTATTCTTCCCCCTTCTCTCATTGACCTGCTACAGAAAACTGCTGTGGAGATTGAGGAGCAAGAGGATGAAGAGGGAGAAGAGATTGACTACGATGATGTACTTAATGATGATGACTAGCTATTTTATCAATCAAACAATCAACTTTACTCTCCATATTAAGCGAATAATAAACACCTAGGCCCTAATATATAAAACACGATTGTGGCAGAGAAGGACAAAAGTCAACAAGACCAGGGTGACTAGAAGTAAAATGGGTTTAATATACCAGAGAATAAAGCTCAGTACTCGGCACAACTTTTGCGTTAAATTATTTTTGATAATTTCTTTTCAAATAGTAAAAAGAAACATTTGCCGAAAGTCTGTGTGTAAGATGCGTAGTCCAAAAATTGTTCCAAACATTAATTTTCTTAGGAATTCCTGGATGGCCGCCAATATGGCGGCCAAAGTTTTCTTTTAAAATCCAAGAAAATATATTTAGGTATCGAGTACTTTCAATGCTTTGACATCAATGTAATAGTGACTGCAATGAATGACTTGAAAGATTGTGATTTTAAATTATACATTTTTCCTTAATATTAAAGTTTTCACTTATCCCATTTGTTTGAATAACGGAAATAACATTCACAATAGATTTATTGTGCAAAATCAGTCTAGAAAATGTGCTTATTTATCTCTCTACGATGTCAAGTACAAAAGTTATGCTGATAATTGATTTTGTTCGGAAATCCAAGATGGCCGCCACTGGTTTATTTTATATCTTAGGAGATTCATCTTGGTGTCAAATTAAAGAGTACTTCTTAAGCTTTAAACTCGAGCCCTTTTCACACTGCAGAGCCAATCCCCGGGAAAATTCCCGGGGATTTTTTACCCCACCAACACCCCAGCAACCGTTCACACTGGACCCATTTGGTAACTCCCGGAGACACTATTTCCCGGGAATATGCAGTCGTTTCACACTGGCCATCAAACCCCGGGAAATGTGTAAACTGAGGGCGCGTGGCATGGGTCGACGATAATACACGCTGGGCCACGCATCATGTGGATAAGAAAATAGAAGACTGGTAACTAACCACACGGGACATTATAAATACACGTACACGAGAAGGAAGCTAAACACAGTCTTGTTCACGACACTTCTTTTATTAAATATTAAAACCATTCATTTTGCTCATATTCTTTTAAATTAAATTATTTGTATAATTTTCAAACGTTATTATTTGTCTTTTGTACTTAACTGTAAATATATTTACGAAAATTTTGAAAGGTACTGCATTACAATACTAAGTCACCGAGCGAATTATTTGGCGCGCTATTTGTGACACTGTGACCTTTGACCTTTCGAGATTACCCGTGGACGCAAAAAGGTGGGGTAAGTTCAAACCCTGCGAGTGCCGCGACGTTCACACTAGTTAAACGGGAAAACCCCGGGGATTTCTCCTTTAACCATACTCCCGAGCAGGGGTAAATATTTCCCGGGGAAAAGCAGTTTCCCGGGGATTTCTTTGGTAGTGTGAACAGACCGACCGAAATTCCCCGGCAATTTCCCGGGGAATTGCCGGGGAAATCATCTAGTGTGAAAGGGGCTTCAATGCAGGATTTACAAAATTGAAACGGATTTAAGATGTTTATTCATTAAAAATATCACACAAAATAATATTTTACAAGTTATCATACAGATAACCATCTATAATGATTCGTGATGTAAAATTGATCTAAAAATGGGTTCATTTGTCTCTGTGTGATGTCTGGTTCAAAAGTTATGCCGAATATCAATTTTTGTCGGGAATCCAAGATGGCCGCCAAAGATGGCCGCCAAAGGACCCCATGGGACAATATTTAATCTTGGGAACACCAAATTTCATTAACTAGACACCATAAGGATTACAAAAAAGTAAGTTAGAAAAAAGGTATCCATGGGGTGCATGGGAACCCCCACTTCCCACCAGACTATAACAACAGAGTGGCAATTTATTGTGGGAGATTTATTGTTTTCAGTGTACAATTTGTTTTTAAGAGCATCTCTTGATATACAAGTCAGGATATACTATAGATACATGTACCTAATATGATGAGAGGCAACATCCTCTCATCTTCTGGGATTCAATTTGTTTGTTTATGCCGTATTTTGCTTAAGAAAATTCATCCGGTATTCATTTTTATTAGCTTTTCAAAACACAGAACCTGCCTGACTGTCTGGATTTTACATTGACTACCTGGCCTTGTGGGACCCATGGTGAGACTAGACCACTAGCATTGTGCATAGTGCCCCTCCGGCTGTGACTGTCCGAATGAGTGTAGTAATCTGTATGAGAATAGAAATCAAATAAAAAAAAAAATCTAGTAACTGATTGAGTTTCCTACCACAAAATAATGGAGTCTGTAAGGTGAGGCCCATTCAACACAAACAAGGACATACTACATGTGTGTGCAACTTGTATTGGGGGGGGGGGGGGGGGGGGGGGGGTGCTGGAAGACTAACAAAGCCCCTTCCCCCGAGTCTGACAAATTTATTGCTAAACACAAATAAATCACAAGGGAAACTGACTAGGTAAATTTGCATACATTCCAAAGTAATCTAAGAAACTGGCAAGGCGGGACTCGAACCTGCGACCTCCAGAATACTGGACTGGCGCGCGCTCTACCAACTGAGCTATCTTGCCCTATGTTAACGGTCTCCCAAATTGTCAGTATCTTTGTTCGAGGGCGCTAGTCAGAAGTCATAAACACCAGAATTCCGTGTGGCCAGGGATCACGCCCAATTTTACGATACAACCCGGGAAGCGACATTGTAGGAATCTCTCAATGAGGATTCAACCTTTTATTCGTTAACGTTCATTTTTACCAACGCAAAGAATAGGATTCCATTTGAAGTGTGATAGCTTGTTCCCAACCATTGCAAGAACATTAACCCTAACTCCCTTAGTGTGTGAAAAATTGTATTGAAATTGGAGGATTTTGGACTTAAACACTGGATGATTTCACAGAAGGCTTGATCCTGTACATGTAAGTTACCTATACAATCAAGTACGATAATTATCATGATTATTTGACAGTTTTGATTGTTATCCTAGCAAAATGTCTTCATTACCTTAATAAAAATGCACATTGTTATCTTTGATCTAATCACCAAAACTTCCCCAAATCCAAGGAAATTTTTCATTCTAATAAGAAAATACTCACCTCTGTTTACCAACATTTGCATATCAGCGCGCAAGCGCACAAACCTCGTTGAAAAGAATAGCGCCCAAGCCACGCCCTCTGCATGCCCCATAAAGGACCCTGTAACACAACCACTCGTCCTATTTCTTTTGTTTTTGTGTGTGTGTTTCCCCATAAGGGAGGGATGTAAACAGAGGTGAGTATTTTCTTATTAGAATGGAAAATCCCCTTGGATTTGGGGAATTCTAATACAGAAAATACCTCACCTCTGCAGAGTAGCACCGGAATACTCATGGGGTGCGGAAGGGCATGCAGTGGCTTAAAACTGTCTAAACTAAGCCTACATGCAACTGAATAAACATGAAAGGTTGTTTAGACATACGTTACCCGGGAGCTGCCTATCTATTGTGAGGGAGCTTTGCGGGCTTTGCGGGCTGCTGATCGTGCCGTTTCCTGGAGGACTTTTCTTCCCATAAGTCCCTCCGCTTGCACGACGTCCTTCAAGTAGCAAGACGTGAAGGTGGATGGATTCTTCAAGCAGGTGGATGGATTCTTCAAGCAGGCCGCTTTCATGATATCTGAAAGAGACACTTCAAGCAGATGAGCCCAAGATGATGACAGGCTTCGTGTTTCGTGGGCTAGAGATTTTGATCGTCGGTTCTCGGCAGGATTATCAACTGCCTCTCAGATCCACCGAGCGATCGTGGTCACGGAGGCCGGATGATGAGGCTGGATGGTTGTGATGAACAGCTGCTTGATGTCGCCTCTCAAAGGCCGAGTGCGAGCAATGTAGTATTTTAGGGCTCGCACGGGGCACCACCACTTATCCTCTGCTGTTGAAGAGAAGAATGTTAAGCTCGGCACAAAAATGTCAGGAGGTGTGAAAGTGGCCGACTGATTTTTTGTATAAAGGAACTCTATATGCGGAATTAGGCGAACACCACCTGGTTCCCAGCGTATGTGCCCAGGTTTTATTGAAAGGGCATGAAGCTCACTTCTGTAGGAATGCCGTTTTAATTGTCAGCTGATGGAGGGAAGAGCTATTTGCTGGCTCAAATGGAGCTTTCGCAAGTGACAGGAGAACGGCACCCAGATCCCAAGATGGAATTAATTTTCTTCTGGGAGGTCGACTGTGAAACATAACACGAAACATAACACGCAACAAGTGCGCAATGGATGTGTTATTTGAGGTAGTTGAGCCATCCTGAAAGCCTTGATGAAGAACACCGATGGCTGATCTGTAACCTCGGATAGTCGAAATTTGAAGCCCCAAGTTGAAAAGGTGGAGCAAGAAATCCCCAATAGAAGCTAGAGATGCTGTATGGGAATCAATAGCTTCCTCCTTGCACCTTTTGGTGAAGTGGAGAAGTCTGCTATCATAAGTTCTCCTGGTGGAAACTTGTCTGCTCTTGACTGCCAGGGCAGTAGCGTCCTCCGAAAGGCCAGCTGTTCTGAAGGAGACTTGGACAGCATCCAAGCACAAAGATGAAGAGTGGTTGGATCTGGGTGTAGGACTTGTAACCTCACTTGTGACAAAAGATCTGTGGTCGGTTGGGGAGCATGAGAGGTGTATGAACAAGTAGGTCCAGGAAACGAGGAAACCATGGTTGTCAGATGCGGCGTGGAATGCACCAACTGAGAAGCTCCCAAGCGGCTAGGCAAAGAGACAGAGAATGGGTTCCCCCCTGACGGTTGACGTAGCTAGACACCACAGTAGCGTTGTCCGATTTGACCAGGAACAGTTTGTCTAAAACTCTGGGTTTGAGGGACTGTAGGGCCCTGAAAACTGCAAGTATAGCTCCAAGTGGTTGATGTGTAAATGGTTCTTGTTGTTTGACCAAGTGCCGGCCACCGATATATCTTCTAGATGGGCTCCCCATCCCATAATCGAAGCATCCGTAGTGAGTACGGCTGAAGGAGAGGGGTGTGGGAAAAACCACTCCGCTTTGAAGATTGTCCGGAGATAGCCACCACCGGAGAAGGTCCTGGATTAGCCGGGTTACTGGAACTAAAATGGAGATAGGATCCTTGCATGGCCGGTAGTGGTACAGGAGGTGAAGCTGCAAGGGACGCATGTGCATCCTGCACCACGGGACTAGGTCCACGAGGCTTGCCATGAGACCCAGCAAGCGAAGCCAGGCCTTGGCTGGAAGATTCTCGGAGGACATGAAAACGCTGATACATACTCGTAGTGTTTGGCATCGCTCTCTGGTGGGCATAGCCCTGCTCGTAGTCAGATTCAGAATAGCCCCAAGGTAGGTGGGCTGTTGTGAAGGAGTCAGGAAGGATTTCTCTACATTGATTATAAACCCCAGTTGAACTGTCTGTATAAGTGCCCTCTCTGTATCCCGATAAGTGGGACCTACTATGAGCCAATCGTCCAGGTACAGGAACAAATGAATCTGTCTTTGACGGAGAAAAGCTGCGACAACCTTGGTTATTCTTGAAAAGACACGAGGGGCCATCGAAAGACCAAAGGGAAGACAGCGGAACTGGTACGTGGTTTCCTAATATATAAATTGGAGTAATTTCTTGTAATCTGCATGGATAGGTACATGAAGATAGGCATCCTTCAGGTCGATGGAAGTAGCCCACCAATTTCTCTTTAGAGACTGGAGAATGGTAGAGAGAGTTTCCATACGAAAATGCTTTGGCCTGATGTAAGAGTTGAGAGGACGCAGGTTGAGGATGGGGCGCCACTCGCCCGATTTCTTTGGAGCGAGGAAAAAGGTTGATGTGATGCCGAGGGTGGATCCAGCAGGAGCTGAAATGATGGCATTCTTTTCTCCGAGAGAAAGGATTTTCTTTTCCCATGCAGCCCGATGTGCAGGGTCTGTGGGAACAGGAGTTGGTCGTCGGGGAGACTGTAAGGGAGGGTCGCTGGTGAACTCCAGATGGTACCCCACCGAGATAGTCTGAAGAACACAGATGTCTGATGTTATAAGAAGCCACCTGTGGCTAAACTCTGCCAGACAACCACCTACTGGACCCAGAACTGGTGGAATTAAAACACTGTTGTAGTCAGAAGCCCTCGTTAGCCCGCGACCCTCGGGGCTTAGAATCTCGAGGGCTGACGACGAGGGAACCGGTAAGCCGAAGAAGATGCAGAATCCCGGCCTCCAAAACGCCTAGGTTGAAAGGCCGATTTCTGGTCAGAAGAGGCAGGTCTAGGTTTCTTCCAACTAGACTGGATGGCGACATCGGTGGATGGACGTTTGGCCGAGCGTCGGCGAAGATCCAATTTGTCTTCGATTTTGAGACGTTTGGCTTCTTGCATCATGGCCTCATCAAACCTGTTTTCAAAAAGGTCGCCGAAATCCCTCAAAGAATGCGAAGAATGTTCATAAGGGCGTGAAAAGCCCCCTGGAAAGGCCGAAGAAAAACCACGCTGGTCGAACGTTGGAAAACCGCGTGGAAATGAAGTGCCGTAGACGAACTGACGATGGTCGTTCGGAAAATGTGACCACGCATGCGGCTGATCCGAGCGGTGGAGAAAATCTCTTGGCTAAAACTGGGCTGTGCATACGGCCAAGGTGCGAGGCTGAAAGTCCGTGAAGACTGTGATGTGGGTGGTGCCCCAGGCCTCTGTGACCGGGCAGGGCTGGTCGTACTGAGGGACTCTAAGGTATCTGACGCCATACAACCCCGCCGTCCCGCTGGCACATGTGGGTCGGTCTCCACTTCCGTTGCTTATATGTGCTCCTGTAGGCTACCGAAGGTATGCGGGATTTCTCGGGGAACTGCAGTCGAGCCACGAGTGCTTGTACCCGGAGGGTTTCCGACTGCCGAACCCGGGGGAGTAGGCCCAGTCGCACCGGTTGGAGTATCATGCTTGGATTGAGGAAGGAAGGTGATTTTCCCGATGAACGGCTTGAGATTACAGCTTTCTTTCTTGTTTTTGCGACGTCCGCCATTGCTATTTATAATAACGTACACGTGTGTGTAATTCAATATGGTTTGACTAGCGAAGTGCACTGAACACGTCGCTGAAAAAAACTAGGACGAGTGGTTGTGTTACAGGGTCCTTTATAGGGCATGCAGTGGGCGCGGAGGGCGTGGCTTGGGCGCTATTCTTTTCAGCGAGGTTTGTGCGCTTGCGCGCTGATATGCAAATGTTGGTAAACAGAGGCGAGGCATTTTCTGTATTGGAATGCCACTTGGTGAAATTGGAGCATTATGTACCCCCCCCCCTATTCATTTTATTAGAAGACCATCATCCATGTTTATCTAAATCCTTAACTCATTCTGCTTCACATAATGCTTCACAATCAAATCCATTGAAATCAACCACTGGTGCTGGACTGCTGGTGGAATTTGATGGACTTGGCACATAGCTTATCTGCCGAAATGCCGGTGGAAAAATCAGCTTCCTGTTTTTCCCTTTTCTCTAATTAAGCATGCACAATACTACCAATGAGTCTGTATGTAATAGAGTCTGAAATTCATGCTACACCGCCCTAGCCCATTGTGTTTTTTGGGTGTTTTTTTTTTAGGTGGGGGGGGGGGAGGAAGAGGGGAATATTGAGAGTCAAAAACAGAAACTGCAATCTGTTTAGGTAGATTTGAACAAAACATTACTGTACGACAAAAGCAGTTTTCAACCCATGTCACTGGAATTTATGATGTTGTGAATCGTTCATATAGATACCTTATATCCTTTTCAAAAAAATAAAGAGCCAACAATTGTTGAAAATTTACTTATAAATAAAGTTTACTGTAGGATACTGTAGGATACTATAGACAACTACACAATGTATGTCTGAAGGCTTTTTGCTCTAAAACTGTAAAATCATTTCTTTTGAAAAACAAAATTGTCATAGATAAAGTCAATCATGAGGGCATGCATATTTTTATAACAACATTTTGAATATTGGATCTTGTTATACTGGTTCATGTAAACGAAAAGAGCTATATCTGCACTGTGCTCATAATGTGGTGAATTACCGGTTTGCCAATTAAATGCATACATGTACATGTACAACCCAGAATAGATAATTCTTGACTGGCAATATTCACTATCATTGTTATGCATTTAAATTATGCAAAATGACGGTGAGTCTAGTTTGTTAATCTGTTTTATTTTTTTATTTTCAAAATCTAAACTCCACTGGTGATCAAGTTTTGCTGAAATTGTCATCAATTTTCATTCTCCCCTCCCACTCCCCCACTCCCCCCCTCCCCCGGTTTCTACGTCTGATTGTCAATACTTCCATTTCTGCTGCCGCCACGCTTTAGTCTTTAATGCCAAATGGAAATTGTAGCTGAAAAAGGCAATTTTGGGCATGAGTCATGTGTAATTGCATTACAAAACGGGCTTTAAGATCGTGAAAGTTGAAGGGGCATGCTTACTGTATCCGATTGTGAAATATTACACGATTTGGGGCTGCTCAGGAAGATTGGTCAATCTCCGGGTCCTGTTTTTTGTGTGTTTTTTCTTTTTCTTTTCTGGATGAGGATTACCCAGTGTCCGGATTGTTTGGGCTATTGACCCATCCGATTCAATTAAGGACTGGAGGTGTATTTTTAGGGTTGAGTGCATGTTCTGGGATGGAACAGGCACGATAACCTTTATGGAAAGCTTGGGAATAGGAGGTAATTTAACTCGGCAGATGTGAGTGATGCTTTCTGATTCTTCTTCCGACTTTTTTTACTCATGTAATTCTAGTCAGACGACTTAACTAAGACGGACAAAATAGAATGGTGACAAACCCTAGTGCGCTAACATTATTTCCGGATCAAATTCCACTTTTGCACAAAATATTTGAAATAAAATCAAAATTTCTTGTCATTTAACAAAAAATGTAAACATAAATGTGTTCAAATAAACATTTAATGACAGGGACAAAATAACTTGTTTGTCAACACCACTCTAAAAACAGATAATAACTAACTGATTGGTAGAAATGTGTCCAACCAATGATATCGGTAATTTTGTACCAACAATATTGGTCAAAATAACTAATATCATTGGTTATTTTGACCAACATATTGGTAAAATATGATCAATATCATTGGTTGAACACATCTACCAATCAAATTGATTTTCAACCAATCTAAAGCTTTCTTGTCAACCAAAAATTGTAGTATATTGGTGCAAATATTTAATTGGTAATTGCAGACCAAAAGAATCATTTTGATCTGTAACTGCAGAATGTCGATGAGTCACATTTAACAGCTGCCTCTGCCATTTCCAAAAGAAAAAAAAGGTGTCGGACCAACTAACGAGCCAAACGATACACACTAAACCTAGCTTTCAGTCCCCACATTTCCGTTCTTTTCCGACCATGTATAATTTAATACTAATGCTTTCTTTTTAATCACACTGACTCCTGTTGATGCGTAACTGGTTCTCTGAGCTTTTGGGGGGTTCATCAGTTCCCCTAAGTGGGACTCTGGACATGGTAAAACCCTCTGCCTTAATAATTTAGCTGGGTTGTGTGCCGTTTTTACTGCAGTAATAATTGCCATGACGAAAATAGCTCTGGAGGTGCGAGCACTTTTTGTGACAGACAATTAGGCTGGGATCAGCTGTTTGAAAACAAATACAATTTCTGAAGGCTGTCTGTCGCCTTTGTCTAGCGGAGGAAATTTGCACTAATTACTAATCCGAGTGGGAAGATTGTGTTACTACGATAGGATCATTTCATTTCTGGAAATACCATTGAGAACTAAAAGGCGATTGGGGCATGTTATAACGACAGATAAAAGGAGGATCATATGTTTATTTTCCCCGCAATTTCAAAATGACAGCGGTATTAGATGGGGACAACACGATGGGATGGTTGTCAAAATTGTCAGTTTTTGAGCGTGGCTCTGTTTTTGTTATATCCCTCATACGACTTTTGTGTTTCATCGCAAGACTAGCTTTGTTATGGAGTGCCATATACCCACATGGTCTATAGCATTTAAGTTTCCATCTGTGGGTAATGGGTAAAGGTTCAGGTTGTTAGTTATAGTCCACTTTGTCACTCATTGGTTCTCACCACCCAGGAGTAAATGGGTACCTGTGGGGGCAGAGATGGTTATTGTGGTTGATTTAGCTGCTTTGCACCGAAATGCAGAGACAATAATGACACAGCGCCTTAAGTACCAGTCCGGTAGATACGTGCAGTATATACGAATTCGAATCATTATTATTATTATTATTCAGGCCTGTAAGCAGGATTTTGCATGGGGATGGGGGGGGGGGGGGGGGGGGGGGGGGAATGTGGACCTTTTGGTAATTTTTTTTTTGGGGGGGGGGGGGGGGGGTGCGTACGGGCCTGTTAATAATATGATTGTTATAGTTATGATTATATTTTAGAAAATGATTCTCAGTTGTAGTTTGAAACTAATTCAAATAAATTTACTATTAGCCCCTCTCTAAAACATTCCTAGAGCCCAGTTGCAATTTGTTGGTATTAAAAAACACTAGCTATGCTAAAAGCTCAGTGTTTGCTCCGTTTCTCATTTACTCTTGTAAAAACGAGTTCACAGCTAGAACCACACACCTGCAAGAAGCTAACTATAGATAACACGAGCATAAATCACCAAACAAAGCAAGGCCCAATGAGAAATTAGTGACAAAAGGTGATTACCGGTGGCATAAGCATGATAAAATGTGATAAAATGTATGGCAACCAATAAGAAGTCAAGGTTAACGACAAGCCTGTATGATGAATACAAAAGCTTGAATTTTACCGATGAGTCATGGTCACGCTTGCTTTTTTTGCTTTTTTCTTGGGTCGTTTGGAAGGAAAATGGAGATACAGAGTGTCCATAATAGTGCCAAGGCCAGCACAGTAATTGTCACTATGGTGATCAACATGGGTAAGGACCATGTCTTGCTGAGTAGGATGCTGACGATGACAAGCCAGTAATTAATGTCATAAGTCTCAGTAATTGGGCAGGAATTTTAAGTCACCGCACAATGAAATCTACAAATTAATTTTCTCCAATTACATTTAAGAACTCCAACATACAGCGACATGTACACTGTTTTTAATGACATTAATTTACAGAAAATTGCTATTAATTAAAAACAAACAAAAATTCTGTTCACCTTCATGTTAATTGCACAAGGGTTAGTAATTTCAAATAACCAATCCGACGTCTTTCTGCCTGTTTTGAATGAAAATGGCTAAAGATGAGTCCTAAAATATTCAAATATTCATATATTTAAAAATTATAAAAATCCTTAACCATTGAGTACAGGCTATCTTGTAAATTGTATTTCATTTTTGTCCTTGTCACATTTGTCGCGTATTACTGGAACCAACAAAAATACATCTTGAATTCAGGGGAATTCAACCATTACATTATTTGTATTTTTGTTGATTTTAAAATCAATATTTTCTTCATACAAGGGACTATTGTACCGATTGACTATTCTGTATTCCATTACAATCTCATAAAATACAAACAAATGTGACCGTCCACGATGAAAGGGCTGTAAAGTAGGCATCTTGACGCTTTGAGATAATTAGAGAAATAAAATCTACAAGAAATAAGCTTTAAAATGATGTTACAAGACATAGTTATTATTTATGGTTAGCTACATTAAGTAACACTGAATATGAAAATTCTTTGTTTTGTATTTTTTTCACATATTTTAATGGTCCTTTTCTCAAAATGAGTTCTGGCGACTTTACAGCCCTTTTGTCGTGGATGGTCACAAATATTGCTGAGTGAATCAATATCATCTGCGTTATTTTAAATATTGTTATATTTATACAACACAAATTGTCATATGCTGCTTCAACGGAAATTGCCGCATACAGTATTCTTTTGATTTTCTTTTTAAAGGTAGGATACACCATTTGCAGATAGGGATCTCATTTTGAAAAAAAGGGCTTAAAAAACAAACGTATTTTTGCGCCACCAATGGCAGTGAAAACCAAACCAATTTTGAAACAAGATTCCTCATTTAGCTTCAGTAGGTCTTATGTAGAGTGCAATGGCTGATCCTTTTGTTCTGAGTCATTCCGACATCAGTAACTAATTGGGGCTTTCAACACAAATCAATCACCGCCCCGAAAACATGTCACGAACCATTCACTTTGCACTAATAACTCGCAAGTTTTCTACTCTGCCTAAAACAACTGGAGGGTTTGGGGTGGGGTTGGTGGGAAAGGAGTGATTGGGTTGGGGGAGACGTGAGTGGGGAAGAAATGATCCATGAAGTCACGGTGACGAATCCCTCACATCACTGGCCCGTTACCTCAGCAGGCGGTCGGTGAGTCGGTTGGCTGGCCTCGTCCAGTCAATGGCTAATCATCTGAAAGTAACAGGACTAGGCTCTGGAGACAAAGCGATGGTGGTGATTGGGGTGGGGGGGGGGGGGGGGGGGGGGGAGAGAAAAAGCTGGAATCATCTTAACATCCTGTCATTTTCGTAGTCAGCATTGTTCAGTCAAGCACTCAATCAAGTTAAACCGTCTGGATGAATCAGCCGCAGCGAGGGATCTAGGATTGCCACTCATAGGCTACTGTTCAATCTAGCTGCATGCATACATGCTGTCCAGATGAACTTCTTTACATAATACTGACTGATTGGAGGATTGATTGGACCACTGTGGTACAGTGGTGGTGGTGGTGTTGTTTCTGGGTGCTCGTATATACGCAGCCCTATGGGAAAGGTAACACAATAGGACAATAGGATAAATTTACCCCAGAGCGAAAATCCTTAAAAATCTATTTACCCCAGAGTGGAAATGCCATAGCGTTAAATATTACAATAGGACAAAGGAAAACAAAAGAGGGTAACAAAGGTCTTCCCCACAAGTCTATATATGCGTACGAGCCTCCACCTAGTTATGGGGACAGGCTCTTTTGTTTGGAAAAGACAGACTGAGTAGTGGGGACATTTTCTAGTCCCCATAGCATGTTGGGTCTTCAGTGAAGGTAGAACAAGGGGAAATTGGGTTAGGATATAATGAAAGAAAATGAAGAAGAGGACAAATTAGGGTGATGCTGAAAATGTTAGAATTTTAGAGTTAGTCTTGCATACGCACTGTGGACCTCCGAACAATATAGGTCCACACGATGCGGGAAGAGGTTACGGTTTGTGGACTTGCACAAGTCCACAATCCGTTTTTCAGTTTCCGAAAAAGAGCGCTAGAGGAAAAACGGGTTAGGGTTATATATAGAAAAGATAGAAGGGACAGCTGAGAGGCCCATAATCCAAATTTGAGGGTAAATTTGTTTTGGGGAAGCGAGAAAAATGAGTATTTAGTCAAAGTTTGTTAACTACACGAAGACAAAGGAATGTCCACAGATAATAAAGGTAAAGCTGACTGAGTGTTCTGAGTTTGAGATTAGAGAGATTTCAGTTTACACACAAACCCTATGGGTTGTCCCCATAACGCAATGTACCAAAAGAAATAAAGCGGTTGCGTGTGTGTGTGTGTGTGTGCGAGGGGGGGGGGGGGGGGGGGGGGGGAGGGGAGGGGAGGGGGGGGGGGTCTTCCTTTCCTTTGCAGGTGCTATGCATCTGAAACACCTTGGCATAATATATATATAAATATATACAAATATATATTTATGAAATAAATTTAGGATACGAGTTAAAATAACTTTGGCATATTTATTTCTGGACAGACTGTTTCGTACCGTGTGGCACTCATCAGTCATTCTGCTGATGAGTGCCACACGGTACGAAACAGTCTGTCCAGAAATAAATATGCCAAAGTTATTTTAACTCGTATCCTAAATTTATTTCATAATTATAGCTCTACAGAGATGTATCGAGCACTTTGGATTGTGATAGATGCCAAATTCATTGGATATACAAATATATATATATATTTAGATAAATTGTTCTAAAATTTATGTTATGTTATGACGCTTTGTTACCGATCAATTTTCAGAATCGCTGATGTACTCAATGGTTTGTAATCAATTTCCCGAAATATATCACACATAAACATGCTTTAGAGGCATATCATCTGCAATTATCTCACAAAAACATCATGCGACCCTAAATTCTTGTAAAAAAATGTCCTTGGAAGTGGGACTAGCACAAAGTATCTTAACCAGTTCGCGCCGGGATTATTTTAACATCGCCGAGCCGACGGGCGGGATTATTTTTAACGAAACTCGATCCGAAGCGGGTTCAGGCTGATAGTGCCGGGAAGCACACCCACGCATTTCCGGCCTTGCGCGCTGCTGACATACATTTCCGAACTGGAACTTTATGCGTCATCCGTTTTGAATTTGGGGAAAGTTTTGCGTTTATATACGTCATCCGGCGCGAACTGGTTAAAAGATGTCAACAAGAAAAAAAAATACTTTTGAAATGAACATAAAGCTACACAAAATGTATTAGTCTACTTCTCCCTAAGTACATGTGGCTGCTAGGGCCACTAAAATGGAGAATTTCACGCAGAAGTGGGCATGGCTGAAAGTGGACAATTTCATGAATCCTCAGAAATACAAGCATTGCAACCTCAAATGTTGCATCAAATAAAAAACCCAAAACAAGGCCTTTGATTCTAATGGTGTGCTAGTGAAATTGTGGTTAAATGTACATGTAGTTTTGGGTTATTTTCAGTTGGCACCTTGTTGTCATATGCAAAATATGTGTTATTGCAAGTTTTTGTTTTTAAGGCAAATAAAAAGGTTAATATTTTATAAAAATAAAAAACTTAGTATCATGATTCAGTATTTTTGTATTATGTTCTTGAAATTGATTTCACATACTGTAACATTATACTGTAACATTATACTGTAACGTTCATAACAACAAAAGCATGATGTTTCCATTGTGTAAAATGTCAGTGTGGTATCGATCGTGTTATTCAATGCACTGCTTGCGGCACCAGTCTGATGCTGTCATCGCACCGATTATCATTATACGAGATACAGTCTAAAATTTTATGACGGCTGGAAACGTGTATACAAATATCCCAAAATGTCTGCCATGTCAAACGTAAACAACGTGTTTTGTTTCCGTTTTTTTCTGGGTAAAGGTAAGACATTAGGTCGGTTTCCTTTTAACCATATGTTTAAAATATGATAAGTAAACAATCCAAAACATGAAATTTTTCGAGGATTTCAAGACCTACAGCTGTAGTGCCCTTTTAAGGCCTACTAGTACCAGTAGGTTAAAATTTGTGGTACATGTAAAATACATGTACATGCGAATGATTAGATGCAGAAAAATTTTGAAGAAAAATAGGGAAAGATAAACGATATGATACCACTGCATGCAGTCACCATTCGACCCCCAAGCCTTGTTTGTAGCTTCGTCTCAGTCAACCCCCCACCCCCTCCCCTCCCACACACGCAAGTGGGTAAATGCCGTCAATAGGGGACGGGGCATTGTCCGACCGTCTTCCCTCTTTTGTTTGTACTCTAACGTTTTCGGATGATCGCCATAGGATTTGCACACGAGTCTGAATCGGGGACCTTTGCGGAATAGGGGACCCCATTGTTCCCTTTGTCCTACGTCCCCTATTTCAATCAAAAACAAACTCACACACACACAATTGCGCACACACCGACTTCCCGCCTCATTTTAAGCAGCCTCTGCCATTGTTACAATCGTATTCATCTCCCATCCATCACGTTTTTTTCAAGATCAAAGTGCCGCCCAGCCTTGAGAATCATCCCATGCATCAGCGGCAACAAAATATGAATACGTTGGCTCCGCAATACTGCTGCCTAACCAATGCAATTGGTCTGTGTGATTGGTATGGATTATAACATTTTTTTATAAAAAAGGGTTCCTTCAAGACCGAAATTGTGTCTTTTCCGAGAGGATATATGAACAAAATCAATTCATCAGTTGACTGAATCGACCCCAATGTGGACACACAAAAGAAACCACCTTGGAAAAAAAGAATAATGGTCAAAATATATGAAATTTGTGCTCGTGCATAATTCCTTTCTAAAAATATGAAATAGATGTAGAACAATAGAGGACCCCAAGTGTTTTTTTTTAAAGATGTGACATTTACACGTTTAAATGGAATTTGTTTTTTCTACATTTGTTTACAATTTTGTCAAAAGAAAAATCTGTTTACAATTTCCCAAAACGTTTAAACGAAATGCAAATTCTTAAAAAGGAACCCCTACGTTCACCCAACCTTCCTTTACGTTAAACATTATACAGCACAAATTATTAACGATGTTTCAAACCTTCTAAATGTTTTTTTAACCCTAACCCCATTTTTCTTACACATAACCTGAATCCTGCAAATTCTTGCAATTCCAAAGTGTTAAAACTCCATGTAACCTGAATCCTGCTAAATACTCCATTATTTGTCACTGGTGACCACTACCTGAACCCTGCAAAATCCTGCAGTGGGTTTACCATTGAGCTATAAAGCAGCCAAACATGGAACAAACAGAAGCTGCACACATGACCCTTGGTATGCTATTGTATCATTGTCACATACTGGTAACTTACACCTTGACTGAAGCTCTATGAGGAAAGTGCAGAGAACATGAGCAGTGTGACTACACAGGAGATCTGCAGCAGTTACGTCACACAAGTGACACAAGTGACACAAGTAACACAAGTAAAGAATTATATACATTGCAAATATCTGGACCTTGCTCAGACCTTTTGTCTTGTAGATACACAACTTGCATGCATTCCGGGTGGGTGGGATGGGGGTGGTTTGATGAGGGTGGTTTGATGAGGGTGGTTTGATGAGGGTGGTTTGATGAGGGTGACTTGATGAGGGAGGGGGGATTGCAGAAAGGGTGGAGTGCTTGGTAATGGAATTGTGGGACAGTATCCCTTGTTTAATGTCCTGTTTTTAAATTGCTCCGTAATTTTATTTCGGTTAATATGAATATATAAATATAAGTATTTTTTCACTGTTGAGCTAAATTCATCATAGTTATTTATACATTTATTTTTAAATACATTTAATTTTATTCTGTGTGTCAATTTTTCAAGTTAGGATCGGCAGGATTTCAAGTCAAAGTGTCTCATTATACTTTTGTCAGTCCTGGCCAACTTGGATAAGGTTGTTTTTGTTTTGCTTTAATGTAAGTGTGATTTGGAATTGTAGGTTATTGTAGGTTGTTCATGATGTTTGTACCTGTTGTTGAAGGCCGAATAAATAATAATAATAATGAGAATCGCACTAGAAACAACTTTTTCTTCAAATGAGCCCTTGTCATTCCTCCACTGATGTCCTTTGAGATGATAAAAACAACTCCAGCCTGCAAATCTGCTATTTCTTTTGATAATCTAGATATCCTTTCAGCAGTGTTGTTGACTCGATTCGCCAATTTTTGTGACTTGCGACTTGACTTGACGAAAAATGACTTGACAACATTGCAAGTCATCATGTATTTACTATTTTATGTTATTAAAAAAAAATTGTGTTCAATCCGGCCACGGCAGCCGATGTATTTTTGTGATGGCAATTTTTGTTTTTCCGCGTCATTGCAAAGTAAAAGTGTGGGCTACATCGCATACATGTCTAGTCTTCCAATCCGTCGTAGTGGAAGCTGTGTGAGCGATAACTGTTAAAAGCTTTGCATTAACATTCAACTAATTTATCCAGACAGCTGGAAACGAGGTTATAGTGACATTGTTGACTTTCATTCGGGACTATATATGACTTGTGACTTGACTTGAGAAAATTTGACTTGGTTACAACTCTGCCTAAGTTTCATCTGGTTTATCTCTATCCACTGTGAATCTACATGTACATGTACTACACACATGGTTCATGGATTCCATTCATCCTTTTCTAATTCTTCTGTCCCTCACAATTGTAACTGGGGGGGGGGGGGTTTCACATAATGAAAATGTCCATCACTCACTGTGCAGACATGCAAGCCAAAATACTTGGCTGCTGCAAACTCAATCTCAAATTTGATGATCAATAATTTGACAAATCAAAGAAAACTTTCTTCGCTTCATGCAACCCAACCGGGGTATTTCTAATTTATCGTCCTTTCCACTCCCCCCCCCCCTCTTGAGTAGTAACCCACAAACCGAGACAGCCCCCCACCCCCCCCCCCACCCCCACCAGGCATTGTAAATTTGTTGTAAATGATCCAGAGTTATCAAACGCTTTTTTCTTCTTCTGTCAATCTTGGTGTATTGTCATTACTGTATCTAAACAGCAGCGATGTGATAAGGCATACAAGTCTGTTGATAGGAACCAGCTTTGGCAGGTTTCCTGCCCTCTAGGGACACCTCGTTCCCTTGTCTTGTCAACTTCACCTTTCGTCACATTTCTTATCCTCATATCAATTTCCCTCCTTTTTTTTCTTCACTGATTCCCCCCCCCCCCTCCCCCAATCCATGTACCTCCCCTGTACCCCCTCCTGGCTCTAGTCTGCCCATATCTCAATTTTCTGCCAAATTGGCTCTGAAAAAGTGGGACACCCAGCGTGCAACTTGATTAATGATCCGATGGCGGTGCTTCGGAAATAAGCACACCAAGAAAAGACCTATTTGTGACCCACTCTGCAAAAATTAGTCTGATGTGTTAAAAAATTTTTTTTTCAATTTTACAGTTGGTCAGGAAATAAGCCTTCATTTGATATAAAGACCCTTTCACACCTGGCCTTGCGTAGAGTTGCGTAGTGTGGCGTACCGAGTACGCCGAAGTTAGGCTGCGTATCCATGAAAAAAATGATACTTCGGCCAAGTCCCTGCGTAGTTTGTGCGTAGGCTGGCGTATGGTTACGTACCCTGTGCGTAGGCACCGCGTACCTATGGCGTATGCAATTGACGTACATACGCGTACGCTTGCGTATGACAGGCGTAGAGTTGCGTACGTTTACGTAGGCCTGGCGTAGATTTGCTTACGGTTGCATAGGAGCCGCGAGTGCAGCCATTGGCGCTATATAAACCTTGTTTTCTGCCCCTTAGTCCACTGCTGCCTGCAGTCCAGTACTAATATAGTTCAGCGGGACGAATAAAATCTAGCACTGCAGGAATAGTGATGAAAAGTCCAGCGGGGATCAGGCAGTCATTGTGGCTACGCTGCGCGCCGGTATGATCTAGGACGCCTTTATATGCTTTTAATGCTTCGTCGGACTGGCGTAGGGTAGCGTACAATCGGCGTAGGCATGGCGTACAGTAGCGTAGTGCTGCGTAGGCATGGCATACAGTAGCGTAGTGTTGCGTAGACTTGCATACAAAATGCATACTTTCTGTATATAGTGTTTATTTTTTTGCGTCCATCTCGCGTACCCATTTGGATCACTCAGCGTACAGTAACGTAGGCCGACGTAGAGTAGCGTACGATCGGCGTAGTCGGTACGCAACAGTACGCAACTCTACGCAAGGCCCGGTGTGAAAGGGGCTTAAGGCACAACTCTGTAGTGATAATTTTGGAAAATTTGCTTTTTCTCAGTTATATTTAAAATGTCTTTGAAAAGAAATGAAGATTTACAATTTTAGTGCTTCATAAGATGCTATGGTAAGAGAATGACCCAACCTGTATTACATTTTATTTAGGGATCAAAACCATCTTTTCAATCGATCAGATCTGAAAATATAGGTGTCGGAGAAACCAAAATGCCTTAAAAAAATTGTTGAAAGAAAAATCACCTCTGAGACAATAAATAGCCCTTTACGTAAAAATGTATTTTGCGACATCAGACTCATTTTTGCAGAGCGGGTCACATTTCATAAAGACACGTTGTACATCTTTTCTGTCCAACCCAGCTTGCTGTTATCGACAAGTTGTACTGATGATTTGTCACTTGCTAATCTGATTGGTGGACTGTGTTCAGATCCAATACCAAAGAAGGCATATTGGTCAATCAAAATAAGGCAAATGGGACTGACTAAAGCCCGGTCCATACGAATGCGTATGAGAAGCGAATTTGTCAAGGCAACAGAGAACGTCACAATGCAACTTCAATTGTTGACGTCATGAAATTTGCTTCTAATAATTTGCAAGAACTATTATTCGGGCTTAACACAAACTGCTGTGCCCGTTACTTGCAGGATGTGGGGTTGCCTAGCAACATGAATCAGCAATGGAGCGCTAAATGGCAACAGGAATTATATAGCTGGCTTTTGACAGCATAAAAACCATGCGTGGCTTAATTGGTCTTGCCATGTCTGCACGTATTATGCATAATTTGTATTGCAATTACAGAACACTGCCTCACACACTCCTCTCAACTTAGACAAAAGCAATGTGAGGTCGTGTTCTTATTCACCATGTGCTTATTTACACTGTTAATGCACTAACCTACAACACCCACCTGCTCAGTATTACATGTAGACGAAAATTAACATTTTAGTGTTTTGTCATGTTAATAAGAACTTTATTCTCAAATTTATTTAAATCAAAGGATCACGTGCATCTTGGGCACTCGGGGAAGACAAATCAGCCACATTTTAGCAAATTATAGAGCTGGACGAGCATCTACTGTGGATGGTAATGTTTCGATTTTCGTTTCAGGATGAGAAGTAATCAATCAAAGATCAAACTAGACCAACAGTCCCCTATTTAAAAAATAAATAAAATAAAAATATAAAAATTACCGCGATCTGTTTACTGATCAAATTGGCCACCGACAAAGATAGGAAGTCAAATTTCAAGAGTGGGGTGAACAAAGGTCGATTCTTTCGGAAGTAGCCGACTGATAATGAACAATAGCTAGCACCTACATATTAGCTAATGTTAAAAAAATGTTTACTCAGTTATGCAAACATGTGGACATTTAAATCTATCTGTCTCTCTCTCTTATTAGTTTTTTGACAGTCTGTGCCGGTTGTGCGTAAGTGTGTGGGTGAATATCTGCATTTAATAGGGTTGGTTGAACAATCAGGACAATAGTTACTCTGATTTCCAGACCAAATAATTCAGATTTTTTCTGATGAATTATTAGGTTCGGTAGCCTTCACTGTCACTTGACGAATAAAGAAGGAATGCCGCCGTTTCACAACAATGTCCAAAGATTTTCGAACACGTTTTATTGATGGTTAATTATTATCGTTAAAACATTCTCCCATCGATCTAGATCCTCTTTTTGTAGTTTGCATAAAATCAAAACTTGCACTTGCAAAAATCAACACATGCATTTAATTTCACTATTAAAATCCAATGCAGGCATTGTGCTTTTTAGGAAAAGCCATTATAATTTGAATTGTTGCATCATTTGCATCATCTAAAAATAGCTACACATAAACAGTGTAGTGCGTCATGATCTCCTTTGTTTAACTGGCGGCTACCTGACCTACAATTTAGACGTCTGGGTATAAACAAATCGTCAGGGCAGGAAACCAGACTAGACAATGGGCCGTATGTGTACAAAATAGTAAATACTTATAGTAAAAAGTAAAAGCATTGGCTTGTCAAGTAAAAAAAAATGCTCGATTTGGTATGCATAACCTAATTTACCTTTTACTTCGTAGTAAATGCTAGTACTTGCCTAGCATTTACTTTAGAATTCATAAAATCCTTGTGGTCAGACTATAGAACCCTTGAAGAAAAGGCCATTATCAAATCATATAGATGTCATTATACCATAGCAACCTTTCTTGGCTGGTACTCTTTCTGCTTTCTAATTGGTAACTGTATAAACTCAGCTATTATCAACACATATGTACAATGTACAAGTATACTGCCAAGGTAGCTCTGTAGCTACCTTGGAATTTCCAAGCGTCTACTAGGAAAATGCTAGTAAATACTTGGTTTTATGAATATCAATGGGAGTATTTACTACTTTTCAAGTAAAAGGTTGTTGAGCAAAATAATGTTAGTAGTAAAAGCTTTGAGTAAAAGCTTCTACTACATGTTATGCATATACATTGAAGTAAATACTTACACTTTCAAGTAAATAGTATTTACTACTTTTTATGCATATAATGGGCCAATAGTTGCCAAGCGTCCCCGATTGTCATTCGTGTACAAAACATATGGAAGGTCTTCACACAAAAGAGGACAAAGGGGTTTAAAGTTAGGGTCCCCCGATTGGGGGTAAATACACACACCAAATGATTTTGCTTTCCAATTACATTATTAATTTGATCACCAACCGGTTTTAAATCTTTGTCTTTTCATAAAACTCAAGGCAGAATTTATGTATGAACATTTTATATGTACTGTGGGCCTTAGAACACTTGACGTCGACAGGATGCAGGAAGAGGTTTCGGTTTGTGGTCTTGCACACGACCACAGTCAGTTTCGCCCTTTCTGAAAAATACATGTATGGGGTTAATTTTATTTTCTGGAATCGAGAAAAATTAGTATTTAGACAATGTTTTTCTAACTACAAGACGACAAAGTAATGTCCACCATGTTATGGGGATGTTTACTTGCATTATGGAGAAGGATTTCATTGTTAATGGTATTAGGATCAAATTATGAGGAAATTTTGCCTGTACATGTAGATCTGTCAGAAGGCACTGTTCAAATCCAACCAAAATGACAGGATTACCCTACTACTAGTGTGGCTATAAAGGTAAGGGTTGTCATGTATATATGCCCCCCGCAACTACAGTAACAGTATGGGTGTGGGTTTATATTTTAATGGTAATCGCCCATAGGCCTGAGGTGCAAGCAATAAAAGAAAGTACATAAAACAGAGAGAGAAGATATCTGTTCACATTTCTTTTAAAGAGGCATATATTATACATTGATGAAAAACAGGATTAAGAAGTTCCAGAGTGCAGCAGTACGAGGACAAAAAGCTGGAAGAATATCTTAAAGTACTTGCTCTTGGAACAGATACGGTAAGGGACGAGAGGAGACTGCAAAACATGTGCTGCAAGTGAAAGTCCAAACAGAAGGGACAACAAGTGAGAGACCTTCTGAGCACATACCATAATACATGTACCGGTACCTATAGGACAGGCTAAAAGAAGCAACAGAACACAAAACAGAGAGAGATGTTGTAGGGATAATGCCATGTCCAGTACGTCCTACGAATTAAGGCCCGAGTAAAAAAAACAGCTTATGTATAATCTACAGTTATATCTTACAATTATTATGAAAGTTTGCGATGTTGAAACTCTTTGTTAATATCTCTGTAAGTTTGTTAAAAAGAAAGATAAAATCCATACAAATATCTAGTTCTGCTCACTGATTTGGTGTTTGTCTCATTTGCAGTTTGTATATTTTGTGAAGTGAGTAATAAAATAGGTCCCATGCCTTTTCTGTATCTGTTCATAAATCAATATACTGTCAAAAATGGGAATTTTTCATAGTTTCCCCAACCACTATCTATTTACAAATCTGGTTATAAAGCGGTTTTCCTCTACCTTGAAAGTCAGCATGTACCCGTTAATAAATTCAAAATGCAGACACGGACACAGACTATTCAACTGTTGACCCACTGTTGGGGACCGGCGAGTCGGGGACCGGTGAGTCAACGACCCTCTGTCACACTGTGGCGTGGATTCAGTTGCAGAGAGATAATTATTGTGAATGTTTATTTGAAAAATCCACTGACATCTGGCAAATTTTGAATGGGTCTGGGTTCTCCAGCTGAGTAAAAAATGTAGTGGACAGCTCAAAACCAGCTTTTTGTCCCTGATATTATTAAGTTATATTTTGAATACATTATTTTGTCAGTGCACAACTGTCAAAGTAACAATGGAATCTAGAATTGTTTGTTTTGACAATTATTTCTTCATGGGGACTTGTAGTCTTTTGATTTGGAATTAAATGGGATTTAACCTTAACAGTCCTGAATCCTCTAATTTTCACTAATATTGAATTTTCAACACAAACCTTCACAGAGTTCAATAATGTTAATTTAGAGCTTAAATTTATTCCCCCATGAACTGAAAAAACAAACCACACACTATTATGTATGTACATCTCGGAGCATAAACTTAGGAAACCAAATGTTTCAAAGCAGATAAAATATGTTGACTTCATCCTTGCAAATGCCATTTCTGTATTTATTGTTTGTATTGGTTAAAATCATTTCAAAACGTGATTCTATTTTTCCATTTGGTCCTGATATTAACGGAGAATGTCCTGAGCGAAACAGTCACCTACTGCAAAGCCTTAATAAACCTGTGAAATCTATGCACATGTACACGGATCAACAGAAATTCTACACAGGATTGTCTAGGACGTGCTGCAATGTATCAACAAGCTCGTCCCAGCCATGCACGGGTTGCGTATCTCCCTTCGGCGGTTTAACAGTGTGCTTAACGGGCATCAAGATTCTCACCAACTACAGCCAGTATGAGTCATAATTGTGCAAACCATACCGATCAATACAAACTGCGTCTAGATTGAATTTACTTTTTTTTTTACCACTGCATTCCGTTGATCAGACCTGAGAACCAGTTAATTTAAAGGGACAGACCTCAACTATCCAAAAGTGACCAACCAAATTATTGTTTAAGCTTACTTGATGTAAAGACATTATTAATGACTCTTAAGAAAAATAATAAAAGTCCAAAAATTGCCACTCTGGGACGCATTTCTGGAGATTTCCATTCCTAGTTATTAGTTCAAAATCAAAATCTTGGAATATTATTTTTCTTGGAATATACAGCATTCAGCTGAAACTTTATCAGAATAGTTGTCAAGCACCATGTTCTTTAGATTTTTACGACTATTCAAACGATATTAAGAATGCACAACTGACAATGGTCTACTATAACTTTAAATGAAATGAGGCAGGGGAACCAGTGACAATGCATGCCGGGAGACAGTGATTTGGAGATAGGTTGTAAAACTCTGCAGGGTATATGCCTGGCTCTGAAGTAGTGATGAATGAAGCTGGAAATGATTCGGAGGGTGCATGCATGTGAACGCGGTACACGGATGGGTTGAAATTAATGCTTGCGGGCAAAAGAATTGGTTGGTTGGAGTTGGAAGGGAGTATGATCCGAAAAAAACTCCACCAAGTGATGACATTGGGTTAGTACTGAGATAAGTCTGTACCTTGGCGCAAGATTTGGTCAGGAGGGAAGAGCTTTCTGTTGGATCCCCAGGGGGGTGTTTTGTGTACCAGGATGTGCCTAAATAGTGTGGGGATAACAAGAGCGTTTCTAAATGAACTATAAAAATGATAAAAAGCTCTCTGGGAGGAGAGTTCCTGATCTTAATAATGCACACAAAAGTGCTCATCTCAAATTTGAATTTTTTTTTCAAAGACCTGAGAATGATATAGTCTCATCGCACCAATGTGTTCTTAATAAAATTAATAGTAGATTTGAATAGTACTTGCGTATAAAACCTACAGGCCATGATTCATCAGATATTTTTTAAAAACTTGACTGTGTTCATGATCACCAGAAAGTGATATGGTACTGCATATCTGAGTAAACACGAAAGGGATTAATGTTGTTGTCCATGCGATATGTCCCCAGTGGCGTAGCTATCATTTTTTTCAGTTGGGTAGTGAGGGGGTAGCTAGGGGGGCACAGGGTGGGCATCAGCATCTTGTGGGGGCACCAGCTTATATGGTCTGTTAAGTCTCCGTTTGGTTTGGAAAGAAAACGGGTATATTAAGGTGTTCTTGTTGGGGGCACCTGGGGGGCACCAGGACAAACAAACAAAATTAAGGGAGGGGGGGGGGGGGGAGGGGGGAGGGCACGTGGGCCCCCCCCCCCCCCCCCCCCCCCCGCCCGGCTATGCCACTACATGTCTCATAGGAAACCCACACATGTTTGAGATGCATTTTAGACAGATATGGTGATTGTTATTCTTTAAACAAATTAACAAATCCAAAACATGAGGTAGGAATCAAAATTATCGGTCGTTCAACCTTCAAATTCAGCGCATGTCTCGTCTTGCAAGTCTAGGGAGCATATGGAGAGATATACAACAAACCCGCCAGCCATTCGTCTCAAAAGCCAATATTTTCTCAAGTCTTGAAATCGTCTTGTTTCTCTCCGGAGCACAACAAACAATCCTCGCCTCTGCTCTTTACTAGTATAATCTCCACTTTACTGTCCTCTTAAGATTTGTGGTCTGCTTCAAAGTTGTCCCACCTTTCTCTCTCCTCCCTCCCCCTTCAAGACGCCTCTCTCCTTCCAATTTCTAACTCTATCCCCATTTGTCAGTCTCTCTTTCTCTGTCCTTCCGAGTCTAATGACAACACCGCAAGGCATACCACACTGTATTCATAGTTTCAGGACATTGGGGGATTCCGACAGTATCTGCCGAGGCAAAAACCAACCCAAAACCCCAATCATCAATGCCATAAAAAACTACTGACAGAAGCTTGAGGGTCTTACAAAATGTATAAACCCATTCTGGTCTAGTATCAACAGCTTGGAGATAGCTGCGAAAGCCACAGTTTGCGAGTCGAAAACGCCAGAGGCCGGATGATCCTTAATTCATGTGTACAGGATAGAGGGAGGAGAGATGCAGAATTTGTTTTACTTATTCGGGAAAGGGACTACCGTAAACATGTAAATGTAAAGAAATGTGACACAGGGAGGAGGAGAATAAAATAAGAGTGAATTGATCTATACAAAAATGAAGCATTTCACTTAAAATGAAGTGACTATAAATGACCAGTGGCTTTACTGAGGGGAATGGCTTGAGGAGGAGTAATACATGACAGTACTTTAATGCTATCAGACAGGAAAAATTAAGATTGAATTTGCTGCTGAAATTTGCGGAAACTGCAGCGATGACTCACACCAAAACCTACGAGTGCTGGTTACCGATCAGAAAGTGGGTTTTTGTTGTTGAATATTTGTTTTAAGCAGTTGCCCTCATAACCCCCCCCCAAAAAAAACCCCCAAAACCCACCCCATTATGTACTACCTCCGTATGTTATGCACTGTTTTCGATAAAATTGTTTCTTTATAGTAAACACACGTGCAGCCTAGTACATACCTAACAACGATGTAGGCAAAACATAAAGCAGTGGTTGAACTAAGTGTTTGTTTCGCACAGATAAGGTGATCCAGAGTGTTGATAGCAGATCTACCGGTAGATCACGTTTTAATGGATCTAGATCACGTTTTAGAGGGATCCGGATCACGTTTTAATGGATCCGGATCACGTTTTAATGGATCCGGATCATGTTTTCATGGATCCTGCTCGCAAGGTGGGTTCACAACATTTAAGATGGCGATGTTCGCAACGGACAGAGAGACAAATTAATTATTTTTGAAGATTTGAAGCATAAAATAAACTTTTGTGACAATATTTCATCTTTATTTCTTTAGAATGTATTTTCATGATTAAAAAGAGTACGGTTAGTTTACTTTCTACGGCCATTTCACATTTTACACACATCCCACATATAGCCCATCTTCCTACAAAATTCAAAGCAGATGACACTCATCTCGTGTGTGTTCAGATTCAACGTTGTTTTCACCTGGCACCGGATCACAAGATCTCGTGTATGAAACAAACAAGCCCTACAATTTTCCAAAAGGGGTTCCCTTGGCTGTTGAAGTCCAATCTTTTTCAAAGGAGGTTAACAATTACTAAGACAGCCCCTTCACTCCCAAAGTCCTCATCCTTAAACAGTTTTCACATCTGATATTTTTTGGCGGAACAAAATGATGATTTATTCTATGTCAGACCATACATTTTTTGTTGTAGTGTCCCACGTGATTCATGATAGCCATCAGAAATTGCTGATTTGCCAGATGGGTTAGTCCATTAATATTGGGTCCAAAAGTGCAACATTTGTTGGTGTCCCGGTTACACCTGATATAGTAATTTTCCATTCAATTGTCACTGAAATTGACTTTAAACTTGTTTTGCAGGTACTTTGTTTTATGTCATCACTTTTTGAGTTGAGACAGAAGGCATCAAAGAATGTGTGGCAATTAAAAAAAAATCTTATGTAAGTTGTAACAGGGTCACACAAATTTGACCCCTAATAATGGACATATCTCTCTGGTATGGGCAAACCATGGGCGCGCGATACTGGCAAAATTTTGAGGAAGACATCCCCCCCACCAAAAAAAAAGAGCCCCCCCCTCCTCCGATGGTTAGTCCCCTCCATGCACCCCCCAGTATATGCTCAATCATGCGATATTGTGAGCTGCCGAGCGTGTAAAGTCGAAATAAGATATGGCTGCCACCCAAACCAGATTACCACCCTAAACTTAATTACACGTCAACGTGTCCACGGGCACAACTGAGCGGTCTGTTTTGATATGCCCTGGGAAATATTGGTAAAATGACAACTCACAATAATTGGTAAATCTTGTGACTTGATGCCACACTGCGCACAAAAATGCAGCCGAGAAAAGAAAATCGATATGAGAATTTGAGAAAGTCCAGTCATTTTATAGAATGCACCTGTGAATGGCCACAGGTCGGAAAGACTTGTGGGAATGAAATTATGATTGCTTCTGTGAAATATGAATTTTTTCATCTCTCACAGAATTACACGGCGACCGCTCGATTAGGTTGGCGACCACCCGGTCACCGAGCGTATTTTGGGCGGCGAGTGAAAAGTGGGCAGGCGACTGAGCGATGTCCTAAAAACCAGCGGTGCCAAATTGGCAAAAAACAGCTTAATTTTTTTGGGGTTGTGACCAAAGTTACAGCCCGCTCGACTTCTCAAAAAATCGTTTCCTTAATTCCAGCGGCGCCCGGGCAGGCTACAAATCGCTCTGATTTGTGACCATAGCATTAAATGGGTAGCAGAATATTAATGTTAATTTAAATAAAATCTGTCAAGACTGAAAGGGAAATTACAAACATACAAATAATTATTTGAATCCAAACAATTCAATATATCTGTAAATAGAAATCAACTGGTGGTATTTTAAAATATGAAGTAACAATTTTAACTTAAAAAAGAAGAAGATTTGGGGTAACAATTTGATTAATATTACTCTGCTGTGATTTTCAGACTAAATACTTCCCGACTATAGTTTTCAGTCTCATTTTCATGCCCTAAACAATAATATTGATTGCTTTTGGTTCAGGAAAAACCTCACCAAGATAAAGCAAAGAAAAAGAAAATATTTATTCCCTTATCTGTAAAAAAACCCTTGCAACAGATTTCCCGTCGTGTGCCAATTTCTTTGTTCTCTGTCCCTGTTCCCCCACAGCTATGGCACAGCACGGAAGATTCAGACTTGGCTATGTTCGATCAACCACTAATTAATTTGCCTCTTCCTCCAACAAACCATCTAAAAAAAGAAAAACCTCAGACGCAGGGTCCATACTGTGAAGACATTAGTCACCTCAAACACAATGTGTCCACCAATCCTTGGGTGTGGGGGGGGGGGGGGGGGGGGTGAAGGGGGGGGGGGGGGGGTGAAGGGGGGGTGGTCGAGGGGAGAAAGGGAAGGGGGGTGGTCGAGGGGAGAAAGGGGGGTGGTCGAGGGGAGAAAGGGGGGTGGTCGAGGGGAGAAAGGGGGGTGGTCGAGGGGAGAAAGGGGGGTGGTCGAGGGGAGAAAGGGGGGTGGTCGAGGGGAGAAAGGGGGGTGGTCGAGGGGAGAAAGGGGGGTGGTCGAGGGGAGAAAGGGGGGGGGTTGGGGGGTTTGAGGGGGGGGGTTGAGGGGTGGAGGGGGGGTTGAGGGGCTGGAAGGGGGGTTGAGGGGCTGGAAGGGGGGTTGAGGGGAGGGAGGGGGGAGGTTGAGGGGAGGGAGGGGGGGGTTGAGGGGAGGAAGGGGGGGGTCGAGGAAAGGAAGAGGGGTCGGTGAAGAGGTCGGGGGGGGGGTGGATGGGAAGGGGGGGGTGGAGGGGAAGGGGGGGGTGGAGGGGAAGGGGGGGTGGAGGGGGGAGGGGAAGGGGGGGTGGAGGGGGGGGGGGGGGGGTGGAGGGGGGGGGGGGGGGTGGAGGGGAAGGGGGGGGGGGTGGAGGGGAAGGGGGGGGGGGGTGTTGTCGAGGTATAGAATATATACCAAGCAACAAATCACACGGGAAACCCCGACAGAAGCATTACCAGTCTCTAGAGAGTACAGGCTGTAAGCAGGTGAAATGCTGCTGGCTAAACTAAGAGTGCTGGTAATGAAGACTGGACCTGCAAGTTAAGGAAGCGAACAGGGAGAAAAAAACAAGTGATATTGGAGGAAAAATTGAGAGGAAAAACTGAAGGGTTTTGGAGCAATTTTCTTGTTTGTTTTGAGGGCATGTATGGTATATTGAGAGATCCAGATATTTTAGCTTGGGGGTGTTTAGGTCTTTGACATTTTGCTGAAGTCACTGCTTGGAAAATTATATTCCGCCGGTTAAATACAAGATAGGGGTTTGGGGGGGGGGGGTTAAGAAATAAAAAACAGCGCTGTATACATGATAATATTTCTGCTGTGGGAATTTGCCTTTGGATTTGTTATGACTTGGTGGAAGTATGGAAATTGCAGTAATGGAAGACAAATTTTACGCTTTTATTCAATCAATTTTGCTGAGTGGAATTTGTTTGAAAAAGGATGTGGTAAAGGTGATAGGCAAGGGGAGGGTGGGATAAAGGTGGGAGATGATAAGGGTGTGGGTGGGGGATGATAAGGGTGTGGGTGGGGGATGATAGGGGTGGGGGATGATAGGGGTGGGGGATGATAGGGGTGGGTGTTGGAGAGGGTGGGTGTTGGAGAGGGTGGGTGTTGGAGAGGGTGGGTGTTGGAGAGGGTGGGTGTTGGAGAGGGTGGGTGTTGGAGAGGGTGGGTGTTGGTGGGTGTTGGAGAGGGTGAGGGTTGGAGAGGGTGGGTGTTGGAGAGGGTGAGGGTTGGAGGTTAGGGGTTGGGGTTGAGGAAGTGGATGGAAGGGGAGGGGTGGATGGAAGGGAGGGGGAGGGGTGGGTGTTGGGGAAGGGGAAGTGTGGGTGTTGGGGAAGGGGAAAGGTGGGTGTTGGGGAAGGGGGAAGGGTGGGTGTTGGGAAAGGGGAGGAATGGGGGTTGGGGAGAGGGAAGGGTGGGGATTAGGGAAGGGGAGGGATGGGGGATAGGGGGAGGAGGGGAAGGGTGAGGGTTAGGGAAGGGGGAAAAGTAGAAGGGAAAGGAGTGGTAGTTGGGGGAGGGGGGGTAGGGGTGAGGCAGGGTAGGGGTGGGGGGAGGGGGTAGGGGTGAGGCAGGGTAGGGGTGGGGGTGGGGCAGGGGCGGGGGTAGAGTTGTGTATAGGGATAAGTGTAGTATGGTTAATATGCACGGATGACATTTTAAAGCTAATCAAATAAAAAAAACAACAACATTTTGCACTTTTTTGTCGTACTTTAAGTAGTGCTAAATATGCAACTGTTGGTAACAAATAGCAACGAATATTTTTTCCTTCTGTTGATTTGGCACATCCCACAATTCAATGCTCTTTAGTAGTAATTTTTTATTTTTTAAACATACCTTTGAGGTACGAATTTACCCTTTTCAGCTATACCAAAATCTGTGTGACAGTTTTCAATTTAAATCACTTTGGCAATAACTATTTTATCTAGGCACCATAACTCCGGATGCCGCTTCTCCCAACCAGCGGTGTCTGCAATGCCAAAACACACTGCGGAATTCCAAATAATCGCCGGGCTGTGAATTACTCCCAATAATGTTTATGGTTGCATTTATTTTCTTGGCGTTCTTGGCTGGATAGCATATTGAGGAGTGCGAACTCTGTCATCAGCACCCAGCCCTGATGGTAACCATCTGTCAATACAAGGGGGGGGGGGGGGGGGGACACGGATGACCCAAGATAGAGCACAGAGATAATTGTTCAAAGCTGGATGATAGAGTAGAGACGTTTAGCAAGAATCTATG
Source organism: Crossaster papposus (assembly GCA_037893245.1). Lineage (NCBI taxonomy): Eukaryota > Metazoa > Echinodermata > Asteroidea > Velatida > Solasteridae > Crossaster > Crossaster papposus. The sequence continues at coordinate 1,238,578 of JBAIAA010000049.1, read as the reverse complement.
AGCGAAGTACAAGGTGTTAACATTTAAGCCAAAATATTAAAGCATGGCTAGGAGAAACAAGCACACAGAGTCAACAGATTTCTACCCATTATGAAAACTGGAATAAGGGCATACAATTATAAAAGAAAAAAATAAACTTGAAATAAAAAACAAAAAACAAATGAAATCGTTAGAAATTTGAAACCAAACTTCAATTTCACAATTTGCAATTGTTTCAACTACAGTGTGTCTTCCGACTCTCAGGCCAACACTTGCATAGGTTTTTGAGTCCCTGCACGATGTTTGAAATATGTTTCTGGAAATTTTCTTCTCATCTCTGAAATTGAACGTCATCATCTACTTGGGGTGTGCATAGAAACCCGGTACACGACTGGTGATGTTATAAACAGGTTCCAGATTGAGAAAACCAACATTACAAATTACTTCATAACTTCCTGAAAAAAAACACCTGGTCAAATAGAAGACCAAAACAGATTTCACATGAGACAGATGAGACTCATGAAAGCTACAGTTTACACTATAAAGCCAAATCTGGACAACATCAATATTCACACTGTAAAGTTTTGTTTAAGCACTAGAGTTTCCATCAATAGTTAGAATTTACCAGGTTGGGTGTAAATTGTTTTTAGTGATCTTCACTCGTTGATATAAAGACAGTACCCAGGTGTTACTTCAAAAGGGCTCCCGGTTCCTATACAACACACCAATGTGATCTCCTGAACATTTCACAAGGTTAGAGGTTTTTGAGAAACCTATAGCTGTCAATTAGTCTTGGTGCAAGACGTTCTTGTTGAGTTAGTAAAACCATAAAACCATAGGGCCTATGCACTCGACACTATACGCGTCGCGACTATTCCACGCGTCGCGACTATTCCACCGATAGAGGGCACGCCCTCTATTGTTTGATAGTCGTTAGGCGCAGGGGCGCTAAATCGCGAAAGTTGCGCGATAATGAACAACAACGTCTTGCACCAAGACTAGCTGTCAATAAGCCTGTCGTTACCAGACAAACAATTATGAAGTGAAAAACGTGACACTTTCATGACCCTGTTTTACTGTATTTCCCAACAATCATGCTATTATTGTTCAGTCGATGACTCATCCCTTTTCAGCGCTTTGTTAATGACACTGCACCAAAAGGATCACTATAAGAATCACACACACACACAGGTTCATCGATCACAGCGCGTCAAACATTAACGTAACCGATGCGCTCTGTCAAAATAAGGGTATTGTCCTTTGTCACTTGGACAAGCTCATTACGCCCAGCATGTCTCGTTCATCTGTCAGCGCTGACCAGCCTGGTGTGCCACGGACAGTGACTCAAGCGCCCTCTATTTGGAATTGATGGCTTTGTGGAGACGCTATTGGATCTTAAACAAATATTAACTAGACCGACTGTCCAGATGGGAGATTTTTTAAAGCAACTTCTAGGTAACTGCACGTCAGTGGCAGATATTGGGGGGGGGGGGAAGGGAGGGGGGGGGAAAGGGAGGGGGAGGGGGGGGGGGAAAGGGAGGGGGAGGGGGAGGGGGAAAGGGAGAGAGGTGGGGAAGGGAAAGGGGAGAAGGGGGAGGGGAGAAGGGGAGAAAGGGGGTAGGGGGTTAGGGCTCTGAGCAAATTTTATTTCTTTGCCAAAAAAATTTTATTTCTTTGCCAAAAAAATGAAACTCTTGAAAAACGGTAGTATTGATGTACATGTACCATTACGTAATTTCAGAGGAAAGTGGCCAGAATTTACCTCATGCAGATTGCACCACAGAGCATCTAGAGTCCAAAATGTTCTTGGCCCTACGCCGTAATTGGCTTCGCGCTACGCGTTCGCTGAACTCAAGTTTGGTAGGTGAATAGTACACCCCCCCTTTTAAATAAAAAGCTAGATTCGCCCCTTTAGTATACATCTCTGCAGTCAAGGAGGCAGAATTTAGGCTAAGCTGACAGAGGAGCTTTCATCAGCCCCCAAAAATTGTAATCATTAACAACATGAACTGACAAACATCCATGTGGCTGATTGGACTTTCTCACCCAGACTAAAAAAGTACTTCTCAAAAGTAACATACCCTTGGTCTTTTAGAGAGAGTGAGATTGACCCTACACTTAGGGCAAGTTTATGTCTGTGTGTTTGGGAAGGGGGGGGGGGGGGAACAAATTAATAACATGACTGTGGTGCTGGTATTCCAGGAACAAAAACCAACGATTCATCACTGCAATGTGTCTCAGAATACACAACAAAAAACGTCAGTGATATTTTAGTCATATGCATCCTGCCATGGACTATGTCCACATTGTTTCATTCTTTTCATTTATGTTGTTTTGGTGTTTGTCCCACATGCATACAAAATGTGGTTTACATTAAAGGAGCAGACAAGGCTTGTGTTTTCTTTCAGTCGACATTTGCTACAAAGAAACAATGATGCAGAAAGACATGCAATGACAGAATATTAAGAATGGAAAACAGAGCGGGAAATAATTCAAGGTTATTATTACCAAGCAAAACCTCACTAATGTACATTTCCAATATTACTGTACTTAGACAACAATTTATTTCATATTTCCACTTTTACCAACCCCCCCCCCCCCCCCCCCCCCCCCCCCCCACCCCTAATCATACAAAATTAATGCTATGGTTTGAAGTATATGATAGATTTGACTAATTTCAATGCCTGAAAGTACATAAATTATATGCAACCAAAGCTACATCAAAAATACAATTATTACAAAATTCTGACAAATTATTTGTTAACACAATGTCTGACATTGCATGAGTCAGATGATAAATTCTCAATGAGTGTGTCACTACCGACAGTCACGATTAGAAAACGGAGAACGTGTTAACAATTCAAACAAAACCGTGACAACCATCATTGGAACACCAGGTCCAATTATTCTTCACAGAATATCCTTTCCATTAAGCTTACTAAACTCCACCACAAGAAATTAAAACTATAACAAAAAAAACCCAGTTTTATAAAATTTGAAAAGCACGATGCACATGGGGGAAAACACGATATGATTATTAATGACAAGTGTCAAGACTCATCAGATCCGTCCCATGACAACGTCCAACTGGCTGCAATATTACCGCTTCCACTGCCCAAAAATAATCTCTACAACATAAACCTGTGAAGTATCTCACTCACAAGCTAGGCCCCTTGCCAGATTCTGACTTTGTCATGTAAATCTGCATCCCAGGGCCATTTTCCCCCTTTTTTTCTTCAGATGGGTGAGATTGGGGGGAGGGGGGGGGGGGGGGGGGGGGGGGGACTGCTTCACGACTGTCTGTGTTACAAGTGCCCATCGAGACACGCCAGTTTCACGGCTAAGATGAGTAGATGACTATGTGCTTTCCTCAAATCTCTGCATAGTTGGGCATTTAACAACATTAGATTGTTTTGTTTAACTAGAAATTCTGACCCCCCCCCAAAAAAACCCCCAAACCAACACCTACTACTAAAACTACTACAAATATCTTAATTAAAATGAGAGCTGAAGATTCCTATTTCATGAACAAAAAAGTTGGGTCTTATTGTCGTACTTTATTATTTCATGTCGATTTAAATACACATGTACACAAAACATGTTTAAACAGCGGAAACAAAATATAATGAGCAAATTTGTCCAAATATTTAAACTATTGATTTTTCCCAAACACTACATCCACATTTTTTCCCCAATATGCGAATGTCCCGAGGCCAAAAATCTAGACTGCTTCCCCCAAAATAACAATCACCCTTATGTTTTGAAAAGGAAACACGCGTATGGGGGCAAATAATATCATGTGGACTTGACACAGTTTGAATCAATGAGTTACAAAATAAGCTGGGGGAAATATAAAATAAAAAAATACATGTAGGTGCTTCTTTGTTGGGTACGTTGGTCGTGCAGTGGGAGACCCTAAGGGCAGGTAAGCCTGCCTGAGGGAGCAGACGTGGGGATGACACATCTATAATAAGCTTTATTGGGTGAACGCTGTGCAGAGATGCAATATAATTGGCACAGGGTGTGGGTAGACCCAGGGGTGATCGCCCTAAGTGGAGTAAAATAAGTCATGGTGAATATATTTTATTTGTGTGGCCTGAAATCACAATTTGGATGTTCCTTAAAATTAAGGAAAATCTTTGGTAGGTTTCAACTTTTTTACTGATTTGGGGAGACCTACTCTATGTTTATTTCACTATTTTTTTAAATACATTGTTTTGTAATCTGTAAAAGAAAAATTATTTTCTTTGGGTAACAATTTGGGGTAACAAATTAGGCTATGGCATAACATTTCATTAACCCTATTCCCTAGGGTGTGTGCAGATTGCTATACAAATTTTGAGGATTCATGTAACAATAGAGGACAATAGAATCAATGATTGACAGAAAATCCATGATTTAAATTCGTGTGCAAAACCTATAAGAAGTCTTCCAAAACAGTTAAAGTACAAACAAAAGAGGGACAATAGGCCTATTGTCCCTCTTTTGTTTGTACTTTAACGGGGGTCCAGTTCTGGAAATACTTACCAACTGTTATACATTTGAACATTCTGCCATTTAAAACAAACTGAGGCCTGCCTATTTATGTCTGCAGACCAGTTTGGTTGACATGACAAATCATCAATTGATGACTGACGGTATCAGGCAGTCTTTGAAAAAGTAAAACCTTAACTACATGTACATGTACCCAGAATGTAATCAAGCACTGCAGTGCTCCTAAGGTTTTGTAAATTAAAGATTATTAAATATCAATGACAATTGGAAGATGACCAACTTGTGTATAGCTCCCACTATAGCTGTCCCAACTTGACCTAAATGCTTCAAATGACATATAAAAACACGCTCTTCGTTAACATGAAATTGTGTAAAATTATCCTTCAATGGTACTTCCGATGTACGAAGCTGAAACTTTTAAGTACAACTACAAAAAGTACTTGACATAAACTGCAGTGGCTGACAAAAGACATACTCGCTGGTATTAAATGAGGATGCAAACTAATACCACAATTAAAAAACAATCATTTTTTTGGTTTCATTTAAGAAAAGGGATAAGTTTCTACGGTAACCTAATGCTCCCACCGTTTCCTCTGTTGTCCTAACTCACGCTGTCATCCCCTGCTTGTTGACTTGTGCTGCGGTGTACACCGCACTTGCAAAAATGTGCGGGGAGCGTTACTCCCGCCCGCCTCGTGAAAACTAAGCAACCAAAAACCATGGCAAATGACTTTAATCCTTGCCCACAGCACACTCCAACCAGAGGGTTAAAAAAAAAAAAAAAAAAAAAAAAGGGGGGTTCAAAGATTGAATAAGGTTTTCAAGACGTCAGGATATAAGGTTTCTTTGTGACAATAGCACTGACAAGGGTGCGATACAATTTCTCGCACTAATTTATTAACACACTGAAGGGCCTGTGGTCGGTACCGAATACACACAGGCTGACTTTTTTTGTATGGACTTATGGGGTTTGTATTTCTAGGACTGAAGAGACCTGGTTTCCTAATCAATCTGTATGGAAGACTTTTCAGGGCCAGGGGGGATGACAGAATATCTGCAAATTGGCCCCAGGATAAAATTGACCAAGATACTTAGGTTGGAGTCATTCTGTCTTTCATGTTGTGCTCTTATATTATTAATAGTGGATTATAAGGTAACAATTACAAAAATGGCCATGACAATATAAGTATGTGCATACCGGTATGTTGAACATCCAAGTTTAAGGTATAACATTTACTTTTGCTGTAATTTTCAGAAATGGATTTGGGGGGTCATATCAGTATGTTTAATAGCAAATGTTGCCACACAGACCTGCTTGAAGTTTTGTGTTTATAGATGCTGGAAATACCAAAAGAAAAATGGTGCTTTTGTAGTCTGGTGTCCTGACCCTACGGAGCAAAGTACAGACACCAGGGAATTATCAGGTCAAGGAACCTGTGTATATAGCTGGCTTACACCCGTTGGTGTTCTAGTCTCCACCTAGTTGTGGGGACAGGTTCTTTTGTTTGGAAAAAACAGACTGAGTAGTGGGGACATTCTTAAGTCCCCATAGCGCATTTGGTCTTCAGTAACGGTAAAAGGTAAAATTGGGTTAGGGTATAAAGAAAGAAAATGTAGAAGACAAATTAGGGTAATGTTGAACATTTTAGAATTTTAGAGTGTTCTGAGTTTGAGATTAGAGAGATTTCCCTTAGCACACAAACCCTAGTATGGATTGTCCCCATAACGCAATGTATGAAAAGAATTGATGGTTACGTAACCTTTTGCAAACCAAATTTGGACTAAATGTTTTTGGTTAATTGTTGGGGGCAGTATTTGAAAAAACTATTTTTTGTTCTAACGATGGTTAGAAACGGATACAAAAATTTCACTTTTCTTGAAAAAGACAGAAGGATGCTTCAAAGTATTTTTCAGAAAGGATGCAATGGACTGTGGACGTGTGCAAGTCCACAATCTGTAACCTCTTCCTGCACTATGACAAGTGATGATCGTTGTGGGTGGGGGTGTAATTGAAGGTGTCGTTGAGCAATTTTGCATGACTTGCATCCAGTTGATCCACGTATTTGTAATAATGGTAGTGAGTGAATAAGAGCTTTATAGAGGAAAAAAAATAGGTTTGTGTTATTTGTAGAAAGAACAAAAAGGAACACCTGAGAGGCCCAGAATCAAAATTGGGGGTTAAACCATTTTTCTGAAAGCGAGAAAAATGAGTATTTAGCTAATGTTTTCTTAACTACACAAATACAAAGAAATGTCTACAGTATGTATGAAAGGTACTGACTGTGTGTGTGTGCCCATGCCCACAGATTTGGTACCCCAAGGGTGTGTACTGAGTATTTTTCTTGTGAGTTTTCAGATTACAAAGATCCCCCTTCTTAACAATTTCCCCCCTAGCCTAGTTATCATTCCCTAAACCACCTTTCCCCACTTGGATCTTGCTCCTGATATGATTAGCTTTTGACAGCTGTTGCCAAGAGAAGACTTCAGAGCCCCCAGAATTTGTCTCCGTTGTCGGACAGCGGCTGGAGCAACATAATTTCCTTCTCACTCACGCCTGATCATTGTGTTTACTCTTCAGCCTTCTCCCTTCTCTTGCCCAAACCCCACTACAAAGACTCTAACCCAGATTTTGTAGTTTAATCCAGAGTAGATGGCTGGCTGCTCTCAATTAGTTCACTTTATTGACTGGATCAATAGCGTACAAGATGAGGGTAAACATGAAGGGGGTGTTTCATGGTCAATTTGTAATAACCTGCAACAAACTTTGCGTTAGAATAGCTTTTCCGGGATTTACATGGCATTGACTAAAAGGACTTGACCGAAATATGTCCTTCTGTTTGAATAACAGGAAGAATGGCTGGTCTTCGCGATTATCACAGAGTTTTATAAGCACATCGAGGTGAACAAGTAGAATAGTAAAGGCATTCAAGCAGACCCGGGCAATAAAGTAGGATTGCAGAAAAAAAAAGACGAAAAAAAAAAGACATAATAGATCCTTTAGGGACAAAATCTGAATAAAAATAATATGAGACTTTTCAGGCTTTCGTAAATAGTTTTTGGTGATACCCATATCCGCTGCATTCATAAGCCTCATTTGGCATGTTTTGTACTCACAACACTTATGCTCCATCCTCATCTAAACTCTTGGAAGTACATTTGCAGTACGGCACCCAAGCCCTTCACTGTGTGATTTATTAATAAGAATAACATTAAATGAGATTTTAATTTTCGAAGTTGTGGGACCCAAAAATTGAAAATGAGTAGGAATTTTGTGGAAAAAGGTAGAATAAGTACCAAGGTAAAAAATAAAAGAATAAAAGAACCAAAAGAATAAACAAATAAATTTAAAAAAAGGGGAAAAGTTGGAAAAGTATGAATAATGGAAAGCCTGTCCTCAATATTTAAATGAACATAAACACTTAAAGATAAATTACTCTAATTTTTCTTGGTCTGTTAGAATTATCAGCCAACGACTGCGGGAACAAAGATTTGTGTGCAGTGCCTGTTCAAAATGAGCCTGAGGTTATAAGGTGCAGTGCCCTTTTAAAATGTGCAGCAGTACGTGGCAGTCTATATACTGCCATGTTGGCGGGTCTAGGCCTCCAGGATTGATGCTTTGCAGCTTATTTGAGAACCGCTCACCGACACAACTTCGCACTTGACACTGCACATTCTTGGTTTCTGAGCAATACATCCACTCAGTCCCCGGTTCTGGAGATAATCAAAATATGCACAGACACACAGACTGAGATTCCTGGAATGATAGATATTTTTACCCTGCAAGTAATAATGCTGCAGAAATATCTACATATCGGATACTGAGGGAATGGAGTGCATCAAAGAGTTACAGTACAATGCAGTTGAAAGTTAACCTTAGAATGGGAAAGTGGAAACCCGATTTTAACAACTTTTCACCAAGTGGTAAACCGTTTTCACACTTTTTAGTGGGGAACGGTTTTCACAAACAAGTGGAAAACCAATTTTCCACAAACGGCAAAACGATTTTTAAACTTTTTCACACAATGTTTACACCTTTTTTCACACATATTATGGAAAAAAACGATTTTCACACTTTTTCACAAAGTGGGAAACTGTTTTTACACATTTGCACAACATTTCCCATTCCCAATTGCAGTGTTAACTTTCAACTGCACTGTACTGCATGCACTGTACTGCACTGTACTGCACTGTATTGCACTGTGACTGCACTGTACTGTACAGATTTGTATTTTGTTATGGAATACTGTCTTTCCAAGTTTTACCCCAAGTCAAACTTGAAAAAGAACAAGGAATATTACCACTTTTCGCACATTACCACTGCTCATCATCCAAAAATAACTATCTAGATCATGCAGAAATAAGAGTTAAAGGTAGGATACACCATTTGCAGATATCGATAATTCACTACCAAATTATTAAGAAATATCTTACTCATCTGAATATAAATGTTGATTCTAGGCATCCAGCAAAATGATTGCGATAGATATCCTGTAATTATTCCGAAGAATATAATTCGCGATTGCGAATTATATAACAAAGATAAAACAAGAATAACTGCTCGACTCCGGTTGAAAAAACCCGCTGTTTTTCGTGCTTTTCTCGGCATCCATGATTGTAAAACTTCAGACAGCTCAGTTAAACGATATTTACTATAAAATACAACCCCCCAAATCTACTTATTCATGATAATTCAAGCAATGACCAATAGTGTATCCTACCTTTAAGGAGTTTCATGTCAAAACAGATCTCAGTATGACAAGAAATAAAAAATACATCACTCAAAAATGGCTCTATCCAAACAAGGCTGGAGTCATTCTTAAAGGTAGTATACACCATTGGTAATTGCTTTAATTATCATGAATGGGTAGATTTAGGGGGTTGTATTTCATGGTAAATATCGTTTAACTGACTTTTCCGAAGTTTTACAATCATGGATGCCGAGAAAAGCACGAAAAACAGCGTTTGTTTTCAACCGGGGTCGAGCAGTTATTCTTATGTTATCTTTGTTTTTTCGCTCTCGCCGTCCGGCGAGAGCGAATTTTTCTTTATAAAATTCATTTTTTTGGAATAATTACAGGATATCTAGCGCAATCCTTTTGCTGAATGCCTAGAATCATTGTTTACTTTCAATTGAGTAAGGTATTTCTTAATAATTCAGTAGTAAATATTTTCGATATCTGCAAATGGTGTATACTACCTTTAAAGGAAACATGTAATAAGGATTTGTTTTGCTTCAATCAATAAACTATAATGTTGACAACAACATTATGTGTGTGGTTGTGTTTATTTTCTGTGATAAATGGGGGGAATTTTTTTTTTAAATGTTGGTCAAACCACTCCGCCCCTCGAAGGGAAGCCTCATTAACATAAAACCTCACAAAGAGCATAACGAAAATCGAGGCAGAGACTCGCCGCGCTGCTACCCGGCCTATCGTATACTGACTGCGCGCATTTCAACAAGTGTCCGTCTTTACATGGTTTTTCAATCTGAATCAGGGTAAAAATACAACAGTTTTCGGTCATGCCAACTAGGTGTGTAGCTGCTAGGTGTAGCAAAACTACTAAGGATGAAGTAAGGCTTCATTTGTTTCCGGCTGATCCTAAATATCGGAGGATTTGGACAGCCAAAGTAAAGCTTACCAGAGCGAAGTGGTTCGGGCGGGCCTAGTGATTTTTCGGCCCTCTTCAGCGAACATTTTGAGCGGTCGTGCTTCGACCTAGAGGGACCCCATCTTTATCCTCGCTCGATTACCGTGCACAAAGCGTACACTGTGGGTGCATCAACACACAACAATGTGCATACAGTACATAGGCCAAATAAAATGTGACTAAGTTTGCAGGCCATCCTTATAAATTATTATAATAATTATAGCCAATAGTATAAAATGAAAAGCAATGGTAACAATATGGTACCAGTGGTAATGAACGGTATAGTCAGATCAAAATGGCAAAACAAAATTGTTACCATTCACAAACTACATGGGGGGGGGGGGGGGGGAGAGTGGTAAAATGTAACCCAGTTGCAATTGTGTTCCATACCACCAATCACATCATTCAAATGAGTGGTATTTGAGAATGATAATTTTAACCCAATGTCACCCAATACTACAAAACACTACTTGAGTATTACCGGTACCTGCAGTATGCAGTCTGTACTATCACTACACTGAGTAAATTGAGTAGTATTTTGTAGTACTTTACTCAAATGAATGCCTAGGACATTAGGGTTAATAATGGTAAATACTGTAAGTTTTTGTAAGGGCAGTCTTCTTCTTGTGTATGATATTGTTTAGATCTCTGCATTCCTCAACCATCAGATGGCCTTTCCATTGAGGCACTGCAATCCATTGAGGCACTGCAAGCCATTGGGTCCCCCCCCCCTGCATCTGTGCAGATGGTGGTGTGGGCAGAAGTAGCACAGTGAGCAGTCAGCGGTGATGCAGTCGACCTTCTGACGAACTCCACACTCACACTGGCCAGTAATCTGTAATAGCTCACTTCTCACTCTCTTCCCAAAAAGATTTCCTAAGAGTTTGCATGGCTCACATAAACACACAGCCACACTGAAACAAAAATATTAGCTATGGTTTTAAATTTTATCATAATCTCATGAAGAAACATGTTTACTTTGTCCCTCCAGATTTCGTCTCTTCCCTCGGCCTCCAACTCCCAGACTTCATCAGCCGCCGACACACATGAGACAAACGTCCTCTAGTAGGCCTAGTCCCATTAACTTCTCTCTGTACTCAACATACGACACTATCACAATATTTATCCGCAAAGTCCCCGCTGAACATTCCCCCCCCAAAAAAGAAGAAAAAAGAAGGGTTGCCCCAGCCTTTTTAGGTTTTATCAAAAATTAGATTCTTACTGGAATGATTGTAAACAGAAGTTAAAGGAAACATGTAATAAGGTGTTTTTTGCTTAAATCAATAAAGTTTAATGTTGACAACAACATTATGTGTGTGGTTGTGTTTATTTTCTGTGATAAATGGGGGAAAATAATTTTTGAAAATTTTAGCTGCTACCCGGCGTCCCGGCCTATCGTATACTGACTGCGCGCACTGCAACAAGTGTCCGTCTTTACATGGTTTTTCATTCTGAATCATGGTAAAAATACAACAGTTTTCGGTCATGCCGACTAGGTGTGTAGCTAGGTGTAGAAAAACTACCAAGGATGGAGTAAGCCTCTATTTGTTTCCGGCTGATCCTAAATATCGGAGGATTTGGACAGCCAAAGTAAAGCTTACCAGAGCGAAGTGGTCTGGGCCTAGTGATTTTCGGCCTTCTGCAGCGATCATTTTGAGCGGTCGTGTTTCGACCTATAGAGCGCCTAGAGGGACCCCATCTTTATCCTCGCTCGGGTCCGTGTCTGAATAAGAAATACTGGGATTCAAATCAGACGAATCAGTACTGTTTTCGTCGGATTCACCAAAAAACGAGGAAGAACTTTCACGATCGTCCATGTGAAATTTGATTACCGTGGGTACGTACACACACAACAATGTGTGCGACCGTGGCCACGCGATTCCGTCTCGTACAGGTCTAGACGTCGCGTACCGACTAATTTGTCCGGGTTCTGCCTCGGTTTACGCCACTCATTTTGAGTGGCCGCGAAATTTTTGGACGGCAAATTACCACACTAAACGTACACTAGAACCAGTTTTGCTTTTTATTCACATTTAATACACATAAATCTATTAATTTAAAACAAAAATTGCGTAATGAAAATGTTACACTGCACGTTTCCTTTAAACAGAGGAAATTTTTTATTTTTTGGGGGGGGGGATATGGGAAAAATAAAAGGATTACGAGGCTCAAGATGAAACAGCTTTGTTATTTTTATGTCTAGGCGGTATTTGATGACAATACAACCTGCTGGGAACGTTGGGGGGAAAAATTGCAACTTAATACCCACATATAATAGAGTTCCATAATTAGGATTCCGCCACTCTTTTTGTTTCAGGGTGGAAACTTGCTGGTTGGACAATTGTCAGGATCCCAGGACAAACATCGCTAATTGGCGGGGTGTCCACAGAGATTTGCTGAATCTTCAATTCAAAAGAGCCAAGTGTGGCCATGAAGTAAATAAGGAAAGAGCCTGTGTCAACCAGCAAAGTGCATGTCCTGTCAGCGTATTTTTTGTTACAACACAGCGTAGGGTTTCTTAGTATACATTCCCGTTTCTGCTCTTGAAAGCAAACTACAAAGTACTGAAAGTACTTTAATTACAATTGTCCAAAAGATAAATTTGAAAGTGAACAAAGAAATTGGCAAGGCGGAAGCTCGAACCTGCGACCAACGGAATACCAGACCGGCGCTCTACCAACTGAACTATCTTGCCCTATGCTGGCAGTATCGCCCATTTTCAATATCTTTGTTCAAAAAGTGGGTACTATTTAGAATCAGGGACCTTTCGATCTGTAGTTCATCTCTGTTGAAAGATTGAATCAACTCGTGGTACCGGTACAATTATTAAAAAAAACCTGGCGGGTATTTCGTAGGCTTACAGAATACAGAATTTCCATGAGCTTCCCTCAGTGGATCGAGTCGAATGCTTTCCTAAGGCCCGGATGATGATGATCTACTAGACTACATTGACAGGTGAATGACAACCGTTCTTTTAGATACTTTCATGCACTTGTTGACAAAACAATAACAATGCTGTGACGTCATTATTTATTTTTCTTATAAAGGTCTTCGTACACTCATCTGACCACTTAGTGTATGTACATTGTAATTGACTGTCTAGTGTTACAGTCGTTATGGATTGCCCTGGAGTCGCGTTGCCCTCTGTAGACAAACTGATCAATCGGGATGCGCCGGCTAGGACAAGCAAAGTTGGCAGAAATTGATGGATTTCAATGCAGACTAGGTGTAAAACTTGAATTCATATACATTAACTGCTTATAGTCCCCAGTGGTGTAGATAAAGGGGGGGGGGGGGGGGGGGGTGGTAAGGAGGAGGGGGGAGGAATGCATCCCGAAGGTCTGTTAGACCCCCTTTTGAAATTAGTGTTTTGTAGTATTGGGTGACATTGGGTTAAAATTATCATTCACAAATACCACTCATTTGAATGATGTGATTGGTGGTATGGGAGGGTGTAAGGGGGGGGGGGGGGGGTGTGAAGGGGGGGGGGGGGGGAGGCTGTGAGGGGGGGGGGGATATTGCACACACCATACAGAGTAAGAGTTGGGGGAAAATAACTTGATAACACTCGATAGTATTTACTAACGTTGCTCAACAAAACTTTAGCTTCCTACAAAATAGTGATGAATCTGGTCCCCCCCCCCCTCACCTTCACTCCTCTTCACCTGTGGGAGAACAAATGGCATTTCAATATTGCACCTGGGCCCACATTCTTAGACCAGATGCTCAGTACAACTGGCCGAAACCTTACCAGGGAATGCACTTTGTCCGATGGTATTTTCAAAGATGCAACATTGTCTCTGACGAATATTTAGTTAATTACATTTTTGACGAACTCACCCTGAATAATTTATGTATGGGATTTAGGGCGGATAGAGTAACAGCTTGAATGAGGTATCTTGAATCGTTAGGAAGGATTGGGTTTCCATGGATTTCTGATTAATTCACCAGGACAATAATTGCATACAGTTCATTCCATCACATGACTATGAGCACATATTGGACCAAGAACCTAAACATGCTACCGGTATAGGTCACTGAGAAAGAAAACTTTGCTTGATACGTGGGCCATATGAAGCAATATATAGGAAGGAGAGATCCCCCCCTTCCTTTGTGGTGGTCATTGTGCTTGCGGAATGTTGTGGTTTTAAAAAAAGTTTTTAGGGGGGGGGGGGGGTGCATTAGGTAACAAGTGGGAGTGTATAGGTATGGGTGACTAAGGGGGAGTCGCTCGGTCCCATATCTTGCTGGGTTTAACATGGGCACACTCAAAAGGAATTAAACTCTTTGATGCAGATACAGGCATCCCTTTCCTCTATGCACCGGATTAAACGTATGATTGCAAAGCAGCCTTTGTCCAGTACAGTGTATTGTAATTGAAAGTTAACTTAAAAATGGGAAATTATTTTCACACTTTTTCTCAAGTGGAAAACAGATGTAAAGATTTGTTCACACAATTTTCACACACAAGTGGGAAACTGTTTTCAATTTTTTTAACAAAATGTTCAAATCAAATTTGTAGTGTTAACTTTCAATTGCACTGCACATGGACCGAGCGTGCAGCTGCCTCACAGTCCGTGTTCTACATCATACATATAGTACAGCTGGCCACAGCATTCTGGATGGATTAGCTAGCGGGCATCTGCAGAACCTGGCATCCAGGGGTTAATTACAGTGTTAGTTTAGAAACAAACAAAAAAACAGTTAAAATGTCTAAATTTCTTAAAAGGTCACAGGGCAAGGTGACTAAGGGCATGTTCAGACAGTGGTGTAAGTTAAGCTGATATTTACAGTATCAAGGTTGGCCAATCTGTCACTGGATGTATCTCTCACATGTCTGATCTATTTCTTGACTGTGGAGGCTTCAAGTAAGACTCCTACAGTAAACAGCCTTCTGGCTAGCACCCACCCATCACTGCATGTTTTGACCCTAGCTTGCCTTGGTGTAGTCTGGGAGCCATCAAACCATTAATTATGTTCCTCTTGGAATGACAAAGCTAGACCATCATGCCAAAGCCCATGCTCAGTAACCTCAGGGTTAGTATTGTGGGCTCAAATTAGACAACCTTGGCTCCCCCAAGAAAAGAATGTCTTTTGAGAAGGCCAAATATGGGCAAAATTCATGTTTTTCAACTAGATCTTCATCTACCGGTATGTATTTTCAAAAAGGATGTAATTCACACAAGGTTATTTTCATTTTTGCTGTAATTTCTCAGAAATTGGGGGTCAGTATCACCATCACAGACTTTTGTTTACAGACGCTGAAAAAAACCCAGAAAGAATGTTGATCTGGTTGTAATGTCTAAACTTGATGAAACAATTTGTAGACATCAGAATTTTGACAGGTCAGGGAACCAAACTACATGTACCTGGCTTATACCCATTTACAAATGTTCAACCGATTGCGAAGAAAACATGGACTAACTAAATTGACAAATTGGGGACAATTTTGTTTAAGTAATTCTTTTTCCATAATTACATATTGATACAAAAATTCAACTTTTCTTGAAAATGAAGGCTAACACCATGTGCAATGATTTCAGAGGATACTTTAAAAGAATATTATTCAGTTACAGATTTCAGAGGATGCCTAAGAATATTATTCAGTTACAGGTGCACGTGTATTTCACAATAATTTGGTATTGTTTTATGTTTGCAAATATTTAATCACATTCTCCTGTGCATCATGGGGGACCCACACGATGGGGAAACATTTTTTTCGTAACAACTTTGGGGTTTTCTCTTAAAAAAATGCATAACACTATCTGTGCTGGAATCTGTCAGGTGCAAGGGGAAAGATAAATTGCAAGTCACTGATAAATCTCATTTGTAATGGAGTAGGACAGATGTTATCATGGCCATGACTACAATGTGATTAGTCACTAGAGGGGATGGTTGATCCTGCTGCCTTTGCTTGCTTTATAACCACAATTCCTCTTTCTTTTCCTAAAGTCTCCCTCACTCTGCCAAAATATACCGCTCTTTAAGCAACCAATGTCACATTCTCTATAGTCAGTCAGTACAATACCTGTAGAAACAAGGTTAGGAAACTAACTAGGCAGGCTTATTCCAATTATGTGTCCGAGTTGTCAGCAAATTGTAATCAAAACCCAAAGAAACTTTGGTCCTTTGTCAAGTTGAAAAGATCAAGTTCATCTTGTGACACTTTTGTCATCAATGCCAGTGAAGTTAGTGATGCTCAGGTTATTTGCAATGCCTTTAACTCAAGTTTTTGCAGTAATTTTTCAGAGCTCTCCGACACTGGTGATCAAAATGAGCTGTTTAACTCTTGTGACATGGTACATTATTCCACTTTGTCTTTAGTTCTTGGTGACATTGTTACTTCACCCACAGAAGTACACAAAATGTTGTCCACCCTCAAACCACATAAGTCTTCAGGTCCTGACAAAGTTTCACCTAAGATGCTGAAACTCGATAAGTTTTTATAGCTTTTTAGGCAATCCTTCAGGCCTGCATATGGTGCAATTTAATGTAACTGAATTATTTATTTGTTACATATTTTATATTGCCTGAGAAATTATCTAATAAATAAATAATAGAATTGTGCACTAAGCATACATTTCAGACAAAATCTACCAACTGAGCTATCTTGCCGGTCTCCCAAATTGTCACTCTTTGTTCGGAGGGCGCTAGTCAAAAGTCATAAACACAAGAAATGGCGGCCATTTTGAAAAATTTGAGAATTGCTTGTTACTCTACCTATATTTTTTTTAAAGACAAATCTGCGATGGCCCTGTAACTAAATATCTTTCTAATGACATTTCGTACTAACGGTATGATTTCGTGCTAAATTCCATGCTTTTATCATTTGATTGAACAATAATTACACCAATCTGCCTGACTACTATCATAAACTTTAGGGAGCACCCAGCTAGCTCCACAAATACAAGACATGCACATGTCCATATGTAGGCCTATATACCTTTATATATCTTGAAAAATCTTCCTTTCTCTACTGATGGATATTTTGAAGGATGTTGGGGTTTTAGTTAATATTCAGCAACACCCCCCCCCCCTCCCACAATCCATGAAAGTCAAGAAAAAAAAATTTAAAAAAAATGGGAAAAGGAAATGAGAAAAATAAATGGGAAAAAGAAAAGATATACAGGGAAAGAGCCATGACAAAGTGGACAAATTAAAAAAATTGGGAACTATCTCAACACTACAAGCATCACAACAATAAATGTGGAATCAAATTAAAGAGGACACAAAGATCTTTCATTTGAGTTGTGCGACAGTGAGATGGAATGTAGTTTATAATGATTTTGGAAAAAAACCATTTTTTGGGCTAAAATCATTTTTGTTTTAGTACTCATTGTGGCACCTAGTTTTAACATGCAAAACACAGGGGTTATTGTGAGTTATTTTTTTAAGGCATTGCCAAAGGTTTAAATTTTGTGTCAATTTTTTTTGTTTTGATTAATAGTTTCTTGAAATACATGTAAACTGCAACCAAAGATGGGCGGACAAACTGTACCTTTACTAACCACATTTGTTGTCTTGCGTCAAAATAAAGAAACTGGTTGTTAACAATTATCTGATAAAACATTTCCTGTCAAGCAAACAGTAATATAAATATGACACTGTTCAGGTATATCCCATTTGAGGTAATTTTGTTATGCAAAAACGTTACATTTTTTATCCATGTCTTTTTTTGGTAACGTTCCTGTAGACCTAGGTAGGATGTGCTATATGGATATATATACGCAACAATATCCAGAGAGGGACTTAAAATTAATATTAAATACTTTATGAACAGTGCCCCAAGCAGTACAGATGCCTATCCCTTCCCACCCTACTCCCAACCTTAAAACAAATGCTATGATACAATGCTAAAGATAGCTGAATCTGCTGTTTTAACACACATGCATGTACATGTACATAACCAGTTGACTTCAGAATGTCAAGAGCGTCCACATTGACAGGTTTGGTTTTGTATCCCATACATACATCACCTTCTGCTGATAAAGTTTTATGCATTATTGAAGGCACGTCCGGTTTCTGTAAACTGTTCATACTGCACTAGCAAGAAAAGAAAAAAAGTCGCAACGTTTCAAATTTCACCCTGCTCTTTTTCCCCTTCTCTGTTCGCATTTTCAATATTGAATCAGCTGGCTTGAGGGGTGTCTGGCAAGCCAAATGCCGCATCAATAGTCAAGTCAAGAACTTCTAAAGAGCATGAATTATAAGGAAAACCCATTTTCTTCCCCACAAACTTTTTTTATGATTTGTGATCGTAATTCCTTCGCCGGCAGTTCAAGTTTCTCCAACATCAAATGATTTTTTTGCAAAGTCAAAACATGAATTTTTCCCTCTTCCCTATCTCTCCCCCCCCCCCCCCCCACTCGACTGCGGTGAGTGGCCGGCAATCGACTTGGCGCCACATTTCTGATAATGCTTCGACACTTTCCAGTCAATCGGCAGGCTGTGCAGACTCAATTGTCCTGTTTATGGACGGGTGTACATGCAACACTGCGATGCAGATAAATTACATCATGTCCAGTTAGTCACATGCCTTCTTGTACTAAAAAATAGTACAAACATCCACCGGGAATAAAAGGGAAAAAAAGAAGACAAAACAGTCACGATGTTCTGACATTATCCCCACTCATCAATAATCCATATATTTTTTTTATTTCCTAGGTGACATGTATAGGTGCGGTGGGTTTTCAGAGCACTCGGTAAATTTTCAGGTGTCTAACCTTTCCAGCAGTTTTATTAGTGTCTATTGCAAAAAGTTCTACATGTATTTTGCTAGTCCTTGCTTGAAGCGCTGAATAGATCTGATTACATATAAATAATAAACCTCCACAAATCTTTCAGAGAGACAAATCACTTTGATACTAAAATATCCAAATGATGCAGTAATGAAGTTCAAGTTTGGCAAATCTTCAGATTACTTTTGCTGTTTTATTGAAGAGGACTTGTTCTGTCAAAGTTAAGCATTACCATATCGTAAAAAAACAACCCAATAACCAAAATAGATGAATCATTTACCATTATAATAACTTGAATATAGATGACAAGGCCGATTACCCATTCAGTGGTTCATAGGATGCATAGAGTTGCTGGATGTAGTGATTGATTACAATGAATTTGGACGATTTGAATTTTGCAGAAAATCGCAAAAGTAACTGCAGAGGCTCTATTCAAGATGACCTAGACAGTTTTGAATCCCTCTAAAATGTAAAGCCATTCAGATTTTTTTGAGCAACACGCCTCCCATGTTTAATGAGCTCAGAATTGACAACGAACCACTGCCATTTGTTTTAGAAGCTAAGGTTCTAGGTATATGGCTCCAAAGTGATCTTTATAAATGGAAGTGTCAAGTTAAAGACATGCATACAAAAGCAAACAATTACGTTAAACTTACAGACACGTAATATGTAGATGTATTCCAAAAACCATCCAGAAACCATCCAAAAACAGGCTTGTAAAATCATATTGGGTGAAAGATCAGAGAATTATAAAAATGACTTGCAACATTGTGATTGGATTCCCTATGTGATAGGAGGTTGCAGCCTTGTTATAATTTTTCTAAAGGGCTCAAAACTAATTCCCACACTTGCTCCCTTATTCTCCTAACAACCTTGAAGAGTCACTAGGGTGTCTAAGGTCAAACAATAACATTTCACATTCACCAGCAAGAACTAACAGGTTCCATTCTTTTAAATAAATAAAGAATCAGGTCATCTCTCTCTTACACCTTAATTTATTTATAACTATTTCTCATACCATCAGAGTGTGTATAAATCGTTTATCGTTTTATCGAGTCTGTCTAAAATGTTTTTATTATACTTGTATTTTTAGCTACCAATGTCTTGTTGTACTCCCTTTTAAATGCTAATATATTTTTGCATGTACCACATTTATAATTTGGCTCCAGGGCCACGATCGTGTGTGAATTAATCAAAATCAAATCAAATCAAATTTATCCCCTATTAATTATTGCGAGCCTGTTGACGTCTGTCGATCATCGTACTTGTACAAATGTTTACACTACAAATATAGTGCAGTGCCCTTTCAAAATATGCTGGATTACACACAATTTACAGATCCTACCACAGGCATATAAACGTATAGACCACCAATCGTGTGAACAAAACCGTGATTAGAAAAAGATGGGCAAAACGACGCGTCGTGAATGGTTGCGCGTAACCATTCCCACACAAGTTCTACACGCTTATTGGGCAATGCCTTTGCATGTGCGTTCATATAATTTTGTACAGTATCTTTCGTTTGGCAGGCAACGCACCGCGCGCTTTTTACGTCCTGTGCGCATACTGGGCAACGTGCTTAACACAAAAATGAGCCTAAATGTTTTTAGTTGAAAGTATTAAGATTGACACTGGATATGCTTAATCTACATGGCCAATGAAATAATTATTTGACGAACTCTTCAGGTGTGTACAAATTCCCTGTACTGAGAGTTAAATGTGACCATATTAGTCGGGTGCCGCGCAAATCTCAAAATCATCGTGTAGTTTTGAATAGGACATGGGGCCAATTTCACGGAGCTGCTAAGCACAAAAATTTGCTTAGCACAAAAACGTCTTGCTCATTAAAAACAAGTTATCAGCTAAAATTCTACGTGTTTTTTATGCTAAGCAAAAAAACAGCTGATTATCAATCAAAAACAATAAAGATCACGTGAAAATTTGGTCTGTAACCTTGTTTTTACCAAGGACAAATTGTCATGCTAAGCAAATTTTTGTGCTTAGCAGCTCCGTGAAATTGGCCCCTGGTGGTCTATGGGTTTACATGTCTGTGGATCCTACGCATGGAAATAACAGCGCCCTCAATCGATCGATACTGTTGCACAGGCTATCACTTCATAAAACAAAGTTAACATTAAATATTAATTTTTTGCCATTTAATGGCCCCTAATTACATAATTCAAAAATCCGGTCCCATCACTGTCTACTCGGGATTCCTGCTGGTACCTGTGCCAAATATGAATGCTTTCAGGCCGCCGGTCTCCGAGGAAAATGCAGCCCTACAGAGAAACAGAGATGCAGACACGCAGAGACACAGAGACACGGGATTCCTGCCGGTACCTGTGCCAAATATGAATGCTTTCAGGCCGCTGGTGTCCGAGGAAAATGCAGCCCTACAGCCCTGCAGCCCTACAGCCACGCAGCCATGCAGAGATAAAGCGACGCAGAGACGCATAGACGCAGAGATGCAGAGATGCAGAGATGCAGAGATGCAGAGATGCAGAGATGCAGAGACACAGAGACACAGAGATACAGAGATACAGAGGTTTGGCCTTTTATGTGTTAGATGAACCTCTGTGGCAGGCATATACATACTGTACATGTGTTAGTTTGACTGGTCAAATCAGAGTTTTAGTTGAGTCACCTGTGTCGAGTCCGAGTCTCAAGTCACTTGGTTTGAGTCCGAGTCCGAGTCCGAGTCCGAGTCACGAGTCACTTGTTAGTTGTTTAAATAATTAAATAGTTAGAATACTTCAACCAGTTCACTTAGAGGACTGGATCACTATTGATTGCAAACCAAATTTCGTAAAATAAGAATTGGAAATAAATGACGAAAAAAACAACATTTAATTTAAACAAAGTTCTGTACCTGCAGTTTAAATTTTATTTTAGGTTCTAACATTAAAAAGAGGTAGCGATATAGCCACCGCCAGCCAAAGCTGTCATTCGGATTCCAGAGACGAATTTCCATTTCCCTGGTAATATGCATCAAGCACAAGCAGTGGCTATAGTGTTAAATGTTGACAGAATACCAGCGTTAATGTTGGTGTCGTGCACAATAATGCACGATAGTCGAGTCCGAGTCCTTTGCCGACGTGACTCGAGTCAAGTCAGAGTCACCGAAATTGTGACTCGAGACGGACTCGAGTCATACAACTCAAAGTGAACATAAACAAACTAAAATGAAAAAGCCTTTTTATTTAGGAAGGGAGGGGGGGGGGGGGGGGGGGGGGGGCAAGGGGGAGGGAATAAAAAAACAACCCAGTAATTAGGTATACATGTGTATGCCTAATTACTGACTCAAATACAGCTGTGTCTGATAGTTGTCGGTATAGATGAATTCTCTCATATCACAAAGTCCAATTGAAACAAAAATAGGTGAGGCATTATTGACATCATGAACTTTCATTCCAAACTAATGTATTTTACATTCCCATCATGTGAACAAAACATGCACAAACAGCCTCACATGGGAGACATATCTTCATGTAATGATCCATTTTGTGTTACATGTATGTGTGTACATGTACGTGACAAACCAAATGTCACAGTAAAAAGATGGACATAAATCTTGGGCAGTGTATTATATATCAGGAGTCATCCAGAGATATCACAAACTCAAAATACATTCCAGAACATTCTTCAATACAATTATGCTTCAATTTGTTTAAATTACGAGTTTATCAAAAGGTTGTGATAAAGCGAGTGATTTTGATGACCCATCGCTCATCAAACATAAAATTCTAAAACATTCTTGACAGAGAGCAGAATCATTTGAATCAGGTAAGGTAAAGAAAGGCAATACATTTGTTCTTAGTGTAATTTTCAAAAAATGGATGGATTTGTGGGTGAGTATTTAATGCAAACACTGCTACACTGTCCTGTTTAATTAGTTCGCGCCGGGGGTTTATTTCCAAATTACCGAGACCACTAGCTGGATTATTTTTCATCGAAAAAAAAATAAAAGAATTATTTAATAAAATGTTTCCGTTTTGATAATGCAACTACCATACTACAAGATGCCAACACTTTATTAGCACCATTATTTACATTCTGTCCCCTAGGGCATTTTTTCTCTCTGCAGTTAGGCCGTGATATGAGGTCAACCGCTACCCGTCATAAAATATGACGCGTGTGTATACGTCATCCGTGGAACTACAAACAGGGCCGGGGACAATTGTACACGGTAATATATACAAATATTTGCAAGCCCAGCTGAAAAGCACCCTTTCAAGAATTTGAAAGGGGGGGTTGCTTAGGCAATAATGTCAGCTAACAAATTCGTACCCCCCTAAAAAATCCTGCGTACGGGCCTGATGTATACAACTACTACATATACACTTACAGTTGATAGGAACTGTGCTGTGACAAGCCGTGGGTCACTCAGGAATAAATGCCTAGGTGCATTCCCCCAAACTCTAACATTTTTACAAGTCTCATGCCTTTCTGCCCTGAACCTCACATAATTCAACAGGGTCTGATCCTGGACCTTTTGTATTGGGTCAAACAAAGTCTAACAAGTTGCTAATGTTTGGTACCAAACCTGCAAAAACCTATCAACCCCTGCAGTTGGAGTTTGATGGGTTTGGGGTAGTTAGGGTTAAGTCAAAGACGAAGAGAGAGCCAGGGATTCGAAAAGGCCCATTGTTTCATACCCTCCTATAGTATACCCAGCAACATACATGTATGGGACCGAGCGACTCCCCCTTAGTTCTCCATACCTATTCACTCCCTAGACTATTGTTACCTAACGCACCCCCCCTAAAAACCTCAAAAGAAACCACAACATTCCGCAAGCACAATGACCACCATAAAGAAGGGGGGGGGGGGGGGGGGGGGGGGTTCTCTCTGTCCCATATATTGCTACATATGTCCTACAGAGGGAAGCATGTCATAAACCACACATACCAAAACTGATCAAAAACATGATCATCAAAAGTACATTATCGCCAGGAATATGACCCTATTAGGAATTTACTCTGGAGGGGTGTGCGCACCTTTTCCAAAACTCTGACTCCACAGTATCATCCAACCCGAATACTTTCCGTTTTGAGTGAGACTAATAACGCCCGTCTCTTTACACACTGTGAATGATGACCAAGACAGCAATGAGGTCTCCCTAAATCAATCCAACCATCCCATGCCAGCCACCATTAAAGGCAGTTGTAAAGTAGCTGGTGAGAGCACAGCTAGCTGAGCAGAGAAACAAGTGTTGCCTCTTCCCTCCCCAAGAGGTTTCCTCTTTTCTTGTAATTATCCACCCCCCCCATCTCTGTGCTATCCATTCCAACCGCCCATCCATCTCAAAACCTCCTATTCACTTTTACTGGACAGACAGCCAGCCAGCCAGCTGCACCTGACAAGTGTAAATCTTATGGGAGACCGGATGCCAGACTCTGTGTCTACTGTTTTGGAATGGAGAGGCATTTTTAACAGAAGTTCATCTATTAATGAGAGGTTATGAATCAAATTGTCATTTGCGACTGCTAATGACAATTCTATCTTAATGAGCAATTCTATCATATTTGCAGTGGAGGTTATTTATAAAAAGCTTTATATCAAACAAAATGAATTAAAAAAATAAAAAGTTAAAAGATTATTGGAACCCAAGAAAATGTTTGCATACTCCCGCCTCCCCATTTCTATGGCTCATTATCTTCCCTGGTTCCAAAATGACATGAGATTATTCCATTATGATTCACATAATGATTTCGGCATCTAAATTAACTGGTATCTTAACTTAGTACAGCAAAATGTCAAAACAGCAAAGTGTAAAAACAACTAGACTAACTGCTGATTTCTAGTAGCGCCAATGTTCCCCACGGCCTTGTACAATTCTAGCAGAGCGGCATTTATTGGCGAGCGCGAAGCCCTTCTGGCATGGGGTCCGGGGCCCGCTTAAGGATGCCTGGTTTGGGATTCTAGATGCTCTGTGGTGAATCTGAGGCATACATGGCAGGTATGGTGAGCTAAAAATGCTTGTAGGCACAGCACGGGCTGATGAGGTTTTCCACAAAACAAAAAAGACGCCCTTAAGTTATACAAGAACGTTGTAATTGGTTCTGAACTGGTTCTCAACGCGACAAAGTGAAAATGATATTACCAGGGAGATTGGAACCAGTCCAGAATTTTGTGCGAATGAACAATTAATATTACGTACGACTGTACATGTACTTTGTAGTTTTATTGTGTGAATGCATGCAACATGTTGCGTACATTGCATCAGATCTTTCGGTTATAAACGTTACTGCAATACTGCCGAATATTAATGCTGTCAAACTCTTCATGTTACACAGAGTGCAGTAAACTTCTTTGTACTTGGATAAGCTGTAAAGACAGTGGAGAATGGGGGGAAACTCTAATGAAAAAATTAGAAGGGCGGTAAAAATTGTTGCGGGGGCGGCATAAAATGTTTGCAGGGAGGCCCGCCCTGCCAAAACCCCCTGTGGAGATTACTGAGCGCCCTCTATAGTTACTATGCAGAGCAAAAACAAGCCTCGGTTGGCATCGTCTGATGTTGCAAATGTAGTCTTACTCCTTTCCGCATCCCACAACCACCACTTTTTACTTCAAATTTCCCCAGCCTTGCTGACAATCATTCCAATCATGTGTGCTAGTATAAATAAAAAAAACTACACTAACATTTTAACAAGACATTCATGATCCTTCTAGGGCCATTTTATCCTCCATAATCCTCCAATCCATATTTCTCATCCCCCCCCCCCCTCCTCCCTCCTCCCACCTGGAACTAAATCATGCCCTGTGTTCAGCACATCACTGGCAGTAATATTGAGGTCATTGTGGATCAGCGTATCCTAAATTCACACACCGTCTTACCGATCAATAAAATATTCCTCTTCCGAGGGAGTTCCAATGGCATGATGAGCTCCCTTTTGGCTTCATGGTGCCGAATTTGTTGGAATTCTGGTCTGACGGGGACAAGTCATAACTCACAAGATTCTAAAAGAACATTATAATTTATTTTTTTCTGTAGTGAATGAAAGTTTTACTAATTACTTTTTAAGAAGGAATCGAAGGATGCATTTAAAAAAATAAAAACATGGGCCTTACATAAGTTTTATTTTAATAATAGTGAGGATAAAATACACAGCCAAAATATATTTGGAAAAAAAGGCAAGAGTATTTTCCTCAAAATAAAGATGCATGACATACCTAAATATACAATCTGATACCATAGGCAACTTAAATTCTCCAGTAGATCAATTTGTTTGCCGACTTTTGAAGTTCTATGATTTTCCTTGGTTGTCCTCTATCAACTTACAACAACAACACACTGGAGATTAACATGTACCGCGCGGTACCCGGCAACAATTTAGTCATGCAACTGCCAACACATTATTTTTTAACACGCAAACAACTGCTCTAAAATGCCAAACTAAAAATCCACTGTGAAGCACTTTGAGATCGTTGGTGATAAAGATAAGCATCGCACATTATTATTATTAACCAATTCGTGTCGGATGACGTTTATAAATGACAAGTTTTTCCGAAATTCAAAACGGATGACAAATAAACACGTCACAAGCAAGGCCGTAAATATCTGATAGTGACTGGAACTGCATCATGAGAAAACGTGTAGTTATATGCCAAGAAATGTTTGCAGTGAGATCCATTTCATGGGAGGCGACAGAAGATAAAAGTCTAACAGGAACACGACTTAACCAGTTCGCGCCGGGATTATTTTAACATCACCGAGCCGTGGTGTGGATTATTTTTAACAAAACCTCGATCCGAGGCGGGTTCAGGCCGATGGTACCAGGAAGCTCGTGACGTGTTTATGCGTCATTCGTTTTGAATCTGGGGAAAACTTTGCGTGTATATAAATCCTCCGGCGCGAACTGGTTAATAGAAGAATTAGGTTACATTTCTAGAACCAGTTGACAAGCCTGAAAACTCTATAATAATTTTCCTTGAACATTTTGCATCTATAGTATCATGGGAGAAGTCTAAATCCGTTAATTACTGGCAGCTTTAATTGGAGCAAAGAATGTGACGCCAACGTACACTCGCACTTTCGGCATTTTACATCAAATAAATTCTTCCTGCGGTCCGCTTAACACATATTGATCACATTGCAGGTGTCATTCATCAGCATCTTCTTATTACTGGATCAAGGAGTGGATTGCATTGATCACAGACAAGGGGATACATCGTACACCCTAAGACTGACTCAACAAGCTCAGGAAATTAGTTTAAGATGGAAATCATGTTTTGACACAAATTGGATTTTTGGATCTCGATTTCAATTCAAAAGTTGCTGAGTCATATTTTGAATTGTGCCTGAAATCAACATCTGGGACATGTTCTCATTCAGTCGATTGCAGCTACATGATGTCACACAATGGTGTTTTTGTGCGCATTGTTTGAGTGTACCATTCACCAACTACTAATGGCAATTTCCAAAAAATGTGTCTTTAGACACATCTTTCGAAATGGCCTTTTATTGGTTTCTTAAAAACCAGAAGGAATAAAATCACAGGACGTTTAGTCATTGATAACTGTAAAACAAGTTAACTTTTTCACAATAATTTGATCAGTCACTTTGTGGATAGTTACAAATGGTATACTCTAGCTTTATAGATGCAAAGTAAAAGATGCACCGCATTCGGACTTCTTTAGTGGAGTCTTAAAGGTAGTATACACCATTTGCAGATATCGAAAATATTTACTACTGAATTATTAAGAAATACCTTACTCAATTGAAAGTAAACAATGATTCTAGGCATTCAGCAAAAGGATTGCGCTAGATATCCTGTAATTATTTAAGAAAAATTCGCTCTCGCCGGACGGCGAGAGCGAAAAAACAAAGATAACATAAGAATAACTGCTCGACCCCGGTTGAAAACAAACGCTGTTTTTCGTGCTTTTCTCGGCATCCATGATTGTAAAACTTCGGAAAAGTCAGTTAAACGATATTTACCATGAAATACAACCCCCCAAATCTACCCATTCATGATAATTAAAGCAATTACCAATGGTGTATACTACCTTTAATAAACATCTTTACCTCTCATAAAACATACCATATATTACAAGGCATACAGCCATGTATAATACGGCTGGAACAAACTGGGAGGGGAAAAATCAATCATTTTCAAATTATCAAATGACCTGCTATTCCTTAATGATTCTACCTTTTGTAAAAACAGTACACTGTACTTGTATTCAAATATCTTTGGGTCATGTAGTATTTCTTTTGTGTGTGTGGTTTTTTTATTTTATAATACATGTACATGACTCACAAAAAGGGACCAACGAACTTGTCTATTCAACTTCTATTAAGTTTTAATAAACATCTTGACTGTACTTTTCAGAATTTACCTAAAGCCACGGATGTACACGTGCTAAAATGACTTCTGGCTAACCTGTAAGTCACCACCCGAACACTATACGTAAACTGGGACATCCCCTCCCCCTTCCCCCAACAGCATGTTTCCGTACGTGTACAATTGACGGTAGACAGTGTACATGCACATGCAGACACTATTCTGCCTGGAGATGTCACATTACGCATGGATGGCCAATAGTCGATATTTTGTGACAGATTGTAAATGGGGTACAATGCTGCACGGTAGCTGAAGCAAACATTAGTTGGGCTCGTCATATTTGGTCCAAGAAATAGTTTGGACATCACATTGTCTTTGTTACAAGCCATTGACTTATTTCAAGCAAAATTTACAAATACGTTGTTACGGTCATCTACAAGCTACTGTATATAATAAGGACAGATGTTAATTTACTCCCTTTTGTTAATCTAAGTTTCCTCCCCAAAAAGACTTGGGTATAGAAACCCGGACCCAACTATGATTCCTTTGTTAATTGAATTCCATCATTATATAACAGTGGGAGCGGGAATTTGGACAGTAATAAATCAATTCGAAACCAGAAACGAGGATGGGCTGACGTGTTATTTCACTGGCTCTAATGACCGTGATATACGTGTAAGTGTTTGGACATGCAGCAAAGCAAGAATAATACTGCGTGCGAAGAGTAGCGAGAACAAAACAAAACAAAACAATGCTGTGTTGATCTCAACCAACCCTAGATTTTGGGCGTACATGGGTCGCCAGTTGAATTTCTTTTTAACCCGAACCTTAAATCCATCAAACTCCATCCACCCAGTTTGGGGGATTTTGGCAGACAAGCCAAGCAATGCACGGAAAAGTCAGTTAAACGATATTTACTATGAAATACAACCCCCCAAATCTACACATTCATGATAATTCAAGAAATTACCAATGGTGTATACTACCTTTAAGTAGTGCATTATTTTTACATTTTAAACATTTTAAACATTTTAAATATTTTGAATATTTTATATATTTCATTCTTGTATTATGGATTTTTATCTAATTATCTATGAGGCATAACTAATTGTTCTTTTAAATGTAAATCAGCTGTGGCTGCCATTCGTGATTTGTAATAAACCAAGAAAAGAATGTGATCGTGGTCAACAATTCTCCCTCATAAATGCAACAAGGCAAGTTTATGGTGATGGTTAATAGCGCCCTCTATAGTCTAAAGACTAATTAGGTATTTTTTGTCACATGCAAATTTGAATAAGCAGACAGCTCAATATACGAAACATACTTTTTAAAACTGCATAATAAATGCCATTCATTTACTCAGAGCTTTAACTTAAGGTTAACTTTAACTTACAGGTCAAGTTCTTTCTCATGTATTTTGTTCATTTCCAATAATAACTCCACTCAAAATTCAAAAAAGAATGTTTAAATTTCAACTCTGTGGAAATATAAAAACCAAACAAAACCCCAGTCAACTGACTGATTCTGAAATTTCTTGGCTTCTTCTAAATACAAATTCAGATGAAATTATTTCACAGGGTGTTTAGTACCAGTACAATCTTTAATCCCAGTAACGTTTTTGATAATTTAGTTATTTGAGAAAAATGTTGCAATGGGGGACTAGCAGGGTATGTTCAACACGGTAAGGGGTCATTCTGTGTCAAATCACCCATTTTAAAATTTTTGTATTTACACCCCACCCCTTTTAATTAGTTTAGACTTATTTTATAGGGTTATCTTGGGTAAAAATACAAAACATTTCGGAAATGCAAAAGTAGAAAATCTCACTTGAAACGATTTGTTTTTGTATAGAGACGTGCACATTTTTTTCGGGACCAAGGATAAGTGCTTGTAATAACCGGAATTTCTTTATATCCGTTTCCGTACTAATGGGAGTCGACTGTACAACCCCAAAACTGCATGAGTATCTGAAAAATTTAAGTCAAAGTTGCAAGATACAGCCTTATGCTCACAGCCTAAAACCTAGCTGTCTACTGGGTTATAAGTCACATGACTTGTCACATAACTTACCACATGACTTGGCACTCTGGATGTTGGCAGGCCTTCGTCAAAACGTATCCACCTTTATAAGTGTCTTTCGGAAGTCTTCTTGAGATATGAGAAGGGGAGCTAGCAACTCTCTGAACTGGTCGAAGGGGATGAGGGAGTTGGCATTGGGACCCAACTTCAGTTCCTGGGAATCAAATTAAGAACAAGAAAAGGCATGTCGGGGTTTCAACCATTTCAGAAAACAAAATTACATTCGTTTTTCATAATGATTTTTTTTAAATTCCAGGATAAATATTTCAACCTATATCCCATTTGACACGTCTTCAATGTTGTTGCAGTAAACATGGTGACCACTTTCTTTTGGGGGCCAATCAAATTCCCTGACTATTACCTAACTGGAATCATTTTTCCAGGTTTTCCAAGATTTCGAGGATGCGGTTGGAACCCTGAATGTATACCAACACAGATGCCTGGCCACTGTATAACTATTCCGTGATAATGTATAAAGCGCACGTATTCACCGTTATCGGTACTCAAAGCGCAATACAGCCAATATCAGTGCTCAATTGGCCTCGACCTAATTTACAGGTACCGATTTATACTCCTGAGTGGAGAGAGAGAAACAAAAATTGTAGTTAAATGTCTTGCCCAAGGACACAAACACCCTGTTCCTGGCAGGGTTTGAAGCCACGCACCATACCGGTAGCACAGGAGTCGGCACTGCAACCACTAGGCCATGGCAACAATAGAACCAAGCTATGAAAAGAGACTGTGAAAAATGGCATTCCTTTGCCAATTCCTTATAAACTGTAATCATTTATAATAATAATAATAATAATAATAATAATAATAATAATTTGGAAGGCGAATCATCCTTTTTTGCAGCTGGGATGCTGAATTGTTAAGGGCGCGGCTACAATGTGGTCGAGCCGCTGGCACATAAAAGCGCCTTTGGCAGCCAGCCACATCGACTCATGTGACTACGGAGCACATCCTGAGATCGAAAGTGTTTGAAAACCTAAGGACCGAGGAAAAAAACCTAGTTCCACAGGAGAGAACCATCGCACAACTCTACTCACATATGGTCCGGGAATCGAACCCGTGCCACCCATGCCACCTATCCAGTTTATGTTTATAGAGTGCCGTGTGCCTCGTGCTCTAGAGCATTCTGGGTGCATTCTGGCTGCATTCTAGATTCATTCGTGCTTTAGCTGCGGGTAATTCTGCAGGTTATGGGTTTACGTTATGGTGCCTGTGCCCTTGGGCAAGGTATTTTGATACTTATTGCTTCTCCCTACCCAGGAGAAAAAGGATACCGGATACCGGTACCTGTGATGGCAGAGATGGTATATTGTGGTTCATTGTAGCTTCTTTGCACCAAAATGGCAACATCAAGCAGTATACTGCCCGGGGGGGGGGGGGGGGGGGGGGGGGGGGGGGGGGGTAGTCGACTGAATGGGTAGTCGACTGTGTGAAGAGGCTATGCCTAATTGAATGGTCAAATTTGCATGAAAAGGCCATTTTGGCACAAAGCAGCTATAACGACCATCTCTGCCCTCACAGGTACCTATTTACACATGGATCTAGAGAAGCAATGAGTGACAAAGTACATGCAGCAGGGATGTAGTCGAGTTCATCACAAGTCCCTGCAAGTCCCTGTAAGTCCCTGCAAGTCCATCACAAGTCCTCCAGTTCCAATTCAAATCACAAGCCATTCAAATCAGCTTTGACAAAAGCACTTCTTTGTCATTGTTCATCCAGTTACTTGTGACTGGCTTTATGAAAGGACTTGTGACTGGCTTCACGAAAGGACTTGTGGAAGGACTTGCAGGGACTCGACTATAACCCTGACATGCATGTACCTTGCCCAAGAGCACCCACACCATAGTCCCAGGCTTGACTCAAACCCAAAATGTAATGCTCCAGACCACGGCACTCATTGACCCAATGAGCAGGGTAAAAATGATGGAGCATCTTGTGCACAAATCAATCCTGGTGGATACGTTCGTTTTATAAATACATGTACACATTATTATTATTAATAAACTGTAACCTTGTGGTCGA
Source organism: Crossaster papposus (assembly GCA_037893245.1). Taxonomy (NCBI): domain Eukaryota; kingdom Metazoa; phylum Echinodermata; class Asteroidea; order Velatida; family Solasteridae; genus Crossaster; species Crossaster papposus. Next base: position 1,206,318 of record JBAIAA010000049.1, on the reverse strand, counting down.
CTAGAAAAGACAATTTTTTTATTTAAATTAACAAATCGTGACTACTGTACCTTTCCCAAGTACAGAATCCGCATGTAGGGCTGTCCCTGGTCGTTCTGATACATTTCCACAATGAAATCAGAACACAGGCCGGGCCAGGTATCGTCAAAAGAACCCACGCCCATCAGAAGCGATATCAACGTCGTGTCGTGACAGCAATGTAGATGCAATTTGCATTGACTAATTGAAACAAGACCAATCGAGAACAGACATGGTACTGAAGGCCTGGCTTAACTACATTTTGATGAAATATGCTTTATACATGTAAATACAATTATTATTATTTTCCCTTAAATTATAAAAATAATAGCCCAACGTTGAACTTTGAGAAGAAAAACAAAGACTAAAAAAAATGGCATCAGTGAATTTTGAACCACAGCTCATCTCTCTTTATCCAGTAGATGACAACAGCCGTTGTTTAAAATGCTTTACCCCAACTCCCTAGCTTCATCACCATAACCATAAACCATCCTAGCAAATGCAAACACTATGTATACAAACGGTACACAAACCGTTGGACTCTGATTCTGGAGGTAAAAGCCAATCTTCAGTTTAGGGGCCCATACCCAAACTAACAGATTACTGATTTGCAAAGATTTGTTTTGGTCATTGACCATTGCCTGGTACATGTAGTTGTGATCACACTCGCAATTGACTTGAGAATCGACCCGATATGAACTGGACAACTCTGTTGAATACATTTGACGATCGCAATTGACGAACCTTTCTCCTGTTGTTGCCTTGTGCATGTTGTCTAGTATCAGGCCCAGTAATGGACCGATGGAGTACGACAGCCTGCTGTTAGCTTGAGATACGTCCCCGATGCAATGCTTCATAATATTGACAGCAGCTTTCTCTACAATGCAGGCCATTGGCTCTGAGACGAGGGTCAGTGGAAAATTGTGTACCTAGAAAAACACAATTGTGACCATCCACCTCAAAGGGGCTGTAAAACACTAAATTTTCAATTGCCAGGTTGATGTAAATTTGGAGAAAATTTCAAATCAAACCTCAAGAAGTGAAAAATTCGACTTTATAGCCCCTTTGTGGTGGATGGTCACATTTTAGACAAAAGAATTCAGAACAGTGATCTTGAAGGAAAAGGAAGAGTTAGGCGTGGGATAGTTTTTCACATACATGTACCTCGGTCCGAGGCGGGTTCAAGCCGTCATGAACAACTGCTGGACTTGCCAATATTGATAAAATCATTTTGGGAAGATTGCAGGGAAATTGTTTGTAATCCTGCAACTTACACCCAATACATTGCCCGCAACTTGTCTGGAATTTAGTTCTGATATGAATTGAGATGGGTAGCACACCCAGATATTTGCGGCCTTACTCACTGCGAACCAGTCACTGACAGATATTTAATACCTTGTTTGTGACGTGTTTATTTGTCATCTGTTTTGAATTCCGTAAAAACTGTTTATGTTATATACATGTACATCATCCCACGCGAACTGATTAATATTTGAAAAAAATAAAAGAGGTCTTATAATTTTTGATAAAATTCCTTGTAAATCGGTATTAATAGCTTCCAGGAAGATTTCTTTTTGAACATTTGTGAACATTTCAAGTATATTTAGACATGGATTTCATTGAATAATTTGTTTTATAATATCCATCTGCATTAAAATAGAATGGAGTGAGCTAGACAAAAGTCTTTGCAGGAGGGGTGGGTTGGGTAAGGGGTTTATTTACATTAATTAAACTGAATTAACCAGTTCGTGCCAGGATTATTTTAACATCACCCAGATGATGCGCGGGATTATTTTTAACGAAACTCGATCCGAGGCGGGTTCAGGCCGATAGTAGTCTGCAAATTTGGGCAAAGTTGTCTCTAAAATGTGAGACAACTCCTGTACCCTGTCAGAGGGAGAGCGTGTATATCCATGCAATGACTCGCCGTAATATGCACTGCGCGTTGTATGCATCACATGCATGTGCTGCAAGTTGTTTAAGAGACATGGCTAACTCTGAAACGGTGATAGGTCAATTGCACAGTGCACACTGACCAATGAGATCAACAATTTTAGTCAGTTGACCACAGCAACTCGGACAAACTGGGTACGTGCACCGTGAGAAATATCCAAACCAAATACGGGTGGGGTTAAATGCTAATTTGGCCATGTTTCTCACCATTCTTGCGCTGATCCCGTCCCGCACAGAGACCAGATCCAAGTGAACTTGATCGGTGTCCTGATTGAGAATTTCCTGGACCTGCAGACGGATGGGACGAACACCAGGGACTACATCTGTGTTCTTGATGGTGGAGAAGTAGGAGTCCATTAGCGGCTTGGAGTGGGTGTAGTTTGGGTACAGGATTTCCGTTGATGCGTGGTCAACATGGATTTTTGGTAAACCTAATAGTTTTTTAAAACAAAGACACGTGCACAATGCAACCATAGATAAAAGGAAATAAATATGGGCTTGGCCAGTTTTAAACAATTACGTTTAAACCTGCCTAGGGGCCTGGATGCAGATAATGGCCTAAGCAGAGGGCATGACATTAATTCCCCCTCGCTGGTTTGAAATTTACTTTTTTTGAAACTGGCCAAGCACATATTTATTGTCTATTATTTTTGGCCAAAACGTCAAACTGAGTGAAACATTATAAATTTCCAACAAATATAATTCAAGGTTTGTGAAAGAGCCCTCTAGCTACGTTTATGGTTTGTGCCTCGTGCGAGTGGTACTAAAAATGTCCTTATAATGGAGATGGCGCATCCGCAAATACAAAAATTATAATTATTTAATTTGTTTATGATTAACTAAATTCTATTCCAAGAAAAAGTGCTGGTAGCCACATCCAAAAGAGATACAATCTACAACAGTTTGACTGACCGTTTTGATTCGTTTTCAGGTCTTCGCCGTACATAGCTGCTATTACACATGACATGGATTTGAGGTTGCGGTTGATATTTGTTGAACGCAAACTGTGGAAGAAAGAAAGAGGTTAAGAAAAATTGATAAAAAAGTTCTTGGCATGCTTTTTTCTGAATGATGGCTCTTGTAGAAAATCAGTCCCAGAGCTCAGGAGTCAGGTTGACGCAGTGGTTTTGGGTTCTAATCCCGCCTGGGCCAATATTTGGATTTAAAGGCCTTGCCCAATTCCATGGATTTTTCAAGAACATTCTTCTGTGGTTTTCCTCCCACCTATTAACCCTCCTATGGTTTGACAGCAAAAATATTTACAAATGTCCTGAGTCCAGTATTTAGCTTGTTTTTCTATGAGGAACACAATCATGCAGTGCGCACAGATTCAGTGTACAAACTGTGTGCACAAAATTGTGTATCTTTGTGCTGCTGAACAACTGACAAAAAAGTGACTTCTGCATAGGAGGGTTAAAGTTATAGTACACCATTTGTCAGTTTGAAGTAGCAAAAGTTCTCAAAATCTAAAGAATGGTGCTTGACAATTAATCTAACAAAGTTTTAGCTCCGTATGTACCGTATATTCCGAGAAAATAATATTCTAAGATTTTGTTGTAAAACAATTACGTCATAGCCATACAATATATCCCGTAGTGAAAGAGTATAAGCTATGTACATGTACAGTGCCATGGGCGCTTTTGAAAAATTCGTTTGGAATTGCTTTTGGGTTTGTTTTCCCACAGAATGTGGCTATTTCTAGATCCCCATAGTCAACAGGGATAATAGAGAACTTACTAGACGTCGCTGCTGTTAAACCTCGGGGGCAGGAACTGTAACCTCTCAATGTAGTGTTTCCTGAAGTAAGTGCCCAACTCGTATGTTTGATTCATGCCCAACGTAGTCAGCTGTCCGCGGTGGGCACCACCCTACAAGACAAAAGTAGTGTGATTTACTAGGAACCTTCCTCATCCTTGCAAATTCAAACACTATATGGTAAACTTACACCCAAACTGTTGGACTCTGATTATGGTGGTACATGTATGCAAACTCAGTTTTACTAGCGCAGTACCCACTCAAACAGATTCCAACAAAAACATGCAGTTGGATTTTGATGGGTTGAGGGTGGCTAGGGTTATCGCAGCTGATTACACAAAACTAGTGTGCTACCAACTCGCTACATCCTTTATATTTACCCAGCCACTTCAAGGATGAGATTGTCATTAAAAAAAAGTCTTAAAATTGATAATATGTTTGAAAGATGCATTTTAGTGTACAATCAATGTCTTGCTTCGAGTCCGATTCACAAAGTCCGATTTCAAACAAAAGTCTGAAAAGTCTCATGCCTAGCTTTTGAAAGGATTCTGTAGGATTTATAAATGTACGAGGCATCTATTTTTGCCCCGCACAGGAATTGCTGCCTATTAAAAGTTAAAACTAAAGTTAAAATGTTTGGTTTCTTCACAGTGAAGCATAATAAATTCTCACTGGTCCATTCACCATCCCGCACCAGCCGCTATTTTTAAACTGTTTTTCAAGTGCGCACGCGAGTATTAACACACCGGGTAAGCATGCACGCGTAGTAGACTAACGCTCGGGTTACGCATGGGTTATGATCGTGGAACTACCGGTAGCACACGGTTGTACATCTATATACGTACATGTAGTACGCATGCGAACATTGCCTAGCTACACATGAAAAGATGGCAGCACATGTCAGCATTTTCCCGAGATCCAGAAGTTGTGCAACTGGATATTTACATGTACATGTACGAGGTGTAGTAAAACAAATATAACATGGTTTATTTTGGGTAGGTAGGCAATATTAGCTTCCCTTGGTATTGGAAGTTGACAACAAAGTTTTCAAGGCGAATTTTCAATACCTCGGGGAGCTAATATTGACCAACATCGACTACCCACCATCGAACTATGTTATATTTGCATACTATGAACCAGTCACTGAGCCATACACATCCAGTGACATTGTTGTTCAGTAGCCTTTATTATGGCTGAGCATGATGATCCCGATCTTAAGAAACACAAATATATGCAACAACAACAAAACAAAAACATCAATAATTGAATCAGGAAAACTAACTTTGAAAGTTGTCGCCTGCCGGTAGGACTGCTCGATATCTGAGTGATGGGGACCTGACTTGCCGTCAAGGGAATACACCTCATAGTCGCATTTGTGATGGTCTTCCTCAAGAAACATGGTTTCCTTGTCCCATACCACCTGAGCGAATTGTTACAAAGTTGAAGAATAGCGTGAGCATGGAGTGATAAAGTGTTCATCAAAATCCATGAATCACTCTGCTTCTTATAATTATATGATATAATGAAACTGTTTGGTGCGATCGGTGGATCTGTGCTACACTCGATCATGCAGTAATGTACTTGCGCGAGCGGTCAATCTGGTCGAAAATCTGACTTTACTTTCTGTGGATCTGCGCTATCGGTCGATCGTGGAGGAGTGTTTTGTAAAACTATAAAGGGAAGTACAGTCAGAGATTTCCTATTGGATCGACCGATCGCGCAAACAAATCCACAGACTGCACCCAGGTTCAGGGAGTATATTAACCTTCAAAAGGATGATATAGGCCTACGAAGCAAAAAGCAGCGTCTTTCCCGGTGACGTTCCAAAAACTGTCAAAGTGCAAAATAGGGTTCGCTTATTAGCATATTGCCCATCCGATTGGATATGCCTGTGACGTCACATTGTTTGGAAGCTTGCTACATAGGATGCACACTGAACGTGGACACTTACATGTATGTGTTACTACATGTAGCTGCATGGTTGTTGTTGTTGGGCTGTTAATAATGTTGTAGGCTGTTTATTTGCTCTTTTGCCTAATTTATATCCAGATGTGTTTTCATGAATATTGTTCACTTGACTGTAAATAGTTTGAGTCTAAATTAAGGATTATCAGTTTTACAGATATTAAAACTAAATTGAAGTTCCCCGAGTTTCATGGATGCAATTGGGTCCAATTTAAAGTTGAGTTGGATCAAATTGGTTTGAATTGGGTCCACTTGGAAGTTGAGTTGGATCCAATTGGTTTAAATTGGATCCAAGTGGAAGTTGAGTTGGATCCAATGTTGGAATTAAATTTAATTGGGTGCAGGGTTCCAGCAAGAACTTTTTTAGTTCCGGGTAAATTATCAGATTGCAAAGCGCTGCGAGCGCAGCAAGCAGAGCTCTCGCGCCTCACGGCTGGGGGTCCAGTTCATTTTTGCATGTTTCTGTGAAAGTCTAGCTACATAGTAAGTTAATGAAATAAATTACTACATGAACATGATTAATGTGACTTTGTATCTCCTCTCTTTCTTTCGTGCCAGGCGGCACAGCCAATTTGAACCCAAGAGCCGGGTGGAAATTTGCAGTGCCGGGCGGTACTAGGGCTGCAACGGTTACACGGTTACATGGTTAACCGACCGTTCAAACGGTTACACGGTTACATTTTTCCGGTTCGGTTAACCTAATTTGTTATTTTTATTTTTAATAAAAAAAACCTACCAATTGTCAACTTTGTCCGGGTTTCGTTGGAGCTTTTTAGTTGGGAAAAGGGATGGTTTCGTTGGAGCAGGTCACAAATAGTACAACTGATTAAATTGTGTATGGACTGATAGCTTATCTAACATATAGTCGGCCTACATTACACAAATTGATGCAGACAATTACCAATCGCAGAACTGCTCAAATTAGCAGCGCTAATTAGATATGCATTACAGGCCCGTGCATTTTTTTTTAATTAATTTTTTTTTTCTATTTTTTTCTATTTTTATATTGCTACGGTTACGGTTAACCATAACCGTAAAACGAACGGTTACACGGATAATTTAATAACCGCAAACTGACAGCCTTAGGTGGTACCACCCGGCGCCGCCCACCGTGGCTAGAACCCTGATTGGGTGTTAAGTTGGATAAATTGGTTAAATTGAATTCAGTTGGGAATTGAATTGTGAGTTGAGTTGGATCCTGGTTGAATTGGTTTCAGTTAGTAGTTCTGTTGGATCCAATTGGTTGAATTGGATTCAACTGCATGATTGATGACGTAATTGGAAAATCATTCTGTTAGTCCCAATAGATTCCAATTGTGACCCAGCACGAGTAAATGAGACACTTTGCGGCAAAAATGAAAATTGAGATTTTGATTTCATCATTTAAAGCTAAACAAGCTTTAAATGATGAAATCAAAATCTCAATATTTATTTTTGCCGCAAAGTGTCTCAATTACTTGTGCTGGGTCACAATTGGTTCCAATTTACCCAGCTAACACATAACGTTTCCATAACGTTCCTGGAATGTCATCCTTGGTCACGTTCTGTGAAAACGTTGGCGGAACATTATGCGGACGTTTGAAAGAAACGTTGCATTGTAACATTCAGATATTAACACATTATTAACAACGTTCAAATATTGTTATATGGACGTATTGTAACGTTCCTAAAACGTTCTAGCAACGTTTTTCGAACGTTAGGAAATGTACCTACAGCAACTGACCAATCAGAAGTAAGCAATTTTATTTTCACAATAGTCGATGTTAAATTGTTGTATTTAGTCTAAAAACTCAAACAATTCCATGATTGAATTTAGATTTTTGTGCAAACAGTTAAAAATTCACATTACATTCCATTCATATTCAAATTTTGACATTCATAAATATTTGCACCCTACTAATCACGAGGAAGGATTTTAATGAGATTGCTGGTTTCACTTCTATTTTATTCCTTAAATCCCCGGAAGTTTAAGAAAAAGCCCAAATAAAGTAAAACCAACAAAATCACTGCTTGAAAAAAAGACTACTACGACATTTAAATACGAAGCAACAATAGACCTATTTAAATCAAAATAAGATAAACAAAAAACTGAATCTGCCGTCATGTTTACGGAACATTTTAAAAGCTGAAGGGTGCGATACCTGGGAAAAAAGGGGAGGGGGGGGGGGGGGGGCTGGGGGGCGGCCCATGTTGTAGATGGCAGCACGGTAGGCGGGTCATTCCACTCTGAACGGTCTAGAGTTGTGTTTGTCGACACAGCGGGGGAGGGGTGTCAGCACCCACCCAAGGAGCGGTAAGTTCCACACGGAGTCACTGCTCGGGGCCTGCATGGAGACAGGAAGCCGCCCAGGCACAGCGCAGATGGGTCCCCCCGGGGTGATAGGGCGTGATTTCTCACAACGAGCAAATGGAGCGAAGCCGTTGGAGCTGCTCCTCACGGGAGTCAATGGGACGGAGTTGCTCCACACACCAGTCAATGGAGCGAAGCTCCTCACGGGAAGCAATGGGATGAGGCTGCTCCGCACACAAGGCAATGGAGCAGAGCCGTCGAAGCTGCTCTGCACACAAGGCAATGGAGTGGAGCCGCCCCGCACTGGGGTCAACGAGCCGAAACTGTTCTGCCGACAGAGTGGTACCGACCCGAGTGCTCAACGAAGGGCGGCCCCAGTGGGAAGACAACGTGGGACGACACCACCCAATGCTCCCAGGTAAACCCGGGCCGGCCCCCGCTAAAAGACGGCAGGTCGTGTCTGCGAAGAGAGCCGAAGTCACCGCAAAACCTGATCAAAAACTGGAGACGGGTACCCAGAGGCCGATAATGCTTCCTGATATAAGTTCAATGGAGACCTGGTCGGACAACTTGATCCACTTCGAGAGCGTTGCACTGGTCAACCAATGGAGCGAGTCCGAGACGGCGATGTAGCTGGCGTCTTACCTAAAGGGCACAACTCTAGAAGCACTGGCGGATACGGCGCCAAAGGCATCTTTGAGCAATTGTTCGGCGTGATGGCACAGGTTCCACTAAATCGGGCCTAATTGTCAATGCGAACGAGGGGCTGCGACGAGTCGCTCAGTAGCCTGGGACAATCTTTTCGGCGGCTGGTTTTTAAGAGTTAACCAAGGTTCCCTGCGCAGGCCCAGGAGGACTTGGGCATGGAGGCTTTCTGTAGGGCCCTGGGGGACGAACAGCTGCAGCGTCACCTTTTCTCTTGGAAGGCGACGACCTTGACTGAAGCCGTCACGCTGTGGCAAGAATACAATCGGAATAGGAAGGCTAGAGCCAGGGACGTGATGTCGGTAGTCCAGCTTCCTCCAGTCCCCGCTGGGGAGTCTAAGCCGGTTTCCCGGGTGGCATATACACCAGGCGAGCGGTTGAGTGCTACGGGTGCCATGAATTTGGACACAATAGGCGTAACTGCCCTCGTCAGAAGTTCCGGCTGAAAAATAGTGCGGCCTAGCCGCTATTGTCTCAAACTAACCAAACTTTCTTGTTATTCCCTTCGCAGGATGGCTCCCGTGAGGTGTCCCTACTGTGGCAAGACCTTCACCAGGAGCAGCAACCGCAGGAGGCATCTGCGCACCGCGTGTGAGCAGCTCCAACCGGAGCGCCTAAACGTGTGCGAGAAAGGGCTGCGAGATCAGGTTCTACCGGGTGGACATCAGGAGCTGGCACCACTGATTTTGCCGGGAAGGCTTAGTGGCGGGGGTAAATGCGGAGAAAGACGAGCTGGAGATCCACCCCAGTGGCGATGAAATGGAGCTCCTCGATCCAACCGCCCGAGAACCCTCTCCGCCTCTCCTCTCCTGACCTCCATCTCAGCGGAAAGGACCACCACCCAGTGGGACAATCTCCGTCGCCGCTCCCGCTCAAGAAACGACAAAGCCCCGCTTCCTCGGGGAAGCCGGGGAACCACGACAACTCGGAGCGGTCCTCCTGGCCTCCCCACTCGAAGCGGGACGGGTCGCCCAGCCAACCGAGCCAGGGCCAGGAAGGGCAATTTGGGCCACCCCCACCCCGACTACGTTGGAGCCAAGGGCAAGGCCGAAGACGTCACTCCAGCCGCACGAGGAAAGGCAGCCCTGGTAAACCCTTCCTGCCAGCCAGAGAGATGTTATTTGTTACTTTTAAGGGGGATTATTTTAGGGGATTAAGGAAAATGTATCCCTAAGTTTTTCGTTTTCACGAAGGGACAAATTTTTACATGGCCTTTCACTAACAGACACTGCAAAACTAATCACAAATAAATGTTTCTTAAAGTTTGCATCATTTAGGAAGATTACAATTTCTTATTTTCTCTGATACCTTTATCTTGAATATTCTATCCATTTTTATGTTCAATCTGCTAAACGAAAAAAACACACTTTATACATGAAACAGCCATTTTACACGAATTGAACTTTCCAGTGATCCTCGCAGGCAACCCACGCCTGTCATTGCACAAAACGGGACTTAAAAGCACAAGGGCCGTTTTCCAAACCCCAGCTTAGGCTCTGATGGGCTCTATCACCATTGCCAAACTACATGAACGAAGCCCCAGTGAATCCAAAATTGGGGTTTGGAAAACGGCCTCGGGACATCCCCGCTGGCACGCAATCGTTCAAGCAAAATTGCTATATGTAAGATGATGCAAGCAACGTCGGCCTCAGAGCCATCCTCCTCCAGACCAAAGAAACTCGGGCCATCGAACAATAGCATGTAGAGCCCTTACTGCTGCTGAATGCAACTACAGCACTACAGAGAGGGAATGCCTCGCAGTTGTTTGGGCCCTTGAGAAGTGGTGACCCTATCTTGTAATGAGTTCTCTTCCTCCAGCTCCACAAGCAGTAATCGATCTGGTGAAATGATCCTGTAAACAAACACGATGTGCAACCAATCAATGCAAATGCAGGAAGAATGGTCTGAACTGCACTGACATTTGCGGCTGTTCTGACGATTGGGATTCTTGTGAGAATTCAGCAGAAACAAATCTAACAGACGAAGATGAGTACAGTGATGACGAAGAGGACTAGATAACGTCCTGGCCACGGACAAGTTGGATCATACCCCCTCCCTTTACGTATGTAGGTCTAAATGCATACATTATCATATACCAATATACGCTTAGCTAGGATACACTACTGAAATATGACATACTGGTGACCATTTTTGAATAAATAATGCTAAAAACCAAATATGACTTACTTTAATCACATCAGATGTATGTTCAACTACTTCCTTGTCATGGCAAATGTAGGGTTTGGCTCCAAAATCAGCTTTGCACGGCATTCAGAGCCAGAGTTATGGCATAATGAAGATGTATATAGCGGCCATTTTGAAATTCAAGATGGCCGCCCTCTGCCAAAACTTCAAAATTGCCAACATGTTTTTTTGTGCTCTCTAGTACCTAAATAACATGACTAGGTGGGTGGGATCTTCTAATCATTCATTTCCTACGGATCACCATAAGCTCCCTGACTATTTCCTCAGGCATCCTTGACCATTGTGACGAATGCTGGTCAGAAGGTGGGATTCTCAGTCCGTTTATTTTAGGAAAATTTTATCGGTTGAAGGTGAGTGCGTTTTTTGACAGCAACGCACTCCGTGGTTAATACCGAAAAAGTGTGAAAGTTTCCGCGCGAAGCCAGTAAACGCGCACACGTCCCTGCCTGTGATTGGCTAATCTCGAGCACTCCCAATTGCTCTGTCGCGCAATTCTATTCTTGGAATGACCGGTCTCACTTCCCCCGGAGCCAAAGTGTGTTTTTTCGGAGACAAGCACCAACAAACTATATTGTGGTGATGGAACAGTTCATTCTAGTCAATCTAAAGATTGCCCACATCCATCCTCGTCACAAGGAACTGATCGTTCATGTCGTGCCAATCAAACCAGTTTCCAAACCAAACTCCCCACCATAAAGGAACCTTTAACAATTGCACTCTCATAGCATTGTTGCATTTTCTATTTCTAGCTGTGCTTGAAATTTGTTGTATTTTTGATTGAGGTTACAAAGGCAAAAGAACTTTGCCAGTGTTTAAACATTGTTACATTAACAAATTGTGTGATTTCGGCTAATTTGATTTTTAACAGGCCTAAAACAATCTCTCCCATTATCTGGTCTATGAACAGTTAATTTGTATTATTTATGCTACCAGAAAGACAAGCGTTTTGATTTTTCAGAGATGTCGAGAGAAAAAGTTATGAGAAATAATGTTTGCACTTTTGTTTCTCCCTCTTTCACGATTGTAGACATAGTCCAAGAGGGGGAGTGTATACGTAGCGGCCGATATAAAACCATTACTATTGCATGTTCGGTACATGTATATTCTTTGGCTGTTCCCCCCAACTGTGCTTACCTAATTATAATATGCTAATCATGTAATGATGTAATCGTAAAGCATGTTGGGATACTTTGCAATATGGCTGCAAGTCACGCTGGCTCATTTCTGTGAATGCTTATGGCAATAAAAGGTCAGTTTATCGTTGGAAATAATCTTATCACTTTAACCTCTAAACGCCAGTCTGTGCATTCCCAACTGTATAGTAACATTTGACCTGTTACATGTTACTGGTACATGTTGTTGGTGCTGTGCATGTGGTCAGTGTGTTGTCAGGTGATTAGTATGAGGAGTCCCAAGGGTACCTGCAAAATCCCAAGTACATCAAACTAACTTTGCAAAGTGCTATGGCAAACTATGTGGTCGTCGTTTTTTAAAAATATTTGGACAAAATCTGGTGGGCAATTCCACCGTGACTGACATTATGTTTTTTTACTAATTGTGCATATGAAATCAGCTCTATATGCCTAAACAATTACAGCCAGCTGAACCATGTTTGGCATGGGGGATACTAGGAACCAAACACACAATATAGTATTAAAACTTTAAAATTTTATGTTCAGCTTTCCAGACTAGGGGGGTTGTTTACTGCCATGACTGACATTACAAAAAGCGACACAACCAAAAAGTGTCAAACACGTTTTGAAAAGTTAAAAGTGCTGCAGATCTAAATCCATATGAACATTATAGCTGATAGGGTAACTTACATACATGTACGCATTTTGTAAGATGGAAAAAACTCTAATTGAATTTGTAAACAAATATGCAAATTAACCTCCGTGACTGACATTACCGTGACTGACATTACGTATCAGATTTATAATGCCTGTTAACAGCAACACTGATTTGAAATAAAAACAATGAATGTTCTGTCAACAATAGAATTATCAATTAACTGTTTATGCTACATGTATATATTTAAAGGAATAATTATAAGTTTGAGATGTTAAAAGGTATATTCATTAAAAGTCACAAAATATGTAAAATATATAAAAACACTAATTTTGTATATATAATTTGTGTACCAGTACATAACATTTTGTTGTCATTTTGATTTCAGGAGGCAGTTTTCATTGACGAAATTGTAAAGGAGGAGATGGTTACTCTCATTTTAGTAAAATACCGTAGTCTTGTCTGTAAATAACGTGTAGCTTTTCATGTGCATTAAAGAATTGAGAGAAGAAAAGATATGTGACCCGGCCAGCACATATGTTGGAAAATGACTTTTTGAGATATACTGTACATTGTAAGATTTGAAATTCCATATAATGATACCCATCATAAGCCTGTACCTGTACCTTATAGTCAACAACTTCTCAGCTACAGGCTTGTGGTGAATATCATTAGAAAGCTTATGGAATTTCCAATCTTACTATGTACATGTACCTCAAAAGGTCATTTTCCGACTTGTGCGGGGTCGCGTATGTAAAACTTATATTTCCAAATGTTCAATGTGCTAAAAATACATGCCAACATTTTTGTACACATACAAAAGTACTCTCCCATCCTAGCCAGTGAGCAACATTCATCTAGGTTTAGGTATAAGATTCTAAGTTTTGTTTTTCAATTTGCAGTACACCATGTGGATATACTGTTAATAAATTTGTTTTAAAGTTTACTGCAATTGATCTATAAAAGATCTAAAGCAACAGTCTAAGTGGATACCACATGATGTACAGCAAACTAGGCTTACCCCACTCCCACCACCCCACCACACCTCCATCTAACACACAGCTTGGTGTATACCGGTAGTAGCAAATCAGTACTTTATACATTTAAATTTTTTTGTGACTGACATTACATAGTAATCACATTTATAATGCTCTCGTCATCTATAGTTTCTTCTAATCAGTCTTAGATACCGGTAGCTACTTCTCTTTTTCTCTTTTTCTCTTTTTCTCTTTTTTTTACACCTACTTTTTCTTTGTTTCTCTACTTTTCTTTCCTTGTAGGCCTACATAACATGTACGCCTCATACAATCCCCTTTTTTTCATTTGTTTTCCCTGTACTAAGCCTGTCTCTTTGCTGCTGTTTTTTGCATTCTGCTTACACTCTTGTGAAATGTGTGCAGTGTTTGAATTTTGTAATAATTATGCCAATAGTTTACAAAAATATATATGTGACCCGCTCCAGGAAAAGGTGACATAAGTCGCGCTATGCATTTATGTGTAATGGCCTTTTAAAGTTAATAGGGTAAATTTTTTCGTCAAAATCCGATTTAAATTTTTTGTCTTAAAAGGTAGGTAGTATGTCCTTAAAGGTACATATAGGATATACAATTTGCAGATATCGAAAATATTTATTACCGAATTATTAAGAAATATCTTACTCATTTGAAAGTAAATCATGATTCTAGGCATTCAGCAAAATGATTGCGCTGGATATCCTGTAAAGTAGAATTTTATAAAGAAACATTTGTGATCGCCGGCTGGCGATCGCGAAAAAACAAAGATAACATAAGAATAACTGCTCGAACCCGGTTGAAAACAAATGCTGTTTTTCGTGTTTTTCTTGGCATCCATGATTGTAAAACTTCGGACAGGTCAGTTAAACGATATTTACTATAAACTACAACCCCCCAAATCTACCTATTCATGATAATTCGAGCAATTACCAATGGTGTATTCTACCTTTAAATTACATCTTTAATATTCAAAGTTTCAGATTTAATTAGCAAAAAGCTGGAACTCGATAAATAAAGTGAAACAAAATCTTTTAGGAGTGCATGATTCCAATGTATTGTCTTAGTTTTGTTGTGTTTCGAAGCCTGTTTTCTCAGTTGTGTGTTTTGAATTCCATGCAACCATTATAATGTACTTCAATCAAATGAAAAATATTCATGTTAAACTTGTTAAATAGTGTGCCTAAATTGGGGTACATGTACATGTACATTTAAAAAAAAAATCCATGTCATTCTCTTTATATTTGTACCTGTATATTGGATGATACAATGTATTGGATACAAAAATACAAATTATGAGGGATCCTAGAGCATTGTTTCAGGATTACACAAGCTTTATTAAGTTTCATTGTGGGTAATATACAAGTTATCAGTTCCGTGCTGTTCAAAATTTACTTCCATTAACTTATGTAATTAGTGACTGCCATTACAATATCGTGACTGACATTACATTGTGACGGACAGTACAGTTTTGTTCAACTCTCGCCAAATCTATAAATAACTATTTAATAAGTATTAAATATGTATTTGCCAACTTGATAATATTATTGCACTGCCCAGACCCCATACTAAGAAAATAATGAAGGGCAACATGTTAATTGTTATCCTGTTTGATTTTATCTAACATTAATTTTATGAAAATAAAAGTTTATTTTTCTAAAAATGGACACTAAGAGTTGTCATTATTAGCTTATTCATTAAGCGGTGCATTTGTCAAAGTGAGGGTTATTAAAAGTCAAGTTCATATTTAAGGGTGCAGTTGACCCTTTTATATTTATAATAATAATAATAATAATAATAACTGGATTGGTATAGCGCCAAATTATCAAAGGATACAAGGCGCTAGAAAGAAGAAAGAGAAATAGAAGACAAAAAACAACAAAGAAAGAAGGACATGCAGCTACGTTTGGGAGAAAAGGTAGGTCTTGAGAGCCTTTTTAAAGGAAAAGACACTGCCTGCGTTTCTGATGGAGATGGGCAGGTTGTTCCATAGCCGGGGGGCGGCAACAGAGAAAGCCCTGTCACCAGCCAATTTATGTGACTTGGGGATAACAAGAGACTCACAAGCAGAAGAATGGAGGGAGTAAGGGTTCTTTTGGATTTTGAGAAGAGAGGAGAGATAATCTGGTGCAGAGTGATTAAGTGACTTGTAAGTGTGCGAAACTTAATGCGTTCGGCGACTGGGAGCCAGTGTAGTTGTTTGAGCAGAGGAGAGGTATGGGTGTGTTTGGGGGTCTGAAAGATAAGCCTTGCACATCTGTTTTGAAGTCTCTGAAGACAAGATATTTCTTTCTTGGAGACTCCATTAGGAAGGCAGCCGCAATAATCCAGTTTTGATAGAATCAGGGCACGGCCGGCATTGTGACAGGCATTAAAAGTCAAGAAATTTCCTGATCCGGCTAAGGTTACGTATGTGCCAGTTGAGAGAGTTGTGTTATGTGGTCAGACATTTTCATGTCGTGGTCAAACACAACACCTAAATTTCTGTCCGAGAGAAAAGGGTGAATTTCGATGCTATTGAGGTTGAAAGTAAGATGTTGGAGATGGTTGAAAGTAAGATGTTGGAGATGTTTGAAGTGAGCAGGAGAAGACGCAATGAAGAACTCTGTCTTGTCTGGATTCATCCGGAGTTTATTAGAGATCAACCAAGATTGAAGCTCTTGGACACACTGGGACAGTCGAAACAAAGCACAGACAGCATCTCCAGGCTGGATGGGGTCAAAGGTCAAGAACAGCTGGACATCATCTGCATAAATGTGGTATTGTATGGAATGTTGCCGGGCTATTTGACCAATAGAGTGGGTGTAGTAAGTGAAGAGCGGTGGACCAATGACAGGAGGAACACCATATTTGAGATGGGCTTCAGCAGAGACCACCTCTCTCACCCGGACTTGAATCGTTCTACCCCTCAAGTACGAACGAAACCAGCTCAATACAGTACCCGGCCTCCAGACCAAAGTCATGATGGAGACGTTGTAAGAGGATACTGTGATCAACTGTATCAAATGCAGCCGACAAGTCAATAATGATGAGGAAGACGCCCCGCTTGGAGTCAATATAGCTCGAAGGACAACATCTTGAACTGTGAGGAGAGCAGTTTCAGTGCTGTGTGTGGGCCGGTAAGCAGACTGCAAAGGTTCGAACAAATTATTGGAATGGACAAAAGATGAAACCTGTGAGGAAACGACCTTTTCAATAAGTTTACCTAAAACGGGTAAATTTGACCCGGGTCGGCAGTTGCTGAGTGTCAAGCGAAGGTCTTTTCAGGACAACATCTTGAACTGTGAGGAGAGCAGTTTCAGTGCTGTGTGTGGGCCGGTAAGCAGACTGCAAAGGTTCAAGCTTTTGCATAGTTATGTAAGAGACGCTCAGCACCAATACATTGTTTACAATGGGTGAGAATGGCAAAAAGACACCACACCATTCCAGAGCTGGGGGTTGCTAGCGTATGACGCATAAGGCTTGCCCCGAATCACGTGATATAGCAACAGCGTCTTTGGTCTGGAGAATTTTAAGTTAAACTGTGCCAAGCTGTGTGAGCAAGTCAGTGTACCAGATAGTATTCAAATTTAACTCGGGGTCACGCGCAAATGGCTTATTGTAATGCGAGGGGTATGATTGCCTCAATCATCCAAAATCAACCAGAATAATTCTTGTTTAAAACAATTGTTCTCTTTGTGGAGAATTAGGGTTGTTAAAAACAAATGCCTAGCATAGACTGTTATTGACCAAGCTTACAGACTTTGTTTATGGAGGGCCTTTACCCAAGGGAAGTTACAGTCGACTCCCGTTATAACAAACTCCGTGGGATCCGTCAAAGTGTTCGTTATATAATTTCGAATTATTCGACCAAATGGTTTCTAACCCATTTTTCACTTTGTATAGACTCCATATGTCAGCGTGTGCACGTGCGATAAAAAAATGGTACTTGACACATGGATGCCTTCCCCTGATGTTTTATTACTCTGCCCATTAGGGCAGGTGAAACTAAAAATTACATACACAAAAATACATTAAATTATATTAGAAAATACAATCACACCAATAACACAATTTAAACAATAAATCTACAACAATGGCAAATAATTTACAATAAACAATGGGCATCTTCAATTCACTTATACAGGCATAATCTCCATTTTATAAATACAGTTCAATTAAATTCATCTCAATTTGTAACTCACAAATCGTATGCGGGGTTGACATCCGTCAATTATCAATACACACACTGGGTGTTCCACAGGTCTTGCAATATACTACAGACAGTTTACCGGGGTATACAGGGGGTATTCTGGGTCATCATTAGTGGCATTCTGATGCTGTAAATACAAGCACGAGTAAACAGATAATACTAATTCATTACCGTAAGCCCATATCGTAACTGGTAAAGGTGAAGTACGCGACCAAAATACTCGCGTACGAGCACCCCTAAATACACATAAATACACCGATACAATATCATATTAACCAAGATTCACAGATGGGCACAAAGACCCTGATAAATGCATGTCCCAAATTATACAAATATAAACCAAACTAAGAAAAGTATGAAAGAAACTATACAGTCTTCGCAGCTTTCGGCGGCGTGACGAAGACTAATTCACGCGCTGTGAATGTCATTCTTAAATACCCGATGTTTTCAGGCGATGTCGCGTTCTGCAATACTATTGGATAAATAACGCCCCATGACCCGGCAATAATTCCATGTAAATTAAACGATCATGAATATTAATATATTGGGCGGATGAAACGTCGGAGACCATTCAGAAAGGATTCCGTATCTAACGCATCTAATTTTTCAATATGAATTGCTCTAGTTCCAAAACAAGTAAACAAACATGGCGTTTAATTTCTGATCTACCATACTTCACATAAAATGGTCCAAACGCATCAATACCAACATATGAAAATGGTGGTTTACCAGCCTCAATACGTTCCTTGGGTAAATCAGCCATTAGTTGTTGACACGGTTTGGAATAGAGACGTTTACATGTTACACAGCCCCTTATGGTTTTCTTGATCAGAGGTCTGGCTCTAAGAATCCAAAATTCTTTCCTAACCATACTCAACACCCACTCTACACTTACATGAGCAATACCATGTACATCATTTACAATTGCTGTTGCAAGTACATGTTTTCCCGAGACAATAAGGGGATTTTTATCCCTCTTGTCTTCGTTTATCATCAGAATTTAAGTACAATTGAGGTCTGGTCACAAGATCAGCTGGGTTACTTTTACTTCCAATATGGTGCCACTGTTCCGGATCAGTTGATTCTCTGATGAGACTAACTCTATTTCCAACAAAAACATGAAATCTCCTGCTCTCATGTATTTCAAAACAATTTCTGAATCTGTCCAGAAATATGAATACGTGATGTCTAGAGATCCAACTCGCATCTTAACAATGCATCAACCTTTGTTGCTAAAACGGCAGCTTGTAATTCTAAACGTGGTATGGTGCATTGCTTTAACGGTGCAACCTTGTTTTTACTAATGATCAACTGAACATGCACCAGCCCATGTTTGTTAACACATGTATCTGATATAACTGCAGCAACCGTAAGCCTTGGAGCTTGCATCTGAAAAATTATGAAGTTCCACCAAAGCATCATCGAATTCACATGGTTTAATACAACGAGGAATCTTCAGCAGCTTCATGTCATAACACGACTTTACCCAGGTGCGCCAGGCATTCTCAAGCTGTCGTGGAACAGCTTCATCCCAAGACAATTTGTCAGCTGTAGCCTTTTGGAACAAACGTTTACCAGCAAGCACAACAGGACCCAGCATGCCAAGAGGATCAAATATGGAAGACACAACACTCAGCATTTTTCTTCTGGTTAAAGCACCATCTTTGTCATGCCCGACTTCGAAGAACTCGTCTGTGGAAATCTTCCATTTTGTACCCAAAGTTCTACTCTCACACAGAGGACCCAATGCACGAACTTCATTAGCTACATAATCTTGAGATACTTCACTCAACAATTCTTCATCGTTGACGACAAACTTCTTCAAACAGAATCAAAACCGATCATGAATAATAATATATTGGTCGGATAAAGAAACACCTGACCGAAATACTATACAAATTCAACAAGGATGAATACATTGATCACCATTATGATGAATATTAAAGCCCATGGCAGACATTTTATATAAATTTAAGCAGTCCGATAGACGACAATTTTTTTTTTATCGTCGGCGATAACACCATACATGTAATAATAATAATAATAATAATTCATTTTTAATATAGCGTTTTACATTAAAACATCTCAAAACGCTTTACAAAGTGTCACTTACAATTAAAAATATTAAAAATATGCTACCACACACTAAAAAACATAATACCTTTTAAAAAGAAAAGTCTTCAAATTTTGCTTAAACACATTAAAATCACTAATGGCCCTCATGACTCCAGGGAGTCGATTCCATAGAACTGGTGCATAATTACTGAACGCTCGGTCCCCATAAGCCTTAGTTGGTTTTGATTTAAGTTTAGGATGCAGAAGTTTTACCCCACTACAGCTTTTTGTGTGTATTATAGGATGAAATACAGAAATCAATTCAAGTAAGTAATGTGGAGCTGACCTTTGATGATATAAACATTTAAAGACAATACACAATATTTTAAATTCCACCCGCACCACAACTGGCAGCCAATGGAGCTCACATAAAACTGGTGTAATATCATCATGTCGCCTTATCTGCCCCCTGACAACCAGTCGTGCTGCAGCGTTTTGGATATGCTGTAATCTCTTTAACTGATAATCATACAACCCCCAAAATAAACTATTACAATAGTCAAGCTTCGATGTAATAAATGCATTAATCAATTTTTCAGTGCTAGACTGGTCCAAGA
This sequence comes from Crossaster papposus, assembly GCA_037893245.1. NCBI lineage: Eukaryota > Metazoa > Echinodermata > Asteroidea > Velatida > Solasteridae > Crossaster > Crossaster papposus. The sequence goes on along the minus strand of JBAIAA010000049.1, from coordinate 1,185,765 downwards.
GCCTCCTAAGTTTTCCAATCCGCCACAAGGAATAAGACGCAGTCTTGCACACATTTGTAATATGAGAATTCATAGTTGCAGCCGAATCAAAAATGACCCCTAAATTACGCACTGTGTCAGATGTTGATATGCAAACATTCCCAACTTTAACATGTGTATTTGCAAGAACCCGAAAACTGGGTTTCTTGAAACGCGACGAGAACCAGATAATCTCGGTCTTGGCGTCATTTATCGCGAGCATATTTTCTCGCATCCAATGACGAATCTCATTGACACACGTCTCAATGCGAGACACAGCAGTAAAGTCCGTTCGGGAATCACAAGCAACGTAAAGTTGGGAATCATCAGCATAAATAACAGAATTTAAACCATGATGATTTATGATGTCCTCCAATGGCACCATATATAAAGAGAACAAAACAGGTCCAAGAACAGAGCCCTGCGGTACTCCGAACTGCAACTCGTGTGCCTTCGACACCGTTGACCCAATACGCACCCTCTGGGTATTGTACCGCCCGTGCACATGTACATGTACATGTACATGTAAGTGATTGTGTACGTGATGACCAAAATACACTCTTGCAACATAAAGACAAATTTACACGTAATGTGTTGTTTTTGTAATAAAATGTTTGAAATACAACTTTGTTGTTATGAGAAGCAAAATGTTAAAAGTAGGTGTAAAATAATATGTAACCCTGACCCCCAAAAGGTCTTGGGTTATATAGTATTATTTAATATTTGCTATTTTTATAACTGTGTTTTCCTATGTATGATTTCCTTTTTTTACTGATCTTTTATGGCTCTTTATCTTTTTGTTCTACTGGTGAGTTTGGTTCCAGTAGACCCTTTGATCTCTGCCTACTTGTGTAGGGCTGGTCTATGATCTTTGATCTTTGATCTTTCTTGGAAGGTCAGAGGATGTTCTTTGTGTCCTCTGCCTTTTATTAGTGGCTGGTACACCAGTGCATGTGTACACACACAATAAGCTTCCAGAAGCTAAGCAGGATGTAGGGACTCTTAATCCCTGCTTGTTTATCACATCTTGCAGGAGCTGTGAAAACAACAAACTTCTGTTGATTTCTGATCTCCCTGATTACTAAATGACCAATCAGTATAGAGTCATGTGTGACAATTTGAAGTTTGACCAATGAGAGCCTGGGTTGGTCATGTGGTCAGGGCATGCTTCGGGTGCCAGCTTGCCCCAAATTTCAGCAAGACTTGGCATTATTCCTTTATGTATGGCATAGATGAAGGAAATTCAATTAACGGGAGGGGAGTACAAGTTGACTCGGGTACGAGTTGACCAGGGTACGTGTTGACCATAAATTGATTGGAGGACCTGAACCCAAGTTTCCCTCTTTTTGCACGAATGTTGGCTCTCTGTTTTAGGTGAGTTTGATTTACTATTTATATTGTGTTTAGATTATTATGTTTGCTCAGAATTTTAGTCATTGACATTTCACTGTGTTAATCCTGACTTTTCGTAAATTATAAAGAGATTTTTCCGAGTTGTATTTCTATGAAGTCTGGACTTCAGGAATTTGAGAGAGTCCAGACATATTGATGAAGTAAAAGACTTTGGCGATTAAAAATATATTGTCAAGTTTGATAATGTGCTGAGAAATCCGAAAAGGATACTCTCTCATGATTTTGCATTTTTTATTAACTTTAGGTAAAGTGTTTTAGAAAGAAATGTGTGTGTAAGTTGGATTTGCGCATTTTCTTTACTCTTGCATGAAGCACATGTAAGTGGTTTAGAGTCAAACCAAGGATGAGTAATGCTCCAGATTTTATTCAGCATAGACTTTGTGTTTTATGAAGTCGGGGTGATCAACTAACTATGGTCCCAAAGTCTGGGATGATTGGCTATTTTTATTGAATTTCTTTTCAGCAGCTATGATTTACTTGTTAAAGTGTTTGGCGGACATTTTCTTGTGATTTGATTACCCCAAGCTTAAAGACACAAACTGTCGTCTTGTGTTAGAGTTTTAGGGTGTATGCGAAAGAATGCATATTCTTTATTTATTTATTTGTAGAATCCGGTCCTTATTCCCGTTCGTATATTATTTTGTTATGGATTGAAACTTAGAGATACAAATTGTTCTCTCATGATCAAGTTTTTGAACTTGCTATTCCTGCATTTGAACAGTTCGATTAAGAGTTGGAGTTCCTATTTTATATTTGTGTCTCACGTATGAGACTGAGAAATGTAGCCCTTTTTATCATGTTTAGTTTGAAAGTCGTTCCAAGGGAATACCTTTAAGTATTGTCTGAGAAGTACTAGGCAACAAGTTGATTTCTTTTAATATTTTCCCTATGATAAAGAAGTTCTTGCAATACATGTCAATATCGTGTAGGTTGCTGTTGTTAAATTTTAAAAGCTTCCCACATGATGGATAGTTATGAAGTGTGTTATTTGCATGTAGATAAGTCAGCCATTTTGATCTGACTCTGTAGTAAGTAGATGATTTTAGTAATGTGGCATAGACCCCTATGTAACTCTCTGTTTTAGACTAAAACGACTGGATCGTGCCATTTGAAGGGAAACTTAGACAGGGGCGTCTGCGTGTTCCCGACCTGCCTGCCAGGCATCCCATTCCGTGCTCCAGTGCATCCAGTACGCCAAGCCTACTGCTATCCTCGACGCCAAGACGTCCGAGCGCTCCAGGCACCCAAGAACAACCCAGCATTGCCTTAGACACAGCCACTTCATCTCTTTATCTTTCAAGACCCCGCAAGTATACTTGGGTTTTACATGTAGCAACAAATGCCGAGAGTCGTCATTTTCTACTTCTATCTTCGATTGAACTCTTCTTCAAGTGCTCTACTTCATCATCTCGTTCTACATATTCTTCAACTCCTCAGTACCCCATGATTCCGATCTACCGAGGATGGACGAATCGCGAGCGAAATTGTTTTTAGGTTTTGGCGCCCTTTTTTTTCCTGAGCTCAAATTTTGTATTTTAAATCCTACAGGATCCTGTGTTTTTCTGTAAATTATCCGAACTCATTGCATTTTTCATTTGTATTGCTATTGTCTGAGATTATTTGCTTCTCGAAATAAAACATTTTCTTTGTGTATGCAAATCCTGAATTGTGTGAAGTCAAGATTTTTTTCAAAAGGGGATTAAATTATTATAAAAATTACGAAGGTTCTTGATGTTCGATAATACTGCTGAGAATGAAGTCAACGTAACAGATACGGAAGAGTGAATCAACTAATTGGATTCGTTGTTTAAGTAGTCTCTCCTGCACAAATTGTGACGGAGAGACATTTTGTATTATCCTTTTGTCTTTTAGAGGGCAGGAATGTGATTTTAAGTTGAAAATGTTGGGATATCAAACTTTAAACGAAGACAACAACACAAAACACGAAATAAAAAATGGCGATCACCGCGTTGCAAAACCGTTGATATGGAAGGCAAAATGCGGAGATAATAAGAGTTGAGAGAGTATACTAAAGTTGTTAAAGTAATGTTTTGAATGATAAAAATACCTTCGACTCGAATTGCAGGACCAACATAAAGAGGGGCCCTTAACAACACAATATTGCTGTGATCAAGTTGCACGTTAAAATGTACACACACATGACCGAGGCCATTTTGCAAACCCTCTTGCGGCTCCATCGCCTTTGCCAAACTGCATGAACAAAGCCTAAACGAAGATGAATCTTCGGTTTTAAAAACGGCCCTGGTTTTCGGATATCGCTAAAGCGCCCTCATTGTGACAGTAGCCTAACTTGATTGGATATTTTAACGTACGTACCATGGGCCGTTTATTTTATTCAATTCTTATCTAAGATCGCGGTTGGTTTAATACAAAATATTTGGGGCATTATTTATTTTTTGAGGGGTTACCATTTTTTCAGAGGGGAGATGGATTGTTTTTTAAAATTAATAACGAAAACTTGTTGTTTTGTTCCTCTTGCGCCCATTCTCGGCTGCTTTGATGACCTCTATCTTGGTAGTGACAGTCCTTTGGCAAAGCACCCATCGCGGTTCCTGTGATTGGCACTTGTCACCAGCACTCCTTTAAGACGGGGCCTTTGTTGCTAACCGCAACACCGATTAACGACCACGGACTGTCCAAGAAATTGGCACTATTCCTCTGAATACGTTTTCCATTGGCAAGTTGAATTAACTGACATGACAAACACTAATTGATGTCTAATACTGCTTTCAATTTCGATCTGAATAAAAAGCTGTAGACCAGAATTTGTAAGCTTTCGTTAAAATGGACTGATAATAATGCTTATTATATTCACGGGGTTACTAAAACCTTTCGTTGTAACAGGAAATTGTGTACAATCCGTTTTTGTTATAAGCGAATATTCCCCCCATAGAAACGTGCACAGTTTTGCCGGGACCAAGGATAACGCGAGTCGACTGTACTACTGCCAAGACAATTACACCACTTGTAGGTCACTGTGCCATCAATACCCAGTACAAATAAAAGAATTTGTGTGTACAAGTTTCACCTGTTGTTCACCATTGAAACCTATCCTACATAACTATCGCCAGTGTTAACAAGAATTTTAAGTACTGAATGAAACGCTGTTCATGTACCTTGCATAGGTGTACACAGCTGTAACATACACATATAATTTACATTTTAGGTAAACTACCTTGTACCAAACTGTTCATTGATTTAGTAGTATGTACGTGTGTACATGTATTCGTAGCGCTGGATAATACGGCGATTTCATCGTGACGAAACAATATTCGCCCAAAACAAATTGCATAAACTTTAATACTTTTCCAAAAATCGGCATATCGCCGATATCGTTTTTGAAATCGGCGATTTGTTTGCGACTTGCATTTTATTTAAAAACAAAATCGGCGTTACTTGTGTTTTAAACTTTTATCCACGTATAGGTCTGAAAGCAGGGAATCGGCAGTAGTGCTGGGCGAGTAGCGATTTTTCCCACTCGAGTACTCACAAAGAAATTACTCGCAAGTAATCGTTGCCACAATTATTTTCACAAGGTGTAAAATGACGATCTCACATGTGTTTATCACAATGCGCTTTCATTCAAAGCAGAACGGTAATTTCGCAGTGACTTCTGCAGTAATTTGGTTTCCTTTATTGCTCAAGTTCAAATTCAGAATGTTTTGATTTCTCCATGGTAGAAATGAAAATCAATACAAATCATTATCATATTGTAAAACCATCGCAATTGTCATTATTATAGTAGTAGAGTCCAACCTAAACCCAGAACGTAGTTTTGAAACCTGATATCTGCAGAAGTGTGGCTTCCTTTGTATAAATTCTGTGGGCTGGGGACATCTGCGGTCGACCATTTTGTGTCGGCTCACTCAAAGGATTTAGTTCGTTGAACCCTATTATTTAGAAATAAGACGTGCCGTTGCAGGCGTGCTGTTGTGGGGAGCGGCAAGTCAATTCATTCTGTGTCGTTCCATCATACGACCACAACTTAATTGGTGCTTGTCAACAATCAGTATTTATTGCTACTCGGGCTGGCACGAGAAGTTAATAATTAAGAAACAGCAAGTAGTGCTACAAGTAGCAAAAACTAATCACGAGTAGGCGATTACTCGAGTTACTCGCCCAGCACTAACCGGGAGTCATTGTGCCCAATGCGCCTTTGGCCTTGATAAACCTAGCCGGCCATGCGTGGTGTGGCATGACATTTACCAACACATTGCATGCATGGTCCTGAGAAAACTGCGCGTGGCCTGATGACCCGGTTACCGGTGTGGTGTGCAATTTGTACTCAATGAACAGACTTGAAGTGTATCCCGCATGTCTAAAGCTATGGTCACAAATCAGAGCAGCGACCGACCGATCAGTAGCCTGCTCGGTCGCTGCTGGAATTTAGGCATCGCCCAGCAATTTTTGGAGAAGTCGAGCAGGCTGTAGAGCCCCAAGCGATGCCTGGGCGGTGACCTGTCGATTTCTTGTCGGTCGCCAGTCGATTTTACGTCAAAACTGGGCAAAATCGCGGAACTTTTTCGCGCGGTGTCCCGGCAGTGACCGACCGGTGACTAACGATTGCCGGGCAGTCTCCCACCAGCCACCGGCTAATTTTAAAGAAATTGCCCGGCGGCCGGCCGGTAATCGACGGGGCATCGACGGTAATTGTCAGTCATTATCGGCTAGACGTCGCGGTGAATGGAGCTGGCGCTGCTGGACACCGACCGATTTTGAACTCGCCTCCCAGTGACCGATTGATCTCCCAGCGGCGACCGGGCGGCGACCGCTCGGCAGCCTCTTACCTCTCAATATGTGGGTATTGTGACGCAACCGGGGCTCCCGACAAGTAACAGGTCGCCCCGGCCTCCAGACCTATACCTTAAGTAAGCCTAGATGAGCGGTGATCTAGGCGACCTAGGGAATGGGCTCGTTCGGAGTGCCGTATGCCGCCAACGCGTACAAGAGTTTCCTTTTAGGAAGAACACTGAAGGGACGAATCCAACTGACGAACAGGACAGACGAATAAGGGACCCACACATACACTTCTGCTGGTCGGATTACCACGATAATTAAGTTTTTTTAATGCTCATTCCTTCAATTATAATGCACAAATCAGTTATCTATAATCATTGAAACGACACCTGCGTTAAGTGTGAGACTGGTCGCCGCGCTTTCCGCCTCGCTACCGCAACCCCAAACAATCGGACAACTCCCCGTCGCCGGCGGCAGGACTGCCGAGATCCAGTGGTTAATGCCCACAAGGTAGCAACACACGGACCAAGCTACAGATCCCCGGTGTGTTTCCGGCTACTGACCTCCTGTCCTCGCCCAGTGCACAATGCACGATCCACACGTCCGTTCTCGAAGCCGCGCAGTGATCGACTTCCCAACCAAGTCGCGCGCGGGCCCCCAACTACAGAGGGCGCTGCTTGCGCCAACCTGCAAGCACACCGTTGCGCTGCACAACCTCACCATTAAGTTCAGGCCGTCCTCGGTCTTAAAAACTGATACTAACTAAAAGCAAAGGATGTGCTTGCTCCTAGTATCAAAGAATAACTCAAAATTATTGTCACTTAAGGCGATGAACTTAAGGGAAGCAGTTGCATGGTATCCTTAAGTGTACACTTCTTTCCTGTAAATTGGATGTACATGTAATCTTGACAGTGATTGCAATAAATTTAAACAAACTAATTTTAAATAAAGGCCTCACCTTATAGCTCGCATTCCTTCTATCACATATAAAATAGAACAATTACTGCTCTGACTTTACAAAGTTTACAAAAAAAACGGTTTCAGTAACTTTCAACTAGCAAACAACCACTTTAAATAAGCAACGTCCTTAAGGTCATGCACAAAAACTTAAGGTGCAGTTCTCAAGGGGCAGTTCTCGATGATGAAACTATATTTCATCGCGCTGCGACGCAACCGCTACTGAATAACAAAACCAGCAGTGAAGTTGACCTCGTACGTTCTCTCGGTGACTTCTTCAGACACCTTTACACCACTCTGGAACCTTGATGTGGTGTGCACCTCCTTGACACCCCGGACCTTTCCAGCCATCATGATCTCTAAGTCGGGTGTGCTGACAGGTACTGCACACCGAGCCCCAGGTTCCTCCCCACGGATGTTGAACACTCGGGCTGTGGCTGGCTTGGGAGATGAGGTCTCCCGCACGACAGTTGCAGGGTAATTGGTGTGATGCTTCTTCTGCTGCTGGCCCTTTAAGGTAGTCCATTCAAGGACTCGCCCAAGACTAATCTGCTAGGATGGCTTCAGCATCCTTTGGCTCCCCAGGAAGCACGACCCGCACGTCCTCATCCTCCTCACTCCCACACTGGGACTTCAGATCCTGGACCATGGACATCATTCCTCTTGGCTTTCCTCCAGATAGGCTGTTGACTCAGGCACTGATCCACCAAAGACAATGACCCCGGGGAAAGGGCAACTCAGGAGCGTCATCAATCTCCATCTGCCCAGGAGTTGAGGGTACTGGCCACTTCAAGGCATCCTCCGTCGGCGTCTCCACTTTCGTCTTTGATTTCCGACGCTTGTCAGCGCGATCCTGTTGTCGCTGTCTGTCGGCCTGCTTACCTCCCGCACTAGCCTTCGTACGTTTGTGTTCCCCTTCCGTCTTCGGGTATATCTTGGCCAAATCTTCCATTGATGAAGGGTGGTGTTGATGGTAGTGCACCTTGAGGTGGTCTTTCCTCGTGTAGCTGCGCTCACACTTAAAGCAGAAGAATTGGATCTGCCTTGACTCGTGACTCCCCACATGCTTGTCGAACCTTCTCTTATTGATGAAGGTGTCACCGCATTCCTTGCACTGGAGTAATCTCACTGTGTCCCAGTCCTTGGGTCAACTCCATTCCTTCTCCTTGTCCATCCTTCAGTAGGTTTGTTCTCTTTTCTTTCTTTTCCACTGCGTTAATGAAAAATTCACATTAATGTTATCCTCCTTAATATTTGTATTTCATCCCTGTATTAGTTCTGCTAGCGGGTGAATCTATATTGATCCGATGTTCTCTGTTAACGATATCGCTACGGCAGCCGCCATTGGCGCACTGGGTTTCTTCTCGCCCGCGCTTGGCTTTGCTCTGTCTGCGCAGCTGCTATTTCAATGCTAATAGTAATTCTTTGCAGCTGCGGGTTTCGGAGAAACTTTCTCCTAGTCAGGGCGTGTCCCTGTCCCTTCCTTCGCTTAAGTCAGCCAGCTCATCTGTTCGTCCTCCAGTTGTGCCCTTCTCCAAGCTGCCTTGGAGATGTGGGACTGCACTCCCACTACACGTAGTTCCGCCCTAAGCTCCGCGTTTTTAACCGAAGTGTCCATCACCACAGTTCTCTCTACCGATTTCCCTTCATATGCATCCCTGCTATTTTCATCGCGACAGGCTGTCAGCATTTTTATGTGACCTCCCAGCTCGATGGATTATCTCGAAGTCGAACTCTCCTATGATCTGCAGCCAACGCGCTGTTTGTCCCGTCGGGTCCTTGAAGTTCAGAAGCCACTTCAAGGCTCCATGATATGTCCTTATCGTTACTCGTCGTCCATATATGTACGGCCTAAACTGCTTTCTTAGCTCAACCTCTGATCCTGCCACGTCCTTTGCATACCCATCTCTACTCGTTGAGGTCGCCATCGTATTGGCTGGTGTTGCTGGCACCGTTCCCAAAGTTGACAGCCTGGGTGTCATCAAAAACAACTCTGGGGTTGCTATTCCTAGTGTACTTTCTAATCCAGGTTGCCTAGACTCCAGCAACTCCCCTTTTAATTCTTCTAGTTCTTCCCTTAGTCGTTGCCTTTCATCTATGGCACCCTGAAGAAGTTCCTCGCCTCTCTGCACATCCATCCTAAGGATAGCAAGTTCTTCCTCCATCTGATCCCCGTTCATTGGTTCCATATCCTATATCCCTTAAGGTTCCTGCTATTTGTACGCATTAATCCCACTTCTGACACCATTTGTGACGCAACCAGGGCTCCCGGCAAGTAACAGGTCGCCCAGACCTATACCTTAAGTAAGCCTAGATGGGCGGTGATCTAGGTGACCTGAGGAATGGGGTGGTTCGGAGTGCCGTATGCCGCCAACGCGTACAAGAGTTTCCTTAAGGAAGAACACTGAAGGGACGAATCCAACTGACGAACAGGACAGACGAATAAGGGACCCACACATACACTTCTGCTGGTAGGATAACCACGATAATTAAGTTCTTTTATTGCTCATTCCTTCAATTATAATGCACAAATCAGTTATCTATAATCATTGAAACGACACCTGCGTTAAGTGTGAAACTAGTCGCCGCGCTTTCCGCCTCGCTACCGCAACCCCAAACAATCGGACAACTCCCAGTCGCCGGCGGCAGGACTGCCGAGATCTAGTGGTTAATGCCCACGAGGTAGCAACACACGTACCAAGCTACAGATCCCCGGTGTGTTTCCGGCTACTGACCTCCTGTCCTCGCCCAGTGCACAACGCACGATCCACACGTCCGTTCTCGAAGACGCGCAGTGATCACCTTCACAACCAAGTCGCGAGGGGCCCCCAACTACAGACGGCGCTGCTTGCGCCAACCTGCAAGCACACCGTTGCACTACAGTATTTTGCAGAACACGTACATGTACTCCCTTAATTTGTTTCATGCCTTAATTAATAATTTGTTGCCAATTTTATCGCCATATCAGCGATATCGCGGGAAAAAAATCGACTACGCACAAAATTAATATCGCCAGCCCTATGTATTAGTATGGTATACAGGAAAATTCCTAAGCTTCAGTCCTCCAAATTCAATCTACATTTGATCGGCCATGCTACCTCAATCATCCAGAATCAACCAGAAACTCCTTAGGTCACAGAACCTCAATTCTATAGAATCAACCAATAACTCTCTGGATCATGTAACCTCAATCCTTTAGAATCAACTAGAACTACTTGGTTAGTTTTATTTGAGTGAGGAAGGTTAGGGTTAATTAATTACTACTAATTAACATTAACTGTATTGAAGTTATTTTATTACTGAAAATTGAAATTAACTATATTGCAGTTATTAATTACTGAAAATTAACCATCAGTGTGACAAACATTTAATAATAACCATCTTGTCTGGAGCTTCATATTCATTGCTCACATATTAAAGTTGATCTTACACTAAAATTATAGCCCTGTCCTTGTATTTAAGATAATTAATTAGTGGTCATAATTAAACAAATTAAATTATACATGTAAGTACTGCAGACCAAATGTGTGTTTTTGCTGCTTAACCCTAACTCCCTCACCATTGTTATTGAACAATACAATTCCTTCAAAATCCTCCAACTTCCTTTGTTGTGTAAGGAGTTAGGGTTAATCATCACAAGAATCTTCAACTGAATACTTGCTTAACCATAACCCTACCTAATGCTAGTACTCTCACTGACTTGTGTGCAATGCCTGTAGTAATTTTTAGTATTTGGTACCGGTACTTCACCCCTTATTGCACTAGTAGTACTTTTTAGCATTGGGTCCCTCTGCTTGCTGAGTGTGCATGGCCCATGTATGCTGTGTAAGGTGTTCTAAACTCTACAGCAAAAATTGTCACTTGGGACACAGCAATGGGTCAAGGCTGGACTACTGCATTTTTTGCCAGGTAAGTATTACTGACCTGTATTGCCACTATTAGTATTTTGTAGTTGGCAGTATCTGTACTCTGTCAGTACACACCCAATCATCATGCACTGAAAGACCCAATGCTACAAAATACTAAGTAGTATTCTAGTACGCAGTTCTTTAGCCCAAAGTAAGGCCTAGGGGGTTAGGGTTAAAGTATACGTTTGGTAATTACTCCAAAAAATGTATGGCAATGAAAACTTACTTGGTAAGAAGTAGAGCAGCTTTGGATAGTATAATGCATTTTTAGAAACTTTTCACTTCGAAGTACTACGGTTATGGAAAAAGATATCACTTTTTATCCCCCAAAATTTGAATCTGAGAAGCGTTAGCGCAGTGACGTTTCTCAGAGTGTGTATTCCAATGCAGATTATTCTTCCTGTGTGGACAAAACCGCTCCAGAATTTTGACAATATCTCAAAATCGCTACCACCTTTTGAAATGAAATTTTTAGAGGTTAGTTTTATGGTATATATACAATAACTATATATGATTGAAACAAACAATGGGTTTCAATTACCAAACGTATACGATCCCTTTAAATAAAAGCAGCAAAAACACAAACTTCGTCCAACAGTACTTACATGTGCATGTATAAACAAATAAATTATGACTACTAATGAGATTCAGTCTGTTCAGTCTCATCTCTTTTGGTTTTGAAGAATATTATTGCTTTTAAAGACTTTTCATTTTACAAAGGCATTCGTTTAAAATTGTACTATTGTTTATAATTTTGGTTATAATTTCATAATCATCGTTTGACATAACTTATTTTAATAATAGATATTTTTAGACTAATGTTTTCATTTGATTAGTATTTTTTAGAAAACAAATAAGTATTTGGGACGCGTACGAGTTGGTCCGCGTACGAGTTGGTCCGCGTACGAGTTGGACCGCGTACGAGTTGGTTCGCATACGAGTTGTCTCGCGTACAAGTTGTCTCGCGTACGACGAGTTGGCTCGAGTACGAGTTGACCTACTACATGTACTAGTAGTGCCAGATAATGTCCAAATGTTAAAAAAGCGATCTAGATTCCAGTAACTCGGACTACATTTTATTGCATCTTGTACTATTACTTTTTAGGCGAGGTATTTTGTTAGGCGACATTTTGAACCACATTTAAGCCATTTCGCCTGAATCATGTTGCCCGACGTCGGGCTCTAGTAACGCCAGATCATGTCCAAACGTTAAAAAAAAATGATAACTAGGGCCAATAACTCGGAGTAAATTTAGGCGGAGGCCTAGTCCGAGTAACTTGGACCCAAAAATCACCTTTTTAAACATTTGGACATGGTCGGGTGATATTAGGGTCCAAGCAAGACCCATTGGAATCGTTGTACGAAATGTCTGCACATCGATCCCCATGACCTCCCACACTTTTCCAGTCAACGGCTGTTACCTGTCCCGTGCACTGTGCTCTAGCCATCCACTGCAGTGCACGAAACAGGTAACAGCCGTTGACTTTGCTCAACAATGGCTACGTGCATTTGAATCGGCGAACATCGCTCCACATTTTGAGGCCCGATTTTCTCACTTTTTTAAAAGGTAAGAACACACCGATAGTGTTAGTGTCTTCTTTGATTCTTAGTGTCTACTGGGGACAAGCAGCATTTTTGTAAGTGGCCGTTTTCCATGACATTTTTTGGGAAAAGTGTGGGAGGTCATGGGGGATCGATGTGCAGACATTTCGTACAACGATTCCAATGGGTCTTGCTTGGACCCTAATATCACCCGACCATGTCCAAGTTGATTTTTGGGTCCAAGTTACTCGGACTAGGCGGAGGCCTACTATTATGGAACGCCAAAGAGGCATAAACCCCGATCGGTCTTTTGCATCGACCGATCGGTCTTGTACATCGATCGATCGTTTTTTTACATCGACCGATCGGTCTTTTACATCGACCGATCGGTCTTTTACATCGACCGATCGGTCTTTCTACCTATCGGTCTTTTACATCGACCGATCGGTCTTTTACATCGACCGATCGGTCTTTCTTTCTACCGATCGGTCGTTGCCCTCGACCGATCGTTGAAAAAAGACCGATGAAAAAAGACCGATGAAAAGTACACCGCGCCAAAGAGGCATAAATCAGACCAACCTTGTTGACGTGTCTGTGTACATGTACACAATCTTGGCCTATCTTTCATTGTGTATCTGAATAGTTAAAAAACCTACGGTTGTCGGGAATTTGCTTGCAAGACATGCAGTGCTCAAAGAGACCATTTCACGAGGGGACCGTGCAGTGGTCAGTCCATTTTCTTAACTGGTCGTTGATTGATAAATAGCATCAGCGGCCTTCTCCGACGACGCCAAAAGTGGTGGTCAACCCCCCCCCCCCCCCCCCCCCCCGCCAGGCGTAACACAGACCATAATTATGCCAAAAAAACTGAAAGGGAAACTCTACCCTTTTGGCAGTAAATATACAAACAAAAGGGGTTCTCCAAAGTTTGTTATCATTTATTATTACACTGGCACAACTTCTATCTACACTCAAGAACTATGCGTGGTACCACAATCCACGTGTGGGTCGTGGGGGTGGAGGCGTCGGTGTTTGTCTCAACAAATCTTTTCATGTTCGAACATTTGAATCTCCAGAATTTTCTTCATTTGAGCGTATCAATCTACTACTGACTTCTCGCCAGCAAACTCCGGTGCAGCTGGTTGTTATATATCGCCCTCAAAGAACAAGCACAGAAGAGATAACAGACCAGTTATTCCTTCAAGAGTTCTCAACTTTCTTGGAGCAACTGATGTCAACTCCCCATCGACTTATGATAGTTGGAGATTTCAACTTTCACGTCAACTCTGAAACTGATCGCAGCGCTATTTATTTTATGGGTCTCATCACATCCCTCAACTTGAAGCAGCACGTGTCCTTTCCTACACACCGAGGTGGTCACACACTTGACCTCATTCTTTCTCGTGACATTGAAAGTTTCGTCAGCGATGTCGGCTCAACCAGCTACCTTCCATCTGATCACGCAGCTGTTAAGTGCTCCCTGCATATACGTAAGCCTGAACCTGTGAAAATCACCATCAACATGCGGAAAATTTGTGATATCAATCTTGAACACTTTCGCGATGACATTCATCTGAGTTGTGTGTCTCGCCATCAATTGATATGAACACCCTTATTGATCAATACGAGCTTGTCCTTTCTGCTCTCCTCGATAAGCATGCTCCGTTGATCTCGCGTACAGTTAGATGTCATCCTAACTCTCCTTGGTTCAATGACGAGCTCCATACAGCGAAGCAAGAACTCCGGGCACTGGAAAGGAGGGCATTTTCTTCAAGAGGCCTAGAAATCGACCGTCAGATTTTTAGAAGTGCCTGTCATCAATACAACAATAAACTATCATCTGCCAAAAAGCGGCACCACAGAGATCAGTTGAAAGACTGCAGTAACCGTGAACTGTTTAGAAAGGTGCAGTAACCGTGAACTGTTTAGAAAGGTGGATCAACTCACCCGCTCACGTTCTGCCAAGGTTTTTCCAAGTAACCACGACAGTGAAGTTCCTCTTCCTGAGCGGTTCCTTCAATTCTTTGCTGAGAAAGTCAACAAGATAACTGCAGAACTGCAGTCATCATTACCTACTGATACTGATCGACTTCCTGAACAGCAGACATTTTTTTCATTTGACAAATTTAAGCATGTCACTGAAAAAGAAGTGTTGCAAGTTATCACTGACTCTACTTCAACGACGTGTAATCTTGACCCAATCCCAACTCACTTGCTAAAGAATTGTCTTCATGAGCTTACACCTATCATAACTTTTGTTATCAATGAGTCATTTAAAAATGGATGTTTTCCTGAAAAATTCAAATTAGCAAATATTGTACCAATTCTCAAGGGTTTGAAATGTGATTCTGACGAACTTAAGAATTATCGTCCTATTGCAAACTTGAAGTTCTTTTCTAAGACATTAGAAAGAATGGCAGCATTACAGTTGCAACGGTACCTAAATGATCATAAACTCCACGCAAAATTTCAATCTGGGTATAGATCATTCCATAGTGTAGAAACTGCCTTACTGCGAATATCAAATGATGTATTGTTGACACTTGATAAGGGTGAAGAAGTCATACTTGGACTCTTAGATTTTTCGTCTGCGTTTGATACCATAAAGCATGATATCTTGTTGCAACGATTGTCACAAAAGTTTGGTATTTGCAGTAGGGCACTCGACTGGATTGAGTCTTATTTGTCAAATCGAACCCACACTGTTGTTATAGAAAACGAACCATCATCAAGATATTGTACTTCTCAAGGGGTACCACAAGGATCAGTGCTAGGTCCCCTGTTGTTCACACTATACACTTCACCACAAGAGGTACTAATTGACAATCACAATGTTCATAAAATGTTTTACGCTGACGACACTCAATTGTATAGCATTTAAACAGTCGGATGTAGGAGATGTTATTTCACAAATGGTTGATTGTGTTCAAGCAATTAAAGAATGGTCACAAGTAAACGGTCTTAAGCTCAATAGCAACAAGACTGAATTTCTTCACATATCTTCATGTTTTCGTTTGACAGATCGTATATCATTTATTGACTTAGATGGCACGCAGGTTAATTCCGTCAGGAAGTGTAGAGATTTGAGTGCAATATTTGATGATTATTTCACTATGGACAATTTTGTTTCACAGAAATGCAGATCTGCATCTTTTGCACTTTACAAAATTGGAAAAATTCGCAATCTGATAGATTTAACATACTACTGAACGCTTAATTCACGCATTTGTGATGTGTCACCTCGATTTCTGTAATAGCCTCCTTTCTGAGATTCCGGCTCGTCAAGTGCAAAAGAAGCAGGTTGTGCAGAACTCTGCAGCTCGTCTTATTGTTCGCATTAGGAAACACGAATCTGTGTCTCTTGAGAATTACATTGGCTACCCATTCACTCTCGCATTTCATTCAAAATGTTGTTGTTGGCATACGAATGTTTTTATAATTTGGCGCCAGCTTATTTGATAGAGCTGTTAACAGTGTACACACCATCAAGAAATCTTCGTTCTAATAAGAAAAAATTGTTTGTTATTCCACCAGTTTCGACCAGGTCATATGGTGAACGCAGCTTTGCTCACACTGCCTCAACCCTATGGAACAATCTCCCGGAACATTTAAAAAATATTGATTCCATTGATAAGTTCAAGATTGCTTTAACACTAACTCCTTACACAACAAAGGAAGTTGGAGGATTTTGAAGGAATTGTATTGTTCAATAACAATGGTGAGGGAGTTAGGGTTAAAGACGCACCTATTTAACATTTAGGTCATGCATTTTTGTTTGAAACCTAGTACATCTTGTATTTGTATTCTGTTGTCTTTTTTTCTTTCTCTACAGCGCATAGGGACATGTTTAATCACTATGTGTTATGCGCTATATAAAAATTGTTAATTATTATTATTATTATTATTTCTGGTTTATTAAAAAAAAAACACTGTCGCAGCCAAAAGCTGGAATAAAATGGCTTAAACAAAACGATTTACTAAATTTCATAAAAAATACTACTCTGTTTTATTTAAGCCATTTTATTTCCGCTTTTGGCTGCTACCGGTACATTTTTTTTTTTTAATAAACCAGAAATAATAAATGATAACAAATTTTGGAGAAGTCCTTTTGTTTGTATATTCACTGCCAAAAGGGTAGAGTTTCCCTTTCAGTGTTTTTTGCATAATTATGGTCGGTGTTACGCCTGGCGGGGGGGAGGGGGGGGAGGGGGGAGAGGGGGGGAGGGGGGGGGGGAGAGGGGAGAGGGGGGGGGGGGGGGGGGGGGGGAGGGGGGGAGAGGGGGGGGGGGGGAGGGGGAGAGGGGGGAGGGGGGGGGGTTGACCACCACTTTTGGCGTCGTCGGAGAATGCCGCTGATGCTATTTATCAATCAACGACCAGTTAAGAAAATGGACTGACCACTGCACGGTCCCCTCGTGAAATGGTCTCCTTGAGCACTGCATGTCTTGCAAGCAAATTCCCGACAACCGTAGGTTTTTTAACTATTCAGATACAAAATGAAAGATAGGCCAAGATTGTGTATGTACACGTACGTCAACAAGGTTGGTCGGATTTATGCCTCTTTGGCGCGGTGTACTTTTCATGGGTCTTTTTTCATGGGTCTTTTTTCATGGGTCTTTTTTCATCGATCGGTCGATGGCAACGACCGATCGGTCGATGTAAAAGACCGATCGGTAGCAGGGTTTCCCCTTAGCGGTCGCCAGCTCGCCAAATGCGACCCAAAACAGCCACGGACGACTCAAAACACTGCCTCGGTCGTCCGGCCGGCGAGTTAAAATATTGAATACATTACATGTGATTTCCCAGATCAACTGTTTACTAGTACATGTACAGCAGTACCTTTACACAACAGTGCACGCGCACGTGCATTGCAGAGATAGGATCGATACAGATTCGCGATGTTTATAGCCTGCTTGCTATGGCTAGCGCTAGCGCATGGCGCGCATGGCCTGTGCGGCACACATACATGTACATGTACATGTACATCCCTACCGCAAGCGTACGTAAAAACGGTGATGGTGCCAAAAAGCCATGTGCTCGCCCCATGCAAAGCATGCATAATGCAGGCGCATTGTTGGATTGGTTTCCGCCGCACGCTTCAATGGACAAAGTTAAGGACCGAAACCAGTCCATGGCCGACATGCATGTATTTTTCCGTTACGCGAAATGGTCGAATTTGACATCGTAAGATGTAAAAATGCCTGGCAAACAAACCTCAATGAAGAAAGTCATATCCTGCAGGTTAATTATCAGATCATGGTCGCCCTTTCCTATTTTTTTATTTTCTGTTAATGTATTTCTTTCGAGGTAGTAACGCTTGTCCTTCTTGAGCGATGTAGCGTGTTTCTACAAAATGTTCTACCGCGGCATGTTTCCTGCATTCTCCTGCATTCTGTTTACGCTTCGCCTTGTGTGGTGTGTTGGTCAGCTCGGCGTTCGTTCATCGTGTGAAAGATTGATTTAGGCCAACATTCTCCGGTTTTTTTCCAAAAATGTTTTCAACCTTAAACATTTAATATGCTTTTACAATAACTCCGCCAGTTTTGTTGTCACATGCGAGGTTTAGTTTTGATAGCTTTTGTGGCGGATGCAAATTAAATCTTCCCGCAAGATCAGCGATTACAACAAGCAGTGGGCTGGCCGGCTGTGAAGTGCCGTGCCGTGCCCTGCCGTGCCGCGTTACGGCAATTTTACCAAACGCGCGGCGGGCTTTCGCGGAAGGTCGGACAATGCAGTTGGCGTTGCGTAACCTCGGTGAAAAACACAGTATGGCAAATGCACACGTGGCCACTGAAAATGCTTTCGGGCGACTGAAAACTCTAATTAGGTAGCCCGGCGGGCCACTGAAAAAAAAAGTTAAGGGAAACCCCTGGGTAGAAAGAAAGACCGATCGCTCGATGTAAAAGACCGATCGGTAGATGTAAAAGACCGATCGGTCGATGTAAAAGACCGATCGGTCGATGTAAAAGACCGATCGGTCGATGTAAAAGACCGATCGGTCGATGTAAAAGACCGATCGGTCGATGTAAAAGACCGATCGGTCGATGTAAAAGACCGATGGGTAGAAAGACCGATCGGTCGATGTAAAAGACCGATCGGTCGATGTAAAAGACCGATCGGTCGATGTAAAAGACCGATCGGTCAATGTAAAAGACCGATCGGTAGAAAGACCGATCGGTCGATGTAATAGACCGATCGGTTGATGTAAAAGACCGATCGGTCGATGTAAAAGACCGATCGGTCGATTTAAAAGACCGATCGGTCCATTTAAAAGACCGATCGGTCGATTTAAAAGACCGATCGGTCGATGTAAAAGACCGATCGGTAGAAAGACCGATCGGTCGATGTAAAAAAACGGGGCCGTATCGTAAGTCCGACGCCTAGTAAGTCCGAAGTTCGGAATTATGAGTCGTTGGACTTTTGAGGCACTGGCCTCATACACTCGGGCTCACGGGTCCGACGCCTTATAAGTCCGACGTCGGACAAATGAGGCGTCGGACTGTTGGGGCGTCGGAGCTATAGAATATTCCAAGAAAAGGTTCATTTCTCCGACAAGGCAAAAACGAGTTTTACCAAAGCTTGTTACGGGCGATGTGAGCGAGGTTGTCCACTTACGAACGTGAGAGGGCGCACAGTGCAAAGCACGAACATAACCCTGTAAACTATCCTGCACGCGAGCTCGTTAATCATTATTTTGTGATCCCACCGATGATTCGGTGTATAAAACGGTCCTCGCGGCCTATGAGATAGATTGTAGAAATATTGCTGGAGATCAAGTATTTGGAACTTGTAGCTTACAACTCGGCGATTTGTTCAGAAAAACAGCCAAACTTGTGGGTCTATTTTGCATAGACCTGAGCCCGGTCATTACCAACCGTTTAGGGGTGGTTTGGGGAGGGGATTATAACAAAAAACAACGGCCATCTCCGGAAAATAGAAAAGAAAATTGTGCCGAAGGTCGTAATCATTCTTTTCAAGTAAAACAAACCAAATCACTGCCATACTCCTGAGAGCCCCCAGATGGTGCTCCTTATGTTCGTTTTTGCGTTGATTCATCTGGCCTGGGCGCGTATTATTTTCACATTTTTTTAGCGCAATGCTTGTATTCATGACTGTCGGACTTACGAGGCATCGGACTTACGAGGTGTCAGACTTACGAGGCGTCGGACTTATGGACAGAAATAAAACTAAGTGTCGGACCTATGAGGTGTCGGACCTATGGGGCGTCAGACCATTGAGGCGTCGGACCATTGAGGCGTCGGACCAATGAGGCGTCGGACTTATGGTCCTTATTTGGTATTTTGTCGGACTAATGAGGCGTCGGAATAATAAGGCGTCAGACTTACGAGCAGACCCCCAAAAAACGATCGATCGATGTACAAGACCGATCGGTCGATGTACAAGACCGATCGGTCGATGCAAAATACCGATCGGTCGATGCAAAATACCGATCGATGCGTTGAACGGGGTTTATGCCTCTTTGGCGTTCCATATTACCTCTTCAAGTCCAGGTGTGGGCCGTATCGGTGTTCGAGCTCCGTGACGAAAAAAAATCTGCACCAACTTTAACTGCAAATTAGGTCTGTCTGTCACCGCGTCCATGTGCTCTTCCCTGACAGCAGAGCTCAAGAAACACCCATTCTTTTTGAGATGTTTTTCGGTAGTTTCCATTTTTGTATGCTAAAATGAACTGACAACTTCAGTCTGACAACTTCAATCAGTCATTTGTCAGTCTTTCATCGCTTCCTCCAGTTCCAGCATGCACCTGGCAGAACCGAGCCCCCAGCCTCGACTCCATGGGCGCGTGCGCGTTTCTTCACTAACCCCTGGCCGTGAGGAATGCGTAAACGACGCCAAAGATACTAGTACATGTACATGGGGACGACGCTGACTGGCTATTCAGTGCGTACTGCCCGCGT
This sequence comes from Crossaster papposus, assembly GCA_037893245.1. Taxonomy (NCBI): domain Eukaryota; kingdom Metazoa; phylum Echinodermata; class Asteroidea; order Velatida; family Solasteridae; genus Crossaster; species Crossaster papposus. The sequence continues at coordinate 1,165,250 of JBAIAA010000049.1, read as the reverse complement.
TTTTCGTAAACTGCACGCCCTAACTTTATTGCGCGCGCGTGTTCCTGAACGCACGTCACTAACGATATACATGTACCGGTATGATGTAGATGGACAACAGAGGTACGGTACGGGTACGTACCGGTACATTTAATATAAATCCTTGCTAAATATCGCGAAGTCAAAATATCATGTTTGAAAGGATTGATTCTGCAAAATAACAAAATGTTAAAGACTGCGTCGCGCGTTAAACGCATCGAGTGACTGCAGCCCTTATTTAAATATGCCATTAATAAATACCTAGGAGAGTTGAAGGCTTCTGATTGGCCGAGACTCGATCACGTGCAGGGCATTATATGTACATGTAGTAATATCCAGGGAATATCATGGGTTTTCCAAGGGCCGTTTTCTAAACCCCGGCTTTGGCTGCATTCTGGCCACAAGTTACAGACGTTTTCCTAGTTCCGGATCGCAAAGAATATTCAGGCTGTTTAATTTCGGCAAGTCTAATCCTCGAAATTTAAATGAAATAGGTTTAGTAGTTTACCTTGAGTGATGGAGAAACTACAGTTTTTGTTTCGATATTTATGCTCTTCTTTATTTGAAAATACATGTACAACTATGGTCAAATATACCGACATCCCTTTTTCTAGTTGCGGATCAGTTTAACCAATTCCGGATCGAGTAAAAAACTGGTACATGTAAAATTAGACAATTCCATGGGTTAAGATCGCGCAAGGCATGATGGGAAAACATGGCGCAGCAAGATCGTAGCCGTGGGTACGAGGTTGCCTAGCCCCCGATTCAACACGCGTTTCACTGAGCCCACGATTCATCCTTTGATTCAGCCCAGGGCTCAGCCCTTCGATTCAACCCAGGGGGGGGGGGGGGGGGGGGGGCCCTTCGAGACTGTGCACGATTGCGCAACGCTGACGTACCGTCCATTCTCAAAATAGGGGGGAACAATTTTCTCACGCGAAAAATAAAGAGTTTTTGGCATCCAATCTTAACATCTTGTCTTTTGTAGTTGTAAAAGGTTGTTATTTACCTTAATTTTTATCATCCAATGACAAAAATTGTATTTAAAAAAAAAAAAAGCAGTCGAAAAAATTAAGCGTTGACGTACCGTTAATGCACGTAGAGATTTATTGTGCACAAATACTAAAACGACGTTGACAAATACCTCCCCTAAAAAGGGCAATAATAATCGATAAATTGTGAAAAATCGTGCTTCGAACCCACTCACTTTTTTCCATGGATACGTTTAAAAAGGATGTAGCAGTGATATACTGAATTTTTAAAAAAATCTGCCTGTGAACCCCTTGCGTTTTATCGTGTTGTTTTCGAACGAAAATGGCAGAAAATGACATCGCCCCAAAACAAATTCGTGTAGATCGTGCCTGTGTACCTGGCTTTGCGGACGTTATATGAATCACTGAATTCGGAGAGCGAGCGCGGAGCAAATTTGTACGCGTTTCAACGGTGCGCTACTATGGAGCAGAATCAGTGTCAAAAAGATCGGACGTGTTTTTACAACTCGGATGCTTTTCTAATTCGGATTCTTTTCTAATTCGGATGCTTTTTTCAAACTCGGATGCTTTTTTAATTCGGATGAATTCGTAATTCGGATGCTTTTTGTAAACTCGGATGCTTTTTTAATTCGGATGAATTCGTAATTCGGATGAATTCGTAATTCGGATGCTTTTTGTAAACTCGGATGCTTTTTAAATTCGGATGTTTTTTAAATTCGGATGCTTTTCTAGTTCGGATGCTTTTTTAATTCGAATGCTTTTCTAGCTCGGATGCTTTTTTAATTCGAATGCTTTTCTAGCTCGGATGCTTTTTATAAACTCGGATGCTTTTTTAATTCGGATGCTTTTCTAGTTTGAATGCTTTTTGTAAACTCGGATGCTTTTTGCAAACCGAACATATTCGCAAATCGGATGCTTTCCCAATCCGGCACTAGGGTGGCCCTGAAAGGACATCACACATCTCAGATTCTGCGATTTCGCGCATTCTGCGCGAATTTGAACGATGACAAACATGTTATCATATATATCTAAGCATATATCTGAGATGTGGAAGATTTTATTGTAGATTTTTGCACAGATTTATGTGATAATGAATATTTTCTGGGCAGATTTTTGAAAAGTCGCATATTTTTATTTTAGATTTAAAGTTCTGCGCAGAATTCTTAGTACGCAAATTTGTGCGATGTCGCACGGATGGGCACTACATGTACATTTTCATTGCACATTTAATTATGCGCAGCTATATGTCGCACTCACGTACAGCAGATTTATTTACAGATTTATGTGCACATTTCTGGCGCGATGTCAGCACATACGACGTTTTGAATGTTATGATGTTCTAAAACGGACAGGCAACGTCGTGGTTCAACTTTCAAAACGTCGTGGTTCAACTTTCAAAACGTCGTACTTCAACTTCCAATTAACGTCCAACTTTCGCGCGCTTTTAACTGGTTCAAGGTAGCCGCGTATTCGGCCGGTTCTCTCTGCGCGGATTCAGTCCGCATTCACCAAAAGGCGACAAATATTTAATACATGCTGCAAAAGGTGATGCATTTTCTAAAAAAAAATTTGTCAATTTATTTAAAGAATTTTTCGAAATAAACCGTAAATATAACAATACTTTTTCAAACCCTTGTAGATCATACAGCATATTAGCCACACTTGTTTAACCTTTCCTGTAATTTTGATGAAAAATTACAGTTAAATTAGCTGCTTAATGAAAGTAATTCTACTTCGAGTTATTTGTCAAACCTTTTATAGAAATTTCAAACAATACGGCAACAGTGTGGTTTTACAAATTCAAGACCTGCTTTTATCATTGCTGTACTTTTTTCATCAAAATTACAGGAAAGGTTAAACAAGTGTGGCTAATATGCTGTATGATCTACAAGGGTTTGAAAAAGTATTGTTATATTTACGGTTTATTTCGAAAAATTCTTTAAATAAATTGACAAAAAACTTTTTAGAAAATGCATCACCTTTTGCAGCATGTATTAAATATTTGTTGCCTTTTGGTGAATGCGGACTGAATCCGCGCGGAGAGAACCGGCCGAATACGCGGCTACCTTGAACCAGTTAAAAGCGCGCGAAAGTTGGACGTTAATTGGAAGTTGAAGTACGACGTTTTGAAAGTTGAACCACGACGTTGCCTGTCCGTTTTAGAACATCATATCATTCAAAACGTCGTGGTTCAACTTTCAAAACGTCGTATGTGCTGACATCGCGGCAGAAATGTGCACATAAATCTGTATATAAATCTGCTGTACGTGAGTGCGACATATAGCTGCGCATAATTAAATGTGCAATGAAAATGTACATGTAGTGCCCATCCGTGCGACATCGCACAAATTTGCGTACTAAGAATTCTGCGCAGAACTTTAAATCTAAAATAAAAATATGCGACTTTTCAAAAATCTGCCCAGAAAATATTCATTATCACATAAATCTGTGCAGAAATCTACAATAAAATCTTCCACATCTCAGATATATGCTTAGATATATATGATAACATGTTTGTCATCGTTCAAATTCGCGCAGAATGCGCGAAATCGCATAATCTGCGATGTGTGATGTCCTTTCAGAGCCACCCTAGTGCCGGATTGGGAAAGCATCCGATTTGCGAATATGTTCGGTTTGCAAAAAGCATCCGAGTTTACAAAAAGCATTCAAACTAGAAAAGCATCCGAATTAAAAAAGCATCCGAGTTTATAAAAAGCATCCGAGCTAGAAAAGCATTCGAATTAAAAAAGCATCCGAGCTAGAAAAGCATTCGAATTAAAAAAGCATCCGAACTAGAAAAGCATCCGAATTTAAAAAACATCCGAACTAAAAAAGCATCCGAGTTTTCAAAAAGCATCCGAATTACGAATTCATCCGAATTACGAATTCATCCGAATTAAAAAAGCATCCGAGTTTGAAAAAAGCATCCGAATTAGAAAAGCATCCGAATTAGAAAAGCATCCGAGTTGTAAAAACACGTCCGATCTTTTTGACACTGATTCTGCTCCATACGCTTCGCGGTACTGATCTATACGTATTTACTGTGTGAGATGTGTGGCTCATGAGCGTGGAAGAACGAATGAGATACATTTCAACGTTGGTGGCGCACTTTGTTGGGCCCCCCCTCCGCCCCCCCCCCCCCCCCTGATTCAACCCTTCGATTCAACTATCGCTCTAGCCTTGGTCAAGGCGAGTTCGTCGTTATCCGTCTGTCGTTATCCGTCCAGAAATACACACCACGCGCGCCCCGCATATCCCCATATGCTGATAGCTCGCGCTCCCCGTGCAAAGATACAGCGCGAACAGCGACCTCATACGGCCACTATTTATGCAAATCAACTGAGGCTACTTTTTCGCCTTGGATCATTGGATTTTGAAATCTTATGTTTTTCCTATATTTTGCGCTACATTTCTAGCGCATGACCTCGTATGCGAATACAGATAAGTATAGGCGGGGCTAAGATGTGAAGTGTCCAATCACAACGCGGTTGAATCCCGACGTCATCAAATTTGATGCAGCATGACATTTAAGACAAAATGGCAGATATTCAGCGTCGTCTGTCGTCCGAAAATCTGTCGTGTTGTTTGAATTTTGCAGCGAAAATATTATCCCTCGAAGATTTTAGACCCGAGCAGCGAAAGGCCATTATAATCATTTCTTCGTGGTCACGGTACGTGTTTTTGTGAATTTGCCGACAGGTTATGGGAAATCCGTCATTGTTCAGGCAGCCCCATTTTGATCGGAGCTTGTACGTACGGCCAGGTACTCAGCGTCAGTTTTCAGCGTGTTCGGTCAGTTTCTTATCGCCGCATAATCGGCATTAACCCAGGCATGCTGGTCTGTGCGTTATCGCCACATTGTATGGTTCAAGCATGGTCCAACGCTGTGGGGAGAGGGCATGTTTACGGCTGCAGAACCAACCTTCAAAGTGATCGCAACATCGTAATTTAAACAGGGACAAGTGTCTTATATCCTCAATAACTCCTTAGATTGTTTTCTTGGCAAAATTCAGCCGGCAAGGCATTTAATTATCAGAGTTCCGCGTTTTACCGAGCCACGGTTTTCAGATCAGCTGGATTAGATGCGTGCGATATAATGTAGGGCCGAGTTCGACACGTTTCAATAGAGTCGCGGTCTTCTCCAGTCACCGCGGTTGAAAACTCAAAACTAAGCAGCTAAACACAACTAGTTTTGACCATAACATTGTCAACATTCAAGAAAATACCCAGCAAAACGAGCAAAAATAACTGCGACCCTCAGCTCACCAATCAAGCAAGACAGTTCAAATCTTCATGTGTAATCCCTACAAGCCTTCGTAAAAATCACTCAACTTTCTCCGATACAATAATCAACGATGGCGGTGTTCGTAAACACTTGCGAGCTAGCTATGACCTTTCACCGCTAGCTCAAATTATGCAGTTTCTACGCAACGATCGACCAATAAGAAAACGACTATAAAGGTCAGCTTAATCTATTAGCATAATGAGCACCGCCCCCAAAACCTCAACTTAACCAATGATCCAAGGCGTTCAAGTATCTTCAGTTACTTTGCATATAATAGTCTGTGGCCGCGTGAAGTCGTTGTTTGAGCTCTGATTACCGCTGCGCTGTACGTACGGACGGGTAACGATGAACGCCTTGACCAAGGCTACTATCGCTCCAGCTAGTACGGTGGCTCGTATTAGCCACGGGTGTTACTATATAGCGGAAAACACCGGAAAATACCGGAAAACTACCGGAAAACAACACTAAATACCGGAAAACACACTAAATACCGGAAAACTACCCCCAAAACACTAAATATTACTGGAAAACACAAACAACAAACACTAAATACCGGGAAAACTACTGGAAAACACCAACAAAAAAACAAAACTAAATACCGGAAAACACCAGAAAACTACCGGAAAACACAGGAAGAATACCGAAAAACTACCGGAAAACACTTTCCCAAAACACTAAATACCGGAAAAAGCCGGAAAACTACCGGAAAACACAGGAAGAAACCCACAAAACAACCCCCCCTACCGCCAACCCCCCCCCCCCCCCCCCCCCCCACTATAAAAATGTTAACAAACCACCATAAACCGAATACGTCCTCTCAAAAAAGATATAAATACTGGGAAACACCATCAGGCGAAACATAACCGGGGGGGGGGGGGGGGGGGGGGATATTCTGCTGATGGTTATAACCTGTCTATGATTTACTTTATTGACTCTTAGTTATATTCATTTTGAAAATGCCTTTGATTCTATTTCGCATGAGTTTTTGAAATAAGTTTTTTTTTAAATAGTTTAAATGTCGGCCCCTTGGTTAAAAAAATGGATCAGGGTATTGCCTCTTTGGTATTATTTATATGTTTTCGTTCAAAATCTGCAGTTCGATATTGGCAGAAAGTGTAGGCAGCTGCAGACAGTTTAAAGGGGTAATATATACCTTTTGCATCTATCCAAAAGTCAAACAATAACCAAACAAAATACTGTTGAAAAGCTTACTTAGTGTAGCGTTATTAATAATTCGAAACTGACTGTAAAATTAGTTGGTCTGGCCATGGAGCAAGTTTATTGGGGGTTTCCTCTGTCTTCACGAAGAGGCAAATTTAGCCTTTCACAGTCTGAACAAACTTTCGAGAAAATCGCGTGTAAAGTTTGTCCTGTTTTCGTTTAGCAGTTTGAAACATAAAGATCGATAGAATATACAAGATTAAGGTATCATGTGAAAGAAAAGATTCAAATTTTCTTAAATATAGCAAACTTTCGAAAATTGGTGATTAGTTTTGCAGAATTAATCAATTAATCGAAGCGCCCCTTTGTGAAAACGAAAACACGATAAAGTAGAAAATTCGCACCTGTGGCTGTGAGTCAGAATGTGTACATTTCCCCAAAATTCGCCTCTTCATAAAAACGCTAAAAGCCAGTACCCCTCAAAAATCGCCCAATTTTGCCTTACATTACATTTACATTACAACAATTAATAACACCACGAATCAGGTAAACTAGTGCAATCAGGCACACAATAAGATTTATCTTATAACATAATACTTGGGTAACATTACCAACGAATTGTTTAAGTCTATTCGCAAGAAGCTCGGTGAACATGTTTGTAATCAGTATTCAGAGGGGAGACATGGCGCCAGTTGAACATTTTCAGAAATATCACCCTTTTTAGGAATGAGGGTGATCACAGCTTTCAGAAAAGAACGGGGGAGGGAACCAGAAATAACGGCAGAATTCAGAATACCTAAGATAACGAAAAAAATAACGCAAAAAAATAACGTCAGTTTGTCAAACCCAGGCGTTTTATTTTTGCCAAGCTGATTGACAACACAATCAAGTTCCTCTGGACGAAGAGGACCATTAAAATCCTCTGCGTCAAGAGGATCAAGCCGAGATAAATCGGGTAAAATCTAGGGTGTCCTCGGTAGTGTGAACGCGACTGTAATTGCGTAAAATAAATAAATACAATAATTCATAAATACATAAAAAATAAAACAAAACAAAAAATAAATACATAGGATAGTATGGGAGGAGCACGAACCACATGTTGAGTGAGGCGGTTCGGAGGCGGTTCCTCCAAACCGGTTCATTTGGCGGAGGGAGGGTGAGTGGCGACATTTGGAGGAGGGAGGAGGGTTGGAGGGTGGAGGGTTGGAAGGTGGAGGGTTGGAGGGTGGAGGGTTGGAGGGTTGGGGGGTTGGAGGGTTGGAGGGTTAGAGGGTTGGAGGGTGGAGGGTATAGTGGTGCAGGGGTGGAGGGGGTGGTGAGGGAGAAGTGTTGATAGTTGCTACGAAGGGGTAAATCATTTTCCATTAGCAACGGAAAGGAGACATAGGTTTATTTGGAGAACAAGTTTAAACTGCAAGTTACTTCCTAACATGAGTATTCTTTAAAAATATAAATACTTAAAAACAAAACAAAAAAACGTATACAATATTTACAGGTTATCTAGTTCTTCAATATATTTTGTAGTACAAACTTAGACTAAGTGAATTATAATGTACACCATCGGGTTGAGAGAAGCAAGAGTACATGTACATGTACAGTGTTTTCACTATAAACAGGGTGTGTATAATACATGTCCAGACAACGTAATTTGGACTGGTCGGGCTATGAAAAACCCCGACTGGTATATAGACTGATTACAATCCATTAACCTTGAAAAGGGTCCACTAAATATACGTCGCGTGTGTACTACGTTTATAGGCTTAAGTTTAATACGGTTAACATACGGACTTCCTCAGACAACATAATTGACACTGGCTTAAACGTGGTGATATATAAATTATTTATTAAATAACCTTTTTCTTTTCTTTTTTATTATTAATTGTTACCACTAACGGAAAACAATTAATAGAAGCATCTGCAGACAGACTAATTGAGTACCTTACATCCGTAGTGTATAAAAAAACCGAGGCAAAAGTGAAGCTCGTCATTCCGCCACCAAAATGTCGCAAGACAATTATTTCCGCAGTGTCTCGCCGGATCCGACTCCATCACAACTTGATCGCATTTCTCGGATGGAAGAGGAAGCGAGGTGGTCAAACACTGGTAAGTCACATTTCCTTTTTTAAATATTTTGTGTGTGTTTTTTTTTTTGCTTAGTTATATTAAGTAATTGAAATAACAATTGATTCGAGGTTTATTATTTTACACTTGGCACAACACGTTTACAAACGTTCACATGGTTATGTACCGTTTGGGTTATTGCTCTCGAGGCCGTCAGTTGGAGTCGAGCCGAGTATTTTAAAGAATAGTGAGAAATCCTGCCAGGTTTGGATCAGAGTTTACAAGGTAAAGCCGATGATTTTGCTCACCTCTGTTCAAAAACAAGAAATGGAGCGGGAAACTATTACGAAGAGCAGCTTTTTACACTATACTAAGAGTGTGTTAAACTGTAAGAAAAAAACAACACTAAATAAATACAAACATAGAAGCTATATACATTATAACATTATTGCTTTATTGACATCATCTCTCTCTGAAACACAGTTCTTTGATTAGTCTTTATACGTTTGATTTTATTCCCCAATATTTGTAACGTAATACATGTAGTATGAATAACCATTATGGATTACTGTAAGAATGACTAACAGAGGTGACTATTTTATATATTAGTTATTTGTTTTACCAAAGGAACAAGATCATTGTTTAATACAGTAGTCTTTTGTAAACTATTAGTCTAAAATAGCAAACAAAACAGACAATACGAACAGAGAAGGTATAGACATTATAACACTGTTGTTTTATTTACATCATTATTCTGTGAAACACTGTTTTGATTTGTCCTTGTTCAAATATTTTGTTTTGTTTTGTTTTGCAACTTATCTTTGCAACTAAAAGCCACTAACAGAGGGGAGTATTTTATAAATATAAGTTTGTTCTAGGCAATACTAGGTTATTAAGACAACTACCATTGACATTCTTAAACTACATCTTTAATCATCTTGTTGAAACAGTCCGTCAAATTTGGCCAGGTGTTTAGGTATTACTCTGTTCAGGGCTCTGTTAACTGCCATACCTTTATTTATTTTTTCTTCAAAGTCTTCCACAATATCTTGATGAGTCTCATTCTCTTTTAGATGTAGGTAACTTGACAAAAAATCCTTGTAGTTGTTGACAAAGATTCGCTTGACTGCCCAGAGAGTCTTTCTGTCGGCTTTTTCCTTGGCCCGATCTTCTTCCATAGCCCGGTTTACGTACTTTTCATATTTGTCACTCCACATTTTCCCAGTTTCTTCTTTGGCCTCGTCTAACCAGTCTAGATAGGTGGCATTGTCTTCCAACTCAGAACTGGACTTATCCCTATATGATAATTCATCATCATCATATTTTTGTTCTGTTTCGGATTCTGAATCATCTTCATCGACATCTTCGTCGTCATCATCATCATCGTCACCGTCATCATCATCATCATCATTTTCTATCTCCGTTTCGGTTTCCGAATCATCTCCATCCACATTTTCGTCTTCATCATCTTTGTCATCATATTCTACTTCCGTTTTGGATTCTAAATCATCATCATCGGCATCTTCGTCATCATCATCATATTCTACTTCCGTTTTGGATTCTAAATCATCATCATCGACATCTTCGTCATCGTCATCATATTCTACCGCCGTTTCGGATTCCGAATCATCTTCCTCGACATCTTCATTTTCCGTCTCTGTTTTGGGTTCAGATTTTTCTTCCTCGACATCTTCGTCTTCATCTTGAGTAGATTCAGTTTCCCAGTTTTTAAAATCGGAATCTCCAAATCTACGCTTTTTTAAATCGGGTTTATAATTATCCTTTTCAGAATTGTCAAGATCATCAACTTCATTTATTTTAAATACCTCTTCAGCATGGACAGTTTCTACATGCCTCCGTAGGTTCGATCTCCGTCCAAAGTGTTTGTCACACTGGTGGCAAGCGTACGGTTTGACAGCACTAGTAATAACATTCATGTTTACTCTTTGAAGAATATTGTCCGAATGGGAAGAAACGGGGAAAATCGTTTAATATAATCCTTTTGCTCATTCCTTCCTCTTTTTCTTGCTCTTTATTGCTCCTTTTATTGCTCTTTCTTGCTCTTTCTTGCTCTTTCTTAAACTTTCTTGCTTCTTTCTTGCTCATTTTCTGCTCTTTATTGCTCTTTCTCGCTCTTTCTTGCTCTTTCTTGCTCTTTCTTGCTCATTTTCTGCTCTTTATTGCTCTTTATTGCTCTTTATTGCTCTTTATTGCTCTTTCTTGCTCTTTTTCTGCTCTTTTTCTGCTCTTTCTTGCTCCTTTTCTGCTCTTTATTGCTCTTTCTTGCTCTTTCTTGCTCTTTCTTGCTCTTTCTTGCTCTTTCTTGCTCTTTCTTGCTCTTTCTTGCTCATTCTTGCTCATTTTCTGCTCTTTATTGCTCTTTCTTGCTCTTTCTTGCTCTTTTTCTGCTCTTTCTTGCTCTTTCTTGCTCTTTCTTGCTCCTTTTTCTGCTCTTTATTGCTCTTTTTCTGCTCTTTTCTTGCTCTTATTTGCTCTTTCTTGCTCATTTTCTGCTCTTTATTGCTCTTTCTTGCTCTTTCTTGCTCTTTCTTGCTCCTTTTCTGCTCTTTATTGCTCTTTTTCTGCTCTTTTCTTGCTCTTATTTGCTCTTTCTTGCTCATTTTCTGCTCTTTATTGCTCTTTCTTGCTCTTTCTTGCTCTTTCTTGCTCTTTTTCTGCTCTTTCTTGCTCTTTCTTGCTCTTTCTTGCTCCTTTTCTGCTCTTTATTGCTCTTTATTGCAAGGAAAGAGCAAAAAAAAGAGCAATAAAGAGCAATAAAGAGCAGAAAAGGAGCAAGAAAGAGCAAGAAAGAGCAAGAAAGAGCAGAAAAAGAGCAAGAAAGAGCAAGAAAGAGCAAGAAAGAGCAATAAAGAGCAGAAAATGAGCAAGAATGAGCAAGAAAGAGCAAGAAAGAGCAATAAAGAGCAGAAAATGAGCAAGAAAGAGCAAATAAGAGCAAGAAAAGAGCAGAAAAAGAGCAATAAAGAGCAGAAAAAGGAGCAAGAAAGAGCAAGAAAGAGCAAGAAAGAGCAGAAAAAGAGCAAGAAAGAGCAATAAAGAGCAGAAAATGAGCAAGAATGAGCAAGAAAGAGCAAGAAAGAGCAAGAAAGAGCAAGAAAGAGCAAGAAAGAGCAAGAAAGAGCAAGAAAGAGCAGAAAAGGAGCAAGAAAGAGCAGAAAAAGAGCAGAAAAAAAGCAAGAAAGAGCAATAAAGAGCAATAAAGAGCAATAAAGAGCAATAAAGAGCAGAAAATGAGCAAGAAAGAGCAAGAAAGAGCAAGAAAGAGCAAGAAAGAGCAATAAAGAGCAGAAAATGAGCAAGAAAGAAGCAAGAAAGTTTAAGAAAGAGCAAGAAAGAGCAAGAAAGAGCAATAAAAGGAGCAATAAAGAGCAAGAAAAAGAGGAAGGAATGAGCAAAAGGATTATATTAAACGATTTTCCCCGTTTCTTCCCATTCGGACAATATTCTTCAAAGAGTAAACATGAATGTTATTACTAGTGCTGTCAAACCGTACGCTTGCCACCAGTGTAACAAACACTTTGGACGGAGATCGAACCTACGGAGGCATGTAGAAACTGTCCATGCTGAAGAGGTATTTAAAATAAATGAAGTTGATGATCTTGACAATTCTGAAAAGGATAATTATAAACCCGATTTAAAAAAGCGTAGATTTGGAGATTCCGATTTTAAAAACTGGGAAACTGAATCTACTCAAGATGAAGACGAAGATGTCGAGGAAGAAAAATCTGAACCCAAAACAGAGACGGAAAATGAAGATGTCGAGGAAGATGATTCGGAATCCGAAACGGCGGTAGAATATGATGACGATGACGAAGATGTCGATGATGATGATTTAGAATCCAAAACGGAAGTAGAATATGATGATGATGACGAAGATGTAGATGATGATGATTTAGAATCCAAAACGGAAGTAGAATATGATGACAAAGATGATGAAGACGAAGATGTGGATGGAGATGATTCGGAAACCGAAACGGAGATAGAAAATGATGATGATGATGATGACGGTGACGATGATGATGATGACGACGAAGATGTCGATGAAGATGATTCAGAATCCGAAACAGAACAAAAATATGATGATGATGAATTATCATATAGGGATAAGTCCAGTTCTGAGTTGGAAGACAATGCCACCTATCTAGACTGGTTAGACGAGGCCAAAGAAGAAACTGGGAGAATGTGGAGTGACAAATATGAAAAGTACGTAAACCGGGCTATGGAAGAAGATCGGGCCAAGGAAAAAGCCGACAGAAAGACTCTCTGGGCAGTCAAGCGAATCTTTGTCAACAACTACAAGGATTTTTTGTCAAGTTACCTACATCTAAAAGAGAATGAGACTCATCAAGATATTGTGGAAGACTTTGAAGAAAAAATAAATAAAGGTATGGCAGTTAACAGAGCCCTGAACAGAGTAATACCTAAACACCTGGCCAAATTTGACGGACTGTTTCAACAAGATGATTAAAGATGTAGTTTAAGAATGTCAATGGTAGTTGTCTTAATAACCTAGTATTGCCTAGAACAAACTTATATTTATAAAATACTCCCCTCTGTTAGTGGCTTTTAGTTGCAAAGATAAGTTGCAAAACAAAACAAAACAAAATATTTGAACAAGGACAAATCAAAACAGTGTTTCACAGAATAATGATGTAAATAAAACAACAGTGTTATAATGTCTATACCTTCTCTGTTCGTATTGTCTGTTTTGTTTGCTATTTTAGACTAATAGTTTACAAAAGACTACTGTATTAAACAATGATCTTGTTCCTTTGGTAAAACAAATAACTAATATATAAAATAGTCACCTCTGTTAGTCATTCTTACAGTAATCCATAATGGTTATTCATATACATGTATTACGTTACAAATATTGGGGAATAAAATCAAACGTATAAAGACTAATCAAAGAACTGTGTTTCAGAGAGAGATGATGTCAATAAAGCAATAATGTTATAATGTATATACCTTCTATGTTTGTATTTATTTAGTGTTGTTTTTTTCTTACAGTTTAACACACTCTTAGTATAGTGTAAAAAGCTGCTCTTCGTAATAGTTTCCCGCTCCATTTCTTGTTTTTGAACAGAGGTGAGCAAAATCATCGGCTTTACCTTGTAAACTCTGATCCAAACCTGGCAGGATTTCTCACTATTCTTTAAAATACTCGGCTCGACTCCAACTGACGGCCTCGAGAGCAATAACCCAAACGGTACATAACCATGTGAACGTTTGTAAACGTGTTGTGCCAAGTGTAAAATAATAAACCTCGAATCAATTGTTATTTCAATTACTTAATATAACTAAGCAAAAAAAAAAACACACACAAAATATTTAAAAAAGGAAATGTGACTTACCAGTGTTTGACCACCTCGCTTCCTCTTCCATCCGAGAAATGCGATCAAGTTGTGATGGAGTCGGATCCGGCGAGACACTGCGGAAATAATTGTCTTGCGACATTTTGGTGGCGGAATGACGAGCTTCACTTTTGCCTCGGTTTTTTTATACACTACGGATGTAAGGTACTCAATTAGTCTGTCTGCAGATGCTTCTATTAATTGTTTTCCGTTAGTGGTAACAATTAATAATAAAAAAGAAAAGAAAAAGGTTATTTAATAAATAATTTATATATCACCACGTTTAAGCCTAGGCGTTTTGCAACAGTGACCAGTGTCAATTATGTTGTCTGAGGAAGTCCGTATGTTAACCGTATTAAACTTAAGCCTATAAACGTATTACACACGCGACGTATATTTAGTGGACCCTTTTCAAGGTTAATGGATTGTAATCAGTCTATATACCAGTCGGGGTTTTTCATAGCCCGACCAGTCCAAATTACGTTGTCTGGACATGTACTATATATACACACCCTGTTTATAGTGAAAACACTGTACATGTACATGTACTCTTGCTTCTCTCAACCCGATGGTGTACATTATAATTCACTTAGTCTAAGTTTGTACTACAAAATATATTGAAGAACTAGATAACCTGTAAATATTTTTTCCTTTTTGTTTTGTTTTTTTAAGTATTTATATTTTTAAAGAATACTCATGTTAGGAAGTAACTTGCAGTTTAAACTTGTTCTCCAAATAAACCTATGTCTCCTTTCCGTTGCTAATGGAAAATGATTTACCCCTTCGTAGCAACTATCAACACTTCTCCCTCACCACCCCCTCCACCCCTGCACCACTATACCCTCCACCCTCCAACCCTCTAACCCTCCAACCCTCCAACCCCCTAACCCTCCAACCCTCCACCCTCCAACCCTCCACCTTCCAACCCTCCACCCTCCAACCCTCCTCCCTCCTCCAAATGTCGCCACTCACCCTCCCTCCGCCAAATGAACCGGTTTGGAGGAACCGCCTCCGAACCGCCTCACTCAACATGTGGTTCGTGCTCCTCCCATACTACTCATAGGCCTATATAAATAAATAAAAACTTAAAAACAACCTATAATTCAAATAACCGAATCTACAATCTTGGCTTTATTACCCGATCTTACCTGTGGTTTGGTCGGGCACCCGGGGGGGGGGGGGGGGGGGGGGGGGTAGGAGACGGTACTAAGTGTTTTCCGGTAGTTTTCCGGTATTTAGTGGTTTTTTAAAAGTGTTTTTCGGTATTTTCCGGTGGTTTACCGGTAGTTGTTCGGTATAGTCTTCCTGTGTTTTTCGGTAGTTTTCATGTGTTTTCTGGTATTTAGTTATTTTTCCGGTATTTAGTGTGTTTTCCGGTAGTTTTCCGGTAGGTTTCCGGTGTTTTACGGTAGTTTTACGGTGTTTTCCAGTATTTTCCGGTGTTTTCCGGTATTTTTCCGGTGTTATTCGGTAGTTTTACGGTGTTTTCCGGTATTTCCCGGTGTTTTCCGGTGTTTTCCGGTATATAGTATCACCGCTCGTATTCGCCAATAGGTTGCGCAAGTCTCTTTTTCTAATCTTACGGCGTTATATCGCCGTACTATTGCGTTATATCGCCTCACTATTGCGTTTATCGCCGTATTTTTATGGCGTTATATCTCCGTATTTATTGCGTTGTATCGCCTTATTGCGTTATCGCCGTACTATTGCGTTACATCTTTTTTAATTTTATAATAAGAATATAATAGACTCTAACAAATAAATGTGCTGGTTTGTATTATTTTAGTAGGCTTTAATTGTGAGCGATTAATAAAATTAGACGGCCAAAAGTTTGATGTTTGAAGCGGTCCTTAGTCGTGGACACAGCAGGTGTGCAATCACCTTTTGCCTTATATCTTAGTTGTAAGATGAACACTTCTAACGCTGGGGATGTGTTTTCTAAATAAATGGGACTAAATATAATAATATGAGTTCTTAAGAGGGCCTTTCCTCAGCCAAAGTTTTTTCCTCAGCCAAAGTCAATTATTTGTCACTTGCCCGCTCTAACTAAGTTCAAAAACAAATTGATACACATATATTATTATACCACCAAACAAATAATAATAAATAAAAAAAAATACAATTCATAAATAAATAAAATTAAGCTAACAAAAATAATCCAAGATGATTTTTAGCATCCCTCTAAATGAGGAATGTTGATGTTGCCAGCGAAATAAATTATTATTATTAATATTTTTGGTGTATTCAAGCCCACTGTCGCTGAATTAAAATGGCAGTAGACCTACAAGAAAATACATAAATGAAACATTACATTACCCTAAAGTAAACAAGTTTTACACAAATATTTTTTGTATTAAATAACACAAAAAGGCAATTAAAATCAGTGACTGGGTCATTCAATATCAATATGCAACCTATAATAGAAGCGTGTATCGATCAAGACATGAGAGAATCAATCGGATGATATAAGCCACAGAAACTCCTTCCAGTCTGCATGAGGAAGATATAATTTTGAGAAATTTTGAGTGCTTGAAAAATATATCAAGTATCAAACATGGAACAGGTCAAAACTCTTTGTCCCAATATTTCCTAATGTCCCACTATATCCTAATTTTCATATTTCCAAGGTGGCTGCCTTGCGCATAATAAGTGTCATTATGTCAGTACCTAAAGAGCCGATGTTTATGATTTTCGCGGCTGAATCGATTTTTAGTGTTTTAGAAATAATATTGTAAGTCAAGGTCACGTGATTTAGGCGAAGCTGCGTCATTTTAATTTTCACACTGGAATTATTTGCTATTGATGATTTCCCTAATACTTATTGCTAAATGATTTTTCCACAATATCCCAACTACCAAATCAATTAAATAAAACAAGATGCATCGAAATAAGGCATAAAAAAAAAAAATGTTATGTTGGCGTAACCCGACCGACCCTAAAAATACTGCCGACCCTGGATATTTGTTTTCAAGGGACGAAATTTAATGATTAAAATCTATATAAATCTAGTTATAAATACGTTTGAAACCATTTCTGACCGTTTCTCATTGTTGTGTGTGTGGATTGTGTATATATTGAACCTGGACACGGTATCGTGTATCACTACCGGCTGAAACAATTAGAAAACATATCATTTTCATTGCTGGGAGGAGAGAGAAAAAAAAAAAAACAAATCCCGACCTACCTACCCTTTTTTTTTGGGCCCGTTACGCCAACATAACTTTTTTTTTTTATGCCTAAGTACGGTGAGTAAGGCGATATAACGCAATAAAAATACGGCGATATAACGCAATACAAATACAGCGATATAACGCAATAGTACGGCGATATAACGCAATAATACGGCGATATAACGCAATAGTACGGAGATATAACGCCGTAAAAAAAAGAAGAGACTTGCGCAACGAATTGGCGAATACAAGCCACCGCACTAATCAGCCACCGTACAATGGTCAAAGTTTTTTTCTCTCACAATGGACCGATCCGTCCTGTCAATCACTACGCGCGCATTGACCAATAAGATTACGAGTTTTGTTCAGGTAACTTAGCAACGGTTGCTACAGGCGTGGTCCGCCATTAGCTTGGTCAAATTGTGGTTAGAAACGTGTACACAAACAAATGGCTTCGGTACGAAAAAGCACCGTATTTGACAATCAAAATACGGCTTTATGGAGTTTTAAAAATTGTCAAAAATATGCATGAATGGTCATGAAATATGTAAATAACACGCTGGTACTCGGATTACAACATCATTTTTTTCCGTTAAATACCAAAACAAATCTTGAAAATGAGAATTACCGTTGAACTCGTGTGACGTGAACGGCGGGAATGTCAAGAACATCAAGGTCAAGGACAGTGCAGTCTAAGGTAGGATAGGGGCCTATGTAATGCTCTACATGTATAGCAGTCTATTAATTAGGCTATGGTTTAATCCTGTTGTGACAAAATACGCGATTTATTCCAGTACCGATAGTGACTTACCAAGAAACACTTGCATGCGGATATGTACACCGTCCATACAAATTTACATGCATGCATGCTTCATTTCCCCCAACTGCAACTTAACCATCCTCCATGTACTGTTCATACCGTTCCTTAAAATAATGGTCATCCTTTTAGTTCGCCCGCTAGCTTACTGATAGTAATTTTGTCCCCGCCTAAAAGTTTAAATCAACATTTTTGTTGTACGTGTTCTACGCCTAGCCTACACGTGCGTTTGTTTTTGATTGAAATAGGGGACGTATGACAAAGGGAACAATGGGGTCCCCTATTACGCAAAGGTCCCCGATTCAGACTCGTGTGCAAATCCTATGGCGATCATCCGAAAACGTTAGAGTACAAACAAAAGAGGGAAGACGGTCGGACAATGCCCCGTCCCCTATTGACGGCATTTACCCACTTGGGTGTGTGTGTATGCGCGTGTACATGTGTGCAACTTGACCGAGGTAATGGCGTCGCCATGCCGTTGCTAAGGTGGGCGGGGCTTATGGTCAAATCCGGATCGGTCCAACTGGAAGTGTAGAGCCACCTATATTGAATGCATGGTCTAGGCCAAGGCTATCATGGTTGGAGGATGTAGACACGTACAGTATATTTCCAATACAGAACAATTTCACCCACAAATCTCTCTTAAAAATGTAGTCCTGACATTCCTTACAGTGCTCAAATGAAATTAATTGAAAATTTTGTGTTTCTAAAATAGCATCATGTTGCAACATTCTTTCCTTGGCATTTAATTTATATCTGTAGATTTTCTTTCTTTGTGCACTACAGCTAATTGGTTTACCCAAGTCCACTTCTCCGCTTATTACGGCTGCAAAAGTCATAGGACATACTGCTCCCATTATGACAGAGGGATAACAGATGACAGCGAATGTAAAAACTTATTTTGTTTAACCATCAGTAAACTACGAAAGCTTAATTAATTGACCAACTACGTTTTCCAAGATAAGCTATCTCGGTGTTCCACATTTCTTAGATGTGCTGTGAACATAACGCAGAACTCTGCATCTTGGCATTTCAAAAGAAAAGCAAATACTATTTTGAAAAATAGGAGCTTTTGTATATGTGGTGAGGCAGGAAAAGGTATGAACATGGAAGATGGATTGTCTAGGATTAAAATACAAGCAGTTGTACTGATTTTGGAGAAGGAAATGAGACGTGATGGCCGATAATTTCTTGCAATATTCCTGAGACAGAAAAGGACATCATGACTGCGAAGCAGCAACTTGGGGTTCCGATTTAATTCAAACACCCCTGTCAGCGTACACGCACGCACAGGTACGTTTGTTTATGGTGTAAATCGAGGAGTTTCCTTTTGTTCCGCTCGATAATTTCCTTTGTTTGTACTCCTTTGTTTTCCTACGGCTCTCATTGGTTTTGTACACGAATCTCAATCGAGGTCGTCCTCGATTCTAACCCTAACCCCAATTAACCTTCGTGTAGCCATGCATATGTCCTCGATTTACATAAACAAACGCTGTCTTGTGTACATACACACAGTCATATCCAGTGTAGGCCTATAATGAATAATTCATAATTCGGAAAAGCGAGGGAGGATCGTCGAAAACTAGGGTTAAAGTTAAGAATTGCTTGCCAACTAGTGCAAGACCCTTGTGGAAATCCAAAATCATGTACGTTTGTCAAACGCCGGCTCCGGTGCGAACATGGATCCAGCTGCATTTTGTAAACTACGCATGCGTGAGACCAGAACGCACACAAAGCCGGGATTTGAGAAAGAGACACAACGTTAACGAATCTGCGCACAGGCGGGCGCCGAAAAAACACAAGGGTCTTGGGCAAGACTTAAGGCCCAGTCCCACTGCACTTGCGCACGAATTACTCATGAATTGCGCATAAAATTTTCTTCGTGCGTGATTCGTCAGTGATGTGCGTAAATCCCACGTGTTTCACACGTGGAGCATCAGTTTTTGTAAGTGATTGTACGCGGAGACGGGTTTGTGCGCGATCGCCGGTTTTGAACGGTTCAAAAATTTTTCCACGCACAACGTGCGCGATTATACGCAGTTTATGCGCAGTTTGTACGTAGTTTGGACGTGGAAGGTGCGTGATATGTCCGTGTTCTGTCAGTGTTCCGTCAGTGCTTGTGCGTCAGGAACTGGCTCCTAGCACGCACATCACTGACGCCACTTACAGAACACGCACATATCACTTACAAAACACGCACAATCCACGTATGTTCCACTTACAATCACTTACCAAAACGTCAGAAATTGTATCGGGTTTGGGCTTGTGCGTGGAATGTTCTTTGTCAGTGATTGTAAGTGATACATGCGCAGTTTATACGCGATTCATCGGTGATTCTGACCACGCACAACCCCAGAAAATGACCAATTTCTCCACGAACAATCACGCACAAACCAATTTTATGCGTGATTTATGCGTGATTTATGCGTCATTGGCAATGGGACTGGGCCTTAAGCAAAACACTGACATGAAGCCAACGTTATCACGCGACACTGGAACTGGTCTAAACTGGTTCGGCGGGGATGCGCTATCCGAAACGGGTTGCCCAAGCGGACCGGCAGGAGCACCCTAGACGGTCCCACCCACAGACATAAATAACCTATTATAACCTATTATTAATAACCTTTATGTCTGTGGTACGTCCACAGACATATTATACAAATATTGACTGCTTTGAGTGGTATAGTAAAACTAGCCTCCCGAGGTGATCCATGGAGCATTCTATTTTCCCGAGGCGAAGCCGAGGGAAAATAGAATGCTCCATGGATCACCGAGGGTGGCTAGTTTTACTATACCGCGAAATAAAGCAGTCAATATTTGTTTTATAACACCTCACTCACAGATTCTGCACAATTTAAGCTTCCTGAAAGTATAGTAATGACAAAAAATCTCCGAATTATACGTCTCTCGATCATACGTGTACTTTGTTGCCTTGATGAACGGGTGCGAAGGTGATAGAGCAATGTTTACGCAATGCACCGAAACACACGTCTGGGTTTCAGTCCCGCTTTCGTTGCTATGCACATCGTTCGTGTGTTGCTATGCGCATAGTCCTTTTTGCGTGGTATAGTCTTTTTGGATAGCGCAAGTAAAAAATAGTAAAAATAGCAAGTGACACGTGCCGCGCTCTCGGCCAATCAAGACACAGAATCTGTGAGTGAGGTGTTATAAAAACACATAGACCGCCAGGTCCTATTCAAAACTACAGGATGATTTCGTGATTTCGCGGCGCCCGACTAAAATACCAACTATGGGCAATTTAGCCCTCGGTATAGGGAATTTGTACACACCCGAAGAGTTCCAGTGAAATAATTATATAAAAGCATTTATCGATTTAAAAGAAAATTACATAGGGCTATACCATATGCCATGTAGATTAAGCATATTGTAACGTAGATTTCTCTGGGGTCGACTACACACACAAGAAGGACTCCTGACGCAAGTATTCCTTTATTTCCGGTGATTCTCTGCCGTTTATTGTGATCTCTTGCCAACCAAACATGGACTTCAGCTCACACAATCACGCGGTACCAGAACTGGTCAGAACCGGTTCGGCCGTTGCGCAATCCGAAGGCGGGTCGCCGGGGCGCCCCAGCAGGAGCCACCTGGAGCGATCCCAACACCGTGGGACCGCTCCAGCGCCCTCTACCGCCCAACCGGCACGGGCGCTACACAGCCCCCCACGAAGACCTTGTTTGCCCCCAAACAAGACTATGGGCTGCTGCTGCCGCCCCCCGGCCAACCGCCCCGGAAAGCGCACGACGCCAACATTTTATACAACAAAAAGAAAACAACCTTAAGGTTACAACAAGAAAACAACACTGGTTAAAAGTTCTCATCTAGGAGGTAGGAGGTGGCTGGCGCTGGACTTCCGTCTGTCGGAACAACTGCTCCCAGAATTCCTGTGGCACGTCATCGGGGTAGCGTGGAGGTGGAGGTGCCCCAGGGGGTAGCAGTCCTCCCAGCGAAGGCTGGCCCGCCGCTGACGGATGTACGAAGTACTGGCCGTACTGCTGGCCCTCGTATGTCTGGAGGAGCCTCCCCGGAACTTCATAGGAGTGGACCACGCTCGATCGGAACAGCCGGTGGCCGTCGCCGTCCAACCCGGTGGGCGTGGTCTCCAGGCGCCACTCGTCCCGCAAGTGCTCGCATAAGGGGACCGGCATGTGGGTGGCCACCTCCCTCACCTCATGGGGTCGCTGGACGACGCCGTCCATGTCCAGCCTCATCCAGGTCCCGTCCGGCAGCTCCACCCGACATCCGACCGGCAGGACCCGGGGCGACCCACTCCACGGGAATGTCGCCACCAGCGGAGGCGTCGGAGGCTCCGTCTGCGTCCCCCCCTCCGCGGAAGCCGGCGGAGAGGCCCTGGCGGCGCTGCTTCCTTCCGGACAGCGTGAGCGATGCCGGTGGCCCCGTCGTCCCGACCAACGGCCCCTGGGCGACGGAGGAAGCCGTTCCTGCTTCTGGTTGAACTCGTCCGATTCTGCACAAGGCCGGGGGGAACACTCCGAGCGGCAGTGGTCCCTTGGCGGTCGAGGTAGCCCCTCCCGTCCTGGTCGTGGCTGGCTGGCCGACTTGTCCCGTCTGGAACGAGGCCGGGGGGATCGCTCCGCGCGGACGCGGTCCCCCGGCGGTCGGTGTAGTTCCTCCTGCTCCGGTCGTGGCTGGCTGGTCGACTCGTTCCGTCCCGCCCGAGGGGGCCGGGGAGGTCGCTCCGCGTGGAGACGGACCCCCGGATCCCTCGCCGGAACTGGGCTCCGTCGTCGCTTGGCCCGGGACAGTGACGCGGGACTGGCAGCGGTTGATTGGCTACGCCCCCTGCAGAGAAAGTCCGGGCTCCCTTGTCGGGAGAGACAAGGCGGAGAAAGCTCCCGGCTGGCAGCGTTGACGAGCTCCATCTCGTCCTCACTCGGGTGGACGTCTAAGGTGTCCGCCCCCGCCATCACTCCAGCCACCAACCCCCCTTGGCAATATCGATGGTGACGCCCCCGGACGTCCTCCCGGTAGAACTGAAAGCCGCAACCACGCTCGCATGCGTACGGGCGTTCCGCGTGGAGCTCCACGCACGCAGTGCGGATGTGTCTGCGGCGGTTGCTGCGGCGGGTGAAGGTCTTCCCACAGTGAGGACACGCCACGGGAGTCATCCTGCGGGGGGAAAGAGGAGACGAAAGTTTGGTTAAGGCAAAACAATATCGACTAGGGCGGACTACTTTCCGGCCAACGCGAGTATACCGTTCGGTGCCTGGTTCCGTCGGCGGAGGAGGCGACTGGACATCCTCCCCCTCAGGTCCGTCCGGTCCCAGCTCTGCGTCCGTCTCCTCTACCCCGTCAAGAGTGACATCCGTTTCCGCAGTGGGCTGGAACGTCTCCCCTTCAGATTCGTCCGGTCTCAGATCTGCGTCCGTCTCCTCCACCCCGTCAAGAGTGACATCCGTCTCCGCAACGGGCTGGGACGCCTCCCCTACTGGCCTCTCCGGAGGTAGTTCCGCTACATCCGACCGAGCACTCCCGTCCTCTGGCGGCCCCGCCGAAGGAGCCCGAAGCTCTGGGCTAGATGCTGGTGATGACCGTTCCCCCGGCGGTGACTGACCTTCCTCTGTGACTCGGCTGGGTTCCCCTGGATGGTTTCCTGCGGCCCGTCTCCACCAGTCTACCTGGACGTCCCCCAAGTATGGCTTAAGCCGGTTGAAATGGACCACCTTGGCCTTGGCGCGAGGCGACCTCTGGATCCGGTAGGTGACGTCGTCGGTCCTCTTCAACACCACAAAAGGCCCGTCCCACCAGCACTGTAGTTTGGGCGTGCGACCCACCTTCTTGGAGGGAGTGTAGAGCCACACGGCACGTCCGGGCTCGTAACCGGTACCCTCGGCCCGACGATCGTAATGCTGCTTCTGGTGTGTTTGGCTCCCCTTCAGGTGCTGTCGAGCGAATTTGTGCGCGCGCTCAATCTTCGCCCTCAGTTCGTCTACGTACTCCTGTACCGTTGCCTCTGTCGTCGGCTCCTCTGGCTGTCCCACCACCAAGTCCAACGGAAGCCGCACCTCCCGGCCGAGCATGAGCATGTTCGGCGTGAACCTGGTGCTGTCGTGCTGAGAGGAGCGGTACGCCATCATTACGTACGGAAGGTGTTCGTCCCAGTCATCCTGGTTCTCTCGCACGAACAGGCTCAACATCGTCTTAACGGTGCGGTTGAATCGCTCCACCATTCCGTCAGACTGGGGATGGAACGGCGTCGTGCGAGTCTTGCGGACGCCCAGTAGACGGCAAGTGTCCTGGAACAGCCGGGCTTCGAACTCCCTCCCCTGATCCGTGTGGATCTCGAGGGGGGTGCCGAAACGGGTGATGACCTGCTCCACCAGGGTTCGGGCGACGGTGAGGGCTGTCTGGTCCGGGATCGGAAACGCCTCCACCCACTTTGTGAAATAGTCCGCCACCACCATGATGCTTGAATTCCCCGCCTTGGTTTTGGGGAACCGGCCTGTGAGGTCGATCGCGATGCGCTCCATCGGCGCACCCACCAAGTACTGCTGCAGTGGGGCCCGGAGGGGTCGAGGGGGCGGCTTCTTTGAACCGCACTTGTGGCACTTTTGGCACCACTCCATCGCCTGGCGTCGCATCTCCCGGAAGTACACCGGCGCTTGCCTCAACCGAGCAACCGTCCGGGCGACACCCAAATGTCCCGATGTCCTGCAATCATGGGTTAGCCGCAAGATGTCCTCCACCCGCGTCCGAGGGACTACGACCTTCCACTTGCGGAGTCCGTCCTGAGGCTGCTCCCACCCGATCTGTAGCACCCCGTGTGACAGTCGCAGGGTCCCCCACTTCGCCCACCAAAATTTCGTGCCCTCGTCCAGGGCCGACACGTCCGACCAGCCGGGTTTGGGGAGTCCCTCATCCAGCCAGTGGACGATTCGTCCTAGCTCCGGGTCGTCACGCTGCTCCTGCCTTAGCTCCTCGGAATCCCAGGCCGCCAGGAGTCCCTCCACCGGGGTGGTCTCTTCCAGTTCTGGCTCCCCAATGGCTCCCAACAGGGGTCCCTTGGTGTAGCATTCGTGGCTGACCTCGCCTGAACGTCCACATTGACCGCACGGAATTCGGGAAACGGCGTCGGCGTTCGTATGCTTCTTCCCCGCCCGATGTTCCACGTCGAACTCGTAACACCCCAGCCTCTGGATCCACCTGGCAGTCTGCCCCTCCGGCTCCTTGAAGTTGAACATCCATCGGAGGGATCCGTGGTCCGTTCGGAGCAAGAACCGTTTGCCAAGGAGGTAGTGTTTGAAATAGTGGACGAAATGGACTACGGCCAGCAACTCTCTCCGCGTGGTACAGTAGTTGCGTTCGGCCTTGGACAAGGTACGGCTCCCGTACGCGATCACCTGCTCACCTTCCTCCCCTTCCTGTGCCAGCACGGCTCCGATGGTGCAGTTGCTGGCGTCCGTGTCCAGAATGTAACGGTGCTCCGTGTCCGGGTACCGTAGCACCGGTGCCGTGGTCAACGCGTCCTTCAGGTGGTCGAACGCTGACTGGCAAGCGGCAGACCATGAAAATGTTCTTTGGCTCTTGGCGGTCAGGGCGTGGAGGGGGCGGGCGATCTCGGCGAAATTCACGATGAACCGCCTGTAGTAGGAGGCGAGGCCCAGGAAGCTCCTGACCTGGGTCAGGTTCGCGGGTTGAGGCCAGCTCCGAATGACTTTGACCTTCTCTGGATCGGTCCTGACCCCGTCGGCTGACACGAGATGGCCTAGGAACGACACTTCCTTCTTGAAAAGGCTACACTTCTTGGGTTTAAGCCTCAACCCCGCGGCCCGGAACCGTTCCAGGACTACCGCCAACCTCTCCTGATGCTCCTCGAAATCTGTCCCCCACACGATAACGTCGTCCAAGTAGACTACTGCCACTTGCCATTGTAGTCCCTTCAGTACCTGTTCCATCAGGCGTTCGAACGTTGCCGGAGCGTTGCACAGCCCGAACGGCATAACGGTGAACTGGTACAGCCCGTTCTGCATGCCGAACGCCGTCTTCTCCCGGTCCTCCTCCTCCATCCCGACCTGCCAGTAGCCACTGGCTAGGTCGAGGGTACTGAACCACTTTGCCCCGCTTAAGGCGTCCAGGTTATCTTCAATTCTGGGGATGGGGTAGGCATCCTTAATTGTTACCTCGTTGACCCTCCGGTAGTCCACGCAGAAACGGACAGTCCCGTCCTTCTTCCGGACTAACACCACCGGCGACGACCAGGGACTACCAGACGGTTCTACCACGCCATCCCGCAGCATCTGTTTTACCTGCTGGTCGGCCTCCTGCCTCTTATGGATCGGCAACCTCCTGGGTGGTTGGCGAACTGGCACCGCGTCTCCCGTATTGATGGCGTGTTTGGCCAGCTCCGTGTGCCCAAGGCGGCCGTCGGGGCCGGTGAAAGCTCCGGCGAACTCCGTCAGCAGCCCCGCCAGTCGGGAACGTTGAGTCCGGGTGAGGTCCGTCGCTCCTCGCTCCAAGAGGTCTTGTAGGTGAGGAGGAACCTCCGGCCGTGCATCCGCCGGAGCACGGCCAGTGGCAACCCCTCGCCATCCCTCTTCTAGCTCCATCACGTCCAACTCCTCCACCGGCGAGAAAAGAGCCAAACGGCTGCCCTGGTAGATCGTCACTGGGTCGGCCGTCGGGTTGAAAACTCTCACCGGCACGGTTCCATTATTGGTGTCCACCAGACCGGTGGCGACCGCAACCCGGCAGTTGTCCGTAGCCTCCAAGTTGGGGTAGACCATTCCGACTCCCACTCGTGTCCCGCTCCTTATTTCGCCGGCGAGGATCGCTTCATGGCCGGCCGGAACCACCATGTTCTCTGCTACCTGCACTCTTGCCACGAGAGGCTCACGTGTAATACCCCCCAGGGTGAACTTCCTTCCGTCGAGGGTGACCGTATGGTCGTTCCAATTCCACTCACAGTGGTACTTCGCGAGGAAGTCCAAACCCAAAATCACGTCCGGCTCAATCTCGGCCACCGTAAAGGTGTGGTGAACGCGGAGGTCGCCCACTTGTAACTCAAAGTCTCCTCTTCCCTTCGACGGCATAGGACTGCCGTCCGCCATCCTCAGGCCCGGAACCGCGGGGAGTAGTCTCCGTCCATCCGCCTTGAGCCAGGCATGGTAGAAACGTCCCGCAATCAGGCTCACTGTCGCCCCAGTGTCGAGAAGGCAACGCACTGGCCTTCCCGCTACCATCCCTCCAATGTAGTTGGCTCCGGGCGTCCCTGTCGCGGCCGGGCCGACTGGGCTTGCCGGCCCAGAAACTGGCGGTCTCCATGCTCCCCCGGCCCTGGGCCGGCGCGGCGGGGGGCCGCCTTTCCCACTCCGGCGGGGGCAGTCTCTGCTGATATGGCCGAGTTCATGGCACATGTAGCACTCCACCTGGGCCCGCCGGCGGGGGCAGTCTCTGCTGAAATGGCCGAGCTCATGGCACCTGTAGCACTCCACCTGGGCCCGCGTCTCAGGTTTGTACCCCACTGGCAGGACCGACTCAGGCTCCACGGCCGGAGCCTGAGGAAGTTGCTCCACTGACCTTACATCCCTGGCTCCGGCCCTCCCTCTCCGGCTGAACTCTTGGGACTCCACGAACGCCTCCATTTCGGTCGCCAGTGTAACAGCCTCGGTCAGGGTCTCCGCCTTACGGGAGAAAAGATGACGTTGTAGTTGTTCCTCCCCCAAGGCCCTCCGGAATGCCTCAACGCCCAAGTCCTCCCGCGCCTGTGTCGGTAGTCTCGGGTAGCTTTGCAGTACCAGCCGCCGAATGGACTGTCCCAGGCTACTGAGCGACTCATCTCGTCCCCTCGTCCGCATGGACAACTGGGCCCGATGTAATGGTACCTGTGCTGTCACGCCGAAACGGTGCTCGAAGTTCCCCAAGATGGAGGAGTATTCCCCCCGTGCCTCTGGCGTCATGTCTGCCAGTGCCTCCTGGGCCGTACCCTTTAGGTGAGACGCCAGATACATTGCCTTTTCGGCATCGCTCCAGTGGTTGACTGTCGCGACGCTCTCAAAGTGAATCAAGTAGTCCGACCAGGACGCAACTCCGTCGAACTTATCCGGAAGCATCATCGGCCTCCGACTACCTATTCCCGTTGGCTCCGGTCCTGCGGCGACTCTAGTTGGCGCCGGCCTAGGCGCGGCTCTCCCGACGCCCATAGTGGGGGCCAGTCCGGGCCCACCAGCGGGCACCGGGTGTTGGCCTCCCCGGTCGTTTCCCCACTTGGACGGCCCCTCATTGAGTACATCGCCGGCGTCGCTTCGGCCTGTGTGTGAAACATCCCCGCTCCATTGGC
Source organism: Crossaster papposus (assembly GCA_037893245.1). Lineage (NCBI taxonomy): Eukaryota > Metazoa > Echinodermata > Asteroidea > Velatida > Solasteridae > Crossaster > Crossaster papposus. Next base: position 1,137,056 of record JBAIAA010000049.1, on the reverse strand, counting down.
CTGTGCGCGGAGCATCTTCCGCTCCATTGGCGTGTGTGCGGAGCAGCCTTGACGGCTCCGCTCCATTGGCTTGTGCGCGGAGCAGCTCCGCTCCATTGACTCCCATGCGGAGCAGTGCCGATTGCTCCGCTCCATTGGCTTGTGCGCGGAGCAGCTCCGCTCCATTGACTCCCATGCGGAGCAGTGCCGATTGCTCCGCTCCATTGGCTCCCATGCGGAGCAGTGCCGATTGCTCCGCTCCATTGGCTTGTGCGCGGAGCAGCTCCGCTCCATTGACTCCCATGCGGAGCAGTGCCGATTGCTCCGCTCCATTGGCTTGTGCGCGGAGCAGCTCTGCTCCATTGACTCCCACGAGGAGCAGCTCTGATGGCCCCGCCCCATTACCTTGTGTGCGGAGTAGCCTCGTCCCGTTGCTTCCCGTGAAAAGCAACTCCAACGGCTCTGCTCCACTTCCCCGTGTGAGGAGCAACCTCGACGGCTCCGCTCCCCTGCCTGGTGTGCGCAGTAACTCTGCTCCGTTGGCTCGCTGGGAAAAACCCTGTCCCGTCGTCCCGGTGTGGCCTCCCGTCTCCCTGTGTTGTCCATTGCCCTCTGAGAGGGCGCTGTTCTGGTGACCTGCCTCCAGACGACTCCTTGTCCCCGCTGCGTCGACGAACACAACCCGCGGGCGCTCCGAGTGAAACGACCCGCCAGCTGCGCTGTCGTCCACGGCCCTGGGCGGCCCCTCCTCAGGTTGAAAACCCACCGGCCTTGAGTAGGAGCTGGATGCTTCCTGGTGAGGCCCCGCTGGTGTAGAAAAGTAAATCCTGGGAGTGTCCCGAAGAGTCCCCGCCCCCGCCGCACCAACAGCCACGGCTTGGGGTCGCCCCGCGTGGCGCGACCCGTCTGCCGCGCTGCCGTCTACCGCACGGGCCGGGCCCCCCCCCGGACTCGAATTGTGTATGGAACAATTGAGGGATGTCCCGGTGAGGCCCCGCCCGAGCTGCACCGACGGACCCAGCTTGGGATTGTTCCGCGTGGAACCACCCGTCTGCCGCGCCGCCGTCTACAGCACAGGCCGGGCCCCCCCGGACCCGAAATCATTTGCATAAAACGACTGGGGAATATCCCGGTGAGGCCCCAACTCCGCTGCATCGACGGGCACAGCTCGGCATCGTTCCGCGCGGAACGACACGTCTGCCGCGCCGCCGCTTACAGCACGGGCCGGGTCCCCCCCGGGCTCGGTAGCGGCCCCAGACAATTTATGGGGAAGGGCGCCCTCACCCTGAATCGGAGTGGACGCCCCGTCGCCCCCTAACCATTGGGACATGTTCTTAAATTCCCCGTTATCAGTCCCCGAATCCTCCCCCAGAAAACACCCTGACTCCCAGGAAACCATAGCCTCCCCCCCAGAGCTCTCTGGTATATCCTTGAAAAAGGCCTCTAACTCCTCCGGCGTAATGCACGGAGTGCCTGAAAGCTTCCTGGACTGGTCCCCGTTCCCTGGGCCCATGCCCTGGCCTGCCCTCTCGCCGTGGGGCGAGTTGGCTGCCGTGCTATCGTGGTTTTCCGAAAACATGAACACTTCACCTGGTCTTTTCCCGTCCTTCCGTATGCCGACCGCTGCCACCAATGTAACGTAGATTTCTCTGGGGTCGACTACACACACAAGAAGGACTCCTGACGCAAGTATTCCTTTATTTCCGGTGATTCTCTGCCGTTTATTGTGATCTCTTGCCAACCAAACATGGACTTCAGCTCACACAATCACGCGGTACCAGAACTGGTCAGAACCGGTTCGGCCGTTGCGCAATCCGAAGGCGGGTCGCCGGGGCGCCCCAGCAGGAGCCACCTGGAGCGATCCCAACACCGTGGGACCGCTCCAGCGCCCTCTACCGCCCAACCGGCACGGGCGCTACAGTCGACCCCAGAGAAATCTACGTTACATTGGTGGCAGCGGTCGGCATGCAGGAGGACTAAGAAAAGACCAGGTGGAGTGTTCATGTTTTGAGAAAAACACGATAGCACGGCAGCCAACTCGCCCCACGGCGGGAGGGCCGCCCAGGGCCGTGGACGACGGCGCAGCCGGCGGGTCGTTTCACTCGGAGCGTCCGCGGGTTGTGTTCGTCGACGCAACGGGGGCAGAACTGCTCCGCACACAGTGCAATGGAGCGGATCCGTCAACGTTGCCCGCGCTCTCTAAGCCAGTCGGAGCCGCAGGGACAGTCACAAGGGACCGCCACAAGAGGAGTCGGAGGGGCCCGGCCCATGCTGTAGACGGCGGCGCGGCAGACGGCTCGCAACACTCGGAGCGAGCCCGAGCCGTGCCCGTCGGCGCAGCGGGGGCGGGGCCTCGCCGGGACGCCCACGCTCTCTAAGCCAGTCTCAAGAATCAGTCGCAGTCGCAAGAAGCAGTCACAGTCGCGGCCACAGGAGCCAGTCGCAAGAATCAGTCGCAGTCGCAAGAGGCAGTCACAGTCGCGGCCACAGGAGCCAGTCGCAAGAATCAGTCGCAGTCGCAAGAGGCAGTCACAGTCGCGGCCACAGGAGCCAGTCGCAGTCGGAGGAGCCAGTCGCAGTCGCAGGAGCCAAGCGCAGTCGCAGTCGCAGTCGCAAGAGCCAGTCGCAGTCGCAGGCACCAGATACAGGAGCCAGTCGCAGTCGCAGGAGCCAGTCGCTGTCGCGGGAGCCAGCCGCAGTCGCAGTCGCAGGAACCACAGTCGCAGTCGCAAGAGCCAGCCGCAGTCGAAGGCACCAGTCGCAGTCAGAGGAGCCAGTCGCAGTCACAGTCGCAGTCAAGTCTTAACATTAGAGGGGTGTGCCGGGGCCAGGGGTGTGCCGGGGCCAGGGGTGTGCCGGGGCCAGGGGTGTGCCGGGGCCAGGGGTGTGCCGGGGCCAGGGGTGTGCCGGGGCCAGGGGTGTGCCGGGGCCAGGGGTGTGCCGGGGCCAGGGGTGTGCCGGGGCCAGGGGTGTGCCGGGGCCAGGGGTGTGCCGGGGCCAGGGGTGTGCCGGGGCCAGGGGCTTACCCCAACAATTGTTGTAATGCAAATTGTTGTAATGTAAATTGTTGTAAGGTAAATTGTTGGAATGTAAATTGTTGTAAGGTAAATTGTTGGAATGTAAATTGTTGTGTAATGTTGGCGTTATGCGTTTTCCAGGGCGGTTGGCCGGGGTGCGGCAGCAGCGCCCATGGTCTTGTTTGGGGGCAAACAAGGTCTTCGTGGGGGGCTGTGTAACGCCCGTGCCGGTTGGGCGGTAGAGGGCGCTGGAGCGATTCCACGGTGGTGGGATCGCCCCGGAAACCCGCCTTGGATTGCGCAAGCGCCGAACTGGTTCTAACCAGTTCTGGTACCGCGGGATTGTGTGAGCTTGAAGTCCATGTTTGGTTGGCAAGAGATCACAATAAACGGCAGAGAATCACCGGAAATAGAGGAATACTTGCGTCAGGAGTCCTTCTTGTGTGTGTAGTCGACCCCAGAGAAATCTACGTTACAATATCCAGTGTCAATCTTGATACCCTCAATTCAAATAAAGACGTTTAGGCCCATTTTTGTGTCAAGCGCGTTGCCCGGTATGCGCACAGAACGTAAAAAGCGCGCGGTGCGTTGCCCGTCGAACGAAAGATAGTGTAAACAATTATATGAACACGCGTGCAAAGTGCGTTGAACGATAGGCGCGTAATTATACGCGCTTGGCTTTTTATAGCTACACGCGAATGCCATATATACGCGTCATTTTACCCATACTTTGCAAATCACGGTTTTGTGCACACGACTGGCGGTCTATAGGTCACCGTCTAGGATATGTCTGTGGGTACGTCCCACCGTGGGACCGCTCTGGTGCCCTCTACCGGCCAACCGTCACAGATGTTACAATATAATTGACAAGCCCACAAATGCATGTACATGTATTTTCTATGAATCTATGAATTGCACAAGGCTCGCCCCTTTTGAGCCCCGATATCATCTCAATTTTAAGCAGGTGCAGCTCTATATTAAGTTTCATTTCGGTGGGTGGGATTGATTATGCCAGAAGGTACAATGGTTAAGAGTCTATTCTAGACTTTTAAGCTCAGTTGCATCTATTATTATTGTTAATATTTAGTATCACCGTTATGAATTATAATTGCTGATACCTCTCGTGACAAACGTGGCTGTACTCGACCTCAGAATATTGTATCAGTAAATACCAGTAAAAATCGTTTACACTATAGTAGCGGGATTTTTCTCCTCACCATAACCCATTCCGGGCAAAGCCTACTTTTAGGTCCAACCTCTGATCCAAACTTGTAAAACTCTAAATTCAAATATAGCGGGTCTCGTCCCCTTGGCGTCTAAAACTGGGATCAATTAACAACGCTATCTTTAGGAATTAAATTGGGACCCAGAACCTTATTCAAAATTGTGTTGGCCTCCTGCCCCGTACACCCCAAGGCCCGGTCCTAAATTTCGGTATGCTATTACATATTACATGTATAAACGAATTAAAACACACATAAGGTTGGAGTGTGTGGGTGCGTTTTTATTGACCGGCAATCGCGGTCGTCGGACAAAAGAATTGGGAGTCAAACAATGGGTCAACGATTGACACAACGTCCACGATCTTTTCTCGTGTACAAATCCTATGGCGATCATCCGAAAACGTTTTAGAGTATAAACAAAAGAGGGAAGACGGTCGGACAATGCCCCGTCCACGATTGCCGGTCTATACATGGGTGTGTGTGTGTGTTTTTGTTTGTTTTGTATTGTTATGTTATTATTTAAACCGAAGCGCCAACCGTGTGCACACGCACAAGCACGTTTGTTTATGGTGTAAATCGAGGAGTTTCCTTTGTTCCTCTCGAAAATTTCCTTTGTTTGTACTCCAACTTTTTCCGACGGCTCTCATTGGTTTTGTACACGAATCTCAATCGAGGTCGTCCTCGATTCTAACCCTAACCCCAATTCACCTTCGTGAACCCCAATTCACCTTCGTGTCGCCAGGTATGTGTCCTCCATTTACACCATAAACAAACGCATACACCCACACATGTATATAATTATGTACATAAAATGCATTCACTCACAGCACTAGCTGTAAGTATCGCTAATGACCGATCCGGCTTGTCAATCAAACGGCGCGCATTGACCAATAAGATTACAAGTTTTGGTCAGGTAACATAGCAACGGTTGCTACAGGCGTGGTCGGCCATTAGCTCGGTCAAACTCGATCACATGCGCTTAGAAAAGTAAACAAACATATAGCTTCGGTACGAAAAGGCACCGTATTTGTCAATCAAAATGCGGCTGTATGGAGTTTAAGAAATGTTCAAAAAATTGCATGAAATGGTCATGAAATATGTAAATAACACACCAGGTACTCGGATCACGACATCATTTCCCCCCCGTTAAATACCCAAACAACGGGCTTCTGTACTATTTGGCATAGAGGCGGGAGGGAGGGGGGGCTATATTATCTGGGCCCGGGCCTACAAATGGGCCACCATTTTAGGGGTGGTTTGTGGGGAGGGGGGTATAAAAAAATCATTCCTTCCACTCTCATAAATTTGAAAAGAAAATTATTCTAGGAGTCTTAATCTATAATTTTCATTCCAAAAAATATTGCCACCTTGCTTTCTGAGCGTCACCAGGCGGCGCTCTTTCTTTCTATTTTTGTGTTGGTTACAATGAGCGCCGTATTTAGTGGAGTGGAACCTTGTACGACGGAAAAATGGCTACCGCTTGAAAACTTTCAGCCGAGACAAATATGACGTCATTTTCTATGCGCATTCTGATTGGTGGTTGCCTTAAAGTAGAATCCATTCTACTCGAAATTAAGTTGCCTCCGTGTTGCCAGCGTTTTGCTTTCAGATTGCGTGACATGACACACATTTAAATCTTTGAGCAACCGGATTGCCAGCAACTTTTATTGCCCCAAAATTGTCGGGAAATTGCCCTGTGTGAAATAGGCTTTAATTATTACCACATAGTGTTACTGCAAACTATAGCACATTTTTTAAAGATGGACTCTTGCTTTTAAATTGTTATTTTCTCAACAAAATGCACTTGTTAAAATGAGATTCAATCATTATTCATTCATTTAACGTTACGGGCTTAAACTATATGCAGCACTTTATGCTAAAACCAGAACTGTCTTTGGATAAAAAGTAAACAAATGTTTGTTAAAAACTAAATCCCGATTGGTCATTTCTTTTTTTAGTTACTTAAATCAATCTACTCTATCTGTAGAAAACAAATCTGGTCAATTTATATCCCTCAATTTTGGGTTTGAAACACATGCTATCCAACAGTTCTCTGACTGGGCTTGCTTCTTAGTTGCTTGAATTGGTAAAAAAAAATCATGTCCCATACGTAACTTTATAAAAGGAAAACTTTTTAAAAGAAACAGTTTCGACACCACAAAAGCCAACAAAATGTGCTCAATGTAAGCCTTGTTCACCCCTGGCCCTCTTTATTAATGGACGACAAAATATGCACCAATGGATTATTATTTTTAGGTATATCCCCCCCAAAAAATAAATAAAGAGAAACGACGTTTTTTTCCAAAGATGTAACATTTGGGTCGGCTGTCCCAATGCGAGAGGAAAACCAACAATTATTAAAATTAGTTTTTGTAAGCGAAGCCTCCTACTTTTGAATTCCATGGCTCTGCCCATAAAAGGGTTGGGGGAAACCTGTTTGAACTTGGTAATGTATCCAAGTGTGATCCTGAAAGTTTCAAGGTGTAACACAAAAATGCATGGTTCCCGACACGAATTACTAAGAAATTATATAAGAACCTTTTAAATGTTTCAAAATTCCTATAATTATTTGCACCGTCAATTTATTTCCCTTAAAATGCACTTCATAAAGTCTGAAATGAGATAATTACATTATATACATCAATCGACTGCTGATGCTTAGTATAACTATATTATATTTTCATTTCAAATAAAATAACCACAAGACTTGGTTTTTAGTCTTGTGATTTATCATGATGATTGTTGATTGAATTGAATTTATTTTAAGAAACAAGTTACAATAATCTAATCTTGGTGAAACTATTTAATGACTCAAAGGAATCAATAAATTCCTATCAATTTGTTTAGAAATCAAACAACTAACATTCCACTATAGTTATAAGACTGTTATACGAAGTTATAAGAAAGTAAGATAGTTCAGCGCTAACAAAGGTTTACAATAAAAACATACTTCATTGCTTATCAAGACCAAAAAAACAAATTTGAGGTATCTACAAAAGTGTACCAGAAAGAAGGGATTCCTTCTAGAAATTGCTTCACTCTTCTAAAAAAACACCGAATATTTCTTCTGGTTAACTAACACCCAGTACAAGCACAATACAGAATTGTCAAGCACACATCTATTGAGTAAAATAGTACGCTTGTAGAGAGCACATAATCATATGAAGCACGATAGGCCTATGTGGCAGAGAAAACCCCCCCCCTCTTTTGTGTTGACCATTGTGTTCCCGGAATCTCAGGAATTCCTTTTAGGTTTCAAGGGGGGATGGGTTAGGTTACAATAGTGTTGAGTGCGTATAAAGTATAGGGATAAGAGGGGGGTACCCCTCTGCCACATATCGTGCTGGGTATACACATAATTGAAGTCAACTAATGTCTAGATTATTTTCAATCATATAATTCAGCGAAAGTGAACTTTTCTTCTACAAGTAGTGCGAAACACTTCAGTGTCGCAAGCTAAATTTTCAATTGACTTTTCCAGAATGATATTTCACATTTGTAAATGTTTACCATTTCATCACAAAAAGAATGCAGCTCACAAATTTATAGGGACAGAAGCTGGATATAAGATATTTTTTTTATAAACATGTACTTTATTTTATAGTAAATATTGTGAAGCTGACCTATTTAAAGTTTTGTGTTTATAGAAGATGGAAAAACAAAGAAAAAGGTGCTGTTCTTGCAGTCTAGTTCCTTGACTTCCTTCTGATAAATTCAATAAATTGGGCGCAGTGTTCGAAAAAAGTAAGATTTTTACGATTGCCAGCCGGCAACCTTTTGAAATTGATACAAAATTCAAATTTTCTTGAAAACCACACCACATGCCGTGATTTCACATGATGCTTGAGACTGTTATTCACTTACAGTCAAGTAAGGCATTTCATAATAATTTAATATTTTTTTTTTGCAAATGGTTTCTACCAACTTTAAGATATTTGATACCATTTGGTAAAATTTGTTCAACTGATGCACGTCTTTACCCACACTAATCACACTTAATCAAAACAAAGAAAAACACCTTTTTACTATTCTTTTGGAAAGGAAATGTCTTGCACTAATGTTGCAAAATAATACATTTACCATTTTTTGGGAAGAGGTTGAGAGAGAGAACTGGGGCCAATTTCACGAAAGACGTGTCTTTCGGGACTTATCCCTGGATCATTTTAACCAAAGAAGAAACAGATTTGTAATGATTTTTGATACACGTGTCTAGTTAAAATAAATACAAATGTACACAATTTAATTATACACTAATTATAGCAGACTACGTTTGAAATGTACGATGCAGACTAGTTTTCTATGCTTGCGCTGTGGGAAATTGGTTTGCGTGTTTCTTGGACTGTTTCCTATAGCGGTAAAAACAAACATGAAACAGCCATCAAATTAGTAGTTGTGATGAGTCTTTCATAAGATGGGTTTAGTGAAATCGGTCTTAGAACAATCATATAGCGGTTCAGTTGTAAGATAAGAAAGGTTTCGTGAAATCGGTCCCCGATTACATGTACATAGACTTAAAAAAAATCACCACACCTGTACATGCTAAGCAAAGTTTTAACAATTAAAATAAGCACAAGTTAAACAAAATGTGCACCACATTTAATAGTTCGACCTCCAACACATCACTTGATATTCACTTTTAAAAAGTATTGCAACGCATTTGAAATAAATAAACATAATAAATGTACAAATTATTCTTGAATTAATATGTGGTGCGAGACATATTAAACTTCCCTTCATAGGCCCCTCTATACACGGAATAAAATCTTTAATCATTTACTAAAGAGTTTTAATATCTTGAATATTATTACCATGTGAAGAACATGAGAAAGTTAAATACATTTTTGTAAATGGAACACATGCAGCATGAATAATAAATGTACTGCTCGATATAAAGTAATTAGTAAGCTTAGTTTTGCAGCCTTCAAATATCTGATTTTACAATATAACCTTTCTAAACAAAAAGCACATGCCAATTTTCTATTTTTAGGAAAAATGAGTGGCCCAGCAGGCCTCTCTAAAACTACATAACTGAAGACCTTGGGCCAATTCTATACAGCTTACTGTAGCACATTGTTTCTACCTTAACCTTAACCCATTCAGGATATTTTGGCTAGAAACCCCGCCAGACTCAGCAACATGGATAATTGTCAAAGTGACAACCATACCCAGTGCAGCAAGATCCATCAATTAAAAACTCTCAAGGTCAGACTGCCTCAGAGTCTCTGGTCACCCAACGCAGCGTATCTTTCTCTGGCATTGTTCAATGGGGACTAGCTCTCATCAGTAGTCTTAGACTGTGGTGATCATGCACTGGTACTGACCGCTAAATGTATCAAAGTGCACCAGACTTTCTTCCGAATGCACTGTGCTGCATCTGGCAGGATTAGGGTTAAATACAAAACGGAGATCAACCAACATTTCGGGGAGTGTGCAAAGTACGATATAGATTCCATTTGCTTGGCAAAACATCTCACGTTGTGAGTTTTGTAAATTGTTTATCTGTTGCTAAAATAATACTAATATAATCCTTACACATCCCAGACTAAAGACTAAATACCATGCCAAATAATTGGTTATTATTCCTCTTAAGCAGAACCAGGTGATGGGGAAGGACCTCCAGGTCTCCAGTTACTTGGTTTGAAAATGGGCTTCCCAAGTAAAGATGCTGCTGCATTTGTAGGTTGTCTAAGACCAGGAGCTGCAGCCAACATCACCGGCCTCATACCAGGCCTCATCACCAGCCTCGTACCAGGCCTCGTACCAGGCCTCATGCCAGGCCTCATGCCAGGCCTCATGCCAGGCCTCATGCCAGGCATCATGCCAGGCATCATGCCAGGCATCATGCCAGGCATGATGCCAGGCATCATGCCAGGCATCATGCCAGGCATCATGCCAGGCATCATGCCAGGCATCATGCCAGGCATCATACCAGGCATCATACCAGGCATCATACCAGGCATCATACCAGGTCTCATACCAGGTCTCATACCAGGAACTTGGACCATCCTAGGTAATAGTAATCCTTGCGGCATTGCAACTCCACCAGGAATGGGTCTTCCCTGAGGCACAGCTATCCCTCCAGGTACAGCTACAGATCCTGGCACAGCCATGCCACCAGGAACTACCATGCCTCTTGGAAGGGCCACTCTTTGTACTCCAGGGACTGGGGTTGGAACTGGTGCTGGGATGACAGCACCAGGTGGACCCATCCTGGTACCAGGAAGAGAAACAGCACCTGGCATTTGAACACCTCCTGGCAGAGCAAATCGAGGCCCGCCTACCACCCCTTGAGCCATCGCAGGTGATAACGCCAAACGAACAGCTCCTGGAGGTAAGCCAGGTATAGAAACCGATTGTGAAACTGCCGGGTGAGCTAATCGGAGCATACTCTGATTGGGTGTTCTAGGAGGTAAATGTGTACTAAACATTGCAGGGATGTTGCCAGGAGGTCCAGGCAGTGCATGGACTGGGGATATCATGGGTACTGGTGAAGGGACCTGCATAGGGGAAGGTATCCGCACCAAATTTATAGGCAAGCCAGGGGGCGAGACGGCAATGGGCATTGAACTCATCATATGCAATGGACTTGGGCTATGGCTTGGACTGGCTACCTGCATGAGTGAATGGCTGGGTGTTTGGACTAGAGAAGGACTGGTAGGCGACTGTGAAGGCTGTGGGGTTGAGGAGGCTTCAGGTTGAGGACTTGGTGAAGAGGCATGTTGTTCAGAGACACTGCGAGTCTGGGGAGGAGTGTGCAACATTTGGTGCATCTGGGGTGAAGGTGTATGGATGTGATGCATGTGGACTGGGACACCTGCTGAAACCATCATGGGACTTGAAGCCCGAGTACCTGGAACTGGGATACGAACATGATGTATGCGGATAGGGAGCCCAGCTGGACCAAAAAGCCCAGCTGGGCCGAGCCCAGCCGGACTTGGAAAGCCAGCCGGACTGGGAAAGCCAGCCTGACTTGGAAAGCCAGCCGTACTTGGGAACCCAGCCGAACTTGGGAACCCAGCCGGACTTGGGAACCCAGCCGGACTTGGAAACCCAGCCGGACTTGGAAACCCAGCCGGACTTGGGAGCCCAGCCGGACTTGGGAGCCCAGCCGGACTTGGGAGCCCAGCCGGACTTGGGAGCCCAGCCGGACTTGGGAGCCCAGCCGGACTTGGGAGCCCAGCCGGACTTGGAAACCCAGCCGGACTTGGAAACCCAGCCGGACTTGGGAACCCAGCCGGACTTGGGAACCCAGCCGGACTTGGGAACCCAGCCGGACTTGGGAACCCAGCCGGACTTGGGAACCCAGCCGGACTTGGGGACCCAGCCGGACTTGGGAACCCAGCCGGACTTGGGTGCCAAGCCGGACTTGGGTGCCCAGCCGGACTTGGGTGCCCAGCCGGACTTGGGTGCCCAACTGGACTTGGGTGCCCAACTGGACTTGGCAGCCGTTGTACTCCCAACATTGCTTCAGCCTCAGAAACTAAAACTGGGGGTTGACCTGCGACTACTTTAATAAGTTGTCTGGGAGGTAACATCTGACCTGGTGCCAAATGGGGGCTTGAGGCTAGAAGTTGACCTGGCAACAATCCAGGACGATGTGCCAACAATGCTCCAGGAGTTAAGGCATGTCCTGGCATAGATCCATGTGTAAAAAGTGATGCAGGAGTCGGGGATGGACCAAGGGACACTGATGGAGAAGCGCTTAGTGTTGGTCCCGCTGCCACAATTTCACCTGTCTCTCTGACCAACAGTTGTGGCTGACTGGGATGAGGAGGAATTTTTTGCCCTGGAGATGGAAAGCTAAAGGGCCGAGGCTGACCTGGTGCAGCAAGAATAATTGGGCCTGAATGAGGAGGTAAAACTTGCACAGGACGTGCCACAAGAACTTGACCGGTGCGAGCATCTACAAGCTGACCTGGACGAGGACCAACCACTGAACCAGGTTGACGAATCAAAACCTGACCAGTACGAGCATCTACAACCTGAGCAGGGCGTTGTGAAATTACTGGCCCAGGAGAACGGATGACGACCTGGCCTGTGCGAGTATCTATCAGCTGACTGGGTCGTGAACTTATTACCGGAGTAGGATTGCGGACCAAAACTTGCCCGGTACGAGTGTCAACAAACTGACCAGGAATTAGACCAGGACGTGCACTTAAAACAGGGCCAGGAGGACGTATAAGCACTTGACCAGGATGAGATGAGAGCAACTGTATCTGACCAGCTGCCAGGTTAGGGTTATGTGCCATCACTTGACCTGGTTGAATTGTTTGGAGCGGCATGCCTTCGTTGCCTTGGATAACATTAGGAGTTCCTTGGAGTCCCGGGTGAGCAGCTTGAAGGCCCAGACTAGGATCTGCATACTGTTCAGCATGGTGGCCGTCAACTTCTTCCTGGGTAATGGGCATCATATGCATCCCATGGGCAAGTTGCTGTTCCTCGGACTGAACTTGGTGGCTTACTTGTGGTATAGCAATCTGTCCCTGGGACTGCATCATCTGTTGCTGTACGTGAAGCCTTGCCTGCTCTTGGAGCTCACGGTATTTCTCCATTTCCTCGGGAGGGATAGACATGTCTTTGGTTTGGGATGGTGGTGAGGGAGATTTCCTGTCTGTTTTGAAACTGGACTCATCTTTCTTTTGTGAAGATTTAACTGTTGCCTCACTCCCACTCTGGTTCTTCCCATCTTGTTTTGTTGTCTTAATGGTCTTAGGAGCTGGTACAGAGGGAATTTTAAATACACTCCCCGACTTTTCATTTGGACTTTCTTTTTCTTCATCATCACTTGTACCCTCATCGCCTTTGCTTTGCACAACAGAGGAATCCTGACTTTTTCCAGTGACAGCAGTGGCTGTTTTTCCATGTTTAGGAGTAACAGATGATGTACTCTCTATCACAAGTCCTCCACCCTTTGTCAATTGTGTCTGGTCTTCCATGTTTGCTAAATTTTGCAAAAGGTCTGAAATCTTCTCTTTTGACTTTGAGCTGATTCCTAAAGTTTGTTTATCAGTCTTTAGACTAGGTTCGGAGGCAATACTCTCTTTTAAAGCTTTACGCACCCTTTCTTTTAGATTTGAGCAGCCTGTTGAGATCTTTCCAGTAGCTGAATCGTCAAGTTTTCTTCCTTTTGTAGTTTCATCCTTGCGTTTGTCAAGAAATGAAGGCCTGCTACTGGGTCTACTTGAAAGAGGTGACCTACTATAAAGAGGTGATCGACTTCTTGATCGAGAATATCTGGTCGAGCTCCTGTAGTCAGTAAGTTTTCTGGGAGAGTTTGACCGTGACCTTGAGCGTGACCAAGATCTTGATCGACTGTGTCTGCTTCTAGAATGGTGCCTTGACCTTTCATAATCTGAATCGCTGTCACTGTCTCGATGTCTGCTATGACTGCGTCTTCTATGGGACTTCCTAGAAGAATGATCATCGTCACTGTATGATCTGGAGCAACTACGAGACCTGCGACTAGAATCCCGCCTGTCTGATTTCCTATGTCTTTCGTGATCAGACTCATGTGAATCATCACTGTAGTCACGAGATCGCTTCCTATGTCTGCTATGTCGGTCATTATCATCCTCAGAGCTGCAGTCACTTGCAGAACGCTTCCTATGTTTACGTTTGTGCTTCCTACTAGAGCTACCAGATTTATCTTCTTCATCATTAGGCTTTCTTGGGGAATGTGAACGATCACGATTGTGTGAGCTTTTGGATCGATGCCGCTTCTTTCTCCCATCATCTGAGCGGTCAGAGCTTCGAGAGTGATGTGATCTGTTGGAACGTCTCCTCTTTCTCTTCCGCTTCTTTCGATTCTTAGCATGCCTCCGATCAGAGGAATCTTTGGGTTTTTCAGTGAGATTTTTGACAGGTTCATTAGTTTGGCTATTATCAACAACTGAAGCCTTGCCACTCAGAGGGGAATTTGAATCACGGTTGCTCGGCTCCTCCTTACTTTCAAATGCTGCTTTAGATTTTTCTACTTTGTCGCCAGATTCAATGTTGTTTTTGTTTACAAGCTTTCTGAACTCGAAATGCAAGGGATTTACACTAACAGATATCACTGGTTCTGTCCGAGTGTAGCATATCATCTCCATCGGCCAGGATAAACATGTTACATCATCTTGTCCTAGAACTGCAAGATAATCCTCATCAACCTTTTCTAAAACAGGGCAAGCAGGCATTTTACTCTCTGTCTGAGATAAGGAAGCCTCATGGGAAACAGTGCTTTCTTGGTTTACCTTTAAGGAACTGTTCGCTTCCTTATTTGTATTATCTTCATCATTGCCACAACCACCGACACATACTCCATCTATTTTCTTATTTGTATCAACAGTTTTCTCTGTGCCTGGCTCTTTTTTTATGACACCATTTGCTTCAACAGAATTTGTTTTAGTCACTCCATTGCCTTCTTCTGTTGTTGATGAATCAGGAGCTTTTGATGTGGCTGTTTTTTCACACAGACTTTGCTTTTGTTGAGCAGCAGCAGCAGCAGCAGCAGCAGCAGCAGCAGCAGGTTGGCTACTCTTTGTTAGACATGATGAGTTATGGGGTTTAGTTCTTTGGGGTTTGGGAGTGGCATCACTAAGGTTGGCATGATCTGCCAGTTCAATTTTAACATCGATCCCTGTCTCAGTGGAATTGCTTACTTCATTGCATGGTTTATTGCCGTTGGATTTGACTTTTTGGTTGGCTGCCTTTTCATTAGGCTTCTTTGAAACGATGGGCCCATTTTGTGAGGAACTTTCACCTGCTTTATTTTTTGAAGCCTTTGCAACCTTTGTATCAGTTTTAGCTGTCTCAGTTTGCTCTAAAGTATCTTCTGCTTTAATAAAAGCTACAACACTCACTTGTTCACTTACATTAGAAGAACCTGGTTGCTCTGCACCAAACGAGCGATTTATCTTTACTTTTTTTGATTTTCTTGTGCTCTTTGCTGGGCCATCATCCGTCAATGAGTGCTCATCTGTGTTCTCAGAGTCATTCCCTTGAGCTGCATTTGTCTGATCACCTTCAAAGACTGACGTCGGCGCTATCCTGGTAAAAGTTTTTTTAGAGAAGCTGAATGAAAAGTTGTTCTGCTTGTTGATGTTGTCAAGTTCTTCTTGCCGACTGGGGGACAGCTTCTTTTCCTGAGCAAAGGCCGCGAGACGCTTCCGTGCGAGAGATTTCCCCCGTGTCTCCTCCTGTGAGCTGGACTGCTTTTTGTCAGTTGTCACCTGTGGCTTGTTGTGTGAAGTATGTCCCATCTCTGTTGTGGTGTTGCCATCACCTTGACCCTCTATGCCTGGTTTGGGGTCGTAGATGTTAGGTGGTGGCACACTATTCCATCCCCCTCTGGGTTCACCAGAAGATGATTTGCTTTCCCCTTTCCCCTTCTTTGTCATCTTGTGACCACCATTGCTGGCACTGAAAAACATACCAAAACAATTTGGGCATTTTTAGAGCTGTTAAATGTATTCTTTAGGCACAAACTGAAAATTAAAAACTAATGTAAAGAGTGTCCAATTATGTCCAAGATAAAAAAAACCATTGGGACACTTGAGGAAATATACATGTAGGAGCAAATTATCTTCATCGGATGGATAAAGTACTGAACTTTTTGTATTGCTTTATAATCAAAAGTCTGGCCAAAGCTTGCGAGTAGTTAGATCTGGCTTATAAATAAGAGAATAAATGTGTGTTCGAGAGGTTTTAATCACTCTGTTTAATACCGCTTGGAGTCTGGGTACTGATAATTACCCGAGCCGAAGGCGAGGGTAATTATCAGCACCCAGACTCCAAGCGGTATTACACAGAGTGATTAATACCGACCGAACACACATTTATTCCTATTCATAATTCATAATTCATATTCCCATTCATTTCGGTGTTTCGCCATTCTGTGTGTGTCAAATGACATGTTTCCGCCTCTGTCGCTCTACACAATACATGCAATAAAGCGTATTTACTATGAACCAGACTATTACTGCCATTGGCAACCTCTTTCCCAGGGTGTCGAGCTGTACGCGCCCAACACTACCCGCTCTTACTATTAGAGACAAGGTACGGTTAGAAATAAAGTGAGCCCTGGGGACGGGTATATTGCACTTGCTCTCGACTGATTGGCAAAAGGGTCATTCCACGTCATTCCACACACTTTTTTGCTCCACCCCCTCCGATTTCGATGAAATTTGGTGTGTGGCTAGGTACTAATGAGAAACTCTGATACGCAAAATATTAGCGAAATTTGGTCAATTGTGTACAACATTGTAGGAGCTGGAGCAATTTAAAGTTTTATAGGGTTTTGCGGCCAGAACCCACCAATCTTCCTAAAAATGGCTAAATACCCCCTACAGAATAATTTGATCTTAGCAAGTGAGGTATCGTTGGAAAGAGCACAAAATTCTCTACCCACCAATATGTCACTTGACATGCTTTTATGTGTTGACCCAAATCTGGGTCATTTAAGGTGACCTTGACATTTGACCTCAATTATCTTAAAAGTATATGCTCTGGTTTTGATGAACTTTTTGTATTCGTGAGATAGTTAACTGTACTTGGCGTACACAAAAAACCAGCTTGGGCAATTACCAACTTTAGGAGAAAAATGACTTTAACGACCAACAAATGTGTAATATCACTCCTATGAATGCGGATACAGTAACAATTATCAACTATTATGCATGTATTTTTGAATTCGATCTCGGTATTTTCAATGCTAGCCTCTGAAGTAGGTAGACTCCGTTATGGCGTAAAAAGGCAGTATTCAGAATCTTATAGTACCGTAACTCGGTTTACAGTAGCCACGGCGGTTAAGCAATGAAAATACCGAGATCGAAATAGATGTACATGCATAATAGTTGATAATTGTGACTGTATCCGCATTCATAGGAGTGATATTACACATTTGGTGGTCGTTAAAGTAATTTTTCTCCTGAAGTTGGTAATTGCCCAAGCTGATTTTTTGTGTGCGCCATGTGTGGTTAAATATCTCACGAATAAAAAAGGTTCATCAAAACCAGAGCATATATTTTTGAGATAATCAAGGTCAAAGTCACCTTAAATGACCCAGATTTTGGTCAACACATAAAAGCATGTCAAGTGAAGTATTGGTGGATAGAGAATTTTGTGCGCTTTCCAATGATACCTCCATTGCCGAGATCGAACCATTCTGTAGGGGTATTTGGCAATTTTTAGGAAGATTGGTGAGTTCTGGCGGCAAAACCCCCATAAACTTCAAACTGCTCCAGCTCCTACAAAAAATGACCGAATTTTGCTAAAATTTTACGTATCAGAGTTTTCATGAGTACCTAGCCACACACCAAATTTCATCGAAATTGGAGTGGGTCAAGCAAAAAAGTGTGTGGAATGACGTGAAATGACCCAAATTACACTCATTTTTGGACCAAATCATCGATAAATATAGGCAAATATTGCTAAGTGTCATGTGTCAGTGTTTTAAGTTGACGATGGTGTTGCTCGTGGGGCCATATTCACGACGACGTTGCCATTGAATGAGCAGTTAGCAAAGAGGGCATCGACTTCATTGCACCTTTGTTGCCAGCTGGTTTTAAACACTTCCAACCATGTCTTTATCGTCTGATTAATACCAGCCAGGTGACGGGCTCTCGACCAATAGGAATGCCTAAACTGTCCCAGGTATTTAGGAATGGTTATAAATCACAGCTAATAAACAAGAATCACTGGAATCTAGTTGGCAAGCCTCGATTTCTACCTTTTGTCCACTTGCTGGGCTCTTAGCTGAGCCATCTCATGCAGCTTCTTCAACTCCTTTTGACGTTTTTTCTCTTCTTTTTTCATCTTTGAGCCAACTGTCCGGCCAAACTCGCGTGCCTTTAAGTCCTTCAAGCGCTACAGTTGACAATTTGTAAAAAAAACCAAAACACAACACACAAAAGATTACAGAACAGGACAAGTAAGGTTCGGTTGAGCATACATGTATCAACGACTATGTTCTACTCAATATTTCTTCTTGGAACTTTCCACACATATAGTGCAGCGGATAAGCACAAAAATTGTGCACTTTATGAGAAAAGCCTGCATTTCTAGCATAGTTATTTGTTACCATAAGGTTTATTTTCCGATGTGGAGGGAAGTCAGATTTGACCTCTGAAGACTGTCAGAGGTCAAATCCAAAATGGCCGCCAGTCCACCAGGTCTAATGTTCAAACGTGCTTAATTTTAGCCAAACAGTGTAGAAAAACTTTTAAGGTGTCATTTCCAACTAAATTGGGGATGCCAATTCATTTGGTGATACTTTGCCTCAATTTTGACACTTTAGAAATAATATTTTAAAAATTAAAAAGAATAAACACGTGTATAAAATTACCACCACTGTGACTATCCAGACCAACAGTCTCCAGAACAGATGCACAGTGCAGTGCATTTGAGAGCAGCTTCGGCACACCTGCAGCGTCCAGTGCACCTCTTCTTGCCGTGACAGCGGATTAGTTCATGGCACGATTTTTATGCCTCAGGGAGATGCCTAAAAAAAGGCTGCCACCCAGTTGTTTCCTTTGTCCATCCCCAGTCAGATGGCTCTGGCATCTCTGGATCCTTGGCCAATGCCTGGTTCCAACAGTTGGCCTGATAGCAAGTGCGCTTGATGTGCTGCTTGAGTGCTGCCTGGGTTGGAGGAATGTTCTCTAGAGTTCTAGACTTCTGTGTGAAGAGCTGTTCCCTGTCATTATTAACTTCCATGCTCTCAATGGTTTGGTCGTACATCAGCACCACAAATCGCTCTAGCAGTAACATTGATCCTTCACTGACCTCACTTGGCATGCAAAGGAGTTAATCGAAAGCATCATTCACCTCTGGGAAAGACTTCCAAGTTTCCCAGGCAGTCTTCTTTCCTCTGCCAGCGAATGCAGATACAGTGTTACACCCGGTAAAAGCGTAAAAGAGGGATTCATTGTGGCAACCATTCTGTGAACAGCTATGTACCGAAAGCTTGACCCGACACCAAAGGCAACCCACAGCCAGTACCACCATATCAGTATCAATGGTACGTATGGTTACCTTCTTACAACTCTTTTGCACAGCATCTGCCAAATGCAGAGGAAGTCAGCCTCTTCTTGCGTACATGGGGCAAGGTGCGCCAAGTATGACTCAGCAGGAGAGCAGAGTACTCCACTTCCATCTGTTGCATACAGTTCCTTGCCCTGTGCTAGAGGAAGATGAACAGCAGACTACAACGGCGCACCCAATGGGGAGTCTCGGGGGGCTTAAGCCCCACCCCCTTCCAAGAAGGTCAACAAACAAAAAAGGCAGGAGGAGGAGAAAGAGATGCCCTAATGGGAAGTTCCATCCATACATATTATACACACAATATAACCCAAAATGACATACATAATAGTAGGCCTAGTTGATTTGTGAAAGCAGCGTTTTCTTTGAGCACCCCTAACACAAAATTTGGGTGCGCCGTTTAACAGCTTCGCGTGACAGGAAAGCAAACAATTCGGTTTTGTTCTCATTGACTCGAAGGAAGTCTTTCCATTTTTTTGGCAGCACAGGAGCTACCCTTTTCCTGGTGCCCTTTCCCCTCTTCTGTCTTGTTGATGCTTTCAGGCTGGCAGGTAGGTATACGTCCCAGACGAGGTCGATGCTGATGCTTTTCTCGAGTTGAGCAGAGATGTATGGTGCAAAAACTCTTTCCCATACTCTTGAAATGTTCTTGATGTTCCAGGATTTAGCATTTGAACCACAGCTGCACCATCGATAATTGTTGCATCAGCCACAGACACACTATTGTTTTTGATCAGATCTGATTCCAGGCAGCAAAGTAGATCTGCTTTAACCCCAATCCGCATTTTTTCCTCCAGTTGACTGAGCTGGCGGGGCTGCCTGGTTTTCATTGGAGAAGAAATTGGCCATGTCTCTATCCCGTGTCTTACAGAAGATACTACAACCTCGAAAAGAGACCACAGTCGCTATTTAGTGCTGCGAGCTGTGTCTTCTGTTTTGACATAATCTTGACCGGTGGCCTACTGAACAGTGGCAACTTGTTCTTTGGAAGTGTTTGTGTGACAGGTGTTGTACACTGCTCTAGCCTTTCTGTCAAAAACTTTGTGTACTGCTCCTCACCAAGGGTCTCGATCCTTGTCACCGTTTCAGCCACTTGGATGTCTATGATGTTGCTTGTGTCAAATAATAGTATGTCTTGGCTGTGTGCTAGAAATGAATCCCCCTTATCTCTAGCACTGTCACAAGTTTCTTAACATCCCTCAGGAATGCTGCTTGTACAGTCGACTCCCGTTATAACGAATTCAGCGGGACCTCGTCAAAGTGTTCGTTATATCCGAATTTCGTATTATCTCACCAAACGATTTCTAACCCATTGTTTACTTTGTATAGAGCCCGTACGTGTACATGTACGTGATGACCAAAATACACCTTTGCAATATAAACACAAATGAAGTACAATTTACACGTAGTGTTGCTTGTGTAATAAAATGTGTAAAATACAACTAGTGAAAAGCAAAATGTAGGTGTACAAAAATACAAATATTACGAAGGTTCTTGATGTTCGATTGCTGAGAATGAAGTCAACGTAACAGATAAGGAAGAGTGAATCAACTAACTGGATCCGTTGTTTCAACGTAAGTAGTCTCTTTTGCACAAATTGTGACGTGGAGACATTTTTTATTATCCTTTTGTCTTCAGAAGGCAGGATTGTTTTGAGATATCAAATGATAACAAAGACAACAACACAAAATAATAATAGCGATTAAACCGTTAATTTGGAAGGCAAAAAATGGAAGCAAATCTCATTTTCTACCCGACAAAAAGTGTTCAAAATTTTACAAAATTGTGTCATAATTAAGAGTCGAGAGAAGTGTAATTTAGGTTGTTAAAGTAATTTTTGAATGTTAAAAGTACCTTTGACTCGAATTGGACCAAAATAAAAAGGGGCCTTTAACGACACAATTGCCGTTATCACAAAAAAACATAGAGCAATGTACACACACTCTGTACTGCAGTGCAGTCCATATGATCGATCCGAGGCCATTTTCCAAACCCCAGTTTGCAAACGCCGTTGCGGCTCCATCGCCTTTGACAAACTGCATGAACAACGCCAAAACAGAGATGAGTTTTGGGTTTGAAAAAACGGCCCGAGTTTTCAGACATCCTAAAGCGCCCTCATGTGACAGTAGCCTAACTAGATATTTATTAGATATTTTAACATACGTAGCACAGGCCATTCAAGTTTTAAAGACAGGGTTTCTTTTATTCAATTATCTAAGATCGCGGTTGGTTAAAGCGAAATATTGAAGGGATTATTTATTTTTGTATTTTCTGAGGGGTTACAACTTACCAGGGAAGAGAGCTAAATGATTTTTTAGAGGGGAGATTGATTGTTTTTTTTAGTGATAACGAAAACCTGTTTTGTTTTTTTCCTGGTTTTTCTTGCGCGATACTAGATCGCTTTGATGACCTCCATCTTGAGTTTGGTGGTGACGGTCCTTTGGCAAGGCGCACATGGTTCGGGTGATTTGCACTTGTTACCGGCAATCTTTTCAGACGGGCCTTTGTTGCTAACCGCAACGGCCTTTTAACGACTGTGAACTGCCCAAACAATTAGCACCGTCCCTCTGAATAGGTTTTCCATCGGCAAGATGAATTAACTGACATGACAAACATCAATTGATGACTAATACTGCTTCGAATTTTGATCTGAATGAAAAAGCCATGGGCCAGTATTTGTAAACTTTCATTATAAATGGATCATTAACAATGCTTTTTTATTTGCGGGGTTACCAAAACCTTTTGTTGTAACAGGAATTTTGTACAATCCGTTTTCGTTATAAGCGAATATTTCCCCATAGAAACGAGCACAGTTTTGCCGGGACCAAGGATAATTTTCGTAATAACCAGAATTTCGTTATATCAATTTTTGTACTAACGGGAGTCGACTGTACTCCAGGTTGCTGGTCATGGTGATGGTGTCCAGTGTCACCAGTACCATCCTTTTGATTTATGGTCTGTTCTTAAAACTCTGTAGTGATCCTGGCAATTTCTGGCCCTCTGAGTGCTCCTGGAATGCCAGTCAGTCCAATAGCCCCAACAGAACCTTTCACCATTGCATTGTTCTGCTCATGGCACTGGTCAAGTGCTACGGCATAGACTTTGTTGCTGGTTTTATGCACCACGCAATTTCCAGACTTGAATTCTTCTAGGACATCTGAGTGTTTTTTAGCTAGAGTCGTCATGTCACGGATGTGTACAGGAAGCCATCTGGAGTAGTGCGTGTGATCTAGGGCGAACACCCAGGGTATGATCTGCGTCAGGGATTCCACGTACAGCTGGAAGCTACCTTCACGAAGTGACCTGTTGTACCTCAGCAAGAGAAGCTCCAATGACAGGGTCTTAAGTCAGTAGTCAAAGTGGACACTGGCCTTTGCTCGCCATATGCACCTCTTCCTA
Source organism: Crossaster papposus (assembly GCA_037893245.1). Taxonomy (NCBI): domain Eukaryota; kingdom Metazoa; phylum Echinodermata; class Asteroidea; order Velatida; family Solasteridae; genus Crossaster; species Crossaster papposus. The sequence continues at coordinate 1,114,420 of JBAIAA010000049.1, read as the reverse complement.
AAAGGTGGACTATCTGGTTGCATGGCATTAATATCATCAGATGTGCAGTCGTTACTGTAAGATTGTTGGAGGACTGTATAAAGGCTTGCAGCTGTGACCTGGTGTGCATGGCGGGTCTTGGTGATATGGCTGGCATGTATGAAGGAATTAGCTGTTCCGGAACTTGTAATGTCAGCCTGTACCAGGGCGTTCGTCCAGCCACTGTCTTCCAACCAGTCTTCCAGGAACTTCAATGTGGCCATCTCGGTGTGTAGACCACAGAACATGATCACAAAGTGATCCTCTCCGTGAGTGGCTGGCCAGGTCCACTGTAGTTCCTTTCCATCTTCAGTAGCAGCTGCAGCAGCCAGGAGGTTGGAAGGTCTCACTGGAACTTGTACAGCCTGCGCACTGAAGTCCCTTGCCTTGAGGGCAGCTGGTGGCACAATTGTGTAGGCCGATGGCAGAGGTGTCACTGACTTGGTGGAAGTGCCACCATGGCTAATCACTGGTACACTACGATCATTTTCACCATGTGTGTTTGACGGATGCTGCATAAGCGAGATTCCGGTGCCGTGAAAGGAATATTTTGCAGTTGCAGAGCTTGGATTGTGGTCGATGTTTTCCACAGCTCCTGTTGTGAACAGTCCATGACGCAACTTTGGTGGGCACACTGGTACCGGTACACCTTCCACCCTAACTAGTCTATTCTGTTTATTTAAAAAAATTATTATTCCTAGAGTGTCAAAATGGAGGCGAAGTTTCCCTAAATTTCATTTTGTTGACGTAATTTGACCTTGACCTTGCCCTAAATGCATATCCTTGAGATCTTAAAAGTATCACCAAATGGATTGGCATCCCCAATTTAGTTGAAAATGACACCTTAAATGTTTTTATACACTGTTTGGCTCAAAAATGAAGCGCATGTTTGTACATTAGACCTGGTAGACTGGCGTACATTTTGGATTTGACCTCCGACGGTCCTCAGAGGTCAAATCTGACTTCCCTCCATACCTGAAAATAAACCTTATATACTAACTATGCTAGAAATTTCATGCTTTTCTTAAAAAGTGCACAATTTTCATGATATGAGAGCTTATCCACTGTACTAATACGAACTATTGTATAAACAACAAAATATCAAAATTTTTAAAAAGTGAAATAGTTACGAGGACCTAATTTGCATATTTAATGACTGTGTTTAATCCAAACACTAACTACGCAAAACACTACACAATTTAAGAGGTTTTCGATCATCTGATTGCACCCTATATGTAGAGGAATATGTAGAGGAGGAATATGTAGAGGAGGACATAGACTTTCCAAATTATGCAAAATCTCAAAATTGACCACCCCTTCATATTTTGACTTTGGATGGCCATATCACACCGTGCGACTTTTCTCTCATATTGTGATGACAGGTCACAAATGTGATGTGAAGTTTTGCTCTTATTTGGGGAACTCAAGTCTTATTAGCCTTTACTCGAGTCGAGTTAAGTCATTCTAATTAGGAACTCGAGATGAGTCGAGTCATTTGCCTGCAGTGAGTCAAGACGAGTCATTTACGCATCGGGAGTAGAGTCGAGGAAAATGTTACTCAAGTCCGAGTCGAGTTGAGTCATAGACTCGGATCATGACAACTCTGTTCGTTATGCTATGGAATAGACGCTTGCATAATAAGCATCTACAGTATGATATGCAGGAAGATTATGCATAATACTGTGCCTTGACTTCCAAATTATGACCAATCAGTTGATTTGACTGCTGTGCCCACTTGTGAAAGTGGTGCTATATGATCACTCTTTGAATTGTGATTACTGAACCTACCTGTATTCATCAAGGGTCACAATGTTATTACCCATGTTTGTGATGGCGGTTGTATGAGTTAATGTAACTTTCATACTTTTGCCAGTTTGGGTTGTGGGTGTACGAGTTGCGATTCTTGTACCTGGTTGTGATGGTGGTCATAATGAGTTGATGTGATTCGCATACCGGTACATGTAAATATTTGTGACCGTGGATATACGTGTATGAGTTGAAGTAATTCTCCTACCTGCTTGTGATGGTGGTCATATGAGTTGATGTGATTCTCATACTCTGTGTGCTTCTTGTACTGCTTGTTGCAGAGTTCACAGTAGTAGCTAGCTTTCATCGCAGACAAGGCGTCATCCTTGGCTTTCTCCTTCTCTGCGTTCTCCTAGAAATACACAACATCCATCAACTTACATTCTGAGGTTCAACCATTCTTTTTCGCATTTTAGTAACTCTGGTCATGTTCTAAATCTTGTTCTAAATGTTATGTTCTAAATGGACAGCAAAGATCATGCATGCAATTATTTCTGACAGGATGAACTATTGTGTGCACCCTACAGAGTTGTATTTAAGTCCATCTCAACTCATTAAGTTTCAAATCAAGTCACTAGCTAATAAATAGACTGTTAACGAAGGCATTTCTTTGTTAATGTTCAAGTAGTTACTTGCGACTGGCTTTATGACCAGCGCTCTCACCAGGATTTGTTCTAAGGGTGGGGGAAATCCATCGCCACAGCACTTTTACATTTAAGGAGGTGGGTGGGTGCGGGCGGGGGGGGTGGGGGGGGGGGGGGGGGGGGGGGGGGGGGGGTGGGTGGGTTCCAAAAAGTTTATGACAGTTCTAGTTCGTGACAATTAACGCACTGCAGTCTAGTTTATTTCACACACGTGTAGATGTGAATGGTGCGGCTTCGATCTACAACTTATCATTATTACATGCATTACCTTTTTTTTTCTTTTTTTCTTTTTAATGAAACGGAGAAAATCTGCATAAATATATTTAGGTACAAATTATATCAAATTTACAACCAATTTTTATAAACAATATAAATTGGTAGAAAATTAATTACATATTTGTTAAAGATCTACCGCAGCGAAGCGATACACGGGACAATGCATTCTGTGTAGACACTAATGTACACACAGGAAATCAGTTGTACACAGCGCACGCGACGAGTCGGAAACGACTGTTTCGTGAGTGATAATGGTTTGTCGTGATAGCGCCCTCTCGTGGCTGCGAATTAAGCAACGTCTTTCCCAAAGACTACGAATCAAGTCGCGGAACCCAGCTAACAGCACACACACACAGCATTCATCATGCACAGCTAGTAATGCATGCTATTGCTACAGGCTGGCACGGCGCACGGGGTGAGTGATTCACTCGGTCCCAGCGCGCACAGCGCGGTCAGCACCAAACGCAAAGATAAGACCGATGGGGCCGAGCGAAGGTGCGAGTGATAGAACAATGTTGGATTGTACGATACGTCGAGTCTAATTGTTTGTTTGCATGGAAATAATCTGCCATTATGCCAAAGTGCCAGGTGATACACTCGTTATTTACACATTTTGTTTAATGTGGCGTGGAATTTTTAAGCCGTGGCGTGGATTTTTTAAGCCGTGGCGGGGACATTTTAAGTGTGGAGGAGAAAGTTATAGCGTGGCGGGCCAAGCCCATTTTCGCAGCAAGCGTGGCGGGCCCGCCACGCCTTAGTATGGCTGGCGAGAACGCTGTTTATGACTGGACTTGCGGGACTAAAATACAACCCTGCCACCCTATAGTAAATCTCACCTTGTATTTTTGACGGAGTTCTTCCGTGTCTTCTTTTTCCACCTCCATCTTGCGTCGGTGTCCAGTGACCTCCTCAACCTGCTCCAACTGTAGGGGAAAAAAACAACCCAAAAAACCCAGATGTAGGCAAATTTGAAGACCGTTCACACAGCGCTGGAACGTTAAAGTTGGTTGAGTGCTAGTCCAGTGTTCCAGAGGTCATAGATTCAAATTCCACTCCAGTCAGGAGGCTTGCCATCATGAGCTCAATCTAAAAGCCTGATGGCTGCTGGTCGCCTTGTCAGTTTTAGCCAGACAGCTTTGGTAGGTCTAAATTGGACACTTTCAGTTGTATGCAGTTTAGGACACTGTTTAATAGGCACTGTGGTCTAATGGTTATGGTGTGGAACACAGGGCTTGTGTTCTTGGGCAAGACACTTTGCGACAATTGCCTCTCGACCAAGGAGTATAAATCAGTACCTTTAAAGGTAGAGACTATCTCGAGCTGCTACAGAAATGGTCTCATTCCTGATGAACAGGGCTAACTGTAAAGTGCATTAAATACTCGGCAATAAACTACCAAACAGGAACAGCCAACAGAGGAGCTATTTAAGAAAAGATCACTCAAAGTGATGTAGATCACTCAAAGTGATGTAGATCATTCTGAAAATTTAGGGATTCACCCTTGATCCATAAGCTATCTACCCATCAAGTTTTGTTAAAATTGCTCTTCTAATTTTTCTGCAATCCTGCTGACAAGCAAACAGACAAACAAATAAATGCCAGCAAAAACATAAGCTCCTTGGTGGAGGTTATGACACAAAATTCTCACCTCCATCTCCATGCGTCCCATACCCAAGCCATCGGACTTGATGATGATGGGCAACGGCTCGGTGCAACCTGGGAGGAGAAAAAAGCAAGCGACAAACCAAAGACGGATAAAAGTCAGCTTGAATTTCACTCCCCTCTAGAACGAGGGTCAAATCATGCCAAATAAAAACTGGTAGGACTCCCAACCCCTACAAACCTGGTTGATGTTTTTGAGTGAGCAATAACACTTCTGTTAGAAACGGAAGTTACGGCTCCGATCTTTTTAAGGGGAAGGGAATATGACAATGTACAATCTGAGACCAACAGTAATGAGTGGTAGTACCTACATGCCGTTTTGTCAGTACAGCAACACTGTATCCACCCTTCTGAGTGGTCTTGATTTTTACAGGCAAGTTGGGTTCAAAGCCACAACTTTCTTCATCACAAAATATTAAAATCCAGGTGATATACAGCCTGGCAGAAGGGCATCTATCGACGTACATGTATCTGCCAAAATGTCTCATTATACCCTTCTGCTGGGCACCCAAGTGCCTTATTATTTTCCACATCGTTTTCCTGAACATTTTTGGAACACAGGTTATGGTACAATATTGCTGCACTGAAAGACATTACAATACAAATATAAAAATATTAATTGAACCTAAATTTGTTGGGACAAATCAGGGATCTTTTATCTATATTTTGATTGTTGCCAGATGTGACCAAATACCAAATTACTGGATTTTCAAACATCAAAGGAATTGAATGTTTTTGTCACTTGGTGAACTGTCACAATCATATTCTACAAAACATGATTTTACAAAATCCCTTGTTTTTGCAACTTGGTTGAAGTAATTACGACATGAAAACATGTTGCTCATCGACAGTGAACTTCTTACATGGTTCGTAGAATATGACAGAGTGCTTCAGCATACTGTACAGTTCACCAAAAGAGAAACAAATGTGTTGATTACAAATCTTAAACAGAGTTCAAAAGTATCTTACCAATAACTGTTTCGATTTGAACTAACCAAATACTGAACTGATCATTTTGTAATTCCGGAATTGACATTCATAAAACTTATTACTCCTTTGTAAAACTGTCCAATGCAACACTCGCAATGAATCAGTCTGGAATATCTTCAAGTTAAACTTGGCTTACCTGACAAAAGATCACTTATGTGTAAAAAAGAAAAGAAAAAGGCATTTGGTTTTACTGTGTTACAATCCGTTATAATTTGAAGAATTTATTATGGTGCAGAGAATGGCCAAACCTATACGACTTGAACAAATCACAGATCTTATAACCTTGGGAACTTAGGTCAACTCAGAATGCATCCATCTTATTAAGCATTTGCTGCACAATGCTCTCTCCTAAAAATTGTAAGATTAAAAAATTGGTTAGCCTGTACATTCGATTAACAGAAACTGGCCTCTCATTTATGCCTTGCAATTTCGACCATTTATTTTAATAAAGATTTTATAACTTTTTGAAGGGATGACTGTGTCGATGTATCATTCTGCATTTCAAAATGTAAATAAGTACAAAAATTTAGTACAGCATTTATTTATGCATTCTCAGTTGGTCTCTCCTCGAAGACCTTTTTAGCCCACCAAATGGCAAACAATTTTTTTAACTCAGTGTCTTTGTGGAAAATTTATACCAACAATGCGGTGCGCATTATTCTTCTTTAAAGGCAACCTAAGAAAGTGATTTTCTTAAGGAGACCGAGTTATCACACAAAATTAACACCACATACGACATAACCAAACTAATGGGTGAAACGTCAAGCACACACAGGGAGATACCATATGTAGCAATGTATTAACAATGACAAACAATCTCCTTTATTATGAAGTCAACACTTTATTGTCTTAAAACTTATCACACCAAATTGTTAAGAGTGCAGAAATTGAGACAAGGCAAGTATAAAGCATTACAATTACGGTATGTGCGCTCCGTTTACCGTGAGTCTAGATCTCGTAGATGGATTGACGGCTGTGGAGTATAAGGGAGAGAAGTCAGATGAATCAATCAGACTGGTTTTTTTTAGGAAAAGGGGGGGTTAAAAAAGGCTTTTGTGGATTTAGCTTTCTGATTGCCTTTATATGAATAACATCTGGTACAATGACTTGCTCAAAATGCTTGGCACATTTAAACTTTGAATTCTCCAGATATATCATGTGATCCAGGGCAAGCCTTATATGCTAGCAACCCCCGAGATCCAGAATGGTCCGGTGTCTTTGTGCAATGCTGCACGTTTCTTATTTACATGTATATAACTACATGTACATTGTATGCAAGAGCTTGCTTCGAATCAAGTTATGTACAGTATTGCTCACCTTTAATAATGCATAGATAATGTACGGTGCATGATACTAAAATAAACATGTACACTTTGAATGTATAAAGTATATAAGCATTTAGGATCATGTTCCATATATTATTAAAGGTGTGCAGTACTGTAGTAACAGTTTATTTGGTCTGGAGAACTTGAAGTTAAAATGTGCAAAGCAAGTTGAGCAAGTTGGTGTACCAAATGTTATTCAAAATTAACTAGCAAATGGTTTATTCACTGTGCACTGGCAAACTAATGGGGATCCTGTTATTTTCGGCATGACATTGGCAGGAACAGTACTGACTAACATTTAGTGGAGTCTTCCTACTTAAATTGTTTATTTTGTTTTGAACAGACGTGGATGGTTTCAGTACACGTACTCTCAATGTGATATGTGAAATGACATCTTTACAGCATGTCAGATTGTCTAGGCAAGTCACACAAGTTCCTGCCATTTTCTGAAGGGGAAGGGGTAACCATTCGTAGAGATGGGCTTTTGAGGGGGAGGGGGGGATGTCTTTTGTAACATCAAGGGATTCTTTTGTTGCTAATTAATAGTGGCGTGTGCTGAAACGGTTGCAAATAAACAAAACCGGACAGTTAAAAGTGACGAATAGTCAGTGTTTGGCGGGCTGGGGTTCCTTCAGACAAGTTTAGACATAATTCATAAATAAAGCCAGGCTTTTGGAGGTATTATTTTTTACCCGTAAAAATTACTTTCATTTGCTCTGACTTTATTCTTTGACTGAGTAAAATGTGCAAATTCATACCATGCATACTTTAATTCCTAAGATTAATAATTTTTTATTTTTTTTTGAAGACAAGATCGTACAAGACCTACTTTTCTGTTAGTCCAAAGTGCATGACTAAATTGTATGCGTGCAATGGTACTGGGTAAGTACTCTGCCAAAAATGATTATTGTGTACGTGACAAGTAACAAGTATTTTGTGGACTTTTTTTATATGCGACTACTAAAAAACTTGGAACTTTCAATAAAAAGAAATTGTCTCCTATTTTGTGTCAATATTATTAAAGAAGCCATTAATCCAAGTGAATACAATACTAATACAGAGATGGAAGTCAATATACAGTAAAATTTCTCCGTCCTGCCCGTATTCCTTTGTTAGAAATCTACTTACCGCAGCATAAAAGTTGAAATTACATGCCTTCAAAACTAAAACAGCAGGATATATTCACATGTGTAAAAGATGTTCAGTTTTAAGACATGTTCTGTACCACAGGATCTAGTGTCAATATGCTGAAGGTGAATTTGTGCACATGACTGTGCGGGACTCATGGTGTGAATGGCGGGACTCAACAAACAGAAATTGTGGTAAAATTTCTATGGTCTGAACATTTGACAAAAATGTGAATACATCCTGCCAACACATACTGGGCAGGCAGTTAAAATCCTAGCATATACTGTACACTACATGTACACAGCTGGTTTGCTGAAGATTATCTGCAACAGCAAACAAACAAGTGGCTCACATACATGTACTGTATTGTGTCATTTTCAAGCACCATCAAATTTGCCGTGCATTTTAAAAAAAATGGCATGTGTGTCAGTTACAGAAAAGAGTTTTGTTTTTAAAACTCTACATTGGGGTAACAAACAAATGGACTGAAGAAAATATCACAGATGAAATAAATGGTTTGGTTTGGAGGCAAGGTTGCATGTTGGCATCTCCCTCAGATAAACCTTGTATAATTTGGTGAGTTTATGACTAAGCTGACAAGACACACATGTTTCAAGTAGAGACAAAATTGATACAAACATAAACAGTAAAACAAAAGAAGGTAAAGAAATAGAGAGTTGCAAACTGACAGATGAGAGACATCACACACTCAAACCAACATGAACTTGGTGTTTATAAATCTGGTGTCAAAAAGCCAGTTCGGTATTCCAACTGCACATACATGTATGCACACCGATTTTCTACAATTTTTCTGCAGATCAATGCACACAAGGCTATGAGGGATGTGGTAACACAAGACACACAAGACACCATATTTTTTTTTTTTTTTTTTTTTTTTTAAATGTTACTTTTATAGAACACGACATCATCCTAAATTTGCTGGTGCATGTGTACGGTACCTGCTCTGCTTTTGCAGTCGCGCATACGACGAAATTATCCTCTTGAAAGAAAAATCGTCAAATCTTGTTGTGCATACATGTACATGTACGTGACTTTGGAATACTGAACTAGTTTATTCCAGAAGTGGAGTAACTTTGGTTTAATAGTGTCACAAGACAAAGCTTGACAGATTGCACCAACATACTTCAGAAAATTTCTATACATTGTACACACATTTCTGTGTACATTTTTCAAAAAAGATTTGAAGACAAAAGGACAGTACAGCACAGGCCTTAGGGTTAAAAGCTTGGACTCCGTTTTCCTCCTGAACACCAAAGTTGCACCACCAGTTGGATTGACGCTGATCGCCGTGTTAAGGTGCCATGTATGTACAATGTACAATGTATGAGCGTGAACTGTTAACAAATCTAGATATATTTCAATCTACTACTTGATACCAATGGGCCACATTCCCTTTGAAAATCTACAATATCATAATACAACTGTCATTTTCTTATAAGATAAAAAACATATAAAAAGGTCAAAGCACAACAAAAAACACAAAGAAGCATCCACACCTTGGAAAAACAAATAGTATAAACAATTCAATTTTATGTAAGGTTTAATTATAAAGATTACAGAAGCAGAGGTAATATGGGTTAGTGGTTGTCTGCCCGGAAATATTTGAGGGGAAAAAATAAACAAGGCAGGAGAATGAAATAAACGAAAATGAGGAAATCTGACGAAAATTTGCAAACAATGTAAGAACTACAAATGTACCTGGGTAGTTTACAGTCTTTATAACAAGGAATTTGATGACGATGTCTCATGCATGATAGGATGGCATTTGCTAACTCGTTAAAAAAAAGACAGAAGAAAAAAGAAAACAATTTGCAAAACCTTTCCCTTCAAAAGGTTTGTGTACAAAGCAATGTTAAGCACCATGCATGTATGTAAGTTCTGAGCATAACGATTATCTTGCCGAGCAAAATAGCTACAGCCAAGAACAAAACGTTTCTGAAAAAGGGTTAATTTCATAGGGCTCTGTAACAACAAAATTGCTTAGCAGGAAAATGGGTCCTTGGCAAAAACAGGTTTACAAACCAAAATGTTTAGGTGATGTTTTTGTGACTGGTATTTAGCTGGTTTTTGCTTAGCATAAAAGCACATTGAATGTTGGCTGATAACCTGTTTTTCTACAAGGCAAGAATTTTTGTGCTAAGCAATTTTAGGTGCTATAGCAGCTCTATGAAATGTAGCAATTTGCTTTTCCATGTATTTTCCTATGTGTAGCAGCTGTTTTCACTGCAGACCGGCAACACGTCTATTCAAACGACTGATTGTCAATTCAAAATCAATTCACAACTAAGTAGCAAATAGCTGAAAGGTCTCATTAACATAAAGAAAATAGCAGCTGCACTTGCCCATGTGTTTTATAATACACAGGCATATTGCACAGTTACACTTGTGCAGATTGCATTTGGTATATTCAACCGAACTCTATAACCAAGCATCAGGTGAAGTTCTTTAGAATCTGCGCCAGTGCGTAATGGAATTTGTACTCAGGAAAAACTGGCATAAAATTGTACAACCTCATCAAGGCCGTTTCATTCTTCATGGGCATGATAATGCGATGCACATTTGACGTCACCAAAAATTTGCTGCAAAATTTGACGGAGTTTAAATGTGTTCGCATTCGCGCCAAGTATAAACCAGTCTTAACTCCAAGAACAAAAAATTAGCATCACATTGCTTCACGTTGACATATACAGGAGAGAAATTTTGCATTTTTTTTTCTTTTTTCTTTATAAAGTACCGGTACTGTACATGTACAAAATAATCCAGACTTAATGTACTTGGGGCACTGCAAACCGCTGCTGTGCTTACAGCCCCTTAACCATGCACTGACACTAGGGAGTGATATTATCAAGCAACAGTAAGCAATCTGCAGTGCCAAATTACGGTATGTACATGTAAAATAAATTATCAATTAGTGGACCTCAAATCACATAACAGAGTTTTTTCAACCAATGCAACCATATCAAAAAACCGGTTAGGATTCAGTTAATCAACATAGCAACAAGCATTATTAAGCAGCAAAAAAAGTGCAAGATTAACTTTAAAAAAAGTAACTGGTATTTTAAAAGATTTCGCTGAATCGGGACCAACACATACTGAACACAAAAGTACTCCCAGGTTGAACCAAAAACACTTCCCCTGTACACCTTAACAAATGCCACTTGCAAAAACAAAATAAAGACACACACAACTATAAAAACAGCATCTAGATGGTTAAGACTTGTGATAACTACGCACTCATGCCTTGCTCTGAAACTAGTGAATAAATAAATTCAAATAAATTATATCCAAACCCTTCCCTCTTTTGAAGGTGAAATTTATGTTCAAATTGTTAAACACAAGAAAAGGACAAAAAGCAGTAAAATGGAACCCTTAAAAAACGCGGGGGAAAAAGTGTACTGAGACAGTAATAAATGTTACACGTTTACAAAGTGCAATAGTATAAAGGGCTTGTTGTAATTGTTACCTCATCCCGCACAAGCATATTGTGATGATCGCATCGTCTGAAAGTCAAAAGTGTTGTCAGCCAACAGTTAATTAAAAGAAAGTAACAACAAATAATATATACAAAAATCAAACAAACAAATAAACAGACAGCACGACGGATAGACAAACAGTTTACTATTCATACGCCATGCAAAACATGTGCGTGAGTTTATCACAGCACAGTACCGATAGGTACAATGTAGTATGAACACTTTCATGCTGACAAATGCCCAAATTCACCTCACGTTCACATACAGTGCATCAAACTAAACCAGTTGCACTAGATTCCTAACGCAATAACGATGACCTTCCATTGTACAAATGTATACTGATTGTGTCATTTCATGATTAAGTGTATGCGTTAGATAACATTACAAAAGAAAGGTTGGTATTAAATAGTTGCTATTTTATTCGCTATTTGAAAGTTGTGTAACATTTCAAAAACATTTGCAAGTCACTGACTGACACTGTTTACATACAATCGCAATCTTTAACTACATTGTATCACAACACACCAATATTCAATACTGATTACTGCTCATTCACTTTTATTTTCCCTAGCTCAGATAAAATCCCAAATGTATAAAAACCTTATGAAAAATTATTCAGAAAAACTGAGAAACTGTATAATGTAAACGGGACAAAAAATCGCAACTATTCATGCAAAACCTATGGCATAAACAACCAAATAAAACAGATGTGACTAAGCAATTTAAATTTTCATAGAACAAAGAAAAGGAACTCATGTGGTTGAATTTGAGTGTTTCATTCCCCAAAAAGAAATTATCACCCCAAAATTGGGAGGTACTCCAGGGTGGTAAAGACAGAATTCCGTAAAAAAAGGATACCTGAGGGAAAGTGGATCTATCATGCTGGCATGTTGTTACCAAAAAATACAAAAAAAACCTAAAAAAACTAAAAAAAACCAATCCAATATGTCGTCAAGAAGTTGAAGACATCCAAATAACTGGCTTCATTTGTAACGCTAGTTTGGCCTAGGGCCGTTAGTTTAAGCATGCATGCTTCGGCTTGAGGAAAAAAAAACCCCAGAAAAGAAAAACAACCGTGCACTAACAATCAAGAGGCTTATGACCACCTATTAGTAATTTTTTTAATTGTTTGTTTGTTAAGAATAAAGAATTACTTTTAAAGTGTTTGTGAAGAGATAAGACAAGGATGAAAGCAATGGTTGTGAAGTGGAAAGGCAAGCAGCACAAGGAATAGATGGTGTTACAACTGATTAGAGGGTCCCTTTTTATTTCTATGGTTCTCATAGTTTTTGCCTTTAAAGTTGGGCCGGTTGGTTGAACAAATGTTTTTTGAAGGAAACAAACAAATACCAGTTCCAGCTGGATAAATTAAATGAGAAGTGTTTATTAATATTTACTACACCTCATAAATATTAATGAGCAATTTATAGCACGTCATTGGCCGATTCCGCTGCGTATCTGAGAAAATACAAAAAATGATACGCTGCCATGAGACGTCATCCCAGTGAGTATCCAGCTCGCTGCCGTGCGGTAATCTTTCTGGTAGTACCAAACATTTCCCCTGGAACCCGCCTCGTTGACATGTAGTCTGTGGCATGTAATCTTTACAGAACCAGTCTCAGTAACTTTACCAAATTTCAGCCATTGACTAGACTGAGGAACTTGAATATATTGTGCTGAATAAAAATGCAAAATCTACGAAGGCTGTTATCGACAAGGCAGTGAATAGTTAAATGTATGAGTTGCAGTAAAACAAAAACTGTAGTAAAACAAATAGTGGGAGTTACTGGTTTCTTGGTGTCTAGGTCAGCTCCACTACCTCCCTCCGCTTTGCATTGTGAGCTAGTTGAGCTGACTTGCACCTCGGAACCAGTAATTCCCACTACTTCCCCTCAAACTATGCTGTATTTGTAGACTCCAGCTTTGTTTATTGCAGTGAGTTTATCATGAGTTGATTATCACTGCAACAAAATTATAAATTTTTGCCAAAATGCATTTGACTTCTGCACAATGCAGTTCACAAACATTTTGGCTGTAAAGGCAGTCATGAGATACCACCAGTAAGGTACATCAATACTAACAGAATATACACCTAATGATGAGCGGCAACAAAATGCATTCTCTCATCTTCTGAGATTCTACAGGTGTTGTACGCCATATTTTGCGTGTAATGGTAGAATACACTATTGGTAATTGCTTAAGTGGGTGGATTTGGGAGGGTTGTTTTTTGTAGTAATTATCGTTTAGCTGACCTGTCCGAAGTTTGACAATGATAGATGCCAAGAAAAAAGCAAGAAAAACGGCACTCATTTTTAACCAGCGTTGGGCAGTTGTTCTTGCTTTTTTTAATTTATTTTTTACTATCAACATCTGGCGATGGGGAATCTTTTTTTTATAAAATTCAATCACAGGAAATCTAGCGCAATCATTTTGCTGGATGCCTAGAATCGTTACTAACTTTTAAAAAAGTAAGATATTTCTTAAACTTTTGGTAGTAAAATGTTTCGATATCTGCAAACGTATCCTACATTTACCTTTAAATTAAACAGTTTCAAGAGCTGGATTGTATGAATTTACTATTCATTGTTTTTATTGGCCGTTTTGTTTTGTGAATAGGATTCCATATAGGGTCGATAGTAATAAAAAAAGGCTTTTTTCTTTCTTCGGTCAGGAGCCCAAAATAGGGTCGGTCAGAAATTAGAACCACAAAAATATAAAGAGACCCCCTGATGGTAGTAACCAACAAATAACGTATCACCTCCTAATAATGTCACACAAAACTGACCGATACTGTATCAACAATTAAATGACCGCTAGTGTAATAATTTTGTACTACACTCGGTCAATTTCTTTTATATTATTAGTTAGGACCGATAATATAATGACTAATGACTGACATTGTACAAATGTAGTAAATTTTGCTATACTATTTAGTCAATTATTTGTTTACATTATTGGTTGGTGATACATTATCTGTTGTTACTACATTATCAGTCGTAACAAATGGTTTGACAACACTGCAGTAAACACAGAGACAGAAGATTTATACATGTACCACTTTGACTGTGTGGTTTTCAATTGTTGCGGGGTCATCTGTATACGTACAAATTTATAATAACAAAAATCTGAGTTTATCTTTGTTATTTCAGACATTGCAGTGTGCATTGAAGTACATGTGCATTAAGTTGTGTTTTTCATAACAACCGAGGATACCCTATTGTGTTTCCCTTTGTTCCTGTACTACAACCTAACCCCATAAACTTAGCGTACACTTTAACGCCTGAGGAATATGAACACCCAACTACTGAAAGGATCTATTGTTTGCCTATTGTGCTTCTGTCCTCGGGGGTTATGTACGGTAGTACATGAACATCCATGTACCGGTATATGGTATGGTACGGTACGGTACAAATTGTACACGTACATTATTGGCATTTTTGAGGAGCGGCTCTTGCAATTGGGACCAATGCATACAGTTTTAATTTACTGTTTGAAAAAATTGTTTTTGACTTACTGTCACTAGGGTACATGTAATTTAAGAATCAAATGAAAGCTTGAAAATAATCAATTTCTGAGAAACGTCTTATTTTTCAGCAAATTTTCTGCTTATACAGTACATGTGTTCTTGCTATTTCTTAAAAGAGGAAGTCTATAAAGTGGGGAAAGTTAATTTGAATAATTAGAAGTGATTACTAAATGTTGATAAAAAAACAGATAGAGGGGAGTTTGACGAGGTGGTTTAGTCATGAAAGCTGTGATGACTATTCAGCTGAATAAGACCCAAAGAATTGCCAGATTTCAGGGACCCTCCAATTCTATTCTTCAATCTTAAAACTTAAAAAAGAAATCTCCTAAATTTGTTCTTCATACGTATATGAGTCGATTTAAGAATACGTTCACCTTAGTTAACCAGTTTGCGCCAGGGTTATTGTAACATTCACCAAGCCGAGGCGCGGGATTATTTTTTACAAAACTCGATCCGAGGCGGGTTCGGGCTGGTGGCATCGGGAACAGGGAGGTAGCGAGGACATTTTCATTGGGAGGTGTGGAAGTGAATTTGCCGACTCAGAGCCTAGCAAGTGCGAAGCCATTTACGGCGTGGGGTCCGAAAAAAATTGATTCTAGATGCTCTGTGGTGCAATCTGAGGCATTTCCTAGCTACCGGTACATGTACTTCCTCTGACTCTTTGAATCAAATTTGCTAAATTTGTCTTTGCATTTTTTATTGCATAATTTATCTTTTGAGCGGAACTCAATGGAACGCTGCAGTCTGGCAGTTGGGTCTAGCAGTTGAATCTGTGAAGTGTACATGTACATGGCCCCCAATGCCTGTGCCATTCAGTCACTAGGCAGCCAGCCTCACGACCCTTAGACCACTGCACTGCGCCTGTCCACCTTGTTTTTGTTTGGCCAATATAGACACCTCACACTTAAAGGTAGGATACACCATTGGTAATTGCTTGAATTATCAGGAATGGGTGGATTTGGGGATGTATTTTATAGTAAATATCGTTTAAATGACCTGTTCGAAGTTTTACAATCATGGATGCCGAAGAAAGCAAGAAATTTTTCGCGAAATTTGTTAATTAAAATTAACTTTTTGGAACAATTAGAGGATATCTAGCCCAATCATTTTGCTGGATGCCTACAATCATTATTTACTTTTAAATAAGTATGGTATTTCTTGAAAATTCGGTAGTAAAAACATTTGATATCTGCAAATGGTGTATTCTACCTTTAAGAAAAATGGAATAATTAATTTATAGAGAAATCCGTGAATTTTTTTTTTGATACGCATGTATGTGCCTCAATATTTCAACGTTTATTTTACCTGTGCAACACTTCGTTCGTCCAATGCAAAGCTAATGTTAACATGGATGCAGTTTTACACTGTACACGCTAAAAACTCATAAGCCCGGGCTACTACTAGGGGTGCATGTCGACTTGAGATTTTCCAGCATGTGACCAAATATGATACGCCACCTGTAGCGTGAATATCAGACTCTTTCAAATACGAACTCATTGGTAGTACTGTGCATGCTTTAGTGAAGATTTATAATCAGAAGGAGCCCGATTTTCACAGAAATCTGATTTTTCATACGACACCAGCCCATTGGATACCTTGTGTAGGGGCTGTTTTCCAAACCCTCGCTTCTTTGTCTCCGTTTTAGTTTCGTTCATGCAGTTTGGCAATAGTGATGGAGCCTATAAAGATGGAGCCTACATGTACATGTAAGCTGGAGATCAGAAAACGGCCCCATAATGCCGCACGCGTTCTCGTGCGACACGTATGCCTGAATTGCTCGGCCTGAATGGGATTTTGCACATATGTGACAGCATGCGTTTTCATAGCTTCATGCCGACACTTGACAGCAACTAACGTTAGATTTACAAGCAATGCAGTGACCGTGATGGCATGGCTTATCCATGTTTGACAGGTGTAAAACGGTAAGGGCCACAAACAAACTTACTAAGAAATGTGTCAGGACAAAGAAAATTGCCCTCCCCCCCCCCCCCATTTTGAAGGGCCACGTAATCGGAATCCCAAAAGAAATTGCGAAAACAAATTTGCCCCTACTGTACCTACCCTAATTGGGGAGGCATTATCTACACATGTATCAAGTACTGGTATCAAGATGTCAAATCACAGGGTTGTTTATAGGTTGAGGCAGATAAATAAAGCATTTTAGTGTTCTATAGGCAGACAGAAGTGATAGAAACTTGAAAGATGCTTGCGAAACTTGTAAAGCTTGAAGATGGGCTAACATTGGTAAAGTTAGTCAAAAATGGCAACAAAACAAACATACGTAAAGATGGATAGATGTAATTGAATGAGTGAATGCTTAAAACACCCTCATGCGTCAAGCAATGCAGCCAGATGATAGGGGAAAGAAGGGGAAAGGAGGGGAAAGGAGGGGAAAGGAGGGGAAAGGAGGGGAAGGGAGGGGAAAGTAGGGGAGGGGGGCGGGGGGTTAATAAGTGACGGGTTGGGAGCAAAGCTTATTCAAGCAAAATGTTATTAAAATGACTGTCGTGGCATGATCATCATAAACAAACAAACAAAACAAGTGGCATACATGTACATGTATGTGAAACTCAAGGCACCAAATTTATTCTTATCTGGAAGCCATGATCTCGAGGCAGTGCTGGGCCTGAAAGAGAAATGGGGACACTTTGCCGTTATAGAATAACTACCGGTTGTCATTGTCTGTCTCTCTATCTACCCGGTATCTCTCATTATTAATGGACTAGGGGATCGTTTTCAATGCATCAATGCAACTTAAGACAATAAAACAAAGCTGAAAAGAGGACAAAGGATTTTAAAAAATGGAGGGACAAGTTCAGGTGCAAATTTACCATGGGGATGGCAACTTGCATTGAACTGTACATGTGCATATATGTACTGGTAGTGCATATGTACTGGTACCTAGTACATGTATGTAAAACACTGATGGCATTTGTACAATTAAAACAATTATTCGGCCGTGTCCGAATGACGGCTTTGGCTGTGACTTTGGCCATTGCTATGCTGTTGCTAAGGGGAAGACAATGACTGCCCATAGCCACAGCATAGCAACGGCCAAAGTTATAGCCAAATTTGAGTAATTCATACACAGCCTAAGCCTACCAGTATAATATGTGGCTTTATTCGTTTTTAACAGCTGGGATCATGTTAAACTGTGGCAGGGAACCAGTCATTTTGTCTACAGCAGTTGAACTTGCCCCATCTAATTCCAAACATCTTTCACCTTTCATTTCTATTTCAAAGAAATTTTCATTGCCTACCTTTTCATATTAAAGTGCACCATTTTGTTTGTTTCTACATGTGTATGGTTCTCATATTGTTTCGGTCTCTGAAGTATTGTGGGTCAGTCGGTCAAAAAACAAATAATTTTTAACAAAATTGGAGGTTCCACCCAAGCAGATGGCTATTAAATAAAGCCAAGTGCCTATCTTCGGTTTTTATTGTGATGAGTTTATCAAATGTTGATATGATACCGGTACATGTACAAACAAAATAATAAAATTTTGGCAGGATGTACATGTACATACTGTACATGTAGTGCACTTACCGGTACATTATATTTTTGCACAAAGCAGAGCAATGATGTTTTGGTTGTGGTGCTAAATATGATGAGGCAACAATTTAATGAATTGCCTGAATTTAATACAATTTTTTGTTTTGTTATTTTCGGCAGTAATAAAATCATTTTTTCCATTGGGATGGAAACCCCCAAAAGGGTTGCGAGCCCAAAACAGGGTTGATCTGAAATGAAGAAAAAAAAGAAAAAAAAGAGATGCCCTAAACCTACACTAAATTTCGAGTCATTTACATCTTGCTTCAGCTCTATGGATTATAAAACAACATACACATGTAAAGCAATTAACAGATGCAAGCCATCTCATGCAGCACGTACCGGTACATGTACTATTCCAAATACAAATTAACATCTGCAGTTATTCGCTATCTACACTGTACAT
This sequence comes from Crossaster papposus, assembly GCA_037893245.1. Taxonomy (NCBI): domain Eukaryota; kingdom Metazoa; phylum Echinodermata; class Asteroidea; order Velatida; family Solasteridae; genus Crossaster; species Crossaster papposus. The sequence continues at coordinate 1,095,596 of JBAIAA010000049.1, read as the reverse complement.
GTACATGTACATGTACCTGTACTGTAGGTCTAGTTTGGGATATTAATATCACAGCAATGCTTTTCCTAAGGAGGGGGGTTAAATTGATTAACTACGATGTCATTATCATGAGCATGGTTAAACTAATTCCACAATTATTGACAAACAAAATAGGATAGACAAAAGCAGCTTGGAGAACTTACATACATGTACATGTAATACAGCAGTTGGTCTCACTGCACATTTAGTTTTTCACGTACATGTGATAACCCCTTCTGGGTCATTCTGTGTAAATTCAACACGCTTTTGGACCTGACCCTCACAGATTAAAATGATATTTGGTGTTATGATTGGCCAATTATGAAAACCCCTAGAACTGATTATTTTGGAATGTTAGTTTTTGAAATACGGGTCATTGAACTTTGGACTAATTACATGTACCAGCATCAGCATTGCAATGTATCTCATTCATTGCAATGTATCTCATTCATTCTTCCACGCTCACGAGCCGCACATTTCACACAGTAAATACGTATAGATCGCTACCTCGAAGCGCAGCATTGAAACACGTACAAATTTGCACTCGATGAGCTCCGTGCATCGCTCCTCAAATTCAGTGATTTATCCAACGTCTGCAAAGCCAGGTACACAGGCACGATCTACACGGAATTTGTTTGGGGAGATGTCATTTTCTGCCATTTTCGTTCGAAAATAACACGATAAAACGCATGGGGTTCACAGACAGAATTTTTTTATAAATTCAGTATATCACTGCTATACCCTTTTTTAACGTATCCATGTAAAAAAATTAGTGGGTTCGAAGCACGATTTTTCACAATTTATCAATTATTATTGCCCTTTTTAGGGGAGGTATTTGTTAACGTCCTTTGGGTATTTGTGCACAATCTCCACGTGCATCAACGTTTAATTTGTTTCGACTGCTTTTTTCATTTTCAATACAATTTTTGTCATTGGATAATAAAAATTAAGGTACCGGTAAATAACAACCTTTTTTCAACTACAGAGGACAAGATGTTAAGATTGGATGCCAAAAACTCTTTATTTTTTGCGTGAGAAAATTGTTCCCCCTATTTTGAGAATTTCGCAATCGCAGCCGAAGGGCCCCCCTTCGCCCCCCACCCCCCTGTACCAGCATGACCTCAACTTTAAATACTCTACGATACAAGGCCAAGTTGTACATCATTAAGAAGCTCTGTGAATGGTCTCTATTTCATAAAATAAAATATAAAAAAAGGGTAGAGAAAATGCGTAACAAAATGTGTCGGCTTCAAATTTCGAAAAATGTTCTCAAAAGTTAGATTATAATGTTGGCAACAATCTTGGAAAATGTAAAAAGTTTTATGTACAGTACATGCATGTACATGTACAGTACATGCATTTATATGCCTTTATATTTTTTAAAGGCAATTTAAAGTTTAAAAGTGCTCATTACAATTTTTCCAAGATAGTTGCCAACATCATAAACTAACTTTTTACGAACATTTAACAAATTTGAAGCCGACGCATTTTCAAAATTCAAGTTTAAAGGTAATTTTTAAAAATATTTTCTATACGCTTCATGCTATGATTTTGATTTGATTTTATTAAATGAAGACTATTTACAGAGCTTCACAATGATGTACAACTTGGCCTTCTACATGTAGGTGCTATACTTTTTGAGATTAAGTTTGGAGGTCATGGTAATTAGTTCAAAGTTCGCCGACCCATATCTCAACTAACAAGCCAAAAAGATTCAGTTCTGGTTTTTTTTCATATAGGCCAATCATAACACCAAATTTCATTTCAAACTATGAGGGTAAGGTCCAAAATCATGTTAAATTGACACAGAAGAACCCTTCTTTCACTTTTCAGTTCATATTTTCAGTAGACATGTACAGTTAAGTAGCAGTGTGCTGGGAGAAGCAACTTTTCATAATGTAATATTATTCAACCTAATATTTCAGATTATTAAATGCACACATTGAATGAGTACATGTAGGTCTGCAATGATTAACTACCTGTAGTATCAGAGACATTAAGGTTTTTACATGATAATTGGTTCAGGGATTTATATCCCTGAAAATTTCCCAGTTTTATCTACACACACCAAGTAAACCTTGGCCAAACAGGTTATTAAATTAACCAATATGGCTGATTGGAAGTTAGAGATTAGCAAGTACATGCACTGGCCATGGAGTGAAAATGAACAAGATTTGAAACAATGTGGGTGGTGGTGGTGGGGGGGGGGGGGGGGGGGGGGGGTGAATTGGCTAGGAGTGATGATAATGCTGAAAGATCTCAAGAAGAAATTGGTTGAGACATCTCAGTGGGTACGTTTAGACTGAGGCGTAATTTAAGCTGAAGGTAATTAGCCTTCAGGCCTTTTAGATAAGACGTTCATAATCCAAAACATGCTTGCGTTCAGATGAGAAGGTTATGCCAGCTTGGCGCCATTCACCAGGCAGGAAAGTGGCTCAAGTTACGCCATTGTGGTTACGTAACGCAAACACGGCTTTCCCAGCCTTACGGTTACCAAAGTGCGAGCGTGGGAAATAAGAAAAAGCTGTTGCGCTTGGCCATGCATGCACGGCCGGCATGGCACCACACATACATGTACGTGTACGTCACGGTGTACGGTATACATGTACATCGTGTACATTAGAGGACAATGCAGTGCCGTTTTTCAAACCCCAGCCTCGCCGCCGTATTGGCTTTGTTCATGCAGTTTGGCTATGATAATAGCTTGCCTGTATTCGAATGAAAGGTAGCAATCGTCTGATTATAATGCCCAAGAGTGGAATAATCAGGTCAATGTGAATAAACTACCACTGGAAGGGCAGGTCAGTTGCATTGCAACGGTACTTCACGGCTCATCGTCGCAGGGGGATAACGTTATCTTTGGCACAACGCTAATCCACCACTTTTGGGAAGCACCACCAAGGTGGCGTAACTTACGCGGCCGTGGGTGGATTAGAGGGAATAACAACGGAGGGAAGAACGTAGTATTTTGGGATTAGCTTAACTTATGCCTCCGTCTGAACGTACCCAGTGACAGGGGTTATGAGGTGATGAGTGCAGATGGTGAAGCCCACTACAAAGTCATGTTTGGTATGGAAGTACATGTTCAACAGAGTTGTGCTCCTACTGCACATGTAGTGCAGCCCTCCAAAAGTGAGACCCCACATGAAATGCACATATTTTATTAGGTTGCTCTATAGTCTCTCTTAGACTCTGAAATTAATGTATCAAAATGGAGTGCCAGAGAAGCCAAAATATTACATGTCCCCCCCCCCCAAAAAAAAAAAAGTGCACTGAACCCTAGAGTTCTGAAAGGCAATGGCAATGAGTTGCGCACATGTTAGGGATTGACAAACTTTGACTTTGGCTTTGGCATTAAAGGGCAATATACTTTTGCAGCAATCCTAAAAGTAAGCAAACAAAATACTGTTGAAAAGCTTTCTTGTTGTAAAGATATTAATGACTCTAAACTCCCTGTGATATTATTCCGTCTGACATGCTGTCATTTTGAGGAAAACAAAAAGATCGCAATTTTATTTGTGACTCGGCTAATTTTGAATTGAAATTGAAATCTTAGAATATGGTTTTCTCAGAGCTAACAATTTTATCATGTTGTTTGTGAAGCAAGTTTCATTTTATTTTGAACACTTTTGCTGCTTCAAACAATACAAATGCAAAACCGACAAATGGTATATTATCCTTTTAACTAGGGTGTGTGCAAAATCATATTGATTTTAGATGATTTGGGAGGGTTATTAAAGATAAAGGTAATTGGGCGATTATAAATAAAGGGGGGAAATACATGTAGATTGATGGCAGTTCACAGTGGAATTCGGTAATGCACTTAAAACAAACAAGCAATAGATAATTTCTAAAGTGGCAACTGCTTTTTTGGAATTTCAATCATGATGAAACCAGATGTGAAAGGGTGACAAGAAAAGGGGGGGGGGGATGGAGATGCTCAAGATTAAATCATTGCCGAGCTTCAAATCCTGTCAGCAGTGCAGGGGTTTAATTAAGGACAACCCAAAGACATGATGAAGTACATGATTAAGGACAGCTTAAGGACATGATGAAGGAGATGTGCAGAGTGTTGAAAATGTCATTAGCTTGGTGCAGTGGGAAGCATAAACGAGACAGAGGAACATGGGGGCACACAGTATCACTTAAAGTGAGTGGGAAAATGAGTAAGGGGAAGGATGAACACTGGGAGACAATGGAAGGGGTCGAGGATGCGGATGCTTCTAGTACAAAGGATGAGCTTCCAGGAAAAAATGGGTGTTTACTTCAAGAATCGAGTACAATGTTACACTCATTTTAGGCCAAGTTGACTGGATCTGGTTTCTCCCTTTCTGCAATACACACAAAAATACAAATTTACAAATTACAACCACGCAGTGTACTTGTGATTAGACAAAACTGCGAGGAGGATGTCGTACATGTATGCGTATCAATAGATTACGGCACTGTTAATGGGTGAACCTTAACCACACGAAGCCAGTGATACAAACAAGTTGGTATTGATTTATGTTATAAATGTCAGTTAAAAAACAGAAAGATTTTATCAGTACACGTGTACATTGTACGGTACCGGTATTATATTTGTAGGTTGGGTTTTAAAAAAGCAGTGTTAGCAGACCAAATTGTTTCTTATGAAAACTTTGTGATGTTTCTAGAAGAGAGTCAAGCATTTTTTATGTACATGTATGATTATTAGAAGCAACATTTCGATGGGCATGCAGATGACAATGTACGCACAGTACGGTACGTCATGTGTGCATAAATAAAACTCCCATATTTAATTTGTAACAACATACCGATATTAACTTTCAGCAGAAATAATTAAAAACCAATTTTTACCCCCAAACGAGTAGTATATTGACGAGTACATGTACTGTAGGCGGTTAGTTGTTAATAAAGCCTGAGGAGGTTGCAATCTAAGGACTGCCTACGCAGGGACCAAGACAAGTACTTATCAGGCAGAAACCTGCCTCAATGCTGCAGGGCAATTAGTCAATTTAGAATAGAATGATCGAAGGTAAGACAGACAAGTACAACGAGCAAAAGCAGACCAGCCCTGATGCCATACCGCAAGTGTGTTTAAATGCAAGGGGAAAACAAAGAAAAAAGCATTGTACGTAAATTACAAAAACAGATTAGACTGAAAGCCCTAAATTTGATTAAAAACTCTTCTAACAAATCTACAGATTTTAATGTTTCACTACAGCTCTGCCCTGGAGTAAAGATAACAGATACTGGCACAGACACATGTGCAATTTGGTAAAGATCTAAATGGATTCAGAGTTGTTTTTGTTTTTACTTTGCCTAGCTAATTTACCCAGATGATCTTTTGTCCAAATCTACTGCAGCTGTGCAGTTTAACAGCCATCCATTTCAATATACAGGGGTCTCTAAAAAAAGTATATTCATATTATTGCAAAACTACTGAATATTTAGGGAAAATACAAATGTCTGTAGAAAGGGTATAATATCTTCTGTCCAATGGTATAAGGTTCATTATGTCATTGCCATGGTTGATTAAACGTTACTTTTGAGTAACGTGATGAGCCCTTCACATGGCCACCATTCCTGTTAACCAGTTCGCGCCGGATGACGTATATAAACGCAAAAATTTCCCCAAATTCAAAACGGATGACGCATAAACACGCCAAGTTCAAGTTCGGAAACGTATGTCAGCAGCGAGCAAGGCCGGAAGTGCGTGGGTGTGCTTCCCGGCACGATCAGCCTGAACCCGCTTCGGTTCGAGTTTCGTTAAAAATAATCCCGCCCGTGGGCTCGGCGATGTTAAAATAATCCCGGCGCGAAATGGTTAATGCATAGCTGGCATCTTTGTCTCCTGTCTCTTACTACCCGCCTTATCATGCCAACTTGTCACAGTGCTGATTTCTGTACCTTTCCTAACTGCCCCGTTTGTTTAATCAACCATGGCAATGACATAATGAACCTTATACCTTTGGACAGAAGATATTTTACCCTTTCTACAGACATTTGTATTTTCCTGAAATATTCAGGAGTTTTGCAATAATATGAATTTAAAACTGGGTATACTTTTTTAGATACACCCTGTATACTATGGTTCTGTGCTCAAAAGGCTACTGTGCAGGATTTCCCAATGTTGGCATGTGTGGTGCGCATTCATAATAAGGTGAACATGTTTATTTTGTGTACGTGTAGGTAGATTTGCATTTTGTGCATTTGTCTTGTTTGAAGCAAAACATTACTCAGAATGCGATTGAAGTCCAAGTTCAGTGAATACTGTACATTAAAGTCGACGGCAGAAAAAAATAAGGCAAAGGAAATGTTTAACTTTACTAATTTCTATGGCAAGATTCGTCTTTGTATCCTTTTGTGTTAAATATACATTTGTACTGCCTATGCTCCTAATCAATATTTCAGCAGATTTTTAACTGCCAATTAATTAAAAGGAAAGAAAAAAGCCTTTTTTTGCATTTCAAGGGGAAACAAGACGAATAGGCACACACTTAGGCTCACAGAAAGCATGCATGGAATACTAGACTTGTTTGCAAGGCGATCTAATCGCAGTATGCAGCGCGTGTATGCAGCGCGTGTATGCAGCGCGTGTATGCAGCGCGCGTAAGCCGCCGACGCCCTCTGCATACCGCGATTAGATCGTCTTGCAAACAAGACTAATGGAATACCAGCCCTCAAATTCTGTAAAGCCCCCCCCCCCCCCCCCGCCCCCGCCCAATATTATTTTCCCCAAATGACTAAATCCACACAAAAAATGTTTACAAGATTTAAAAATATGATTCGTTTCTTTAATCTTTTCTATTCGAGAAAGTTCAAGAACTACATGTACCGGTACATGTACATGTACAGACATATAATGATGAATTGAGCAAGTGCAAATACCATGTACCGGTACATGTACAATGTATGTACTTGCAAATGAGACACCCTCAACAGTGTTAGTACAGAAACATGAAACATTAAATCTCTCAGACTCAAACAAATATTAGTATACTTATCCTGCAAAAAACACAAAACCAAAAACATGCCTCAAAAGTCACAGTCACACTAAGAAAAACCAAGCACTAAAAGACATAACCATAAACAAAACAAAAAAACAATGGTGTGATTGTGAAATGCCTTCTGTGAGTGATTAAACAAAACACTAATTGAGGAATTAATGCCGGGTTCTGATAAGAAATGGAAAAGCAAAAAGAAACAAAAAGTTTGCATGTTACACATTAAAAAAAGAGGCGTTTTGTTGTTGTTTAATATGTGGCATAGGTTTCTATTGGTTTAACCTTTATGCCTAGAGTTCTAGTCCTCTAGGACGGGGAAGATTCAAGAATCGGAGCACAGCTACAGCTAGCTGAAAGGGAAAAAATAAAAATGAAAGAAACACACAACTGGGGTTTAAACTTTCTCAGGTGGATGATTACGATGTACACAGTAAACAACTGTCAGGTCGGTTGTCGAGAGCCCTGTGCTACCCGGTACATTTTACCTACCGGTACATGTACCGGTACGTGATCTACCGGTATGCTGTCCACTTGCTAAGCCCATACATACATGTACATGTAGGCCAGTAGGGGAAATTAAAAATTAAGATACAGTACGTATGCGTAGGAATAACACAATGGTAAACTGTGATGTATATCCACTAGTACTCTAATGCAGTGATCCAAGACAAAAATGGGTGATGCACACCGATATATAAAAATTAAAGAAAACCTTTTTTAATTGTTTTTTAATGTACATGCAGTAGCCGTGCCTAAAAAACAAATAAAGGAAACATGGAGAAAAAAAATCGAAACCATCAGGTTTTTGAGGTTTGGCAGGATTGAATCTAGCCTCTATTTTACATGGGGCTTGATTCCCTCTGAACGCTCTAGTAAAATAATGTGTCATCTCTCTGAATGCACAATGGAGGATTTTGGAGGACTCATGCAAATGTAGCAAAAATGGCTCGGAACCTATAAACAAGCTTGTAAGGTTACCTGCATATAAAACTTAACTAAATGTATTCAAATGAAATCTGAATCATAATCATTAGCAATGTACCGTACATGCACAGTAGCACTGGATGTGCCTATTACATGTACATGTATACATACATACTGTACATGTACGATGCACACACAGTGGGTGATTCCATGTGCAAATTAATGTTGGTATCCCTCAAATAGTTTCCCTAGAACATGTAGTACACAGTTAGTACTTGTGTACATGTACCGGTAGTACACACGTAAGGTATTACTTAGAGAATAACAGAGACCTTTTGCTCGGTCTATTACCAGCTGTCATTCCCCAACCCGGTCAGTATCCTGCAGTAATGACCGGGTCCTCGCACTGTAATTCCCTATAATAATTATCTTTTTAACAAGAAAAATTGTGAAAATGCTCCAAATTTCGTGACTTATCCAGTGTTTTATTTTCCTGTTCAGGGGCCATTAGCTTATCAATGCATGGTATCCTGTTCCTTCAATATGTGTTGTTATTATTACCCATACTTTGAGACCAGACTACATGTAGCTGACTACTGATGCCCACCGTGCATAGCAACGCGCATACAAACGTTCTACGCGTACATCTATAGTGCGCAGTATCAAGATTTGATGCGTCCTTGTTACAAGTTACCGTAGGACTGTTGCATTCGGCCAATCATTGGCTTACATGATGCATGATTAATGCTGGTTCAAAAGACATTTATTCGCTTCTTCTTGTAAGCCGGGCAATTACTACAAAATAATGCCCTCCATGTGATCGAGTCTCAACCAACCAGAAGCCATCAACTCTCCTAGTATTAATTAATAACAGTTAATTGATTTTAGTTGCTCAATTTATAGTACTTTTAACTAAATCTGGTAGCAAAGGATGAAACATCTGACTAATTTCCTGACAATATTGTGTTCTAAAATGTAAACGATACAAAGCTGTGACATTTAAAACAAACTGCTGTTGAAATTAGTTTTTAGGCTCTTACAATTTATACCGGTATGTTATCAACTACCAGTACCATACGCATGCATACGTACAGTGTACATGTACATGGAAATTGCCCTTCATTATGTTAACCAGTTTGCGCCGGATGACGTATATAAACGCAAAGTTTTCCCCAATTTCAAAACGTTCAAAAGTTCAAGTTCGGAAATGTCTGTCAGCAGCGAGCAAGGCCGGTAATGCGTGGGTGTGCTTTCCAGCACTATCGGCCTGCTTCGGATCAAGTTTATTTTAAAATAATCCCGCCCCTCGGCTCAGTGATGTTAAAATAATCCTGGTGCGAACTGGTTAAAGCAAGTACCGGTATATACTGCTTAACCCTAACTCCCTACCCATTTTTACTTACACATAACCTGAATCCTGCAAAATCCTCCAATTCCTAAATTGTTAAAACTCCAAGTAACCTGAATCCTGCAAAATCCTCCAATATTGGTCACTGGTGACCATACAGCCTGTATCCTGCAAAATCCTGCAGTCTTGCCCTGGCTGCAGTCAGTAAAAACCCAAGTAACCTCAATCCTGCAAAATCCTGCGATGCATCAAACTCCAAGTGACCTCAATCCTGCAAAATCCTTGTGTGTCACATTCAGCCTGATAACCTGAATCCTCCATATTCCTGCAGGGGTAAAACCCCAAGTAACCTCAATCCTGCAAAATCCTGCAATGCATCAAACTCCAAGTGACCTCAATCCTGCAAAATCCTGCATTTTGCAATGAGGAATTTGGAGGATTTGGGAGGGTTAGGGTTAAAGAGCACCTCTAAGTAAAACAATTTTTCTCTGATTTTACATTTTGAAATAAATATGGAAGTATCCCAACCGAATGCAATATCAATGGGATTTATAGCCCGCCTAAAAATAGTCTAAAAGAACGTTTTTTTGGTTCATGCCAAGACGCGAATTCTTAAAAACGTAAAGGTCACGCTTTTGTTTACCCGCGTCATTGAGGGGAAAACAAAGAAATTGAGGAGAAATGCACATGCACGCACAACACACGCACGTTGCCCGGCCCTAGCTGCACACAACTTTCCATTCTTTGACATGCACGGGAGGCCAATTCACTCAAGAATACAAGCCAGGGAACAGTAAGAAAACAACTTTGTCTTGGTACTCACAAATTTATAATTCTCACCGAGGATTTTTAGGTACAAAAGCCTTCCTTTCACTTTGAATGAAAGTCGAACACGAGCTTTGTTATACTCTACAACTTACAAGTACAAATCTAAGCGGGGTCAACGTGCGTATTTGCCCATGTCACCAGCGCATCGTGTACCCACCACGTGCAAACCACAAAACGAATCGCATGCGTGTTGCTGCTGCTACCGGCCGGCCCCACGCACGATCGTCCGCCTGGTTACAACACATTATTGACGTTAGCGTCGGAATATACTTATGGCAGAATCATACAATTCTTTGGAAGATTTGAGCGAGTATTCGGAAGAATTCAATGACGAAGATTCCCAAGGCAATGCACTGGACTCGGCAAGGAGACCTGGAGGTTTTTTCCCCTCCAGGTCCATAGTCCGATCGCAACGATGTATCACTAACTAGTAAAGGACCCTGGCACCGATCGTTCGCGGTGCGCAACCCGACTACCCGAGGCTCCCGACTACCCGAGGCTTGGCGCGTGGTGGGAAAAATCTCGCTGAACAGAAAGGCAACCAGGATCGGTTTTTACACACAAACTGGTAATACATAATTTAGATGAATACATTGTATCATGATGCCACTTTAATAGTTATCTCAGTGAATACAAGTCATTGCAAAAGTGTTGGAAAAACATGAACCACTGCAGAGAAGCGACCACTTGGACAACCTAAAAATCCGACCTTGTGTACATGTACATGTACGTGCACGGTTTACACGTGAAAAAAAAACGTTAGAAAATTTTCTTCAGGGTTTTTAAGACAATTCCTCAAACATTTACCTACCACACAGGACTTCAGCATTTCGAAAAAATCTAACAAAATACGAACTAATGTTGAGAAAAACATTGAGAAAAGAAGGCCGCAAGCAACACAATCGCACGCGGTACGCGCACGGTGTGGCGGTGGCATGCATGGCCTTGCGATCGCATATTGCCAGCTGAATAACACGATGACGTTTCGGGGTCATGTTAATCTCATTTGCATACATTAAACATGGCTGTCGTTTTCTCAAAAATAGAGCAGAATCTTGTTGGGAACACCGAATTGAACTTTGTTTTTGATACACTAAAGTAAACCCCATGGAGTAAAATTATATACTAACGGTAAGATTGGTATATACTCTGTCATAAAATGAACCAAATACCCAAACTACAAAATTGTTAGAGGTGCTCTTTAAGAATTGCACTATATTTAAATGATTTAACAACTACATGGACATAGTACAGTACATGTAGTTGAGAGAGATTTGAGACCCCTTTTTGCGGGTATCCCTTTTACACAAAATATTGGTGTAATGTTTCATAAAAAAAAAAGATAATTGGGTTCACTCGTAAATTCAAATGTATTATCATTACATACATGTTTCACTTGAAAAGTGTGAAATCATAACAAAGATTGCACGCTTGAAATCGGAAATGTTTAATTTTGGGCCTTTTGGGCTTTATGGTGTCCCTGATACGCAATCATGCACCGAATTGTAATTGTCAAGTTGTGCTATCCTGGGTAAGACAAAGAAATAAATTTGTAAATAAAAACACCACATTGAGCATGAATTAATTATCACATAAATAACAAGAACACTAATTGGTGTCTCCTTTACACCTGAAATCGTTAATTGGTTTGGACATATTTTGGCATTTCTGCAGTAAATAATGTCTGATTTTTGTTAAAATTGATGAGGAACATTTGACAATATCTTTAAGTTAAACTTAAAATTATTAATGAAACCTGTCAAGCAGTTTTTCCATTTTGGCTCACAATGTTACATGTACAAGTTGGAATAAACCACGTACATGTACAGTACACATGTACCGGTACATGATACCGGTTCACCCACAGGCATACATTTGTCCATTTTTATTACCCATTCTACAAAATGCCTCTCTGTGTACTGCAAGCATTGGCTCTTTTGTATTGAAAGGGTACACGCACGTACACGTACACGTACATTAACACATGTATACACATACATACATTCGCATTTTTGTATCACTGTGGAGACATGGCTTTGTTCTCGTGTACAAAATGGTTAGAAAGTCGAGCACGTTTTTCAAACTGCTCCCATTTTAACCATAATTTTTTTCCTGGGTTGAAATTTCGACCCAATATACCCTATATTATACCCTAACCCAAACACTAACCCTAACCCACATCCTAATCCTAGTTTTTGAGTAATTTAAGTAAAATCCAAAAATCTAATTCGTGAAATTCCCAGTGGAGACCTATTCATCTATAGAAATGTACCCTGCGGAGACGTTTTGTCTCCATTGTACACATTGTGTTCATGTCTCCAGAGGGTACGGTATTTCGCACCACATACACATACACATACACATACACACACATACAGCTCTGTTTTGACCGGCAATCGTGGACGGGGTATTGTCCGACCGTCTTCCCTCTTTTGTTTATACTCTAACGTTTTTTGATGATCGCCATAGGATTTGTACATGGGAAAAGATCGTGGACGTTGTGTCAATCGTGGACCCATTGTTTGAATCCATATTCTTTTGTCCGACGACCACGATTGCCGGTCAATACAAACGCACATACACACGCAGCTTTACCTTACATACGCACTGTGGACATTCCTTTGTCTTCGTGTAGTTAACAAACTTTGACTAAATACTCATTTTTCTCGCTTCCCCAAAACAAATTTACCCTCAAATTTGGATTATGGGCCTCTCAGCTGTCCCTTCTATCTTTTCTATATAAAACCCTAACCCGTTTTTCCTCTAGCGCTCTTTTTCGGAAACTGAAAAACGGATTGTGGACGTGTGCAAGTCCACAAACCGTAACCTCTTCCCGCATCGTGTTGACCTATATTGTTCGGAGGTCCACAGTGCGTATGCAAGACTAACTCACACACATACACATACACATGTACACATACACACGTACACGTACACGTACACGTATGTACACGTACATGTACATACACGTACGTACACGTACACGTATGTACACGTACGTACACGTACACGTATGTACACGTACACGTATATATGTACACGTACACGTATATATGTACACGTACACGTACACGTATGGTGCGAAATACGGTACCCTCTGGAGACATTACACAATGTGTACAATGGAAACAAAACGTCTCCGGAGGGTAAATTTCTATAGATGAATAGGTCTCCACTGGGAATTTCACGAATTAGATTTTTGGATTTTACTTAAATTACTCAAAAACTAGGATTAGGATGTGGGTTAGGGTTAGTGTTTGGGTAAAGGGTATAATATAGGGTATATTGGGTCGAAATTTCAACCCAAGAGAAAAATTATGGTTAAAATGGGAGCATTTTGAAAAACGTGCTCGACTTTCTAACCATTTTGTACACGAGAACAAAGCCATGTCTCCACAGTGATACAAAAATGTGAATGAGTGTACACGTACACGTAGTACACGTACACGTAGTACACGTAGTACACGTAGTACACGTAGTACACGTACACGTAGTACACGTACACGTATGTACACACATTCGCATTTTTCAACATCACCCTAATTTGTCTTCTTCTACATTTTCTTTCATTATACCCTAACCCAACTTTACCTTGTTCTACCTAAGTTAATGAAGACCCAACAGTCTTTATTTAAAACAAAAGAGCCTGTCCCCACAACTACATTGTAGGTGGAGGCTCGTACACTCATGTCCACAGTCAACATGGCATCCGCTATGCCCACACTGACTCCGTTTAATGCTCACAGAGAGCCCACCGCTCTCAAAATCAAGTGGGAAAAAATTGATCAGACGGTTTGAAGAAGCGATAGTACAATTTAACATCACCACAGCCAAGAAAAAACGAGCACTGCTACAGTATTATGAAGGTGAGCAAAGTTCCAAACTGTCTTTAGCCGTGTTCCCATTGGACTTTTTCTTCCGCGGCCACGCGGAAACTTACCGCGGCATTCCTTAGCGTGAATCTACCGCGCGTTCCCACCTGGACTCATATTCCGCGACGGAACGGTTCATTCGCTGTTCGAGACTGTGTATAGTTGTGACGTATACAGGAAGTGTTGTTGTTTGCATAGCGTTTTACTGCGTGGTCGCGGTAGGTTTACAGCGCGGAGCGTTCCCATTGGACTTTTTAGCGGCCCTGATAATTTACCGTGGCTGCGCGGAAGTCTCCCGCGACCTCTTTCGGCCTGTTTTTTTTACATCACGGTCGCGGTAAATAGACAGGGAGGTGTGTTTACCGTGCGTCCCCATTGGATTTAATTTTGTCGTTCTAAAGAAAAGTCGCGGTACTCTAACAAAATTAAGTCCAATGGGAACATGCCTTTAGACACACTCTCTGATACAGGCGATGAAATTGAACATGAAAAGGCTAAAGAGACTTTGTCTAATCACTTCACTCCCAAGAGTAACCACATCTATGAAATCATTCTCTTCAGGCGTCGAGCACACAAAATCCTGATGAAAGTGTTGATCCGTTTTGCACTCAACTCAAAAAAGCTGCAGAAACGTGTGAATTCCCTGACCTCGAGTGTTAACTTTTGACACAGATAATAACTGGGTGCATATCAAAGAAGCTAAATGTACATGTACACAACAGATCACTTAAAAAAAACATACACCCTGCCTCAGTTATTAGAGCTCGCTAGATCAATCCAACTGTCAGAAAAAAGGTCTTAATTGTCAAAAACTAAAGTGAAACTAATAAAACCTTTCAAAAAAACATCAAAGAAAACCAACTCATCACAATGCTCCAAAGGAAAAAGCTCTGAGACAGTATCCACATGACCGAGAATGCCCTGCAAAAGGCAAAGAGAGTAGTTTAGGTGGTAAGCTCTATCACTTCTCTTCTGTCTGTCGATCTACCGGTAGTAAACACAAACTGCAATCGCAACACAAATCCCAGACAGTAAGAAATGTGGACGAGGGCGATTCTTCATCTTTATCAGAGGACGAATAGATCTTCGCAGTCGATACACATTCCACGTACAAGCCTCGAACTACAATTCGGATCAAAGGCATTGACACATCAGTTGTTGACTCCAGATGTCCCCGTAACATTTTCACCAAACCTGTACATGTATGTATTTTTAGCCGCATTACTCTGCACAAGTCGCTGAAACTAGAAAAAACTAACGTCTTTACCTACATGTATACGGTACAGACAAGCCACTGCCCGTCAGCGGTAAATTCACAAAGCTCCTTAAAACAGCTGACGTGTTTGTGGTCGACACCAAAGCTACAGTAGATGTCTCCTAGCCTCAACACAGTTCATGACCCAGTCAACAACATCACCGATCACAACAGCAACATAAAGCAACATCAACATCAACATCAACATCAACATCAACATCAACATCAACACTCTGATCCCACAAATGAACAACACCTACAGTGACACCTCTGCTAAACTCTGTGAGCGTGATGATAATAACAATAATAATAATAATATAGTTTGATCATCTCGTGAAGCAGAAAATTAGGCAGCACGCCGATCAACGGCGACATACTGCAAAACTCCGCAAAACTCCATACTACCCACACCAAATACATGGTTACTGAAAAGAAAGGTGCAATGATCAATGCGCAATGCAACCATCACGCAACCATCACGCAAGAAATTCTTTGGAAAGAAGAAACGTGATCCAGCAGAACAGTCATCTCCAGATTCACTAAACCCAAACAGACCCAAACGTGCCTCAAACACTTTGTCTGATTCTTTGAACAGAAGAGTAAGAAAACACAACTTGAAACTTTGGACTCTGAACTTACTTTGAAATTGGACACTCGTATCGTATCCTTTCCTTTCTCAATATGTTTGTAAATCTCAAAACAGTGATTTATAAACTCCAAGAAAAACAAAAACAAAAAAGCAATTTAAATTTTAAACTCAATTGGAATTCTGTTTAATTGAACTTCCAAATGATTACAAATTCAACAAATCTGTTCACTGTTCACTGAGATTCGTAAGAAGCGTGAGTTCGAATCCCGGCCGTCGACATGTGTGTCCTTAAGCAAGGCAATTAAACCACTATTGCTTCTTCCTTTGGATGGGACGTAAAGCCGTTGGTCCCGTGTGTGTGTATTGTGTATTGAACCAGGACACGCACGTAAAAGAACCCAGTTACGCTTATCGCTAAGAGAAGGGGTTCGCCCCGGTGTTTCTGGCATTCCGTTCATCTCCTACTCGGGTTTCTTCAGGCTTACGAGCTACAGTGCCTTGGGCGCTTTTGAGGAATCCTCGGTTTCATTGCCGAAAAGAAATAATAATAATAATAATAATAATCTGATTCATAACCATCATTTAGCACAATATTGCATCTAGTTTGAATCATCACAAATAGCGAAGTAGAAGTAAACTAGGTTTTCCATACATGTACATGTACAAGTATGCATGTTCGTATACTTGTTTGTTAATCTTTAATTGTTCCAATTTATATTATGCAAGTTTAATCATTCATGCATGATTATTGTATTGATATATAAAAAAATCATACGACTCGTATGACTACGGAGCACAGCCTGAGATCAAAAGTGTTTGATTTTTCCCAGAGGGAGGAAAACCGGAAGACCCGGAGAAAAACCCTCATGGCACAGGAGAGAACCAACGCACAACTCTACTCACATTTGGTCCGGGAATCGAACCCGGCTAACATTGGTGAGAGGCGAGCCCTTTACGCACAAGCCACCCATGTGCTAATAATGGAAATATTTCAAACTGTTTCCGTAATCTGTATGTACACATGTAGCCTGGGAACAATAAGCCAGTTCGATATTACAACTCCGAGTGTGCACAACAATCTTCGACAATTTTTATTTCGAGAAAAACAAATCATCATATTTGTATGTGTGCAAAAGCATACAGCGGGTAGAAGCAAATTTACAGATATCGTCATGTTCTGATACATGTAGTTAACAAAAATAAAAGTGTTTTTAGGTGTCTTTTGATCGAACAAAAGTTTCCACCGTCTTTTCGATTGCACAAACAATTTAACAGAATTCAGATTTGGTTACACCACTTTGCCCATAGCCTTGTGTGCATAATTTACAATGTACCGGTATCTGCGCGTTTATTGTTTATTGTTGGATGTTGTTGTGCACATTGCGCAGTTAAAATACTGAACTGGCTTATTGTATGCACATGAGGTTTTTAAAATATGTACTGCATGAAGTTGCATGCAATTCTACTGTACCAGTACAATTAAAGGCAAGTTACAATGTAATACATGTACCGTAAATTGTATAGTATAATGTTTCGGTACATGGAAGTTCATACATGATTGTATGTTTGCACCGGTATGCCTATGTACATGTACATGTATCATACCGGTACCAGTAAGTACCGGTACAGTAACTTCAAAAGCAGCCTACATTTAGAAATGGTAGATATAATGGATTGTTATTGATTTGGCAGTGTACAGTAGATACGGTAAGCTCAATGTACGACATCACACGTACAAATGTATCTCTTCAAAAATAGAGGTTCAGTGTATAATATTGTCCATACGGTGTCCCAGAGTGTTTTGGCCAGCAGCATACTAGAGACAGCAAGTTGGCACTCAAAATACTCGAACCTTTTATTCACATGTCGCATCTTCAGTGTGAACAATTCACACAACATTGGAAAACGGCACACAAACAGTAAACGTAATGAATGTTATCCTTCTGTACAAGTTTAACCAAATTAACCCCTCACAATGTTGCCTGTTCTACCTTACTTGTATTAGGTTTGGGGGGGGGGGGGGGGCAAATATAAATTGTCTTATTTCGCTTGATGACTTATCCTATGAAATGTATCCTGCATGATTGAAAACAAGCCGTAAAAATGCACAAAGCCTTCCACCAATCAACAGCCTGTACCTACCGGTATTTTACATAGTGTAGGTTTTAAATGAACAAACACTTGAATAACGACAATTACGACATGGTAAATATGTTTTAAAACATGGCTGTGCAAAGTGCAGCAATAATAAGTGGAGCAACGTCATGGGCATTTAGGTGGCAAATGTAATTAAAGCCCGAGGCTCCGACACTTTAAACCAACTTTTCTTCAGAGATGTTGCAAACATTTTTCTGGGATTAATGTGCAAGAATGTCTTTATTCTAATTTTTAGCAGAGTTGGAGATGGCAGCATATGTGCTTAGCATTGTTCTTGTGCCAAATTCAACATCCGGAAATTTCTGGGTAAGCACTTAAAGAGAGCAACCAAAATGACAACCAAAAACTCACGATGATGTAGTCTTGATCCAAGACCAAGCTAGCCGTTTATTTTGTTCCGCGGCGCGCCGTCTGTATATCCGTGCTTATTGAGGGCGCCCTCAATTATCGCCAGATTCCTTCCACTATCTTGGTCTTGGCGCAAGTGTCACGTGAACCCGGAAAATTCCGAGGACATTCCAAGCATAGCTCAAATTGCTACTTGTCCCCGCATGCGCGCTAAGTCGTTTTTGTTTAATGTAGTGTACGATTATTATAGTCTGGTTCCCAGACCAAATATTTCTGACTGTGATTTTTCATTTATTATTTAGCCGCCAATGTCACGTGACCCAAAACTGGAGGAATTGCTTAACGTTCGCGATGTTCGAGTGTTTCCAGGTTTTTATAAAATAAAACTCGATTGGCAAAAGTAAACACCAGACGAAATGCCTAATAATACCACAGTCATTGTAGTCATTGTGCTATTTTTGGTAAGAGCCGTTAAAATTTGAATTGTTGCGTTGTCATAGCTACGCTGCTTGTATTACATCATTATCTATTTTTTTGTGCATGAAATAGCACAGAATATTCCCTGCTCCCCTTCCAAAAACGGAGAAAAAAAGGAGACGGCATATTATCACCGGCGGTAATAATCAATCACTGAGTGAACTAAAAACAAAGGACCATTGTTGCAATACACAAACCAGTCATCGCGTCGCCAAAACTAGAGACAGGGTTTGAAACTCCCGCTTTTAGGGAATGTCTAACCCAATTGGCCTGCAGACGTTTGATGTATTTGCCCGTCCACAAACTCCAACCACTGACTGTCATCTAGCAGAGATAATGTGGCTAGAACTGACCCCCCAGATGCGTGTCTTACACAAAAAAGAAACGTACAAAAAAGATAACGTACAATTACAGATTTATCTCTGCAGACCAGTCACAAATACAATCCATATGATACTTGTCAGCAGAACATTTTCCGCGTCTCAAAAAAATAACGAAAAACACAGAGGGATTCTTTTGAAACTTGTACACGTAACCACCCTCCCCACCCCCCATTCCTACCGACTGCAATCTCACAGAAACAAATGTGGCCAGAACTGACCTCCCAAAAGCGTATATCACTAAGAAAAAAACTTATATTAAGAATTACGCTCTGGGCAATATAGTTACGCAACCACACTGCTGGCATACCAGCAAATCATAAATATACAGATTTATCTCTGCAGACCAGCAACAAATATAAAATGTTATGATACCGGTACTTCACGCAGCAGAGCTGTTTCAGCATCTCAAAAAAAATAACAAAAACAATGAGAAATAGTTCTGACTTGCAACTCCCGTAAACACCCTCCCCTTCTCATATAGAATGAGTTCTGATTCACTGCAGCTAACTCTGGGATTGATCAAACAAACAAAAAATAAACTGATCATTCCTTGAAGTATGCCTGCATAAACCGGTTTCTCTTTGCAAAAGCACTTCATCTTTAACTAAAACACCTAGTCACACAGAAAAAATCAAAAAAATCCACATAACCCAGCGATAGACGTCCTTCAATTTAATGTCCTCCCCATGTGACCGAGAATCGTTTTAATAATTAAAAAAAACGTAGGCCGCATACATGATTACGCGCTCCTTCCCAATAAACACACAACATGATTATAAATGCACACACATTACTTTACATACACAAACTATTTGACACTAATGAACTTTAACACCCCCCTTTTTCTCATTTTGACCTTTAACCTCGTACATGTATGTATTTTGGTGGTGAAGAATCCATTTCATATTTTGTTCGTCTCCTAGAATAATTCTGTGCATTTTGACACCAAGATCATCTAGGCCTATGTAAAACATGCTGCTGCTGGGATACAATTTATAGCGTTTTAGTGTAGGGTCAAAGGCCTTTGACCCTCAGAAAGAAAATTTTCCCCTCCCTCTCTGCTCTTGGAATAAATAATAACCCCGATACCCGCCACAATAAGTTGAAATAAGTTTGTGTTCATTTTTATATAATATGGTAATTTTCCTGTTGCTAATATGACATTTAGTGATAAAACGTCAATTTTTCCCTTTGACCTCTTTTTCGGAAGTCAGAATTTTATTCTAAGGGTCAATAGTTATTCTATGTCATCTTCTTTCATAATCCTGTGCATTTTGACACCAAGATCATCTACATTGTACCATATTTTGTTGCTGAAATATTTGTTTTAGTGATTTAGGCAGAGGTCCATGACCTTTGACCTCTAATAAAAAAATTCCCCAACCTCTATCTCTCCTTCCTTTTTTTTGTTAGTTGTCCATACCCATACCTACCCAAATCAGTTGACATTAGCTTCTTTTTTTCACAGATGAACCTTAAGTTAGGGATACTATACGTGTACATGTATTGTATTGGAGGTTGTTGAATTTAACACTTGCATGTATTGTTAAAAACAGCCACGTACAGTATGTATCGTTGTATACATGGACATACATACATGTAGTAGTGCCTTGCATAGTATGTGTAAATGTCTGAAAAATTTAAGCACATTTTTTGACAGTTTGAAAGGCTTTGAATTTCGTCAGTACAGTACAGTACATGTAGTTTTAAAAAAAACTGTATACATACAAGTACCGGTAGTTCTGACAGGATTTTTTCCATCAATGTCATTTATGCACGACTGTCCTTTTTATGGACAAAACCCTTGCCCATGGTCAACATGTCGTTACATTTTTAGTTGAAACTAATTGATGGTACAGCTACATGTACACCCCAACCTTTCCTCATAGTCCGATTGTTTTTGCTGTGATAAAAGACAGTTGGCAGGGACCTGAGATCATTAATAGATGTACACAGCCAGGGACATTATAGCTAAGCTGATTGCCACATTACTTTAAATGGTAAAATTACCATTGGAAATTTTTCTTTGAGATAATGAGCTACCCATTAATCATCCTGCTTCATTACAAAATATTTGTTTTTTTTTGTTTTTTTCGGGGGGGGGGGGGGGGGAGATAGGTTGATTTAAATGTACCAGTATGTGTACAACACATCAGGTTTTTTTGGCAACAGTAAATTCCTGAATATTTAATAAGAAATGTTTGTTTAAAGAGTGGGCCACTGCCACTGCATGTTCTTTGTCGTAACTGATAACAGGCTTGCCTTGATATCACTCCTCCCCGACCTATTTAACTGGAATCGCAATTGAATGCTGCATTGTGGACTTGTTGGAAATGCTAGCCAGCCAGCCAGCCAGCCAGCCAGTCCACGGGTATTCTCTGGCAGTCTGGCCTTTTATTTCAGAGAGGGTTGGCATTCTAACAAGACAGGAGGCCTCAGCAAATCTAATTAAGTCCTTGGTCTGGGGACAGACTGGGTCAATGCGTGACAAGTGTGTTCATCAGCAGAAAAGTTGGATGGCCAAATTTCAGCTGGCAATTATATTGGAAATCTCTTGCCTTCATGTCTTTGGTCCCCCCCCCACAAATATGTACACGATGTGTCATTTGCTGCATTTTGTAAGTGCACTGTTCAACACGAAAGATGTTGACAATTTACAAAATTAGATTTTACAAATGTAAAGTGTATTATGTACAGAAATTCTCTAGAGTTTTTATTGAAGGTTCTATGTATCCCTTTCTGGAAGAATTGCTGTTCAATAATTAAAATGTGTCTTGATGTGTAAGTACCAAGACCAGGGGTGATAAAATTGCATAAAATGACATTAATTGGGGTAACTCCCGTAAATGTAATTTGCCCTTTATTAACATGTTCGAACACTGACAAATGGTGGCACTGTTCGTGACGTACATTCGGTAACCCCCAAAATTAACAGCATTATAGTATGGTACCTGACCATACGTCTGGACACCAGACGGTCCCTCTCGTCACGAAATGTGTGCAGCTCGCGATTCGCGTACGAACATACCATGTATGCGATGCACGCACGCAGCAGATTTTTTTCAGACATGGCGAGTAAAGACAACAGTTCAGGTCGCTCATATTCCACAAAATCAGACGAAATATCCACAGTATCATCGGGTCGTACTTTAAAAGAAGATATCAAGTGACGATTTAAATGACGGCGAATTAGGTGCAAAAATAAGGCTTAAAGTGTTCGCTGCATATCGTGGAGTGTGGTGTCGGGCCGTTCCACTTCGCCCCAGTCAGCCGGACTTTGGCAGTCCAAATTTGTCTATATTTTAGGTCGGTTGTAAATGTATGCATGCTCACACCATCTTAATTTGGATAAGAAAATTCAGAACAATTCTATTGACAATAACTGGAGTCGACTGAATGAATCTGCATTGATTGTACAGGTGGCACATGCTGTATGCATGGTGTTCCCAAGCCTTGTTCAAGGCTATTTTCGTTTATTTGTCTGAAATCCATGCCATGTGGTGCAGTTTTATAGTTTAGTATGCACAGTGCAACAATACAACCTCACAGCCACTATACAAATCAAGTGTAGCCGTCCGATGGCCTTGTTCCATTCATTCATGAAATATATAAATGTTTTCTCTTAATTTGCGCTAGATTTCTAGCGCACGACTATGTATGCGACAACATTTAAGTATAGGCAGGGCTTATATATAATGTAAAGTGTCCAATCACACCTTGGTTAATCCCAACGTCACGCAGCTACAATGTACTGTATATAGGCCTACTTTGCAACATTACTTTGAAAAAATGGCAAAAGCTACGAGGAAGCGTCGTCTGTCGTCTGAAGATCGGTTGTGCTGTTTGAATTCTGCAGCAGATAAATTATCCCTCAAAGATTTTGACCTGAGCAGCGAAAGAACTTAGAATCCTTTCTTCGTGGTCGTGTTGTTTTCGTGGATTTGCCGACACATAATCCATCATTTTTCAGGCAGCCAGCCCCATTCTGCTCAGAGTTAATTCATGCATGGAGTTTTAACCATGTAGTTTTAACCATAACATTGTCAACATTGAAGCAAACGCCCAGCAAATATTTACTGAAATGATAAGCCCCCCACCCCCCCCCCCCCCCCCCCCCCCAACCGTTCTACTCCCAAACGTTTCCGGGACAGTTCCAACCTACCAGCACATGTACATGTACACGTGCAATTCCTCTAAAGCCTTCGTTAAAATCACTCTATAATTATACGAATCAACTTGCAGTCCGATTAATCTGATATTTTGAGCACGCTGTTTCCATGTACAAAGTACTCGTTTATAATACATTCACCGTGTGCATGCAGTTATGATATTTCACCGCAAGATGCATTTTCTACGCAACGAGACCTATTGATGTAATGGCTTTGTATAGGAGCCAAGTCAGGACATATTATCACATAGGAAAGTGCACAGGTAAACAAAGTGCGATGTCATTAGGTCTTTCTATTGATACAAGTAGCGTGAAATAAGAATAACCTGTATCCCTTGGCAATCAATGAAATCATCGGTCTAACCCAAATCGTCAGCGTTTTCACAAAGAGACGAATTTGGCCAAAATCATTATTTTAAATTGATTAATTGATTAAGTGGATAGCAACGAACATTCTGGCGAGGTTAATATTGTCAAAACCAGTCTAAATTTCACCCAAATTGTATTTTCAGTTTTCCCGAAGAGACAAATTGTAATTTGTCCCTGCGTAGTTAGAAATAACGTTGCTCCGAGTGCAAAAACAACGCGCGTACAATGTACATTGTATACATTAACGAAGAGACAAATATGGGCAAAACAAGTTTTTGAGTTTTCACGAAGAGACAAATTCGTGCACTATGGGCAAAAAAAGCCACCACCGTAGATTTGGAATTTTCACGAACAGACGAATTTATATCTACATTATTTACTCGTCAATTAAGTTTGTTAGTGTTCTTTAATAGGTGTATTTTTTTTAAGTTTTAGATCTCACCTCTCTGTACGTACCAAATATAAGTTAATATGTTAATATAGTTACTCGTCCGTGCTTTACAAATAGGCGAAATCTCTTTTTCAAAAGTGGCCAACTTAAAACCTGATTTTCTCCAAACCAATGTGCAACTCCCCGTGGCCAAATTCGTCTCTTCTTGAAAACGCTGACGAAATGTTGTCAAAGAAATGCATAAACATAAACTGGTATCATTATGCACCTTTAATAAATACGGTACCTACCGGTACATGTACCGGTAGGAGAGTTGATGGCTTCTGATTGGTCGAGACTCGATCACGTGGAGGGGATTATTATGTAGTAATAACCCGGCTTCCAAGAAGAAGCGAATTAATGTCCCCTGAACCAGCATTAATCAAGCATCATTAAGCCAATGATTGGCCGAATGCAACAGTCCCACATGTACATTAACTTGTAACAAGGACGCGTAAAATCTTTATAATGCGCGCTATAAATGTTCGCGTCAAACGTTTGTATCTACATTGTATACGCAGGGCATTTTTCAAAATGCGTGTGCCGTCTGTTAACGCTAGCGCGTTGCTATGCACGGTGGGCATCAGTAGTCTAGTCTCAAAGTATGGGTAATAACAACAACACATATTGAAGAGACAGGGTACCATGCATAAGCTAAAATATTTTAGGTATTTATTAATTGATTTATTAAAGGTAATAACAGTGCGAGGACCTCGTATAGCAGTGGTAATAGCAGTGGTAATGGACCTCGTCTTCGCGTCTCGATCCAGTACCAGCGGTCATCCCCCAACCCGGTCATTATCACGCAGTAATAACCGGGTCCTCGCACTGTTATTACCTAAATCAATTCTATGACGCACCCTCAGACCCCCGGGGAAGTGCGTCAATGTAAAGGGTGAGGCCAGATTTTGGGGTTAAATGACGCACCCGTACGTCATGTTAATGACAGACCATTCACGTTTATTGACGATGTAAAATGATGATTCTCGACGCACCATTTCTGGAAAACAATGACGTACACAAGTCACAACATGAAGCGGAGCAATGCGCAGTGTGTATGCATGCACGTCGGGCATGTGGACGCACCATGTCAGCAGTGAATGAACGGCTATGACTTTGGTTTTCTGCTATGGCATGCTACGATGAATAACCAAAGTCGTACCGTAAAAACTCCAATTTTCTAGGAACGCTCGACTTTCTATCAGCTCGCGCCTTGACCTTTGGATCGTTACCAGCACATGTACGAACAGTCATGTACCGCAATGCGCGCCATCAAAGGGGTTTCCCAATGCATGCTGCACATGCACATGAGTCACCCCTCTAGTCTGCACGCAGGCGTTTTGTCTATTTCGGGGGTTCTTTTAATTAATCTTGAATGGGATGGGTCACTCGTGCAAATCACAAGCGCAAGCACGCTGAAGTACCGCCAGGCATTATACACCCAAATATGATCCATTCGTAACCCGACTGGAGTGTAAGTCTACAGAACGTAGTGAGAATTTAAACTGTATACATGTACCGGTACCTGACTAGTAGCGCGATAAGCATGCATGGAAAGTATGTGTGCGACAAATTCTCCCTTGTGTCGTTTTGCTGAGGGGAAGTTGGCCGCGAACAAACTTGGGTATATGGAAATCACATACGCGGCTAAGTAAGCAAAGCGGCTGCATTGAGGCTGTGTTATTCTCAATGTTATTCTTCCATTACATAGAATTCTGATGCAACCGGTACCTTTGCTTTGAGATATTTTACGTGCTTGAGTTGCCCAAACTAGAAAGGGCTCGCGCACGCAATATCTTATGATCTGGTGAAAACGACAACGCGACGTAGGCCACCTAGACTTCAACTTTTTCCCAGGGGAAAACTATCACTGTAACTGTTATATTTGTCTGTGTAAAATGTTGACAACATTTTTGTGGTCGGCGATTCTGACTAACAATGAGCAGAAGTCGATATGGTACCATTTTTTTTGTACTCAACAAGCACAGTTTATTCGCTGCATTGACGCATGGCATGGTCGGAACGGACAGACCTTGACACACCGCGATGTGTTCGTGACGCATCAATATCGCACTTTATGTACCCCCATCGTCAAGTTTTGACTGAACATTGAGGAGACATGACGCACCTCCCCCGGGGCTCCGAGGGTGTGTCTTACAATTGATAGTGTGCATTACATGTACTGGTACATGTAGGTTAGTGCATGCTTCACATGTACTGTACCTACTGGTACTACTGGTACATGTACAATGATAAACCACACATGAAGGTTGAACAAACATGTGAACACAATGTGGACAATAGGTGTCCACAGGGTAATTTCTATACTAGGTGTAAAGGTCTCCACATGGTTTTTTTCACGATACATTATGTACATGGATTCACTAAAAATTACTCAAACTACCGGTAGGGTTAGGATGTGGATTAGAGTAAGTGTTTCGGTATAATATTTCAACCCAGGAAATTAATGGTGGTTGAAATAGAAGCATTTTGAAAAAAGTTGTCTATTTTTTAACCATTTTGTACACGAGAACAAAGCGCTGTCTCCACAAGAATACAAAGATGTGAATTGGTGCACATGTACATTCATATATGTACCGGTACATGTACATGTAGACTATGTATTCCATGTACCCTGTATATGTACACAGTTACACGTATACACATGTACATTTACATCATGTACAAACTAGAAATGTCTGTTCGAGGAACAAAACATACCGGTTTTGCTTTTGCGCAGTTTTTTATAGTTAATATTTTATTTCATTTTTATTTCATACAATTGAAAATTGGAAGCAAAAATCTGGATTATATCTCTCGCGGTTGATTTTGCATTAATTTTTTAAGGTTTAAAGGTCTTATTATTGTAAGTAAAAACAAGCAAAAAAAGATTTCTTTTCCGATTACATGCCTTTCATAAATAGTGGGTCGTTACCGGTAGGTCTGAAATTTTGTTTGCAAATTGTTTTTGTGCTGATTGAATGGGATGTACCTAACATGATCGATTTGTGACAAATTCATGGTGTTTGCGCGCACGCACTACCACTAGCAGTACATGTACCTCACTATACACTGGTAAACACAATATGTCTTTATTTATATGCGCAAAATGGTTACTACCGTACATGTAGTTTGTACAAAGTAGCCACGCGGTGTGAGTTGCTGCCGCATGTCACTTGTATTGTGCTTCAAATGTTTCCCCTTTTGCTACGAAAGCCATAACAAAATTGCCACAAAAAGTAATAAAAACTTGGCTGAATTAATGTCAACATTTGTTATGGTCGATAATTCTTAAAAATAATGAAAAATTTAGGTCGTGCACACCACTATGCACAACGACAGCAACGACGGAAAAACTGTTTATTGTGCAGCGGTAAGCGTGCGTGATGCACTTTCACTCATGTTGCAGCAGGAAATGTCAGGGAAATAAAGATGGGAAACTTACCGGTAGTACAAATGTACAGTATGTATACACATGTACATGTACATAAATATACATACATACATGCAGAAATGTTCTTTTTCCATCAATTTTTACTTGGCATTTTTTAATGTCATATTCGACCTAGAAACTACAGTGCACTCCCTGTTGGTCGGCCATGTGTGCGTGCATAGACTGGTTGCCGCATTTTCATCATGCCTTTATTGGCACTTTTAGTGGGCGTGCAGTGGGAACCAGTACAGCATTGCTGCACCGTGATCGCCACCTAAGAAAACTTGTAACGTTTCGTTTATCGCCCCAAAAAACAAAACGAAAGTACCGGTAGGCAAACAAATTAAGAGTTTTTGACTTAAATACCAGTAGGTTGTTGATAAGCGTTTTAAAGACAGAAAAGATAGGATTATTATTATTAATTTTTTTACATTTTAATATTTTAGTATTTTGAATTCTACGGTACCGGTATACATGTATGCTTTGTGGTGCAATCTAAGGCGATTCCTGACCTCTTGCTCTGATTTTTTTAGCAAAAGTAAAAAAACTGATATGGAGATAAAATGGAGAATTATGGAGATTTTAATGGAGAATATATATAAAGAAACTAAGAATGTGGGGCACACCCAAAACTGAAAAATGCGAGCGCGAAGCGTGGGGTCTGGGGCCCACCTAAAGCCCTGTTAGCACTGGACTTTATTTGATAAAACTTACCGAGACGATGGGTACTTTTCCCATTTTAAGTCTAGCGCGGACTTTCCCCGGTCCAGTGGTTATTTTTACTGGCCAACTGCTGCCGGAGAAAACTTCCCAGGTAACTTTTGTTAAATTCAAACAGGAGAGCACATTGGGAATTCGATGACTTTATTTTTTTTCTAAAACTTTAAATCTAACTCCTTAGTGTTTTACTGCAAATTTGTCTGAATCCTCCGAACTCCAATGCTGTGCAGTCAACTATAAAGTGACCGATTTTTTTCATCTACACTGTATGTAATACTTGTCAAATCTTTTAATTTGCAAATTTTTTTTTTTTTGGGTGTGTTCTTTCAATTTGGATCCTGCATCAATTACAACACAATGTACCAGTAGGTGTAAGCCAATTACTGACAAGCCTTGAATGCAAGCCTCTACTGCAAACCAACAGTCAGTGATCTGTGATTGGCTGTTGAGATCATAGTGATTGCATTCTGACTTGCAAAGCAAAGTAAAGAAAAACATAAAACACAGAAATGACAATCCGATCAAGGCTGTATTCTCAACTGTGTGGCCGGGCACATACTGTAGTACCATACAGGTGCTGTACAGTGTACAGTATACAGTGTGGGATAGTCTATAGGCATCCATGATCCCACATACACGTAGAGCCTTGCATTCAAGCCCAACTTAGCTTTTACTGTGGATATACATTTACAAGTTTTTTTTGTAGGAAAGAAAGAAGATAAAAATACATTATTACAGGTAGGATACACCATTTGCAAATCAAAAACAATTTACTATCGAATTATTTGAAAGTAAATAATGATTCTACTAGACATCCAGCAAAATGATTGTGCTAGATATCCTGTAATTGTTCCCCAACAAACTAATTTTATAAAAAGATCGTGAAAAAAACAAGAACAAGAACAACTGCCCGACACCGGTTGAAAACGAACAACTTTTGTCTTGCTTTTTTCTCGGCGTCCATGATTATTTAACTTCGGACAGGTCAGTTAAACGATATTTACTATAAAATACAACCGGAACCCCCCAAATCCACCCATTCATGATAATTCAAGCAATTACCAATGGTGTATCCTACCTTTAACGGGAAATTTGTCAAAATATTGACCTGATGGGAACTATTTTTAGACACTGGAGTCAGGAATGTTGAGATCAAATTACAGATAAATACCTTTATTTACCAGTTGATATGGCTCAAGTGTGTTCCTTATAAACCCAAACAGTGCTGAATCCATCACTTTCATTACACATTGTCACACATCCTAGGAGTTAGGGATCTAAAATGTGTTATGAACTTAAGTACCGGTATGACTCCATTGTGACATAGTGACTATGTGATCATATTCCTCAAATAAATGGCTTGCCAAATAACGTTCAATATATGAAAATATGTTATCTTAATTTGCTTCCTTATTATGAACCCCCCCCCCCCATCTCCAAACAAATTCAAGTTTACCCAGCAACATATCACTTCAACATGTAAACAACCTTTTTTAATATTATAACATTCTGACTTATTTATCACCTAAACTAGAAACCTGGATTTATTAGTACCGGTATAACACTTAACACAAAACCCAGTGCACTAATAAACTACATTTTTTTGTAATTTCATATACCGGTACATGTACATGTACAGAGCATTCTCACTTACACTCACCAAATCAGTGGCAACAGAGAAAAAACATAAAATGCATACAGTCGGGAAGGAAAAAACAACAATCCAAAACACACACACACAAAAACAGTCAGGAAAAAAAAATAAGGACAATAAAACATGAAACACAGAGCAAAAGTAGTTGACAAAGTGTAGACCAGTACCTTGTTGCTTGCGACCCAGGCCCTGGCCTAGCTTCCAGCCCTGCTTTTGGAGAAGACGATAACCAAGATTGTACTGTAGTAGGTAAAGAAGAGGTAGAGGGAGGCTGGCACTTAATGGCAGTGGATGAAGAAGATACAAGAGTTTGTGTAGGAAGAGACAACATTTTCCTTTGTATGAATTTTGAGGGGGGGGGGGGGGGGGGTACTTGTTAATGGAGTCATGAACTTCACACGATCTTGGTTAAATCTAGTGCTTGAACTGAACTTGAAACGCCACACCACGCCACTGTGGTACGTATGTATGTAGTATTTGGGTACCGTAATTTCCTGCGGTAAAAACGCGTCTTATCCGACTTTCTAGACCACAAAAACATCGCTGCGTCTTATCTTTAGGTGCGACGTATCTGATGTCGCTTGAGTTCAAAGTGACGGTCTTTGTGTGAAGAATTCTTTTAACGCCGCAATCTTACTCAATAATGCGGTCAACCAATTAGCTCAACTCTCCGGACATTGTGACCGTGTTTCCATTCCAACAATGCCGCGATGTGTTGATCCCCCCCCCCCACGACAATATGCTTGGGCGATACCACCTTATAATCGAAAATCGCAATACCAGTTCTTACGATATTGTGTCGATGCATTTCCTAAAAATAGGAAATGGTCCAAAATCGTCCTCGTAATATTTGTCGCACGACTACGAGCGGCCGCTCTCTGAGGCTAGTAGCGCCACTGCTAAGCGCAGCGGCCGTGCCGGCATGCAGACCGGAGATCCACAGCCTGCGGTTAACGTACATATACGTGTACATACTAGATTTAGCACTCAGCGATAAACAGCGATAAAAAGCTGGCCTTACTATGTGGTCGTTTTCTAAACGGTTTTTTCGTCTACGTTCCGGCTTCATGCAATTCACCATCCGAACTACACAGCGCGGAGCATTCACAACGACTGGAAAAAAGACTAGGGGGTGTCGCAATTAGGGATACCCCTCTCTGGGCATGCACGCGATCGCTGCATGTGCTACTAGTATGTACATGCAGTTTATACTGCAGTGATACATGTATCGGCAAAGTAAACCTCGTGCGATATTGTGACTGTACTGGTTTGAAGTTTTCATATATTGTTTGCGTGCCAGATAAACTCAAGTACTCAGCAAATTGTATCCTTTTGTTAATGAAAAAGTAGCCCCCAAAATGGAATAAAAGTAGCCCCCGAAATTGAAAATGGAGCCCCCCGAAATAAATAATAATAATTTTTAACCTGGACCAGCTAACGGCGTTACGTTTTAATTCTTGCTTGGAATAGTGGGATCGTTCTAAGGCAACAAAATGACCCCTTTGTGGCGATGTACTTGTACATGTACCTACACCGGGTGGCGCCTGGTGTTCTGGGTGCGTTCTACTTCTAGCATGCGCCTTATTCGGCGGTGCGCTTTATCTGTTGACGTTTGAATTTTTGGGGGGAGATTTTAGGGACCTGCGCCTTAACCGCCGAGCGCCTTTTCCGCAGGAAATTACGGTAGTACTCAAGATGGATGAATCATGGCCAAAGATGAGACTTAAATGAATAAGAGAACAACTTTAACCCTAACCCTGCCAGATCCAGCACAGTGCATCTGTGTTGACTGCTTGAGCTTGCTTAAGCTACGGTACCAATTACACCTGATGTTAACCCAAACCCTAACCTTGATCCTTCAAAATCCTCATTGCAGTTTTGGAAGATTGGAAAAAAATGCTAATTCATTTTAGAGGATGCAATGGGTCGAAGTCGTACTTGTAAGTTTTACCCAGCATTTTGTATGTTCAACCCAGCATTATGCTTGATACATGTATCATCCGCACTGCTTCTGAATGTCATCGGTACTGCCTCAATCCACAGTGATTGGAGAAAGATTTTGGATGATTGAGGCAGTGGTCACCCCTTCACTGAACAAATTCAAGAAAGATTGGAGGATTTTAGAGGATTGTAGATGAATCCAATTTTTACATGGTAGCAATAGATTGTGTACCGTAATTTCCTGCGGTAAAGACGCGGCTTATCTGACTTTCTAGACCACAAAAACATCGCCGCGCCTTATCTTTCGGTGCGCCGTATATGATGTCGCTTGAGTTCAAAGTGATGGTCTTTGTGTGAAGAATTCTTTGAACGCCGCAATCTTACTCAATAATGCGATCAACCAATTAGCTCAACTCTCCGGACATTGTGACCGTGTTGCCATTAACAATGCCGCGATGTGTTGATCCCCTACGACCGTACATGTACGTACGTGTGTACATGTACGTATGTATACATGTGATTTAGCACTCGGCAGCAGGCGTAGTCTTGTTTGCAAGACGATCTTCGCGATGCGGGGCGCCCTCTAACGTACGCCGCATCGGCGGCCTACGCGCGCTGCATATACCGCGATTAAGATCGTCTTGCAAACAAGACTACAGCGTGCGCTGCATGACGCGTACAATTACAACAGCGATAAAAAGCTGGCCTGTACTATGTGGCCTTTTTCTAAACGTTTTTTTCGTCTACGTTCCGGCTTCATGCAATTCACCATCCGAACTACACAGCGCGGAGCATTCGCAACGACTGGAAAAAAGACTAGGGGGTGTCGCAATTAGGGATACCCAGCACGCGATCGCTGCATGTGATGTACATGTGCATGTACATGTACATGCATGCAGTTTATACTGCAGTGATACATGATGTATAAACCTCGTGCGATATTGTGACTACTGGTTTGAAGTTTTCATACATTGTTTGCGTGCAAGATAAACTCAAGTACTCAGCAAATTCTTGCTTGGAATAGTGGGATCGTTCTAAGGCAACAAAATGACCCCTTTGTGGCGATGTACCTACACCGGGTGGCGTCTGGTGTTCTTTTGGGTGCGTTCAAGCATGCACTTTATTCGGCGGTGCGCTTTATCTGTTGACGTTTGAAATTTTTTGGGTGATTTTAGGGACCTGTGCCTTAACCGCCGTGCGGCTTTACCGCAGGAAATTACGGTAAGTACCGTAATTTCTTGCGGATAAGGCGCTCGGCGGTTAAGACGCAGGTCCCTAAAATCACCCAAAAAATTCAAACGCAAACAGATAGGGCGCACCGCTGAATAAGACGCATGCTTGAACGCACCCAGAAGAACACCAGGCGCCACCCGGTGTAGGTACATGTACATCGCCACAAAGGGTAGTACTCAAGATGGATGAATCATGGCCAAAGATGAGACTTAAATGAATGAGAGAACAACTTTAACCCTAACCCTGCCAGATCCAGCACAGTGCATCTGTGTTGACTGCTTGAGCTTGCTGGACTCTGCACACAAGTCAATGTGATATAGTACATGCAATCTGTTGCGTCTGGCAGGGTTTCTAGCCCAAATACCCTGGAGTGTTAGGGTTAATGCAACGTTAACGCCTGAGGGAATACAAGATGTCAGTACCCATGGCCGGTACATTGCGTAGGGAACCGCATGTGGGTCTTTCTATAAATAAGGGGTCCAAAGTGGGACATTGATGTCAAAATTTCAAAACTACTTTATTTATTCCCTGCACACGTACCGGTACTTGTATTGCTCAACATGTAAACTTTAATAAAACACTAAAATTGTGCACCCAGTTGCATTATTTTGCAAGATACATGGTCAACATATCAAAAACATCAGGTTTCACACGTAACTGGGACACCAAACTACTTAACCACTAATGTATTAACAACCATTAACATAAAATAATCTATTTAAACCAAGAGTACGGTACCTTGGTGTCAGGTAATAAAACATGGCAAGATATAAAAATCTAAATAACTTGAAGAAATGGCAGTTTTTAAGAGATTTATAGGCAGTCTTTGGAACATAATTCTCAACTTGGGCAACATTTTGGAGCGTAAACACTTATGATTGTTTGTTTGTTTCAGTTAGCCCTCAAATGTTGAAAAAAATATGAACAATTTTAACATTGACAACTACACAGCCAATTAATTATTGAACATTACACATTGATTGTAAAGAATTAACATATCACGCCTATGAATAAGAGGTTTCACACGTAACAGGGACACGGTGTCCCTGTTCTGTGTGAAATGTTTGACATACATGTATTGTGCTTGGTATCACCAGTTTTACGCTGCTTACATGCAAGTAGGTGTTGTATCATTCACTGCAAAATGATTTAATTCATAAAAGACATAACATTGTCCCCATGGTTGGTTGTGGTGAGAATTATAACACAAGTCCAATAGTCATTAATGATAAACAAACACTCATAATGATAAACTCTGAAAGCTGGCATTTATATGCTGCACCACCTGCATGGATGGAGCAAAGTTCGGCTTAGTGAGTACAGTACCAGTATGTACATGTACATGTAGTCGTGTTACATTTATTTTTAAACAAACTCATTTGAGCAAGCATTTTGTAATGTTAGCATTTTGTAATGATTTGATAATGTTCACTTTATTTTTAGCTCCTCGATCGGGATTGTCTCAAAGTCCTCTTGATGAAAGGCATATTGCACGGTCCAACCCAGAGGTTGAAGCACACACAAGACATCGGTCTTTCCATCTGGAAATTTTCCCATGAACTTGATTTGGACAGATTCAACATTCTTCTTTTACAACCTGTAATTAAAATGAATAAGTCTCAATTAAGAATGCTTAAGATCAGGTTTTTAAATATTGCTTCATAAACCAAAAGTATTTTCGTGACCGGAATGACAATGAAAAATAAAAAAAATACAACAAATCTTTATGATAAAACAAAAATGAGAAAGTAAAATCATTAAACACAGTTCACAAATGAGCCACAATTATTGTTAACCCCGTCGATCACTGCGCCAAAGAGGTTTTGTGTCTCAGTGTCGTTGTTACTGGTGGCACAACTCAAATCAGGACAACTCGATCGCGCACGGTGCGCCCCGCAACCGATACACGTGCACCTTGCCGCCTTGCCATGCAGCGCTGTCCCGTGCACTGTCATGTGTTTCATGCGCGGCGCCCACCACGTGGCGATCATCGTGCATTACACATACAACATATTATTTGCGGCCTGTGATGCGACACACAGTACCACGCGCTACGCGTACGCTGTACATGTAACGGTCGAGTTGTCCAAAGACGAGCTGGTGCCCACCAGTCAAGTTGTCCGACATTCGTCAGAAACGTTCTACAAATATCGAAATACGGGCGTTTCAACTCATTAATAAACCAGTTGACAGTGTGAACCAAAACTAAATGGATTGACTCTTGAAAAGCAATGTTTTTTAAGGTGATTTTTGTTAACAAATTAAAAAAATTACATCGCGAGGTATCGATTGAACAAACGTAACAACGACACTGTTGTCCCAGTGACGGTGTAAACGTTGCATATTTTGTTAGATACAATGATGTTTTTTCGATCTGAAGATCAAAATATTAAGTCCTCCGTGCAATCTGAGAAAAGTTTTACTAAAATATGTTCACGGAGAAGGGAATTGTTCAACACTGTAGTTGCTTTTCTGAAGAATCCTTCCATTTGCGTTCATTCAAAGTGAACACGTAATTCAGTACACGAAAATAAATTAGTGTCGCAGTTACGTTGCAGGACTCGTCGCAGTTGAAATTTTAGTTTTGGGCGATTGGGTGTGAGAAAATTCATCGTAGTTTTTCAGACCGGAATAGTTACGACCTTAATTTCGTTTGTCACTGCAGGAAAATGCTGACATTCAAAATTATACTCAGATTGATCATGGACAAAAATACTTACCGTGTACCTCGAGAAACTACGTAACCTCTCTCCCACAGAGCGTCTGATCCTCGCGTAGGTGGTATCGTTAAAAATGGCGAACGCCGTTGTCGTGTTTGTGCCATAAACACATCGAGAAACACGTTGGAGAGAGTTTCGCGGTATAAAATTCCTGATGTCAGTGACCACTACGACTTCAGTTTTCACAACGTAATTAATCCAAGGGACACGAAACCATAAAAAAAAGATAACTAGGTAGGAATAAAGAGCTACATGAACTCCATTTTTTCATTGACATTTTTTTATTTTATTTTTTTCAAAACGTGGAAATCACCTTGTTATAAAACATGAACGAAGTCCGCGAAAAATATTCTCTTGTACTGTAAATTGCCCGAACAATATCATGGTTCCCAACGTAACAATGGGGGACACGAAAAGTTACGTAGTGAATACAAGATTGCCGGTGGGTTAAAAGAAAAGTTGCGACACCAAACTTGCTGTAACGTATTTATTTACAGAAATAAAGTATTTCTCAATTTTTTTAACAGGAAAAAGTTTGTATTTTTAACAACGGACATTACAAAATATTGCAAAACTGCACTCAACAAATTTTGTCCCAATTTTCTTCACAAAATTATAGGTTTTAACCTCATAGTTTTGGCTCTAAAAATATACTATGGTAAAGAATGGTATCGGCATGTGTTTTTTTTTATTAGTAACTGCCCAAGGGAGATAAATACAGGAACAAAAATAACCAAGTGTCCCTACAGTTTAATACAAATATCCTTGAAAGTCTCAATATTGTGATTTTCAAATTGGCCCCTTTATTTATAGAAAGACCCATGTACATTGTACAATAAATGTACGTACCGTATGCAGTACATTATGTACAGTAAAATTATAGCATGAAGTGAATTAATGTCCGTACCCACGCCCTCACACACCTGAAGTACCGGTACCGTAGTACGTCACAATGGTTTTGCCTGCCTTGTGGAATATAATCACATGCCAGAATGCCGCGTGATCGACACGCAAGAAATCACAATGAAATATTGACCACACCCGATGCTCCACCGCGCCAATTGCTGGGCCGCATCGGATAATCAAAATGCATATTCAGTACTTGACTGTTGTCACTAATGATAGTTATCATAAATGCATTCAGTGTTTAGTCACCAAGCCAGAAGGTGCAGCTTGCAGCTCCGCACTTAGGCGCATGTTATGTGTATCATGTAAAGCTGGGCGAACTTCCGAACTGGATGTTTTGGTTTGGTTCGGATCAGGTTCAGTTCAAACGGCCAAGTTCGGCTATTTTTTAGTTCGGTTCGGTGGTTCGATTGCAGCATTAGTGAATTCCACTGTTCCCACACAGGGTCACCATACTCTTCCTTGGTATGCTTCTTAACCAAGCTAACCAGCTCGCGTTGGGGGATGTACATGTATATCAGCCAATTTTTTTCAAGAATTCAAAACAGATGACGGATAAACAAGTCACAAGCAAGGCCAGGAAATATCTATCAGCAAACGTCTCGTAGTGAGTGAGGCTGAAAATATCAAGGTGTGCTACATTTGTACCTACAGATGCCGGCATCAACCCATCTTAAATCGATGTTCGTGGAAAGCAATCCCGAGCCCAGTCAATTGCGTTATTATTTTAACTTTTATAACTTAAAAAATAAAAAATTAATTTTTTTTTCTCTACCGTAATTTCCTGCGGTAAAGACGCGGCTTATCTGACTTTCTAGACCACAAAAACATCGCTGCGCCTTATCTTTCGGTGCGCCGTATATGATGTCGCTTGAGTTCAAAGTGATGGTCTTTGTGTGAAGAATTCTTTGAACGCCGCAATCTTACTTAATAATGCGGTCAACCAATTAGCTCAACTCTCCGGACATTGTGACCGTGTTTCCATTAACAATGCCGCGATGTGCTGATCCCCCTACGACCGTACATGTACATGTATGTGTTCACATGTACGTACATGTATACATGTGATTTAGCACTCGGCAGCGTGCGTAGTCTTGTTTGCAAGACGATCTTCGCGATGCGGGGCGCCCTCTAACGTACGCCGTAGACCACGCGCGAATTACCTTCGCTAAGACCGAAGGTCATTGCGTGTATGGTACGGCGTACGTTAGAGGACGCCCGCATCGGCGGCCTACGCGCGTTGCATATACCGCGATTAAGATCGTCTTGCAAACAAGACTACAGCGTGCACTGCATGACGCGTACAACAGCGATAAAAAGCTGGCCTGTACTATGTGGCCTTTTTCTAAACGTTTTTTCGTCTACGTTCCGGCTTCATGCAATTCACCATCCGAACTACACAGCGCCGAGCATTCACAACGACTGGAAAAAAGACTAGGGGGTGTCGCAATTAGGGATACCCCGCACGCGATCGCTGCATGTGATGTACATGTACTGTGCATGTACATGTACATGCATGCAGTTTATACTGCAGTGATACATGATATGTATTGGCAAAGTAAACCTCGTGCGATATTGTGACTACTGGTTTGAAGTTTTCATACATTGTTTGCGTGCCAGATAAACTCAAGTACTCAGCAAATTCTTGCTTGGAATAGTGGGATCGTTTTAAGGCAACAAAATGACCCCTTTGTGGCGATGTACCTACACCGGGTGGCGTCTGGTGTTCTTTTGGGTGCGTTCAAGCATGCGCTTTATTCGGCGGTGCGCTTTATCTGTTGACGTTTTAAAAAAATTTGGGTGATTTTAGGGACCTGCGCCTTAACCGCCGTGCCGCTTTACCGCAGGAAATTACGGTAATTCTTAATTTGTATACTATGTAGTTTAATTGTTTCCACCCTCAATTGGGCATGCTGAACCTTTTTGTTATAGGAATGTTTTTTATTCCTCCTCGGCATTGCCTTCTCCGCTTCTTGATAGTTTTATATATTTTTTCTTAATTTAACTTTTTGTAATTTTTAACTAATGAAGTGGAGTAAAATAAATATAATAATAATAACTAATTACCTCTGATATGTGGACATCGACGGACGCTCTTTGTATGTCATCTTCACCATCTTCATAGTGGTCAAGATCGTGGCCCTGAAAAAACATTGAACAAAATGAACAAATACAGTTACATAAACTGCCAGTATGCCAAACTTTCTACAGGGATTAAATATAGTGATTTTAAGCGATTACTGTCGTCTTTGGCAAAGACTACTATTCATGATTACATTACGTTTTTCCTTGCACTTAAAAAGATGCGCTCGATATGAAAACACCGACGTCATTGCCAGTCCTAAATAAAACCAGAAAGTCTACCGGTATGTCTGCACATGCACGAGGAGAGTTCTTATAAAAGAACCGAAAACATTTGTAGGTGGTTGGCAGTTTTCAAATTTCTTTTTCCAAATATTACAAACTTGGCACCATTGGGAAGAGCTTAAACACCCCCCCCCCCCAAAAAAAAAAGGATACCGGTACCAATTATAAGTTTACACCTGATGTTAACCCAAACCCTAACTCCCCTCGATCCTTTAAAATCCTCATTGCAGTTTTGGAAGATTGGGAAAAAATGCTAGTTGATTTTAGAGGATGCAATGGGTCGAAGTCGTACATTTGTAAGTTTTACCAAGCATTTTGTATGTTCAGACATGTATTTTTGTATGCATAATGCAACCCAGCATTATGCTTGATATCATCCGCACTGCTTCTGAATGTCATCGGTACTGATGAAAAAAGGTGGAGTCCAAATTAAATTTGTGGCCTGCAGCCGATTTCACGAAAAGTGCGTAGCTTGCGATATTTTCAAAAGTGGCGTAAGGCTTACGCAACAAAAATGTTGCGTAGCTGTGCCATTTCCTTACGGAGCATTTCACGAAACTTGGCGTAGCTGCGCAACATTTTAAACAGCGTTTACGACGACTGTTTGCGTATATTTGTGTTCTTGCACGAAATCGTCGTTGTATCACCTTCGCCCACCATTTTGAAAATTGTTTTGTCTGACTTTCCGCGAAATTGTGTGGCAACATTAACAATTCTGTCACAGGTAAAATAGGTATGACGGGCTCCACGTCAATTACGATTTGCTGGTAAAATAGGTAATTTTCAGTTGCTACGCCATATCTTACGCCACCTAAATTGACTGCGCAAGCTACGCCATAATTTGTTGCGCAAGCTGCAAACTTACGCACTGTCAAACTTTCGTGAAACTGTCATAGGGCCGTGCCGGGTACCCGGGTACCCGTAACCCGACCGCTGATTGCGGGTACCCGGCTCCAATTTATCGATTTTATTACCCGAAACTGCCTTTGTAAATGTTGACATATGTAAATATTTCAGAAAGGCAAGCGTCTTTTATGTTCATTGCGTGCGGATAAATTGTTAGAAAACATCTGAGTAAAACGTCTTTACCGACAATTTCCCGATGTCTAGATAGCAGCCTAACGGATGATTGTACTTTCTTTGTAGTCATTGTGATAACAAAAATGCCTTTGAAGTCTATTTACCGACAATTCTGACAGCTGCTATAACTTGCGGCTGACATTGTATCAGTGTTTTGTTACAGTTGTCCTTTGAGTAAGTTTTTCCGAGGTTTACTTTTTGGAAAATGTGCTGAATTAATTCACGATCCCACAGACCCATACCTGGAATGTGGTTTTGAAACCTGATACTGCAGGAGAGGTATTTGGTTCTATTGTATCAACTCTGCGGCCAGCCGGGTAGATCTGTGGTCGGCTTTTTTGCTACATTTGGTGTCGGCTCACTCAAAGGATTTAGTTCATTGAACCTTATTTATTTTGGAAAAAGACGTGCCACTGTAGACGTGCAATTATGGGGAGCGGCAAGTCAATTTAATTACAAACATAGCGTACTTAACTTATCTTGTTTTTGTTTTTTCACTGGACTGCCAGACTACTTAGAAAAGGGTTTTGACTAGACCGCCGCTGTTTTGAGTCACTATAATTTGTTTGCGTCGAACCCTGAGTTGCAAAGAAGGCCCGTGCATTTGTTTAGTTGCGGAATGCAGGGGAAGTAAGCACGCCATGCCAGCGCGGCAGTCGCGCTGCAGCTTGCTACATGCACGTGCCGACGCGGTGTATACTTCCAGGTTTTTTGTTATGATTCTAATAATAGTCACGGGTACCCGGGTACCCGACCGTGACAGGAATAGGGTACCCGGGTCCCGTACTACCCGTAAACGCACACCCTTAAACTGTCATAAGCGAAATGTTGCGCAGCAAACAAAAGTGGCGCAGCTTACGCAATATATTGTGGCGCAAGGGGGATTACACATGTTGCGTAAGGTTTCGTAAAATCGGCTGCTGCTCTCACAAAAACGGCGTAAAGTCGCGCTATGCTACATGTATATTGAGTTATGATTAAAAATAGCCGATTTGACAGTGGGGTATCATTTTGGGGGTTTTGGCACGATACAATTCCCACATACATGTACATGTATGTTTTCCTTCAAACTTCCAAGTACCGGTATTTTGGGTTTTTTTCACTTATTTTATGGAAATCATTCGGTCTCAAACTCGGCATGCAGGTTTATTTATTATAGCGCATTGATATTTCGCAAAAATTAGGACTTTTTTGTGGTTCCGTCTGGTGTGATTCGTCTCTAAATCGGCTTTATAAAGTTTTTTTAAAATTTGCGATTAACTCAAAACAATATGGCGGAACAAGTCTGCGCAGGCGCGCACAGCTCGTCGCACTGAACAACAGAGGGCGCTCTGCTGTTTCCTCTGTTGTTTGGTCCGACGAGCTTTGCACGCCGCGCCTGCGCACACTTGTTCCGCCATTTCTGTTTGCGTTTATCGGGAGGCCCTTATTATTTGTTATTTTCCTTTTTTGGGTTATTTTTTCAAAGATGGCCGCGATGTCTAAGATGGCCGCCATAACATATTTGAAGATGGTTTTATGGTGCCGTTTAAGTTATAAGGTGCAATGTAGATCAACAAATGATTTTATATCATACTGTCCACTTGTCAAGAAAGTTGCCAATATCACAAACAGTATTTTGCAGCTTGAATGACAAGTGAATAGCGAGTGACGCAAATAGAGCGTGGTCCCTTGTGTGCCTACACAAATACTAAAGTGATGCAGATGTGTATGTACATGTAGTGCATATATAATAAAATTATGCAGTGATTGCGATGTGTGTTTCTGTGTCAATTTTGATACATATTGTTATTCTTTTCAAGAGTTCTTATTTTGCTTTTGCTCCAAAGTTATTTTAACCCTAACCACCCTGAGTCCATCAAAATCCATTTCCTGTTTTGGAGGATTTTAGCGGATTAAGGATACCTCCATATTGAACAACTGGAGGAGTGTGATGGATTGAGGATTTTAAGCCTAGCGTTACTGCAGGAGTTTGATGGATTCAGGATACAGAAATTCAGGTGATGGACTGTGATGAACTCTATGGAGAAACGCACTGCAATTTATGCCACCTAGGTATCCTGAATCCGTCACAGTCCATCAACTTTTGCTGGTGGATTATGATGGACTCAGGATCTCTCCAGAATGCATACTGGTGGAGTCTGATGGACTCAGGACACCAGCAGTTTTTGCAAACCAAAATTGGTGGACTGTGGCAGATTCAGGATACTTTCTAGTAAAAGCCGTGAGGGAGTTAGGGTTAATGGAGCCTACATGTAGCTGCATAAACGTGTGATAAAAACGGCCATCCAATTTTAAGTTTAGTTCAACACGATAGTCGCAATGAGGATTTTCTCACGATTTCGTTGTGGAAAGAGGAGGCCTACACTGCAAGAAAGATGATGAAATTGCTCAATAAAAATTAAGGATACACTTAAAAATAGGTATGAGAGTTAGGGCTCCGATATTTTGATTGGTTAATTTTTTTTTTTTTTTTGTTGCTTATTTTGCTTTTTTTTCTTCAAATAACAAATAACAAAAAAATTGGTGCGGCGTCCAAAATCGGAGCGGACGGGGACGATAAACATGTATTTTGTTTTACTTGGCCTAACGCAGATTTGGAGACAAATTACATCAGACAAAACCATGGAAAGGCCCTAATTTTAGCGAAATATTGATGCGCTATAATAAATGAACCTGCATGCCGAGTTTGAGACCGAATGATTTTGTTTGCATTGATGGACGTACACGGCGTACAGCACAGAGTGTACTCTAGTGCGGAGCCATAGACTAGGGTTAACATGCAGCTTATGTTTTATGTTTTTAATTTTTTTATTAGAACAATTCTCGGTCACATGGCAGGCCTTACGCTAACTTTTTTTCCTGGGTAGCTCACCGGGCTAGCAAACTGCAGATTTTACTAGCCCGTTTACATTATTGCTAGCCCGTACAACTACAATGCACAGTACAAAACGTTCGTTCGGTGCGCGCACATACAGTACACATAGACATGTACGTACATCCGTAGTAACATACACAGAGGGCGCTGTTCTGAACAGACTCTGTATCAGACGCTACTACTGATGACACGGCAGAAGGCTCATACGTACAGCTACACAGTGGGCCGTTATGGTAAAAAAGGCTGAACGATGTTAAAGAGAATAGTGCACATATGTGCAGTACCCTGCGCCGTAGTTTATACTATACTAATATCACTGAAGCCTACCAGTCTACTCTGTTCGTGAGATCGCAGTGCACTGCATGTACCCCTAGAACTCTGGGGCTCCCGACGCCCGTAGGGCGGAGCCCCATAGATAGAGAGGGTTTTTACAGGTTAACCGCCGTTAAACAATAGAAACCGTGCACAAAAAGCAGGCAATAACTCCTATACTGCCGCACGGTCTACCAACCAAAAATTTGTATGAGTACTTTATCAACTCGCCCAGCTGCTGCCCACCAAAAAACGGTTGAATCTCGGCCAATTTCTGTAAAAAAGGTGAAAACTATGCCCGTTCCGCAAACGCGACTGTTACAAGATGGCGGATAACATCGTTCAATGGGTGCTGTTTTCCAAACCCTGGCTTCGGTCTATTTCGGCTGTGCCTCTGGGGCATTGCTAAACTGTATGAATAAGGCCGCGGAAGATGAAGCTTGTGTTTCAAAAACTGGCTCTGCGGCTTGAAATTACGCACGAGTTATCCGCCATCTTGTAACAGTCGCGTTTGTGGAACGGGCATAGTTTTCACCTTTTTTACAGAAATTGGCCAAGATTCGACCGGTTTTTGGTGGGCAGCAGCTGGGTGAGTTGATAAAGTACTCATACAAATTTTTGGTTGGGGTAGACCGTGCGGCAGTAGACCCAATAATTGGGGCGTTTTCACTCCTTTTTTCGAATTTTGGATTTTGTCTGTCGTTCTACGCCCCAACCGTTGTAAAGCATTGTGCCAATTAAAAAAGAAGTTGTGACCACAAAAGTTGCCCAAAACATGCCAAATACTTGACAATGTATATTGGAAAGCGCACACTGGCTTCTATACATGTTAAAGAAGAACTGTTATGGCTTTATTGGTACTCACGGTTATTTGGGGTTGCAAATCCGAGCAATTTTGACCAGCTTTTCAAAACAATGATGCCCATAACGTCCGGTCTATATAAACTACATAGACGTCCCGACAGCACCCGACTCACATAAAGAGCACACTATGCGAAGACAGGGGACACGACAATGGCTTTTCGAGCGACCACCAACGACTGTTTTATGGTGC
The DNA here is from genome assembly GCA_037893245.1 of Crossaster papposus. Classification (NCBI taxonomy): domain Eukaryota; kingdom Metazoa; phylum Echinodermata; class Asteroidea; order Velatida; family Solasteridae; genus Crossaster; species Crossaster papposus. The sequence goes on along the minus strand of JBAIAA010000049.1, from coordinate 1,051,143 downwards.
AAGAGCGCAGGCTTGCATCGCTGCACTGTATAGCGCGCATGCGTGTGCGCGCGTCACGGTAGCGGTACTTGTACAAAATAATGCAAATTCGTATTGAACCGGGCCGATTGCTGGCACACGATGAGGGGCCAATTTCACGGAGCTGCTAAGCACAACAATTTGCTTAGCACAAAAACATCTTGCTCATTAAAAACAATTTATCAGCCAAAATTCTACGTGTTTTTTATGCTAAGCAAAAAACCAGGTGATTATCAATCAAAAACAATAAAGATCACGTGAAAATTTGGTCTGTAACCTTGTTTTGACCAAGGACACATTTTCATGCTAAGCAAATTTTTGTGCTTAGCAGCTCCGTGAAATTGGCCCCTGATCGTGTGCCAGCAATCAGCCCGGTTCAATACGAATTTGCATTATTTTGAACAAGTACCGCTACCGTGACGCGCGCACACGCATGCGCGCTATACAGTGCAGCGATGCAAGCCTGCGCTCTTGCACCATAAAACAGTCGTTGGTGGTCGCTCGAAAAGCCATTGTCGTGTCCCCCGTCTTCGCATAGTGTGCTCTTTATGTGAGTCGGGTGCTGTCGGGACGTCTAATGTAGTTTATATAGACCGGACGTTATGGGCATCATTGTTTTGAAAAGCTGGTCAAAATTGCTCGGATTTGCAACCCCAAATAACCGTGAGTACCAATAAAGCCATAACAGTTCTTCTTTAACACGTATAGAAGCCAGTGTGCGCTTTCCAATATATACATTGTCAAGTATTTGGCATGTTTGGGGCAACTTTTGTGGTCACAACTTCTTTTTTAATTGGCACAATGCTTTACAAGGGTTGGGGCGTAGAACGACAGACAAAATCCAAAATTCGAAAAAGGAGTGAAAATGCCCCAATTATTGGGTCTAGTGCGGCAGTATGGGAGTTATTGCCTGCTTTTTGAGCACGGTTTCTATTGTTTAACGGCGGTTAACCTGTAAAAACTAAGGGTGTGCGTTTACGGGTAGTACGGGACCCGGGTACCCTATTCTCGTCACAGTCGGGTACCCGGGTACCCGTAACTATTTCATAACAAAAACCTGTAAGTATACACCGCGTCGGCACGTTCATGTACATCCCCGCTCACTCCACTAGCAAGCTGCAGCGCGACTGCCGTGCTGGCATGGCGTGCTTACTTCCCCTGCATTCCGCAACTAAACAAATGCACGGGCCTACTTTGCAACTCGGGGTTCGACACAAACAAATTCTAGTCACTCAAAACAGCGGCGGTCTAGTCAAAACCCTTTTCTAAGTAGTCCGGCCGTCCAGTGAAAAAAAAAAAACAAGATAAGTTAAGTGCGCGGTTTTCAGAGCCAGATTGTCAACATCGATCCCGTATTGCGTGGAGTTTACTCTCAGCTTGTAATAAATGTTTGTAAATTAATTGACTTGCTGCTCCCCATAATTGCACGTCTACAGTGGCACGTCTTTTTCCAAAATAAATAAGGTTCAATGAACTAAATCCTTTGAGTGAGCCGACACGAAATGTAGCAAAAAAGCCGACCGCAGATGCTCCCGGCTGGCCGCAGAGTTGATACAATAGAAGCAAATACCTCTCCTGCAGTATCAGGTTTCAAAACCACATTCCGGTACGGGTCCGTGGGATCGTAAATTAATTCAGCACATTTTCCAAAAAGTAAACCTCGGAAAAACTTACTCAAAGGACAACTGTAACAAAACACTGATACAATGTCAGCCGCAAGTTATAGCAGCTGTCAAAATTGTCGGTAAATAGACTTCGAAGAAAGCACAATCATCCGTTAGGCTGCTATCTAGACATCGGGAAATTGTCGGTAAAGACGTTTTACTCAGATGTTTTCTAACAATTTATCGGCACGCAATGAACATAAAAGACGCTTGCCTTTCTGAAATAATGTGTCAACATTTACAAAGGCAGTTTCGGGTAATAAAATTGATAAATTGGAGCCGGGTACCCGCAATCAGCGGTCGGGTTACGGGTACCCGGGTACCCGGCACAGCCTTAGTAAAAACCCTCTCTATCTATGGGGCTCCGCCCTACGGGCGTCGGGAGCCCCAGAGTAGGGGGGATCGGGGTACCACTGCATGCACGCGTGGATCGAGTGCTCCCAGCCTCAGGCTATCGATAATCATGCCGAAAACACAAACACAATACCAATATCTTAAAATATTAAAACGTCAACTTTACTCACATGTCGTGGAGCAGGTCAAATATGTTAGATTGTTACCTTTTTTGGGTTATCAGATTCTTGAAATACGATACAAACAATGCATGAATGAGAAATCAGCTCCTCTGGCCAGAATTGTACTTGTTTTATTTTACGGTATGTTGAAAACCTAATGAAATATAAACCTTACCTGGAAATCTCTTGGCTCGTTGTAGCGAGCGAAGATACCAGCCATTTTAAAGAAGGTAATTTCTGGCACATACCAGGTATCAACGTTTAATAGCAAATAAATCGCCTCCAAATGAAATGACCGGCGTAGTGGTGCGGTAGGTATCGCGTTATGTGTACAACTACAATGGAGCCAATGGGGGTGCCGGTCCAACTCGGTCCGTGACCAACTCGGTCCGTGACCAACTCGGTCCGTGACCAACTCGGTCCGTGACCAACTCGGTCCGTGACCAACTCGGTCCGTGACCAACTCGGTCCGTGACCAACTCGGTCCGTGACCAACTCGGTCCGTGACCAACTCGGTCCGTGACCAACTCGGTCCGTGACCAACTCGGTCCGTGACCAACTCGGTCCGTGACCAACTCGGTCCGTGACCAACTCGGTCCGTGACCAACTCGGTCCGTGACCAACTCGGTCCGTGACCAACTCGGTCCGTGACCAACTCGGTCCGTGACCAACTCGGTCCGTGACCAACTCGGTCCGTGACCAACTCGGTCCGTGACCAACTCGGTCCGTGACCAACTCGGTCCGTGACCAACTCGGTCCGTGACCAACTCGGTCCGTGACCAACTCGGTCCGTGACCAACTCGGTCCGTGACCAACTCGGTCCGTGACCAACTCGGTCCGTGACCAACTCGGTCCGTGACCAACTCGGTCCGTGACCAACTCGGTCCGTGACCAACTCGGTCCGTGACCAACTCGGTCCGTGACCAACTCGGTCCGTGACCAACTCGGTCCGTGACCAACTCGGTCCGTGACCAACTCGGTCCGTGACCAACTCGGTCCGTGACCAACTCGGTCCGTGACCAACTCGGTCCGTGACCAACTCGGTCCCTATGGGAAATTGTACACAAAACTATTTTCTTGTAACGATCCCATCCCGATTGGATTTTAATAGCAGTGGCGTAAAAGTCCTGCCCCCCCCCCCCCCCCGGGTGCCCCCCCATTTGTATTTTAGGCGGCCACCCCTTCGCTGAGGTTGCATTGACAATACAAAAAAATCACATACATGTACTTGTGTCGGACCCTGTTGGATTGCCCCTTTAAGATAAAGGCCTGTGACCGACTCAAGGGCTAAATAGCTGTTCCCACGGTTTGAGATGGTCGTTCCACATTCCTCTCCGGCCTGGCACCTGTTTTTCCCCGGACATGGTCAAGATAAGTAAATTTGGTCGTAAATTCTCTGACCACATCCTTGGTACTTTAGTACCCGAAACTAAGAAGGTGTCTTTTCCTGATTGGCCCTTCTTAATTGAAATATGGAAGCATCTGCCTAGTTTTAAGGAAACTAGCCAATGAGCTCGGTACACCAAAATCTTGGCGAGCACATGCTCGGATAGATATATCCCCAGAGCGCTCTGGCCTCCTCAGAAGCGATCTGGCGACCTGATGAGAAGGACGTGTTTCTCAAGTGCTGTCTGCACTTCACCGTTTTAAGTTATAGTGAAACATATTTCCTCCTTCTCATCACTGGCTTGGTATATCTGTGGTACAGGTAAGATTTACACCTTCTATTGTTTTGCTATACAAGTTACTGCTTGATCGACCTTTGTATTTTTGTTTATACTCACACCATTTAGTTTTGAACAACCACGATATAGTTTCTTACAAGTCCAGCGTGACTTGAGACAGTGGTCACTTTGATTGTCTGAATCGACATTCGCTCTAATTTTGTATATACTGTGTATTCATGACATTACCGATTCTTATATCTCGGTGAAGTTTCTTTGTTGTGATATTGCTCATCACATTCTTGATGTTATCATTTAGTATGGATGTTTGGTGTTATTACTAATTCGGCTATTTTCCTGACTATGGAATCTTTGCTGAATGGTTGCTTATATTGTTTTAACCTTACTGTAAGACGATTGCGTCTTTATAAATGACTTGTTCGACGATCGCAGTTTGATCGCGCGTAATGCTGAGAATGATTGTTCTCGTTCTGAATTTAGCCACAACTTATAGACCGTCTCGGGTTATGGATCCAGAAGTATCATTTCTGTGAGACATTCCTGACGAAGTCTTTTGTACATTTTATCATCATTATTAAGTTAGTTCATTCTTGCTGCACACACCATGTGGTCTCTGGCCACGTGTCGTTGCCATAGGCACGGGAGTGAGTGCCCTTGGTTCACTTTAGAATAAGGGATATCCCGAGGTGACCTTGAGTATGGTCAGTTACTATCACTCGCTTGTTTTTTTTATGTTCCTGCTGTGAACTATCTTTTGTCACGAGAACAGGATTCTCGTTAAACGAATTGCCCACAATTTTAACCTCGCTATATCTGTTGCGTTCCGTAACTTCCCAATAATCTCAGTTGAAACGTGCATATTCCTAAGCATGGATTTTCCTCGTTCTAAGCTTACAATTTTAGTCCGAATAGATAAATAGATTTTAGTCCGTTAGACATTCACGGCCGAGCGTTGTTGCGTACATTTTCTCACCGATGTATTAGTGCTCATAATAATTCCCTTCTTCGTTGTTATCATTTATATACTATCGCGTATGGGCACATACAACTTTTGTACATATTAGTTCAATTATGTCTAGCCACATACATATGGTTTCTGACCACGTGTCGTTGCCATGGGCACGGGAGCGAGTGTCCTGGTGTATTCCACCCCAAACCGACCTTGAGTTGTTTTGTAACTTGAGCGAACTGTTTTCTGATCACTTAGATATTTTCTGGTTGGAAATCCAGTGATACTATTCAATTTGTAATCTCTTAACTTAGATGTTCTGGGTGAACATATCAATTAGTTTTTTGTTGTTTGATCACAGTCTAGAAGTTTAAATACCGCTGTCTTATATCTAGTTAGTTGTTTATTTTCGTTATCTAGTTAGGATTTTAATTATTCCGTGTATTATATACAATTGCTGATCCTCCATAAGTTAAGAAGCGATCTGGCGACCTGATGAGAAGGACGTGTTTCTCAAGTGCTGTCTGCACTTCACCGTTTTAAGTTATAGTGAAACATATTTCCTCCTTCTCATCACTGGCTTGGTATATCTGTGGTACAGAGTACCGTTCAATAGGTTTATCGCTTTGGGGAGCCGACCCGGTTCGTCTCTCCGCATGCACTTCTCTTCTTCGTTCCACTTACTGGACTGGATTGTCTGAGACGGCAAGGACCACCGGAGCCCATCCGCGTGGAAAGCCAAGCCGAGTCGGATCACGCCAAGTCCCTGGACTGGATTGTCAGACGAGGACCACCGAAGCCCATTCGCGTGGAATGAGCCAAGTCGAGTCGGACCACGCCAAGTTCAAGCCAAGCCAAGATCACGCCAAGTTCACGCCAAGCCAAGATCACGTCAAGTTCAAGTCAAGCTAAGTTTAGGCCAAGTCAAGTCAAGCCACACCGTTTCCGCGAGATGAACCCCATAAGGCAGCTATGTTAATTTTATTAGTTTGAGAACTCTGTAATGTTATTGACCACATTTCCCCAGATTGTGTAGGCCCTATATTCTCTTGTATTGCCAAGCTTACCAATTCTCTCTGTGTCATCCTACTGAACCCCTGTCATATTGTTATACCATTGATATCCGTGTCATTATAGGAATTTAACCTGTTGTTTAGTCATTGGTTTAAATCCTATATACTGCCATCTTTGTTTGAATAAATCACTGTAATTACCTATTGGAGGAGGATCAACGAAAACCTAGCTCTCCGTGTGGATTCCCTTTCGAGCAGAGTCTGTTATTTAAATTAACACGAACCGCGGCGGGTATTTTCAACGATATATAAAACGTATCGAAATACCTGTGACAAAATGGAGGCACCACCCGGATTCTGCTCACTTTAATTTTTTTGTTCCCTTTTGCTGATGTTTTCCCTTGCAACCCTTGCTTGTTATTTTCCGTTGAAATATATTTGCAAAGGGAACGTTAACAATCCCCCTTGCGGAAGCACATTTCGTTGGTTCTTATCCTCTCTCCCCATGGTTAGTGATTGGTCACTGTTATTATCACCTAGTTGCTTCGAGATTTCAGATGGTAGATACATGCAGTCACTACTGTTTGTTTACCTTTTTTTGTGGATGTTGTTTTTCATTGATTGAGTTGCAATTTGATTCTATCGATCGCACATTTAGCTGACTGTGTTGATTACTTTCCATTGCAATTTGATCTATGTTGACACTTTGTTGACCTCTTGCACAAAATTGCTTGCACTGCTGAAATGTTTATGGTGCTTGACAAATGTTTTTTTTATTGTTAATAATCATAGCCTTCCCCATCAGGTTTTCTGTACTGTGTTAATAGTCGAAGGCTCTTTACATTGTTCTTGGTGTTAAAATCTGTAAATCTTGCCTGTACCAATTAACCCAAGCACAATGGATTTTTCCGACGCTCTGAAAGAATTTCTTGCCGTTCATGATAAGTCCCTTGATGACCTAAAATTGTCCATTGGGGTTGACCCTAATGTTGCCGAAGACGAACCCAAGCCAGCTGACGTCGTGAAACCATCGGCTACCCAAGCGATTCCGGGCTCCAGTCGATCTTACCGCCGTTTAAGATTATTTTCGGGCCGAACCCCTGTCCCTACTGGTGAGCTGGACTTTGAAAACTGGCGTCGGTTAGCACGGCAACTCCTTCGTGACGAAAGCATCCCAGACAAGGAAAAGAAGAGTCGCGTCACTGAAGCCCTCATCCCCCCAGCGCTCAGTGTGGTTTGGGCTGTACCTGATGATAGTCCAGCCCAAGAATATTTGGAATGTCTTTCTCGAGCCTATGGTTCAACATCGGATGGTGATGAACTCCTAACATCCTTCAGGTGCACCTATCAGAAGGAAGAAGAGAAAGCCTCTGAATATCTCCTTCGGCTACACGCTCTGCTCACTCAAGTTGTTGAAATGGGCGGCATAGAAAATGACGACAGTGACAGAGCCATGTGTAGCCAATTTCAGCGGGGCTGCCTCTTCAACGATCCCCTTCTGAACATGCTGCAGCTGCGAGACAAGAAGTCTAACCCTCCTAGTATGCTGGAATTGCTGCGGGAAGTCCGAAATGCCGAGGCTCAACTCGAGGAGAAAGTAGACCGGAGAAAAGGCATGAAGTCTCCATCAAAGCGAGTCAACGTCCTAGCTCAGAGTGCCCCGTCTCCCTCGTCTGAAGCTGCAACGAGCTCCACTGTCGAACCCCGTAACTGCGAAGTCGCTGAATTGAGAGAGTCGGTTGACCGTCTACACCGGCGGCTGGATGGATTTTTTAAAACACAAAGTGCCACCCCACGCAACCCCACGTCTCCTTCAAATGCCACGTTTCCACCCCGCCAACGTGTCGCAATCTTTTGCTACAACTGTGGGGAGGACGGCCATCGGATGGACTCCTGCAAGGCCCAGCAAAATGCTGCCATGGTTCAGCAAAAGATGATGGCTCGACAGACGAGAAACGAGAGTGGAAAGAAGTCGGGAAACGGCAGCGGGCAGCTGTAGTGGATCCGACAACCGCCCAAAACCGCCCAATGGATCCAGTAAAACCTACAAGTGCCGAGATTCGGTATCAAGGCTCTGCTTCAGATAAAGTCAGTGTTCCCCCTGGTGTCGTCGGTGAACAACCTATCACCCCTGTCTTCATCGATGGCCACGCCTCGATGTGTCTCCTTGATACCGGGTCGCAGGTCACTTGTGTCTCCGCAGGATTTCACGCTCGCCATCTGCCCCATCGCCAGCTACAGCCCCTATCCCACCTCGCGGTGATAGGTGCAGCTGGTCAACCAGTGCCATACAAGGGTTACATCGAGTTGGACCTCAAGTTTCCGGCCAGTTCCGCTGGGACGCAACAAGAGGTCACGACCCTTGCCCTTGTGTGTCCAGACCGACAGGGAAATGACGAAGTCCCCCTGCTTGTGGGCACTAATACCAGTGTGGTGCGTGGCATGTTGCGGGCCTGTGAAGAAGAGGCTGGAAAGAAGTTCATTGGGAAACTTTCGGTAGACCATGTGTGGCAAACAGCATATAAGTGTTGCCTTACCTCCCCGCCCACTAGTAGAGTTAGTATTGTGAAGTCTGTCCGGGAAATTAGCATTGGTCCAGGTGAAGAAGTACACGTGACCGGTCAAGTTTATAACTGTCGCCGGTCTAAACGCGAAGTCCTCATCGAGCAGGAAGTTTCAGCCCAGCTCCCAGATGGCATCACGGTCAGGAACAGCCTGGTCGAGTTGTCTGCAGGAAGGAGAGTGAGCACTGAAGTTATCCTGGCCAACACGTCCTTCCAAAGTGTTGTCATCCCCGCACATTGCCGATTGGCCTCTGCTTCAGACATAGCTGAGAAATTTCCATTCCCGGCAGCTGAGCACTTGGCCGTACCCAGCCAGACTTGTCACGAAAAAGAAGGTATCAGTCTTGACTTTGAAGGATCACCCCTTCCAGAAGTTGAAGTCAAGCGGATAAAAAAGCTGTTTCTAGGTCAGCCTGACGTGTTTTCACAAGGCGACCTCGATATCGGATGTACCTCGTCGGTCAAACACAAGATTCGTCTTTCTGATGAAACCCCATTTCGTGAGAATTGTAGGCGGATCCCACCAGCCGATTACGAGGATGCCAGGCAACACTTGAAGGAACTCCAGAGTAAGGGCATCATACGCGACTCGGAAAGTCAGTTCGCCTCCCCCATAGTTTTGGTGAGGAAGAAGAATGGTGATCTGCGTCTTTGTATTGACTACCGGAAGCTCAACACTCGAACTATCCGGGACCAGTACTCTATTCCCAAGATAGAAGATACCCTCCATGCGATGAATGGTGCGTCTTGGTTTTCCTGCCTCGATTTGAGATCGGGCTATTATCAGATCGAACTAGCTGAGGAGGACAAGCACAAAACGGCCTTTTGGTGTCCCCTCGGGTTCTATGAGTTCAATCGGATGCCGCAAGGTATTACCAACGCGCCTGCAACCTTTCAGCGTTTGATGGAAAAGTGCATGGGAGATCTACTTCACAATGGTGTCTTCGTCTATCTCGATGACATCATTATTTTTGCAAAGTCACCCGAAGAGCATGAGGAGCGTCTCCTTCGTGTACTTGACCGTCTCCATCAGTTTGGCCTCAAACTAAGTCCTGTCAAGTGCAAGTTTTTCCAATCGTCTGTTAAGTGCCTTGGTCACGTGATTTCCTCCGAAGGTGTGAGCACCGACCCCTGCAAGATAGAGGCGGTTAAATCTTGGCCACTGCCAAACACGGCTAGAGAGTTGAAGTCCTTTCTTGGGTTTTCTGGTTACTATCGTCGATTTGTAAAAGGATACTCATCCATAGCCAAGCCACTCAACGGGTTAGCCGCCAAGTTTGACCTGACAAGAAAGAAACATGGAAAAAACAAGGCGAAGTCCAAACTACGTAGTCCAAACGAACCATTCAAAGAGTTGTGGACAGAGGAATGCCAGATCTCCTTCAGTACGATAGTACAGAGGCTCACCTCAGCCCCTGTATTGGGTTTTGTTGATTATGATAGGCCGTTTGTCCTTCATACTGATGCCAGCGGAACTGGGTTAGGTGCAGCACTGTACCAGGCAAGTGAGGATGGCCACTTGAAGGTCATTGCGTACGCCAGTAGGGGGCTGTCTAAGAGTGAACTGAACTACCCTGCATACAAGTGGGAGTTTCTCGCTCTGAAGTGGGCCGTCACCGAGAAATTCCGCGACTACCTATACTGCTCAAAGTTCACCGTTCTGACGGACAACAACCCCCTGACGTACGTGATGACCACCGCCAAACTCGATGCGACTGGGCACCGGTGGTTGGCTGCCCTGGCCAACTACGACTTCGTCATTAAGTACCGGCCCGGTCGCCAGAACATAGACGCCGATGGCCTGTCGAGGCGACCCCAGCCACGTCCCTCGACAGATAACGAGTCTATGGAGACAGAGAAGAAGCTCTCCAGAATGTATGACCGTCTTAGCTTTAATGAAGACAACACCTGCTCCAGAGAGGCATTTCAAGCTGTTTGCGAAGCCCGTCATGTCCGCATGACGGATGGTGCATTATCCATTGATGACGGCGAGTCGGCCATTGTGGAGAGCATGACCGACTCCCACCAGTCCATACCTTCGGAGTTTCTCGAAGGCGAGACAGCTTTGCCGGCAATGGGTCACGCTGAATGGCAGGTCCTGCAAGTCGAAGATGAGTCCATTAGCAAAGCCATCCAGTCCGTGCAAAATAAGGAGAAGCCAAGCGGCGAACAGCGGAGAGCACTACCAAGAGAGACTCAACTCTTACTCCGTCATTGGGATAAGTTGCAAATCAAAGATGGGGTTCTGCATCGGAAGAGTACCACAACTGATGGTCGGGAGGTGTCTCAGCTGGTTCTACCAATGAGTCAGCGAAAGCAGGCACTCCGAGGCGTTCATGATGACGTCGGCCATCTTGGATTTGAACGCACGCTTGACCTCGCCCGTTCCCGATTTTATTGGCCGAATATGACGACCGACGTTGAGCACCATTGCCAAACGTGTGAACGGTGCGTCCGCCGAAAACGTCGGGCCATGAAATCTGCACCTCTTGTACCCATCCAAACTAATGCACCAATGCAATTAGTATGTATTGACTTTTTGAGTTTAGAGCCGGATGATAGCAACACCAAAGATATCCTGGTTGTAACCGATCATTTTACACGCTATGCCCAGGCATTCCCCACGAAGAACCAGACATCGCGTACTGTAGCCAAGGTGTTATGGGACAACTACTTCGTCCACTATGGGTTCCCTGAACGGTTACACTCAGACCAAGGGCGAGACTTCGAGTCACGACTCATCAAGGAGTTGTGCGCTGTCTCTGGAATCAAAAAGACAAGGACCACGTCCTATCATCCTCAAGGGAACGGCCAGTGTGAGCGTTTTAACCAGACGCTGCTCAGCATGCTTGGCACCCTTGAGGATGAACAGAAGAAGAAGTGGAGACTCCATGTTGGCCCCTTGGTGCACGCCTACAATTGTACCAAACATGTGTCCACTGGTGTCTCTCCATATTTCTTAATGTTTGGACGTGACCCCCGCCTGCCCATTGACGTCCAGTTTGGGTTGCCAGGACAACAGAGAGGCAAACACCACGATCAGTACGCTACCGACCTGCAAGAGCGACTGAGACGAGCCCATGAGCTTGCGTCGGCTATGATAGAGAAAACTGCCCAGAAAAATAAGTCCCGATACGACAAGAAGGTACGGGAAAATGCACTGGAGGAAGGTGACAGGGTGCTCATCAAAAATGTCGGCCTAAAAGGGCCGCACAAGCTTGCTGACCGTTGGAGAAAAACCGTGTACCGAGTGCATCGAAGGATGAGCCCCGATATGCCAGTGTACGTCGTGAGCCCAATTGATGGCGAGGGCCCAGATAAAACGCTTCACCGAAATATGCTTCTCCCCTGTGGGTTCTTTCCCTCCGGTAATGATGTGCCTGGTGAAACCGAGCGACCTAAACCCAAGCCTCGCCGTAAACGTCCCATTAGACGACAATTACTTGAACACGCTGACGACATGGATGACGCATTGGACTCTGACCAATCGGATGAAAACTTCTATGCACTTCGCCCAATACCGACCCCTAGACGATCGATCAATCTCAACCCGAATGCCCAGATCTTCCATCCTGAAGTAATCTCATCAGAGTCGACACCTCCCGCCGACGACCTCTCATCTCACGCCCCATATATCTCTGCCGAGAGTGACTCCACCCAGGGCTCGCAGCATTCCCGCTTAGATGAACCCATGCCGTCAGCCAGCAGCACTGATGCCAATTCTCCGTCTAACTCATCCAACTCAGATGAGCAAACTCGTGATGAGGACGCGGAGTTGGATCCTCCTTCCACTGAAAGCAGTTCTTCCCCCGACCCATCCGCCTCGGGTGATCAACTTCGTGATGAAGAAGATTCAGAAGAGTCAGACCCCCCTGCTCCGGACCCCACTTGTAAGACATCGACTGGCCCCGACACAGGGCCAAACGTTGTCTCTCGACCTGTGCGGAACAGAAGGCCCCCAAAATACTATGGATTTGAAGGGCTAGAGGCCAAGCTCCTCGAGCAACACCTTATGACGCAACAGCGGGCATTAGAGGTCACCAATAACCTTGTCAATGTCATGTGTCGACGGTAAAATTGTCCATCTTTGTGTTACCATGTCGTGGACGCCACGGTTTTAGAGGGGGAGTATGTCGGACCCTGTTGGATTGCCCCTTTAAGATAAAGGCCTGTGACCGACTCAAGGGCTAAATAGCTGTTCCCACGGTTTGAGATGGTCGTTCCACATTCCTCTCCGGCCTGGCACCTGTTTTTCCCCGGACATGGTCAAGATAAGTAAATTTGGTCGTAAATTCTCTGACCACATCCTTGGTACTTTAGTACCCGAAACTAAGAAGGTGTCTTTTCCTGATTGGCCCTTCTTAATTGAAATATGGAAGCATCTGCCTAGTTTTAAGGAAACTAGCCAATGAGCTCGGTACACCAAAATCTTGGCGAGCACATGCTCGGATAGATATATCCCCAGAGCGCTCTGGCCTCCTCAGAAGCGATCTGGCGACCTGATGAGAAGGACGTGTTTCTCAAGTGCTGTCTGCACTTCACCGTTTTAAGTTATAGTGAAACATATTTCCTCCTTCTCATCACTGGCTTGGTATATCTGTGGTACAGGTAAGATTTACACCTTCTATTGTTTTGCTATACAAGTTACTGCTTGATCGACCTTTGTATTTTTGTTTATACTCACACCATTTAGTTTTGAACAACCACGATATAGTTTCTTACAAGTCCAGCGTGACTTGAGACAGTGGTCACTTTGATTGTCTGAATCGACATTCGCTCTAATTTTGTATATACTGTGTATTCATGACATTACCGATTCTTATATCTCGGTGAAGTTTCTTTGTTGTGATATTGCTCATCACATTCTTGATGTTATCATTTAGTATGGATGTTTGGTGTTATTACTAATTCGGCTATTTTCCTGACTATGGAATCTTTGCTGAATGGTTGCTTATATTGTTTTAACCTTACTGTAAGACGATTGCGTCTTTATAAATGACTTGTTCGACGATCGCAGTTTGATCGCGCGTAATGCTGAGAATGATTGTTCTCGTTCTGAATTTAGCCACAACTTATAGACCGTCTCGGGTTATGGATCCAGAAGTATCATTTCTGTGAGACATTCCTGACGAAGTCTTTTGTACATTTTATCATCATTATTAAGTTAGTTCATTCTTGCTGCACACACCATGTGGTCTCTGGCCACGTGTCGTTGCCATAGGCACGGGAGTGAGTGCCCTTGGTTCACTTTAGAATAAGGGATATCCCGAGGTGACCTTGAGTATGGTCAGTTACTATCACTCGCTTGTTTTTTTTATGTTCCTGCTGTGAACTATCTTTTGTCACGAGAACAGGATTCTCGTTAAACGAATTGCCCACAATTTTAACCTCGCTATATCTGTTGCGTTCCGTAACTTCCCAATAATCTCAGTTGAAACGTGCATATTCCTAAGCATGGATTTTCCTCGTTCTAAGCTTACAATTTTAGTCCGAATAGATAAATAGATTTTAGTCCGTTAGACATTCACGGCCGAGCGTTGTTGCGTACATTTTCTCACCGATGTATTAGTGCTCATAATAATTCCCTTCTTCGTTGTTATCATTTATATACTATCGCGTATGGGCACATACAACTTTTGTACATATTAGTTCAATTATGTCTAGCCACATACATATGGTTTCTGACCACGTGTCGTTGCCATGGGCACGGGAGCGAGTGTCCTGGTGTATTCCACCCCAAACCGACCTTGAGTTGTTTTGTAACTTGAGCGAACTGTTTTCTGATCACTTAGATATTTTCTGGTTGGAAATCCAGTGATACTATTCAATTTGTAATCTCTTAACTTAGATGTTCTGGGTGAACATATCAATTAGTTTTTTGTTGTTTGATCACAGTCTAGAAGTTTAAATACCGCTGTCTTATATCTAGTTAGTTGTTTATTTTCGTTATCTAGTTAGGATTTTAATTATTCCGTGTATTATATACAATTGCTGATCCTCCATAAGTTAAGAAGCGATCTGGCGACCTGATGAGAAGGACGTGTTTCTCAAGTGCTGTCTGCACTTCACCGTTTTAAGTTATAGTGAAACATATTTCCTCCTTCTCATCACTGGCTTGGTATATCTGTGGTACAGAGTACCGTTCAATAGGTTTAGCGCTTTGGGGAGCCGACCCGGTTCGTCTCTCCGCATGCACTTCTCTTCTTCGTTCCACTTACTGGACTGGATTGTCTGAGACGGCAAGGACCACCGGAGCCCATCCGCGTGGAAAGCCAAGCCGAGTCGGATCACGCCAAGTCCCTGGACTGGATTGTCAGACGAGGACCACCGAAGCCCATTCGCGTGGAATGAGCCAAGTCGAGTCGGACCACGCCAAGTTCAAGCCAAGCCAAGATCACGCCAAGTTCACGCCAAGCCAAGATCACGTCAAGTTCAAGTCAAGCTAAGTTTAGGCCAAGTCAAGTCAAGCCACACCGTTTCCGCGAGATGAACCCCATAAGGCAGCTATGTTAATTTTATTAGTTTGAGAACTCTGTAATGTTATTGACCGCATTTCCCCAGATTGTGTAGGCCCTATATTCTCTTGTATTGCCAAGCTTACCAATTCTCTCTGTGTCATCCTACTGAACCCCTGTCATATTGTTATACCATTGATATCCGTGTCATTATAGGAATTTAACCTGTTGTTTAGTCATTGGTTTAAATCCTATATACTGCCATCTTTGTTTGAATAAATCACTGTAATTACCTATTGGAGGAGGATCAACGAAAACCTAGCTCTCCGTGTGGATTCCCTTTCGAGCAGAGTCTGTTATTTAAATTAACACGAACCGCGGCGGGTATTTTCAACGATATATAAAACGTATCGAAATACCTGTGACACTTGTAATTAACATTTATTATCAATTGACGACAATATTTTTTTCCCCGCAGAGTGACTGAATGTTCCGCTGGCCGTGATTCGGTTCGCATGATAGATGTGTTTAAAATGATAACGAATTGACGTGTTTCTCTTTGATTAATAGTAGTAAAATAGCAGGGTAACCAAATAGCACACGCCTTTCCGTTCGAAAATAATAATAATAATAATAATACAAGCATTTGTAAAGCGCCATCTATCTATGTAGACATATTCCGAGGCGCTATAAGAAAAGTTACTGAACAATAATAATTAATTTCCAGGTCACTTGAAACAAAACAAGCATTCTAATTATAAGTTGAGTTAAACATGAATGTTTTAAGGAGGCATTTGAAGGTTTGTAAAGATTGACAGCTACGAATTTCCTGAGGCAAAGAGTTCCATAGAGTGGGGGCCGAGACTGAGAAGGCTTGGTCACCATACAATGTTCTAGTTCTTGGTATCACAAGAAGATGTTTGCCAGATGACCTTAGGTGGCGATGAGGGGAATACTGGGTGAGGAGATCCTGTAGATATGTTGGTGCACTGTCATTGTTAGCATTAATTTGAAGGCAACCCTCTCTTTGACTGGAAGCCAGTGAAGATTTCTCAGGACTGGAGTAATGTGTTCAAATTTCCGTGTTCGGGATAAGACACGAGCCGCAGTGTTTTGTACACGTTGAAGTTTGCGCATGAGAGTGTTGGTGATTCCAAACAAAAGTGAGTTACCATTATCCAACCTAGATGTCACGAGAGCATGGATAAGGATGGCAGCTGACTCATCAGTCAGGATTCGGCGGATGCTGTTGATGTTTCTAATGTGGTAATATGACGTTTGACAAACTTTCTTGACATGTGATTCCATTGACATCGTTCTGTCAAACATGACGCCAAGATTACGTGCAATCGTAGAAGGTTCAATATTTGAAGTCCCAATTTGCATCTGGTTGCAGCTGATTTTATTCTGGCTACGTTTGGAAGTGATAATTAGAAGTTCGGTCTTGTCGTCGTTAAATCTTAATTTATTCCTGGTCATCCATTTCTTTAGATCACAAACACATTGTTTAATACGCCGTCTCACGGAATGTTCACAGTCGGTAAAAGTAAACAGGGTTATTGCGTCAGTAAAACTAAACAGTTATTGCATAATTAAACTGCGTCATATTTATTATACAGTAGGCCTAAAGCGTTATAATTCCCTTGCATTTATATTTATGTATATATAAAACAAATGTGTTTTGAGCTAGGAGAGGGCAGGAGTAAATTATTTTTTTGGTGGGCTAATTTAGAATGTCTCTTTGTCAAGCCTTTCACATCGGGCTTTCTAAAACAGCCATGTTCTGACAATTGGTTGGCTCCTTTCATTCCAATTTGTATCAAACTACTCCAAGAGATTAAACTTTGCGGGTGACAAAATGTGCGGTGACGCGACTCCCCTCACTCGCGGCCAGAGCAGTCGGCATCCTTAGATCAGTCCGTCAAAGAAGGTCGATCACGAACTGTGCTAATTACGGTTATGATATTGCCAGTGATGGACTGATTGGTGTTGTGGATAATTATTTAGACCAATGTGTCCATTTTATATGTGACACGATCAAGCTGAATGAGTCGGATGTCGGGGAATTTCAAAAATGAACTGTGTTCTTCGTTGATATTTAATTTTGTTACATAACTCGACAACAAAACATTGTATCAACATGGGGTTTTCAGTTTGTAAAATGTACAGATGCCCTCTTTAAAACTACATGAAAACTCATTTTTTGACCGGGGCCGACATCCGACTCATTCCGCTTGATCGTGTCACATAGAAACATACATTTTTGTCTAACACCGGTAAAGTTTGTGCAATCATTGCTGGTTGATATACTTTTCCCAAGTGTGGTGACCATGAAGAAATGTTTATTTTGCTTTGTTTTATAGCGTCCAATTTTGTTTTAATTAAGTGATCAGGGGCCGGTTGCACCAACGGTCTTAAGTGCTGCACGAACGAAAATGGGTTGCACCATCGATGTCTTACGACATGTACTAACTTCCTTGACGTACGCATTCTGACTTACGTACGTGTGGTGTAAGACAACATTCGTGCAACCGAAATAAATTACGAAACAACTGTTGCACCACAACTTACGCATTAGTAGGACATGGCTTTAAGACATGAAATTACGTCTAGTATAGGGAGGTGACTTAAATAGTTAGTGTAGCCATTCGCGGCAATATGTTCGGGTTGAAGTACAGTGTCAATTATAATTCGTGTTGTTCCGCGATCACTGACACAAACCACCGATGTTATAGAGGGCGCTATCTCCAGACGAATCGCACCTGGGGTGCGTTCCACTCAAGCGAACGTTGCCAACGTTGGCCAACGTTAGCGTTGTTCGCTTGAGTGGAACGCAATGTGCGCCAATTATGTTGGCAAACGTTAGCGAAAACGGCGAACGACATTTCGAGCTGTTTGCTGTTGGCCAGTGACGTATTTTAAAGATGGCGGAGAAGTTAGCAGCCGACAGTTTTCTTTTTACAGTTTTGATTTACATTTCATACTTTTCGTTATAAACGGTGGATCGTTTTGAGCAGTTACAGGGGTCTTCTTAATTAAAAAAATGAGTTGGACAAAAAACAGCCAACCAAACGATGTCACTGTCACTGGGCACCGCCATTTTGAAAACGTATTTTTTAAAATATCGTTCCACTTCAACTAACGCAAACTCAAAACGTAGGCGAACGTTCGCGCAAACAGTTCGCCGCGTAAGTGGAACGCACCCCAGGACTCACTCGAAGGTCTTGGATAAGTTGGCACATTGGGGGCGTGGTCAGACTATTGTAATACATGTATATGCAGTATTCATATTACGTGGTAATGATGGACGGTTAGGCAAATTCGTGGAAGGGTTATTGTGTTTACGCAAAAGTAACACGCCGCGATATACTGACCCGGCCGTATACATCACCGCCGTTTCTTAAGCGACATACAGTTGTGCGCATGTGTCATTTTCAAATCTAGATTAAATAAAATGCATTATTCATGATCGGTGACCCGCGACAGAGGGACGATCAAAAAACGGAAATTACCGATGAATACTGACATTAGGGGCTTTTTTTATTTTGATGAGTTCATTCATAAGATGATCCGTGATTTAATAAACCCCCAAAACCAAACAAAATTGGAATGACAAGCGCAACATTTTAACTTAAATACAAACGCTCCGTTTCGTTAGTCATTAAGGAAAGAAAGGTTTTCGGGACAAATTTGACAGTGAAGGTGACTTTTTCCAAACTCAAAAAATGGTTTGTATAAAAAAGCAGATTGTGATCTCTTTAATTCATGTGTTTTCAAACGAGCAAACCCAGCAAGTGATAAACAAAACTAGGTTTGAATATTTAGTTTTTTCCATCTTTAAAGATGGACTACAACGAAAACTCACACATAAAATTTATTATCGGACCTTGTTTATGTTGTGTTCAGGTAACACTTTATTGTTACGGTCATGTTTTTCTCTAAATAATTTTGTTGCAATTTGACCGAAAAAATTAGACCTCGATTCTTCGATTTTGAAATTTCCCGCCCTGTACTGGTTCCCGGCAAAGATCCACTGAAAACCACAATGAAATCCACGATATAGTACCAGCGGACTTGTAAACCAGCGAAAAGTGGTGACGTACTACCCATGAGCAACCGAGAGTAAACAAAAGACGCCATGTTATTCCGTGTGTATTATGTATGCGTTTTCATGCAGAGGTACGCATTGCATTGTACGGTAAAAATGCACGCACACGATCGACCCGAGTAAATCGTCATGGGTAGTACGTCACACACAAAGTATGAATTATTCATGAGTTAAGGGCTTTTGCTGAAACTGAGTTTTTCTGGGTCGTAGAACGCCGATCAATTTTTTTTTTTGCATGAAGGAACAAGTTTTATTGAATACTAATGATATATTAGTAATCGTTATACATTTCTCGAACAAAAACAGCAACACAGCCTTTATCATTATTCCGTTGTAGTCCATCTTTAACGGAGTTTTCTGCAACGCGACATTGCGGCCTAGTATGATACCCGTGTAAATAAGTCTCGCATATTGTTTAAGGACACGTTTGGGAATACGCGGTTCTAGATTTCGAACCAGAGTGGGCAAATATCAGGCTGAATACTGTTTACAATTTTTAATTTGCCGCGTATTCGGCCCGTGATTTGCCAACTTGGATTCCGTCGAAATCTAGAACCGCGTATTCCCAAACGATATGCGTATTCCCATTTGGACAGGTATCATGCTAAACCGCAATGTCGCGTTGCGGAAAACTCCGTTCAAGATGGAAAAAACTAAATATTCAAACCTTGTTTTGTTTATCACTTGCTTGGGTTTGCTCTTTCGAAAACACATGAATTAAAGAGATCACAATCTGCTTTTTTATACAAACCATTTTTTGAGTTTTGAAGTCACCTTCACTGTCAAATTTGTCCCGAAAACCATTCTTTCCTTAATGACTAACGAAACGGAGCATCTGTATTTAAGTTTAAATTTTGCGCTTGTCATTCCAATTTTGTTTGGTTTTGGGGGTTTATTAAATCACGGATATTCTTATGAATGAACTCATCAAAATAAAAAAAGCCCCTAATGTCAGTATTCATCGGTAATTTCCGTTTTTTGATCGTCCCTCTGTCGCGGGTCACCGCTCATAAATAATGCATTTTATTTAATCTAGATTTGAAAATGGCACATGCGCACAACTGTATGTCGCTATACACAATGTCAGAAACAGCGGTGACATATACATGTACCGGTACATGTATTCGCATTTTTGTATCACTGTGGAGACATTATGGCTTTGTTCTCGTGTACAAAGTGGTTAGAAAGTCGATCGAGCACATTTTTCAAAATGCTCCCATTTTAACCACAATTATTTTCCTGGGTTTTAATTTCGACCCATACCCTATATTATACCCTAACCCAAACACTAACCCTAACCCACATCCTAACCCCAGTTTTTGAGTAATTTAAGTACAATCCAAAAATCGAATTTGTTAAATTCCTAATGGAGACCTATATAGAGACCTTTTCACTCCCATTGTCCCAATTGGGTTCACGTCTCCAGAGGGTATCGTATTTCGCACCATACAGTACATAAATTCGCATTTTTGTATCACTGTGGAGACATGGCTTTGTTCTCGTGTACAAAATGGTTAGAAAGTCGAGCACGTTTTTCAAAATGCTCCCATTTTAACCATAATTTTTTTCTTGGGTTGAACTTTCGACCCAATATACCCTATATTATACCCTAACCCAAACACTAACCCTAACCCACATCCTAATCCTAGTTTTTGAGTAATTTAAGTAAAATCCAAAAATCTAATTCGTGAAATTCCCAATGGAGACCTATTCATCTATAGAAATTTACCCTCCGGAGACGTTTTGTCTCCATTGTACACATTGTGTTCATGTCTCCAGAGGGTACGGTATTTCGCACCATATGTACATGTACATACATGTACATGTACTGTACATTGACACAGCAAATCATGGCTGCCCCGGCGTTTATTTGTGACTGCGGGTGAGGGTGTTTCTCTATGGTGTTTAAATTTGTTATGAGTGAAACCACCTTGCTCTATGGTGAAAACCTCCTAAACGAATGCTAATTTATATGGTGGCCCTGGAGGGATATAAAAAGTCGTGAACATTTTCGCGACTAGTGAACAAATTTGCGACTAGTCGCAAATTTATTTGCGACTGATCGTGAATATATTACGTGAATAATTCACAACTAGTCGTCAATATTTTCACAACCAGTCGCGATTTTGTCACAACTAGTCGTGACAAAATTTGCGACTAGTGGTGAATTTTGTACGACTTGTTTTTTGCGACTAGTCGTGAAGTTATTCACGACTAGTCGTAAATATTGTTCGCGTCTAGTCGTCATGATATTTTCACTAGTCGCGAAAAAAATTCGCGACTAGTAGCGAAAATATTCACGACTAGTCACGAATTATTTACGACTAGTCGCAAAAATATTCACGACCAGTCGCAGAAAATATTTGCGACCAGTCTCAAATAAATTTGCGACTAGTCGCAAAAATATTCACGACCAGATGCGAATAAATTCACGACTAGTCGCGAATAATTTCACGACTAGTTGTGAAAAAAAATTGCGACTAGTCGCGAAAAACAATTCACAACTAGTTGCGAATTACTCACACCTACTCGCAACAAAATTCGCGACCAGTCGCAACAAAATTCGCGACTAGTCGCAAAAATATTCACAACCAGTCGCGAATAAATTCACGACTAGTCGCGAATAGTTTCACAACTAGTCGTGAAAAAATTCACGACTTTTATGTCCCTCCAGGGACACCATAAATTTCCCCTTTTATTTCAGGGAAAGGTAGTTTTTGCAGGTAATTAACTGTTTGCCAAAATAAAGCACGACCTCACTAGATTTGAGGCTAATACTGACGTACGTTCGATACACTGGAATAAAAAAAAAATGCCCCGGAAGATTGGCCACACAATGCTATGAAAAGTCTGCACATTTCGCGCAATGCATATACGTGCATACAGTCACCATCACATACATGTACATTGTACATTGTACAATGTACATGTACTATAATAATAATAATAATAATATATGTTGATTTAAAGAGCACTACACATGCGCCTCAGCACTCTGTACAATAATAACAAGTAAATATTTCTTAAGAAACTACAACAAATCATTTCAATTACAATACGAGCTAAAAGTAATTATTGAAATTAAATCATTATTCAAAGTACAAGCTGAAAAGGAACGTTTTTAATCCAGTTTTAAAATCGTCCACATTACGCAAGAATCGCAAGTTGTCCGGCAACCGATTCCATAGTAATGGAGCACTGTCTTGTGTAAACACACACACAGTCATATCCTGTATTTGTGTATAATGAATAATTCATGATAAGGCTCAAACTCGGTCGCTGATTGGATCCCTCGGAAAAGCGAGGGAGAATCGTCGAAAACTAAGGTTAAAGTTAACAATTGCTTGCCAACTTGTGTTAGACCCTTCAGGGAATCCAAAATCATGTACGTTTGTCGAACGCCGGCTCCAGTGCGAACATGGATCCAGCTGCATTTTGTAAACTACGCATGCGTGAGACCAGAACGCACACGAAGCCGGGATTTGAAAAAGAGCTAGCGTTAACGAATCTGCGCGCGTGGGCGTAGTCTTGGTCAAGACCAAGCTAGCCCGTTCATTTGATCCGCGGCGCGCCGTCCGCGTAATTTTTTTTCCTAGGGGTAATTATCATAAATGGGCGGCTCTAGACCCCTCACGTCATGATTATTCAGTAGTTTTAACAATGACGCTAATACATAGCCCAGAGGTACATCAAAGCACTTTGAAAAACGGCTTCTGTCGACCTCTTCCAGTAGCTATAGTGGATAATGGGTTAGGTTATAGATCGTTCGACTGGGGTTCGAATTCGCTCTCTGTCTATTTTTCATTGACTATTTTGGTCTCCAAGTTTGTTGTTGGAGTGAGTTTAATTTAAGGGAAAATAAGGATCTGAGAACCTAAGTGTTTTCCACTCAGTGTGGTGTAGATACGCCCATTTATGATAATTACCCCTAACCCTCATAGGAAAAGAAATTACGCGCGCCGTCCGTATTATCTGGGCTTATTGAGGGCGCCCTTAATTATCGCCAGATTCCTGGATTTCTTCCACTTAGTGGAAGAAATCCAGGAATCTGGCGATAATTAAGGGCGCCCTCAATAAGCCCAGATAATACGGACGGCACGCCGCGGAACAAATGAACGGGCTAGCTTGGTCTTGACCAAGACTAGCGTGGGCGCCGAAATAACACAAGGGTCTATAGACAGGGCCCAGACCAGGAAAAACTAAGGGTTTTTCCTGTCAAGGTTTTCTCAACGGTTTCATCATCCTGAACCTCAACCATATTAGCTTGGGGGCCACCCTGATTTTTGCCCCTAATTCAAAATGGCCGCCAAAATCCAAAATGGCCGCTAAAATTAAATAAATTACATATATACTGCTAATTACGTTTAATATCAACGGGTTTTCTAGGGATTCTGTCATCTTGAATGTACACCCAATGAATTTAGATCTAGATCCACCCAGAATTTGGCCATAAATCCAAGATGGCCGCCAAAATCTAAAATGGCTGCCAAAATTACATCAAATACATATATACTGCTAATTACGTTTAATATCAACGGGTTTTGTGTGATCCTGTCATCTTGAATGTACACCCATTTAATTTAGCTCCAGAGCCACCCAGAATTTGGCCATAAATCCAAGATGGCCGCCAAAATCTAAAATGGCTGCCAAAATTACATAAAATACATATATACTGCTAATTACGTTTAATATCAACGGGTTTTATGTGATCCTGTCATCTTGAATGTACACCCATTGAATTTAGCTCCAGAGCCACCCAGAATTTGGCCTTAAATCCAAGATGGCCGCCAAAATCTAAAATGGCTGCCAAAATAACATGAAATACATATATACTGCTAATTACGTTTAATATCAACGTTTTTGTGTGTGATTCTGTCATCTTGAAGGTACACCCATTGATTTTTAGCTCCAGAGCCACCCAAAATTTTGCCTCAAATCCAAGATGGCCGCCAAAATCTAAAATGGCTGCCAAAATTACCCTAATCAGGTTTATACTGCTTCTTGTTTTTTTCTGTCAGAGTTTTTTTCAGTGATTCCGTCATTCTAAAGCCTTTAAGATTAGTCTAGGGAATACCCAGGATTTATCGTCTAATCCAAGATGGCTGTCAAAATGGCTGTCAAAATGGCTGCTAAAATGGCTGCTAAAATGGCTGCTAAAATGGCTGCCAAAATGGCTGCCAAAATGGCCACCAAAAGCATCTTACTTAAATTTAAAGTACATCTTTGTTTTGTCCTGTTAAAGTTCACTAAAGTTGGTTTCATTGTGGCGTCCTGAACCTAAGCCTTTTGAAATTACCTTGTGGCTACCCAAGATTTGTCCGCCCAAATACAAAATTGCTACCAATATTACCTTAATCAGATTTATCCCCCATAATTTAGTAAAGGACCTGGCTCAGACATGCAAGCAACTCGCCTTCTGGTTTTGAGATAACAATCTCGGGGACTAATGAATTACCCCCTTCTTACAAAACCATAAGATGCGGCATTCAAAATCAAGGTGGTGTCTCTAAATGGGGCTTGGACTCACAGCTGCTGTTGGTAATAGGCTCTACATGATATGTTTCCTTGCATTAGTTGAGGTGCAGGTGGTTCTCTGAAAGTCTATCTTGAGGGCATTGCTATCAAATGCAGCGAGACGCAGGTCATCACATGTCTGCAGGTCTGTTGATGGTTTGGGACACTTGACCAAGAATGTTTCTGCCATCTGTATTGCATTTTCTGTTAGCTTTGGACAGTCGGCGAAATTCAGAATCAGGGAGAAATTTTCTGGTTTGCACACAGCATTCAGGGCTGCAGGTTTAGTTGATATCTTGTTGGTTGTATCAGATCCAGTCAGCGCATGGAGTGCTGGAAGACACTTTGTGAGCTTGTCTCCCAGCGTTATGCAGATATCGTGGAGTGGTAATATTGATCTTTTCACTCTTGAGTTGTGGATGAGCCAGAACTCTTGGAGGCCGATGACACATCTGTGTCACCTGATGGCAGAGTCAGGGATGTAGGTCCTGTCCGGTGACTTAGAATGTCCTGCACATGGAACATCATCCTGTCATCAGCTTCCTCGTGTGTGCAGTTGAGCCGAAGGAATGACGAAGCACACACAGCTGACACAATCCATGCCTTTGGTGATATGTATAGATGTTTGGTGTCTTGTTATCTGGTGGTGAGCCACTCAACATAGAATGCCTGGAAAGCAGTTTTGCTGATGGAAGATGACCAACAGTCACCATGTCTTTTGACACTTACAGAGAGGACAGCATCAAGAATGTAGAGAGGGGAAGAAGAGGAAAGTGAACCTTGATTTTGAATGCTGCGTCTTATGGTTTTGTAAGAAGGGGTAATTCATTAGTCCCCGAAATTGTGATCTCAAAACCAGAAGGCGAGTTGCTTGGATCTATTGTTGCAAGTACTGCAAATGCAAGGGAGGTGATTGTTGTAAGAACCCATCACTGAATGAACACTGCTCATAACTCTCATACCTGGGCTCTGTTGTGTTACTTTATAATAATTAAATGCTTGTTTTCTTTCTTTAAAAAAATCCTTGTATTGTTTAAATTCCGAATTGTCAGTTAAACTCTAGTAGATGACACAAATGTTCTAACTTTGCTATAAGTTTGGAAAGTTTAATTAATAAATATATATGGAAATTCCAGGTGTATGTATCTATTTGTATGGTATTAAGTTGACCGAACGGTTTTTATAAATGTTCTTGCAACATATCAAATGAACATCTTGAGCACATCAGAAAATGTCTAGCTCCAACGGTTTAGAAGATACAGCTATGTCGGAAGTAGCACTTCCGATAAAAAGGGCGTGGTCATTTAAAAAAGGGCGTGGTCGTTTAAAAAAGGGCGTGGTCATTTCCGGGCTGTTTACCCCGGATAGAGATGTTAGCACACATTCCAAGTTGTTCCTTGGGGTCATATCAGCCTAGAACAGTTGAGTTATCCTCTCCTAAATAATGTGCATACATGTCTGAGCCAGGTCCTTTACTAAATTATGGGGGATAAATAAGAGATCGTTTAAATCTGATTAAGGTAATTTTGGTAGCCATTTTGAATTTGGGCAGACAAATCTTGGGTAGTCACAAGTTAATTAGTCACAAGGCTTAGGTTCAGGACGCCACAATGAAACCAACTTTAGTGAACTTTAACATGACAAAACGAAGATGTACTTTAAATTTAAGTATGATGCTTTTGGTGGCCATTTTAGCAGCCATTTTAGCAGCCATTTTGGCAGCCATTTTGACAGCCATCTTGGATTAGACGATAAATCCTGGGTATTCCCCAGACTAATCTTAATGACCTTGGGCTTAGAATGACAAAATCACTGAAAAAACTCTGACAGAAAACACCCAAGAAGCAGTATAAACCTGATTAGGGTAATTTTGGCAGCCATTTTAGATTTTGGCGGCCATCTTATTCTTAGATTTGAGGTCAAATTCTGGGTGGCTCTGGAGCTAAATTTAATGGGTGTACATTTAAGATGACAGAATCACACAAAAAACGTTGATATTAAACGTAATTAGCAGTATATTTTATGTTATTTTGGCAGCCATTTTAGATTTTGGCGGCCATCTTGGATTTGAGGCCAAATTCTGGGTGGCTCTGGAGCTAAATTTAATGGGTGTACATTCAAGATGACAGAATCACCCAAAAAAAACGTTGATATTAAACGTAATTAGCAGTATATTTTATGTTATTTTGGCAGCCATTTTTGATTTTGGCGGCCATCTTGGATTTGAGGCCAAATTCTGCGTGGCTCTGGAGCTAAATTCAATGGGTGTACATTCAAGATGTCAGAATCACAAAAAAACACGTTGATATTAACGTAAATAGCAGTATATATGTATTTTATGTAATTTTGGCAGCCATTTTAGATTTTGGCGGCCATCTATGATTTGAGGCCAATTTCTGGGTGGCTCTGGAGCTAAATTCAATGGAGGTACATTCAAGATGACAGAATCACTAAAAAAACACGTTGATATTAAACGTAATTAGCAGTATATATATAATTTATGTAATTTTAGCGGCCATTTTGGATTTTGGCGGCCATTTTGAATTAGGGGCAAAAATCAGGGTGGCCCCCAAGCTAATATCAAATGGTTGAGGTTCAGGATGATGAAACCGTTGAGAAAACCTTGACAGGAAAAACCCTTAGTTTTTCCTGGTCTGGGCCCTGTCTACTAGGGCCAGGGCTAGACTTACTCAGGCCTAGCGAGCGCGAAGCCATTTACAGCGTGGGGTCCGGGGCCCGCTTAAGGGCCCCGGGAAACAAAATGTATAATATTATAGATGCTCTGTGGTGCAATCTGAGGCATTTCCTTGCTACTTTCCTCCGACTCTTTGAATCAAATTTGCTAATTTAGGAAACACCCTAAAACATGTTGCTATTACGCGAAACAATAACGTTCATGTTAAAAAAAGGGACAAAATTGTTTCACTACGTTTTACCACGCCCACTTTGGGTAAACATCATCACAACGTTATTGTACATGTAGTTAACTTCATTAAAATTTTGCCATGCAGAAAACATCCTACAGCGTTGTCGTAACGTTTACAGCAGTACCAAGGAGTGAATAGAACATCAAAATAAAACATGATTAAAATGTAATGATTATTTTACGCGATTTTATAATAAAAAAATTGAGTACTATTAATTAAAAAAATGTTATCAAAATGCTGTCTTTCACCGGCACAATTAAGGTGTCATTTCAACATTTGTAAAACATTATTAAAATGTTAGACAAAAATGTTTGCAATATATCATTAAGTGAAACGTTTTGATAACGTTATTTTACGCTATTTAAAAAAATGTTTAGATTATTACTTTTTCAAAATGTTTTCAAAATGTTATCAAAATGCTGTCCTTCACTGGCACAGTTAGTTTTCATTTAAACATTTATAAAACATTATTCAAATGTCATACAAACAATGTTTTAAATTTAAACGTTTTTTAACAACATTATTTGTATGTTATTTTAGCAATGTTTTGACTAAAACTTAAAAAAAATGTTTTAAAACTTGGTCTCAAGTCTCACAATAACTTAGGGTCAAATGGGGGTCAATATATGCACCTGACGATAGACGACGGCATTTGGAGCCTCGGTCGGCAAATGGGCCACCACATTATTAATTTGGTGGCCCATTTTGTCGACTGAGTTTTTGTGGTCAAGTTGCCGACTGAGGCTCGAATTGCCGACTGAGGAAAATTATTGGGGGGTGGGGGGTGGGGGGGGGGGGGGGGGGGGGGGACAACCCCAACACCCTCGGTCGCTACGCCCCCGATTGGAATACGCCTTTGCTGAAACCAAGTGTGCCTAGGAAGGTGATAATTAGGATAATGAAGTAAAAATATGAATTTTACAAAACATGTGCGGTACAACTTTTTTTAAAGACGGCATTGTATTGATTCGTCAGTAGTATGTAGTAGTATGGAATAGACTATTATAATGGCCATTTAAAAAAGAAATAATGTTAAGAATACTATTTATAGTCTTGCTGGTAGTTATTGTTGAAGTTAATCTATAATTGGGTATTGACATTGATTCAATCCGCGAGTCAGCCGGCAACTCGGCTAGCCGCAGCCGTTTATAGAAATTTAGAATCCATGCGACAAAAGGAGGTACTAATTTGAAACTAGATTTGCAGATTAATTCAACGAATTTTCAAAAAATATTATGTAAAAGAAATTCTGTACGTTTTTCGAAAATTCGTTGAATTAATCTGTAAATCTAGTTTTTAATAAGTACCTCCCTTTGTCGCATGGATTCTAAATTTCTATACACGGCTGCGGCTAGCCGACTGAATCGATCGAAGGCTGAATCGCGGGCTAGGTTCTGCCACTGTGCCAGGTTAAGTTGTACGATGTACATGTACATTGTGTACGTGTACTGCACAATTTACACCTAGTCAACAAATCCGTATTTGGCTCCATCACCATTGCCGAACTGCATGAATAAATCCCGAATAGAAACGAAGCTGGGGTTTGGAGAACGACCTTGGTACTGGATACCCATGAACATTGGGTTAACAATTATCACAAGAGTACGGAAGCTCAAAGTGACCATCCGCGTTTCCGCGTTTTTGAGATAATTTATCTTGGAAAGACGGAATACTGAGATAAAAATATGTCTTTCCGTGATATCGTATCTCAGAAAGACGTCTTTCCATGATAATCGTATCCCAGAAAGACGTCTTTCCATGATAATCGTATCTCAGAAAGACGCCGTTCCATGATATCGTATCTTAGAAAGACGTCTTTCCGTGATATTATATCTCGGAAAGACGTCTTTCACTGATATCGTAACTCGAAAAAAGACGTCTTTCCATGATAATCGTGTCTCTCAAGAAGACGCCTTTCAACGATATACTACGGTGGCCCACAACTGTCACGGCCAAAGTAAAGGCGTCGTGGCCAAAGCAAAAGCGTCACGGAAAAAGACAAAAGACTACCATACGGATTGATTAAAGGCCGACTTTAGTCTCGGTACACCATGGAAAAATGGAATGTGGAAAATTGGTAAAACTGGTTCCCACCAAATTACATTCCAATAGACCCTGGTACTCCCGACGTCCAACTTACGTCGACGTTCGCTTTCTTCTTGGGTTGTCTGCATGGTGGGTTCGAAGTTGAAACAAATCGTGACGTCTTTAGTACTGGCCAAAAATTATTGTGTTCTGTACAAAAGCACAATTGTGTTGCAATGCACCATGGGTACTATACTGGGATCAATAATTGTAGACATTTAGTTGGACCGTAACTGCACGTCCGCAGTAATGATTTGTTTTAAAATTATATTAAACGAATGCCAACTTGTTCACACACAAGTCAACATTATCGCTGGTGAGGGTTATAGCATATTAAAGTGCAACAAGACTCTTAATTACAGTAAGGTCTAGGCAACATAAATATCGCGACCGAAAAAGCAACTTTTCAAACACCTTTCTTATTGACTTTACTAAAGACACTTTCTTACTAGAGAGTATTACCATGGTGTTACCGCAAACTCCTATTGCCTTTTCACCAGGCAAACATTCAAATCTCATAAAGACACTGTTACCCAAGAGGAGATTGCGGACAATCTTAAAAAAATTGCTTCTGACAAGGCCCCTTGTTTCGACGGGTTGAATTCTTTTGTAATCAAACAGGCAAGGTATTTGTTTGCGAAACCTTTCATCATTTATCCTCAACAAAATGTTTAACACCAGTATATAGTATATATTTCCCGATGGATAAAAACAAAGTTATACCAATTAAAAAAAAAGGTTGTATGCATGATATTACTAATTATAGACCAATATCGGTTCTGTCGACATTCTCTAATCTATTTGAAAGGATAATATACATTCGATTAATATATTTTATGAATAAGAATGATATTATTTTTGAGCCACAATTTGGTTTCAGACAAAACCAGT
Source organism: Crossaster papposus (assembly GCA_037893245.1). Taxonomy (NCBI): domain Eukaryota; kingdom Metazoa; phylum Echinodermata; class Asteroidea; order Velatida; family Solasteridae; genus Crossaster; species Crossaster papposus. The sequence goes on along the minus strand of JBAIAA010000049.1, from coordinate 1,020,755 downwards.
CAACTTAATTATCAACATCACATGTACTCAGTAAAATATGTAATGCGATCGATCATAATAAATTCTCAATTGGCATATACTTTGACTTATCTAAAGCCTTTGACACAGTCAATCATAATATATTAATTAGTAATATGGAAAATTACGGTGTGCGTGGGACTGCCCTAGACCTATTTAAATGTTTCATGACGATCAGACCTATCACGGTGTCGCACATTTGTCGTGTATTTGTGTGACAAATTGATTATATTTTTTAAAATAAATTTAGCATATTGTGTTGATGAGATATGGCTTGAAAGTCCAATTCAACTCAAAAGTTCATATTTACGATGACGTCGTCATTACGTCGACACCTTATTTTTTTTTTTTACATATAACACATCCCGGAATACCAACATACCAATTTTAAACCCACTCTAATAATTCCGAAGATACAAGGCTTTGAAAATTGCACCTTTAACTTGACGTCACATGACACTAGATGACGTCGTTGTCTTTTGCAACACTGTGACACTTGACTTATGCCGCAGTGCTTTTGTTTCTGCTGCGGGGCTTTTGCCGTGACAGTTGTGGGCCACCGTAATAATTGTATATGGGAAAGACGCCTTGGAGTGGGGTGGGGTGGGGTGGGGTGGGGTGGGGTGGGGTGGGGTGGGGTGGGGTGGGGTGGGGTGGGGTGGGGTGGGGTGGGGTGGGGTGGGGTGGGGTGGGGTGGGGTGGGGTGGGGTGGGGTGGGGTGGGGTGGGGTGGGGTGGGGTGGGGTGGGGTGGGGTGGGGTGGGGTGGGGTGGGGTGGGGTGGGGTGGGGTGGGGTGGGGTGGGGTGGGGTGGGGTGGGGTGGGGTGGGGTGGGGTGGGGTGGGGTGGGGTGGGGTGGGGTGGGGTGGGGTGGGGTGGGGTGGGGTGGGGTGGGGTGGGGTGGGGTGGGGTGGGGTGGGGTGGGGTGGGGTGGGGTGGGGTGGGGTGGGGTGGGGTGGGGTGGGGTGGGGTGGGGTGGGGTGGGGTGGGGTGGGGTGGGGTGGGGTGGGAGTTGTGAGTGGGTGGGGTAGGCGAGTGGCGATGGGTTTAGGGAGGGAAACGAAGGGAAACGGGAAATAAAGAATTTGGTGGATTTGGGAGGAAGAGGTCAGAACAAAAGAGAATGTCAGTTTTATGATGGATTTATACATGGAATAACAAAATGGAGATTGCATTGATATTACAATACCGGTACATGTACATGTAGAAGGTTGTGGGTGGATGGGGTAGTGTAAGGGGAGGTAGGGGGAGGTGAGGGGTGAGGGGTGAGAGGGGGGGGGGGGGGGTTGAGGGGGGGGGGGGTCGAGGTGGAGGAGGGGGTGTGGGTGGAGAGAAAGAATGTGGGTGGAGAGAAAGAATGTGGGTGGAGAGTGGTGGGGGTGGAGCTGGGTGGATTGAGGTTTTAATTATAGCCATTCAAATTATACCCAGCAAGATATAATATGGGACCAAGCGACTCCCCCATACATATACACTTGTTAGACTATTGTTACCTAATAACTCACTTCCCCTAAAAACCTCTCAAGAAACCACAACATTCCGGAAGCACATGATCACCACAAAGGAGGGGGGGGGGGGGGTTCTCTTCGTCCCATATATTGCTTCATACGATCCATATAGTACCATACAAATTGAACAAACGAGATACAAATCAACAAGCAAACTTTATTGAACGCGATTTCCACTGGTGGCTAAAAACTGCAACTTATTTATGTATGCAGATGACTCCACATTAACGTGTAGCTCCTCCAACATTAATATAATAGAAAGTAGCTTAAATACAGCTCTTACTAGTTTTCACAACTGGTGCGGAAGAAACAAGCTAGCTTTAAATGCCACCAAAACCAAATGCATGCTTATTGGTACTAGGCAGAAAATATGTAATGTTAATTTAAATGTATGCATTGCTGGTAGTCGTATTGAAAATGTGAAGTCTTATAAATGTTTGGGTGTAATTATTGATGAAGCATTAAGTTGGGGCCCACATGTCGAATACGTAAGAAAAAATGTGGTGTCTAAATTAGGTATACTAAGAAGAATCCGTGATTGTATTCCTCAGAACAGCTTGCACACACTATTTGTAAGTCTAGTTATGCCAACATTAGAGTATTGTTGTACTGTGTGGGGAGGAAGGTATATATCTCACGATAATATGTTAAACAAATGTCTCAAAAGAGCCGCGCGGATAATCCTTAAATGTACCTTCCTCACCCCTTCAGAGGATATGTTTGCTCGTCTTAATTGGGCCCCTTTTTCAAAAAGAGTCAAGTCAAAAAAGGCTATTCTTGTCTTCAAAAGTATCAACAAAATGACTCCTTTGTACATGACAAATATTTTCAAACCACTTACAGTAATTCGCAAAACAAGGCAATCAACCCACACGGCACTGAAAGTTCCTTTCGCCAAAAAAGAATGCTACGCCACAAGTTTCGCTGTGAGTGGTGCAAATATTTGGAATAATCTGCCCGAACAATTGCGAACATTGGACTCATTAAGCACATTTAAATCAGAGCTCCGACATGCCATCTGAGTGTTAGATATTATGCCAATTGCGCTGATCTACGGAGTTAGAACTTGGTTGCCACTATAATGTGGAGCCGGATAGGAATTTCCCCTTCTTATTTTTCACCTAAAAGTTTTTTTTATTTGGCGGGTTTTCGCCTATCTCGTAAATCAGAATTAGTATTAATGTTTAGAATTCCTGTAATATCCTTGTATTTATAATATGTAGTTATTTTATTTGATGATGTATGCAGGGCCCCAATGAAAACCAGTTTTAAACTGTTTGGGCACACCCTGGGTAAAGAAATGGAATAAATAAATAAATAAATAAATAAACTATGGCGCTAGTGTTGTTGGATGTTTTTGTCAAGCCAAGGTGGGATTCATACTCATTGATTATTAAATGACAAGATGAACAGATGACATCACAGATAAAATATTTAAGATTTTGTTTTGGTAATTAGCTTCAAATCCTAAATTCTAACCTGGGAAATTTGGCTAGAATCCCTAAAAAACACACCTTATTTTGAAGGATTTAGGGTCGTTCAGAATCATAAAACGTAAACAAAGCCATAATGTGTACTTGTTTATTGACGGCGTACAAACACAAAGTAACTATTTTGTTGTTACATTTGTACATGTACTTGTATCATAATCTCTCTTAGTTAACAATTACAGAAAAAACACTCCGAGTAACACAAAATAATTTTAATATTGAATCTTGATTTTTAACTGGAGTGGAACAAAACATAAATAAATGAATAAATAAAATCAGTAGGCTTCGTCAACAGTCCGTTGCAGTTTAAAAATAAATTAAGTAAAATTGAACGGCCAAAAACACTACAACACATACACATATTGTTGACCATTTATTAAGCAATGTTGCAACTCAATCAAAATGGACCAACAAATTTTGCAAGATAAGGACTATAATGGCCGATTTCATGGAGAGCCGCTAGTGCTAAGCAAAACAATTTGCAAAGCACAAAAATTCTTGTTTAGAAACAACAGGTTATAGCCAAAACCCCATGTGCTTTTTAGGCAAAAACCTGCTGAAAATCTATCACAAACAGTATATATCACCTACAGATTTAGTCTGTAACACGAGTTGTAATTGAGTCAGTCAGAAGTCACCACAAGCCAGTCTTTAGTGAACTCACAAGCTATTTAAATGAACTTTGACAAAAGCATTCCTTCGTTATTGCTCTTCTTGATGCTTCTAGTGAACCGGCTTGCAAACTGACTTGTGAACTTCTTGTGAACTGACTGTTTATAATGACTTGATTACAACCCTGTAATCCTGTTAATGCCAATGAAGAATTTCCTGCTAAGTAAATGTTTGTGCTTATTAGCTTAATGAAAGTGTCCCAAGCACATACACACTCAGTAAATGAAAGTACTTGAAACAATGTAAGACACACTCGGTGTTTTGCAGCATTTACTCTTGCATAAAGATAATGCAAGATGAAAAAAACCAAACCACTCACATATTGAATACCCTGCAACTGCATTTGGTATAAGTCTTGAAAATATGGGTGTACATAAGTGCATTTACAAGAGAGTATGGATTGTTTAAAAACAACAACAAATTGGTTTAGGTTAAAAAGGGTGTATTTGCTTTAAATTTCATTTCCCCCCCAAAAGATCAGAAGATAAACATTCCATCTAAGGGGAAGTTCGTAGGTTATATTTTTATAGGTCAACAAGAAACAATAGTGAAGCAAATGTCATATTACTGACCACAAAGAAAAAGTATGGTAGTTGAGGTCGGATACCAATAAATGGTGACATGAGGGCATTGTTTCATACTTATGCTTTCAACCACAATTTACTTATCCTAAATCCTAAAGCAAAAGCAGACACTAAAGCAAAAGCAGACGCGCCGCTGAAAAGCAGAGTTGTATTCGAGTCCCTGCAAGTCCTTGCACAAGTCCTTTCACAAGTCCAATTACAAGTACTTTCATAAAGCCAGTCATAAGTAACTGGTTGAACATTACAATGACAAAGGAATGCTTTTGTCAAAGCAGATTTAAATAGCTTGTGATTTGAATTTGAACTGGATGACTTGTGATGGACTTGCAGAGACTTGACTACATCCCCGCTGAAAAATAGACAAATCTTTAAAGCTTTGAAACTGCAAAGCATCACAACCTCAATTGTAGTATCAAATAGTTGTCAGTGGTGTGCCAGTGGTGGGGTTATTGTAAAGCATTTGTTGGTCAAAAACTTTTTTGGCACCTTGTTTTTACAAGTTTATGCTTTTATGACAGAGAGAAAGCTCATATATTATGACACAAGAGTGTATTTGTTGACTGGTTTCTTAGAGTTGTGCGTTTTAATTTGTACCAGTTATGGGCCGGAAGACAAACTGTATTGTGAATAACTGTCATGCAACCAATCAGCCTTTTTTCCCAAGCAATTAAACATGAATTTTGTCTTTATTTTGTACTCTCCACATTTATATTTAGTATGGTAGATATCTTAAACAAATACATTTCACTCTAAATTACTCTAAATTGGCATGTCCTTGTTGTGTAAAGCACGCCAGGCCAAACAAAATAAATGGTGTGTTTACGGTAACGGCTTGAACAAAATCCGAAACTGTAGGTAGGAAAATAATTTAATTTTGTCGATTTTGTTTTTTATGTTTGTGGGAAATAACTGAATTAGTGTCAGTGTACAATTATCAACTAGCAAAATGGCAATAACAAGTTTGAGGTCAGCAATTTGGTCAACCAGAAAATCTAGGTCGATTGGGTTACCATAAACACACCATTTTTTTTTTTTGGCTTAACCACATTTCAAAAGAGTGCCATGCTTAAAGGACTAGGAAGGAACATACAACTTGTTGTGTTGTTATCAGGGAAAACCTCAGAATGTTCAAGGATGCTCCCCAAACAAAAGCAAGAAACCAATGAGTTGCCACAAACATTTAATACAAATTCAAAAGTTTCCTGTTAAAATACTATACCTAGCAATGCCAGCATGATACAGCATGATACTCAAGACCGAGTGACTCCCCTTAGTCTCCCATACCTGTACACTCTCTAGACTATTGTTATCTAACGCACGCACGTACCCCCGCTTCCTAAAAAACTATTAAAAAAATCCAGAGAAACCACATTATTCAGCAAGGACAATGACAACAACAAACAAGTAGGGGGGGGGGGGGGGGGGGGGGGGGGGGGGGTGTTCCCTGTCTCAAATCTTGCCTCATATGCAAAATACAAACATTACAAAAAACTGCATGCGGACTGAATAACATACGGTAGAGCACTTCATAAGCTGTCAACGAGTCTGCTTCAGCCTGTTATGGAAGCCTCGAAGGTGAACTCTTCATTCACTCCATCGATCTCCCTTAAGTCCGGTAGAACAGTCAATGTGTCTTCTGGCAGATCGGAGTTTCTATTCGCCGTCTTAGGGGCCAAATTTGACATGTCTGAGAGGGCGAGGTTGGAAAACATTGCATAGCCTCTTTCCACTATTGTGTTTGCAATATTTACATCCTGTACCGATATAACAAATAAAAAAAAAAGACCAATGAGTATAAAATAAAACGAAGTTGAATCAACTTTATAAGCGATGATTCAGAGAAGCAAAAAAAACCAACATTCTGTGCAAATTTATACACAACTTTTTGTATATTTGGCAGTTGTAAAAAATTACCCCCCTTTTAATTTTGCTCTAGTATTGCTATTCTTTTCAATATTCATTAGTTACCTAGCCATATCCTATTTTGCATTATTCATGTATTTATTCATGTGATACCTAAGCGTGCATACATTTCTTATTGTTATTTAAAATATTTGTGGAGCGCTCTCAACGTTGTAGTTTAAATTTCGAGCGCTCACGACAGTCATTCTGTTAGTCGGCGAAGACCACTAAACATCTATTTTTTGTACTCCGCCATCTTACAGGTATATGATACGTCTTATTCCATTTATTTAAAGGTTTCCTAATTATTTGTGCTTTTAGAAGTATTTTGAGACTGTAAGTTCAAAGACATAAAATAAGTCACTCAGACACGACAAGTCATATACTTAACGTTCTTTATATTTAGTTTGTTACAATTAATGTATATCAACTAATGTAAATAGTAATCACATTCATCATTCTCATTCTCATTTCCTACAAATCATGAGTATATTTAGTCAATTTGATGGAACTATTTGTAAATATAATGTATTTTCCAAGATGGCGATAGCCACTAGGGTTTTGGCGGCAACGATCTAAAACATAAGATTAATTAATTATATATAATCGTGAATCCATATCATTCCATTTTTGTTTGAATGTGCTTTAGACTAAGTATTTATTAACGGTGATTCTGTTAGTCGGCGAAGACCACTAAACATCTATTTTTTGCACTCCGCCATCTTACAGGAATAAACCACCTGCCGTAACCTCAGAGTCAAACAGTGACTTGCCGATCCCCCAAATTAGTTGTCACAACTGGTGGAAGATCCCGGATCTGAGGAACAGCAACGGCAAAAGCACCCTATTTGGTGCTTTAGACATCGGAACGCCCGAGGCGAGGTCACCACCATATCGTCAGCCCCCTTTGCCCCTTCAACGGACTGCCGCCTGCTGATCACCGTCTGCCCGTACCAGCCCGCTTGTTCACTGAGTTCACATCTTGCCTGACCGGAAGAATCATCACGTCTGCTACCCCGTAGACTGGCATTGCTGTCCGGATCTGATCGTGACCAGCCGTGTCCTGGTAACGGAGTTATTGCCCGATTCGTCGACAGTCCCGTTCACCGGCTTAGTGTATCATTGGCAGACTACAAGTGCACACCATCGAAGAATTAACAACTCTTGCATCTTGTATACCCGGGCTTTTCGCAGACCCGTAATTGTTGATGTGCATCGCCACGATGACCAAGCAAGCTCACATCAACCACCAAAGATCAAGGCAGGCCACCCACCAAATTGTCACAAGACTTGTAAGTTATAATAGCTCAGCATTGTTCCAAACAAAAGAAATTCCGCTTGCTAAGTCAACTGTTGGTGCATTAGGTGTTCTTTTGTATTACATTTTGTGTCAATTACAGGTGCAAAGGTGCAAGGACAATTGATATGCAATCTTTTGACACGTTGTATTGCTTGTTTAGTCAGCGCGTATGTACATGTACTTTGATTGCCATTGAATTGCATTTACTCTTTTTAAGTTCTTGAGAAGTACATGTACGTCCAGTATTTGAAATTCTGACCAAGCTTGTACTGGATTTGTTTTACATTCATCTGTTATTCGGATAATTTGTTGGTTAAGAATTACATTTGTTCTTTTTCATTGTAGTGAATTGAAATAAGTATTCAGATATACTTACCCTGATTGTGTTGACATATTCATTGCAACTTTTAATTTTTCCCGCAAGTGAGCAGATTCATGTATTGCATTGCTTTGTTGTTTATATCTGCCTGTATTTTTGTACAATTGACTAGATTTCCCCTCACTCACAACATAAGTCACTTGCTTGAGACCAATCAATGTTGTGTTCCCTCCAAATGTTGTGATCTGCCCCAAATCGTAAGCATGGCCACCTCCGGAAGACTTCACTTTGACGATGAAATCTTTCCGACACCACTCACAACTCTCGGTCACCAATCAACCCGCTTTACTCACCCGACTCGTACCTCTCCATCTGTACCTACACTCACCCCTAGAGACCTCAAGCTGAGCGTCAAAGCCGACCTCAACAGGCAACCCCTACTGCACAGGAGATGCCAATGATACAAAATTTTCAGCTAGCAGCACAGCAGTTTCTCGCAGAACTAAATGACATTGAGCGAAGAATTTCCCAGAGCCTGCCACAACAAGGACCACTAAGGACCACTAATACCAACACCAATCCAACATAGGACAACCCCTTCTGTTCATGGTACGGCTGGACCAGCACTACCTCGACGTTCAACATCATCAAGCTACCAACATCTCCCGTCTCGGAGTATTCAATCTGAATCTCCTTCATCACACCTTCACCTCTTGCCATCTCATCAAGTGAAAAGTGTGCCGGTATTCACAGGACGTGAGGGCTCAACAATATGCATTGAGAACTGGGCTATACAAAATATCTGATCCAGACTACATCCATACCCGTCGATTTGCAGTTTTCTACCACAGTACGATATCTTGGAGGGGCTGCAAGAAAGCTGGTACTGAATATGCCACCTCGACAACAAACTCCAACACACGCTTTCACCGAGTTAAAGGCACAGTTTGCAATTTATGGAGAGATCTTATTGACAGGCAACCCACTGGCTGACTTTTATGAACGCATCAGATGGCCGAATGAATCCCCTACAATATACTGAACAATGGTCCCCTACATAACAGGAATAGTATGCTTACACAACAGTTTATGAGAGGTGTGCGGGATGAAAAGGTGACACAGCGACTAGCTCCAATGAGACCCAGAGACATGACTTTCCATGAGCTTCAAGTAGAAATACATTAACTAGAGCGAGAGTCTAAAATTGCAGCAGCACTTAAGTCGACAACCAAAGTACAGTACCAACGACCGTACCAACAGCAACAACAGCCTCCCCAACAACAGCCGCCCCAACCAATGTGGCTCAATAACCAATCTAAAACCAGAAGCCAGACAGCATTATGCTCCAAGATCTCCTTCAGAAGGTAGAACAGTTGACACTTCAGGTAAATAAGCTGAGTACAAACCATTTCCGACAAAGCAAGAGACAGACACAAAGCCAGTCTCCGTCCAGCCAAGGTGTCTTCATCTGCCACAAATGTGGGCAAGAAGGACACATCGCAAGGGGATGCAGAAATGTGCCATTAAACTCCCAGGGCCCACGAACAGGGCAAGCCGCTGGAGCCCCCACACAACATAGCCCAGTAGTTTACAACAAATCGGGTCTGCAGTCTGCAGTGGTCCACGACGAGGGAACTAAACCAGAGTTGGTACGCCTCATCGGTCCAAACAACGAGGATGATGTGGAAGTAAACGGCGAAATGTACACAGCTTTAATAGATTCTGGTTCGCAGATAACATCGATCACAGAGGACATGTGGAAAACAAATCCAAAGCTCCAAGACAGGAAGTTGACAGCCGTAGATGTCTCTATCGAAGGAGCCGGATGTCAGACAGTCCCGCACCTGGGTGTTATGCCTATCTCTTTAGGGATACTCTGTGTTATGCACAGTGATGTACCAGCCTTTGTAGTGCAAGCAGATAGCTACAGAAAAAAAAACCATTCTGTGCAAATACACAACTTTTTCTATACATTCAAAAGTCACCTTTAACAAATAATTTCTCCTTTCCACTAAAGCTGTCTCAAAGTGCCTCAAAATTATTACCCATGTTTATTAGGCCAGGCGAACTGTTATTATTCAATGGTTTGAGATCAGGGAACCCTGTTCTCTACTCTTAAAGGTAACATTTTATAAGGTAACATTTTCATGGGTTAGTAAATTGTAGTGAAGGTTAAAACTGTAAACTGCCACACATGAATCAGTCAATTGGATTTGTATACCCAAAACTGAAGCTCTACGTTAATTATAATTCAGGCATGCAAATCTAAACTCATACAAATAAGGAATTCTTAACCAGTTCGCACCAGAGGACGTATATACATGCAAAGTTTTTCATAGATTCAAAACGGATGATGCATAAACCCGTCGCGAGCAAGACCGGAAATGTCTGTCAGCAGCGAGCAAGGCCGGAAATGCGTGGGTGTGCTTCCCGGTACTATCGGCCTGAACCCGCCTCGGATCGAGTTTCATTAAAACAAAATCCTGCGCCTCGGCGATGTTAAAATAATCCCGGCGCAAACTGGTTAAGGCTTTTCTGTTTTTTTTCTTCTAGTTTTAACAGGAAGTAAAAATGAAAGAAAAAGGAAAATCAGCTGATTTAAGACCAGTTAATTGCCTTGTTATATCCAATTGCTTGTTTTTTCAATGAGAATACCTGTACCTTTGTTCCCATTGTATTAACAAGCTCTATGCATGGTAGCGTTCCTGAGTTGCTCTGTTGGTAGCTTACTATCCGTGCCATGAGCGGCTTCCACTTAGCACAATAGGTGAGATCCTCAAACAGATCAACTGCTTCTTCTGACCAATTAGATTCTGGGTTTAAAACAAACAAAGGAGAGAATATCAACACTTTAAATCTGTCTGTATTCCAACGATTTTATGATAATTCCTTTAGCTTAATCGCATTGGAGCTGCATTCTCAATTTAGCTTTTGCTACAAATTAGAGTGCTCTGGCCTCGTGGTCTGGAACATTGAATTCATGAGCTGTGGTTAATTCTGCAGGTAGTGGGTTGGAGTCCGGGCTTTGGGTTATGGTGCATGGGCACTTTGTCACTCATTGCTTCTTCCCACCCATAGTGGAGGGGCCAATGGTTTGGAATGTACATTTTTGGAAAATTTTGGCAACTACTTGGGTTGTCTACCGAGATAATAGTACAAGTTAAAAAAAAATAAAAAATTCCAGACCATTTTACGGGCGGGAGCAATGGCATTAAAAAAGCGGGGGCTTTATGTACAAAACGCCTATATCAATACTTTAAGTTTTCTTTTCACATTTGAACAGCCAATACAAATGCTACAACATGAGAGAATACAAAATACAGAGTTTTGCCTCTTTTTGGGGTAGGCCACATTTTACAAAAGTGTAGTGGGGATGGGGGGGGGGGGGGGGGGGGGGGGGGGGGGGCAGAAAAGCAAAAGCAGAAAATCTACTCAAAACCGTCAATCTTGGTGCAGGTTTTTCATCCATTATATTGAAAGGGGATAGACAGAATGTCTACATGTCAAATTAAGCACATTTAATTCAAATTCGGGGCTTGTTATAACAGTTTTCTACCAAAAAATGACACATTTTGCATATATATAAGCAAACAATAATGTAACCCAAATTTGATTTTTAAAGGGTAGGATACGTTTGGTATTAATTGGAACACCACTGTTTGTTTCAATCCTTTATAGATATATACCATAAAACTAATCAAAAGGTGGTAGCGATTTTGAGAGATTGCCGAAAATCCGGAGCGGTTATGTCCACGCAAAAAGAATAATCTGCAATGGAATACACAATCTGAGAAACGTCACTGCAGTTACGCTTCTCAGATTCAATTTTTAGGGGATAAAAAGTGATATCTTTTTTCATAACCGTAGTACTTCGAAGTGAAAAGTTTCTAAAACTGCATTATACTATCCAAAGCTGCTGTACTTCTTACCAAGTACGTTTTTATTGGCATTAATTTTTGGAGTAATTACCAAACGTATAAGATCCCTTTAAAGTAATAAAAAAACATTTCTACATGTATGCAATTTTAGATGTGACACGATCAAGCGAAATCAGTCGGATGTCGGCCCCGGTCAAACAAAATGAGTGTTCAAGTAGTTTCAAAGAGGGCATCTGTACGTTTTAAAAACTGAAAACCACATGTTGATACGATGTTTTGTTGTCGAGTTATGTAAATTTGTTTAAATACCAACGAAGAATACAGTGCATTTTGGGGATTCAGCGACATCCGACTGATTCGACTTGATCGTGTCACATATATCTTTAAAAACTGCTCAGGTTAAGAGTGAATTTTCAATAAAGACTAATTGTAAGTAAATTATCCTGTGAAATCAGCAAATTAAACATTTATAATAAAAGTGTATACCTGTACCCGTATCTTAAAATGCAATACACAACACAATTACCTAAACTTTGAATACTACATCTAATTTAAACATTTTCTGTTTTTGTTCCTCCCTTTACCTCCTTCACAAGTTTTTCTTTAATCCATTTTTAGGTGTGTAATTTTTGTGCTGGATTTGATTCAAAGAATAAACATTAATCTCTGGCATCTAATTTGATTGATACTAAATGGATTTCATGGACAAAAATGACAAGTTGTTATCGTAACTCACTTTTTTATTTAATGAAGAAAACTGCACTTACTTTTACATAAAAGTGAAATATAATTTGAAATTTAGCTTTTTTCATTTACTGCTTATACTTGTGGCAATCAGGGCAGGGAAAGCCAGGCGTGCATTTTCAATGCGGTCTTGATTACGTATCCATGGCCACAGCAAGAAAGAAGCCTAGCCTGCTTGGCACTTTATTGGGTCCGGCTAACATCAGTGTCGATGTCCAGGCTATAAACTCGTGAGCCAGTACAGGGTTCGACCTTAACGCTGGTTCGCTAGACAAATTCTAGTCAAAACAGCGGCGGTCTAGTCAAAACCCTTTTCTAAGTAGTCCAGCGATCTAGTGAAAAAAAATGCCAAGATAAGCTAAGTCCGCGCGTCTTCAGAGCCATATTGTCAACAGCGATCCCCGATTGCGTGGAGTTTACTCTCAGCTTGTAATAAATGTTTGTAATTGGGAGAAAAAAACCGAGGCTTCCAAAATCCATAATGTACAGGTAAGGCGCAGACGTGAAAAAACGTTCAGGAACACGCGTGCGCATTACATTCAGGGCGTGCAGTTTACGAAATACGTGCGCAGTACGGACTAAATAGCCAGTCAGCGTCGTTTACGCATTCCTCACAGCCAGGGGTTAGTGAAGGAACCCGCATGCGCCCATGGAGTCGAGGCTGATGTGATGGTGACTGTATGTACGTATGTATTGTGCGAAATGTGCAGACTTTTATTAGCATTGTGTGGCCGATATTCCGGGGAAGTGCAAGGTAGCTACAGCCAACCGGCGCGGCCGCACCGTACCGGTGTAGTCTAGTCCCGCTGCAACATCGTTATGTTATGGTGTATGGCACGTACGTCAGTATTAGCCTCAAATCTAGTGAGGTCGTGCGTAATTTTTGCAAACAGTTATTTACCTGCAAAAACTACGTTTCCTTCAAATAAAAGGGGAAATTTATGGTGGCACTAAAGGGACATAAAAGTCGTGAACTTTTTCGCGACTAGTAGTGAAATTATTCGCGACTAGTCGTGAATTTATTCGCGACTGCATGGGTCATAAAAATGTTTGCGACTAGTCGCAAATTTATTTGCGACTGGTCGCGAATATTTTTGCGACTAGTCTTGAATAATTCGCGACTAGTCGTGAAAATATTGACGACTAGTCTTAAAAAATTGACGACTAGTCGCGACAATATATTTACGACTAGTCGTGAATAATTTCACGACTAGTCGCAAAAAACTAGTCGCGAATTTGTTCACTAGTCGCAAAATATTCACTACTTTTTATGTCCCTCCAGGGCCACCATATAAATTTTCATTCGTTTAGGAGGTTTTCACCATAGAGAGCACTGGTTGTTTCACTCATCACAAATTTAAACACCATAGAGAAATACCTCTGCACCCGCAGTCACAAACAAACGCCGGGACAGCCATGATTTGCTGTGTCAATAAACATGTACATTGTACATCTACATGTGCACGTGTGCATACATGTGCACATGTACAGTGCACATGTAGACGTGCACATGTACAATGTTAGTCTTGGTGCAAGACGTTGTTGTTCATTATCACGCAACTATCGCGATCACGCAACTATCGCGATTTAGCGCCCCTGTGCCTAACGACTATCAAACAATAGAGGGCGCTGTTGGGAAACTTTCAGATAACCACCACACACATCGGCTTAGAACAACGTCTTGGTGATTTCGTCTCGTCTCACGTGACATAACCAAATGTGACCTCTATTGCATATTCAACAAAGGTCATATTGAAAATACGCAAGCGCACAAGTACGCTGCATAATGAGCTGACAGACTGGTACATTGTACATGTATTACTTTGTACACAGAGATCATCAATGCACACCATCAATGGTCAGAGTCAAAGTCGTGTGGGTACAAGACTCGTCATGTGTTCTGCAATACATAAACTGTTTATGCAAATTAGGTGCGTCACAGGTATGCAAGAAATCTGCCCGGAATTTTTCGGGCAGATTGAACGAGTTGGCCAAGACGTTCTTCTTGACAGATTCGCGGCTTCCAGAATACGCCCTCTATCGGTGGAATAGTCGCGACGCGTATAGTGTTGTTGAGTGCATAGGCCCTATGGTTTTATGGTTTTACTAACTCAACAAGAACGTCTTGCACCAAGACTAGTACATTGTACATGTGTATGTGTACATGTACATGTGTACATGTACATGTGTACATATACGGGTTAATATATCGCGGGATGGCTAGACAGTAATTTTGTGCAGTTTGTGCATGGTTTCTATTGTTTAACGGCGGTTAACCTGTAAAAACCCTCTCTATCGATGAGGCTCAGCCCTACAGGCGTCGGGAGCCCCATAGTTCTAGGGGTAGTCCTCTATGACCTACCGGTATCAGACAAGTATGATTCAAACCAATCCAATGCTATGCCTGAAACACCCAGACCAGAATTTAAACGATGAAGAAGAATACGTGGTCGATTGTGTCAAATGTACCGGTAGCACTGAGATCAAAGAGAACTAATAACGTCACGCGTTGCTTGTTATTGCATGGAAAAAGTACCAGTTTGCAGTGACAAATTAACTAACTTTGTAAGAACCGGTAATAATGTGTGGATGGCCTGCTTGATTAATTTTGTTGGTACATGTACATGTATCCGGTCTAGATGACATGATTTAGCTGACAAATTATCCACAATCTTGTTGAAATCACTGTATGCAAGTTCCTTAATTTGAGAGAAAGACGGTAACTCGGGAATGTCAGTGTTCATTTCAACGCCTGGATTCAAAAAACTTTCATGTGAAACATTAATATCATCTAATTTAAAGGTAGTATACATCATGGGTAATTGCTTGAATTATTAATAATGGGTGGATTTGGGGGTTGTATTTTATAGTAAATATCGTTTAACTGACCTGTACGAAGTTTTACAATCATGGGTGCCGAGAAAAGCACGAAAAACAGCGTTTGTTTTCAACCGGCGTCGAGCAGTTATTCTTTATAAGATTCTATTTTTCAGGATAATTACAGGATATCTAGCGCAATTATTTTGCTGGATGCCTAGAATCATTATTTACTTTCAGATGAGTAAGATATTTCCTAATAATTCGGTAGTAAATAATTTTGATATCTGCAAATGGTGTACCCTACCTTTAACTCTAATGTTATTTACCTTCTCAACAAAGAAATCACCAAATGACATACATATGTAGCCAGACTTAAATTATCTCTGTGATGAGGTGGTAAGGGAATGTCTTTGCTTTGCCCAAACATCAATTTGGTAACTTTGAACTATTTTATACTACGATCACTGGAATTCTCATTTATCATGGAGTGGAGTGTCGTGGTCTCGTGGTCTGGGGCAGTGAATTTGTAATCTGTTGGTATACATGTAGAAACAAGTTGTGGGTTCGAGTCCGGCCTCGGATTACGGCGCGTGTGCTCTTGGGCAAGACACTTTGTCACTCATTGCTTCTCTCTACCCAGAAGTAAATGGGTACCTGTAAGGGCAGAGATTATTGATATTATTAGCTGCTTTGTGCCGAAATGGCAGTATCTCGTGCAGTTTTACCAGATGATTAGGTGACCCAGTTAAATTGATTTTTTTCTTGCAGAAAATCATTCATATTCGGTCGAGTCTCTATGTAGATTTGACGGAAAAGGAATTTGTTTTGCCCATCATTGTAAAGAGGCAAGTATTCGACCTCTAATTAAGAAAGTTGGATTGGATACAAATGATTTGAACAATTTTTAACCTGTGTCTAATTGTTCTTTTCTTGATAAGTTTTTTAATCAGTTATAAGTTATTTTCAAGATAATTGTCATTTTTGATTCGGCTGCAACTATGAATTCTCATATTACAAATGTGTGCACGACTGCGTCTTATTCCCTGTGGCGGATTGGAAAACTTAGGAGGCTCTTGGACCAGTCTAGCACTGAAAAATTTATTCATGCATTTATTACATCGAAGCTTGACTATTGTAATAGTTTATTTTGGGGGTTGTATGATTATCAGTTAAAGAGATTACAGCATATCCAAAACGCTGCAGCACGACTGGTTGTCGGGGAGCAGATAAGGCGACATGATGATATTACACCTGTTTTATGTGAGTGAGCTCCATTGGCTGCCAGTTGTGGTGCGGGTGGAATTTGAAATATTGTGTATTGTCTTATATCATCAAAGGTTAGCTCCACATTACTTACTTGAATTGATTTCTGTGTTTCATCCTATAATACACACAAAAAACTGTAGTGGGGTAAAACTTCTGCATCCTAAACTTAAATCAAAACCAACTAACGCTTATAGTGACCAAGCGTTCAGTAATTATGCACCAGTTCTGTGGAATAGACTCCCTGGAGACATGAGAGCCATTAGTGATTTTAATGTGTTTAATCAAAATTTGAAGACTTTTCTTTTTAAAAGATATTATGTTTTTTAGTGTGTGGAAGTATATTTTTAATTGCAAGTGACACTTTGTAAAGCGTTTTGAGATGTTTTAATGTAAAACGCTATATTAAAAATGAATTATTATTATTATTATCAAGCTGTATACTCCCGAAGGAGTTGAGATGGCATTTTAAATGTTTCGTGGGCCCAGTGAGCAGGGGTAATAATTGTAGCGCCGCAAGCGCCAGTATTGGTGGATACGTGCGCTTTATACATATCCATTATTACCACAAAGGAGCACTTAGGGAGACAAATTAGTGTAAGTTTTTAGGAGACAGTGACACTTAGGGAGACATTTCAGTGTCTCCCTAAGTGTCTACATGTACAATGTACATGTAGCTACTCTAAAAAACGATATTTGGTTGTTATTTTTGCTCTAGAACGACAGATTAGGGTCTAATTAGCATAAATCTCGAAGATCTTAGAGAAAAGAGTTAGGGTAAACAAGTTAGGACTGTTTTAAGTTTGTGTACATCCCTATAGGATTGTCTCCCTAAGTGTCGCTGGGGGGGGGGGGGGGGGGGGGGGGGGGGGGTTATTATTATTATTATTATCAAACTACCGGTACTGTAATAATCAGATTGGGCTCTATTTACAAGATACAAGGTGTGATATCTTTTTCTTTTAAAGTCTTTAAAATCAGCCTCCGCTTTGGATGTTCGCCATTTAGTCCAGGAAAAATAAGTTTTTACCTCACACAAATTGCATCAATTATTTTGTGAACCACAATGCATTTCTAAAAGGTACTCACAAAGTCTCTTAAAATTAAAGTGGTGGAAATATGACTAATTTGCATAAATCGTTAATCCCTGCCGCGTAATATATTTATTGCTATATTTGGGTATATATATATATATATATATATATACGTGTTTGTAAACCGATTCAACTTCGGAGAGTGCTCTACTTTATAAAAGGAGCGATATAAAATCAATCACAAAAACTAGGATAGGTTTTTGTTCACCATTATTTTATTCCGACAAATTTGTTTCGTGGATATACCTCCACTCGTCAGGGAATATTATTTTAAAATAATATTCCCTGACGAGTGGAGGTATATCCACGAAACAAATTTGTCGGAATAAAATAATGGTGAACAAAAACCTATCCTAGTTTTTGTGATTGATTTTATATATATATATATATATTTTTTTGGAAAGCTTTATTTTGGTGGTGTCACTTACATATCCCTACTTCAATAACATTTTCTAAAGCAAGTAACTGAATAATTATGAGAACATAGTAATTATCCAAAATGACAACTTCATGACCCTATTAATGTGGGCACATTACACTGTCTCCAGATATCATCAAGTAGTCAGTATTGGTGAGCTTCAAATTCACCAAGTTGCTTATATTACTGGCACAGTTATCATATTGAAACCTTATGGAAAATCATATGAACAGTGATAACATTGTGATATTTAGCCCAGCAAACATAAACTGGGGAAAATGGTGTCTCCATAAGATGGGCGAAAAAGTACAGAGTAGTTAAAGAGTTGTCTAAAATTGGATGCTTGAACAAATCCCCAAAATACATTTGAACGTAGATATGATTATTGTAAGCAACACAAATCTTTAATTTGGGGGGTTTCCTTGAACTTGTACTAGTCTCTCACCTTAGGCAACCCTTCACCTATCTTTTAGCAATTTATGGACACCATTTTCCCCCATTTTTTGTTTGCTGGGCTAAATATCACAATGTTATCATTGTTCATATGATTTTCCCATAAGGTTTTAATAGGATAACTGTGCCAGTAAGCAACTTGGTGAATTTGAAGCTCGTCTATACTGACTACTTGATGATATCTGGATATCAAATATGGGAATAAATATACCGGGTATTACACGGCAGGGATTAACGATTTATGCAAATGTCGGATAATAGAAATTTGTCTTCCTTATTTTAATCTTATAAAACTGTTTATGCCAAGGAGAACCAACCATCTGGTTGTAGTGCTGACAACCAAATTCCAGGGACAGCTCCTCTGGGTCCTTTTGCTATACACAATATAGTGAACTATTGTGACCTTTGCCAGACCACAGTTTTAGTCCCTACTTAACTAAACTCTTTGTTTTAGAAATACTTTCCCATGCTCTTGTCCAGTTATTTTTA
This sequence comes from Crossaster papposus, assembly GCA_037893245.1. Taxonomy (NCBI): domain Eukaryota; kingdom Metazoa; phylum Echinodermata; class Asteroidea; order Velatida; family Solasteridae; genus Crossaster; species Crossaster papposus. The sequence continues at coordinate 1,001,805 of JBAIAA010000049.1, read as the reverse complement.
GTAACTTGTATGTCTTCTTTTATTATTGGGAACACAAATCAACCTAGTTTTGGAAGTTGGTTGAGACCTGGAAGAGATTTTGGTGGTCAGCAGAAACTAAGTGATCTCAGGAGATTTTAGTAACAGCCCAACCAATCAGAAGACTTACTCTAATTTCATAATGAGAAAAGAGGGGTTAAGATTTGTATTTGGCCAATCAGTAAATGGTCGAAATTGGTCGATCACCCACTTTTTGGGTGTATTTAATCCGCTGCACTGGGTCTGGGAGAGCACTCTGCTACCGCCATCCAAGCAGATGTCATGAGGCACTTCGTATGGTAGCCAGATTGGGGTGAGTTGTGATATTTTGTAATTCTGACTTGTAACTTTGAAACTTTGTCGCAAATGTTACTGTTGTGTTTTACTTTTAGTTTTAATGTCAATTCAAGCTTATACTTTATTTAGGTCCGAAAGTTTATTGATAAATTGTATGCATGTACTTGAATTAAGAAGTTTTTTGAAACTTCTTGCTGGCAGTTGTAGTCCTAGAGGATCTCGATTGATACATTTACAATTACTGAATTGAAGATTATCTTGATCTTGGAATCCAATCATGGTGAAACAATTGCACTTATATTTTCTGTGACATGAATTTCTATATTATCGTAATAAGATTGAAAAGTTGCTTAAGTATAATCCTTTTCTTCTTTGATAGCTCCATAGTCAGCCGAAGTATGCTGAAGGGTTAGTCGGTTAGTTTAACTGCCAAGAATATCCAGGTTAGCTCTTGACTATTGTGTTCTTAATTCACAATTAAGTTCCATAAATTGTAAATATAAGAGTTGACTCTGAATACTGTATTTTGGAAACAATGTTCACTAGATTGCAAATGACGAGCACAAGATAGAATATTATTTGATTCTTTTGCCCAAGCATTGTGTTACTTATATTGATCTGATGATACAATCAATGTTTTGCTTCTTAAACTTTAAATGCCTTGAGTTCGGGACAAAGACAATTGTGTAAAGTGTAACTCATCAAATTCCATTCACCAGCTGATAACTGTTTAGTGTTCACCACTGAGAGTTACACGAACCAGAAACTGTCTATCACATTTAAACTAAATTAGGTGTTGTCATGTAATATGTATAATAAGTATAGTATTTTAAACCCATGTTCTTACATTGTTTTCTAATGTACAGGGGTCCGTCAAGGACCATCGTTGTGTCCGTCAGGGACCACTCGTTGTGCCCGGATTGTGTTAGAGTATCAGCAATAAACTTAGATAAAGTCGCAGAACTGTGTTGTTCGGGGGGGGGGGGGGGGGGGGGGGGGGGGGGTGTTGGCACGTAGCTGGGAAGCAACTGGCTGAAGAGATTTCCGATGCTGTTGTTTCAGCTCAGCCTCCCTGATGCGACGGGCTGCAAAGCTTGATGCACCTTCATGGGACGATCTTCGCCATGCCGTCCGATCCTAGGCATGTTCTTCCCAGCTACTCACATTGATGTTGCATTGCTTCATGGATGCTTTAAGACAATCCTTGTATCTCTTGAATTGTCCACCAGTCGATCTTTTGCCTGATGTTAGTTCAGTATTACATGACCTGACCAGCGAAGCTGAGCTCTCATGATCAAAGCACCTACACTGGGCAATTCCGCTCGCTTGAGGACATCAGTGTCAGGGACCTTGTCTTGCCATCTGATGCGTAAAATCTTGCGCAAACAGGAAAGGTGGAAGTGGTTCAGCTTTCTGATGTGGCGGCTGTAGGTTGTCCAAGTTTCACAGGCATACAACACAGAAGTCAGGACTACAGCTTGATAGACACGCAGCTTTGTTTTCAAGCTTATGCCTCTTCCATTCCACAGACACTCACGAAATCTTCCGAATGCCGAGCTGGCTTTAGATATCCGGTGAGGGACTTTGTCGTCTATGTGGACCTCTCTTGAAAGGGTGCTGCCCAAGTATGTGAACTTGTCCACAGAATGAAGGGTGTGATCTCCAATGGTGATGACTGGTGGAACATATGGCTTACGTGGAGCAGCTCTGTCTTTTTTAGACTGATTGAAAGCCCAAAGCGTGAGCAAGCTGTTGCAAAGCAGTTCATGATGAGTTGTACCGGTAGGTCTTTCTGTGTGTGGGCGACAAGCGCGCAGTCATCGGCATACAGGAGTTCACAAACTAGTTCATCAAATACCTTCGTTTTCGCTTGAAGTTTTCGGAGATTAAAGAGTTTTCCATCAGTCCTGAATCTAACTTTATGCCTACGTTGATGTCACGGAAAGCATCAAAAAGCATGCTAGCAAACACGACACTGAAGAGCGTTGGCGCAAGGACACAGCCTTGTTTAACCCGGTTTGATACAAGAAAGACTGAAGATTCTCTGTCGTCCATTACTCGCGCCATCATACCATCATGAAACTGCTTCACCATCTCGATATACTTTTCAGGGCAGCCAATTTTTGAAAAGAGTTTTCAGAGGCCATTTCGGCTGACAATGTCGGAATGTGGTTATATTATGAATGACGTACATCAATTGTCACGCATAGGACCAGCCTTTTCAGGGTGTAATGGCGTAAAGTGAATCTTCAGAGTTCGACGTTAAGTAAATAATTTTCATCTAAATATAACAGTTTAAAAACGAATACAAATTCCCAATAAGTGGTCTGTAGAGAGCATAACAGCAGACCTACATGTTTATGTACATGTACTCCTTTATCAGAAAAAAGCACTTTATACTAAAAACAACAAAAACTAGAGAGCAAATACGGCAAATAACGTAGATGTAAACAGAGGGCACATGGTCTAGATAAACTTTTTTCAATGTCTCTCAAATTCATTGGTTTCCCACACAGGACTGTATGCAAATCAGTTGGGAAAGTGAGGGAGAAGAAATTCATTGTTTTTTGACAGAGAAAGGATAACCATTAAAACAAGTAGAAAGTTTGAAAGAAAGATAATAAATATAAACAGTATCGAAACAGGGGATATATAGACAGAGGTGCAAACATGATCATGCTTACCGGCTGGCTGGATACCAGCTAAACTGCACTCAACGGCTTGATACGGAAGACTGAGAAAATCACTCCTGTTAAAAAACAATAAAATAGAGCCAACATTACACTTAACAAACCGGTATAAAGCAAGTTAAGCTTATGGTGTCAGTGGGGTGCATTATCAATTACACACCCACTGCTCTGTTTTGCTCATTCAGGTTTCTTGAAGCTGGTCTTGGCCTTAATTTTGTCACCAAAAACTCAAAATCTTTAGCTTTCTTTGGAATCTTGCCAATCATACAACACTGCCACAGTCTGAGAATGTGTCTAATTCCATATTATTTTTTATACATTTCTACACAGTCAATGACCGTTTATGATTTGTACTTTTCTTTGGAATCTTAATTTCCAATTCATACAATACTGTCAGAAAGTTTGTTGGCCCTTACCAATTCATACAATTCTACCACACCGTCTGACACTTGTTCTACCGGTACCAATTCGTAAAACAAGCCCCAAGAAGCTTGTCTCTGGATACAGCTGAGAAAGTCATCCATGCTCTGGTCTCCTCCCGCATGGATTGTTGCAACTCGCTCTTAGTTGGCCTTCCAGCTGTATCTATTTCTCGTCTGCAACGTGTACACAATAATGCCGCTCGAGTCGTTGTCCAAGCCAGAAAATACGACCACATTTTGCCCGTCCTAAGACGCCTACATTGGCTCCCCATTGCAAAGAGGATCACCTTCAAAATCTGCCTCCTTGTGTTCAAAGTTCTGCATGGACAAGCCCCACAGTATCTTTGTGAACTAATCTCCACTAAGCACAGCAGTTGTGCTCTACGGTCTGCTGGATCTCACTTGCTGGTAGAACCAAGGTCTAGAACAATTCGTTACGGAGACCGTGCTTTCGCCAAAGCTGCTCCTGCCCTATGGAATAAGCTCCCTGTCTCACTTCGCAAAACAACATCACTCAACAACTTCAAGAGGGAACTAAAAACACACTTGTTCACTTAGACTTTCATTTTTTTTTTTTTTTAAGTTCAATTATGTTTATTTTTCATTTTCTATTGTATAATGTTTTCTTTTTGTGTAGGCGCCTTGATCGGTTTTCTGGAGAAGTGCGCATTATAAATCCATATTATTATTATTATTATTAAGCTGACTAGGTAAATTTGAAAACATTTTCAAAGTAAAAAAAGAAATCTTGCAGGAGCGGGATTTGAACCTTGACCTCCCAAAAACCATACACTGAAAACGGTATTCTGGAGTTCGCAGGTTAAAATCCTGATTCCTGCCAATGTTATTTTGTTTTTACTTTGAAAATGCTTTTTTCACTTGTTTTTTCTTGGCACTTTGCCAATTACCTCAAACTGCATATACTGTCCCTGGGCATTTTATCACTGTCACCGAAGTCTATGTAGTACAGGTCCAACTGGCCATCTTCTAAGAATCCTAAGATACGTGCCCGGTACCAAGACTCGTCTCCCTGGAACGGTGCAGCTATAATGTCACCGGTACACAAGGTATCTGGCTTACACAGCTAAAAGAAAGAACAACAAAATGAAGGGGTATTGTAGGCTTTAGGTGTTCTATGCTAACCAGTTCACGTTGGATGACATGTATGCACACAAATTTTTCAAAAATACAAAATGAATGACTGATAAACATGCCACTAGGAACTCGGAGTGAGGCGGAAATTATTTGTGGCCGTGAAAAAGAATACCGCGCCTGGGCCCGGTCAAATTATGTTGAGGTCAAAAGTCATTTGAGGCCAACTGCACAATAGGATAATCGCGAAAGCAGGCGAGACATGTGGTTCGAGAAGTCAAATAAGGTATTCCATAATAAATTGTCATTTTTTTTATGTTAGCAAATATTAATTTTCAGAATGTGTTGGTTTCCTTCACAGCAGTGTATTTTGAAGGATTTAGAAAGGTTTCCAGCAAACATCCTTGCGGAGGTTAGGCTTATTTACTAACCTGCTTGTTACTTTCAACGGCGTAGTATCCTGTCATGTTTTGTATCATCAGGTCCAAGGACCCAGATTTGGAGGCCAGGACTTGCACCCAGAAGTGGCCCAGGTGCTCCACTGCCGAGACATAGATGCTGAAATAATCCTTGTGGGTCGGCATCTGTATAGTGTATTCAACTGCACTGGAATTATCTGGCAAAAAAACCCAAAAAAACCCAGAAATATCAACAATTCTGGAAAGGAAGTTTATGAAATATTGTCAGTGCATTCATCACATGTCCAACTCAAGTCCAACACAAGTCTTTAGTGTGGGATGTACACTAAAAAGGTATATGATTACTTGCAGACTGTTTATTTTGAATGATAACGTAGGAAGCTGGTTTATTTTCCGGATTCTGGAAACTCACAAGTCATCTGTATAACTATATAATAGAAACACAACACAAGAGAGATTGACCTCTAAACTCAAGAGTGTTTGTTTGTGTCAGAGTTTGTTACTCCTGTAAGTTCAGTTATAGAGGGCGCTACGAGTATAGTCCCGAGTCCCGAGTCCAGTCACGAGTCACAAGTCCAGTCCCGAGTCCAGTCACGAGTCACAAGTCCAGTCACGAGTCCAGTCACGAGTCCAGTCACGAGTCCAGTCACGAGTCCAGTCACGAGTCACGAGTCACGAGTCCAGTCACGAGTCCAGTCACAAGTTTAGTCACAAGTCAACTAAAAAGTAACAAAATTAACAGTTCGTGTTGGATGCCGTGTACACATGCACAGTTTTTTTCCAGAATTCAAAACGGATCACAGATCAACATGCCACGAGCAAGGCCGGAAATATTTGTCAGTGACCTACTCGCAGCGAGTGAGGCCACAAATATTAGGGTGTGCTAAAACCACCGGCCTAAACCCGCCTCGGATCGATGTTCGTGAAAACCAATCCCACGCCTAAACCCAGTAAATGTCAACCTAAGCAGCTAAGCTGGGTGGACAACCGTGCAGTACATGGAGAAAGGAGAATTGAGCCAAACATCCTGAAGAACAAATGAAGATCTAACTTCAAGCAGTAGAGGAATTCCCCTGAAAAAAATATAATCCAGCAAACGACAAAAGGTGTGACATGTAACACCAAATGAGGCTTTTGGAGATCGCTATCTTTTTTCGAGATATAGTAAAACAAGATACCATACTAATATATACTACTAATAATATAGAAGCACATGATTTTCTAATTCAAGGTCGAATGTCGGCTGGGGCCACTTCCCATGGTTTATTAATAAATACTCAAATCGGAAATCAATTTCAGTGTCCTTTTGTTATGGGGTCCAATAGGATTAAACAATTTTTTATGCGTATGAGCATATTTAGTAAAATATTCCTGCAACTACTACAATATACTAACGCTTAGTTTATTAGCACCGTTATTTACATGTTTTTGCCAACATTCTGATGCCTAGAGCATTTTTTCTCTCTGCAGTCAGGGCGTCATATTACTCCGCCATAAAATCTGACGTGTGTACATGTATATGGGTCTTTCTATAAATACAGGGGCCAATTTAAAAATCACAATATTGAGACTTTCAAGGATATTTTAATTAACCAGTTCGCGCCGGGATTATTTTAACAACGCCGAGCCGACGGGCGGGATTATTTTTAACGAAACTCGATGCGAAGCGTGTTCGGGCTGATAGTGCCGGGAAGCACACCCACGCATTTCCGGCCTTGCGCGCTGCTGACATACATTTCCGAACTTGAACTTGGCGTGTTTATGCGTCATCCGTTTTGAATTTTGGGAAATTTTTGCGTTTATATACGTCATCCGGCGCGAACTGGTTAAACTGTAGGGACACTTGGTTATTTTTGTTCATGTATTTATCTCCCTTGGGCAGTTACTATTAATAAAAAACACATGCATATACCATTCTTTACCCTAGTATTTGTTTTTAGAGTCAAAACTATGAGGTTAAAACCTTTAATTTTGTGAAGAAAACTGGGACAAAATTTGTTGAGTACAGTTTTGCAATATTTTTGAAATGTTAAAAAAATTGAGAAATACTTTATTTCTGTAAATAAATTTGTTACAGCAAGTTTGGTGTCACACCTTTTCTTTCAACCCACCGGCAATCTTGTATTCACTCGTAATTTTTCGTGTCCCGCGTTAGGAACCTTGATATTGTTTTGACAATTTACAGTACAAGAGAATATTGTTCGCGGACTTCGTTCATGTTTTATAAAGAGGCGATTTCCATGTTTAAAAAAACCCAAAAAAAAGCCAATGAAAAAAGTTTTGTGTCCCTTGGATTAATTACGTTGTTAAAACTGAAGTCGTAGTGGCCATATGAAGTCAGGAATTTTATACCACAAAACTCTCTCCAACGTGTTCCTCGATGTGTTTATGGCAGAAACACGACAACGGCGTTCGCCATTTTTAACGATATCACCTTCGCGAGGATCAGACGCTCTGTGGGAGAGAGGTTACGTAGTTTCTAGAGTTACACGGTAAGTATTTTTGTCCATGATCAATCTGAGTATAATTTTGAATGTGACAAATGAAATTAAGGTCGTACTATTCCGGCCTGAAAAACTACGATGAATTTTCTCACACCCAATCACCCAAATCTACAATTTCAACTGCGGCGAGTCCTGCAACGTAACTGCGACACTAATTTGTTTTCGGCAGGGGCGGATGCAGGAATTTATGAATGTGGGGTCCTAGCCATGGGCAGGGGGTGTGGGGGCTCCCCCCAAAAATTTGTTTACAGTCGAAGCTCTGGAGGTGCATTCTGGGACATTATGAGCCTATTTTTCTTATATATTTTGATCGTTTTGATCTATTGGGCATCTTTTACAGAAAGCACCACGCTGCTATTTTGCTCTAATATAAAAATTCATTAAAAAAAAAAAAAATAATAATAATAATCCAGTCCAAAAATGTGGGGTCTGGACACCAGGACCCCTCCCCTGGATACGCACCTGATTTCATGTCCTGAATTAAGTGTTCACTTTGAATAAACGCAAATGGAAGAATTCTTCAGAAAAGCAATTACAGTATTAAACACTTCTCTTCTCTCTGAACATATTATAGTAAAACTTTTGTCAGATTGCACAGGACTTAATATTTTGATCTTCAGATCGAAAAAAAACATCATTGTATCTAACAAAATATGTAACGTTACCACCGTCTATAAGACACCAGTGTCGTTGTTTCGTTTGTTTAATCGATACCTCTCGATGTAAATTTGTTAATTTGTTAAAAAAAATCACATTAAAAAAACATTGCTTTTCAAAAGTCAATCCATTTAGTTTTGGTTCACACTGTCAACTGGTTTATTAATGAGTCGAAACGTCCATATTTCAATTTTTTGTAGAACGTTTCTAACGAATGTCGGACAACTTGACTGGTGGGCAACAGCTCGTCTTTGGACAACTCAACCGTTACGTGTACAGCGTGCGCGTAGCGCGTGGTACTGTGTGTCACATCACAGGCCGCAAATAATTTGTTGTATGCGGAATGCACGATGATCGCCACGCGGTGGGTGGTGGGCGCCACGCGGTGGGTGGTGGGCACCGCGCATGAAACACATGATGGTGCACGCGGCAACTCTGAATAGGGCCAAGCGCCATGGGCCGATGGCAAGGCGCGCTCTGTGCACGTGTACCGGTTGCGGGGCGCACCGTGCGCGGTCAAGTTGTCCTGATTCGAGTTGTGCCACCAGTAACAACGTCACTGAGACACGAATCCTCTTTGGCGCAGTGATCGACAGGGTTAACAATAATTTGGCCCGTTTGCGAGTGTGTTTAATGATTTTAATTTCTCATTTTTGTTTTATCATAAAGATTTGTTGTATTCTTTTCTTTTCTTTTTTAGTCATTCCGGTCACGAAAATACCTTTGGTTTATGAAGCGATATTTGAAAACATGTGTTGTGTTTCCCTGGCTAGGACTTAAGCATTCTTACTTTGAGACTTATTTATTTTACAGGTTGTAAAGAAGAATGTTGAATCTGTCCAAATCAAGTTCATAGAAAAATTGCCAGATGGAGCCAAATGTGACCAAATATACACCAATCCAAGGACCGATGTCTCGTGTGTGCTTCAACCTCCGGGTTGGACCGTGCAATATATACCTTTCATCAAGAGGACTTTGAGACAATCCTGGGGAGCTAAAAATAAAGTGAACATTATCATTACAAAATGCTATCATTACAAAATGCTATCATTACAAAATGCTATCATTACAAAATGCTATCATTACAAAATGCTATCATTACAAAATGCTAACATTACAAAATGCTTGTTCAAATGAGTTTGTTTAAAAATAAATGTAACCTGACTATATACTGTACTCACTAAGCCGAACTGCTCTATCCATGCAGGTGGTGCAACATATAAATGCCAGCTTTCATGGTTTTGCCAGGAGTGTTATCATTATGTACTTGTTCTTTTAAGTGTATGCTTCAAGTATTTCTTTAAAAGGCCACATTGTAATAATTAAATATGCATTTATTTCTTGTTAAGTGCCTCAGTGACATATTTCAGTTCTGATGAACTAAACATATTTTGATGGTGACAGGCAGATCAGTTGAAAAACAAGCAATAAAGGAAACTCTTTTCATAAAGTTTGAGACTCCAAACAATTTGCTTTAATGATACATTAAATTAGTACATTAATACAAATGAATTAAGAGAATGTTGCCGGCAATTTTGCTTCTTCCTGGTATGGTGGTAGATTTTAATGACCATTAGACTTGTGTTATAATCCTTACCACAACCAACCATGGGACAATGTCATGTCTATTATGAATTAAATCATTTTGCAGTGATACAACACCTACTTGCATGTAAGCAGCATAAAACTGGTGATACCAAGCACAATATGTCAAACATTTCACACAGAACAGGGACACCGTGTCCCTGTTACGTGTGAAACCTCTTATTTATGGGCCTGACATATTAAGGGAATAAATGTGTGTTCTAGAGGTTTTAATCACTCTGTTTAATACCACTTGGAGTCTGGGTGCTGATAATTATGCACATCTCATACAGTAAATACGTATAGATCGCTACCTCGAAGCGCACCATTGAAACAAATTTGCACTCGATGAGCTCCGTGCATCGCTACCAGAATTCAGTGATTTCCGCTACGTCCGCAAAGCCAGGTACACAGGCACAATCTACACAAAACTGTTTTGGGGAGATGCCATTTTCTGCCATTTTCGTTTGAAAACAACACGATAAAACGCATGGGGTTCACAGACAGATTAAAAAAAAAAATCAGTATATCACTGCTACATCCTTTTTTAACGTATCCATGGAAAACAATTTTTGGGTTCGAAGCAGAATTTTCCACAATTTATCAATTATTATTGCCTTTTTTAGTGGAGGTATTTGTTAACGTCGTTTTGGTATTTGTGCACAATCTCCACGTGCATCAACGGTTCGTCAACGTTAATTTTTTTTCGACTGCTTTTTTCATTTTCATTACAATTTTTGTCATTGGATGATAACAATTCAGATAAAAGACAAGATGTTAAGATTGGATGCCAAAAACTATTTATTTTTCGCGTGAGAAAATCGTTCCCCCCTCTTTTGAGAATGGACGGTACCACAGCGTTTCGCAATAGCAGCCTCGAAGGATAGCAGCCTCGAAGGGTAGCAGCCTCGAAGGGTAGCAGCCTCGAAGGGTAGCAGCCTCGAAGGGTAGCAGCCTCGAAGGGTAGCAGCCTCGAAGGGCCCCCCCGCACCCCCCCCCCCATGTGTCGCTCTACACAATACATGCAATAAAGCGTATTTACTATAAACCAGACTATTACTAACATTGGCAACCTCGTTCCCAGGGTGTCGAGCTGTATGCGCCCAACCCTCCCGCTCTTACTATTGGAGACGAGGTACGGTTGAAAATAAAGTGAGCCCTGGGGACAGGTTTAATGCGACATCGCGTGACGGGCAGGGTTTTGTTGCCAGCTGGTTTTAAACACTTCCAGCCATGTCTTTATCGTCCGTTTAATACAGGCCACGTGACGGGCTCTCGACCAATAGGAATGCCTAAACTGTCCCAGGTATTTATGAACAATTGTTTACAATCAATGTGTAATGTTCAATAATTAATTGGCTAAGTAGTTGTCAATGTTTAAATTGTTCATATTTTTTTTTCTCCATATTTGAGGGCTAACTGAAACAAACAAACAATCATAAGTGTTCACGCTCCAAAATTTTGCCCAAGTTGAGAATTATGTTCCAAAGACTTCCCGTATATCTCTCAAAGACTGCCATTTCTTCCAGTTATTTTGATTTTTATATCTTGCCATGTTTAATTACCTGACACCAAGGTACTCTTGGTTTAAATAGACCATTTTATGTTAATGGTTGTTAATACATTAGTGGTTAAGTAGTTTGGTGTTCCAGTTACGTGTGAAACCTGATGTTTTTGATATGTTGACCATGTTACTTGCAAAATAACACAACTGGTTGCAAAATTTTAGTGTTTTATTAAAGTTTACATGTTGAGCAATACAAAAAAGTGTGCGGGGAATAAATAAAGTAGTTTTGGAATTTTGACATCAATGTCCCACTTTAGACCCCTTATTTATAGAAAGATGTCATCCGTGGAACTATACACCGGGTCGTGGACAATTGTACGCGGTAATATATACAAATATTTGCAAGCCCAGCTGAAAAGCACCCTTTCAAGAATTTCAAAGGAGACTAAGAAACAATAGCTGAAAAATTTGAAAATCAAGAAATACTGGATGCAGCTGATAATACTCGGCTGTATGAATTCAATGGAGACAGAGGAACTAGGGTGTTAAATAGGGATAATCACTGAAGCGTGATACTACAATAAATACAAGTCAACCGTGTCAACGAAGCATGCTTGGCAACGTTAACGTATATTCACGTCCACCCCGTGTATGCCATACATGTCAGTCGGGTATACCCATCTTCCGCAGCGCTAGCGGGTAACTTTTAGCGTAAGTGGGTCATTCCATCAGGTTGGGACACAGAGTGTGACATTACTGAGTGAAAATTTCAAATTGCTTGCAAGATTACTATTTTATCATTATGGTATCATATACTTATGTACATTCAACATATAATATTTTTATTACCATATAATTAATAATTTTTTTCATAATGGCACCGTAAGGTAGTAATGTCAATAATTTTGTGCAGACGTAACATGGACACCAATTTGAGATTAGATGTTTAGTAATCAGCTTGGATCACATTGTATATTGCCATATCTTAGTCAAAATGATAGAAACCATTAAGTTTTTTGCAAATAAGTAAACTTTCTTATGTACATGAATTCTACAAAGGGTTGAAAATCACAACAACAAAATCGTAGCAAATTACTTTTCTCATCGTGTAATTAAAACAAGAAAACTTATGTAAAACTTGAATTAACAACAAATACTGTGCTATAAGTAGCATTATATTAGTTTAGTTTATAGACTTGGATAGTATAAATTTAATTTTAGTAGCTATGTTGTACAATTTGTCTTAAATCTTGGGAATTGCATCTTAAAATGATGTGTTGCAGACGTAACATGGACACCGTGCCCATGTTACATCATGTGTCAAATATTGAGAACAATCACCTATGATATCATGAAAGCAATGAATTACATGGCTCTAAACTTAGGTGGTCAGTTTTTTGATATGATTATGCATAAAACAGGTAACTAAAACCTAATACAAGAAAATGCCAAACAAAAGTAGCATATTTTACAGTGCAGACGTAACATGGACACGGTGTATAATTATTAAATCACTCATAAATGTTATGCATATTGTTAAAACAAAAATCTTTTCATATTTAAATATCTGAGCATGTCACCATATTCTATTTTTATTGTTTACAAGTTGGTAAATGTTTCATATTGTGTTCAATTGCAACATTTGTTACCAAACCACAGTGCAGACGTAACATGGACACCACAAATCTAAAATGGAATAATTCACACATGAATGAAATGCAAGTCTAGTTTGTGTATTTTGTGTATCTGTTGTGTCCAGTTATTTGGTACAACGTTAGTTCCACACATCCTATTGAGCTTATTTACCAGTTATAGAAACAAATAGTTTTAAATTGTTCAGACGTAACATGGACACCGTACCCCAAAATGACCTGATTTCTCGTCATATTTGAAAAAGTGCAACTATTTTCCAACTTTATGAATAATTTTCTTATAAATCAAGTCAGATGTGATGAATTTAAGTCATTTTAGACTTGCTTTGAAGCAAAGGGAAAATACTACACCCCCAAACAAAATTGGACACCTTGTGTTACGTCTACATCATTTTTGGTGAGCTCTAACAAAATAAATGACGTAAACAAGAAAGATATGACTTACAATTACTATTTCTCATGTTCTTTTATGCTACTTTATTAGCAAAGGGGTGTTAAATTATGTATTTAATAATGTGCAAGTTGCATACTTAAAACTACTCAATTTTTGTCACACATGTTACGTCCTAACTAGCCTTGCAGGCCACCATGTTTTATGAAATATCTAAAAAATAAAATAACTAATGTCACCAAATTTGGTATCATTCAAAAGGTCTTTTTGTAACTCTCTAGTTTCAACCATCATTGACAAGAAAAATAGTTCATTCTTCCCAAGAAAACTATATCTTATAGGTGAAATGGCAAAATATGCACGTGTCCCAACCTGCTGGAATGACCCAAATACACGTCAACCGCAACAACCAAGGAAACCTTTGCAACATATATACACGTCCTCCGCGAAATTAAATTGCTGTGCTTGTTGAATTAACCTGTCATCCGTGGATAGTAAACAATTTTTTTGAGTCTTGCTCGTGATGTGTTTATTCGTCATCCGTTTTGATATCGAAATTTTTTGTCGGGTATACGTCATCCGGGGCGAACTGGTTAAAGGAAAAATAGACAATTTGTCAGTTGTGCATTTTTATCGTTTGAAGCAGCAAAAGTTCTCAAAATATAAGAAAAGTGCTTGACAGACAAGTTTTTAGCTCTGTAAATGCTGCATATTTCGAGAAAGCAATATTCTAAGTTTTCGATTTCAATTTTGCGATTTCAATTTTGTTGAGTCACAATTTGAATTGTGACTACAATCAGTGTTAATGGCGCGTTCTTATTCGAACGCTTGCATACACTTTTGAAAAAAAATGGCCAAATCATCGTCTTTGAGACGCATCTTTAGTAAGGACATTCTTTTGGGTATTTTCTTCAAAATGACAGCATGCCAGAAGGAATAATTTCACAGGGAGTTTAGAATCATTAATATCTTTAAAGTAAGCTTTTCAATAGTATTTTCATTGGTTAATTCTTGGATAGCTGCAAAAAGTATATTCCACCTTTAAACCTAATGGTATTATGGTCAGGAGAAAGAACAAAATATACACAAGAATCCAGTCAACTATTGGCAACTCTCATGGAATCATATTACTTTGTGCTATTTACTATTAACCTTTGGTATAAGTTTCGGAGTCCGTTGTATCTACGATTGGTCTGTGTTCTGGAGGGCTGCCATTTTTTGGTACTTTGGAGCCCCGTTGCCTCCTATTGGCCGAAGCGTTCTCCAATTTCCGTCGGTACTCTTCTTCGTTGGTGATGTCCTCCTCTATCAGACTCTAAAAAAAAGCAAATCGTGTGAGATAAGAGGTTACTGTTTTAAAAGTTGGTTTTTAAACAATTGGTTTTTGAACCACATGTCTTGCCTGCTTTCGCGATCCCATTGTGCAGTCGACTTCGAATGACCTTTGACCTCAGTACTTGACCTTCAACATAATCTTCATATAAAGGTTACAATATTGCAAGTTTGATTGGAATTGAACCTCGAGTTTTGAAATGAAACTATTTTTACAATTCTAGCCGTTTGACCTCAAGTTTTACAAATGACCAATGACCCTCAACCTCAGTAGTTGACCTTTGACCCTCAACCTCAGTAGTTGACCTTTGACCCTCAACCTCAGTAGTTGACCTTTGACCCTCAACCTCAGTAGTTGACCTTTGACACAGCCATGACATGAAGGTTACACTATTGCATCTATCGGTATGCCCAAGTTTTTTTGGAATTGGACTTCTACTTTGCATGTACCGGTAAGACCATTTTATTTTCTTTAAAACGTTATAACCAAAATGACACATACATACCAGGTACTGTACCCTACATAGGTGTTTACACCTACATGTATAGGTGTTTAAACATACATGTGTACACATTCCATCGTGGACCCCCTACTGTCCCTCTTTTATTTGTACTCCCATAGGTTTTGTATCTATTTTCAATCATGGACTTTCTGTCAATCGTGGACCCTATTGTCCTTCGTCTACTATTTGAATGCGGATACAAACTCATCATATACCCACACACCCACATTTATTATGGCTGATTTTTTTCCCTGGTAAGAAACAATTCTTTGCCTTGGAAGAAACGTCAAAAGCTGGAGCAAAAGACCCGATTCAAAAACTAGGGCCCAACACATCAGAAACAATTCTTTGGCAAGAGGAGAACAAATGTAACAATCGAATGTCATTTGTGCAAAAATTGGAATGCCTTAATAAAATTAAAATATATGGATACTCTGAATGAACATAAACACTCCGTTAATAGCGTGTCGAGGGATGTACATTTTTGTAAATACTGTTTATAAACCTAACAAAAATCTTAAAAATAGAGGCTGATAAAAAAATTGTTTCTAAGGTAAAGCACAATTCTCTGCCTTTAACAATATTCTTATCAAAATGTTTTGTTGAATACGTTAATAAAATGTCTGATCAAAACATCATATGCAGCTAATTTGCAAATTGACTGCAAGAAAAGTTTTTGTTGCTATTTACTTTAAAATACCCAGATTTTTCAAAAAGAAGCGATTTAAATGACTAATTTTATTGACAATAAATAAGTCTCCTGTTTAATTGTTACTATATTTTCAGAAATCGCTTTATCGGTTGGACCTCCTTATCTTTGGTTTCGGTCAAAATGGAAAATATTTGGAAAATTCATGGAGCTCCGCACGGTGCGCAACGAAGAGTGCCCACAAATTTTATTTTATAATTTACTAGATTGTTGTTATGATAGTCTTGACTGTAGGTTAGGTCCCACAGAAGAAAAAAATGTTTTTAACATCAGGTATTTCACTTTTTGTAAATTCTGAAGTTCGAGAGGAAACAAATATAACTACGTCAAATTATCAAAGAATATAATTATTAAACCTTAAATCTATGACAAAGAGCCCATTTTTTTGGAGAATGGTTGTGACCGAAGATCCGGGTGCTTTAGCAAGGCTAGAGGAGGATGGACTAGGAGGTCCAGGAGTCGAGTTAACCAAGCCTGTTTTTTTCAAAAAGGGACAATCAGAATTATCTTGCATATATCTTGATCAATCTTCTCCAGGACACGGGGGAGCAGAGAGATTGCAGGTAATGCATAACCCAGGATCCGCTTTTAGCTGATGCTCAATGCGTCTTTTACTCAAGCCTGAAGATGGACATGGCAGGAAAAAAAGGTTGGCAATTGGTTGTTTAGATGGGACGCAAACAGGTCTATGTGTGGAGTGTACAGAACATTGAATATCTGTTGGACGATGAAGAGACCATTCTGTGGGAACAGCTTGGCGATCACATTTTCTTTTTTGGAGAGTTGGCTTGCTCGGAGAAAGATCTTGCGGGGGATGCACCAGCTGTAAAGCTTCCATTTCTGCATTCACAGGGAAGGGGATCCAGTGGGTGCCCCCTTGACTATTCAGGTACAACACTACCGTTGAATTGTCGGTTTTGACCCTCTCTGTTCAGGGACAGAACAGTCAGAAGTTCCAGTTGGTTGATGTGCAGAAGTTGCTCTGTTGGGGACCAGGTTCCTGCAAGGGTTCCTAACCGAACTCTGAAGCGTCCAAACAGAAGGTTCTGGAGTGAAAGCCACCATTTGAGATGGGTCCGAATCGTGTCGGTTCGGTTCAAGGGACAAGCTTGGTAATGACATCCTTCCGAGGATGATAATGGTAGAGCAAGTGAAGTGGAAGTGGACACATCCTGCACCATTGTACAAGATCCACTAGGCTTTGCATGAATCCCAGAAGACGAAGCCCGACTTGAGCTGAAAGTGATGCTGATGAGAGGAAGAGATAAACACACTATTCCAGGGTTGCACAACATTCGATAGATCGGGTGGCTCGATCTGCCGGAGGTTATGTTGAGGTGGGCTCCTCGGAAACATTGGATTTGGGGATGGGATGAGGATAGACTTGATAATGAAGCCCAGCTTCTGCGTCAGCTGAATATTCTTTGTTAAGGCCTGGAGGGTGGTTGATCGAGAGGGGCTTACAATAAGCCAGTCGTCTAAATAGATGTAAAGGTTTACATGTACATGTTGTCGACGTTGGACTGCAATTAACACCCTTGTAATTCTAGTGAATACACAGGGTGCTGTGGATCGAGTGGCCAAAGGGAAGGCACCGGAACTGAGACGTTATGGTAAATAAACCGAAGGAACCTCTGATGGTTGCCATGTACATGTATGGGTACATGAAGGTAGGCATCCTTCAGGTCCAATGATGTTGCCCACCATGTCCGAGGGATGGTTTGCAAGACGGTGGCCAAAACAGTAAGTTGAGTATTTTCGTCAGTATTTTCTACAGGATTCATACTTAGTCTTAAAAAATATCTTTTCTTAATTTTAGGCTTTGACATCTTGTCCTGCGGAACTGTCAAAAATAAAGTCTGATATGCCTTAATTGTGCAATGCTAGAGAGCCAGTAACAAAAAAAGAACACAAGGCAGCGCGTTTATACCAAAAGGAGCAAGTCCTGGCTAGGGATTCCGGGACATGCAGTGTGTGTGTGCGTTTGTATTGACCGGCAATCGTGGTCGTCGGACAAAAGAATTGGGAGTCAAACAATGGGTCCACGATTGACACAACGTCCACGATCTTTTCTCGTGTACAAATCCTATGGCGATCATCCGAAAACGTTTGAGTACAAACAAAAGAGGGAAGACGGTCGGACAATGCCCCGTCCACGATTGCCGGTCTATACATGACTGTGTGTGTGCGTGCGTTTGTATTGACCGGCAATCGTGGTCGTCGGACAAAAGAATTGGGAGTCAAACAATGGGTCCACGATTGACACAACGTCCACGATCTTTTTTCGTGTACAAATCCTATGGCGATCATCCGAAAACATCCGAAAGAGTATAAACAAAAGAGGGAAGACGGTCGGACAATGCCCCGTCCACGATTGCCGGTCTATACATGACTGGTGTGTCCCCTATTCCGCAAAGGTCCCCGATTCAGACTCGTGTGCAAATCCTATGGCGATCATCCGAAAACGTTAGAGTACAAACAAAAGAGGAAAGACGGTCGGACAATGCCCCGTCCCCTATTGACGGCATTTACCCACTTGTGTGTGTGCGTTTGTTTTTATACATGACTGGTGTGTGTGAGTTTGTTTTTGATTGAAATAGGGGACGTAGGACAAAGGGAACAATGGGGTCCCCTATTCCGCAAAGGTCCCCGATTCAGACTCGTGTGCAAATCCTATGGCGATCATCCGAAAACGTTAGAGTACAAACAAAAGAGGAAAGACGGTCGGACAATGCCCCGTCCCCTATTGACGGCATTTACCCACTTGTGTGTGTGCGTTTGTTTTTGATTGAAATAGGGGACGTATGACAAAGGGAACAATGGGGTCCCCTATTCCGCAAAGGTCCCCGATTCAGACTCGTGTGCAAATCCTATGGCGATCATCCGAAAACGTTAGAGTACAAACAAAAGAGGGAAGACGGTCGGACAATGCCCCGTCCCCTATTGACGGCATTTACCCACTTGTGCGTGTGTGCGTTTGTATTGACCGGCAATCGTGGTCGTCGGACAACAGAATATGGATTCAAACAATGGGTCCACGATTGACACAACGTCCACGATCTTTTCCCATGTACAAATCCTATGGCGATCATCAAAAAACGTTAGAGTATAAACAAAAGAGGGAAGACGGTCGGACAATACCCCGTCCACGATTGCCGGTCAAAACAGAGCTGCGTGTGTGTGTGTGGGGGGGGGGGGGGGGGGGGGGGGGGGGGGGGGGGGGGGACATAGTGTTCTTTTGTCAGCAGAATTGCTTGCGCATGCACATTGGAAATGCATTTTGTAGGTATCGGAGGTGATGTATTTTCTGTAATAGAATGGGTTTTGAGGTTCCCTTAAAAACCAGCTCGCCCCAAAAAACTAAATAAATTGAATTGATCCAAATACATGTGATATTTGTTCATCTGGCATGACTTTCAATGAAATTCACTGACTTTCTCATTTTTATATTTAAGGTCTTTTTATTAAACTGTAACCATTTAAATAAATTGTGTTTGTTCAACATGAAAAATGTTGGGGGATTTTTTGACCCAAAGAAATTTACATCAACAATGCTGGGAAGTTGCATAGTTGGATACCGGTTTCTAAGAATTTGCACTATTGTTGTTCGAACCTGCGGAACTACATGTAGACTAGACCTTGCTTGCAAATTCCAGCTCCACACAAGAAGAGACGCCATAGAGCTGGAAATACATACAAGACTTAGTCAGCGGCTCTTGATTATTTTCCCGCACCTGTCCCAAACAACTAAATATGCCAAAACGGTAGTACAGATTGGGATTTAAGCTGATACTGTTGATGTCAACTTACGATTTGGATGGAAGGTAACATTTTTTCCCCCAAAAAAAGTATAATTGCGTGTGTGCAGCCGTTATCGGTGTACATTGTATTGTGCATGTCCCCCCGAGGACAAAAGCACAATAGGCAAACAAAAGATCCTTTCAGTCCTCGGGTGTTTGTGAGAAGGCATACTATGACAGATTGATGCTTTGAAATGTATACAATTATTATGTGGCACGTACAATTTAATTAGTTTGGCGTCTTAATACTGAAATACTGAAAAGGAGTGTATTTTCTTCATGTTGACTGTCGGGCTGCAATGTCAGACATTTTAATAATGATGTAAAACATGTGACATCTTTACTGAATTTGTTTTTTGAATGTGTCAGGTTTTCACATGTATGTAAATTGCGGAAGCGAAGAGTGCAATTACTTTGTGTGAAACCAATCTAGAATTAGAAATGAAAACGATTGCCGGAGACAGACAGATATAGCAACAAAACGGGTGGGTTTTCATGTTTAGGTTAGGCGTCTATTACTGCTTAGTGTTTTAAACAGTGTTGCTTGTTTGCCAAAGATTTGGGCTTAATTGATAAGTCGAGACTAGGGCAACAGATCTAGTGTTCCCCATGATATTCTCTGTGGAAAGAATGATGCACCTGATGCCACTTTTGTCTTCGTATAATCATCTCAATGAAGGTCAACCAGTGCAAAAATGTTGAAAAGACATGACTGTGCCGGCATCCGAGAAACTTTTCCAATTTTGTATTAAAGGAAATACTTTTGTTTTTTGGATTTCTCTACTCTCTATATATTCACAACCGGTGAAGTGACGTCAGGATACTACATTCTTATTGTACGTTCTCTGTTTTACACACCTTAGCGTGTCGTATTTGTTCTTCACTTCCCTTGATGAGGCACTGTCGTAGCATGTTGGGATCGTGCCTCTCATCGTCTCGTTCAATGCGTACTCTTGCCTTGCTAGTACGGCATATACTGCGAATGTTGTCCCCATTTCGACCTGCAACATTAGGTAAATTTTAGTCCGGTTAAGTACAAAATCAGCCCATGCAACTTGTTTCAGGTTTTGTTGCAACGGGTCACATAACGCGACGAATGTTAAATGTTCATTTCTGGAACTCACCGATGATCCTGCCAATGGCCCACTGTGGTATCCTCAACTCTAACATCTGTATGGTGTTGGGTTCAGCAATGATCTTGCGAACTTGCTGCTCAGCCTGTACGGCATTGTCTGGTTTACCCCGGATAACCTGGATCAAACGATAATGCAAGATTACTTTATTTATTTCAACATCCAACAGCGATATGGCGCCAATTACAAGATGGATAAGTGAGAGATTACAATGTTAAGAAGATACAGTTTTAGAGGTTAGAAGAAAACCCTAGAAGAAGGTTCTGTAGAAAACACACGGAATTAGGCAGGAACTGAAAATTCAGGGCGGGATTCGAACCCGGGTCACAGCACTGTAAGGCAAGGAAAAAAACACTGCGACAACTCGATTCCGTACTTCATAGTATCAACGACTATGCCAGCGACTGCAGGTACATGTAGAATGACAAAAATGTACATGGTAAGACTTCTTTTAATGTACAGGGTAAGACTTCTTTTAGTGTCCATGGTTAGAGTGTCCATGCATCTATGGCTAGATAGTAGTCCTTTGTAGCTTCTTCGTGTACGGTAAATCCCTACACTAAACCTTTAAGTATGATGGCTAGAATAGAGTGGGGTTTTAAAGGAATATACAACATTTGCTTAAATTTTCAGAGAAAGATGGATATGGGAGGTTAGTGCTTTAGCAAATATTGTTACATCGACTTTTTTTGATTTTTGTGTTTGTAGATGCTTGAAGAACAAGGACAAACTAGAAATGTGTTTGTAAACAAACACAAGTTGCTTTGTGCGAGTATGGTTTGGTTTGACAAGGACTTCAAAAGTGTGGCGAACTCTACAAACTGTTTAGACCCGATCATAGAAAAATGTGTCACCGGTATTGGACTGTGCTTGCGCGGAGGATGCACAGAGGTGGTAAGTGCTCAGAAACAACACCCCCCCCAAAACCCCCCCCCCAAAAAACAACCCCCAAGCCAACAAAAAGAAAAAACACCACCACCAAACTCAAGAGACAGGGACAACTGCTACCTGGTATATACCAAAAACAAACTAAAAGTAATGTATTGACTTGAAATTAACCAAACAAGTACAAAACGAATGGGCTAAGGACCTACTGCATGGTACATGTACATGTACATGTGTATATAAAGGTCCTTTTTTATAGCGCCATGGCATAGACATACATGTACATGTAGTTCCAGAACAGAGTCAATATACAGGGCGAGTCAAAAAGAAGTTCCCTCAACTTAACAAAAATATTAAAATTATTTCTAGAACAAATTTGTTAAAATAACTTCTGTAAAGTATCACCGTCGGGCCACCAAAGATAATGCAAGACGTCACAGCATTCTGGAGACACTTTGACTTGGAGGAACATGGCTCAAATATCTGCCATTAGTGCCACTTGCTCTTGTCTGAAGCGCAGAAGTACGACCAATAATTTGTTTATCAGGTCTGGCCTGCTGTTAGTCTACGTGTTCAAGGACTGACCGTAGTGCTTAGCTGCACAATCAAAAACTATCCGCATCTTCCCCTGTTTACCCGAATCGAGTACTGGATGATGTGGTACTGGTAGATACCACGTGGCTGTATGTGATGTGTAATCATCATCTCCTACAACCACCTCTGCGAATCTATTGTCGACCAACTCTTTCATGCCTTGTGCATAATGTGACATAGCTGATGAATCCTTTCTAGCCGTCTGCCCAACGAATTCAGACGTTGCTCTGCGACCATTCGATTGTCAACAAGCTTCGGCGGGTTGTTCTTGAAGGGTATTGGCAGTTCATAAAGTCCATTCTTCAAGCAAACAGTACTTTCCCATACTTGCAATTCCCCTCTTGTCTTGGACCGACATCCTTGTAAAGTGACCCGACAGCATCCAATCTCCATAATCTCTGAAGCTGTTGCTCAAGTGCATCATTTACTGCCACATACCGGTACATGTAGCTTGAAGTGACTGAAGCCCTTCTCGACATTCCCAGTGGTCCGTTTGAGGACCATCCAGGCTGCGCTCTGGTAGCGTAGGGTGCATTAGATTCACTGTTTCTCACTTATAATGGCATAAGAGCCTCTGGTGAGTCTTGACCAATCAACATGTGTAACTTGCCCTTCTTTACCTGGGGAATGTTGATGCCTTGTAGATGTTGCAATTTTTTTAAAGTCTACAGGCTCGGCTATGTTGTCATTAATTGGGAGCGAGTGTCGTGTATAAACCTTCTCCAGGTTAACTGCCGTTTGTCGGTCAAAACTGCTCGCCACCAAACTGATGACAGTTGTTTCAGTCTTTATCTTTGCCCTTGACATCGTCCCGAGGGTCAAAGATTGCCTTTTGCCCTCGATGTTCAACTGACGTGCTAGCTCTTCAGTGCAGAAACTGCATGTTGATCCGTTGCCGAGTAGAGCATAAGTTGTTTTTCGATGCTACTATTTCCATTTATTTCGCTGACCCTTACTGCAACAATGGGTAGGGCTACTCTGTACACCCCAACCCCTGTGACGCAAGATGTGCCAAGATCCATCTCAGTAAAGCTACTTTGCACTGTTGCCTCCATTCCAACTGGAGTGCCGTATTCACCACTGAGTGACGGTGTCTGCTTTAACTCATGTAAGAACTTTGTGTGTTTTCTACCACATTCTTTAACAGAACAAACTGTATGCAAACTACATGTACTGGTACATACACTTATGATACATGCCCCGGCCTTAAACAATTGCAACACAACCTTTAAGTTAAGGTGCTCTACTGGGGTTTTACCTTTGAATTCCAAACAACCAAACAATGTACATTGTTTTGTAGTTGGCGACAACACCATATACATGTAGCTAGTACAATGTACCCTTGTCTGGCTGGGTTGCTCTACATGTAGTTCCCAACTCGATCTTGTTTGTGTGACTTACTCAAATGTAAACTACCGGTTTCTGGATCATTGGCCTCCTGGGCCGCATCTTCTACAAACTCTACTAAATCAACAATCTTAGGCGACTTGTTATGTTTCTTAAGTCCCCCCACAAGTTTTATCTATCGATTACGTAGATAACTGGGCAACCTTTCTACACATTTTACCATTATACCCCAGGGGTCTCTATCTCTTGGATACACCCTATAGCTTCTAGTGTTTCTTTGCAAGTTTTGAGGTCATCAGCAAATTCTCTCAAACCCACCTTATCATAAGTAGCTAATATAAACTCACACCATCGGTTACTTTATTTACCCATACATGTACATGTACCTCAGCAGGGACATGATCACTGCCAAATCGTTCCTTTATCCGTGCCTTGGCTTTCTGGTAGCCTATTCATCCGGCTGCATTATTGTGCATTACTCTATGACCTTCCTTACCTTGCTGAAGGAGCCGGACTAGCTTAGCAATTAATGTCATCTACAACAGAATTGTCCACACTGTTCTGAAAATCTTGTATGAAAGCCCAATACTGTAGTGGGTTACCGTCAAATGTCAACAGTTGTATCGTCGCCATTAGGTGTTACTGCTGCTGTCCCTTCTGTACCAATTCCAGAAGTGACGCTTGGGTGTCATCATCCATCACGGTTGCCTTGTGCAGCGTCGTATTAGATAGATTATCATTGGGCGATTATAACTTTGTTCCTCCTGGTGTGTCTGCTCATCCTCTGCTTCAGGTCAACTTTCTTTTGACGACTCTTGTAACTGTGTGCCATTCAATGTTGATGTTGGGTTTTGGGGTGTTGTCAATCATCTTCTATCGTCATCATCTATGGCGTAAACTGTTTCCTCAGCCTTCTTCATGTTCAGCTTGCCTTGATATTGAGCTCAGCCTTCTTTTGTAGCGATTTAAACTCTTCCAGTTCTATGGCTTGAATCTCTCGTAAACTTGCTGCTTCGGCTTCAAGCGCTGCCATTTTGGCGATAAGTCGCTTCCAGCAGGCTCTATTGAGTGACGATTTTGTTGTGCTTGCCCTTGATGATAATGACATTCGACTGACAGAGTCCTTTGGGTGAACAAACTCCTTTTCCATCCCCGGTTTTAGGTGACGAGGCACCATCATGGTGTTCGATGCTGTAATCGCGATCACTATCGACTGGTAGTATCTTCAATTGCTACGCTCATGGTGTCGGTATCTTAGATACAAGTAGGTCCCAGTCATTAAACTTATGTGGTTGATAAAGCTAGAACGTTGAACATGAACACGGTTTAATCTGACAACAACAAATACATAAATTGACTTTAATTGATGGTAAATTACAAACATGAATCAACAATGGCAATCTGGTTATCTAATTAAATGTAAGCATTTATAACTTATCACAGAGTAACGAACAATTAACTGGTTCTGCAAGTCCTCGCATACATGTACATTACATCCCCTACATGTACATCATGCAATAAACCCCACATCGTCATGACATGTGCTCACAATCATAATAAACTGTCTCTATTTTGTTCTTGTGTGCAAGTTTGGTCTCCAAATTTTATCTTCAAATCCAAGTGCCCAAGGATGAATGGCAAAAAGTGAAAGTTGATTTTGGAAGATGCAATGGGTCAAGGTAGTAGGCCATACCCAGCATTCTTTATGTTCAGCCATGCCTAATGCAACCCTTCATTATGCTCAATACCACCCACACTGCTTTTAAATGTCCAGCATGGCTCCGACTTGACCCATAGCATTGATTGAATGAGGATTTTTGCAAAAAAAGTACTCTCACTTAAATGCATGTAACTTTTAAACCAACTTGAGTAAATTCAGAAATTTAAAAATCTGTATAAAGCCCAAAGAATTGTTTATACAGGGTGTCCATAAAAAAAGAATACCCATTTTCAAATTCATATTATTGTAAACTACTGATTTTTTTCAGAAAAAGATAAATGTCTGTGAAAAGGGTAGAATGTCCTTTGTCCAATCTTACAAGATTCATTATGTCATTGCCATGGATGACTGAAATACAAGACATTTATGAAAGGCACTAAAATTGGCACTGTGACAAGTTGTTTTTACTTGAGTGACAAAGATCAGGCAGTTGTTTTTAAGGACAAATTTGTTTGCTGTTTGAACACATTGAACAAGTTATGACAGGGTCCATGATTTTTTTTTCTGATCCATTTTTGTGTGTGGTACACTTACCTGAAAAATTTAAGGTGATGTACCCTCCACATGGTCACTATTCCTGTTAATGCATAGCTGGCATCTTCGTCTCATGTCTCTTAACATCCCAACTTGTCACAGTGCTGATTTTAGTTCCTTTCATAAATGTCTTGTTTGTTCAGTCATCCATGCCAATGACATATTAATGAACCTTATACCGGTACCATTAGACAGAGGCCATTCTACGGTACCCTTTTTACAGACATTGGTCTTTTCTAGAAATTTTCAGTAGTGTTGCAATAATATGAATTTGAAAATGGGTATCCTTTTTTATGGACACCCTGTATTTTGTTTTCTCTACCTATGTGTATATTTGCCTAAAGTTTATTATAATTTTTTGTATTTTAGACGGAACTTCTTTTTGACTTACCCTGTATAATTACCGGTAGCTTTGCTCAACAAATACATTAGTCTTGCCCAAGATTTGTTAACGTTGTGTTTCTTTTTCAAATCCCGATTTCGTGTGCGTTCTGGTCTCACGCAAGCGTAGTTTACAAAAATGCAGCTGGATCCATGTTCGCACCGGAGCCGGCGTATGACAAACGTACATAATTTTGAATTCCCACAAGGGTCTTGCACTACAGTAGTTGGCAAGCAATTCTTAACTTTAACCTTAGTTTTCGAAGATTTTCCCTCGCTTTTCCGAGGGATCCAATCAGCGACCGAGTTTGAGCCTCATCATGAATTATTCATTATACACGAATACAAAGAATATGAATGTATGTACACAAGACAGTGTATGTGATGGTGACTGTATGCACGTATGCATTGCGCGAAATGTGCAGACTTTGAATAGCATTGTGTGGCCGATCTTCCGGGGCAGTGGGCAAGCTAGCTACAGCCCATTTTTTTTTTATTCCAGTGTATCGAACATACGTCAGTATTAGCCTCAAATCTAGTAGGTCGTGCGTCATTATGGCAAACAGTAATAATTACCTGCAAAAACTAAGTTTCCCTGAAATAAAGGGGAAAATTTATGGTGGCCCTAAAGGGACATAAAAGCTGTGAATTTGTTCGCGACTGGTCGTGAATTTGTTCGCGACTGGTTGCGATTTTGTTTGCGACTGGTCGCGATTATTTTTGCTACTGGTCGCAACTATTTTTGCTACTAGTCGTGAGTAATTCGCGACTAGTCGTGAATTTATTTGCGACTAGTCGTGAAAATATTGACGACTAGTCATGAACAAATTGACGACTAGTCGCAAACAAATAGTTGTGACAAAATTCACAACCAGTCGCAATTTTTTTCACGACTAGTCTCAATTTTTCTCCTGACTAGGCGCTCCAGCCTGCCCAGTGTCAAGCTTACCCGCAGCTACCTGACCACTCCCTGGTATGCTGCAAGGTGAAACTGCATGCGAAGAAGCAACATCGCTCTAAAATGGAACGCAGACCACGCATCGACACATGCAGTACCTACAATCCAGGAAAAGTGGAAAAATTTGCTAGAGCACTGGAGGAAGCTTTCCCAGGTCTGCCTAATGCCAATGCCAACGAAAAATGGGAATACTTCAGGGATGCCATTTACAAAACCGCCATATCCATCTTTGGTAAGAAGGTCAGCAAGTCAGCTGATTGGTTTGAGGCTCATGCCCGAGGAAATGATACCTGTTATAAAGGAGAAGACGAAAGCCATGGCTGCATACAAAGCCTGCCCTAGCGAAAGCAACCTCAAGGCCCTCAAGGCCCTTCGGGGCAAGGTTCAGCAGACAGCCAGACGATGCGCTAACGACTTCTGGCTTCACCTCTGCTCCCAGATACAGTTAGCAGCCGACACGGGCAACATCAAGGGCATGTACAGTACGATGGAATCAAGCAGGCCCTGGGCCCTGTACAGAAAAAAACTTTTTCATTAAAGAACGCCACTGGTGAAGTAATCCAGGACCAGGCACAACATATAGAGCACTGGGTAGAGCATTACTCCGAGCTATACACAAGGGAGAATGTGGTTGCAGAAGACGCCCTGAACGCCATCGAGTGCCTGCCTGTGCTTGAGGAGCTCGACGAAGAATCAACTTTCGAGAAACTCAGCATGGCCCTGGACTCCCTCGCCCTCGGCAAAGCACCTGGCAAGGACGGCATCCCCGCCGAGGTTCTAAAATGCTGCATTAGACCCCTCATCAGTGAGCTGCACGAAATCCTCTGTCAGTGCTGGAGAGAAGGCAATGTGCCACAAGATATAAGGGACGCCAACATCGTCACCTTGTACAAGAACAAAGGTGACAGGAGCGACTGTAACAACTATCGTGGCATTTCCCTCCTAAACATCGTTGGAAAGCCGTTTGCTCGAGTAGCACTGAAGAGGCTTCAAGCCCTGGCGGAGAGAATCTACCCAGAATCACAGTGCGGGTTCCGAACAAACAGGTTCACCATTGACATGGTCTTCTATCTAAGACAGCTGCAGGAGAAATGCAGGGAACAAAAGCAGCCACTCTACATCGCCTTCATAGACCTAACGAAGGCCTTCGACCTCGTCAGCAGGGACTGCCTTTTCAAGATCATTCCCAAGATCGGATGCCCACCCAGGCTTCTCAGTGTCATCAGGTCTTTTCACGAAAACATGAAGGGCACTGGGGTCTTCGACGGCTCAACATTGGAAACGTTTCACATCCGAAAGGGAGTTAAACAGAGCTGCGTCCTCGCACCGACTCTTTTCGGAATATTCTTTGCCGTCCTGCTGAAGCATGCCTTTGGATCTGCCACAGAGGGCATTTACCTCTGAACCAGATCTGATGGGAAGCTCTTCAATCTTTCCAGACTAAGAGCCAAGTCCAAAGTCCAGCTAAAGTGCCTTCGGGACTTCCTCTTTGCTGACGATGCAGCAGTCACCACCCATTCAGCTGAAGGCTTACAGCTACTCATGAACCGATTCAGCGAGGCCTGTCAAGACATTGGACATTGGACTTACCATCAGTCTGAAGAAGTCATGGGACAAGATGTGGATTTTCCACCCAACATCCAGATTAGAAAAACCATCAGCTGGAAGTCGTCCATGACTTTGTATACCTGGGGTCAACCATCTCAGACGCTCTCTCCCTCGACACCGATTTAAGCAGGCGCATCGGCAAGGCAGCTACCACCATGTCCAGACTGACAAAGAGAGTGTGGAACAACAGCGTTTTGAGCAACCCTTTTTTATGGCAGTGAGTCCTGGACCCTACACATGCGACAAAAACACAAGATGAACGCTTTCCACTTGCGTTGTCTCCGTCGCATCCTGGGTATCACCTGGCAGGACAAAGTCAACAACAACACTGTCCTGGAGAGTGCTGGAATCCCCAGCATCTACAACCTGCTCAAACAAAGACGCATGCGCTGGCTCGGGCATGTCGTGCGAATAAATAGCGGCCGGATCCCCAAGGACCTTCTTAACGGTGAACTGGTGCAGGGAAAACGCCCAACTGGCAGACCTCACCTGCACTACAAGGATGTCTGTAAGAAAGACTTGAAGGCCCTTGGCATCAATACAGACACTTGGGAATCCACAGCTTCTGAACGACCAGCATAGAGAGAGAGAGGGTGCGGAAGGGCCTCAGCAACTTTGAAGAGACACTAGCCCAGCAGTTTGAGGTGAAGAGACGGAGGAGAAAGGTCAGGACCCAGACAGACAGACCAGCGTCAGCCTTCATCTGCACCAACTGCGAGAGGGACTGCCATTTCCGGATTGGTCTATACAGCCACACTCGACGCTGTCCAAAAACTACCAGCCAGAGCGCAACTCCATAGTCTCTCCAGACTGACGGATGCCTACTACATATGTACCGGGTACATGCGTTTGTTTATAGAGTAATCGGAGGACACATGCCTGACGACACGAGTGTGAATTGGGGTTAGGGTTAGAATCGAGGACGACCTCGATTGAGATTCGTGTACAAAACCAACAACAGCTGTCGGAGTACAAACAAAGGAAATTATCGAGAGGAACAAAGGAAACTCCTCGATTTACACCATAAACAAACGTATATACATACATGTACATGGTCAAATATGTCGCGACGTGTCTAGACATGTTTTGCGTGAACACGATAACCCTCACACGTATTTGCTTAACTGTCCATTATTATCACGTGATATGAATACTGCATATAATAGTCTAACCGCGCCCCCAATGTGGCAACTCATCCAAGACCTTTGAGTGAATCCAATCGCGGGCGAGTCGATAGCAGTTCATCTGAAGATAGCGCCCTCTATAACATCGGCGGTTTTTGTCAGTGATCGCGGATTAAACAACACAAAGGTCTTGGAACCAAGACTACAAATACATAAGTGAACCGCTCAGTCAGAATATTACAACGCCCATTGGAAAACTTGTTTACAACTCCCTCGACAGCCCACTTCAAAGTTAATGGCTTTCCAAGACGCAGTGGCTGTGCATATTTTTGTACGCCAAATTTA
Source organism: Crossaster papposus (assembly GCA_037893245.1). Taxonomy (NCBI): domain Eukaryota; kingdom Metazoa; phylum Echinodermata; class Asteroidea; order Velatida; family Solasteridae; genus Crossaster; species Crossaster papposus. Next base: position 971,599 of record JBAIAA010000049.1, on the reverse strand, counting down.
CATCTTAACCAGTTCGCGCCAGGATTATTTTAACATCGCCGAGCCGACGGGCGGGATTATTTTTAACAAAACACGATCCGAAGCGGGTTCAGGCTGATAGTGCCGGGAAGCACACCCACGCATTTCCGGCCTTGCGCGCTGCTGACATACATTTCCGAACTTGAACTTGGCGTGTTTATGCGTCATCCGTTTTGAATTTGGGGAAATGTTTGCGTTTATATACGTCATCCGGCACGAACTGGTTAATAGTCAGACAAAACTTCTAGGCCTTTGGACATTGCCGGACTTCTAGTTGTTTATGTCAATACTGTAGCGTTTTCGGGGGTTCAATTCCATTCAGTGGACAGACAGAATAAGACATTGACACCAATATTCTGGTTTCTATACTTCTAATTCTTTCCTCCAAACATCCAAGCAACGAACACACGATATCAGTATTACTTGTGACTTACCTTTATCTGCACTATACTGGTAATCGCAACGTGGAGCCTGGGGTGTGTACACGCGGAGCTGGCCTTTCAGAATAACCTTCACAACCAAGATCTGTACAGCAACTAACTACGCGCACGCGCCTATGCACTTTGGGCGCCAATTTCACGCCGACTTGCGCTGACCCCAACCTCCACTAAAAGTAAACAGCGCCACCTATACTGGATTCTGCAAACTCTACAATACCATCTGCCGCTAATATTCTATTTCTAGGGAAATGACGGTACTCGGAAAAAAGAAAAAAGAAGAAGCTTGGCTCAAACTATATTACTGAGTTCCAAAACTCAGTGAACACATTAACCACACTGAATCCATCAAAATCTATTTCCGGTAAGTTTGTCGAATTCAGGATACCTCCATATTGAACACTGGTGGAAACTGATGAACCGGAGATTGTAAGCCTAGCGGTACAGCGGTACTGCGGTATTTTGGCGGATTGAGGATACTTTCTTGTAAAAGCATCAAGAGGTTATTGGGATGAATTACCAGTACATGTACATGTACATGTAGCTCAGGTTGGACTTCTCCGTTGTGTACAACGCGACGGAGTCAAGGGTATCAATGTTTCCTGCCATAGCGAAAAAACAACATTTGTTCATATTTTTACCTGAAGAAGGAAGCTAAAATCTCGCTTATGTATTCCTTGTGTCTGGAACTACAGATCGTCATGGGTTATTAAAAGTTAATGCGTCTTCAGGCAACTTATTTACAGAAAATAAATTTCAAATCCACGCTTTTGGACGTGAACATCATGTACGAACTCTCTACAATCCCTACATGCGTGCGCGGGTACCCGGCAGCCGCGCTGGCCTACATCTGATCGACTCCAACTGATGAGCCAGGCGCATGCACGGTACCCGCGCACGCATTGTAGGGATTGTAGAGAGTGGATTTGAAAAAAAATTATGTAAATAAGTTGCCTAAAGACACATTAACTTTTAATAACCCATGACGATCTGTAGTTCCAGACACAAGAAATACATAAGCGAGATTTTGGCTTCCTTCATCAGGTAAAACTATGAAAAAATGTTGTAAAATTGTTCGCTATGGCAGGATACATGTACATGTACATTGATACCCTGGACGTCAGTCGTAATGCAATAGGAACTTCATCCAACCTGGGCTAATGTACATGTACCGGTAGCTTTGCTAAACAACAACAACAACAAATTCCACCTGTTTTTCAGCCAGAAAATGATATCTGACCTCTCACAACCTCCCAGACTTTGACCTCTCCACAAGGACCTATACTGCTGCCACACTTGATAACTCTCAACTCTGGAACAGCCAGTTTGCAAATTAATGGCTTTAGCAGATGTACCCTAGTGGCTATGTACATTTTTAGTGGGCCAAATTGGCATCTTCAATAATATAATAGCGTCACACCTTCCTGAATGATCTTTACAAATATATAGAGAACCCCAAGTCGAACCGACTTTGCAAAGTGCCAAAGTGTGTTGTCTGAACAACCCTGTGCAAATCGAATGGGAAACAAATCACTGAAACTGCAGAAGGATTTGACTAGAAAAACAATAGTTGCTTTGGCAGTGAGGCCGAAGCAACTACCGGTACATGTATAACAATCATGTTCTTGTAGTCTGGTTCCTTCCAGAAACAAAAACAGAGCAATTTATAGATGTCAGGAAATTATCAGGTCAGGAAACCAGACTATAGTTGGATTTGCACCTATTCACGGATGTGTAACTGTATTACAAATAAAGCATGGACTAACTACCGGTAAATTGAAGAGAGTGTTAAACAATAGTCTGGTTTCCTGACGTTGGTCAGCTGACCGGCATTAAAAATTGAAACAAAAATATAATGTTTCTTAAAAAGTGAGATAACACACAAATTGCCATTATTTTACGGGATGCTTGACGCTCGGTTCAGACAGGCGTTCCACAGTCGCGCCGAACCAAACTGAAATCAAGTCGCTCCCGAGTCGCTCTAACAACTTCAGCAGTCGATCGCTCACCTTCTGGCGCGGCTTGTCGCCCTTATTCGTTTCAGACGTCGGACTCAATTCACTCATTTGGTTCGGCGCGACTGTGGAACGCCTGTCTGAATCACATATTAGACATCATTCTCTAACAGTTCAATAAGGTATTTGCATGTTGTATACTCCGTTTAAAGTACATGTACCGTATCTGTGACTACAATTTCCCCCTTGAATTTCCCCCTTGAAGCTACGTGCGTGTAGGCTGATGGCAACACCTGTGTGTATGGCTGGAGTGCCCATTTAAGCATCCACGGTAAGAATGTCCCTTCAATAACTCACCAGGAGGCGATCCTCCTTCTCTTCCAGTCCCGTCTCATTCTGGAATTTCACTCGACAAGACGTCTCGTCTTGGATCTGAAAATCACGAGCGTTTACAGTGTTTACAAAGATTTAAGATTGATAAAGTTGCATATCTACATGTACATGTTAATTATAAGCCAATTCGGCATCTCGATGAAGTACTCCAGGTCAAAGGTTATTCGGAATAAAATACGTAAATTACTCGAATGCCCATTCTGATTGCAATTAACGTGTTCCTGTCATGCTACCACGTTGTACATGTATTTATCCTGCAATAGTTATCCCACATTACCTGTGACTAGTGCTGGGCGAGTAAGGTGATTTTTCCCACTCGAGTACTCGTGAAGAAATTAATCGCGAGTAGTCAAATACTTGCGAATAGTTGTCACAGTTTTCGCAAGGGGTAAAATGACGGTCACACACATGTTCATTACTATGTGTTTTCATTCAAAGCACAACAGTAATTTCACGGCGACTTCGGCAGCAATTTGGTTTCCTTTGTTGCCCAAGTTCCAATTCACAAACATCAAAGATAAAAATCCCTTCCATATATTAAGTCAACTTTATGTTTTTTGATTACGTCGTCTGGAAAGAAACTAAATCACTGACTGAACACACTGCTGAATTAATTTACGATCCCCTGGACCCAAACCTGGAACGAGGTTTTGAAACCTTATATCTGCAGGAGAGGTACATTGTACTGTATTTGCTCCCATTGTATAAACTCTGCAGTCAGAGAACCGTCCGGGAACATTTGTGGTCTGAGAATTTTTCTACATTTCGTATCGGCTCACTTAAAGGATTTAGTTCGTTGAACCTTATTTATTTTGGAAAAAGACGTTCCATTGTAGGCATGCAATTATGGGGAGCGGCAAGTGGTCAATTCATTTTGGGTTGTTGCATCTTACTACCAAAACTTATTAGTATACGTGTTAACAATCATCACTCGTTAACAATCACTACTCGCGAGTACTTATTGCTACTCAGGCTGGCATGAGTACTCGAATAGTTAAAAAACCTCGAGTAGTTTAACGAGTAGTAAAAACTGATCACGAGTAGTGACATAATCAAGTTACTCGCCCAGCGCTACCTGTGACCCATATCATTGTGCACACGGGCAGCTGAAATACGTAACTGGCTATTATTATATAACCTGTGACAATAAAAGGGCAAAAAAAACCACATACAATACCCAACATTTCTACAAAAATTGCCTTTTAGAATTTTGCTACAATTTTTAAACAATACTTGGTCTCAATTTTACCTTTTTAATAGTGACACCTTGCTGGCCAATAATTGTTCCGACTTTGTCATATGGAACCCTCAACTCTATCGTCAGTTGTTGACTGGTGGCAAGATCCTTGGAAGGACAGTAATTTTCTTCTGTAAAAGTTAAAGATTTCAGTCAGATTATTTGTGAGGAGTAGTATAGAAAAAAGGGATCCTGGACCAGCTCCATATTTTCTCAATATTTTATCTCCAGCGTCACCCCACTACAAAAAAAAGGAACTAAAAAGAGTGCCTTTTTAATTTAAACATCGATCTTAAATCATTACCCTCTACCCCAAAAGGTCGAAAAATTTATAAGAACATTAAAACGAGTCTAAAGGATGCGCCGACGGTGTCACGACGTAAAAAGGAGGTCGATCGAAATAATTTTTATTTATTGTGAAGCTGTAAGTTTTTCGATAAGACCTTTTTTTTCTTTAGACACCAACTCTTCTACGCGTCTTTTTATCTCGGATTCCATATCGCTCGAATCCGTCTTTTACGACAGCTTGCTGCCGGACCTGATGGCCTCTGTAATATCGTAAAATTGCATCAATTCTTTTAAAATCAAAGCGTACTCTTCGTGGGATATATCGCCGTCTGTAATAGCTTGAGAAATAAGATCTCTTACGCTGTTGAGTTTAGCCTCGGCCAAGACTCTAGTCTCGTCGTGTTTTTTTACTTTATGTCTAAATCGTTTGCTAAAATATTTTAATACGAACGCGGCACAACCGAAACTCAAAGCTACTCCCCCTAACGCAATACCCACGGGTACCGTGATGACGCCGCTTATAGCCGCGATTTCCAAACCCCCACACATCACGCCACACATCTCGGCTAGCGTTTCCGTAGTAGACAATGTCGTTATTAACTTGCCATATTTTTTACACAACGCGCTTCGCTGTTCTCGTTGCGTCAATATATCTTTTTGAACTTCTTCGATCTTTTGCAATTGAAACACCCTCGTTTCGTCGCTTTTTAGATCGGGATAAATACTAGTCGTCATTTTATAAAGACGCAACTAAAATATTTCTACGTTAAAAATTATCTCTTTACCTCTTTTATCGATTAACTCATCAAGACATTTTTTTAAAGAAAACGTGAGGCTCTTAAGTGTGTGCGTTTACGGGTAGTACGGGACCAGGGTATGCCTATTCCCGTCACGGTCGGGTACCCGGGTACCTGTGACTATTATTAGAATCATAACAAAAACCCGGAAGTATACACCATGTCGACATGTTCATGTACAGTACGTCCCTGCTCACTCCACTAGCAAGCTGCAGCGCGACTGCCGCGTGCTTACTTTTCGCATTCGGCAACTAAACAAATGCACGGGCCTACTTTGCAACTCAGGGTTCCGCTAGACAAATTCTAGTCAAAACAGCGGCAGTCTAGTCAAAACCCTTTTCTAAGTAGTCCGACGGTCTAGTGAAAAAAATGACAAGATAAGTTAAGTGCGCGGTTTTCAGAGCCAGATTGTCAACAGCGATCCCGAATTGCGTGGAGTTTACTCTCAGGTTGTAATAAATGTTGCCTCTCCCCATAATTGCACGCCTACAATGGCACGTCTTTTCCCAAAATAAATAAGGTTCAATGAACTAAATCTTTTGAGTGAGCTGACACGAAATGTAGCAAAAAAGCTGACCGCAGATGTTCCCGGCTGGCCGCAGAGTTGATACAATAGAAGCAAATACCTCTCCTGCAGTATTAGGTTTCAAAACCACATTCCAGGTTCGGGTCCAGGGGATCGTGAATTAATTCAGCACATTTTCCATTGATACACTAAGAAGATTATTATACAATCACAGTAACAAATGGCAAAAAGTTTCGTACCCCATAAAACATTATCTTAAAGATTAGCGAATTAAAGCTTGAACAAATAAGTACAGGGAAAAAAAATACAAAAGTAAACCTCGGAAAAACTTACTCAAAGGACAACTGTAACAAAACACTGACGCAATGTCAACCGCAAGTTATAGCAGCTGTCGGAATTGTCGGTAAATAGACTTCAAAGGCATCTCTTTATCACAATGACAACAAAGAAAGCACAATCATCGGTTAGGCCGCTATCTAGACATCGGTAAATTGTCGGTAAATGGACTAATAAGACGGTTTACTCAGATGTTTTCTAACAATTTATCGGCACGCAGTGAACAGAAAAGACGCTTGCCTTTCTGAAATAATGTGTAAAAATTTACAAAGGCAGTTTCGGGTAATAAAATCGATAAATTGGAGCCGGGTACCCGCGATCAGCGGTCGGGTTACGAGTACCCGGGTACCCGGCACGGCCTTAGAGGCTCTTTATGTTATCGCTGACTAACTCTTTCGAACACTTGTTGTATTTGATGTAAATTTGATCTTGAGGATTGTTTGAACTAGCAGCCTCACCGTGTACGGGTATACTCTCCAACAGCTTAGTTTGTTTTCCGCTAAAATAATTTGAATGCGTAGACAGTTCTTCGCAATGCAAAAATACCGCGTTGTAAATATTTATGTTAAATATTCTAAAAAAATATTCATTTAAATCAGAACAGTCAAGGAGCCAATTAGTGGATAAACCTAAAAGTTTAGACAGATTACTCGATAGTTTAATATATGCAAAAGACTCAGAGGTCACTAAATTTAAATAAAATAGTTTATCGTTTATTGGAGTAATGGTCATAGGTTTAATTTCATCTTTAAAAACGATCTGCAAAAGACTAAAAATTCCATCGACCGGGAGCGATATTATGTTTGTTATTTAATGAATTATCACCAGATTTATATATATTATACACTATCGTCCCTACTTTTTCGTTATAAAAGCCCACGTCAAAAATGACGCTGCTCAACTTAATGCGACGATCGCCCACGTTATTTATAGGTTAAGGTACATGTAGCTCAAAAGTTTGCTCTTTTTCAGCCATGACAAAAGTGTGCGACTGCATTTAAAAAAAAATTAAAATAAAATTAAAATAAAACGTTACTATAAAAATGAACGCAACTTACGGAAACAAACTGAATCCGCACAGGCGCCTTAAAAACACTCTGGGTATAAAAGGCAACCGCCAGACGGTTGTAGTAACTCACAATCCTAGCACGATCGACCTGAACGACAAATTGATAGTAAAGTTTCCGTCGCTGAGCGCCGACGACGTGATCGTTCCCGGTTCGGCGAAACTAGCTTTTAATATCGAAGTTGCACGCATACCCATGCGCACCAACGAGTCCATTTTTCGGGCGAAGTCCTCCAGTTTCTCACGGTTCTTGTCCGTAAAGGGGAGTTTGGAGGACGTCGATCCTCTGTCAGCTGCGAGTTTGTCAGTGGCCGAGTCCGGCAAAATCGGGGTGGAAAAATCTTTCGCGAAATCCATGCGCTTAGAATAGGCACTCCATGTTTTTGCGCGCATTACCCCGTCCATGCGGTCGACACACACACGGTCCAACGGCCTTGGCCGCGTCTGTCGCCTATCCCGATCGCTTCTTAAACGACTGACGTTCAGGAAGGGGAGGCCCGTTGTCAGCGGGAAGATTCATTACTCTGATCACCTCTCGCTGTACCAGGCATAGTTCGGTTTCCGACACCGACAAGCGCTGCATATAGAGGGTCAACTCGTTCTCTCCGTCTGCGGAATCGTCCGAGCACGGGGGAGCGAGATGTCTCCGGGGAAAGGGAACTATGCCCCGGGGACGAGATCGGACCCCAGGGACGCCGACGGGTGTAGGCTAATGCCTGGCGGGGACACCGGTGCACGGCTCTCACAGCTCGTAGATGAGAGGCGGGAACGGCGTTTCTTTTTTTACTTCTTCCTTGAAGATTGGTCCCGAAATGTCTCAGAGGATGGCTCCTACGACAATCGGGAAGCAGGAATGCCTGAACAACGGATAAATTCCAATGAATAGGTAGGGCCCTCTGAGCATAGCACCCCGGGGGAAACCCCAGGAGTCTTGCTCCAAAGCCCGCTGCATAGCTTGGCCGGCCGACAGCACTCCAAGCTGACTGTATAAAAGCCCATCCCCAGGTCCCGTGGTAGCCACGGGGTTGGAAGGGCCCGAGTGCATTGAGCCGTGGAGGGGTAATCCCTCGGGCTGTGTGTGCCCCGTAAACAGGTCTGAGACGGGCACAGTGTGCTCCGTAGCGGAGCCACTCTTGGCCGTACGTGCCTTCTTGGGTACTGCCCCGGCACCAGACGATACATTTGTCTTGCCGGGGCGTTTCCCCTTCAATTGGGCGGACCCATGAATACTGACCGGAGACGAGGGGGTTGTACACCCCCCCGCTTGGTAAACGGATCCGTCAGCTCCGACAGCCGACAGTGGCTGAGGGGGCTGACTAGGGGACTGCTGCCGTGGTAACATACCGTCACCGGTGCAGTCCCCCGAGGACAGGGTAAGTTCATGTAGAGTGCTGTAGACTTATTAAACTCGACGTAAAAAAATCAGGCAACTCGACAATGAAATACTGAACCGAAGTGGCACTCGCCAAATCAGTGAGCGACGGTTCCACGGCAGAAATGAGAGAGAGATTAGAAAACTTAAAAATCGAAAGATCGGGTAGATTAAAAGCCGCGTCTACAGACGAAAAAAACCCTCAGAAGTCAGATGAACAGAATCAAGGAAACGATTACGAGGATTTTAGATAGCGACACGACCTTGGGAGAAAAATAAGAACGTTGTTTAGAGAACAAGGTGTGACTATCGCGAGCATTTTGTCGGCGTTTGGTTTGGCTATCGGTTTGATAGTAACAGTCTGTCGGGGCACCCGCGCCTGCACCCGCGCCTACTCCACTACCACCGTCTAACACGAATAACGTAAAAGAATGGATACAATCACAACTGAAACACCTGACAAACGTGCTTGCTAAACTAGGCTCAAAATTACTCGACGCCTTGGTCGGAATTTTAGGCGGTATAGCAAGTTGAATATTTAACGTATTGAGTAAAACCGTTGGATGGTTGGGAGAACATGTGTGGACCTTTATAGTGGGAGTCGGAACTAAATATTTAGTTAGAAGTCTTTTTTTTTTACCGCGCAGACTCGTACATGTCCAGGTATCCTATACCAGCTATGGCTAAAGTACCGACAATCTGCCAAGTTTTTTCATATTCGTGAGGATCTCTAGTTAAAACGTTTTCAACCGTGGAAAAAGAAGGGGAAGGTTGCTCTACCGTTTGTGGTGGTGGTTGTGAAAAGGGCGTTGGTGGTGTTATCAAAGCCAACATCTGTGGGCGTTGGGGTGTTGGAGTTTCGACCATCTGTTTGTTGGAAGAGGGTGGAGTTTTGGTGGTGTCAACAGTTGGTGGTTGCGATAGTGTTGGGGGCGTCAGGCCCGCGGGAACGGGGGGTGCTGAGGGTGCTGCAGCACCCCCCAACTTTTTGGATGGGGGTGCTGGAATATGCTTGAGCACCCCCCACTTTTAGCAGAAATAAATGCACATCCTGTAATAGAATCATTACAGGGTTACCTGATCTCGGCGGGGGAAAAAATGAAAAAAATGCAAGTTTATTTCCCGTCATCACGTCGGCACTAAAAATGCGCGCCCGGTATATACGGTATAGGCACCGCGCGCGCGAGCACGGAGCTAGCTAGGCCATCCGGCGCACTGCACTATATGGAGCAAGTTCGGGCGCGAACTATAGCTAACCATAGTTCGACTAACGTCGCTCGAACGCAGAATGGTTGAACTATCTAGTCGACTATTTGGAACCAGACCCCGGAGCACGGTTGCCGCTGTTTGACAGTAGCCTCTTTTCATAGGAAAACATGGAGAGAACCAGTGAAGTAGATAAAGAGGATGTCACTCAGTAGTCGGACGGAGGGAAAGGCAGTAACGTTAAGTGAAAATCTGGCGGGCCTAATGTAATTGTTGTCTTGTTTTTGGACTAACATGACTAACGTTATGGCTTATCTATGGAAGTAGGAAACACCTCCATGGCTTATCCTACTTATATGCGTGGAACAATAGTGGCAATACCCATTTCATTCAGGTCGCAAATGTAAACAAAGCGGTTGCCATCTTTTCAACAATAGTTCGACTAGAGCCGTTCGAGCGAACTGCATTTGAGCATGCGCATTGGTAAAGCAGAGACTGACTAATGGTTAACTATAGTTCGCGCCCGAACTTGCTCCTAGATGTACACTACCACAACGGTAGGGCGTGCGCGGCGCTGCACTACTGGGTGGGCATAGTCTGATGGACGAGGTTGATGCGCCACTTCACAGAATCTTGTGAAGTACAGAAAGCATGCATTATGGGCAATTTATCGTGACCTTCGCATGTTGCTAGATAGTGCGCGCGCCACGTATGCATATAATAAACGTGCGCTGCTGTGCGTCATATGTCACAGAAATCTATCCAATCAGAGCTAAAATACATCAGCGCTTACCGGCACCCTGTATGCAACCTCGTTCCCAGGGTGTCGAGCAGCAGCGCCCTCACCGACACAACTATTGGAAACATATTGAAAATATAGTAAGCCCTGGGGACGAGGTTGCCCTGTATGATACCACGCACGATCGAGCGAATGATCTACACACAGTCTAGTACCATACTAGTAGTACGGTCACTCATCACAACATCGGCAGTAAATCGTGCAACACGTGTTCGAGACCGACATTGTGAATTCAATCAATTGATCTCAGAATTGAGCATCGAGCCTTTTCGAGGTAAGTTTACAATTGTTTCCCCTTTCGTACTCGCGACATAAAAAACCAACACAACACTAGGTATATTTCGTATGATTTTTGTGGGAAATTTTGGGCGCAGCGCCAAAATATAAATAATTAAAGATGGCGACTCCCAATGGCAATGTACATACAGTAGCGGGGTAACACAACATCTCACTCTTTTTACAGGCGACGTTTCAAGTGCTGAAATTCTTACACTTGTTTTGTCCATGTGTATTCTTTAGCTGTTTACCAGGGTGGGCTCAATTGTTTACTTCGCGTGAAACATGGGAAAGATTTTCTCACACGTGGATCGTCAACAATCGCCATGTTTGAACCATGGAGGAAGGAATTCCTTCCTCCATGTTTGAACGAATTTACTGGGCCACTCCATTCTATGTCGTAGGGTAAATAAAACCGAGAGTTGTCAGTGGGCCCTGCATTCTATAGTTAAGCCTTTTTGTACTTGTGAGCAAGTTACATGTACAATTGCGTACAACTTGCAGTTGCAACGATGCATAGCAAAATGCCAATATACGCTTTTATATAAAGGATCATTGAATTATATACCAGCATCAAAACAAACAATGATCCTCTGTGAAATTGTTATTGAAAGAAATCAGTTTTGGGCTAAGTCTTAGATGTTAAATAACTTGAGTTTAACAGATTTCTCATATTTGTTCATTGATAGGCCTACAAAGTACAATTCTTTACAGGATGAATCCTAAGAAGAGGCGTGCAGATAGAAGAACTTTATGGGAGTTTGGTATCACCAAACTAAGCAGACCAAACCTCCCCAAAACTGACATTGTTGAATATTAAACTCTTTTTTAAAAAGTTATTTATACGTGCTTTTTCAATTTTTTTTAGGAATTTCAAGGAAATGTGATGCCCTGTAACAACTAAATTGGCATATTTGCATTTGCATTTGCAATGTTCGCCATTCAACGTTCATTCTTTTGGTTTTCCATTACAGATAGTGACCTGGAAAAAGCAAAGCTGCTTTCAATTAAACAACAGACTGAAGTGAGGATCCAGAAGCAGTCCTTTCTCAACCGACTGCAGCAGAACATCCATGTACATTGGGCATGCATATTCGCCGAGATGTGCCTGGTGATGGCAACTGTTTTTTCTACTGTATTGAAGACCAGCTCTTGAGACTGGGATTGGGCCAAAGGAGCACAAAACAACTAAGATCAGAACTGGTTCAGTTCCTAAAAGAATTGGTAAGCTATTATGTCATTGTTAGTACGTACAAAGTAGATGACAGAACAGTATCATGTGTACATTGTGTACATGATCCTGTATGAGTGTACGTTCACGTTGACTGCTATGCTTCCATCAGGTGTTCAAAACATCATATCCCACATCACAATAATTGTGTCGCTCAACTGTCAATGTGTGTTTCAAATTGCACTCCAATTTGCCAAGCATGCATGTACATGTATACACACTTACTTTTTTTCTTGGACCACTCTCACTTAAACATCATTTTTAATGTTAAGTAGGCAAATCCAACATAAAAGAAACTACTCAAGTGCAAGGATATTAATTGTTGAATTAGGTTGCATACCTGTCCTGGATTATAGCACTGAATCTTGTACATTAAACTATACTCTTATTGGGCAGTCAACATGTTAAACTTAACAAAGTTTTCCAAAAGAGTGTGATTCCTTCTGGACAAATTCTGACACACGCTTGTCATGGCTTCTTTTCAGTTCAGTTTTTATAACTTTCCTCAACATAAACTTTTAAATAAACAGGTATGTGAAATTGAACATGTTTGGTTAATTTTGGTTAAAGCCCAAGGCATGTTTGTACTTTTTTGTAGGATACTGAAGACCCACTCTCGGAGCTGACTTCGCCGGAGTATTTGGCACAACTGTCTAAAAGTGGCACCTGGGCGGAAGCCATCGCTGTTCAGGGAATGGCACGTCTCCTACAGTGCAACATACATATTGTTACCAGCCAAGAAATGAGTACAAGGCAGGGTTACTTGGTCAACCGAGTACTGGCTGGCAGTGGCACAACTTCATCGCCTCTACCTATGCTGTTGGGGCATGTCGGAGAGTACCATTACATAAGTCTTGGTAAGAGATTCCTTTGTTTTGTTTTGTAAAATCGACTGGTAAGAGTTCTTGGTTTATAAGATGTGTCCACTTAAGTGGTGTTAAATTTGTAATAAATGTAAAATAATTTAAAGTTCGTACTTGTAACAAAAAATGTCTTTCATTTCACCAAGCTGACCATTTTAATGGTTGAAGTTTTCTGAGGCTCACTCATAGTCAGTAAGATGAAATCAATTCAATTCTAAATTCATTTCAAACTCGTACAAACACTATATTTAATGATAACGTGAAGAAAAACAAACGACAGTTGGAAGCATAAAAAATCCGAAGCTTTTAAAGTGAATGCCTACAAAACAATTTTTAATTATAAATGCTTGATTTTCCAGCCATATGACCCCCCTTTTTTTTTAATGTGTAAGATAATTGTTTTATTATGTCATTTTCTGTACTTCAAGATAACCTTTACTATTAGTCATTCATAGATTGTCAATTTATTAACCATTTTGTCATAACTGATTCTTTCAATTATTGATAACATTTTACAATTTCATTTCTTTCAAAAGGTCAAGAAACTCAGTCACAGGACTACTCTGAAACAGTTCACAACCTTCCATCCCAGGGCCACTCGGCAATAACTCAAGACCACTCTGCATCATTTGAGGATCCTGCATCCAAAGACAACTCCAAAACAATCCAGGACTCTCTGTCTCATGAACAATCATCAGCCACTCAGGAATGTTTATCAGCTACAGAAGACTACTTCACCTCAACTCAAGGTACCCCGCCCAATAGCGCTGGACGATATCACGATAATATCGTCACGATACGATACTGAAGACGATATCGACAGTATCGACTTTGGTTTTAAAAATATCGAAATATCGTGACCCAGACGATATTCGCAAGATATAGTCGATATTTAACAAAATGTATTAAAACTGCTTGCAAACAAATAAAACACTTCACTGAAATCAGAACTTAATATGTGCCGCAAAAGTTATTGTAACTTACGCCTTCCCCTGAACGTACCCTTTGTCAACAAACCCAATTGCAGCCGATGCGCCGCTCACTACTTCCTCAGTGACAAGATCGTTATCCAATCCTAAAGTCCAGTTAAAAAAATCTTCGTTGCTATTTGGTGTTGACTTTCTTTTCTAGCTTTCAGCACAGACGTTCTCTCAACACAAAGGGCTACTCAAAGAATGTTGCCCTGGCCCCGCTTATCTCCAACAAAGATACATTGTATTTACTTACACTAACCCTTGCCTGGCAGATACAGAATGTATTTAAAAGGCTTTGGCTGGTGTATTCCTCGAATTTATTTATCTCTTGGCCCAACCGATGGTCATTAAATTGGGTGTGAGTACTTTAAAAAAAGTTTGCCTACTCATTTGCAAAATGTATTAAGATGTAAAAATAAAAAGGGGTTAAAAAACCCTGAACCTGTTTATTTACGAAACCCTAGTCGTAAAAAAAATATATTTCTAAGGTTAATTATGAAATTGTCCTTGTTTTATAGAAAAAAGGAGAAAGGGTACTTAAAGACTTATTTGTCTGATTTCCCAAAACATTTCCAACCAATTTCAGGGGTAAATAATAATACGATTTATTCTTGGTTTTTCCGGTATCTAACAAAATCGACATACACCTGACCATTGAATTACAAGGCTAGCGAAATAAATTCCAGGTTTATATAATAATATTTATTTCTAGTTTTATTGTTTAAAAAAGAACAAAAAAGAAAACGGGACCTCAACACTTAATATTTTGAGCTCCTCAACATTTTTCCAACAGATTTAAATGGGAAATTTAATACGATTTATTTTCCATTTTTCTTGTATTTGACAAAAACGATCTATTTCGTGGCCCATAAATTACAAGGCTAGCTTTTAAAAACATTTACCAAACCTACACGAGCCAAGAATAAATAAGCAAGAATAAAATCGAGGTGGTACAAAATCCCGATGGCGGACCCCAGGATAAACTGAGCCATGAATATTTGAAATACTTTAAATTAAGACCCAGAAATCAAGGCATGATTTTGAAACGGGTATTATTTGTTGTCCTGCATTGTCCCTTAAAATGCACGAGCTGAGGTTTTATCCCAGCAAATTACTCCCGGAAGCATGTACTTCAATCTTAAAGTGAATTTCTAAACGTCCTAAAAAGAAGTGGTTATTCAAATTTAATAAATAATTTGCTGGGTGTTATTTAATAAAACCATAATAGTTAATTTGTCCCTAAAAAGATGTGGAAATTGTAAGAGCTTGTTACATTTTTCAATTTATAAGTGGTTTTGTGGTGTAGTTTTACATAATATTTAATAAACACCTTTATAGTGCACGAGGAATAAAATAAAACCACGGGAGAATTATTCGGGAGTATTTTCCAAATATATTCCAAGTTGGAGCAAGCAACCCAGACAATGATTGACAGCTGACCTATAAAATGTATTACATGTACATTGTAGCAAGTAGACCAACATGTGGCCGACCATTACTTTGGAATTTCAATAGCTGGGAAAGTGGCCCATGTTGTTTTGAGTGCCGACAGTACCCGACCAGGCGGAATTCACAAAGTAAAAAAGGTATTACATTATTGTCAGATAAGCCTCCTACTGATCAGTCATGGACCAATAGGATTTGGCAGTTAGGTTTTGTTGAACCAGCGCCACAACATTTCTTCCAAGGAGCGCCCAGTTCGTTGCCCTCTATGAAAATTGGCCAATCAGAATAATCTATCTTTGCGCAATAAAACCGCAAGTGCCCCCTCCGACTTGAACGGCGGCTGGATTTTAGTGGAAGACGACGAAGCATTTTCACCGTCGCGTCTATTTTCAGCAACCATTCTGTTTATATAGTTTTCTTTTATAGACGTTCAGGAATCGCCACGATTCACACATGTCGTGTGACCGCGTTTAATTAACAGCTCGTTTGAGTTATTTTAACCATTATAATAGGTTTATTTCAAATTTGAAAATTACGGCGATATATCGACATATCGGCGATATTTACCTGACGATATATCGCCAGTCAAAATTTACGATATCGTCCAGGCCTACCGCCCAAAGACAACTCCAAAACAATCCAGGACTCTCTGTCTCATGAACACTCATCAGCCACTCAGGAATGTTTATCAGCTATACAAGACTACTTCACCTCAACTCAAGGTACCCCGCCCAAAGACAACTCCAAAACAATCCAGAATTCTCCATCGCATGAGCACTCATCAGCCACTCAGAACTACTCTGAATCAACTCAAGGTACTCTGTCCAAAGACCACCCTCAAGTTACGTATCACTCAGAATCATGTCAATCTTTCCAAGTGTCATCAAGGAAAAGTGGGCAGCTCCATACCAGCCAAAATGATGAACTTGTTATGCCCTTCCAACCTAGGAACTTCTCCTTTCCCACAAAACAATGTGGGAATGAACGATTCATGCGATCTTTCAAAGCAGAATGGTTTGACAAGTGGAATTGGCTTCACTACGACATTGAAGGTGATCATGTTTTTTGTTGTCATATTGTTAAGGCAGAGGAAAGGCATCTTCTCACAAAGAAAGAGGTATCGGGTAGTAGCCTCTTTACTACTAAAGGATTCTCTAACTGGAGAAAGGCTGTTGAAAAATTTGTTATTCATGAAAAATCACAATCGCACAGAATCTCTGTTGAAAAGCTGGCACAACTGAAGAAAACACCTGTAAGTGGAATGCTGTTAAAAGCTGTGAGAAAAGACCAAGAAATTGCCTCGGAGGTTTTGAACTTGATCTTCAAATCCATCAAATTCCTCGGTAGACAGGGTTTGCCATTGCGAGGTGACGGACATAGAGATGGAGTGTTTTGGCAGCTCATGATGGAAAGATGCAGTGGCAACAAAGAACAAATCAAGTGGCTTCAACGAAGAGACAACTGGATGTCAGACATAATTCAAAATGAAATTATTGAAATGTTTGGATATTCCATTCAAAGGAAAATTTATGAGGAGGCACGTTGTAGCGATTTCTTCAGCATTGTTGCAGATGGGACAACTGACGTCAGTGGCCAGGAACAGTTTTCTGTATGTTTGCAATATGTTACATCGGGTCTGGAGATTAGGAACAAGTTCCTTGGGTTTTATACGGCTCCAGACTCGACAGCAGAGACTCTTACCCGCATTATCAAAGATGTGCTCTTGCGCCTGCAGCTTCCTTTAAGTCATCTCCAGGGCTATTGCTTTGATGGTGCGAGTAATATGAGTGGGAGATTTACAGGAGTACAAGCACGACTGAGTGAAGTGTGCAAGGACGCTTTGTATGTGCATTGCTGCAACCATTCTTTAGACTTGGTCCTCCAGCAAGTGGCGAAGGGCGTACGAGACGTTTCAAATATAATAAGAGAATCATCAAAGAGAATGTCACTGTTTGCAAGCATGTTTGATGACAATCCAATTAAACTGCTTGCTCTCTGCCCCACAAGATGGTGTGTGAGAACGTCGGCTATTAAACGCATTGTGGACTCGTATTACACTGTGCTTCTGACTTTGGGTAAACTGTGCCACGACAACAATACCAGAATGGACTCGAAGGCCAAAATCGCTGGAGTCTTCAAGTAAGGACTTACTTTGGGTTGATGGTTTGTCTTCCGATATTTGGCCCGTGTGAGAATGTTGCCAAAGCAATTCAAGGCAGTAGTGTGAACGCCGAAGGAGTCTTGCAAAGTACGACTGTTTTAACAAACCACCTAAGAAGCAGGCGTTCCTCTGAGCATTGTAAAACATTAGTTCAGGAAACCAAGAAAGTATCACAACAACTAGAATTGAAGATGCCTAAACCTGGAAGGCCCTCAAAAACACCCCAACGGTATAGAGATACTTCAAACCCTGAAGATGTTCTTGTCGAATCAGTTGAAGATAGTTGGCAGCGGCAGTACTTCCAGAGCATTAATGTAGTTTCATCCGAACTTAACAGGCGATTCAACCAGCCTAGGATGAAGGTGGCTGCTAAAAGAGAGCAGCTTCTGGTATGCGCTGCACAGAACAAATGGGAGGAGCAGACACTGCCACCAATGCCTGACACAATAAACAAACAAAGGCTGGTTTCGCAATTATTGATGCTGGGAGACCTGTGTTTAAATGTCCAGATAAGTGCAGTATCTGATTTAGCAACTTTCCTTCTCAGCCGGGCTCCGGAAACAAGACGTTTATTCAAGGACATCGAAAAATTGATCAGCTTGTGCTTGTCTTTTCCTGTATCTGCAGCTTCAGCGGAGAGATCCTTCTCTGCTCTTCGGCGGTTGAAAACATGGTTGAGAAGCACCATGACCCAGAAGAGACTAACACACCTTGCTTTAATGCATACACATCAGGAAATATTGGATAGACAGAACATTCTATCCTTGGTAAAAGAGTTCTGTAGCAAAACATCTGAACGAAGTGTTGTTTTTGGTTCTGGCAGAAACATGTAACATGCTTCTGTCGCAACCAATTACCAGCCTTGTGGTTGTGAAGGCCTAAGCGTCACTGTTGTTAAACAGAGATTCAATTACATACGTGAACGATGGCCTTTTTAATGTTATGTGTTTCAGAAAATATGCTTAGTATGATTGAAATGTTAAATTTTAACAGATGAACACTCTTAAAATATGTATTCAGATGTGGTTGGTTTGACCAATTTGTCCAATGTTGTGTACAATTTATTACAACCTTGGGTAAGATTGGTTAATTTTTAAAACAAATTGTTCAACTAATTGTTGCTAAATTTGGTTTAATTTAATCAACTTTGAGAAAAATGACTAATTTTAACCAACTGTTGCTAACCAGGTGAACAACACAGTTAATTGGTTACCATCTCTCACGTTACTTCCTCATGTTTTTTACATGACATAAAATCTGAATTTGATGAACTGCAAAATGAAAAGTCTTAAGTTATTTGAACTTTTCTATCTGCCTTGCATACACAAAACTCTCAATAACACACAAAACAAGGTGTTAAAATGACAATCAAAAATCAATGATTTTAGCCAAAATGCACGCCACTTAAATGAAAGATCGTGTTGACCCATTAAATTTGAAACATTTGATGTGATACTTGCAGATTTCATACATTTTACACATTCCAGCCTGTTCACTTTTGTGTGGAATTGCCCAAAACCGTCATTGACCATCATTGCAGCTATGCAGAGCAGAAATATGTGCTTATTTTTAATTTTAAATTGTTAATGTGTAATCTATAATTTCAATGTTTAATATGAAAAAGATACATTCTTACTTGTATTGAAAGATTCGCAGTCCTTTAATACATGTATTTAAAATGGTTGTTTAATATATCAGAGAAATTATGTTATTTTCGAGCCTACAGTTTACAAGCATTCCTCCAGTTTCTATCAATTTTTTTAAAGACTTTTCTGTTGAGAGAAAAGAGACAATTTAACATAGTTAATTCAAAGCTCAAGCACTCATTCATGCATGGACGTGCCAACAGTTGTGCATGGGGCTGCTTTGCTGTGCATACTGCTTACAGTATTAAGTCATTTTAATAAATACCTAGGAGAGTTGAAGGCTTCTGATTGGCCGAGACTCGATCACGTGCAGGTCATTACATGTAGTAATATCATGGGTTCTCCAAGGGCCGTTTTCTAAACCCCGGCTTTGGGCTGCATTCTGGCCACATTACAGACGTTTACCTAGTTCCGGATCGCAACAAATATTCAGGCTGTTTTCGGCAAGTCTAATCTTCGAAATTTTAATGAAATAGGTTTAGTAGTTTACCTTGAGTGATGGAGAAACTACAGTTTTTGTTTCGATATTTATGCTCTACTTTATTTGAAAATACCACGTCAAATATACCGACATCCCTTTTTCTAGTTGCGGATCAGTTTAACCAATTCCGGATCGAGTAAAAAACTGCTTCGTACATGAAACATTATCACGCTAGAACCAACCCAAATCAAGCCTATATTTCTGATAAAGTATTCATTAATTTATATAAATACAGTTTAAAAATAAATTTCAAATACTTTCACTTCCAATAAAGTTTAAAAAGAGGACTTGCAAGGAAATGCTTTGAAATGTTTTGTCCGTGTACGTACGTGTGTGGCGCGCGGCAACGAGCCGATAAACTTTGTAATCTCCATGGTCCAACAGAACACGTCATATGAAATCGCTTGCGCGCGTGTAGTTGATGCATGTATTTTACGGGCAATCCGGAACTAGGAAAAAAATGAACGTTCAGTCTTTGGCAGATTTGTTAATACTGGAGACTTTTAGACTTATTTTTACTTATGTATCAAGAAGCTTGTATGTTTCTTTTCAAAATGCACTTCATCTAAACAAATACCGGTAGTATTGGAGACAAGCCATAACAAGGTAGGTTTTTATTTGAAGCGATCCGGATGGAGCTAGGAAAAAACCGGAACTAGGAAAACAACTGTACCACTGCTACTACATGAACAAAGCCAAAATACGGAAACGAAGCTGCGTTTGTAAAACGGCCTAGAAGAAGCCGCGAAGTCGCGAAATTCAGAGTATTTTCACAATTTTTCTTGTTAAAAAGATATTTATTAAAGGTAATAACAGTGCGAGAACCCGGTTATTACTGCGTGGTAATGACCGGGTTGGGGGATGACCGCTGGTAATGGACCTCGCCTTCGGATCGATCCATTACCAGCGGTCATCCCCCAACCCGGTCATTACCACGCAGTAATAACCGGGTTCTCGTACTGTTATTACCTATTTAACGTCCATTAGACAAAAACATTTTGGGAACAGCTCTGTGGTTGTTTAAGTTACAACCACAATTTCTATAGTTTATAATGCAATGCTGCATTCCATAGTTTAAAACAACTGGTTCTTTGCAGAATCACACAATCCATCCATGAAATAATGGTGTTGAGGTAATCTACTTATTTCCTATATTTGTGATGTAAAACTGGCAACAAACCTAAATTTGACAGGTGTTTTCAGTGGGTAACTTATTGCGTTGTGCAAGTTTTTTTAAGTTTTTTTTATATTTATTTATTTATATAAAAACAATACATATTATATATTTGTATATATATATTTATATAAAAAAAAGAAATGCATGGTTCATTCTGGTCTAATCATTAAATCATTCTCCCCAAAGAAGACGCAACAGTGTCCCACAATGACTCATATTGCACCACAGAGCATCATAGGAACCCAAAGCTTCCAGGGCCCTTTAGAAACCACCACAAAGGGGAAGGGGGGGGGGGGGGGCAGCGGGCAAGGCTCCCCCCCCCCCCCCCCCCCCCCCCCCCCGTCTCATATCCTGCTTCATATTTCGTGCTCGCCGATTTTCTTTCAAAACTCGGCACCCCCTGGAAAAAATGTGTTCCAGCGGGCCTGGGGGGCGTAGGCACGTTTGAGTTTATCTTTGAGTTTAATCCCGACGGTAAGTCAGTGGTCGCAATCTGTATATTGTTGTTGTATCCTTCGTGAGTTCCGACCCTCAATTGCATGAAAGAAGGCACGAGATATAATCCTTTCGCCAGCACAAAATTTAACGAACTCCCGGCGTATTGCAGCGAATCTTGAAATCGGGTGATAGATAGATTCGTTTATTTTTTCTATCCCTTTGCGGAAAAGTTAGACTCTTGGATTATAAAACGTTTCCACGCCGTCTTTACGGCGTCATCTTGTGTTATATCAGTCACCGTGTAGGAGCTGTAACGCCCAGATCCTTCTGGAGGATCTAAGTGGTCAAACCCCATTTTAGTTCCTCCCGCGTATTTACCATAACCAATACCCAAGTCCGTGGTATCGTAATTCCCCAAAGGTTTACCCCAAGCATAAGCCTGGCCCAATCAACCGGAATAATGATCTACTGTCTGTATCGAAGTGTTTTTAGGATTCGCGGAGTAAAATCTACACGCGTCGATATAAGACCCGCGATCTAGGTTGTTATTAAACGCATTAAATATAGTATCGTTCGGAGTAGGACATTTGAGAAACGACAAACGGTAAAATAAACGTGTAATTTATAAATAGCGCTCGTCAGAGGATCGATCGAATTAATAAGATCCCACCCTAAACCGACTCCGGTGGTACTATACACTAAATGGCAAAATTAAGTTGATTTTGATAAAACAACAACGGATCAGATTCCCATCTGTTTACTACCTGGTCTGTTTTTAACAACGGGTAACTTATAATCGGCGAGTAAATCTGGAAAAATAGCCGTAAAAGAACTGCAGTCGATCGCGTTTACTACAATCTCAAAATTGTTAAAGCCCATTTTATTTTACGAGTTTAAACAAGTCCATGGGTATTCCCAAAGAAATGGATATAATATGGATAGGCCACAATAAATCGGTTTGTTTAATAGAGTCGTCGTTTTGTATTTTTCTACAAAAGACAATTCACATTCTTCAAACAGTACAATCGTTTTGTAGCTGGGCTTGCCGACTATGGTTTGCAGACTATTTTTTCATACTTTTTTGATCACTTTCGTTATCGTCCCTGAGCAAATACCCGTCTTTTCTGTTTCGTACGTTTTCCATTGTCTTACCAAACACGCTGTTGTTCATCAGTTTAAAAAAGCATTACATGTATCTCAATTCAGAGGCAATTTTTTGTTTGATCATTGTTTTGCGAGTGTCAACAAAATTGATCAAATCTTTGTTGTAGAGTCTGGGTTTGAGTACTAAGTTTCTATAGTGATTTATAAATCTTCTAATTTCTCTAAAGGCGGCTTCTTCAAAAAAAAATGCTAGCGACGCTTACGCTTTAATCGCATTGATGTAATCGTTATTCGTGTAGCTTTTTTACCCGTAGGTACGACTCGTAAACCGTGCTCGGCGACGATTTGTCTGAGCTTGTGATGTTTCTTTTTCTTTAAGTTTTTTAATTGAACGTTATATTTTTTAATCGCATTGATGTAAACTTTACGAGTCTACTTCGCAGTTCGATCGATCGTGAGGTTGTTAGTCTCGACGTAATCACGCAACGTAGCTTTATCGCTAACGTCATGGTTCTATTTAATATAAAAATAATAATTTCATTTTTATTGGAGGTAAGACCTAGAATTTAAAATATCGAGCTGGTCCTGGATCCCTATTTTCTATACTACTTGAGGGGTTCTGGCAAAATGAGACAGAACTACATGAATATAACTACATGTAGGCAGAGGTTGAACTGAAGGTTATTAAAAAAGAGAATAATTTTCTACTTACAATGCCACTCTTGCCCTTCAATCGGACATTCAATTTTAGTTGTGGCTGTTTAAAGTTTGTATAGTTTATCAACTTGTCGCAAAAGTGATACATAGAAAAAAAGTATGTTTTTCCTTTTTAACCAGTTCGCAAACCATGTAGAATGCAAACCATTCAGAAAGTAAGCTTGACAGGATATTTTTAATACTGAGAACAGTACACAAATTTCTAGTTTAGATTGGAATATTCTGCGTACAATGTACATTGTAGATGGGCATAGCAATAAACCCGCCCACTTTTGGTGTGTACTCACAGTGCTTGTAGCCCAGTTCAGTTTAGTCACCTGACCAAAAAGCTGTGATCTAATTGGTTGACTGAGTGACATGCAGAAAGAGTCCATTATCAAGTTCAGGTTGGTACAGAACAATTTTCATTGGTGAAAAATGGTTTACAATCTTTAAACAAATCCTGAGAAAACAATCAATAAGCCATCAGTTCGGTATCCCAACTGCGCAAGTGCACATCAAGATTTGAAACATTTTATTTTGAGATAAACATTTCATCGTATGCGTGCAAAAGCACAGCGGGTACCAGCAAATCTAAAAAGATAGTCGTGTTAAAAAATATAAAAAAGGTTGGACATCAATGTGTTTTCATTCAGTTTGTGTGTGTCTAAAACTTTTGTTCAAACAAATGTTTCCATTGTCTTTTTTCGATTGCAAGATAAAATGCACAAAATGCAGATTTGGCTACCACTAGCCTTGTGTGCGTTTATCTGCTGCGTTTATCACAAGAATTTTGTTTTCGGTTTTGTTGTGTACATGCACGGTTGGAATACTGAACTGGCTTATTGTTTTGGTTACCTTCATCCCTTTTTTTAAAAAGTAGGTAGAGGAGAAACAAAGAGGCGGGAAACGTGATACCAAGTGCCACCCACTGCCTGATGGTAAGGTTCTCCCTCATGGCTGGCTAGCTGTGACTTGTGAAAAGTACATGTACAGTACTTGGAGCTATAGCAATGATGTCATTACCATATTTGTGATTCTGGCAACAAAACAGAAGCACACTGGCCGGGTCAGTTTAAATGTCTTTGGCATTAAAGGTGCACTCCCGAAGTACCCAATTGGCTCTGAACGCATTTTGACTGAAATAATGTATATTAGGCTACATGTACATACACAAAATTATTGTTTCTCATCAGAACCCTTTTGGAAAAATGGTCCGTCAGGGCATTTTATATTTTATATTTTATAGAATAAAAATGTCCATACACCCAAACAAATATGTACGTCAGAACCTTTTTGTAATTTGTTCACAGCATGAAGTATGGTATGCAAATATTTACCTCCATGGTCTCAGTAGTAGGCACATTACACAACAGCTTGAACACAAATATTTTATATTTTTTTTCAAGAAACTGAGTTTATTTAATAAAACGCACATCGATCGCAGGCGCGCACGTGCGCAAACCCAACGTACTATTAACATAGACGTGAAAAAAACACCTTCATGTCTATGCTATTAAAAACAACGCTATCCGTCATCCCGCTATAGCTACGGTAATGTGCGCTATACATGTACATGTAGCTACGGTACCATGCTTTGGGTACAAGCTGTGTGTGACAGAGTTTGTACACAAGATTGTACCGTCGCTATAGCTGGTCACCGTAGCTATAGCAAGCGACTGCCCCGGTCTAGTTCCGATGTTCAAACAACAATATCGCCGATTCTTTGAAACCGGTATCTGACTATACAACTACAGGCGCGCTGGTTTCGTTCGTGCCCACCGATATACATGTATACATGTACATGTAGCATGAACTGGGCATTGGTGGTAAGCACCGATGTGCATTCAGCTCCGATTAGATAATTTTTGTTGCGACCTGTGAACGTACATGTAGGTTACTACTTCCGTGGCTCAGCTGCGCGGCAAGCATGTACGCTACCCAGAATGCTGTGAGTTTTCCTACACAGAAATTCATGTAGCTCGTCAGGCGTTTTCCAGCGCCCAGTTATAGTATGGGCGCCGCCGCGGTAGGCGCGCTCGCGTAGTATGCGGGGCGGGGGCGAAAGCGCTAGTTGACAAAAACTTCGTTGGGACATGGCATTCTTTTTCTAAATTACAAATTGTTTTCGTTTATTTATTTTCCAAAACTGACAAATGCGCACATTTCATATAGAATAAAAGCTCAAATAATGTTGGTAGAAACACAAAAATATAGTTTTGTAAGTCTATTTATTTTCCCATATAATTTTAAGCACCCCTGCTTTTGTTAATGAAAGAGGCACACAGACACCGTTCTTACCACTGTACTATTATACTCGGCTTCTCCGATCTCCTGTCCGTCGATTTAGATTTTCCCGGCTTGCTTCTGCTGGCACATGTATGGCCACTAACAACATTCACTTGGCCCGCTGTACTTGGGTCAGGTTGCCAAACATCTCTAACGTGAGTTTTAACTGTTATTGCTTTCAACAGCCTGTTTTTACAGCATATACAAAATACAAAAATTAAACATTTTGGATTTTTCGGGCGTCCGGTACATTTATATTTTGTATATAAAATGGGGGGGGGGGGGGGGGGGGAATTGAAGTGAAATGTCTTTTCGGTTTCGAACGACAGGTGCAAGTGTCTTTACACTTGCATACCTGTGGTTACGTAACCATTAGCATATAAGCTGAGCGCTTACAGCGCACTCTCGTTCACGCATCAGTACAGCCTGGCAGCTCTTTTCAGTATGCTATTACCGTTAAAATGTTTGACTAGCAGTGGTTGAGGTGGCAGAGGGTGTGCTCGGGGGTGGGAGAAGCTCCAGCTCCGGCTCAGGCGGCATTTGAGGGACAATGAGTTGTGTGGAACTGGGAGCAGATGGCGTGGAGGCTGGGGGAGCAGTGCGCATCTCAAGGGGGCAGCGACTCTGTACATGACGATGAAGGCTAGCCTTCCTAGTGAAGCCTTCCCCACAGGATTTACACATAGTCCCTGATGAAGACTCGCTGCCCAGACGGTGTGCCTCTTTGGTATGTCTGACAAGGTTCGCCTTCAGGGAATACTCCTTGCCGCAGTCTGGGCCCGACACACATGCTTGGTAGCTGGGGAGGGTTGCTGCTCACGGCCACTGGACCTTTTGTCAGGAGGATGATGGGGTCGGGTCTGACCGAAAGCAGGCCCAGCAGTAGTACTACTACTTGTAGTACCAGCATCACCGTGCTCCTCCCGTCTTCGCGTCTTGTTTGACCAAGTGATGACCGGCGGTTGCTTTCGCTTGCGGTGGTGAATGCGATCACGGTCAAGGAGGTTCTCCTCGGGGTCAACTGTCCGTGGCCGATCATGTCGATGACGATCGTTGCCGTCGGGTCCACCTGGCATAGCGAACCCCAACTGAGATCCGCACAACTCCTGTGAGGTGGATGAAAAAACGTCCACAGGTGGATGAAAACATGTCCACAGGTGGATGATTACAAGAGCACATACGTTAACGAAGTCAATGACAAAGTTCAGACATGGAATGACATAGCGTACCAAACAATGCGCGACTTGCGCGTGGTTGCTGTGCAGCCAAGTGGTGCCCGCTCAACACCCATTGTAATCCATTGGTGTACCGGAGACCAGTTAAAAGTTTTTGAGCTGTTCTTGTGTTGCTGCTTGGTGGCGCCCTTGCTGCAATCTTTCTGTACTATAATTACCATCAACGGGGATTATATTAGATTTCGTAATTCTGTAGTCTAGCGGGACGTCGCCGCTGGCGTTTTGGGTATCGGCTGGCAGAACTTTCGGGATCTGACGCTTGGTTTCTCTCCTTGTCTGGAATTAGGCTTATTGTGGTATCTTTACTGCCGTCTTCTTGGGTGGAACTTCGTCGTTCACCAGACGGCTCCTGTTCCCCCGGCATATCAGGTAGGTCAGCAGAGAGCTCGAGGTAATTAGGCTGTTCTTCGCTGCATTCTCCTGTGTAATCTGTAGCCCCCTCAAGTGGATTATCGTCCACTAAGTGACCACCATCTTCGTCATCTTGTGAAGGTTCTTGTTCCCCCTCACCTTCCAGCTCCACAAGAATGCTATCTCTTCCCTCTGTTCGCCCTTTTCTTCTTTTTGGACCCGTATAAATCTTAAGCCTGTCATAATGCACAACCTTTGGCTTTGCTTTTTGTTTCTCCTGAATCCGGAAGGTCACATCTGATAACGTCTTTAGAACAAGATATGGACCAACCCACTTGAATTGAAGCTTGGGAGAAAACCCTTCCTTTTTTTGCAGTGTTGTGCATCCATACAAACATTCCTGCTTGGATTTTGCTACCCGCAATATGGCGATCATAGTTGCGCTTTTGCCTCCGCAGATTCATCTTCATTTTGCTCCGAGTTCTTTGATGTGCCTCGCTCATCTTCAGTCGGAGATTCTTAGCATAGTCAGTGGACAGCTCATCTTCACTGTCCCCTGGTAGTTCTGTGAGGGCATGAAGTGGTAGTGTGATTTCCCGCCCCATAAGCATGGCGCAAGGCGATTCTCCGGTGCTTTCTTGAGCTGTACTTCGGTACGCCATCACCGAGTAGGCCAACTGGGCATCCCAATCCTTCTAGTCTGGCTTTACAAATGGTCCAACCAAATTCATCAAGCTCCGGTTAAATCTTTCAATGAACCTGTCAGATTTAGGGTTGAATGGGCAAGTTCTCGTCTGGTCGATCCCTAACAATCTGCACACTTCTCTGAAAACGGCAGACTGGAAGTTTGTGCCTTGGTCGCTGTGGATTTTCCTTGGACAGCCATATCTGCAGATAAATTGCTCCACTAGCGTTTCTGCTATGGTTGGTGCCTTCTGGTCTGGCAGTGCGTACGCCTCAATCCACTTTGTAAATGGATCTCCCACGACCAGTATATACGCATTGCCTCTGTCGCTCCTGGGCAGGGGACCCATCACAACAAGGGCGATTCTCTCCATCGGTGCGCCTACTGTGTATTGCTGAAGAGGAGCCCGGGGTTTCTTGCCTGGCGATTTCCTCCTTGCACACACGGTGCATTGTCGTACCTTTGAACGCACATCGGCCGACACCCCTATCCAGTAGTACCTTTGTCGGACCTTGTGTAGGGTTTTGCGCACTCCATGGTGACATGCTGTCTTGCTGTCATGAAGTTCATCTAGGACACTTTCCCGCATGCATGACGGCAAAATCACTTGCAACTTGCATTGCACCCCGTCATCTGTTTCAAAGCGTTGACACAACACTCCCTGTTGCATCTTCAGCTGCTGCCACTGCTGCCACTGCTACTGCTGTCCATCTCGGTGAAAGACTTACTGTATCATCCTCGACCCACGATCTGCTTTTCCTGCTGCCTCCAGCACATTTTGTTGGCCTAGATCTTTCCCTTCTATTTAGTTTTGCTTTTCCTCTGCCCTAAGATCAGCAATGGGAGAATCTTCTGTAAAATTCGTTCCAGCCATCTCCTTCTGGTCCTCTTCGCTCTGCGCCATTTCTCTTCCACACTGCTTGCATGGCATGCGAGAGAGCGCATCAGCATTCTGGTGGACCCGACCTGGTCGATGTTGAATCGTGATGTCATACTCACTCAAGATCTCCATCCATCTAGCTAGTTGTCCTTCTGGGTCCCAGAATTTTAACAACCATCTCAGGGCTCCATGATCGGTCCTGATCACAAAGTGTCGACCATACAGGTAGTGCCGAGAGTATTTGACAAATGTCACAACAGCTAGTAGTTCTCGTCTCGTGACACAATAGTTCCTTTCTGGCTTTGACATGGAGCGGCTAGCATATGCGACAACTTTCTCAACACCATCATGCTTCTGAGATACATGTAGAACAGCTCCAATTCCTGTGCTGCTGGCGTCTGTATCTAGCACAAACTCTCCTACTTCGTTGGGGTAGGTTAGTATAGGTGCTGTTAGTAGCTTCTTCAGGCTTCTAAAAGCAGCTTCGCAGTCCTCTGTCCACAGGAAGAACCGGTTCTTTTCCATCAGCCGGTGCAACGGTTGGGCAATCTTGGCAAACCCTTGAATGAAGCGTCGGTAGTAAGAGGCTAACCCGATGAAACTTCTCACATCCTTGGTTGACCTACAAATGTAGGTGTCGGCCATTCCTCCACAACTCTCACTTTTTCAGGATCGGTGGATACACCCTCATTGGATATCACGTGTCCCAGGTAGACCACCGCTTGTTGAAAGAGGCTACACTTCTTCGGCTTTAGTTTGAGGTGGGCCTGTCTTAGCCTCCGGAAGACTTCCTCAAGTCTCTCCACCTCCTCATCCACCGTCTTGGCAAAAACCACGATGTCGTCGAGGTACAGTAGTAGTGTTTCCCACTGCAATCCACAGAGGATTCTCTCCATTAGCCTCTCGAATGTAGCTGGGGCGTTACAAAGGCCGAAGGGCATGACCTTCTACTGGTACAGTCCCCCTCTGGTGACAAAAGCTGATTTGGCGTCTTCATCTAGTTCCACCAGTATCCGCTAGCCAGATCCAGAGTGCAAAACCACTGTGCCCCCGATAGTTAATCCAAGCTGTCATCCACCCTGGGTATTGGGTACGCATCCTTCAGCGTGTGTATGCGCAGGCTATGCGGTCGATTTAAATGCGCTCTGTTGACCTTGACGACGAAGCCACACGCACATAAACAATGGATTAATAATCGACTTTCGCGCGGTTTCTTTAAACTTAATTTGAAGTCTAAATAAATAATTATCGAGGCAAAACCATGGAAAGCATAATTAATTTCACACAAACCTGAAAGGTACATGTATTTGTTTCAACAAGGAATACAGCGAATGCCGGTTGCTAAGGTAAATGACATTAATGCGATTTTACATGCAATAAAACGATACTTTAAGGGGAAACAATTACGTTGCTGGAGTTTTTATAAATAAAATAAAAAGTAACAACGAAAGATAACATGTACCAATTTACATTTTAAAGCAGGGTTTGGGGTACTCGAAATATTTTTCTTCTTTATTTTGAACGTTTTAGAGGATGGAGCATCATACAGAAGTGCTGGGTGCTCTGGAGTCCTGACTGATGCTGTCATCAATAAGCTTGGTGAGTTCTGTAATGAGTTTATGATGCATTATATTATTCCTTTGGTTTATTTGTCGTTTGTCGTGTAGATCACTCTTTTCGTGTATTTTTTTTTATTCCAGAAGATGATATTGTCTCCTACTGCTTGTATTTTCGGAGTACATTCCCGACACAGACGTGGCCCCCCCCCCCTAAGTTCCATATGCTCAAGGAACATATTGTTCCTTTCCTCAGGAAATGGAAGTTTGACTTGGGGTTTCTTGGTGAACAAGGTGGTGAGGTGTACACGCAAGACTTAACATCATAAGGCAGGACATGCGTGGATTCAGTGACGACTTGGCAATTCTCCAAGCAGTCGTCGAGCATAACTGGATCCAAACCAGTCCTCTGTGTACATCACCATCAAGAGAAGAATGGCCATGTTCACACAGCGTTTTAGCTAAAACTGTTTTAGTTAAAACGGTAGATCACCACGGGTTGTCGGTCGTAAAACTAAAACACCGAGCGTTCAGACACCGTTTTAAGTATAGCGAGTTTTAACTTCATAGCGTTTTATCTCTGTCTGGGGTCACGTAGAACTTCCCGCCATTTATATATTTCGCGCGCTGCATAATTCGTGTGCACATCAAAACATTCTGTGTGAGATGACGGGTTGCCGGCGTACTTGCTTTCTTCGTAGAAGTCGCAACTTGATCGGCCCCGTCCACTTCTTCGGTTAGAATCCACCGTGGCCTTAAACTTGTGTTTTAGTGCCTTCATTTTATTGCACAGCGGCTTTCGGCATTTCTATCATGCCCCAGATCTTTTAGTTTCTTTTGTAACAGTCGTTTGTAAATTTTGGAGTTTCTTGTAAGGGAATCATCAAGGGCCCTCTGCACGTCCTCCTCGGCCCACACTGCTACGAGAGCCTTAACTTCCACCCTCGACCAATTCGCACCGCACGGTACTTTTTTTTATCCTTTCTCTACACCTTTTTCTAAACCTTTCTCCGCAGTTGATGTCGTCGGAGCATTGGCCATGATGGTAAACAGAATTGAAAGTACAGCTAGCATTAATAATCGACAAAAATACACGAATAAACTAGATATAACAACGCAACCGAAAGCTGTTTAAAATGCTGCAATGGCGGCTGTTAATGGCGTGGGTATGGTGCCGCGTGTGGCGTGGCTACACAATAGCGCACATGGCGTGCTACCGGAGCGTGCATGTAAACAACCGTGCTTGTTTACACCAAAAGCGCGCCACAAAAAGAGCTTACGCAACACCAGGTCAACTGCGGCGGCTTAAACAGGAAGTGTTTTAGCTAAAACCGTTCACACACCGTACTAAAAAGATAAAACGGTCAGAGTTTTAGCTAGACCCTCCCTCCGAGGTGTTTTAAATCACCGTTTTAGCGGCGAGATAAAACCGATTCTGTTAAAACCGTTCACACATCGTTTTACATGTAGCTAAAACTTTTAACCAAATCGAGTTCAACTAGTGTTTTAAGCGAATTTAAAACGGTGTGTGAACGGACCCTATGACACGGAAAAGAAAAAAGAAGAAAATCTTATCCAGAAGAAGTATCAGGCATCTTAAATTCTTAATTTGTGTTATCTGTGTGCATTATTGCAAGTACTTGTTGTCACTCAAAGTTGAACTTCTCTATGACCAGTTTGGGACAATCTTCTTGTTTGTAATCACCGACACACAGCAAAATTATGACACAAATTTGTGTACCGGTATCGTATTAAATTCTCCTCCACAATGTTTAACGCAATAATATATACATTTTAAAAATCTGTGCTAGGCCGAAAATGTTGGGACTAATTAAAGTGGGTTTTTTTTTGCTAGGTTTTCCTATTTTGCCTCAGCTTAGGCCTACTGACAATAATACTAAATTAAAAATGAACCTTACAGGCCCCATCCAGTGTAAACTAATCTATTTTAAACATCAACAGCGATTTACATATACTTGTAAAACCGGTAGTGTATAGAGGACACAAATTTCGCCAATGCATATTTTTTTTCACGGTCCTGTTTTCATCTGATGAGCCTGCAGAATTCTATCAAAAATATGTCAAAATAGGTCAACAAAAGCACCCAGAGGCTCTTTATACATCGTCTAAATGCAATATGAATACAGTTATACCACCATACTATTCACTAAAGGTCACTACTTAGCGAACTTATTTATTGCAAAAAATGCACGTTTTGTTTACCCTCAATTTCCTGGAGAAAATAATTTGAGCGATGAACTTTCACCCTTAAGACACAGTTTGCAGCCTTTATAAGTACTTTAAAAGTTGTATATTCTATAGAAAACTTAAAAAACTTAAATCAAGCAAATTTTATCTTAAAAATATTGTTTTGGATTTTTTTGCGTATTTTACTCCAGGCTTCATTTCGTCGTGACTTGTTAATAACAAAAATATAAATTTTTGCAGAAAATTATGTTCATGATGAATCAATATAGCCTAAATTTAATGTGTCAATCAAAAAATATGAATATTCTTAAAGGATGGACGGCGATTTCATTGGATTATACGTTCCTATATTTTAGCATATATTCCGGGTTTACGCCGTGCCCCATGCGGCAAGAAATTCGCGCATGCGCAAAACAGTTTGAACGGTTGGATCGTACGTGAGGTTGAAAGCAAATACTATTTTGTCAAATTGAAACTTTTTGTTTGCTTTGCTGCTATAACATTTCCATGGATGTACACATGTGCAAAAAATAAGGTTCATCTCTATTTTGCTTGTTGATATTAAATTAAAAAACCAATAATCATACCCTAAATTTTGATTTGGGATTTCATCAAGTGGGCACCTCGATGTGTTCCTTAACCCTAACCCTACCTAATGCTACTTTTTACTACTACTGTAGTAGTAAAAAGTAGTATGCAGTACTCTCACTGACTTGTGTGCAATGCCTGTAGTAATGTTTAGTATATTCCCCCCTAATTGCACTCGTAAGTACTTTTTAGCATTGGTTCCTCTGCTTGCTGAGTGTGCATAGCCCATGTATGCTGTGTAGGGTGTTCTAAACTCTACAGCAAAAATTGTCACTTGGGACACAGCAATGGGACACAGCAATGGGTCAAGGCTGGACTACTGCATTGTTTGCCAGGTAAGGCGCGGTCTCATTAAAGACTGTGTGTTCTTGCCCCGTTCTTACCCCGTTCTTCCCGATCGGTCCGTGGTTGTCAAGGAGAACGGGAATCCCTTACCAAAAATTCCAATTCATTACCAATTGAAAATTCAAATTGGAACCAATTAGAATATTTACCAATTGAGTATTGGCACTTTTTAGTTGGAACCAATTGGACATTATTTTCTCCAATTGGTGTTTTTCCAATTGGTGTTTTTCCAATTGGTGTTTTTCCAATTGGTGTTTTTCCAATTGGTGTTTTTCCAATTGGTGTTTTTCCAATTGGTGTTTTTCCAATTGGTGTTTTTCCAATTGGTGTTTTTCCAATTGGTGTTTTTCCAATTGGTGTTTTTCCAATTGGTGTTTTTCCAATTGGAAAGAAAAAAACCAATTGGAAAGAAAAAAAACCAATTGGAAAGAAAAAAACCCCAATTGGAAAGAAAAAAAACCCAATTGGCAATTCTTTAGATTCTTTTTCCGATTGGTTTTTTTCCAATACCAATTGGTAATTATATTGCATGTCTTAAAAGCTACATTAAAGTTGTCACACAAATAACTCACAATCAATAGGATTAATCTGATTTTGAATTCGGACTATATTTTTGTATCACCACAACAGTCTGCAGTACGTTGTTGAAAATCACACAGAAGTTTACATTACAAAATTTATTGTAAATTTATTGAGCACCATTTCAAGCTTTAATTACGTGCCAGTGAAGTTTATCTTTTATGCCCTTTTGTCTTCTTTAACCAGTTCGCGCCGGATGACATATATAAATGCAAAGTAATTTCCCCAGATTCAATTTCCCCAGAAGTTTCTGGCGTGGTCATTCGACGACTGTTCGGGTAAGGTGAGGGGAACGCCCCCCTTTTCTTTGAGTTCAGCCTGTATTATGGCCTTTGATCTGGCCCTCTCCATAGCGGCAGTCTGTCGAACCCGAAGTATCTGCAGGTCTGCCTCGGCCGTGGCTTGTTTGGCTACCTGTTCTGCTTCCATGTTTGCTCTCACGGCCGCTTCGGCAGCTTGATCAGTTCTTAGTTTGGCCGTCCGTCTAGCTATGGCTTCCTCATAGGCCGCTTCCTGGTCTGCGGCAGCAGCGTCGGCCAAAGCTTGTGCTCGGACACTAAGGCCGGGCCGATGAAGATGACCTTGAACTCCTTGCTGATCGTCTTGAACCTCTGCTGATGTTTTAGCGTACTTCAAAGGCCAAGGAGTGGATTCGGTCCATCGCGTGAGCGATGACACCGTTTGCAAAGTTACAGTTGTCGAGGAAAATGCTGTAGATGTGTAGGCCATCCTCCTTGAATGTGTCTGTTTTGTCTTGAGCGTAGGTATTCTTAAGTTCCGACCACACCTTGTTGTAAGATTTGAGTGAACGACGGGCGTT
Source organism: Crossaster papposus (assembly GCA_037893245.1). NCBI lineage: Eukaryota > Metazoa > Echinodermata > Asteroidea > Velatida > Solasteridae > Crossaster > Crossaster papposus. The sequence goes on along the minus strand of JBAIAA010000049.1, from coordinate 937,140 downwards.
GCTCAAATCTGTGTCAAGGGTTTTTCCTTCATCGGGGGCGTGTTGCAGCTTTTCCAGGGCTTGTTTGGTCTTTCGCCACTCTGCGTAGAAATTCCTGGTTTGCGTCTCAATTTCGTTGGCAAGGGCCTTCTGGGTGGGGTGTCTTTTTCTCTGTGGTCGACCCGAGGGGTCTTCAGGGGGAGTGGTTTCATCAGGGGGGTCTCCGGAACGAGCAGTTCCATCGGAGTCGTCATTGCCCTTTAGCTCCGGTTCGATCTGGTCCAGGAACAGCCCTGTTCTACTACTTTCTGACATGATGGATGGTTCGGGGTCCACAGCATTCGGTTCTGTGGCACAGTCAATTCACTGTACTGGTTTCTGTGATAACGTCGAAAGTAATCTTTCACCAGCTAGTGTCAACCACGATCTTAGACAAATAAGCGGCCAAAGGTCAGGACTTCAGATTCCACTGTCTGTCTTTAATGCGCGTTGAACTGTTAACAAAATAAGAAATACAAAACTACTCAAAAACTAGCAAAGTTCTAAAACATGAACAATCTTCAGGAGGAAATGGTGAATACAATCTCTACTAACAATAAATCTGGTTAATAAGTCTATTTAAGAAATACAGACGAAGTACAAACTATCTACTATATTATGAATGAGCAGTCTGTGACCTATAATATCACACCTAAATATAGTAATCGGTAATTATCTAAAGCACTATCGAAGTGATCAACTGTGAGGAAATAATCTTGATAATGTCGAATATCAGAAGAAACTAATCACTTAATAATTAGAACAACGGTTCTGGATGCCTACAAATAACACTGAGACCATGTAGGGGTCAGCAAACAGTCAGCATGTTAAAAATACTTCAGTGCATGTAGAGGAAAATAACATGAACTTGTAAACAAGAAGCACACGTTTTTAGGCTCAGAAAGTCACTTAAAAAACCACTTACTTGACTGTGGATCTTGTGGGGTCAACTCGGAACAACATGTCAGGAAAATCTATCTTGGCTCTAACTACCAAAAATCACATAAAACTATCGAAAACACCGATTAGAAAACTGGTTATCAGGAGCATCTGTCTTGTGTGGACGAAGTGTCAGGAATACAAGCGGCCTGCTATTTGACCTTGAGTGCACTGTAAAAGTGAGACGGCGCCCTCAGGAGCTGGGGATGAAGGGAATAGCGCCACCAAGTGGTAACATCGTGGGAGGAATCAAAACAAACATTGACCATTACAACCATCAATGGATGGCTTTACTAAAGTAAATATTGTGATGCAGACCTGGAAAAACCAAGAACATTGTTGTTTTGGTAGTCTGGTTCATTGACTTACTTCATTCATAAATGTAAGTATTTTTAAAAGCACTTAATGTCTTTTTGTTTGTCCTTTTGAATACTTATTTTCCATGGGAGGACAAGAGATTTATGCGAATATTGATATACCATCCCCAGGCAGGTTTCCAATTGGAAATGAAATGATTGAATTCCAATTGGAAATGAAACGTTCAGAAGGGATTCCAATTGGAAAAGAATTGATAGATGGGTTTCAAATTGGAAATGAAATGTTCAGAAGGGATTCCAATTGGAAAAGAATTGATAGATAGGATTCCAATTGGAAATGAAACGTTCAGAAGGGATTCCAATTGGGAATGAAATGATAGACGGGATTCCATTGGAAATGAAACGTTCAGAAGAGATTCCAATTGGAAAAGAATTGATAGATAGGATTCCAATTGGAAATGAAACGTTCAGAAGGGATTCCAACTGGGAATGAAATGATAGACGGGATTCCAATTGGAAATGAAATGTTCAGAAGGGATTCCAATTGGAAAAGAATTGATAGATAAGATTCCAATTGGAAATGAAACGTTCAGAAGGGATTCCAATTGGGAATGAAATGATAGACGGGATTCCAATTGGAAATGAAACGTTCAGAAGAGATTCCAATTGGAAAAGAATTGATAGATAGGATTCCAATTGGGAATGAAATGATAGACGGGATTCCAATTGGGAATGAAATGAGAGATGGGATTCCAATTGGAAATGAAACGTTCAGAAGGGATTCCAATTGGGAATGAAATAAGTAGATAGGATCCCAATTGGAAAAACCCAATTCCAATAGTTTCCAACTCGAACCAATTAAATACCAATTAAGAGTATGGTACATCAGTTGGTTTTCCAATTGGTCGGTGACTTTTTTCCAATTGGAATAGAGCATACCAATTCAAACCAACTTAACCATTTCGCGCCGGGCGGAAATACCGAGCGCGTGACACGGAGCCGGGCTAGTTTAGCCTGACCTGCACGCTCCAGTGACTCCATTGAATTGCGCCCGGAAATAAACGGCCCCATTGTTTGGTCTTGCGTAATCCGCTCTTTGTTACCGAGTCTAGACAATCCTCCAGCACTATAAAATTTATATAATTTTGGATGCCCGAAACTGGGCACCCGGCTGCGTGGTATCGGGAAAAATGCCCGATTTCGGGTAGCCCGGCGCCAAGTGGTTAAACCAACTCAATACCAATTGAACCCAATTCATTCCAATTGGCTTTTCAATTGGAATGAATTGGTCATTTTGGTAAGGGATCCGCGAACTGGACGGGGTGTGCGCTCAAGCGCGGCGAAGTTTAATGAGTGAGGCTATTGTCATCGCTTCAATGGTGAAATGAATAAACATGATCCCACTACTGACCTCATGCATACGAACGGGATACACGCGGACTGCACGCCAGGTTTAGAACGTGCGGCCTTTCCAAATAAATTGTGCAGGTACTTTTTGCAACTGGGATCTGGTAGTGGTACATACATGTAGTTTCGAGCTGACCTACACCGAGAGACCAGTAATTCCCACTATTCTACATAAATAAACCATGTTGTATTTGTTTTACTACACCTCATACAAATATTAACTGCCGTGTCGATAACGGCCTTCGTTGATTTTGCATCTTAATTCAGCACAAAACATTCAAATTCTTCGTTAGTCAATGACGAAAAATCTAGTATTAGTAACGTTTACCGAGACTGGTTTTGGAAAGATTACAGAGGAAATTGTTGGTGCTAACGCACGCGTGCGTGCGTGGCCGGCAGCGAGCTGAATACTCACCGGGATGACGTAATTACCGTACCTGGCAGCGTATCATTTCTCTTCCCGGACGCGCAGCAAAATCGGCCAATGACGGACTTCAATTTGCTCATGAATATTATTATGAGATGTAGTAATGTAAAGCAACCGGCAGGAATACAAGGAACAATGGCAACCGCAATAATCATGCCGATATGAAATCGTGACTTTAAAAGTCGCCGCACATCTCCCAGGTTGGCGCGCTACCCGGCTTTGTAATGATGCCGACTTTATGCGTCATTAGATTTGTTACTGCACAAGCCGTGGGCAGATAATTAACTCATTGTTAGAAGAAATGGTAGATTCAGAAAGCCTGCATTTCTGAAGTACACATTATGGCGGGTTTATTCATTTCGTGTATCAAATTATTAATTAAAGTATGACGTGGCAATGATTGAAGTTGACTAACTTTCCGAGTGAACAGTTCTATAAAGATTGGATTACAATTACGGATGAAAAGCGACCACAACGTCGCTATTAAAAACCTTCCGAAAATAGAAGGAATCCGGTGTGGACGGTAATTCTGTCTCCGGTAAAATTGTCCCACAGGGTCTTATTATTTGGATTTCTCTTCCCTTCATCGAGTTTTCGCGCTGTGAATTCGCAAAAGTAGAACACAATTCTCAAGCAAAATGTCTTCTCATGACATGAAATTTGTTTTGCATTTGCATTCTCGTGAAGTAAGTAGGTATGAATCCGCCTTTAGAACCTCGGCGAATTTGAACTAATTACTTGTAAAGGTACGTACGTGCACAATTTATTTGGTGGTGCATTCATACATGTACACGTAAATTCACTGAGAAGTTGTTTTTATTCAACTCGTACGTTGATTGTCTTGGCATTTCTAGTAGTATTATAGTCCCAAATGCCGCGAAATACTTGTGGTTTGGCAGGCCGGTATTTAGCGGACTGTCGGCCCCGTGATGAACCATTCATATTTAAATTAGCCTTCTGGGCGCCTCCGCGGGAAGAACGGGAATATTCATGTCCTTTGATATGTAAATGACCGTTCCAGACGCGGTTAAACCGGGTTGTCAAGGGGTCTTTTGTTAACTTTAGTCCTGGGTATCTCGCGGACTTCCCGGGGCGCCGAACAGTCAGTCTTTAATGAGACCGCGCCTAAGTATTACTGACCTGTATTGCCACTATTAGTATTTTGTAGTTGGCAGTATCTGTTCTCTGTCAGTACACACCCAATCATCAGTCAAGGAGAGACCCAGTGCTACAAAATACGAAGTAGTATTCTGTAGTACGTAGTTCTTTATCCAAAAAGTAAGGCCTAGGGGGTTAGGGTTAACAAATGATATTGAGAACATTTATTTGAAGCCTCAACTTAATTTTGGCGTGTTTATTTTTCTTTTAGAAACCAGAAACTAGCAGGAAAACTGATGATCAGGATGATTCCGACCCTCCAACGAAGTATGAACGTCAGTATGTATTGCATGCTGTACGTACACGCACGTATACCGTACGTGCATGCGACACAACCGTGAGCCGCGCCTGCGCCAGTACATGTACATGTACATGTACATGTACATGTACATGTACATGTACATGTACATATGTACTGTTGTGTTGTTACGAGCTACCGTAGACTGTTGTATTATCTGGCCAATCATCGCTGTTGAATAAGATGCGCGTTCCGCGCACGTGTAGAGCGCGTCCGCATCGTGCCTATAAATTCCGCTGATTTCCGATTATTGGGGTTCTGTTCCATCGGAGCAGGCCGCGCAAGATCTCAAGGCAAGATCTCAAGACAAGACTTCAAGGCAAGACCTCAAGGCATATTTTTAAAAGCCCCGAACCGTGCCTAGATCTGCGCTATTGGGATTTGTCGGAGAAAACCACATGGACATTTCTGTGTGTGTAAAATCCAAAGCTAGTAATAAAGACTACAAGAAAGTAGTTTATGCGCTGTAACATTTTTTTAGCTATATTCCTGTTGTATAAAGGACAACAGGAATAGCGGCCATCGAATCCTTAAAGCTATCCACGCTACCACTAAATAATCTCATGCCACAGCTTTATTGGAATATCTTTGTTTACAATAATAGAGGGCGTTGTTCTATAGATGTTCAGCTCAGATGTACTTGAGAAGTTTTAATAAACTGAATTACCATCTTGATTGGTTGAAAGAATTACTCCCTCTTGTGGACATTATCTTTCATTGCTCCCTACATTCCCTCCAAGAATCCTGTCTCGCTCATCTACACTTCATTAAAGATTCCGGCAGATAACTGGGACTTGATTTTACTTGGGCCTTAGCCCAGACTGACATTAGGCGAGCCGGAATCGTTACAGTATGAAGCAGAATCAGTGTCAAAAAGATTAGACGTGTTTTTACAACTCGGATGCTTTCCTAATTCGGATGCATTCCTAATTCGGATGCTTTTTGAAAACTTGGATGCTTTTCTAAATCGGATAAATTCGTAATTCGGATGCTTTTTGTAAACTCGGATGCTTCCTTAATTCGGATGCTAAATTCGGATGCTTTTCTAGTTCGGATGCTTTTCTAGTTCGGATGCTTTTCTAGTTCGGATGCTTTTCTAGTTCGGATGCTTTTCTAGTTCGGATGCTTTTCTAGTTCGGATGCTTTTCTAGTTCGGATGCTTTTTGTAATCTCGAATGCTTTTTGTAAACTCGGATGCTTTTTGAAAACCGAACATATGTACCGGTACATGTATAAATCGAATGCTTTCCCAATTCGGCACTAGGGTGGCCCTGAAAGGACATCACACATCGCAGATTCTGCGATATTGCGCATTCTGCGCGAATTTGAACGATGACAAACCTTTGAAACGTCGCCTGTAAAAAGAGTGAGATTTTGTGTTTCCTGCCAAGTTTTTGCGTAGACTGCAATGTGGCCTATGTAGTTGTATACGGAGTGGGTGCAGTATGCGGCCACAGAATGGGGCTAGAAACTATTCATATATAGATGCAACAATTACCACAAATTTTCAAATCCTGGGACTTAGTTAAACTTATGTAGCTATATCAATTTCAATTTGTTACTTAAAAACTGCAGGTAAACACCAAGAAACAATTACGGTTGTTCAAATTGAGAAATCCTCTAAATTTTGACCTAATATAAACAACCATCTTGAATCATATCCCAGCATGCTCTACCTCATAATGCAATGGCCACTGAGCATGCGCAGTTACAGAACAGTCAGGAACAATAACATACAGTTCGTGTGCATACATGATATACTGTGTAATGTCCCGTTACACTCCCCCCCCCCCCCCCCACAAGACTAAACTGGGTAGGAAGAAAAGGTTGTGCAAAAACTAGTTGATTAAAGTGAATCCCTGCACAATTGTCTGTCCTTAATCCGCCGTCCATCTCTGTGGTGTTGTAAACAGTTTATTGTCCTTCTGAAGGAGAAATGCTTTCCTACAGTCATTTACATTCCACAGCTGTTGCTTCTAAACATGGAACATTTTTCCTAGCCTATTATTTTCCAGATTTGCAAACACAACATATAGGTCACAGATTAACTTTTCTCTTTAGGAACAGTACTGGGTTTTTTTAAAACTTTTTTTTGGAAATCTGCAAAAATTTCGAGTGAATTTTGTTCAAAACTCTAACAACAACAAAACACCAGAAAAGTAAACTTTTAGGGTCTTGCAAGTGCAAGAGAACGGTTCTTTAGTCTGTGCAGACTTTGATCTGGTCCACATGCGCGATCACTTCCTTGGAAGGGTCTGCCACACTGACAAGCTTCAGGTTCACCGGATTCAACCGTTAGACAACACGAAAAGGACCCCGCCACCGCGGCGCAAGTTTGGCATTGAAGTGAGACTTGGCGTCAGACTTGGGATGAGTGCGGACCGTCACTTGCTGGTTCGCTATTATATCCGTGGGGCGTCGGCGTTTGTCGTAGTAGGCCTTTTGCTTGATCTTAGCCCGATCTCGATGTTCCTCTACCTGCTGTCTCAGCCCCAACTCATCACCGGGGGTACCGCGATCAGACGTGTTCCACTTGTTACCAACAGGAGCTACCAGTTGTCTCCCAAGCATAAGACGATAAGGCTCCACTCCAATGGTCTCGTGTCTAGCTGTGTTCAGGGCAAAGGAAAATTCGGCCACGTGAACATCCCATGTACGATGATCTCCTTCAACATATGCCCGCATCATGCTTTTCAATTTCTGTTAACCCGCTCGACCCAGTTGCTCCGTGGGTGGTATGGAGAAATATACAGCTGTTGTACTCCTCAGTTATTGCACACTGCAGCAAGAGCCTTGCAAGTAAACTGGGACCCGTTGTCAGATAGCAACTTCTTCGGAGTGCCATATCTGCAGAAAAACTGTCGGACAATCACACTTGCCACTTCTTTACCTGTCGCCTTACGAATAGGTATCACCTCTACCCACTTCGAAAAATGGTCAACAGCTACCAGAAGATATTCATGTCCAGCATAACTCTTTGGCAGAGGACCCATTAGATCAACTCCGACCATCTCCCAAGGGCTACTAGAATGTGTGGACAACATCATGCCAGGCGGTTTCCGGTAGACAGGTTTCGTCTCTCGACAAATTTGACACCCTCGAATGAAAATGCGGACATCCCTTGAGAGACCACGCCACCACAGATGTAGACTATCTAAGCGGTGAATTGTCTTGGTCCGACCGAGGTGACCAGCCGTAGGATGGCCATGACACGCTTGTAGGACAGTGCGTCTCAACGACTGTGGTACTACCAGCTTCCACTTCTTCTGGTGATAAAAATACAGGACTCCATCCTTTTGACGATAGACTGGTGAAGTAGAATCACGCATGTCAGCTAAAGTCGGGTCACTCTCCTGTTGCTCTCTGACTCTGTCTATGTCTGGTATCTGTACTGGTGCATCCTTGACTGGTGTTGTACCAATGGCAAGCCATTCCAAGTCACATCTGGTCTCCCATCTTCTTCGTTTGCATGATGGGCAGGAATATGTAGGTAAGTTAGCAGCCTGCTTCCGCTTGATGTGTACACATACCATGTGAAACCACTTCTGGCACCCATCACACTGGATCCAATCGATGAGGTCATCAGACGGATGCTCACAGCGCGAGGCAGCACAGCTTTCATCGTCTGGTTCAGCAGCCCCATCCCCACCTGACGCAGAGGGCAGACTGTCAGCGTCATCAGGGGTATGATATATACTTGTGACGGACTACACCCACGAGCGAGACCTCATGAACACGAGAAAGTGCATCTGGCACATGTTGGACACCAGGCCGATAGGTGACATCAAAGTTGAAATCCTGCAGCCTCAGAACCCATCTTGCTAGCCTACCACTCAATCGGGCCTTCCGAAAGAGCCACGTCAAAGCCTGATGATCCGTAACAACTTGGAACCTCTTGCCCTCCAGGTAAATTCTCCACTTCTCAAAAGACCAAATGACAGCCAAACACTCCCGCTCAGTTGTGCTATAGTTTCGTTCTGGTCTATCGAGGGAACGGCTCGCATACGCAACTGCGTGCAGCTCTCCATTCATCTCCTGAAGTAACACGGCACCAAGTCCGGAGTCACTGGCGTCTGTGTGGACAACAAACGGTCGGCTCAGGTCAGGGTATATCAGGTCAGGGTATATCAGGACTGGTTCAGACGCAAGAATTTGTTTCATCTCGTGGAAAGATGCAGAGCACTCTGGTGTCCATTCCCACACAGCTGTTTTCTGTCTAAGTCGGTTCAGCGGTGACGAGATGGTGGCAAGCTGCGGAATAAACTTCCCGTACCAGGTGACCATGCCCAAGAATCTCTCAAGTTGTTTGCGGTTCTTCGGGACAGGATAATCGAATGTTGGGTTTTTTTTTTTTTTTTTTAAATTTTTTATATAGCGCTTTAGACTCCCACAATGTGGGTGTATGTATCAAAGCGCTTTTACAATTATTATCCCTGTTCACCAGGAACGAGACCATTTCTGCAGCAGCTCAAGATCAGCGCATGTGGTCTCTACCTTCACAGGAACCCATTTATACTCCTGGGTGGAGAGAGGCAATTGTAGCAAAGTGTCTTGCCCAAGAACACAAGAACACCATGTTCCCTGCCAGGGTTTGAACCCACGTACCATCGTACAGGAGTCAAACACGGTAACCACTGGACCACAGTGCTCTATCGAAGATTGCCTGGACCTTCTCAGGTGAGGTACAGTGCATTTCATAAGTTAGGTTACATATCGAGCCGCTCGAAAGGCTCGATTATCGAGCCACTTGCGAACATCGAGCAAAGATCGAGCGAACATCGAGCAAAGATCGAGCGAACATCGAGCAAAGATCGAGCGAACATCGAGCGAACATCGAGCAAAGATCGAGCAAGAATCGAGCGAAAATCGAGCGCGAATCGAGCGGAAATCGAGCAGAGATCGAGCAGAGATCGAGCGCTAATCGAGTGGAGATCCAACACGCAATGCATCAAGCGGAATTTAAAGTGTATTTGAGAATCGAGACGAGCATGAACGTGTTTTGTTTACACGGTACCCTGAAGAAAATAATTCGAGCGGTGAACTTTCACCCTTAAAACACAGTTTGCAGTCTCTACGAGTACTTTAAAAGTTGTATATTCTATAAAAAACTATAACAAAGAAAATTGAGAAAGTTTAATCGAAAAAATATTGTTTTTACATATTTTGCGTATTTTACCGGCTTCATTTCGTCGTGACTTTTTAATAAAAAATTAATAAATTTGTGCAGAAATAAATGTTCGTGAAGAATCAATATGGCCTAAATTTGACGCGTCAATAAAAAAATATGAATTTTCATAAATGATGGACGACGATTTCATTGGATTATACGTTCCTAGAATTTAGCTTATTCATTTCCAGGTTTACGCCGCGCCCCGTGCGGCAAGAAATTCGCACATGCGCAAAACAGTTTGACGTTTGATTGTAAATGTAGCTCTAGACACGTCCCGTAACGTTGAAAATCTTTTTTTTCTTCTTTTTTTCAGGGAGGCCAGCGAATCTCTGACGCATGAAAGCCTTTCAAATGCCGAGCAAGGGCTGAGAAAAGCCTAGGCCTTGAAATCTTTTAAAAAAATCTCCATCCAATGAATAGACTACATCACACCTTCCTGGCTCGCCCAGACTTGAGTGACAGATAAACTCCCCTTCGTATGTGAGCAGCTGGTGTGCATTTCTGTATTTATAACAAAAGAAAACCCAACTGCTGTGTCAGGCGTCTTTTATTTTTATTTTTTATGCGCTAGCCGTAAACGTTGACCAATTAAAAAGCGCGTTAAAAAAAATTGTCGTCCAATGAAAAAAAGACACAGATAGTACGAACAGACTTTACTGGCTAGACAGATCAGCTCATTTTTGTGTGCGTTTCAGTACTTGGAAGAAAAAACCCACCCAACTGCCGTGTCGGGCGTCTTTGATGTTGTTTGTTGACATTCTGGACTTTTGCGGTTAACTTCGCCTAGACAAAAGCCAAGCTTCTCTCTGACAGCAGGCACAGGCAACGCTGCTAAACTAAGGGAATTATTCAGTAATTGTGCACCCCCCATTTTTATCCAAAGTTTCGTAGTTTTATAAAGATAACCAAAATGTCTCGCTCTAAACTCAGTCTTGAAAGAAAAGGGCACAAAGAAATTGAAGTAATTGAGGCACACATGCAATTTAAACCAAACATTAAAAATGATTTATTTATACAACTTTGTAAAGACTAAAATAAACAACATTATATTTTAATACAACAATTTCAAACCTAAAAGGTAGGATTAATCCTTTGCAGATACATGTATAACAATATTTACTAACGAATTATTAAGAAATATCTTACTCATCTGAAAGTAAATAATGATTCTAGGCATCCAGCAAAATGATTGCGCTAGATATCCTGTAATTATTCTGAACAAACGCTGTTTTTCGTGCTTTTCTCGGCATCCACGATTGTAAAACTTCGGACAGGTCAGTTAAACGATATTTACTTTATAAAAATACAACCCCCCAAATCCTCCCATTATTAAGAATTTAAGCAATTACCAATGATTTAATATAATAGTCGGGGTTTAACAATGATTGCCGGTCGAAAAAAATTGTTCTCACTATTGTTTGTAATTTGAGCCGCCCTACTCTGCCCTCCACCAACATCTAAAATGTTTTTATTCAAGGCCGGCGTCCTTCAGACCAGGAACGGTGGAGATCAAAAGACTGTTCTATTTTGTCAACGGGTGGCAATCCATGGCAACAGGGACTTTTGTACACAAGCCTACGAGAAACGTGTACAAGCTTTGTTATTTTCTTTCCACTTCTGAGCAAGCCACTGGGGCCTGACAAGTGGCAACCCCTCTGGTGAATGTACCATGGTCCATGCGCACCAGGATCTTAGGATCTAAGCGATATATGATCTCATAGTCTCTGCACGTGAAGGGGCTATATTATTAAAGAAAGGCTTTTTATATCAGCCGTGCGAAGCAGGCTGATATATTGTATTCGTCGCCTTTCTTTCTTTCTTTCTTTCTTTCTTTCTTTCTTCGGTCAAACGCTCACACAAAAATCTGCCAAATTCAATATCTGCCAAATTCTTTGACCGATTTCAACCAAATTTGGACAGGATCTTCCTTGACCCGAGTTCTATCTGTAGTGATCAGCAGGTGTGGTCAAACGTCACCTAGTGGTCACTAGTGGTCATTTTCTTTAAAAGTACAAAATGCTACTTCTTCCACAGTCTTGGTCTAATTATTGTCAAACTTGGCCAGTTACATCTCTGGACCATGCCTCATAAAAGTTGTTCACAGAATTTGGCCAGTGGTCACCAGATGGTCAGTAGGGGTCATTTTCTTCAAAATTAGGAAATGCTGCTTCTCCCAAAGTTTTGATCCAATTCATGTCAAACTTGGTCAGTTATATCTCTGGACCAAGCCTCATATAGGGTGTACACCGATAATTTGGCCAATGGTCACCTAATGGTCAGCAGGGGTCATTTTCTTTAAAATTACGAAAAGCTTCTTCTCCCACCGTCTTGGTTTAATTAATTTGGCCAATGGTCACCTAATGGTCAGTAGGGGTCAAAATTTGGCCATTGGTCACCTAATGGTCAGTAGGGGTAATTTTCCTTTCAAAATAACGAAATGCTTCTCCCACAGCCTTGATTTAATTAACTCGTAAAAGTTGTTCACAGAATTTGGCCAGTGGTCACCTAATGGTCAGCAGGGGTCATTTTCTTCAAAATTACGAAATGCTTCTTCTCCCACAGTCTTGGTTTAATTAATTTGGCCAATGGTCACCTAATGGTCAGTAGGGGTCAAAATTGGCCATTGGTCACCTAATGGTCAGTAGGGGTAATTTTCTTTTCAAAATAACGAAATGATTCTCCCACAGCCTTGATCTAATTAACTCGTAAAAGTTGTTCACAGAATTTGACCAGTGGTCACCTAATGGTCAGTAGGGGTCATTTTTTGTCAAAATAACGAAATGCTTCTCCCACAGCCTTGATCTAATTAATTTGACCACTGGTCAACTAATGGTCAGTAGAGGTCATTATATTGAAGCATATCAAATGTATTTTCTTCTATATTCTTTAGCCGATTTCAGTCAAACTTGGTTAGATGCTTTTGCAATTGGGGAGTGGTAGTCATCACCAAGTGGTTAGTGCGAGGCGGTTCACACAAGCCTTACAAAAGACTATTTATTTAGGCTGATATCCGTGCTTCCGGAAGCACATTAGCTCTAGTTTTAACTGGGATTTGTTAGGTATACCATGGAGGAATAAGAAGGGGTTTACAGACATTATCTCAAGTTATATTAGTCGCATCATATCGAGCGTGAATATGGAAATAGAGCGGATATTTATCTAATGCACATCAAGCGGAGATCGAGCACGTATCGAGCGGAAATCGAGCGGAAATCGAGCGCGGATCGAGCGGAAATCGAGCACGCATCGAGCAGAGATCGAGCACGCATCGAGCAGAGATCGAGCAAGGATCGAGCGGAGTTCGAGCGCGGATCGAGCACGCATCGAGCAGAGTTCGAGCGCGCATCGAGCGACGTTCGAGCGGAGATCGAGTGGAGATTGAGTATGTGTTGAGCGCATTGTTTAAAAACGCGGATTTTTTTAATTTGCGCGCACAAATTTTAAAAACTGCGGGCGGAGATTTATTTTGTTCAAGTTTGCGCGCACAAATTTAAATTTGCGCAATGCTGTCAACAACCAAGGCAATTACTGACACGAACTACACGGTAGACACGAGTTTTACATCGGCGTCAGCGCTATCCGCTAGAGGGCGCGGAATCCACGTGTCGCGTCGTTTTCAGCACTGGGCAGATGATATGCGTGGCGGCAACATCATGGCAGTAAAACTTGACGATTTTTGAGAGTTTTGCAGAGAAAAATATCTCTCTGACTTAACAACAAGCCTCACACTAGGAAGGGAAAAGGGCGAACATATTGTTGCTTTCCTGAAGGGGAGGGGACTGCCTAGTACTAGTACTACGGCTACATTCAAGAATTTTGTAAAGCGGAGGGGCTTCCAGGTTTTAAGTTTCCCCGCTCTCAATCTTCAAAATGTTCTTTGCACACCTGCAATTGGTGTAGTAATGTCAATGTCATATCGTTTGGATTGACCTACATTTTACTAATTTTGGCTTCAAGTTAGGTCATGTTTGGCTTGACAACTTCGCGTGACATTGAATATCATATGTTTCGGCTGTCTGGGAAAATGGCAATATGTCACATGCGATATCCACGAAAATCACTTGTTTCAAGCAGCCATCCTGCCGACTACGCCAGTGTAACAGGAGTTACACAAATAAAGGTTCGATTGGCTACCAGATTTGAGTGACATTCATCTTCTTATTGTAGACTATAGGGCATGGGCCTATTATAGACTCAAAAAAAAATTGGTTGTGGCCCCCATCTTGGCACTACCTGAAATATGTTTTAAAATGGAGGTTTTGTGTGTCTGAATAAACCCCCCCTACTTACTTCCCACGCTCAGGGGTGGGGCATTAGTGGGAAATCTCCGCCCACGTGCAAAACTGCAGCCACGCCCCTTTTTGGGGGAAAAGAAACAGCGATATGTTTTATAATCAGTCTTTATCCCTTTATTACATGTAAAATAGATCTTGACCAAATAAATTTAGCATACTAACTATTTATGTGGGTTCCTTGTCTTTTTTTCAGGGTTGGAAATCCCCGCCCACAGGCAAAACCGCAGCCACGTCCCCTTTTTTTGAAAAGAAACAGCTATGTGTTTTATAATCAGTCTTTATACCATTTTTTCATGTAAAAATAGATCTTGACCAAATAAATTTAGCATACTAACTATTTATGTGGGTTCCTTGTCCTTTTTCAGGGTTGGAAATCCCCGCCTACATGCAAAACCGCAGCCACGACCCCTTGTTTGGAAAAGAAACAGCCATGTGTTTTATAATCAGTCTTTATACCATTTAGCATACTAACTATTTATGTGGGTTCCTTGTCTTTTTTTCAGGGTTGGAAAGCCACGCCCACTTGTCAAGGAAGAGAAACAGCCATTTGTTTTATAATCAGTCTTTATATCATTATTTCATGTAAAATAGATCATGACCAAATAAATTTAGCATACAAACTATTTATGTGGGTTCCTTGTCTTTTTTCAGGGTTTTAAAAGTTTAAATGATACTTAAATGAGCACCAACATGCTATATTCAATACATTTAGCTGCTCCTTTATACTCTGCCCGCCCAAAATTGCCGGCATTGCAAACTTAGACAGATTTTACATAAAAGGGATTTTAAATGCATCTTTATTTTTATGCTGGATCAAATTTTTTCCAATGAATGGGTAAATGCTTGGGCAAACTTTATGTACTACAGCCAACAATGTATAATCATATTCTGCAGCCTCGCTATATAGTAATGTAATAATTTGAGCTTGTTTACCGCTATCAAGTATACATCTCTTAAATGCTTATTGGAATATGGTTTCAATCAAAATATAAAAGTTTTTATACAAGTGCACTTGTCATGTACTTGTAAGATGGGTTTGGCATAAAATAGATTTAGTCAAATGTACACGTGCAGTGCAGTGCAGTGCAGTCTCTTGTGATTTTTTGCTCTATTGTCTGGTTGCAAAAATCCTCAAATGCGTTGAAATACAGCCGTTTCTTATCTGCCGGAGCCTTGTCTCTCGTTAGGTATACAGTAAATGACCTGTAGCAGCTCCGGTGGTACCTAACCTCCATAGCTACGCAATCTCGGCCTTCAATTTGGACAAGGATTTGCCTTGCGTTCTTGTCTTTTGCAGCTGTCAATATGTTGCCAAAGTCCGGCCGCTCGCAGAGGACCAATGGTTCGTTTTTCTTCCTCCCCCTGGAATCCCTGTGAGATTTGGTTTTGCCACATATGATGCATATTTTTGGAAGGATTTGAGATGCTGTTGATGGCTGCTTTAAAACAAACTAGCTCGAACGTAAGAGTCTTGCATCTGACGTAGACGTCTCGCTGACAGCTGCACTAGTTGAGGCTCCTCAACTTGAGCTTCCCTTGGAATCTGAAATAACGATAGACATGAAAGGGCCATAAATAAAGCAGAATGTTTTCAAACTTGAAATTTAGAAATACGTATGATCAGACTGGCAGTAGATGACGATTTAACGGCCCACCAGTCCTTCCACAGTAGGCCCACTGTATTTTGTTATTATATCCTAATACATGCCAACTCAAATACTCAATGCAATGGACTGTTTTCGGACACTACTACAGGTTTGCAATTTATCAAAATGTATGCAAAAACAAGTTTTTAATATTTTCATTAACCCTAACTCCCTCACCATTGTTATTGAACAATACAATTCCTTCAAAATCCTCCAACTTCCTTTGTTGTGTAAGGAGTTAGGGTTAAAGTGTGCATAATTCTATTAACTACATGTAGTTTGTTTCAAAAATGCTGTCAAGCATGCATATTCAACATGAATGCCAAACATGTCTTGATTTAATAGCCCGGCATTTCATTTGCAAAACAAACCCAGCAATCCGTAACATCGTGTTTGCAAGAGTTTGGGAATTAAAGAGGGCAAGGAGAAGGTGAGACCACATTTTATCTCAGAATGTCTAAGTGCATGTATATTGTGTAAGTTTGACAAACAATGGTTTTTTTTTTTTTAATGTATTTAAGTTTTCTATAACATGGACAGCTGCATTTCCCATGTACATGTCTAATTTTTCCGAAAGATTGTTTGCAAGTGGCTGAGATATTATCGAGGCTAAACTATGCGGGGCTATGACATGCTCAGTTGTTTTACTTAACCCTAACAGTCCTCAATTCTCCAACAGGTGAAGGATTGAGGACTGTTAGGGTTAACATATGTTTCAGTGTGCAACATGTAGGCCTACGTACATGTACATACCGCTTTAGTAACAGTTGAGATTGCTTCTAATGTTATTGGCCTATTTACTTGCAACTTATGCACATTTGTTTACATTGTTTTACACAGTTTTTTTCCCTCTACATTTCGATTCAACTATGTTTTTGTAACTTTGTATTTTAAGAAAAAAACTTTTCCATACCAGTACAGTATAAGCATGGGCAAAATCAACGTTTAATCCGCGGCTTATATTCCAAAAATTACGTGTACCGCGTGCGATTGTGTTGCTTGCGGCCTTCTTTTCTCAATGTTTTCTCGACATTTATAAAATTAGTTCGTATTTTGGTTGATTTTTTTGAAATGCTAAAGTCCTTTGTGATAGGTAAATGTTTGAGGAATTGTCTTAAAAACCCTGAAGTAAATTTTCTGAGGTTTCCAATGGAGGATGTTCAGACACGAAGAGAGTGGGTCCGATTTGTGAACCGCACACGAGGTCGGATTTTTAGGTTGACCGAGTGGTCGCTTCTCTGCAGTGGTTCATGTTTTTCCAACACTTTTGCAATGACTTGTATTCACTGAGAACTATTAAAGTGGCATCATGATACAATGTATATCCATCTAAATTATGTATTACTAGTTTGTGTGTAAAAACCGATCTTGGTTGCCTTTCTGTTAAGCGAGATTTTTCGCACCACGCGCCACGTCGTCAACGGGGGCCTCGCGGGTTCGAAGCGGTTGCGCCACCACGAACGATTGGTGCCTCCTCGTGGTCTCCTCGTTACCAGTTTATAGTGAGTTACATCGTCGCGATCGGACCGTACCATAGACCTGGAGGGAAAAAACCTCCTTGCCGAGTCCAGTGCATTGTTTGTTGACTGTGAGGCCGACAACCGTACGTGCATGGGTGCAAGCAGCAACACGCATGCGATTTGTATGTGGTTTGCACGTGGGTACACGATGCGCTGATGACATGGGCAAATACGCACGTTGACCCCGCTTAAATTTGTAAAAGCTCGTGTTCGACTTTCATTCAAAGTGCTGAAATGAAGACTTTTGTACCTACAAATCCTCGGTGAGAATTATAAATTAGTGAGTACCAAGACAAAGTTGTTTTCTTACTGTTTCCTAGCTGGTATTCTTGAGTGAATTGACCTCCATGTGCACGCAAATAATGGCAAGTTGTGTGCAGCTAGGGCCGGGCAACGTTCAACATGCGTGTGTTGTGCGTGCGTGTGCATGTTTGGGTTTCTCCTCAATTTCTTTGTTTTCCCCTCAATGACGCGTCAAAACAAAAGCGTGACCTTTAAGAATTCGCGTCTTGGCATGAACAGAAAAAACGTTCTTTTGAACTATTTTGAGGCGGGCTATAAAGACCAATGATATTGCATTCGGTTTGGATCCTTCCATATTTATTAAACAAATTCCTTGTATAATCCCATATTAAAACTTTTTTTCGTGTTTGGAAACTATGTTCCCTTTTTTACCATTTTGTACGTTACGTGGGAAATATAATATCGTTAAATAAAAATATCGTTTGGATATTTTTGTTTGTATACATTTTTGCAAAGAACTAAAATACTTTCTTTCAGTACAACTCGCTACAAGAAGTTGGGTTGGAAGGCAAAACAGGAAGGCAAAATTCCCTCTCCTGGCACTATTTTTAATTCACTCTGCCCAACAATATCCAAAACTACCCATCGTTTTTATTTTACAAACAATGATAACAACAAGCATTCCTAAATAAACAGTGGTCGTCACCGTCCTGACCTGAGACCTACTCAGAAGAACTATTATTATTTCTTTTCGGCAATGAAACCGAGGATTCCTCAAAGCGCCCAAGGCACTGTAGCTCGTAAGCCTGAAGAAACCCGAGTAGGAGGATGAACGGAATGCCAGAAACACCGGGGCGAACCCCTTCTCTTAGCGATAAGCGTAACTGGATTCTTTTACGTGCGTGTCCTGGTTCAATATATACAAAATACACACACACGGGACCAACGGCTTTACGTCCCATCCGAAAGACGAAGCAATAGTGGTTTAATTGCCTTGCTTAACCCTAACCCTCCCGGCTCGTTTGGCTAAGACATAACCTCAATCCTCCTATATCCTTCTGTAGTAAAGAGTTAAAAGCTCAAGGAACCTGGATCCTTCTAAATCCTTCTCAATTCTGCTAGTATGGCTATTGCCCTGAATCCTTCTAGATCCTCCTGCCTGCTGGGGGATGTTTTTGGGGGTCTGTGTAAACTGATTACTTATCCAACAAATTACATTACATTACATTACATTACATTACATTAATATTTATAATGCGCTTTTCCCAAAAGGCTCAAAGCGCGTACAATTATAAAATGTTACTTAGATATACTTACAATAAAATAGTTACATTAAAACTAACAATTGAAACAATGATTGCAGAATAATACAAAGGTAGGAAAATTATACAAAAAGATGCGTTTTCAAAGATTTTTTGAAGTTATTTACAGAGGTAGAAGATCTAACTGAGATCGGGAGATTGTTCCATGCACGGGAGGCACATACAGTGAAAGTTCTATCACCGGCTTGTACTCTTGTTCTAGGATATTCAAGTCGTAGGATATCATCTCCAGATCTCAGATTATTTCTTCTTGGAACATATTTTAACAAGCAGTCTGATAAATAGACTGGAGCAAGGTTATGAAAGGATTTGTAGACAAATAATAAATGCTTGAACATTATTCTTTGTTGTATTGGTAACCAGTGTAGCGAATGCATCAAGGGTATGGGATCATGCTTGCGGTTGACAGCAAAAACTAAACGTGCGGCCCAGTTTTGTAACCGCTGCAGTCGTTGTATGTGTACATTGGGTACAGAAGATAACAAACCATTACAATAATCAAGCCGTGAAAGTACCAATGAACGAACAGCGTGGTGACATGTAGATTCATCCATGAACTTGCGGGCACGTGATATATTGCGAAGATAGTAATTGACAGTTCGTGATATATATGATATATGGGAAGACATGGACATAGCCGAGTCAAAGAATACACCTAGGTTCCTAACAGATTCAGATGGGTGAATAGAAGAGTTTCCAATAACAATGGAAATATCGGGGATAAGTTTAAGATTATGGGAGGAAGCAGCGACAAAGAATTCTGTTTTATCATCGTTTAATTTAAGCTTATTAACTGTCATCCAGGTTTTAATGTCTGAGATGCATTTTTCAAGTTTAGAGACTGCACGATTCATCTCACCAGGTACATTAGGGTTGAATGATATATATAATTGTGTATCATCAGCATATATATGATAAGAAATTTGGTGGTGCCGTGCTATATCACCAACAGGAAGGGTGTAAACAGTGTAGCCTAGTGGACCAAAGACAGAGCCCTGTGGTAAGCCATAATCAGCAATAGATGGAGCTGACAATTCACCAGCAATGTCAACCTGACTGGTCCAACCCTTAAGATATGAATGGAACCAGTCAAGTGCAACCCCTCTTATGCCAATTCTGGATGACAAACGCGAAAGTAATATACTATGATCAATTGTATCAAATGCAGCTGAAAGATCTAATAATACTAGGAGGGTAACTTGATTTGAATTAAGGGAAAACATGATATCATTTTTTACTTTTATTAGGGCAGATTCAGTACTATGTTTGGGTTTATAAGCTGACTGGTAGGGGTCCATTAGATTATGTTGATTCATATGTTCAGATAGTCATGCACAAGCAATTTTTTCTATTATCTTACCAACGAAACTGATATTCGAAACGGGTCTATAATTTTTAAGAATATTTCTATCAAGTGACGCCTTTTTTAGTAATGGCTTAATGATGGCACGGTGGGCTTCAGTAGGAAAGATTCCGGACGACAAAGAAGAGTTGATAATATCAGTAATAATTGGCACACTTTGAGTAAGGTTTTCCTTAAGCATCCATGTGGGCAAAGGATCCAGGCGACATGATTTTGATGGTGAATTGCCGAAAATTTTTGATATTTCAGTTTGTGTAGTTAGCCGCAAGGTCGATAGTGATTGCAAAGAAATATCTATTGGATCAGCAAAATCGCTTGAATCCGTCTGAAGGTCAAGTTCACGACGAATAATGATAATTTTCCTTTTGAAAAATGTAGAAAATTGGTTACTAAGGAGGACATGTGATTCACAATTTGGAAGGTGATGTGTGTTATTATTAAGTAGGGTATTAATGATGCAATGCACTTGTTTGGTGTCAGCAGTTGATAGTTTGTCAAGGAAAAATGCTTTCTTGGATTCAATGGAAAGATCAGTAACAACTTTCCTTGACTCCATGTAAAGTTGGCGGTGATATGAGGAACGTGACTTCCTCCATTTACGTTCTGCTTGTCGTCTGTTTTGACGTGCTTCATGAATACGTTCATTATACCAGGGCATTCTATGTTTTACAGTGCGATTTTTTGTTGTAGATGGAGCACAACGATCAAGTATGTTTGTGATTTCAGTATTGTACCAGCTAAAATATGTATCTACGTCGGTCTCAGCAGTTCGACTGTCTCTTAAATGGTTTAGTGAAAGTACAAGTTTAGAATTATCTATTTGGCGGTAATTTCGCAATGTAGAGGTAATGCGCATTGGGGGCAGCTTTGCTTCATCTAATAGCAAGCAAATAACATAATGATCGGACATTAAATTTTCATGAATCGTGCAATCTCTTATGATAGAATCTTCATTCCGAGTAAAAACCAGATCTAAAACATGACCACCTATGTGTGTTGGATCATGAACATGTTGAATAAGATTTGCAGCAGTAGTGGTTGTCAGTATATGATTAACATCAGGTTTGGTAGGCTTATCCCAGTGTACATTAAAATCACCTAATAATAATAGTTTACCAGGTAAAAGTGTGATTACATCAATAAAAAGATCAAATTCATGAAGAAAAGTAGATAATTTAAAATTATTTACAGATGATGGTGGGGGCCTATATACAATGATAAAATTAATTGATGATGAGCTGTTGGTAACACAAGTGTGTTCAAATGTGGAATTAAAACAGTCAACCTGCTTTAGACGCAGTTTATGATGCGTTTTGAAGAGCACACCGATACCTCCACCGCGATTCGTTGATACACGAGGAACATTCAAGAACGTATAGCCAGGAGGTGTACACTCACCGATTACTGCATCATCATCTGAGCTGAGCCAAGTTTCAGTGAGGAACATAATGTCCACATCATGATAAGTGATGTAGTCGCAAAATTCAGTAGATTTATTACGAATTGAGTGGGCATTCCACAGACAGATTTTTGTGTTCATTTGAACCGAAGAGATAACGTTAGCAAAAGAACGAAGATTATCCAAGTTAGATCCTTTCTGTGATACTTGTAGTTGTGGGTTAGAACGGGAGTTATTGACTACAAGAGGAATATGATTCTGTCGACGCCGGCCGGCTCTTCTTCCCCTATGTGTTTTGTAGCGATATTTTGGTTTAGTCATGTAGGTGGAAACATTGAGAATTCCAAGGTGATTTAATCTCTCCAATGTTGCATGTGACAAGACATGTTTAGCAGGTGATGCATTTCCTATGCGAAGAAGTTGATCATGGGTGTATGGAATTGATTTAAATTGAGATCCTGTTCCTGGATTTGTACCAGGTCCTGGATTAGGATTGATATCACCAGATATCAACAATTCAATTTGAAAGGTAGCAGTGGAATTTTCATAGTATGGCACTCGGCAACACAAATATCTTAGGTGCACTAGCTTATCTTGGTGGGCCCATGAAGACACCAGCTGTGTACACTGCACACTGTTTATCCATAATGAGTCACCATTCCCTTGTCCAGCCAAGAAGATTAGCAGTGTAAAAAAGAGCACCTCCATTGTTAATAGTGCCTGGGTAGCCGCTCCAATAAGCAGGGCATGGGAGAAACAATCACAGTAGTGCCTGGGTAGATTCCTTATCAGTGGTCATTCCGCTTCAATGAGCAGGGCATGGGAGAAACAATCACAGTAGCGAAGAAATGTATACTATCCAAAGAAAAATCGTCGGATATTTCACTCCAATGTGAAAAAGTAGAAGCAACAATCA
The DNA here is from genome assembly GCA_037893245.1 of Crossaster papposus. NCBI lineage: Eukaryota > Metazoa > Echinodermata > Asteroidea > Velatida > Solasteridae > Crossaster > Crossaster papposus. The sequence continues at coordinate 914,702 of JBAIAA010000049.1, read as the reverse complement.
ATGTATAGATGGCACAGTTATCTTCTTGAAGTTATAACAAATCCAGTGATATTAAATTGAATACGAAGTAACACCTCTTGACAGTCAAATTTAGAAAAAATCAAGAGAGCAGTGGTGGCAGCGTGTTAGGCGCACAACTCACAACTTATGAAACAAATGGAAGTGCCCAGTACAATGACCTTTTCATACCAGGACAAGGGCCACAGAAATTCCATTGTATGCACAACACTATGCACATGTGTTTCTTATTGATAATACATAAACATACATTGTCCAGAGACCCTTTCAGCACTGACCCACTGACCTTGCAGTATACACTTACCTTCCAGTACACACATTTGCCATGCACACAAATGCAAGCCCTAAAAATAACCAAGTCAGAAGCAGGCATTCCCCATGTCATTACACTGTACACAAATGCAAGCCCCCTCCCCCATAACCTAGATCCTTCTGGATCCTATTTTGGGCAAGCTGCATACAACCTCAATCCTTCTCTTTCCTCTTGTGTCAAATACAGCCCGATAACCTCAATCCTTCTCATAGGCCGTGGGCCAGAAATCGTAGCATGCAAGATCATTCAAGGTTTTCGGTGGCAACTTGTTTTCTTTTCTAATGAACACATTTTGTGTCACAGATTGATATTTCTTCTGTTGCCCGCACTGAACGTTGCACGTTAACGTGAAAATCAAGGTTGAAAATATTCAATTTTCCGTCGCTTCGTGGACGTTTTTTGAACCACCAACAGAGGGCGGTATCTGCAACCTCGAATCATCGCTTCGTGGGCTACTTAGAAAATCGCGTTAATGTACCCGGGAACGAGGAAGGCAGAAGCAATAATGGCGACGCCCTTGAATTGGGCGTGTGTTTGCCACGTCTGCGAAGAAAAGGGGGAAATTACACCGTTTTCAGAGACGAGCTGGCAGAAATGTGTAACTTGTTGTCAGCAATGGAAAGAATTGGATGAAAAGGAGAGGGGGGTTGCGATTGAAACTTGAAGATAACGAAATAGCAAAAAAACGAGCGACCAAAAGACTACCAGTACTGTACTACAGTACCAGAGGTAAGTTCCAATCCCATGTCATGGGGAATAGCCATGACATGGTCTCGGACTATTTTAGCATTAGAGACACTGTTACTGAGACCAAAATGAAGTTTGTTTGCCCCCAAAAAGATGAGTATAAATAATACTGTTGTTTCTTTTGTTGACAATATTATTATTGATGGCATAAAAACAATTAATAATAGTACATCATATTTATAAGCCTAAATAATACAGTTTTAGGCTATATCCGTTTCACTCGCGCATGTGTATTAAAACTAATCTCTTGCTCTATGGTCTCATGAACAATTTTTTTTCATAAACAAAACCCTTTTCGCAGTCCTAGTCTCATGGGTTTGTTTTTTTCTGTCCTACAATTCACTGATCACAGTCGCACAACATATTTAATTGGCTTAGTTATAGGCTCAATCTGATAGTGGACAGGTCATGCAGGTGGGATGATGTTTAATTTGTTCATGCAATCAGTCTTTGTAATTGTAGAGTACCCCACCACTTGGAAACACACGCCTAAAATCATCTGGTTACGTTGTTTGAATCTCTAAATAAAAACAATTTAAGTCCAAATGAAAAGTACCTAGCCTGCCTGGTAATAGACTTGACCCAAGTCGGACTTACCATGGAGTTAAGACTACCAATTTGCTTTCGTCAATCCGGCCGAATAGTTATGTGCATGCTTTGTTGGCCTTAGAAAAAAGGCGCCCTCATCTGGTTGTCGTTCCGCTATCGCATCAACGTGATGTCATCATGTCAGTGCAGTAAATCCGACTTGACGGATCGGCCAATCAAACCCCCCGCGGTGATATGTAGTTATTCAACTGAGTTATTCATAAATTATTTGCATACGCATCACATGGTTATGCGCGATGTATGCCAAATAAGTCCGCCAATCGGAGTATGGACTAGCTAGACCGCTAACGGACTATGGAGGAATGGTAGGCAGTACTGTCACTAGATGCCTTTTTCAAATTCAATAACTGCGTCCATACTTCGTTTATTTAGTTAGAGTACGGTATAGTGCAAACTTAACGGTCGGAAAATGTACACGATAGCTAGACTATTAAACCGTTTGTACATTTACACATAATGTACACTATGTACATGTGTATGTACATAATTGTGTACATTGTACATCACAATGTCCACGTACGTCCGTCACACTACTGGGTCAAAGTTCATATTATTACAGATATATGCTAATTTATACAATTCTGCAATTTGATTGGCCGCTACCGTTTTCGGTAGATGAGCCCATAGGTTGTGTACAAACGTGTGGCAGATTCGTCAAGTCGGGGTTTCTGAACCACACATGAGCATGGGTGGCGCATGAGGGCGCGCTACTGATAAGCGTGGACGTGACGCGAGGCGCAGTGTGGATGACCATGAGCAATGTTACCACAGAGTCAAACTGAGCAAATGTGTGGCTCCATGGTGAAACTCTTGACTGTGGTTTTAGTGATCCGAGTTAAGTCCTAAAATTGACATTATTTTTTTATTTTCCCAGGGGTACGAGTGGAGTATCTTTTATTGTCTATTCCTACATTTCATTGCTGATTTTTTTTCTTCTCCTCATTTCAACAGATTATGCAATGTTTTTAAAATAAAGAGAGCCAAGGCAAAGATGGAGAAGAGCTCAACCAGTGGAGGAGGTGCTGATGAAGGAGAAGCGGTAATTCCCTCGTAAGAGAAGGCGTGCTAGCGAGAAGGAGCAACGGTCAGGCATGTGCTTTTCCGGGTTGATGAAGGGATGCCCTCCAACTACATACCACACGAGCATCATAAAGCAGCTTTGTATAGGCGCTCTCTGGAAGTGAGAGAGCAGCCTCCCAGTCCAGTTGGCCATGGTTGGGAGATGGAAGGATAGAACCTTGTATTTTAGTGGAATTCCTTGCCTGTGGCCTCCAAAATAGTTCTTGCAAGTGCAAGAAGGCTAGTTGCACCTCACAAAATTGTTCCTGTGTGGCTGGCGAATTGCGTTGCAGCGATTGCGACAACATCATAACTCAGTAGCATAACCAAAGGCACCGAATGCCTGTCCAGCGATGAAGAAAGTGAAAGCGACATTGATTATGATGAGTAGACAAAGTGTCTTGTACCCCTCACTAAGTATTGAAAGGTATACATGTACATGTATTCATCGCCAGCCATATTTATGTTGGCGTACACCACTTGTAAATATCCTTGGCTACAGTACTTTCAGGCTGGCATGAACAAACTCAGTGATATGTTAGGCCATATTCAAAGGTTTAAGTGTTATTTTTGTAATCATATCTTACCTAATTAATATGAAAATAAAACCTTTACAATTATATTTGTTGGCATGAATGACTTTATTCTTCATACATAATAGGACAAATTTCAATTATATCTTTATTGACAAAATTCCCCCAATACGAGCTTAAAATAAAACATTGTAAATAAAGTATACGATCAAAGCATTATTTTTACATAATATGGCATTTGTGAAACTCTATTGTCTATGAACAGGCATATTTGTACAGTTAATTATTAATTAATCTAAGTCGGTGACAACTGCAGTGGGATTACAGAAGCCGTTGCTGAGATTCTTAAGGGTATGGAGTCAAACAACGGCTGTTAGAGGCCCCCAAACGGATCTTTATGGGGATTAAAATGTGGATGAAGATTGTGCCTAAACGTGCAACCTGACAGCTGGGCAACAGAAAGATTTGAATTCAGCACCCTCGAATTGACAAAGAACAACCATTTAAAAGTTGCCACCAAAAACCTTGAATGGACTTCATTTTCTAGGCGAGCTACGATTTCTGGCCCACGGCCTATCAATCCTTCTCAATCCCTCCCATAGCAAAACCCCATCTGCCCTCAATCCTTCTGGATCCTCCTCCACTGCAATGCCGTAATAACCTCAATCCTTCTAAATCCTTCATTTTGTACAAGAGGATTTAGAAGGATTTGGGAGGGTTAGGGTTAAGGACACACGTGTCGACGGCCGGGATTCGAACTCACGCTCTGTTGAACAGAAAACACACGCTCTTAACCACTCGGCCACGACACTCCACTTACTGAGGTACGACTTGACTTAATTGAAGGTACGAGTTTGCAAAAGGTACGAGTTTGTGAAGGTACGAGTTTGTGAAGGTACGAGTTTGTGAAGGTACGAGTTTGTGAAGGTACGAGTTGACTTGACTGAAGATACGAGTTTGCAAAGGTACGAGTTGAGATGTACTGCGGCTTTACATTTTTAGTAGACTATAGTATAAACATGTCAACTCATTTTTAGTTGAAGTAGGAGACAACGTTTCACATACATGTACAATAATGCACCTTAAATAACCTATTACCTAAATGTGCATCGAGTAATTTTGATTCCAAAACATTCCATGACATGACGTGAGGCGACATGACAATTAGCCAACTAAAGTTGTACAAATATCTAGCCTACATGCATACAAAAATTACAAAAATTACATGTATTAGCGTCAATAAAGGGGCGTACTGGTGTAATAAGAACATCGTTGGACTCACCTGTCAATGAGGAAGACGCTTTAGCTAACTCCTCTTATTCTTTGGTAGCTTCAGCTCGTCGGACTTTTGAGACATCGGTAAAATGTTTGTAACATGCGAAGTGAAATTCGCCGTGCTCGGGCATCGGTACTGCAGCGTAATCCGCATGTTTACGTATGAATGCGTTGGCAACATCGGCTTGATTTCCCACTAAATCTTTCCAAATGGAAATAAAACTTACATATTTTGCCCATGCTGTAATGGTGCACGGTTTGATTTCACCGGTTATCTCTAGGTAATGGGCAAAACAAACACATTCATGAGGTTTGACGTTTTCTGCGACTAAGAAAAATCATCGTCCGACATGTCAGACGACGCCATCTTGTTTACGTTCTCGCTTGCGGGCGCACTTTATAAGAAAGACGGTGATTAGTCGATCGACAGCGCATGGCTTATTTGCATATTTTATTGACCAATCGCGTCACTCGTCGAGCCAGGCATGGTGTCAAATATAACAGACCCTTTTAATGTTTTATTGGTAGATTTTATTTTCATTCGCTCGTTTTGTTTGCGTATATTTTCACCAACTTTGTTTAGAAAATACAAAGAAATGCCCCACGCTCTGAACTGGGAAGTAATAAAATATGTTTTAATAGCCTACTATTATTATGATTATTGTAAGGGCCGGTTTCAGGTAGTGCCAAGAAGGGGGTCGCAAGGTGAGCATTCCAGACGTCATGCCCCACAGTCTATTGGAACGATTGATGATTTATTCGGTAACAGATTAGAATCACAACTTAACAACAACAACCATCTTGAATCATATCCCAGCATGCTCTACCCCATAATGCAATGGCCACTGAGCATGCGCAGTTACAGTCAGGAACAATAACATACAGTTCGTGTGCATACATGATATACTGTGTAATGTCCCGTTACAAAGTGTTCAGTAGGAATGGGTTATTACTGTATGTACGGTATGTGTAATAAGTTAATTCCATTGTTTTTTGGTATTATTTCATTACGACAACGTAACCTTTTTTTATTAGGCTACATACAAAAAATTGATTGTTTCTCATCAGCGGCCGGGCCAATTTTTCGTGCCGGGTGGATATTTTTTTATATTTTATAAACAAAATATAAATGTACCGGACGCCCGAAAATTCCGAGATTTTATATTTTTTTATTTTGTATATAATAAGTAAAAATACGCTGTTGAAAGCAATAACAGTTAAAACTCACGCGGGCCAAGTGAATGTTTTTAGTGGCCATACATGTTCCAGCAGAAGCAAACCTGAAAAATCTAAATCGACGGCGGACAGGAGATCGGAGAAGCCGAGTATAGTAGTGAGAACGGTGTCTGTGTGCCTCTTTCATTAACAAAAACTGGGGTGCTCAAAATAACTGATGGGAAAATAAATCGACTTAACTATATTTTTGTGTTTCTACCAGCATTATTTAAGCTTTTATTCTATTTGAAATGTGTGCATTAGTCAGTTTTGGAAAGTAAATCAACGAAAACAATTTGTAATTTAGATAAAGAATGCAATGTCCCAACGAAGTTTTTGTCAACTAGCGCTTTCACCCCCGCACACTAAGCGAGCGCGCCTACCGCGGTGGCGCCCATACTATAACTGGGCGCTGGAAAACACCTGACGAGCTTCATAGATTTCTGTGTCGAAAAACGCACGGCATTCTGGGTAGCGTACATGCTCTGCCACGCAGCTGAGCCACGGAAGTAGTAACCTATACGTTCGCAGGTCGCAACAAAAATTATCATATCAGAGCTAAATGCACATCAGCGCTTACCACCAACGCCCGGTTCATCAACATGTACATGTATGTATGTATATGCGGTAGGCACGAACGAAACCAGCGCGCCTGTAGTTGTTTAGTCAGATACCGGTTTCAAAGATTCGGCGACATTTTTATGCTATAAAATATAAAATATAAAATGCCCTGACGGACCATTTTTTCAAAAGGGTTCTGATGAGAAACAATTCATTTTTTTTATGTAGCCTTAACTAAAATTATTGGTTAATAATCTCATCTAGATAGGGTCTTATTATAGAAAAAGGTATAAATTAAAAGTCGTGTACATACGAAAAACTAGGGACTGTATACGAAAAACTAGGGACTGTATACAATTAACTAGGGACTGCGCATGCGCTACCGGAACTCACGTAAGAATAGAAAAAGTACGTAGGCTAGGATTACGGTCACGTACTATTTGAGCAACGGCCGTTTAAAAATTAAAATGGCAAGTCAGAATTTTACAAAATGGCTTGCACTGCAGTCCAAGTACATCATGTGTGCATGTGCGCGAGTGGACACTCCCACAAAAAGTAACACTAGTAAACAGTTAAACTTACATTTGTTAGACTTTCTGCAAATCCAGAAGGGTCAATCAAAGGCAACTTCTAACGTTTAGGGTGTCACAATGAAATGATGATATTCTGCGACATACAAACACATGTACGGTACATGTACTAGACCTGGCAGAACCTAGCCCGCGATTCAACACGCGATTCAGCCCGCGATTCAGCCTTCGATTCAACCCGCGATTCAGCCCGCGATTCGGTTGGCCGCAGCCGTTCATAAAAATTTAGAATCCATGCGACAAAAGGAGGTGCTGATTTGAAACTAGATTTACAGATTAGATCAACGAATTTTCGAAAATAGGACGGAAATTAATCCCCAATTAAAGATTAACTTCAACAATAACTATCAGCAAGACTATAAATAGTATTCTTAACACTTTTTTCCCTCCAAAATTGCCATTATATTAGTCGATTCCAGAGAACCTCATTTTTAAGCGTTTTTCGCAACATATTACTTCCGAATCAATAAAATGCCGTCTTAAATAAAATGGTGTACCGCACATGTTTTGTAAATTTTTTATTTTTACTTCATTATCCTAATTATCACCTTCCTGGGCACACTTAATTTCAGCAAGGGCATATTCCAATAAGCCGATCCGTTATATACGGCCTCTTAAAGAAGCAACGTTTTCGATAACATCTGAAAAATGCGGTATTTGATGTTTCTAGTAAAACACTGTCTTAAAAAAAAAGGTGTACCGCACATGTTTTGGAAAATTAACGTTTTTACTTCATTATCCTAATTATCACCTTACTGGGCACACTTAATTTCAGCAAGAGCGTATTCCAATAAGCCGATCCGTTCCAAACGGCCTCTTAAAGAGGCAACGTTTTCGATAACATCTGAAAAATGCGGTATTTGATGTTTTTTGTAAAACACTGTCTTAAAAAAAAAGTGTACCGCACATGTTTTTTAAAATTAACGTTTTTACTTCATTATCCTAATTATCACCTTACTGGGCACACTTAATTTCAGCAAGGGCGTATTCCAATAAGCCGATCCGTTCCAAACGGCCTCTTAAAGAGGCAACGTTTTCGATAAGATCTGAAAAATGCGGTATTTGATGTTTTTTGTAAAATGCCGTTTAAAAAAAAGTGTACCGCACATGTTTTGGAAAATTCACGTTTTTACTTCATTATCCTAATTATCACCTTCCTGGGCACACTTAATTTCAGCAAGGGCGTATTCCAATAAGCCGATCCGTTCCAAACGGCCTCTTAAAGAGGCAACGTTTTCGATAACATCTGAAAAATGCGGTATTTGATGTTTCTAGTAAAACACTGTCTTAAAAAAAAAGTGTACCGCACATGTTTTGTAAAATTAACGTTTTTACTTCATTATCCTAATTATCACCTTACTGGGCACACTTAATTTCAGCAAGGGCGTATTCCAATAAGCCGATTCGTTCCAAACGGCCTCTTAAAGAGGCAACGTTTTCGATAAGATCTGAAAAATGCGGTATTTGACGTTTTTTGTAAAATGCCGTTTAAAAAAAAGTGTACCGCACATGTTTTGGAAAATTCACGTTTTTACTTCATTATCCTAATTATCACCTTACTGTGCACACTTAATTTCAGCAAGAGCGTATTCCAATAAGCCGATCCGTTCCAAACGGCCTCTTAAAGAGGCAACGTTTTCGATAACATCTGAAAAATGCGGTATTTGATGTTTCTAGTAAAACACTGTCTTAAAAAAAAAGTGTACCGCACATGTTTTGTAAAATTAACGTTTTTACTTCATTATCCTAATTATCACCTTACTGGGCACACTTAATTTCAGCAAGGGCGTATTCCAATAAGCCGATTCGTTCCAAACGGCCTCTTAAAGAGGCAACGTTTTCGATAAGATCTTATTCCAATAGTCTTGCTGATAGTTATTGTTGAAGTTAATCTTTAATTGGGGATTAATTTCCGTCCTATTTTCGAAAATTCGTTGATCTAATCTGTAAATCTAGTTTCAAATTAGCACCTCCTTTTGTCGCATGGATTCTAAATTTTTATGAACGGCTGCGGCCAACCGAATCGCGGGCTGAATCGCGGGTTGAATCGAAGGCTGAATCGCGGGCTGAATCGCGTGTTGAATCGCGGGCTAGGTTCTGCCAGGTCTAGGGGCCTTTACGAAACGGAGGCTAGAGGCTAGGCTTAGGCTAGATTTTTGCGGCGCCATTTTGAAGCCTACCAAACGACGGGCTAGGCTACGCGAAGTAAGCCCGGGGCTAGATTTCAGGCTGTATTCCGAAGCCCCACCACGCCTCGCGAAAGCTGGCTAACGCCGGGCTTGATGACGTCACGGTGTAAAAACTTTCAGCGAATCGCCATCTTGAAAAACACTGTGTGCGGCATTTATTTTCTCTTTTGTGCTGACATTGAAGGATTTTGACGTCGATTGAACAACCCTTTAGCCACAGGAGCTGAGCCAGGCAAAGCGAAATTCCAGTGTACAATGTAAGTGACTTGCCATGTTAATTTTGCCAATATTTTGGGCCACAACTCGGCGTTTTTGTCGGTGTGTTTGATTCCGCTGTCGTACGCTATGCTGGGAACAGGGAAGTCCACTGCGTGAGTGTACGGTTAAACGTAGGAATAAGACTACAATTTAGTACAAACAAAAAAGGCAATTTTATGAGGATCATAATTTGACGATGATACAAGTAGGAAAAAACATGATTTGGAATCATGCAAGTATTTACATGTACCAGCAAGCAAAACTTCGTGGAAAGAGGGTTGGGCCTATGGTTTGGGGAAAAACCGACAACCGGCATGACACAAAAACACAAGATTGCAATAAACATGACTGTGCAAAAAGGGTAAGACACTGAGTCACATTTTCTTCAAAACCACTTATCAAAAATAAAAAAATAATGGGTTCAAATCTGAAGAACAATGACTGCTTGAAGCTGGAAAAGTCACTTTTTAATTGGCTTTCAAACGCAAAAGCAATTTTAGAATAGAACTTGTAAAAAATTGGAGTGAAACTACAGTACATGTACACGATTGCCATCCAGACTAGGACCATGGTCTTTAAATAAACTGTTGTGTCAATTTTTGATTAGTTTGTGTTAACTGAACTTAACTTAAGTTAACTTTCTCTCTTTAAGAAACGTGGAAATTGGACTTTGGAGTGAATACGGCCAGCACTTCAGAATGTTGGTGACAGACAGGGCTATGCACCATGACATGACCACAGGTATGACCTGTAACAATTATCACTAGTTAATGTAATTTTGCATCAGAATAAAGCAAATTAGATAACGGGCTCTGCCCTTTACTTTAGCGATGTGCTCACTGTATGTCAGCTCTGTACACTGCTTTCCGTGAGAAGAAACAAATTCACAAATATAAACCCACCTGTACAATCTGGCAGATACCTCAGCAGGGTAAAAATTCCAGTCATTGTGGCATTTTTTAATTAACATATTAAAAATAATATTACATATTTTTTTACACCCCCCCCCCCTCCCCCCCAAAGAAACCCAAAAAAACAATGATATTTAAATATGTACATGTATATATACTGATTTATTAGCATCATTCGACTATAGTGACGAAACAAAATTTCCCTTGTATGAGAGCATTGTGAATGGAAAATCTTTGAAAATAGAGCACTGATGATTACGTTTTGTTGCAGAAAGATTGAAAACTAGACTGCTAACAAGCAGCCATTGTATTCATTTCTTTTATATTACTTTTTGATCATTTAAACATTTCACTTGTATGTTCTTTTCAGAAATCAAGAGTCCTAAACTAGGCACCAGTGAAGTCCTTCTGGCTGGCAGCTGTATGAGGCTACATATAATGGAGAGACATGCTACAATGGTACCACTGTTTGTTCAAGGGAGAAATGACACAAGCAATGGTTATGCCATCAGTCTCCAGCAACTCCGAATCTCTCAAATCTTTGGAAATCTCAATTCAAAGATAGATCATATTTCTTGGGGTTTAAAAAAGCACCACAATATTACTTGCAAAGTTGTCCCATTGCTTTATTTTTCATAGCCTATTTTAATAGATTGAGCTTAAAAATGCAAGTTAACAGGAATATTTTAATACACAAATATACTACAAGGAATATATTAGGGCATTCAACATAAATGTTTACAGTTTATCCAATATAAGGGCTGACATTGCAGCACAACTTCAAAGACTGTACTGGAGATTGGGGGGGGGGGGGGGGGGGGGGGGCACATGATCACCCAAAGATTTCTGTTAACTAGAATTCTACACTCTCAACAATTATACATTACAGTGTATATAAAGGGTCATTCTTTTTCTCCACCTCTGAAAAAGCATCACCCCTAATGTCCCCTTGTTTAAGGAGTAAAGCAAACGGACTGGAAACGACAGTCATTGCAAATACTACTTGAATGGTAAAATGTATATTTAAACAGTTGACAACATGCTCCTCTCTTTTATTTCTATGTGGTAATTTTGGACTCATGTTTGCACAATTGGCATACATTTGTGTTTATGTTTTTATCTTATTATTCTTTACATGTATAGAACTCCGCTCGAAAGTAAAACAATATATATTTAATTTACTGGTTTGGACTGGTGTTCTTCACATTGCTAAATTTCCTGTCCCTTGTCATTTTAAAGATGAAAATATTGTTTATTGTGAAATGTGAATGCACTACTTGCATTAAATAATGAATATCTTGCGTCACACTTTGGACCAATGAATAAACCATGATGACTTTGAAGATTCTAAAAATGAACAACGTATGTTCTTATTTGTAACAGTACATGTATGTACAGTAAAAATGCACTTTATTGGAACGCCTTTCCTAAACTTCAGGATAAACAAAACTAATTGGGAAGATATGCTAATAAGTTACCTCATAACGAAGTATTCCTTTAAAAAGAAACATTATTTCATTACCATGTCATGCTCAAATAACCTTTGTCTTCACACATTAATATGTAATTGAAATTGTATTTATTGAATAAAACAGCATTAATTAAAAAGAGAAGAAAACAAATATTGAAATTGACATTGAAAATGTTATTGATACTGACTGCTGGAATTAATTATTGTTGTATTAATTAATGCACAAAATCCTGCACCAGTGAAATGCAGTACTGTGTTAACTGAGATTTCTTATCACAGGGGTTTGTTTATTAATTGGTGCTTCAGACGTGACCCTCGAAGTATTTCGTACTAAGTACTGATACTCAACCACCCCACCTCGAAGACACTACAAATATGAAAAGGCCTACAAGACACTAAAAAATACATTGGACAAAATCTAGAAGCACTCAACTCAGCATCTACTTCAACCCCCCCCCCCCCCCCCTACCGTATTTCCTAAAAATACCTACTAAAATTCATTGTATATTTTGAAAACCTTCGAAGAATAAACTTTGTCAGACGAAATTTCATATCACCAGCGATAAAAAAAAACAATTTACAGTTCGCGACGCGCGCCGAGCCGAGTATCGATAACCGAAGTCACACGCCAGCCGAAGCCTCCCGAAGCCTGACCGTACGAATCGTTTTGGCCGCCATTTTGCTTTGTGATGAAGCCCGAGCCTAGCCAAGCCCAAGCCAAGCCCGAGCCTAGCCCCAAGCCTCAAGCCCCAAGCCCCGTTTGGTAAACGCCCTAGTACTACTATGTAAGACGTTCTTGTTGAGTTAGTAAAACCATAGGGCCTATGGGTGCACCACCCTAATTGAAAGGATAATTTCTACGCGAGCTCATCTGCATGAAATGTGCCCCCCCACAATTTCTTTTGAAAAAGGATGCCGTTTGGTGAAATAAATGGTGGGATTGTGTAAATATAGGATAGGATCAACTCCCTGGTTTTTGAGCTTCAATCTGAGGGCAGACTTGACAAAATTACGGTTGAAAAATGGGTCCTAATTGCCCTAGAACGTGGAGGGATGCCATTTGTAAAATGGCTGCTTGCAGGCTCGGGAAGTATCACTTTTCGGGAGGTGAGTTTCTTTTGGTGTGAATATTAAAAAATGTAATTGGCTAACCTACTAAAAATTGAAAAGAAATGGAAAGATAAAGACCAAGACAATAATCTGATTGTTGTTTGAGAAACCCCAGTGATGTCGGTGTGCATGAAACACGGTCGTGAACATTGTTGATTTTACACTGTTTTCAATGGGACTTGAATTAGGCTGGTGCACCCCCTATGCACTCAACAACACTATACGCGTCGCGACTATTCCACCGATAGAGGGCGTATTCTGAAAGCCGCGAATCTGTTGTGGTCACAGACATATTATACAAATATTGACTGCTTTGAGTGGTATAGTAAAACTAGCCTCCCGAGGTGATCCATGGAGCATTCTATTTTCCCGAGGCGAAGCCGAGGGAAAATAGAATGCTCCATGGATCACCGAGGGAGGCTAGTTTTACTATACCGCGAAATAAAGCAGTCAATATTTGTTTTATAACACCTCACTCACAGATTCTGCACAATTTAAGCTTCCTGAAAGTATAGTAATGACAAAAAATCTCCGAATTATACGTCTCTCGATCATACGTGTACTTTGTTGCCTTGATGAACGGGTGCGAAGTTGATAGAGCAATGTTTACGCAATGCACCGAAACACACGTCTGGGTTTCAGTCACGCTTTCGTTGCTATGCGCATCATTCGTGTGTTGCTATGCGCATAGTCCTTTTTGCGTGGTATAGTCTTTTTGGATAGCGCAAGTAAAAAATAGTAAAAATAGCAAGTGACACGTGCCGAGCTCTCGGCCAATCAAGACACAGAATCTGTGAGTGAGGTGTTATAAAAACCTATAGACCGCCAGTCGTGTGCACAAAACCGTGATTTGCAAAGTATGGGCAAAACGACGCGTAGGCTGCACGTACGGCATGCGCGTGTAGCTATAAAAAGCCAAGCGTGTATAATTACGCGCCTATCATGCAGCGCACTTTGCACGCGCGTTCATATAATTGTGTACACTATCTTTCGTTCGACGGGCAACGCACCGCGCGCTTTTTACGTTCTGTGCGCATACCGGGCAACGCGCTTGACACAAAAATGGGCCTAAACGTCTTTATTTGAGGGGATCAAGATTGACACTGGTTATGCTTAATCTACATGGTATATGGTATAGCCCTATGTAAAAAAAAAATTAAATCGATAAATGCTTTCATATAATTATTTCACTGGAACAGTTCGGGTGTGTACAAATTCCCTATACCGAGGGCTAAATTTGCCCATAGTTGGTATTTTAGTCGGGCGCCGCGAAATCACGAAATCATCCTGCAGTTTTGAATAGGACCTGGCGGTCTGGGCCTTTTCGAATCCCTTGCTTCGTCTTCGTCTTTGGCTTAAGGCGATTTTTGACTCCCAACTGCAAGATATCCAGCCACATTCTGACGCCTTAAAAAAATTCCGTCTTAAAAAAAAATGTACCGCACAAGTTTTGTAAAATTCATATTTTTACTTCATAATCGTAATTGTTACCTTCCTGGGCACACTTAATTTTAGCAAGGGCGTATTCCAGTAAGCCGATCCGTTCCAAACGGCCTCTTAAAGAAGCAACGTTTTCGATAACATCTGAAAAAGGCGGTATTTGATGTTACTATAGCCAAAATGACGTACGTTCGATCTGTTCCTTTCTCTATGGTTCCATACACTGGAATAAAAAAAAACGTCCCTTCTCCGCGGCACCACATTACTAACTCCTGAAGCGATGCTGCAGCGGGACTCGACAAGATCGGTACGGGTACAATGCGGCCAGGCCGCGCCGGTTGGCGGCTGCAGCTAGCTTGCACTAGTAGCACTGCCCCGGATGATCGGCCACACATTTCGCGCAATGCATACTATACGTGCATACAGTCGCCATCACATACACTGTATTGTACATGTACGATGTACATTACATGTACACTGTCTTGTGTACTTGTACACATACCCAGTCATATCCTGTATTTGTGTATAATGAATAATTCATGATGAGGCTCAAACTCGGTCGCTGATTGGATCCCTCGGAAAAGCGAGGGAGAATCGTCGAAAACTAAGGTTAAAGTTAACAATTGATTGCCAACTAGTGCTAGACCCTTAGGGGAATCCAAAATCATGTACGTTTGTCAAACGTCGGCTCCAGTGCGAAAATGGATCCAGCCGCATTTTGTAAACTACGCATGCGTGAGACCAAAACGCACACGAAGCCGGGATTTGAAAAAGAGACAGCGTTAACGAATCTGCGCGCGTGGTGGGCGCCGAAATAACACAAGGGTCTAGGGCTAGACTAGTGTTTCAGCCAGGCAAAATATACAAAATACAAAGTTTAACAGAGGGTGGTGATTAATCATTAATAGTGTAGTGGGGCAAAAAACACGACCCCTATAGGCGTATTCGTATACAGTTCAGTTTACGAATGATCTTTTGTTCTGGGGGAGTCGGGTTGGTGTAGCGGTTCTTTCCTCGCCTTCCACCACTATGACCCGGGTTCGAATCCGGCCTGGGCCAATATGTGGATTGGGTTTTCAGTCCCTGCCTGACTCCGTGGGTTTTTCCCCAGGATATTCTTCTGGGGTTTTCCTCCCACCTCTAAAACTGTAACTTCTTCACATTAATTGTTAAATGAAATAAAAAATTGTTGAATGAAATTTGTTCCCGCCGTGAATATGGCCATTGATGCTGGTACGGCGTTAAACCCTAAATACTCACTCACTCTTTTGTTCTGTAATTTCCCTGTCCACCCTTGATTTTAATCCCATATGTTGGAGTACATGCAGCTACTATAAACTGAATTATTGTGTGGCCCGGTAAATGTACATGTGCTCCTGTATGTATATATTGTATTATGATGCCCCACTTCATTGCATCTGATGAAGTATCTGCAGCTACGAAAGCATATGCACCCTTTTGTTTAAACTCTAGTTGGTCATTAAAAGTGCTACCTTACTTTTATATTCACTTCGTAAAACTTTGTAATACATGTACATGTACTTTGGGGGAGCTGAATTTTAACAAGAAACTAATTTGTTGGTATTTATTATTATTGGTAATCTTGCCATCTTAAAGAACAATTAAGCGCATCGTCCGTCGTCATTTCGTTGTGTAATCATATTATTCTCCCAACAACAACATAATTAAGCAATTATTGAAAACAGATTTTGAACAATTTGCAAGTTTAAGTATTGAATAATAGGCCTACAGTGGACCAACACAATAACAGTAAGGCCCCTGTCACACTTGTCCAAATCTATAATTCCGTTCATAAACCGATCTGAAATATTATTAATTCGGACACGTTCGGAGAGAAATGTCAAAAAAACCAGCCAGAAATGAAAATACACCGATCATAATCCGGTCTTATTCCGGATCTAATAAGTTGCTACAGTATTCCGATTACAATCCGTCTATATTCAAAACTCTCCGATCATCACCGGACATGCCAAACTTTGAAAAAATTCATTGATCTCAAGACCGACCGCTTTTATAGCAATTTTGCCGTCCCCGGATCTCCCGCTGAACCGGAATTTATTCGTTATACATGTATGACATGTACATGTACATGTACATGTATATGCTATATGTTCGTTTAATATGCGGTATTACATGTACATCGTGGTAATGCGGTATATCGTCGGATTTAGTGACATCAAAGTCGGTGCGTCCGTTTTTTTATTGGTATAACAATGGTGTGGGTTCGGAATGAACTCTGAATACATACGTTTATCAATCGGAATCGGAGGCTTTTTCCGTACTCTTCCGTACCTATTGCAACGAATGGCAACGAATAAGTACAGTGTGTTTTCCGTGCATTCCGTGCATATTCCGTGTGTATACAGGATACCGTCCGTATTGAGGTTGCCCCGACAACTCGGAGAAATTATTAAACAGGTTAAATAATTTCTCCGAGTTCCTCAGTGCATCACCGAACGTACACGAGTACAGCGTTGGAAAACCGAGGGAAACCGAGGGAAATCCGTTTGAGTTTAGTTCAAACCGATTAAACACCGAATTCACGATTTGTTTATCGGAACATGAGCGGAGTGACGATTCAGACAAGTGTGACATGGGCTTTAGACAGTGAATTTGAACATTTTCATAACATTTTGTTTACTCAACCTGTATATAGTGCAGTATAAGACATGAACAAGGGGACATATCGTCAGCGTTTTCACGAAGGGGCAAATTTCATGAAAAATCGTCTATTTATCGATTTTTTGTTTGTTTGATGAAAACGATTAAATATTGCAATTTCTACAACCTGGTGAAGTTATACATCCCAAAAATCATTAAAATCTTAATTAACCTCTTAACAAATGGGCGAATTGGTCCTTGAGTGCCTATTTGCGTGTTTACGAAGAGGCAAATTGACTTCAACGTGTTTATGAAGGGGCACTTTGGTGCGCGTATTGACTTTAGCGTTTTCACGAAGAGGCGAATTGGTCGAATTGGGCGCGTACTGGCTTTAATTCTGCAAAAGTAATCGCCTATTTTTCTTAACGTTTGCTATATTTCAGAAGATTGAAATCTCTTCTTTCCCATGATACCTTAATCTTGTATATTCTATGAATATTTATGTTTTAAACTGCCAAACGAAAAAAGGACGAACTTTCCAAGCGATTTTCTCGAAAGTTTGTTCAGACCGTGAAAACGTTGACGATATTGTAATTAGTGAAAACACCTTTACTGATTTTGTTTGCAATATTTTTGTTGTAAAAGTTTAAATGTTTTGGGGAGCATCATTAATATGGACTTGTACTTTTGTGGGGCTGTATGCAGCCGATTAGTACTACCCGCCATCGTTAATATTGTTTTAGGGAGGAATTGTACCACCAAATGACACGTTACAAGCGTGTCGGTAATAGGTATACGGTGGTTTAATGACTTACGGATATAGTATAAGATATATATTTTGTCATTTAAAGTTTGTTAGAAAGGCTTTCATGTCTGTATAAGTCACATGTTTTATATAGAGTCATCCATCATATTAAAACGGTGCTGACATTGAGTGAGCTAAACAGAAAACCGATCATGAAGATATGAAATAAAGATAAACATGTGCGTTAGGCGACATTTTCTCTCTAATTGCGTGTTTTCTTAAAAGCGTCTATAAATCAATTAATCTGCGAATACAGTTGAAACAGGATATCTCCTGGAAAATTATGAAAGAGTGCAGGAAAACCCCCAAATAATGAAAAACAAGGTTTCAGATGTAATCGAAACGTTGCTTCTTTAAAAGGCCATTGGAACGTATCAGCTTATTGGAATACGCCCTTGCTGAAATTAAGTGTGCCCAGGAAGGTGACAATTACGATTATGGAGTAAAAAAGTTAATTTTCCAAAACATGTGCCGTACACCTTTTTTTTAAGACTGCGTTTTACTATAGTAACATCAAATACCGCCTTTTTCAGATGTTATCGAAAACGTTGCTTCTTTAAGAGGCCGTTTGGAACGGATCGGCTTACTGGAATACGCCCTTGCTAAAATTAAGTGTGCCCAGGAAGGTAACAATTACGATTATGAAGTAAAAATATGAATTTTACAAAACTTGTGCGGTACATTTTTTTTTGAGACGGAAATTTTCTTGAAACGTAAAATACCGCCTTTTTCAGATGTTTTTGAAAACGTTGCTTCTTTAAGAGGCCGTTTGGAACGGATCGGCTTATTGGCTTGTTCCGGGGCGATCCGGCGATCGCGAATTTATTTTTATAAAATTATATTTTTCGGAATAATTACAGGATATCTAGCGCGATCATTTTGCTGGATGCCTAGAATCATAATTTACCTTCAAATTTTTGATGTCTGCAAATGGTGTATCCTACCTTTAAGTTCAGTTCACGAGATTTGTAAGCATTTATCACTTCGGTCACGTCAGTGCAGAACCACGGCATGCAGAACACATGCTGTAAAGGGATATCCTTTTCAAATCAAGTGCTCAGCACAGCAGTGCCATAGAATCATAATTTACCTTCAAATAAGTAAGATATTTCTGAATAATTTGGTAGTAAATATTTTTGATGTCTGCAAATGGTGTATCCTACCTTTAAGTTCAGTTCACGAGATTTGTAAGCATTTATCACTTCGGTCACGTCATTGCAGAACCACGGCATGCAGAACACATGCTGTAAAGGGATATCCTTTTCAAATCAAGTGCTCAGCACAGCAGTGCCATAGAATCATAATTTACCTTCAAATAAGTAAGATATTTCTGAATAATTTGGTAGTAAATATTTTTGATGTCTGCAAATGGTGTATCCTACCTTTAAGTTCAGTTCACGATATTTGTAAGCATTTATCACTTCGGTCACGTCAGTGCAGAACTAATACACAGGTATAACTGCGTGCAGAACACGTGCTGTAAAGGGATATCCTTTTACAAATCAAGTGCTCAGCAGTGCCATGTCAAATTTTACCTTAAATATTTTTGATGTCTGCAAATGGTGTATCCTACCTTCAAGTTCAGTTCACGAGATTTGTTTCTGAACTTAAAACAAATCCACTGATCTCTCGTGACAATCGAGGGCGCCCTCAATAAGCCCGTTTTCTGAGTATAGATGATCGACGAACAACTGGACAAATGAAAAACTCAGTCTTGGAGCAAGACTAGCCAAAACCTAGCTTGTGGAAAAAATTCGCGTCAAAATATTTGCGATTTTTTTTTTTTTTCATTTCATTTATTATTTCTTAGGTGAACAAGAACATGACAAAATACAATGTATAAGTAACAAAATACAATACATAGTGTAACGTAGATTTTGCCTGGGGTCGACACAACACACAAGAAGGAAGCTGGACACAAGTGTTCCGTGATTTCCGGTGAATACCTGCCGTTTTATTGTGGACTCTCGCCTCAAAACACTGACATGAAGCTCCCACAATCACGCGGTCTCTAGAACTGGTCAGAACTGGTTCGGCGTATGCGCGATCCAAAGACGGGTTTCCGGGGCGCACCAGCAGGAGCCACCAGGGCGATCCTACCACCGTGGAATCGCTCCAGCGCCCTCTACCGTCAAACCGGCACGGACGCTACAATAGAGTACAGGACGAGACTGATAACATCCCTGAAGGATTGCCAAAAAGCGAACCTAATCACTATCTGGTGGCTCTCCCATAATGCTATCAGTTAACGACAGTTACAGTTAAACTTACAGTGATCATTTGTACAAGTTTTTGGTTATTTTTCCCGTCTAGGAGGTGGGAGGTGGCCGCCGGATGACACCGTCCCTGTCCAAACGCATCCAGGTCCCGTCCGGTAGCTCCACCCGACACCCGGCCGGCAAGACTCAGGGCTGCCCACGCCATTGGAGCTCCGTCTGCGTCCCTCCTTCCGCCCGAGCTGGCGGGGAGGGTCTGGCGGTGCTGCTTCATTCTGGGTGGCGAGAGCGGTGTCCGTGTCCCCGTTGTCCTGACCAACGGCCCGGGGGCGCCGAGGTAGCCTCTCCTGGTCCTGGCTTGGCTGGCTGGCCGACTCGTCCTGTTTCGTGCGAGGAGGCCGGGAGGGCCGCTCCGAGTGGAGGTGGTTCCCCGGCTCTCCCGCTGGAACTGGGCCCCGTCGTCTCTTGGCCGGGGGCGGTGACGCGGGACTGGCAGCGGCTGGGTGATCCCGCCTGCCGTGGGAAAGGTCGGGGCTCTCCTGTCGGGAGAGGCGAGGCGGAGAAGGTCCTCGGCCGGCGGGATTGATGAGCTCTATCTCGTCGTCGCTGGGATGAATCTTTAGGGCGTCCATCTCCGCCGTCACCCCGGCCACCAGCCCCTCCCGGCAGTACCGATGGTGACGTCCCCGGATATCGTCTCGGTAGAACCGCACTCCGCAGCCCCGTTCGCACGCGTACGGGCGTTCCGCGTGGAGCTTCTCGCACGCAGTGCGGATGTGTCCGAGGCGGTTGCTGCTTCGGGTGAAAGCCTTCCCACAGTGGGGGCACATCACGGGAGCCCTCCTGCGGGGGAAGGAAGTTTGGTTAACGCAAGACAATATCGGCTAGGCCGGACTACCTTCCTGCCGGCGCGAGTATACCTCCCGGCGTCTGGTTCCGTCGGTGGAGAAGGTGGCCGATCGCACCCCGCCTCGTGCTCGCCTAGCCCTGGACCCGGTTTTGCACCCGTCTCAACCTGCCCTTCAGGGGCGGCATTCGCCTCCGCCTCCGTCAATGCCGGTGGTAGTTCCTCCTCGTCCGTCTGGTCACCCATGTCCCCTTGCGGGGCTGGCCTGGCTTGACCCGTCGGTCCGGGAACATGCGGTCTCAGCACTCCTTCGGCCCCAGGCTGGGGCGGCGGGGGGCTGGCTCTTCCCCTTCCGGCGGGGGCAGTCTTTCCTGAAGTGGCCAAACTCATGGCACCTGTAGCACTCCACCTGAGCCGGCGCGTTAGGTTTGTACTCCACCTGGGGAACCGACTCAGGCTCTGCAGCAGAAACTGGAGGAAGCTTCCCTACCGACATCACGTCTCTGGCTCCGGCCTTCCCCTCCTGGCTATACTCCTGTGACTTCATGAACGCCTCCATCTCGGTTGCGAGCGTGATGGCTTCGGTCAGGGTTGCCGCCTTCCGGGAGAACAGGTGACGCTGCAGCTGTTCCTCCCCCAAGACCCTCCGGAACGCCTTTACGCCCAAGTCCTCCCGGGCCTGCGCAGGGAACCTTGGGTAGCTTTTCAACACCAGCCGCCGAATGGATTGTCCCAAGCTGCTGAGCGACTCGTCGCGGCCCCTCGTCCGCATGGACAATTTGGCCCGATGTAGTAGGACCTGCGCCGTCACGCCGAACCGGTGCTCCATGTTCTCCAAGATGAAGGAGTATTCCCCCCGTGCCTCTGGCGCCATATCTGCCAGTGCTTCCAGAGCTGTGCTCTTCAGGTGAGCCGCCAGATACATCGCCTTCTCGGGCTCACTCCAATGGTTGACCGCCGCGACGCTCTCAAAATGGATCAAGTAGTCCGACCAAGACGATACCCCATCAAACCTATCCGGGAGCATCAACGGTCTCCGGCCTCCCGTTTCCATTGGTTCCTGTGTGCGGAGTAGTGTTGGCGGCTCCGCTCCATTGACTTGTGTGCGGAGCAGCGTTGACGGCTCCGCTCCATTGAATTGTGCGCGGAGCAGCTCCGCTCCATTGACTTGTGTGCGGAGCAGCGTTGACGGCTCCGCTCCATTGGCTTGTGCGCGGAGCAGCTCCGCTCCATTGGCCTGTGCGCGGAGCAGCTCCGCTCCATTGACTTGTGTGCGTAGCAGCGTTGACGGCTCCGCTCCATTGGATTGTGCGCGGAGCAGCTCCGCTCCGTTGACTTGTGTGCGGAGCAGCGTTGACGGCTCCGCTCCATAGGCTTGTGTGCGGAGCAGCTCCGCTCCATTGACTCCCATGCGGAGCAGTGCCGACGGATCCGCTCCATTGGTTTGTGCGCGGAGCAGCTCCGCTCCATTGGCCTGTGCGCGGAGCAGCTCCGCTCCATTGACCTGTGTGCGGAGCAGCGTTGACGGCTTCGCTCCATTGGATTGTGCGCGGAGCAGCTCCGCTCCGTTGACTTGTGTGCGGAGCAGCGTTGACGGCTCCGCTCCATAGGCTTGTGCGCAGAGCAGCTCCGCTCCATTGACTCCCATGCGTAGCAGTGCCGACGGCTCCGCTCCATTGGTTTGTGTGCGGAGCAGCTCTGCTCCGTTGACTCCCATGCGGAGCAGTGCCGACGGCTCCGCTCCATTGGTTTGTGCGCGGAGCAGCTCTGCTCCATTGATACCATGCGGAGCAGTGCCGACGGCTCCGCTCCATTGGTTTGTGTGCGGAGCAGCTCTGCTCCATTGACACGTGCGCGGAGCAGAATTGACGGCTCTGCTCCATTGGCTCGTGTGCGGAGCAACTCCGCTCCGTTGACTCCCACGAGGAGCAGCTCTGATGGCTCTG
The DNA here is from genome assembly GCA_037893245.1 of Crossaster papposus. Taxonomy (NCBI): domain Eukaryota; kingdom Metazoa; phylum Echinodermata; class Asteroidea; order Velatida; family Solasteridae; genus Crossaster; species Crossaster papposus. The sequence goes on along the minus strand of JBAIAA010000049.1, from coordinate 891,967 downwards.
CCCCATTACCTTGTGTGCGGAGCAGCCTCGTCCCGTTGCTTCCCGTGAGAAGCAACTCCAGCGGCTCTGCTCCATTGCCCCGTGTGAGGAGCAACCTCGACGGCTCCGCTCCACTGCCTGGTGTGCGCAGCAACTCCGCTCCGTTGGCTCGCTGGGGAAAACCCTGCCCCGTTGCCCCGGGGCGGCCTCCCGTCTCCCTGCTGGCCTCGAACAATGACTCCCTGTTTAGTCCATCGCTCTCTGAGATGGCGCTGTTCTGGTGACCTGTCTCCAGACGACTGCCCGCCCCCGCTGCGTCGACGAACACAACTCGCGAGCGCTCCGAGCGGAGCGACCCGCCGGCCGCGCCGCCATCCCCGGCCCTGGGCGGCCCCTCCTCAGGCTGAAAACCCACCAGTCTCGAATATGGGCTGTAGGTGTCCTGGCGATGCCCCGCTCCCGCTGCTCTGACGTGCACGGCTCGGGCTTGCTCCGAGCGTAGCGAACCGTCTGCCGCGCCGCCGTCTACAGCACGGGCCGGGCCCCCCACGGACTCGATATCATTTGTATAGGACAACTGTGGGATGTCATGATGAGGCCCCGCTGGGGTAGCGTAGTAAACCCTGGAAGTGTCCAGACGAGGCCCCGCCCCCGCCGCATCAACGGCCACAGCTTGGGATCGCCCCGTGCGGAACGAACCGTCTGCCGCGCCGCCGTCTACAGCTCGGGCCGGGCCCCCCACGGACTCGATATAATTTGTATAGAACAACTGAGGGATGTCCCGATGAGGCCCCGCCCCCGCTGCATCGACGGGCACAGCTCGGAATTGCTCCGCGTGGAACAAAACGTCTGCCGCGCCGCCGTCTACAGCACGGGCCGGGCCCCCCACGGACTCGGTAGCGACCCAAGACAATTTATGGGGAAGTATATTTATATCGGAGTGGACGCACCGTCGCCCCCCAACCATTGGGACATGTCTCTAAATTCCCCGCTATCATTTCCCAATTCCTCCCCCAGGAAACACCCTGACTCCCAGGAAACCACAGCCCCCCAGAGCTCTCCGGTAAATCCTTAAAGAAGGCCTCTAATTCCTCCGGTGTGATGCACGGAGTGCCTGAATGTTCTCTAGACTGGTCCCCGTTCCCCGGGCCCATACCCTGGCCTGCCCTCTCGCCGTGGGGCGAGTTGGCCGCAATACCATCGTGGTTTTGCGAAAACATGAACACTTCACCTGGTCTTTTTTTCGTCCTCTTGTATGCCGACCGCTTTCACCAATGTAACGTAGATTTTGCCTGGGGTCGACACAACACCCAAGAAGGAAGCTGGACACAAGTGTTCCGTGATTTCCGGTGAATACCTGCCGTTTTATTGTGGACTCTCGCCTCAAAACACTGACATGAAGCTCCCACAATCACGCGGTCTCTAGAACTGGTCAGAACTGGTTCGGCGTATGCGCGATCTAAAGACGGGTTTCCGGGGCGCACCAGCAGGAGCCACCAGGGCGATCCCACCACCGTGGAATCGCTCCAGCGCCCTCTACCGTCCAACCGGCACGGACGCTACAATAGGGTACAGGACGAGACTGATAACATCCCTGAAGGATTGCCAAAAAGCGAACCTAATCACTATCTGGTGGCTCTCCCATAATGCTATCAGTTAACGACAGTTACAGTTAAACTTACAGTGATCATTTGTACAAGTTTTTGGTTATTTTTCTTTAAAACAATGATAATATCCTTAGAGTACAGATAACAATTACGTGACTGGTATTTACAAAATACCACTTGTGGAAAACATAATGAGGACGAAGTTAATTATGCCCGAAGTCGAATTATCCCAGGTTTTGAATAAAAGTGCCCAAGCTTTGAAGAATGCTAGCAGAAACTTCTTGCGGAAGAGTGTCCCAGATGCAAGAGATTAAACATACAGAGATTGGCGGGAAAACAATGATACATGCTGATTGGTAGAAACATTTAACTAAGTTTGTGGTACAAACATTTTGCAGCAAACTCAGTGATCATTTGTACAAGTTGTTGGTTATTTTTCTTTAAAACAATGATGAAGTCCTTAGAGTACAGAATACAATTACATGACTGGTATTTACAAAATACCACTTAGAAAACATATGAGGACAGAGTTAATTATGCCCGAAGTCAAATTTTCTCAGGTTTTGAATAAAAGTGCCCAAGCTATAAAGAATGCTTATAAAGAATATATAAAGAAAGCTATATTAGAAACTTCTTGCGGGAGAGTGTCCCAGATGCGAGGAAATTTAACAAACAGAGACTGGTGGAAAGCATTGGTACGTGCTGATTGGTGGGAAAATTTAACTAAGTCTGTGTGACGTGTATTAACACTTAGATAATTAAAAACAGGGATGTCAAAATTGTGGTACAAACATTTTGCAACAAACACAGTGGAAAGAAAGTTAAACCTAGTCATGATGTAAGGAAGTCCCAGTCTGGTGCAACGGTCGGAGTACTCGATGTTGACTCTGTCTCTAACAAAGTTGTATCTTCGTTGAAGACCCAGACAGCCCCGAGTAAATCTTCGCTGAACTCTCTCCAAGGAGTTTTGTTCGGTGAGTGAACCTGGGCACCAGACTGGGACAGCATACTCCATGATTGGCCGGACTAAGGCACAATACAATTTGACAAGCAGAGTAGGTTCTCTACATTTTACCAATCTTCTTATGAATCCATTCATTCTATTTGCCTTAGACACTACTTTACTTATGTGAAGCTTCCATGTAAGATCATGTGAAATTACAACACCTAGGTATTTATATTGCTCAACTGATTCTAGGGTTTGCATACCGATTCTGTAGGTTGGTTTAGGTGGATTTGAGCGGGTGATTGACATTACTTTGCATTTATTCGTGTTAAGTTTCATTTTGTTCAGTGCACACCATGTGTCAATTTGGATTAGGTCATTTTGTAGAGTTATTTCGTCATCGGTGCTGTGAATAATTCTATAGATAACAGTGTCATCTGCATACTGTCGCATTTGAGAGTTGACACAGAAAGGTAAATCAAATGCAAATATGTTAAAAAGGAGTGGGCCCAGTACAGAGCCTTGTGGCACACCTGACCAAACTGGGACCCGATCAGTATGTGTTCCCTGAAATTGTACGCGTTGTTTTCGGTCACTCAGATTGGATTGAAACCATTGACGAGCCACACCGCACACACCGTATTTATGCAGTTTATCAAGAAGGACCTTATGACTGACACGGTCAAATGCCTTTGACCAGTCTAGGAAAACCGCATCAATACGGGGTGGGTGGGGCTGGTCAATGGCTTGAGCCCAGTCATGATACAATGTAGTCAGCTGAGTTACAGTGGAACGTTGTTGTAGAAAGCCATGTTGGCAGTCGGAGATTATACCACCCCTGTACATGTGGTTAAGTAAGTCGATTAGAAACAATTTTCTCAAGACATTTTCCTGCAATGGAGCAAAGAGAAATTGGTCTATAATTGCTTGGATTATGGGGGTCACCAGACAATGTATGGGGACAATATTGGCTAGTTTCCATTTGCTCGGAATTTTCCCAGTTGAGAGTGACAAGTTGAAAATCTTACAAAGGGGATGAGACAAGGCATCGGCGGCAATCTTGAGTAGTGTCGGAGAGATATCGTCTGGACCTTGAGATTTATGAGTTTCAAGAGCCTTAAGAATTTTGCAAACTTCAGTGGGATTTGTCTCGATGGAAACTAATCGAGATTTGCAATTGTCATGGCAATCCTGGATTGGTTCAAGTTGGGGTTCTTTAGTGAAATTCTTCTGAAAGTTCAGACAGAATTCCTTGGCAATAGCAGTAGAATCATTGATAATTTGGTCACCAATACGAAAGCTGGTTACTGACGATGTTTTGCGGCTTGAACTGACCAGAGACCAGAACCGTTTTGGATTTGAAGAACAATTTTGGGCCAGATCTTGAATGTACGTACTGTATGATTTTCGGATGTGGTAATTCAACTGATAGCGCAGTGCTTTGTACTTAGTCCACAAAGCCACATTGCCCTTGTTTCGAGTAGCAATCTTGTAGGCACGGTTTTTCTTTTTGGAAAGGGAAACAATTTCATGAGAGATCCATGGTTGTCTCCGGTTACCCCTTTGTTTGGCAATGGGAACTAAATCAGAGACTGCAGCAAATAAGAGATCCTTAAAGTTTGACCAGGAAGTGTCTATGTCTAGTTCCGGAGATAGGTAAGTGTCCCATGGAACTTTGCAAAGGGTGGATACTAGCTCGGCTTGATCCGCTTTGTGGTATTGAAAAAATGTGCGTTTTAATGGTCTGGGTTTTACCTTGGTAGAAATACCAAATGAGATGCCATTATGATCACTACTCGCCAGTGCCGGGCCAATCGATATGTTATTAATCAGGTTCGGAGAGTTGCTGAAAATGAGGTCTAATGTGGTGCCGTTGGAAGTGCTGTTTGGATGCAAACGGGTAACTGATTCTACCATCTGCTTTAGATTCAAGGTTTCAGAGACATTGATTAGATTTCGCTGTAAACCAGAAGGAGAAGCTACGTTAAAGTTCACATTAAAATCACCAACAACAAGAATTGACAAGTAATTCTGTGAAAAAGGTAAAATGTTGTCAAGAACTGACTGATAGTTTTTAAAGAAAGTGTTACTAGAATTAGGTGGTCTGTACAGGAAGCCCACAAGTAACTTGCCATTAGTGGTACATGTAGTTAGTTCAAGCCAAATGAGTTCAAGTTCAGGGTGATCGAATTCAGGCACTCGAGTAGGGTGAAGGTGGTTAGCAACAGCCACAAGAACGCCGCCTCCATGTCTGCTCCTGTCTCGTCGAAAGATAGTGAAGTTGGCATTGGGCAGAATTTCCCCATCATACACAGTCTCGTCTAGCCACGTTTCAGTAATTAGGGCAAGATCCGGGCTGATGATTTCAAATTCGGTTTGAAACGCCAGAAGCTTATTGACAAGACTTCTTGCATTGAAGAGGACACGTACACCTTACGTCTTTGTATGAAGTCCGTTGATTATTGTTTGGCCTTGGGGAGCTTGTCACGCTTGATGTGGGGCTAGGTGGAGGCTCAGAGTCGGCTGTATCGAGAGATGCCACTGCCAGAGGATTGTCGGTGTCAAGGTTGAGAAGGGAATCAGATAGGCTTAGGAGTTCTTGAAAAAGACATTTTCCGCAAAACCATGGGCTAGTGGAGTTGGAGAGTACTTGGTAGTATTCCTTGCTGACACAGACACATTTTGCATGAGCCCAGTTGTCACATGTGTCACAACAAATTCCATGTTGGTTTGATTTTACCGGTTTTTCGCATTGGGTGCAGGGGTATTTTACTGGTCCCGGGTTGATTTCAACATCTCCTGAGAGATTAACAGAGTTGTTGTTCAGGTGGAATGTCAATGAGGAGTTTGGGTAGTACGCTGTAGGTCGCTTGCAGAATTTACGTTTTTGACTACACCTCCATGTGATTAACAGGGCTGGACGTGTTGAGCCACTGTAGTTGTAAAAGTCAGGAGATACGGTACTTGACAATTTTGTTGAGTTTGATATGTTCGATTTCCAAGATGGCGTCGGCTGACACACGCAAAGATGTAGACATGACAAGCACGCCAACAGACGAAGAAGCGTGCACGCCTGCACGGTAGCGTCATGTCGGAAATAGACGGCATATGCACGTACCGCGTTACGACAACATTGTGCACAGAATAGTTCCAATTAAGTCGTCCAATTTCCAGGATTTCCTTTATAATTTGAAGGCTACTATAACTTGCTACTTGATGACCAGAGTGTAATCTAACGTTTAATCTAACTTTGGGGGCAAGTCGCAAATATTGACGTCAAATTTGACGTCAATATTCGCGACTTTTGGGGAAAGTCGTGTATATTGACGTCAAATTTGACGTCAATATTCGCGACTTTTGGGGAAAGTCGTGAATATTGACGTCAATATTGACGTCAATATTCGCGACTTTGAGGAAAGTCGTGAATTTTGTCGCGAATATTGACGTCAATATTCGCGACTTTCGGGGAAAGTCGTGAAATTTGACGCGAATATCGACGTCAAATTTGACGTCAATATTCGCGACTTTTTGGGAAAGTCGTGAATATTGACGTCAAATTTGACGTCAATATTCGCGACTTTGAGGAAATAAGTCGTGAAATTTGTCGTGAATATTGACGTCAATATTCACGATCTGCGTAGTCCCTTCAGGGCCACCATACTCAGGAGTAGGGTGCATGGCACTGTATGTGTTATTTACTTGAAATTAAATAATTGTAAGGAGTAAGCCTCGCGTTGTATATGAAATTGTCAACAATATAAAGTATTTGTTTGCGAAAATTGACCAGTTGCGAGGAGTTAGCCTTGGTTTTGTTTTCAAAAATTGGCCTAGAATAACAGAATTGTAAGGGGGGTTAGCCTCGCGTTTAAATTACACAGAAGAAAACATGGCTGGGAATGAGTTAAATTGTCTCGACTTATATCTAAGCTGCGAACCTCACATTTGTTGGAGAACAAAGCGACACTCACCAGCTCCACATCTGAGCGAAACTATTGCCAAAATTATCATTGGAAGGGACCTAAACTTTAAGATTCATGCGTCAGGTCACCGACGGCATAGGCCTATATGTAGCAATACACATGTTCATCAATACACAGAGGAAAACATAGATGGGAATGAGTAGATTTGTCTTGAGTTATATCTGAGCTGCGAACCTAAACGTTGTTGAAAAAGAAGAGAAACGAACCACCTGAGCAAAAATATCGCCGACATTCTCACTGGAAGGAACCTAAATTTTGAGACTCCTGCGTCAGGTCACCGACCGCATAGGCCTATAATGTTATATCGTATATCTTATATTGGAAGTTGTCAGGGGATAACCTTGCATTCTTATCAAAATTGGCCCCAAAATAGTCGATCTTTAAAAAAAAAAAACACCGAACATTTGTAAGGGGAAAAAGGGGTTAGCCTTGCATTTCCATTAAAATTTGCGGGAATTTAATCGTTCTTAAAAAAAAAAAAAAAATGCAGCCAAAGGGCTATGTGTTCACCACTTTGTCCAGAGGCGCGTCCTGTGGCTAATGCCAACCAACATTAGGCCAATGTTACTGCCCAATAAACTTGCCCCAACCTTGATGGCATAATTAAAATATTAACGCCGATCGTAGGCGGATCTTCAGTCTGTGGTAACGTGTATATAACGTATTAAAAATATATATATATATATATATATATATTTTGTTGTCTCTGTTAATTCATTTATTACGATTATTAATTTATCCTCAAAGCGTGTTTATATGAGTAATAGAAAGAAAAAAATTGCGGTGAGGGGATAAGAACCAAAACAAAAAGTTATGTGGTGTATGTGACCAAGCATTCAGGTGCACGGACTTACGACTCAACTCAATGAGCCTATTACCGGCTACCATATAGGACTCTTCGAGGCAATAGGATCCCGGACCACCACACTTCCTTTCCTGCCCATGTTCATCTGACCCGACGGCCTCGCAACATGTAAGGGAGGTGAACGGAGCGACACCCTAGGCCTTGCCGCCTAGCGGGAAAACGATACTCCGTACCTATACGCAGGTTCGACCCTGAACCTCCGCGGACAGTCCCAACCTGGCGAGTTAAGCCGGTGAGCTAAACTCTGTTGGTGTTTGAGGACGAGAAATTAATTATCTTAAGGAAAACATTGCGAAACAGCGTGCGTTGAAACTGGAACAAAACGAAAGGACTCGGTCGAGACCGGGACTCGAACCCAGGCGATGGAGACCGCGGTCGCGGTTCTTAACCGATCGGCCATTCGAACACCAGTTAAGATTGTTTCAAATCGATGTGCCTCAATGGGTGGGAAAGCCGGAGTATTAGCTCTATTTACACCTGCTCAAAGGAAGAAGTGGAAACTGTATTTTCAGGGTTTATGAGCCCGCGCATTAATTGTCCGAAAACTCGACTTATTGCATGTGGATAGAGGGCGCGCCACACAAATAGCGGTCACCGGCGAAACGCGCGGGCTCATAGGGGTGCCCTCCCCTAATTGAAGTGATAATTTCTACGCGAGCTCATTAGCATGAAATGTGCCCCCACAATTATTTTTGAAAAAGGAATCCGTTTGGTAAAAAAACTAAATGGTGGGATTGTCTAAATATAGCCAGGGATCAACTCCCTGGTCTTAGGACTTCAATCTGAGGGCAGAATTGATAAAATTACGGTTGGAAAATGGGTCCAAATTGCCCGAGAACGTTGAGGGATGCCACTTGTAAAATGCCTGCGTGCAGGCCGGGGAATTATAACATTTCGAGATTGTTTTTTTACACTTGTTTCAATGGGGCCTGAATGAGGCTAGTGCACCCATGGGGGTGCACTGCACAAAATACGCGCTCATAGGAAACAACGGAAAATCAGACAGACAGCGTTGCCTCGTGACACTCAGGAGTAGGGTGGCACTGTATGTGTTATTTACTTGAAATTAAATAATTGTAAGGAGTAAGCCTCGCGTTGTATATGAAATTGTCAACAATATAAAGTATTTGTTTGCGAAAATTGACCAGTTGCGAGGAGTTAGCCTTGGTTTTGTATTCTAAAATTGGCCTAGAATAACAGAATTTTAAGGGGGGTTAGCCTCGCGTTTAAATTACACAGAAGAAAACATGGCTGGGAATGAGTTTAATTGTCTCGACTTACATCTAAGCTGCGAACCTCACATTTGTTGGAGAACAAAGAGACACTCACCAGCTCCACATCTGATGAAACTATTGCCAACATTATCATTGGAAGGGACCTACAATTTGAGACTCATGCGTCAGGACACTGGCGGCATAGGCCTATGCAGCTATACACGTGTACATCAATACACAGAGCAAAACATGGCTGGGAATGAGTACAATTTTCTCGACTTATATCTAAGCTGCGAACCTCACATTTGTTGGAGAACAAAGCGACACTCACCAGCTCCACATCTGAGCGAAACTATTGCCAAAATTATCATTGGAAGGGACCTAAACTTTAAGATTCATGCGTCAGGTCACCGACGGCATAGGCCTATATGTAGCAATACACATGTTCATCAATACACAGAGGAAAACATAGATGGGAATGAGTAGATTTGTCTTGAGTTATATCTGAGCTGCGAACCTAAACGTTGTTGAAAAAGAAGAGAAACGAACCACCTGAGCAAAAATATCGCCGACATTCTCACTGGAAGGAACCTAAATTTTGAGACTCCTGCGTCAGGTCACCGACCGCATAGGCCTATAATGTTATATCGTATATCTTATATTGGAAGTTGTCAGGGGATAACCTTGCATTCTTATCAAAATTGGCCCCAAAATAGTCGATCTTTAAAAAAAAAAAACACCGAACATTTGTAAGGGGAAAAAGGGGTTAGCCTTGCATTTCCATTAAAATTTGCGGGAATTTAATCGTTCTTAAAAAAAAAAAAAAAATGCAGCCAAAGGGCTATGTGTTCACCACTTTGTCCAGAGGCGCGTCCTGTGGCTAATGCCAACCAACATTAGGCCAATGTTACTGCCCAATAAACTTGCCCCAACCTTGATGGCATAATTAAAATATTAACGCCGATCGTAGGCGGATCTTCAGTCTGTGGTAACGTGTATATAACGTATTAAAAATATATATATATATATATATATATATATTTTGTTGTCTCTGTTAATTCATTTATTACGATTATTAATTTATCCTCAAAGCGTATTTATATGAGTAATAGAAGAAAAAAAATTGCGGTGAGGGGATAAGAACCAAAACAAAAAGTTATGTGGTGTATGTGACCAAGCATTCAGGTGCACGGACTTACGACTCAACTCAATGAGCCTATTACCGGCTACCATATAGGACTCTTCGAGGCAATAGGATCCCGGACCACCACACTTCCTTTCCTGCCCATGTTCATCTGACCCGACGGCCTCGCAACATGTAAGGGAGGTGAACGGAGCGACACCCTAGGCCTTGCCGCCTAGCGGGAAAACGATACTCCGTACCTATACGCAGGTTCGACCCTGAACCTCCGCGGACAGTCCCAACCTGGCGAGTTAAGCCGGTGAGCTAAACTCGGTTGGTGTTTGAGGACGAGAAATTAATTATCTTAAGGAAAACATTGCGAAACAGCGTGCGTTGAAACTGGAACAAAACGAAAGGACTCGGTCGAGACCGGGACTCGAACCCAGGCGATGGAGACCGCGGTCGCGGTTCTTAACCGATCGGCCATTCGAACACCAGTTAAGATTGTTTCAAATCGATGTGCCTCAATGGGTGGGAAAGCCGGAGTATTAGCTCTATTTACACCTGCTCAAAGGAAGAAGTGGAAACTGTATTTTCAGGGTTTATGAGCCCGCGCATTAATTGTCCGAAAACTCGACTTATTGCATGTGGATAGAGGGCGCGCCACACAAATAGCGGTCACCGGCGAAACGCGCGGGCTCATAGGGGTGCCCTCCCCTAATTGAAGTGATAATTTCTACGCGAGCTCATTAGCATGAAATGTGCCCCCACAATTCTTTTTGAAAAAGGAATCCGTTTGGTAAAAAAACTAAATGGTGGGATTGTCTAAATATAGCCAGGGATCAACTCCCTGGTCTTGGGACTTCAATCTGAGGGCAGAATTGATAAAATTACGGTTGGAAAATGGGTCCAAATTGCCCGAGAACGTTGAGGGATGCCACTTGTAAAATGCCTGGGTGCAGGCCGGGGAATTATAACATTTCGAGATTGTTTTTTTACACTTGTTTCAATGGGGCCTGAATGAGGCTAGTGCACCCATGGGGGTGCACTGCACAAAATACGCGCTCATAGGAAACAACGGAAAATCAGACAGACAGCGTTGCCTCGTGACACTCAGGAGTAGGGTGGCACTGTATGTGTTATTTACTTGAAATTAAATAATTGTAAGGAGTAAGCCTCGCGTTGTATATGAAATTGTCAACAATATAAAGTATTTGTTTGCGAAAATTGACCAGTTGCGAGGAGTTAGCCTTGGTTTTGTATTCTAAAATTGGCCTAGAATAACAGAATTTTAAGGGGGGTTAGCCTCGCGTTTAAATTACACAAAAGAAAACATGGCTGGGAATGAGTTTAATTGTCTCGACTTACATCTAAGCTGCGAACCTCACATTTGTTGGAGAACAAAGAGACACTCACCAGCTCCACATCTGATGAAACTATTGCCAACATTATCATTGGAAGGGACCTACAATTTGAGACTCATGCGTCAGGACACTGGCGGCATAGGCCTATGCAGCTATACACGTGTACATCAATACACAGAGCAAAACATGGCTGGGAATGAGTACAATTTTCTCGACTTATATCTAAGCTGCGAACCTCACATTTGTTGGAGAACAAAGCGACACTCACCAGCTCCACATCTGAGCGAAACTATTGCCAAAATTATCATTGGAAGGGACCTAAACTTTAAGATTCATGCGTCAGGTCACCGACGGCATAGGCCTATATGTAGCAATACACATGTTCATCAATACACAGAGGAAAACATAGATGGGAATGAGTAGATTTGTCTTGAGTTATATCTGAGCTGCGAACCTAAACGTTGTTGAAAAAGAAGAGAAACGAACCACCTGAGCAAAAATATCGCCGACATTCTCACTGGAAGGAACCTAAATTTTGAGACTCCTGCGTCAGGTCACCGACCGCATAGGCCTATAATGTTATATCGTATATCTTATATTGGAAGTTGTCAGGGGATAACCTTGCATTCTTATCAAAATTGGCCCCAAAATAGTCGATCTTTAAAAAAACAAAACACCGAACATTTGTAAGGGGAAAAAGGGGTTAGCCTTGCATTTCCATTAAAATTTGCGGGAATTTAATCGTTCTTAAAAAAAAAAAAAAAATGCAGCCAAAGGGCTATGTGTTCACCATTTTGTCCAGAGGCGCGTCCTGTGGCTAATGCCAACCAACGTTAGGCCAATGTTACTGCCCAATAAACTTGCCCCAACCTTGATGGCATAATTAAAATATTAACGCCGATCGTAGGCGGATCTTCAGTCTGTGGTAACGTGTATATAACGTATTAAAAATATATATATATATATATATATATATTTTGTTGTCTCTGTTAATTCATTTATTACGATTATTAATTTATCCTCAAAGCGTATTTATATGAGTAATAGAAAAAAAAAATTGCGGTGAGGGGATAAGAACCAAAACAAAAAGTTATGTGGTGTATGTGACCAAGCATTCAGGTGCACGGACTTACGACTCAACTAAATGAGCCTATTACCGGCTACCATATAGGACTCTTCGAGGCAATAGGATCCCGGACCACCACACTTCCTTTCCTGCCCATGTTCATCTGACCCGACGGCCTCGCAACATGTAAGGGAGGTGAACGGAGCGACACCCTAGGCCTTGCCGCCTAGCGGGAAAACGATACTCCGTACCTATACGCAGGTTCGACCCTGAACCTCCGCGGACAGTCCCAACCTGGCGAGTTAAGCCGGTGAGCTAAACTCGGTTGGTGTTTGAGGACGAGAAATTAATTATCTTAAGGAAAACATTGCGAAACAGCGTGCGTTGAAACTGGAACAAAACGAAAGGACTCGGTCGAGACCGGGACTCGAACCCAGGCGATGGAGACCGCGGTCGCGGTTCTTAACCGATCGGCCATTCGAACACCAGTTAAGATTGTTTCAAATCGATGTGCCTCAATGGGTGGGAAAGCCGGAGTATTAGCTCTATTTACACCTGCTCAAAGGAAGAAGTGGAAACTGTATTTTCAGGGTTTATGAGCCCGCGCATTAATTGTCCGAAAACTCGACTTATTGCATGTGGATAGAGGGCGCGCCACACAAATAGCGGTCACCGGCGAAACGCGCGGGCTCATAGGGGTGCCCTCCCCTAATTGAAGTGATAATTTCTACGCGAGCTCATTAGCATGAAATGTGCCCCCACAATTCTTTTTGAAAAAGGAATCCGTTTGGTAAAAAAACTAAATGGTGGGATTGTCTAAATATAGCCAGGGATCAACTCCCTGGTCTTGGGACTTCAATCTGAGGGCAGAATTGATAAAATTACGGTTGGAAAATGGGTCCAAATTGCCCGAGAACGTTGAGGGATGCCACTTGTAAAATGCCTGCGTGCAGGCCGGGGAAGTATAACATTTCGAGATTGTTTTTTTACACTTGTTTCAATGGGGCCTGAATGAGGCTAGTGCACCCATGGGGGTGCACTGCACAAAATACGCGCTCATAGGAAACAACGGAAAATCAGACAGACAGCGTTGCCTCGTGACACTCAGGAGTAGGGTGGCACTGTATGTGTTATTTACTTGAAATTAAATAATTGTAAGGAGTAAGCCTCGCGTTGTATATGAAATTGTCAACAATATAAAGTATTTGTTTGCGAAAATTGACCAGTTGCGAGGAGTTAGCCTTGGTTTTGTATTCTAAAATTGGCCTAGAATAACATAATTGTAAGGGGGGTTAGCCTCGCGTTTAAATTACACAGAAGAAAACATGGCTGGGAATGAGTTTAATTGTCTCGACTTACATCTAAGCTGCGAACCTCACATTTGTTGGAGAACAAAGCGACACTCACCAGCTCCACATCTGAACGAAACTATTGCCAACATTATCATTGGAAGGGACCTAAACTTTAAGATTCATGCGTCAGGTCACCGACGACATAGGCCTATATGTAGCAATACACATGTACATCAATACACAGAGGAAAACATGGATGGGAATGAGTAGATTTGTCTTGAGTTATATGTGAGCTGCGAACCTAAACGTTGTTGGAGAAAGAAGAGAAACTCACCACCTGAGCAAAAATATCGCCGACATTCTCACTGGAAGGAACCTAAATTTTGAGACTCCTGCGTCAGGTCACCGACCGCATAGGCCTATAATGTTATATCGTATAACTTATATTGGAAGTTGTCAGGGGATAACCTTGCATTCTTATCAAAATTGGCCCAAAAATAGTCGATCTTTAAAAAAACCAACCCCGAACATTTGTAAGGGGAAAAAGGGGGTTAGCCTTGCATTTCCATTAAAATTTGCGGGAATTTAATCGTTCTTAAAAAAAATAAAAAAATGCAGCCAAATGGCTATGTGTTCACCACTTTGGCCAGAGGCGCGTCCTGTGGCTAATGCCAACCAACATTAGGCCAATGTTACTGCCCACTAAACTTGCCCCAACCTTGATGGCATAATTAAAATATTAACGCCGATCGTAGGCGGATCTTCAGTCTGTGGTAACGTGTATATAACGTATTGAAAATATATATTTGTATATATATTTTGTTGTCTCTGTTAATTCATTTATTACGATTATTAATTTATCCTCCAAGCGTATTTATATGAGGAATCGAAAAAAAAAAATTGCGGTGAGGGGATAAGAACCAAAACAAAAAGTTATGTGGTGTATGTGACCAAGCATTCAGGTGCACGGACTTACGACTCAACTAAATGAGCCTATTACCGGCTACCATGTAGGACTCTTCGAGGCAATAGGATCCCGGACCACCACACTTCCTTTCCTGCCCATGTTCATCTGACCCGACGGCCTCGCAACATGTAAGGGAGGTGAACGGAGCGACACCCTAGGCCTTGCCGCCTAGCGGGAAAACGATACTCCGTACCTATACGCAGGTTCGACCCTGAACCTCCGCGGACAGTCCCAACCTGGCGAGTTAAGCCGGTGAGCTAAACTCGGTTGGTGTTTGAGGACGAGAAATTAATTATCTTAAGGAAAACATTGCGAAACAGCGTGCGTTGAAACTGGAACAAAACGAAAGGACTCGGTCGAGACCGGGACTCGAACCCAGGCGATGGAGACCGCGGTCGCGGTTCTTAACCGATCGGCCATTCGAACACCAGTTAAGATTGTTTCAAATCGATGTGCCTCAATGGGTGGGAAAGCCGGAGTATTAGCTCTATTTACACCTGCTCAAAGGAAGAAGTGGAAACTGTATTTTCAGGGTTTATGAGCCCGCGCATTAATTGTCCGAAAACTCGACTTATTGCATGTGGATAGAGGGCGCGCCACACAAATAGCGGTCACCGGCGAAACGCGCGGGCTCATAGGGGTGCCCTCCCCTAATTGAAGTGATAATTTCTACGCGAGCTCATTAGCATGAAATGTGCCCCCACAATTCTTTTTGAAAAAGGAATCCGTTTGGTAAAAAAACTAAATGGTGGGATTGTCTAAATATAGCCAGGGATCAACTCCCTGGTCTTGGGACTTCAATCTGAGGGCAGAATTGATAAAATTACGGTTGGAAAATGGGTCCAAATTGCCCGAGAACGTTGAGGGATGCCACTTGTAAAATGCCTGCGTGCAGGCCGGGGAAGTATAACATTTCGAGATTGTTTTTTTACACTTGTTTCAATGGGGCCTGAATGAGGCTAGTGCACCCATGGGGGTGCACTGCACAAAATACGCGCTCATAGGAAACAACGGAAAATCAGACAGACAGCGTTGCCTCGTGACACTCAGGAGTAGGGTGGCACTGTATGTGTTATTTACTTGAAATTAAATAATTGTAAGGAGTAAGCCTCGCGTTGTATATGAAATTGTCAACAATATAAAGTATTTGTTTGCGAAAATTGACCAGTTGCGAGGAGTTAGCCTTGGTTTTGTATTCTAAAATTGGCCTAGAATAACATAATTGTAAGGGGGGTTAGCCTCGCGTTTAAATTACACAGAAGAAAACATGGCTGGGAATGAGTTTAATTGTCTCGACTTACATCTAAGCTGCGAACCTCACATTTGTTGGAGAACAAAGCGACACTCACCAGCTCCACATCTGAACGAAACTATTGCCAACATTATCATTGGAAGGGACCTAAACTTTAAGATTCATGCGTCAGGTCACCGACGACATAGGCCTATATGTAGCAATACACATGTACATCAATACACAGAGGAAAACATGGATGGGAATGAGTAGATTTGTCTTGAGTTATATGTGAGCTGCGAACCTAAACGTTGTTGGAGAAAGAAGAGAAACTCACCACCTGAGCAAAAATATCGCCGACATTCTCACTGGAAGGAACCTAAATTTTGAGACTCCTGCGTCAGGTCACCGACCGCATAGGCCTATAATGTTATATCGTATAACTTATATTGGAAGTTGTCAGGGGATAACCTTGCATTCTTATCAAAATTGGCCCAAAAATAGTCGATCTTTAAAAAAACCAACCCCGAACATTTGTAAGGGGAAAAAGGGGGTTAGCCTTGCATTTCCATTAAAATTTGCGGGAATTTAATCGTTCTTAAAAAAAATAAAAAAATGCAGCCAAATGGCTATGTGTTCACCACTTTGGCCAGAGTCGCGTCCTGTTGCTAATGCCAACCAACATTAGGCCAATGTTACTGCCCACTAAACTTGCCCCAACCTTGATGGCATAATTAAAATATTAACGCCGATCGTAGGCGGATCTTCAGTCTGTGGTAACGTGTATATAACGTATTGAAAATATATATTTGTATATATATTTTGTTGTCTCTGTTAATTCATTTATTACGATTATTAATTTATCCTCCAAGCGTATTTATATGAGGAATCGAAAAAAAAAAATTGCGGTGAGGGGATAAGAACCAAAACAAAAAGTTATGTGGTGTATGTGACCAAGCATTCAGGTGCACGGACTTACGACTCAACTCAATGAGCCTATTACCGGCTACCATATAGGACTCTTCGGGGCAATAGGATCCCGGACCACCACACTTCCTTTCCTGCCCATGTTCATCTGACCCGACGGCCTCGCACCATGTAAGGGAGGTGAACGGAGCGATACCCTAGGCCTTGCCGCCTAGCGGGCAAACGATACTCCGTACCTATACGCAGGTTCGACCCTGAACCTCCGCGGACAGTCCCAACCTGGCGAGTTAAGCCGGTGAGCTAAACTCGGTTGGTGTTTGAGGACGAGAAATTAATTATCTTAAGGAAAACATTGCGAAACAGCGTGCGTTGAAACTGGAACAAAACGAAAGGACTCGGTCGAGACCGGGACTCGAACCCAGGCGATGGAGACCGCGGTCGCGGTTCTTAACCGATCGGCCATTCGAACACCAGTTCAGATTGTTTCAAATCGATGTGCCTCAATGGGTGGGAAAGCCGGAGTATTAGCTCAATTTACACCTGCTCAAAGGAAGAAGTGGAAACTGTATTTTTAGGGTTTATGAGCCCGCGCATTAATTGTCCGAAAACTCGACTTATTGCATGTGGATAGAGGGCGCGCCACACAAATAGCGGTCACCGGCGAAACGCGCGGGCTCATAGGGGTGCACTACCCTAATTGAAGTGATAATTTCTACGCGAGCTCATTAGCATGAAATGTGCCCCCACAATTCTTTTTGAAAAAGGAATCCGTTTGTTAAAAAAACTAAATGGTGGGATTGTCTAAATATAGCCAGGGATCAACTCCCTGGTTTTGGGACTTCAATCTGAGGGCAGAATTGATAAAATTACGGTTGGAAAATGGGTCCAAATTGCCCGAGAACGTTGGGGGATGCCACTTGTAAAATGCCTGCGTGCAGGCCGGGGAAGTATAACATTTCGAGATTGTTTTTTTACACTTGTTTCAATAGGGCCTGAATGAGGCTAGTGCACCCATGTGGGTGCACTGCACAAAATACGCGCTCATAGGAAACAACGGAAAATCAGACAGACAGCGTTGCCTCGTGACACTCAGGAGTAGGGTGGCACTGTATGTGTTATTTACTTGAAATTAAATAATTGTGAGGAGTAAGCCTCGCGTTGTATATGAAATTGTCAACAATATAAAGTATTTGTTTGCGAAAATTGACCAGTTGCGAGGAGTTAGCCTTGGTTTTGTATTCTAAAATTGGCCTAGAATAACAGAATTGTAAGGGGTGTTAGCCTCGCGTTTAAATTACACAGAAGAAAACATGGCTGGGAATGAGTTTAATTGTCTCGACTTACATCTAAGCTGCGAACCTCACATTTGTTGGAGAACAAAGAGACACTCACCAGCTCCACATCTGAACGAAACTATTGCCAACATTATCATTGGAAGGGACCTACAATTTGAGACTCATGCGTCAGGACACTGGCGGCATAGGCCTATGCAGCTATACACGTGTACATCAATACACAGAGCAAAACATGGCTGGGAATGAGTAAAATTTTCTCGACTTATATCTAAGCTGCGAACCTCACATTTGTTGGAGAACAAAGCGACACTCACCAGCTCCACATCTGAGCGAAACTATTGCCAAAATTATCATTGGAAGGGACCTAAACTTTAAGATTCATGCGTCAGGTCACCGACGGCATAGGCCTATATGTAGCAATACACATGTTCATCAATACACAGAGGAAAACATAGATGGGAATGAGTAGATTTGTCTTGAGTTATATCTGAGCTGCGAACCTAAACGTTGTTGAAAAAGAAGAGAAACGAACCACCTGAGCAAAAATATCGCCGACATTCTCACTGGAAGGAACCTAAATTTTGAGACTCCTGCGTCAGGTCACCGACCGCATAGGCCTATAATGTTATATCGTATATCTTATATTGGAAGTTGTCAGGGGATAACCTTGCATTCTTATCAAAATTGGCCCCAAAATAGTCGATCTTTAAAAAAAAAAAACACCGAACATTTGTAAGGGGAAAAAGGGGTTAGCCTAGCATTTCCATTAAAATTTGCGGGAATTTAATCGTTCTTAAAAAAAAAAAAAAAATGCAGCCAAAGGGCTATGTGTTCACCACTTTGTCCAGAGGCGAGTCCTGTGGCTAATGCCAACCAACATTAGGCCAATGTTACTGCCCAATAAACTTGCCCCAACCTTGATGGCATAATTAAAATATTAACGCCGATCGTAGGCGGATCTTCAGTCTGTGGTAACGTGTATATAACGTATTAAAAATATATATATATATATATATATATATTTTGTTGTCTCTGTTAATTCATTTATTACGATTATTAATTTATCCTCAAAGCGTATTTATATGAGTAATAGAAAAAAAAAATTGCGGTGAGGGGATAAGAACCAAAACAAAAAGTTATGTGGTGTATGTGACCAAGCATTCAGGTGCACGGACTTACGACTCAACTCAATGAGCCTATTACCGGCTACCATATAGGACTCTTCGAGGCAATAGGATCCCGGACCACCACACTTCCTTTCCTGCCCATGTTCATCTGACCCGACGGCCTCGCAACATGTAAGGGAGGTGAACGGAGCGACACCCTAGGCCTTGCCGCCTAGCGGGAAAACGATACTCCGTACCTATACGCAGGTTCGACCCTGAACCTCCGCGGACAGTCCCAACCTGGCGAGTTAAGCCGGTGAGCTAAACTCGGTTGGTGTTTGAGGACGAGAAATTAATTATCTTAAGGAAAACATTGCGAAACAGCGTGCGTTGAAACTGGAACAAAACGAAAGGACTCGGTCGAGACCGGGACTCGAACCCAGGCGATGGAGACCGCGGTCGCGGTTCTTAACCGATCGGCCATTCGAACACCAGTTAAGATTGTTTCAAATCGATGTGCCTCAATGGGTGGGAAAGCCGGAGTATTAGCTCTATTTACACCTGCTCAAAGGAAGAAGTGGAAACTGTATTTTCAGGGTTTATGAGCCCGCGCATTAATTGTCCGAAAACTCGACTTATTGCATGTGGATAGAGGGCGCGCCACACAAATAGCGGTCACCGGCGAAACGCGCGGGCTCATAGGGGTGCCCTCCCCTAATTGAAGTGATAATTTCTACGCGAGCTCATTAGCATGAAATGTGCCCCCACAATTCTTTTTGAAAAAGGAATCCGTTTGGTAAAAAAACTAAATGGTGGGATTGTCTAAATATAGCCAGGGATCAACTCCCTGGTCTTGGGACTTCAATCTGAGGGCAGAATTGATAAAATTACGGTTGGAAAATGGGTCCAAATTGCCCGAGAACGTTGAGGGATGCCACTTGTAAAATGCCTGCGTGCAGGCCGGGGAAGTATAACATTTCGAGATTGTTTTTTTACACTTGTTTCAATGGGGCCTGAATGAGGCTAGTGCACCCATGGGGGTGCACTGCACAAAATACGCGCTCATAGGAAACAACGGAAAATCAGACAGACCGCGTTGCCTCGTGACACTCAGGAGTAGGGTGGCACTGTATGTGTTATTTACTTGAAATTAAATAATTGTAAGGAGTAAGCCTCGCGTTGTATATGAAATTGTCAACAATATAAAGTATTTGTTTGCGAAAATTGACCAGTTGCGAGGAGTTAGCCTTGGTTTTGTATTCTAAAATTGGCCTAGAATAACATAATTGTAAGGGGGGTTAGCCTCGCGTTTAAATTACACAGAAGAAAACATGGCTGGGAATGAGTTTAATTGTCTCGACTTACATCTAAGCTGCGAACCTCACATTTGTTGGAGAACAAAGCGACACTCACCAGCTCCACATCTGAACGAAACTATTGCCAACATTATCATTGGAAGGGACCTAAACTTTAAGATTCATGCGTCAGGTCACCGACGACATAGGCCTATATGTAGCAATACACATGTACATCAATACACAGAGGAAAACATGGATGGGAATGAGTAGATTTGTCTTGAGTTATATGTGAGCTGCGAACCTAAACGTTGTTGGAGAAAGAAGAGAAACTCACCACCTGAGCAAACATATCGCCGACATTCTCACTGGAAGGAACCTAAATTTTGAGACTCCTGCGTCAGGTCACCGACCGCATAGGCCTATAATGTTATATCGTATAACTTATATTGGAAGTTGTCAGGGGATAACCTTGCATTCTTATCAAAATTGGCCCAAAAATAGTCGATCTTTAAAAAAACCAACCCCGAACATTTGTAAGGGGAAAAAGGGGGTTAGCCTTGCATTTCCATTAAAATTTGCGGGAATTTAATCGTTCTTAAAAAAAATAAAAAAATGCAGCCAAATGGCTATGTGTTCACCACTTTGGCCAGAGGCGCGTCCTGTGGCTAATGCCAACCAACATTAGGCCAATGTTACTGCCCACTAAACTTGCCCCAACCTTGATGGCATAATTAAAATATTAACGCCGATCGTAGGCGGATCTTCAGTCTGTGGTAACGTGTATATAACGTATTGAAAATATATATTTGTATATATATTTTGTTGTCTCTGTTAATTCATTTATTACGATTATTAATTTATCCTCCAAGCGTATTTATATGAGGAATCGAAAAAAAAAAATTGCGGTGAGGGGATAAGAACCAAAACAAAAAGTTATGTGGTGTATGTGACCAAGCATTCAGGTGCACGGACTTACGACTCAACTCAATGAGCCTATTACCGGCTACCATATAGGACTCTTCGGGGCAATAGGATCCCGGACCACCACACTTCCTTTCCTGCCCATGTTCATCTGACCCGACGGCCTCGCACCATGTAAGGGAGGTGAACGGAGCGATACCCTAGGCCTTGCCGCCTAGCGGGCAAACGATACTCCGTACCTATACGCAGGTTCGACCCTGAACCTCCGCGGACAGTCCCAACCTGGCGAGTTAAGCCGGTGAGCTAAACTCGGTTGGTGTTTGAGGACGAGAAATTAATTATCTTAAGGAAAACATTGCGAAACAGCGTGCGTTGAAACTGGAACAAAACGAAAGGACTCGGTCGAGACCGGGACTCGAACCCAGGCGATGGAGACCGCGGTCGCGGTTCTTAACCGATCGGCCATTCGAACACCAGTTCAGATTGTTTCAAATCGATGTGCCTCAATGGGTGGGAAAGCCGGAGTATTAGCTCAATTTACACCTGCTCAAAGGAAGAAGTGGAAACTGTATTTTTAGGGTTTATGAGCCCGCGCATTAATTGTCCGAAAACTCGACTTATTGCATGTGGATAGAGGGCGCGCCACACAAATAGCGGTCACCGGCGAAACGCGCGGGCTCATAGGGGTGCACTACCCTAATTGAAGTGATAATTTCTACGCGAGCTCATTAGCATGAAATGTGCCCCCACAATTCTTTTTGAAAAAGGAATCCGTTTGTTAAAAAAACTAAATGGTGGGATTGTCTAAATATAGCCAGGGATCAACTCCCTGGTTTTGGGACTTCAATCTGAGGGCAGAATTGATAAAATTACGGTTGGAAAATGGGTCCAAATTGCCCGAGAACGTTGGGGGATGCCACTTGTAAAATGCCTGCGTGCAGGCCGGGGAAGTATAACATTTCGAGATTGTTTTTTTACACTTGTTTCAATAGGGCCTGAATGAGGCTAGTGCACCCATGTGGGTGCACTGCACAAAATACGCGCTCATAGGAAACAACGGAAAATCAGACAGACAGCGTTGCCTCGTGACACTCAGGAGTAGGGTGGCACTGTATGTGTTATTTACTTGAAATTAAATAATTGTGAGGAGTAAGCCTCGCGTTGTATATGAAATTGTCAACAATATAAAGTATTTGTTTGCGAAAATTGACCAGTTGCGAGGAGTTAGCCTTGGTTTTGTATTCTAAAATTGGCCTAGAATAACATAATTGTAAGGGGGGTTAGCCTCGCGTTTAAATTACACAGAAGAAAACATGGCTGGGAATGAGTTTAATTGTCTCGACTTACATCTAAGCTGCGAACCTCACATTTGTTGGAGAACAAAGCGACACTCACCAGCTCCACATCTGAACGAAACTATTGCCAACATTATCATTGGAAGGGACCTAAACTTTAAGATTCATGCGTCAGGTCACCGACGACATAGGCCTATATGTAGCAATACACATGTACATCAATACACAGAGGAAAACATGGATGGGAATGAGTAGATTTGTCTTGAGTTATATGTGAGCTGCGAACCTAAACGTTGTTGGAGAAAGAAGAGAAACTCACCACCTGAGCAAACATATCGCCGACATTCTCACTGGAAGGAACCTAAATTTTGAGACTCCTGCGTCAGGTCACCGACCGCATAGGCCTATAATGTTATATCGTATAACTTATATTGGAAGTTGTCAGGGGATAACCTTGCATTCTTATCAAAATTGGCCCAAAAATAGTCGATCTTTAAAAAAACCAACCCCGAACATTTGTAAGGGGAAAAAGGGGGTTAGCCTTGCATTTCCATTAAAATTTGCGGGAATTTAATCGTTCTTAAAAAAAATAAAAAAATGTAGCCAAATGGCTATGTGTTCACCACTTTGGCCAGAGGCGCGTCCTGTGGCTAATGCCAACCAACATTAGGCCAATGTTACTGCCCACTAAACTTGCCCCAACCTTGATGGCATAATTAAAATATTAACGCCGATCGTAGGCGGATCTTCAGTCTGTGGTAACGTGTATATAACGTATTGAAAATATATATTTGTATATATATTTTGTTGTCTCTGTTAATTCATTTATTACGATTATTAATTTATCCTCCAAGCGTATTTATATGAGGAATCGAAAAAAAAAAATTGCGGTGAGGGGATAAGAACCAAAACAAAAAGTTATGTGGTGTATGTGACCAAGCATTCAGGTGCACGGACTTACGACTCAACTCAATGAGCCTATTACCGGCTACCATATAGGACTCTTCGGGGCAATAGGATCCCGGACCACCACACTTCCTTTCCTGCCCATGTTCATCTGACCCGACGGCCTCGCACCATGTAAGGGAGGTGAACGGAGCGATACCCTAGGCCTTGCCGCCTAGCGGGCAAACGATACTCCGTACCTATACGCAGGTTCGACCCTGAACCTCCGCGGACAGTCCCAACCTGGCGAGTTAAGCCGGTGAGCTAAACTCGGTTGGTGTTTGAGGACGAGAAATTAATTATCTTAAGGAAAACATTGCGAAACAGCGTGCGTTGAAACTGGAACAAAACGAAAGGACTCGGTCGAGACCGGGACTCGAACCCAGGCGATGGAGACCGCGGTCGCGGTTCTTAACCGATCGGCCATTCGAACACCAGTTCAGATTGTTTCAAATCGATGTGCCTCAATGGGTGGGAAAGCCGGAGTATTAGCTCAATTTACACCTGCTCAAAGGAAGAAGTGGAAACTGTATTTTTAGGGTTTATGAGCCCGCGCATTAATTGTCCGAAAACTCGACTTATTGCATGTGGATAGAGGGCGCGCCACACAAATAGCGGTCACCGGCGAAACGCGCGGGCTCATAGGGGTGCACTACCCTAATTGAAGTGATAATTTCTACGCGAGCTCATTAGCATGAAATGTGCCCCCACAATTCTTTTTGAAAAAGGAATCCGTTTGTTAAAAAAACTAAATGGTGGGATTGTCTAAATATAGCCAGGGATCAACTCCCTGGTTTTGGGACTTCAATCTGAGGGCAGAATTGATAAAATTACGGTTGGAAAATGGGTCCAAATTGCCCGAGAACGTTGGGGGATGCCACTTGTAAAATGCCTGCGTGCAGGCCGGGGAAGTATAACATTTCGAGATTGTTTTTTTACACTTGTTTCAATAGGGCCTGAATGAGGCTAGTGCACCCATGTGGGTGCACTGCACAAAATACGCGCTCATAGGAAACAACGGAAAATCAGACAGACAGCGTTGCCTCGTGACACTCAGGAGTAGGGTGGCACTGTATGTGTTATTTACTTGAAATTAAATAATTGTGAGGAGTAAGCCTCGCGTTGTATATGAAATTGTCAACAATATAAAGTATTTGTTTGCGAAAATTGACCAGTTGCGAGGAGTTAGCCTTGGTTTTGTATTCTAAAATTGGCCTAGAATAACAGAATTGTAAGGGGTGTTAGCCTCGCGTTTAAATTACACAGAAGAAAACATGGCTGGGAATGAGTTTAATTGTCTCGACTTACATCTAAGCTGCGAACCTCACATTTGTTGGAGAACAAAGAGACACTCACCAGCTCCACATCTGAACGAAACTATTGCCAACATTATCATTGGAAGGGACCTACAATTTGAGACTCATGCGTCAGGACACTGGCGGCATAGGCCTATGCAGCTATACACGTGTACATCAATACACAGAGCAAAACATGGCTGGGAATGAGTAAAATTTTCTCGACTTATATCTAAGCTGCGAACCTCACATTTGTTGGAGAACAAAGCGACACTCACCAGCTCCACATCTGAGCGAAACTATTGCCAAAATTATCATTGGAAGGGACCTAAACTTTAAGATTCATGCGTCAGGTCACCGACGGCATAGGCCTATATGTAGCAATACACATGTTCATCAATACACAGAGGAAAACATAGATGGGAATGAGTAGATTTGTCTTGAGTTATATCTGAGCTGCGAACCTAAACGTTGTTGAAAAAGAAGAGAAACGAACCACCTGAGCAAAAATATCGCCGACATTCTCACTGGAAGGAACCTAAATTTTGAGACTCCTGCGTCAGGTCACCGACCGCATAGGCCTATAATGTTATATCGTATATCTTATATTGGAAGTTGTCAGGGGATAACCTTGCATTCTTATCAAAATTGGCCCCAAAATAGTCGATCTTTAAAAAAAAAAAACACCGAACATTTGTAAGGGGAAAAAGGGGTTAGCCTAGCATTTCCATTAAAATTTGCGGGAATTTAATCGTTCTTAAAAAAAAAAAAAAAATGCAGCCAAAGGGCTATGTGTTCACCACTTTGTCCAGAGGCGCGTCCTGTGGCTAATGCCAACCAACATTAGGCCAATGTTACTGCCCAATAAACTTGCCCCAACCTTGATGGCATAATTAAAATATTAACGCCGATCGTAGGCGGATCTTCAGTCTGTGGTAACGTGTATATAACGTATTAAAAATATATATATATATATATATATATATTTTGTTGTCTCTGTTAATTCATTTATTACGATTATTAATTTATCCTCAAAGCGTATTTATATGAGTAATAGAAAAAAAAAATTGCGGTGAGGGGATAAGAACCAAAACAAAAAGTTATGTGGTGTATGTGACCAAGCATTCAGGTGCACGGACTTACGACTCAACTCAATGAGCCTATTACCGGCTACCATATAGGACTCTTCGAGGCAATAGGATCCCGGACCACCACACTTCCTTTCCTGCCCATG
The DNA here is from genome assembly GCA_037893245.1 of Crossaster papposus. Classification (NCBI taxonomy): domain Eukaryota; kingdom Metazoa; phylum Echinodermata; class Asteroidea; order Velatida; family Solasteridae; genus Crossaster; species Crossaster papposus. Next base: position 866,017 of record JBAIAA010000049.1, on the reverse strand, counting down.
TTCATCTGACCCGACGGCCTCGCAACATGTAAGGGAGGTGAACGGAGCGACACCCTAGGCCTTGCCGCCTAGCGGGAAAACGATACTCCGTACCTATACGCAGGTTCGACCCTGAACCTCCGCGGACAGTCCCAACCTGGCGAGTTAAGCCGGTGAGCTAAACTCGGTTGGTGTTTGAGGACGAGAAATTAATTATCTTAAGGAAAACATTGCGAAACAGCGTGCGTTGAAACTGGAACAAAACGAAAGGACTCGGTCGAGACCGGGACTCGAACCCAGGCGATGGAGACCGCGGTCGCGGTTCTTAACCGATCGGCCATTCGAACACCAGTTAAGATTGTTTCAAATCGATGTGCCTCAATGGGTGGGAAAGCCGGAGTATTAGCTCTATTTACACCTGCTCAAAGGAAGAAGTGGAAACTGTATTTTCAGGGTTTATGAGCCCGCGCATTAATTGTCCGAAAACTCGACTTATTGCATGTGGATAGAGGGCGCGCCACACAAATAGCGGTCACCGGCGAAACGCGCGGGCTCATAGGGGTGCCCTCCCCTAATTGAAGTGATAATTTCTACGCGAGCTCATTAGCATGAAATGTGCCCCCACAATTCTTTTTGAAAAAGGAATCCGTTTGGTAAAAAAACTAAATGGTGGGATTGTCTAAATATAGCCAGGGATCAACTCCCTGGTCTTGGGACTTCAATCTGAGGGCAGAATTGATAAAATTACGGTTGGAAAATGGGTCCAAATTGCCCGAGAACGTTGAGGGATGCCACTTGTAAAATGCCTGCGTGCAGGCCGGGGAAGTATAACATTTCGAGATTGTTTTTTTACACTTGTTTCAATGGGGCCTGAATGAGGCTAGTGCACCCATGGGGGTGCACTGCACAAAATACGCGCTCATAGGAAACAACGGAAAATCAGACAGACAGCGTTGCCTCGTGACACTCAGGAGTAGGGTGGCACTGTATGTGTTATTTACTTGAAATTAAATAATTGTAAGGAGTAAGCCTCGCGTTGTATATGAAATTGTCAACAATATAAAGTATTTGTTTGCGAAAATTGACCAGTTGCGAGGAGTTAGCCTTGGTTTTGTATTCTAAAATTGGCCTAGAATAACATAATTGTAAGGGGGGTTAGCCTCGCGTTTAAATTACACAGAAGAAAACATGGCTGGGAATGAGTTTAATTGTCTCGACTTACATCTAAGCTGCGAACCTCACATTTGTTGGAGAACAAAGCGACACTCACCAGCTCCACATCTGAACGAAACTATTGCCAACATTATCATTGGAAGGGACCTAAACTTTAAGATTCATGCGTCAGGTCACCGACGACATAGGCCTATATGTAGCAATACACATGTACATCAATACACAGAGGAAAACATGGATGGGAATGAGTAGATTTGTCTTGAGTTATATGTGAGCTGCGAACCTAAACGTTGTTGGAGAAAGAAGAGAAACTCACCACCTGAGCAAACATATCGCCGACATTCTCACTGGAAGGAACCTAAATTTTGAGACTCCTGCGTCAGGTCACCGACCGCATAGGCCTATAATGTTATATCGTATAACTTATATTGGAAGTTGTCAGGGGATAACCTTGCATTCTTATCAAAATTGGCCCAAAAATAGTCGATCTTTAAAAAAACCAACCCCGAACATTTGTAAGGGGAAAAAGGGGGTTAGCCTTGCATTTCCATTAAAATTTGCGGGAATTTAATCGTTCTTAAAAAAAATAAAAAAATGCAGCCAAATGGCTATGTGTTCACCACTTTGGCCAGAGGCGCGTCCTGTGGCTAATGCCAACCAACATTAGGCCAATGTTACTGCCCACTAAACTTGCCCCAACCTTGATGGCATAATTAAAATATTAACGCCGATCGTAGGCGGATCTTCAGTCTGTGGTAACGTGTATATAACGTATTGAAAATATATATTTGTATATATATTTTGTTGTCTCTGTTAATTCATTTATTACGATTATTAATTTATCCTCCAAGCGTATTTATATGAGGAATCGAAAAAAAAAAATTGCGGTGAGGGGATAAGAACCAAAACAAAAAGTTATGTGGTGTATGTGACCAAGCATTCAGGTGCACGGACTTACGACTCAACTCAATGAGCCTATTACCGGCTACCATATAGGACTCTTCGGGGCAATAGGATCCCGGACCACCACACTTCCTTTCCTGCCCATGTTCATCTGACCCGACGGCCTCGCACCATGTAAGGGAGGTGAACGGAGCGATACCCTAGGCCTTGCCGCCTAGCGGGCAAACGATACTCCGTACCTATACGCAGGTTCGACCCTGAACCTCCGCGGACAGTCCCAACCTGGCGAGTTAAGCCGGTGAGCTAAACTCGGTTGGTGTTTGAGGACGAGAAATTAATTATCTTAAGGAAAACATTGCGAAACAGCGTGCGTTGAAACTGGAACAAAACGAAAGGACTCGGTCGAGACCGGGACTCGAACCCAGGCGATGGAGACCGCGGTCGCGGTTCTTAACCGATCGGCCATTCGAACACCAGTTCAGATTGTTTCAAATCGATGTGCCTCAATGGGTGGGAAAGCCGGAGTATTAGCTCAATTTACACCTGCTCAAAGGAAGAAGTGGAAACTGTATTTTTAGGGTTTATGAGCCCGCGCATTAATTGTCCGAAAACTCGACTTATTGCATGTGGATAGAGGGCGCGCCACACAAATAGCGGTCACCGGCGAAACGCGCGGGCTCATAGGGGTGCACTACCCTAATTGAAGTGATAATTTCTACGCGAGCTCATTAGCATGAAATGTGCCCCCACAATTCTTTTTGAAAAAGGAATCCGTTTGTTAAAAAAACTAAATGGTGGGATTGTCTAAATATAGCCAGGGATCAACTCCCTGGTTTTGGGACTTCAATCTGAGGGCAGAATTGATAAAATTACGGTTGGAAAATGGGTCCAAATTGCCCGAGAACGTTGGGGGATGCCACTTGTAAAATGCCTGCGTGCAGGCCGGGGAAGTATAACATTTCGAGATTGTTTTTTTACACTTGTTTCAATAGGGCCTGAATGAGGCTAGTGCACCCATGTGGGTGCACTGCACAAAATACGCGCTCATAGGAAACAACGGAAAATCAGACAGACAGCGTTGCCTCGTGACACTCAGGAGTAGGGTGGCACTGTATGTGTTATTTACTTGAAATTAAATAATTGTGAGGAGTAAGCCTCGCGTTGTATATGAAATTGTCAACAATATAAAGTATTTGTTTGCGAAAATTGACCAGTTGCGAGGAGTTAGCCTTGGTTTTGTATTCTAAAATTGGCCTAGAATAACAGAATTGTAAGGGGTGTTAGCCTCGCGTTTAAATTACACAGAAGAAAACATGGCTGGGAATGAGTTTAATTGTCTCGACTTACATCTAAGCTGCGAACCTCACATTTGTTGGAGAACAAAGAGACACTCACCAGCTCCACATCTGAACGAAACTATTGCCAACATTATCATTGGAAGGGACCTACAATTTGAGACTCATGCGTCAGGACACTGGCGGCATAGGCCTATGCAGCTATACACGTGTACATCAATACACAGAGCAAAACATGGCTGGGAATGAGTAAAATTTTCTCGACTTATATCTAAGCTGCGAACCTCACATTTGTTGGAGAACAAAGCGACACTCACCAGCTCCACATCTGAGCGAAACTATTGCCAAAATTATCATTGGAAGGGACCTAAACTTTAAGATTCATGCGTCAGGTCACCGACGGCATAGGCCTATATGTAGCAATGCACATGTTCATCAATACACAGAGGAAAACATAGATGGGAATGAGTAGATTTGTCTTGAGTTATATCTGAGCTGCGAACCTAAACGTTGTTGAAAAAGAAGAGAAACGAACCACCTGAGCAAAAATATCGCCGACATTCTCACTGGAAGGAACCTAAATTTTGAGACTCCTGCGTCAGGTCACCGACCGCATAGGCCTATAATGTTATATCGTATATCTTATATTGGAAGTTGTCAGGGGATAACCTTGCATTCTTATCAAAATTGGCCCCAAAATAGTCGATCTTTAAAAAAAAAAAACACCGAACATTTGTAAGGGGAAAAAGGGGTTAGCCTTGCATTTCCATTAAATTTTGCGGGAATTTAATCGTTCTTAAAAAAAAAAAAAAAATGCAGCCAAAGGGCTATGTGTTCACCACTTTGTCCAGAGGCGCGTCCTGTGGCTAATGCCAACCAACATTAGGCCAATGTTACTGCCCAATAAACTTGCCCCAACCTTGATGGCATAATTAAAATATTAACGCCGATCGTAGGCGGATCTTCAGTCTGTGGTAACGTGTATATAACGTATTAAAAATATATATATATATATATATATATATTTTGTTGTCTCTGTTAATTCATTTATTACGATTATTAATTTATCCTCAAAGCGTATTTATATGAGTAATAGAAAAAAAAAATTGCGGTGAGGGGATAAGAACCAAAACAAAAAGTTATGTGGTGTATGTGACCAAGCATTCAGGTGCACGGACTTACGACTCAACTCAATGAGCCTATTACCGGCTACCATATAGGACTCTTCGAGGCAATAGGATCCCGGACCACCACACTTCCTTTCCTGCCCATGTTCATCTGACCCGACGGCCTCGCAACATGTAAGGGAGGTGAACGGAGCGACACCCTAGGCCTTGCCGCCTAGCGGGAAAACGATACTCCGTACCTATACGCAGGTTCGACCCTGAACCTCCGCGGACAGTCCCAACCTGGCGAGTTAAGCCGGTGAGCTAAACTCGGTTGGTGTTTGAGGACGAGAAATTAATTATCTTAAGGAAAACATTGCGAAACAGCGTGCGTTGAAACTGGAACAAAACGAAAGGACTCGGTCGAGACCGGGACTCGAACCCAGGCGATGGAGACCGCGGTCGCGGTTCTTAACCGATCGGCCATTCGAACACCAGTTAAGATTGTTTCAAATCGATGTGCCTCAATAGGTGGGAAAGCCGGAGTATTAGCTCTATTTACACCTGCTCAAAGGAAGAAGTGGAAACTGTATTTTCAGGGTTTATGAGCCCGCGCATTAATTGTCCGAAAACTCGACTTATTGCATGTGGATAGAGGGCGCGCCACACAAATAGCGGTCACCGGCGAAACGCGCGGGCTCATAGGGGTGCCCTCCCCTAATTGAAGTGATAATTTCTACGCGAGCTCATTAGCATGAAATGTGCCCCCACAATTCTTTTTGAAAAAGGAATCCGTTTGGTAAAAAAACTAAATGGTGGGATTGTCTAAATATAGCCAGGGATCAACTCCCTGGTCTTGGGACTTCAATCTGAGGGCAGAATTGATAAAATTACGGTTGGAAAATGGGTCCAAATTGCCCGAGAACGTTGAGGGATGCCACTTGTAAAATGCCTGCGTGCAGGCCGGGGAAGTATAACATTTCGAGATTGTTTTTTTTACACTTGTTTCAATGGGGCCTGAATGAGGCTAGTGCACCCATGGGGGTGCACTGCACAAAATACGCGCTCATAGGAAACAACGGAAAATCAGACAGACAGCGTTGCCTCGTGACACTCAGGAGTAGGGTGGCACTGTATGTGTTATTTACTTGAAATTAAATAATTGTAAGGAGTAAGCCTCGCGTTGTATATGAAATTGTCAACAATATAAAGTATTTGTTTGCGAAAATTGACCAGTTGCGAGGAGTTAGCCTTGGTTTTGTATTCTAAAATTGGCCTAGAATAACATAATTGTAAGGGGGGTTAGCCTCGCGTTTAAATTACACAGAAGAAAACATGGCTGGGAATGAGTTTAATTGTCTCGACTTACATCTAAGCTGCGAACCTCACATTTGTTGGAGAACAAAGCGACACTCACCAGCTCCACATCTGAACGAAACTATTGCCAACATTATCATTGGAAGGGACCTAAACTTTAAGATTCATGCGTCAGGTCACCGACGACATAGGCCTATATGTAGCAATACACATGTACATCAATACACAGAGGAAAACATGGATGGGAATGAGTAGATTTGTCTTGAGTTATATGTGAGCTGCGAACCTAAACGTTGTTGGAGAAAGAAGAGAAACTCACCACCTGAGCAAAAATATCGCCGACATTCTCACTGGAAGGAACCTAAATTTTGAGACTCCTGCGTCAGGTCACCGACCGCATAGGCCTATAATGTTATATCGTATAACTTATATTGGAAGTTGTCAGGGGATAACCTTGCATTCTTATCAAAATTGGCCCAAAAATAGTCGATCTTTAAAAAAACCAACCCCGAACATTTGTAAGGGGAAAAAGGGGGTTAGCCTTGCATTTCCATTAAAATTTGCGGGAATTTAATCGTTCTTAAAAAAAATAAAAAAATGCAGCCAAATGGCTATGTGTTCACCACTTTGGCCAGAGGCGCGTCCTGTGGCTAATGCCAACCAACATTAGGCCAATGTTACTGCCCACTAAACTTGCCCCAACCTTGATGGCATAATTAAAATATTAACGCCGATCGTAGGCGGATCTTCAGTCTGTGGTAACGTGTATATAACGTATTGAAAATATATATTTGTATATATATTTTGTTGTCTCTGTTAATTCATTTATTACGATTATTAATTTATCCTCCAAGCGTATTTATATGAGGAATCGAAAGAAAAAAAATTGCGGTGAGGGGATAAGAACCAAAACAAAAAGTTATGTGGTGTATGTGACCAAGCATTCAGGTGCACGGACTTACGACTCAACTCAATGAGCCTATTACCGGCTACCATATAGGACTCTTCGGGGCAATAGGATCCCGGACCACCACACTTCCTTTCCTGCCCATGTTCATCTGACCCGACGGCCTCGCACCATGTAAGGGAGGTGAACGGAGCGACACCCTAGGCCTTGCCGCCTAGCGGGCAAACGATACTCCGTACCTATACGCAGGTTCGACCCTGAACCTCCGCGGACAGTCCCAACCTGGCGAGTTAAGCCGGTGAGCTAAACTCGGTTGGTGTTTGAGGACGAGAAATTAATTATCTTAAGGAAAACATTGCGAAACAGCGTGCGTTGAAACTGGAACAAAACGAAAGGACTCGGTCGAGACCGGGACTCGAACCCAGGCGATGGAGACCGCGGTCGCGGTTCTTAACCGATCGGCCATTCGAACACCAGTTCAGATTGTTTCAAATCGATGTGCCTCAATGGGTGGGAAAGCCGGAGTATTAGCTCAATTTACACCTGCTCAAAGGAAGAAGTGGAAACTGTATTTTTAGGGTTTATGAGCCCGCGCATTAATTGTCCGAAAACTCGACTTATTGCATGTGGATAGAGGGCGCGCCACACAAATAGCGGTCACCGGCGAAACGCGCGGGCTCATAGGGGTGCACTACCCTAATTGAAGTGATAATTTCTACGCGAGCTCATTAGCATGAAATGTGCCCCCACAATTCTTTTTGAAAAAGGAATCCGTTTGGTAAAAAAACTAAATGGTGGGATTGTCTAAATATAGCCAGGGATCAACTCCCTGGTTTTGGGACTTCAATCTGAGGGCAGAATTGATAAAATTACGGTTGGAAAATGGGTCCAAATTGCCCGAGAACGTTGGGGGATGCCACTTGTAAAATGCCTGCGTGCAGGCCGGGGAAGTATAACATTTCGAGATTGTTTTTTTACACTTGTTTCAATAGGGCCTGAATGAGGCTAGTGCACCCATGTGGGTGCACTGCACAAAATACGCGCTCATAGGAAACAACGGAAAATCAGACAGACAGCGTTGCCTCGTGACACTCAGGAGTAGGGTGGCACTGTATGTGTTATTTACTTGAAATTAAATAATTGTGAGGAGTAAGCCTCGCGTTGTATATGAAATTGTCAACAATATAACGTATTTGTTTGCGAAAATTGACCAGTTGCGAGGAGTTAGCCTTGGTTTTGTATTCTAAAATTGGCCTAGAATAACAAAATTGTAAGGGGTGTTAGCCTCGCGTTTAAATTACACAGAAGAAAACATGGCTGGGAATGAGTTTAATTGTCTCGACTTACATCTAAGCTGCGAACCTCACATTTGTTGGAGAACAAAGAGACACTCACCAGCTCCACATCTGAACGAAACTATTGCCAACATTATCATTGGAAGGGACCTACAATTTGAGACTCATGCGTCAGGACACTGGCGGCATAGGCCTATACAGCTATACACGTGTACATCAATACACAGAGCAAAACATGGCTGGGAATGAGTAAAATTTTCTCGACTTATATCTAAGCTGCGAACCTCACATTTGTTGGAGAACAAAGCGACACTCACCAGCTCCACATCTGAGCGAAACTATTGCCAAAATTATCATTGGAAGGGACCTAAACTTTAAGATTCATGCGTCAGGTCACCGACGGCATAGGCCTATATGTAGCAATACACATGTTCATCAATACACAGAGGAAAACATAGATGGGAATGAGTAGATTTGTCTTGAGTTATATCTGAGCTGCGAACCTAAACGTTGTTGAAAAAGAAGAGAAACGAACCACCTGAGCAAAAATATCGCCGACATTCTCACTGGAAGGAACCTAAATTTTGAGACTCCTGCGTCAGGTCACCGACCGCATAGGCCTATAATGTTATATCGTATATCTTATATTGGAAGTTGTCAGGGGATAACCTTGCATTCTTATCAAAATTGGCCCCAAAATAGTCGATCTTTTAAAAAAAAAAACACCGAACATTTGTAAGGGGAAAAAGGGGTTAGCCTTGCATTTCCATTAAAATTTGCGGGAATTTAATCGTTCTTAAAAAAAAAAAAAAAATGCAGCCAAAGGGCTATGTGTTCACCACTTTGTCCAGAGGCGCGTCCTGTGGCTAATGCCAACCAACATTAGGCCAATGTTACTGCCCAATAAACTTGCCCCAACCTTGATGGCATAATTAAAATATTAACGCCGATCGTAGGCGGATCTTCAGTCTGTGGTAACGTGTATATAACGTATTAAAAATATATATATATATATATATATATTTTGTTGTCTCTGTTAATTCATTTATTACGATTATTAATTTATCCTCCAAGCGTATTTATATGAGGAATCGGAAAAAAAAAATTGCGGTGAGGGGATAAGAACCAAAACAAAAAGTTATGTGGTGTATGTGACCAAGCATTCAGGTGCACGGACTTACGACTCAACTCAATGAGCCTATTACCGGCTACCATATAGGACTCTTCGAGGCAATAGGATCCCGGACTACCACACTTCCTTTCCTGCCCACGTTCATCTGACCCGACGGCCTCGCAACATGTAAGGGAGGTGAACGGAGCGACACCCTAGGCCTTGCCGCCTAGCGGGAAAACGATACTCCGTACCTATACGCAGGTTCGACCCTGAACCTCCGCGGACAGTCCCAACCTGGCGAGTTAAGCCGGTGAGCTAAACTCGGTTGGTGTTTGAGGACGAGAAATTAATTATCTTAAGGAAAACATTGCGAAACAGCGTGCGTTGAAACTGGAACAAAACGAAAGGACTCGGTCGAGACCGGGACTCGAACCCAGGCGATGGAGACCGCGGTCGCGGTTCTTAACCGATCGGCCATTCGAACACCAGTTAAGATTGTTTCAAATCGATGTGCCTCAATGGGTGGGAAAGCCGGAGTATTAGCTCTATTTACACCTGCTCAAAGGAAGAAGTGGAAACTGTATTTTCAGGGTTTATGAGCCCGCGCATTAATTGTCCGAAAACTCGACTTATTGCATGTGGATAGAGGGCGCGCCACACAAATAGCGGTCACCGGCGAAACGCGCGGGCTCATAGGGGTGCCCTCCCCTAATTGAAGTGATAATTTCTACGCGAGCTCATTAGCATGAAATGTGCCCCCACAATTCTTTTTGAAAAAGGAATCCGTTTGGTAAAAAAACTAAATGGTGGGATTGTCTAAATATAGCCAGGGATCAACTCCCTGGTCTTGGGACTTCAATCTGAGGGCAGAATTGATAAAATTACGGTTGGAAAATGGGTCCAAATTGCCCGAGAACGTTGAGGGATGCCACTTGTAAAATGCCTGCGTGCAGGCCGGGGAAGTATAACATTTCGAGATTGTTTTTTTACACTTGTTTCAATGGGGCCTGAATGAGGCTAGTGCACCCATGGGGGTGCACTGCACAAAATACGCGCTCATAGGAAACAACGGAAAATCAGACAGACAGCGTTGCCTCGTGACACTCAGGAGTAGGGTGGCACTGTATGTGTTATTTACTTGAAATTTAATAATTGTAAGGAGTAAGCCTCGCGTTGTATATGAAATTGTCAACAATATAAAGTATTTGTTTGCGAAAATTGACCAGTTGCGAGGAGTTAGCCTTGGTTTTGTATTCTAAAATTGGCCTAGAATAACGGAATTTTAAGGGGGGTTAGCCTCGCGTTTAAATTACACAGAAGAAAACATGGCTGGGAATGAGTTTAATCGTCTCGACTTACATCTAAGCTGCGAACCTCACATTTGTTGGAGAACAAAGAGACACTCACCAGCTCCACATCTGATGAAACTATTGCCAACATTATCATTGGAAGGGACCTACAATTTGAGACTCATGCGTCAGGACACTGGCGGCATAGGCCTATGCAGCTATACACGTGTACATCAATACACAGAGCAAAACATGGCTGGGAATGAGTAAAATTTTCTCGACTTATATCTAAGCTGCGAACCTCACATTTGTTGGAGAACAAAGCGACACTCACCAGCTCCACATCTGAGCGAAACTATTGCCAAAATTATCATTGGAAGGGACCTAAACTTTAAGATTCATGCGTCAGGTCACCGACGGCATAGGCCTATATGTAGCAATACACATGTACATCAATACACAGAGGAAAACATGGATGGGAATGAGTAGATTTGTCTTGAGTTATATGTGAGCTGCGAACCTAAACGTTGTTGGAGAAAAAAGAGAAACTCACCACCTGAGCAAAAATATCGCCGACATTCTCACTGGAAGGAACCTAAATTTTGAGACTCCTGCGTCATGTCACCGACCGCATAGGCCTATAATGTTATATCGTATAACTTATATTGGAAGTTGTCAGGGGATAACCTTGCATTCTTATCAAAATTGGCCCCAAAATAGTCGATCTTTAAAAAAACAAACCCCGAACATTTGTAAGGGGAAAAGGGGGGTTAGCCTTGCATTTCCATTAAAATTTGCGGGAATTTAATCGTTCTTAAAAAAAATAAAAAAATGCAGCCAAATGGCTATGTGTTCACCACTTTGGCCAGAGGCGCGTCCTGTGGCTAATGCCAACCAACATTAGGCCAATGTTACTGCCCACTAAACTTGCCCCAACCTTGATGGCATAATTAAAATATTAACGCCGATCGTAGGCGGATCTTCAGTCTGTGGTAACGTGTATATAACGTATTAAAAATATATATATATATATATATATATATTTTGTTGTCTCTGTTAATTCATTTATTACGATTATTAATTTATCCTCAAAGCGTATTTATATGAGTAATAGAAAAAAAAAATTGCGGTGAGGGGATAAGAACCAAAACAAAAAGTTATGTGGTGTATGTGACCAAGCATTCAGGTGCACGGACTTACGACTCAACTCAATGAGCCTATTACCGGCTACCATATAGGACTCTTCGAGGCAATAGGATCCCGGACCACCACACTTCCTTTCCTGCCCATGTTCATCTGACCCGACGGCCTCGCAACATGTAAGGGAGGTGAACGGAGCGACACCCTAGGCCTTGCCGCCTAGCGGGAAAACGATACTCCGTACCTATACGCAGGTTCGACCCTGAACCTCCGCGGACAGTCCCAACCTGGCGAGTTAAGCCGGTGAGCTAAACTCGGTTGGTGTTTGAGGACGAGAAATTAATTATCTTAAGGAAAACATTGCGAAACAGCGTGCGTTGAAACTGGAACAAAACGAAAGGACTCGGTCGAGACCGGGACTCGAACCCAGGCGATGGAGACCGCGGTCGCGGTTCTTAACCGATCGGCCATTCGAACACCAGTTAAGATTGTTTCAAATCGATGTGCCTCAATAGGTGGGAAAGCCGGAGTATTAGCTCTATTTACACCTGCTCAAAGGAAGAAGTGGAAACTGTATTTTCAGGGTTTATGAGCCCGCGCATTAATTGTCCGAAAACTCGACTTATTGCATGTGGATAGAGGGCGCGCCACACAAATAGCGGTCACCGGCGAAACGCGCGGGCTCATAGGGGTGCCCTCCCCTAATTGAAGTGATAATTTCTACGCGAGCTCATTAGCATGAAATGTGCCCCCACAATTCTTTTTGAAAAAGGAATCCGTTTGGTAAAAAAACTAAATGGTGGGATTGTCTAAATATAGCCAGGGATCAACTCCCTGGTCTTGGGACTTCAATCTGAGGGCAGAATTGATAAAATTACGGTTGGAAAATGGGTCCAAATTGCCCGAGAACGTTGAGGGATGCCACTTGTAAAATGCCTGCGTGCAGGCCGGGGAAGTATAACATTTCGAGATTGTTTTTTTTACACTTGTTTCAATGGGGCCTGAATGAGGCTAGTGCACCCATGGGGGTGCACTGCACAAAATACGCGCTCATAGGAAACAACGGAAAATCAGACAGACAGCGTTGCCTCGTGACACTCAGGAGTAGGGTGGCACTGTATGTGTTATTTACTTGAAATTAAATAATTGTGAGGAGTAAGCCTCGCGTTGTATATGAAATTGTCAACAATATAAAGTATTTGTTTGCGAAAATTGACCAGTTGCGAGGAGTTAGCCTTGGTTTTGTATTCTAAAATTGGCCTAGAATAACAAAATTGTAAGGGGTGTTAGCCTCGCGTTTAAATTACACAGAAGAAAACATGGCTGGGAATGAGTTTAATTGTCTCGACTTACATCTAAGCTGCGAACCTCACATTTGTTGGAGAACAAAGAGACACTCACCAGCTCCACATCTGAACGAAACTATTGCCAACATTATCATTGGAAGGGACCTACAATTTGAGACTCATGCGTCAGGACACTGGCGGCATAGGCCTATACAGCTATACACGTGTACATCAATACACAGAGCAAAACATGGCTGGGAATGAGTAAAATTTTCTCGACTTATATCTAAGCTGCGAACCTCACATTTGTTGGAGAACAAAGCGACACTCACCAGCTCCACATCTGAGCGAAACTATTGCCAAAATTATCATTGGAAGGGACCTAAACTTTAAGATTCATGCGTCAGGTCACCGACGGCATAGGCCTATATGTAGCAATACACATGTTCATCAATACACAGAGGAAAACATAGATGGGAATGAGTAGATTTGTCTTGAGTTATATCTGAGCTGCGAACCTAAACGTTGTTGAAAAAGAAGAGAAACGAACCACCTGAGCAAAAATATCGCCGACATTCTCACTGGAAGGAACCTAAATTTTGAGACTCCTGCGTCAGGTCACCGACCGCATAGGCCTATAATGTTATATCGTATATCTTATATTGGAAGTTGTCAGGGGATAACCTTGCATTCTTATCAAAATTGGCCCCAAAATAGTCGATCTTTTAAAAAAAAAAACACCGAACATTTGTAAGGGGAAAAAGGGGTTAGCCTTGCATTTCCATTAAAATTTGCGGGAATTTAATCGTTCTTAAAAAAAAAAAAAAAATGCAGCCAAAGGGCTATGTGTTCACCACTTTGTCCAGAGGCGCGTCCTGTGGCTAATGCCAACCAACATTAGGCCAATGTTACTGCCCAATAAACTTGCCCCAACCTTGATGGCATAATTAAAATATTAACGCCGATCGTAGGCGGATCTTCAGTCTGTGGTAACGTGTATATAACGTATTAAAAATATATATATATATATATATATATTTTGTTGTCTCTGTTAATTCATTTATTACGATTATTAATTTATCCTCCAAGCGTATTTATATGAGGAATCGGAAAAAAAAAATTGCGGTGAGGGGATAAGAACCAAAACAAAAAGTTATGTGGTGTATGTGACCAAGCATTCAGGTGCACGGACTTACGACTCAACTCAATGAGCCTATTACCGGCTACCATATAGGACTCTTCGAGGCAATAGGATCCCGGACTACCACACTTCCTTTCCTGCCCACGTTCATCTGACCCGACGGCCTCGCAACATGTAAGGGAGGTGAACGGAGCGACACCCTAGGCCTTGCCGCCTAGCGGGAAAACGATACTCCGTACCTATACGCAGGTTCGACCCTGAACCTCCGCGGACAGTCCCAACCTGGCGAGTTAAGCCGGTGAGCTAAACTCGGTTGGTGTTTGAGGACGAGAAATTAATTATCTTAAGGAAAACATTGCGAAACAGCGTGCGTTGAAACTGGAACAAAACGAAAGGACTCGGTCGAGACCGGGACTCGAACCCAGGCGATGGAGACCGCGGTCGCGGTTCTTAACCGATCGGCCATTCGAACACCAGTTAAGATTGTTTCAAATCGATGTGCCTCAATGGGTGGGAAAGCCGGAGTATTAGCTCTATTTACACCTGCTCAAAGGAAGAAGTGGAAACTGTATTTTCAGGGTTTATGAGCCCGCGCATTAATTGTCCGAAAACTCGACTTATTGCATGTGGATAGAGGGCGCGCCACACAAATAGCGGTCACCGGCGAAACGCGCGGGCTCATAGGGGTGCCCTCCCCTAATTGAAGTGATAATTTCTACGCGAGCTCATTAGCATGAAATGTGCCCCCACAATTCTTTTTGAAAAAGGAATCCGTTTGGTAAAAAAACTAAATGGTGGGATTGTCTAAATATAGCCAGGGATCAACTCCCTGGTCTTGGGACTTCAATCTGAGGGCAGAATTGATAAAATTACGGTTGGAAAATGGGTCCAAATTGCCCGAGAACGTTGAGGGATGCCACTTGTAAAATGCCTGCGTGCAGGCCGGGGAAGTATAACATTTCGAGATTGTTTTTTTACACTTGTTTCAATGGGGCCTGAATGAGGCTAGTGCACCCATGGGGGTGCACTGCACAAAATACGCGCTCATAGGAAACAACGGAAAATCAGACAGACAGCGTTGCCTCGTGACACTCAGGAGTAGGGTGGCACTGTATGTGTTATTTACTTGAAATTTAATAATTGTAAGGAGTAAGCCTCGCGTTGTATATGAAATTGTCAACAATATAAAGTATTTGTTTGCGAAAATTGACCAGTTGCGAGGAGTTAGCCTTGGTTTTGTATTCTAAAATTGGCCTAGAATAACGGAATTTTAAGGGGGGTTAGCCTCGCGTTTAAATTACACAGAAGAAAACATGGCTGGGAATGAGTTTAATCGTCTCGACTTACATCTAAGCTGCGAACCTCACATTTGTTGGAGAACAAAGAGACACTCACCAGCTCCACATCTGATGAAACTATTGCCAACATTATCATTGGAAGGGACCTACAATTTGAGACTCATGCGTCAGGACACTGGCGGCATAGGCCTATGCAGCTATACACGTGTACATCAATACACAGAGCAAAACATGGCTGGGAATGAGTAAAATTTTCTCGACTTATATCTAAGCTGCGAACCTCACATTTGTTGGAGAACAAAGCGACACTCACCAGCTCCACATCTGAGCGAAACTATTGCCAAAATTATCATTGGAAGGGACCTAAACTTTAAGATTCATGCGTCAGGTCACCGACGGCATAGGCCTATATGTAGCAATACACATGTACATCAATACACAGAGGAAAACATGGATGGGAATGAGTAGATTTGTCTTGAGTTATATGTGAGCTGCGAACCTAAACGTTGTTGGAGAAAAAAGAGAAACTCACCACCTGAGCAAAAATATCGCCGACATTCTCACTGGAAGGAACCTAAATTTTGAGACTCCTGCGTCATGTCACCGACCGCATAGGCCTATAATGTTATATCGTATAACTTATATTGGAAGTTGTCAGGGGATAACCTTGCATTCTTATCAAAATTGGCCCCAAAATAGTCGATCTTTAAAAAAACAAACCCCGAACATTTGTAAGGGGAAAAGGGGGGTTAGCCTTGCATTTCCATTAAAATTTGCGGGAATTTAATCGTTCTTAAAAAAAATAAAAAAATGCAGCCAAATGGCTATGTGTTCACCACTTTGGCCAGAGGCGCGTCCTGTGGCTAATGCCAACCAACATTAGGCCAATGTTACTGCCCACTAAACTTGCCCCAACCTTGATGGCATAATTAAAATATTAACGCCGATCGTAGGCGGATCTTCAGTCTGTGGTAACGTGTATATAACGTATTAAAAATATATATATATATATATATATATATTTTGTTGTCTCTGTTAATTCATTTATTACGATTATTAATTTATCCTCAAAGCGTATTTATATGAGTAATAGAAAAAAAAAATTGCGGTGAGGGGATAAGAACCAAAACAAAAAGTTATGTGGTGTATGTGACCAAGCATTCAGGTGCACGGACTTACGACTCAACTCAATGAGCCTATTACCGGCTACCATATAGGACTCTTCGAGGCAATAGGATCCCGGACCACCACACTTCCTTTCCTGCCCATGTTCATCTGACCCGACGGCCTCGCAACATGTAAGGGAGGTGAACGGAGCGACACCCTAGGCCTTGCCGCCTAGCGGGAAAACGATACTCCGTACCTATACGCAGGTTCGACCCTGAACCTCCGCGGACAGTCCCAACCTGGCGAGTTAAGCCGGTGAGCTAAACTCGGTTGGTGTTTGAGGACGAGAAATTAATTATCTTAAGGAAAACATTGCGAAACAGCGTGCGTTGAAACTGGAACAAAACGAAAGGACTCGGTCGAGACCGGGACTCGAACCCAGGCGATGGAGACCGCGGTCGCGGTTCTTAACCGATCGGCCATTCGAACACCAGTTAAGATTGTTTCAAATCGATGTGCCTCAATAGGTGGGAAAGCCGGAGTATTAGCTCTATTTACACCTGCTCAAAGGAAGAAGTGGAAACTGTATTTTCAGGGTTTATGAGCCCGCGCATTAATTGTCCGAAAACTCGACTTATTGCATGTGGATAGAGGGCGCGCCACACAAATAGCGGTCACCGGCGAAACGCGCGGGCTCATAGGGGTGCCCTCCCCTAATTGAAGTGATAATTTCTACGCGAGCTCATTAGCATGAAATGTGCCCCCACAATTCTTTTTGAAAAAGGAATCCGTTTGGTAAAAAAACTAAATGGTGGGATTGTCTAAATATAGCCAGGGATCAACTCCCTGGTCTTGGGACTTCAATCTGAGGGCAGAATTGATAAAATTACGGTTGGAAAATGGGTCCAAATTGCCCGAGAACGTTGAGGGATGCCACTTGTAAAATGCCTGCGTGCAGGCCGGGGAAGTATAACATTTCGAGATTGTTTTTTTTACACTTGTTTCAATGGGGCCTGAATGAGGCTAGTGCACCCATGGGGGTGCACTGCACAAAATACGCGCTCATAGGAAACAACGGAAAATCAGACAGACAGCGTTGCCTCGTGACACTCAGGAGTAGGGTGGCACTGTATGTGTTATTTACTTGAAATTAAATAATTGTAAGGAGTAAGCCTCGCGTTGTATATGAAATTGTCAACAATATAAAGTATTTGTTTGCGAAAATTGACCAGTTGCGAGGAGTTAGCCTTGGTTTTGTATTCTAAAATTGGCCTAGAATAACATAATTGTAAGGGGGGTTAGCCTCGCGTTTAAATTACACAGAAGAAAACATGGCTGGGAATGAGTTTAATTGTCTCGACTTACATCTAAGCTGCGAACCTCACATTTGTTGGAGAACAAAGCGACACTCACCAGCTCCACATCTGAACGAAACTAT
Source organism: Crossaster papposus (assembly GCA_037893245.1). Taxonomy (NCBI): domain Eukaryota; kingdom Metazoa; phylum Echinodermata; class Asteroidea; order Velatida; family Solasteridae; genus Crossaster; species Crossaster papposus. The sequence continues at coordinate 848,229 of JBAIAA010000049.1, read as the reverse complement.
TGCCAACATTATCATTGGAAGGGACCTAAACTTTAAGATTCATGCGTCAGGTCACCGACGACATAGGCCTATATGTAGCAATACACATGTACATCAATACACAGAGGAAAACATGGATGGGAATGAGTAGATTTGTCTTGAGTTATATGTGAGCTGCGAACCTAAACGTTGTTGGAGAAAGAAGAGAAACTCACCACCTGAGCAAAAATATCGCCGACATTCTCACTGGAAGGAACCTAAATTTTGAGACTCCTGCGTCAGGTCACCGACCGCATAGGCCTATAATGTTATATCGTATAACTTATATTGGAAGTTGTCAGGGGATAACCTTGCATTCTTATCAAAATTGGCCCAAAAATAGTCGATCTTTAAAAAAACCAACCCCGAACATTTGTAAGGGGAAAAAGGGGGTTAGCCTTGCATTTCCATTAAAATTTGCGGGAATTTAATCGTTCTTAAAAAAAATAAAAAAATGCAGCCAAATGGCTATGTGTTCACCACTTTGGCCAGAGGCGCGTCCTGTGGCTAATGCCAACCAACATTAGGCCAATGTTACTGCCCACTAAACTTGCCCCAACCTTGATGGCATAATTAAAATATTAACGCCGATCGTAGGCGGATCTTCAGTCTGTGGTAACGTGTATATAACGTATTGAAAATATATATTTGTATATATATTTTGTTGTCTCTGTTAATTCATTTATTACGATTATTAATTTATCCTCCAAGCGTATTTATATGAGGAATCGAAAAAAAAAAATTGCGGTGAGGGGATAAGAACCAAAACAAAAAGTTATGTGGTGTATGTGACCAAGCATTCAGGTGCACGGACTTACGACTCAACTCAATGAGCCTATTACCGGCTACCATATAGGACTCTTCGGGGCAATAGGATCCCGGACCACCACACTTCCTTTCCTGCCCATGTTCATCTGACCCGACGGCCTCGCACCATGTAAGGGAGGTGAACGGAGCGACACCCTAGGCCTTGCCGCCTAGCGGGCAAACGATACTCCGTACCTATACGCAGGTTCGACCCTGAACCTCCGCGGACAGTCCCAACCTGGCGAGTTAAGCCGGTGAGCTAAACTCGGTTGGTGTTTGAGGACGAGAAATTAATTATCTTAAGGAAAACATTGCGAAACAGCGTGCGTTGAAACTGGAACAAAACGAAAGGACTCGGTCGAGACCGGGACTCGAACCCAGGCGATGGAGACCGCGGTCGCGGTTCTTAACCGATCGGCCATTCGAACACCAGTTCAGATTGTTTCAAATCGATGTGCCTCAATGGGTGGGAAAGCCGGAGTATTAGCTCAATTTACACCTGCTCAAAGGAAGAAGTGGAAACTGTATTTTTAGGGTTTATGAGCCCGCGCATTAATTGTCCGAAAACTCGACTTATTGCATGTGGATAGAGGGCGCGCCACACAAATAGCGGTCACCGGCGAAACGCGCGGGCTCATAGGGGTGCACTACCCTAATTGAAGTGATAATTTCTACGCGAGCTCATTAGCATGAAATGTGCCCCCACAATTCTTTTTGAAAAAGGAATCCGTTTGGTAAAAAAACTAAATGGTGGGATTGTCTAAATATAGCCAGGGATCAACTCCCTGGTTTTGGGACTTCAATCTGAGGGCAGAATTGATAAAATTACGGTTGGAAAATGGGTCCAAATTGCCCGAGAACGTTGGGGGATGCCACTTGTAAAATGCCTGCGTGCAGGCCGGGGAAGTATAACATTTCGAGATTGTTTTTTTACACTTGTTTCAATAGGGCCTGAATGAGGCTAGTGCACCCATGTGGGTGCACTGCACAAAATACGCGCTCATAGGAAACAACGGAAAATCAGACAGACAGCGTTGCCTCGTGACACTCAGGAGTAGGGTGGCACTGTATGTGTTATTTACTTGAAATTAAATAATTGTGAGGAGTAAGCCTCGCGTTGTATATGAAATTGTCAACAATATAAAGTATTTGTTTGCGAAAATTGACCAGTTGCGAGGAGTTAGCCTTGGTTTTGTATTCTAAAATTGGCCTAGAATAACAAAATTGTAAGGGGTGTTAACCTCGCGTTTAAATTACACAGAAGAAAACATGGCTGGGAATGAGTTTAATTGTCTCGACTTACATCTAAGCTGCGAACCTCACATTTGTTGGAGAACAAAGAGACACTCACCAGCTCCACATCTGAACGAAACTATTGCCAACATTATCATTGGAAGGGACCTACAATTTGAGACTCATGCGTCAGGACACTGGCGGCATAGGCCTATGCAGCTATACACGTGTACATCAATACACAGAGCAAAACATGGCTGGGAATGAGTAAAATTTTCTCGACTTATATCTAAGCTGCGAACCTCACATTTGTTGGAGAACAAAGCGACACTCACCAGCTCCACATCTGAGCGAAACTATTGCCAAAATTATCATTGGAAGGGACCTAAACTTTAAGATTCATGCGTCAGGTCACCGACGGCATAGGCCTATATGTAGCAATACACATGTTCATCAATACACAGAGGAAAACATAGATGGGAATGAGTAGATTTGTCTTGAGTTATATCTGAGCTGCGAACCTAAACGTTGTTGAAAAAGAAGAGAAACGAACCACCTGAGCAAAAATATCGCCGACATTCTCACTGGAAGGAACCTAAATTTTGAGACTCCTGCGTCAGGTCACCGACCGCATAGGCCTATAATGTTATATCGTATATCTTATATTGGAAGTTGTCAGGGGATAACCTTGCATTCTTATCAAAATTGGCCCCAAAATAGTCGATCTTTTAAAAAAAAAAACACCGAACATTTGTAAGGGGAAAAAGGGGTTAGCCTTGCATTTCCATTAAAATTTGCGGGAATTTAATCGTTCTTAAAAAAAAAAAAAAAATGCAGCCAAAGGGCTATGTGTTCACCACTTTGTCCAGAGGCGCGTCCTGTGGCTAATGCCAACCAACATTAGGCCAATGTTACTGCCCAATAAACTTGCCCCAACCTTGATGGCATAATTAAAATATTAACGCCGATCGTAGGCGGATCTTCAGTCTGTGGTAACGTGTATATAACGTATTAAAAATATATATATATATATATATATATTTTGTTGTCTCTGTTAATTCATTTATTACGATTATTAATTTATCCTCCAAGCGTATTTATATGAGGAATCAAAAAAAAAAAAATTGCGGTGAGGGGATAAGAACCAAAACAAAAAGTTATGTGGTGTATGTGACCAAGCATTCAGGTGCACGGACTTACGACTCAACTCAATGAGCCTATTACCGGCTACCATATAGGACTCTTCGGGGCAATAGGATCCCGGACCACCACACTTCCTTTCCTGCCCATGTTCATCTGACCCGACGGCCTCGCACCATGTAAGGGAGGTGAACGGAGCGACACCCTAGGCCTTGCCGCCTAGCGGGCAAACGATACTCCGTACCTATACGAAGGTTCGACCCTGAACCTCCGCGGACAGTCCCAACCTGGCGAGTTAAGCCGGTGAGCTAAACTCGGTTGGTGTTCGAGGACGAGAAATTAATTATCTTAAGGAAAAGATTGCGAAACAGCGTGCGTTGAAACTGGAACAAAACGAAAGGACTCGGTCGAGACCGGGACTCGAACCCAGGCGATGGAGACCGCGGTCGCGATTCTTAACCGATCGGCCATTCGAACACCAGTTAAGATTGTTTCAAATCGATGTGCCTCAATGGGTGGGAAAGCCGGAGTATTAGCTCAATTTACACCTGCTCAAAGGAAGAAGTGGAAACTGTATTTTTAGGGTTTATGAGCCCGCGCATTAATTGTCCGAAAACTCGACTTATTGCATGTGGATAGAGGGCGCGCCACACAAATAGCGGTCACCGGCGAAACGCGCGGGCTCATAGGGGTGCACTACCCTAATTGAAGTGATAATTTCTACGCGAGCTCATTAGCATGAAATGTGCCCCCACAATTCTTTTTGAAAAAGGAATCCGTTTGGTAAAAAAACTAAATGGTGGGATTGTCTAAATATAGCCAGGGATCAACTCCCTGGTCTTGGGACTTCAATCTGAGGGCAGAATTGATAAAATTACGGTTGGAAAATGGGTCCAAATTGCCCGAGAACGTTGAGGGATGCCACTTGTAAAATGCCTGCGTGCAGGCCGGGGAAGTATAACATTTCGAGATTGTTTTTTTACACTTGTTTCAATGGGGCCTGAATGAGGCTAGTGCACCCATGGGGGTGCACTGCACAAAATACGCGCTCATAGGAAACAACGGAAAATCAGACAGACAGCGTTGCCTCGTGACACTCAGGAGTAGGGTGGCACTGTATGTGTTATTTACTTGAAATTAAATAATTGTAAGGAGTAAGCCTCGCGTTGTATATGAAATTGTCAACAATATAAAGTATTTGTTTGCGAAAATTGACCAGTTGCGAGGAGTTAGCCTTGGTTTTGTATTCTAAAATTGGCCTAGAATAACGGAATTTTAAGGGGGGTTAGCCTCGCGTTTAAATTACACAGAAGAAAACATGGCTGGGAATGAGTTTAATTGTCTCGACTTACATCTAAGCTGCGAACCTCACATTTGTTGGAGAACAAAGAGACACTCACCAGCTCCACATCTGATGAAACTATTGCCAACATTATCATTGGAAGGGACCTACAATTTGAGACTCATGCGTCAGGACACTGGCGGCATAGGCCTATGCAGCTATACACGTGTACATCAATACACAGAGCAAAACATGGCTGGGAATGAGTAAAATTTTCTCGACTTATATCTAAGCTGCGAACCTCACATTTGTTGGAGAACAAAGCGACACTCACCAGCTCCACATCTGAGCGAAACTATTGCCAAAATTATCATTGGAAGGGACCTAAACTTTAAGATTCATGCGTCAGGTCACCGACGGCATAGGCCTATATGTAGCAATACACATGTACATCAATACACAGAGGAAAACATGGATGGGAATGAGTAGATTTGTCTTGAGTTATATGTGAGCTGCGAACCTAAACGTTGTTGGAGAAAGAAGAGAAACTCACCACCTGAGCAAAAATATCGCCGACATTCTCACTGGAAGGAACCTAAATTTTGAGACTCCTGCGTCATGTCACCGACCGCATAGGCCTATAATGTTATATCGTATAACTTATATTGGAAGTTGTCAGGGGATAACCTTGCATTCTTATCAAAATTGGCCCCAAAATAGTCGATCTTTAAAAAAACAAACCCCGAACATTTGTAAGGGGAAAAAGGGGGTTAGCCTTGCATTTCCATTAAAATTTGCGGGAATTTTATCGTTCTTAAAAAAAATAAAAAAATGCAGCCAAATGGCTATGTGTTCACCACTTTGGCCAGAGGCGCGTCCTGTGGCTAATGCCAACCAACATTAGGCCAATGTTACTGCCCACTAAACTTGCCCCAACCTTGATGGCATAATTAAAATATTAACGCCGATCGTAGGCGGATCTTCAGTCTGTGGTAACGTGTATATAACGTATTGAAAATATATATATGTATATATATTTTGTTGTCTCTGTTAATTCATTTATTACGATTATTAATTTATCCTCAAAGCGTATTTATATGAGGAATCGAGAAAAAACAAATTGCGGTGAGGGGATAAGAACCAAAACAAAAAGTTATGTGGTGTATGTGACCAAGCATTCAGGTGCACGGACTTACGACTCAACTCAATGAGCCTATTACCGGCTACCATATAGGACTCTTCGGGGCAATAGGATCCCGGACCACCACACTTCCTTTCCTGCCCATGTTCATCTGACCCGACGGCCTCGCACCATGTAAGGGAGGTGAACGGAGCGACACCCTAGGCCTTGCCGCCTAGCGGGCAAACGATACTCCGTACCTATACGAAGGTTCGACCCTGAACCTCCGCGGACAGTCCCAACCTGGCGAGTTAAGCCGGTGAGCTAAACTCGGTTGGTGTTCGAGGACGAGAAATTAATTATCTTAAGGAAAAGATTGCGAAACAGCGTGCGTTGAAACTGGAACAAAACGAAAGGACTCGGTCGAGACCGGGACTCGAACCCAGGCGATGGAGACCGCGGTCGCGATTCTTAACCGATCGGCCATTCGAACACCAGTTAAGATTGTTTCAAATCGATGTGCCTCAATGGGTGGGAAAGCCGGAGTATTAGCTCTATTTACACCTGCTCAAAGGAAGAAGTGGAAACTGTATTTTCAGGGTTTATGAGCTCGCGCATTAATTGTCCGAAAACTCGACTTATTGCATGTGGATAGAGGGCGCGCCACACAAATAGCGGTCACCGGCGAAACGCGCGGGCTCATAGGGGTGCACTACCCTAATTGAAGTGATAATTTCTACGCGAGCTCATTAGCATGAAATGTGCCCCCACAATTCTTTTTGAAAAAGGAATCCGTTTGGTAAAAAAACTAAATGGTGGGATTGTCTAAATATAGCCAGGGATCAACTCCCTGGTTTTGGGACTTCAATCTGAGGGCAGAATTGATAAAATTACGGTTGGAAAATGGGTCCAAATTGCCCGAGAACGTTGAGGGATGCCACTTGTAAAATGCCTGCGTGCAGGCCGGGGAAGTATAACATTTCGAGGTTGTTTTTTTACACTTGTTTCAATAGGGCCTGAATGAGGCTAGTGCACCCATGGGGGTGCACTGCACAAAATACGCGCTCATAGGAAACAACGGAAAATAAGACAGACAGCGTTGCCTCGTGACACTCAGGAGTAGGGTGGCACTGTATGTGTTATTTACTTGAAATTAAATAATTGTAAGGAGTAAGCCTCGCGTTGTATATGAAATTGTCAACAATATAAAGTATTTGTTTGCGAAAATTGACCAGTTGCGAGGAGTTAGCCTTGGTTTTGTATTCTAAAATTGGCCTAGAATAACATAATTGTAAGGGGGGTTAGCCTCGCGTTTAAATTACACAGAAGAAAACATGGCTGGGAATGAGTTTAATTGTCTCGACTTACATCTAAGCTGCGAACCTCACATTTGTTGGAGAACAAAGCGACACTCACCAGCTCCACATCTGAACGAAACTATTGCCAACATTATCATTGGAAGGGACCTAAACTTTAAGATTCATGCGTCAGGTCACCGACGACATAGGCCTATATGTAGCAATACACATGTACATCAATACACAGAGGAAAACATGGATGGGAATGAGTAGATTTGTCTTGAGTTATATGTGAGCTGCGAACCTAAACGTTGTTGGAGAAAGAAGAGAAACTCACCACCTGAGCAAAAATATCGCCGACATTCTCACTGGAAGGAACCTAAATTTTGAGACTCCTGCGTCAGGTCACCGACCGCATAGGCCTATAATGTTATATCGTATAACTTATATTGGAAGTTGTCAGGGGATAACCTTGCATTCTTATCAAAATTGGCCCAAAAATAGTCGATCTTTGAAAAAACCAACCCCGAACATTTGTAAGGGGAAAAAGGGGGTTAGCCTTGCATTTCCATTAAAATTTGCGGGAATTTAATCGTTCTTAAAAAAAATAAAAAAATGCAGCCAAATGGCTATGTGTTCACCACTTTGGCCAGAGGCGCGTCCTGTGGCTAATGCCAACCAACATTAGGCCAATGTTACTGCCCACTAAACTTGCCCCAACCTTGATGGCATAATTAAAATATTAACGCCGATCGTAGGCGGATCTTCAGTCTGTGGTAACGTGTATATAACGTATTGAAAATATATATTTGTATATATATTTTGTTGTCTCTGTTAATTCATTTATTACGATTATTAATTTATCCTCCAAGCGTATTTATATGAGGAATCGAGAAAAAACAAATTGCGGTGAGGGGATAAGAACCAAAACAAAAAGTTATGTGGTGTATGTGACCAAGCATTCAGGTGCACGGACTTACGACTCAACTCAATGAGCCTATTACCGGCTACCATATAGGACTCTTCGGGGCAATAGGATCCCGGACCACCACACTTCCTTTCCTGCCCATGTTCATCTGACCCGACGGCCTCGCACCATGTAAGGGAGGTGAACGGAGCGACACCCTAGGCCTTGCCGCCTAGCGGGCAAACGATACTCCGTACCTATACGAAGGTTCGACCCTGAACCTCCGCGGACAGTCCCAACCTGGCGAGTTAAGCCGGTGAGCTAAACTCGGTTGGTGTTCGAGGACGAGAAATTAATTATCTTAAGGAAAAGATTGCGAAACAGCGTGCGTTGAAACTGGAACAAAACGAAAGGACTCGGTCGAGACCGGGACTCGAACCCAGGCGATGGAGACCGCGGTCGCGATTCTTAACCGATCGGCCATTCGAACACCAGTTAAGATTGTTTCAAATCGATGTGCCTCAATGGGTGGGAAAGCCGGAGTATTAGCTCTATTTACACCTGCTCAAAGGAAGAAGTGGAAACTGTATTTTCAGGGTTTATGAGCTCGCGCATTAATTGTCCGAAAACTCGACTTATTGCATGTGGATAGAGGGCGCGCCACACAAATAGCGGTCACCGGCGAAACGCGCGGGCTCATAGGGGTGCACTACCCTAATTGAAGTGATAATTTCTACGCGAGCTCATTAGCATGAAATGTGCCCCCACAATTCTTTTTGAAAAAGGAATCCGTTTGGTAAAAAAACTAAATGGTGGGATTGTCTAAATATAGCCAGGGATCAACTCCCTGGTTTTGGGACTTCAATCTGAGGGCAGAATTGATAAAATTACGGTTGGAAAATGGGTCCAAATTGCCCGAGAACGTTGAGGGATGCCACTTGTAAAATGCCTGCGTGCAGGCCGGGGAAGTATAACATTTCGAGGTTGTTTTTTTACACTTGTTTCAATAGGGCCTGAATGAGGCTAGTGCACCCATGGGGGTGCACTGCACAAAATACGCGCTCATAGGAAACAACGGAAAATAAGACAGACAGCGTTGCCTCGTGACACTCAGGAGTAGGGTGGCACTGTATGTGTTATTTACTTGAAATTAAATAATTGTAAGGAGTAAGCCTCGCGTTGTATATGAAATTGTCAACAATATAAAGTATTTGTTTGCGAAAATTGACCAGTTGCGAGGAGTTAGCCTTGGTTTTGTATTCTAAAATTGGCCTAGAATAACATAATTGTAAGGGGGGTTAGCCTCGCGTTTAAATTACACAGAAGAAAACATGGCTGGGAATGAGTTTAATTGTCTCGACTTACATCTAAGCTGCGAACCTCACATTTGTTGGAGAACAAAGCGACACTCACCAGCTCCACATCTGAACGAAACTATTGCCAACATTATCATTGGAAGGGACCTAAACTTTAAGATTCATGCGTCAGGTCACCGACGACATAGGCCTATATGTAGCAATACACATGTACATCAATACACAGAGGAAAACATGGATGGGAATGAGTAGATTTGTCTTGAGTTATATGTGAGCTGCGAACCTAAACGTTGTTGGAGAAAGAAGAGAAACTCACCACCTGAGCAAAAATATCGCCGACATTCTCACTGGAAGGAACCTAAATTTTGAGACTCCTGCGTCAGGTCACCGACCGCATAGGCCTATAATGTTATATCGTATAACTTATATTGGAAGTTGTCAGGGGATAACCTTGCATTCTTATCAAAATTGGCCCAAAAATAGTCGATCTTTGAAAAAACCAACCCCGAACATTTGTAAGGGGAAAAAGGGGGTTAGCCTTGCATTTCCATTAAAATTTGCGGGAATTTAATCGTTCTTAAAAAAAATAAAAAAATGCAGCCAAATGGCTATGTGTTCACCACTTTGGCCAGAGGCGCGTCCTGTGGCTAATGCCAACCAACATTAGGCCAATGTTACTGCCCACTAAACTTGCCCCAACCTTGATGGCATAATTAAAATATTAACGCCGATCGTAGGCGGATCTTCAGTCTGTGGTAACGTGTATATAACGTATTGAAAATATATATTTGTATATATATTTTGTTGTCTCTGTTAATTCATTTATTACGATTATTAATTTATCCTCCAAGCGTATTTATATGAGGAATCGAGAAAAAAAAAATTGCGGTGAGGGGATAAGAACCAAAACAAAAAGTTATGTGGTGTATGTGACCAAGCATTCAGGTGCACGGACTTACGACTCAACTCAATGAGCCTATTACCGGCTACCATATAGGACTCTTCGGGGCAATAGGATCCCGGACCACCACACTTCCTTTCCTGCCCATGTTCATCTGACCCGACGGCCTCGCACCATGTAAGGGAGGTGAACGGAGCGACACCCTAGGCCTTGCCGCCTAGCGGGCAAACGATACTCCGTACCTATACGCAGGTTCGACCCTGAACCTCCGCGGACAGTCCCAACCTGGCGAGTTAAGCCGGTGAGCTAAACTCGGTTGGTGTTTGAGGACGAGAAATTAATTATCTTAGGGAAAACATTGCGAAACAGCGTGCGTTGAAACTGGAACAAAACGAAAGGACTCGGTCGAGACCGGGACTCGAACCCAGGCGATGGAGACCGCGGTCGCGGTTCTTAACCGATCGGCCATTCGAACACCAGTTCAGATTGATTCAAATCGATGTGCCTCAATGGGTGGGAAAGCCGGAGTATTAGCTCAATTTACACCTGCTCAAAGGAAGAAGTGGAAACTGTATTTTTAGGGTTTATGAGCCCGCGCATTAATTGTCCGAAAACTCGACTTATTGCATGTGGATAGAGGGCGCGCCACACAAATAGCGGTCACCGGCGAAACGCGCGGGCTCATAGGGGTGCACTACCCTAATTGAAGTGATAATTTCTACGCGAGCTCATTAGCATGAAATGTGCCCCCACAATTCTTTTTGAAAAAGGAATCCGTTTGGTAAAAAAACTAAATGGTGGGATTGTCTAAATATAGCCAGGGATCAACTCCCTGGTCTTGGGACTTCAATCTGAGGGCAGAATTGATAAAATTACGGTTGGAAAATGGGTCCAAATTGCCCGAGAACGTTGAGGGATGCCACTTGTAAAATGCCTGCGTGCAGGCCGGGGAAGTATAACATTTCGAGATTGTTTTTTTACACTTGTTTCAATGGGGCCTGAATGAGGCTAGTGCACCCATGGGGGTGCACTGCACAAAATACGCGCTCATAGGAAACAACGGAAAATCAGACAGACAGCGTTGCCTCGTGACACTCAGGAGTAGGGTGGCACTGTATGTGTTATTTACTTGAAATTAAATAATTGTAAGGAGTAAGCCTCGCGTTGTATATGAAATTGTCAACAATATAAAGTATTTGTTTGCGAAAATTGACCAGTTGCGAGGAGTTAGCCTTGGTTTTGTATTCTAAAATTGGCCTAGAATAACATAATTGTAAGGGGGGTTAGCCTCGCGTTTAAATTACACAGAAGAAAACATGGCTGGGAATGAGTTTAATTGTCTCGACTTACATCTAAGCTGCGAACCTCACATTTGTTGGAGAACAAAGCGACACTCACCAGCTCCACATCTGAACGAAACTATTGCCAACATTATCATTGGAAGGGACCTAAACTTTAAGATTCATGCGTCAGGTCACCGACGACATAGGCCTATATGTAGCAATACACATGTACATCAATACACAGAGGAAAACATGGATGGGAATGAGTAGATTTGTCTTGAGTTATATGTGAGCTGCGAACCTAAACGTTGTTGGAGAAAGAAGAGAAACTCACCACCTGAGCAAAAATATCGCCGACATTCTCACTGGAAGGAACCTAAATTTTGAGACTCCTGCGTCAGGTCACCGACCGCATAGGCCTATAATGTTATATCGTATAACTTATATTGGAAGTTGTCAGGGGATAACCTTGCATTCTTATCAAAATTGGCCCAAAAATAGTCGATCTTTAAAAAAACCAACCCCGAACATTTGTAAGGGGAAAAAGGGGGTTAGCCTTGCATTTCCATTAAAATTTGCGGGAATTTAATCGTTCTTAAAAAAAATAAAAAAATGCAGCCAAAGGGCTATGTGTTCACCACTTTGTCCAGAGGCGCGTCCTGTGGCTAATGCCAACCAACATTAGGCCAATGTTACTGCCCAATAAACTTGCCCCAACCTTGATGGCATAATTAAAATATTAACGCCGATCGTAGGCGGATCTTCAGTCTGTGGTAACGTGTATATAACGTATTAAAAATATATATATATATATATATATATTTTGTTGTCTCTGTTAATTCATTTATTACGATTATTAATTTATCCTTCAAGCGTATTTATATGAGGAATCGAAAGAAAAAAAATTGCGGTGAGGGGATAAGAACCAAAACAAAAAGTTATGTGGTGTATGTGACCAAGCATTCAGGTGCACGGACTTACGACTCAACTCAATGAGCCTATTACCGGCTACCATATAGGACTCTTCGAGGCAATAGGATCCCGGACCACCACACTTCCTTTCCTGCCCATGTTCATCTGACCCGACGGCCTCGCAACATGTAAGGGAGGTGAACGGAGCGACACCCTAGGCCTTGCCGCCTAGCGGGAAAACGATACTCCGTACCTATACGCAGGTTCGACCCTGAACCTCCGCGGACAGTCCCAACCTGGCGAGTTAAGCCGGTGAGCTAAACTCGGTTGGTGTTTGAGGACGAGAAATTAATTATCTTAAGGAAAACATTGCGAAACAGCGTGCGTTGAAACTGGAACAAAACGAAAGGACTCGGTCGAGACCGGGACTCGAACCCAGGCGATGGAGACCGCGGTCGCGGTTCTTAACCGATCGGCCATTCGAACACCAGTTAAGATTGTTTCAAATCGATGTGCCTCAATGGGTGGGAAAGCCGGAGTATTAGCTCTATTTACACCTGCTCAAAGGAAGAAGTGGAAACTGTATTTTCAGGGTTTATGAGCCCGCGCATTAATTGTCCGAAAACTCGACTTATTGCATGTGGATAGAGGGCGCGCCACACAAATAGCGGTCACCGGCGAAACGCGCGGGCTCATAGGGGTGCCCTCCCCTAATTGAAGTGATAATTTCTACGCGAGCTCATTAGCATGAAATGTGCCCCCACAATTCTTTTTGAAAAAGGAATCCGTTTGGTAAAAAAACTAAATGGTGGGATTGTCTAAATATAGCCTGGGATCAACTCCCTGGTTTTGGGACTTCAATCTGAGGGCAGAATTGATAAAATTACGGTTGGAAAATGGGTCCAAATTGCCCGAGAACGTTGGGGGATGCCACTTGTAAAATGCCTGCGTGCAGGCCGGGGAAGTATAACATTTCGAGATTGTTTTTTTACACTTGTTTCAATAGGGCCTGAATGAGGCTAGTGCACCCATGTGGGTGCACTGCACAAAATACGCGCTCATAGGAAACAACGGAAAATCAGACAGACAGCGTTGCCTCGTGACACTCAGGAGTAGGGTGGCACTGTATGTGTTATTTACTTGAAATTAAATAATTGTGAGGAGTAAGCCTCGCGTTGTATATGAAATTGTCAACAATATAAAGTATTTGTTTGCGAAAATTGACCAGTTGCGAGGAGTTAGCCTTGGTTTTGTATTCTAAAATTGGCCTAGAATAACAGAATTGTAAGGGGTGTTAGCCTCGCGTTTAAATTACACAGAAGAAAACATGGCTGGGAATGAGTTTAATTGTCTCGACTTACATCTAAGCTGCGAACCTCACATTTGTTGGAGAACAAAGAGACACTCACCAGCTCCACATCTGAACGAAACTATTGCCAACATTATCATTGGAAGGGACCTACAATTTGAGACTCATGCGTCAGGACACTGGCGGCATAGGCCTATGCAGCTATACACGTGTATATCAATACACAGAGCAAAACATGGCTGGGAATGAGTAACATTTTCTCGACTTATATCTAAGCTGCGAACCTCACATTTGTTGGAGAACAAAGAGACACTCACCAGCTCCACATCTGAGCGAAACTATTGCCAACATTATCATTGGAAGGGACCTAAACTTTAAGATTCATGCGTCAGGTCACCGACGACATAGGCCTATATGTAGCAATACACATGTACATCAATACACAGAGGAAAACATGGATGGGAATGAGTAGATTTGTCTTGAGTTATATGTGAGCTGCGAACCTAAACGTTGTTGGAGAAAGAAGAGAAACTCACCACCTGAGCAAAAATATCGCCGACATTCTCACTGGAAGGAACCTAAATTTTGAGACTCCTGCGTCAGGTCACCGACCGCATAGGCCTATAATGTTATATTGTATAACTTATATTGGAAGTTGTCAGGGGATAACCTTGCATTCTTATCAAAATTGGCCCAAAAATAGTCGATCTTTAAAAAAACCAACCCCGAACATTTGTAAGGGGAAAAAGGGGGTTAGCCTTGCATTTCCATTAAAATTTGCGGGAATTTAATCGTTCTTAAAAAAAATAAAAAAATGCAGCCAAATGGCTATGTGTTCACCACTTTGGCCAGAGGCGCGTCCTGTGGCTAATGCCAACCAACATTAGGCCAATGTTACTGCCCACTAAACTTGCCCCAACCTTGATGGCATAATTAAAATATTAACGCCGATCGTAGGCGGATCTTCAGTCTGTGGTAACGTGTATATAACGTATTGAAAATATATATTTGTATATATATTTTGTTGTCTCTGTTAATTCATTTATTACGATTATTAATTTATCCTCCAAGCGTATTTATATGAGGAATCGAAAAAAAAAAATTGCGGTGAGGGGATAAGAACCAAAACAAAAAGTTATGTGGTGTATGTGACCAAGCATTCAGGTGCACGGACTTACGACTCAACTCAATGAGCCTATTACCGGCTACCATATAGGACTCTTCGGGGCAATAGGATCCCGGACCACCACACTTCCTTTCCTGCCCATGTTCATCTGACCCGACGGCCTCGCACCATGTAAGGGAGGTGAACGGAGCGACACCCTAGGCCTTGCCGCCTAGCGGGCAAACGATACTCCGTACCTATACGCAGGTTCGACCCTGAACCTCCGCGGACAGTCCCAACCTGGCGAGTTAAGCCGGTGAGCTAAACTCGGTTGGTGTTTGAGGACGAGAAATTAATTATCTTAAGGAAAACATTGCGAAACAGCGTGCGTTGAAACTGGAACAAAACGAAAGGACTCGGTCGAGACCGGGACTCGAACACAGGCGATGGAGACCGCGGTCGCGGTTCTTAACCGATCGGCCATTCGAACACCAGTTCAGATTGTTTCAAATCGATGTGCCTCAATGGGTGGGAAAGCCGGAGTATTAGCTCAATTTACACCTGCTCAAAGGAAGAAGTGGAAACTGTATTTTTAGGGTTTATGAGCCCGCGCATTAATTGTCCGAAAACTCGACTTATTGCATGTGGATAGAGGGCGCGCCACACAAATAGCGGTCACCGGCGAAACGCGCGGGCTCATAGGGGTGCACTAGCCTAATTGAAGTGATAATTTCTACGCGAGCTCATTAGCATGAAATGTGCCCCCACAATTCTTTTTGAAAAAGGAATCCGTTTGGTAAAAAAACTAAATGGTGGGATTGTCTAAATATAGCCAGGGATCAACTCCCTGGTTTTGGGACTTCAATCTGAGGGCAGAATTGATAAAATTACGGTTGGAAAATGGGTCCAAATTGCCCGAGAACGTTGGGGGATGCCACTTGTAAAATGCCTGCGTGCAGGCCGGGGAAGTATAACATTTCGAGATTGTTTTTTTACACTTGTTTCAATAGGGCCTGAATGAGGCTAGTGCACCCATGTGGGTGCACTGCACAAAATACGCGCTCATAGGAAACAACGGAAAATCAGACAGACAGCGTTGCCTCGTGACACTCAGGAGTAGGGTGGCACTGTATGTGTTATTTACTTGAAATTAAATAATTGTGAGGAGTAAGCCTCGCGTTGTATATGAAATTGTCAACAATATAAAGTATTTGTTTGCGAAAATTGACCAGTTGCGAGGAGTTAGCCTTGGTTTTGTATTCTAAAATTGGCCTAGAATAACAGAATTGTAAGGGGTGTTAGCCTCGCGTTTAAATTACACAGAAGAAAACATGGCTGGGAATGAGTTTAATTGTCTCGACTTACATCTAAGCTGCGAACCTCACATTTGTTGGAGAACAAAGAGACACTCACCAGCTCCACATCTGAACGAAACTATTGCCAACATTATCATTGGAAGGGACCTACAATTTGAGACTCATGCGTCAGGACACTGGCGGCATAGGCCTATGCAGCTATACACGTGTATATCAATACACAGAGCAAAACATGGCTGGGAATGAGTAACATTTTCTCGACTTATATCTAAGCTGCGAACCTCACATTTGTTGGAGAACAAAGAGACACTCACCAGCTCCACATCTGAGCGAAACTATTGCCAAAATTATCATTGGAAGGGACCTAAACTTTAAGATTCATGCGTCAGGTCACCGACGGCATAGGCCTATATGTAGCAATACACATGTACATCAATACACAGAGGAAAACATGGATGGGAATGAGTAGATTTGTCTTGAGTTATATGTGAGCTGCGAACCTAAACGTTGTTGGAGAAAGAAGAGAAACTCACCACCTGAGCAAAAATATCGCCGACATTCTCACTGGAAGGAACCTAAATTTTGAGACTCCTGCGTCAGGTCACCGACCGCATAGGCCTATAATGTTATATTGTATAACTTATATTGGAAGTTGTCAGGGGATAACCTTGCATTCTTATCAAAATTGGCCCAAAAATAGTCGATCTTTAAAAAAACCAACCCCGAACATTTGTAAGGGGAAAAAGGGGGTTAGCCTTGCATTTCCATTAAAATTTGCGGGAATTTAATCGTTCTTAAAAAAAATAAAAAAATGCAGCCAAATGGCTATGTGTTCACCACTTTGGCCAGAGGCGCGTCCTGTGGCTAATGCCAACCAACATTAGGCCAATGTTACTGCCCACTAAACTTGCCCCAACCTTGATGGCATAATTAAAATATTAACGCCGATCGTAGGCGGATCTTCAGTCTGTGGTAACGTGTATATAACGTATTGAAAATATATATTTGTATATATATTTTGTTGTCTCTGTTAATTCATTTATTACGATTATTAATTTATCCTCCAAGCGTATTTATATGAGGAATCGAAAAAAAAAAATTGCGGTGAGGGGATAAGAACCAAAACAAAAAGTTATGTGGTGTATGTGACCAAGCATTCAGGTGCACGGACTTACGACTCAACTCAATGAGCCTATTACCGGCTACCATATAGGACTCTTCGGGGCAATAGGATCCCGGACCACCACACTTCCTTTCCTGCCCATGTTCATCTGACCCGACGGCCTCGCACCATGTAAGGGAGGTGAACGGAGCGACACCCTAGGCCTTGCCGCCTAGCGGGCAAACGATACTCCGTACCTATACGCAGGTTCGACCCTGAACCTCCGCGGACAGTCCCAACCTGGCGAGTTAAGCCGGTGAGCTAAACTCGGTTGGTGTTTGAGGACGAGAAATTAATTATCTTAAGGAAAACATTGCGAAACAGCGTGCGTTGAAACTGGAACAAAACGAAAGGACTCGGTCGAGACCGGGACTCGAACACAGGCGATGGAGACCGCGGTCGCGGTTCTTAACCGATCGGCCATTCGAACACCAGTTCAGATTGTTTCAAATCGATGTGCCTCAATGGGTGGGAAAGCCGGAGTATTAGCTCAATTTACACCTGCTCAAAGGAAGAAGTGGAAACTGTATTTTTAGGGTTTATGAGCCCGCGCATTAATTGTCCGAAAACTCGACTTATTGCATGTGGATAGAGGGCGCGCCACACAAATAGCGGTCACCGGCGAAACGCGCGGGCTCATAGGGGTGCACTAGCCTAATTGAAGTGATAATTTCTACGCGAGCTCATTAGCATGAAATGTGCCCCCACAATTCTTTTTGAAAAAGGAATCCGTTTGGTAAAAAAACTAAATGGTGGGATTGTCTAAATATAGCCAGGGATCAACTCCCTGGTTTTGGGACTTCAATCTGAGGGCAGAATTGATAAAATTACGGTTGGAAAATGGGTCCAAATTGCCCGAGAACGTTGGGGGATGCCACTTGTAAAATGCCTGCGTGCAGGCCGGGGAAGTATAACATTTCGAGATTGTTTTTTTACACTTGTTTCAATAGGGCCTGAATGAGGCTAGTGCACCCATGTGGGTGCACTGCACAAAATACGCGCTCATAGGAAACAACGGAAAATCAGACAGACAGCGTTGCCTCGTGACACTCAGGAGTAGGGTGGCACTGTATGTGTTATTTACTTGAAATTAAATAATTGTGAGGAGTAAGCCTCGCGTTGTATATGAAATTGTCAACAATATAAAGTATTTGTTTGCGAAAATTGACCAGTTGCGAGGAGTTAGCCTTGGTTTTGTATTCTAAAATTGGCCTAGAATAACAGAATTGTAAGGGGTGTTAGCCTCGCGTTTAAATTACACAGAAGAAAACATGGCTGGGAATGAGTTTAATTGTCTCGACTTACATCTAAGCTGCGAACCTCACATTTGTTGGAGAACAAAGAGACACTCACCAGCTCCACATCTGAACGAAACTATTGCCAACATTATCATTGGAAGGGACCTACAATTTGAGACTCATGCGTCAGGACACTGGCGGCATAGGCCTATGCAGCTATACACGTGTATATCAATACACAGAGCAAAACATGGCTGGGAATGAGTAACATTTTCTCGACTTATATCTAAGCTGCGAACCTCACATTTGTTGGAGAACAAAGAGACACTCACCAGCTCCACATCTGAGCGAAACTATTGCCAAAATTATCATTGGAAGGGACCTAAACTTTAAGATTCATGCGTCAGGTCACCGACGGCATAGGCCTATATGTAGCAATACACATGTACATCAATACACAGAGGAAAACATGGATGGGAATGAGTAGATTTGTCTTGAGTTATATCTAAGCTGCGAACCTAAACGTTGTTGGAGGTAGAAGAGAAACTCACCACCTGAGCAAAAATATCGCCGACATTCTCACAGGAAGGAACCTAAATTTTGAGACTCCTGCGTCAGGTCAACGACCGCATAGGCCTATAATGTTATATCGTATATCTTATATTGGAAGTTGTCAGGGGATAACCTTGCATTCTTATCAAAATTGGCCCCAAAATAGTCGATCTTAAAAAAACAAAAACCCGAACATTTGTAAGGGGAAAAAGGGGGTTAGCCTTGCATTTCCATTAAAATTTGCGGGAATTTAATCGTTCTTAAAACAAATAAAAAAATGCAGCCAAATGGCTATGTGTTCACCACTTTGGCCAGTGGCGCGTCCTGTGGCTAATGCCAACCAACATTAGGCCAATGTTACTGCCCAATAAACTTGCCCCAACCTTGATGGCATAATTAAAATATTAACGCCGATCGTAGGCGGAGCTTCAGTCTGTGGTAACGTGTATATAACGTATTAACAATATATATATATATATATATTTTGTTGTCTCTGTTAATTCATTTATTACGATTATTAATTTATCCTCAAAGCGTATTTATATGAGGAATCGAAAAAAAAATTGCGGTGAGGGGATAAGAACCAAAACAAAAAGTTATGTGGTGTATGTGACCAAGCATTCAGGTGCATGGACTTACCACTCAACTCAATGAGCCTATTACCGGCTACCATATAGGACTCTTCGCGGCAATAGGATCCCGGACCACCACACTTCCTTTCCTGCCCATGTTCATCTGACCCGACGGCCTGGCACCATGTAAGGGAGGTGAACGGAGCGACACCCTAGGCCTTGCCGCCTTGCGGGCAAACGATACTTCGTACCTATACGCAGGTTCGACCCTGAACCTCCGCGGACAGTCCCAACCTGGCGAGTTAAGCCGGTGAGCTAAACTCGGTTGGTGTTTGAGGACGAGAAATTAATTATCTTAAGGAAAAGATTGCGAAACAGCGTGCGTTGAAACTGGAACAAAACGAAAGGACTCGGTCAAGACCGGGACTCCAACCCAGGCGATGGAGACCGCGGTCGCGGTTCTTAACCGATCGGCCATTCGAACACTAGTTAAGATTGTTTCAAATCGATGTGCCTCAATGGGTGGGAAAGCCGGAGTATTAGCTCAATTTACACCTGCTCAAAGGAAGAAGTGGAAACTGTATTTTTAGGGTTTATGAGCCCGCGCATTAATTGTACGAAAACTCGACTTATTGCATGTGGATAGAGGGCGCGCCACACAAATAGCGGTCACCGGCGAAACGCGCGGGCTCATAGGGGTGCACTAGTCTAATTGAAGTGATAATTTCTACGCGAGCTCATTAGCATGAAATGTGCCCCCACAATTCTTTTTGAAAAAGGAATCCGTTTGGTAAAAAAACTAAATGGTGGGATTGTCTAAATATAGCCAGGGATCAACTCCCTGGTTTTGGGACTTCAATCTGAGGGCAGACTTGATAAAATTACGGTTGGAAAATGGGTCCAAATTGCCCGAGAACGTTGAGGGATGCCACTTGTAAAATGCCTGCGTGCAGGCCGGGGAAGTATAACATTTCGACATTGTTTTTTTACACTTGTTTCAATAGGGCCTGAATGAGGCTAGTGCACCCATGTGGGTGCACTGCACAAAATACGCGCTCATAGGAAACAACGGAAAATCAGACAGACAGCGTTGCCTCGTGACACTCAGGAGTAGGGTGGCACTGTATGTGTTATTTACTTGAAATTAAATAATTGTGAGGAGTAAGCCTCGGGTTGTATATGAAATTGTCAACAATATAAAGTATTTGTTTGCGAAAATTGACCAGTTGCGAGGAGTTAGCCTTGGTTTTGTATTCTAAAATTGGCCTAGAATAACAGAATTGTAAGGGGTGTTAGCCTCGCGTTTAAATTACACAGAAGAAAACATGGCTGGGAATGAGTTTAATTGTCTCGACTTACATCTAAGCTGCGAACCTCACATTTGTTGGAGAACAAAGAGACACTCACCAGCTCCACATCTGAACGAAACTATTGCCAACATTATCATTGGAAGGGACCTACAATTTGAGACTCATGCGTCAGGACACTGGCGGCATAGGCCTATGCAGCTATACACGTGTATATCAATACACAGAGCAAAACATGGCTGGGAATGAGTAACATTTTCTCGACTTATATCTAAGCTGCGAACCTCACATTTGTTGGAGAACAAAGAGACACTCACCAGCTCCACATCTGAGCGAAACTATTGCCAAAATTATCATTGGAAGGGACCTAAACTTTAAGATTCATGCGTCAGGTCACCGACGGCATAGGCCTATATGTAGCAATACACATGTACATCAATACACAGAGGAAAACATGGATGGGAATGAGTAGATTTGTCTTGAGTTATATCTAAGCTGCGAACCTAAACGTTGTTGGAGGTAGAAGAGAAACTCACCACCTGAGCAAAAATATCGCCGACATTCTCACAGAAAGGAACCTAAATTTTGAGACTCCTGCGTCAGGTCAACGACCGCATAGGCCTATAATGTTATATCGTATATCTTATATTGGAAGTTGTCAGGGGATAACCTTGCATTCTTATCAAAATTGGCCCCAAAATAGTCGATCTTAAAAAAACAAAAACCCGAACATTTGTAAGGGGAAAAAGGGGGTTAGCCTTGCATTTCCATTAAAATTTGCGGGAATTTAATCGTTCTTAAAACAAATAAAAAAATGCAGCCAAATGGCTATGTGTTCACCACTTTGGCCAGTGGCGCGTCCTGTGGCTAATGCCAACCAACATTAGGCCAATGTTACTGCCCAATAAACTTGCCCCAACCTTGATGGCATAATTAAAATATTAACGCCGATCGTAGGCGGAGCTTCAGTCTGTGGTAACGTGTATATAACGTATTAACAATATATATATATATATATATATTTTGTTGTCTCTGTTAATTCATTTATTACGATTATTAATTTATCCTCAAAGCGTATTTATATGAGGAATCGAGAAAAAAAAATTGCGGTGAGGGGATAAGAACCAAAACAAAAAGTTATGTGGTGTATGTGACCAAGCATTCAGGTGCATGGACTTACCACTCAACTCAATGAGCCTATTACCGGCTACCATATAGGACTCTTCGCGGCAATAGGATCCCGGACCACCACACTTCCTTTCCTGCCCATGTTCATCTGACCCGACGGCCTCGCAACATGTAAGGGAGGTGAACGGAGCGACACCCTAGGCCTTGCCGCCTTGCGGGCAAACGATACTTCGTACCTATACGCAGGTTCGACCCTGAACCTCCGCGGACAGTCCCAACCTGGCGAGTTAAGCCGGTGAGCTAAACTCGGTTGGTGTTTGAGGACGAGAAATTAATTATCTTAAGGAAAAGATTGCGAAACAGCGTGCGTTGAAACTGGAACAAAACGAAAGGACTCGGTCAATACCGGGACTCCAACCCAGGCGATGGAGACCGCGGTCGCGGTTCTTAACCGATCGGCCATTCGAACACTAGTTAAGATTGTTTCAAATCGATGTGCCTCAATGGGTGGGAAAGCCGGAGTATTAGCTCAATTTACACCTGCTCAAAGGAAGAAGTGGAAACTGTATTTTTAGGGTTTATGAGCCCGCGCATTAATTGTACGAAAACTCGACTTATTGCATGTGGATAGAGGGCGCGCCACACAAATAGCGGTCACCGGCGAAACGCGCGGGCTCATAGGGGTACACTAGCCTAATTGAAGTGATAATTTCTACGCGAGCTCATTAGCATGAAATGTGCCCCCACAATTCTTTTTAAAAAAGGAATCCGTTTGGTAAAAAAACTAAATGGTGGGATTGTCTAAATATAGCCAGGGATCAACTCCCTGGTTTTGGGACTTCAATCTGAGGGCAGACTTGATAAAATTACGGTTGGAAAATGGGTCCAAATTGCCCGAGAACGTTGAGGGATGCCACTTGTAAAATGCCTGCGTGCAGGCCGGGGAAGTATAACATTTCGAGATTGTTTTTTTACACTTGTTTCAATAGGGCCTGAATGAGGCTAGTGCACCCATGTGGGTGCACTGCACAAAATACGCGCTCATAGGAAACAACGGAAAATCAGACAGACAGCGTTGCCTCGTGACACTCAGGAGTAGGGTGGCACTGTATGTGTTATTTACTTGAAATTAAATAATTGTGAGGAGTAAGCCTCGCGTTGTATATGAAATTGTCAACAATATAAAGTATTTGTTTGCGAAAATTGACCAGTTGCGAGGAGTTAGCCTTGGTTTTGTATTCTAAAATTGGCCTAGAATAACAGAATTGTAAGGGGGGTTAGCCTCGCGTTTAAATTACACAGAAGAAAACATGGCTGGGAATGAGTTTAATTGTCTCGACTTACATCTAAGCTGCGAACCTCACATTTGTTGGAGAACAAAGAGACACTCACCAGCTCCACATCTGAACGAAACTATTGCCAACATTATCATTGGAAGGGACCTACAATTTGAGACTCATGCGTCAGGACACTGGCGGCATAGGCCTATGCAGCTATACACGTGTACATCAATACACAGAGCAAAACATGGCTGGGAATGAGTAACATTTTCTCGACTTATATCTAAGCAGCGAACCTCACATTTGTTGGAGAACAAAGAGACACTCACCAGCTCCACATCTGAGCGAAACTATTGCCAAAATTATCATTGGAAGGGACCTAAACTTTAAGATTCATGCGTCAGGTCACCGACGGCATAGGCCTATATGTAGCAATACACATGTACATCAATACACAGAGGAAAACATGGATGGGAATGAGTAGATTTGTCTTGAGTTATATCTAAGCTGCGAACCTAAACGTTGTTGGAGGTAGAAGAGAAACTCACCACCTGAGCAAAAATATCGCCGACATTCTCACAGGAAGGAACCTAAATTTTGAGACTCCTGCGTCAGGTCAACGACCGCATAGGCCTATAATGTTATATCGTATATCTTATATTGGAAGTTGTCAGGGGATAACCTTGCATTCTTATCAAAATTGGCCCCAAAATAGTCGATCTTAAAAAAACAAAAACCCGAACATTTGTAAGGGGAAAAAGGGGGTTAGCCTTGCATTTCCATTAAAATTTGCGGGAATTTAATCGTTCTTAAAAAAAATAAAAAAATGCAGCCAAATGGCTATGTGTTCACCACTTTGGCCAGTGGCGCGTCCTGTGGCTAATGCCAACCAACATTAGGCCAATGTTACTGCCCAATAAACTTGCCCCAACCTTGATGGCATAATTAAAATATTAACGCCGATCGTAGGCGGAGCTTCAGTCTGTGGTAACGTGTATATAACGTATTAACAATATATATATATATATATATATTTTGTTGTCTCTGTTAATTCATTTATTACGATTATTAATTTATCCTCAAAGCGTATTTATATAAGGAATCGAGAAAAAAAAATTGCGGTGAGGGGATAAGAACCAAAACAAAAAGTTATGTGGTGTATGTGACCAAGCATTCAGGTGCATGGACTTACCACTCAACTCAATGAGCCTATTACCGGCTACCATATATGACTCTTCGCGGCAATAGGATCCCGGACCACCACACTTCCTTTCCTGCCCATGTTCATCTGACCCGACGGCCTGGCACCATGTAAGGGAGGTGAACGGAGCGACACCCTAGGCCTTGCCGCCTTGCGGGCAAACGATACTTCGTACCTATACGCAGGTTCGACCCTGAACCTCCGCGGACAGTCCCAACCTGGCGAGTTAAGCCGGTGAGCTAAACTCGGTTGGTGTTTGAGGACGAGAAATTAATTATCTTAAGGAAAAGATTGCGAAACAGCGTGCGTTGAAACTGGAACAAAACGAAAGGACTCGGTCAAGACCGGGACTCCAACCCAGGCGATGGAGACCGCGGTCGCGGTTCTTAACCGATCGGCCATTCGAACACTAGTTAAGATTGTTTCAAATCGATGTGCCTCAATGGGTGGGAAAGCCGGAGTATTAGCTCAATTTACACCTGCTCAAAGGAAGAAGTGGAAACTGTATTTTTAGGGTTTATGAGCCCGCGCATTAATTGTACGAAAACTCGACTTATTGCATGTGGATAGAGGGCGCGCCACACAAATAGCGGTCACCGGCGAAACGCGCGGGCTCATAGGGGTGCACTAGCCTAATTGAAGTGATAATTTCTACGCGAGCTCATTAGCATGAAATGTGCCCCCACAATTCTTTTTGAAAAAGGAATCCGTTTGGTAAAAAAACTAAATGGTGGGATTGTCTAAATATAGCCAGGGATCAACTCCCTGGTTTTGGGACTTCAATCTGAGGGCAGACTTGATAAAATTACGGTTGGAAAATGGGTCCAAATTGCCCGAGAACGTTGAGGGATGCCACTTGTAAAATGCCTGCGTGCAGGCCGGGGAAGTATAACATTTCGAGATTGTTTTTTTACACTTGTTTCAATAGGGCCTGAATGAGGCTAGTGCACCCATGTGGGTGCACTGCACAAAATACGCGCTCATAGGAAACAACGGAAAATCCGACAGACAGCGTTGCCTCGTGACACTCAGGAGTAGGGTGGCACTGTATGTGTTATTTACTTGAAATTAAATAATTGTGAGGAGTAAGCCTCGCGTTGTATATGAAATTGTCAACAATATAAAGTATTTGTTTGCGAAAATTGACCAGTTGCGAGGAGTTAGCCTTGGTTTTGTATTCTAAAATTGGCCTAGAATAACAGAATTGTAAGGGGGGTTAGCCTCGCGTTTAAATTACACAGAAGAAAACATGGCTGGGAATGAGTTTAATTGTCTCGACTTACATCTAAGCTGCGAACCTCACATTTGTTGGAGAACAAAGAGACACTCACCAGCTCCACATCTGAGCGAAACTATTGCCAAAATTATCATTGGAAGGGACCTAAACTTTAAGATTCATGCGTCAGGTCACCGACGGCATAGGCCTATATGTAGCAATACACATGTACATCAATACACAGAGGAAAACATGGATGGGAATGAGTAGATTTGTCTTGAGTTATATCTAAGCTGCGAACCTAAACGTTGTTGGAGGTAGAAGAGAAACTCACCACCTGAGCAAAAATATCGCCGACATTCTCACAGGAAGGAACCTAAATTTTGAGACTCCTGCGTCAGGTCAACGACCGCATAGGCCTATAATGTTATATCGTATATCTTATATTGGAAGTTGTCAGGGGATAACCTTGCATTCTTATCAAAATTGGCCCCAAAATAGTCGATCTTAAAAAAACAAAAACCCGAACATTTGTAAGGGGAAAAAGGGGGTTAGCCTTGCATTTCCATTAAAATTTGCGGGAATTTAATCGTTCTTAAAAAAAATAAAAAAATGCAGCCAAATGGCTATGTGTTCACCACTTTGGCCAGTGGCGCGTCCTGTGGCTAATGCCAACCAACATTAGGCCAATGTTACTGCCCAATAAACTTGCCCCAACCTTGATGGCATAATTAAAATATTAACGCCGATCGTAGGCGGAGCTTCAGTCTGTGGTAACGTGTATATAACGTATTAACAATATATATATATATATATATTTTGTTGTCTCTGTTAATTCATTTATTACGATTATTAATTTATCCTCAAAGCGTATTTATATGAGGAATCGAGAAAACAAATTGCGGTGAGGGGATAAGAACCAAAACAAAAAGTTATGTGGTGTATGTGACCAAGCATTCAGGTGCATGGACTTACCACTCAACTCAATGAGCCTATTACCGGCTACCATATAGGACTCTTCGCGGCAATAGGATCCCGGACCACCACACTTCCTTTCCTGCCCATGTTCATCTGACCCGACGGCCTCGCACCATGTAAGGGAGGTGAACGGAGCGACACCCTAGGCCTTGCCGCCTTGCGGGCAAACGATACTTCGTACCTATACGCAGGTTCGACCCTGAACCTCCGCGGACAGTCCCAACCTGGCGAGTTAAGCCGGTGAGCAAAACTCGGTTGGTGTTTGAGGACGAGAAATTAATTATCTTAAGGAAAAGATTGCGAAACAGCGTGCGTTGAAACTGGAACAAAACGAAAGGACTCGGTCAAGACCGGGACTACAACCCAGGCGATGGAGACCGCGGTCGCGGTTCTTAACCGATCGGCCATTCGAACACTAGTTAAGATTGTTTCAAATCGATGTGCCTCAATGGGTGGGAAAGCCGGAGTATTAGCTCAATTTACACCTGCTCAAAGGAAGAAGTGGAATCTGTATTTTTAGGGTTTATGAGCCCGCGCATTAATTGTACGAAAACTCGACTTATTGCATGTGGATAGAGGGCGCGCCACACAAATAGCGGTCACCGGCGAAACGCGCGGGCTCATAGGGGTGCACTAGCCTAATTGAAGTGATAATTTCTACGCGAGCTCATTAGCATGAAATGTGCCCCCACAATTCTTTTTGAAAAAGGAATCCGTTTGGTAAAAAAACTAAATGGTGGGATTGTCTAAATATAGCCAGGGATCAACTCCCTGGTTTTGGGACTTCAATCTGAGGGCAGAATTGATAAAATTACGGTTGGAAAATGGGTCCAAATTGCCCGAGAACGTTGAGGGATGCCACTTGTAAAATGCCTGCGTGCAGGCCGGGGAAGTATAACATTTCGAGATTGTTTTTTTACACTTGTTTCAATAGGGCCTGAATGAGGCTAGTGCACCCATGGGGGTGCACTGCACAAAATACGCGCTCATAGGAAACAACGGAAAATCAGACAGACAGCGTTGCCTCGTGACACTCAGGAGTAGGGTGGCACTGTATGTGTTATTTACTTGAAATTAAATAATTGTGAGGAGTAAGCCTCGCGTTGTATATGAAATTGTCAACAATATAAAGTATTTGTTTGCGAAAATTGACCAGTTGCGAGGAGTTAGCCTTGGTTTTGTATTCTAAAATTGGCCTAGAATAACAGAATTGTAAGGGGGGTTAGCCTCGCGTTTAAATTACACAGAAGAAAACATGGCTGGGAATGAGTTTAATTGTCTCGACTTACATCTAAGCTGCGAACCTCACATTTGTTGGAGAACAAAGAGACACTCACCAGCTCCACATCTGAGCGAAACTATTGCCAAAATTATCATTGGAAGGGACCTAAACTTTAAGATTCATGCGTCAGGTCACCGACGGCATAGGCCTATATGTAGCAATACACATGTACATCAATACACAGAGGAAAACATGGATGGGAATGAGTAGATTTGTCTTGAGTTATATCTAAGCTGCGAACCTAAACGTTGTTGGAGGTAGAAGAGAAACTCACCACCTGAGCAAAAATATCGCCGACATTCTCACAGGAAGGAACCTAAATTTTGAGACTCCTGCGTCAGGTCAACGACCGCATAGGCCTATAATGTTATATCGTATATCTTATATTGGAAGTTGTCAGGGGATAACCTTGCATTCTTATCAAAATTGGCCCCAAAATAGTCGATCTTAAAAAAACAAAAACCCGAACATTTGTAAGGGGAAAAAGGGGGTTAGCCTTGCATTTCCATTAAAATTTGCGGGAATTTAATCGTTCTTAAAAAAAATAAAAAAATGCAGCCAAATGGCTATGTGTTCACCACTTTGGCCAGTGGCGCGTCCTGTGGCTAATGCCAACCAACATTAGGCCAATGTTACTGCCCAATAAACTTGCCCCAACCTTGATGGCATAATTAAAATATTAACGCCGATCGTAGGCGGAGCTTCAGTCTGTGGTAACGTGTATATAACGTATTAACAATATATATATATATATATATTTTGTTGTCTCTGTTAATTCATTTATTACGATTATTAATTTATCCTCAAAGCGTATTTATATGAGGAATCGAGAAAACAAATTGCGGTGAGGGGATAAGAACCAAAACAAAAAGTTATGTGGTGTATGTGACCAAGCATTCAGGTGCATGGACTTACCACTCAACTCAATGAGCCTATTACCGGCTACCATATAGGACTCTTCGCGGCAATAGGATCCCGGACCACCACACTTCCTTTCCTGCCCATGTTCATCTGACCCGACGGCCTCGCACCATGTAAGGGAGGTGAACGGAGCGACACCCTAGGCCTTGCCGCCTTGCGGGCAAACGATACTTCGTACCTATACGCAGGTTCGACCCTGAACCTCCGCGGACAGTCCCAACCTGGCGAGTTAAGCCGGTGAGCAAAACTCGGTTGGTGTTTGAGGACGAGAAATTAATTATCTTAAGGAAAAGATTGCGAAACAGCGTGCGTTGAAACTGGAACAAAACGAAAGGACTCGGTCAAGACCGGGACTACAACCCAGGCGATGGAGACCGCGGTCGCGGTTCTTAACCGATCGGCCATTCGAACACTAGTTAAGATTGTTTCAAATCGATGTGCCTCAATGGGTGGGAAAGCCGGAGTATTAGCTCAATTTACACCTGCTCAAAGGAAGAAGTGGAATCTGTATTTTTAGGGTTTATGAGCCCGCGCATTAATTGTACGAAAACTCGACTTATTGCATGTGGATAGAGGGCGCGCCACACAAATAGCGGTCACCGGCGAAACGCGCGGGCTCATAGGGGTGCACTAGCCTAATTGAAGTGATAATTTCTACGCGAGCTCATTAGCATGAAATGTGCCCCCACAATTCTTTTTGAAAAAGGAATCCGTTTGGTAAAAAAACTAAATGGTGGGATTGTCTAAATATAGCCAGGGATCAACTCCCTGGTTTTGGGACTTCAATCTGAGGGCAGAATTGATAAAATTACGGTTGGAAAATGGGTCCAAATTGCCCGAGAACGTTGGGGGATGCCACTTGTAAAATGCCTGCGTGCAGGCCGGGGAAGTATAACATTTCGAGATTGTTTTTTTACACTTGTTTCAATAGGGCCTGAATGAGGCTAGTGCACCCATGGGGGTGCACTGCACAAAATACGCGCTCATAGGAAACAACGGAAAATCAGACAGACAGCGTTGCCTCGTGACACTCAGGAGTAGGGTGGCACTGTATGTGTTATTTACTTGAAATTAAATAATTGTGAGGAGTAAGCCTCGCGTTGTATATGAAATTGTCAACAATATAAAGTATTTGTTTGCGAAAATTGACCAGTTGCGAGGAGTTAGCCTTGGTTTTGTATTCTAAAATTGGCCTAGAATAACAGAATTGTAAGGGGTGTTAGCCTCGCGTTTAAATTACACAGAAGAAAACATGGCTGGGAATGAGTTTAATTGTCTCGACTTACATCTAAGCTGCGAACCTCACATTTGTTGGAGAACAAAGAGACACTCACCAGCTCCACATCTGAACGAAACTATTGCCAACATTATCATTGGAAGGGACCTACAATTTGAGACTCATGCGTCAGGACACTGGCGGCATAGGCCTATGCAGCTATACACGTGTATATCAATACACAGAGCAAAACATGGCTGGGAATGAGTAACATTTTCTCGACTTATATCTAAGCTGCGAACCTCACATTTGTTGGAGAACAAAGAGACACTCACCAGCTCCACATCTGAGCG
This sequence comes from Crossaster papposus, assembly GCA_037893245.1. Lineage (NCBI taxonomy): Eukaryota > Metazoa > Echinodermata > Asteroidea > Velatida > Solasteridae > Crossaster > Crossaster papposus. The sequence continues at coordinate 817,876 of JBAIAA010000049.1, read as the reverse complement.
AAACTATTGCCAAAATTATCATTGGAAGGGACCTAAACTTTAAGATTCATGCGTCAGGTCACCGACGGCATAGGCCTATATGTAGCAATATACATGTACATCAATACACAGAGGAAAACATGGATGGGAATGAGTAGATTTGTCTTGAGTTATATCTAAGCTGCGAACCTAAACGTTGTTGGAGGTAGAAGAGAAACTCACCACCTGAGCAAAAATATCGCCGACATTCTCACAGGAAGGAACCTAAATTTTGAGACTCCTGCGTCAGGTCAACGACCGCATAGGCCTATAATGTTATATCGTATATCTTATATTGGAAGTTGTCAGGGGATAACCTTGCATTCTTATCAAATTTGGCCCCAAAATAGTCGATCTTAAAAAAACAAAAACCCGAACATTTGTAAGGGGAAAAAGGGGGTTAGCCTTGCATTTTCATTAAAATTTGCGGGAATTTAATCGTTCTTAAAAAAAATAAAAAAATGCAGCCAAATGGCTATGTGTTCACCACTTTGGCCAGTGGCGCGTCCTGTGGCTAATGCCAACCAACATTAGGCCAATGTTACTGCCCAATAAACTTGCCCCAACCTTGATGGCATAATTAAAATATTAACGCCGATCGTAGGCGGAGCTTCAGTCTGTGGTAACGTGTATATAACGTATTAACAATATATATATATATATATTTTGTTGTCTCTGTTAATTCATTTATTACGATTATTAATTTATCCTCAAAGCGTATTTATATGAGGAATCGAGAAAAAAAAATTGCGGTGAGGGGATAAGAACCAAAACAAAAAGTTATGTGGTGTATGTGACCAAGCATTCAGGTGCATGGACTTACCACTCAACTCAATGAGCCTATTACCGGCTACCATATAGGACTCTTCGCGGCAATAGGATCCCGGACCACCACACTTCCTTTCCTGCCCATGTTCATCTGACCCGACGGCCTCGCACCATGTAAGGGAGGTGAACGGAGCGACACCCTAGGCCTTGCCGCCTTGCGGGCAAACGATACTTCGTACCTATACGCAGGTTCGACCCTGAACCTCCGCGGACAGTCCCAACCTGGCGAGTTAAGCCGGTGAGCTAAACTCGGTTGGTGTTTGAGGACGAGAAATTAATTATCTTAAGGAAAAGATTGCGAAACAGCGTGCGTTGAAACTGGAACAAAACGAAAGGACTCGGTCAAGACAGGGACTCCAACCCAGGCGATGGAGACCGCGGTCGCGGTTCTTAACCGATCGGCCATTCGAACACTAGTTAAGATTGTTTCAAATCGATGTGCCTCAATGGGTGGGAAAGCCGGAGTATTAGCTCAATTTACACCTGCTCAAAGGAAGAAGTGGAAACTGTATTTTTAGGGTTTATGAGCCCGCGCATTAATTGTACGAAAACTCGACTTATTGCATGTGGATAGAGGGCGCGCCACACAAATAGCGGTCACCGGCGAAACGCGCGGGCTCATAGGGGTGCACTAGCCTAATTGAAGTGATAATTTCTACGCGAGCTCATTAGCATGAAATGTTCCCCCACAATTCTTTTTGAAAAAGGAATCCGTTTGGTAAAAAAACTAAATGGTGGGATTGTCTAAATATAGCCAGGGATCAACTCCCTGGTTTTGGGACTTCAATCTGAGGGCAGACTTGATAAAATTACGGTTGGAAAATGGGTCCAAATTGCCCGAGAACGTTGAGGGATGCCACTTGTAAAATGCCTGCGTGCAGGCCGGGGAAGTATAACATTTCGAGATTGTTTTTTTACACTTGTTTCAATAGGGCCTGAATGAGGCTAGTGCACCCATGGGGGTGCACTGCACAAAATACGCGCTCATAGGAAACAACGGAAAATCAGGCAGACAGCGTTGCCTCGTGATACTCAGGAGTAGGGAGGCACTGTATGTGTTATTTACTTGAAATTAAATAATTGTAAGGAGTAAGCCTCGCGTTGTATATGAAATTGTCAACATTATAAAGTATTTGTTTGCGAAAATTGACCAGTTGCGAGGAGTTAGCCTTGGTTTTGTGTTCTAAAATTGGCCTAGAATAACATAATTGTATGGGGGGTTAGCCTCGCGTTTAAATAACACAGAAGAAAACATAGCTGGGAATGAGTTAAATTGTCTCGACTTATATCTAAGCTGCGAACCTCACATTTGTTGGAGAACAAAGAGACACTCACCAGCTCTACATCTGAGCGAAACTATTGCCAAAATTATCATTGGAAGGGACCTAAACTTTAAGATTCATGCGTCTGGTCACCGACGGCATAGGCCTATATGTGGCAATATACATGTACATCAATACACAGAGGAAAACATGGATGGGAATGAGTAAATTATTCTTGAGTTATATCTGAGCTGCGAACCTAAACGTTGTTGGAGAAAGAAGAGAAACTCACCACCTGAGCAAAAATATCGCCGACATTCTCACTGGAAGGAACCTAAATTTTGAGACTCCTGCGACAGGTCACCGACCGCATAGGCCTATAATGTTATATCGTATATCTTATATTGGAAGTTGTCAGGGGATAACCTTGCATTCTTATTAAAATTGGCCCAAAAATAGTGGATTCTTTTTTTTTTTGAAAAACGAACAATTGTAAGGGGAAAAAGGGGGTTAGCCTTGTTTTTCCATTAAAATTTGCGGGAATTTAATTGTTCTTAAAAAAAGAAAAACAATGCAGCCAAATTGCTATGTGTTCACCACTTTGGCCAGAGGCGCGTCCTGTGGCTAATGCCAACCAACATTAGGCCATAGCTATAGCTCCCATTGAGGCTAAAAACACTTACAAACACTCCAAAATGGTCTATAGCGCCTATTGAGCCTAAACAACACTTTTCGGTTTTTTTCACCGTCAGAACGCGAAATGAACTTCCAACACTCCCAAATGGTTTATAGCGCCCATTGAGCCTAAAAAACACTTTTCGGTTTTTTTCACCGTCAGAACGCGAAATGAACTTCCAACACTCCAAAATGGTCTATAGCGCCCATTGAGCCTAAAAAAACACTTTTCGGTTTTTTTCACGGTCAGATCACGAAATGAACTTACAAACACTCCCAAATGTGCTATAGAGCCCATTGAGCCTAACAAACACTTTTCGGTTTTTTTCACCGTCAGAACGCGAAATGAACTTCCAACACTACCAAATGGTCTATAGCGCCCATTGAGGCTAAAAAACACTTTTCGGTTTGTTTCACCGTCAGAACGCGAAATGAACTTCCAACACTCCAAAATGGTCTATAGCGCCCATTGAGCCTAAAAAAACACTTTTCGGTTTTTTTCACCGTCAGATCACGAAATGAACTTACAAACTCTCCCAAATGTGCTATAGTGCCCATTAAGCCTAACAAACACTTTTCGGGTTTTTTTCACCGTCAGAACGCGAAATGAACTTCCAACACTTCAAAATGGTCTATAGCGCCCATTGAGGCTAAAAAACATTTTTCAGCACTATTCACCTTCAGATCACGAAATGAACTTCCAACAATCCCAAATGTGCTATAGCGCCCATTAAGCCTAACAAACACTTTTCGGCATTATTCACCGTCAGATCACGAAATGGACTTTCAAACACTCCCAAATGGTCTATAGCGCCCATTGAGCCTACAAAACACTTTTCGGTTTTTTTAACCGTCACAACGAGAAATTAACTTCCAACACTCCCAAATGGTCTATAGCGCCCATTGAGCCTAAAAAAACCACTTTTCGGTTTTTTTTCACCGTCAGAACGCGAAATGAACTTCCAACACTCCCAAATGGTCTATAGAGCCCATTGAGCCTAAAAAAACACTTTTCGTTTTTTTCAACGTAAGAATGCGAAATGAACGTCCAACACTCCCAAATGGTCTATAGCGCCCATTGAGCATAAAAAACACTTTTCGGTTTTTTCACCGTAAGAATGCGAAATGAACTTCCAACAATCCCAAATGGTTTATAGCGCTTATTGAGCCTAAAAAACACTTTTCGGTTTTTTTCACCGTCAGAACGCGAAATGAACTTCCAACACTCACAAATGTGCTATAGTGCCCATTGAGGCTAAAAAACATTTTTCAGCACTATTCACCTTCAGATCACGAAATGAACTTCCAACAATCCCAAATGTGCTATAGCGCCCATTAAGCCTAACAAACACTTTTCGGCATTATTCACCGTCAGATGACGTAATGGACTTTCAAACACTCCCAAATGGTCTATAGCGCCCATTGAGCCTATAAAACACTTTTCGGTTTTTTTCACCGTCACAACGCGAAATTAACTTCCAACACTCCCAAATGGTCTATAGCGCCCATTGAGCCTAAAAAAACACTTTTCGGGTTTTTTTCACCGTCAGAACGCGAAATGAACTTCCAACACTCCCAAATGATCTATAGAGCCCATTGAGCCTAAAAAAACACTTTTCGTTTTTTTCACCGTAAGAATGCGAAATGAACTTCCAACAATCCCAAATGGTTTATAGCGCTTATTGAGCCTAAAAAACACTTTTCGTTTTTTTCCACCGTCAGAACGCGAAATGAACTTCCAACACTCACAAATGGTCTATAGCGCCCATTGAGCCTAAAAAACACTTTTCGGTTTTTTTCACCGTCAGAACGCGAAATGAACTTCCAACACTCCCAAATGGTTTATAGCGCCCATTCAGCCTAAAAAAACACTTTTCGGTTTTTTTTCACCGTCAGAACGCGAAATGAACTTCCAACACTCCCAAATGGTCTATAGAGCCCATTGAGCCTAAAAAAACACTTTTCGTTTTTTTCAACGTAAGAATGCGAAATGAACGTCCAACACTCCCAAATGGTCTATAGCGCCCATTGAGCATAAAAAACACTTTTCGGTTTTTTCACCGTAAGAATGCGAAATGGACTTTCAAACACTCCCAAATGGTCTATAGCGCCCATTGAGCCTACAAAACAGTTTTCGGTTTTTTTAACCGTCACAACGAGAAATTAACTTCCAACACTCCCAAATGGTCTATAGCGCCCATTGAGCCTAAAAAAAACACTTTTCGGTTTTTTTTCACCGTCAGAACGCGAAATGAACTTCCAACACTCCCAAATGGTCTATAGAGCCCATTGAGCCTAAAAAAACACTTTTCGTTTTTTTCAACGTAAGAATGCGAAATGAACGTCCAACACTCCCAAATGGTCTATAGCGCCCATTGAGCATAAAAAACACTTTTCGGTTTTTTTCACCGTCAGAACGCGAAATGAACTTCCAACACTCACAAATGTGCTATAGTGCCCATTGAGGCTAAAAAACATTTTTCAGCACTATTCACCTTCAGATCACGAAATGAACTTCCAACAATCCCAAATGTGCTATAGCGCCCATTAAGCCTAACAAACACTTTTCGGCATTATTCACCGTCAGATGACGTAATGGACTTTCAAACACTCCCAAATGGTCTATAGCGCCCATTGAGCCTATAAAACACTTTTCGGTTTTTTTCACCGTCACAACGCGAAATTAACTTCCAACACTCCCAAATGGTCTATAGCGCCCATTGAGCCTAAAAAAACACTTTTCGGGTTTTTTTCACCGTCAGAACGCGAAATGAACTTCCAACACTCCCAAATGGTCTATAGAGCCCATTGAGCCTAAAAAAACACTTTTCGTTTTTTTGACGTAAGAATGCGAAATGAACTTCCAACAATCCCAAATGGTTTATAGCGCTTATTGAGCCTAAAAAACACTTTTCGTTTTTTTCCACCGTCAGAACGCGAAATGAACTTCCAACACTCACAAATGGTCTATAGCGCCCATTGAGCCTAAAAAACACTTTTCGGTTTTTTTCACCGTCAGAACGCGAAATGAACTTCCAACACTCCCAAATGGTTTATAGCGCCCATTCAGCCTAAAAAAACACTTTTCGGTTTTTTTTCACCGTCAGAACGCGAAATGAACGTCCAACACTCCCAAATGGTCTATAGCGCCCATTGAGCATAAAAAACACTTTTCGGTTTTTTCACCGTAAGAATGCGAAATGAACTTCCAACAATCCCAAATGGTTTATAGCGCTTATTGAGCCTAAAAAACACTTTTCGGTTTTTTTCACCGTCAGAACGCGAAATGAACTTCCAACACTCACAAATGTGCTATAGTGCCCATTAAGCCTAACAAACACTTTTCGGGGTTTTTTCACCGTCAGAACGCAAAATGAACTTCCAACACTTCAAAATGGTCTATAGCGCCCATTGAGGCTAAAAAACATTTTTCAGCACTATTCACCTTCAGATCACGAAATGAACTTCCAACAATCCCAAATGTGCTATAGCGCCCATTAAGCCTAACAAACACTTTTTCGGCATTATTCACCGTCAGATGACGAAATGGACTTTCAAACACTCCCAAATGGTCTATAGCGCCCATTGAGCCTACAAAACACTTTTCGGTTTTTTTCACCGTCACAACGCGAAATTAACTTCCAACACTCCCAAATGATCTATAGCGCCCATTGAGCCTAAAAAAACACTTTTCGGGGTTTTTTCACCGTCAGAACGCAAAATGAACTTCCAACACTCCCAAATGGTTTATAGCGCCCATTGAGCCTAAAAAAACACTTTTCGGTTTTTTTCACCGTCAGAACGCGAAATGAACTTCCAACACTCTAAAATGGTCTATAGCGCCCATTGAGCCTAAAAAACACTTTTCGGTTTTTTTCAAAGTCAGATCACGAAATGAACTTACAAACACTCCCAAATGTGCTATAGAGCCCATTGAGCCTAACAAACACTTTTCGGTTTTTTTCACCGTCAGAACGCGAAATGAACTTCCAACACTACCAAATGGTCTATAGCGCCCATTGAGGCTAAAAAACACTTTTCGGTTTGTTTCACCGTCAGAACGCGAAATGAACTTCCAACACTCCCAAATGGTTTATAGCGCTTATTGAGCCTAAAAAACACTTTTCGGTTTTTTTCACCGTCAGAACGCGAAATGAACTTCCAACACTCACAAATGTGCTATAGTGCCCATTAAGCCTAACAAACACTTTTCGGGGTTTTTTCACGGTCAGAACGCGAAATGAACTTCCAACACTTCAAAATGGTCTATAGCGCCCATTGAGGCTAAAAAACATTTTTCAGCACTATTCACCTTCAGATCACGAAATGAACTTCCAACAATCCCAAATGTGCTATAGCGCCCATTAAGCCTAACAAACACTTTTCGGCATTATTCACCGTCAGATGACGTAATGGACTTTCAAACACTCCCAAATGGTCTATAGCGCCCATTGAGCCTATAAAACACTTTTCGGTTTTTTTCACCGTCACAACGCGAAATTAACTTCCAACACTCCCAAATGGTCTATAGCGCCCATTGAGCCTAAAAAAACACTTTTCGGGTTGTTTTCACCGTCAGAACGCGAAATGAACTTCCAACACTCCCAAATGGTCTATAGAGCCCATTGAGCCTAAAAAACACTTTTCGGTTTTTTCCACCGTCAGAACGCGAAATGAACTTCCAACACTCACAAATGGTCTATAGCGCCCATTGAGCCTAAAAAACACTTTTCGGTTTTTTTCACCGTCAGAACGCGAAATGAACTTCCAACACTCCCAAATGGTTTATAGCGCCCATTCAGCCTAAAAAAACACTTTTCGGTTTTTTTTCACCGTCAGAACGCGAAATGAACGTCCAACACTCCCAAATGGTCTATAGCGCCCATTGAGCATAAAAAACACTTTTCGGTTTTTTCACCGTAAGAATGCGAAATGAACTTCCAACAATCCCAAATGGTTTATAGCGCTTATTGAGCCTAAAAAACACTTTTCGTTTTTTTGACGTAAGAATGCGAAATGAACTTCCAACAATCCCAAATGGTTTATAGCGCTTATTGAGCCTAAAAAACACTTTTCGTTTTTTTCCACCGTCAGAACGCGAAATGAACTTCCAACACTCACAAATGGTCTATAGCGCCCATTGAGCCTAAAAAACACTTTTCGGTTTTTTTCACCGTCAGAACGCGAAATGAACTTCCAACACTCCCAAATGGTTTATAGCGCCCATTCAGCCTAAAAAAACACTTTTCGGTTTTTTTTCACCGTCAGAACGCGAAATGAACGTCCAACACTCCCAAATGGTCTATAGCGCCCATTGAGCATAAAAAACACTTTTCGGTTTTTTCACCGTAAGAATGCGAAATGAACTTCAATCCCAAATGGTTTATAGCGCTTATTGAGCCTAAAAAACACTTTTCGGTTTTTTTCACCGTCAGAACGCGAAATGAACTTCCAACACTCACAAATGTGCTATAGTGCCCATTAAGCCTAACAAACACTTTTCGGGGTTTTTTCACCGTCAGAACGCAAAATGAACTTCCAACACTTCAAAATGGTCTATAGCGCCCATTGAGGCTAAAAAACATTTTTCAGCACTATTCACCTTCAGATCACGAAATGAACTTCCAACAATCCCAAATGTGCTATAGCGCCCATTAAGCCTAACAAACACTTTTTCGGCATTATTCACCGTCAGATGACGAAATGGACTTTCAAACACTCCCAAATGGTCTATAGCGCCCATTGAGCCTACAAAACACTTTTCGGTTTTTTTCACCGTCACAACGCGAAATTAACTTCCAACACTCCCAAATGATCTATAGCGCCCATTGAGCCTAAAAAAACACTTTTCGGGGTTTTTTCACCGTCAGAACGCAAAATGAACTTCCAACACTCCCAAATGGTTTATAGCGCCCATTGAGCCTAAAAAAACACTTTTCGGTTTTTTTCACCGTCAGAACGCGAAATGAACTTCCAACACTCTAAAATGGTCTATAGCGCCCATTGAGCCTAAAAAACACTTTTCGGTTTTTTTCACCGTCAGATCACGAAATGAACTTACAAACACTCCCAAATGTGCTATAGAGCCCATTGAGCCTAACAAACACTTTTCGGTTTTTTTCACCGTCAGAACGCGAAATGAACTTCCAACACTACCAAATGGTCTATAGCGCCCATTGAGGCTAAAAAACACTTTTCGGTTTGTTTCACCGTCAGAACGCGAAATGAACTTCCAACACTCCCAAATGGTTTATAGCGCTTATTGAGCCTAAAAAACACTTTTCGGTTTTTTTCACCGTCAGAACGCGAAATGAACTTCCAACACTCACAAATGTGCTATAGTGCCCATTAAGCCTAACAAACACTTTTCGGGGTTTTTTCACGGTCAGAACGCGAAATGAACTTCCAACACTTCAAAATGGTCTATAGCGCCCATTGAGGCTAAAAAACATTTTTCAGCACTATTCACCTTCAGATCACGAAATGAACTTCCAACAATCCCAAATGTGCTATAGCGCCCATTAAGCCTAACAAACACTTTTCGGCATTATTCACCGTCAGATGACGAAATGGACTTTCAAACACTTCCAAATGGTCTATAGCGCCCATTGAGCCTACAAAACACTTTTCGGTTTTTTTCACCGTCACAACGCGAAATTAACTTCCAACACTCCCAAATGATCTATAGCGCCCATTGAGCCTAAAAAAACACTTTTCGGGGTTTTTTCATCGTCAGAACGCGAAATGAACTTCCAACACTCCCAAATGGTCTATAGAGCCCATTGAGCCTAAAAAAACACTTTTCGTTTTTTTCAACGTAAGAATGCGAAATGAACGTCCAACACTCCCAAATGGTCTATAGCGCCCATTGAGCATAAAAAACACTTTTTCGTTTTTTTCACCGTAAGAATGCGAAATGAACTTCCAACAATCCCAAATGGTTTATAGCGCTTATTGAGCCTAAAAAACACTTTTCGGTTTTTTTCACCGTCAGAACGCGAAATGAACTTCCAACACTCACAAATGGTCTATAGCGCCCATTGAGCCTAAAAAACACTTTTCGGTTTTTTTCACCGTAAGAATGCGAAATGAACGTCCAACACTCCCAAATGGTCTATAGCGCCCATTGAGACTAAAAAACACTTTTCGGTTTTTGTCACCGTCAAAACGCGAAATGAACTTCCAACACTCCCAAATGGTTTATAGCGCTTATTGAGCCTAAAAAACACTTTCCGGTTTTTTTTACCGTCAGATCACGAAATGAACTTACAAACAATCCCAAATGTGCCATAGCGCCCATTAAGCCTAACAAACACTTTTCGGCATTATTCACCGTCAGATGACGAAATGGACTTTCAAACACTCCCAAATGGTCTATAGCGCCCATTGAGCCTACAAAACACTTTTCGTTTTTTTTCACCGTAAGAATGCGAAATGAACGTCCGACACTCCCAAATGGTCTATAGCGCCCATTGAGACTAAAAAACACTTTTCGGTTTTTGTCACCGTCAGAACGCGAAATGAACTTCCAACACTCACAAATGGTCTATAGCGCCCATTGAGCCTAAAAAAACACTTTTCGGGTTTTTTTCACCGTCAGAACGTGAAATGAACTTCCAACACTCCCAAATGGTCTATAGAGCCCATTGAGCATAAAAAACACTTTTCGTTTTTTTCACCGTAAGAATGCGAAATGAACTTCCAACAATCCCAAACGGTTTATAGCGCTTATTGAGCCTAAAAAACACTTTTCGGTTTTTTTCACCGTCAGAACGCGAAATGAACTTCCAACACTCACAAATGGTCTATAGCGCCCATTGAGCCTAAAAAACACTTTTCGGTTTTTTTCACCGTAAGAATGCGAAATGAACGTCCAACACTCCCAAATGGTCTATAGCGCCCATTAAGACTAAAAAACACTTTCCGGGTTTTTTTACCGTCAGATCACGAAATGAACTTACAAACAATCCCAAATGTGCCATAGCGCCCATTAAGCCTAACAAACACTTTTCGGCACTATTCACCGTCAGATCACGAAATGAACTTCCAACACTCCCAAATGGTCTATAGAGCCCATTGAGCATAAAAAACACTTTTCGTTTTTTTCACCGTAAGAATGCGAAATGAACTTCCAACAATCCCAAACGGTTTATAGCGCTTATTGAGCCTAAAAAACACTTTTCGGTTTTTTTCACCGTCAGAACGCGAAATGAACTTCCAACACTCACAAATGGTCTATAGCGCCCATTGAGCCTAAAAAACACTTTTCGGTTTTTTTCACCGTAAGAATGCGAAATGAACGTCCAACACTCCCAAATGGTCTATAGCGCCCATTAAGACTAAAAAACACTTTCCGGGTTTTTTTACCGTCAGATCACGAAATGAACTTACAAACAATCCCAAATGTGCCATAGCGCCCATTAAGCCTAACAAACACTTTTCGGCACTATTCACCGTCAGATCACGAAATGGACTTTCAAACACTCCCAAATGGTCTATAGCGCCCATTGAGCCTACAAAACACTTTTCGGTTTTTTTCACCGTCACAACGCGAAATGAACTTCCAACACTCCCAAATGGTCTATAGCGCCCATTGAGCCTAAAAAAACACTTTTCGGTTTTTTTCACGGTCAGAACGCGAAATTAACTTCCAACACTCCCAAACGGTCTATAGCGCCCATTGAGGCTAAAAAACACTTTTCGGTTTTTTTTCACCGTCAGAACGCGAAATGAACTTCCAACACTCCCAAATGGTCTTATAGAGCCCATTGAGCCTAAAAAAACACTTTTCGTTTATTTCAACGTAAGAATGCGAAATGAACGTCCAACACTCCCAAATGGTCTATAGCGCCCATTGAGCATAAAAAACACTTTTCGGTTTTTTCACCGTAAGAATGCGAAATGAACTTCCAACAATCCCAAATGGTTTATAGCGCTTATTGAGCCTAAAAAACACTTTTCGTTTTTTTCACCGTAAGAATGCGAAATGAACTTCCAACAATCCCAAACGGTTTATAGCGCTTATTGAGCCTAAAAAACACTTTTCGGTTTTTTTCACCGTCAGAACGCGAAATGAACTTCCAACACTCACAAATGGTCTATAGCGCCCATTGAGCCTAAAAAACACTTTTCGGTTTTTTTCACCGTAAGAATGCGAAATGAACGTCCAACACTCCCAAATGGTCTATAGCGCCCATTGAGACTAAAAAACACTTTTCGGTTTTTGTCACCGTCAAAACGCGAAATGAACTTCCAACACTCCCAAATGGTCTATAGCGCCCATTGAGCCTAAAAAACACTTTCCGGGTTTTTTTACCCTCAGATCACGAAATGAACTTACAAACAATCCCAAATGTGCCATAGCGCCCATTAAGCCTAACAAACACTTTTCGGCACTATTCACCGTCAGATCACGAAATGGACTTTCAAACACTCCCAAATGGTCTATAGCGCCCATTGAGCCTACAAAACACTTTTCGGTTTTTTTCACTGTCACAACGCGAAATGAACTTCCAACACTCCCAAATGGTCTATAGCGCCCATTGAGCCTAAAAAAACACTTTTCGGGTTTTTTCACGGTCAGAACGCGAAATTAACTTCCAACACTCCCAAACGGTCTATAGCGCCCATTGAGGCTAAAAAACACTTTTCGGTTTTTTTTCACCATCAGAACGCGAAATGAACTTCCAACACTCCCAAATGGTCTTATAGAGCCCATTGAGCCTAAAAAAACACTTTTCGTTTATTTCAACGTAAGAATGCGAAATGAACGTCCAACACTCCCAAATGGTCTATAGCGCCCATTGAGCATAAAAAAACACTTTTCGTTTTTTTCACCGTAAGAATGCGAAATGAACTTCCAACAATCCCAAATGGTTTATAGCGCTTATTGAGCCTAAAAAACACTTTTCGTTTTTTTCCACCGTCAGAACGCGAAATGAACTTCCAACACTCACAAATGGTCTATAGCGCCCATTGAGCCTAAAAAAACACTTTTCGGGTTTTTTTCACCGTCAAAACGCGAAATGAACTTCCAACACTCCCAAATGGTCTATAGAGCCCATTGAGCCTAAAAAAACACTTTTCGTTTTTTTCACCGTAAGAATGCGAAATGAACTTCCAACAATCCCAAACGGTTTATAGCGCTTATTGAGCCTAAAAAACACTTTTCGGTTTTTTTCACCGTCAGAACGCGAAATGAACTTCCAACACTCCCAAATGGTCTATAGAGCCCATTGAGCCTAAAAAAACACTTTTCGTTTTTTTCAACGTAAGAATGCGAAATGAACGTCCAACACTCCCAAATGGTCTATAGCGCCCATTGAGCATAAAAAACACTTTTTCGTTTTTTTCACCGTAAGAATGCGAAATGAACTTCCAACAATCCCAAATGGTTTATAGCGCTTATTGAGCCTAAAAAACACTTTTCGGTTTTTTTCACCGTCAGAACGCGAAATGAACTTCCAACACTCACAAATGGTCTATAGCGCCCATTGAGCCTAAAAAACACTTTTCGGTTTTTTTCACCGTAAGAATGCGAAATGAACGTCCAACACTCCCAAATGGTCTATAGCGCCCATTGAGACTAAAAAACACTTTTCGGTTTTTGTCACCGTCAAAACGCGAAATGAACTTCCAACACTCCCAAATGGTCTATAGCGCCCATTGAGCCTAAAAAACACTTTCCGGTTTTTTTTACCGTCAGATCACGAAATGAACTTACAAACAATCCCAAATGTGCCATAGCGCCCATTAAGCCTAACAAACACTTTTCGGCACTATTCACCGTCAGATCACGAAATGGACTTTCAAACACTCCCAAATGGTCTATAGCGCCGATTGAGCCTACAAAACACTTTTCGGTTTTTTTCACCGTCACAACGCGAAATGAACTTCCAACACTCCCAAATGGTCTATAGCGCCCATTGAGCCTAAAAAAACACTTTTCGGTTTTTTTCACCGTCAGATCACGAAATGAACTTACAAACACTCCCAAATGTGCTATAGTGCCCATTAAGCCTAACAAACACTTTTCGGGGTTTTTTCACCGTCAGAACGCGAAATGAACTTCCAACACTTCAAAATGGTCTATAGCGCCCATTGAGGCTAAAAAACATTTTTCAGCACTATTCACCTTCAGATCACGAAATGAACTTCCAACAATCCCAAATGTGCTATAGCGCCCATTAAGCCTAACAAACACTTTTCGGCATTATTCACCGTCAGATGACGAAATGGACTTTCAAACACTCCCAAATGGTCTATAGCGCCCATTGAGCCTACAAAACACTTTTCGTTTTTTTTCACCGTAAGAATGCGAAATGAACGTCCGACACTCCCAAATGGTCTATAGCGCCCATTGAGACTAAAAAACACTTTTCGGTTTTTGTCACCGTCAGAACGCGAAATGAACTTCCAACACTCACAAATGGTCTATAGCGCCCATTGAGCCTAAAAAAACACTTTTCGGGTTTTTTTCACCGTCAGAACGCGAAATGAACTTCCAACACTCCCAAATGGTCTATAGAGCCCATTGAGCATAAAAAACACTTTTCGTTTTTTTCACCGTAAGAATGCGAAATGAACTTCCAACAATCCCAAACGGTTTATAGCGGTTATTGAGCCTAAAAAACACTTTTCGGTTTTTTTCACCGTCAGAACGCGAAATGAACTTTCAACACTCACAAATGGTCTATAGCGCCCATTGAGCCTAAAAAACAATTTTCGTTTTTTTTCACCGTAAGAATGCGTAATGAACGTCCAACACTCCCAAATGGTCTATAGCGCCCATTGAGACTAAAAAACACTTTCCGGGTTTTTTTACCGTCAGATCACGAAATGAACTTACAAACAATCCCAAATGTGCCATAGCGCCCATTAAGCCTAACAAACACTTTTCGGCACTATTCACCGTCAGATCACGAAATGGACTTTCAAACACTCCCAAATGGTCTATAGCGCCCATTGAGCCTACAAAACACTTTTCGGTTTTTTTCACCGTCACAACGCGAAATGAACTTCCAACACTCCCAAATGGTCTATAGCGCCCATTGAGCCTAAAAAAACACTTTTCGGTTTTTTTCACGGTCAGAACGCGAAATTAACTTCCAACACTCCCAAACGGTCTATAGCGCCCATTGAGGCTAAAAAACACTTTTCGGTTTTTTTTCACCGTCAGAACGCGAAATGAACTTCCAACACTCCCAAATGGTCTTATAGAGCCCATTGAGCCTAAAAAAAACACTTTTCGTTTATTTCAACGTAAGAATGCGAAATGAACGTCCAACACTCCCAAATGGTCTATAGCGCCCATTGAGCATAAAAAACACTTTTCGGTTTTTTCACCGTAAGAATGCGAAATGAACTTCCAACAATCCCAAATGGTTTATAGCGCTTATTGAGCCTAAAAAACACTTTTCGTTTTTTTCACCGTAAGAATGCGAAATGAACTTCCAACAATCCCAAACGGTTTATAGCGGTTATTGAGCCTAAAAAACACTTTTCGGTTTTTTTCACCGTCAGAACGCGAAATGAACTTCCAACACTCACAAATGGTCTATAGCGCCCATAGAGCCTAAAAAACACTTTTCGGTTTTTTTCACCGTAAGAATGCGAAATGAACGTCCAACACTCCCAAATGGTCTATAGCGCCCATTGAGACTAAAAAACACTTTCCGGGTTTTTTTACCGTCAGATCACGAAATGAACTTACAAACAATCCCAAATGTGCCATAGCGCCCATTAAGCCTAACAAACACTTTTCGGCACTATTCACCGTCAGATCACGAAATGGACTTTCAAACACTCCCAAATGGTCTATAGCGCCCATTGAGCCTACAAAACACTTTTCGGTTTTTTTCACCGTCACAACGCGAAATGAACTTCCAACACTCCCAAATGGTCTATAGCGCCCATTGAGCCTAAAAAAACACTTTTCGTTTTTTTCACCGTAAGAATGCGAAATGAACTTCCAACAATCCCAAACGGTTTATAGCGCTTATTGAGCCTAAAAAACACTTTTCGGTTTTTTTCACCGTCAGAACGCGAAATGAACTTCCAACACTCCCAAATGGTCTATAGAGCCCATTGAGCCTAAAAAAACACTTTTCGTTTTTTTCAACGTAAGAATGCGAAATGAACGTCCAACACTCCCAAATGGTCTATAGCGCCCATTGAGCATAAAAAACACTTTTTCGTTTTTTTCACCGTAAGAATGCGAAATGAACTTCCAACAATCCCAAATGGTTTATAGCGCTTATTGAGCCTAAAAAACACTTTTCGGTTTTTTTCACCGTCAGAACGCGAAATGAACTTCCAACACTCACAAATGGTCTATAGCGCCCATTGAGCCTAAAAAACACTTTTCGGTTTTTTTCACCGTAAGAATGCGAAATGAACGTCCAACACTCCCAAATGGTCTATAGCGCCCATTGAGACTAAAAAACACTTTTCGGTTTTTGTCACCGTCAAAACGCGAAATGAACTTCCAACACTCCCAAATGGTCTATAGCGCCCATTGAGCCTAAAAAACACTTTCCGGTTTTTTTTACCGTCAGATCACGAAATGAACTTACAAACAATCCCAAATGTGCCATAGCGCCCATTAAGCCTAACAAACACTTTTCGGCACTATTCACCGTCAGATCACGAAATGGACTTTCAAACACTCCCAAATGGTCTATAGCGCCCATTGAGCCTACAAAACACTTTTCGGTTTTTTTCACCGTCACAACGCGAAATGAACTTCCAACACTCCCAAATGGTCTATAGCGCCCATTGAGCCTAAAAAAACACTTTTCGGTTTTTTTCACCGTCAGATCACGAAATGAACTTACAAACACTCCCAAATGTGCTATAGTGCCCATTAAGCCTAACAAACACTTTTCGGGGTTTTTTCACCGTCAGAACGCGAAATGAACTTCCAACACTTCAAAATGGTCTATAGCGCCCATTGAGGCTAAAAAACATTTTTCAGCACTATTCACCTTCAGATCACGAAATGAACTTCCAACAATCCCAAATGTGCTATAGCGCCCATTAAGCCTAACAAACACTTTTCGGCATTATTCACCGTCAGATCACGAAATGGACTTTCAAACACTCCCAAATGGTCTATAGCGCCCATTGAGCCTACAAAACACTTTTCGTTTTTTTTCACCGTAAGAATGCGAAATGAACGTCCGACACTCCCAAATGGTCTATAGCGCCCATTGAGACTAAAAAACACTTTTCGGTTTTTGTCACCGTCAGAACGCGAAATGAACTTCCAACACTCACAAATGGTCTATAGCGCCCATTGAGCCTAAAAAAACACTTTTCGGGTTTTTTTCACCGTCAGAACGCGAAATGAACTTCCAACACTCCCAAATGGTCTATAGAGCCCATTGAGCATAAAAAACACTTTTCGTTTTTTTCACCGTAAGAATGCGAAATGAACTTCCAACAATCCCAAACGGTTTATAGCGGTTATTGAGCCTAAAAAACACTTTTCGGTTTTTTTCACCGTCAGAACGCGAAATGAACTTCCAACACTCACAAATGGTCTATAGCGCCCATTGAGCCTAAAAAACACTTTTCGGTTTTTTTCACCGTAAGAATGCGAAATGAACGTCCAACACTCCCAAATGGTCTATAGCGCCCATTGAGACTAAAAAACACTTTCCGGGTTTTTTTACCGTCAGATCACGAAATGAACTTACAAACAATCCCAAATGTGCCATAGCGCCCATTAAGCCTAACAAACACTTTTCGGCACTATTCACCGTCAGATCACGAAATGGACTTTCAAACACTCCCAAATGGTCTATAGCGCCCATTGAGCCTACAAAACACTTTTCGGTTTTTTTCACCGTCACAACGCGAAATGAACTTCCAACACTCCCAAATGGTCTATAGCGCCCATTGAGCCTAAAAAAACACTTTTCGGTTTTTTTCACGGTCAGAACGCGAAATTAACTTCCAACACTCCCAAACGGTCTATAGCGCCCATTGAGGCTAAAAAACACTTTTCGGTTTTTTTTCACCGTCAGAACGCGAAATGAACTTCCAACACTCCCAAATGGTCTTATAGAGCCCATTGAGCCTAAAAAAACACTTTTCGTTTATTTCAACGTAAGAATGCGAAATGAACGTCCAACACTCCCAAATGGTCTATAGCGCCCATTGAGCATAAAAAACACTTTTCGGTTTTTTCACCGTAAGAATGCGAAATGAACTTCCAACAATCCCAAATGGTTTATAGCGCTTATTGAGCCTAAAAAACACTTTTCGTTTTTTTCACCGTAAGAATGCGAAATGAACTTCCAACAATCCCAAACGGTTTATAGCGCTTATTGAGCCTAAAAAACACTTTTCGGTTTTTTTCACCGTCAGAACGCGAAATGAACTTCCAACACTCACAAATGGTCTATAGCGCCCATTGAGCCTAAAAAACACTTTTCGGTTTTTTTCACCGTAAGAATGCGAAATGAACGTCCAACACTCCCAAATGGTCTATAGCGCCCATTGAGACTAAAAAACACTTTTCGGTTTTTGTCACCGTCAAAACGCGAAATGAACTTCCAACACTCCCAAATGGTCTATAGCGCCCATTGAGCCTAAAAAACACTTTCCGGGTTTTTTTACCCTCAGATCACGAAATGAACTTACAAACAATCCCAAATGTGCCATAGCGCCCATTAAGCCTAACAAACACTTTTCGGCACTATTCACCGTCAGATCACGAAATGGACTTTCAAACACTCCCAAATGGTCTATAGCGCCCATTGAGCCTACAAAACACTTTTTGGTTTTTTTCACTGTCACAACGCGAAATGAACTTCCAACACTCCCAAATGGTCTATAGCGCCCATTGAGCCTAAAAAAACACTTTTCGGTTTTTTTCACGGTCAGAACGCGAAATTAACTTCCAACACTCCCAAACGGTCTATAGCGCCCATTGAGGCTAAAAAACACTTTTCGGTTTTTTTTCACCATCAGAACGCGAAATGAACTTCCAACACTCCCAAATGGTCTTATAGAGCCCATTGAGCCAAAAAAAACACTTTTCGTTTATTTCAACGTAAGAATGCGAAATGAACGTCCAACACTCCCAAATGGTCTATAGCGCCCATTGAGCATAAAAAACACTTTTCGGTTTTTTTCACCGTCAGAACGCGAAATGAACTTCCAACACTCACAAATGGTTTATAGCGCTTATTGAGCCTAAAAAACACTTTTCGTTTTTGTTCACCGTCAGAACGCGAAATGAACTTCCAACACTCACAAATGGTCTATAGCGCCCATTGAGCCTAAAAAACACTTTTCGGTTTTTTTCACCGTAAGAATGCGAAATGAACGTCCAACACTCCCAAATGGTCTATAGCGCCCATTGAGACTAAAAAACACTTTTCGGTTTTTGTCACCGTCAAAACGCGAAATGAACTTCCAACACTCCCAAATGGTCTATAGCGCCCATTGAGCCTAAAAAACACTTTCCGGGTTTTTTTACCGTCAGATCACGAAATGAACTTACAAACAATCCCAAATGTGCCATAGCGCCCATTAAGCCTAACAAACACTTTTCGGCACTATTCACCGTCAGATCACGAAATGGACTTTCAAACACTCCCAAATGGTCTATAGCGCCCATTGAGCCTAAAAAAACACTTTTCGGTTTTTTTCACGGTCAGAACGCGAAATTAACTTCCAACACTCCCAAACGGTCTATAGCGCCCATTGAGGCTAAAAAACACTTTTCGGTTTTTTTTCACCATCAGAACGCGAAATGAACTTCCAACACTCCCAAATGGTCTTATAGAGCCCATTGAGCCTAAAAAAACACTTTTCGTTTATTTCAACGTAAGAATGCGAAATTAACGTCCAACACTCCCAAATGGTCTATAGCGCCCATTGAGCATAAAAAACACTTTTCGTTTTTTTCACCGTAAGAATGCGAAATGAACTTCCAACAATCCCAAATGGTTTATAGCGCTTATTGAGCCTAAAAAACACTTTTCGTTTTTTTCCACCGTCAGAACGCGAAATGAACTTCCAACACTCACAAATGGTCTTATAGAGCCCATTGAGCCTAAAAAAACACTTTTCGTTTATTTCAACGTAAGAATGCGAAATGAACGTCCAACACTCCCAAATGGTCTATAGCGCCCATTGAGCATAAAAAACACTTTTCGGTTTTTTTCACCGTCAGAACGCGAAATGAACTTCCAACACTCACAAATGGTTTATAGCGCTTATTGAGCCTAAAAAACACTTTTCGTTTTTGTTCACCGTCAGAACGCGAAATGAACTTCCAACACTCACAAATGGTCTATAGCGCCCATTGAGCCTAAAAAACACTTTTCGGTTTTTTTCACCGTAAGAATGCGAAATGAACGTCCAACACTCCCAAATGGTCTATAGCGCCCATTGAGACTAAAAAACACTTTTCGGTTTTTGTCACCGTCAAAACGCGAAATGAACTTCCAACACTCCCAAATGGTCTATAGCGCCCATTGAGCCTAAAAAACACTTTCCGGGTTTTTTTACCGTCAGATCACGAAATGAACTTACAAACAATCCCAAATGTGCCATAGCGCCCATTAAGCCTAACAAACACTTTTCGGCACTATTCACCGTCAGATCACGAAATGGACTTTCAAACACTCCCAAATGGTCTATAGCGCCCATTGAGCCTACAACACACTTTTCGGTTTTTTTCACTGTCACAACGCGAAATGAACTTCCAACACTCCCAAATGGTCTATAGCGCCCATTGAGCCTAAAAAAACACTTTTCGGTTTTTTTCACGGTCAGAACGCGAAATTAACTTCCAACACTCCCAAACGGTCTATAGCGCCCATTGAGGCTAAAAAACACTTTTCGGTTTTTTTTCACCATCAGAACGCGAAATGAACTTCCAACACTCCCAAATGGTCTTATAGAGCCCATTGAGCCTAAAAAAACACTTTTCGTTTATTTCAACGTAAGAATGCGAAATTAACGTCCAACACTCCCAAATGGTCTATAGCGCCCATTGAGCATAAAAAACACTTTTCGTTTTTTTCACCGTAAGAATGCGAAATGAACTTCCAACAATCCCAAATGGTTTATAGCGCTTATTGAGCCTAAAAAACACTTTTCGTTTTTTTCCACCGTCAGAACGCGAAATGAACTTCCAACACTCACAAATGGTCTATAGCGCCCATTGAGCCTAAAAAAACACTTTTCGGGTTTTTTCACCGTCAAAACGCGAAATGAACTTCCAACACTCCCAAATGGTCTATAGAGCCCATTGAGCCTAAAAAAACACTTTTCGTTTTTTTCACCGTAAGAATGCGAAATGAACGTCCAACACTCCCAAATGGTCTATAGCGCCCATTGAGCATAAAAAACACTTTTCGTTTTTTTCACCGTAAGAATGCGAAATGAACTTCCAACAATCCCAAACGGTTTATAGCGCTTATTGAGCCTAAAAAACACTTTTCGGTTTTTTTCACCATCAGAACGCGAAATGAACTTCCAACACTCCCAAATGGTCTTATAGAGCCCATTGAGCCTAAAAAAACACTTTTCGTTTATTTCAACGTAAGAATGCGAAATGAACGTCCAACACTCCCAAATGGTCTATAGCGCCCATTGAGCATAAAAAACACTTTTCGGTTTTTTTCACCGTCAGAACGCGAAATGAACTTCCAACACTCACAAATGGTCTATAGCGCCCATTGAGCCTAAAAAACACTTTTCGGTTTTTTTCACCGTAAGAATGCGAAATGAACGTCCAACACTCCCAAATGGTCTATAGCGCTTATTGAGCCTAAAAAACACTTTTCGGTTTTTTTCACCGTCAGAACGCGAAATGAACTTCCAACACTCACAAATGGTCTATAGCGCCCATTGAGCCTAAAAAACACTTTTCGGTTTTTTTCACCGTAAGAATGCGAAATGAACGTCCAACACTCCCAAATGGTCTATAGCGCCCATTGAGACTAAAAAACACTTTTCGGTTTTTGTCACCGTCAAAACGCGAAATGAACTTCCAACACTCCCAAATGGTCTATAGCGCCCATTGAGCCTAAAAAACACTTTCCGGGTTTTTTTACCGTCAGATCACGAAATGAACTTACAAACAATCCCAAATGTGCCATAGCGCCCATTAAGCCTAACAAACACTTTTCGGCACTATTCACCGTCAGATCACGAAATGGACTTTCAAACACTCCCAAATGGTCTATAGCGCCCATTGAGCCTACAAAACACTTTTAGGTTTTTTTCACTGTCACAACGCGAAATGAACTTCCAACACTCCCAAATGGTCTATAGCGCCCATTGAGCCTAAAAAAACACTTTTCGGTTTTTTTCACGGTCAGAACGCGAAATTAACTTCCAACACTCCCAAACGGTCTATAGCGCCCATTGAGGCTAAAAAACACTTTTCGGTTTTTTTTCACCATCAGAACGCGAAATGAACTTCCAACACTCCCAAATGGTCTTATAGAGCCCATTGAGCCTAAAAAAACACTTTTCGTTTATTTCAACGTAAGAATGCGAAATGAACGTCCAACACTCCCAAATGGTCTATAGCGCCCATTGAGCATAAAAAACACTTTTCGTTTTTTTCACCGTAAGAATGCGAAATGAACTTCCAACAATCCCAAATGGTTTATAGCGCTTATTGAGCCTAAAAAACACTTTTCGTTTTTGTTCACCGTCAGAACGCGAAATGAACTTCCAACACTCACAAATGGTCTATAGCGCCCATTGAGCCTAAAAAACACTTTTTGGTTTTTTTCACCGTAAGAATGCGAAATGAACGTCCAACACTCCCAAATGGTCTATAGCGCCCATTGAGACTAAAAAACACTTTTCGGTTTTTGCCACCGTCAAAACGCGAAATGAACTTCCAACACTCCCAAATGGTCTATAGCGCCCATTGAGCCTAAAAAACACTTTCCGGGTTTTTTTACCGTCAGATCACGAAATGAACTTACAAACAATCCCAAATGTGCCATAGCGCCCATTAAGCCTAACAAACACTTTTCGGCACTATTCACCGTCAGATCACGAAATGGACTTTCAAACACTCCTAAATGGTCTATAGCGCCCATTGAGCCTACACAACACTTTTTTGTTTTTTTCACCGTCACAACGCGAAATGAACTTCCAACACTCCCAAATGGTCTATAGCGCCCATTGAGCCTAAAAAAACACTTTTCGGTTTTTTTCACGGTCAGAACGCGAAATTAACTTCCAACACTCCCAAACGGTCTATAGCGCCCATTGAGGCTAAAAAACACTTTTCGGTTTTTTTTCACCGTCAGAACGCGAAATGAACTTCCAACACTCCCAAATGGTCTTATAGAGCCCATTGAGCCTAAAAAAACACTTTTCGTTTATTTCAACGTAAGAATGCGAAATGAACGTCCAACACTCCCAAATGGTCTATAGCGCCCATTGAGCATAAAAAACACTTTTCGTTTTTTTCACCGTAAGAATGCGAAATGAACTTCCAACAATCCCAAATGGTTTATAGCGCTTATTGAGCCTAAAAAACACTTTTCGTTTTTTTCCACCGTCAGAACGCGAAATGAACTTCCAACACTCACAAATGGTCTATAGCGCCCATTGAGCCTAAAAAACACTTTTCGTTTTTTTTCACCGTAAGAATGCGAAAGGAACTTCCAACACTCCCAAATGGTCTATAGCGCCCATTGAGACTAAAAAACACTTTTCGGTTTTTTTCACCGTAAGAATGCGAAATGAACGTCCAACACTCCCAAATGGTCTATAGCGCCCATTGAGACTAAAAAACTCTTTTCGGTTTTTTTCACCGTCAAAACGCGAAATGAACTTACAAACAATCCCAAATGTGCCATAGCGCCCATTAAGCCTAACAAACACTTTTCGGCACTATTCACCGTCAGATCACGAAATGGACTTTCAAACACTCCCAAATGGTCTATAGCGCCCATTGAGCCTACAAAACACTTTTCGGTTTTTTTCACTGTCACAACGCGAAATGAACTTCCAACACTCCCAAATGGTCTATAGCGCCCATTGAGCCTAAAAAAACACTTTTCGGTTTTTTTCACGGTCAGAACGCGAAATTAACTTCCAACACTCCCAAACGGTCTATAGCGCCCATTGAGGCTAAAAAACACTTTTCGGTTTTTTTTCACCATCAGAACGCGAAATGAACTTCCAACACTCCCAAATGGTCTTATAGAGCCCATTGAGCCTAAAAAAACACTTTTTGTTTATTTCAACGTAAGAATGCGAAATGAACGTCCAACACTCCCAAATGGTCTATAGCGCCCATTGAGCATAAAAAACACTTTTCGTTTTTTTCACCGTAAGAATGCGAAAAGAACTTCCAACAATCCCAAACGGTTTATAGCGCTTATTGAGCCTAAAAAACACTTTTCGGTTTTTTTCACCGTCAGAACGCGAAATGAACTTCCAACACTCACAAATGGTCTATAGCGCCCATTGAGCCTAAAAAACACTTTTCGGTTTTTTTCACCGTAAGAATGCGAAATGAACGTCCAACACTCCCAAATGGTCTATAGCGCCCATTGAGACTAAAAAACACTTTTCGGTTTTTGTCACCGTCAAAACGCGAAATGAACTTCCAACACTCCCAAATGGTCTATAGCGCCCATTGAGCCTAAAAAACACTTTCCGGGTTTTTTTACCGTCAGATCACGAAATGAACTTACAAACAATCCCAAATGTGCCATAGCGCCCATTAAGCCTAACAAACACTTTTCGGCACTATTCACCGTCAGATCACGAAATGGACTTTCAAACACTCCCAAATGGTCTATAGCGCCCATTGAGCCTACAAAACACTTTTCGGTTTTTTTCACTGTCACAACGCGAAATGAACTTCCATCACTCCCAAATGGTCTATAGCGCCCATTGAGCCTAAAAAAACACTTTTCGGTTTTTTTCACGGTCAGAACGCGAAATTAACTTCCAACACTCCCAAACGGTCTATAGCGCCCATTGAGGCTAAAAAACACTTTTCGGTTTTTTTTCACCATCAGAACGCGAAATGAACTTCCAACACTCCCAAATGGTCTTATAGAGCCCATTGAGCCTAAAAAAACACTTTTCGTTTATTTCAACGTAAGAATGCGAAATGAACGTCCAACACTCCCAAATGGTCTATAGCGCCCATTGAGCATAAAAAACACTTTTCGTTTTTTTCACCGTAAGAATGCGAAATGAACTTCCAACAATCCCAAATGGTTTATAGCGCTTATTGAGCCTAAAAAACACTTTTCGTTTTTTTCCACCGTCAGAACACGAAATGAACTTCCAACACTCACAAATGGTCTATAGCGCCCATTGAGCCTAAAAAAACACTTTTCGGGTTTTTTTCACCGTCAAAACGCGAAATGAACTTCCAACACTCCCAAATGGTCTATAGAGCCCATTGAGCCTAAAAAAACACTTTTCGTTTTTTTCACCGTAAGAATGCGAAATGAACGTCCAACACTCCCAAATGGTCTATAGCGCCCATTGAGCATAAAAAACACTTTTCGTTTTTTTCACCGTAAGAATGCGAAATGAACTTCCAACAATCCCAAACGGTTTATAGCGCTTATTGAGCCTAAAAAACACTTTTCGGTTTTTTTCACCGTCAGAACGCGAAATGAACTTCCAACACTCACAAATGGTCTATAGCGCCCATTGAGCCTAAAAAACACTTTTCGGTTTTTTTCACCGTAAGAATGCGAAATGAACGTCCAACACTCCCAAATGGTCTATAGCGCCCATTGAGACTAAAAAACACTTTTCGGTTTTTGTCACCGTCAAAACGCGAAATGAACTTCCAACACTCCCAAATGGTCTATAGCGCCCATTGAGCCTAAAAAACACTTTCCGGGTTTTTTTACCGTCAGATCACGAAATGAACTTACAAACAATCCCAAATGTGCCATAGCGCCCATTAAGCCTAACAAACACTTTTCGGCACTATTCACTGTCAGATCACGAAATGGACTTTCAAACACTCCTAAATGGTCTATAGCGCCCATTGAGCCTACAAAACACTTTTTTGTTTTTTTCACCGTCACAACGCGAAATGAACTTCCAACACTCCCAAATGGTCTATAGCGCCCATTGAGCCTAAAAAAAAAACACTTTTCGGTTTTTTTCACGGTCAGAACGTGAAATTAACTTCCAACACTCCCAAACGGTCTATAGCGCCCATTGAGGCTAAAAAACACTTTTCGGTTTTTTTTACCGTCAGAACGCGAAATGAACTTCCAACACTCCAAAATGGTCTATAGCGCCCATTGAGCCTAAAAAACACTTTTCGGGTTTTTTCACCGTCAGATCACGAAATGAACTTACAAACAATCCCAAATGTGCCATAGCGCCCATTAAGCCTAACAAACACTTTTCGGCACTATTCACCGTCAGATCACGAAATGGACTTACAAACACTCCCAAATGGTCTATAGCGCCCATTGAGCCTAAAAAACACTTTTCGGTTTTTTTTCCCCGTCAGAACGCGAAATGAACTTCCAACACTCCCAAATGATCTATAGCGCCCATTGAGCCTAAAAAACACTTTTCGGTTTTTTTCACCGTCAGAACGCGAAATGAACTTCCAACACTCCCAAACGGTTTATAGCGCCCATTGAGACTAAAAAACACTTTTCGGTTTTTTTCACCGTCAGAACGCGAAATGAACTTCCAAAACTCCAAAATGGTCTATAGCGCCCATTGAGCCTAAAAAACACTTTTCCGTTTTTTTCACCGTCAGAACGCGAAATGAACTTCCAACACTCCAAAATGGTCTATAGCGCCCATTGAGCCTAAAAAACACTTTTCTGTTTTTGTCACCGTCAGAACGCGAAATGAACTTCCAACACTCCCAAATGGTCTATAGCGCCCATTGAGCCTAAAAAACACTTTTCGGTTTTTTTCACCGTCAGATCACGAAATGAACTTACAAACAATCCTAAATGTGCCATAGCGCCCATTAAGCCTAACAAACACTTTTCGGCACTATTCACTGTCAGATCACGAAATGTACTTACAAACACTCCCAAATGGTCTATAGCGCCTATTGAGCCTAAAAAACACTTTTCGGTTTTCTTCACCGTCAGATCACGAAATGAACTTACAAACAATCCCAAATGTGCCATAGCGCCCATTAAGCCTAACAAACACTTTTCGGCACTATTCACCGTCAGATCACGAAACGGACTTACAAACACTCCCAAATGGTCTATAGCGCCCATTGAGCCTAAAAAACACTTTTCGTTTTTTTTCACCGTTAGAACGGGAAATGAACTTCCAACACTCCCAAATGGTCTATAGCGCCCATTGAGCCTAAAAAACACTTTTCGGTTTTTTTTACCGTCAGAACGCGAAATGAACTTCCAACACTCCAAAATGGTCTATAGCGCCCATTGAGCCTAAAAAACACTTTTCGGGTTTTTTCACCGTCAGATCACGAAATGAACTTACAAACAATCCCAAATGTGCCATAGCGCCCATTAAGCCTAACAAACACTTTTCGGCACTATTCACCGTCAGATCACGAAATGGACTTACAAACACTCCCAAATGGTCTATAGCGCCCATTGAGCCTAAAAAACACTTTTCGGTTTTTTTCCCCGTCAGAACGCGAAATGAACTTCCAACACTCCCAAATGGTCTATAGCGCCCATTGAGCCTAAAAAACACTTTTCCGTTTTTTTCACCGTCAGAACGCGAAATGAACTTCCAACACTCCAAAATGGTCTATAGCGCCCATTGAGCCTAAAAAACACTTTTCGGTTTTTGTCACCGTCAGAACGCGAAATGAACTTACAAACAATCCCAAATGTGCCATAGCGCCCATTAAGCCTAACAAACACTTTTCGGCACTATTCACCGTCAGATCACGAAACGGACTTACAAACACTCCCAAATGGTCTATAGCGCCCATTGAGCCTAAAAAACACTTTTCCGTTTTTGTCACCGTCAGAACGCGAAATGAACTTCCAACACTCCCAAATGGTCTATAGCGCCCATTGAGCCTAAAAAACACTTTTCGGTTTTCTTCACCGTCAGATCACGAAATGAACTTACAAACAATCCCAAATGTGCCATAGCGCCCATTAAGCCTAACAAACACTTTTCGGCACTATTCACCGTCAGATCACGAAATGAACTTACAAACAATCCCAAATGTGCCATAGCGCCCATTAAGCCTAACAAACACTTTTCGGCACTATTCACCGTCAGATCACGAAACGGACTTACAAACACTCCCAAATGGTCTATAGCGCCCATTGAGCCTAAAAAACACTTTTCGGTTTTCTTCACCGTCAGATCACGAAATGAACTTACAAACAATCCCAAATGTGCCATAGCGCCCATTAAGCCTAACAAACACTTTTCGGCACTATTCACCGTCAGATCACGAAACGGACTTACAAACACTCCCAAATGGTCTATAGCGCCCATTGAGCCTAAAAAACACTTTTCGTTTTTTTTCACCGTTAGAACGCGAAATGAACTTCCAACACTCCCAAATGGTCTATAGCGCCCATTGAGCCTAAAAAACACTTTTCGGTTTTTTTTACCGTCAGAACGCGAAATGAACTTCCAACACTCCAAAATGGTCTATAGCGCCCATTGAGCCTAAAAAACACTTTTCGGGTTTTTTCACCGTCAGATCACGAAATGAACTTACAAACAATCCCAAATGTGCCATAGCGCCCATTAAGCCTAACAAACACTTTTCGGCACTATTCACCGTCAGATCACGAAATGGACTTACAAACACTCCCAAATGGTCTATAGCGCACATTGAGCCTAAAAAACACTTTTCGGTTTTTTTCCCCGTCAGAACGCGAAATGAACTTCCAACACTCCCAAATGATCTATAGCGCCCATTGAGCCTAAAAAACACTTTTCGGTTTTTTTCACCGTCAGAACGCGAAATGAACTTCCAACACTCCCAAATGGTTTATAGCGCCCATTGAGACTAAAAAACACTTTTCGGTTTTTTTCACCGTCAGAACGCGAAATGAACTTCCAAAACTCCAAAATGGTCTATAGCGCCCATTGAGCCTAAAAAACACTTTTCCGTTTTTTTCACCGTCAGAACGCGAAATGAACTTCCAACACTCCAAAATGGTCTATAGCGCCCATTGAGCCTAAAAAACACTTTTCGGTTTTTGTCACCGTCAGAACGCGAAATGAACTTACAAACAATCCCAAATGTGCCATAGCGCCCATTAAGCCTAACAAACACTTTTCGGCACTATTCACCGTCAGATCACGAAACGGACTTACAAACACTCCCAAATGGTCTATAGCGCCCATTGAGCCTAAAAAACACTTTTCGGTTTTTTTCACTGTCAGATCACGAAATGAACTTACAAACAATCCTAAATGTGCCATAGCGCCCATTAAGCCTAACAAACACTTTTCGGCACTATTCACCGTCAGATCACGAAACGGACTTACAAACACTCCCAAATGGTCTATAGCGCCCATTGAGCCTAAAAAACACTTTTCGGTTTTTTTCACCGTCAGATCACGAAATGAACTTACAAACAATCCTAAATGTGCCATAGCGCCCATTAAGCCTAACAAACACTTTTCGGCACTATTCACTGTCAGATCACGAAATGGACTTACAAACACTCCCAAATGGTCTATAGCGCCTATTGAGCCTAAAAAAAACTTTTCGGTTTTCTTCACCGTCAGATCACGAAATAAACTTACAAACAATCCCAAATGTGCCATAGCGCCCATTAAGCCTAACAAACACTTTTCGGCACTATTCACCGTCAGATCACGAAACGGACTTACAAACACTCCCAAATGGTCTATAGCGCCCATTGAGCCTAAAAAACACTTTTCCGTTTTTTTTCAACGTCAGAACGCGAAATGAACTTCCAACACTCCCAAATGGTCTATAGCGCCCATTGAGCCTAAAAAACACTTTTCGGTTTTCTTCACCGTCAGATCACGAAATGAACTTACAAACAATCCCAAATGTGCCATAGCGCCCATTAAGCCTAACAAACACTTTTCGGCACTATTCACCGTCAGATCACGAAATGAACTTACAAACAATCCCAAATGTGCCATAGCGCCCATTAAGCCTAACAAACACTTTTCGGCACTATTCACCGTCAGATCACGAAACGGACTTACAAACACTCCCAAATGGTCTATAGCGCCCATTGAGCCTAAAAAACACTTTTCGTTTTTTTTCACCGTTAGAACGCGAAATGAACTTCCAACACTCCCAAATGGTCTATAGCGCCCATTGAGCCTAAAAAACACTTTTCGGTTTTTTTTACCGTCAGAACGCGAAATGAACTTCCAACACTCCAAAATGGTCTATAGCGCCCATTGAGCCTAAAAAACACTTTTCGGGTTTTTTCACCGTCAGA
The DNA here is from genome assembly GCA_037893245.1 of Crossaster papposus. Taxonomy (NCBI): domain Eukaryota; kingdom Metazoa; phylum Echinodermata; class Asteroidea; order Velatida; family Solasteridae; genus Crossaster; species Crossaster papposus. Next base: position 787,698 of record JBAIAA010000049.1, on the reverse strand, counting down.
TCACGAAATGAACTTACAAACAATCCCAAATGTGCCATAGCGCCCATTAAGCCTAACAAACACTTTTCGGCACTATTCACCGTCAGATCACGAAATGGACTTACAAACACTCCCAAATGGTCTATAGCGCCCATTGAGCCTAAAAAACACTTTTCGGTTTTTTTTCCCCGTCAGAACGCGAAATGAACTTCCAACACTCCCAAATGATCTATAGCGCCCATTGAGCCTAAAAAACACTTTTCGGTTTTTTTCACCGTCAGAACGCGAAATGAACTTCCAACACTCCCAAACGGTTTATAGCGCCCATTGAGACTAAAAAACACTTTTCGGTTTTTTTCACCGTCAGAACGCGAAATGAACTTCCAAAACTCCAAAATGGTCTATAGCGCCCATTGAGCCTAAAAAACACTTTTCCGTTTTTTTCACCGTCAGAACGCGAAATGAACTTCCAACACTCCAAAATGGTCTATAGCGCCCATTGAGCCTAAAAAACACTTTTCTGTTTTTGTCACCGTCAGAACGCGAAATGAACTTCCAACACTCCAAAATGGTCTATAGCGCCCATTGAGCCTAAAAAACACTTTTCTGTTTTTGTCACCGTCAGATCACGAAATGAACTTACAAACAATCCCAAATGTGCCATAGCGCCCATTAAGCCTAACAAACACTTTTCGGCACTATTCACCGTCAGATCACGAAACGGACTTACAAACACTCCCAAATGGTCTATAGCGCCCATTGAGCCTAAAAAACACTTTTCGTTTTTTTTCACCGTTAGAACGCGAAATGAACTTCCAACACTCCCAAATGGTCTATAGCGCCCATTGAGCCTAAAAAACACTTTTCGGTTTTTTTTACCGTCAGAACGCGAAATGAACTTCCAACACTCCAAAATGGTCTATAGCGCCCATTGAGCCTAAAAAACACTTTTCGGGTTTTTTCACCGTCAGATCACGAAATGAACTTACAAACAATCCCAAATGTGCCATAGCGCCCATTAAGCCTAACAAACACTTTTCGGCACTATTCACCGTCAGATCACGAAATGGACTTACAAACACTCCCAAATGGTCTATAGCGCACATTGAGCCTAAAAAACACTTTTCGGTTTTTTTCCCCGTCAGAACGCGAAATGAACTTCCAACACTCCCAAATGATCTATAGCGCCCATTGAGCCTAAAAAACACTTTTCGGTTTTTTTCACCGTCAGAACGCGAAATGAACTTCCAACACTCCCAAATGGTTTATAGCGCCCATTGAGACTAAAAAACACTTTTCGGTTTTTTTCACCGTCAGAACGCGAAATGAACTTCCAAAACTCCAAAATGGTCTATAGCGCCCATTGAGCCTAAAAAACACTTTTCCGTTTTTTTCACCGTCAGAACGCGAAATGAACTTCCAACACTCCAAAATGGTCTATAGCGCCCATTGAGCCTAAAAAACACTTTTCGGTTTTTGTCACCGTCAGAACGCGAAATGAACTTACAAACAATCCCAAATGTGCCATAGCGCCCATTAAGCCTAACAAACACTTTTCGGCACTATTCACCGTCAGATCACGAAACGGACTTACAAACACTCCCAAATGGTCTATAGCGCCCATTGAGCCTAAAAAACACTTTTCGGTTTTTTTCACTGTCAGATCACGAAATGAACTTACAAACAATCCTAAATGTGCCATAGCGCCCATTAAGCCTAACAAACACTTTTCGGCACTATTCACCGTCAGATCACGAAACGGACTTACAAACACTCCCAAATGGTCTATAGCGCCCATTGAGCCTAAAAAACACTTTTCGGTTTTTTTCACCGTCAGATCACGAAATGAACTTACAAACAATCCTAAATGTGCCATAGCGCCCATTAAGCCTAACAAACACTTTTCGGCACTATTCACTGTCAGATCACGAAATGGACTTACAAACACTCCCAAATGGTCTATAGCGCCTATTGAGCCTAAAAAAAACTTTTCGGTTTTCTTCACCGTCAGATCACGAAATAAACTTACAAACAATCCCAAATGTGCCATAGCGCCCATTAAGCCTAACAAACACTTTTCGGCACTATTCACCGTCAGATCACGAAACGGACTTACAAACACTCCCAAATGGTCTATAGCGCCCATTGAGCCTAACAAACACTTTTCGGTTTTTGTCACCGTCAGAACGCGAAATGAACTTCCAACACTCCCAAATGGTCTATAGCGCCCATTGAGCCTAAAAAACACTTTTCGGTTTTCTTCACCGTCAGAACGCGAAATGAACTTCCAACACTCCCAAATGGTTTATAGCGCCCATTGAGCCTAAAAAACACTTTTCGGTTTTTTTCACCGTCAGAACGCGAAATGAACTTCCAACACTCCAAAATGGTCTATAGCGCCCATTGAGCCTAAAAAACACTTTTCCGTTTTTTTTCAACGTCAGAACGCGAAATGAACTTCCAACACTCCAAAATGGTCTATAGCGCCCATTGAGCCTGAAAAACACTTTTCCGTTTTTGTCACCGTCAGAACGCGAAATGAACTTCCAACACTCCCAAATGGTCTATAGCGCCCATTGAGCCTAAAAAACACTTTTCGGTTTTCTTCACCGTCAGATCACGAAATGAACTTCCAACACTCCCAAATGGTCTATAGCGCCCATTGAGCCTAAAAAACACTTTTCGGTTTTTTTTACCGTCAGAACGCGAAATGAACTTCCAACACTCCAAAATGGTCTATAGCGCCCATTGAGCCTAAAAAACACTTTTCGGGTTTTTTCACCGTCAGATCACGAAATGAACTTACAAACAATCCCAAATGTGCCATAGCGCCCATTAAGCCTAACAAACACTTTTCGGCACTATTCACCGTCAGATCACGAAATGGACTTACAAACACTCCCAAATGGTCTATAGCGCCCATTGAGCCTAAAAAACACTTTTCGGTTTTTTTTCCCCGTCAGAACGCGAAATGAACTTCCAACACTCCCAAATGATCTATAGCGCCCATTGAGCCTAAAAAACACTTTTCGGTTTTTTTCACCGTCAGAACGCGAAATGAACTTCCAACACTCCCAAACGGTTTATAGCGCCCATTGAGACTAAAAAACACTTTTCGGTTTTTTTCACCGTCAGAACGCGAAATGAACTTCCAAAACTCCAAAATGGTCTATAGCGCCCATTGAGCCTAAAAAACACTTTTCCGTTTTTTTCACCGTCAGAACGCGAAATGAACTTCCAACACTCCAAAATGGTCTATAGCGCCCATTGAGCCTAAAAAACACTTTTCTGTTTTTGTCACCGTCAGAACGCGAAATGAACTTCCAACACTCCAAAATGGTCTATAGCGCCCATTGAGCCTAAAAAACACTTTTCTGTTTTTGTCACCGTCAGATCACGAAATGAACTTACAAACAATCCCAAATGTGCCATAGCGCCCATTAAGCCTAACAAACACTTTTCGGCACTATTCACCGTCAGATCACGAAACGGACTTACAAACACTCCCAAATGGTCTATAGCGCCCATTGAGCCTAAAAAACACTTTTCGTTTTTTTTCACCGTTAGAACGCGAAATGAACTTCCAACACTCCCAAATGGTCTATAGCGCCCATTGAGCCTAAAAAACACTTTTCGGTTTTTTTTACCGTCAGAACGCGAAATGAACTTCCAACACTCCAAAATGGTCTATAGCGCCCATTGAGCCTAAAAAACACTTTTCGGGTTTTTTCACCGTCAGATCACGAAATGAACTTACAAACAATCCCAAATGTGCCATAGCGCCCATTAAGCCTAACAAACACTTTTCGGCACTATTCACCGTCAGATCACGAAATGGACTTACAAACACTCCCAAATGGTCTATAGCGCACATTGAGCCTAAAAAACACTTTTCGGTTTTTTTCCCCGTCAGAACGCGAAATGAACTTCCAACACTCCCAAATGATCTATAGCGCCCATTGAGCCTAAAAAACACTTTTCGGTTTTTTTCACCGTCAGAACGCGAAATGAACTTCCAACACTCCCAAATGGTTTATAGCGCCCATTGAGACTAAAAAACACTTTTCGGTTTTTTTCACCGTCAGAACGCGAAATGAACTTCCAAAACTCCAAAATGGTCTATAGCGCCCATTGAGCCTAAAAAACACTTTTCCGTTTTTTTCACCGTCAGAACGCGAAATGAACTTCCAACACTCCAAAATGGTCTATAGCGCCCATTGAGCCTAAAAAACACTTTTCGGTTTTTGTCACCGTCAGAACGCGAAATGAACTTACAAACAATCCCAAATGTGCCATAGCGCCCATTAAGCCTAACAAACACTTTTCGGCACTATTCACCGTCAGATCACGAAACGGACTTACAAACACTCCCAAATGGTCTATAGCGCCCATTGAGCCTAAAAAACACTTTTCGGTTTTTTTCACTGTCAGATCACGAAATGAACTTACAAACAATCCTAAATGTGCCATAGCGCCCATTAAGCCTAACAAACACTTTTCGGCACTATTCACCGTCAGATCACGAAACGGACTTACAAACACTCCCAAATGGTCTATAGCGCCCATTGAGCCTAAAAAACACTTTTCGGTTTTTTTCACCGTCAGATCACGAAATGAACTTACAAACAATCCTAAATGTGCCATAGCGCCCATTAAGCCTAACAAACACTTTTCGGCACTATTCACTGTCAGATCACGAAATGGACTTACAAACACTCCCAAATGGTCTATAGCGCCTATTGAGCCTAAAAAAAACTTTTCGGTTTTCTTCACCGTCAGATCACGAAATAAACTTACAAACAATCCCAAATGTGCCATAGCGCCCATTAAGCCTAACAAACACTTTTCGGCACTATTCACCGTCAGATCACGAAACGGACTTACAAACACTCCCAAATGGTCTATAGCGCCCATTGAGCCTAACAAACACTTTTCGGTTTTTGTCACCGTCAGAACGCGAAATGAACTTCCAACACTCCCAAATGGTCTATAGCGCCCATTGAGCCTAAAAAACACTTTTCGGTTTTCTTCACCGTCAGAACGCGAAATGAACTTCCAACACTCCCAAATGGTTTATAGCGCCCATTGAGCCTAAAAAACACTTTTCGGTTTTTTTCACCGTCAGAACGCGAAATGAACTTCCAACACTCCAAAATGGTCTATAGCGCCCATTGAGCCTAAAAAACACTTTTCCGTTTTTTTTCAACGTCAGAACGCGAAATGAACTTCCAACACTCCAAAATGGTCTATAGCGCCCATTGAGCCTGAAAAACACTTTTCCGTTTTTGTCACCGTCAGAACGCGAAATGAACTTCCAACACTCCCAAATGGTCTATAGCGCCCATTGAGCCTAAAAAACACTTTTCGGTTTTCTTCACCGTCAGATCACGAAATGAACTTACAAACAATCCCAAATGTGCCATAGCGCCCATTAAGCCTAACAAACACTTTTCGGCACTATTCACCGTCAGATCACGAAATGAACTTACAAACAATCCCAAATGTGCCATAGCGCCCATTAAGCCTAACAAACACTTTTCGGCACTATTCACCGTCAGATCACGAAACGGACTTACAAACACTCCCAAATGGTCTATAGCGCCCATTGAGCCTAAAAAACACTTTTCGGTTTTTTTCACCGTTAGAACGCGAAATGAACTTCCAACACTCCCAAATGGTCTATAGCGCCCATTGAGCCTAAAAAACACTTTTCGGTTTTTTTTACCGTCAGAACGCGAAATGAACTTCCAACACTCCCAAATGGTCTATAGCGCCCATTGAGCCTAAAAAACACTTTTCGGGTTTTTTCACCGTCAGATCACGAAATGAACTTACAAACAATCCCAAATGTGCCATAGCGCCCATTAAGCCTAACAAACACTTTTCGGCACTATTCACCGTCAGATCACGAAATGGACTTACAAACACTCCCAAATGGTCTATAGCGCCCATTGAGCCTAAAAAACACTTTTCGGTTTTTTTTCCCCGTCAGAACGCGAAATGAACTTCCAACACTCCCAAATGATCTATAGCGCCCATTGAGCCTAAAAAACACTTTTCGGTTTTTTTCACCGTCAGAACGCGAAATGAACTTCCAACACTCCCAAACGGTTTATAGCGCCCATTGAGACTAAAAAACACTTTTCGGTTTTTTTCACCGTCAGAACGCGAAATGAACTTCCAAAACTCCAAAATGGTCTATAGCGCCCATTGAGCCTAAAAAACACTTTTCCGTTTTTTTCACCGTCAGAACGCGAAATGAACTTCCAACACTCCAAAATGGTCTATAGCGCCCATTGAGCCTAAAAAACACTTTTCTGTTTTTGTCACCGTCAGAACGCGAAATGAACTTCCAACACTCCCAAATGGTCTATAGCGCCCATTGAGCCTAAAAAACACTTTTCGGTTTTTTTCACCGTCAGATCACGAAATGAACTTACAAACAATCCTAAATGTGCCATAGCGCCCATTAAGCCTAACAAACACTTTTCGGCACTATTCACTGTCAGATCACGAAATGTACTTACAAACACTCCCAAATGGTCTATAGCGCCTATTGAGCCTAAAAAACACTTTTCGGTTTTCTTCACCGTCAGATCACGAAATGAACTTACAAACAATCCCAAATGTGCCATAGCGCCCATTAAGCCTAACAAACACTTTTCGGCACTATTCACCGTCAGATCACGAAACGGACTTACAAACACTCCCAAATGGTCTATAGCGCCCATTGAGCCTAAAAAACACTTTTCGTTTTTTTTCACCGTTAGAACGCGAAATGAACTTCCAACACTCCCAAATGGTCTATAGCGCCCATTGAGCCTAAAAAACACTTTTCGGTTTTTTTTACCGTCAGAACGCGAAATGAACTTCCAACACTCCAAAATGGTCTATAGCGCCCATTGAGCCTAAAAAACACTTTTCGGGTTTTTTCACCGTCAGATCACGAAATGAACTTACAAACAATCCCAAATGTGCCATAGCGCCCATTAAGCCTAACAAACACTTTTCGGCACTATTCACCGTCAGATCACGAAATGGACTTACAAACACTCCCAAATGGTCTATAGCGCCCATTGAGCCTAAAAAACACTTTTCGGTTTTTTTCCCCGTCAGAACGCGAAATGAACTTCCAACACTCCCAAATGGTCTATAGCGCCCATTGAGCCTAAAAAACACTTTTCCGTTTTTTTCACCGTCAGAACGCGAAATGAACTTCCAACACTCCAAAATGGTCTATAGCGCCCATTGAGCCTAAAAAACACTTTTCGGTTTTTGTCACCGTCAGAACGCGAAATGAACTTACAAACAATCCCAAATGTGCCATAGCGCCCATTAAGCCTAACAAACACTTTTCGGCACTATTCACCGTCAGATCACGAAACGGACTTACAAACACTCCCAAATGGTCTATAGCGCCCATTGAGCCTAAAAAACACTTTTCCGTTTTTGTCACCGTCAGAACGCGAAATGAACTTCCAACACTCCCAAATGGTCTATAGCGCCCATTGAGCCTAAAAAACACTTTTCGGTTTTCTTCACCGTCAGATCACGAAATGAACTTACAAACAATCCCAAATGTGCCATAGCGCCCATTAAGCCTAACAAACACTTTTCGGCACTATTCACCGTCAGATCACGAAATGAACTTACAAACAATCCCAAATGTGCCATAGCGCCCATTAAGCCTAACAAACACTTTTCGGCACTATTCACCGTCAGATCACGAAACGGACTTACAAACACTCCCAAATGGTCTATAGCGCCCATTGAGCCTAAAAAACACTTTTCGGTTTTCTTCACCGTCAGATCACGAAATGAACTTACAAACAATCCCAAATGTGCCATAGCGCCCATTAAGCCTAACAAACACTTTTCGGCACTATTCACCGTCAGATCACGAAACGGACTTACAAACACTCCCAAATGGTCTATAGCGCCCATTGAGCCTAAAAAACACTTTTCGTTTTTTTTCACCGTTAGAACGCGAAATGAACTTCCAACACTCCCAAATGGTCTATAGCGCCCATTGAGCCTAAAAAACACTTTTCGGTTTTTTTTACCGTCAGAACGCGAAATGAACTTCCAACACTCCAAAATGGTCTATAGCGCCCATTGAGCCTAAAAAACACTTTTCGGGTTTTTTCACCGTCAGATCACGAAATGAACTTACAAACAATCCCAAATGTGCCATAGCGCCCATTAAGCCTAACAAACACTTTTCGGCACTATTCACCGTCAGATCACGAAATGGACTTACAAACACTCCCAAATGGTCTATAGCGCACATTGAGCCTAAAAAACACTTTTCGGTTTTTTTCCCCGTCAGAACGCGAAATGAACTTCCAACACTCCCAAATGATCTATAGCGCCCATTGAGCCTAAAAAACACTTTTCGGTTTTTTTCACCGTCAGAACGCGAAATGAACTTCCAACACTCCCAAATGGTTTATAGCGCCCATTGAGACTAAAAAACACTTTTCGGTTTTTTTCACCGTCAGAACGCGAAATGAACTTCCAAAACTCCAAAATGGTCTATAGCGCCCATTGAGCCTAAAAAACACTTTTCCGTTTTTTTCACCGTCAGAACGCGAAATGAACTTCCAACACTCCAAAATGGTCTATAGCGCCCATTGAGCCTAAAAAACACTTTTCGGTTTTTGTCACCGTCAGAACGCGAAATGAACTTACAAACAATCCCAAATGTGCCATAGCGCCCATTAAGCCTAACAAACACTTTTCGGCACTATTCACCGTCAGATCACGAAACGGACTTACAAACACTCCCAAATGGTCTATAGCGCCCATTGAGCCTAAAAAACACTTTTCGGTTTTTTTCACTGTCAGATCACGAAATGAACTTACAAACAATCCTAAATGTGCCATAGCGCCCATTAAGCCTAACAAACACTTTTCGGCACTATTCACCGTCAGATCACGAAACGGACTTACAAACACTCCCAAATGGTCTATAGCGCCCATTGAGCCTAAAAAACACTTTTCGGTTTTTTTCACCGTCAGATCACGAAATGAACTTACAAACAATCCTAAATGTGCCATAGCGCCCATTAAGCCTAACAAACACTTTTCGGCACTATTCACTGTCAGATCACGAAATGGACTTACAAACACTCCCAAATGGTCTATAGCGCCTATTGAGCCTAAAAAAAACTTTTCGGTTTTCTTCACCGTCAGATCACGAAATAAACTTACAAACAATCCCAAATGTGCCATAGCGCCCATTAAGCCTAACAAACACTTTTCGGCACTATTCACCGTCAGATCACGAAACGGACTTACAAACACTCCCAAATGGTCTATAGCGCCTATTGAGCCTAAAAAAAACTTTTCGGTTTTCTTCACCGTCAGATCACGAAATAAACTTACAAACAATCCCAAATGTGCCATAGCGCCCATTAAGCCTAACAAACACTTTTCGGCACTATTCACCGTCAGATCACGAAACGGACTTACAAACACTCCCAAATGGTCTATAGCGCCCATTGAGCCTAACAAACACTTTTCGGTTTTTGTCACCGTCAGAACGCGAAATGAACTTCCAACACTCCCAAATGGTCTATAGCGCCCATTGAGCCTAAAAAACACTTTTCGGTTTTCTTCACCGTCAGAACGCGAAATGAACTTCCAACACTCCCAAATGGTTTATAGCGCCCATTGAGCCTAAAAAACACTTTTCGGTTTTTTTCACCGTCAGAACGCGAAATGAACTTCCAACACTCCAAAATGGTCTATAGCGCCCATTGAGCCTAAAAAACACTTTTCCGTTTTTTTTCAACGTCAGAACGCGAAATGAACTTCCAACACTCCAAAATGGTCTATAGCGCCCATTGAGCCTGAAAAACACTTTTCCGTTTTTGTCACCGTCAGAACGCGAAATGAACTTCCAACACTCCCAAATGGTCTATAGCGCCCATTGAGCCTAAAAAACACTTTTCGGTTTTCTTCACCGTCAGATCACGAAATGAACTTACAAACAATCCCAAATGTGCCATAGCGCCCATTAAGCCTAACAAACACTTTTCGGCACTATTCACCGTCAGATCACGAAATGAACTTACAAACAATCCCAAATGTGCCATAGCGCCCATTAAGCCTAACAAACACTTTTCGGCACTATTCACCGTCAGATCACGAAACGGACTTACAAACACTCCCAAATGGTCTATAGCGCCCATTGAGCCTAAAAAACATTTTTCGTTTTTTTTCACCGTTAGAACGCGAAATGAACTTCCAACACTCCCAAATGGTCTATAGCGCCCATTGAGCCTAAAAAACACTTTTCGGTTTTTTTACCGTCAGAACGCGAAATGAACTTCCAACACTCCAAAATGGTCTATAGCGCCCATTGAGCCTAAAAAACACTTTTCGGGTTTTTTCACCGTCAGATCACGAAATGAACTTACAAACAATCCCAAATGTGCCATAGCGCCCATTAAGCCTAACAAACACTTTTCGGCACTATTCACCGTCAGATCACGAAATGGACTTACAAACACTCCCAAATGGTCTATAGCGCCCATTGAGCCTAAAAAACACTTTTCGGGTTTTTTTCCCCGTCAGAACGCGAAATGAACTTCCAACACTCCCAAATGATCTATAGCGCCCATTGAGCCTAAAAAACACTTTTCGGTTTTTTTCACCGTCAGAACGCGAAATGAACTTCCAACACTCCCAAACGGTTTATAGCGCCCATTGAGACTAAAAAACACTTTTCGGTTTTTTTCACCGTCAGAACGCGAAATGAACTTCCAAAACTCCAAAATGGTCTATAGCGCCCATTGAGCCTAAAAAACACTTTTCCGTTTTTTTCACCGTCAGAACGCGAAATGAACTTCCAACACTCCAAAATGGTCTATAGCGCCCATTGAGCCTAAAAAACACTTTTCTGTTTTTGTCACCGTCAGAACGCGAAATGAACTTCCAACACTCCCAAATGGTCTATAGCGCCCATTGAGCCTAAAAAACACTTTTCGGTTTTTTTCACCGTCAGATCACGAAATGAACTTACAAACAATCCTAAATGTGCCATAGCGCCCATTAAGCCTAACAAACACTTTTCGGCACTATTCACTGTCAGATCACGAAATGTACTTACAAACACTCCCAAATGGTCTATAGCGCCTATTGAGCCTAAAAAACACTTTTCGGTTTTCTTCACCGTCAGATCACGAAATGAACTTACAAACAATCCCAAATGTGCCATAGCGCCCATTAAGCCTAACAAACACTTTTCGGCACTATTCACCGTCAGATCACGAAACGGACTTACAAACACTCCCAAATGGTCTATAGCGCCCATTGAGCCTAAAAAACACTTTTCGTTTTTTTTCACCGTTAGAACGCGAAATGAACTTCCAACACTCCCAAATGGTCTATAGCGCCCATTGAGCCTAAAAAACACTTTTCGGTTTTTTTTACCGTCAGAACGCGAAATGAACTTCCAACACTCCAAAATGGTCTATAGCGCCCATTGAGCCTAAAAAACACTTTTCGGGTTTTTTCACCGTCAGATCACGAAATGAACTTACAAACAATCCCAAATGTGCCATAGCGCCCATTAAGCCTAACAAACACTTTTCGGCACTATTCACCGTCAGATCACGAAATGGACTTACAAACACTCCCAAATGGTCTATAGCGCCCATTGAGCCTAAAAAACACTTTTCGGTTTTTTTCCCCGTCAGAACGCGAAATGAACTTCCAACACTCCCAAATGATCTATAGCGCCCATTGAGCCTAAAAAACACTTTTCGGTTTTTTTCACCGTCAGAACGCGAAATGAACTTCCAACACTCCCAAATGGTTTATAGCGCCCATTGAGACTAAAAAACACTTTTCGGTTTTTTTCACCGTCAGAACGCGAAATGAACTTCCAAAACTCCAAAATGGTCTATAGCGCCCATTGAGCCTAAAAAACACTTTTCCGTTTTTTTCACCGTCAGAACGCGAAATGAACTTCCAACACTCCAAAATGGTCTATAGCGCCCATTGAGCCTAAAAAACACTTTTCGGTTTTTGTCACCGTCAGAACGCGAAATGAACTTACAAACAATCCCAAATGTGCCATAGCGCCCATTAAGCCTAACAAACACTTTTCGGCACTATTCACCGTCAGATCACGAAACGGACTTACAAACACTCCCAAATGGTCTATAGCGCCCATTGAGCCTAAAAAACACTTTTCGGTTTTTTTCACCGTCAGATCACGAAATGAACTTACAAACAATCCTAAATGTGCCATAGCGCCCATTAAGCCTAACAAACACTTTTCGGCACTATTCACCGTCAGATCACGAAACGGACTTACAAACACTCCCAAATGGTCTATAGCGCCCATTGAGCCTAAAAAACACTTTTCGGTTTTTTTCACCGTCAGATCACGAAATGAACTTACAAACAATCCTAAATGTGCCATAGCGCCCATTAAGCCTAACAAACACTTTTCGGCACTATTCACTGTCAGATCACGAAATGGACTTACAAACACTCCCAAATGGTCTATAGCGCCTATTGAGCCTAAAAAAAACTTTTCGGTTTTCTTCACCGTCAGATCACGAAATAAACTTACAAACAATCCCAAATGTGCCATAGCGCCCATTAAGCCTAACAAACACTTTTCGGCACTATTCACCGTCAGATCACGAAACGGACTTACAAACACTCCCAAATGGTCTATAGCGCCCATTGAGCCTAACAAACACTTTTCGGTTTTTGACACCGTCAGAACGCGAAATGAACTTCCAACACTCCCAAATGGTCTATAGCGCCCATTGAGCCTAAAAAACACTTTTCGGTTTTCTTCACCGTCAGAACGCGAAATGAACTTCCAACACTCCCAAATGGTTTATAGCGCCCATTGAGCCTAAAAAACACTTTTCGGTTTTTTTCACCGTCAGAACGCGAAATGAACTTCCAACACTCCAAAATGGTCTATAGCGCCCATTGAGCCTAAAAAACACTTTTCCGTTTTTTTTCAACGTCAGAACGCGAAATGAACTTCCAACACTCCAAAATGGTCTATAGCGCCCATTGAGCCTGAAAAACACTTTTCCGTTTTTGTCACCGTCAGAACGCGAAATGAACTTCCAACACTCCCAAATGGTCTATAGCGCCCATTGAGCCTAAAAAACACTTTTCGGTTTTCTTCACCGTCAGATCACGAAATGAACTTACAAACAATCCCAAATGTGCCATAGCGCCCATTAAGCCTAACAAACACTTTTCGGCACTATTCACCGTCAGATCACGAAATGAACTTACAAACAATCCCAAATGTGCCATAGCGCCCATTAAGCCTAACAAACACTTTTCGGCACTATTCACCGTCAGATCACGAAACGGACTTACAAACACTCCCAAATGGTCTATAGCGCCCATTGAGCCTAAAAAACACTTTTCGTTTTTTTTCACCGTTAGAACGCGAAATGAACTTCCAACACTCCCAAATGGTCTATAGCGCCCATTGAGCCTAAAAAACACTTTTCGGTTTTTTTTACCGTCAGAACGCGAAATGAACTTCCAACACTCCAAAATGGTCTATAGCGCCCATTGAGCCTAAAAAACACTTTTCGGGTTTTTTCACCGTCAGATCACGAAATGAACTTACAAACAATCCCAAATGTGCCATAGCGCCCATTAAGCCTAACAAACACTTTTCGGCACTATTCACCGTCAGATCACGAAATGGACTTACAAACACTCCCAAATGGTCTATAGCGCCCATTGAGCCTAAAAAACACTTTTCGGTTTTTTTCCCCGTCAGAACGCGAAATGAACTTCCAACACTCCCAAATGATCTATAGCGCCCATTGAGCCTAAAAAACACTTTTCGGTTTTTTTCACCGTCAGAACGCGAAATGAACTTCCAACACTCCCAAATGGTTTATAGCGCCCATTGAGACTAAAAAACACTTTTCGGTTTTTTTCACCGTCAGAACGCGAAATGAACTTCCAAAACTCCAAAATGGTCTATAGCGCCCATTGAGCCTAAAAAACACTTTTCGGTTTTTGTCACCGTCAGAACGCGAAATGAACTTCCAACACTCCCAAATGGTCTATAGCGCCCATTGAGCCTAAAAAACACTTTTCGGTTTTTTTCACCGTCAGATCACGAAATGAACTTACAAACAATCCTAAATGTGCCATAGCGCCCATTAAGCCTAACAAACACTTTTCGGCACTATTCACTGTCAGATCACGAAATGGACTTACAAACACTCCCAAATGGTCTATAGCGCCTATTGAGCCTAAAAAAAACTTTTCGGTTTTCTTCACCGTCAGATCACGAAATGAACTTACAAACAATCCCAAATGTGCCATAGCGCCCATTAAGCCTAACAAACACTTTTCGGCACTATTCACCGTCAGATCACGAAACGGACTTACAAACACTCCCAAATGGTCTATAGCGCCCATTGAGCCTAAAAAACACTTTTCGGTTTTTGTCACCGTCAGAACGCGAAATGAACTTCCAACACTCCCAAATGGTCTATAGCGCCCATTGAGCCTAAAAAACACTTTTCGTTTTTTTTCACCGTCAGATCACGAAATGAACTTACAAACAATCCTAAATGTGCCATAGCGCCCATTAAGCCTAACAAACACTTTTCGGCACTATTCACTGTCAGATCACGAAATGGACTTACAAGCACTCCCAAATGGTCTATAGCGCCTATTGAGCCTAAAAAACACTTTTCGGTTTTCTTCACCGTCAGATCACGAAATGAACTTACAAACAATCCCAAATGTGCCATAGCGCCCATTAAGCCTAACAAACACTTTTCGGCACTATTCACCGTCAGATCACGAAACGGACTTACAAACACTCCCAAATGGTCTATAGCGCCCATTGAGCCTAAAAAACACTTTTCGGTTTTTTTCACCGTCAGATCACGAAATGAACTTACGAACAATCCTAAATGTGCCATAGCGCCCATTAAGCCTAACAAACACTTTTTGGCACTATTCACTGTCAGATCACGAAATGGACTTACAAACACTCCCAAATGGTCTATAGCGCCCATTGAGCCTAAAAAACACTTTTCGGTTTTCTTCACCGTCAGATCACGAAATGAACTTACAAACAATCCCAAATGTGCCATAGCGCCCATTAAGCCTAACAAACACTTTTCGGCACTATTCACCGTCAGATCACGAAACGGACTTACAAACACTCCCAAATGGTCTATAGCGCCCATTGAGCCTAAAAAACACTTTTCGGTTTTTGTCACCGTCAGAACGCGAAATGAACTTCCAACACTCCCAAATGGTCTATTAGCGCCCATTGAGCCTAAAAAACACTTTTCGGTTTTTTTCACAGTCAGAACGCGAAATGAACTTCCAACACTCCCAAATGGTCTATAGCGCCCATTGACCCTAAAAAACACTTTTCCGTTTTTTTCCCCGTCAGAACGCGAAATGAACTTCCAACACTCCCAAATGGTCTATAGCGCCCATTGAGCCTAAAAAACACTTTTCCGTTTTTTTCACCGTCAGAACGCGAAATGAACTTCCAACACTCCAAAATGGTCTATAGCGCCCATTGAGCCTAAAAAACACTTTTCGGGTTTTTTCACCGTCAGAACGCGAAATGAACTTCCAACACTCCAAAATGGACTATAGCGCCCATTGAGCCTAAAAAACACTTTTCGTTTTTTTTCACCGTCAGATCACGAAATGAACTTACAAACAATCCTAAATGTGCCATAGCGCCCATTAAGCCTAACAAACACTTTTCGGCACTATTCACTGTCAGATCACGAAATGGGCTTACAAACACTCCCAAATGGTCTATAGCGCCCATTGAGCCTAAACAACACTTTTCGGTTTTCTTCACCGTCAGATCACGAAATGAACTTCCAACACTCCAAAATGGTCTATAGCGCCCATTGAGCCTAAAAAACACTTTTTGGTTTTTTTCACAGTCAGAACGCGAAATGAACTTCCAACACTCCCAAATGGTCTATAGCGCCCATTGAGCCTAAAAAAACACTTTTCCGTTTTTTTCACCGTCAGAACGCGAAATGAACTTCCAACACTCCAAAATGGTCTATAGCGCCCATTGAGCCTAAAAAACACTTTTCGGTTTTTTTCACCGTCAGATCACGAAATGAACTTACGAACAATCCTAAATGTGCCATAGCGCCCATTAAGCCTAACAAACACTTTTTGGCACTATTCACTGTCAGATCACGAAATGGACTTACAAACACTCCCAAATGGTCTATAGCGCCCATTGAGCCTAAAAAACACTTTTCGTTTTTTTTCACCGTCAGATCACGAAATGAACTTACAAACAATCCTAAATGTGCCATAGCGCCCATTAAGCCTAACAAACACTTTTCGGCACTATTCACTGTCAGATCACGAAATGGACTTACAAGCACTCCCAAATGGTCTATAGCGCCTATTGAGCCTAAAAAACACTTTTCGGTTTTCTTCACCGTCAGATCACGAAATGAACTTACAAACAATCCCAAATGTGCCATAGCGCCCATTAAGCCTAACAAACACTTTTCGGCACTATTCACCGTCAGATCACGAAACGGACTTACAAACACTCCCAAATGGTCTATAGCGCCCATTGAGCCTAAAAAACACTTTTCGGTTTTTTTCACCGTCAGATCACGAAATGAACTTACGAACAATCCTAAATGTGCCATAGCGCCCATTAAGCCTAACAAACACTTTTTGGCACTATTCACTGTCAGATCACGAAATGGACTTACAAACACTCCCAAATGGTCTATAGCGCCCATTGAGCCTAAAAAACACTTTTCGGTTTTCTTCACCGTCAGATCACGAAATGAACTTACAAACAATCCCAAATGTGCCATAGCGCCCATTAAGCCTAACAAACACTTTTCGGCACTATTCACCGTCAGATCACGAAACGGACTTACAAACACTCCCAAATGGTCTATAGCGCCCATTGAGCCTAAAAAACACTTTTCGGTTTTTGTCACCGTCAGAACGCGAAATGAACTTCCAACACTCCCAAATGGTCTATTAGCGCCCATTGAGCCTAAAAAACACTTTTCGGTTTTTTTCACAGTCAGAACGCGAAATGAACTTCCAACACTCCCAAATGGTCTATAGCGCCCATTGACCCTAAAAAACACTTTTCCGTTTTTTTCCCCGTCAGAACGCGAAATGAACTTCCAACACTCCCAAATGGTCTATAGCGCCCATTGAGCCTAAAAAACACTTTTCCGTTTTTTTCACCGTCAGAACGCGAAATGAACTTCCAACACTCCAAAATGGTCTATAGCGCCCATTGAGCCTAAAAAACACTTTTCGGGTTTTTTCACCGTCAGAACGCGAAATGAACTTCCAACACTCCAAAATGGACTATAGCGCCCATTGAGCCTAAAAAACACTTTTCGTTTTTTTTCACCGTCAGATCACGAAATGAACTTACAAACAATCCTAAATGTGCCATAGCGCCCATTAAGCCTAACAAACACTTTTCGGCACTATTCACTGTCAGATCACGAAATGGGCTTACAAACACTCCCAAATGGTCTATAGCGCCCATTGAGCCTAAACAACACTTTTCGGTTTTCTTCACCGTCAGATCACGAAATGAACTTCCAACACTCCAAAATGGTCTATAGCGCCCATTGAGCCTAAAAAACACTTTTTGGTTTTTTTCACAGTCAGAACGCGAAATGAACTTCCAACACTCCCAAATGGTCTATAGCGCCCATTGAGCCTAAAAAAACACTTTTCCGTTTTTTTCACCGTCAGAACGCGAAATGAACTTCCAACACTCCAAAATGGTCTATAGCGCCCATTGAGCCTAAAAAACACTTTTCGGTTTTTTTCACCGTCAGATCACGAAATGAACTTACGAACAATCCTAAATGTGCCATAGCGCCCATTAAGCCTAACAAACACTTTTTGGCACTATTCACTGTCAGATCACGAAATGGACTTACAAACACTCCCAAATGGTCTATAGCGCCCATTGAGCCTAAAAAACACTTTTCGGTTTTCTTCACCGTCAGATCACGAAATGAACTTACAAACAATCCCAAATGTGCCATAGCGCCCATTAAGCCTAACAAACACTTTTCGGCACTATTCACCGTCAGATCACGAAACGGACTTACAAACACTCCCAAATGGTCTATAGCGCCCATTGAGCCTAAAAAACACTTTTCGGTTTTTGTCACCGTCAGAACGCGAAATGAACTTCCAACACTCCCAAATGGTCTATAGCGCCCATTGAGCCTAAAAAACACTTTTCGGTTTTTTTCACAGTCAGAACGCGAAATGAACTTCCAACACTCCCAAATGGTCTATAGCGCCCATTGACCCTAAAAAACACTTTTCCGTTTTTTTCCCCGTCAGAACGCGAAATGAACTTCCAACACTCCCAAATGGTCTATAGCGCCCATTGAGCCTAAAAAACACTTTTCCGTTTTTTTCACCGTCAGAACGCGAAATGAACTTCCAACACTCCAAAATGGTCTATAGCGCCCATTGAGCCTAAAAAACACTTTTCGGGTTTTTTCACCGTCAGAACGCGATATGAACTTCCAACACTCCAAAATGGTCTATAGCGCCCATTGAGCCTAAAAAACACTTTTCGGTTTTTTTCACCGTCAGATCACGAAATGAACTTACAAACAATCCTAAATGTGCCATAGCGCCCATTAAGCCTAACAAACACTTTTCGGCACTATTCACTGTCAGATCACGAAATGGGCTTACAAACACTCCCAAATGGTCTATAGCGCCCATTGAGCCTAAACAACACTTTTCGGTTTTCTTCACCGTCAGATCACGAAATGAACTTCCAACACTCCAAAATGGTCTATAGCGCCCATTGAGCCTAAAAAACACTTTTTGGTTTTTTTCACAGTCAGAACGCGAAATGAACTTCCAACACTCCCAAATGGTCTATAGCGCCCATTGAGCCTAAAAAAACACTTTTCCGTTTTTTTCACCGTCAGAACGCGAAATGAACTTCCAACACTCCAAAATGGTCTATAGCGCCCATTGAGCCTAAAAAACACTTTTCGGTTTTTTTCACCGTCAGAACGCGAAATGAACTTCCAACACTCCAAAATGGTCTATAGCGCCCATTGAGCCTAAAAAACACTTTTCGGTTTTTTTCACCGTCAGATCACGAAATGAACTTACAAACAATCCCAAATGTGCCATAGCGCCCATTAAGCCTAACAAACACTTTTCGGCACTATTCACCGTCAGATCACGAAATGGACTTACAAACACTCCCAAATGGTCTATAGCGCCCATTGAGCCTAAAAAACACTTTTCGGTTTTTTTCCCCGTCAGAACGCGAAATGAACTTCCAACACTCCCAAATAGTCTATAGCGCCCATTGAGCCTAAAAAACACTTTTCGGTTTTTTTCACCGTCAGAACGCGAAATGAACTTCCAACACTCGAAAATGGTCTATAGCGCCCATTGAGCCTAAAAAACACTTTTCGTTTTTTTTCACCGTCAGATCACGAAATGAACTTACAAACAATCCTAAATGTGCCATAGCGCCCATTAAGCCTAACAAACACTTTTCGGCACTATTCACTGTCAGATCACGAAATGGGCTTACAAACACTCCCAAATGGTCTATAGCGCCCATTGAGCCTAAACAACACTTTTCGGTTTTCTTCACCGTCAGATCACGAAATGAACTTCCAACACTCCAAAATGGTCTATAGCGCCCATTGAGCCTAAAAAACACTTTTTGGTTTTTTTCACAGTCAGAACGCGAAATGAACTTCCAACACTCCCAAATGGTCTATAGCGCCCATTGAGCCTAAAAAAACACTTTTCCGTTTTTTTCACCGTCAGAACGCGAAATGAACTTCCAACACTCCAAAATGGTCTATAGCGCCCATTGAGCCTAAAAAACACTTTTCGGTTTTTTTCACCGTCAGATCACGAAATGAACTTACGAACAATCCTAAATGTGCCATAGCGCCCATTAAGCCTAACAAACACTTTTTGGCACTATTCACTGTCAGATCACGAAATGGACTTACAAACACTCCCAAATGGTCTATAGCGCCCATTGAGCCTAAAAAACACTTTTCGTTTTTTTTCACCGTCAGATCACGAAATGAACTTACAAACAATCCTAAATGTGCCATAGCGCCCATTAAGCCTAACAAACACTTTTCGGCACTATTCACTGTCAGATCACGAAATGGACTTACAAGCACTCCCAAATGGTCTATAGCGCCTATTGAGCCTAAAAAACACTTTTCGGTTTTCTTCACCGTCAGATCACGAAATGAACTTACAAACAATCCCAAATGTGCCATAGCGCCCATTAAGCCTAACAAACACTTTTCGGCACTATTCACCGTCAGATCACGAAACGGACTTACAAACACTCCCAAATGGTCTATAGCGCCCATTGAGCCTAAAAAACACTTTTCGGTTTTTTTCACCGTCAGATCACGAAATGAACTTACGAACAATCCTAAATGTGCCATAGCGCCCATTAAGCCTAACAAACACTTTTTGGCACTATTCACTGTCAGATCACGAAATGGACTTACAAACACTCCCAAATGGTCTATAGCGCCCATTGAGCCTAAAAAACACTTTTCGGTTTTCTTCACCGTCAGATCACGAAATGAACTTACAAACAATCCCAAATGTGCCATAGCGCCCATTAAGCCTAACAAACACTTTTCGGCACTATTCACCGTCAGATCACGAAACGGACTTACAAACACTCCCAAATGGTCTATAGCGCCCATTGAGCCTAAAAAACACTTTTCGGTTTTTGTCACCGTCAGAACGCGAAATGAACTTCCAACACTCCCAAATGGTCTATTAGCGCCCATTGAGCCTAAAAAACACTTTTCGGTTTTTTTCACAGTCAGAACGCGAAATGAACTTCCAACACTCCCAAATGGTCTATAGCGCCCATTGACCCTAAAAAACACTTTTCCGTTTTTTTCCCCGTCAGAACGCGAAATGAACTTCCAACACTCCCAAATGGTCTATAGCGCCCATTGAGCCTAAAAAACACTTTTCCGTTTTTTTCACCGTCAGAACGCGAAATGAACTTCCAACACTCCAAAATGGTCTATAGCGCCCATTGAGCCTAAAAAACACTTTTCGGGTTTTTTCACCGTCAGAACGCGAAATGAACTTCCAACACTCCAAAATGGACTATAGCGCCCATTGAGCCTAAAAAACACTTTTCGTTTTTTTTCACCGTCAGATCA
Source organism: Crossaster papposus (assembly GCA_037893245.1). NCBI lineage: Eukaryota > Metazoa > Echinodermata > Asteroidea > Velatida > Solasteridae > Crossaster > Crossaster papposus. The sequence goes on along the minus strand of JBAIAA010000049.1, from coordinate 766,483 downwards.
CGAAATGAACTTACAAACAATCCTAAATGTGCCATAGCGCCCATTAAGCCTAACAAACACTTTTCGGCACTATTCACTGTCAGATCACGAAATGGGCTTACAAACACTCCCAAATGGTCTATAGCGCCCATTGAGCCTAAACAACACTTTTCGGTTTTCTTCACCGTCAGATCACGAAATGAACTTCCAACACTCCAAAATGGTCTATAGCGCCCATTGAGCCTAAAAAACACTTTTTGGTTTTTTTCACAGTCAGAACGCGAAATGAACTTCCAACACTCCCAAATGGTCTATAGCGCCCATTGAGCCTAAAAAAACACTTTTCCGTTTTTTTCACCGTCAGAACGCGAAATGAACTTCCAACACTCCAAAATGGTCTATAGCGCCCATTGAGCCTAAAAAACACTTTTCGGTTTTTTTCACCGTCAGATCACGAAATGAACTTACGAACAATCCTAAATGTGCCATAGCGCCCATTAAGCCTAACAAACACTTTTTGGCACTATTCACTGTCAGATCACGAAATGGACTTACAAACACTCCCAAATGGTCTATAGCGCCCATTGAGCCTAAAAAACACTTTTCGGTTTTCTTCACCGTCAGATCACGAAATGAACTTACAAACAATCCCAAATGTGCCATAGCGCCCATTAAGCCTAACAAACACTTTTCGGCACTATTCACCGTCAGATCACGAAACGGACTTACAAACACTCCCAAATGGTCTATAGCGCCCATTGAGCCTAAAAAACACTTTTCGGTTTTTGTCACCGTCAGAACGCGAAATGAACTTCCAACACTCCCAAATGGTCTATAGCGCCCATTGAGCCTAAAAAACACTTTTCGGTTTTTTTCACAGTCAGAACGCGAAATGAACTTCCAACACTCCCAAATGGTCTATAGCGCCCATTGACCCTAAAAAACACTTTTCCGTTTTTTTCCCCGTCAGAACGCGAAATGAACTTCCAACACTCCCAAATGGTCTATAGCGCCCATTGAGCCTAAAAAACACTTTTCCGTTTTTTTCACCGTCAGAACGCGAAATGAACTTCCAACACTCCAAAATGGTCTATAGCGCCCATTGAGCCTAAAAAACACTTTTCGGGTTTTTTCACCGTCAGAACGCGATATGAACTTCCAACACTCCAAAATGGTCTATAGCGCCCATTGAGCCTAAAAAACACTTTTCGGTTTTTTTCACCGTCAGATCACGAAATGAACTTACAAACAATCCTAAATGTGCCATAGCGCCCATTAAGCCTAACAAACACTTTTCGGCACTATTCACTGTCAGATCACGAAATGGGCTTACAAACACTCCCAAATGGTCTATAGCGCCCATTGAGCCTAAACAACACTTTTCGGTTTTCTTCACCGTCAGATCACGAAATGAACTTCCAACACTCCAAAATGGTCTATAGCGCCCATTGAGCCTAAAAAACACTTTTTGGTTTTTTTCACAGTCAGAACGCGAAATGAACTTCCAACACTCCCAAATGGTCTATAGCGCCCATTGAGCCTAAAAAAACACTTTTCCGTTTTTTTCACCGTCAGAACGCGAAATGAACTTCCAACACTCCAAAATGGTCTATAGCGCCCATTGAGCCTAAAAAACACTTTTCGGTTTTTTTCACCGTCAGAACGCGAAATGAACTTCCAACACTCCAAAATGGTCTATAGCGCCCATTGAGCCTAAAAAACACTTTTCGGTTTTTTTCACCGTCAGATCACGAAATGAACTTACAAACAATCCCAAATGTGCCATAGCGCCCATTAAGCCTAACAAACACTTTTCGGCACTATTCACCGTCAGATCACGAAATGGACTTACAAACACTCCCAAATGGTCTATAGCGCCCATTGAGCCTAAAAAACACTTTTCGGTTTTTTTCCCCGTCAGAACGCGAAATGAACTTCCAACACTCCCAAATAGTCTATAGCGCCCATTGAGCCTAAAAAACACTTTTCGGTTTTTTTCACCGTCAGAACGCGAAATGAACTTCCAACACTCGAAAATGGTCTATAGCGCCCATTGAGCCTAAAAAACACTTTTCGTTTTTTTTCACCGTCAGATCACGAAATGAACTTACAAACAATCCTAAATGTGCCATAGCGCCCATTAAGCCTAACAAACACTTTTCGGCACTATTCACTGTCAGATCACGAAATGGACTTACAAGCACTCCCAAATGGTCTATAGCGCCTATTGAGCCTAAAAAACACTTTTCGGTTTTCTTCACCGTCAGATCACGAAATGAACTTACAAACAATCCCAAATGTGCCATAGCGCCCATTAAGCCTAACAAACACTTTTCGGCACTATTCACCGTCAGATCACGAAACGGACTTACAAACACTCCCAAATGGTCTATAGCGCCCATTGAGCCTAAAAAACACTTTTCGGTTTTTGTCACCGTCAGAACGCGAAATGAACTTCCAACACTCCCAAATGGTCTATAGCGCCCATTGAGCCTAAAAAACACTTTTCGGTTTTTTTCACCGTCAGAACGCGAAATGAACTTCCAACACTCGAAAATGGTCTATAGCGCCCATTGAGCCTAAAAAACACTTTTCGTTTTTTTTCACCGTCAGATCACGAAATGAACTTACAAACAATCCTAAATGTGCCATAGCGCCCATTAAGCCTAACAAACACTTTTCGGCACTATTCACTGTCAGATCACGAAATGGACTTACAAGCACTCCCAAATGGTCTATAGCGCCTATTGAGCCTAAAAAACACTTTTCGGTTTTCTTCACCGTCAGATCACGAAATGAACTTACAAACAATCCCAAATGTGCCATAGCGCCCATTAAGCCTAACAAACACTTTTCGGCACTATTCACCGTCAGATCACGAAACGGACTTACAAACACTCCCAAATGGTCTATAGCGCCCATTGAGCCTAAAAAACACTTTTCGTTTTTTTTCACCGTCAGATCACGAAATGAACTTACGAACAATCCTAAATGTGCCATAGCGCCCATTAAGCCTAACAAACACTTTTTGGCACTATTCACTGTCAGATCACGAAATGGACTTACAAACACTCCCAAATGGTCTATAGCGCCCATTGAGCCTAAAAAACACTTTTCGGTTTTCTTCACCGTCAGATCACGAAATGAACTTACAAACAATCCCAAATGTGCCATAGCGCCCATTAAGCCTAACAAACACTTTTCGGCACTATTCACCGTCAGATCACGAAACGGACTTACAAACACTCCCAAATGGTCTATAGCGCCCATTGAGCCTAAAAAACACTTTTCGGTTTTTGTCACCGTCAGAACGCGAAATGAACTTCCAACACTCCCAAATGGTCTATAGCGCCCATTGAGCCTAAAAAACACTTTTCGGTTTTTTTCACAGTCAGAACGCGAAATGAACTTCCAACACTCCCAAATGGTCTATAGCGCCCATTGAGCCTAAAAAAACACTTTTCCGTTTTTTTCACCGTCAGAACGCGAAATGAACTTCCAACACTCCAAAATGGTCTATAGCGCCCATTGAGCCTAAAAAACACTTTTCGGTTTTTTTCACCGTCAGAACGCGAAATGAACTTCCAACACTCCCAAATGGTCTATAGCGCCCATTGAGCCTAAAAAACACTTTTCGGTTTTTTTCACCGTCAGAACGCGAAATGAACTTCCAACACTCCAAAATGGTCTATAGCGCCCATTGAGCCTAAAAAACACTTTTCGGTTTTTTTCACCGTCAGAACGCGAAATGAACTTCCAACACTCCAAAATGGTCTATAGCGCCCATTGAGCCTAAAAAACACTTTTCGGTTTTTTTCACCGTCAGATCACGAAATGAACTTACAAACAATCCCAAATGTGCCATAGCGCCCATTAAGCCTAACAAACACTTTTCGGCACTATTCACCGTCAGATCACGAAATGGACTTACAAACACTCCCAAATGGTCTATAGCGCCCATTGAGCCTAAAAAACACTTTTCGGTTTTTTTCCCCGTCAGAACGCGAAATGAACTTCCAACACTCCCAAATGGTCTATAGCGCCCATTGAGCCTAAAAAACACTTTTCGGTTTTTTTCACCGTCAGAACGCGAAATGAACTTCCAACACTCCCAAATGGTTTATAGCGCCCATTGAGCCTAAAAAACACTTTTCGGTTTTTTTCACCGTCAGAACGCGAAATGAACTTCCAACACTCGAAAATGGTCTATAGCGCCCATTGAGCCTAAAAAACACTTTTCGTTTTTTTTCACCGTCAGATCACGAAATGAACTTACAAACAATCCTAAATGTGCCATAGCGCCCATTAAGCCTAACAAACACTTTTCGGCACTATTCACTGTCAGATCACGAAATGGACTTACAAGCACTCCCAAATGGTCTATAGCGCCTATTGAGCCTAAAAAACACTTTTCGGTTTTCTTCACCGTCAGATCACGAAATGAACTTACAAACAATCCCAAATGTGCCATAGCGCCCATTAAGCCTAACAAACACTTTTCGGCACTATTCACCGTCAGATCACGAAACGGACTTACAAACACTCCCAAATGGTCTATAGCGCCCATTGAGCCTAAAAAACACTTTTCGGTTTTTTTCACCGTCAGATCACGAAATGAACTTACGAACAATCCTAAATGTGCCATAGCGCCCATTAAGCCTAACAAACACTTTTTGGCACTATTCACTGTCAGATCACGAAATGGACTTACAAACACTCCCAAATGGTCTATAGCGCCCATTGAGCCTAAAAAACACTTTTCGGTTTTCTTCACCGTCAGATCACGAAATGAACTTACAAACAATCCCAAATGTGCCATAGCGCCCATTAAGCCTAACAAACACTTTTCGGCACTATTCACCGTCAGATCACGAAACGGACTTACAAACACTCCCAAATGGTCTATAGCGCCCATTGAGCCTAAAAAACACTTTTCGGTTTTTGTCACCGTCAGAACGCGAAATGAACTTCCAACACTCCCAAATGGTCTATAGCGCCCATTGAGCCTAAAAAACACTTTTCGGTTTTTTTCACAGTCAGAACGCGAAATGAACTTCCAACACTCCCAAATGGTCTATAGCGCCCATTGAGCCTAAAAAAACACTTTTCCGTTTTTTTCACCGTCAGAACGCGAAATGAACTTCCAACACTCCAAAATGGTCTATAGCGCCCATTGAGCCTAAAAAACACTTTTCGGTTTTTTTCACCGTCAGAACGCGAAATGAACTTCCAACACTCCCAAATGGTCTATAGCGCCCATTGAGCCTAAAAAACACTTTTCGGTTTTTTTCACCGTCAGAACGCGAAATGAACTTCCAACACTCCCAAATGGTTTATAGCGCCCATTGAGCCTAAAAAACACTTTTCGGTTTTTTTCACCGTCAGAACGCGAAATGAACTTCCAACACTCGAAAATGGTCTATAGCGCCCATTGAGCCTAAAAAACACTTTTCGTTTTTTTTCACCGTCAGATCACGAAATGAACTTACAAACAATCCTAAATGTGCCATAGCGCCCATTAAGCCTAACAAACACTTTTCGGCACTATTCACTGTCAGATCACGAAATGGACTTACAAGCACTCCCAAATGGTCTATAGCGCCTATTGAGCCTAAAAAACACTTTTCGGTTTTCTTCACCGTCAGATCACGAAATGAACTTACAAACAATCCCAAATGTGCCATAGCGCCCATTAAGCCTAACAAACACTTTTCGGCACTATTCACCGTCAGATCACGAAACGGACTTACAAACACTCCCAAATGGTCTATAGCGCCCATTGAGCCTAAAAAACACTTTTCGGTTTTTTTCACCGTCAGATCACGAAATGAACTTACGAACAATCCTAAATGTGCCATAGCGCCCATTAAGCCTAACAAACACTTTTTGGCACTATTCACTGTCAGATCACGAAATGGACTTACAAACACTCCCAAATGGTCTATAGCGCCCATTGAGCCTAAAAAACACTTTTCGGTTTTCTTCACCGTCAGATCACGAAATGAACTTACAAACAATCCCAAATGTGCCATAGCGCCCATTAAGCCTAACAAACACTTTTCGGCACTATTCACCGTCAGATCACGAAACGGACTTACAAACACTCCCAAATGGTCTATAGCGCCCATTGAGCCTAAAAAACACTTTTCGGTTTTTGTCACCGTCAGAACGCGAAATGAACTTCCAACACTCCCAAATGGTCTATAGCGCCCATTGAGCCTAAAAAACACTTTTCGGTTTTTTTCACAGTCAGAACGCGAAATGAACTTCCAACACTCCCAAATGGTCTATAGCGCCCATTGAGCCTAAAAAAACACTTTTCCGTTTTTTTCACCGTCAGAACGCGAAATGAACTTCCAACACTCCAAAATGGTCTATAGCGCCCATTGAGCCTAAAAAACACTTTTCGGTTTTTTTCACCGTCAGAACGCGAAATGAACTTCCAACACTCCCAAATGGTCTATAGCGCCCATTGAGCCTAAAAAACACTTTTCGGTTTTTTTCACCGTCAGAACGCGAAATGAACTTCCAACACTCCCAAATGGTTTATAGCGCCCATTGAGCCTAAAAAACACTTTTCGGTTTTTTTCACCGTCAGAACGCGAAATGAACTTCCAACACTCGAAAATGGTCTATAGCGCCCATTGAGCCTAAAAAACACTTTTCGTTTTTTTTCACCGTCAGATCACGAAATGAACTTACAAACAATCCTAAATGTGCCATAGCGCCCATTAAGCCTAACAAACACTTTTCGGCACTATTCACTGTCAGATCACGAAATGGACTTACAAGCACTCCCAAATGGTCTATAGCGCCTATTGAGCCTAAAAAACACTTTTCGGTTTTCTTCACCGTCAGATCACGAAATGAACTTACAAACAATCCCAAATGTGCCATAGCGCCCATTAAGCCTAACAAACACTTTTCGGCACTATTCACCGTCAGATCACGAAACGGACTTACAAACACTCCCAAATGGTCTATAGCGCCCATTGAGCCTAAAAAACACTTTTCGGTTTTTGTCACCGTCAGAACGCGAAATGAACTTCCAACACTCCCAAATGGTCTATAGCGCCCATTGAGCCTAAAAAACACTTTTCGGTTTTTTTCACCGTCAGAACGCGAAATGAACTTCCAACACTCCCAAATGGTCTATAGCGCCCATTGAGCCTAAAAAACACTTTTCGGTTTTTTTCACCGTCAGAACGCGAAATGAACTTCCAACATTCCCAAATGATTTATAGCGCCCATTGAGCCTAAAAAACACTTTTCCGTTTTTTTCACCGTCAGAACGCGAAATGAACTTCCAACACTCCAAAATGGTCTATAGCGCCCATTGAGCCTAAAAAACACTTTTCGGTTTTTTTCACCGTCAGATCACGAAATGAACTTACAAACAATCCTAAATGTGCCATAGCGCCCATTAAGCCTAACAAACACTTTTCGGCACTATTCACTGTCAGATCACGAAATGGACTTACAAGCACTCCCAAATGGTCTATAGCGCCTATTGAGCCTAAAAAACACTTTTCGGTTTTCTTCACCGTCAGATCACGAAATGAACTTACAAACAATCCCAAATGTGCCATAGCGCCCATTAAGCCTAACAAACACTTTTCGGCACTATTCACCGTCAGATCACGAAACGGACTTACAAACACTCCCAAATGGTCTATAGCGCCCATTGAGCCTAAAAAACACTTTTCGGTTTTTGTCACCGTCAGAACGCGAAATGAACTTCCAACACTCCCAAATGGTCTATAGCGCCCATTGAGCCTAAAAAACACTTTTCGGTTTTTTTCACCGTCAGAACGCGAAATGAACTTCCAACACTCGAAAATGGTCTATAGCGCCCATTGAGCCTAAAAAACACTTTTCGTTTTTTTTCACCGTCAGATCACGAAATGAACTTACAAACAATCCTAAATGTGCCATAGCGCCCATTAAGCCTAACAAACACTTTTCGGCACTATTCACTGTCAGATCACGAAATGGACTTACAAGCACTCCCAAATGGTCTATAGCGCCTATTGAGCCTAAAAAACACTTTTCGGTTTTCTTCACCGTCAGATCACGAAATGAACTTACAAACAATCCCAAATGTGCCATAGCGCCCATTAAGCCTAACAAACACTTTTCGGCACTATTCACCGTCAGATCACGAAACGGACTTACAAACACTCCCAAATGGTCTATAGCGCCCATTGAGCCTAAAAAACACTTTTCGGTTTTTTTCACCGTCAGATCACGAAATGAACTTACGAACAATCCTAAATGTGCCATAGCGCCCATTAAGCCTAACAAACACTTTTTGGCACTATTCACTGTCAGATCACGAAATGGACTTACAAACACTCCCAAATGGTCTATAGCGCCCATTGAGCCTAAAAAACACTTTTCGGTTTTCTTCACCGTCAGATCACGAAATGAACTTACAAACAATCCCAAATGTGCCATAGCGCCCATTAAGCCTAACAAACACTTTTCGGCACTATTCACCGTCAGATCACGAAACGGACTTACAAACACTCCCAAATGGTCTATAGCGCCCATTGAGCCTAAAAAACACTTTTCGGTTTTTGTCACCGTCAGAACGCGAAATGAACTTCCAACACTCCCAAATGGTCTATAGCGCCCATTGAGCCTAAAAAACACTTTTCGGTTTTTTTCACAGTCAGAACGCGAAATGAACTTCCAACACTCCCAAATGGTCTATAGCGCCCATTGAGCCTAAAAAAACACTTTTCCGTTTTTTTCACCGTCAGAACGCGAAATGAACTTCCAACACTCCAAAATGGTCTATAGCGCCCATTGAGCCTAAAAAACACTTTTCGGTTTTTTTCACCGTCAGAACGCGAAATGAACTTCCAACATTCCCAAATGATTTATAGCGCCCATTGAGCCTAAAAAACACTTTTCCGTTTTTTTCACCGTCAGAACGCGAAATGAACTTCCAACACTCCAAAATGGTCTATAGCGCCCATTGAGCCTAAAAAACACTTTTCGGTTTTTTTCACCGTCAGATCACGAAATGAACTTACAAACAATCCTAAATGTGCCATAGCGCCCATTAAGCCTAACAAACACTTTTCGGCACTATTCACTGTCAGATCACGAAATGGACTTACAAGCACTCCCAAATGGTCTATAGCGCCTATTGAGCCTAAAAAACACTTTTCGGTTTTCTTCACCGTCAGATCACGAAATGAACTTACAAACAATCCCAAATGTGCCATAGCGCCCATTAAGCCTAACAAACACTTTTCGGCACTATTCACCGTCAGATCACGAAACGGACTTACAAACACTCCCAAATGGTCTATAGCGCCCATTGAGCCTGAAAAACACTTTTCGGTTTTTGTCACCGTCAGAACGCGAAATGAACTTCCAACACTCCCAAATGGTCTATAGCGCCCATTGAGCCTAAAAAACACTTTTCGGTTTTTTTCACCGTCAGAACGCGAAATGAACTTCCAACACTCGAAAATGGTCTATAGCGCCCATTGAGCCTAAAAAACACTTTTCGTTTTTTTTCACCGTCAGATCACGAAATGAACTTACAAACAATCCTAAATGTGCCATAGCGCCCATTAAGCCTAACAAACACTTTTCGGCACTATTCACTGTCAGATCACGAAATGGACTTACAAGCACTCCCAAATGGTCTATAGCGCCTATTGAGCCTAAAAAACACTTTTCGGTTTTCTTCACCGTCAGATCACGAAATGAACTTACAAACAATCCCAAATGTGCCATAGCGCCCATTAAGCCTAACAAACACTTTTCGGCACTATTCACCGTCAGATCACGAAACGGACTTACAAACACTCCCAAATGGTCTATAGCGCCCATTGAGCCTAAAAAACACTTTTCGGTTTTTTTCACCGTCAGATCACGAAATGAACTTACGAACAATCCTAAATGTGCCATAGCGCCCATTAAGCCTAACAAACACTTTTTGGCACTATTCACTGTCAGATCACGAAATGGACTTACAAACACTCCCAAATGGTCTATAGCGCCCATTGAGCCTAAAAAACACTTTTCGGTTTTCTTCACCGTCAGATCACGAAATGAACTTACAAACAATCCCAAATGTGCCATAGCGCCCATTAAGCCTAACAAACACTTTTCGGCACTATTCACCGTCAGATCACGAAACGGACTTACAAACACTCCCAAATGGTCTATAGCGCCCATTGAGCCTAAAAAACACTTTTCGGTTTTTGTCACCGTCAGAACGCGAAATGAACTTCCAACACTCCCAAATGGTCTATAGCGCCCATTGAGCCTAAAAAACACTTTTCGGTTTTTTTCACAGTCAGAACGCGAAATGAACTTCCAACACTCCCAAATGGTCTATAGCGCCCATTGAGCCTAAAAAAACACTTTTCCGTTTTTTTCACCGTCAGAACGCGAAATGAACTTCCAACACTCCAAAATGGTCTATAGCGCCCATTGAGCCTAAAAAACACTTTTCGGTTTTTTTCACCGTCAGAACGCGAAATGAACTTCCAACACTCCCAAATGGTCTATAGCGCCCATTGAGCCTAAAAAACACTTTTCGGTTTTTTTCACCGTCAGAACGCGAAATGAACTTCCAACACTCCAAAATGGTCTATAGCGCCCATTGAGCCTAAAAAACACTTTTCGGTTTTTTTTCACCGTCAGAACGCGAAATGAACTTCCAACACTCCAAAATGGTCTATAGCGCCCATTGAGCCTAAAAAACACTTTTCGGTTTTTTTCACCGTCAGATCACGAAATGAACTTACAAACAATCCCAAATGTGCCATAGCGCCCATTAAGCCTAACAAACACTTTTCGGCACTATTCACCGTCAGATCACGAAATGGACTTACAAACACTCCCAAATGGTCTATAGCGCCCATTGAGCCTAAAAAACACTTTTCGGTTTTTTTCCCCGTCAGAACGCGAAATGAACTTCCAACACTCCCAAATGGTCTATAGCGCCCATTGAGCCTAAAAAACACTTTTCGGTTTTTTTCACCGTCAGAACGCGAAATGAACTTCCAACACTCCCAAATGGTTTATAGCGCCCATTGAGCCTAAAAAACACTTTTCGGTTTTTTTCACCGTCAGAACGCGAAATGAACTTCCAACACTCGAAAATGGTCTATAGCGCCCATTGAGCCTAAAAAACACTTTTCGTTTTTTTTCACCGTCAGATCACGAAATGAACTTACAAACAATCCTAAATGTGCCATAGCGCCCATTAAGCCTAACAAACACTTTTCGGCACTATTCACTGTCAGATCACGAAATGGACTTACAAGCACTCCCAAATGGTCTATAGCGCCTATTGAGCCTAAAAAACACTTTTCGGTTTTCTTCACCGTCAGATCACGAAATGAACTTACAAACAATCCCAAATGTGCCATAGCGCCCATTAAGCCTAACAAACACTTTTCGGCACTATTCACCGTCAGATCACGAAACGGACTTACAAACACTCCCAAATGGTCTATAGCGCCCATTGAGCCTAAAAAACACTTTTCGGTTTTTGTCACCGTCAGAACGCGAAATGAACTTCCAACACTCCCAAATGGTCTATAGCGCCCATTGAGCCTAAAAAACACTTTTCGGTTTTTTTCACCGTCAGAACGCGAAATGAACTTCCAACACTCCCAAATGGTCTATAGCGCCCATTGAGCCTAAAAAACACTTTTCGGTTTTTTTCACCGTCAGAACGCGAAATGAACTTCCAACATTCCCAAATGATTTATAGCGCCCATTGAGCCTAAAAAACACTTTTCCGTTTTTTTCACCGTCAGAACGCGAAATGAACTTCCAACACTCCAAAATGGTCTATAGCGCCCATTGAGCCTAAAAAACACTTTTCGGTTTTTTTCACCGTCAGATCACGAAATGAACTTACAAACAATCCTAAATGTGCCATAGCGCCCATTAAGCCTAACAAACACTTTTCGGCACTATTCACTGTCAGATCACGAAATGTACTTACAAACACTCCCAAATGGTCTATAGCGCCTATTGAGCCTAAAAAACACTTTTCGGTTTTCTTCACCGTCAGATCACGAAATGAACTTACAAACAATCCCAAATGTGCCATAGCGCCCATTAAGCCTAACAAACACTTTTCGGCACTATTCACCGTCAGATCACGAAACGGACTTACAAACACTCCCAAATGGTCTATAGCGCCCATTGAGCCTACAAAACACTTTTCGGTTTTTGTCACCGTCAGAACGCGAAATGAACTTCCAACACTCCCAAATGGTCTATAGCGCCCATTGAGCCTAAAAAACACTTTTCGGTTTTTTTCACCGTCAGAACGCGAAATGAACTTCCAACACTCCCAAATGGTCTATAGCGCCCATTGACCCTAAAAAACACTTTTCCGTTTTTTTCCCCGTCAGAACGCGAAATGAACTTCCAACACTCCCAAATGGTCTATAGCGCCCATTGAGCCTAAAAAACACTTTTCCGTTTTTTTCACCGTCAGAACGCGAAATGAACTTCCAACACTCCAAAATGGTCTATAGCGCCCATTGAGCCTAAAAAACACTTTTCGGGTTTTTTCACCGTCAGAACGCGAAATGAACTTCCAACACTCCAAAATGGTCTATAGCGCCCATTGAGCCTAAAAAACACTTTTCGTTTTTTTTCACCGTCAGATCACGAAATGAACTTACAAACAATCCTAAATGTGCCATAGCGCCCATTAAGCCTAACAAACACTTTTCGGCACTATTCACTGTCAGATCACGAAATGGGCTTACAAACACTCCCAAATGGTCTATAGCGCCCATTGAGCCTAAACAACACTTTTCGGTTTTCTTCACCGTCAGATCACGAAATGAACTTACAAACAATCCCAAATGTGCCATAGCGCCCATTAAGCCTAACAAACACTTTTCGGCACTATTCACCGTCAGATCACGAAACGGACTTACAAACACTCCCAAATGGTCTATAGCGCCCATTGAGCCTAAAAAAACACTTTTCGGTTTTTTTCACCGTCAGATCACGAAATGGACTTACAAACACTCCCAAATGGTCTATAGCGCCCATTGAGCCTAAAAAACACTTTTCGGTTTTTTTCACCGTCAGAACGCGAAATGAACTTCCAACACTCCCAAATGATTTATAGCGCCCATTGAGCCTAAAAAACACTTTTCCGTTTTTTTCACCGTCAGAACGCGAAATGAACTTCCAACACTCCAAAATGGTCTATAGCGCCCATTGAGCCTAAAAAACACTTTTCGGTTTTTTTCACCGTCAGATCACGAAATGAACTTACAAACAATCCTAAATGTGCCATAGCGCCCATTAAGCCTAACAAACACTTTTCGGCACTATTCACTGTCAGATCACGAAATGTACTTACAAACACTCCCAAATGGTCTATAGCGCCTATTGAGCCTAAAAAACACTTTTCGGTTTTCTTCACCGTCAGATCACGAAATGAACTTACAAACAATCCCAAATGTGCCATAGCGCCCATTAAGCCTAACAAACACTTTTCGGCACTATTCACCGTCAGATCACGAAACGGACTTACAAACACTCCCAAATGGTCTATAGCGCCCATTGAGCCTAAAAAACACTTTTCGGTTTTTTTCACCGTCAGATCACGAAATGAACTTACAAACAATCCTAAATGTGCCATAGCGCCCATTAAGCCTAACAAACACTTTTTGGCACTATTCACTGTCAGATCACGAAATGGACTTACAAACACTCCCAAATGGTCTATAGCGCCCATTGAGCCTAAAAAACACTTTTCGGTTTTCTTCACCGTCAGATCACGAAATGAACTTACAAACAATCCCAAATGTGCCATAGCGCCCATTAAGCCTAACAAACACTTTTCGGCACTATTCACCGTCAGATCACGAAACGGACTTACAAACACTCCCAAATGGTCTATAGCGCCCATTGAGCCTAAAAAACACTTTTCGGTTTTTGTCACCGTCAGAACGCGAAATGAACTTCCAACACTCCCAAATGGTCTATAGCGCCCATTGAGCCTAAAAAACACTTTTCGGTTTTTTTCACAGTCAGAACGCGAAATGAACTTCCAACACTCCCAAATGGTCTATAGCGCCCATTGAGCCTAAAAAAACACTTTTCCGTTTTTTTCACCGTCAGAACGCGAAATGAACTTCCAACACTCCAAAATGGTCTATAGCGCCCATTGAGCCTAAAAAACACTTTTCGGTTTTTTTCACCGTCAGAACGCGAAATGAACTTCCAACATTCCCAAATGATTTATAGCGCCCATTGAGCCTAAAAAACACTTTTCCGTTTTTTTCACCGTCAGAACGCGAAATGAACTTCCAACACTCCAAAATGGTCTATAGCGCCCATTGAGCCTAAAAAACACTTTTCGGTTTTTTTCACCGTCAGATCACGAAATGAACTTACAAACAATCCTAAATGTGCCATAGCGCCCATTAAGCCTAACAAACACTTTTCGGCACTATTCACTGTCAGATCACGAAATGGACTTACAAGCACTCCCAAATGGTCTATAGCGCCTATTGAGCCTAAAAAACACTTTTCGGTTTTCTTCACCGTCAGATCACGAAATGAACTTACAAACAATCCCAAATGTGCCATAGCGCCCATTAAGCCTAACAAACACTTTTCGGCACTATTCACCGTCAGATCACGAAACGGACTTACAAACACTCCCAAATGGTCTATAGCGCCCATTGAGCCTAAAAAACACTTTTCGGTTTTTGTCACCGTCAGAACGCGAAATGAACTTCCAACACTCCCAAATGGTCTATAGCGCCCATTGAGCCTAAAAAACACTTTTCGGTTTTTTTCACCGTCAGAACGCGAAATGAACTTCCAACACTCGAAAATGGTCTATAGCGCCCATTGAGCCTAAAAAACACTTTTCGTTTTTTTTCACCGTCAGATCACGAAATGAACTTACAAACAATCCTAAATGTGCCATAGCGCCCATTAAGCCTAACAAACACTTTTCGGCACTATTCACTGTCAGATCACGAAATGGACTTACAAGCACTCCCAAATGGTCTATAGCGCCTATTGAGCCTAAAAAACACTTTTCGGTTTTCTTCACCGTCAGATCACGAAATGAACTTACAAACAATCCCAAATGTGCCATAGCGCCCATTAAGCCTAACAAACACTTTTCGGCACTATTCACCGTCAGATCACGAAACGGACTTACAAACACTCCCAAATGGTCTATAGCGCCCATTGAGCCTAAAAAACACTTTTCGGTTTTTTTCACCGTCAGATCACGAAATGAACTTACGAACAATCCTAAATGTGCCATAGCGCCCATTAAGCCTAACAAACACTTTTTGGCACTATTCACTGTCAGATCACGAAATGGACTTACAAACACTCCCAAATGGTCTATAGCGCCCATTGAGCCTAAAAAACACTTTTCGGTTTTCTTCACCGTCAGATCACGAAATGAACTTACAAACAATCCCAAATGTGCCATAGCGCCCATTAAGCCTAACAAACACTTTTCGGCACTATTCACCGTCAGATCACGAAACGGACTTACAAACACTCCCAAATGGTCTATAGCGCCCATTGAGCCTAAAAAACACTTTTCGGTTTTTGTCACCGTCAGAACGCGAAATGAACTTCCAACACTCCCAAATGGTCTATAGCGCCCATTGAGCCTAAAAAACACTTTTCGGTTTTTTTCACAGTCAGAACGCGAAATGAACTTCCAACACTCCCAAATGGTCTATAGCGCCCATTGAGCCTAAAAAAACACTTTTCCGTTTTTTTCACCGTCAGAACGCGAAATGAACTTCCAACACTCCAAAATGGTCTATAGCGCCCATTGAGCCTAAAAAACACTTTTCGGTTTTTTTCACCGTCAGAACGCGAAATGAACTTCCAACACTCCCAAATGGTCTATAGCGCCCATTGAGCCTAAAAAACACTTTTCGGTTTTTTTCACCGTCAGAACGCGAAATGAACTTCCAACACTCCAAAATGGTCTATAGCGCCCATTGAGCCTAAAAAACACTTTTCGGTTTTTTTTCACCGTCAGAACGCGAAATGAACTTCCAACACTCCAAAATGGTCTATAGCGCCCATTGAGCCTAAAAAACACTTTTCGGTTTTTTTCACCGTCAGATCACGAAATGAACTTACAAACAATCCCAAATGTGCCATAGCGCCCATTAAGCCTAACAAACACTTTTCGGCACTATTCACCGTCAGATCACGAAATGGACTTACAAACACTCCCAAATGGTCTATAGCGCCCATTGAGCCTAAAAAACACTTTTCGGTTTTTTTCCCCGTCAGAACGCGAAATGAACTTCCAACACTCCCAAATGGTCTATAGCGCCCATTGAGCCTAAAAAACACTTTTCGGTTTTTTTCACCGTCAGAACGCGAAATGAACTTCCAACACTCCCAAATGGTTTATAGCGCCCATTGAGCCTAAAAAACACTTTTCGGTTTTTTTCACCGTCAGAACGCGAAATGAACTTCCAACACTCGAAAATGGTCTATAGCGCCCATTGAGCCTAAAAAACACTTTTCGTTTTTTTTCACCGTCAGATCACGAAATGAACTTACAAACAATCCTAAATGTGCCATAGCGCCCATTAAGCCTAACAAACACTTTTCGGCACTATTCACTGTCAGATCACGAAATGGACTTACAAGCACTCCCAAATGGACTATAGCGCCTATTGAGCCTAAAAAACACTTTTCGGTTTTCTTCACCGTCAGATCACGAAATGAACTTACAAACAATCCCAAATGTGCCATAGCGCCCATTAAGCCTAACAAACACTTTTCGGCACTATTCACCGTCAGATCACGAAACGGACTTACAAACACTCCCAAATGGTCTATAGCGCCCATTGAGCCTAAAAAACACTTTTCGGTTTTTGTCACCGTCAGAACGCGAAATGAACTTCCAACACTCCCAAATGGTCTATAGCGCCCATTGAGCCTAAAAAACACTTTTCGGTTTTTTTCACCGTCAGAACGCGAAATGAACTTCCAACACTCCCAAATGGTCTATAGCGCCCATTGAGCCTAAAAAACACTTTTCGGTTTTTTTCACCGTCAGAACGCGAAATGAACTTCCAACATTCCCAAATGATTTATAGCGCCCATTGAGCCTAAAAAACACTTTTCCGTTTTTTTCACCGTCAGAACGCGAAATGAACTTCCAACACTCGAAAATGGTCTATAGCGCCCATTGAGCCTAAAAAACACTTTTCGTTTTTTTTCACCGTCAGATCACGAAATGAACTTACAAACAATCCTAAATGTGCCATAGCGCCCATTAAGCCTAACAAACACTTTTCGGCACTATTCACTGTCAGATCACGAAATGTACTTACAAACACTCCCAAATGGTCTATAGCGCCTATTGAGCCTAAAAAACACTTTTCGGTTTTCTTCACCGTCAGATCACGAAATGAACTTACAAACAATCCCAAATGTGCCATAGCGCCCATTAAGCCTAACAAACACTTTTCGGCACTATTCACCGTCAGATCACGAAACGGACTTACAAACACTCCCAAATGGTCTATAGCGCCCATTGAGCCTACAAAACACTTTTCGGTTTTTGTCACCGTCAGAACGCGAAATGAACTTCCAACACTCCCAAATGGTCTATAGCGCCCATTGAGCCTAAAAAACACTTTTCGGTTTTTTTCACCGTCAGAACGCGAAATGAACTTCCAACACTCCTAAATGGTCTATAGCGCCCATTGACCCTAAAAAACACTTTTCCGTTTTTTTCCCCGTCAGAACGCGAAATGAACTTCCAACACTCCCAAATGGTCTATAGCGCCCATTGAGCCTAAAAAACACTTTTCCGTTTTTTTCACCGTCAGAACGCGAAATGAACTTCCAACACTCCAAAATGGTCTATAGCGCCCATTGAGCCTAAAAAACACTTTTCGGGTTTTTTCACCGTCAGAACGCGAAATGAACTTCCAACACTCCAAAATGGTCTATAGCGCCCATTGAGCCTAAAAAACACTTTTCGTTTTTTTTCACCGTCAGATCACGAAATGAACTTACAAACAATCCTAAATGTGCCATAGCGCCCATTAAGCCTAACAAACACTTTTCGGCACTATTCACTGTCAGATCACGAAATGGGCTTACAAACACTCCCAAATGGTCTATAGCGCCCATTGAGCCTAAACAACACTTTTCGGTTTTCTTCACCGTCAGATCACGAAATGAACTTACAAACAATCCCAAATGTGCCATAGCGCCCATTAAGCCTAACAAACACTTTTCGGCACTATTCACCGTCAGATCACGAAACGGACTTACAAACACTCCCAAATGGTCTATAGCGCCCATTGAGCCTAAAAAAACACTTTTCGGTTTTTTTCACCGTCAGATCACGAAATGGACTTACAAACACTCCCAAATGGTCTATAGCGCCCATTGAGCCTAAAAAACACTTTTCGGTTTTTTTCACCGTCAGAACGCGAAATGAACTTCCAACACTCCCAAATGATTTATAGCGCCCATTGAGCCTAAAAAACACTTTTCCGTTTTTTTCACCGTCAGAACGCGAAATGAACTTCCAACACTCCAAAATGGTCTATAGCGCCCATTGAGCCTAAAAAACACTTTTCGGTTTTTTTCACCGTCAGATCACGAAATGAACTTACAAACAATCCTAAATGTGCCATAGCGCCCATTAAGCCTAACAAACACTTTTCGGCACTATTCACTGTCAGATCACGAAATGTACTTACAAACACTCCCAAATGGTCTATAGCGCCTATTGAGCCTAAAAAACACTTTTCGGTTTTCTTCACCGTCAGATCACGAAATGAACTTACAAACAATCCCAAATGTGCCATAGCGCCCATTAAGCCTAACAAACACTTTTCGGCACTATTCACCGTCAGATCACGAAACGGACTTACAAACACTCCCAAATGGTCTATAGCGCCCATTGAGCCTAAAAAACACTTTTCGGTTTTTTTCACCGTCAGATCACGAAATGAACTTACAAACAATCCTAAATGTGCCATAGCGCCCATTAAGCCTAACAAACACTTTTTGGCACTATTCACTGTCAGATCACGAAATGGACTTACAAACACTCCCAAATGGTCTATAGCGCCCATTGAGCCTAAAAAACACTTTTCGGTTTTCTTCACCGTCAGATCACGAAATGAACTTACAAACAATCCCAAATGTGCCATAGCGCCCATTAAGCCTAACAAACACTTTTCGGCACTATTCACCGTCAGATCACGAAACGGACTTACAAACACTCCCAAATGGTCTATAGCGCCCATTGAGCCTAAAAAACACTTTTCGGTTTTTGTCACCGTCAGAACGCGAAATGAACTTCCAACACTCCCAAATGGTCTATAGCGCCCATTGAGCCTAAAAAACACTTTTTGGTTTTTTTCACAGTCAGAACGCGAAATGAACTTCCAACACTCCCAAATGGTCTATAGCGCCCATTGAGCCTAAAAAAACACTTTTCCGTTTTTTTCACCGTCAGAACGCGAAATGAACTTCCAACACTCCAAAATGGTCTATAGCGCCCATTGAGCCTAAAAAACACTTTTCGGTTTTTTTCACCGTCAGAACGCGAAATGAACTTCCAACACTCCAAAATGGTCTATAGCGCCCATTGAGCCTAAAAAACACTTTTCGGTTTTTTTCACCGTCAGATCACGAAATGAACTTACAAACAATCCCAAATGTGCCATAGCGCCCATTAAGCCTAACAAACACTTTTCGGCACTATTCACCGTCAGATCACGAAATGGACTTACAAACACTCCCAAATGGTCTATAGCGCTTATTGAGCCTAAAAAACACTTTTCGGTTTTTTTCCCCGTCAGAACGCGAAATGAACTTCCAACACTCCCAAATGGTCTATAGCGCCCATTGAGCCTAAAAAACACTTTTCGGTTTTTTTCACCGTCAGAACGCGAAATGAACTTCCAACACTCCCAAATGGTTTATAGCGCCCATTGAGCCTAAAAAACACTTTTCGGTTTTTTTCACCGTCAGAACGCGAAATGAACTTCCAACACTCGAAAATGGTCTATAGCGCCCATTGAGCCTAAAAAACACTTTTCGTTTTTTTTCACCGTCAGATCACGAAATGAACTTACAAACAATCCTAAATGTGCCATAGCGCCCATTAAGCCTAACAAACACTTTTCGGCACTATTCACTGTCAGATCACGAAATGGACTTACAAGCACTCCCAAATGGTCTATAGCGCCTATTGAGCCTAAAAACACTTTTCGGTTTTCTTCACCGTCAGATCACGAAATGAACTTACAAACAATCCCAAATGTGCCATAGCGCCCATTAAGCCTAACAAACACTTTTCGGCACTATTCACCGTCAGATCACGAAACGGACTTACAAACACTCCCAAATGGTCTATAGCGCCCATTGAGCCTAAAAAACACTTTTCCGTTTTTTTCACCGTCAGAACGCGAAATGAACTTCCAACACTCCCAAATGGTCTATAGCGCCCATTGAGCCTAAAAAACACTTTTCGGTTTTTTTCACCGTCAGAACGCGAAATGAACTTCCAACACTCGAAAATGGTCTATAGCGCCCATTGAGCCTAAAAAACACTTTTCGTTTTTTTTCACCGTCAGATCACGAAATGAACTTACAAACAATCCTAAATGTGCCATAGCGCCCATTAAGCCTAACAAACACTTTTCGGCACTATTCACTGTCAGATCACGAAATGGACTTACAAGCACTCCCAAATGGTCTATAGCGCCTATTGAGCCTAAAAAACACTTTTCGGTTTTCTTCACCGTCAGATCACGAAATGAACTTACAAACAATCCCAAATGTGCCATAGCGCCCATTAAGCCTAACAAACACTTTTCGGCACTATTCACCGTCAGATCACGAAACGGACTTACAAACACTCCCAAATGGTCTATAGCGCCCATTGAGCCTAAAAAACACTTTTCGGTTTTTTTCACCGTCAGATCACGAAATGAACTTACGAACAATCCTAAATGTGCCATAGCGCCCATTAAGCCTAACAAACACTTTTTGGCACTATTCACTGTCAGATCACGAAATGGACTTACAAACACTCCCAAATGGTCTATAGCGCCCATTGAGCCTAAAAAACACTTTTCGGTTTTCTTCACCGTCAGATCACGAAATGAACTTACAAACAATCCCAAATGTGCCATAGCGCCCATTAAGCCTAACAAACACTTTTCGGCACTATTCACCGTCAGATCACGAAACGGACTTACAAACACTCCCAAATGGTCTATAGCGCCCATTGAGCCTAAAAAACACTTTTCGGTTTTTGTCACCGTCAGAACGCGAAATGAACTTCCAACACTCCCAAATGGTCTATAGCGCCCATTGAGCCTAAAAAACACTTTTCGGTTTTTTTCACAGTCAGAACGCGAAATGAACTTCCAACACTCCCAAATGGTCTATAGCGCCCATTGAGCCTAAAAAAACACTTTTTCGTTTTTTTCACCATCAGAACGCGAAATGAACTTCCAACACTCCAAAATGGTCTATAGCGCCCATTGAGCCTAAAAAACACTTTTCGGTTTTTTTCACCGTCAGAACGCGAAATGAACTTCCAACACTCCCAAATGGTCTATAGCGCCCATTGAGCCTAAAAAACACTTTTCGGTTTTTTTCACCGTCAGAACGCGAAATGAACTTCCAACACTCCAAAATGGTCTATAGCGCCCATTGAGCCTAAAAAACACTTTTCGGCACTATTCACCGTCAGATCACGAAACGGACTTACAAACACTCCCAAATGGTCTATAGCGCCCATTGAGCCTAAAAAACACTTTTCGGTTTTTGTCACCGTCAGAACGCGAAATGAACTTCCAACACTCCCAAATGGTCTATAGCGCCCATTGAGCCTAAAAAACACTTTTCGGTTTTTTTCACAGTCAGAACGCGAAATGAACTTCCAACACTCCCAAATGGTCTATAGCGCCCATTGAGCCTAAAAAAACACTTTTTCGTTTTTTTCACCATCAGAACGCGAAATGAACTTCCAACACTCCAAAATGGTCTATAGCGCCCATTGAGCCTAAAAAACACTTTTCGGTTTTTTTCACCGTCAGAACGCGAAATGAACTTCCAACACTCCAAAATGGTCTATAGCGCCCATTGAGCCTAAAAAACACTTTTCGGTTTTTTTCACCGTCAGATCACGAAATGGACTTACAAACACTCCCAAATGGTCTATAGCGCCCATTGAGCCTAAAAAACACTTTTCGGTTTTTTTCACCGTCAGAACGCGAAATGAACTTCCAACACTCCCAAATGATTTATAGCGCCCATTGAGCCTGAAAAACACTTTTCCGTTTTTTTCACCGTCAGAACGCGAAATGAACTTCCAACACTCCAAAATGGTCTATAGCGCCCATTGAGCCTAAAAAACACTTTTCGGTTTTTTTCACCGTCAGATCACGAAATGAACTTACAAACAATCCTAAATGTGCCATAGCGCCCATTAAGCCTAACAAACACTTTT
Organism: Crossaster papposus; assembly: GCA_037893245.1. Classification (NCBI taxonomy): domain Eukaryota; kingdom Metazoa; phylum Echinodermata; class Asteroidea; order Velatida; family Solasteridae; genus Crossaster; species Crossaster papposus. The sequence goes on along the minus strand of JBAIAA010000049.1, from coordinate 743,988 downwards.
CGGCACTATTCACTGTCAGATCACGAAATGTACTTACAAACACTCCCAAATGGTCTATAGCGCCTATTGAGCCTAAAAAACACTTTTCGGTTTTCTTCACCGTCAGATCACGAAATGAACTTACAAACAATCCCAAATGTGCCATAGCGCCCATTAAGCCTAACAAACACTTTTCGGCACTATTCACCGTCAGATCACGAAACGGACTTACAAACACTCCCAAATGGTCTATAGCGCCCATTGAGCCTAAAAAACACTTTTCGGTTTTTTTCACCGTCAGATCACGAAATGAACTTACAAACAATCCTAAATGTGCCATAGCGCCCATTAAGCCTAACAAACACTTTTTGGCACTATTCACTGTCAGATCACGAAATGGACTTACAAACACTCCCAAATGGTCTATAGCGCCCATTGAGCCTAAAAAACACTTTTCGGTTTTCTTCACCGTCAGATCACGAAATGAACTTACAAACAATCCCAAATGTGCCATAGCGCCCATTAAGCCTAACAAACACTTTTCGGCACTATTCACCGTCAGATCACGAAACGGACTTACAAACACTCCCAAATGGTCTATAGCGCCCATTGAGCCTAAAAAACACTTTTCGGTTTTTGTCACCGTCAGAACGCGAAATGAACTTCCAACACTCCCAAATGGTCTATAGCGCCCATTGAGCCTAAAAAACACTTTTTGGTTTTTTTCACAGTCAGAACGCGAAATGAACTTCCAACACTCCCAAATGGTCTATAGCGCCCATTGAGCCTAAAAAAACACTTTTCCGTTTTTTTCACCGTCAGAACGCGAAATGAACTTCCAACACTCCAAAATGGTCTATAGCGCCCATTGAGCCTAAAAAACACTTTTCGGTTTTTTTCACCGTCAGAACGCGAAATGAACTTCCAACACTCCAAAATGGTCTATAGCGCCCATTGAGCCTAAAAAACACTTTTCGGTTTTTTTCACCGTCAGATCACGAAATGAACTTACAAACAATCCCAAATGTGCCATAGCGCCCATTAAGCCTAACAAACACTTTTCGGCACTATTCACCGTCAGATCACGAAATGGACTTACAAACACTCCCAAATGGTCTATAGCGCTTATTGAGCCTAAAAAACACTTTTCGGTTTTTTTCCCCGTCAGAACGCGAAATGAACTTCCAACACTCCCAAATGGTCTATAGCGCCCATTGAGCCTAAAAAACACTTTTCGGTTTTTTTCACCGTCAGAACGCGAAATGAACTTCCAACACTCCGAAATGGTTTATAGCGCCCATTGAGCCTAAAAAACACTTTTCGGTTTTTTTCACCGTCAGAACGCGAAATGAACTTCCAACACTCCAAAATGGTCTATAGCGCCCATTGAGCCTAAAAAACACTTTTCGTTTTTTTTCACCGTCAGATCACGAAATGAACTTACAAACAATCCTAAATGTGCCATAGCGCCCATTAAGCCTAACAAACACTTTTCGGCACTATTCACTGTCAGATCACGAAATGGACTTACAAGCACTCCCAAATGGTCTATAGCGCCTATTGAGCCTAAAAAACACTTTTCGGTTTTCTTCACCGTCAGATCACGAAATGAACTTACAAACAATCCCAAATGTGCCATAGCGCCCATTAAGCCTAACAAACACTTTTCGGCACTATTCACCGTCAGATCACGAAACGGACTTACAAACACTCCCAAATGGTCTATAGCGCCCATTGAGCCTAAAAAACACTTTTCGGTTTTTGTCACCGTCAGAACGCGAAATGAACTTCCAACACTCCCAAATGGTCTATAGCGCCCATTGAGCCTAAAAAACACTTTTCCGTTTTTTTCACCGTCAGAACGCGAAATGAACTTCCAACACTCCCAAATGGTCTATAGCGCCCATTGAGCCTAAAAAACACTTTTCGGTTTTTTTCACCGTCAGAACGCGAAATGAACTTCCAACACTCGAAAATGGTCTATAGCGCCCATTGAGCCTAAAAAACACTTTTCGTTTTTTTTCACCGTCAGATCACGAAATGAACTTACAAACAATCCTAAATGTGCCATAGCGCCCATTAAGCCTAACAAACACTTTTCGGCACTATTCACTGTCAGATCACGAAATGGACTTACAAGCACTCCCAAATGGTCTATAGCGCCTATTGAGCCTAAAAAACACTTTTCGGTTTTTTTCACCGTCAGATCACGAAATGAACTTACAAACAATCCTAAATGTGCCATAGCGCCCATTAAGCCTAACAAACACTTTTCGGCACTATTCACTGTCAGATCACGAAATGGACTTACAAGCACTCCCAAATGGTCTATAGCGCCTATTGAGCCTAAAAACACTTTTCGGTTTTCTTCACCGTCAGATCACGAAATGAACTTACAAACAATCCCAAATGTGCCATAGCGCCCATTAAGCCTAACAAACACTTTTCGGCACTATTCACCGTCAGATCACGAAACGGACTTACAAACACTCCCAAATGGTCTATAGCGCCCATTGAGCCTAAAAAACACTTTTCGGTTTTTGTCACCGTCAGAACGCGAAATGAACTTCCAACACTCCCAAATGGTCTATAGCGCCCATTGAGCCTAAAAAACACTTTTCCGTTTTTTTCACCGTCAGAACGCGAAATGAACTTCCAACACTCCCAAATGGTCTATAGCGCCCATTGAGCCTAAAAAACACTTTTCGGTTTTTTTCACCGTCAGAACGCGAAATGAACTTCCAACACTCGAAAATGGTCTATAGCGCCCATTGAGCCTAAAAAACACTTTTCGTTTTTTTTCACCGTCAGATCACGAAATGAACTTACAAACAATCCTAAATGTGCCATAGCGCCCATTAAGCCTAACAAACACTTTTCGGCACTATTCACTGTCAGATCACGAAATGGACTTACAAGCACTCCCAAATGGTCTATAGCGCCTATTGAGCCTAAAAAACACTTTTCGGTTTTCTTCACCGTCAGATCACGAAATGAACTTACAAACAATCCCAAATGTGCCATAGCGCCCATTAAGCCTAACAAACACTTTTCGGCACTATTCACCGTCAGATCACGAAACGGACTTACAAACACTCCCAAATGGTCTATAGCGCCCATTGAGCCTAAAAAACACTTTTCGGTTTTTTTCACCGTCAGATCACGAAATGAACTTACGAACAATCCTAAATGTGCCATAGCGCCCATTAAGCCTAACAAACACTTTTTGGCACTATTCACTGTCAGATCACGAAATGGACTTACAAACACTCCCAAATGGTCTATAGCGCCCATTGAGCCTAAAAAACACTTTTCGGTTTTCTTCACCGTCAGATCACGAAATGAACTTACAAACAATCCCAAATGTGCCATAGCGCCCATTAAGCCTAACAAACACTTTTCGGCACTATTCACCGTCAGATCACGAAACGGACTTACAAACACTCCCAAATGGTCTATAGCGCCCATTGAGCCTAAAAAACACTTTTCGGTTTTTGTCACCGTCAGAACGCGAAATGAACTTCCAACACTCCCAAATGGTCTATAGCGCCCATTGAGCCTAAAAAACACTTTTCGGTTTTTTTCACAGTCAGAACGCGAAATGAACTTCCAACACTCCCAAATGGTCTATAGCGCCCATTGAGCCTAAAAAAACACTTTTTCGTTTTTTTCACCATCAGAACGCGAAATGAACTTCCAACACTCCAAAATGGTCTATAGCGCCCATTGAGCCTAAAAAACACTTTTCGGTTTTTTTCACCGTCAGAACGCGAAATGAACTTCCAACACTCCCAAATGGTCTATAGCGCCCATTGAGCCTAAAAAACACTTTTCGGTTTTTTTCACCGTCAGAACGCGAAATGAACTTCCAACACTCCAAAATGGTCTATAGCGCCCATTGAGCCTAAAAAACACTTTTCGGCACTATTCACCGTCAGATCACGAAACGGACTTACAAACACTCCCAAATGGTCTATAGCGCCCATTGAGCCTAAAAAACACTTTTCGGTTTTTGTCACCGTCAGAACGCGAAATGAACTTCCAACACTCCCAAATGGTCTATAGCGCCCATTGAGCCTAAAAAACACTTTTCGGTTTTTTTCACAGTCAGAACGCGAAATGAACTTCCAACACTCCCAAATGGTCTATAGCGCCCATTGAGCCTAAAAAAACACTTTTTCGTTTTTTTCACCATCAGAACGCGAAATGAACTTCCAACACTCCAAAATGGTCTATAGCGCCCATTGAGCCTAAAAAACACTTTTCGGTTTTTTTCACCGTCAGAACGCGAAATGAACTTCCAACACTCCAAAATGGTCTATAGCGCCCATTGAGCCTAAAAAACACTTTTCGGTTTTTTTCACCGTCAGATCACGAAATGGACTTACAAACACTCCCAAATGGTCTATAGCGCCCATTGAGCCTAAAAAACACTTTTCGGTTTTTTTCACCGTCAGAACGCGAAATGAACTTCCAACACTCCCAAATGATTTATAGCGCCCATTGAGCCTGAAAAACACTTTTCCGTTTTTTTCACCGTCAGAACGCGAAATGAACTTCCAACACTCCAAAATGGTCTATAGCGCCCATTGAGCCTAAAAAACACTTTTCGGTTTTTTTCACCGTCAGATCACGAAATGAACTTACAAACAATCCTAAATGTGCCATAGCGCCCATTAAGCCTAACAAACACTTTTCGGCACTATTCACTGTCAGATCACGAAATGTACTTACAAACACTCCCAAATGGTCTATAGCGCCTATTGAGCCTAAAAAACACTTTTCGGTTTTCTTCACCGTCAGATCACGAAATGAACTTACAAACAATCCCAAATGTGCCATAGCGCCCATTAAGCCTAACAAACACTTTTCGGCACTATTCACCGTCAGATCACGAAACGGACTTACAAACACTCCCAAATGGTCTATAGCGCCCATTGAGCCTAAAAAACACTTTTCGGTTTTTTTCACCGTCAGATCACGAAATGAACTTACAAACAATCCTAAATGTGCCATAGCGCCCATTAAGCCTAACAAACACTTTTTGGCACTATTCACTGTCAGATCACGAAATGGACTTACAAACACTCCCAAATGGTCTATAGCGCCCATTGAGCCTAAAAAACACTTTTCGGTTTTCTTCACCGTCAGATCACGAAATGAACTTACAAACAATCCCAAATGTGCCATAGCGCCCATTAAGCCTAACAAACACTTTTCGGCACTATTCACCGTCAGATCACGAAACGGACTTACAAACACTCCCAAATGGTCTATAGCGCCCATTGAGCCTAAAAAACACTTTTCGGTTTTTGTCACCGTCAGAACGCGAAATGAACTTCCAACACTCCCAAATGGTCTATAGCGCCCATTGAGCCTAAAAAACACTTTTTGGTTTTTTTCACAGTCAGAACGCGAAATGAACTTCCAACACTCCCAAATGGTCTATAGCGCCCATTGAGCCTAAAAAAACACTTTTCCGTTTTTTTCACCGTCAGAACGCGAAATGAACTTCCAACACTCCAAAATGGTCTATAGCGCCCATTGAGCCTAAAAAACACTTTTCGGTTTTTTTCACCGTCAGAACGCGAAATGAACTTCCAACACTCCAAAATGGTCTATAGCGCCCATTGAGCCTAAAAAACACTTTTCGGTTTTTTTCACCGTCAGATCACGAAATGAACTTACAAACAATCCCAAATGTGCCATAGCGCCCATTAAGCCTAACAAACACTTTTCGGCACTATTCACCGTCAGATCACGAAATGGACTTACAAACACTCCCAAATGGTCTATAGCGCTTATTGAGCCTAAAAAACACTTTTCGGTTTTTTTCCCCGTCAGAACGCGAAATGAACTTCCAACACTCCCAAATGGTCTATAGCGCCCATTGAGCCTAAAAAACACTTTTCGGTTTTTTTCACCGTCAGAACGCGAAATGAACTTCCAACACTCCGAAATGGTTTATAGCGCCCATTGAGCCTAAAAAACACTTTTCGTTTTTTTTCACCGTCAGAACGCGAAATGAACTTCCAACACTCCAAAATGGTCTATAGCGCCCATTGAGCCTAAAAAACACTTTTCGTTTTTTTTCACCGTCAGATCACGAAATGAACTTACAAACAATCCTAAATGTGCCATAGCGCCCATTAAGCCTAACAAACACTTTTCGGCACTATTCACTGTCAGATCACGAAATGGACTTACAAGCACTCCCAAATGGTCTATAGCGCCTATTGAGCCTAAAAAACACTTTTCGGTTTTCTTCACCGTCAGATCACGAAATGAACTTACAAACAATCCCAAATGTGCCATAGCGCCCATTAAGCCTAACAAACACTTTTCGGCACTATTCACCGTCAGATCACGAAACGGACTTACAAACACTCCCAAATGGTCTATAGCGCCCATTGAGCCTAAAAAACACTTTTCGGTTTTTGTCACCGTCAGAACGCGAAATGAACTTCCAACACTCCCAAATGGTCTATAGCGCCCATTGAGCCTAAAAAACACTTTTCCGTTTTTTTCACCGTCAGAACGCGAAATGAACTTCCAACACTCCCAAATGGTCTATAGCGCCCATTGAGCCTAAAAAACACTTTTCGGTTTTTTTCACCGTCAGAACGCGAAATGAACTTCCAACACTCGAAAATGGTCTATAGCGCCCATTGAGCCTAAAAAACACTTTTCGTTTTTTTTCACCGTCAGATCACGAAATGAACTTACAAACAATCCTAAATGTGCCATAGCGCCCATTAAGCCTAACAAACACTTTTCGGCACTATTCACTGTCAGATCACGAAATGGACTTACAAGCACTCCCAAATGGTCTATAGCGCCTATTGAGCCTAAAAAACACTTTTCGGTTTTTTTCACCGTCAGATCACGAAATGAACTTACAAACAATACTAAATGTGCCATAGCGCCCATTAAGCCTAACAAACACTTTTTGGCACTATTCACTGTCAGATCACGAAATGGACTTACAAACACTCCCAAATGGTCTATAGCGCCCATTGAGCCTAAAAAACACTTTTCGGTTTTCTTCACCGTCAGATCACGAAATGAACTTACAAACAATCCCAAATGTGCCATAGCGCCCATTAAGCCTAACAAACACTTTTCGGCACTATTCACCGTCAGATCACGAAACGGACTTACAAACACTCCCAAATGGTCTATAGCGCCCATTGAGCCTAAAAAACACTTTTCGGTTTTTGTCACCGTCAGAACGCGAAATGAACTTCCAACACTCCCAAATGGTCTATAGCGCCCATTGAGCCTAAAAAACACTTTTTGGTTTTTTTCACAGTCAGAACGCGAAATGAACTTCCAACACTCCCAAATGGTCTATAGCGCCCATTGAGCCTAAAAAAACACTTTTCCGTTTTTTTCACCGTCAGAACGCGAAATGAACTTCCAACACTCCAAAATGGTCTATAGCGCCCATTGAGCCTAAAAAACACTTTTCGGTTTTTTTCACCGTCAGAACGCGAAATGAACTTCCAACACTCCAAAATGGTCTATAGCGCCCATTGAGCCTAAAAAACACTTTTCGGTTTTTTTCACCGTCAGATCACGAAATGAACTTACAAACAATCCCAAATGTGCCATAGCGCCCATTAAGCCTAACGAACACTTTTCGGCACTATTCACCGTCAGATCACGAAATGGACTTACAAACACTCCCAAATGGTCTATAGCGCTTATTGAGCCTAAAAAACACTTTTCGGTTTTTTTCCCCGTCAGAACGCGAAATGAACTTCCAACACTCCCAAATGGTCTATAGCGCCCATTAAGCCTAAAAAACACTTTTCGGTTTTTTTCACCGTCAGAACGCGAAATGAACTTCCAACACTCCCAAATGGTTTATAGCGCCCATTGAGCCTAAAAAACACTTTTCGGTTTTTTTCACCGTCAGAACGCGAAATGAACTTCCAACACTCGAAAATGGTCTATAGCGCCCATTGAGCCTAAAAAACACTTTTCGTTTTTTTTCACCGTCAGATCACGAAATGAACTTACAAACAATCCTAAATGTGCCATAGCGCCCATTAAGCCTAACAAACACTTTTCGGCACTATTCACTGTCAGATCACGAAATGGACTTACAAGCACTCCCAAATGGTCTATAGCGCCTATTGAGCCTAAAAAACACTTTTCGGTTTTCTTCACCGTCAGATCACGAAATGAACTTACAAACAATCCCAAATGTGCCATAGCGCCCATTAAGCCTAACAAACACTTTTCGGCACTATTCACCGTCAGATCACGAAACGGACTTACAAACACTCCCAAATGGTCTATAGCGCCCATTGAGCCTAAAAAACACTTTTCGGTTTTTGTCACCGTCAGAACGCGAAATGAACTTCCAACACTCCCAAATGGTCTATAGCGCCCATTGAGCCTAAAAAACACTTTTCCGTTTTTTTCACGGTCAGAACGCGAAATGAACTTCCAACACTCCCAAATGGTCTATAGCGCCCATTGAGCCTAAAAAACACTTTTCGGTTTTTTTCACCGTCAGAACGCGAAATGAACTTCCAACACTCGAAAATGGTCTATAGCGCCCATTGAGCCTAAAAAACACTTTTCGTTTTTTTTCACCGTCAGATCACGAAATGAACTTACAAACAATCCTAAATGTGCCATAGCGCCCATTAAGCCTAACAAACACTTTTCGGCACTATTCACTGTCAGATCACGAAATGGACTTACAAGCACTCCCAAATGGTCTATAGCGCCTATTGAGCCTAAAAAACACTTTTCGGTTTTCTTCACCGTCAGATCACGAAATGAACTTACAAACAATCCCAAATGTGCCATAGCGCCCATTAAGCCTAACAAACACTTTTCGGCACTATTCACCGTCAGATCACGAAACGGACTTACAAACACTCCCAAATGGTCTATAGCGCCCATTGAGCCTAAAAAACACTTTTCGGTTTTTTTCACCGTCAGATCACGAAATGAACTTACGAACAATCCTAAATGTGCCATAGCGCCCATTAAGCCTAACAAACACTTTTCGGCACTATTCACCGTCAGATCACGAAATGGACTTACAAACACTCCCAAATGGTCTATAGCGCCCATTGAGCCTAAAAAACACTTTTCGGTTTTTTTCCCCGTCAGAACGCGAAATGAACTTCCAACACTCCCAAATGATCTATAGCGCCCATTGAGCCTAAAAAACACTTTTCGGTTTTTTTCACCGTCAGAACGCGAAATGAACTTCCAACACTCCCAAATGGTTTATAGCGCCCATTGAGACTAAAAAACACTTTTCGGTTTTTTTCACCGTCAGAACGCGAAATGAACTTCCAAAACTCCAAAATGGTCTATAGCGCCCATTGAGCCTAAAAAACACTTTTCGGTTTTTGTCACCGTCAGAACGCGAAATGAACTTCCAACACTCCCAAATGGTCTATAGCGCCCATTGAGCCTAAAAAACACTTTTCGGTTTTCTTCACCGTCAGATCACGAAATGAACTTACAAACAATCCCAAATGGTCTATAGCGCCCATTGAGCCTAAAAAACACTTTTCGGTTTTTTTCCCCGTCAGAACGCGAAATGAACTTCCAACACTCCCAAATGATCTATAGCGCCCAATGAGCCTAAAAAACACTTTTCGGTTTTTTTCACCGTCAGAACGCGAAATGAACTTCCAACACTCCCAAATGGTTTATAGCGCCCATTGAGCCTAAAAAACACTTTTCGGTTTTTTTCACCGTCAGAACGCGAAATGAACTTCCAACACTCCAAAATGGTCTATAGCGCCCATTGAGCCTAAAAAACACTTTTCGGGTTTTTTCACCGTCAGAACGCGAAATGAACTTCCAACACTCCAAAATGGTCTATAGCGCCCATTGAGCCTAAAAAACACTTTTCGGGTTTTTTCAACGTCAGATCACGAAATGAACTTACAAACAATCCCAAATGTGCCATAGCGCCCATTAAGCCTAACAAACACTTTTCGGCACTATTCACCGTCAGATCACGAAATGGACTTACAAACACTCCCAAATGGTCTATAGCGCCCATTGAGCCTAAAAAACACTTTTCGGTTTTTTTCCCCGTCAGAACGCGAAATGAACTTCCAACACTCCCAAATGATCTATAGCGCCCAATGAGCCTAACAAACACTTTTCGGCACTATTCACCGTCAGATCACGAAATGGACTTACAAACACTCCCAAATGGTCTATAGCGCCCATTGAGCCTAAAAAACACTTTTCGGTTTTTTTCCCCGTCAGAACGCGAAATGAACTTCCAACACTCCCAAATGATCTATAGCGCCCAATGAGCCTAAAAAACACTTTTCGGTTTTTTTCACCGTCAGAACGCGAAATGAACTTCCAACACTCCCAAATGGTTTATAGCGCCCATTGAGCCTAAAAAACACTTTTCGGTTTTTTTCACCGTCAGAACGCGAAATGAACTTCCAACACTCCAAAATGGTCTATAGCGCCCATTGAGCCTAAAAAACACTTTTCCGTTTTTTTCACCGTCAGAACGCGAAATGAACTTCCAACACTCCAAAATGGTCTATAGCGCCCATTGAGCCTAAAAAACACTTTTCCGTTTTTGTCACCGTCAGAACGCGAAATGAACTTCCAACACTCCCAAATGGTCTATAGCGCCCATTGAGCCTAAAAAACACTTTTCGGTTTTCTTCACCGTCAGATCACGAAATGAACTTACAAACAATCCCAAATGGTCTATAGCGCCCATTGAGCCTAAAAAACACTTTTCGGTTTTTTTCCCCGTCAGAACGCGAAATGAACTTCCAACACTCCCAAATGATCTATAGCGCCCAATGAGCCTAAAAAACACTTTTCGTTTTTTTTCACCGTCAGAACGCGAAATGAACTTCCAACACTCCCAAATGGTTTATAGCGCACATTGAGCCTAAAAAACACTTTTCGGTTTTTTTCACTGTCAGAACGCGAAATGAACTTCCAACACTCCAAAATGGTCTATAGCGCCCATTGAGCCTAAAAAACACTTTTCCGGTTTTTTTCAACGTCAGAACGCGAAATGAACTTCCAACACTCCAAAATGGTCTATAGCGCCCATTGAGCCTGAAAAACACTTTTCCGTTTTTGTCACCGTCAGAACGCGAAATGAACTTCCAACACTCCCAAATGGTCTATAGCGCCCATTGAGCCTAAAAAACACTTTTCGGTTTTCTTCACCGTCAGATCACGAAATGAAATTACAAACAATCCCAAATGTGCCATAGCGCCCATTAAGCCTAACAAACACTTTTCGGCACTATTCACCGTCAGATCACGAAATGAACTTACAAACAATCCCAAATGTGCCATAGCGCCCATTAAGCCTAACAAACACTTTTCGGCACTATTCACCGTCAGATCACGAAACGGACTTACAAACACTCCCAAATGGTCTATAGCGCCCATTGAGCCTAAAAAACACTTTTCGTTTTTTTTCACCGTTAGAACGCGAAATGAACTTCCAACACTCCCAAATGGTCTATAGCGCACATTGAGCCTAAAAAACACTTTTCGGTTTTTTTTACCGTCAGAACGCGAAATGAACTTCCAACACTCCAAAATGGTCTATAGCGCCCATTGAGCCTAAAAAACACTTTTCGGGTTTTTTCACCGTCAGATCACGAAATGAACTTACAAACAATCCCAAATGTGCCATAGCGCCCATTAAGCCTAACAAACACTTTTCGGCACTATTCACCGTCAGATCACGAAACGGACTTACAAACACTCCCAAATGGTCTATAGCGCCCATTGAGCCTACAAAACACTTTTCGGTTTTTGTCACCGTCAGAACGCGAAATGAACTTCCAACACTCCCAAATGGTCTATAGCGCCCATTGAGCCTAAAAAACACTTTTCGGTTTTTTTCACCGTCAGAACGCGAAATGAACTTCCAACACTCCCAAATGGTCTATAGCGCCCATTGACCCTAAAAAACACTTTTCCGTTTTTTTCCCCGTCAGAACGCGAAATGAACTTCCAACACTCCCAAATGGTCTATAGCGCCCATTGAGCCTAAAAAACACTTTTCCGTTTTTTTCACCGTCAGAACGCGAAATGAACTTCCAACACTCCAAAATGGTCTATAGCGCCCATTGAGCCTAAAAAACACTTTTCGGGTTTTTTCACCGTCAGAACGCGAAATGAACTTCCAACACTCCAAAATGGTCTATAGCGCCCATTGAGCCTAAAAAACACTTTTCGGTTTTTTTCACCGTCAGATCACGAAATGAACTTACAAACAATCCTAAATGTGCCATAGCGCCCATTAAGCCTAACAAACACTTTTCGGCACTATTCACTGTCAGATCACGAAATGGGCTTACAAACACTCCCAAATGGTCTATAGCGCCCATTGAGCCTAAACAACACTTTTCGGTTTTCTTCACCGTCAGATCACGAAATGAACTTCCAACACTCCAAAATGGTCTATAGCGCCCATTGAGCCTAAAAAACACTTTTTGGTTTTTTTCACAGTCAGAACGCGAAATGAACTTCCAACACTCCCAAATGGTCTATAGCGCCCATTGAGCCTAAAAAAACACTTTTCCGTTTTTTTCACCGTCAGAACGCGAAATGAACTTCCAACACTCCAAAATGGTCTATAGCGCCCATTGAGCCTAAAAAACACTTTTCGGTTTTTTTCACCGTCAGAACGCGAAATGAACTTCCAACACTCTAAAATGGTCTATAGCGCCCATTGAGCCTAAAAAACACTTTTCGGTTTTTTTCACCGTCAGATCACGAAATGAACTTACAAACAATCCCAAATGTGCCATAGCGCCCATTAAGCCTAACAAACACTTTTCGGCACTATTCACCGTCAGATCACGAAATGGACTTACAAACACTCCCAAATGGTCTATAGCGCCCATTGAGCCTAAAAAACACTTTTCGGTTTTTTTCCCCGTCAGAACGCGAAATGAACTTCCAACACTCCCAAATAGTCTATAGCGCCCATTGAGCCTAAAAAACACTTTTCGGTTTTTTTCACCGTCAGAACGCGAAATGAACTTCCAACACTCGAAAATGGTCTATAGCGCCCATTGAGCCTAAAAAACACTTTTCGTTTTTTTTCACCGTCAGATCACGAAATGAACTTACAAACAATCCTAAATGTGCCATAGCGCCCATTAAGCCTAACAAACACTTTTCGGCACTATTCACTGTCAGATCACGAAATGGACTTACAAGCACTCCCAAATGGTCTATAGCGCCTATTGAGCCTAAAAAACACTTTTCGGTTTTCTTCACCGTCAGATCACGAAATGAACTTACAAACAATCCCAAATGTGCCATAGCGCCCATTAAGCCTAACAAACACTTTTCGGCACTATTCACCGTCAGATCACGAAACGGACTTACAAACACTCCCAAATGGTCTATAGCGCCCATTGAGCCTAAAAAACACTTTTCGGTTTTTGTCACCGTCAGAACGCGAAATGAACTTCCAACACTCCCAAATGGTCTATAGCGCCCATTGAGCCTAAAAAACACTTTTCGGTTTTTTTCACCGTCAGAACGCGAAATGAACTTCCAACACTCGAAAATGGTCTATAGCGCCCATTGAGCCTAAAAAACACTTTTCGTTTTTTTTCACCGTCAGATCACGAAATGAACTTACAAACAATCCTAAATGTGCCATAGCGCCCATTAAGCCTAACAAACACTTTTCGGCACTATTCACTGTCAGATCACGAAATGGACTTACAAGCACTCCCAAATGGTCTATAGCGCCTATTGAGCCTAAAAAACACTTTTCGGTTTTCTTCACCGTCAGATCACGAAATGAACTTACAAACAATCCCAAATGTGCCATAGCGCCCATTAAGCCTAACAAACACTTTTCGGCACTATTCACCGTCAGATCACGAAACGGACTTACAAACACTCCCAAATGGTCTATAGCGCCCATTGAGCCTAAAAAACACTTTTCGGTTTTTTTCACCGTCAGATCACGAAATGAACTTACGAACAATCCTAAATGTGCCATAGCGCCCATTAAGCCTAACAAACACTTTTTGGCACTATTCACTGTCAGATCACGAAATGGACTTACAAACACTCCCAAATGGTCTATAGCGCCCATTGAGCCTAAAAAACACTTTTCGGTTTTCTTCACCGTCAGATCACGAAATGAACTTACAAACAATCCCAAATGTGCCATAGCGCCCATTAAGCCTAACAAACACTTTTCGGCACTATTCACCGTCAGATCACGAAACGGACTTACAAACACTCCCAAATGGTCTATAGCGCCCATTGAGCCTAAAAAACACTTTTCGGTTTTTGTCACCGTCAGAACGCGAAATGAACTTCCAACACTCCCAAATGGTCTATAGCGCCCATTGAGCCTAAAAAACACTTTTCGGTTTTTTTCACAGTCAGAACGCGAAATGAACTTCCAACACTCCCAAATGGTCTATAGCGCCCATTGACCCTAAAAAACACTTTTCCGTTTTTTTCCCCGTCAGAACGCGAAATGAACTTCCAACACTCCCAAATGGTCTATAGCGCCCATTGAGCCTAAAAAACACTTTTCCGTTTTTTTCACCGTCAGAACGCGAAATGAACTTCCAACACTCCAAAATGGTCTATAGCGCCCATTGAGCCTAAAAAACACTTTTCGGGTTTTTTCACCGTCAGAACGCGAAATGAACTTCCAACACTCCAAAATGGTCTATAGCGCCCATTGAGCCTAAAAAACACTTTTCGTTTTTTTTCACCGTCAGATCACGAAATGAACTTACAAACAATCCTAAATGTGCCATAGCGCCCATTAAGCCTAACAAACACTTTTCGGCACTATTCACTGTCAGATCACGAAATGGGCTTACAAACACTCCCAAATGGTCTATAGCGCCCATTGAGCCTAAACAACACTTTTCGGTTTTCTTCACCGTCAGATCACGAAATGAACTTCCAACACTCCAAAATGGTCTATAGCGCCCATTGAGCCTAAAAAACACTTTTTGGTTTTTTTCACAGTCAGAACGCGAAATGAACTTCCAACACTCCCAAATGGTCTATAGCGCCCATTGAGCCTAAAAAAACACTTTTCCGTTTTTTTCACCGTCAGAACGCGAAATGAACTTCCAACACTCCAAAATGGTCTATAGCGCCCATTGAGCCTAAAAAACACTTTTCGGTTTTTTTCACCGTCAGATCACGAAATGAACTTACAAACAATCCCAAATGTGCCATAGCGCCCATTAAGCCTAACAAACACTTTTCGGCACTATTCACCGTCAGATCACGAAACGGACTTACAAACACTCCCAAATGGTCTATAGCGCCCATTGAGCCTAAAAAACACTTTTCGGTTTTTTTCACCGTCAGATCACGAAATGAACTTACAAACAATCCTAAATGTGCCATAGCGCCCATTAAGCCTAACAAACACTTTTTGGCACTATTCACCGTCAGATCACGAAATGGACTTACAAACACTCCCAAATGGTCTATAGCGCCCATTGAGCCTAAAAAACACTTTTCGGTTTTCTTCACCGTCAGATCACGAAATGAACTTACAAACAATCCCAAATGTGCCATAGCGCCCATTAAGCCTAACAAACACTTTTCGGCACTATTCACCGTCAGATCACGAAACGGACTTACAAACACTCCCAAATGGTCTATAGCGCCCATTGAGCCTAAAAAACACTTTTCGGTTTTTGTCACCGTCAGAACGCGAAATGAACTTCCAACACTCCCAAATGGTCTATAGCGCCCATTGAGCCTAAAAAACACTTTTTGGTTTTTTTCACAGTCAGAACGCGAAATGAACTTCCAACACTCCCAAATGGTCTATAGCGCCCATTGAGCCTAAAAAAACACTTTTCCGTTTTTTTCACCGTCAGAACGCGAAATGAACTTCCAACACTCCAAAATGGTCTATAGCGCCCATTGAGCCTAAAAAACACTTTTCGGTTTTTTTCACCGTCAGAACGCGAAATGAACTTCCAACACTCCAAAATGGTCTATAGCGCCCATTGAGCCTAAAAAACACTTTTCGGTTTTTTTCACCGTCAGATCACGAAATGAACTTACAAACAATCCCAAATGTGCCATAGCGCCCATTAAGCCTAACAAACACTTTTCGGCACTATTCACCGTCAGATCACGAAATGGACTTACAAACACTCCCAAATGGTCTATAGCGCTTATTGAGCCTAAAAAACACTTTTCGGTTTTTTTCCCCGTCAGAACGCGAAATGAACTTCCAACACTCCCAAATGGTCTATAGCGCCCATTGAGCCTAAAAAACACTTTTCGGTTTTTTTCACCGTCAGAACGCGAAATGAACTTCCAACACTCCGAAATGGTTTATAGCGCTCATTGAGCCTAAAAAACACTTTTCGGTTTTTTTCACCGTCAGAACGCGAAATGAACTTCCAACACTCCAAAATGGTCTATAGCGCCCATTGAGCCTAAAAAACACTTTTCGTTTTTTTTCACCGTCAGATCACGAAATGAACTTACAAACAATCCTAAATGTGCCATAGCGCCCATTAAGCCTAACAAACACTTTTCGGCACTATTCACTGTCAGATCACGAAATGGACTTACAAGCACTCCCAAATGGTCTATAGCGCCTATTGAGCCTAAAAAACACTTTTCGGTTTTCTTCACCGTCAGATCACGAAATGAACTTACAAACAATCCCAAATGTGCCATAGCGCCCATTAAGCCTAACAAACACTTTTCGGCACTATTCACCGTCAGATCACGAAACGGACTTACAAACACTCCCAAATGGTCTATAGCGCCCATTGAGCCTAAAAAACACTTTTCGGTTTTTGTCACCGTCAGAACGCGAAATGAACTTCCAACACTCCCAAATGGTCTATAGCGCCCATTGAGCCTAAAAAACACTTTTCCGTTTTTTTCACCGTCAGAACGCGAAATGAACTTCCAACACTCCCAAATGGTCTATAGCGCCCATTGAGCCTAAAAAACACTTTTCGGTTTTTTTCACCGTCAGAACGCGAAATGAACTTCCAACACTCGAAAATGGTCTATAGCGCCCATTGAGCCTAAAAAACACTTTTCGTTTTTTTTCACCGTCAGATCACGAAATGAACTTACAAACAATCCTAAATGTGCCATAGCGCCCATTAAGCCTAACAAACACTTTTCGGCACTATTCACTGTCAGATCACGAAATGGACTTACAAGCACTCCCAAATGGTCTATAGCGCCTATTGAGCCTAAAAAACACTTTTCGGTTTTTTTCACCGTCAGATCACGAAATGAACTTACAAACAATACTAAATGTGCCATAGCGCCCATTAAGCCTAACAAACACTTTTTGGCACTATTCACTGTCAGATCACGAAATGGACTTACAAACACTCCCAAATGGTCTATAGCGCCCATTGAGCCTAAAAAACACTTTTCGGTTTTCTTCACCGTCAGATCACGAAATGAACTTACAAACAATCCCAAATGTGCCATAGCGCCCATTAAGCCTAACAAACACTTTTCGGCACTATTCACCGTCAGATCACGAAACGGACTTACAAACACTCCCAAATGGTCTATAGCGCCCATTGAGCCTAAAAAACACTTTTCGGTTTTTGTCACCGTCAGAACGCGAAATGAACTTCCAACACTCCCAAATGGTCTATAGCGCCCATTGAGCCTAAAAAACACTTTTTGGTTTTTTTCACAGTCAGAACGCGAAATGAACTTCCAACACTCCCAAATGGTCTATAGCGCCCATTGAGCCTAAAAAAACACTTTTCCGTTTTTTTCACCGTCAGAACGCGAAATGAACTTCCAACACTCCAAAATGGTCTATAGCGCCCATTGAGCCTAAAAAACACTTTTCCGTTTTTTTCACCGTCAGAACGCGAAATGAACTTCCAACACTCCAAAATGGTCTATAGCGCCCATTGAGCCTAAAAAACACTTTTCGGTTTTTTTCACCGTCAGATCACGAAATGAACTTACAAACAATCCCAAATGTGCCATAGCGCCCATTAAGCCTAACGAACACTTTTCGGCACTATTCACCGTCAGATCACGAAATGGACTTACAAACACTCCCAAATGGTCTATAGCGCTTATTGAGCCTAAAAAACACTTTTCGGTTTTTTTCCCCGTCAGAACGCGAAATGAACTTCCAACACTCCCAAATGGTCTATAGCGCCCATTGAGCCTAAAAAACACTTTTCGGTTTTTTTCACCGTCAGAACGCGAAATGAACTTCCAACACTCCCAAATGGTTTATAGCGCCCATTGAGCCTAAAAAACACTTTTCGGTTTTTTTCACCGTCAGAACGCGAAATGAACTTCCAACACTCGAAAATGGTCTATAGCGCCCATTGAGCCTAAAAAACACTTTTCGTTTTTTTTCACCGTCAGATCACGAAATGAACTTACAAACAATCCTAAATGTGCCATAGCGCCCATTAAGCCTAACAAACACTTTTCGGCACTATTCACTGTCAGATCACGAAATGGACTTACAAGCACTCCCAAATGGTCTATAGCGCCTATTGAGCCTAAAAAACACTTTTCGGTTTTCTTCACCGTCAGATCACGAAATGAACTTACAAACAATCCCAAATGTGCCATAGCGCCCATTAAGCCTAACAAACACTTTTCGGCACTATTCACCGTCAGATCACGAAACGGACTTACAAACACTCCCAAATGGTCTATAGCGCCCATTGAGCCTAAAAAACACTTTTCGGTTTTTGTCACCGTCAGAACGCGAAATGAACTTCCAACACTCCCAAATGGTCTATAGCGCCCATTGAGCCTAAAAAACACTTTTCCGTTTTTTTCACGGTCAGAACGCGAAATGAACTTCCAACACTCCCAAATGGTCTATAGCGCCCATTGAGCCTAAAAAACACTTTTCGGTTTTTTTCACCGTCAGAACGCGAAATGAACTTCCAACACTCGAAAATGGTCTATAGCGCCCATTGAGCCTAAAAAACACTTTTCGTTTTTTTTCACCGTCAGATCACGAAATGAACTTACAAACAATCCTAAATGTGCCATAGCGCCCATTAAGCCTAACAAACACTTTTCGGCACTATTCACTGTCAGATCACGAAATGGACTTACAAGCACTCCCAAATGGTCTATAGCGCCTATTGAGCCTAAAAAACACTTTTCGGTTTTCTTCACCGTCAGATCACGAAATGAACTTACAAACAATCCCAAATGTGCCATAGCGCCCATTAAGCCTAACAAACACTTTTCGGCACTATTCACCGTCAGATCACGAAACGGACTTACAAACACTCCCAAATGGTCTATAGCGCCCATTGAGCCTAAAAAACACTTTTCGGTTTTTTTCACCGTCAGATCACGAAATGAACTTACGAACAATCCTAAATGTGCCATAGCGCCCATTAAGCCTAACAAACACTTTTCGGCACTATTCACCGTCAGATCACGAAATGGACTTACAAACACTCCCAAATGGTCTATAGCGCCCATTGAGCCTAAAAAACACTTTTCGGTTTTTTTCCCCGTCAGAACGCGAAATGAACTTCCAACACTCCCAAATGATCTATAGCGCCCATTGAGCCTAAAAAACACTTTTCGGTTTTTTTCACCGTCAGAACGCGAAATGAACTTCCAACACTCCCAAATGGTTTATAGCGCCCATTGAGACTAAAAAACACTTTTCGGTTTTTTTCACCGTCAGAACGCGAAATGAACTTCCAAAACTCCAAAATGGTCTATAGCGCCCATTGAGCCTAAAAAACACTTTTCGGTTTTTGTCACCGTCAGAACGCGAAATGAACTTCCAACACTCCCAAATGGTCTATAGCGCCCATTGAGCCTAAAAAACACTTTTCGGTTTTCTTCACCGTCAGATCACGAAATGAACTTACAAACAATCCCAAATGGTCTATAGCGCCCATTGAGCCTAAAAAACACTTTTCGGTTTTTTTCCCCGTCAGAACGCGAAATGAACTTCCAACACTCCCAAATGATCTATAGCGCCCAATGAGCCTAAAAAACACTTTTCGGTTTTTTTCACCGTCAGAACGCGAAATGAACTTCCAACACTCCCAAATGGTTTATAGCGCCCATTGAGCCTAAAAAACACTTTTCGGTTTTTTTCACCGTCAGAACGCGAAATGAACTTCCAACACTCCAAAATGGTCTATAGCGCCCATTGAGCCTAAAAAACACTTTTCGGTTTTTTTCACCGTCAGAACGCGAAATGAACTTCCAACACTCCAAAATGGTCTATAGCGCCCATTAAGCCTAAAAAACACTTTTCGGTTTTTTTCACCGTCAGATCACGAAATGAACTTACAAACAATCCCAAATGTGCCATAGCGCCCATTAAGCCTAACAAACACTTTTCGGCACTATTCACCGTCAGATCACGAAATGGACTTACAAACACTCCCAAATGGTCTATAGCGCTTATTGAGCCTAAAAAACACTTTTCGGTTTTTTTCCCCGTCAGAACGCGAAATGAACTTCCAACACTCCCAAATGGTCTATAGCGCCCATTGAGCCTAAAAAACACTTTTCGGTTTTTTTCACCGTCAGAACGCGAAATGAACTTCCAACACTCCGAAATGGTTTATAGCGCTCATTGAGCCTAAAAAACACTTTTCGGTTTTTTTCACCGTCAGAACGCGAAATGAACTTCCAACACTCCAAAATGGTCTATAGCGCCCATTGAGCCTAAAAAACACTTTTCGTTTTTTTTCACCGTCAGATCACGAAATGAACTTACAAACAATCCTAAATGTGCCATAGCGCCCATTAAGCCTAACAAACACTTTTCGGCACTATTCACTGTCAGATCACGAAATGGACTTACAAGCACTCCCAAATGGTCTATAGCGCCTATTGAGCCTAAAAAACACTTTTCGGTTTTCTTCACCGTCAGATCACGAAATGAACTTACAAACAATCCCAAATGTGCCATAGCGCCCATTAAGCCTAACAAACACTTTTCGGCACTATTCACCGTCAGATCACGAAACGGACTTACAAACACTCCCAAATGGTCTATAGCGCCCATTGAGCCTAAAAAACACTTTTCGGTTTTTGTCACCGTCAGAACGCGAAATGAACTTCCAACACTCCCAAATGGTCTATAGCGCCCATTGAGCCTAAAAAACACTTTTCCGTTTTTTTCACCGTCAGAACGCGAAATGAACTTCCAACACTCCCAAATGGTCTATAGCGCCCATTGAGCCTAAAAAACACTTTTCGGTTTTTTTCACCGTCAGAACGCGAAATGAACTTCCAACACTCGAAAATGGTCTATAGCGCCCATTGAGCCTAAAAAACACTTTTCGTTTTTTTTCACCGTCAGATCACGAAATGAACTTACAAACAATCCTAAATGTGCCATAGCGCCCATTAAGCCTAACAAACACTTTTCGGCACTATTCACTGTCAGATCACGAAATGGACTTACAAGCACTCCCAAATGGTCTATAGCGCCTATTGAGCCTAAAAAACACTTTTCGGTTTTTTTCACCGTCAGATCACGAAATGAACTTACAAACAATACTAAATGTGCCATAGCGCCCATTAAGCCTAACAAACACTTTTTGGCACTATTCACTGTCAGATCACGAAATGGACTTACAAACACTCCCAAATGGTCTATAGCGCCCATTGAGCCTAAAAAACACTTTTCGGTTTTCTTCACCGTCAGATCACGAAATGAACTTACAAACAATCCCAAATGTGCCATAGCGCCCATTAAGCCTAACAAACACTTTTCGGCACTATTCACCGTCAGATCACGAAACGGACTTACAAACACTCCCAAATGGTCTATAGCGCCCATTGAGCCTAAAAAACACTTTTCGGTTTTTGTCACCGTCAGAACGCGAAATGAACTTCCAACACTCCCAAATGGTCTATAGCGCCCATTGAGCCTAAAAAACACTTTTTGGTTTTTTTCACAGTCAGAACGCGAAATGAACTTCCAACACTCCCAAATGGTCTATAGCGCCCATTGAGCCTAAAAAAACACTTTTCCGTTTTTTTCACCGTCAGAACGCGAAATGAACTTCCAACACTCCAAAATGGTCTATAGCGCCCATTGAGCCTAAAAAACACTTTTCCGTTTTTTTCACCGTCAGAACGCGAAATGAACTTCCAACACTCCAAAATGGTCTATAGCGCCCATTGAGCCTAAAAAACACTTTTCGGTTTTTTTCACCGTCAGATCACGAAATGAACTTACAAACAATCCCAAATGTGCCATAGCGCCCATTAAGCCTAACGAACACTTTTCGGCACTATTCACCGTCAGATCACGAAATGGACTTACAAACACTCCCAAATGGTCTATAGCGCTTATTGAGCCTAAAAAACACTTTTCGGTTTTTTTCCCCGTCAGAACGCGAAATGAACTTCCAACACTCCCAAATGGTCTATAGCGCCCATTGAGCCTAACAAACACTTTTCGGTTTTTTTCACCGTCAGAACGCGAAATGAACTTCCAACACTCCCAAATGGTTTATAGCGCCCATTGAGCCTAAAAAACACTTTTCGGTTTTTTTCACCGTCAGAACGCGAAATGAACTTCCAACACTCGAAAATGGTCTATAGCGCCCATTGAGCCTAAAAAACACTTTTCGTTTTTTTTCACCGTCAGATCACGAAATGAACTTACAAACAATCCTAAATGTGCCATAGCGCCCATTAAGCCTAACAAACACTTTTCGGCACTATTCACTGTCAGATCACGAAATGGACTTACAAGCACTCCCAAATGGTCTATAGCGCCTATTGAGCCTAAAAAACACTTTTCGGTTTTCTTCACCGTCAGATCACGAAATGAACTTACAAACAATCCCAAATGTGCCATAGCGCCCATTAAGCCTAACAAACACTTTTCGGCACTATTCACCGTCAGATCACGAAACGGACTTACAAACACTCCCAAATGGTCTATAGCGCCCATTGAGCCTAAAAAACACTTTTCGGTTTTTGTCACCGTCAGAACGCGAAATGAACTTCCAACACTCCCAAATGGTCTATAGCGCCCATTGAGCCTAAAAAACACTTTTCCGTTTTTTTCACGGTCAGAACGCGAAATGAACTTCCAACACTCCCAAATGGTCTATAGCGCCCATTGAGCCTAAAAAACACTTTTCGGTTTTTTTCACCGTCAGAACGCGAAATGAACTTCCAACACTCGAAAATGGTCTATAGCGCCCATTGAGCCTAAAAAACACTTTTCGTTTTTTTTCACCGTCAGATCACGAAATGAACTTACAAACAATCCTAAATGTGCCATAGCGCCCATTAAGCCTAACAAACACTTTTCGGCACTATTCACTGTCAGATCACGAAATGGACTTACAAGCACTCCCAAATGGTCTATAGCGCCTATTGAGCCTAAAAAACACTTTTCGGTTTTCTTCACCGTCAGATCACGAAATGAACTTACAAACAATCCCAAATGTGCCATAGCGCCCATTAAGCCTAACAAACACTTTTCGGCACTATTCACCGTCAGATCACGAAACGGACTTACAAACACTCCCAAATGGTCTATAGCGCCCATTGAGCCTAAAAAACACTTTTCGGTTTTTTTCACCGTCAGATCACGAAATGAACTTACGAACAATCCTAAATGTGCCATAGCGCCCATTAAGCCTAACAAACACTTTTCGGCACTATTCACCGTCAGATCACGAAATGGACTTACAAACACTCCCAAATGGTCTATAGCGCCCATTGAGCCTAAAAAACACTTTTCGGTTTTTTTCCCCGTCAGAACGCGAAATGAACTTCCAACACTCCCAAATGATCTATAGCGCCCATTGAGCCTAAAAAACACTTTTCGGTTTTTTTCACCGTCAGAACGCGAAATGAACTTCCAACACTCCCAAATGGTTTATAGCGCCCATTGAGACTAAAAAACACTTTTCGGTTTTTTTCACCGTCAGAACGCGAAATGAACTTCCAAAACTCCAAAATGGTCTATAGCGCCCATTGAGCCTAAAAAACACTTTTCGGTTTTTGTCACCGTCAGAACGCGAAATGAACTTCCAACACTCCCAAATGGTCTATAGCGCCCATTGAGCCTAAAAAACACTTTTCGGTTTTCTTCACCGTCAGATCACGAAATGAACTTACAAACAATCCCAAATGGTCTATAGCGCCCATTGAGCCTAAAAAACACTTTTCGGTTTTTTTCCCCGTCAGAACGCGAAATGAACTTCCAACACTCCCAAATGATCTATAGCGCCCAATGAGCCTAAAAAACACTTTTCGGTTTTTTTCACCGTCAGAACGCGAAATGAACTTCCAACACTCCCAAATGGTTTATAGCGCCCATTGAGCCTAAAAAACACTTTTCGGTTTTTTTCACCGTCAGAACGCGAAATGAACTTCCAACACTCCAAAATGGTCTATAGCGCCCATTGAGCCTAAAAAACACTTTTCGGGTTTTTTCACCGTCAGAACGCGAAATGAACTTCCAACACTCCAAAATGGTCTATAGCGCCCATTGAGCCTAAAAAACACTTTTCGGGTTTTTTCAACGTCAGATCACGAAATGAACTTACAAACAATCCCAAATGTGCCATAGCGCCCATTAAGCCTAACAAACACTTTTCGGCACTATTCACCGTCAGATCACGAAATGGACTTACAAACACTCCCAAATGGTCTATAGCGCCCATTGAGCCTAAAAAACACTTTTCGGTTTTTTTCCCCGTCAGAACGCGAAATGAACTTCCAACACTCCCAAATGATCTATAGCGCCCAATGAGCCTAACAAACACTTTTCGGCACTATTCACCGTCAGATCACGAAATGGACTTACAAACACTCCCAAATGGTCTATAGCGCCCATTGAGCCTAAAAAACACTTTTCGGTTTTTTTCCCCGTCAGAACGCGAAATGAACTTCCAACACTCCCAAATGATCTATAGCGCCCAATGAGCCTAAAAAACACTTTTCGGTTTTTTTCACCGTCAGAACGCGAAATGAACTTCCAACACTCCCAAATGGTTTATAGCGCCCATTGAGCCTAAAAAACACTTTTCGGTTTTTTTCACCGTCAGAACGCGAAATGAACTTCCAACACTCCAAAATGGTCTATAGCGCCCATTGAGCCTAAAAAACACTTTTCCGTTTTTTTCACCGTCAGAACGCGAAATGAACTTCCAACACTCCAAAATGGTCTATAGCGCCCATTGAGCCTAAAAAACACTTTTCCGTTTTTGTCACCGTCAGAACGCGAAATGAACTTCCAACACTCCCAAATGGTCTATAGCGCCCATTGAGCCTAAAAAACACTTTTCGGTTTTCTTCACCGTCAGATCACGAAATGAACTTACAAACAATCCCAAATGGTCTATAGCGCCCATTGAGCCTAAAAAACACTTTTCGGTTTTTTTCCCCGTCAGAACGCGAAATGAACTTCCAACACTCCCAAATGATCTATAGCGCCCAATGAGCCTAAAAAACACTTTTCGTTTTTTTTCACCGTCAGAACGCGAAATGAACTTCCAACACTCCCAAATGGTTTATAGCGCACATTGAGCCTAAAAAACACTTTTCGGTTTTTTTCACCGTCAGAACGCGAAATGAACTTCCAACACTCCAAAATGGTCTATAGCGCCCATTGAGCCTAAAAAACACTTTTCCGGTTTTTTTCAACGTCAGAACGCGAAATGAACTTCCAACACTCCAAAATGGTCTATAGCGCCCATTGAGCCTGAAAAACACTTTTCCGTTTTTGTCACCGTCAGAACGCGAAATGAACTTCCAACACTCCCAAATGGTCTATAGCGCCCATTGAGCCTAAAAAACACTTTTCGGTTTTCTTCACCGTCAGATCACGAAATGAACTTACAAACAATCCCAAAGGTGCCATAGCGCCCATTAAGCCTAACAAACACTTTTCGGCACTATTCACCGTCAGATCACGAAATGAACTTACAAACAATCCCAAATGTGCCATAGCGCCCATTAAGCCTAACAAACACTTTTCGGCACTATTCACCGTCAGATCACGAAACGGACTTACAAACACTCCCAAATGGTCTATAGCGCCCATTGAGCCTAAAAAACACTTTTCGTTTTTTTTCACCGTTAGAACGCGAAATGAACTTCCAACACTCCCAAATGGTCTATAGCGCCCATTGAGCCTAAAAAACACTTTTCGGTTTTTTTTACCGTCAGAACGCGAAATGAACTTCCAACACTCCAAAATGGTCTATAGCGCCCATTGAGCCTAAAAAACACTTTTCGGGTTTTTTCACCGTCAGATCACGAAATGAACTTACAAACAATCCCAAATGTGCCATAGCGCCCATTAAGCCTAACAAACACTTTTCGGCACTATTCACCGTCAGATCACGAAACGGACTTACAAACACTCCCAAATGGTCTATAGCGCCCATTGAGCCTACAAAACACTTTTCGGTTTTTGTCACCGTCAGAACGCGAAATGAACTTCCAACACTCCCAAATGGTCTATAGCGCCCATTGAGCCTAAAAAACACTTTTCCGTTTTTGTCACCGTCAGAACGCGAAATGAACTTCCAACACTCCAAAATGGTCTATAGCGCCCATTGAGCCTAAAAAACACTTTTCCGGTTTTTTTCAACGTCAGAACGCGAAATGAACTTCCAACACTCCAAAATGGTCTATAGCGCCCATTGAGCCTGAAAAACACTTTTCCGTTTTTGTCACCGTCAGAACGCGAAATGAACTTCCAACACTCCCAAATGGTCTATAGCGCCCATTGAGCCTAAAAAACACTTTTCGGTTTTCTTCACCGTCAGATCACGAAATGAACTTACAAACAATCCCAAATGTGCCATAGCGCCCATTAAGCCTAACAAACACTTTTCGGCACTATTCACCGTCAGATCACGAAATGAACTTACAAACAATCCCAAATGTGCCATAGCGCCCATTAAGCCTAACAAACACTTTTCGGCACTATTCACCGTCAGATCACGAAACGGACTTACAAACAATCCCAAATGTGCCATAGCGCCCATTAAGCCTAACAAACACTTTTCGGCACTATTCACCGTCAGATCACGAAATGGACTTACAAACACTCCAAAATGGTCTATAGCGCCCATTGAGCCTAAAAAACACTTTTCGGTTTTTTTCACCGTCAGAACGCGAAATGAACTTCCAACACTCCAAAATGGTCTATAGCGCCCATTAAGCCTAAAAAACACTTTTCGGTTTTTTTCACCGTCAGATCACGAAATGAACTTACAAACAATCCCAAATGTGCCATAGCGCCCATTAAGCCTAACAAACACTTTTCGGCACTATTCACCGTCAGATCACGAAATGGACTTACAAACACTCCCAAATGGTCTATAGCGCCCATTGAGCCTAAAAAACACTTTTCGGTTTTTTTCACCGTCAGAACGCGAAATGAACTTCCAACACTCCGAAATGGTTTATAGCGCTCATTGAGCCTAAAAAACACTTTTCGGTTTTTTTCACCGTCAGAACGCGAAATGAACTTCCAACACTCCAAAATGGTCTATAGCGCCCATTGAGCCTAAAAAACACTTTTCGTTTTTTTTCACCGTCAGATCACGAAATGAACTTACAAACAATCCTAAATGTGCCATAGCGCCCATTAAGCCTAACAAACACTTTTCGGCACTATTCACTGTCAGATCACGAAATGGACTTACAAGCACTCCCAAATGGTCTATAGCGCCTATTGAGCCTAAAAAACACTTTTCGGTTTTCTTCACCGTCAGATCACGAAATGAACTTACAAACAATCCCAAATGTGCCATAGCGCCCATTAAGCCTAACAAACACTTTTCGGCACTATTCACCGTCAGATCACGAAACGGACTTACAAACACTCCCAAATGGTCTATAGCGCCCATTGAGCCTAAAAAACACTTTTCGGTTTTTGTCACCGTCAGAACGCGAAATGAACTTCCAACACTCCCAAATGGTCTATAGCGCCCATTGAGCCTAAAAAACACTTTTCCGTTTTTTTCACCGTCAGAACGCGAAATGAACTTCCAACACTCCCAAATGGTCTATAGCGCCCATTGAGCCTAAAAAACACTTTTCGGTTTTTTTCACCGTCAGAACGCGAAATGAACTTCCAACACTCGAAAATGGTCTATAGCGCCCATTGAGCCTAAAAAACACTTTTCGTTTTTTTTCACCGTCAGATCACGAAATGAACTTACAAACAATCCTAAATGTGCCATAGCGCCCATTAAGCCTAACAAACACTTTTCGGCACTATTCACTGTCAGATCACGAAATGGACTTACAAGCACTCCCAAATGGTCTATAGCGCCTATTGAGCCTAAAAAACACTTTTCGGTTTTTTTCACCGTCAGATCACGAAATGAACTTACAAACAATACTAAATGTGCCATAGCGCCCATTAAGCCTAACAAACACTTTTTGGCACTATTCACTGTCAGATCACGAAATGGACTTACAAACACTCCCAAATGGTCTATAGCGCCCATTGAGCCTAAAAAACACTTTTCGGTTTTCTTCACCGTCAGATCACGAAATGAACTTACAAACAATCCCAAATGTGCCATAGCGCCCATTAAGCCTAACAAACACTTTTCGGCACTATTCACCGTCAGATCACGAAACGGACTTACAAACACTCCCAAATGGTCTATAGCGCCCATTGAGCCTAAAAAACACTTTTCGGTTTTTGTCACCGTCAGAACGCGAAATGAACTTCCAACACTCCCAAATGGTCTATAGCGCCCATTGAGCCTAAAAAACACTTTTTGGTTTTTTTCACAGTCAGAACGCGAAATGAACTTCCAACACTCCCAAATGGTCTATAGCGCCCATTGAGCCTAAAAAAACACTTTTCCGTTTTTTTCACCGTCAGAACGCGAAATGAACTTCCAACACTCCAAAATGGTCTATAGCGCCCATTGAGCCTAAAAAACACTTTTCCGTTTTTTTCACCGTCAGAACGCGAAATGAACTTCCAACACTCCAAAATGGTCTATAGCGCCCATTGAGCCTAAAAAACACTTTTCGGTTTTTTTCACCGTCAGATCACGAAATGAACTTACAAACAATCCCAAATGTGCCATAGCGCCCATTAAGCCTAACGAACACTTTTCGGCACTATTCACCGTCAGATCACGAAATGGACTTACAAACACTCCCAAATGGTCTATAGCGCTTATTGAGCCTAAAAAACACTTTTCGGTTTTTTTCCCCGTCAGAACGCGAAATGAACTTCCAACACTCCCAAATGGTCTATAGCGCCCATTGAGCCTAACAAACACTTTTCGGTTTTTTTCACCGTCAGAACGCGAAATGAACTTCCAACACTCCCAAATGGTTTATAGCGCCCATTGAGCCTAAAAAACACTTTTCGGTTTTTTTCACCGTCAGAACGCGAAATGAACTTCCAACACTCGAAAATGGTCTATAGCGCCCATTGAGCCTAAAAAACACTTTTCGTTTTTTTTCACCGTCAGATCACGAAATGAACTTACAAACAATCCTAAATGTGCCATAGCGCCCATTAAGCCTAACAAACACTTTTCGGCACTATTCACTGTCAGATCACGAAATGGACTTACAAGCACTCCCAAATGGTCTATAGCGCCTATTGAGCCTAAAAAACACTTTTCGGTTTTCTTCACCGTCAGATCACGAAATGAACTTACAAACAATCCCAAATGTGCCATAGCGCCCATTAAGCCTAACAAACACTTTTCGGCACTATTCACCGTCAGATCACGAAACGGACTTACAAACACTCCCAAATGGTCTATAGCGCCCATTGAGCCTAAAAAACACTTTTCGGTTTTTGTCACCGTCAGAACGCGAAATGAACTTCCAACACTCCCAAATGGTCTATAGCGCCCATTGAGCCTAAAAAACACTTTTCCGTTTTTTTCACGGTCAGAACGCGAAATGAACTTCCAACACTCCCAAATGGTCTATAGCGCCCATTGAGCCTAAAAAACACTTTTCGGTTTTTTTCACCGTCAGAACGCGAAATGAACTTCCAACACTCGAAAATGGTCTATAGCGCCCATTGAGCCTAAAAAACACTTTTCGTTTTTTTTCACCGTCAGATCACGAAATGAACTTACAAACAATCCTAAATGTGCCATAGCGCCCATTAAGCCTAACAAACACTTTTCGGCACTATTCACTGTCAGATCACGAAATGGACTTACAAGCACTCCCAAATGGTCTATAGCGCCTATTGAGCCTAAAAAACACTTTTCGGTTTTCTTCACCGTCAGATCACGAAATGAACTTACAAACAATCCCAAATGTGCCATAGCGCCCATTAAGCCTAACAAACACTTTTCGGCACTATTCACCGTCAGATCACGAAACGGACTTACAAACACTCCCAAATGGTCTATAGCGCCCATTGAGCCTAAAAAACACTTTTCGGTTTTTTTCACCGTCAGATCACGAAATGAACTTACGAACAATCCTAAATGTGCCATAGCGCCCATTAAGCCTAACAAACACTTTTCGGCACTATTCACCGTCAGATCACGAAATGGACTTACAAACACTCCCAAATGGTCTATAGCGCCCATTGAGCCTAAAAAACACTTTTCGGTTTTTTTCCCCGTCAGAACGCGAAATGAACTTCCAACACTCCCAAATGATCTATAGCGCCCATTGAGCCTAAAAAACACTTTTCGGTTTTTTTCACCGTCAGAACGCGAAATGAACTTCCAACACTCCCAAATGGTTTATAGCGCCCATTGAGACTAAAAAACACTTTTCGGTTTTTTTCACCGTCAGAACGCGAAATGAACTTCCAAAACTCCAAAATGGTCTATAGCGCCCATTGAGCCTAAAAAACACTTTTCGGTTTTTGTCACCGTCAGAACGCGAAATGAACTTCCAACACTCCCAAATGGTCTATAGCGCCCATTGAGCCTAAAAAACACTTTTCGGTTTTCTTCACCGTCAGATCACGAAATGAACTTACAAACAATCCCAAATGGTCTATAGCGCCCATTGAGCCTAAAAAACACTTTTCGGTTTTTTTCCCCGTCAGAACGCGAAATGAACTTCCAACACTCCCAAATGATCTATAGCGCCCAATGAGCCTAAAAAACACTTTTCGGTTTTTTTCACCGTCAGAACGCGAAATGAACTTCCAACACTCCCAAATGGTTTATAGCGCCCATTGAGCCTAAAAAACACTTTTCGGTTTTTTTCACCGTCAGAACGCGAAATGAACTTCCAACACTCCAAAATGGTCTATAGCGCCCATTGAGCCTAAAAAACACTTTTCGGGTTTTTTCACCGTCAGAACGCGAAATGAACTTCCAACACTCCAAAATGGTCTATAGCGCCCATTGAGCCTAAAAAACACTTTTCGGGTTTTTTCAACGTCAGATCACGAAATGAACTTACAAACAATCCCAAATGTGCCATAGCGCCCATTAAGCCTAACAAACACTTTTCGGCACTATTCACCGTCAGATCACGAAATGGACTTACAAACACTCCCAAATGGTCTATAGCGCCCATTGAGCCTAAAAAACACTTTTCGGTTTTTTTCCCCGTCAGAACGCGAAATGAACTTCCAACACTCCCAAATGATCTATAGCGCCCAATGAGCCTAACAAACACTTTTCGGCACTATTCACCGTCAGATCACGAAATGGACTTACAAACACTCCCAAATGGTCTATAGCGCCCATTGAGCCTAAAAAACACTTTTCGGTTTTTTTCCCCGTCAGAACGCGAAATGAACTTCCAACACTCCCAAATGATCTATAGCGCCCAATGAGCCTAAAAAACACTTTTCGGTTTTTTTCACCGTCAGAACGCGAAATGAACTTCCAACACTCCCAAATGGTTTATAGCGCCCATTGAGCCTAAAAAACACTTTTCGGTTTTTTTCACCGTCAGAACGCGAAATGAACTTCCAACACTCCAAAATGGTCTATAGCGCCCATTGAGCCTAAAAAACACTTTTCCGTTTTTTTCACCGTCAGAACGCGAAATGAACTTCCAACACTCCAAAATGGTCTATAGCGCCCATTGAGCCTAAAAAACACTTTTCCGTTTTTGTCACCGTCAGAACGCGAAATGAACTTCCAACACTCCCAAATGGTCTATAGCGCCCATTGAGCCTAAAAAACACTTTTCGGTTTTCTTCACCGTCAGATCACGAAATGAACTTACAAACAATCCCAAATGGTCTATAGCGCCCATTGAGCCTAAAAAACACTTTTCGGTTTTTTTCCCCGTCAGAACGCGAAATGAACTTCCAACACTCCCAAATGATCTATAGCGCCCAATGAGCCTAAAAAACACTTTTCGTTTTTTTTCACCGTCAGAACGCGAAATGAACTTCCAACACTCCCAAATGGTTTATAGCGCACATTGAGCCTAAAAAACACTTTTCGGTTTTTTTCACCGTCAGAACGCGAAATGAACTTCCAACACTCCAAAATGGTCTATAGCGCCCATTGAGCCTAAAAAACACTTTTCCGGTTTTTTTCAACGTCAGAACGCGAAATGAACTTCCAACACTCCAAAATGGTCTATAGCGCCCATTGAGCCTGAAAAACACTTTTCCGTTTTTGTCACCGTCAGAACGCGAAATGAACTTCCAACACTCCCAAATGGTCTATAGCGCCCATTGAGCCTAAAAAACACTTTTCGGTTTTCTTCACCGTCAGATCACGAAATGAACTTACAAACAATCCCAAATGTGCCATAGCGCCCATTAAGCCTAACAAACACTTTTCGGCACTATTCACCGTCAGATCACGAAATGAACTTACAAACAATCCCAAATGTGCCATAGCGCCCATTAAGCCTAACAAACACTTTTCGGCACTATTCACCGTCAGATCACGAAACGGACTTACAAACACTCCCAAATGGTCTATAGCGCCCATTGAGCCTAAAAAACACTTTTCGTTTTTTTTCACCGTTAGAACGCGAAATGAACTTCCAACACTCCCAAATGGTCTATAGCGCCCATTGAGCCTAAAAAACACTTTTCGGTTTTTTTTACCGTCAGAACGCGAAATGAACTTCCAACACTCCAAAATGGTCTATAGCGCCCATTGAGCCTAAAAAACACTTTTCGGGTTTTTTCACCGTCAGATCACGAAATGAACTTACAAACAATCCCAAATGTGCCATAGCGCCCATTAAGCCTAACAAACACTTTTCGGCACTATTCACCGTCAGATCACGAAACGGACTTACAAACACTCCCAAATGGTCTATAGCGCCCATTGAGCCTACAAAACACTTTTCGGTTTTTGTCACCGTCAGAACGCGAAATGAACTTCCAACACTCCCAAATGGTCTATAGCGCCCATTGAGCCTAAAAAACACTTTTCCGTTTTTGTCACCGTCAGAACGCGAAATGAACTTCCAACACTCCAAAATGGTCTATAGCGCCCATTGAGCCTAAAAAACACTTTTCCGGTTTTTTTCAACGTCAGAACGCGAAATGAACTTCCAACACTCCAA
Source organism: Crossaster papposus (assembly GCA_037893245.1). NCBI lineage: Eukaryota > Metazoa > Echinodermata > Asteroidea > Velatida > Solasteridae > Crossaster > Crossaster papposus. Next base: position 710,538 of record JBAIAA010000049.1, on the reverse strand, counting down.
AATGGTCTATAGCGCCCATTGAGCCTGAAAAACACTTTTCCGTTTTTGTCACCGTCAGAACGCGAAATGAACTTCCAACACTCCCAAATGGTCTATAGCGCCCATTGAGCCTAAAAAACACTTTTCGGTTTTCTTCACCGTCAGATCACGAAATGAACTTACAAACAATCCCAAATGTGCCATAGCGCCCATTAAGCCTAACAAACACTTTTCGGCACTATTCACCGTCAGATCACGAAATGAACTTACAAACAATCCCAAATGTGCCATAGCGCCCATTAAGCCTAACAAACACTTTTCGGCACTATTCACCGTCAGATCACGAAACGGACTTACAAACAATCCCAAATGTGCCATAGCGCCCATTAAGCCTAACAAACACTTTTCGGCACTATTCACCGTCAGATCACGAAATGGACTTACAAACACTCCCAAATGGTCTATAGCGCCCATTGAGCCTAAAAAACACTTTTCGGTTTTTTTCCCCGTCAGAACGCGAAATGAACTTCCAACACTCCCAAATGATCTATAGCGCCCAATGAGCCTAACAAACACTTTTCGGCACTATTCACCGTCAGATCACGAAATGGACTTACAAACACTCCCAAATGGTCTATAGCGCCCATTGAGCCTAAAAAACACTTTTCGGTTTTTTTCCCCGTCAGAACGCGAAATGAACTTCCAACACTCCCAAATGATCTATAGCGCCCAATGAGCCTAAAAAACACTTTTCGGTTTTTTTCACCGTCAGAACGCGAAATGAACTTCCAACACTCCCAAATGGTTTATAGCGCCCATTGAGCCTAAAAAACACTTTTCGGTTTTTTTCACCGTCAGAACGCGAAATGAACTTCCAACACTCCAAAATGGTCTATAGCGCCCATTGAGCCTAAAAAACACTTTTCCGTTTTTTTCACCGTCAGAACGCGAAATGAACTTCCAACACTCCAAAATGGTCTATAGCGCCCATTGAGCCTAAAAAACACTTTTCCGTTTTTGTCACCGTCAGAACGCGAAATGAACTTCCAACACTCCCAAATGGTCTATAGCGCCCATTGAGCCTAAAAAACACTTTTCGGTTTTCTTCACCGTCAGATCACGAAATGAACTTACAAACAATCCCAAATGGTCTATAGCGCCCATTGAGCCTAAAAAACACTTTTCGGTTTTTTTCCCCGTCAGAACGCGAAATGAACTTCCAACACTCCCAAATGATCTATAGCGCCCAATGAGCCTAAAAAACACTTTTCGTTTTTTTTCACCGTCAGAACGCGAAATGAACTTCCAACACTCCCAAATGGTTTATAGCGCACATTGAGCCTAAAAAACACTTTTCGGTTTTTTTCACCGTCAGAACGCGAAATGAACTTCCAACACTCCAAAATGGTCTATAGCGCCCATTGAGCCTAAAAAACACTTTTCCGGTTTTTTTCAACGTCAGAACGCGAAATGAACTTCCAACACTCCAAAATGGTCTATAGCGCCCATTGAGCCTGAAAAACACTTTTCCGTTTTTGTCACCGTCAGAACGCGAAATGAACTTCCAACACTCCCAAATGGTCTATAGCGCCCATTGAGCCTAAAAAACACTTTTCGGTTTTCTTCACCGTCAGATCACGAAATGAACTTACAAACAATCCCAAATGTGCCATAGCGCCCATTAAGCCTAACAAACACTTTTCGGCACTATTCACCGTCAGATCACGAAATGAACTTACAAACAATCCCAAATGTGCCATAGCGCCCATTAAGCCTAACAAACACTTTTCGGCACTATTCACCGTCAGATCACGAAACGGACTTACAAACACTCCCAAATGGTCTATAGCGCCCATTGAGCCTAAAAAACACTTTTCGTTTTTTTTCACCGTTAGAACGCGAAATGAACTTCCAACACTCCCAAATGGTCTATAGCGCCCATTGAGCCTAAAAAACACTTTTCGGTTTTTTTTACCGTCAGAACGCGAAATGAACTTCCAACACTCCAAAATGGTCTATAGCGCCCATTGAGCCTAAAAAACACTTTTCGGGTTTTTTCACCGTCAGATCACGAAATGAACTTACAAACAATCCCAAATGTGCCATAGCGCCCATTAAGCCTAACAAACACTTTTCGGCACTATTCACCGTCAGATCACGAAACGGACTTACAAACACTCCCAAATGGTCTATAGCGCCCATTGAGCCTACAAAACACTTTTCGGTTTTTGTCACCGTCAGAACGCGAAATGAACTTCCAACACTCCCAAATGGTCTATAGCGCCCATTGAGCCTAAAAAACACTTTTCCGTTTTTGTCACCGTCAGAACGCGAAATGAACTTCCAACACTCCAAAATGGTCTATAGCGCCCATTGAGCCTAAAAAACACTTTTCCGGTTTTTTTCAACGTCAGAACGCGAAATGAACTTCCAACACTCCAAAATGGTCTATAGCGCCCATTGAGCCTGAAAAACACTTTTCCGTTTTTGTCACCGTCAGAACGCGAAATGAACTTCCAACACTCCCAAATGGTCTATAGCGCCCATTGAGCCTAAAAAACACTTTTCGGTTTTCTTCACCGTCAGATCACGAAATGAACTTACAAACAATCCCAAATGTGCCATAGCGCCCATTAAGCCTAACAAACACTTTTCGGCACTATTCACCGTCAGATCACGAAATGAACTTACAAACAATCCCAAATGTGCCATAGCGCCCATTAAGCCTAACAAACACTTTTCGGCACTATTCACCGTCAGATCACGAAACGGACTTACAAACAATCCCAAATGTGCCATAGCGCCCATTAAGCCTAACAAACACTTTTCGGCACTATTCACCGTCAGATCACGAAATGGACTTACAAACACTCCCAAATGGTCTATAGCGCCCATTGAGCCTAAAAAACACTTTTCGGTTTTTTTCCCCGTCAGAACGCGAAATGAACTTCCAACACTCCCAAATGATCTATAGCGCCCAATGAGCCTAACAAACACTTTTCGGCACTATTCACCGTCAGATCACGAAATGGACTTACAAACACTCCCAAATGGTCTATAGCGCCCATTGAGCCTAAAAAACACTTTTCGGTTTTTTTCCCCGTCAGAACGCGAAATGAACTTCCAACACTCCCAAATGATCTATAGCGCCCAATGAGCCTAAAAAACACTTTTCGGTTTTTTTCACCGTCAGAACGCGAAATGAACTTCCAACACTCCCAAATGGTTTATAGCGCCCATTGAGCCTAAAAAACACTTTTCGGTTTTTTTCACCGTCAGAACGCGAAATGAACTTCCAACACTCCAAAATGGTCTATAGCGCCCATTGAGCCTAAAAAACACTTTTCCGTTTTTTTCACCGTCAGAACGCGAAATGAACTTCCAACACTCCAAAATGGTCTATAGCGCCCATTGAGCCTAAAAAACACTTTTCCGTTTTTGTCACCGTCAGAACGCGAAATGAACTTCCAACACTCCCAAATGGTCTATAGCGCCCATTGAGCCTAAAAAACACTTTTCGGTTTTCTTCACCGTCAGATCACGAAATGAACTTACAAACAATCCCAAATGGTCTATAGCGCCCATTGAGCCTAAAAAACACTTTTCGGTTTTTTTCCCCGTCAGAACGCGAAATGAACTTCCAACACTCCCAAATGATCTATAGCGCCCAATGAGCCTAAAAAACACTTTTCGTTTTTTTTCACCGTCAGAACGCGAAATGAACTTCCAACACTCCCAAATGGTTTATAGCGCACATTGAGCCTAAAAAACACTTTTCGGTTTTTTTCACCGTCAGAACGCGAAATGAACTTCCAACACTCCAAAATGGTCTATAGCGCCCATTGAGCCTAAAAAACACTTTTCCGGTTTTTTTCAACGTCAGAACGCGAAATGAACTTCCAACACTCCAAAATGGTCTATAGCGCCCATTGAGCCTGAAAAACACTTTTCCGTTTTTGTCACCGTCAGAACGCGAAATGAACTTCCAACACTCCCAAATGGTCTATAGCGCCCATTGAGCCTAAAAAACACTTTTCGGTTTTCTTCACCGTCAGATCACGAAATGAACTTACAAACAATCCCAAATGTGCCATAGCGCCCATTAAGCCTAACAAACACTTTTCGGCACTATTCACCGTCAGATCACGAAATGAACTTACAAACAATCCCAAATGTGCCATAGCGCCCATTAAGCCTAACAAACACTTTTCGGCACTATTCACCGTCAGATCACGAAACGGACTTACAAACACTCCCAAATGGTCTATAGCGCCCATTGAGCCTAAAAAACACTTTTCGTTTTTTTTCACCGTTAGAACGCGAAATGAACTTCCAACACTCCCAAATGGTCTATAGCGCCCATTGAGCCTAAAAAACACTTTTCGGTTTTTTTTACCGTCAGAACGCGAAATGAACTTCCAACACTCCAAAATGGTCTATAGCGCCCATTGAGCCTAAAAAACACTTTTCGGTTTTTTTCACCGTCAGAACGCGAAATGAACTTCCAACACTCCCAAATGGTCTATAGCGCCCATTGAGCCTAAAAAACACTTTTCCGTTTTTGTCACCGTCAGAACGCGAAATGAACTTCCAACACTCCAAAATGGTCTATAGCGCCCATTGAGCCTAAAAAACACTTTTCCGGTTTTTTTCAACGTCAGAACGCGAAATGAACTTCCAACACTCCAAAATGGTCTATAGCGCCCATTGAGCCTAAAAAACACTTTTCGGTTTTTTTCACCGTCAGAACGCGAAATGAACTTCCAACACTCCAAAATGGTCTATAGCGCCCATTGAGCCTAAAAAACACTTTTCGGGTTTTTTCACCGTCAGAACGCGAAATGAACTTCCAACACTCCAAAATGGTCTATAGCGCCCATTGAGCCTAAAAAACACTTTTCGGGTTTTTTCAACGTCAGATCACGAAATGAACTTACAAACAATCCCAAATGTGCCATAGCGCCCATTAAGCCTAACAAACACTTTTCGGCACTATTCACCGTCAGATCACGAAATGGACTTACAAACACTCCCAAATGGTCTATAGCGCCCATTGAGCCTAAAAAACACTTTTCGGTTTTTTTCCCCGTCAGAACGCGAAATGAACTTCCAACACTCCCAAATGATCTATAGCGCCCAATGAGCCTAAAAAACACTTTTCGGTTTTTTTCACCGTCAGAACGCGAAATGAACTTCCAACACTCCCAAATGGTTTATAGCGCCCATTGAGCCTAAAAAACACTTTTCGGTTTTTTTCACCGTCAGAACGCGAAATGAACTTCCAACACTCCAAAATGGTCTATAGCGCCCATTGAGCCTAAAAAACACTTTTCCGTTTTTTTCACCGTCAGAACGCGAAATGAACTTCCAACACTCCAAAATGGTCTATAGCGCCCATTGAGCCTAAAAAACACTTTTCCGTTTTTGTCACCGTCAGAACGCGAAATGAACTTCCAACACTCCCAAATGGTCTATAGCGCCCATTGAGCCTAAAAAACACTTTTCGGTTTTCTTCACCGTCAGATCACGAAATGAACTTACAAACAATCCCAAATGGTCTATAGCGCCCATTGAGCCTAAAAAACACTTTTCGGTTTTTTTCCCCGTCAGAACGCGAAATGAACTTCCAACACTCCCAAATGATCTATAGCGCCCAATGAGCCTAAAAAACACTTTTCGTTTTTTTTCACCGTCAGAACGCGAAATGAACTTCCAACACTCCCAAATGGTTTATAGCGCACATTGAGCCTAAAAAACACTTTTCGGTTTTTTTCACCGTCAGAACGCGAAATGAACTTCCAACACTCCAAAATGGTCTATAGCGCCCATTGAGCCTAAAAAACACTTTTCCGGTTTTTTTCAACGTCAGAACGCGAAATGAACTTCCAACACTCCAAAATGGTCTATAGCGCCCATTGAGCCTGAAAAACACTTTTCCGTTTTTGTCACCGTCAGAACGCGAAATGAACTTCCAACACTCCCAAATGGTCTATAGCGCCCATTGAGCCTAAAAAACACTTTTCGGTTTTCTTCACCGTCAGATCACGAAATGAACTTACAAACAATCCCAAATGTGCCATAGCGCCCATTAAGCCTAACAAACACTTTTCGGCACTATTCACCGTCAGATCACGAAATGAACTTACAAACAATCCCAAATGTGCCATAGCGCCCATTAAGCCTAACAAACACTTTTCGGCACTATTCACCGTCAGATCACGAAACGGACTTACAAACACTCCCAAATGGTCTATAGCGCCCATTGAGCCTAAAAAACACTTTTCGTTTTTTTTCACCGTTAGAACGCGAAATGAACTTCCAACACTCCCAAATGGTCTATAGCGCCCATTGAGCCTAAAAAACACTTTTCGGTTTTTTTTACCGTCAGAACGCGAAATGAACTTCCAACACTCCAAAATGGTCTATAGCGCCCATTGAGCCTAAAAAACACTTTTCGGGTTTTTTCACCGTCAGATCACGAAATGAACTTACAAACAATCCCAAATGTGCCATAGCGCCCATTAAGCCTAACAAACACTTTTCGGCACTATTCACCGTCAGATCACGAAACGGACTTACAAACACTCCCAAATGGTCTATAGCGCCCATTGAGCCTACAAAACACTTTTCGGTTTTTGTCACCGTCAGAACGCGAAATGAACTTCCAACACTCCCAAATGGTCTATAGCGCCCATTGAGCCTAAAAAACACTTTTCCGTTTTTGTCACCGTCAGAACGCGAAATGAACTTCCAACACTCCAAAATGGTCTATAGCGCCCATTGAGCCTAAAAAACACTTTTCCGGTTTTTTTCAACGTCAGAACGCGAAATGAACTTCCAACACTCCAAAATGGTCTATAGCGCCCATTGAGCCTGAAAAACACTTTTCCGTTTTTGTCACCGTCAGAACGCGAAATGAACTTCCAACACTCCCAAATGGTCTATAGCGCCCATTGAGCCTAAAAAACACTTTTCGGTTTTCTTCACCGTCAGATCACGAAATGAACTTACAAACAATCCCAAATGTGCCATAGCGCCCATTAAGCCTAACAAACACTTTTCGGCACTATTCACCGTCAGATCACGAAATGAACTTACAAACAATCCCAAATGTGCCATAGCGCCCATTAAGCCTAACAAACACTTTTCGGCACTATTCACCGTCAGATCACGAAACGGACTTACAAACAATCCCAAATGTGCCATAGCGCCCATTAAGCCTAACAAACACTTTTCGGCACTATTCACCGTCAGATCACGAAATGGACTTACAAACACTCCCAAATGGTCTATAGCGCCCATTGAGCCTAAAAAACACTTTTCGGTTTTTTTCCCCGTCAGAACGCGAAATGAACTTCCAACACTCCCAAATGATCTATAGCGCCCAATGAGCCTAACAAACACTTTTCGGCACTATTCACCGTCAGATCACGAAATGGACTTACAAACACTCCCAAATGGTCTATAGCGCCCATTGAGCCTAAAAAACACTTTTCGGTTTTTTTCCCCGTCAGAACGCGAAATGAACTTCCAACACTCCCAAATGATCTATAGCGCCCAATGAGCCTAAAAAACACTTTTCGGTTTTTTTCACCGTCAGAACGCGAAATGAACTTCCAACACTCCCAAATGGTTTATAGCGCCCATTGAGCCTAAAAAACACTTTTCGGTTTTTTTCACCGTCAGAACGCGAAATGAACTTCCAACACTCCAAAATGGTCTATAGCGCCCATTGAGCCTAAAAAACACTTTTCCGTTTTTTTCACCGTCAGAACGCGAAATGAACTTCCAACACTCCAAAATGGTCTATAGCGCCCATTGAGCCTAAAAAACACTTTTCCGTTTTTGTCACCGTCAGAACGCGAAATGAACTTCCAACACTCCCAAATGGTCTATAGCGCCCATTGAGCCTAAAAAACACTTTTCGGTTTTCTTCACCGTCAGATCACGAAATGAACTTACAAACAATCCCAAATGGTCTATAGCGCCCATTGAGCCTAAAAAACACTTTTCGGTTTTTTTCCCCGTCAGAACGCGAAATGAACTTCCAACACTCCCAAATGATCTATAGCGCCCAATGAGCCTAAAAAACACTTTTCGTTTTTTTTCACCGTCAGAACGCGAAATGAACTTCCAACACTCCCAAATGGTTTATAGCGCACATTGAGCCTAAAAAACACTTTTCGGTTTTTTTCACCGTCAGAACGCGAAATGAACTTCCAACACTCCAAAATGGTCTATAGCGCCCATTGAGCCTAAAAAACACTTTTCCGGTTTTTTTCAACGTCAGAACGCGAAATGAACTTCCAACACTCCAAAATGGTCTATAGCGCCCATTGAGCCTGAAAAACACTTTTCCGTTTTTGTCACCGTCAGAACGCGAAATGAACTTCCAACACTCCCAAATGGTCTATAGCGCCCATTGAGCCTAAAAAACACTTTTCGGTTTTCTTCACCGTCAGATCACGAAATGAACTTACAAACAATCCCAAATGTGCCATAGCGCCCATTAAGCCTAACAAACACTTTTCGGCACTATTCACCGTCAGATCACGAAATGAACTTACAAACAATCCCAAATGTGCCATAGCGCCCATTAAGCCTAACAAACACTTTTCGGCACTATTCACCGTCAGATCACGAAACGGACTTACAAACACTCCCAAATGGTCTATAGCGCCCATTGAGCCTAAAAAACACTTTTCGTTTTTTTTCACCGTTAGAACGCGAAATGAACTTCCAACACTCCCAAATGGTCTATAGCGCCCATTGAGCCTAAAAAACACTTTTCGGTTTTTTTTACCGTCAGAACGCGAAATGAACTTCCAACACTCCAAAATGGTCTATAGCGCCCATTGAGCCTAAAAAACACTTTTCGGGTTTTTTCACCGTCAGATCACGAAATGAACTTACAAACAATCCCAAATGTGCCATAGCGCCCATTAAGCCTAACAAACACTTTTCGGCACTATTCACCGTCAGATCACGAAACGGACTTACAAACACTCCCAAATGGTCTATAGCGCCCATTGAGCCTACAAAACACTTTTCGGTTTTTGTCACCGTCAGAACGCGAAATGAACTTCCAACACTCCCAAATGGTCTATAGCGCCCATTGAGCCTAAAAAACACTTTTCCGTTTTTGTCACCGTCAGAACGCGAAATGAACTTCCAACACTCCAAAATGGTCTATAGCGCCCATTGAGCCTAAAAAACACTTTTCCGGTTTTTTTCAACGTCAGAACGCGAAATGAACTTCCAACACTCCAAAATGGTCTATAGCGCCCATTGAGCCTGAAAAACACTTTTCCGTTTTTGTCACCGTCAGAACGCGAAATGAACTTCCAACACTCCCAAATGGTCTATAGCGCCCATTGAGCCTAAAAAACACTTTTCGGTTTTCTTCACCGTCAGATCACGAAATGAACTTACAAACAATCCCAAATGTGCCATAGCGCCCATTAAGCCTAACAAACACTTTTCGGCACTATTCACCGTCAGATCACGAAATGAACTTACAAACAATCCCAAATGTGCCATAGCGCCCATTAAGCCTAACAAACACTTTTCGGCACTATTCACCGTCAGATCACGAAACGGACTTACAAACAATCCCAAATGTGCCATAGCGCCCATTAAGCCTAACAAACACTTTTCGGCACTATTCACCGTCAGATCACGAAATGGACTTACAAACACTCCCAAATGGTCTATAGCGCCCATTGAGCCTAAAAAACACTTTTCGGTTTTTTTCCCCGTCAGAACGCGAAATGAACTTCCAACACTCCCAAATGATCTATAGCGCCCAATGAGCCTAACAAACACTTTTCGGCACTATTCACCGTCAGATCACGAAATGGACTTACAAACACTCCCAAATGGTCTATAGCGCCCATTGAGCCTAAAAAACACTTTTCGGTTTTTTTCCCCGTCAGAACGCGAAATGAACTTCCAACACTCCCAAATGATCTATAGCGCCCAATGAGCCTAAAAAACACTTTTCGGTTTTTTTCACCGTCAGAACGCGAAATGAACTTCCAACACTCCCAAATGGTTTATAGCGCCCATTGAGCCTAAAAAACACTTTTCGGTTTTTTTCACCGTCAGAACGCGAAATGAACTTCCAACACTCCAAAATGGTCTATAGCGCCCATTGAGCCTAAAAAACACTTTTCCGTTTTTTTCACCGTCAGAACGCGAAATGAACTTCCAACACTCCAAAATGGTCTATAGCGCCCATTGAGCCTAAAAAACACTTTTCCGTTTTTGTCACCGTCAGAACGCGAAATGAACTTCCAACACTCCCAAATGGTCTATAGCGCCCATTGAGCCTAAAAAACACTTTTCGGTTTTCTTCACCGTCAGATCACGAAATGAACTTACAAACAATCCCAAATGGTCTATAGCGCCCATTGAGCCTAAAAAACACTTTTCGGTTTTTTTCCCCGTCAGAACGCGAAATGAACTTCCAACACTCCCAAATGATCTATAGCGCCCAATGAGCCTAAAAAACACTTTTCGTTTTTTTTCACCGTCAGAACGCGAAATGAACTTCCAACACTCCCAAATGGTTTATAGCGCACATTGAGCCTAAAAAACACTTTTCGGTTTTTTTCACCGTCAGAACGCGAAATGAACTTCCAACACTCCAAAATGGTCTATAGCGCCCATTGAGCCTAAAAAACACTTTTCCGGTTTTTTTCAACGTCAGAACGCGAAATGAACTTCCAACACTCCAAAATGGTCTATAGCGCCCATTGAGCCTGAAAAACACTTTTCCGTTTTTGTCACCGTCAGAACGCGAAATGAACTTCCAACACTCCCAAATGGTCTATAGCGCCCATTGAGCCTAAAAAACACTTTTCGGTTTTCTTCACCGTCAGATCACGAAATGAACTTACAAACAATCCCAAATGTGCCATAGCGCCCATTAAGCCTAACAAACACTTTTCGGCACTATTCACCGTCAGATCACGAAATGAACTTACAAACAATCCCAAATGTGCCATAGCGCCCATTAAGCCTAACAAACACTTTTCGGCACTATTCACCGTCAGATCACGAAACGGACTTACAAACACTCCCAAATGGTCTATAGCGCCCATTGAGCCTAAAAAACACTTTTCGTTTTTTTTCACCGTTAGAACGCGAAATGAACTTCCAACACTCCCAAATGGTCTATAGCGCCCATTGAGCCTAAAAAACACTTTTCGGTTTTTTTTACCGTCAGAACGCGAAATGAACTTCCAACACTCCAAAATGGTCTATAGCGCCCATTGAGCCTAAAAAACACTTTTCGGTTTTTTTCACCGTCAGAACGCGAAATGAACTTCCAACACTCCCAAATGGTCTATAGCGCCCATTGAGCCTAAAAAACACTTTTCCGTTTTTGTCACCGTCAGAACGCGAAATGAACTTCCAACACTCCAAAATGGTCTATAGCGCCCATTGAGCCTAAAAAACACTTTTCCGGTTTTTTTCAACGTCAGAACGCGAAATGAACTTCCAACACTCCAAAATGGTCTATAGCGCCCATTGAGCCTGAAAAACACTTTTCCGTTTTTGTCACCGTCAGAACGCGAAATGAACTTCCAACACTCCCAAATGGTCTATAGCGCCCATTGAGCCTAAAAAACACTTTTCGGTTTTCTTCACCGTCAGATCACGAAATGAACTTACAAACAATCCCAAATGTGCCATAGCGCCCATTAAGCCTAACAAACACTTTTCGGCACTATTCACCGTCAGATCACGAAATGAACTTACAAACAATCCCAAATGTGCCATAGCGCCCATTAAGCCTAACAAACACTTTTCGGCACTATTCACCGTCAGATCACGAAACGGACTTACAAACACTCCCAAATGGTCTATAGCGCCCATTGAGCCTAAAAAACACTTTTCGTTTTTTTTCACCGTTAGAACGCGAAATGAACTTCCAACACTCCCAAATGGTCTATAGCGCCCATTGAGCCTAAAAAACACTTTTCGGGTTTTTTTACCGTCAGAACGCGAAATGAACTTCCAACACTCCAAAATGGTCTATAGCGCCCATTGAGCCTAAAAAACACTTTTCGGGTTTTTTCACCGTCAGATCACGAAATGAACTTACAAACAATCCCAAATGTGCCATAGCGCCCATTAAGCCTAACAAACACTTTTCGGCACTATTCACCGTCAGATCACGAAACGGACTTACAAACACTCCCAAATGGTCTATAGCGCCCATTGAGCCTACAAAACACTTTTCGGTTTTTGTCACCGTCAGAACGCGAAATGAACTTCCAACACTCCCAAATGGTCTATAGCGCCCATTGAGCCTAAAAAACACTTTTCGGTTTTTTTCACCGTCAGAACGCGAAATGAACTTCCAACACTCCCAAATGGTCTATAGCGCCCATTGACCCTAAAAAACACTTTTCCGTTTTTTTCCCCGTCAGAACGCGAAATGAACTTCCAACACTCCCAAATGGTCTATAGCGCCCATTGAGCCTAAAAAACACTTTTCCGTTTTTTTCACCGTCAGAACGCGAAATGAACTTCCAACACTCCAAAATGGTCTATAGCGCCCATTGAGCCTAAAAAACACTTTTCGGGTTTTTTCACCGTCAGAACGCGAAATGAACTTCCAACACTCCAAAATGGTCTATAGCGCCCATTGAGCCTAAAAAACACTTTTCGGTTTTTTTCACCGTCAGATCACGAAATGAACTTACAAACAATCCTAAATGTGCCATAGCGCCCATTAAGCCTAACAAACACTTTTCGGCACTATTCACTGTCAGATCACGAAATGGGCTTACAAACACTCCCAAATGGTCTATAGCGCCCATTGAGCCTAAACAACACTTTTCGGTTTTCTTCACCGTCAGATCACGAAATGAACTTCCAACACTCCAAAATGGTCTATAGCGCCCATTGAGCCTAAAAAACACTTTTTGGTTTTTTTCACAGTCAGAACGCGAAATGAACTTCCAACACTCCCAAATGGTCTATAGCGCCCATTGAGCCTAAAAAAACACTTTTCCGTTTTTTTCACCGTCAGAACGCGAAATGAACTTCCAACACTCCAAAATGGTCTATAGCGCCCATTGAGCCTAAAAAACACTTTTCGGTTTTTTTCACCGTCAGAACGCGAAATGAACTTCCAACACTCTAAAATGGTCTATAGCGCCCATTGAGCCTAAAAAACACTTTTCGGTTTTTTTCACCGTCAGATCACGAAATGAACTTACAAACAATCCCAAATGTGCCATAGCGCCCATTAAGCCTAACAAACACTTTTCGGCACTATTCACCGTCAGATCACGAAATGGACTTACAAACACTCCCAAATGGTCTATAGCGCCCATTGAGCCTAAAAAACACTTTTCGGTTTTTTTCCCCGTCAGAACGCGAAATGAACTTCCAACACTCCCAAATAGTCTATAGCGCCCATTGAGCCTAAAAAACACTTTTCGGTTTTTTTCACCGTCAGAACGCGAAATGAACTTCCAACACTCGAAAATGGTCTATAGCGCCCATTGAGCCTAAAAAACACTTTTCGTTTTTTTTCACCGTCAGATCACGAAATGAACTTACAAACAATCCTAAATGTGCCATAGCGCCCATTAAGCCTAACAAACACTTTTCGGCACTATTCACTGTCAGATCACGAAATGGACTTACAAGCACTCCCAAATGGTCTATAGCGCCTATTGAGCCTAAAAAACACTTTTCGGTTTTCTTCACCGTCAGATCACGAAATGAACTTACAAACAATCCCAAATGTGCCATAGCGCCCATTAAGCCTAACAAACACTTTTCGGCACTATTCACCGTCAGATCACGAAACGGACTTACAAACACTCCCAAATGGTCTATAGCGCCCATTGAGCCTAAAAAACACTTTTCGGTTTTTGTCACCGTCAGAACGCGAAATGAACTTCCAACACTCCCAAATGGTCTATAGCGCCCATTGAGCCTAAAAAACACTTTTCGGTTTTTTTCACCGTCAGAACGCGAAATGAACTTCCAACACTCGAAAATGGTCTATAGCGCCCATTGAGCCTAAAAAACACTTTTCGTTTTTTTTCACCGTCAGATCACGAAATGAACTTACAAACAATCCTAAATGTGCCATAGCGCCCATTAAGCCTAACAAACACTTTTCGGCACTATTCACTGTCAGATCACGAAATGGACTTACAAGCACTCCCAAATGGTCTATAGCGCCTATTGAGCCTAAAAAACACTTTTCGGTTTTCTTCACCGTCAGATCACGAAATGAACTTACAAACAATCCCAAATGTGCCATAGCGCCCATTAAGCCTAACAAACACTTTTCGGCACTATTCACCGTCAGATCACGAAACGGACTTACAAACACTCCCAAATGGTCTATAGCGCCCATTGAGCCTAAAAAACACTTTTCGGTTTTTTTCACCGTCAGATCACGAAATGAACTTACGAACAATCCTAAATGTGCCATAGCGCCCATTAAGCCTAACAAACACTTTTTGGCACTATTCACTGTCAGATCACGAAATGGACTTACAAACACTCCCAAATGGTCTATAGCGCCCATTGAGCCTAAAAAACACTTTTCGGTTTTCTTCACCGTCAGATCACGAAATGAACTTACAAACAATCCCAAATGTGCCATAGCGCCCATTAAGCCTAACAAACACTTTTCGGCACTATTCACCGTCAGATCACGAAACGGACTTACAAACACTCCCAAATGGTCTATAGCGCCCATTGAGCCTAAAAAACACTTTTCGGTTTTTGTCACCGTCAGAACGCGAAATGAACTTCCAACACTCCCAAATGGTCTATAGCGCCCATTGAGCCTAAAAAACACTTTTCGGTTTTTTTCACAGTCAGAACGCGAAATGAACTTCCAACACTCCCAAATGGTCTATAGCGCCCATTGACCCTAAAAAACACTTTTCCGTTTTTTTCCCCGTCAGAACGCGAAATGAACTTCCAACACTCCCAAATGGTCTATAGCGCCCATTGAGCCTAAAAAACACTTTTCCGTTTTTTTCACCGTCAGAACGCGAAATGAACTTCCAACACTCCAAAATGGTCTATAGCGCCCATTGAGCCTAAAAAACACTTTTCGGGTTTTTTCACCGTCAGAACGCGAAATGAACTTCCAACACTCCAAAATGGTCTATAGCGCCCATTGAGCCTAAAAAACACTTTTCGTTTTTTTTCACCGTCAGATCACGAAATGAACTTACAAACAATCCTAAATGTGCCATAGCGCCCATTAAGCCTAACAAACACTTTTCGGCACTATTCACTGTCAGATCACGAAATGGGCTTACAAACACTCCCAAATGGTCTATAGCGCCCATTGAGCCTAAACAACACTTTTCGGTTTTCTTCACCGTCAGATCACGAAATGAACTTCCAACACTCCAAAATGGTCTATAGCGCCCATTGAGCCTAAAAAACACTTTTTGGTTTTTTTCACAGTCAGAACGCGAAATGAACTTCCAACACTCCCAAATGGTCTATAGCGCCCATTGAGCCTAAAAAAACACTTTTCCGTTTTTTTCACCGTCAGAACGCGAAATGAACTTCCAACACTCCAAAATGGTCTATAGCGCCCATTGAGCCTAAAAAACACTTTTCCGTTTTTGTCACCGTCAGAACGCGAAATGAACTTCCAACACTCCCAAATGGTCTATAGCGCCCATTGAGCCTAAAAAACACTTTTCGGTTTTCTTCACCGTCAGATCACGAAATGAACTTACAAACAATCCCAAATGGTCTATAGCGCCCATTGAGCCTAAAAAACACTTTTCGGTTTTTTTCCCCGTCAGAACGCGAAATGAACTTCCAACACTCCCAAATGATCTATAGCGCCCAATGAGCCTAAAAAACACTTTTCGTTTTTTTTCACCGTCAGAACGCGAAATGAACTTCCAACACTCCCAAATGGTTTATAGCGCACATTGAGCCTAAAAAACACTTTTCGGTTTTTTTCACCGTCAGAACGCGAAATGAACTTCCAACACTCCAAAATGGTCTATAGCGCCCATTGAGCCTAAAAAACACTTTTCCGGTTTTTTTCAACGTCAGAACGCGAAATGAACTTCCAACACTCCAAAATGGTCTATAGCGCCCATTGAGCCTGAAAAACACTTTTCCGTTTTTGTCACCGTCAGAACGCGAAATGAACTTCCAACACTCCCAAATGGTCTATAGCGCCCATTGAGCCTAAAAAACACTTTTCGGTTTTCTTCACCGTCAGATCACGAAATGAACTTACAAACAATCCCAAATGTGCCATAGCGCCCATTAAGCCTAACAAACACTTTTCGGCACTATTCACCGTCAGATCACGAAATGAACTTACAAACAATCCCAAATGTGCCATAGCGCCCATTAAGCCTAACAAACACTTTTCGGCACTATTCACCGTCAGATCACGAAACGGACTTACAAACACTCCCAAATGGTCTATAGCGCCCATTGAGCCTAAAAAACACTTTTCGTTTTTTTTCACCGTTAGAACGCGAAATGAACTTCCAACACTCCCAAATGGTCTATAGCGCCCATTGAGCCTAAAAAACACTTTTCGGTTTTTTTTACCGTCAGAACGCGAAATGAACTTCCAACACTCCAAAATGGTCTATAGCGCCCATTGAGCCTAAAAAACACTTTTCGGTTTTTTTCACCGTCAGAACGCGAAATGAACTTCCAACACTCCCAAATGGTCTATAGCGCCCATTGAGCCTAAAAAACACTTTTCCGTTTTTGTCACCGTCAGAACGCGAAATGAACTTCCAACACTCCAAAATGGTCTATAGCGCCCATTGAGCCTAAAAAACACTTTTCCGGTTTTTTTCAACGTCAGAACGCGAAATGAACTTCCAACACTCCAAAATGGTCTATAGCGCCCATTGAGCCTGAAAAACACTTTTCCGTTTTTGTCACCGTCAGAACGCGAAATGAACTTCCAACACTCCCAAATGGTCTATAGCGCCCATTGAGCCTAAAAAACACTTTTCGGTTTTCTTCACCGTCAGATCACGAAATGAACTTACAAACAATCCCAAATGTGCCATAGCGCCCATTAAGCCTAACAAACACTTTTCGGCACTATTCACCGTCAGATCACGAAATGAACTTACAAACAATCCCAAATGTGCCATAGCGCCCATTAAGCCTAACAAACACTTTTCGGCACTATTCACCGTCAGATCACGAAACGGACTTACAAACACTCCCAAATGGTCTATAGCGCCCATTGAGCCTAAAAAACACTTTTCGTTTTTTTTCACCGTTAGAACGCGAAATGAACTTCCAACACTCCCAAATGGTCTATAGCGCCCATTGAGCCTAAAAAACACTTTTCGGGTTTTTTTACCGTCAGAACGCGAAATGAACTTCCAACACTCCAAAATGGTCTATAGCGCCCATTGAGCCTAAAAAACACTTTTCGGGTTTTTTCACCGTCAGATCACGAAATGAACTTACAAACAATCCCAAATGTGCCATAGCGCCCATTAAGCCTAACAAACACTTTTCGGCACTATTCACCGTCAGATCACGAAACGGACTTACAAACACTCCCAAATGGTCTATAGCGCCCATTGAGCCTACAAAACACTTTTCGGTTTTTGTCACCGTCAGAACGCGAAATGAACTTCCAACACTCCCAAATGGTCTATAGCGCCCATTGAGCCTAAAAAACACTTTTCGGTTTTTTTCACCGTCAGAACGCGAAATGAACTTCCAACACTCCCAAATGGTCTATAGCGCCCATTGACCCTAAAAAACACTTTTCCGTTTTTTTCCCCGTCAGAACGCGAAATGAACTTCCAACACTCCCAAATGGTCTATAGCGCCCATTGAGCCTAAAAAACACTTTTCCGTTTTTTTCACCGTCAGAACGCGAAATGAACTTCCAACACTCCAAAATGGTCTATAGCGCCCATTGAGCCTAAAAAACACTTTTCGGGTTTTTTCACCGTCAGAACGCGAAATGAACTTCCAACACTCCAAAATGGTCTATAGCGCCCATTGAGCCTAAAAAACACTTTTCGGTTTTTTTCACCGTCAGATCACGAAATGAACTTACAAACAATCCTAAATGTGCCATAGCGCCCATTAAGCCTAACAAACACTTTTCGGCACTATTCACTGTCAGATCACGAAATGGGCTTACAAACACTCCCAAATGGTCTATAGCGCCCATTGAGCCTAAACAACACTTTTCGGTTTTCTTCACCGTCAGATCACGAAATGAACTTCCAACACTCCAAAATGGTCTATAGCGCCCATTGAGCCTAAAAAACACTTTTTGGTTTTTTTCACAGTCAGAACGCGAAATGAACTTCCAACACTCCCAAATGGTCTATAGCGCCCATTGAGCCTAAAAAAACACTTTTCCGTTTTTTTCACCGTCAGAACGCGAAATGAACTTCCAACACTCCAAAATGGTCTATAGCGCCCATTGAGCCTAAAAAACACTTTTCGGTTTTTTTCACCGTCAGAACGCGAAATGAACTTCCAACACTCTAAAATGGTCTATAGCGCCCATTGAGCCTAAAAAACACTTTTCGGTTTTTTTCACCGTCAGATCACGAAATGAACTTACAAACAATCCCAAATGTGCCATAGCGCCCATTAAGCCTAACAAACACTTTTCGGCACTATTCACCGTCAGATCACGAAATGGACTTACAAACACTCCCAAATGGTCTATAGCGCCCATTGAGCCTAAAAAACACTTTTCGGTTTTTTTCCCCGTCAGAACGCGAAATGAACTTCCAACACTCCCAAATAGTCTATAGCGCCCATTGAGCCTAAAAAACACTTTTCGGTTTTTTTCACCGTCAGAACGCGAAATGAACTTCCAACACTCGAAAATGGTCTATAGCGCCCATTGAGCCTAAAAAACACTTTTCGTTTTTTTTCACCGTCAGATCACGAAATGAACTTACAAACAATCCTAAATGTGCCATAGCGCCCATTAAGCCTAACAAACACTTTTCGGCACTATTCACTGTCAGATCACGAAATGGACTTACAAGCACTCCCAAATGGTCTATAGCGCCTATTGAGCCTAAAAAACACTTTTCGGTTTTCTTCACCGTCAGATCACGAAATGAACTTACAAACAATCCCAAATGTGCCATAGCGCCCATTAAGCCTAACAAACACTTTTCGGCACTATTCACCGTCAGATCACGAAACGGACTTACAAACACTCCCAAATGGTCTATAGCGCCCATTGAGCCTAAAAAACACTTTTCGGTTTTTGTCACCGTCAGAACGCGAAATGAACTTCCAACACTCCCAAATGGTCTATAGCGCCCATTGAGCCTAAAAAACACTTTTCGGTTTTTTTCACCGTCAGAACGCGAAATGAACTTCCAACACTCGAAAATGGTCTATAGCGCCCATTGAGCCTAAAAAACACTTTTCGTTTTTTTTCACCGTCAGATCACGAAATGAACTTACAAACAATCCTAAATGTGCCATAGCGCCCATTAAGCCTAACAAACACTTTTCGGCACTATTCACTGTCAGATCACGAAATGGACTTACAAGCACTCCCAAATGGTCTATAGCGCCTATTGAGCCTAAAAAACACTTTTCGGTTTTCTTCACCGTCAGATCACGAAATGAACTTACAAACAATCCCAAATGTGCCATAGCGCCCATTAAGCCTAACAAACACTTTTCGGCACTATTCACCGTCAGATCACGAAACGGACTTACAAACACTCCCAAATGGTCTATAGCGCCCATTGAGCCTAAAAAACACTTTTCGGTTTTTTTCACCGTCAGATCACGAAATGAACTTACGAACAATCCTAAATGTGCCATAGCGCCCATTAAGCCTAACAAACACTTTTTGGCACTATTCACTGTCAGATCACGAAATGGACTTACAAACACTCCCAAATGGTCTATAGCGCCCATTGAGCCTAAAAAACACTTTTCGGTTTTCTTCACCGTCAGATCACGAAATGAACTTACAAACAATCCCAAATGTGCCATAGCGCCCATTAAGCCTAACAAACACTTTTCGGCACTATTCACCGTCAGATCACGAAACGGACTTACAAACACTCCCAAATGGTCTATAGCGCCCATTGAGCCTAAAAAACACTTTTCGGTTTTTGTCACCGTCAGAACGCGAAATGAACTTCCAACACTCCCAAATGGTCTATAGCGCCCATTGAGCCTAAAAAACACTTTTCGGTTTTTTTCACAGTCAGAACGCGAAATGAACTTCCAACACTCCCAAATGGTCTATAGCGCCCATTGACCCTAAAAAACACTTTTCCGTTTTTTTCCCCGTCAGAACGCGAAATGAACTTCCAACACTCCCAAATGGTCTATAGCGCCCATTGAGCCTAAAAAACACTTTTCCGTTTTTTTCACCGTCAGAACGCGAAATGAACTTCCAACACTCCAAAATGGTCTATAGCGCCCATTGAGCCTAAAAAACACTTTTCGGGTTTTTTCACCGTCAGAACGCGAAATGAACTTCCAACACTCCAAAATGGTCTATAGCGCCCATTGAGCCTAAAAAACACTTTTCGTTTTTTTTCACCGTCAGATCACGAAATGAACTTACAAACAATCCTAAATGTGCCATAGCGCCCATTAAGCCTAACAAACACTTTTCGGCACTATTCACTGTCAGATCACGAAATGGGCTTACAAACACTCCCAAATGGTCTATAGCGCCCATTGAGCCTAAACAACACTTTTCGGTTTTCTTCACCGTCAGATCACGAAATGAACTTCCAACACTCCAAAATGGTCTATAGCGCCCATTGAGCCTAAAAAACACTTTTTGGTTTTTTTCACAGTCAGAACGCGAAATGAACTTCCAACACTCCCAAATGGTCTATAGCGCCCATTGAGCCTAAAAAAACACTTTTCCGTTTTTTTCACCGTCAGAACGCGAAATGAACTTCCAACACTCCAAAATGGTCTATAGCGCCCATTGAGCCTAAAAAACACTTTTCGGTTTTTTTCACCGTCAGAACGCGAAATGAACTTCCAACACTCCAAAATGGTCTATAGCGCCCATTGAGCCTAAAAAACACTTTTCGGTTTTTTTCACCGTCAGATCACGAAATGAACTTACAAACAATCCCAAATGTGCCATAGCGCCCATTAAGCCTAACAAACACTTTTCGGCACTATTCACCGTCAGATCACGAAATGGACTTACAAACACTCCCAAATGGTCTATAGCGCCCATTGAGCCTAAAAAACACTTTTCGGTTTTTTTCCCCGTCAGAACGCGAAATGAACTTCCAACACTCCCAAATAGTCTATAGCGCCCATTGAGCCTAAAAAACACTTTTCGGTTTTTTTCACCGTCAGAACGCGAAATGAACTTCCAACACTCGAAAATGGTCTATAGCGCCCATTGAGCCTAAAAAACACTTTTCGTTTTTTTTCACCGTCAGATCACGAAATGAACTTACAAACAATCCTAAATGTGCCATAGCGCCCATTAAGCCTAACAAACACTTTTCGGCACTATTCACTGTCAGATCACGAAATGGACTTACAAGCACTCCCAAATGGTCTATAGCGCCTATTGAGCCTAAAAAACACTTTTCGGTTTTCTTCACCGTCAGATCACGAAATGAACTTACAAACAATCCCAAATGTGCCATAGCGCCCATTAAGCCTAACAAACACTTTTCGGCACTATTCACCGTCAGATCACGAAACGGACTTACAAACACTCCCAAATGGTCTATAGCGCCCATTGAGCCTAAAAAACACTTTTCGGTTTTTGTCACCGTCAGAACGCGAAATGAACTTCCAACACTCCCAAATGGTCTATAGCGCCCATTGAGCCTAAAAAACACTTTTCGGTTTTTTTCACCGTCAGAACGCGAAATGAACTTCCAACACTCGAAAATGGTCTATAGCGCCCATTGAGCCTAAAAAACACTTTTCGTTTTTTTTCACCGTCAGATCACGAAATGAACTTACAAACAATCCTAAATGTGCCATAGCGCCCATTAAGCCTAACAAACACTTTTCGGCACTATTCACTGTCAGATCACGAAATGGACTTACAAGCACTCCCAAATGGTCTATAGCGCCTATTGAGCCTAAAAAACACTTTTCGGTTTTCTTCACCGTCAGATCACGAAATGAACTTACAAACAATCCCAAATGTGCCATAGCGCCCATTAAGCCTAACAAACACTTTTCGGCACTATTCACCGTCAGATCACGAAACGGACTTACAAACACTCCCAAATGGTCTATAGCGCCCATTGAGCCTAAAAAACACTTTTCGGTTTTTTTCACCGTCAGATCACGAAATGAACTTACGAACAATCCTAAATGTGCCATAGCGCCCATTAAGCCTAACAAACACTTTTTGGCACTATTCACTGTCAGATCACGAAATGGACTTACAAACACTCCCAAATGGTCTATAGCGCCCATTGAGCCTAAAAAACACTTTTCGGTTTTCTTCACCGTCAGATCACGAAATGAACTTACAAACAATCCCAAATGTGCCATAGCGCCCATTAAGCCTAACAAACACTTTTCGGCACTATTCACCGTCAGATCACGAAACGGACTTACAAACACTCCCAAATGGTCTATAGCGCCCATTGAGCCTAAAAAACACTTTTCGGTTTTTGTCACCGTCAGAACGCGAAATGAACTTCCAACACTCCCAAATGGTCTATAGCGCCCATTGAGCCTAAAAAACACTTTTCGGTTTTTTTCACAGTCAGAACGCGAAATGAACTTCCAACACTCCCAAATGGTCTATAGCGCCCATTGAGCCTAAAAAAACACTTTTCCGTTTTTTTCACCGTCAGAACGCGAAATGAACTTCCAACACTCCAAAATGGTCTATAGCGCCCATTGAGCCTAAAAAACACTTTTCGGTTTTTTTCACCGTCAGAACGCGAAATGAACTTCCAACACTCCCAAATGGTCTATAGCGCCCATTGAGCCTAAAAAACACTTTTCGGTTTTTTTCACCGTCAGAACGCGAAATGAACTTCCAACACTCCAAAATGGTCTATAGCGCCCATTGAGCCTAAAAAACACTTTTCGGTTTTTTTCACCGTCAGAACGCGAAATGAACTTCCAACACTCCAAAATGGTCTATAGCGCCCATTGAGCCTAAAAAACACTTTTCGGTTTTTTTCACCGTCAGATCACGAAATGAACTTACAAACAATCCCAAATGTGCCATAGCGCCCATTAAGCCTAACAAACACTTTTCGGCACTATTCACCGTCAGATCACGAAATGGACTTACAAACACTCCCAAATGGTCTATAGCGCCCATTGAGCCTAAAAAACACTTTTCGGTTTTTTTCCCCGTCAGAACGCGAAATGAACTTCCAACACTCCCAAATGGTCTATAGCGCCCATTGAGCCTAAAAAACACTTTTCGGTTTTTTTCACCGTCAGAACGCGAAATGAACTTCCAACACTCCCAAATGGTTTATAGCGCCCATTGAGCCTAAAAAACACTTTTCGGTTTTTTTTCACCGTCAGAACGCGAAATGAACTTCCAACACTCGAAAATGGTCTATAGCGCCCATTGAGCCTAAAAAAGACTTTTCGTTTTTTTTCACCGTCAGATCACGAAATGAACTTACAAACAATCCTAAATGTGCCATAGCGCCCATTAAGCCTAACAAACACTTTTCGGCACTATTCACTGTCAGATCACGAAATGGACTTACAAGCACTCCCAAATGGTCTATAGCGCCCATTGAGCCTAAAAAACACTTTTCGGTTTTTTTCACCGTCAGATCACGAAATGAACTTACGAACAATCCTAAATGTGCCATAGCGCCCATTAAGCCTAACAAACACTTTTTGGCACTATTCACTGTCAGATCACGAAATGGACTTACAAACACTCCCAAATGGTCTATAGCGCCCATTGAGCCTAAAAAACACTTTTCGGTTTTCTTCACCGTCAGATCACGAAATGAACTTACAAACAATCCCAAATGTGCCATAGCGCCCATTAAGCCTAACAAACACTTTTCGGCACTATTCACCGTCAGATCACGAAACGGACTTACAAACACTCCCAAATGGTCTATAGCGCCCATTGAGCCTAAAAAACACTTTTCGGTTTTTGTCACCGTCAGAACGCGAAATGAACTTCCAACACTCCCAAATGGTCTATAGCGCCCATTGAGCCTAAAAAACACTTTTCGGTTTTTTTCACAGTCAGAACGCGAAATGAACTTCCAACACTCCCAAATGGTCTATAGCGCCCATTGAGCCTAAAAAAACACTTTTCCGTTTTTTTCACCGTCAGAACGCGAAATGAACTTCCAACACTCCAAAATGGTCTATAGCGCCCATTGAGCCTAAAAAACACTTTTCGGTTTTTTTCACCGTCAGAACGCGAAATGAACTTCCAACACTCCCAAATGGTCTATAGCGCCCATTGAGCCTAAAAAACACTTTTCGGTTTTTTTCACCGTCAGAACGCGAAATGAACTTCCAACACTCCCAAATGGTTTATAGCGCCCATTGAGCCTAAAAAACACTTTTCGGTTTTTTTCACCGTCAGAACGCGAAATGAACTTCCAACACTCGAAAATGGTCTATAGCGCCCATTGAGCCTAAAAAACACTTTTCGTTTTTTTTCACCGTCAGATCACGAAATGAACTTACAAACAATCCTAAATGTGCCATAGCGCCCATTAAGCCTAACAAACACTTTTCGGCACTATTCACTGTCAGATCACGAAATGGACTTACAAGCACTCCCAAATGGTCTATAGCGCCTATTGAGCCTAAAAAACACTTTTCGGTTTTCTTCACCGTCAGATCACGAAATGAACTTACAAACAATCCCAAATGTGCCATAGCGCCCATTAAGCCTAACAAACACTTTTCGGCACTATTCACCGTCAGATCACGAAACGGACTTACAAACACTCCCAAATGGTCTATAGCGCCCATTGAGCCTAAAAAACACTTTTCGGTTTTTGTCACCGTCAGAACGCGAAATGAACTTCCAACACTCCCAAATGGTCTATAGCGCCCATTGAGCCTAAAAAACACTTTTCGGTTTTTTTCACCGTCAGAACGCGAAATGAACTTCCAACACTCCCAAATGGTCTATAGCGCCCATTGAGCCTAAAAAACACTTTTCGGTTTTTTTCACCGTCAGAACGCGAAATGAACTTCCAACATTCCCAAATGATTTATAGCGCCCATTGAGCCTAAAAAACACTTTTCCGTTTTTTTCACCGTCAGAACGCGAAATGAACTTCCAACACTCCAAAATGGTCTATAGCGCCCATTGAGCCTAAAAAACACTTTTCGGTTTTTTTCACCGTCAGATCACGAAATGAACTTACAAACAATCCTAAATGTGCCATAGCGCCCATTAAGCCTAACAAACACTTTTCGGCACTATTCACTGTCAGATCACGAAATGGACTTACAAGCACTCCCAAATGGTCTATAGCGCCTATTGAGCCTAAAAAACACTTTTCGGTTTTCTTCACCGTCAGATCACGAAATGAACTTACAAACAATCCCAAATGTGCCATAGCGCCCATTAAGCCTAACAAACACTTTTCGGCACTATTCACCGTCAGATCACGAAACGGACTTACAAACACTCCCAAATGGTCTATAGCGCCCATTGAGCCTAAAAAACACTTTTCGGTTTTTGTCACCGTCAGAACGCGAAATGAACTTCCAACACTCCCAAATGGTCTATAGCGCCCATTGAGCCTAAAAAACACTTTTCGGTTTTTTTCACCGTCAGAACGCGAAATGAACTTCCAACACTCGAAAATGGTCTATAGCGCCCATTGAGCCTAAAAAACACTTTTCGTTTTTTTTCACCGTCAGATCACGAAATGAACTTACAAACAATCCTAAATGTGCCATAGCGCCCATTAAGCCTAACAAACACTTTTCGGCACTATTCACTGTCAGATCACGAAATGGACTTACAAACACTCCCAAATGGTCTATAGCGCCCATTGAGCCTAAAAAACACTTTTCGGTTTTCTTCACCGTCAGATCACGAAATGAACTTACAAACAATCCCAAATGTGCCATAGCGCCCATTAAGCCTAACAAACACTTTTCGGCACTATTCACCGTCAGATCACGAAACGGACTTACAAACACTCCCAAATGGTCTATAGCGCCCATTGAGCCTAAAAAACACTTTTCGGTTTTTGTCACCGTCAGAACGCGAAATGAACTTCCAACACTCCCAAATGGTCTATAGCGCCCATTGAGCCTAAAAAACACTTTTCGGTTTTTTTCACAGTCAGAACGCGAAATGAACTTCCAACACTCCCAAATGGTCTATAGCGCCCATTGAGCCTAAAAAAACACTTTTCCGTTTTTTTCACCGTCAGAACGCGAAATGAACTTCCAACACTCCAAAATGGTCTATAGCGCCCATTGAGCCTAAAAAACACTTTTCGGTTTTTTTCACCGTCAGAACGCGAAATGAACTTCCAACACTCCCAAATGGTCTATAGCGCCCATTGAGCCTAAAAAACACTTTTCGGTTTTTTTCACCGTCAGAACGCGAAATGAACTTCCAACACTCCAAAATGGTCTATAGCGCCCATTGAGCCTAAAAAACACTTTTCGGTTTTTTTTCACCGTCAGAACGCGAAATGAACTTCCAACACTCCAAAATGGTCTATAGCGCCCATTGAGCCTAAAAAACACTTTTCGGTTTTTTTCACCGTCAGATCACGAAATGAACTTACAAACAATCCCAAATGTGCCATAGCGCCCATTAAGCCTAACAAACACTTTTCGGCACTATTCACCGTCAGATCACGAAATGGACTTACAAACACTCCCAAATGGTCTATAGCGCCCATTGAGCCTAAAAAACACTTTTCGGTTTTTTTCCCCGTCAGAACGCGAAATGAACTTCCAACACTCCCAAATGGTCTATAGCGCCCATTGAGCCTAAAAAACACTTTTCGGTTTTTTTCACCGTCAGAACGCGAAATGAACTTCCAACACTCCCAAATGGTTTATAGCGCCCATTGAGCCTAAAAAACACTTTTCGGTTTTTTTCACCGTCAGAACGCGAAATGAACTTCCAACACTCGAAAATGGTCTATAGCGCCCATTGAGCCTAAAAAACACTTTTCGTTTTTTTTCACCGTCAGATCACGAAATGAACTTACAAACAATCCTAAATGTGCCATAGCGCCCATTAAGCCTAACAAACACTTTTCGGCACTATTCACTGTCAGATCACGAAATGGACTTACAAGCACTCCCAAATGGTCTATAGCGCCTATTGAGCCTAAAAAAACACTTTTCGGTTTTCTTCACCGTCAGATCACGAAATGAACTTACAAACAATCCCAAATGTGCCAATAGCGCCCATTAAGCCTAACAAACACTTTTCGGCACTATTCACCGTCAGATCACAAAACGGACTTACAAACACTCCCAAATGGTCTATAGCGCCCATTGAGCCTAAAAAACACTTTTCGGTTTTTGTCACCGTCAGAACGCGAAATGAACTTCCAACACTCCCAAATGGTCTATAGCGCCCATTGAGCCTAAAAAACACTTTTCGGTTTTTTTCACCGTCAGAACGCGAAATGAACTTCCAACACTCCCAAATGGTCTATAGCGCCCATTGAGCCTAAAAAACACTTTTCGGTTTTTTTCACCGTCAGAACGCGAAATGAACTTCCAACATTCCCAAATGATTTATAGCGCCCATTGAGCCTAAAAAACACTTTTCCGTTTTTTTCACCGTCAGAACGCGAAATGAACTTCCAACACTCCAAAATGGTCTATAGCGCCCATTGAGCCTAAAAAACACTTTTCGGTTTTTTTCACCGTCAGATCACGAAATGAACTTACAAACAATCCTAAATGTGCCATAGCGCCCATTAAGCCTAACAAACACTTTTCGGCACTATTCACTGTCAGATCACGAAATGTACTTACAAACACTCCCAAATGGTCTATAGCGCCTATTGAGCCTAAAAAACACTTTTCGGTTTTCTTCACCGTCAGATCACGAAATGAACTTACAAACAATCCCAAATGTGCCATAGCGCCCATTAAGCCTAACAAACACTTTTCGGCACTATTCACCGTCAGATCACGAAACGGACTTACAAACACTCCCAAATGGTCTATAGCGCCCATTGAGCCTACAAAACACTTTTCGGTTTTTGTCACCGTCAGAACGCGAAATGAACTTCCAACACTCCCAAATGGTCTATAGCGCCCATTGAGCCTAAAAAACACTTTTCGGTTTTTTTCACCGTCAGAACGCGAAATGAACTTCCAACACTCCCAAATGGTCTATAGCGCCCATTGACCCTAAAAAACACTTTTCCGTTTTTTTCCCCGTCAGAACGCGAAATGAACTTCCAACACTCCCAAATGGTCTATAGCGCCCATTGAGCCTAAAAAACACTTTTCCGTTTTTTTCACCGTCAGAACGCGAAATGAACTTCCAACACTCCAAAATGGTCTATAGCGCCCATTGAGCCTAAAAAACACTTTTCGGGTTTTTTCACCGTCAGAACGCGAAATGAACTTCCAACACTCCAAAATGGTCTATAGCGCCCATTGAGCCTAAAAAACACTTTTCGTTTTTTTTCACCGTCAGATCACGAAATGAACTTACAAACAATCCTAAATGTGCCATAGCGCCCATTAAGCCTAACAAACACTTTTCGGCACTATTCACTGTCAGATCACGAAATGGGCTTACAAACACCCCCAAATGGTCTATAGCGCCCATTGAGCCTAAACAACACTTTTCGGTTTTCTTCACCGTCAGATCACGAAATGAACTTACAAACAATCCCAAATGTGCCATAGCGCCCATTAAGCCTAACAAACACTTTTCGGCACTATTCACCGTCAGATCACGAAACGGACTTACAAACACTCCCAAATGGTCTATAGCGCCCATTGAGCCTAAAAAAACACTTTTCGGTTTTTTTCACCGTCAGATCACGAAATGGACTTACAAACACTCCCAAATGGTCTATAGCGCCCATTGAGCCTAAAAAACACTTTTCGGTTTTTTTCACCGTCAGAACGCGAAATGAACTTCCAACACTCCCAAATGATTTATAGCGCCCATTGAGCCTAAAAAACACTTTTCCGTTTTTTTCACCGTCAGAACGCGAAATGAACTTCCAACACTCCAAAATGGTCTATAGCGCCCATTGAGCCTAAAAAACACTTTTCGGTTTTCTTCACCGTCAGATCACGAAATGAACTTACAAACAATCCCAAATGTGCCATAGCGCCCATTAAGCCTAACAAACACTTTTCGGCACTATTCACCGTCAGATCACGAAACGGACTTACAAACACTCCCAAATGGTCTATAGCGCCCATTGAGCCTAAAAAACACTTTTCGGTTTTTTTCACCGTCAGATCACGAAATGAACTTACAAACAATCCTAAATGTGCCATAGCGCCCATTAAGCCTAACAAACACTTTTTGGCACTATTCACTGTCAGATCACGAAATGGACTTACAAACACTCCCAAATGGTCTATAGCGCCCATTGAGCCTAAAAAACATTTTCGGTTTTCTTCACCGTCAGATCACGAAATGAACTTACAAACAATCCCAAATGTGCCATAGCGCCCATTAAGCCTAACAAACACTTTTCGGCACTATTCACCGTCAGATCACGAAACGGACTTACAAACACTCCCAAATGGTCTATAGCGCCCATTGAGCCTAAAAAACACTTTTCGGTTTTTGTCACCGTCAGAACGCGAAATGAACTTCCAACACTCCCAAATGGTCTATAGCGCCCATTGAGCCTAAAAAACACTTTTTGGTTTTTTTCACAGTCAGAACGCGAAATGAACTTCCAACACTCCCAAATGGTCTATAGCGCCCATTGAGCCTAAAAAAACACTTTTCCGTTTTTTTCACCGTCAGAACGCGAAATGAACTTCCAACACTCCAAAATGGTCTATAGCGCCCATTGAGCCTAAAAAACACTTTTCGGTTTTTTTCACCGTCAGAACGCGAAATGAACTTCCAACACTCCAAAATGGTCTATAGCGCCCATTGAGCCTAAAAAACACTTTTCGGTTTTTTTCACCGTCAGATCACGAAATGAACTTACAAACAATCCCAAATGTGCCATAGCGCCCATTAAGCCTAACAAACACTTTTCGGCACTATTCACCGTCAGATCACGAAATGGACTTACAAACACTCCCAAATGGTCTATAGCGCTTATTGAGCCTAAAAAACACTTTTCGGTTTTTTTCCCCGTCAGAACGCGAAATGAACTTCCAACACTCCCAAATGGTCTATAGCGCCCATTGAGCCTAAAAAACACTTTTCGGTTTTTTTCACCGTCAGAACGCGAAATGAACTTCCAACACTCCCAAATGGTTTATAGCGCCCATTGAGCCTAAAAAACACTTTTCGGTTTTTTTCACCGTCAGAACGCGAAATGAACTTCCAACACTCGAAAATGGTCTATAGCGCCCATTGAGCCTAAAAAACACTTTTCGTTTTTTTTCACCGTCAGATCACGAAATGAACTTACAAACAATCCTAAATGTGCCATAGCGCCCATTAAGCCTAACAAACACTTTTCGGCACTATTCACTGTCAGATCACGAAATGGGCTTACAAGCACTCCCAAATGGTCTATAGCGCCTATTGAGCCTAAAAACACTTTTCGGTTTTCTTCACCGTCAGATCACGAAATGAACTTACAAACAATCCCAAATGTGCCATAGCGCCCATTAAGCCTAACAAACACTTTTCGGCACTATTCACCGTCAGATCACGAAACGGACTTACAAACACTCCCAAATGGTCTATAGCGCCCATTGAGCCTAAAAAACACTTTTCGGTTTTTGTCACCGTCAGAACGCGAAATGAACTTCCAACACTCCCAAATGGTCTATAGCGCCCATTGAGCCTAAAAAACACTTTTCCGTTTTTTTCACCGTCAGAACGCGAAATGAACTTCCAACACTCCCAAATGGTCTATAGCGCCCATTGAGCCTAAAAAACACTTTTCGGTTTTTTTCACCGTCAGAACGCGAAATGAACTTCCAACACTCGAAAATGGTCTATAGCGCCCATTGAGCCTAAAAAACACTTTTCGTTTTTTTTCACCGTCAGATCACGAAATGAACTTACAAACAATCCTAAATGTGCCATAGCGCCCATTAAGCCTAACAAACACTTTTCGGCACTATTCACTGTCAGATCACGAAATGGACTTACAAGCACTCCCAAATGGTCTATAGCGCCTATTGAGCCTAAAAAACACTTTTCGGTTTTCTTCACCGTCAGATCACGAAATGAACTTACAAACAATCCCAAATGTGCCATAGCGCCCATTAAGCCTAACAAACACTTTTCGGCACTATTCACCGTCAGATCACGAAACGGACTTACAAACACTCCCAAATGGTCTATAGCGCCCATTGAGCCTAAAAAACACTTTTCGGTTTTTGTCACCGTCAGAACGCGAAATGAACTTCCAACACTCCCAAATGGTCTATAGCGCCCATTGAGCCTAAAAAACACTTTTCGGTTTTTTTCACAGTCAGAACGCGAAATGAACTTCCAACACTCCCAAATGGTCTATAGCGCCCATTGAGCCTAAAAAAACACTTTTTCGTTTTTTTCACCATCAGAACGCGAAATGAACTTCCAACACTCCAAAATGGTCTATAGCGCCCATTGAGCCTAAAAAACACTTTTCGGTTTTTTTCACCGTCAGAACGCGAAATGAACTTCCAACACTCCCAAATGGTCTATAGCGCCCATTGAGCCCTAAAAACACTTTTCGGTTTTTTTCACCGTCAGAACGCGAAATGAACTTCCAACACTCCAAAATGGTCTATAGCGCCCATTGAGCCTAAAAAACACTTTTCGGCACTATTCACCGTCAGATCACGAAACGGACTTACAAACACTCCCAAATGGTCTATAGCGCCCATTGAGCCTAAAAAACACTTTTCGGTTTTTGTCACCGTCAGAACGCGAAATGAACTTCCAACACTCCCAAATGGTCTATAGCGCCCATTGAGCCTAAAAAACACTTTTCGGTTTTTTTCACAGTCAGAACGCGAAATGAACTTCCAACACTCCCAAATGGTCTATAGCGCCCATTGAGCCTAAAAAAACACTTTTCGGTTTTTTTCACCGTCAGAACGCGAAATGAACTTCCAACACTCCAAAATGGTCTATAGCGCCCATTGAGCCTAAAAAACACTTTTCGGTTTTTTTCACCGTCAGATCACGAAATGGACTTACAAACACTCCCAAATGGTCTATAGCGCCCATTGAGCCTAAAAAACACTTTTCGGTTTTTTTCACCGTCAGAACGCGAAATGAACTTCCAACACTCCCAAATGATTTATAGCGCCCATTGAGCCTAAAAAACACTTTTCCGTTTTTTTCACCGTCAGAACGCGAAATGAACTTCCAACACTCCAAAATGGTCTATAGCGCCCATTGAGCCTAAAAAACACTTTTCGGTTTTTTTCACCGTCAGATCACGAAATGAACTTACAAACAATCCTAAATGTGCCATAGCGCCCATTAAGCCTAACAAACACTTTTCGGCACTATTCACTGTCAGATCACGAAATGTACTTACAAACACTCCCAAATGGTCTATAGCGCCTATTGAGCCTAAAAAACACTTTTCGGTTTTCTTCACCGTCAGATCACGAAATGAACTTACAAACAATCCCAAATGTGCCATAGCGCCCATTAAGCCTAACAAACACTTTTCGGCACTATTCACCGTCAGATCACGAAACGGACTTACAAACACTCCCAAATGGTCTATAGCGCCCATTGAGCCTACAAAACACTTTTCGGTTTTTGTCACCGTCAGAACGCGAAATGAACTTCCAACACTCCCAAATGGTCTATAGCGCCCATTGAGCCTAAAAAACACTTTTCGGTTTTTTTCACCGTCAGAACGCGAAATGAACTTCCAACACTCCCAAATGGTCTATAGCGCCCATTGACCCTAAAAAACACTTTTCCGTTTTTTTCCCCGTCAGAACGCGAAATGAACTTCCAACACTCCCAAATGGTCTATAGCGCCCATTGAGCCTAAAAAACACTTTTCCGTTTTTTTCACCGTCAGAACGCGAAATGAACTTCCAACACTCCAAAATGGTCTATAGCGCCCATTGAGCCTAAAAAACACTTTTCGGGTTTTTTCACCGTCAGAACGCGAAATGAACTTCCAACACTCCAAAATGGTCTATAGCGCCCATTGAGCCTAAAAAACACTTTTCGTTTTTTTTCACCGTCAGATCACGAAATGAACTTACAAACAATCCTAAATGTGCCATAGCGCCCATTAAGCCTAACAAACACTTTTCGGCACTATTCACTGTCAGATCACGAAATGGGCTTACAAACACCCCCAAATGGTCTATAGCGCCCATTGAGCCTAAACAACACTTTTCGGTTTTCTTCACCGTCAGATCACGAAATGAACTTACAAACAATCCCAAATGTGCCATAGCGCCCATTAAGCCTAACAAACACTTTTCGGCACTATTCACCGTCAGATCACGAAACGGACTTACAAACACTCCCAAATGGTCTATAGCGCCCATTGAGCCTAAAAAAACACTTTTCGGTTTTTTTCACCGTCAGATCACGAAATGGACTTACAAACACTCCCAAATGGTCTATAGCGCCCATTGAGCCTAAAAAACACTTTTCGGTTTTTTTCACCGTCAGAACGCGAAATGAACTTCCAACACTCCCAAATGATTTATAGCGCCCATTGAGCCTAAAAAACACTTTTCCGTTTTTTTCACCGTCAGAACGCGAAATGAACTTCCAACACTCCAAAATGGTCTATAGCGCCCATTGAGCCTAAAAAACACTTTTCGGTTTTCTTCACCGTCAGATCACGAAATGAACTTACAAACAATCCCAAATGTGCCATAGCGCCCATTAAGCCTAACAAACACTTTTCGGCACTATTCACCGTCAGATCACGAAACGGACTTACAAACACTCCCAAATGGTCTATAGCGCCCATTGAGCCTAAAAAACACTTTTCGGTTTTTTTCACCGTCAGATCACGAAATGAACTTACAAACAATCCTAAATGTGCCATAGCGCCCATTAAGCCTAACAAACACTTTTTGGCACTATTCACTGTCAGATCACGAAATGGACTTACAAACACTCCCAAATGGTCTATAGCGCCCATTGAGCCTAAAAAACATTTTCGGTTTTCTTCACCGTCAGATCACGAAATGAACTTACAAACAATCCCAAATGTGCCATAGCGCCCATTAAGCCTAACAAACACTTTTCGGCACTATTCACCGTCAGATCACGAAACGGACTTACAAACACTCCCAAATGGTCTATAGCGCCCATTGAGCCTAAAAAACACTTTTCGGTTTTTGTCACCGTCAGAACGCGAAATGAACTTCCAACACTCCCAAATGGTCTATAGCGCCCATTGAGCCTAAAAAACACTTTTTGGTTTTTTTCACAGTCAGAACGCGAAATGAACTTCCAACACTCCCAAATGGTCTATAGCGCCCATTGAGCCTAAAAAAACACTTTTCCGTTTTTTTCACCGTCAGAACGCGAAATGAACTTCCAACACTCCAAAATGGTCTATAGCGCCCATTGAGCCTAAAAAACACTTTTCGGTTTTTTTCACCGTCAGAACGCGAAATGAACTTCCAACACTCCAAAATGGTCTATAGCGCCCATTGAGCCTAAAAAACACTTTTCGGTTTTTTTCACCGTCAGATCACGAAATGAACTTACAAACAATCCCAAATGTGCCATAGCGCCCATTAAGCCTAACAAACACTTTTCGGCACTATTCACCGTCAGATCACGAAATGGACTTACAAACACTCCCAAATGGTCTATAGCGCTTATTGAGCCTAAAAAACACTTTTCGGTTTTTTTCCCCGTCAGAACGCGAAATGAACTTCCAACACTCCCAAATGGTCTATAGCGCCCATTGAGCCTAAAAAACACTTTTCGGTTTTTTTCACCGTCAGAACGCGAAATGAACTTCCAACACTCCCAAATGGTTTATAGCGCCCATTGAGCCTAAAAAACACTTTTCGGTTTTTTTCACCGTCAGAACGCGAAATGAACTTCCAACACTCGAAAATGGTCTATAGCGCCCATTGAGCCTAAAAAACACTTTTCGTTTTTTTTCACCGTCAGATCACGAAATGAACTTACAAACAATCCTAAATGTGCCATAGCGCCCATTAAGCCTAACAAACACTTTTCGGCACTATTCACTGTCAGATCACGAAATGGGCTTACAAGCACTCCCAAATGGTCTATAGCGCCTATTGAGCCTAAAAACACTTTTCGGTTTTCTTCACCGTCAGATCACGAAATGAACTTACAAACAATCCCAAATGTGCCATAGCGCCCATTAAGCCTAACAAACACTTTTCGGCACTATTCACCGTCAGATCACGAAACGGACTTACAAACACTCCCAAATGGTCTATAGCGCCCATTGAGCCTAAAAAACACTTTTCGGTTTTTGTCACCGTCAGAACGCGAAATGAACTTCCAACACTCCCAAATGGTCTATAGCGCCCATTGAGCCTAAAAAACACTTTTCCGTTTTTTTCACCGTCAGAACGCGAAATGAACTTCCAACACTCCCAAATGGTCTATAGCGCCCATTGAGCCTAAAAAACACTTTTCGGTTTTTTTCACCGTCAGAACGCGAAATGAACTTCCAACACTCGAAAATGGTCTATAGCGCCCATTGAGCCTAAAAAACACTTTTCGTTTTTTTTCACCGTCAGATCACGAAATGAACTTACAAACAATCCTAAATGTGCCATAGCGCCCATTAAGCCTAACAAACACTTTTCGGCACTATTCACTGTCAGATCACGAAATGGACTTACAAGCACTCCCAAATGGTCTATAGCGCCTATTGAGCCTAAAAAACACTTTTCGGTTTTCTTCACCGTCAGATCACGAAATGAACTTACAAACAATCCCAAATGTGCCATAGCGCCCATTAAGCCTAACAAACACTTTTCGGCACTATTCACCGTCAGATCACGAAACGGACTTACAAACACTCCCAAATGGTCTATAGCGCCCATTGAGCCTAAAAAACACTTTTCGGTTTTTGTCACCGTCAGAACGCGAAATGAACTTCCAACACTCCCAAATGGTCTATAGCGCCCATTGAGCCTAAAAAACACTTTTCGGTTTTTTTCACAGTCAGAACGCGAAATGAACTTCCAACACTCCCAAATGGTCTATAGCGCCCATTGAGCCTAAAAAAACACTTTTTCGTTTTTTTCACCATCAGAACGCGAAATGAACTTCCAACACTCCAAAATGGTCTATAGCGCCCATTGAGCCTAAAAAACACTTTTCGGTTTTTTTCACCGTCAGAACGCGAAATGAACTTCCAACACTCCCAAATGGTCTATAGCGCCCATTGAGCCTAAAAAACACTTTTCGGTTTTTTTCACCGTCAGAACGCGAAATGAACTTCCAACACTCCAAAATGGTCTATAGCGCCCATTGAGCCTAAAAAACACTTTTCGGCACTATTCACCGTCAGATCACGAAACGGACTTACAAACACTCCCAAATGGTCTATAGCGCCCATTGAGCCTAAAAAACACTTTTCGGTTTTTGTCACCGTCAGAACGCGAAATGAACTTCCAACACTCCCAAATGGTCTATAGCGCCCATTGAGCCTAAAAAACACTTTTCGGTTTTTTTCACAGTCAGAACGCGAAATGAACTTCCAACACTCCCAAATGGTCTATAGCGCCCATTGAGCCTAAAAAAACACTTTTCGGTTTTTTTCACCGTCAGAACGCGAAATGAACTTCCAACACTCCAAAATGGTCTATAGCGCCCATTGAGCCTAAAAAACACTTTTCGGTTTTTTTCACCGTCAGATCACGAAATGGACTTACAAACACTCCCAAATGGTCTATAGCGCCCATTGAGCCTAAAAAACACTTTTCGGTTTTTTTCACCGTCAGAACGCGAAATGAACTTCCAACACTCCCAAATGATTTATAGCGCCCATTGAGCCTAAAAAACACTTTTCCGTTTTTTTCACCGTCAGAACGCGAAATGAACTTCCAACACTCCAAAATGGTCTATAGCGCCCATTGAGCCTAAAAAACACTTTTCGGTTTTTTTCACCGTCAGATCACGAAATGAACTTACAAACAATCCTAAATGTGCCATAGCGCCCATTAAGCCTAACAAACACTTTTCGGCACTATTCACTGTCAGATCACGAAATGTACTTACAAACACTCCCAAATGGTCTATAGCGCCCATTGAGCCTAAAAAACACTTTTCGGTTTTTTTCACCGTCAGATCACGAAATGAACTTACAAACAATCCTAAATGTGCCATAGCGCCCATTAAGCCTAACAAACACTTTTTGGCACTATTCACTGTCAGATCACGAAATGGACTTACAAACACTCCCAAATGGTCTATAGCGCCCATTGAGCCTAAAAAACACTTTTCGGTTTTCTTCACCGTCAGATCACGAAATGAACTTACAAACAATCCCAAATGTGCCATAGCGCCCATTAAGCCTAACAAACACTTTTCGGCACTATTCACCGTCAGATCACGAAACGGACTTACAAACACTCCCAAATGGTCTATAGCGCCCATTGAGCCTAAAAAACACTTTTCGGTTTTTGTCACCGTCAGAACGCGAAATGAACTTCCAACACTCCCAAATGGTCTATAGCGCCCATTGAGCCTAAAAAACACTTTTTGGTTTTTTTCACAGTCAGAACGCGAAATGAACTTCCAACACTCCCAAATGGTCTATAGCGCCCATTGAGCCTAAAAAAACACTTTTCCGTTTTTTTCACCGTCAGAACGCGAAATGAACTTCCAACACTCCAAAATGGTCTATAGCGCCCATTGAGCCTAAAAAACACTTTTCGGTTTTTTTCACCGTCAGAACGCGAAATGAACTTCCAACACTCCAAAATGGTCTATAGCGCCCATTGAGCCTAAAAAACACTTTTCGGTTTTTTTCACCGTCAGATCACGAAATGAACTTACAAACAATCCCAAATGTGCCATAGCGCCCATTAAGCCTAACAAACACTTTTCGGCACTATTCACCGTCAGATCACGAAATGGACTTACAAACACTCCCAAATGGTCTATAGCGCTTATTGAGCCTAAAAAACACTTTTCGGTTTTTTTCCCCGTCAGAACGCGAAATGAACTTCCAACACTCCCAAATGGTCTATAGCGCCCATTGAGCCTAAAAAACACTTTTCGGTTTTTTTCACCGTCAGAACGCGAAATGAACTTCCAACACTCCGAAATGGTTTATAGCGCCCATTGAGCCTAAAAAACACTTTTCGGTTTTTTTCACCGTCAGAACGCGAAATGAACTTCCAACACTCCAAAATGGTCTATAGCGCCCATTGAGCCTAAAAAACACTTTTCGGTTTTTGTCACCGTCAGAACGCGAAATGAACTTCCAACACTCCCAAATGGTCTATAGCGCCCATTGAGCCTAAAAAACACTTTTTGGTTTTTTTCACAGTCAGAACGCGAAATGAACTTCCAACACTCCCAAATGGTCTATAGCGCCCATTGAGCCTAAAAAAACACTTTTCCGTTTTTTTCACCGTCAGAACGCGAAATGAACTTCCAACACTCCAAAATGGTCTATAGCGCCCATTGAGCCTAAAAAACACTTTTCGGTTTTTTTCACCGTCAGAACGCGAAATGAACTTCCAACACTCCAAAATGGTCTATAGCGCCCATTGAGCCTAAAAAACACTTTTCGGTTTTTTTCACCGTCAGATCACGAAATGAACTTACAAACAATCCCAAATGTGCCATAGCGCCCATTAAGCCTAACAAACACTTTTCGGCACTATTCACCGTCAGATCACGAAATGGACTTACAAACACTCCCAAATGGTCTATAGCGCTTATTGAGCCTAAAAAACACTTTTCGGTTTTTTTCCCCGTCAGAACGCGAAATGAACTTCCAACACTCCCAAATGGTCTATAGCGCCCATTGAGCCTAAAAAACACTTTTCGGTTTTTTTCACCGTCAGAACGCGAAATGAACTTCCAACACTCCCAAATGGTTTATAGCGCCCATTGAGCCTAAAAAACACTTTTCGGTTTTTTTCACCGTCAGAACGCGAAATGAACTTCCAACACTCGAAAATGGTCTATAGCGCCCATTGAGCCTAAAAAACACTTTTCGTTTTTTTTCACCGTCAGATCACGAAATGAACTTACAAACAATCCTAAATGTGCCATAGCGCCCATTAAGCCTAACAAACACTTTTCGGCACTATTCACTGTCAGATCACGAAATGGACTTACAAGCACTCCCAAATGGTCTATAGCGCCTATTGAGCCTAAAAACACTTTTCGGTTTTCTTCACCGTCAGATCACGAAATGAACTTACAAACAATCCCAAATGTGCCATAGCGCCCATTAAGCCTAACAAACACTTTTCGGCACTATTCACCGTCAGATCACGAAACGGACTTACAAACACTCCCAAATGGTCTATAGCGCCCATTGAGCCTAAAAAACACTTTTCGGTTTTTGTCACCGTCAGAACGCGAAATGAACTTCCAACACTCCCAAATGGTCTATAGCGCCCATTGAGCCTAAAAAACACTTTTCCGTTTTTTTCACCGTCAGAACGCGAAATGAACTTCCAACACTCCCAAATGGTCTATAGCGCCCATTGAGCCTAAAAAACACTTTTCGGTTTTTTTCACCGTCAGAACGCGAAATGAACTTCCAACACTCGAAAATGGTCTATAGCGCCCATTGAGCCTAAAAAACACTTTTCGTTTTTTTTCACCGTCAGATCACGAAATGAACTTACAAACAATCCTAAATGTGCCATAGCGCCCATTAAGCCTAACAAACACTTTTCGGCACTATTCACTGTCAGATCACGAAATGGACTTACAAGCACTCCCAAATGGTCTATAGCGCCTATTGAGCCTAAAAAACACTTTTCGGTTTTCTTCACCGTCAGATCACGAAATGAACTTACAAACAATCCCAAATGTGCCATAGCGCCCATTAAGCCTAACAAACACTTTTCGGCACTATTCACCGTCAGATCACGAAACGGACTTACAAACACTCCCAAATGGTCTATAGCGCCCATTGAGCCTAAAAAACACTTTTCGGTTTTTGTCACCGTCAGAACGCGAAATGAACTTCCAACACTCCCAAATGGTCTATAGCGCCCATTGAGCCTAAAAAACACTTTTCGGTTTTTTTCACAGTCAGAACGCGAAATGAACTTCCAACACTCCCAAATGGTCTATAGCGCCCATTGAGCCTAAAAAAACACTTTTTCGTTTTTTTCACCATCAGAACGCGAAATGAACTTCCAACACTCCAAAATGGTCTATAGCGCCCATTGAGCCTAAAAAACACTTTTCGGTTTTTTTCACCGTCAGAACGCGAAATGAACTTCCAACACTCCCAAATGGTCTATAGCGCCCATTGAGCCTAAAAAACACTTTTCGGTTTTTTTCACCGTCAGAACGCGAAATGAACTTCCAACACTCCAAAATGGTCTATAGCGCCCATTGAGCCTAAAAAACACTTTTCGGCACTATTCACCGTCAGATCACGAAACGGACTTACAAACACTCCCAAATGGTCTATAGCGCCCATTGAGCCTAAAAAACACTTTTCGGTTTTTTTCACCGTCAGATCACGAAATGAACTTACAAACAATCCCAAATGTGCCATAGCGCCCATTAAGCCTAACAAACACTTTTCGGCACTATTCACCGTCAGATCACGAAATGGACTTACAAACACTCCCAAATGGTCTATAGCGCTTATTGAGCCTAAAAAACACTTTTCGGTTTTTTTCCCCGTCAGAACGCGAAATGAACTTCCAACACTCCCAAATGGTCTATAGCGCCCATTGAGCCTAAAAAACACTTTTCGGTTTTTTTCACCGTCAGAACGCGAAATGAACTTCCAACACTCCCAAATGGTTTATAGCGCCCATTGAGCCTAAAAAACACTTTTCGGTTTTTTTCACCGTCAGAACGCGAAATGAACTTCCAACACTCGAAAATGGTCTATAGCGCCCATTGAGCCTAAAAAACACTTTTCGTTTTTTTTCACCGTCAGATCACGAAATGAACTTACAAACAATCCTAAATGTGCCATAGCGCCCATTAAGCCTAACAAACACTTTTCGGCACTATTCACTGTCAGATCACGAAATGGGCTTACAAGCACTCCCAAATGGTCTATAGCGCCTATTGAGCCTAAAAACACTTTTCGGTTTTCTTCACCGTCAGATCACGAAATGAACTTACAAACAATCCCAAATGTGCCATAGCGCCCATTAAGCCTAACAAACACTTTTCGGCACTATTCACCGTCAGATCACGAAACGGACTTACAAACACTCCCAAATGGTCTATAGCGCCCATTGAGCCTAAAAAACACTTTTCGGTTTTTGTCACCGTCAGAACGCGAAATGAACTTCCAACACTCCCAAATGGTCTATAGCGCCCATTGAGCCTAAAAAACACTTTTCCGTTTTTTTCACCGTCAGAACGCGAAATGAACTTCCAACACTCCCAAATGGTCTATAGCGCCCATTGAGCCTAAAAAACACTTTTCGGTTTTTTTCACCGTCAGAACGCGAAATGAACTTCCAACACTCGAAAATGGTCTATAGCGCCCATTGAGCCTAAAAAACACTTTTCGTTTTTTTTCACCGTCAGATCACGAAATGAACTTACAAACAATCCTAAATGTGCCATAGCGCCCATTAAGCCTAACAAACACTTTTCGGCACTATTCACTGTCAGATCACGAAATGGACTTACAAGCACTCCCAAATGGTCTATAGCGCCTATTGAGCCTAAAAAACACTTTTCGGTTTTCTTCACCGTCAGATCACGAAATGAACTTACAAACAATCCCAAATGTGCCATAGCGCCCATTAAGCCTAACAAACACTTTTCGGCACTATTCACCGTCAGATCACGAAACGGACTTACAAACACTCCCAAATGGTCTATAGCGCCCATTGAGCCTAAAAAACACTTTTCGGTTTTTGTCACCGTCAGAACGCGAAATGAACTTCCAACACTCCCAAATGGTCTATAGCGCCCATTGAGCCTAAAAAACACTTTTCGGTTTTTTTCACAGTCAGAACGCGAAATGAACTTCCAACACTCCCAAATGGTCTATAGCGCCCATTGAGCCTAAAAAAACACTTTTTCGTTTTTTTCACCATCAGAACGCGAAATGAACTTCCAACACTCCAAAATGGTCTATAGCGCCCATTGAGCCTAAAAAACACTTTTCGGTTTTTTTCACCGTCAGAACGCGAAATGAACTTCCAACACTCCCAAATGGTCTATAGCGCCCATTGAGCCTAAAAAACACTTTTCGGTTTTTTTCACCGTCAGAACGCGAAATGAACTTCCAACACTCCAAAATGGTCTATAGCGCCCATTGAGCCTAAAAAACACTTTTCGGCACTATTCACCGTCAGATCACGAAACGGACTTACAAACACTCCCAAATGGTCTATAGCGCCCATTGAGCCTAAAAAACACTTTTCGGTTTTTGTCACCGTCAGAACGCGAAATGAACTTCCAACACTCCCAAATGGTCTATAGCGCCCATTGAGCCTAAAAAACACTTTTCGGTTTTTTTCACAGTCAGAACGCGAAATGAACTTCCAACACTCCCAAATGGTCTATAGCGCCCATTGAGCCTAAAAAAACACTTTTCGGTTTTTTTCACCGTCAGAACGCGAAATGAACTTCCAACACTCCAAAATGGTCTATAGCGCCCATTGAGCCTAAAAAACACTTTTCGGTTTTTTTCACCGTCAGATCACGAAATGGACTTACAAACACTCCCAAATGGTCTATAGCGCCCATTGAGCCTAAAAAACACTTTTCGGTTTTTTTCACCGTCAGAACGCGAAATGAACTTCCAACACTCCCAAATGATTTATAGCGCCCATTGAGCCTAAAAAACACTTTTCCGTTTTTTTCACCGTCAGAACGCGAAATGAACTTCCAACACTCCAAAATGGTCTATAGCGCCCATTGAGCCTAAAAAACACTTTTCG
The DNA here is from genome assembly GCA_037893245.1 of Crossaster papposus. NCBI lineage: Eukaryota > Metazoa > Echinodermata > Asteroidea > Velatida > Solasteridae > Crossaster > Crossaster papposus. The sequence continues at coordinate 667,416 of JBAIAA010000049.1, read as the reverse complement.
GTTTTTTTCACCGTCAGATCACGAAATGAACTTACAAACAATCCTAAATGTGCCATAGCGCCCATTAAGCCTAACAAACACTTTTCGGCACTATTCACTGTCAGATCACGAAATGTACTTACAAACACTCCCAAATGGTCTATAGCGCCCATTGAGCCTAAAAAACACTTTTCGGTTTTTTTCACCGTCAGATCACGAAATGAACTTACAAACAATCCTAAATGTGCCATAGCGCCCATTAAGCCTAACAAACACTTTTTGGCACTATTCACTGTCAGATCACGAAATGGACTTACAAACACTCCCAAATGGTCTATAGCGCCCATTGAGCCTAAAAAACACTTTTCGGTTTTCTTCACCGTCAGATCACGAAATGAACTTACAAACAATCCCAAATGTGCCATAGCGCCCATTAAGCCTAACAAACACTTTTCGGCACTATTCACCGTCAGATCACGAAACGGACTTACAAACACTCCCAAATGGTCTATAGCGCCCATTGAGCCTAAAAAACACTTTTCGGTTTTTGTCACCGTCAGAACGCGAAATGAACTTCCAACACTCCCAAATGGTCTATAGCGCCCATTGAGCCTAAAAAACACTTTTTGGTTTTTTTCACAGTCAGAACGCGAAATGAACTTCCAACACTCCCAAATGGTCTATAGCGCCCATTGAGCCTAAAAAAACACTTTTCCGTTTTTTTCACCGTCAGAACGCGAAATGAACTTCCAACACTCCAAAATGGTCTATAGCGCCCATTGAGCCTAAAAAACACTTTTCGGTTTTTTTCACCGTCAGAACGCGAAATGAACTTCCAACACTCCAAAATGGTCTATAGCGCCCATTGAGCCTAAAAAACACTTTTCGGTTTTTTTCACCGTCAGATCACGAAATGAACTTACAAACAATCCCAAATGTGCCATAGCGCCCATTAAGCCTAACAAACACTTTTCGGCACTATTCACCGTCAGATCACGAAATGGACTTACAAACACTCCCAAATGGTCTATAGCGCTTATTGAGCCTAAAAAACACTTTTCGGTTTTTTTCCCCGTCAGAACGCGAAATGAACTTCCAACACTCCCAAATGGTCTATAGCGCCCATTGAGCCTAAAAAACACTTTTCGGTTTTTTTCACCGTCAGAACGCGAAATGAACTTCCAACACTCCGAAATGGTTTATAGCGCCCATTGAGCCTAAAAAACACTTTTCGGTTTTTTTCACCGTCAGAACGCGAAATGAACTTCCAACACTCCAAAATGGTCTATAGCGCCCATTGAGCCTAAAAAACACTTTTCGGTTTTTGTCACCGTCAGAACGCGAAATGAACTTCCAACACTCCCAAATGGTCTATAGCGCCCATTGAGCCTAAAAAACACTTTTTGGTTTTTTTCACAGTCAGAACGCGAAATGAACTTCCAACACTCCCAAATGGTCTATAGCGCCCATTGAGCCTAAAAAAACACTTTTCCGTTTTTTTCACCGTCAGAACGCGAAATGAACTTCCAACACTCCAAAATGGTCTATAGCGCCCATTGAGCCTAAAAAACACTTTTCGGTTTTTTTCACCGTCAGAACGCGAAATGAACTTCCAACACTCCAAAATGGTCTATAGCGCCCATTGAGCCTAAAAAACACTTTTCGGTTTTTTTCACCGTCAGATCACGAAATGAACTTACAAACAATCCCAAATGTGCCATAGCGCCCATTAAGCCTAACAAACACTTTTCGGCACTATTCACCGTCAGATCACGAAATGGACTTACAAACACTCCCAAATGGTCTATAGCGCTTATTGAGCCTAAAAAACACTTTTCGGTTTTTTTCCCCGTCAGAACGCGAAATGAACTTCCAACACTCCCAAATGGTCTATAGCGCCCATTGAGCCTAAAAAACACTTTTCGGTTTTTTTCACCGTCAGAACGCGAAATGAACTTCCAACACTCCCAAATGGTTTATAGCGCCCATTGAGCCTAAAAAACACTTTTCGGTTTTTTTCACCGTCAGAACGCGAAATGAACTTCCAACACTCGAAAATGGTCTATAGCGCCCATTGAGCCTAAAAAACACTTTTCGTTTTTTTTCACCGTCAGATCACGAAATGAACTTACAAACAATCCTAAATGTGCCATAGCGCCCATTAAGCCTAACAAACACTTTTCGGCACTATTCACTGTCAGATCACGAAATGGACTTACAAGCACTCCCAAATGGTCTATAGCGCCTATTGAGCCTAAAAACACTTTTCGGTTTTCTTCACCGTCAGATCACGAAATGAACTTACAAACAATCCCAAATGTGCCATAGCGCCCATTAAGCCTAACAAACACTTTTCGGCACTATTCACCGTCAGATCACGAAACGGACTTACAAACACTCCCAAATGGTCTATAGCGCCCATTGAGCCTAAAAAACACTTTTCGGTTTTTGTCACCGTCAGAACGCGAAATGAACTTCCAACACTCCCAAATGGTCTATAGCGCCCATTGAGCCTAAAAAACACTTTTCCGTTTTTTTCACCGTCAGAACGCGAAATGAACTTCCAACACTCCCAAATGGTCTATAGCGCCCATTGAGCCTAAAAAACACTTTTCGGTTTTTTTCACCGTCAGAACGCGAAATGAACTTCCAACACTCGAAAATGGTCTATAGCGCCCATTGAGCCTAAAAAACACTTTTCGTTTTTTTTCACCGTCAGATCACGAAATGAACTTACAAACAATCCTAAATGTGCCATAGCGCCCATTAAGCCTAACAAACACTTTTCGGCACTATTCACTGTCAGATCACGAAATGGACTTACAAGCACTCCCAAATGGTCTATAGCGCCTATTGAGCCTAAAAAACACTTTTCGGTTTTCTTCACCGTCAGATCACGAAATGAACTTACAAACAATCCCAAATGTGCCATAGCGCCCATTAAGCCTAACAAACACTTTTCGGCACTATTCACCGTCAGATCACGAAACGGACTTACAAACACTCCCAAATGGTCTATAGCGCCCATTGAGCCTAAAAAACACTTTTCGGTTTTTGTCACCGTCAGAACGCGAAATGAACTTCCAACACTCCCAAATGGTCTATAGCGCCCATTGAGCCTAAAAAACACTTTTCGGTTTTTTTCACAGTCAGAACGCGAAATGAACTTCCAACACTCCCAAATGGTCTATAGCGCCCATTGAGCCTAAAAAAACACTTTTTCGTTTTTTTCACCATCAGAACGCGAAATGAACTTCCAACACTCCAAAATGGTCTATAGCGCCCATTGAGCCTAAAAAACACTTTTCGGTTTTTTTCACCGTCAGAACGCGAAATGAACTTCCAACACTCCCAAATGGTCTATAGCGCCCATTGAGCCTAAAAAACACTTTTCGGTTTTTTTCACCGTCAGAACGCGAAATGAACTTCCAACACTCCAAAATGGTCTATAGCGCCCATTGAGCCTAAAAAACACTTTTCGGCACTATTCACCGTCAGATCACGAAACGGACTTACAAACACTCCCAAATGGTCTATAGCGCCCATTGAGCCTAAAAAACACTTTTCGGTTTTTGTCACCGTCAGAACGCGAAATGAACTTCCAACACTCCCAAATGGTCTATAGCGCCCATTGAGCCTAAAAAACACTTTTCGGTTTTTTTCACAGTCAGAACGCGAAATGAACTTCCAACACTCCCAAATGGTCTATAGCGCCCATTGAGCCTAAAAAAACACTTTTCGGTTTTTTTCACCGTCAGAACGCGAAATGAACTTCCAACACTCCAAAATGGTCTATAGCGCCCATTGAGCCTAAAAAACACTTTTCGGTTTTTTTCACCGTCAGATCACGAAATGGACTTACAAACACTCCTAAATGGTCTATAGCGCCCATTGAGCCTAAAAAACACTTTTCGGTTTTTTTCACCGTCAGAACGCGAAATAAACTTCCAACACTCCCAAATGATTTATAGCGCCCATTGAGCCTAAAAAACACTTTTCCGTTTTTTTCACCGTCAGAACGCGAAATGAACTTCCAACACTCCAAAATGGTCTATAGCGCCCATTGAGCCTAAAAAACACTTTTCGGTTTTTTTCACCGTCAGATCACGAAATGAACTTACAAACAATCCTAAATGTGCCATAGCGCCCATTAAGCCTAACAAACACTTTTCGGCACTATTCACTGTCAGATCACGAAATGTACTTACAAACACTCCCAAATGGTCTATAGCGCCCATTGAGCCTAAAAAACACTTTTCGGTTTTTTTCACCGTCAGATCACGAAATGAACTTACAAACAATCCTAAATGTGCCATAGCGCCCATTAAGCCTAACAAACACTTTTTGGCACTATTCACTGTCAGATCACGAAATGGACTTACAAACACTCCCAAATGGTCTATAGCGCCCATTGAGCCTAAAAAACACTTTTCGGTTTTCTTCACCGTCAGATCACGAAATGAACTTACAAACAATCCCAAATGTGCCATAGCGCCCATTAAGCCTAACAAACACTTTTCGGCACTATTCACCGTCAGATCACGAAACGGACTTACAAACACTCCCAAATGGTCTATAGCGCCCATTGAGCCTAAAAAACACTTTTCGGTTTTTGTCACCGTCAGAACGCGAAATGAACTTCCAACACTCCCAAATGGTCTATAGCGCCCATTGAGCCTAAAAAACACTTTTTGGTTTTTTTCACAGTCAGAACGCGAAATGAACTTCCAACACTCCCAAATGGTCTATAGCGCCCATTGAGCCTAAAAAAACACTTTTCCGTTTTTTTCACCGTCAGAACGCGAAATGAACTTCCAACACTCCAAAATGGTCTATAGCGCCCATTGAGCCTAAAAAACACTTTTCGGTTTTTTTCACCGTCAGAACGCGAAATGAACTTCCAACACTCCAAAATGGTCTATAGCGCCCATTGAGCCTAAAAAACACTTTTCGGTTTTTTTCACCGTCAGATCACGAAATGAACTTACAAACAATCCCAAATGTGCCATAGCGCCCATTAAGCCTAACAAACACTTTTCGGCACTATTCACCGTCAGATCACGAAATGGACTTACAAACACTCCCAAATGGTCTATAGCGCTTATTGAGCCTAAAAAACACTTTTCGGTTTTTTTCCCCGTCAGAACGCGAAATGAACTTCCAACACTCCCAAATGGTCTATAGCGCCCATTGAGCCTAAAAAACACTTTTCGGTTTTTTTCACCGTCAGAACGCGAAATGAACTTCCAACACTCCGAAATGGTTTATAGCGCCCATTGAGCCTAAAAAACACTTTTCGGTTTTTTTCACCGTCAGAACGCGAAATGAACTTCCAACACTCCAAAATGGTCTATAGCGCCCATTGAGCCTAAAAAACACTTTTCGTTTTTTTTCACCGTCAGATCACGAAATGAACTTACAAACAATCCTAAATGTGCCATAGCGCCCATTAAGCCTAACAAACACTTTTCGGCACTATTCACTGTCAGATCACGAAATGGACTTACAAGCACTCCCAAATGGTCTATAGCGCCTATTGAGCCTAAAAAACACTTTTCGGTTTTCTTCACCGTCAGATCACGAAATGAACTTACAAACAATCCCAAATGTGCCATAGCGCCCATTAAGCCTAACAAACACTTTTCGGCACTATTCACCGTCAGATCACGAAACGGACTTACAAACACTCCCAAATGGTCTATAGCGCCCATTGAGCCTAAAAAACACTTTTCGGTTTTTGTCACCGTCAGAACGCGAAATGAACTTCCAACACTCCCAAATGGTCTATAGCGCCCATTGAGCCTAAAAAACACTTTTCCGTTTTTTTCACCGTCAGAACGCGAAATGAACTTCCAACACTCCCAAATGGTCTATAGCGCCCATTGAGCCTAAAAAACACTTTTCGGTTTTTTTCACCGTCAGAACGCGAAATGAACTTCCAACACTCGAAAATGGTCTATAGCGCCCATTGAGCCTAAAAAACACTTTTCGTTTTTTTTCACCGTCAGATCACGAAATGAACTTACAAACAATCCTAAATGTGCCATAGCGCCCATTAAGCCTAACAAACACTTTTCGGCACTATTCACTGTCAGATCACGAAATGGACTTACAAGCACTCCCAAATGGTCTATAGCGCCTATTGAGCCTAAAAAACACTTTTCGGTTTTTTTCACCGTCAGATCACGAAATGAACTTACAAACAATCCTAAATGTGCCATAGCGCCCATTAAGCCTAACAAACACTTTTTGGCACTATTCACTGTCAGATCACGAAATGGACTTACAAACACTCCCAAATGGTCTATAGCGCCCATTGAGCCTAAAAAACACTTTTCGGTTTTCTTCACCGTCAGATCACGAAATGAACTTACAAACAATCCCAAATGTGCCATAGCGCCCATTAAGCCTAACAAACACTTTTCGGCACTATTCACCGTCAGATCACGAAACGGACTTACAAACACTCCCAAATGGTCTATAGCGCCCATTGAGCCTAAAAAACACTTTTCGGTTTTTGTCACCGTCAGAACGCGAAATGAACTTCCAACACTCCCAAATGGTCTATAGCGCCCATTGAGCCTAAAAAACACTTTTTGGTTTTTTTCACAGTCAGAACGCGAAATGAACTTCCAACACTCCCAAATGGTCTATAGCGCCCATTGAGCCTAAAAAAACACTTTTCCGTTTTTTTCACCGTCAGAACGCGAAATGAACTTCCAACACTCCAAAATGGTCTATAGCGCCCATTGAGCCTAAAAAACACTTTTCGGTTTTTTTCACCGTCAGAACGCGAAATGAACTTCCAACACTCCAAAATGGTCTATAGCGCCCATTGAGCCTAAAAAACACTTTTCGGTTTTTTTCACCGTCAGATCACGAAATGAACTTACAAACAATCCCAAATGTGCCATAGCGCCCATTAAGCCTAACAAACACTTTTCGGCACTATTCACCGTCAGATCACGAAATGGACTTACAAACACTCCCAAATGGTCTATAGCGCTTATTGAGCCTAAAAAACACTTTTCGGTTTTTTTCCCCGTCAGAACGCGAAATGAACTTCCAACACTCCCAAATGGTCTATAGCGCCCATTGAGCCTAAAAAACACTTTTCGGTTTTTTTCACCGTCAGAACGCGAAATGAACTTCCAACACTCCCAAATGGTTTATAGCGCCCATTGAGCCTAAAAAACACTTTTCGGTTTTTTTCACCGTCAGAACGCGAAATGAACTTCCAACACTCGAAAATGGTCTATAGCGCCCATTGAGCCTAAAAAACACTTTTCGTTTTTTTTCACCGTCAGATCACGAAATGAACTTACAAACAATCCTAAATGTGCCATAGCGCCCATTAAGCCTAACAAACACTTTTCGGCACTATTCACTGTCAGATCACGAAATGGACTTACAAGCACTCCCAAATGGTCTATAGCGCCTATTGAGCCTAAAAAACACTTTTCGGTTTTCTTCACCGTCAGATCACGAAATGAACTTACAAACAATCCCAAATGTGCCATAGCGCCCATTAAGCCTAACAAACACTTTTCGGCACTATTCACCGTCAGATCACGAAACGGACTTACAAACACTCCCAAATGGTCTATAGCGCCCATTGAGCCTAAAAAACACTTTTCGGTTTTTGTCACCGTCAGAACGCGAAATGAACTTCCAACACTCCCAAATGGTCTATAGCGCCCATTGAGCCTAAAAAACACTTTTCCGTTTTTTTCACGGTCAGAACGCGAAATGAACTTCCAACACTCCCAAATGGTCTATAGCGCCCATTGAGCCTAAAAAACACTTTTCGGTTTTTTTCACCGTCAGAACGCGAAATGAACTTCCAACACTCGAAAATGGTCTATAGCGCCCATTGAGCCTAAAAAACACTTTTCGTTTTTTTTCACCGTCAGATCACGAAATGAACTTACAAACAATCCTAAATGTGCCATAGCGCCCATTAAGCCTAACAAACACTTTTCGGCACTATTCACTGTCAGATCACGAAATGGACTTACAAGCACTCCCAAATGGTCTATAGCGCCTATTGAGCCTAAAAAACACTTTTCGGTTTTCTTCACCGTCAGATCACGAAATGAACTTACAAACAATCCCAAATGTGCCATAGCGCCCATTAAGCCTAACAAACACTTTTCGGCACTATTCACCGTCAGATCACGAAACGGACTTACAAACACTCCCAAATGGTCTATAGCGCCCATTGAGCCTAAAAAACACTTTTCGGTTTTTTTCACCGTCAGATCACGAAATGAACTTACGAACAATCCTAAATGTGCCATAGCGCCCATTAAGCCTAACAAACACTTTTCGGCACTATTCACCGTCAGATCACGAAATGGACTTACAAACACTCCCAAATGGTCTATAGCGCCCATTGAGCCTAAAAAACACTTTTCGGTTTTTTTCCCCGTCAGAACGCGAAATGAACTTCCAACACTCCCAAATGATCTATAGCGCCCATTGAGCCTAAAAAACACTTTTCGGTTTTTTTCACCGTCAGAACGCGAAATGAACTTCCAACACTCCCAAATGGTTTATAGCGCCCATTGAGACTAAAAAACACTTTTCGGTTTTTTTCACCGTCAGAACGCGAAATGAACTTCCAAAACTCCAAAATGGTCTATAGCGCCCATTGAGCCTAAAAAACACTTTTCGGTTTTTGTCACCGTCAGAACGCGAAATGAACTTCCAACACTCCCAAATGGTCTATAGCGCCCATTGAGCCTAAAAAACACTTTTCGGTTTTCTTCACCGTCAGATCACGAAATGAACTTACAAACAATCCCAAATGGTCTATAGCGCCCATTGAGCCTAAAAAACACTTTTCGGTTTTTTTCCCCGTCAGAACGCGAAATGAACTTCCAACACTCCCAAATGATCTATAGCGCCCAATGAGCCTAAAAAACACTTTTCGGTTTTTTTCACCGTCAGAACGCGAAATGAACTTCCAACACTCCCAAATGGTTTATAGCGCCCATTGAGCCTAAAAAACACTTTTCGGTTTTTTTCACCGTCAGAACGCGAAATGAACTTCCAACACTCCAAAATGGTCTATAGCGCCCATTGAGCCTAAAAAACACTTTTCGGGTTTTTTCAACGTCAGATCACGAAATGAACTTACAAACAATCCCAAATGTGCCATAGCGCCCATTAAGCCTAACAAACACTTTTCGGCACTATTCACCGTCAGATCACGAAATGGACTTACAAACACTCCCAAATGGTCTATAGCGCCCATTGAGCCTAAAAAACACTTTTCGGTTTTTTTCCCCGTCAGAACGCGAAATGAACTTCCAACACTCCCAAATGATCTATAGCGCCCAATGAGCCTAACAAACACTTTTCGGCACTATTCACCGTCAGATCACGAAATGGACTTACAAACACTCCCAAATGGTCTATAGCGCCCATTGAGCCTAAAAAACACTTTTCGGTTTTTTTCCCCGTCAGAACGCGAAATGAACTTCCAACACTCCCAAATGATCTATAGCGCCCAATGAGCCTAAAAAACACTTTTCGGTTTTTTTCACCGTCAGAACGCGAAATGAACTTCCAACACTCCCAAATGGTTTATAGCGCCCATTGAGCCTAAAAAACACTTTTCGGTTTTTTTCACCGTCAGAACGCGAAATGAACTTCCAACACTCCAAAATGGTCTATAGCGCCCATTGAGCCTAAAAAAACACTTTTCCGTTTTTTTCACCGTCAGAACGCGAAATGAACTTCCAACACTCCAAAATGGTCTATAGCGCCCATTGAGCCTAAAAAACACTTTTCCGTTTTTGTCACCGTCAGAACGCGAAATGAACTTCCAACACTCCCAAATGGTCTATAGCGCCCATTGAGCCTAAAAAACACTTTTCGGTTTTCTTCACCGTCAGATCACGAAATGAACTTACAAACAATCCCAAATGGTCTATAGCGCCCATTGAGCCTAAAAAACACTTTTCGGTTTTTTTCCCCGTCAGAACGCGAAATGAACTTCCAACACTCCCAAATGATCTATAGCGCCCAATGAGCCTAAAAAACACTTTTCGTTTTTTTTCACCGTCAGAACGCGAAATGAACTTCCAACACTCCCAAATGGTTTATAGCGCACATTGAGCCTAAAAAACACTTTTCGGTTTTTTTCACCGTCAGAACGCGAAATGAACTTCCAACACTCCAAAATGGTCTATAGCGCCCATTGAGCCTAAAAAACACTTTTCCGGTTTTTTTCAACGTCAGAACGCGAAATGAACTTCCAACACTCCAAAATGGTCTATAGCGCCCATTGAGCCTGAAAAACACTTTTCCGTTTTTGTCACCGTCAGAACGCGAAATGAACTTCCAACACTCCCAAATGGTCTATAGCGCCCATTGAGCCTAAAAAACACTTTTCGGTTTTCTTCACCGTCAGATCACGAAATGAACTTACAAACAATCCCAAATGTGCCATAGCGCCCATTAAGCCTAACAAACACTTTTCGGCACTATTCACCGTCAGATCACGAAATGAACTTACAAACAATCCCAAATGTGCCATAGCGCCCATTAAGCCTAACAAACACTTTTCGGCACTATTCACCGTCAGATCACGAAACGGACTTACAAACACTCCCAAATGGTCTATAGCGCCCATTGAGCCTAAAAAACACTTTTCGTTTTTTTTCACCGTTAGAACGCGAAATGAACTTCCAACACTCCCAAATGGTCTATAGCGCCCATTGAGCCTAAAAAACACTTTTCGGTTTTTTTTACCGTCAGAACGCGAAATGAACTTCCAACACTCCAAAATGGTCTATAGCGCCCATTGAGCCTAAAAAACACTTTTCGGGTTTTTTCACCGTCAGATCACGAAATGAACTTACAAACAATCCCAAATGTGCCATAGCGCCCATTAAGCCTAACAAACACTTTTCGGCACTATTCACCGTCAGATCACGAAACGGACTTACAAACACTCCCAAATGGTCTATAGCGCCCATTGAGCCTACAAAACACTTTTCGGTTTTTGTCACCGTCAGAACGCGAAATGAACTTCCAACACTCCCAAATGGTCTATAGCGCCCATTGAGCCTAAAAAACACTTTTCGGTTTTTTTCACCGTCAGAACGCGAAATGAACTTCCAACACTCCCAAATGGTCTATAGCGCCCATTGACCCTAAAAAACACTTTTCCGTTTTTTTCCCCGTCAGAACGCGAAATGAACTTCCAACACTCCCAAATGGTCTATAGCGCCCATTGAGCCTAAAAAACACTTTTCCGTTTTTTTCACCGTCAGAACGCGAAATGAACTTCCAACACTCCAAAATGGTCTATAGCGCCCATTGAGCCTAAAAAACACTTTTCGTTTTTTTTCACCGTCAGATCACGAAATGAACTTACAAACAATCCTAAATGTGCCATAGCGCCCATTAAGCCTAACAAACACTTTTCGGCACTATTCACTGTCAGATCACGAAATGGACTTACAAGCACTCCCAAATGGTCTATAGCGCCTATTGAGCCTAAAAAACACTTTTCGGTTTTCTTCACCGTCAGATCACGAAATGAACTTACAAACAATCCCAAATGTGCCATAGCGCCCATTAAGCCTAACAAACACTTTTCGGCACTATTCACCGTCAGATCACGAAACGGACTTACAAACACTCCCAAATGGTCTATAGCGCCCATTGAGCCTAAAAAACACTTTTCGGTTTTTTTCACCGTCAGATCACGAAATGAACTTACGAACAATCCTAAATGTGCCATAGCGCCCATTAAGCCTAACAAACACTTTTCGGCACTATTCACCGTCAGATCACGAAATGGACTTACAAACACTCCCAAATGGTCTATAGCGCCCATTGAGCCTAAAAACACTTTTCGGTTTTTTTCCCCGTCAGAACGCGAAATGAACTTCCAACACTCCCAAATGATCTATAGCGCCCATTGAGCCTAAAAAACACTTTTCGGTTTTTTTCACCGTCAGAACGCGAAATGAACTTCCAACACTCCCAAATGGTTTATAGCGCCCATTGAGACTAAAAAACACTTTTCGGTTTTTTTCACCGTCAGAACGCGAAATGAACTTCCAAAACTCCAAAATGGTCTATAGCGCCCATTGAGCCTAAAAAACACTTTTCGGTTTTTGTCACCGTCAGAACGCGAAATGAACTTCCAACACTCCCAAATGGTCTATAGCGCCCATTGAGCCTAAAAAACACTTTTCGGTTTTCTTCACCGTCAGATCACGAAATGAACTTACAAACAATCCCAAATGGTCTATAGCGCCCATTGAGCCTAAAAAACACTTTTCGGTTTTTTTCCCCGTCAGAACGCGAAATGAACTTCCAACACTCCCAAATGATCTATAGCGCCCAATGAGCCTAAAAAACACTTTTCGGTTTTTTTCACCGTCAGAACGCGAAATGAACTTCCAACACTCCCAAATGGTTTATAGCGCCCATTGAGCCTAAAAAACACTTTTCGGTTTTTTTCACCGTCAGAACGCGAAATGAACTTCCAACACTCCAAAATGGTCTATAGCGCCCATTGAGCCTAAAAAACACTTTTCGGGTTTTTTCAACGTCAGATCACGAAATGAACTTACAAACAATCCCAAATGTGCCATAGCGCCCATTAAGCCTAACAAACACTTTTCGGCACTATTCACCGTCAGATCACGAAATGGACTTACAAACACTCCCAAATGGTCTATAGCGCCCATTGAGCCTAAAAAACACTTTTCGGTTTTTTTTTCCGTCAGAACGCGAAATGAACTTCCAACACTCCCAAATGATCTATAGCGTCCAATGAGCCTAACAAACACTTTTCGGTTTTTTTCACCGTCAGAACGCGAAATGAACTTCCAACACTCCCAAATGGTTTATAGCGCCCATTGAGCCTAAAAAACACTTTTCGGTTTTTTTCACCGTCAGAACGCGAAATGAACTTCCAACACTCCAAAATGGTCTATAGCGCCCATTGAGCCTAAAAAACACTTTTCCGTTTTTTTCACCGTCAGAACGCGAAATGAACTTCCAACACTCCAAAATGGTCTATAGCGCCCATTGAGCCTAAAAAACACTTTTCCGTTTTTGTCACCGTCAGAACGCGAAATGAACTTCCAACACTCCCAAATGGTCTATAGCGCCCATTGAGCCTAAAAAACACTTTTCGGTTTTCTTCACCGTCAGATCACGAAATGAACTTACAAACAATCCCAAATGGTCTATAGCGCCCATTGAGCCTAAAAAACACTTTTCGGTTTTTTTCCCCGTCAGAACGCGAAATGAACTTCCAACACTCCCAAATGATCTATAGCGCCCAATGAGCCTAAAAAACACTTTTCGTTTTTTTTCACCGTCAGAACGCGAAATGAACTTCCAACACTCCCAAATGGTTTATAGCGCACATTGAGCCTAAAAAACACTTTTCGGTTTTTTTCACCGTCAGAACGCGAAATGAACTTCCAACACTCCAAAATGGTCTATAGCGCCCATTGAGCCTAAAAAACACTTTTCCGGTTTTTTTCAACGTCAGAACGCGAAATGAACTTCCAACACTCCAAAATGGTCTATAGCGCCCATTGAGCCTGAAAAACACTTTTCCGTTTTTGTCACCGTCAGAACGCGAAATGAACTTCCAACACTCCCAAATGGTCTATAGCGCCCATTGAGCCTAAAAAACACTTTTCGGTTTTCTTCACCGTCAGATCACGAAATGAACTTACAAACAATCCCAAATGTGCCATAGCGCCCATTAAGCCTAACAAACACTTTTCGGCACTATTCACCGTCAGATCACGAAATGAACTTACAAACAATCCCAAATGTGCCATAGCGCCCATTAAGCCTAACAAACACTTTTCGGCACTATTCACCGTCAGATCACGAAACGGACTTACAAACACTCCCAAATGGTCTATAGCGCCCATTGAGCCTAAAAAACACTTTTCGTTTTTTTTCACCGTTAGAACGCGAAATGAACTTCCAACACTCCCAAATGGTCTATAGCGCCCATTGAGCCTAAAAAACACTTTTCGGTTTTTTTTACCGTCAGAACGCGAAATGAACTTCCAACACTCCAAAATGGTCTATAGCGCCCATTGAGCCTAAAAAACACTTTTCGGGTTTTTTCACCGTCAGATCACGAAATGAACTTACAAACAATCCCAAATGTGCCATAGCGCCCATTAAGCCTAACAAACACTTTTCGGCACTATTCACCGTCAGATCACGAAACGGACTTACAAACACTCCCAAATGGTCTATAGCGCCCATTGAGCCTACAAAACACTTTTCGGTTTTTGTCACCGTCAGAACGCGAAATGAACTTCCAACACTCCCAAATGGTCTATAGCGCCCATTGAGCCTAAAAAACACTTTTCGGTTTTTTTCACCGTCAGAACGCGAAATGAACTTCCAACACTCCCAAATGGTCTATAGCGCCCATTGACCCTAAAAAACACTTTTCCGTTTTTTTCCCCGTCAGAACGCGAAATGAACTTCCAACACTCCCAAATGGTCTATAGCGCCCATTGAGCCTAAAAAACACTTTTCCGTTTTTTTCACCGTCAGAACGCGAAATGAACTTCCAACACTCCAAAATGGTCTATAGCGCCCATTGAGCCTAAAAAACACTTTTCGTTTTTTTTCACCGTCAGATCACGAAATGAACTTACAAACAATCCTAAATGTGCCATAGCGCCCATTAAGCCTAACAAACACTTTTCGGCACTATTCACTGTCAGATCACGAAATGGGCTTACAAACACTCCCAAATGGTCTATAGCGCCCATTGAGCCTAAACAACACTTTTCGGTTTTCTTCACCGTCAGATCACGAAATGAACTTCCAACACTCCAAAATGGTCTATAGCGCCCATTGAGCCTAAAAAACACTTTTTGGTTTTTTTCACAGTCAGAACGCGAAATGAACTTCCAACACTCCCAAATGGTCTATAGCGCCCATTGAGCCTAAAAAAACACTTTTCCGTTTTTTTCACCGTCAGAACGCGAAATGAACTTCCAACACTCCAAAATGGTCTATAGCGCCCATTGAGCCTAAAAAACACTTTTCGGTTTTTTTCACCGTCAGAACGCGAAATGAACTTCCAACACTCTAAAATGGTCTATAGCGCCCATTGAGCCTAAAAAACACTTTTCGGTTTTTTTCACCGTCAGATCACGAAATGAACTTACAAACAATCCCAAATGTGCCATAGCGCCCATTAAGCCTAACAAACACTTTTCGGCACTATTCACCGTCAGATCACGAAATGGACTTACAAACACTCCCAAATGGTCTATAGCGCCCATTGAGCCTAAAAAACACTTTTCGGTTTTTTTCCCCGTCAGAACGCGAAATGAACTTCCAACACTCCCAAATAGTCTATAGCGCCCATTGAGCCTAAAAAACACTTTTCGGTTTTTTTCACCGTCAGAACGCGAAATGAACTTCCAACACTCGAAAATGGTCTATAGCGCCCATTGAGCCTAAAAAACACTTTTCGTTTTTTTTCACCGTCAGATCACGAAATGAACTTACAAACAATCCTAAATGTGCCATAGCGCCCATTAAGCCTAACAAACACTTTTCGGCACTATTCACTGTCAGATCACGAAATGGACTTACAAGCACTCCCAAATGGTCTATAGCGCCTATTGAGCCTAAAAAACACTTTTCGGTTTTCTTCACCGTCAGATCACGAAATGAACTTACAAACAATCCCAAATGTGCCATAGCGCCCATTAAGCCTAACAAACACTTTTCGGCACTATTCACCGTCAGATCACGAAACGGACTTACAAACACTCCCAAATGGTCTATAGCGCCCATTGAGCCTAAAAAACACTTTTCGGTTTTTGTCACCGTCAGAACGCGAAATGAACTTCCAACACTCCCAAATGGTCTATAGCGCCCATTGAGCCTAAAAAACACTTTTCGGTTTTTTTCACCGTCAGAACGCGAAATGAACTTCCAACACTCGAAAATGGTCTATAGCGCCCATTGAGCCTAAAAAACACTTTTCGTTTTTTTTCACCGTCAGATCACGAAATGAACTTACAAACAATCCTAAATGTGCCATAGCGCCCATTAAGCCTAACAAACACTTTTCGGCACTATTCACTGTCAGATCACGAAATGGACTTACAAGCACTCCCAAATGGTCTATAGCGCCTATTGAGCCTAAAAAACACTTTTCGGTTTTCTTCACCGTCAGATCACGAAATGAACTTACAAACAATCCCAAATGTGCCATAGCGCCCATTAAGCCTAACAAACACTTTTCGGCACTATTCAGCGTCAGATCACGAAACGGACTTACAAACACTCCCAAATGGTCTATAGCGCCCATTGAGCCTAAAAAACACTTTTCGGTTTTTTTCACCGTCAGATCACGAAATGAACTTACGAACAATCCTAAATGTGCCATAGCGCCCATTAAGCCTAACAAACACTTTTTGGCACTATTCACTGTCAGATCACGAAATGGACTTACAAACACTCCCAAATGGTCTATAGCGCCCATTGAGCCTAAAAAACACTTTTCGGTTTTCTTCACCGTCAGATCACGAAATGAACTTACAAACAATCCCAAATGTGCCATAGCGCCCATTAAGCCTAACAAACACTTTTCGGCACTATTCACCGTCAGATCACGAAACGGACTTACAAACACTCCCAAATGGTCTATAGCGCCCATTGAGCCTAAAAAACACTTTTCGGTTTTTGTCACCGTCAGAACGCGAAATGAACTTCCAACACTCCCAAATGGTCTATAGCGCCCATTGAGCCTAAAAAACACTTTTCGGTTTTTTTCACAGTCAGAACGCGAAATGAACTTCCAACACTCCCAAATGGTCTATAGCGCCCATTGACCCTAAAAAACACTTTTCCGTTTTTTTCCCCGTCAGAACGCGAAATGAACTTCCAACACTCCCAAATGGTCTATAGCGCCCATTGAGCCTAAAAAACACTTTTCCGTTTTTTTCACCGTCAGAACGCGAAATGAACTTCCAACACTCCAAAATGGTCTATAGCGCCCATTGAGCCTAAAAAAAACTTTTCGGGTTTTTTCACCGTCAGAACGCGAAATGAACTTCCAACACTCCAAAATGGTCTATAGCGCCCATTGAGCCTAAAAAACACTTTTCGTTTTTTTTCACCGTCAGATCACGAAATGAACTTACAAACAATCCTAAATGTGCCATAGCGCCCATTAAGCCTAACAAACACTTTTCGGCACTATTCACTGTCAGATCACGAAATGGGCTTACAAACACTCCCAAATGGTCTATAGCGCCCATTGAGCCTAAACAACACTTTTCGGTTTTCTTCACCGTCAGATCACGAAATGAACTTCCAACACTCCAAAATGGTCTATAGCGCCCATTGAGCCTAAAAAACACTTTTTGGTTTTTTTCACAGTCAGAACGCGAAATGAACTTCCAACACTCCCAAATGGTCTATAGCGCCCATTGAGCCTAAAAAAACACTTTTCCGTTTTTTTCACCGTCAGAACGCGAAATGAACTTCCAACACTCCAAAATGGTCTATAGCGCCCATTGAGCCTAAAAAACACTTTTCGGTTTTTTTCACCGTCAGATCACGAAATGAACTTACGAACAATCCTAAATGTGCCATAGCGCCCATTAAGCCTAACAAACACTTTTTGGCACTATTCACTGTCAGATCACGAAATGGACTTACAAACACTCCCAAATGGTCTATAGCGCCCATTGAGCCTAAAAAACACTTTTCGGTTTTCTTCACCGTCAGATCACGAAATGAACTTACAAACAATCCCAAATGTGCCATAGCGCCCATTAAGCCTAACAAACACTTTTCGGCACTATTCACCGTCAGATCACGAAACGGACTTACAAACACTCCCAAATGGTCTATAGCGCCCATTGAGCCTAAAAAACACTTTTCGGTTTTTGTCACCGTCAGAACGCGAAATGAACTTCCAACACTCCCAAATGGTCTATAGCGCCCATTGAGCCTAAAAAACACTTTTCGGTTTTTTTCACAGTCAGAACGCGAAATGAACTTCCAACACTCCCAAATGGTCTATAGCGCCCATTGACCCTAAAAAACACTTTTCCGTTTTTTTCCCCGTCAGAACGCGAAATGAACTTCCAACACTCCCAAATGGTCTATAGCGCCCATTGAGCCTAAAAAACACTTTTCCGTTTTTTTCACCGTCAGAACGCGAAATGAACTTCCAACACTCCAAAATGGTCTATAGCGCCCATTGAGCCTAAAAAACACTTTTCGGGTTTTTTCACCGTCAGAACGCGAAATGAACTTCCAACACTCCAAAATGGTCTATAGCGCCCATTGAGCCTAAAAAACACTTTTCGTTTTTTTTCACCGTCAGATCACGAAATGAACTTACAAACAATCCTAAATGTGCCATAGCGCCCATTAAGCCTAACAAACACTTTTCGGCACTATTCACTGTCAGATCACGAAATGGGCTTACAAACACTCCCAAATGGTCTATAGCGCCCATTGAGCCTAAACAACACTTTTCGGTTTTCTTCACCGTCAGATCACGAAATGAACTTCCAACACTCCAAAATGGTCTATAGCGCCCATTGAGCCTAAAAAACACTTTTTGGTTTTTTTCACAGTCAGAACGCGAAATGAACTTCCAACACTCCCAAATGGTCTATAGCGCCCATTGAGCCTAAAAAAACACTTTTCCGTTTTTTTCACCGTCAGAACGCGAAATGAACTTCCAACACTCCAAAATGGTCTATAGCGCCCATTGAGCCTAAAAAACACTTTTCGGTTTTTTTCACCGTCAGAACGCGAAATGAACTTCCAACACTCCAAAATGGTCTATAGCGCCCATTGAGCCTAAAAAACACTTTTCGGTTTTTTTCACCGTCAGATCACGAAATGAACTTACAAACAATCCCAAATGTGCCATAGCGCCCATTAAGCCTAACAAACACTTTTCGGCACTATTCACCGTCAGATCACGAAATGGACTTACAAACACTCCCAAATGGTCTATAGCGCCCATTGAGCCTAAAAAACACTTTTCGGTTTTTTTCCCCGTCAGAACGCGAAATGAACTTCCAACACTCCCAAATAGTCTATAGCGCCCATTGAGCCTAAAAAACACTTTTCGGTTTTTTTCACCGTCAGAACGCGAAATGAACTTCCAACACTCGAAAATGGTCTATAGCGCCCATTGAGCCTAAAAAACACTTTTCGTTTTTTTTCACCGTCAGATCACGAAATGAACTTACAAACAATCCTAAATGTGCCATAGCGCCCATTAAGCCTAACAAACACTTTTCGGCACTATTCACTGTCAGATCACGAAATGGACTTACAAGCACTCCCAAATGGTCTATAGCGCCTATTGAGCCTAAAAAACACTTTTCGGTTTTCTTCACCGTCAGATCACGAAATGAACTTACAAACAATCCCAAATGTGCCATAGCGCCCATTAAGCCTAACAAACACTTTTCGGCACTATTCACCGTCAGATCACGAAACGGACTTACAAACACTCCCAAATGGTCTATAGCGCCCATTGAGCCTAAAAAACACTTTTCGGTTTTTGTCACCGTCAGAACGCGAAATGAACTTCCAACACTCCCAAATGGTCTATAGCGCCCATTGAGCCTAAAAAACACTTTTCGGTTTTTTTCACCGTCAGAACGCGAAATGAACTTCCAACACTCGAAAATGGTCTATAGCGCCCATTGAGCCTAAAAAACACTTTTCGTTTTTTTTCACCGTCAGATCACGAAATGAACTTACAAACAATCCTAAATGTGCCATAGCGCCCATTAAGCCTAACAAACACTTTTCGGCACTATTCACTGTCAGATCACGAAATGGACTTACAAGCACTCCCAAATGGTCTATAGCGCCTATTGAGCCTAAAAAACACTTTTCGGTTTTCTTCACCGTCAGATCACGAAATGAACTTACAAACAATCCCAAATGTGCCATAGCGCCCATTAAGCCTAACAAACACTTTTCGGCACTATTCACCGTCAGATCACGAAACGGACTTACAAACACTCCCAAATGGTCTATAGCGCCCATTGAGCCTAAAAAACACTTTTCGGTTTTTTTCACCGTCAGATCACGAAATGAACTTACGAACAATCCTAAATGTGCCATAGCGCCCATTAAGCCTAACAAACACTTTTTGGCACTATTCACTGTCAGATCACGAAATGGACTTACAAACACTCCCAAATGGTCTATAGCGCCCATTGAGCCTAAAAAACACTTTTCGGTTTTCTTCACCGTCAGATCACGAAATGAACTTACAAACAATCCCAAATGTGCCATAGCGCCCATTAAGCCTAACAAACACTTTTCGGCACTATTCACCGTCAGATCACGAAACGGACTTACAAACACTCCCAAATGGTCTATAGCGCCCATTGAGCCTAAAAAACACTTTTCGGTTTTTGTCACCGTCAGAACGCGAAATGAACTTCCAACACTCCCAAATGGTCTATAGCGCCCATTGAGCCTAAAAAACACTTTTCGGTTTTTTTCACAGTCAGAACGCGAAATGAACTTCCAACACTCCCAAATGGTCTATAGCGCCCATTGAGCCTAAAAAAACACTTTTCCGTTTTTTTCACCGTCAGAACGCGAAATGAACTTCCAACACTCCAAAATGGTCTATAGCGCCCATTGAGCCTAAAAAACACTTTTCGGTTTTTTTCACCGTCAGAACGCGAAATGAACTTCCAACACTCCCAAATGGTCTATAGCGCCCATTGAGCCTAAAAAACACTTTTCGGTTTTTTTCACCGTCAGAACGCGAAATGAACTTCCAACACTCCAAAATGGTCTATAGCGCCCATTGAGCCTAAAAAACACTTTTCGGTTTTTTTCACCGTCAGAACGCGAAATGAACTTCCAACACTCCAAAATGGTCTATAGCGCCCATTGAGCCTAAAAAACACTTTTCGGTTTTTTTCACCGTCAGATCACGAAATGAACTTACAAACAATCCCAAATGTGCCATAGCGCCCATTAAGCCTAACAAACACTTTTCGGCACTATTCACCGTCAGATCACGAAATGGACTTACAAACACTCCCAAATGGTCTATAGCGCCCATTGAGCCTAAAAAACACTTTTCGGTTTTTTTCCCCGTCAGAACGCGAAATGAACTTCCAACACTCCCAAATGGTCTATAGCGCCCATTGAGCCTAAAAAACACTTTTCGGTTTTTTTCACCGTCAGAACGCGAAATGAACTTCCAACACTCCCAAATGGTTTATAGCGCCCATTGAGCCTAAAAAACACTTTTCGGTTTTTTTCACCGTCAGAACGCGAAATGAACTTCCAACACTCCCAAATGGTTTATAGCGCCCATTGAGCCTAAAAAACACTTTTCGGTTTTTTTCACCGTCAGAACGCGAAATGAACTTCCAACACTCCAAAATGGTCTATAGCGCCCATTGAGCCTAAAAAACACTTTTCGGGTTTTTTCAACGTCAGATCACGAAATGAACTTACAAACAATCCCAAATGTGCCATAGCGCCCATTAAGCCTAACAAACACTTTTCGGCACTATTCACCGTCAGATCACGAAATGGACTTACAAACACTCCCAAATGGTCTATAGCGCCCATTGAGCCTAAAAAACACTTTTCGGTTTTTTTTCCCGTCAGAACGCGAAATGAACTTCCAACACTCCCAAATGATCTATAGCGCCCAATGAGCCTAACAAACACTTTTCGGCACTATTCACCGTCAGATCACGAAATGGACTTACAAACACTCCCAAATGGTCTATAGCGCCCATTGAGCCTAAAAAACACTTTTCGGTTTTTTTCCCCGTCAGAACGCGAAATGAACTTCCAACACTCCCAAATGATCTATAGCGCCCAATGAGCCTAAAAAACTCTTTTCGGTTTTTTTCACCGTCAGAACGCGAAATGAACTTCCAACACTCCCAAATGGTTTATAGCGCCCATTGAGCCTAAAAAACACTTTTCGGTTTTTTTCACCGTCAGAACGCGAAATGAACTTCCAACACTCCAAAATGGTCTATAGCGCCCATTGAGCCTAAAAAACACTTTTCCGTTTTTTTCACCGTCAGAACGCGAAATGAACTTCCAACACTCCAAAATGGTCTATAGCGCCCATTGAGCCTAAAAAACACTTTTCCGTTTTTGTCACCGTCAGAACGCGAAATGAACTTCCAACACTCCCAAATGGTCTATAGCGCCCATTGAGCCTAAAAAACACTTTTCGGTTTTCTTCACCGTCAGATCACGAAATGAACTTACAAACAATCCCAAATGGTCTATAGCGCCCATTGAGCCTAAAAAACACTTTTCGGTTTTTTTCACAGTCAGAACGCGAAATGAACTTCCAACACTCCCAAATGGTCTATAGCGCCCATTGACCCTAAAAAACACTTTTCCGTTTTTTTCCCCGTCAGAACGCGAAATGAACTTCCAACACTCCCAAATGGTCTATAGCGCCCATTGAGCCTAAAAAACACTTTTCCGTTTTTTTCACCGTCAGAACGCGAAATGAACTTCCAACACTCCAAAATGGTCTATAGCGCCCATTGAGCCTAAAAAAAACTTTTCGGGTTTTTTCACCGTCAGAACGCGAAATGAACTTCCAACACTCCAAAATGGTCTATAGCGCCCATTGAGCCTAAAAAACACTTTTCGTTTTTTTTCACCGTCAGATCACGAAATGAACTTACAAACAATCCTAAATGTGCCATAGCGCCCATTAAGCCTAACAAACACTTTTCGGCACTATTCACTGTCAGATCACGAAATGGGCTTACAAACACTCCCAAATGGTCTATAGCGCCCATTGAGCCTAAACAACACTTTTCGGTTTTCTTCACCGTCAGATCACGAAATGAACTTCCAACACTCCAAAATGGTCTATAGCGCCCATTGAGCCTAAAAAACACTTTTTGGTTTTTTTCACAGTCAGAACGCGAAATGAACTTCCAACACTCCCAAATGGTCTATAGCGCCCATTGAGCCTAAAAAAACACTTTTCCGTTTTTTTCACCGTCAGAACGCGAAATGAACTTCCAACACTCCAAAATGGTCTATAGCGCCCATTGAGCCTAAAAAACACTTTTCGGTTTTTTTCACCGTCAGATCACGAAATGAACTTACGAACAATCCTAAATGTGCCATAGCGCCCATTAAGCCTAACAAACACTTTTTGGCACTATTCACTGTCAGATCACGAAATGGACTTACAAACACTCCCAAATGGTCTATAGCGCCCATTGAGCCTAAAAAACACTTTTCGGTTTTCTTCACCGTCAGATCACGAAATGAACTTACAAACAATCCCAAATGTGCCATAGCGCCCATTAAGCCTAACAAACACTTTTCGGCACTATTCACCGTCAGATCACGAAACGGACTTACAAACACTCCCAAATGGTCTATAGCGCCCATTGAGCCTAAAAAACACTTTTCGGTTTTTGTCACCGTCAGAACGCGAAATGAACTTCCAACACTCCCAAATGGTCTATAGCGCCCATTGAGCCTAAAAAACACTTTTCGGTTTTTTTCACAGTCAGAACGCGAAATGAACTTCCAACACTCCCAAATGGTCTATAGCGCCCATTGACCCTAAAAAACACTTTTCCGTTTTTTTCCCCGTCAGAACGCGAAATGAACTTCCAACACTCCCAAATGGTCTATAGCGCCCATTGAGCCTAAAAAACACTTTTCCGTTTTTTTCACCGTCAGAACGCGAAATGAACTTCCAACACTCCAAAATGGTCTATAGCGCCCATTGAGCCTAAAAAACACTTTTCGGGTTTTTTCACCGTCAGAACGCGAAATGAACTTCCAACACTCCAAAATGGTCTATAGCGCCCATTGAGCCTAAAAAACACTTTTCGTTTTTTTTCACCGTCAGATCACGAAATGAACTTACAAACAATCCTAAATGTGCCATAGCGCCCATTAAGCCTAACAAACACTTTTCGGCACTATTCACTGTCAGATCACGAAATGGGCTTACAAACACTCCCAAATGGTCTATAGCGCCCATTGAGCCTAAACAACACTTTTCGGTTTTCTTCACCGTCAGATCACGAAATGAACTTCCAACACTCCAAAATGGTCTATAGCGCCCATTGAGCCTAAAAAACACTTTTTGGTTTTTTTCACAGTCAGAACGCGAAATGAACTTCCAACACTCCCAAATGGTCTATAGCGCCCATTGAGCCTAAAAAAACACTTTTCCGTTTTTTTCACCGTCAGAACGCGAAATGAACTTCCAACACTCCAAAATGGTCTATAGCGCCCATTGAGCCTAAAAAACACTTTTCGGTTTTTTTCACCGTCAGAACGCGAAATGAACTTCCAACACTCCAAAATGGTCTATAGCGCCCATTGAGCCTAAAAAACACTTTTCGGTTTTTTTCACCGTCAGATCACGAAATGAACTTACAAACAATCCCAAATGTGCCATAGCGCCCATTAAGCCTAACAAACACTTTTCGGCACTATTCACCGTCAGATCACGAAATGGACTTACAAACACTCCCAAATGGTCTATAGCGCCCATTGAGCCTAAAAAACACTTTTCGGTTTTTTTCCCCGTCAGAACGCGAAATGAACTTCCAACACTCCCAAATAGTCTATAGCGCCCATTGAGCCTAAAAAACACTTTTCGGTTTTTTTCACCGTCAGAACGCGAAATGAACTTCCAACACTCGAAAATGGTCTATAGCGCCCATTGAGCCTAAAAAACACTTTTCGTTTTTTTTCACCGTCAGATCACGAAATGAACTTACAAACAATCCTAAATGTGCCATAGCGCCCATTAAGCCTAACAAACACTTTTCGGCACTATTCACTGTCAGATCACGAAATGGACTTACAAGCACTCCCAAATGGTCTATAGCGCCTATTGAGCCTAAAAAACACTTTTCGGTTTTCTTCACCGTCAGATCACGAAATGAACTTACAAACAATCCCAAATGTGCCATAGCGCCCATTAAGCCTAACAAACACTTTTCGGCACTATTCACCGTCAGATCACGAAACGGACTTACAAACACTCCCAAATGGTCTATAGCGCCCATTGAGCCTAAAAAACACTTTTCGGTTTTTGTCACCGTCAGAACGCGAAATGAACTTCCAACACTCCCAAATGGTCTATAGCGCCCATTGAGCCTAAAAAACACTTTTCGGTTTTTTTCACCGTCAGAACGCGAAATGAACTTCCAACACTCGAAAATGGTCTATAGCGCCCATTGAGCCTAAAAAACACTTTTCGTTTTTTTTCACCGTCAGATCACGAAATGAACTTACAAACAATCCTAAATGTGCCATAGCGCCCATTAAGCCTAACAAACACTTTTCGGCACTATTCACTGTCAGATCACGAAATGGACTTACAAGCACTCCCAAATGGTCTATAGCGCCTATTGAGCCTAAAAAACACTTTTCGGTTTTCTTCACCGTCAGATCACGAAATGAACTTACAAACAATCCCAAATGTGCCATAGCGCCCATTAAGCCTAACAAACACTTTTCGGCACTATTCACCGTCAGATCACGAAACGGACTTACAAACACTCCCAAATGGTCTATAGCGCCCATTGAGCCTAAAAAACACTTTTCGGTTTTTTTCACCGTCAGATCACGAAATGAACTTACGAACAATCCTAAATGTGCCATAGCGCCCATTAAGCCTAACAAACACTTTTTGGCACTATTCACTGTCAGATCACGAAATGGACTTACAAACACTCCCAAATGGTCTATAGCGCCCATTGAGCCTAAAAAACACTTTTCGGTTTTCTTCACCGTCAGATCACGAAATGAACTTACAAACAATCCCAAATGTGCCATAGCGCCCATTAAGCCTAACAAACACTTTTCGGCACTATTCACCGTCAGATCACGAAACGGACTTACAAACACTCCCAAATGGTCTATAGCGCCCATTGAGCCTAAAAAACACTTTTCGGTTTTTGTCACCGTCAGAACGCGAAATGAACTTCCAACACTCCCAAATGGTCTATAGCGCCCATTGAGCCTAAAAAACACTTTTCGGTTTTTTTCACAGTCAGAACGCGAAATGAACTTCCAACACTCCCAAATGGTCTATAGCGCCCATTGAGCCTAAAAAAACACTTTTCCGTTTTTTTCACCGTCAGAACGCGAAATGAACTTCCAACACTCCAAAATGGTCTATAGCGCCCATTGAGCCTAAAAAACACTTTTCGGTTTTTTTCACCGTCAGAACGCGAAATGAACTTCCAACACTCCCAAATGGTCTATAGCGCCCATTGAGCCTAAAAAACACTTTTCGGTTTTTTTCACCGTCAGAACGCGAAATGAACTTCCAACACTCCAAAATGGTCTATAGCGCCCATTGAGCCTAAAAAACACTTTTCGGTTTTTTTCACCGTCAGAACGCGAAATGAACTTCCAACACTCCAAAATGGTCTATAGCGCCCATTGAGCCTAAAAAACACTTTTCGGTTTTTTTCACCGTCAGATCACGAAATGAACTTACAAACAATCCCAAATGTGCCATAGCGCCCATTAAGCCTAACAAACACTTTTCGGCACTATTCACCGTCAGATCACGAAATGGACTTACAAACACTCCCAAATGGTCTATAGCGCCCATTGAGCCTAAAAAACACTTTTCGGTTTTTTTCCCCGTCAGAACGCGAAATGAACTTCCAACACTCCCAAATGGTCTATAGCGCCCATTGAGCCTAAAAAACACTTTTCGGTTTTTTTCACCGTCAGAACGCGAAATGAACTTCCAACACTCCCAAATGGTTTATAGCGCCCATTGAGCCTAAAAAACACTTTTCGGTTTTTTTCACCGTCAGAACGCGAAATGAACTTCCAACACTCCCAAATGGTTTATAGCGCCCATTGAGCCTAAAAAACACTTTTCGGTTTTTTTCACCGTCAGAACGCGAAATGAACTTCCAACACTCCAAAATGGTCTATAGCGCCCATTGAGCCTAAAAAACACTTTTCGGGTTTTTTCAACGTCAGATCACGAAATGAACTTACAAACAATCCCAAATGTGCCATAGCGCCCATTAAGCCTAACAAACACTTTTCGGCACTATTCACCGTCAGATCACGAAATGGACTTACAAACACTCCCAAATGGTCTATAGCGCCCATTGAGCCTAAAAAACACTTTTCGGTTTTTTTTCCCGTCAGAACGCGAAATGAACTTCCAACACTCCCAAATGATCTATAGCGCCCAATGAGCCTAACAAACACTTTTCGGCACTATTCACCGTCAGATCACGAAATGGACTTACAAACACTCCCAAATGGTCTATAGCGCCCATTGAGCCTAAAAAACACTTTTCGGTTTTTTTCCCCGTCAGAACGCGAAATGAACTTCCAACACTCCCAAATGATCTATAGCGCCCAATGAGCCTAAAAAACTCTTTTCGGTTTTTTTCACCGTCAGAACGCGAAATGAACTTCCAACACTCCCAAATGGTTTATAGCGCCCATTGAGCCTAAAAAACACTTTTCGGTTTTTTTCACCGTCAGAACGCGAAATGAACTTCCAACACTCCAAAATGGTCTATAGCGCCCATTGAGCCTAAAAAACACTTTTCCGTTTTTTTCACCGTCAGAACGCGAAATGAACTTCCAACACTCCAAAATGGTCTATAGCGCCCATTGAGCCTAAAAAACACTTTTCCGTTTTTGTCACCGTCAGAACGCGAAATGAACTTCCAACACTCCCAAATGGTCTATAGCGCCCATTGAGCCTAAAAAACACTTTTCGGTTTTCTTCACCGTCAGATCACGAAATGAACTTACAAACAATCCCAAATGGTCTATAGCGCCCATTGAGCCTAAAAAACACTTTTCGGTTTTTTTCCCCGTCAGAACGCGAAATGAACTTCCAACACTCCCAAATGATCTATAGCGCCCAATGAGCCTAAAAAACACTTTTCGTTTTTTTTCACCGTCAGAACGCGAAATGAACTTCCAACACTCCCAAATGGTTTATAGCGCACATTGAGCCTAAAAAACACTTTTCGGTTTTTTTCACCGTCAGAACGCGAAATGAACTTCCAACACTCCAAAATGGTCTATAGCGCCCATTGAGCCTAAAAAACACTTTTCCGGTTTTTTTCAAAGTCAGAACGCGAAATGAACTTCCAACACTCCAAAATGGTCTATAGCGCCCATTGAGCCTGAAAAACACTTTTCCGTTTTTTTCCCCGTCAGAACGCGAAATGAACTTCCAACACTCCCAAATGGTCTATAGCGCCCATTGAGCCTAAAAAACACTTTTCCGTTTTTTTCACCGTCAGAACGCGAAATGAACTTCCAACACTCCAAAATGGTCTATAGCGCCCATTGAGCCTAAAAAACACTTTTCGGGTTTTTTCACCGTCAGAACGCGAAATGAACTTCCAACACTCCAAAATGGTCTATAGCGCCCATTGAGCCTAAAAAACACTTTTCGTTTTTTTTCACCGTCAGATCACGAAATGAACTTACAAACAATCCTAAATGTGCCATAGCGCCCATTAAGCCTAACAAACACTTTTCGGCACTATTCACTGTCAGATCACGAAATGGGCTTACAAACACTCCCAAATGGTCTATAGCGCCCATTGAGCCTAAACAACACTTTTCGGTTTTCTTCACCGTCAGATCACGAAATGAACTTCCAACACTCCAAAATGGTCTATAGCGCCCATTGAGCCTAAAAAACACTTTTTGGTTTTTTTCACAGTCAGAACGCGAAATGAACTTCCAACACTCCCAAATGGTCTATAGCGCCCATTGAGCCTAAAAAAACACTTTTCCGTTTTTTTCACCGTCAGAACGCGAAATGAACTTCCAACACTCCAAAATGGTCTATAGCGCCCATTAAGCCTAAAAAACACTTTTCGGTTTTTTTCACCGTCAGAACGCGAAATGAACTTCCAACACTCTAAAATGGTCTATAGCGCCCATTGAGCCTAAAAAACACTTTTCGGTTTTTTTCACCGTCAGATCACGAAATGAACTTACAAACAATCCCAAATGTGCCATAGCGCCCATTAAGCCTAACAAACACTTTTCGGCACTATTCACCGTCAGATCACGAAATGGACTTACAAACACTCCCAAATGGTCTATAGCGCCCATTGAGCCTAAAAAACACTTTTCGGTTTTTTTCCCCGTCAGAACGCGAAATGAACTTCCAACACTCCCAAATAGTCTATAGCGCCCATTGAGCCTAAAAAACACTTTTCGGTTTTTTTCACCGTCAGAACGCGAAATGAACTTCCAACACTCGAAAATGGTCTATAGCGCCCATTGAGCCTAAAAAACACTTTTCGTTTTTTTTCACCGTCAGATCACGAAATGAACTTACAAACAATCCTAAATGTGCCATAGCGCCCATTAAGCCTAACAAACACTTTTCGGCACTATTCACTGTCAGATCACGAAATGGACTTACAAGCACTCCCAAATGGTCTATAGCGCCTATTGAGCCTAAAAAACACTTTTCGGTTTTCTTCACCGTCAGATCACGAAATGAACTTACAAACAATCCCAAATGTGCCATAGCGCCCATTAAGCCTAACAAACACTTTTCGGCACTATTCACCGTCAGATCACGAAACGGACTTACAAACACTCCCAAATGGTCTATAGCGCCCATTGAGCCTAAAAAACACTTTTCGGTTTTTGTCACCGTCAGAACGCGAAATGAACTTCCAACACTCCCAAATGGTCTATAGCGCCCATTGAGCCTAAAAAACACTTTTCGGTTTTTTTCACCGTCAGAACGCGAAATGAACTTCCAACACTCGAAAATGGTCTATAGCGCCCATTGAGCCTAAAAAACACTTTTCGTTTTTTTTCACCGTCAGATCACGAAATGAACTTACAAACAATCCTAAATGTGCCATAGCGCCCATTAAGCCTAACAAACACTTTTCGGCACTATTCACCGTCAGATCACGAAACGGACTTACAAACACTCCCAAATGGTCTATAGCGCCCATTGAGCCTAAAAAACACTTTTCGGTTTTTGTCACCGTCAGAACGCGAAATGAACTTCCAACACTCCCAAATGGTCTATAGCGCCCATTGAGCCAAAAAAACACTTTTCGGTTTTTTTCACCGTCAGAACGCGAAATGAACTTCCAACACTCCCAAATGGTCTATAGCGCCCATTGAGCCTAAAAAACACTTTTCGGTTTTTTTCACCGTCAGAACGCGAAATGAACTTCCAACATTCCCAAATGATTTATAGCGCCCATTGAGCCTAAAAAACACTTTTCCGTTTTTTTCACCGTCAGAACGCGAAATGAACTTCCAACACTCCAAAATGGTCTATAGCGCCCATTGAGCCTAAAAAACACTTTTCGGTTTTTTTCACCGTCAGATCACGAAATGAACTAACAAACAATCCTAAATGTGCCATAGCGCCCATTAAGCCTAACAAACACTTTTCGGCACTATTCACTGTCAGATCACGAAATGTACTTACAAACACTCCCAAATGGTCTATAGCGCCTATTGAGCCTAAAAAACACTTTTCGGTTTTCTTCACCGTCAGATCACGAAATGAACTTACAAACAATCCCAAATGTGCCATAGCGCCCATTAAGCCTAACAAACACTTTTCGGCACTATTCACCGTCAGATCACGAAACGGACTTACAAACACTCCCAAATGGTCTATAGCGCCCATTGAGCCTACAAAACACTTTTCGGTTTTTGTCACCGTCAGAACGCGAAATGAACTTCCAACACTCCCAAATGGTCTATAGCGCCCATTGAGCCTAAAAAACACTTTTCGGTTTTTTTCACCGTCAGAACGCGAAATGAACTTCCAACACTCCCAAATGGTCTATAGCGCCCATTGACCCTAAAAAACACTTTTCCGTTTTTTTCCCCGTCAGAACGCGAAATGAACTTCCAACACTCCCAAATGGTCTATAGCGCCCATTGAGCCTAAAAAACACTTTTCCGTTTTTTTCACCGTCAGAACGCGAAATGAACTTCCAACACTCCAAAATGGTCTATAGCGCCCATTGAGCCTAAAAAACACTTTTCGGGTTTTTTCACCGTCAGAACGCGAAATGAACTTCCAACACTCCAAAATGGTCTATAGCGCCCATTGAGCCTAAAAAACACTTTTCGTTTTTTTTCACCGTCAGATCACGAAATGAACTTACAAACAATCCTAAATGTGCCATAGCGCCCATTAAGCCTAACAAACACTTTTCGGCACTATTCACTGTCAGATCACGAAATGGGCTTACAAACACTCCCAAATGGTCTATAGCGCCCATTGAGCCTAAACAACACTTTTCGGTTTTCTTCACCGTCAGATCACGAAATGAACTTACAAACAATCCCAAATGTGCCATAGCGCCCATTAAGCCTAACAAACACTTTTCGGCACTATTCACCGTCAGATCACGAAACGGACTTACAAACACTCCCAAATGGTCTATAGCGCCCATTGAGCCTAAAAAAACACTTTTCGGTTTTTTTCACCGTCAGATCACGAAATGGACTTACAAACACTCCCAAATGGTCTATAGCGCCCATTGAGCCTAAAAAACACTTTTCGGTTTTTTTCACCGTCAGAACGCGAAATGAACTTCCAACACTCCCAAATGATTTATAGCGCCCATTGAGCCTAAAAAACACTTTTCCGTTTTTTTCACCGTCAGAACGCGAAATGAACTTCCAACACTCCAAAATGGTCTATAGCGCCCATTGAGCCTAAAAAACACTTTTCGGTTTTCTTCACCGTCAGATCACGAAATGAACTTACAAACAATCCCAAATGTGCCATAGCGCCCATTAAGCCTAACAAACACTTTTCGGCACTATTCACCGTCAGATCACGAAACGGACTTACAAACACTCCCAAATGGTCTATAGCGCCCATTGAGCCTAAAAAACACTTTTCGGTTTTTTTCACCGTCAGATCACGAAATGAACTTACAAACAATCCTAAATGTGCCATAGCGCCCATTAAGCCTAACAAACACTTTTTGGCACTATTCACTGTCAGATCACGAAATGGACTTACAAACACTCCCAAATGGTCTATAGCGCCCATTGAGCCTAAAAAACACTTTTCGGTTTTCTTCACCGTCAGATCACGAAATGAACTTACAAACAATCCCAAATGTGCCATAGCGCCCATTAAGCCTAACAAACACTTTTCGGCACTATTCACCGTCAGATCACGAAACGGACTTACAAACACTCCCAAATGGTCTATAGCGCCCATTGAGCCTAAAAAACACTTTTCGGTTTTTGTCACCGTCAGAACGCGAAATGAACTTCCAACACTCCCAAATGGTCTATAGCGCCCATTGAGCCTAAAAAACACTTTTTGGTTTTTTTCACAGTCAGAACGCGAAATGAACTTCCAACACTCCCAAATGGTCTATAGCGCCCATTGAGCCTAAAAAAACACTTTTCCGTTTTTTTCACCGTCAGAACGCGAAATGAACTTCCAACACTCCAAAATGGTCTATAGCGCCCATTGAGCCTAAAAAACACTTTTCGGTTTTTTTCACCGTCAGAACGCGAAATGAACTTCCAACACTCCAAAATGGTCTATAGCGCCCATTGAGCCTAAAAAACACTTTTCGGTTTTTTTCACCGTCAGATCACGAAATGAACTTACAAACAATCCCAAATGTGCCATAGCGCCCATTAAGCCTAACAAACACTTTTCGGCACTATTCACCGTCAGATCACGAAATGGACTTACAAACACTCCCAAATGGTCTATAGCGCTTATTGAGCCTAAAAAACACTTTTCGGTTTTTTTCCCCGTCAGAACGCGAAATGAACTTCCAACACTCCCAAATGGTCTATAGCGCCCATTGAGCCTAAAAAACACTTTTCGGTTTTTTTCACCGTCAGAACGCGAAATGAACTTCCAACACTCCCAAATGGTTTATAGCGCCCATTGAGCCTAAAAAACACTTTTCGGTTTTTTTCACCGTCAGAACGCGAAATGAACTTCCAACACTCGAAAATGGTCTATAGCGCCCATTGAGCCTAAAAAACACTTTTCGTTTTTTTTCACCGTCAGATCACGAAATGAACTTACAAACAATCCTAAATGTGCCATAGCGCCCATTAAGCCTAACAAACACTTTTCGGCACTATTCACTGTCAGATCACGAAATGGACTTACAAGCACTCCCAAATGGTCTATAGCGCCTATTGAGCCTAAAAACACTTTTCGGTTTTCTTCACCGTCAGATCACGAAATGAACTTACAAACAATCCCAAATGTGCCATAGCGCCCATTAAGCCTAACAAACACTTTTCGGCACTATTCACCGTCAGATCACGAAACGGACTTACAAACACTCCCAAATGGTCTATAGCGCCCATTGAGCCTAAAAAACACTTTTCGGTTTTTGTCACCGTCAGAACGCGAAATGAACTTCCAACACTCCCAAATGGTCTATAGCGCCCATTGAGCCTAAAAAACACTTTTCCGTTTTTTTCACCGTCAGAACGCGAAATGAACTTCCAACACTCCCAAATGGTCTATAGCGCCCATTGAGCCTAAAAAACACTTTTCGGTTTTTTTCACCGTCAGAACGCGAAATGAACTTCCAACACTCGAAAATGGTCTATAGCGCCCATTGAGCCTAAAAAACACTTTTCGTTTTTTTTCACCGTCAGATCACGAAATGAACTTACAAACAATCCTAAATGTGCCATAGCGCCCATTAAGCCTAACAAACACTTTTCGGCACTATTCACTGTCAGATCACGAAATGGACTTACAAGCACTCCCAAATGGTCTATAGCGCCTATTGAGCCTAAAAAACACTTTTCGGTTTTCTTCACCGTCAGATCACGAAATGAACTTACAAACAATCCCAAATGTGCCATAGCGCCCATTAAGCCTAACAAACACTTTTCGGCACTATTCACCGTCAGATCACGAAACGGACTTACAAACACTCCCAAATGGTCTATAGCGCCCATTGAGCCTAAAAAACACTTTTCGGTTTTTGTCACCGTCAGAACGCGAAATGAACTTCCAACACTCCCAAATGGTCTATAGCGCCCATTGAGCCTAAAAAACACTTTTCGGTTTTTTTCACAGTCAGAACGCGAAATGAACTTCCAACACTCCCAAATGGTCTATAGCGCCCATTGAGCCTAAAAAAACACTTTTTCGTTTTTTTCACCATCAGAACGCGAAATGAACTTCCAACACTCCAAAATGGTCTATAGCGCCCATTGAGCCTAAAAAACACTTTTCGGTTTTTTTCACCGTCAGAACGCGAAATGAACTTCCAACACTCCCAAATGGTCTATAGCGCCCATTGAGCCTAAAAAACACTTTTCGGTTTTTTTCACCGTCAGAACGCGAAATGAACTTCCAACACTCCAAAATGGTCTATAGCGCCCATTGAGCCTAAAAAACACTTTTCGGCACTATTCACCGTCAGATCACGAAACGGACTTACAAACACTCCCAAATGGTCTATAGCGCCCATTGAGCCTAAAAAACACTTTTCGGTTTTTGTCACCGTCAGAACGCGAAATGAACTTCCAACACTCCCAAATGGTCTATAGCGCCCATTGAGCCTAAAAAACACTTTTCGGTTTTTTTCACAGTCAGAACGCGAAATGAACTTCCAACACTCCCAAATGGTCTATAGCGCCCATTGAGCCTAAAAAAACACTTTTCGGTTTTTTTCACCGTCAGAACGCGAAATGAACTTCCAACACTCCAAAATGGTCTATAGCGCCCATTGAGCCTAAAAAACACTTTTCGGTTTTTTTCACCGTCAGATCACGAAATGGACTTACAAACACTCCCAAATGGTCTATAGCGCCCATTGAGCCTAAAAAACACTTTTCGGTTTTTTTCACCGTCAGAACGCGAAATGAACTTCCAACACTCCCAAATGATTTATAGCGCCCATTGAGCCTAAAAAACACTTTTCCGTTTTTTTCACCGTCAGAACGCGAAATGAACTTCCAACACTCCAAAATGGTCTATAGCGCCCATTGAGCCTAAAAAACACTTTTCGGTTTTTTTCACCGTCAGATCACGAAATGAACTTACAAACAATCCTAAATGTGCCATAGCGCCCATTAAGCCTAACAAACACTTTTCGGCACTATTCACTGTCAGATCACGAAATGTACTTACAAACACTCCCAAATGGTCTATAGCGCCCATTGAGCCTAAAAAACACTTTTCGGTTTTTTTCACCGTCAGATCACGAAATGAACTTACAAACAATCCTAAATGTGCCATAGCGCCCATTAAGCCTAACAAACACTTTTTGGCACTATTCACTGTCAGATCACGAAATGGACTTACAAACACTCCCAAATGGTCTATAGCGCCCATTGAGCCTAAAAAACACTTTTCGGTTTTCTTCACCGTCAGATCACGAAATGAACTTACAAACAATCCCAAATGTGCCATAGCGCCCATTAAGCCTAACAAACACTTTTCGGCACTATTCACCGTCAGATCACGAAACGGACTTACAAACACTCCCAAATGGTCTATAGCGCCCATTGAGCCTAAAAAACACTTTTCGGTTTTTGTCACCGTCAGAACGCGAAATGAACTTCCAACACTCCCAAATGGTCTATAGCGCCCATTGAGCCTAAAAAACACTTTTTGGTTTTTTTCACAGTCAGAACGCGAAATGAACTTCCAACACTCCCAAATGGTCTATAGCGCCCATTGAGCCTAAAAAAACACTTTTCCGTTTTTTTCACCGTCAGAACGCGAAATGAACTTCCAACACTCCAAAATGGTCTATAGCGCCCATTGAGCCTAAAAAACACTTTTCGGTTTTTTTCACCGTCAGAACGCGAAATGAACTTCCAACACTCCAAAATGGTCTATAGCGCCCATTGAGCCTAAAAAACACTTTTCGGTTTTTTTCACCGTCAGATCACGAAATGAACTTACAAACAATCCCAAATGTGCCATAGCGCCCATTAAGCCTAACAAACACTTTTCGGCACTATTCACCGTCAGATCACGAAATGGACTTACAAACACTCCCAAATGGTCTATAGCGCTTATTGAGCCTAAAAAACACTTTTCGGTTTTTTTCCCCGTCAGAACGCGAAATGAACTTCCAACACTCCCAAATGGTCTATAGCGCCCATTGAGCCTAAAAAACACTTTTCGGTTTTTTTCACCGTCAGAACGCGAAATGAACTTCCAACACTCCGAAATGGTTTATAGCGCCCATTGAGCCTAAAAAACACTTTTCGGTTTTTTTCACCGTCAGAACGCGAAATGAACTTCCAACACTCCAAAATGGTCTATAGCGCCCATTGAGCCTAAAAAACACTTTTCGTTTTTTTTCACCGTCAGATCACGAAATGAACTTACAAACAATCCTAAATGTGCCATAGCGCCCATTAAGCCTAACAAACACTTTTCGGCACTATTCACTGTCAGATCACGAAATGGACTTACAAGCACTCCCAAATGGTCTATAGCGCCTATTGAGCCTAAAAAACACTTTTCGGTTTTCTTCACCGTCAGATCACGAAATGAACTTACAAACAATCCCAAATGTGCCATAGCGCCCATTAAGCCTAACAAACACTTTTCGGCACTATTCACCGTCAGATCACGAAACGGACTTACAAACACTCCCAAATGGTCTATAGCGCCCATTGAGCCTAAAAAACACTTTTCGGTTTTTGTCACCGTCAGAACGCGAAATGAACTTCCAACACTCCCAAATGGTCTATAGCGCCCATTGAGCCTAAAAAACACTTTTCCGTTTTTTTCACCGTCAGAACGCGAAATGAACTTCCAACACTCCCAAATGGTCTATAGCGCCCATTGAGCCTAAAAAACACTTTTCGGTTTTTTTCACCGTCAGAACGCGAAATGAACTTCCAACACTCGAAAATGGTCTATAGCGCCCATTGAGCCTAAAAAACACTTTTCGTTTTTTTTCACCGTCAGATCACGAAATGAACTTACAAACAATCCTAAATGTGCCATAGCGCCCATTAAGCCTAACAAACACTTTTCGGCACTATTCACTGTCAGATCACGAAATGGACTTACAAGCACTCCCAAATGGTCTATAGCGCCTATTGAGCCTAAAAAACACTTTTCGGTTTTTTTCACCGTCAGATCACGAAATGAACTTACAAACAATCCTAAATGTGCCATAGCGCCCATTAAGCCTAACAAACACTTTTTGGCACTATTCACTGTCAGATCACGAAATGGACTTACAAACACTCCCAAATGGTCTATAGCGCCCATTGAGCCTAAAAAACACTTTTCGGTTTTCTTCACCGTCAGATCACGAAATGAACTTACAAACAATCCCAAATGTGCCATAGCGCCCATTAAGCCTAACAAACACTTTTCGGCACTATTCACCGTCAGATCACGAAACGGACTTACAAACACTCCCAAATGGTCTATAGCGCCCATTGAGCCTAAAAAACACTTTTCGGTTTTTGTCACCGTCAGAACGCGAAATGAACTTCCAACACTCCCAAATGGTCTATAGCGCCCATTGAGCCTAAAAAACACTTTTTGGTTTTTTTCACAGTCAGAACGCGAAATGAACTTCCAACACTCCCAAATGGTCTATAGCGCCCATTGAGCCTAAAAAAACACTTTTCCGTTTTTTTCACCGTCAGAACGCGAAATGAACTTCCAACACTCCAAAATGGTCTATAGCGCCCATTGAGCCTAAAAAACACTTTTCGGTTTTTTTCACCGTCAGAACGCGAAATGAACTTCCAACACTCCAAAATGGTCTATAGCGCCCATTGAGCCTAAAAAACACTTTTCGGTTTTTTTCACCGTCAGATCACGAAATGAACTTACAAACAATCCCAAATGTGCCATAGCGCCCATTAAGCCTAACAAACACTTTTCGGCACTATTCACCGTCAGATCACGAAATGGACTTACAAACACTCCCAAATGGTCTATAGCGCTTATTGAGCCTAAAAAACACTTTTCGGTTTTTTTCCCCGTCAGAACGCGAAATGAACTTCCAACACTCCCAAATGGTCTATAGCGCCCATTGAGCCTAAAAAACACTTTTCGGTTTTTTTCACCGTCAGAACGCGAAATGAACTTCCAACACTCCCAAATGGTTTATAGCGCCCATTGAGCCTAAAAAACACTTTTCGGTTTTTTTCACCGTCAGAACGCGAAATGAACTTCCAACACTCGAAAATGGTCTATAGCGCCCATTGAGCCTAAAAAACACTTTTCGTTTTTTTTCACCGTCAGATCACGAAATGAACTTACAAACAATCCTAAATGTGCCATAGCGCCCATTAAGCCTAACAAACACTTTTCGGCACTATTCACTGTCAGATCACGAAATGGACTTACAAGCACTCCCAAATGGTCTATAGCGCCTATTGAGCCTAAAAAACACTTTTCGGTTTTCTTCACCGTCAGATCACGAAATGAACTTACAAACAATCCCAAATGTGCCATAGCGCCCATTAAGCCTAACAAACACTTTTCGGCACTATTCACCGTCAGATCACGAAACGGACTTACAAACACTCCCAAATGGTCTATAGCGCCCATTGAGCCTAAAAAACACTTTTCGGTTTTTGTCACCGTCAGAACGCGAAATGAACTTCCAACACTCCCAAATGGTCTATAGCGCCCATTGAGCCTAAAAAACACTTTTCCGTTTTTTTCACGGTCAGAACGCGAAATGAACTTCCAACACTCCCAAATGGTCTATAGCGCCCATTGAGCCTAAAAAACACTTTTCGGTTTTTTTCACCGTCAGAACGCGAAATGAACTTCCAACACTCGAAAATGGTCTATAGCGCCCATTGAGCCTAAAAAACACTTTTCGTTTTTTTTCACCGTCAGATCACGAAATGAACTTACAAACAATCCTAAATGTGCCATAGCGCCCATTAAGCCTAACAAACACTTTTCGGCACTATTCACTGTCAGATCACGAAATGGACTTACAAGCACTCCCAAATGGTCTATAGCGCCTATTGAGCCTAAAAAACACTTTTCGGTTTTCTTCACCGTCAGATCACGAAATGAACTTACAAACAATCCCAAATGTGCCATAGCGCCCATTAAGCCTAACAAACACTTTTCGGCACTATTCACCGTCAGATCACGAAACGGACTTACAAACACTCCCAAATGGTCTATAGCGCCCATTGAGCCTAAAAAACACTTTTCGGTTTTTTTCACCGTCAGATCACGAAATGAACTTACGAACAATCCTAAATGTGCCATAGCGCCCATTAAGCCTAACAAACACTTTTCGGCACTATTCACCGTCAGATCACGAAATGGACTTACAAACACTCCCAAATGGTCTATAGCGCCCATTGAGCCTAAAAAACACTTTTCGGTTTTTTTCCCCGTCAGAACGCGAAATGAACTTCCAACACTCCCAAATGATCTATAGCGCCCATTGAGCCTAAAAAACACTTTTCGGTTTTTTTCACCGTCAGAACGCGAAATGAACTTCCAACACTCCCAAATGGTTTATAGCGCCCATTGAGACTAAAAAACACTTTTCGGTTTTTTTCACCGTCAGAACGCGAAATGAACTTCCAAAACTCCAAAATGGTCTATAGCGCCCATTGAGCCTAAAAAACACTTTTCGGTTTTTGTCACCGTCAGAACGCGAAATGAACTTCCAACACTCCCAAATGGTCTATAGCGCCCATTGAGCCTAAAAAACACTTTTCGGGTTTTTTCAACGTCAGATCACGAAATGAACTTACAAACAATCCCAAATGTGCCATAGCGCCCATTAAGCCTAACAAACACTTTTCGGCACTATTCACCGTCAGATCACGAAATGGACTTACAAACACTCCCAAATGGTCTATAGCGCCCATTGAGCCTAAAAAACACTTTTCGGTTTTTTTCCCCGTCAGAACGCGAAATGAACTTCCAACACTCCCAAATGATCTATAGCGCCCAATGAGCCTAACAAACACTTTTCGGCACTATTCACCGTCAGATCACGAAATGGACTTACAAACACTCCCAAATGGTCTATAGCGCCCATTGAGCCTAAAAAACACTTTTCGGTTTTTTTCCCCGTCAGAACGCGAAATGAACTTCCAACACTCCCAAATGATCTATAGCGCCCAATGAGCCTAAAAAACACTTTTCGGTTTTTTTCACCGTCAGAACGCGAAATGAACTTCCAACACTCCCAAATGGTTTATAGCGCCCATTGAGCCTAAAAAACACTTTTCGGTTTTTTTCACCGTCAGAACGCGAAATGAACTTCCAACACTCCAAAATGGTCTATAGCGCCCATTGAGCCTAAAAAACACTTTTCCGTTTTTTTCACCGTCAGAACGCGAAATGAACTTCCAACACTCCAAAATGGTCTATAGCGCCCATTGAGCCTAAAAAACACTTTTCCGTTTTTGTCACCGTCAGAACGCGAAATGAACTTCCAACACTCCCAAATGGTCTATAGCGCCCATTGAGCCTAAAAAACACTTTTCGGTTTTCTTCACCGTCAGATCACGAAATGAACTTACAAACAATCCCAAATGGTCTATAGCGCCCATTGAGCCTAAAAAACACTTTTCGGTTTTCTTCACCGTCAGATCACGAAATGAACTTACAAACAATCCCAAATGGTCTATAGCGCCCATTGAGCCTAAAAAACACTTTTCGGTTTTTTTCCCCGTCAGAACGCGAAATGAACTTCCAACACTCCCAAATGATCTATAGCGCCCAATGAGCCTAAAAAACACTTTTCGTTTTTTTTCACCGTCAGAACGCGAAATGAACTTCCAACACTCCCAAATGGTTTATAGCGCACATTGAGCCTAAAAAACACTTTTCGGTTTTTTTCACCGTCAGAACGCGAAATGAACTTCCAACACTCCAAAATGGTCTATAGCGCCCATTGAGCCTAAAAAACACTTTTCCGGTTTTTTTCAACGTCAGAACGCGAAATGAACTTCCAACACTCCAAAATGGTCTATAGCGCCCATTGAGCCTGAAAAACACTTTTCCGTTTTTGTCACCGTCAGAACGCGAAATGAACTTCCAACACTCCCAAATGGTCTATAGCGCCCATTGAGCCTAAAAAACACTTTTCGGTTTTCTTCACCGTCAGATCACGAAATGAACTTACAAACAATCCCAAATGTGCCATAGCGCCCATTAAGCCTAACAAACACTTTTCGGCACTATTCACCGTCAGATCACGAAATGAACTTACAAACAATCCCAAATGTGCCATAGCGCCCATTAAGCCTAACAAACACTTTTCGGCACTATTCACCGTCAGATCACGAAACGGACTTACAAACACTCCCAAATGGTCTATAGCGCCCATTGAGCCTAAAAAACACTTTTCGTTTTTTTTCACCGTTAGAACGCGAAATGAACTTCCAACACTCCCAAATGGTCTATAGCGCCCATTGAGCCTAAAAAACACTTTTCGGTTTTTTTTAACGTCAGAACGCGAAATGAACTTCCAACACTCCAAAATGGTCTATAGCGCCCATTGAGCCTAAAAAACACTTTTCGGGTTTTTTCACCGTCAGATCACGAAATGAACTTACAAACAATCCCAAATGTGCCATAGCGCCCATTAAGCCTAACAAACACTTTTCGGCACTATTCACCGTCAGATCACGAAACGGACTTACAAACACTCCCAAATGGTCTATAGCGCCCATTGAGCCTACAAAACACTTTTCGGTTTTTGTCACCGTCAGAACGCGAAATGAACTTCCAACACTCCCAAATGGTCTATAGCGCCCATTGAGCCTAAAAAACACTTTTCGGTTTTTTTCACCGTCAGAACGCGAAATGAACTTCCAACACTCCCAAATGGTCTATAGCGCCCATTGACCCTAAAAAACACTTTTCCGTTTTTTTCCCCGTCAGAACGCGAAATGAACTTCCAACACTCCCAAATGGTCTATAGCGCCCATTGAGCCTAAAAAACACTTTTCCGTTTTTTTCACCGTCAGAACGCGAAATGAACTTCCAACACTCCAAAATGGTCTATAGCGCCCATTGAGCCTAAAAAACACTTTTCGGGTTTTTTCACCGTCAGAACGCGAAATGAACTTCCAACACTCCAAAATGGTCTATAGCGCCCATTGAGCCTAAAAAACACTTTTCGTTTTTTTTCACCGTCAGATCACGAAATGAACTTACAAACAATCCTAAATGTGCCATAGCGCCCATTAAGCCTAACAAACACTTTTCGGCACTATTCACTGTCAGATCACGAAATGGGCTTACAAACACTCCCAAATGGTCTATAGCGCCCATTGAGCCTAAACAACACTTTTCGGTTTTCTTCACCGTCAGATCACGAAATGAACTTCCAACACTCCAAAATGGTCTATAGCGCCCATTGAGCCTAAAAAACACTTTTTGGTTTTTTTCACAGTCAGAACGCGAAATGAACTTCCAACACTCCCAAATGGTCTATAGCGCCCATTGAGCCTAAAAAAACACTTTTCCGTTTTTTTCACCGTCAGAACGCGAAATGAACTTCCAACACTCCAAAATGGTCTATAGCGCCCATTGAGCCTAAAAAACACTTTTCGGTTTTTTTCACCGTCAGAACGCGAAATGAACTTCCAACACTCTAAAATGGTCTATAGCGCCCATTGAGCCTAAAAAACACTTTTCGGTTTTTTTCACCGTCAGATCACGAAATGAACTTACAAACAATCCCAAATGTGCCATAGCGCCCATTAAGCCTAACAAACACTTTTCGGCACTATTCACCGTCAGATCACGAAATGGACTTACAAACACTCCCAAATGGTCTATAGCGCCCATTGAGCCTAAAAAACACTTTTCGGTTTTTTTCCCCGTCAGAACGCGAAATGAACTTCCAACACTCCCAAATAGTCTATAGCGCCCATTGAGCCTAAAAAACACTTTTCGGTTTTTTTCACCGTCAGAACGCGAAATGAACTTCCAACACTCGAAAATGGTCTATAGCGCCCATTGAGCCTAAAAAACACTTTTCGTTTTTTTTCACCGTCAGATCACGAAATGAACTTACAAACAATCCTAAATGTGCCATAGCGCCCATTAAGCCTAACAAACACTTTTCGGCACTATTCACTGTCAGATCACGAAATGGACTTACAAGCACTCCCAAATGGTCTATAGCGCCTATTGAGCCTAAAAAACACTTTTCGGTTTTCTTCACCGTCAGATCACGAAATGAACTTACAAACAATCCCAAATGTGCCATAGCGCCCATTAAGCCTAACAAACACTTTTCGGCACTATTCACCGTCAGATCACGAAACGGACTTACAAACACTCCCAAATGGTCTATAGCGCCCATTGAGCCTAAAAAACACTTTTCGGTTTTTGTCACCGTCAGAACGCGAAATGAACTTCCAACACTCCCAAATGGTCTATAGCGCCCATTGAGCCTAAAAAACACTTTTCGGTTTTTTTCACCGTCAGAACGCGAAATGAACTTCCAACACTCGAAAATGGTCTATAGCGCCCATTGAGCCTAAAAAACACTTTTCGTTTTTTTTCACCGTCAGATCACGAAATGAACTTACAAACAATCCTAAATGTGCCATAGCGCCCATTAAGCCTAACAAACACTTTTCGGCACTATTCACTGTCAGATCACGAAATGGACTTACAAGCACTCCCAAATGGTCTATAGCGCCTATTGAGCCTAAAAAACACTTTTCGGTTTTCTTCACCGTCAGATCACGAAATGAACTTACAAACAATCCCAAATGTGCCATAGCGCCCATTAAGCCTAACAAACACTTTTCGGCACTATTCACCGTCAGATCACGAAACGGACTTACAAACACTCCCAAATGGTCTATAGCGCCCATTGAGCCTAGAAAACACTTTTCGGTTTTTTTCACCGTCAGATCACGAAATGAACTTACGAACAATCCTAAATGTGCCATAGCGCCCATTAAGCCTAACAAACACTTTTTGGCACTATTCACTGTCAGATCACGAAATGGACTTACAAACACTCCCAAATGGTCTATAGCGCCCATTGAGCCTAAAAAACACTTTTCGGTTTTCTTCACCGTCAGATCACGAAATGAACT
The DNA here is from genome assembly GCA_037893245.1 of Crossaster papposus. Classification (NCBI taxonomy): domain Eukaryota; kingdom Metazoa; phylum Echinodermata; class Asteroidea; order Velatida; family Solasteridae; genus Crossaster; species Crossaster papposus. The sequence goes on along the minus strand of JBAIAA010000049.1, from coordinate 623,349 downwards.
TACAAACAATCCCAAATGTGCCATAGCGCCCATTAAGCCTAACAAACACTTTTCGGCACTATTCACCGTCAGATCACGAAACGGACTTACAAACACTCCCAAATGGTCTATAGCGCCCATTGAGCCTAAAAAACACTTTTCGGTTTTTGTCACCGTCAGAACGCGAAATGAACTTCCAACACTCCCAAATGGTCTATAGCGCCCATTGAGCCTAAAAAACACTTTTCGGTTTTTTTCACAGTCAGAACGCGAAATGAACTTCCAACACTCCCAAATGGTCTATAGCGCCCATTGACCCTAAAAAACACTTTTCCGTTTTTTTCCCCGTCAGAACGCGAAATGAACTTCCAACACTCCCAAATGGTCTATAGCGCCCATTGAGCCTAAAAAACACTTTTCCGTTTTTTTCACCGTCAGAACGCGAAATGAACTTCCAACACTCCAAAATGGTCTATAGCGCCCATTGAGCCTAAAAAACACTTTTCGGGTTTTTTCACCGTCAGAACGCGAAATGAACTTCCAACACTCCAAAATGGTCTATAGCGCCCATTGAGCCTAAAAAACACTTTTCGTTTTTTTTCACCGTCAGATCACGAAATGAACTTACAAACAATCCTAAATGTGCCATAGCGCCCATTAAGCCTAACAAACACTTTTCGGCACTATTCACTGTCAGATCACGAAATGGGCTTACAAACACTCCCAAATGGTCTATAGCGCCCATTGAGCCTAAACAACACTTTTCGGTTTTCTTCACCGTCAGATCACGAAATGAACTTCCAACACTCCAAAATGGTCTATAGCGCCCATTGAGCCTAAAAAACACTTTTTGGTTTTTTTCACAGTCAGAACGCGAAATGAACTTCCAACACTCCCAAATGGTCTATAGCGCCCATTGAGCCTAAAAAAACACTTTTCCGTTTTTTTCACCGTCAGAACGCGAAATGAACTTCCAACACTCCAAAATGGTCTATAGCGCCCATTGAGCCTAAAAAACACTTTTCGGTTTTTTTCACCGTCAGATCACGAAATGAACTTACGAACAATCCTAAATGTGCCATAGCGCCCATTAAGCCTAACAAACACTTTTTGGCACTATTCACTGTCAGATCACGAAATGGACTTACAAACACTCCCAAATGGTCTATAGCGCCCATTGAGCCTAAAAAACACTTTTCGGTTTTCTTCACCGTCAGATCACGAAATGAACTTACAAACAATCCCAAATGTGCCATAGCGCCCATTAAGCCTAACAAACACTTTTCGGCACTATTCACCGTCAGATCACGAAACGGACTTACAAACACTCCCAAATGGTCTATAGCGCCCATTGAGCCTAAAAAACACTTTTCGGTTTTTGTCACCGTCAGAACGCGAAATGAACTTCCAACACTCCCAAATGGTCTATAGCGCCCATTGAGCCTAAAAAACACTTTTCGGTTTTTTTCACAGTCAGAACGCGAAATGAACTTCCAACACTCCCAAATGGTCTATAGCGCCCATTGACCCTAAAAAACACTTTTCCGTTTTTTTTCCCCGTCAGAACGCGAAATGAACTTCCAACACTCCCAAATGGTCTATAGCGCCCATTGAGCCTAAAAAACACTTTTCCGTTTTTTTCACCGTCAGAACGCGAAATGAACTTCCAACACTCCAAAATGGTCTATAGCGCCCATTGAGCCTAAAAAACACTTTTCGGGTTTTTTCACCGTCAGAACGCGAAATGAACTTCCAACACTCCAAAATGGTCTATAGCGCCCATTGAGCCTAAAAAACACTTTTCGTTTTTTTTCACCGTCAGATCACGAAATGAACTTACAAACAATCCTAAATGTGCCATAGCGCCCATTAAGCCTAACAAACACTTTTCGGCACTATTCACTGTCAGATCACGAAATGGGCTTACAAACACTCCCAAATGGTCTATAGCGCCCATTGAGCCTAAACAACACTTTTCGGTTTTCTTCACCGTCAGATCACGAAATGAACTTCCAACACTCCAAAATGGTCTATAGCGCCCATTGAGCCTAAAAAACACTTTTTGGTTTTTTTCACAGTCAGAACGCGAAATGAACTTCCAACACTCCCAAATGGTCTATAGCGCCCATTGAGCCTAAAAAAATACTTTTCCGTTTTTTTCACCGTCAGAACGCGAAATGAACTTCCAACACTCCAAAATGGTCTATAGCGCCCATTGAGCCTAAAAAACACTTTTCGGTTTTTTTCACCGTCAGAACGCGAAATGAACTTCCAACACTCCAAAATGGTCTATAGCGCCCATTGAGCCTAAAAAACACTTTTCGGTTTTTTTCACCGTCAGATCACGAAATGAACTTACAAACAATCCCAAATGTGCCATAGCGCCCATTAAGCCTAACAAACACTTTTCGGCACTATTCACCGTCAGATCACGAAATGGACTTACAAACACTCCCAAATGGTCTATAGCGCCCATTGAGCCTAAAAAACACTTTTCGGTTTTTTTCCCCGTCAGAACGCGAAATGAACTTCCAACACTCCCAAATAGTCTATAGCGCCCATTGAGCCTAAAAAACACTTTTCGGTTTTTTTCACCGTCAGAACGCGAAATGAACTTCCAACACTCGAAAATGGTCTATAGCGCCCATTGAGCCTAAAAAACACTTTTCGTTTTTTTTCACCGTCAGATCACGAAATGAACTTACAAACAATCCTAAATGTGCCATAGCGCCCATTAAGCCTAACAAACACTTTTCGGCACTATTCACTGTCAGATCACGAAATGGACTTACAAGCACTCCCAAATGGTCTATAGCGCCTATTGAGCCTAAAAAACACTTTTCGGTTTTCTTCACCGTCAGATCACGAAATGAACTTACAAACAATCCCAAATGTGCCATAGCGCCCATTAAGCCTAACAAACACTTTTCGGCACTATTCACCGTCAGATCACGAAACGGACTTACAAACACTCCCAAATGGTCTATAGCGCCCATTGAGCCTAAAAAACACTTTTCGGTTTTTGTCACCGTCAGAACGCGAAATGAACTTCCAACACTCCCAAATGGTCTATAGCGCCCATTGAGCCTAAAAAACACTTTTCGGTTTTTTTCACCGTCAGAACGCGAAATGAACTTCCAACACTCGAAAATGGTCTATAGCGCCCATTGAGCCTAAAAAACACTTTTCGTTTTTTTTCACCGTCAGATCACGAAATGAACTTACAAACAATCCTAAATGTGCCATAGCGCCCATTAAGCCTAACAAACACTTTTCGGCACTATTCACTGTCAGATCACGAAATGGACTTACAAGCACTCCCAAATGGTCTATAGCGCCTATTGAGCCTAAAAAACACTTTTCGGTTTTCTTCACCGTCAGATCACGAAATGAACTTACAAACAATCCCAAATGTGCCATAGCGCCCATTAAGCCTAACAAACACTTTTCGGCACTATTCACCGTCAGATCACGAAACGGACTTACAAACACTCCCAAATGGTCTATAGCGCCCATTGAGCCTAAAAAACACTTTTCGGTTTTTTTCACCGTCAGATCACGAAATGAACTTACGAACAATCCTAAATGTGCCATAGCGCCCATTAAGCCTAACAAACACTTTTTGGCACTATTCACTGTCAGATCACGAAATGGACTTACAAACACTCCCAAATGGTCTATAGCGCCCATTGAGCCTAAAAAACACTTTTCGGTTTTCTTCACCGTCAGATCACGAAATGAACTTACAAACAATCCCAAATGTGCCATAGCGCCCATTAAGCCTAACAAACACTTTTCGGCACTATTCACCGTCAGATCACGAAACGGACTTACAAACACTCCCAAATGGTCTATAGCGCCCATTGAGCCTAAAAAACACTTTTCGGTTTTTGTCACCGTCAGAACGCGAAATGAACTTCCAACACTCCCAAATGGTCTATAGCGCCCATTGAGCCTAAAAAACACTTTTCGGTTTTTTTCACAGTCAGAACGCGAAATGAACTTCCAACACTCCCAAATGGTCTATAGCGCCCATTGAGCCTAAAAAAACACTTTTCCGTTTTTTTCACCGTCAGAACGCGAAATGAACTTCCAACACTCCAAAATGGTCTATAGCGCCCATTGAGCCTAAAAAACACTTTTCGGTTTTTTTCACCCTCAGAACGCGAAATGAACTTCCAACACTCCCAAATGGTCTATAGCGCCCATTGAGCCTAAAAAACACTTTTCGGTTTTTTTCACCGTCAGAACGCGAAATGAACTTCCAACACTCCAAAATGGTCTATAGCGCCCATTGAGCCTAAAAAACACTTTTCGGTTTTTTTCACCGTCAGAACGCGAAATGAACTTCCAACACTCCAAAATGGTCTATAGCGCCCATTGAGCCTAAAAAACACTTTTCGGTTTTTTTCACCGTCAGATCACGAAATGAACTTACAAACAATCCCAAATGTGCCATAGCGCCCATTAAGCCTAACAAACACTTTTCGGCACTATTCACCGTCAGATCACGAAATGGACTTACAAACACTCCCAAATGGTCTATAGCGCCCATTGAGCCTAAAAAACACTTTTCGGTTTTTTTCCCCGTCAGAACGCGAAATGAACTTCCAACACTCCCAAATGGTCTATAGCGCCCATTGAGCCTAAAAAACACTTTTCGGTTTTTTTCACCGTCAGAACGCGAAATGAACTTCCAACACTCCCAAATGGTTTATAGCGCCCATTGAGCCTAAAAAACACTTTTCGGTTTTTTTCACCGTCAGAACGCGAAATGAACTTCCAACACTCCCAAATGGTTTATAGCGCCCATTGAGCCTAAAAAACACTTTTCGGTTTTTTTCACCGTCAGAACGCGAAATGAACTTCCAACACTCCAAAATGGTCTATAGCGCCCATTGAGCCTAAAAAACACTTTTCGGGTTTTTTCAACGTCAGATCACGAAATGAACTTACAAACAATCCCAAATGTGCCATAGCGCCCATTAAGCCTAACAAACACTTTTCGGCACTATTCACCGTCAGATCACGAAATGGACTTACAAACACTCCCAAATGGTCTATAGCGCCCATTGAGCCTAAAAAACACTTTTCGGTTTTTTTCCCCGTCAGAACGCGAAATGAACTTCCAACACTCCCAAATGATCTATAGCGCCCAATGAGCCTAACAAACACTTTTCGGCACTATTCACCGTCAGATCACGAAATGGACTTACAAACACTCCCAAATGGTCTATAGCGCCCATTGAGCCTAAAAAACACTTTTCGGTTTTTTTCCCCGTCAGAACGCGAAATGAACTTCCAACACTCCCAAATGATCTATAGCGCCCAATGAGCCTAAAAAACACTTTTCGGTTTTTTTCACCGTCAGAACGCGAAATGAACTTCCAACACTCCCAAATGGTTTATAGCGCCCATTGAGCCTAAAAAACACTTTTCGGTTTTTTTTCACCGTCAGAACGCGAAATGAACTTCCAACACTCCAAAATGGTCTATAGCGCCCATTGAGCCTAAAAAACACTTTTCCGTTTTTTTCACCGTCAGAACGCGAAATGAACTTCCAACACTCCAAAATGGTCTATAGCGCCCATTGAGCCTAAAAAACACTTTTCCGTTTTTGTCACCGTCAGAACGCGAAATGAACTTCCAACACTCCCAAATGGTCTATAGCGCCCATTGAGCCTAAAAAACACTTTTCGGTTTTCTTCACCGTCAGATCACGAAATGAACTTACAAACAATCCCAAATGGTCTATAGCGCCCATTGAGCCTAAAAAACACTTTTCGGTTTTTTTTCCCCGTCAGAACGCGAAATGAACTTCCAACACTCCCAAATGATCTATAGCGCCCAATGAGCCTAAAAAACACTTTTCGTTTTTTTTCACCGTCAGAACGCGAAATGAACTTCCAACACTCCCAAATGGTTTATAGCGCACTTGAGCCTAAAAAACACTTTTCGGTTTTTTTCACCGTCAGAACGCGAAATGAACTTCCAACACTCCAAAATGGTCTATAGCGCCCATTGAGCCTAAAAAACACTTTTCCGGTTTTTTTCAACGTCAGAACGCGAAATGAACTTCCAACACTCCAAAATGGTCTATAGCGCCCATTGAGCCTGAAAAACACTTTTCCGTTTTTTTCCCCGTCAGAACGCGAAATGAACTTCCAACACTCCCAAATGGTCTATAGCGCCCATTGAGCCTAAAAAACACTTTTCCGTTTTTTTCACCGTCAGAACGCGAAATGAACTTCCAACACTCCAAAATGGTCTATAGCGCCCATTGAGCCTAAAAAACACTTTTCGGGTTTTTTCACCGTCAGAACGCGAAATGAACTTCCAACACTCCAAAATGGTCTATAGCGCCCATTGAGCCTAAAAAACACTTTTCGTTTTTTTTCACCGTCAGATCACGAAATGAACTTACAAACAATCCTAAATGTGCCATAGCGCCCATTAAGCCTAACAAACACTTTTCGGCACTATTCACTGTCAGATCACGAAATGGGCTTACAAACACTCCCAAATGGTCTATAGCGCCCATTGAGCCTAAACAACACTTTTCGGTTTTCTTCACCGTCAGATCACGAAATGAACTTCCAACACTCCAAAATGGTCTATAGCGCCCATTGAGCCTAAAAAACACTTTTTGGTTTTTTTCACAGTCAGAACGCGAAATGAACTTCCAACACTCCCAAATGGTCTATAGCGCCCATTGAGCCTAAAAAAACACTTTTCCGTTTTTTTCACCGTCAGAACGCGAAATGAACTTCCAACACTCCAAAATGGTCTATAGCGCCCATTGAGCCTAAAAAACACTTTTCGGTTTTTTTCACCGTCAGAACGCGAAATGAACTTCCAACACTCTAAAATGGTCTATAGCGCCCATTGAGCCTAAAAAACACTTTTCGGTTTTTTTCACCGTCAGATCACGAAATGAACTTACAAACAATCCCAAATGTGCCATAGCGCCCATTAAGCCTAACAAACACTTTTCGGCACTATTCACCGTCAGATCACGAAATGGACTTACAAACACTCCCAAATGGTCTATAGCGCCCATTGAGCCTAAAAAACACTTTTCGGTTTTTTTCCCCGTCAGAACGCGAAATGAACTTCCAACACTCCCAAATAGTCTATAGCGCCCATTGAGCCTAAAAAACACTTTTCGGTTTTTTTCACCGTCAGAACGCGAAATGAACTTCCAACACTCGAAAATGGTCTATAGCGCCCATTGAGCCTAAAAAACACTTTTCGTTTTTTTTCACCGTCAGATCACGAAATGAACTTACAAACAATCCTAAATGTGCCATAGCGCCCATTAAGCCTAACAAACACTTTTCGGCACTATTCACTGTCAGATCACGAAATGGACTTACAAGCACTCCCAAATGGTCTATAGCGCCTATTGAGCCTAAAAAACACTTTTCGGTTTTCTTCACCGTCAGATCACGAAATGAACTTACAAACAATCCCAAATGTGCCATAGCGCCCATTAAGCCTAACAAACACTTTTCGGCACTATTCACCGTCAGATCACGAAACGGACTTACAAACACTCCCAAATGGTCTATAGCGCCCATTGAGCCTAAAAAACACTTTTCGGTTTTTGTCACCGTCAGAACGCGAAATGAACTTCCAACACTCCCAAATGGTCTATAGCGCCCATTGAGCCTAAAAAAACACTTTTCGGTTTTTTTCACCGTCAGAACGCGAAATGAACTTCCAACACTCGAAAATGGTCTATAGCGCCCATTGAGCCTAAAAAACACTTTTCGGTTTTTTTCACCGTCAGATCACGAAATGAACTTACAAACAATCCTAAATGTGCCATAGCGCCCATTAAGCCTAACAAACACTTTTCGGCACTATTCACTGTCAGATCACGAAATGGACTTACAAGCACTCCCAAATGGTCTATAGCGCCTATTGAGCCTAAAAAACACTTTTCGGTTTTCTTCACCGTCAGATCACGAAATGAACTTACAAACAATCCCAAATGTGCCATAGCGCCCATTAAGCCTAACAAACACTTTTCGGCACTATTCACCGTCAGATCACGAAACGGACTTACAAACACTCCCAAATGGTCTATAGCGCCCATTGAGCCTAAAAAACACTTTTCGGTTTTTTTCACCGTCAGATCACGAAATGAACTTACGAACAATCCTAAATGTGCCATAGCGCCCATTAAGCCTAACAAACACTTTTTGGCACTATTCACTGTCAGATCACGAAATGGACTTACAAACACTCCCAAATGGTCTATAGCGCCCATTGAGCCTAAAAAACACTTTTCGGTTTTCTTCACCGTCAGATCACGAAATGAACTTACAAACAATCCCAAATGTGCCATAGCGCCCATTAAGCCTAACAAACACTTTTCGGCACTATTCACCGTCAGATCACGAAACGGACTTACAAACACTCCCAAATGGTCTATAGCGCCCATTGAGCCTAAAAAACACTTTTCGGTTTTTGTCACCGTCAGAACGCGAAATGAACTTCCAACACTCCCAAATGGTCTATAGCGCCCATTGAGCCTAAAAAACACTTTTCGGTTTTTTTCACAGTCAGAACGCGAAATGAACTTCCAACACTCCCAAATGGTCTATAGCGCCCATTGACCCTAAAAAACACTTTTCCGTTTTTTTCCCCGTCAGAACGCGAAATGAACTTCCAACACTCCCAAATGGTCTATAGCGCCCATTGAGCCTAAAAAACACTTTTCCGTTTTTTTCACCGTCAGAACGCGAAATGAACTTCCAACACTCCAAAATGGTCTATAGCGCCCATTGAGCCTAAAAAACACTTTTCGGGTTTTTTCACCGTCAGAACGCGAAATGAACTTCCAACACTCCAAAATGGTCTATAGCGCCCATTGAGCCTAAAAAACACTTTTCGTTTTTTTTCACCGTCAGATCACGAAATGATCTTACAAACAATCCTAAATGTGCCATAGCGCCCATTAAGCCTAACAAACACTTTTCGGCACTATTCACTGTCAGATCACGAAATGGGCTTACAAACACTCCCAAATGGTCTATAGCGCCCATTGAGCCTAAACAACACTTTTCGGTTTTCTTCACCGTCAGATCACGAAATGAACTTCCAACACTCCAAAATGGTCTATAGCGCCCATTGAGCCTAAAAAACACTTTTTGGTTTTTTTCACAGTCAGAACGCGAAATGAACTTCCAACACTCCCAAATGGTCTATAGCGCCCATTGAGCCTAAAAAAACACTTTTCCGTTTTTTTCACCGTCAGAACGCGAAATGAACTTCCAACACTCCAAAATGGTCTATAGCGCCCATTGAGCCTAAAAAACACTTTTCGGTTTTTTTCACCGTCAGATCACGAAATGAACTTACGAACAATCCTAAATGTGCCATAGCGCCCATTAAGCCTAACAAACACTTTTTGGCACTATTCACTGTCAGATCACGAAATGGACTTACAAACACTCCCAAATGGTCTATAGCGCCCATTGAGCCTAAAAAACACTTTTCGGTTTTCTTCACCGTCAGATCACGAAATGAACTTACAAACAATCCCAAATGTGCCATAGCGCCCATTAAGCCTAACAAACACTTTTCGGCACTATTCACCGTCAGATCACGAAACGGACTTACAAACACTCCCAAATGGTCTATAGCGCCCATTGAGCCTAAAAAACACTTTTCGGTTTTTGTCACCGTCAGAACGCGAAATGAACTTCCAACACTCCCAAATGGTCTATAGCGCCCATTGAGCCTAAAAAACACTTTTCGGTTTTTTTCACAGTCAGAACGCGAAATGAACTTCCAACACTCCCAAATGGTCTATAGCGCCCATTGACCCTAAAAAACACTTTTCCGTTTTTTTCCCCGTCAGAACGCGAAATGAACTTCCAACACTCCCAAATGGTCTATAGCGCCCATTGAGCCTAAAAAACACTTTTCCGTTTTTTTCACCGTCAGAACGCGAAATGAACTTCCAACACTCCAAAATGGTCTATAGCGCCCATTGAGCCTAAAAAACACTTTTCGGGTTTTTTCACCGTCAGAACGCGAAATGAACTTCCAACACTCCAAAATGGTCTATAGCGCCCATTGAGCCTAAAAAACACTTTTCGTTTTTTTTCACCGTCAGATCACGAAATGAACTTACAAACAATCCTAAATGTGCCATAGCGCCCATTAAGCCTAACAAACACTTTTCGGCACTATTCACTGTCAGATCACGAAATGGGCTTACAAACACTCCCAAATGGTCTATAGCGCCCATTGAGCCTAAACAACACTTTTCGGTTTTCTTCACCGTCAGATCACGAAATGAACTTCCAACACTCCAAAATGGTCTATAGCGCCCATTGAGCCTAAAAAACACTTTTTGGTTTTTTTCACAGTCAGAACGCGAAATGAACTTCCAACACTCCCAAATGGTCTATAGCGCCCATTGAGCCTAAAAAAACACTTTTCGGTTTTTTTCACCGTCAGAACGCGAAATGAACTTCCAACACTCCAAAATGGTCTATAGCGCCCATTGAGCCTAAAAAACACTTTTCGGTTTTTTTCACCGTCAGAACGCGAAATGAACTTCCAACACTCCAAAATGGTCTATAGCGCCCATTGAGCCTAAAAAACACTTTTCGGTTTTTTTCACCGTCAGATCACGAAATGAACTTACAAACAATCCCAAATGTGCCATAGCGCCCATTAAGCCTAACAAACACTTTTCGGCACTATTCACCGTCAGATCACGAAATGGACTTACAAACACTCCCAAATGGTCTATAGCGCCCATTGAGCCTAAAAAACACTTTTCGGTTTTTTTCCCCGTCAGAACGCGAAATGAACTTCCAACACTCCCAAATAGTCTATAGCGCCCATTGAGCCTAAAAAACACTTTTCGGTTTTTTTCACCGTCAGAACGCGAAATGAACTTCCAACACTCGAAAATGGTCTATAGCGCCCATTGAGCCTAAAAAACACTTTTCGTTTTTTTTCACCGTCAGATCACGAAATGAACTTACAAACAATCCTAAATGTGCCATAGCGCCCATTAAGCCTAACAAACACTTTTCGGCACTATTCACTGTCAGATCACGAAATGGACTTACAAGCACTCCCAAATGGTCTATAGCGCCTATTGAGCCTAAAAAACACTTTTCGGTTTTCTTCACCGTCAGATCACGAAATGAACTTACAAACAATCCCAAATGTGCCATAGCGCCCATTAAGCCTAACAAACACTTTTCGGCACTATTCACCGTCAGATCACGAAACGGACTTACAAACACTCCCAAATGGTCTATAGCGCCCATTGAGCCTAAAAAACACTTTTCGGTTTTTGTCACCGTCAGAACGCGAAATGAACTTCCAACACTCCCAAATGGTCTATAGCGCCCATTGAGCCTAAAAAACACTTTTCGGTTTTTTTCACCGTCAGAACGCGAAATGAACTTCCAACACTCGAAAATGGTCTATAGCGCCCATTGAGCCTAAAAAACACTTTTCGTTTTTTTTCACCGTCAGATCACGAAATGAACTTACAAACAATCCTAAATGTGCCATAGCGCCCATTAAGCCTAACAAACACTTTTCGGCACTATTCACTGTCAGATCACGAAATGGACTTACAAGCACTCCCAAATGGTCTATAGCGCCTATTGAGCCTAAAAAACACTTTTCGGTTTTCTTCACCGTCAGATCACGAAATGAACTTACAAACAATCCCAAATGTGCCATAGCGCCCATTAAGCCTAACAAACACTTTTCGGCACTATTCACCGTCAGATCACGAAACGGACTTACAAACACTCCCAAATGGTCTATAGCGCCCATTGAGCCTAAAAAACACTTTTCGGTTTTTTTCACCGTCAGATCACGAAATGAACTTACGAACAATCCTAAATGTGCCATAGCGCCCATTAAGCCTAACAAACACTTTTCGGCACTATTCACTGTCAGATCACGAAATGGACTTACAAGCACTCCCAAATGGTCTATAGCGCCTATTGAGCCTAAAAAACACTTTTCGGTTTTCTTCACCGTCAGATCACGAAATGAACTTACAAACAATCCCAAATGTGCCATAGCGCCCATTAAGCCTAACAAACACTTTTCGGCACTATTCACCGTCAGATCACGAAACGGACTTACAAACACTCCCAAATGGTCTATAGCGCCCATTGAGCCTAAAAAACACTTTTCGGTTTTTTTCACCGTCAGATCACGAAATGAACTTACGAACAATCCTAAATGTGCCATAGCGCCCATTAAGCCTAACAAACACTTTTTGGCACTATTCACTGTCAGATCACGAAATGGACTTACAAACACTCCCAAATGGTCTATAGCGCCCATTGAGCCTAAAAAACACTTTTCGGTTTTCTTCACCGTCAGATCACGAAATGAACTTACAAACAATCCCAAATGTGCCATAGCGCCCATTAAGCCTAACAAACACTTTTCGGCACTATTCACCGTCAGATCACGAAACGGACTTACAAACACTCCCAAATGGTCTATAGCGCCCATTGAGCCTAAAAAACACTTTTCGGTTTTTGTCACCGTCAGAACGCGAAATGAACTTCCAACACTCCCAAATGGTCTATAGCGCCCATTGAGCCTAAAAAACACTTTTCGGTTTTTTTCACAGTCAGAACGCGAAATGAACTTCCAACACTCCCAAATGGTCTATAGCGCCCATTGAGCCTAAAAAAACACTTTTCCGTTTTTTTCACCGTCAGAACGCGAAATGAACTTCCAACACTCCAAAATGGTCTATAGCGCCCATTGAGCCTAAAAAACACTTTTCGGTTTTTTTCACCGTCAGAACGCGAAATGAACTTCCAACACTCCCAAATGGTCTATAGCGCCCATTGAGCCTAAAAAACACTTTTCGGTTTTTTTCACCGTCAGAACGCGAAATGAACTTCCAACACTCCAAAATGGTCTATAGCGCCCATTGAGCCTAAAAAACACTTTTCGGTTTTTTTCACCGTCAGAACGCGAAATGAACTTCCAACACTCCAAAATGGTCTATAGCGCCCATTGAGCCTAAAAAACACTTTTCGGTTTTTTTCACCGTCAGATCACGAAATGAACTTACAAACAATCCCAAATGTGCCATAGCGCCCATTAAGCCTAACAAACACTTTTCGGCACTATTCACCGTCAGATCACGAAATGGACTTACAAACACTCCCAAATGGTCTATAGCGCCCATTGAGCCTAAAAAACACTTTTCGGTTTTTTTCCCCGTCAGAACGCGAAATGAACTTCCAACACTCCCAAATGGTCTATAGCGCCCATTGAGCCTAAAAAACACTTTTCGGTTTTTTTCACCGTCAGAACGCGAAATGAACTTCCAACACTCCCAAATGGTTTATAGCGCCCATTGAGCCTAAAAAACACTTTTCGGTTTTTTTCACCGTCAGAACGCGAAATGAACTTCCAACACTCGAAAATGGTCTATAGCGCCCATTGAGCCTAAAAAACACTTTTCGTTTTTTTTCACCGTCAGATCACGAAATGAACTTACAAACAATCCTAAATGTGCCATAGCGCCCATTAAGCCTAACAAACACTTTTCGGCACTATTCACTGTCAGATCACGAAATGGACTTACAAGCACTCCCAAATGGTCTATAGCGCCTATTGAGCCTAAAAAACACTTTTCGGTTTTCTTCACCGTCAGATCACGAAATGAACTTACAAACAATCCCAAATGTGCCATAGCGCCCATTAAGCCTAACAAACACTTTTCGGCACTATTCACCGTCAGATCACGAAACGGACTTACAAACACTCCCAAATGGTCTATAGCGCCCATTGAGCCTAAAAAACACTTTTCGGTTTTTTTCACCGTCAGATCACGAAATGAACTTACGAACAATCCTAAATGTGCCATAGCGCCCATTAAGCCTAACAAACACTTTTTGGCACTATTCACCGTCAGATCACGAAATGGACTTACAAACACTCCCAAATGGTCTATAGCGCCCATTGAGCCTAAAAAACACTTTTCGGTTTTCTTCACCGTCAGATCACGAAATGAACTTACAAACAATCCCAAATGTGCCATAGCGCCCATTAAGCCTAACAAACACTTTTCGGCACTATTCACCGTCAGATCACGAAACGGACTTACAAACACTCCCAAATGGTCTATAGCGCCCATTGAGCCTAAAAAACACTTTTCGGTTTTTGTCACCGTCAGAACGCGAAATGAACTTCCAACACTCCCAAATGGTCTATAGCGCCCATTGAGCCTAAAAAACACTTTTCGGTTTTTTTCACAGTCAGAACGCGAAATGAACTTCCAACACTCCCAAATGGTCTATAGCGCCCATTGAGCCTAAAAAAAACACTTTTCCGTTTTTTTCACCGTCAGAACGCGAAATGAACTTCCAACACTCCAAAATGGTCTATAGCGCCCATTGAGCCTAAAAAACACTTTTCGGTTTTTTTCACCGTCAGAACGCGAAATGAACTTCCAACACTCCCAAATGGTCTATAGCGCCCATTGAGCCTAAAAAACACTTTTCGGTTTTTTTCACCGTCAGAACGCGAAATGAACTTCCAACACTCCCAAATGGTTTATAGCGCCCATTGAGCCTAAAAAACACTTTTCGGTTTTTGTCACCGTCAGAACGCGAAATGAACTTCCAACACTCCCAAATGGTCTATAGCGCCCATTGAGCCTAAAAAACACTTTTCGGTTTTTTTCACCGTCAGAACGCGAAATGAACTTCCAACACTCGAAAATGGTCTATAGCGCCCATTGAGCCTAAAAAACACTTTTCGGTTTTTTTCACCGTCAGATCACGAAATGAACTTACAAACAATCCTAAATGTGCCATAGCGCCCATTAAGCCTAACAAACACTTTTCGGCACTATTCACTGTCAGATCACGAAATGGACTTACAAGCACTCCCAAATGGTCTATAGCGCCTATTGAGCCTAAAAAACACTTTTCGGTTTTCTTCACCGTCAGATCACGAAATGAACTTACAAACAATCCCAAATGTGCCATAGCGCCCATTAAGCCTAACAAACACTTTTCGGCACTATTCACCGTCAGATCACGAAACGGACTTACAAACACTCCCAAATGGTCTATAGCGCCCATTGAGCCTAAAAAACACTTTTCGGTTTTTTTCACCGTCAGATCACGAAATGAACTTACGAACAATCCTAAATGTGCCATAGCGCCCATTAAGCCTAACAAACACTTTTTGGCACTATTCACTGTCAGATCACGAAATGGACTTACAAACACTCCCAAATGGTCTATAGCGCCCATTGAGCCTAAAAAACACTTTTCGGTTTTCTTCACCGTCAGATCACGAAATGAACTTACAAACAATCCCAAATGTGCCATAGCGCCCATTAAGCCTAACAAACACTTTTCGGCACTATTCACCGTCAGATCACGAAACGGACTTACAAACACTCCCAAATGGTCTATAGCGCCCATTGAGCCTAAAAAACACTTTTCGGTTTTTGTCACCGTCAGAACGCGAAATGAACTTCCAACACTCCCAAATGGTCTATAGCGCCCATTGAGCCTAAAAAACACTTTTCGGTTTTTTTCACAGTCAGAACGCGAAATGAACTTCCAACACTCCCAAATGGTCTATAGCGCCCATTGAGCCTAAAAAAACACTTTTCCGTTTTTTTCACCGTCAGAACGCGAAATGAACTTCCAACACTCCAAAATGGTCTATAGCGCCCATTGAGCCTAAAAAACACTTTTCGGTTTTTTTCACCGTCAGAACGCGAAATGAACTTCCAACACTCCCAAATGGTCTATAGCGCCCATTGAGCCTAAAAAACACTTTTCGGTTTTTTTCACCGTCAGAACGCGAAATGAACTTCCAACACTCCAAAATGGTCTATAGCGCCCATTGAGCCTAAAAAACACTTTTCGGTTTTTTTCACCGTCAGAACGCGAAATGAACTTCCAACACTCCAAAATGGTCTATAGCGCCCATTGAGCCTAAAAAACACTTTTCGGTTTTTTTCACCGTCAGATCACGAAATGAACTTACAAACAATCCCAAATGTGCCATAGCGCCCATTAAGCCTAACAAACACTTTTCGGCACTATTCACCGTCAGATCACGAAATGGACTTACAAACACTCCCAAATGGTCTATAGCGCCCATTGAGCCTAAAAAACACTTTTCGGTTTTTTTCCCCGTCAGAACGCGAAATGAACTTCCAACACTCCCAAATGGTCTATAGCGCCCATTGAGCCTAAAAAACACTTTTCGGTTTTTTTCACCGTCAGAACGCGAAATGAACTTCCAACACTCCCAAATGGTTTATAGCGCCCATTGAGCCTAAAAAACACTTTTCGGTTTTTTTCACCGTCAGAACGCGAAATGAACTTCCAACACTCGAAAATGGTCTATAGCGCCCATTGAGCCTAAAAAACACTTTTCGTTTTTTTTCACCGTCAGATCACGAAATGAACTTACAAACAATCCTAAATGTGCCATAGCGCCCATTAAGCCTAACAAACACTTTTCGGCACTATTCACTGTCAGATCACGAAATGGACTTACAAGCACTCCCAAATGGTCTATAGCGCCTATTGAGCCTAAAAAACACTTTTCGGTTTTCTTCACCGTCAGATCACGAAATGAACTTACAAACAATCCCAAATGTGCCATAGCGCCCATTAAGCCTAACAAACACTTTTCGGCACTATTCACCGTCAGATCACGAAACGGACTTACAAACACTCCCAAATGGTCTATAGCGCCCATTGAGCCTAAAAAACACTTTTCGGTTTTTTTCACCGTCAGATCACGAAATGAACTTACGAACAATCCTAAATGTGCCATAGCGCCCATTAAGCCTAACAAACACTTTTTGGCACTATTCACTGTCAGATCACGAAATGGACTTACAAACACTCCCAAATGGTCTATAGCGCCCATTGAGCCTAAAAAACACTTTTCGGTTTTCTTCACCGTCAGATCACGAAATGAACTTACAAACAATCCCAAATGTGCCATAGCGCCCATTAAGCCTAACAAACACTTTTCGGCACTATTCACCGTCAGATCACGAAACGGACTTACAAACACTCCCAAATGGTCTATAGCGCCCATTGAGCCTAAAAAACACTTTTCGGTTTTTGTCACCGTCAGAACGCGAAATGAACTTCCAACACTCCCAAATGGTCTATAGCGCCCATTGAGCCTAAAAAACACTTTTCGGTTTTTTTCACAGTCAGAACGCGAAATGAACTTCCAACACTCCCAAATGGTCTATAGCGCCCATTGAGCCTAAAAAAACACTTTTCCGTTTTTTTCACCGTCAGAACGCGAAATGAACTTCCAACACTCCAAAATGGTCTATAGCGCCCATTGAGCCTAAAAAACACTTTTCGGTTTTTTTCACCGTCAGAACGCGAAATGAACTTCCAACACTCCCAAATGGTCTATAGCGCCCATTGAGCCTAAAAAACACTTTTCGGTTTTTTTCACCGTCAGAACGCGAAATGAACTTCCAACACTCCCAAATGGTTTATAGCGCCCATTGAGCCTAAAAAACACTTTTCGGTTTTTTTCACCGTCAGAACGCGAAATGAACTTCCAACACTCGAAAATGGTCTATAGCGCCCATTGAGCCTAAAAAACACTTTTCGTTTTTTTTCACCGTCAGATCACGAAATGAACTTACAAACAATCCTAAATGTGCCATAGCGCCCATTAAGCCTAACAAACACTTTTCGGCACTATTCACTGTCAGATCACGAAATGGACTTACAAGCACTCCCAAATGGTCTATAGCGCCTATTGAGCCTAAAAAACACTTTTCGGTTTTCTTCACCGTCAGATCACGAAATGAACTTACAAACAATCCCAAATGTGCCATAGCGCCCATTAAGCCTAACAAACACTTTTCGGCACTATTCACCGTCAGATCACGAAACGGACTTACAAACACTCCCAAATGGTCTATAGCGCCCATTGAGCCTAAAAAACACTTTTCGGTTTTTGTCACCGTCAGAACGCGAAATGAACTTCCAACACTCCCAAATGGTCTATAGCGCCCATTGAGCCTAAAAAACACTTTTCGGTTTTTTTCACCGTCAGAACGCGAAATGAACTTCCAACACTCCCAAATGGTCTATAGCGCCCATTGAGCCTAAAAAACACTTTTCGGTTTTTTTCACCGTCAGAACGCGAAATGAACTTCCAACATTCCCAAATGATTTATAGCGCCCATTGAGCCTAAAAAACACTTTTCCGTTTTTTTCACCGTCAGAACGCGAAATGAACTTCCAACACTCCAAAATGGTCTATAGCGCCCATTGAGCCTAAAAAACACTTTTCGGTTTTTTTCACCGTCAGATCACGAAATGAACTTACAAACAATCCTAAATGTGCCATAGCGCCCATTAAGCCTAACAAACACTTTTCGGCACTATTCACTGTCAGATCACGAAATGGACTTACAAGCACTCCCAAATGGTCTATAGCGCCTATTGAGCCTAAAAAACACTTTTCGGTTTTCTTCACCGTCAGATCACGAAATGAACTTACAAACAATCCCAAATGTGCCATAGCGCCCATTAAGCCTAACAAACACTTTTCGGCACTATTCACCGTCAGATCACGAAACGGACTTACAAACACTCCCAAATGGTCTATAGCGCCCATTGAGCCTAAAAAACACTTTTCGGTTTTTGTCACCGTCAGAACGCGAAATGAACTTCCAACACTCCCAAATGGTCTATAGCGCCCATTGAGCCTAAAAAACACTTTTCGGTTTTTTTCACCGTCAGAACGCGAAATGAACTTCCAACACTCGAAAATGGTCTATAGCGCCCATTGAGCCTAAAAAACACTTTTCGTTTTTTTTCACCGTCAGATCACGAAATGAACTTACAAACAATCCTAAATGTGCCATAGCGCCCATTAAGCCTAACAAACACTTTTCGGCACTATTCACTGTCAGATCACGAAATGGACTTACAAACACTCCCAAATGGTCTATAGCGCCCATTGAGCCTAAAAAACACTTTTCGGTTTTCTTCACCGTCAGATCACGAAATGAACTTACAAACAATCCCAAATGTGCCATAGCGCCCATTAAGCCTAACAAACACTTTTCGGCACTATTCACCGTCAGATCACGAAACGGACTTACAAACACTCCCAAATGGTCTATAGCGCCCATTGAGCCTAAAAAACACTTTTCGGTTTTTGTCACCGTCAGAACGCGAAATGAACTTCCAACACTCCCAAATGGTCTATAGCGCCCATTGAGCCTAAAAAACACTTTTCGGTTTTTTTCACAGTCAGAACGCGAAATGAACTTCCAACACTCCCAAATGGTCTATAGCGCCCATTGAGCCTAAAAAAACACTTTTCCGTTTTTTTCACCGTCAGAACGCGAAATGAACTTCCAACACTCCAAAATGGTCTATAGCGCCCATTGAGCCTAAAAAACACTTTTCGGTTTTTTTCACCGTCAGAACGCGAAATGAACTTCCAACACTCCCAAATGGTCTATAGCGCCCATTGAGCCTAAAAAACACTTTTCGGTTTTTTTCACCGTCAGAACGCGAAATGAACTTCCAACACTCCAAAATGGTCTATAGCGCCCATTGAGCCTAAAAAACACTTTTCGGTTTTTTTTCACCGTCAGAACGCGAAATGAACTTCCAACACTCCAAAATGGTCTATAGCGCCCATTGAGCCTAAAAAACACTTTTCGGTTTTTTTCACCGTCAGATCACGAAATGAACTTACAAACAATCCCAAATGTGCCATAGCGCCCATTAAGCCTAACAAACACTTTTCGGCACTATTCACCGTCAGATCACGAAATGGACTTACAAACACTCCCAAATGGTCTATAGCGCCCATTGAGCCTAAAAAACACTTTTCGGTTTTTTTCCCCGTCAGAACGCGAAATGAACTTCCAACACTCCCAAATGGTCTATAGCGCCCATTGAGCCTAAAAAACACTTTTCGGTTTTTTTCACCGTCAGAACGCGAAATGAACTTCCAACACTCCCAAATGGTTTATAGCGCCCATTGAGCCTAAAAAACACTTTTCGGTTTTTTTCACCGTCAGAACGCGAAATGAACTTCCAACACTCGAAAATGGTCTATAGCGCCCATTGAGCCTAAAAAACACTTTTCGTTTTTTTTCACCGTCAGATCACGAAATGAACTTACAAACAATCCTAAATGTGCCATAGCGCCCATTAAGCCTAACAAACACTTTTCGGCACTATTCACTGTCAGATCACGAAATGGACTTACAAGCACTCCCAAATGGTCTATAGCGCCTATTGAGCCTAAAAAACACTTTTCGGTTTTCTTCACCGTCAGATCACGAAATGGACTTACAAGCACTCCCAAATGGTCTATAGCGCCTATTGAGCCTAAAAAACACTTTTCGGTTTTCTTCACCGTCAGATCACGAAATGAACTTACAAACAATCCCAAATGTGCCATAGCGCCCATTAAGCCTAACAAACACTTTTCGGCACTATTCACCGTCAGATCACGAAACGGACTTACAAACACTCCCAAATGGTCTATAGCGCCCATTGAGCCTAAAAAACACTTTTCGGTTTTTGTCACCGTCAGAACGCGAAATGAACTTCCAACACTCCCAAATGGTCTATAGCGCCCATTGAGCCTAAAAAACACTTTTCGGTTTTTTTCACCGTCAGAACGCGAAATGAACTTCCAACACTCCCAAATGGTCTATAGCGCCCATTGAGCCTAAAAAACACTTTTCGGTTTTTTTCACCGTCAGAACGCGAAATGAACTTCCAACATTCCCAAATGATTTATAGCGCCCATTGAGCCTAAAAAACACTTTTCCGTTTTTTTCACCGTCAGAACGCGAAATGAACTTCCAACACTCCAAAATGGTCTATAGCGCCCATTGAGCCTAAAAAACACTTTTCGGTTTTTTTCACCGTCAGATCACGAAATGAACTTACAAACAATCCTAAATGTGCCATAGCGCCCATTAAGCCTAACAAACACTTTTCGGCACTATTCACTGTCAGATCACGAAATGTACTTACAAACACTCCCAAATGGTCTATAGCGCCTATTGAGCCTAAAAAACACTTTTCGGTTTTCTTCACCGTCAGATCACGAAATGAACTTACAAACAATCCCAAATGTGCCATAGCGCCCATTAAGCCTAACAAACACTTTTCGGCACTATTCACCGTCAGATCACGAAACGGACTTACAAACACTCCCAAATGGTCTATAGCGCCCATTGAGCCTACAAAACACTTTTCGGTTTTTGTCACCGTCAGAACGCGAAATGAACTTCCAACACTCCCAAATGGTCTATAGCGCCCATTGAGCCTAAAAAACACTTTTCGGTTTTTTTCACCGTCAGAACGCGAAATGAACTTCCAACACTCCCAAATGGTCTATAGCGCCCATTGACCCTAAAAAACACTTTTCCGTTTTTTTCCCCGTCAGAACGCGAAATGAACTTCCAACACTCCCAAATGGTCTATAGCGCCCATTGAGCCTAAAAAACACTTTTCCGTTTTTTTCACCGTCAGAACGCGAAATGAACTTCCAACACTCCAAAATGGTCTATAGCGCCCATTGAGCCTAAAAAACACTTTTCGGGTTTTTTCACCGTCAGAACGCGAAATGAACTTCCAACACTCCAAAATGGTCTATAGCGCCCATTGAGCCTAAAAAACACTTTTCGTTTTTTTTCACCGTCAGATCACGAAATGAACTTACAAACAATCCTAAATGTGCCATAGCGCCCATTAAGCCTAACAAACACTTTTCGGCACTATTCACTGTCAGATCACGAAATGGGCTTACAAACACTCCCAAATGGTCTATAGCGCCCATTGAGCCTAAACAACACTTTTCGGTTTTCTTCACCGTCAGATCACGAAATGAACTTACAAACAATCCCAAATGTGCCATAGCGCCCATTAAGCCTAACAAACACTTTTCGGCACTATTCACCGTCAGATCACGAAACGGACTTACAAACACTCCCAAATGGTCTATAGCGCCCATTGAGCCTAAAAAAACACTTTTCGGTTTTTTTCACCGTCAGATCACGAAATGGACTTACAAACACTCCCAAATGGTCTATAGCGCCCATTGAGCCTAAAAAACACTTTTCGGTTTTTTTCACCGTCAGAACGCGAAATGAACTTCCAACACTCCCAAATGATTTATAGCGCCCATTGAGCCTAAAAAACACTTTTCCGTTTTTTTCACCGTCAGAACGCGAAATGAACTTCCAACACTCCAAAATGGTCTATAGCGCCCATTGAGCCTAAAAAACACTTTTCGGTTTTCTTCACCGTCAGATCACGAAATGAACTTACAAACAATCCCAAATGTGCCATAGCGCCCATTAAGCCTAACAAACACTTTTCGGCACTATTCACCGTCAGATCACGAAACGGACTTACAAACACTCCCAAATGGTCTATAGCGCCCATTGAGCCTAAAAAACACTTTTCGGTTTTTTTCACCGTCAGATCACGAAATGAACTTACAAACAATCCTAAATGTGCCATAGCGCCCATTAAGCCTAACAAACACTTTTTGGCACTATTCACTGTCAGATCACGAAATGGACTTACAAACACTCCCAAATGGTCTATAGCGCCCATTGAGCCTAAAAAACACTTTTCGGTTTTCTTCACCGTCAGATCACGAAATGAACTTACAAACAATCCCAAATGTGCCATAGCGCCCATTAAGCCTAACAAACACTTTTCGGCACTATTCACCGTCAGATCACGAAACGGACTTACAAACACTCCCAAATGGTCTATAGCGCCCATTGAGCCTAAAAAACACTTTTCGGTTTTTGTCACCGTCAGAACGCGAAATGAACTTCCAACACTCCCAAATGGTCTATAGCGCCCATTGAGCCTAAAAAACACTTTTTGGTTTTTTTCACAGTCAGAACGCGAAATGAACTTCCAACACTCCCAAATGGTCTATAGCGCCCATTGAGCCTAAAAAAACACTTTTCCGTTTTTTTCACCGTCAGAACGCGAAATGAACTTCCAACACTCCAAAATGGTCTATAGCGCCCATTGAGCCTAAAAAACACTTTTCGGTTTTTTTCACCGTCAGAACGCGAAATGAACTTCCAACACTCCAAAATGGTCTATAGCGCCCATTGAGCCTAAAAAACACTTTTCGGTTTTTTTCACCGTCAGATCACGAAATGAACTTACAAACAATCCCAAATGTGCCATAGCGCCCATTAAGCCTAACAAACACTTTTCGGCACTATTCACCGTCAGATCACGAAATGGACTTACAAACACTCCCAAATGGTCTATAGCGCTTATTGAGCCTAAAAAACACTTTTCGGTTTTTTTCCCCGTCAGAACGCGAAATGAACTTCCAACACTCCCAAATGGTCTATAGCGCCCATTGAGCCTAAAAAACACTTTTCGGTTTTTTTCACCGTCAGAACGCGAAATGAACTTCCAACACTCCCAAATGGTTTATAGCGCCCATTGAGCCTAAAAAACACTTTTCGGTTTTTTTCACCGTCAGAACGCGAAATGAACTTCCAACACTCGAAAATGGTCTATAGCGCCCATTGAGCCTAAAAAACACTTTTCGTTTTTTTTCACCGTCAGATCACGAAATGAACTTACAAACAATCCTAAATGTGCCATAGCGCCCATTAAGCCTAACAAACACTTTTCGGCACTATTCACTGTCAGATCACGAAATGGACTTACAAGCACTCCCAAATGGTCTATAGCGCCTATTGAGCCTAAAAACACTTTTCGGTTTTCTTCACCGTCAGATCACGAAATGAACTTACAAACAATCCCAAATGTGCCATAGCGCCCATTAAGCCTAACAAACACTTTTCGGCACTATTCACCGTCAGATCACGAAACGGACTTACAAACACTCCCAAATGGTCTATAGCGCCCATTGAGCCTAAAAAACACTTTTCGGTTTTTGTCACCGTCAGAACGCGAAATGAACTTCCAACACTCCCAAATGGTCTATAGCGCCCATTGAGCCTAAAAAACACTTTTCCGTTTTTTTCACTGTCAGATCACGAAATGGACTTACAAACACTCCCAAATGGTCTATAGCGCCCATTGAGCCTAAAAAACACTTTTCGGTTTTCTTCACCGTCAGATCACGAAATGAACTTACAAACAATCCCAAATGTGCCATAGCGCCCATTAAGCCTAACAAACACTTTTCGGCACTATTCACCGTCAGATCACGAAACGGACTTACAAACACTCCCAAATGGTCTATAGCGCCCATTGAGCCTAAAAAACACTTTTCGGTTTTTGTCACCGTCAGAACGCGAAATGAACTTCCAACACTCCCAAATGGTCTATAGCGCCCATTGAGCCTAAAAAACACTTTTTGGTTTTTTTCACAGTCAGAACGCGAAATGAACTTCCAACACTCCCAAATGGTCTATAGCGCCCATTGAGCCTAAAAAAACACTTTTCCGTTTTTTTCACCGTCAGAACGCGAAATGAACTTCCAACACTCCAAAATGGTCTATAGCGCCCATTGAGCCTAAAAAACACTTTTCGGTTTTTTTCACCGTCAGAACGCGAAATGAACTTCCAACACTCCAAAATGGTCTATAGCGCCCATTGAGCCTAAAAAACACTTTTCGGTTTTTTTCACCGTCAGATCACGAAATGAACTTACAAACAATCCCAAATGTGCCATAGCGCCCATTAAGCCTAACAAACACTTTTCGGCACTATTCACCGTCAGATCACGAAATGGACTTACAAACACTCCCAAATGGTCTATAGCGCTTATTGAGCCTAAAAAACACTTTTCGGTTTTTTTCCCCGTCAGAACGCGAAATGAACTTCCAACACTCCCAAATGGTCTATAGCGCCCATTGAGCCTAAAAAACACTTTTCGGTTTTTTTCACCGTCAGAACGCGAAATGAACTTCCAACACTCCCAAATGGTTTATAGCGCCCATTGAGCCTAAAAAACACTTTTCGGTTTTTTTCACCGTCAGAACGCGAAATGAACTTCCAACACTCGAAAATGGTCTATAGCGCCCATTGAGCCTAAAAAACACTTTTCGTTTTTTTTCACCGTCAGATCACGAAATGAACTTACAAACAATCCTAAATGTGCCATAGCGCCCATTAAGCCTAACAAACACTTTTCGGCACTATTCACTGTCAGATCACGAAATGGACTTACAAGCACTCCCAAATGGTCTATAGCGCCTATTGAGCCTAAAAACACTTTTCGGTTTTCTTCACCGTCAGATCACGAAATGAACTTACAAACAATCCCAAATGTGCCATAGCGCCCATTAAGCCTAACAAACACTTTTCGGCACTATTCACCGTCAGATCACGAAACGGACTTACAAACACTCCCAAATGGTCTATAGCGCCCATTGAGCCTAAAAAACACTTTTCGGTTTTTGTCACCGTCAGAACGCGAAATGAACTTCCAACACTCCCAAATGGTCTATAGCGCCCATTGAGCCTAAAAAACACTTTTCCGTTTTTTTCACCGTCAGAACGCGAAATGAACTTCCAACACTCCCAAATGGTCTATAGCGCCCATTGAGCCTAAAAAACACTTTTCGGTTTTTTTCACCGTCAGAACGCGAAATGAACTTCCAACACTCGAAAATGGTCTATAGCGCCCATTGAGCCTAAAAAACACTTTTCGTTTTTTTTCACCGTCAGATCACGAAATGAACTTACAAACAATCCTAAATGTGCCATAGCGCCCATTAAGCCTAACAAACACTTTTCGGCACTATTCACTGTCAGATCACGAAATGGACTTACAAGCACTCCCAAATGGTCTATAGCGCCTATTGAGCCTAAAAAACACTTTTCGGTTTTCTTCACCGTCAGATCACGAAATGAACTTACAAACAATCCCAAATGTGCCATAGCGCCCATTAAGCCTAACAAACACTTTTCGGCACTATTCACCGTCAGATCACGAAACGGACTTACAAACACTCCCAAATGGTCTATAGCGCCCATTGAGCCTAAAAAACACTTTTCGGTTTTTGTCACCGTCAGAACGCGAAATGAACTTCCAACACTCCCAAATGGTCTATAGCGCCCATTGAGCCTAAAAAACACTTTTCGGTTTTTTTCACAGTCAGAACGCGAAATGAACTTCCAACACTCCCAAATGGTCTATAGCGCCCATTGAGCCTAAAAAAACACTTTTTCGTTTTTTTCACCATCAGAACGCGAAATGAACTTCCAACACTCCAAAATGGTCTATAGCGCCCATTGAGCCTAAAAAACACTTTTCGGTTTTTGTCACCGTCAGAACGCGAAATGAACTTCCAACACTCCCAAATGGTCTATAGCGCCCATTGAGCCTAAAAAACACTTTTTGGTTTTTTTCACAGTCAGAACGCGAAATGAACTTCCAACACTCCCAAATGGTCTATAGCGCCCATTGAGCCTAAAAAAACACTTTTCCGTTTTTTTCACCGTCAGAACGCGAAATGAACTTCCAACACTCCAAAATGGTCTATAGCGCCCATTGAGCCTAAAAAACACTTTTCGGTTTTTTTCACCGTCAGAACGCGAAATGAACTTCCAACACTCCAAAATGGTCTATAGCGCCCATTGAGCCTAAAAAACACTTTTCGGTTTTTTTCACCGTCAGATCACGAAATGAACTTACAAACAATCCCAAATGTGCCATAGCGCCCATTAAGCCTAACAAACACTTTTCGGCACTATTCACCGTCAGATCACGAAATGGACTTACAAACACTCCCAAATGGTCTATAGCGCTTATTGAGCCTAAAAAACACTTTTCGGTTTTTTTCCCCGTCAGAACGCGAAATGAACTTCCAACACTCCCAAATGGTCTATAGCGCCCATTGAGCCTAAAAAACACTTTTCGGTTTTTTTCACCGTCAGAACGCGAAATGAACTTCCAACACTCCCAAATGGTTTATAGCGCCCATTGAGCCTAAAAAACACTTTTCGGTTTTTTTCACCGTCAGAACGCGAAATGAACTTCCAACACTCGAAAATGGTCTATAGCGCCCATTGAGCCTAAAAAACACTTTTCGTTTTTTTTCACCGTCAGATCACGAAATGAACTTACAAACAATCCTAAATGTGCCATAGCGCCCATTAAGCCTAACAAACACTTTTCGGCACTATTCACTGTCAGATCACGAAATGGACTTACAAGCACTCCCAAATGGTCTATAGCGCCTATTGAGCCTAAAAACACTTTTCGGTTTTCTTCACCGTCAGATCACGAAATGAACTTACAAACAATCCCAAATGTGCCATAGCGCCCATTAAGCCTAACAAACACTTTTCGGCACTATTCACCGTCAGATCACGAAACGGACTTACAAACACTCCCAAATGGTCTATAGCGCCCATTGAGCCTAAAAAACACTTTTCGGTTTTTGTCACCGTCAGAACGCGAAATGAACTTCCAACACTCCCAAATGGTCTATAGCGCCCATTGAGCCTAAAAAACACTTTTCCGTTTTTTTCACCGTCAGAACGCGAAATGAACTTCCAACACTCCCAAATGGTCTATAGCGCCCATTGAGCCTAAAAAACACTTTTCGGTTTTTTTCACCGTCAGAACGCGAAATGAACTTCCAACACTCGAAAATGGTCTATAGCGCCCATTGAGCCTAAAAAACACTTTTCGTTTTTTTTCACCGTCAGATCACGAAATGAACTTACAAACAATCCTAAATGTGCCATAGCGCCCATTAAGCCTAACAAACACTTTTCGGCACTATTCACTGTCAGATCACGAAATGGACTTACAAGCACTCCCAAATGGTCTATAGCGCCTATTGAGCCTAAAAAACACTTTTCGGTTTTCTTCACCGTCAGATCACGAAATGAACTTACAAACAATCCCAAATGTGCCATAGCGCCCATTAAGCCTAACAAACACTTTTCGGCACTATTCACCGTCAGATCACGAAACGGACTTACAAACACTCCCAAATGGTCTATAGCGCCCATTGAGCCTAAAAAACACTTTTCGGTTTTTGTCACCGTCAGAACGCGAAATGAACTTCCAACACTCCCAAATGGTCTATAGCGCCCATTGAGCCTAAAAAACACTTTTCGGTTTTTTTCACAGTCAGAACGCGAAATGAACTTCCAACACTCCCAAATGGTCTATAGCGCCCATTGAGCCTAAAAAAACACTTTTTCGTTTTTTTCACCATCAGAACGCGAAATGAACTTCCAACACTCCAAAATGGTCTATAGCGCCCATTGAGCCTAAAAAACACTTTTCGGTTTTTTTCACCGTCAGAACGCGAAATGAACTTCCAACACTCCCAAATGGTCTATAGCGCCCATTGAGCCTAAAAAACACTTTTCGGTTTTTTTCACCGTCAGAACGCGAAATGAACTTCCAACACTCCAAAATGGTCTATAGCGCCCATTGAGCCTAAAAAACACTTTTCGGCACTATTCACCGTCAGATCACGAAACGGACTTACAAACACTCCCAAATGGTCTATAGCGCCCATTGAGCCTAAAAAACACTTTTCGGTTTTTGTCACCGTCAGAACGCGAAATGAACTTCCAACACTCCCAAATGGTCTATAGCGCCCATTGAGCCTAAAAAACACTTTTCGGTTTTTTTCACAGTCAGAACGCGAAATGAACTTCCAACACTCCCAAATGGTCTATAGCGCCCATTGAGCCTAAAAAAACACTTTTCGGTTTTTTTCACCGTCAGAACGCGAAATGAACTTCCAACACTCCAAAATGGTCTATAGCGCCCATTGAGCCTAAAAAACACTTTTCGGTTTTTTTCACCGTCAGATCACGAAATGGACTTACAAACACTCCCAAATGGTCTATAGCGCCCATTGAGCCTAAAAAACACTTTTCGGTTTTTTTCACCGTCAGAACGCGAAATGAACTTCCAACACTCCCAAATGATTTATAGCGCCCATTGAGCCTAAAAAACACTTTTCCGTTTTTTTCACCGTCAGAACGCGAAATGAACTTCCAACACTCCAAAATGGTCTATAGCGCCCATTGAGCCTAAAAAACACTTTTCGGTTTTTTTCACCGTCAGATCACGAAATGAACTTACAAACAATCCTAAATGTGCCATAGCGCCCATTAAGCCTAACAAATACTTTTCGGCACTATTCACTGTCAGATCACGAAATGTACTTACAAACACTCCCAAATGGTCTATAGCGCCCATTGAGCCTAAAAAACACTTTTCGGTTTTTTTCACCGTCAGATCACGAAATGAACTTACAAACAATCCTAAATGTGCCATAGCGCCCATTAAGCCTAACAAACACTTTTTGGCACTATTCACTGTCAGATCACGAAATGGACTTACAAACACTCCCAAATGGTCTATAGCGCCCATTGAGCCTAAAAAACACTTTTCGGTTTTCTTCACCGTCAGATCACGAAATGAACTTACAAACAATCCCAAATGTGCCATAGCGCCCATTAAGCCTAACAAACACTTTTCGGCACTATTCACCGTCAGATCACGAAACGGACTTACAAACACTCCCAAATGGTCTATAGCGCCCATTGAGCCTAAAAAACACTTTTCGGTTTTTGTCACCGTCAGAACGCGAAATGAACTTCCAACACTCCCAAATGGTCTATAGCGCCCATTGAGCCTAAAAAACACTTTTTGGTTTTTTTCACAGTCAGAACGCGAAATGAACTTCCAACACTCCCAAATGGTCTATAGCGCCCATTGAGCCTAAAAAAACACTTTTCCGTTTTTTTCACCGTCAGAACGCGAAATGAACTTCCAACACTCCAAAATGGTCTATAGCGCCCATTGAGCCTAAAAAACACTTTTCGGTTTTTTTCACCGTCAGAACGCGAAATGAACTTCCAACACTCCAAAATGGTCTATAGCGCCCATTGAGCCTAAAAAACACTTTTCGGTTTTTTTCACCGTCAGATCACGAAATGAACTTACAAACAATCCCAAATGTGCCATAGCGCCCATTAAGCCTAACAAACACTTTTCGGCACTATTCACCGTCAGATCACGAAATGGACTTACAAACACTCCCAAATGGTCTATAGCGCTTATTGAGCCTAAAAAACACTTTTCGGTTTTTTTCCCCGTCAGAACGCGAAATGAACTTCCAACACTCCCAAATGGTCTATAGCGCCCATTGAGCCTAAAAAACACTTTTCGGTTTTTTTCACCGTCAGAACGCGAAATGAACTTCCAACACTCCCAAATGGTTTATAGCGCCCATTGAGCCTAAAAAACACTTTTCGGTTTTTTTCACCGTCAGAACGCGAAATGAACTTCCAACACTCCAAAATGGTCTATAGCGCCCATTGAGCCTAAAAAACACTTTTCGTTTTTTTTCACCGTCAGATCACGAAATGAACTTACAAACAATCCTAAATGTGCCATAGCGCCCATTAAGCCTAACAAACACTTTTCGGCACTATTCACTGTCAGATCACGAAATGGACTTACAAGCACTCCCAAATGGTCTATAGCGCCTATTGAGCCTAAAAAACACTTTTCGGTTTTCTTCACCGTCAGATCACGAAATGAACTTACAAACAATCCCAAATGTGCCATAGCGCCCATTAAGCCTAACAAACACTTTTCGGCACTATTCACCGTCAGATCACGAAACGGACTTACAAACACTCCCAAATGGTCTATAGCGCCCATTGAGCCTAAAAAACACTTTTCGGTTTTTGTCACCGTCAGAACGCGAAATGAACTTCCAACACTCCCAAATGGTCTATAGCGCCCATTGAGCCTAAAAAACACTTTTCCGTTTTTTTCACCGTCAGAACGCGAAATGAACTTCCAACACTCCCAAATGGTCTATAGCGCCCATTGAGCCTAAAAAACACTTTTCGGTTTTTTTCACCGTCAGAACGCGAAATGAACTTCCAACACTCGAAAATGGTCTATAGCGCCCATTGAGCCTAAAAAACACTTTTCGTTTTTTTTCACCGTCAGATCACGAAATGAACTTACAAACAATCCTAAATGTGCCATAGCGCCCATTAAGCCTAACAAACACTTTTCGGCACTATTCACTGTCAGATCACGAAATGGACTTACAAGCACTCCCAAATGGTCTATAGCGCCTATTGAGCCTAAAAAACACTTTTCGGTTTTTTTCACCGTCAGATCACGAAATGAACTTACAAACAATCCTAAATGTGCCATAGCGCCCATTAAGCCTAACAAACACTTTTTGGCACTATTCACTGTCAGATCACGAAATGGACTTACAAACACTCCCAAATGGTCTATAGCGCCCATTGAGCCTAAAAAACACTTTTCGGTTTTCTTCACCGTCAGATCACGAAATGAACTTACAAACAATCCCAAATGTGCCATAGCGCCCATTAAGCCTAACAAACACTTTTCGGCACTATTCACCGTCAGATCACGAAACGGACTTACAAACACTCCCAAATGGTCTATAGCGCCCATTGAGCCTAAAAAACACTTTTCGGTTTTTGTCACCGTCAGAACGCGAAATGAACTTCCAACACTCCCAAATGGTCTATAGCGCCCATTGAGCCTAAAAAACACTTTTTGGTTTTTTTCACAGTCAGAACGCGAAATGAACTTCCAACACTCCCAAATGGTCTATAGCGCCCATTGAGCCTAAAAAAACACTTTTCCGTTTTTTTCACCGTCAGAACGCGAAATGAACTTCCAACACTCCAAAATGGTCTATAGCGCCCATTGAGCCTAAAAAACACTTTTCGGTTTTTTTCACCGTCAGAACGCGAAATGAACTTCCAACACTCCAAAATGGTCTATAGCGCCCATTGAGCCTAAAAAACACTTTTCGGTTTTTTTCACCGTCAGATCACGAAATGAACTTACAAACAATCCCAAATGTGCCATAGCGCCCATTAAGCCTAACAAACACTTTTCGGCACTATTCACCGTCAGATCACGAAATGGACTTACAAACACTCCCAAATGGTCTATAGCGCTTATTGAGCCTAAAAAACACTTTTCGGTTTTTTTCCCCGTCAGAACGCGAAATGAACTTCCAACACTCCCAAATGGTCTATAGCGCCCATTGAGCCTAAAAAACACTTTTCGGTTTTTTTCACCGTCAGAACGCGAAATGAACTTCCAACACTCCCAAATGGTTTATAGCGCCCATTGAGCCTAAAAAACACTTTTCGGTTTTTTTCACCGTCAGAACGCGAAATGAACTTCCAACACTCGAAAATGGTCTATAGCGCCCATTGAGCCTAAAAAACACTTTTCGTTTTTTTTCACCGTCAGATCACGAAATGAACTTACAAACAATCCTAAATGTGCCATAGCGCCCATTAAGCCTAACAAACACTTTTCGGCACTATTCACTGTCAGATCACGAAATGGACTTACAAGCACTCCCAAATGGTCTATAGCGCCTATTGAGCCTAAAAAACACTTTTCGGTTTTCTTCACCGTCAGATCACGAAATGAACTTACAAACAATCCCAAATGTGCCATAGCGCCCATTAAGCCTAACAAACACTTTTCGGCACTATTCACCGTCAGATCACGAAACGGACTTACAAACACTCCCAAATGGTCTATAGCGCCCATTGAGCCTAAAAAACACTTTTCGGTTTTTGTCACCGTCAGAACGCGAAATGAACTTCCAACACTCCCAAATGGTCTATAGCGCCCATTGAGCCTAAAAAACACTTTTCCGTTTTTTTCACGGTCAGAACGCGAAATGAACTTCCAACACTCCCAAATGGTCTATAGCGCCCATTGAGCCTAAAAAACACTTTTCGGTTTTTTTCACCGTCAGAACGCGAAATGAACTTCCAACACTCGAAAATGGTCTATAGCGCCCATTGAGCCTAAAAAACACTTTTCGTTTTTTTTCACCGTCAGATCACGAAATGAACTTACAAACAATCCTAAATGTGCCATAGCGCTCATTAAGCCTAACAAACACTTTTCGGCACTATTCACTGTCAGATCACGAAATGGACTCACAAGCACTCCCAAATGGTCTATAGCGCCTATTGAGCCTAAAAAACACTTTTCGGTTTTCTTCACCGTCAGATCACGAAATGAACTTACAAACAATCCCAAATGTGCCATAGCGCCCATTAAGCCTAACAAACACTTTTCGGCACTATTCACCGTCAGATCACGAAACGGACTTACAAACACTCCCAAATGGTCTATAGCGCCCATTGAGCCTAAAAAACACTTTTCGGTTTTTTTCACCGTCAGATCACGAAATGAACTTACGAACAATCCTAAATGTGCCATAGCGCCCATTAAGCCTAACAAACACTTTTTGGCACTATTCACTGTCAGATCACGAAATGGACTTACAAACACTCCCAAATGGTCTATAGCGCCCATTGAGCCTAAAAAACACTTTTCGGTTTTCTTCACCGTCAGATCACGAAATGAACTTACAAACAATCCCAAATGTGCCATAGCGCCCATTAAGCCTAACAAACACTTTTCGGCACTATTCACCGTCAGATCACGAAACGGACTTACAAACACTCCCAAATGGTCTATAGCGCCCATTGAGCCTAAAAAACACTTTTCGGTTTTTGTCACCGTCAGAACGCGAAATGAACTTCCAACACTCCCAAATGGTCTATAGCGCCCATTGAGCCTAAAAAACACTTTTCGGTTTTTTTCACAGTCAGAACGCGAAATGAACTTCCAACACTCCCAAATGGTCTATAGCGCCCATTGAGCCTAAAAAAACACTTTTTCGTTTTTTTCACCGTCAGAACGCGAAATGAACTTCCAACACTCCAAAATGGTCTATAGCGCCCATTGAGCCTAAAAAACACTTTTCGGTTTTTTTCACCGTCAGAACGCGAAATGAACTTCCAACACTCCCAAATGGTCTATAGCGCCCATTGAGCCTAAAAAACACTTTTCGGTTTTTTTCACCGTCAGAACGCGAAATGAACTTCCAACACTCCAAAATGGTCTATAGCGCCCATTGAGCCTAAAAAACACTTTTCGGTTTTTTTCACCGTCAGAACGCGAAATGAACTTCCAACACTCCAAAATGGTCTATAGCGCCCATTGAGCCTAAAAAACACTTTTCGGTTTTTTTCACCGTCAGATCACGAAATGAACTTACAAACAATCCCAAATGTGCCATAGCGCCCATTAAGCCTAACAAACACTTTTCGGCACTATTCACTGTCAGATCACGAAATGGACTTACAAGCACTCCCAAATGGTCTATAGCGCCTATTGAGCCTAAAAAACACTTTTCGGTTTTCTTCACCGTCAGATCACGAAATGAACTTACAAACAATCCCAAATGTGCCATAGCGCCCATTAAGCCTAACAAACACTTTTCGGCACTATTCACCGTCAGATCACGAAACGGACTTACAAACACTCCCAAATGGTCTATAGCGCCCATTGAGCCTAAAAAACACTTTTCCGTTTTTTTCACGGTCAGAACGCGAAATGAACTTCCAACACTCCCAAATGGTCTATAGCGCCCATTGAGCCTAAAAAACACTTTTCGGTTTTTTTCACCGTCAGAACGCGAAATGAACTTCCAACACTCGAAAATGGTCTATAGCGCCCATTGAGCCTAAAAAACACTTTTCGTTTTTTTTCACCGTCAGATCACGAAATGAACTTACAAACAATCCTAAATGTGCCATAGCGCCCATTAAGCCTAACAAACACTTTTCGGCACTATTCACTGTCAGATCACGAAATGGACTTACAAGCACTCCCAAATGGTCTATAGCGCCTATTGAGCCTAAAAAACACTTTTCGGTTTTCTTCACCGTCAGATCACGAAATGAACTTACAAACAATCCCAAATGTGCCATAGCGCCCATTAAGCCTAACAAACACTTTTCGGCACTATTCACCGTCAGATCACGAAACGGACTTACAAACACTCCCAAATGGTCTATAGCGCCCATTGAGCCTAAAAAACACTTTTCGGTTTTTTTCACCGTCAGATCACGAAATGAACTTACGAACAATCCTAAATGTGCCATAGCGCCCATTAAGCCTAACAAACACTTTTTGGCACTATTCACTGTCAGATCACGAAATGGACTTACAAACACTCCCAAATGGTCTATAGCGCCCATTGAGCCTAAAAAACACTTTTCGGTTTTCTTCACCGTCAGATCACGAAATGAACTTACAAACAATCCCAAATGTGCCATAGCGCCCATT
This sequence comes from Crossaster papposus, assembly GCA_037893245.1. Taxonomy (NCBI): domain Eukaryota; kingdom Metazoa; phylum Echinodermata; class Asteroidea; order Velatida; family Solasteridae; genus Crossaster; species Crossaster papposus. The sequence continues at coordinate 588,168 of JBAIAA010000049.1, read as the reverse complement.
AAGCCTAACAAACACTTTTCGGCACTATTCACCGTCAGATCACGAAACGGACTTACAAACACTCCCAAATGGTCTATAGCGCCCATTGAGCCTAAAAAACACTTTTCGGTTTTTGTCACCGTCAGAACGCGAAATGAACTTCCAACACTCCCAAATGGTCTATAGCGCCCATTGAGCCTAAAAAACACTTTTCGGTTTTTTTCACAGTCAGAACGCGAAATGAACTTCCAACACTCCCAAATGGTCTATAGCGCCCATTGAGCCTAAAAAAACACTTTTTCGTTTTTTTCACCGTCAGAACGCGAAATGAACTTCCAACACTCCAAAATGGTCTATAGCGCCCATTGAGCCTAAAAAACACTTTTCGGTTTTTTTCACCGTCAGAACGCGAAATGAACTTCCAACACTCCCAAATGGTCTATAGCGCCCATTGAGCCTAAAAAACACTTTTCGGTTTTTTTCACCGTCAGAACGCGAAATGAACTTCCAACACTCCAAAATGGTCTATAGCGCCCATTGAGCCTAAAAAACACTTTTCGGTTTTTTTCACCGTCAGAACGCGAAATGAACTTCCAACACTCCAAAATGGTCTATAGCGCCCATTGAGCCTAAAAAACACTTTTCGGTTGTTTTCACCGTCAGATCACGAAATGAACTTACAAACAATCCCAAATGTGCCATAGCGCCCATTAAGCCTAACAAACACTTTTCGGCACTATTCACCGTCAGATCACGAAATGGACTTACAAACACTCCCAAATGGTCTATAGCGCCCATTGAGCCTAAAAAACACTTTTCGGTTTTTGTCACCGTCAGAACGCGAAATGAACTTCCAACACTCCCAAATGGTCTATAGCGCCCATTGAGCCTAAAAAACACTTTTTGGTTTTTTTCACAGTCAGAACGCGAAATGAACTTCCAACACTCCCAAATGGTCTATAGCGCCCATTGAGCCTAAAAAAACACTTTTCCGTTTTTTTCACCGTCAGAACGCGAAATGAACTTCCAACACTCCAAAATGGTCTATAGCGCCCATTGAGCCTAAAAAACACTTTTCGGTTTTTTTCACCGTCAGAACGCGAAATGAACTTCCAACACTCCAAAATGGTCTATAGCGCCCATTGAGCCTAAAAAACACTTTTCGGTTTTTTTCACCGTCAGATCACGAAATGAACTTACAAACAATCCCAAATGTGCCATAGCGCCCATTAAGCCTAACAAACACTTTTCGGCACTATTCACCGTCAGATCACGAAATGGACTTACAAACACTCCCAAATGGTCTATAGCGCTTATTGAGCCTAAAAAACACTTTTCGGTTTTTTTCCCCGTCAGAACGCGAAATGAACTTCCAACACTCCCAAATGGTCTATAGCGCCCATTGAGCCTAAAAAACACTTTTCGGTTTTTTTCACCGTCAGAACGCGAAATGAACTTCCAACACTCCCAAATGGTTTATAGCGCCCATTGAGCCTAAAAAACACTTTTCGGTTTTTTTCACCGTCAGAACGCGAAATGAACTTCCAACACTCGAAAATGGTCTATAGCGCCCATTGAGCCTAAAAAACACTTTTCGTTTTTTTTCACCGTCAGATCACGAAATGAACTTACAAACAATCCTAAATGTGCCATAGCGCCCATTAAGCCTAACAAACACTTTTCGGCACTATTCACTGTCAGATCACGAAATGGACTTACAAGCACTCCCAAATGGTCTATAGCGCCTATTGAGCCTAAAAAACACTTTTCGGTTTTCTTCACCGTCAGATCACGAAATGAACTTACAAACAATCCCAAATGTGCCATAGCGCCCATTAAGCCTAACAAACACTTTTCGGCACTATTCACCGTCAGATCACGAAACGGACTTACAAACACTCCCAAATGGTCTATAGCGCCCATTGAGCCTAAAAAACACTTTTCGGTTTTTGTCACCGTCAGAACGCGAAATGAACTTCCAACACTCCCAAATGGTCTATAGCGCCCATTGAGCCTAAAAAACACTTTTCCGTTTTTTTCACCGTCAGAACGCGAAATGAACTTCCAACACTCCCAAATGGTCTATAGCGCCCATTGAGCCTAAAAAACACTTTTCGGTTTTTTTCACCGTCAGAACGCGAAATGAACTTCCAACACTCGAAAATGGTCTATAGCGCCCATTGAGCCTAAAAAACACTTTTCGGTTTTTTTCACCGTCAGATCACGAAATGAACTTACAAACAATCCTAAATGTGCCATAGCGCCCATTAAGCCTAACAAACACTTTTCGGCACTATTCACTGTCAGATCACGAAATGGACTTACAAGCACTCCCAAATGGTCTATAGCGCCTATTGAGCCTAAAAAACACTTTTCGGTTTTCTTCACCGTCAGATCACGAAATGAACTTACAAACAATCCCAAATGTGCCATAGCGCCCATTAAGCCTAACAAACACTTTTCGGCACTATTCACCGTCAGATCACGAAACGGACTTACAAACACTCCCAAATGGTCTATAGCGCCCATTGAGCCTAAAAAACACTTTTCGGTTTTTTTCACCGTCAGATCACGAAATGAACTTACGAACAATCCTAAATGTGCCATAGCGCCCATTAAGCCTAACAAACACTTTTTGGCACTATTCACTGTCAGATCACGAAATGGACTTACAAACACTCCCAAATGGTCTATAGCGCCCATTGAGCCTAAAAAACACTTTTCGGTTTTCTTCACCGTCAGATCACGAAATGAACTTACAAACAATCCCAAATGTGCCATAGCGCCCATTAAGCCTAACAAACACTTTTCGGCACTATTCACCGTCAGATCACGAAACGGACTTACAAACACTCCCAAATGGTCTATAGCGCCCATTGAGCCTAAAAAACACTTTTCGGTTTTTGTCACCGTCAGAACGCGAAATGAACTTCCAACACTCCCAAATGGTCTATAGCGCCCATTGAGCCTAAAAAACACTTTTCGGTTTTTTTCACAGTCAGAACGCGAAATGAACTTCCAACACTCCCAAATGGTCTATAGCGCCCATTGAGCCTAAAAAAACACTTTTTCGTTTTTTTCACCGTCAGAACGCGAAATGAACTTCCAACACTCCAAAATGGTCTATAGCGCCCATTGAGCCTAAAAAACACTTTTCGGTTTTTTTCACCGTCAGAACGCGAAATGAACTTCCAACACTCCCAAATGGTCTATAGCGCCCATTGAGCCTAAAAAACACTTTTCGGTTTTTTTCACCGTCAGAACGCGAAATGAACTTCCAACACTCCAAAATGGTCTATAGCGCCCATTGAGCCTAAAAAACACTTTTCGGTTTTTTTCACCGTCAGAACGCGAAATGAACTTCCAACACTCCAAAATGGTCTATAGCGCCCATTGAGCCTAAAAAACACTTTTCGGTTTTTTTCACCGTCAGATCACGAAATGAACTTACAAACAATCCCAAATGTGCCATAGCGCCCATTAAGCCTAACAAACACTTTTCGGCACTATTCACCGTCAGATCACGAAATGGACTTACAAACACTCCCAAATGGTCTATAGCGCCCATTGAGCCTAAAAAACACTTTTCGGTTTTTTTCCCCGTCAGAACGCGAAATGAACTTCCAACACTCCCAAATGGTCTATAGCGCCCATTGAGCCTAAAAAACACTTTTCGGTTTTTTTCACCGTCAGAACGCGAAATGAACTTCCAACACTCCCAAATGGTTTATAGCGCCCATTGAGCCTAAAAAACACTTTTCGGTTTTTTTCACCGTCAGAACGCGAAATGAACTTCCAACACTCGAAAATGGTCTATAGCGCCCATTGAGCCTAAAAAACACTTTTCGTTTTTTTTCACCGTCAGATCACGAAATGAACTTACAAACAATCCTAAATGTGCCATAGCGCCCATTAAGCCTAACAAACACTTTTCGGCACTATTCACTGTCAGATCACGAAATGGACTTACAAGCACTCCCAAATGGTCTATAGCGCCTATTGAGCCTAAAAAACACTTTTCGGTTTTCTTCACCGTCAGATCACGAAATGAACTTACAAACAATCCCAAATGTGCCATAGCGCCCATTAAGCCTAACAAACACTTTTCGGCACTATTCACCGTCAGATCACGAAACGGACTTACAAACACTCCCAAATGGTCTATAGCGCCCATTGAGCCTAAAAAACACTTTTCGGTTTTTGTCACCGTCAGAACGCGAAATGAACTTCCAACACTCCCAAATGGTCTATAGCGCCCATTGAGCCTAAAAAACACTTTTCGGTTTTTTTCACCGTCAGAACGCGAAATGAACTTACAAACAATCCTAAATGTGCCATAGCGCCCATTAAGCCTAACAAACACTTTTCGGCACTATTCACTGTCAGATCACGAAATGGACTTACAAGCACTCCCAAATGGTCTATAGCGCCTATTGAGCCTAAAAAACACTTTTCGGTTTTCTTCACCGTCAGATCACGAAATGAACTTACAAACAATCCCAAATGTGCCATAGCGCCCATTAAGCCTAACAAACACTTTTCGGCACTATTCACCGTCAGATCACGAAACGGACTTACAAACACTCCCAAATGGTCTATAGCGCCCATTGAGCCTAAAAAACACTTTTCGGTTTTTTTCACCGTCAGATCACGAAATGAACTTACGAACAATCCTAAATGTGCCATAGCGCCCATTAAGCCTAACAAACACTTTTTGGCACTATTCACTGTCAGATCACGAAATGGACTTACAAACACTCCCAAATGGTCTATAGCGCCCATTGAGCCTAAAAAACACTTTTCGGTTTTCTTCACCGTCAGATCACGAAATGAACTTACAAACAATCCCAAATGTGCCATAGCGCCCATTAAGCCTAACAAACACTTTTCGGCACTATTCACCGTCAGATCACGAAACGGACTTACAAACACTCCCAAATGGTCTATAGCGCCCATTGAGCCTAAAAAACACTTTTCGGTTTTTGTCACCGTCAGAACGCGAAATGAACTTCCAACACTCCCAAATGGTCTATAGCGCCCATTGAGCCTAAAAAACACTTTTCGGTTTTTTTCACAGTCAGAACGCGAAATGAACTTCCAACACTCCCAAATGGTCTATAGCGCCCATTGAGCCTAAAAAAACACTTTTTCGTTTTTTTCACCGTCAGAACGCGAAATGAACTTCCAACACTCCAAAATGGTCTATAGCGCCCATTGAGCCTAAAAAACACTTTTCGGTTTTTTTCACCGTCAGAACGCGAAATGAACTTCCAACACTCCCAAATGGTCTATAGCGCCCATTGAGCCTAAAAAACACTTTTCGGTTTTTTTCACCGTCAGAACGCGAAATGAACTTCCAACACTCCAAAATGGTCTATAGCGCCCATTGAGCCTAAAAAACACTTTTCGGTTTTTTTCACCGTCAGATCACGAAATGAACTTACAAACAATCCCAAATGTGCCATAGCGCCCATTAAGCCTAACAAACACTTTTCGGCACTATTCACCGTCAGATCACGAAATGGACTTACAAACACTCCCAAATGGTCTATAGCGCCCATTGAGCCTAAAAAACACTTTTCGGTTTTTTTCCCCGTCAGAACGCGAAATGAACTTCCAACACTCCCAAATGGTCTATAGCGCCCATTGAGCCTAAAAAACACTTTTCGGTTTTTTTCACCGTCAGAACGCGAAATGAACTTCCAACACTCCCAAATGGTTTATAGCGCCCATTGAGCCTAAAAAACACTTTTCGGTTTTTTTCACCGTCAGAACGCGAAATGAACTTCCAACACTCGAAAATGGTCTATAGCGCCCATTGAGCCTAAAAAACACTTTTCGTTTTTTTTCACCGTCAGATCACGAAATGAACTAACAAACAATCCTAAATGTGCCATAGCGCCCATTAAGCCTAACAAACACTTTTCGGCACTATTCACTGTCAGATCACGAAATGGACTTACAAGCACTCCCAAATGGTCTATAGCGCCTATTGAGCCTAAAAAACACTTTTCGGTTTTCTTCACCGTCAGATCACGAAATGAACTTACAAACAATCCCAAATGTGCCATAGCGCCCATTAAGCCTAACAAACACTTTTCGGCACTATTCACCGTCAGATCACGAAACGGACTTACAAACACTCCCAAATGGTCTATAGCGCCCATTGAGCCTAAACAACACTTTTCGGTTTTTGTCACCGTCAGAACGCGAAATGAACTTCCAACACTCCCAAATGGTCTATAGCGCCCATTGAGCCTAAAAAACACTTTTCGGTTTTTTTCACCGTCAGAACGCGAAATGAACTTCCAAAACTCGAAAATGGTCTATAGCGCCCATTGAGCCTAAAAAACACTTTTCGTTTTTTTTCACCGTCAGATCACGAAATGAACTTACAAACAATCCTAAATGTGCCATAGCGCCCATTAAGCCTAACAAACACTTTTCGGCACTATTCACTGTCAGATCACGAAATGGACTTACAAGCACTCCCAAATGGTCTATAGCGCCTATTGAGCCTAAAAAACACTTTTCGGTTTTCTTCACCGTCAGATCACGAAATGAACTTACAAACAATCCCAAATGTGCCATAGCGCCCATTAAGCCTAACAAACACTTTTCGGCACTATTCACCGTCAGATCACGAAACGGACTTACAAACACTCCCAAATGGTCTATAGCGCCCATTGAGCCTAAAAAACACTTTTCGGTTTTTGTCACCGTCAGAACGCGAAATGAACTTCCAACACTCCCAAATGGTCTATAGCGCCCATTGAGCCTAAAAAACACTTTTCCGTTTTTTTCACCGTCAGAACGCGAAATGAACTTCCAACACTCCAAAATGGTCTATAGCGCCCATTGAGCCTAAAAAACACCTTTCCGTTTTTTTCACCGTCAGAACGCGAAATGAACTTACAAACAATCCCAAATGTGCCATAGCGCCCATTGAGCCTAAACAACACTTTTCGGGTTTTTTTCACCGTCAGAACGCGAAATGAACTTCCAACACTCTAAAATGGTCTATAGCGCCCATTGAGCCTAAAAAACACTTTTCCGGTTTTTTCACCGTCAGAACGCGAAATGAACTTCCAACACTCCAAAATGGTCTATAGCGCCCATTGAGCCTAAAAAACACTTTCCGGTTTTTTTCACCGTCAGAACGCGAAATGAACTTCCAACACTCCAAAATGGTCTATAGCGCCCTTTGAGCCTAAAAAACACTTTTCGGGTTTTTTCACCGTCAGATCACGAAATGAACTTACAAACAATCCTAAATGTGCCATAGAGCCCATTAAGCCTAACAGACACTTTTCGGCACTATTCACTGTCAGATCACGAAATGGACTTACAAACACTCCCAAATGGTCTATAGCGCCTATTGAGCCTAAAAAACACTTTTCGGTTTTCTTCACCGTCAGATCACGAAATGAACTTACAAACAATCCCAAATGTGCCATAGCGCCCATTAAGCCTAACAAACACTTTTCCGCACTATTCACCGTCAGATCACGAAATGGACTTACAAACACTCCCAAATGGTCTATAGCGCCCATTGAGCCTAAAAAACACTTTTCGGTTTTTTTCCCCGTCAGAACGCGAAATGAACTTCCAACACTCCCAAATGGTCTATAGCGCCCATTGAGCCTAAAAAAACACTTTTCGGTTTTTTTCACCGTCAGAACGCGAAATGAACTTCCAACACTCCCAAATGGTTTATAGCGCCCATTGAGCCTAAAAAACACTTTTCGGTTTTTTTCACCGTCAGAACGCGAAATGAACTTCCAACACTCGAAAATGGTCTATAGCGCCCATTGAGAGCCTAAAAAACACTTTTCGGTTTTTTTCACCGTCAGATCACAAAATGAACTTGCAAACAATCCTAAATGTGCCATAGCGCCCATTAAGCCTAACAAACACTTTTCGGCACTATTCACTGTCAGATCACGAAATGGACTTACAAACACTCCCAAATGGTCTATAGCGCCTATTGAGCCTAAAAAACACTTTTCGGTTTTCTTCACCGTCAGATCACGAAATGAACTTACAAACAATCCCAAATGTGCCATAGCGCCCATTAAGCCTAACAAACACTTTTCAGCACTATTCACCGTCAGATCACGAAACGGACTTACAAACACTCCCAAATGGTCTATAGCGCCCATTGAGCCTAAAAAACACTTTTCGGTTTTTGTCACCGTCAGAACGCGAAATGAACTTCCAACACTCCCAAATGGTCTATAGCGCCCATTGAGCCTAAAAAACACTTTTCCGTTTTTTTCACCGTCAGAACGCGAAATGAACTTCCAACACTCCAAAATGGTCTATAGCGCCCATTGAGCCTAAAAAACACTTTTCGGTTTTTTTCACCGTCAGAACGCGAAATGAACTTCCAACACTCCCAAATGGTCTATAGCGCCCATTGAGCCTAAAAAACACTTTTCCGTTTTTTTCACCGTCAGAACGCGAAATGAACTTCCAACACTCCAAAATGGTCTATAGCGCCCATTGAGCCTAAAAAACACTTTTCGGTTTTTTTCACCGTCAGAACGCGAAATGAACTTCCAACACTCCCAAATGGTCTATAGCGCCCATTGAGCCTAAAAAACACTTTTCGGTTTTTTTCACAGTCAGAACGCGAAATGAACTTCCAACACTCCCAAATGGTCTATAGCGCCCATTGAGCCTAAAAAAACACTTTTTCGTTTTTTTCACCGTCAGAACGCGAAATGAACTTCCAACACTCCAAAATGGTCTATAGCGCCCATTGAGCCTAAAAAACACTTTTCGGTTTTTTTCACCGTCAGAACGCGAAATGAACTTCCAACACTCCCAAATGGTCTATAGCGCCCATTGAGCCTAAAAAACACTTTTCGGTTTTTTTCACCGTCAGAACGCGAAATGAACTTCCAACACTCCAAAATGGTCTATAGCGCCCATTGAGCCTAAAAAACACTTTTCGGTTTTTTTCACCGTCAGAACGCGAAATGAACTTCCAACACTCCAAAATGGTCTATAGCGCCCATTGAGCCTAAAAAACACTTTTCGGTTTTTTTCACCGTCAGATCACGAAATGAACTTACAAACAATCCCAAATGTGCCATAGCGCCCATTAAGCCTAACAAACATTTTTCGGCACTATTCACCGTCAGATCACGAAATGGACTTACAAACACTCCCAAATGGTCTATAGCGCCCATTGAGCCTAAAAAACACTTTTCGGTTTTTTTCCCCGTCAGAACGCGAAATGAACTTCCAACACTCCCAAATGGTCTATAGCGCCCATTGAGCCTAAAAAACACTTTTCGGTTTTTTTCACCGTCAGAACGCGAAATGAACTTCCAACACACCCAAATGGTTTATAGCGCCCATTGAGCCTAAAAAACACTTTTCGGTTTTTTTCACCGTCAGAACGCGAAATGAACTTCCAACACTCGAAAATGGTCTATAGCGCCCATTGAGCCTAAAAAACACTTTTCGTTTTTTTTCACCGTCAGATCACGAAATGAACTTACAAACAATCCTAAATGTGCCATAGCGCCCATTAAGCCTAACAAACACTTTTCGGCACTATTCACTGTCAGATCACGAAATGGACTTACAAGCACTCCCAAATGGTCTATAGCGCCTATTGAGCCTAAAAAACACTTTTCGGTTTTCTTCACCGTCAGATCACGAAATGAACTTACAAACAATCCCAAATGTGCCATAGCGCCCATTAAGCCTAACAAACACTTTTCGGCACTATTCACCGTCAGATCACGAAACGGACTTACAAACACTCCCAAATGGTCTATAGCGCCCATTGAGCCTAAAAAACACTTTTCGGTTTTTGTCACCGTCAGAACGCGAAATGAACTTCCAACACTCCCAAATGGTCTATAGCGCCCATTGAGCCTAAAAAACACTTTTCGGTTTTTTTCACCGTCAGAACGCGAAATGAACTTCCAAAACTCGAAAATGGTCTATAGCGCCCATTGAGCCTAAAAAACACTTTTCGTTTTTTTTCACCGTCAGATCACGAAATGAACTTACAAACAATCCTAAATGTGCCATAGCGCCCATTAAGCCTAACAAACACTTTTCGGCACTATTCACTGTCAGATCACGAAATGGACTTACAAGCACTCCCAAATGGTCTATAGCGCCCATTGAGCCTAAAAAACACTTTTCGGTTTTTGTCACCGTCAGAACGCGAAATGAACTTCCAAAACTCGAAAATGGTCTATAGCGCCCATTGAGCCTAAAAAACACTTTTCGTTTTTTTTCACCGTCAGATCACGAAATGAACTTACAAACAATCCCAAATGTGCCATAGCGCCCATTAAGCCTAACAAACATTTTTCGGCACTATTCACCGTCAGATCACGAAATGGACTTACAAACACTCCCAAATGGTCTATAGCGCCCATTGAGCCTAAAAAACACTTTTCGGTTTTTTTCCCCGTCAGAACGCGAAATGAACTTCCAACACTCCCAAATGGTCTATAGCGCCCATTGAGCCTAAAAAACACTTTTCGTTTTTTTTCACCGTCAGATCACGAAATGAACTTACAAACAATCCTAAATGTGCCATAGCGCCCATTAAGCCTAACAAACACTTTTCGGCACTATTCACTGTCAGATCACGAAATGGACTTACAAGCACTCCCAAATGGTCTATAGCGCCTATTGAGCCTAAAAAACACTTTTCGGTTTTTTTCACCGTCAGATCACGAAATGAACTTACAAACAATCCTAAATGTGCCATAGCGCCCATTAAGCCTAACAAACACTTTTTGGCACTATTCACTGTCAGATCACGAAATGGACTTACAAACACTCCCAAATGGTCTATAGCGCCCATTGAGCCTAAAAAACACTTTTCGGTTTTCTTCACCGTCAGATCACGAAATGAACTTACAAACAATCCCAAATGTGCCATAGCGCCCATTAAGCCTAACAAACACTTTTCGGCACTATTCACCGTCAGATCACGAAACGGACTTACAAACACTCCCAAATGGTCTATAGCGCCCATTGAGCCTAAAAAACACTTTTCGGTTTTTGTCACCGTCAGAACGCGAAATGAACTTCCAACACTCCCAAATGGTCTATAGCGCCCATTGAGCCTAAAAAACACTTTTCGGTTTTTTTCACCGTCAGAACGCGAAATGAACTTCCAAAACTCGAAAATGGTCTATAGCGCCCATTGAGCCTAAAAAACACTTTTCGTTTTTTTTCACCGTCAGATCACGAAATGAACTTACAAACAATCCTAAATGTGCCATAGCGCCCATTAAGCCTAACAAACACTTTTCGGCACTATTCACTGTCAGATCACGAAATGGACTTACAAGCACTCCCAAATGGTCTATAGCGCCCATTGAGCCTAAAAAACACTTTTCGGTTTTTTTCACCGTCAGAACGCGAAATGAACTTCCAAAACTCGAAAATGGTCTATAGCGCCCATTGAGCCTAAAAAACACTTTTCGTTTTTTTTCACCGTCAGAACGCGAAATGAACTTCCAAAACTCGAAAATGGTCTATAGCGCCCATTAAGCCTAACAAACACTTTTCGGCACTATTCACTGTCAGATCACGAAATGGACTTACAAGCACTCCCAAATGGTCTATAGCGCCTATTGAGCCTAAAAAACACTTTTCGGTTTTCTTCACCGTCAGATCACGAAATGAACTTACAAACAATCCCAAATGTGCCATAGCGCCCATTAAGCCTAACAAACACTTTTCGGCACTATTCACCGTCAGATCACGAAACGGACTTACAAACACTCCCAAATGGTCTATAGCGCCCATTGAGCCTAAAAAACACTTTTCGGTTTTTGTCACCGTCAGAACGCGAAATGAACTTCCAACACTCCCAAATGGTCTATAGCGCCCATTGAGCCTAAAAAACACTTTTCCGTTTTTTTCACCGTCAGAACGCGAAATGAACTTCCAACACTCCAAAATGGTCTATAGCGCCCATTGAGCCTAAAAAACACCTTTCCGTTTTTTTCACCGTCAGAACGCGAAATGAACTTACAAACAATCCCAAATGTGCCATAGCGCCCATTGAGCCTAAACAACACTTTTCGGGTTTTTTTCACCGTCAGAACGCGAAATGAACTTCCAACACTCTAAAATGGTCTATAGCGCCCATTGAGCCTAAAAAACACTTTTCCGGTTTTTTCACCGTCAGAACGCGAAATGAACTTCCAACACTCCAAAATGGTCTATAGCGCCCATTGAGCCTAAAAAACACTTTCCGGTTTTTTTCACCGTCAGAACGCGAAATGAACTTCCAACACTCCAAAATGGTCTATAGCGCCCTTTGAGCCTAAAAAACACTTTTCGGGTTTTTTCACCGTCAGATCACGAAATGAACTTACAAACAATCCTAAATGTGCCATAGAGCCCATTAAGCCTAACAGACACTTTTCGGCACTATTCACTGTCAGATCACGAAATGGACTTACAAACACTCCCAAATGGTCTATAGCGCCTATTGAGCCTAAAAAACACTTTTCGGTTTTCTTCACCGTCAGATCACGAAATGAACTTACAAACAATCCCAAATGTGCCATAGCGCCCATTAAGCCTAACAAACACTTTTCCGCACTATTCACCGTCAGATCACGAAATGGACTTACAAACACTCCCAAATGGTCTATAGCGCCCATTGAGCCTAAAAAACACTTTTCGGTTTTTTTCCCCGTCAGAACGCGAAATGAACTTCCAACACTCCCAAATGGTCTATAGCGCCCATTGAGCCTAAAAAAACACTTTTCGGTTTTTTTCACCGTCAGAACGCGAAATGAACTTCCAACACTCCCAAATGGTTTATAGCGCCCATTGAGCCTAAAAAACACTTTTCGGTTTTTTTCACCGTCAGAACGCGAAATGAACTTCCAACACTCGAAAATGGTCTATAGCGCCCATTGAGAGCCTAAAAAACACTTTTCGGTTTTTTTCACCGTCAGATCACAAAATGAACTTGCAAACAATCCTAAATGTGCCATAGCGCCCATTAAGCCTAACAAACACTTTTCGGCACTATTCACTGTCAGATCACGAAATGGACTTACAAACACTCCCAAATGGTCTATAGCGCCTATTGAGCCTAAAAAACACTTTTCGGTTTTCTTCACCGTCAGATCACGAAATGAACTTACAAACAATCCCAAATGTGCCATAGCGCCCATTAAGCCTAACAAACACTTTTCAGCACTATTCACCGTCAGATCACGAAACGGACTTACAAACACTCCCAAATGGTCTATAGCGCCCATTGAGCCTAAAAAACACTTTTCGGTTTTTGTCACCGTCAGAACGCGAAATGAACTTCCAACACTCCCAAATGGTCTATAGCGCCCATTGAGCCTAAAAAACACTTTTCCGTTTTTTTCACCGTCAGAACGCGAAATGAACTTCCAACACTCCAAAATGGTCTATAGCGCCCATTGAGCCTAAAAAACACTTTTCGGTTTTTTTCACCGTCAGAACGCGAAATGAACTTCCAACACTCCCAAATGGTCTATAGCGCCCATTGAGCCTAAAAAACACTTTTCCGTTTTTTTCACCGTCAGAACGCGAAATGAACTTCCAACACTCCAAAATGGTCTATAGCGCCCATTGAGCCTAAAAAACACTTTTCGGTTTTTTTCACCGTCAGAACGCGAAATGAACTTCCAACACTCCCAAATGGTCTATAGCGCCCATTGAGCCTAAAAAACACTTTTCGGTTTTTTTCACAGTCAGAACGCGAAATGAACTTCCAACACTCCCAAATGGTCTATAGCGCCCATTGAGCCTAAAAAAACACTTTTTCGTTTTTTTCACCGTCAGAACGCGAAATGAACTTCCAACACTCCAAAATGGTCTATAGCGCCCATTGAGCCTAAAAAACACTTTTCGGTTTTTTTCACCGTCAGAACGCGAAATGAACTTCCAACACTCCCAAATGGTCTATAGCGCCCATTGAGCCTAAAAAACACTTTTCGGTTTTTTTCACCGTCAGAACGCGAAATGAACTTCCAACACTCCAAAATGGTCTATAGCGCCCATTGAGCCTAAAAAACACTTTTCGGTTTTTTTCACCGTCAGAACGCGAAATGAACTTCCAACACTCCAAAATGGTCTATAGCGCCCATTGAGCCTAAAAAACACTTTTCGGTTTTTTTCACCGTCAGATCACGAAATGAACTTACAAACAATCCCAAATGTGCCATAGCGCCCATTAAGCCTAACAAACATTTTTCGGCACTATTCACCGTCAGATCACGAAATGGACTTACAAACACTCCCAAATGGTCTATAGCGCCCATTGAGCCTAAAAAACACTTTTCGGTTTTTTTCCCCGTCAGAACGCGAAATGAACTTCCAACACTCCCAAATGGTCTATAGCGCCCATTGAGCCTAAAAAACACTTTTCGGTTTTTTTCACCGTCAGAACGCGAAATGAACTTCCAACACACCCAAATGGTTTATAGCGCCCATTGAGCCTAAAAAACACTTTTCGGTTTTTTTCACCGTCAGAACGCGAAATGAACTTCCAACACTCGAAAATGGTCTATAGCGCCCATTGAGCCTAAAAAACACTTTTCGTTTTTTTTCACCGTCAGATCACGAAATGAACTTACAAACAATCCTAAATGTGCCATAGCGCCCATTAAGCCTAACAAACACTTTTCGGCACTATTCACTGTCAGATCACGAAATGGACTTACAAGCACTCCCAAATGGTCTATAGCGCCTATTGAGCCTAAAAAACACTTTTCGGTTTTCTTCACCGTCAGATCACGAAATGAACTTACAAACAATCCCAAATGTGCCATAGCGCCCATTAAGCCTAACAAACACTTTTCGGCACTATTCACCGTCAGATCACGAAACGGACTTACAAACACTCCCAAATGGTCTATAGCGCCCATTGAGCCTAAAAAACACTTTTCGGTTTTTGTCACCGTCAGAACGCGAAATGAACTTCCAAAACTCGAAAATGGTCTATAGCGCCCATTGAGCCTAAAAAACACTTTTCGTTTTTTTTCACCGTCAGATCACGAAATGAACTTACAAACAATCCCAAATGTGCCATAGCGCCCATTAAGCCTAACAAACATTTTTCGGCACTATTCACCGTCAGATCACGAAATGGACTTACAAACACTCCCAAATGGTCTATAGCGCCCATTGAGCCTAAAAAACACTTTTCGGTTTTTTTCCCCGTCAGAACGCGAAATGAACTTCCAACACTCCCAAATGGTCTATAGCGCCCATTGAGCCTAAAAAACACTTTTCGTTTTTTTTCACCGTCAGATCACGAAATGAACTTACAAACAATCCTAAATGTGCCATAGCGCCCATTAAGCCTAACAAACACTTTTCGGCACTATTCACTGTCAGATCACGAAATGGACTTACAAGCACTCCCAAATGGTCTATAGCGCCTATTGAGCCTAAAAAACACTTTTCGGTTTTTTTCACCGTCAGATCACGAAATGAACTTACAAACAATCCTAAATGTGCCATAGCGCCCATTAAGCCTAACAAACACTTTTTGGCACTATTCACTGTCAGATCACGAAATGGACTTACAAACACTCCCAAATGGTCTATAGCGCCCATTGAGCCTAAAAAACACTTTTCGGTTTTCTTCACCGTCAGATCACGAAATGAACTTACAAACAATCCCAAATGTGCCATAGCGCCCATTAAGCCTAACAAACACTTTTCGGCACTATTCACCGTCAGATCACGAAACGGACTTACAAACACTCCCAAATGGTCTATAGCGCCCATTGAGCCTAAAAAACACTTTTCGGTTTTTGTCACCGTCAGAACGCGAAATGAACTTCCAACACTCCCAAATGGTCTATAGCGCCCATTGAGCCTAAAAAACACTTTTCGGTTTTTTTCACCGTCAGAACGCGAAATGAACTTCCAAAACTCGAAAATGGTCTATAGCGCCCATTGAGCCTAAAAAACACTTTTCGTTTTTTTTCACCGTCAGATCACGAAATGAACTTACAAACAATCCTAAATGTGCCATAGCGCCCATTAAGCCTAACAAACACTTTTCGGCACTATTCACTGTCAGATCACGAAATGGACTTACAAGCACTCCCAAATGGTCTATAGCGCCCATTGAGCCTAAAAAACACTTTTCGGTTTTTTTCACCGTCAGAACGCGAAATGAACTTCCAAAACTCGAAAATGGTCTATAGCGCCCATTGAGCCTAAAAAACACTTTTCGTTTTTTTTCACCGTCAGATCACGAAATGAACTTACAAACAATCCCAAATGTGCCATAGCGCCCATTAAGCCTAACAAACATTTTTCGGCACTATTCACCGTCAGATCACGAAATGGACTTACAAACACTCCCAAATGGTCTATAGCGCCCATTGAGCCTAAAAAACACTTTTCGGTTTTTTTCCCCGTCAGAACGCGAAATGAACTTCCAACACTCCCAAATGGTCTATAGCGCCCATTGAGCCTAAAAAACACTTTTCGTTTTTTTTCACCGTCAGATCACGAAATGAACTTACAAACAATCCTAAATGTGCCATAGCGCCCATTAAGCCTAACAAACACTTTTCGGCACTATTCACTGTCAGATCACGAAATGGACTTACAAGCACTCCCAAATGGTCTATAGCGCCTATTGAGCCTAAAAAACACTTTTCGGTTTTTTTCACCGTCAGATCACGAAATGAACTTACAAACAATCCTAAATGTGCCATAGCGCCCATTAAGCCTAACAAACACTTTTTGGCACTATTCACTGTCAGATCACGAAATGGACTTACAAACACTCCCAAATGGTCTATAGCGCCCATTGAGCCTAAAAAACACTTTTCGGTTTTCTTCACCGTCAGATCACGAAATGAACTTACAAACAATCCCAAATGTGCCATAGCGCCCATTAAGCCTAACAAACACTTTTCGGCACTATTCACCGTCAGATCACGAAACGGACTTACAAACACTCCCAAATGGTCTATAGCGCCCATTGAGCCTAAAAAACACTTTTCGGTTTTTGTCACCGTCAGAACGCGAAATGAACTTCCAACACTCCCAAATGGTCTATAGCGCCCATTGAGCCTAAAAAACACTTTTTGGTTTTTTTCACAGTCAGAACGCGAAATGAACTTCCAACACTCCCAAATGGTCTATAGCGCCCATTGAGCCTAAAAAAACACTTTTCCGTTTTTTTCACCGTCAGAACGCGAAATGAACTTCCAACACTCCAAAATGGTCTATAGCGCCCATTGAGCCTAAAAAACACTTTTCGGTTTTTTTCACCGTCAGAACGCGAAATGAACTTCCAACACTCCAAAATGGTCTATAGCGCCCATTGAGCCTAAAAAACACTTTTCGGTTTTTTTCACCGTCAGATCACGAAATGAACTTACAAACAATCCCAAATGTGCCATAGCGCCCATTAAGCCTAACAAACACTTTTCGGCACTATTCACCGTCAGATCACGAAATGGACTTACAAACACTCCCAAATGGTCTATAGCGCTTATTGAGCCTAAAAAACACTTTTCGGTTTTTTTCCCCGTCAGAACGCGAAATGAACTTCCAACACTCCCAAATGGTCTATAGCGCCCATTGAGCCTAAAAAACACTTTTCGGTTTTTTTCACCGTCAGAACGCGAAATGAACTTCCAACACTCCCAAATGGTTTATAGCGCCCATTGAGCCTAAAAAACACTTTTCGGTTTTTTTCACCGTCAGAACGCGAAATGAACTTCCAACACTCGAAAATGGTCTATAGCGCCCATTGAGCCTAAAAAACACTTTTCGTTTTTTTTCACCGTCAGATCACGAAATGAACTTACAAACAATCCTAAATGTGCCATAGCGCCCATTAAGCCTAACAAACACTTTTCGGCACTATTCACTGTCAGATCACGAAATGGACTTACAAGCACTCCCAAATGGTCTATAGCGCCTATTGAGCCTAAAAAACACTTTTCGGTTTTCTTCACCGTCAGATCACGAAATGAACTTACAAACAATCCCAAATGTGCCATAGCGCCCATTAAGCCTAACAAACACTTTTCGGCACTATTCACCGTCAGATCACGAAACGGACTTACAAACACTCCCAAATGGTCTATAGCGCCCATTGAGCCTAAAAAACACTTTTCGGTTTTTGTCACCGTCAGAACGCGAAATGAACTTCCAACACTCCCAAATGGTCTATAGCGCCCATTGAGCCTAAAAAACACTTTTCCGTTTTTTTCACGGTCAGAACGCGAAATGAACTTCCAACACTCCCAAATGGTCTATAGCGCCCATTGAGCCTAAAAAACACTTTTCGGTTTTTTTCACCGTCAGAACGCGAAATGAACTTCCAACACTCGAAAATGGTCTATAGCGCCCATTGAGCCTAAAAAACACTTTTCGTTTTTTTTCACCGTCAGATCACGAAATGAACTTACAAACAATCCTAAATGTGCCATAGCGCCCATTAAGCCTAACAAACACTTTTCGGCACTATTCACTGTCAGATCACGAAATGGACTTACAAGCACTCCCAAATGGTCTATAGCGCCTATTGAGCCTAAAAAACACTTTTCGGTTTTCTTCACCGTCAGATCACGAAATGAACTTACAAACAATCCCAAATGTGCCATAGCGCCCATTAAGCCTAACAAACACTTTTCGGCACTATTCACCGTCAGATCACGAAACGGACTTACAAACACTCCCAAATGGTCTATAGCGCCCATTGAGCCTAAAAAACACTTTTCGGTTTTTTTCACCGTCAGATCACGAAATGAACTTACGAACAATCCTAAATGTGCCATAGCGCCCATTAAGCCTAACAAACACTTTTTGGCACTATTCACTGTCAGATCACGAAATGGACTTACAAACACTCCCAAATGGTCTATAGCGCCCATTGAGCCTAAAAAACACTTTTCGGTTTTCTTCACCGTCAGATCACGAAATGAACTTACAAACAATCCCAAATGTGCCATAGCGCCCATTAAGCCTAACAAACACTTTTCGGCACTATTCACCGTCAGATCACGAAACGGACTTACAAACACTCCCAAATGGTCTATAGCGCCCATTGAGCCTAAAAAACACTTTTCGGTTTTTGTCACCGTCAGAACGCGAAATGAACTTCCAACACTCCCAAATGGTCTATAGCGCCCATTGAGCCTAAAAAACACTTTTCGGTTTTTTTCACAGTCAGAACGCGAAATGAACTTCCAACACTCCCAAATGGTCTATAGCGCCCATTGAGCCTAAAAAAACACTTTTTCGTTTTTTTCACCGTCAGAACGCGAAATGAACTTCCAACACTCCAAAATGGTCTATGGCGCCCATTGAGCCTAAAAAACACTTTTCGGTTTTTTTCACCGTCAGAACGCGAAATGAACTTCCAACACTCCCAAATGGTCTATAGCGCCCATTGAGCCTAAAAAACACTTTTCGGTTTTTTTCACCGTCAGAACGCGAAATGAACTTCCAACACTCCAAAATGGTCTATAGCGCCCATTGAGCCTAAAAAACACTTTTCGGTTTTTTTCACCGTCAGAACGCGAAATGAACTTCCAACACTCCAAAATGGTCTATAGCGCCCATTGAGCCTAAAAAACACTTTTCGGTTTTTTTCACCGTCAGATCACGAAATGAACTTACAAACAATCCCAAATGTGCCATAGCGCCCATTAAGCCTAACAAACACTTTTCGGCACTATTCACCGTCAGATCACGAAATGGACTTACAAACACTCCCAAATGGTCTATAGCGCCCATTGAGCCTAAAAAACACTTTTCGGTTTTTGTCACCGTCAGAACGCGAAATGAACTTCCAACACTCCCAAATGGTCTATAGCGCCCATTGAGCCTAAAAAACACTTTTTGGTTTTTTTCACAGTCAGAACGCGAAATGAACTTCCAACACTCCCAAATGGTCTATAGCGCCCATTGAGCCTAAAAAAACACTTTTCCGTTTTTTTCACCGTCAGAACGCGAAATGAACTTCCAACACTCCAAAATGGTCTATAGCGCCCATTGAGCCTAAAAAACACTTTTCGGTTTTTTTCACCGTCAGAACGCGAAATGAACTTCCAACACTCCAAAATGGTCTATAGCGCCCATTGAGCCTAAAAAACACTTTTCGGTTTTTTTCACCGTCAGATCACGAAATGAACTTACAAACAATCCCAAATGTGCCATAGCGCCCATTAAGCCTAACAAACACTTTTCGGCACTATTCACCGTCAGATCACGAAATGGACTTACAAACACTCCCAAATGGTCTATAGCGCTTATTGAGCCTAAAAAACACTTTTCGGTTTTTTTCCCCGTCAGAACGCGAAATGAACTTCCAACACTCCCAAATGGTCTATAGCGCCCATTGAGCCTAAAAAACACTTTTCGGTTTTTTTCACCGTCAGAACGCGAAATGAACTTCCAACACTCCCAAATGGTTTATAGCGCCCATTGAGCCTAAAAAACACTTTTCGGTTTTTTTCACCGTCAGAACGCGAAATGAACTTCCAACACTCGAAAATGGTCTATAGCGCCCATTGAGCCTAAAAAACACTTTTCGTTTTTTTTCACCGTCAGATCACGAAATGAACTTACAAACAATCCTAAATGTGCCATAGCGCCCATTAAGCCTAACAAACACTTTTCGGCACTATTCACTGTCAGATCACGAAACGGACTTACAAACACTCCCAAATGGTCTATAGCGCCTATTGAGCCTAAAAAACACTTTTCGGTTTTTGTCACCGTCAGAACGCGAAATGAACTTCCAACACTCCCAAATGGTCTATAGCGCCCATTGAGCCTAAAAAACACTTTTCGGTTTTTTTCACAGTCAGAACGCGAAATGAACTTCCAACACTCCCAAATGGTCTATAGCGCCCATTGAGCCTAAAAAAACACTTTTTCGTTTTTTTCACCGTCAGAACGCGAAATGAACTTCCAACACTCCAAAATGGTCTATGGCGCCCATTGAGCCTAAAAAACACTTTTCGGTTTTTTTCACCGTCAGAACGCGAAATGAACTTCCAACACTCCCAAATGGTCTATAGCGCCCATTGAGCCTAAAAAACACTTTTCGGTTTTTTTCACCGTCAGAACGCGAAATGAACTTCCAACACTCCAAAATGGTCTATAGCGCCCATTGAGCCTAAAAAACACTTTTCGGTTTTTTTCACCGTCAGAACGCGAAATGAACTTCCAACACTCCAAAATGGTCTATAGCGCCCATTGAGCCTAAAAAACACTTTTCGGTTTTTTTCACCGTCAGATCACGAAATGAACTTACAAACAATCCCAAATGTGCCATAGCGCCCATTAAGCCTAACAAACACTTTTCGGCACTATTCACCGTCAGATCACGAAATGGACTTACAAACACTCCCAAATGGTCTATAGCGCCCATTGAGCCTAAAAAACACTTTTCGGTTTTTGTCACCGTCAGAACGCGAAATGAACTTCCAACACTCCCAAATGGTCTATAGCGCCCATTGAGCCTAAAAAACACTTTTTGGTTTTTTTCACAGTCAGAACGCGAAATGAACTTCCAACACTCCCAAATGGTCTATAGCGCCCATTGAGCCTAAAAAAACACTTTTCCGTTTTTTTCACCGTCAGAACGCGAAATGAACTTCCAACACTCCAAAATGGTCTATAGCGCCCATTGAGCCTAAAAAACACTTTTCGGTTTTTTTCACCGTCAGAACGCGAAATGAACTTCCAACACTCCAAAATGGTCTATAGCGCCCATTGAGCCTAAAAAACACTTTTCGGTTTTTTTCACCGTCAGATCACGAAATGAACTTACAAACAATCCCAAATGTGCCATAGCGCCCATTAAGCCTAACAAACACTTTTCGGCACTATTCACCGTCAGATCACGAAATGGACTTACAAACACTCCCAAATGGTCTATAGCGCTTATTGAGCCTAAAAAACACTTTTCGGTTTTTTTCCCCGTCAGAACGCGAAATGAACTTCCAACACTCCCAAATGGTCTATAGCGCCCATTGAGCCTAAAAAACACTTTTCGGTTTTTTTCACCGTCAGAACGCGAAATGAACTTCCAACACTCCCAAATGGTTTATAGCGCCCATTGAGCCTAAAAAACACTTTTCGGTTTTTTTCACCGTCAGAACGCGAAATGAACTTCCAACACTCGAAAATGGTCTATAGCGCCCATTGAGCCTAAAAAACACTTTTCGTTTTTTTTCACCGTCAGATCACGAAATGAACTTACAAACAATCCTAAATGTGCCATAGCGCCCATTAAGCCTAACAAACACTTTTCGGCACTATTCACTGTCAGATCACGAAATGGACTTACAAGCACTCCCAAATGGTCTATAGCGCCTATTGAGCCTAAAAAACACTTTTCGGTTTTCTTCACCGTCAGATCACGAAATGAACTTACAAACAATCCCAAATGTGCCATAGCGCCCATTAAGCCTAACAAACACTTTTCGGCACTATTCACCGTCAGATCACGAAAC
This sequence comes from Crossaster papposus, assembly GCA_037893245.1. Taxonomy (NCBI): domain Eukaryota; kingdom Metazoa; phylum Echinodermata; class Asteroidea; order Velatida; family Solasteridae; genus Crossaster; species Crossaster papposus. The sequence continues at coordinate 565,696 of JBAIAA010000049.1, read as the reverse complement.
GGACTTACAAACACTCCCAAATGGTCTATAGCGCCCATTGAGCCTAAAAAACACTTTTCGGTTTTTGTCACCGTCAGAACGCGAAATGAACTTCCAACACTCCCAAATGGTCTATAGCGCCCATTGAGCCTAAAAAACACTTTTCCGTTTTTTTCACCGTCAGAACGCGAAATGAACTTCCAACACTCCCAAATGGTCTATAGCGCCCATTGAGCCTAAAAAACACTTTTCGGTTTTTTTCACCGTCAGAACGCGAAATGAACTTCCAACACTCGAAAATGGTCTATAGCGCCCATTGAGCCTAAAAAACACTTTTCGTTTTTTTTCACCGTCAGATCACGAAATGAACTTACAAACAATCCCAAATGTGCCATAGCGCCCATTAAGCCTAACAAACACTTTTCGGCACTATTCACCGTCAGATCACGAAACGGACTTACAAACACTCCCAAATGGTCTATAGCGCCCATTGAGCCTAAAAAACACTTTTCGGTTTTTTTCACCGTCAGATCACGAAATGAACTTACGAACAATCCTAAATGTGCCATAGCGCCCATTAAGCCTAACAAACACTTTTTGGCACTATTCACTGTCAGATCACGAAATGGACTTACAAACACTCCCAAATGGTCTATAGCGCCCATTGAGCCTAAAAAACACTTTTCGGTTTTCTTCACCGTCAGATCACGAAATGAACTTACAAACAATCCCAAATGTGCCATAGCGCCCATTAAGCCTAACAAACACTTTTCGGCACTATTCACCGTCAGATCACGAAACGGACTTACAAACACTCCCAAATGGTCTATAGCGCCCATTGAGCCTAAAAAACACTTTTCGGTTTTTGTCACCGTCAGAACGCGAAATGAACTTCCAACACTCCCAAATGGTCTATAGCGCCCATTGAGCCTAAAAAACACTTTTCGGTTTTTTTCACAGTCAGAACGCGAAATGAACTTCCAACACTCCCAAATGGTCTATAGCGCCCATTGAGCCTAAAAAAACACTTTTTCGTTTTTTTCACCGTCAGAACGCGAAATGAACTTCCAACACTCCAAAATGGTCTATAGCGCCCATTGAGCCTAAAAAACACTTTTCGGTTTTTTTCACCGTCAGAACGCGAAATGAACTTCCAACACTCCCAAATGGTCTATAGCGCCCATTGAGCCTAAAAAACACTTTTCGGTTTTTTTCACCGTCAGAACGCGAAATGAACTTCCAACACTCCAAAATGGTCTATAGCGCCCATTGAGCCTAAAAAACACTTTTCGGTTTTTTTCACCGTCAGAACGCGAAATGAACTTCCAACACTCCAAAATGGTCTATAGCGCCCATTAAGCCTAAAAAACACTTTTCGGTTTTTTTCACCGTCAGATCACGAAATGAACTTACAAACAATCCCAAATGTGCCATAGCGCCCATTAAGCCTAACAAACACTTTTCGGCACTATTCACCGTCAGATCACGAAATGGACTTACAAACACTCCCAAATGGTCTATAGCGCCCATTGAGCCTAAAAAACACTTTTCGGTTTTTTTCCCCGTCAGAACGCGAAATGAACTTCCAACACTCCCAAATGGTCTATAGCGCCCATTGAGCCTAAAAAACACTTTTCGGTTTTTTTCACCGTCAGAACGCGAAATGAACTTCCAACACTCCCAAATGGTTTATAGCGCCCATTGAGCCTAAAAAACACTTTTCGGTTTTTTTCACCGTCAGAACGCGAAATGAACTTCCAACACTCGAAAATGGTCTATAGCGCCCATTGAGCCTAAAAAACACTTTTCGTTTTTTTTCACCGTCAGATCACGAAATGAACTTACAAACAATCCTAAATGTGCCATAGCGCCCATTAAGCCTAACAAACACTTTTCGGCACTATTCACTGTCAGATCACGAAATGGACTTACAAGCACTCCCAAATGGTCTATAGCGCCTATTGAGCCTAAAAAACACTTTTCGGTTTTCTTCACCGTCAGATCACGAAATGAACTTACAAACAATCCCAAATGTGCCATAGCGCCCATTAAGCCTAACAAACACTTTTCGGCACTATTCACCGTCAGATCACGAAACGGACTTACAAACACTCCCAAATGGTCTATAGCGCCCATTGAGCCTAAAAAACACTTTTCGGTTTTTGTCACCGTCAGAACGCGAAATGAACTTCCAACACTCCCAAATGGTCTATAGCGCCCATTGAGCCTAAAAAACACTTTTCGGTTTTTTTCACCGTCAGAACGCGAAATGAACTTACAAACAATCCTAAATGTGCCATAGCGCCCATTAAGCCTAACAAACACTTTTCGGCACTATTCACTGTCAGATCACGAAATGGACTTACAAGCACTCCCAAATGGTCTATAGCGCCTATTGAGCCTAAAAAACACTTTTCGGTTTTCTTCACCGTCAGATCACGAAATGAACTTACAAACAATCCCAAATGTGCCATAGCGCCCATTAAGCCTAACAAACACTTTTCGGCACTATTCACCGTCAGATCACGAAACGGACTTACAAACACTCCCAAATGGTCTATAGCGCCCATTGAGCCTAAAAAACACTTTTCGGTTTTTTTCACCGTCAGATCACGAAATGAACTTACGAACAATCCTAAATGTGCCATAGCGCCCATTAAGCCTAACAAACACTTTTTGGCACTATTCACTGTCAGATCACGAAATGGACTTACAAACACTCCCAAATGGTCTATAGCGCCTATTGAGCCTAAAAAACACTTTTCGGTTTTCTTCACCGTCAGATCACGAAATGAACTTACAAACAATCCCAAATGTGCCATAGCGCCCATTAAGCCTAACAAACACTTTTCGGCACTATTCACCGTCAGATCACGAAACGGACTTACAAACACTCCCAAATGGTCTATAGCGCCCATTGAGCCTAAAAAACACTTTTCGGTTTTTTTCACCGTCAGATCACGAAATGAACTTACGAACAATCCTAAATGTGCCATAGCGCCCATTAAGCCTAACAAACACTTTTTGGCACTATTCACTGTCAGATCACGAAATGGACTTACAAACACTCCCAAATGGTCTATAGCGCCCATTGAGCCTAAAAAACACTTTTCGGTTTTCTTCACCGTCAGATCACGAAATGAACTTACAAACAATCCCAAATGTGCCATAGCGCCCATTAAGCCTAACAAACACTTTTCGGCACTATTCACCGTCAGATCACGAAACGGACTTACAAACACTCCCAAATGGTCTATAGCGCCCATTGAGCCTAAAAAACACTTTTCGGTTTTTGTCACCGTCAGAACGCGAAATGAACTTCCAACACTCCCAAATGGTCTATAGCGCCCATTGAGCCTAAAAAACACTTTTCGGTTTTTTTCACAGTCAGAACGCGAAATGAACTTCCAACACTCCCAAATGGTCTATAGCGCCCATTGAGCCTAAAAAAACACTTTTTCGTTTTTTTCACCGTCAGAACGCGAAATGAACTTCCAACACTCCAAAATGGTCTATAGCGCCCATTGAGCCTAAAAAACACTTTTCGGTTTTTTTCACCGTCAGAACGCGAAATGAACTTCCAACACTCCCAAATGGTCTATAGCGCCCATTGAGCCTAAAAAACACTTTTCGGTTTTTTTCACCGTCAGAACGCGAAATGAACTTCCAACACTCCAAAATGGTCTATAGCGCCCATTGAGCCTAAAAAACACTTTTCGGTTTTTTTCACCGTCAGAACGCGAAATGAACTTCCAACACTCCAAAATGGTCTATAGCGCCCATTGAGCCTAAAAAACACTTTTCGGTTTTTTTCACCGTCAGATCACGAAATGAACTTACAAACAATCCCAAATGTGCCATAGCGCCCATTAAGCCTAACAAACACTTTTCGGCACTATTCACCGTCAGATCACGAAATGGACTTACAAACACTCCCAAATGGTCTATAGCGCCCATTGAGCCTAAAAAACACTTTTCGGTTTTTTTCCCCGTCAGAACGCGAAATGAACTTCCAACACTCCCAAAGGGTCTATAGCGCCCATTGAGCCTAAAAAACACTTTTCGGTTTTTTTCACCGTCAGAACGCGAAATGAACTTCCAACACTCCCAAATGGTTTATAGCGCCCATTGAGCCTAAAAAACACTTTTCGGTTTTTTTCACCGTCAGAACGCGAAATGAACTTCCAACACTCGAAAATGGTCTATAGCGCCCATTGAGCCTAAAAAACACTTTTCGTTTTTTTTCACCGTCAGATCACGAAATGAACTTACAAACAATCCTAAATGTGCCATAGCGCCCATTAAGCCTAACAAACACTTTTCGGCACTATTCACTGTCAGATCACGAAATGGACTTACAAGCACTCCCAAATGGTCTATAGCGCCTATTGAGCCTAAAAAACACTTTTCGGTTTTCTTCACCGTCAGATCACGAAATGAACTTACAAACAATCCCAAATGTGCCATAGCGCCCATTAAGCCTAACAAACACTTTTCGGCACTATTCACCGTCAGATCACGAAACGGACTTACAAACACTCCCAAATGGTCTATAGCGCCCATTGAGCCTAAACAACACTTTTCGGTTTTTGTCACCGTCAGAACGCGAAATGAACTTCCAACACTCCCAAATGGTCTATAGCGCCCATTGAGCCTAAAAAACACTTTTCGGTTTTTTTCACCGTCAGAACGCGAAATGAACTTCCAAAACTCGAAAATGGTCTATAGCGCCCATTGAGCCTAAAAAACACTTTTCGTTTTTTTTCACCGTCAGATCACGAAATGAACTTACAAACAATCCTAAATGTGCCATAGCGCCCATTAAGCCTAACAAACACTTTTCGGCACTATTCACTGTCAGATCACGAAATGGACTTACAAGCACTCCCAAATGGTCTATAGCGCCTATTGAGCCTAAAAAACACTTTTCGGTTTTCTTCACCGTCAGATCACGAAATGAACTTACAAACAATCCCAAATGTGCCATAGCGCCCATTAAGCCTAACAAACACTTTTCGGCACTATTCACCGTCAGATCACGAAACGGACTTACAAACACTCCCAAATGGTCTATAGCGCCCATTGAGCCTAAAAAACACTTTTCGGTTTTTGTCACCGTCAGAACGCGAAATGAACTTCCAACACTCCCAAATGGTCTATAGCGCCCATTGAGCCTAAAAAACACTTTTCCGTTTTTTTCACCGTCAGAACGCGAAATGAACTTCCAACACTCCAAAATGGTCTATAGCGCCCATTGAGCCTAAAAAACACCTTTCCGTTTTTTTCACCGTCAGAACGCGAAATGAACTTACAAACAATCCCAAATGTGCCATAGCGCCCATTGAGCCTAAACAACACTTTTCGGGTTTTTTTCACCGTCAGAACGCGAAATGAACTTCCAACACTCTAAAATGGTCTATAGCGCCCATTGAGCCTAAAAAACACTTTTCCGGTTTTTTCACCGTCAGAACGCGAAATGAACTTCCAACACTCCAAAATGGTCTATAGCGCCCATTGAGCCTAAAAAACACTTTTCCGGTTTTTTCACCGTCAGAACGCGAAATGAACTTCCAACACTCCAAAATGGTCTATAGCGCCCATTGAGCCTAAAAAACACTTTCCGGTTTTTTTCACCGTCAGAACGCGAAATGAACTTCCAACACTCCAAAATGGTCTATAGCGCCCTTTGAGCCTAAAAAACACTTTTCGGGTTTTTTCACCGTCAGATCACGAAATGAACTTACAAACAATCCTAAATGTGCCATAGAGCCCATTAAGCCTAACAGACACTTTTCGGCACTATTCACTGTCAGATCACGAAATGGACTTACAAACACTCCCAAATGGTCTATAGCGCCTATTGAGCCTAAAAAACACTTTTCGGTTTTCTTCACCGTCAGATCACGAAATGAACTTACAAACAATCCCAAATGTGCCATAGCGCCCATTAAGCCTAACAAACACTTTTCGGCACTATTCACCGTCAGATCACGAAACGGACTTACAAACACTCCCAAATGGTCTATAGCGCCCATTGAGCCTAAAAAACACTTTTCGGTTTTTGTCACCGTCAGAACGCGAAATGAACTTCCAACACTCCCAAATGGTCTATAGCGCCCATTGAGCCTAAAAAACACTTTTCCGTTTTTTTCACCGTCAGAACGCGAAATGAACTTCCAACACTCCCAAATGGTCTATAGCGCCCATTGAGCCTAAAAAACACTTTTCGGTTTTTTTCACCGTCAGAACGCGAAATGAACTTCCAACACTCGAAAATGGTCTATAGCGCCCATTGAGCCTAAAAAACACTTTTCGTTTTTTTTCACCGTCAGATCACGAAATGAACTTACAAACAATCCCAAATGTGCCATAGCGCCCATTAAGCCTAACAAACACTTTTCGGCACTATTCACCGTCAGATCACGAAACGGACTTACAAACACTCCCAAATGGTCTATAGCGCCCATTGAGCCTAAAAAACACTTTTCGGTTTTTTTCACCGTCAGATCACGAAATGAACTTACGAACAATCCTAAATGTGCCATAGCGCCCATTAAGCCTAACAAACACTTTTTGGCACTATTCACTGTCAGATCACGAAATGGACTTACAAACACTCCCAAATGGTCTATAGCGCCCATTGAGCCTAAAAAACACTTTTCGGTTTTCTTCACCGTCAGATCACGAAATGAACTTACAAACAATCCCAAATGTGCCATAGCGCCCATTAAGCCTAACAAACACTTTTCGGCACTATTCACCGTCAGATCACGAAACGGACTTACAAACACTCCCAAATGGTCTATAGCGCCCATTGAGCCTAAAAAACACTTTTCGGTTTTTGTCACCGTCAGAACGCGAAATGAACTTCCAACACTCCCAAATGGTCTATAGCGCCCATTGAGCCTAAAAAACACTTTTCGGTTTTTTTCACAGTCAGAACGCGAAATGAACTTCCAACACTCCCAAATGGTCTATAGCGCCCATTGAGCCTAAAAAAACACTTTTTCGTTTTTTTCACCGTCAGAACGCGAAATGAACTTCCAACACTCCAAAATGGTCTATAGCGCCCATTGAGCCTAAAAAACACTTTTCGGTTTTTTTCACCGTCAGAACGCGAAATGAACTTCCAACACTCCCAAATGGTCTATAGCGCCCATTGAGCCTAAAAAACACTTTTCGGTTTTTTTCACCGTCAGAACGCGAAATGAACTTCCAACACTCCAAAATGGTCTATAGCGCCCATTGAGCCTAAAAAACACTTTTCGGTTTTTTTCACCGTCAGAACGCGAAATGAACTTCCAACACTCCAAAATGGTCTATAGCGCCCATTAAGCCTAAAAAACACTTTTCGGTTTTTTTCACCGTCAGATCACGAAATGAACTTACAAACAATCCCAAATGTGCCATAGCGCCCATTAAGCCTAACAAACACTTTTCGGCACTATTCACCGTCAGATCACGAAATGGACTTACAAACACTCCCAAATGGTCTATAGCGCCCATTGAGCCTAAAAAACACTTTTCGGTTTTTTTCCCCGTCAGAACGCGAAATGAACTTCCAACACTCCCAAATGGTCTATAGCGCCCATTGAGCCTAAAAAACACTTTTCGGTTTTTTTCACCGTCAGAACGCGAAATGAACTTCCAACACTCCCAAATGGTTTATAGCGCCCATTGAGCCTAAAAAACACTTTTCGGTTTTTTTCACCGTCAGAACGCGAAATGAACTTCCAACACTCGAAAATGGTCTATAGCGCCCATTGAGCCTAAAAAACACTTTTCGTTTTTTTTCACCGTCAGATCACGAAATGAACTTACAAACAATCCTAAATGTGCCATAGCGCCCATTAAGCCTAACAAACACTTTTCGGCACTATTCACTGTCAGATCACGAAATGGACTTACAAGCACTCCCAAATGGTCTATAGCGCCTATTGAGCCTAAAAAACACTTTTCGGTTTTCTTCACCGTCAGATCACGAAATGAACTTACAAACAATCCCAAATGTGCCATAGCGCCCATTAAGCCTAACAAACACTTTTCGGCACTATTCACCGTCAGATCACGAAACGGACTTACAAACACTCCCAAATGGTCTATAGCGCCCATTGAGCCTAAAAAACACTTTTCGGTTTTTGTCACCGTCAGAACGCGAAATGAACTTCCAACACTCCCAAATGGTCTATAGCGCCCATTGAGCCTAAAAAACACTTTTCGGTTTTTTTCACCGTCAGAACGCGAAATGAACTTACAAACAATCCTAAATGTGCCATAGCGCCCATTAAGCCTAACAAACACTTTTCGGCACTATTCACTGTCAGATCACGAAATGGACTTACAAGCACTCCCAAATGGTCTATAGCGCCTATTGAGCCTAAAAAACACTTTTCGGTTTTCTTCACCGTCAGATCACGAAATGAACTTACAAACAATCCCAAATGTGCCATAGCGCCCATTAAGCCTAACAAACACTTTTCGGCACTATTCACCGTCAGATCACGAAACGGACTTACAAACACTCCCAAATGGTCTATAGCGCCCATTGAGCCTAAAAAACACTTTTCGGTTTTTTTCACCGTCAGATCACGAAATGAACTTACGAACAATCCTAAATGTGCCATAGCGCCCATTAAGCCTAACAAACACTTTTTGGCACTATTCACTGTCAGATCACGAAATGGACTTACAAACACTCCCAAATGGTCTATAGCGCCTATTGAGCCTAAAAAACACTTTTCGGTTTTCTTCACCGTCAGATCACGAAATGAACTTACAAACAATCCCAAATGTGCCATAGCGCCCATTAAGCCTAACAAACACTTTTCGGCACTATTCACCGTCAGATCACGAAACGGACTTACAAACACTCCCAAATGGTCTATAGCGCCCATTGAGCCTAAAAAACACTTTTCGGTTTTTTTCACCGTCAGATCACGAAATGAACTTACGAACAATCCTAAATGTGCCATAGCGCCCATTAAGCCTAACAAACACTTTTTGGCACTATTCACTGTCAGATCACGAAATGGACTTACAAACACTCCCAAATGGTCTATAGCGCCCATTGAGCCTAAAAAACACTTTTCGGTTTTCTTCACCGTCAGATCACGAAATGAACTTACAAACAATCCCAAATGTGCCATAGCGCCCATTAAGCCTAACAAACACTTTTCGGCACTATTCACCGTCAGATCACGAAACGGACTTACAAACACTCCCAAATGGTCTATAGCGCCCATTGAGCCTAAAAAACACTTTTCGGTTTTTGTCACCGTCAGAACGCGAAATGAACTTCCAACACTCCCAAATGGTCTATAGCGCCCATTGAGCCTAAAAAACACTTTTCGGTTTTTTTCACAGTCAGAACGCGAAATGAACTTCCAACACTCCCAAATGGTCTATAGCGCCCATTGAGCCTAAAAAAACACTTTTTCGTTTTTTTCACCGTCAGAACGCGAAATGAACTTCCAACACTCCAAAATGGTCTATAGCGCCCATTGAGCCTAAAAAACACTTTTCGGTTTTTTTCACCGTCAGAACGCGAAATGAACTTCCAACACTCCCAAATGGTCTATAGCGCCCATTGAGCCTAAAAAACACTTTTCGGTTTTTTTCACCGTCAGAACGCGAAATGAACTTCCAACACTCCAAAATGGTCTATAGCGCCCATTGAGCCTAAAAAACACTTTTCGGTTTTTTTCACCGTCAGAACGCGAAATGAACTTCCAACACTCCAAAATGGTCTATAGCGCCCATTGAGCCTAAAAAACACTTTTCGGTTTTTTTCACCGTCAGATCACGAAATGAACTTACAAACAATCCCAAATGTGCCATAGCGCCCATTAAGCCTAACAAACACTTTTCGGCACTATTCACCGTCAGATCACGAAATGGACTTACAAACACTCCCAAATGGTCTATAGCGCCCATTGAGCCTAAAAAACACTTTTCGGTTTTTTTCCCCGTCAGAACGCGAAATGAACTTCCAACACTCCCAAAGGGTCTATAGCGCCCATTGAGCCTAAAAAACACTTTTCGGTTTTTTTCACCGTCAGAACGCGAAATGAACTTCCAACACTCCCAAATGGTTTATAGCGCCCATTGAGCCTAAAAAACACTTTTCGGTTTTTTTCACCGTCAGAACGCGAAATGAACTTCCAACACTCGAAAATGGTCTATAGCGCCCATTGAGCCTAAAAAACACTTTTCGTTTTTTTTCACCGTCAGATCACGAAATGAACTTACAAACAATCCTAAATGTGCCATAGCGCCCATTAAGCCTAACAAACACTTTTCGGCACTATTCACTGTCAGATCACGAAATGGACTTACAAGCACTCCCAAATGGTCTATAGCGCCTATTGAGCCTAAAAAACACTTTTCGGTTTTCTTCACCGTCAGATCACGAAATGAACTTACAAACAATCCCAAATGTGCCATAGCGCCCATTAAGCCTAACAAACACTTTTCGGCACTATTCACCGTCAGATCACGAAACGGACTTACAAACACTCCCAAATGGTCTATAGCGCCCATTGAGCCTAAACAACACTTTTCGGTTTTTGTCACCGTCAGAACGCGAAATGAACTTCCAACACTCCCAAATGGTCTATAGCGCCCATTGAGCCTAAAAAACACTTTTCGGTTTTTTTCACCGTCAGAACGCGAAATGAACTTCCAAAACTCGAAAATGGTCTATAGCGCCCATTGAGCCTAAAAAACACTTTTCGTTTTTTTTCACCGTCAGATCACGAAATGAACTTACAAACAATCCTAAATGTGCCATAGCGCCCATTAAGCCTAACAAACACTTTTCGGCACTATTCACTGTCAGATCACGAAATGGACTTACAAGCACTCCCAAATGGTCTATAGCGCCTATTGAGCCTAAAAAACACTTTTCGGTTTTCTTCACCGTCAGATCACGAAATGAACTTACAAACAATCCCAAATGTGCCATAGCGCCCATTAAGCCTAACAAACACTTTTCGGCACTATTCACCGTCAGATCACGAAACGGACTTACAAACACTCCCAAATGGTCTATAGCGCCCATTGAGCCTAAAAAACACTTTTCGGTTTTTGTCACCGTCAGAACGCGAAATGAACTTCCAACACTCCCAAATGGTCTATAGCGCCCATTGAGCCTAAAAAACACTTTTCCGTTTTTTTCACCGTCAGAACGCGAAATGAACTTCCAACACTCCAAAATGGTCTATAGCGCCCATTGAGCCTAAAAAACACCTTTCCGTTTTTTTCACCGTCAGAACGCGAAATGAACTTACAAACAATCCCAAATGTGCCATAGCGCCCATTGAGCCTAAACAACACTTTTCGGGTTTTTTTCACCGTCAGAACGCGAAATGAACTTCCAACACTCTAAAATGGTCTATAGCGCCCATTGAGCCTAAAAAACACTTTTCCGGTTTTTTCACCGTCAGAACGCGAAATGAACTTCCAACACTCCAAAATGGTCTATAGCGCCCATTGAGCCTAAAAAACACTTTCCGGTTTTTTTCACCGTCAGAACGCGAAATGAACTTCCAACACTCCAAAATGGTCTATAGCGCCCTTTGAGCCTAAAAAACACTTTTCGGGTTTTTTCACCGTCAGATCACGAAATGAACTTACAAACAATCCTAAATGTGCCATAGAGCCCATTAAGCCTAACAGACACTTTTCGGCACTATTCACTGTCAGATCACGAAATGGACTTACAAACACTCCCAAATGGTCTATAGCGCCTATTGAGCCTAAAAAACACTTTTCGGTTTTCTTCACCGTCAGATCACGAAATGAACTTACAAACAATCCCAAATGTGCCATAGCGCCCATTAAGCCTAACAAACACTTTTCCGCACTATTCACCGTCAGATCACGAAATGGACTTACAAACACTCCCAAATGGTCTATAGTGCCCATTGAGCCTAAAAAACACTTTTCGGTTTTTTTCCCCGTCAGAACGCGAAATGAACTTCCAACACTCCCAAATGGTCTATAGCGCCCATTGAGCCTAAAAAACACTTTTCGGTTTTTTTCACCGTCAGAACGCGAAATGAACTTCCAACACTCCCAAATGGTTTATAGCGCCCATTGAGCCTAAAAAACACTTTTCGGTTTTTTTCACCGTCAGAACGCGAAATGAACTTCCAACACTCGAAAATGGTCTATAGCGCCCATTGAGAGCCTAAAAAACACTTTTCGGTTTTTTTCACCGTCAGATCACAAAATGAACTTGCAAACAATCCTAAATGTGCCATAGCGCCCATTAAGCCTAACAAACACTTTTCGGCACTATTCACTGTCAGATCACGAAATGGACTTACAAACACTCCCAAATGGTCTATAGCGCCTATTGAGCCTAAAAAACACTTTTCGGTTTTCTTCACCGTCAGATCACGAAATGAACTTACAAACAATCCCAAATGTGCCATAGCGCCCATTAAGCCTAACAAACACTTTTCAGCACTATTCACCGTCAGATCACGAAACGGACTTACAAACACTCCCAAATGGTCTATAGCGCCCATTGAGCCTAAAAAACACTTTTCGGTTTTTGTCACCGTCAGAACGCGAAATGAACTTCCAACACTCCCAAATGGTCTATAGCGCCCATTGAGCCTAAAAAACACTTTTCCGTTTTTTTCACCGTCAGAACGCGAAATGAACTTCCAACACTCCAAAATGGTCTATAGCGCCCATTGAGCCTAAAAAACACTTTTCGGTTTTTTTCACCGTCAGAACGCGAAATGAACTTCCAACACTCCAAAATGGTCGATAGCGCCCATTGAGCCTAAAAAACACTTTTCGGGTTTTTTCACCGTCAGATCACGAAATGAACTTACAAACAATCCTAAATGTGCCATAGAGCCCATTAAGCCTAACAAACACTTTTCGGCACTATTCACTGTCAGATCACGAAATGGACTTACAAACACTCCCAAATGGTCTATAGCGCCTATTGAGCCTAAAAAACACTTTTCGGTTTTCTTCACCGTCAGATCACGAAATGAACTTACAAACAATCCCAAATGTGCCATAGCGCCCATTAAGCCTAACAAACACTTTTCGGCACTATTCACCGTCAGATCACGAAATGGACTTACAAACACTCCCAAATGGTCTATAGCGCCCATTGAGCCTAAAAAACACTTTTCGGTTTTTTTCACAGTCAGAACGCGAAATGAACTTCCAACACTCCCAAATGGTCTATAGCGCCCATTGAGCCTAAAAAAACACTTTTTCGTTTTTTTCACCGTCAGAACGCGAAATGAACTTCCAACACTCCAAAATGGTCTATAGCGTCCATTGAGCCTAAAAAACACTTTTCGGTTTTTTTCACCGTCAGAACGCGAAATGAACTTCCAACACTCCCAAATGGTCTATAGCGCCCATTGAGCCTAAAAAACACTTTTCGGTTTTTTTCACCGTCAGAACGCGAAATGAACTTCCAACACTCCAAAATGGTCTATAGCGCCCATTGAGCCTAAAAAACACTTTTCGGTTTTTTTCACCGTCAGAACGCGAAATGAACTTCCAACACTCCAAAATGGTCTATAGCGCCCATTGAGCCTAAAAAACACTTTTCGGTTTTTTTCACCGTCAGATCACGAAATGAACTTACAAACAATCCCAAATGTGCCATAGCGCCCATTAAGCCTAACAAACATTTTTCGGCACTATTCACCGTCAGATCACGAAATGGACTTACAAACACTCCCAAATGGTCTATAGCGCCCATTGAGCCTAAAAAACACTTTTCGGTTTTTTTCCCCGTCAGAACGCGAAATGAACTTCCAACACTCCCAAATGGTCTATAGCGCCCATTGAGCCTAAAAAACACTTTTCCGTTTTTTTCACCGTCAGAACGCGAAATGAACTTCCAACACTCCCAAATGGTTTATAGCGCCCATTGAGCCTAAAAAACACTTTTCGGTTTTTTTCACCGTCAGAACGCGAAATGAACTTCCAACACTCGAAAATGGTCTATAGCGCCCATTGAGCCTAAAAAACACTTTTCGTTTTTTTTCACCGTCAGATCACGAAATGAACTTACAAACAATCCTAAATGTGCCATAGCGCCCATTAAGCCTAACAAACACTTTTCGGCACTATTCACTGTCAGATCACGAAATGGACTTACAAGCACTCCCAAATGGTCTATAGCGCCTATTGAGCCTAAAAAACACTTTTCGGTTTTCTTCACCGTCAGATCACGAAATGAACTTACAAACAATCCCAAATGTGCCATAGCGCCCATTAAGCCTAACAAACACTTTTCGGCACTATTCACCGTCAGATCACGAAACGGACTTACAAACACTCCCAAATGGTCTATAGCGCCCATTGAGCCTAAAAAACACTTTTCGGTTTTTGTCACCGTCAGAACGCGAAATGAACTTCCAACACTCCCAAATGGTCTATAGCGCCCATTGAGCCTAAAAAACACTTTTCGGTTTTTTTCACCGTCAGAACGCGAAATGAACTTCCAAAACTCGAAAATGGTCTATAGCGCCCATTGAGCCTAAAAAACACTTTTCGTTTTTTTTCACCGTCAGATCACGAAATGAACTTACAAACAATCCTAAATGTGCCATAGCGCCCATTAAGCCTAACAAACACTTTTCGGCACTATTCACTGTCAGATCACGAAATGGACTTACAAGCACTCCCAAATGGTCTATAGCGCCTATTGAGCCTAAAAAACACTTTTCGGTTTTCTTCACCGTCAGATCACGAAATGAACTTACAAACAATCCCAAATGTGCCATAGCGCCCATTAAGCCTAACAAACACTTTTCGGCACTATTCACCGTCAGATCACGAAACGGACTTACAAACACTCCCAAATGGTCTATAGCGCCCATTGAGCCTAAAAAACACTTTTCGGTTTTTGTCACCGTCAGAACGCGAAATGAACTTCCAACACTCCCAAATGGTCTATAGCGCCCATTGAGCCTAAAAAACACTTTTCCGTTTTTTTCACCGTCAGAACGCGAAATGAACTTCCAACACTCCAAAATGGTCTATAGCGCCCATTGAGCCTAAAAAACACCTTTCCGTTTTTTTCACCGTCAGAACGCGAAATGAACTTACAAACAATCCCAAATGTGCCATAGCGCCCATTGAGCCTAAACAACACTTTTCGGGTTTTTTTCACCGTCAGAACGCGAAATGAACTTCCAACACTCTAAAATGGTCTATAGCGCCCATTGAGCCTAAAAAACACTTTTCCGTTTTTTTCACCGTCAGAACGCGAAATGAACTTCCAACACTCCAAAATGGTCTATAGCGCCCATTGAGCCTAAAAAACACTTTTCGGTTTTTTTCACCGTCAGAACGCGAAATGAACTTCCAACACTCCAAAATGGTCTATAGCGCCCATTGAGCCTAAAAAACACTTTTCGGTTTTTTTCACCGTCAGATCACGAAATGAACTTACAAACAATCCCAAATGTGCCATAGCGCCCATTAAGCCTAACAAACACTTTTCGGCACTATTCACCGTCAGATCACGAAATGGACTTACAAACACTCCCAAATGGTCTATAGCGCTTATTGAGCCTAAAAAACACTTTTCGGCACTATTCACCGTCAGATCACGAAACGGACTTACAAACACTCCCAAATGGTCTATAGCGCCCATTGAGCCTAAAAAACACTTTTCGGTTTTTGTCACCGTCAGAACGCGAAATGAACTTCCAACACTCCCAAATGGTCTATAGCGCCCATTGAGCCTAAAAAACACTTTTCCGTTTTTTTCACCGTCAGAACGCGAAATGAACTTCCAACACTCCCAAATGGTCTATAGCGCCCATTGAGCCTAAAAAACACTTTTCGGTTTTTTTCACCGTCAGAACGCGAAATGAACTTCCAACACTCGAAAATGGTCTATAGCGCCCATTGAGCCTAAAAAACACTTTTCGTTTTTTTTCACCGTCAGATCACGAAATGAACTTACAAACAATCCTAAATGTGCCATAGCGCCCATTAAGCCTAACAAACACTTTTCGGCACTATTCACTGTCAGATCACGAAATGGACTTACAAGCACTCCCAAATGGTCTATAGCGCCTATTGAGCCTAAAAAACACTTTTCGGTTTTCTTCACCGTCAGATCACGAAATGAACTTACAAACAATCCCAAATGTGCCATAGCGCCCATTAAGCCTAACAAACACTTTTCGGCACTATTCACCGTCAGATCACGAAACGGACTTACAAACACTCCCAAATGGTCTATAGCGCCCATTGAGCCTAAAAAACACTTTTCGGTTTTTTTCACCGTCAGATCACGAAATGAACTTACGAACAATCCTAAATGTGCCATAGCGCCCATTAAGCCTAACAAACACTTTTTGGCACTATTCACTGTCAGATCACGAAATGGACTTACAAACACTCCCAAATGGTCTATAGCGCCCATTGAGCCTAAAAAACACTTTTCGGTTTTCTTCACCGTCAGATCACGAAATGAACTTACAAACAATCCCAAATGTGCCATAGCGCCCATTAAGCCTAACAAACACTTTTCGGCACTATTCACCGTCAGATCACGAAACGGACTTACAAACACTCCCAAATGGTCTATAGCGCCCATTCAGCCTAAAAAACACTTTTCGGTTTTTGTCACCGTCAGAACGCGAAATGAACTTCCAACACTCCCAAATGGTCTATAGCGCCCATTGAGCCTAAAAAACACTTTTCGGTTTTTTTCACAGTCAGAACGCGAAATGAACTTCCAACACTCCCAAATGGTCTATAGCGCCCATTGAGCCTAAAAAAACACTTTTTCGTTTTTTTCACCGTCAGAACGCGAAATGAACTTCCAACACTCCAAAATGGTCTATAGCGCCCATTGAGCCTAAAAAACACTTTTCGGTTTTTTTCACCGTCAGAACGCGAAATGAACTTCCAACACTCCCAAATGGTCTATAGCGCCCATTGAGCCTAAAAAACACTTTTCGGTTTTTTTCACCGTCAGAACGCGAAATGAACTTCCAACACTCCAAAATGGTCTATAGCGCCCATTGAGCCTAAAAAACACTTTTCGGTTTTTTTCACCGTCAGAACGCGAAATGAACTTCCAACACTCCAAAATGGTCTATAGCGCCCATTGAGCCTAAAAAACACTTTTCGGTTTTTTTCACCGTCAGATCACGAAATGAACTTACAAACAATCCCAAATGTGCCATAGCGCCCATTAAGCCTAACAAACACTTTTCGGCACTATTCACCGTCAGATCACGAAATGGACTTACAAACACTCCCAAATGGTCTATAGCGCCCATTGAGCCTAAAAAACACTTTTCGGTTTTTTTCCCCGTCAGAACGCGAAATGAACTTCCAACACTCCCAAATGGTCTATAGCGCCCATTGAGCCTAAAAAACACTTTTCGGTTTTTTTCACCGTCAGAACGCGAAATGAACTTCCAACACTCCCAAATGGTTTATAGCGCCCATTGAGCCTAAAAAACACTTTTCGGTTTTTTTCACCGTCAGAACGCGAAATGAACTTCCAACACTCGAAAATGGTCTATAGCGCCCATTGAGCCTAAAAAACACTTTTCGTTTTTTTTCACCGTCAGATCACGAAATGAACTTACAAACAATCCTAAATGTGCCATAGCGCCCATTAAGCCTAACAAACACTTTTCGGCACTATTCACTGTCAGATCACGAAATGGACTTACAAGCACTCCCAAATGGTCTATAGCGCCTATTGAGCCTAAAAAACACTTTTCGGTTTTCTTCACCGTCAGATCACGAAATGAACTTACAAACAATCCCAAATGTGCCATAGCGCCCATTAAGCCTAACAAACACTTTCCGGCACTATTCACCGTCAGATCACGAAACGGACTTACAAACACTCCCAAATGGTCTATAGCGCCCATTGAGCCTAAAAAACACTTTTCGGTTTTTGTCACCGTCAGAACGCGAAATGAACTTCCAACACTCCCAAATGGTCTATAGCGCCCATTGAGCCTAAAAAACACTTTTCGGTTTTTTTCACCGTCAGAACGCGAAATGAACTTACAAACAATCCCAAATGTGCCATAGCG
Organism: Crossaster papposus; assembly: GCA_037893245.1. Taxonomy (NCBI): domain Eukaryota; kingdom Metazoa; phylum Echinodermata; class Asteroidea; order Velatida; family Solasteridae; genus Crossaster; species Crossaster papposus. The sequence goes on along the minus strand of JBAIAA010000049.1, from coordinate 547,649 downwards.
CCCATTAAGCCTAACAAACACTTTTCGGCACTATTCACCGTCAGATCACGAAACGGACTTACAAACACTCCCAAATGGTCTATAGCGCCCATTGAGCCTAAAAAACACTTTTCGGTTTTTGTCACCGTCAGAACGCGAAATGAACTTCCAACACTCCCAAATGGTCTATAGCGCCCATTGAGCCTAAAAAACACTTTTCCGTTTTTTTCACCGTCAGAACGCGAAATGAACTTCCAACACTCCAAAATGGTCTATAGCGCCCATTGAGCCTAAAAAACACCTTTCCGTTTTTTTCACCGTCAGAACGCGAAATGAACTTACAAACAATCCCAAATGTGCCATAGCGCCCATTGAGCCTAAACAACACTTTTCGGGTTTTTTTCACCGTCAGAACGCGAAATGAACTTCCAACACTCTAAAATGGTCTATAGCGCCCATTGAGCCTAAAAAACACTTTTCCGTTTTTTTCACCGTCAGAACGCGAAATGAACTTCCAACACTCCAAAATGGTCTATAGCGCCCATTGAGCCTAAAAAACACTTTTCGGTTTTTTTCACCGTCAGAACGCGAAATGAACTTCCAACACTCCAAAATGGTCTATAGCGCCCATTGAGCCTAAAAAACACTTTTCGGTTTTTTTCACCGTCAGATCACGAAATGAACTTACAAACAATCCCAAATGTGCCATAGCGCCCATTAAGCCTAACAAACACTTTTCGGCACTATTCACCGTCAGATCACGAAATGGACTTACAAACACTCCCAAATGGTCTATAGCGTTTATTGAGCCTAAAAAACACTTTTCGGTTTTTTTCCCCGTCAGAACGCGAAATGAACTTCCAACACTCCCAAATGGTCTATAGCGCCCATTGAGCCTAAAAAACACTTTTCGGTTTTTTTCACCGTCAGAACGCGAAATGAACTTCCAACACTCCCAAATGGTTTATAGCGCCCATTGAGCCTAAAAAACACTTTTCGGTTTTTTTCACCGTCAGAACGCGAAATGAACTTCCAACACTCGAAAATGGTCTATAGCGCCCATTGAGCCTAAAAAACACTTTTCGTTTTTTTTCACCGTCAGATCACGAAATGAACTTACAAACAATCCTAAATGTGCCATAGCGCCCATTAAGCCTAACAAACACTTTTCGGCACTATTCACTGTCAGATCACGAAATGGACTTACAAGCACTCCCAAATGGTCTATAGCGCCTATTGAGCCTAAAAAACACTTTTCGGTTTTCTTCACCGTCAGATCACGAAATGAACTTACAAACAATCCCAAATGTGCCATAGCGCCCATTAAGCCTAACAAACACTTTTCGGCACTATTCACCGTCAGATCACGAAACGGACTTACAAACACTCCCAAATGGTCTATAGCGCCCATTGAGCCTAAAAAACACTTTTCGGTTTTTGTCACCGTCAGAACGCGAAATGAACTTCCAACACTCCCAAATGGTCTATAGCGCCCATTGAGCCTAAAAAACACTTTTCCGTTTTTTTCACCGTCAGAACGCGAAATGAACTTCCAACACTCCCAAATGGTCTATAGCGCCCATTGAGCCTAAAAAACACTTTTCGGTTTTTTTCACCGTCAGAACGCGAAATGAACTTCCAACACTCGAAAATGGTCTATAGCGCCCATTGAGCCTAAAAAACACTTTTCGTTTTTTTTCACCGTCAGATCACGAAATGAACTTACAAACAATCCTAAATGTGCCATAGCGCCCATTAAGCCTAACAAACACTTTTCGGCACTATTCACTGTCAGATCACGAAATGGACTTACAAGCACTCCCAAATGGTCTATAGCGCCTATTGAGCCTAAAAAACACTTTTCGGTTTTCTTCACCGTCAGATCACGAAATGAACTTACAAACAATCCCAAATGTGCCATAGCGCCCATTAAGCCTAACAAACACTTTTCGGCACTATTCACCGTCAGATCACGAAACGGACTTACAAACACTCCCAAATGGTCTATAGCGCCCATTGAGCCTAAAAAACACTTTTCGGTTTTTTTCACCGTCAGATCACGAAATGAACTTACGAACAATCCTAAATGTGCCATAGCGCCCATTAAGCCTAACAAACACTTTTTGGCACTATTCACTGTCAGATCACGAAATGGACTTACAAACACTCCCAAATGGTCTATAGCGCCCATTGAGCCTAAAAAACACTTTTCGGTTTTCTTCACCGTCAGATCACGAAATGAACTTACAAACAATCCCAAATGTGCCATAGCGCCCATTAAGCCTAACAAACACTTTTCGGCACTATTCACCGTCAGATCACGAAACGGACTTACAAACACTCCCAAATGGTCTATAGCGCCCATTGAGCCTAAAAAACACTTTTCGGTTTTTGTCACCGTCAGAACGCGAAATGAACTTCCAACACTCCCAAATGGTCTATAGCGCCCATTGAGCCTAAAAAACACTTTTCCGTTTTTTTCACCGTCAGAACGCGAAATGAACTTCCAACACTCCCAAATGGTCTATAGCGCCCATTGAGCCTAAAAAACACTTTTCGGTTTTTTTCACCGTCAGAACGCGAAATGAACTTCCAACACTCGAAAATGGTCTATAGCGCCCATTGAGCCTAAAAAACACTTTTCGTTTTTTTTCACCGTCAGATCACGAAATGAACTTACAAACAATCCTAAATGTGCCATAGCGCCCATTAAGCCTAACAAACACTTTTCGGCACTATTCACTGTCAGATCACGAAATGGACTTACAAGCACTCCCAAATGGTCTATAGCGCCTATTGAGCCTAAAAAACACTTTTCGGTTTTCTTCACCGTCAGATCACGAAATGAACTTACAAACAATCCCAAATGTGCCATAGCGCCCATTAAGCCTAACAAACACTTTTCGGCACTATTCACCGTCAGATCACGAAACGGACTTACAAACACTCCCAAATGGTCTATAGCGCCCATTGAGCCTAAAAAACACTTTTCGGTTTTTTTCACCGTCAGATCACGAAATGAACTTACGAACAATCCTAAATGTGCCATAGCGCCCATTAAGCCTAACAAACACTTTTTGGCACTATTCACTGTCAGATCACGAAATGGACTTACAAACACTCCCAAATGGTCTATAGCGCCCATTGAGCCTAAAAAACACTTTTCGGTTTTCTTCACCGTCAGATCACGAAATGAACTTACAAACAATCCCAAATGTGCCATAGCGCCCATTAAGCCTAACAAACACTTTTCGGCACTATTCACCGTCAGATCACGAAACGGACTTACAAACACTCCCAAATGGTCTATAGCGCCCATTCAGCCTAAAAAACACTTTTCGGTTTTTGTCACCGTCAGAACGCGAAATGAACTTCCAACACTCCCAAATGGTCTATAGCGCCCATTGAGCCTAAAAAACACTTTTCGGTTTTTTTCACCGTCAGAACGCGAAATGAACTTCCAACACTCCAAAATGGTCTATAGCGCCCATTGAGCCTAAAAAACACTTTTCGGTTTTTTTCACCGTCAGAACGCGAAATGAACTTCCAACACTCCAAAATGGTCTATAGCGCCCATTGAGCCTAAAAAACACTTTTCGGTTTTTTTCACCGTCAGATCACGAAATGAACTTACAAACAATCCCAAATGTGCCATAGCGCCCATTAAGCCTAACAAACATTTTTCGGCACTATTCACCGTCAGATCACGAAATGGACTTACAAACACTCCCAAATGGTCTATAGCGCCCATTGAGCCTAAAAAACACTTTTCGGTTTTTTTCCCCGTCAGAACGCGAAATGAACTTCCAACACTCCCAAATGGTCTATAGCGCCCATTGAGCCTAAAAAACACTTTTCCGTTTTTTTCACCGTCAGAACGCGAAATGAACTTCCAACACTCCCAAATGGTTTATAGCGCCCATTGAGCCTAAAAAACACTTTTCGGTTTTTTTCACCGTCAGAACGCGAAATGAACTTCCAACACTCGAAAATGGTCTATAGCGCCCATTGAGCCTAAAAAACACTTTTCGTTTTTTTTCACCGTCAGATCACGAAATGAACTTACAAACAATCCTAAATGTGCCATAGCGCCCATTAAGCCTAACAAACACTTTTCGGCACTATTCACTGTCAGATCACGAAATGGACTTACAAGCACTCCCAAATGGTCTATAGCGCCTATTGAGCCTAAAAAACACTTTTCGGTTTTCTTCACCGTCAGATCACGAAATGAACTTACAAACAATCCCAAATGTGCCATAGCGCCCATTAAGCCTAACAAACACTTTTCGGCACTATTCACCGTCAGATCACGAAACGGACTTACAAACACTCCCAAATGGTCTATAGCGCCCATTGAGCCTAAAAAACACTTTTCGGTTTTTGTCACCGTCAGAACGCGAAATGAACTTCCAACACTCCCAAATGGTCTATAGCGCCCATTGAGCCTAAAAAACACTTTTCGGTTTTTTTCACCGTCAGAACGCGAAATGAACTTCCAAAACTCGAAAATGGTCTATAGCGCCCATTGAGCCTAAAAAACACTTTTCGTTTTTTTTCACCGTCAGATCACGAAATGAACTTACAAACAATCCTAAATGTGCCATAGCGCCCATTAAGCCTAACAAACACTTTTCGGCACTATTCACTGTCAGATCACGAAATGGACTTACAAGCACTCCCAAATGGTCTATAGCGCCTATTGAGCCTAAAAAACACTTTTCGGTTTTCTTCACCGTCAGATCACGAAATGAACTTACAAACAATCCCAAATGTGCCATAGCGCCCATTAAGCCTAACAAACACTTTTCGGCACTATTCACCGTCAGATCACGAAACGGACTTACAAACACTCCCAAATGGTCTATAGCGCCCATTGAGCCTAAAAAACACTTTTCGGTTTTTGTCACCGTCAGAACGCGAAATGAACTTCCAACACTCCCAAATGGTCTATAGCGCCCATTGAGCCTAAAAAACACTTTTCCGTTTTTTTCACCGTCAGAACGCGAAATGAACTTCCAACACTCCAAAATGGTCTATAGCGCCCATTGAGCCTAAAAAACACCTTTCCGTTTTTTTCACCGTCAGAACGCGAAATGAACTTACAAACAATCCCAAATGTGCCATAGCGCCCATTGAGCCTAAACAACACTTTTCGGGTTTTTTTCACCGTCAGAACGCGAAATGAACTTCCAACACTCTAAAATGGTCTATAGCGCCCATTGAGCCTAAAAAACACTTTTCCGTTTTTTTCACCGTCAGAACGCGAAATGAACTTCCAACACTCCAAAATGGTCTATAGCGCCCATTGAGCCTAAAAAACACTTTTCGGTTTTTTTCACCGTCAGAACGCGAAATGAACTTCCAACACTCCAAAATGGTCTATAGCGCCCATTGAGCCTAAAAAACACTTTTCGGTTTTTTTCACCGTCAGATCACGAAATGAACTTACAAACAATCCCAAATGTGCCATAGCGCCCATTAAGCCTAACAAACACTTTTCGGCACTATTCACCGTCAGATCACGAAATGGACTTACAAACACTCCCAAATGGTCTATAGCGCTTATTGAGCCTAAAAAACACTTTTCGGTTTTTTTCCCCGTCAGAACGCGAAATGAGCGCCCATTGAGCCTAAAAAACACTTTTCGGTTTTTTTCACCGTCAGAACGCGAAATGAACTTCCAACACTCCCAAATGGTTTATAGCGCCCATTGAGCCTAAAAAACACTTTTCGGTTTTTTTCCCCGTCAGAACGCGAAATGAACTTCCAACACTCCCAAATGGTCTATAGCGCCCATTGAGCCTAAAAAACACTTTTCCGTTTTTTTCACCGTCAGAACGCGAAATGAACTTCCAACACTCCCAAATGGTTTATAGCGCCCATTGAGCCTAAAAAACACTTTTCGGTTTTTTTCACCGTCAGAACGCGAAATGAACTTCCAACACTCGAAAATGGTCTATAGCGCCCATTGAGCCTAAAAAACACTTTTCGTTTTTTTTCACCGTCAGATCACGAAATGAACTTACAAACAATCCTAAATGTGCCATAGCGCCCATTAAGCCTAACAAACACTTTTCGGCACTATTCACTGTCAGATCACGAAATGGACTTACAAGCACTCCCAAATGGTCTATAGCGCCTATTGAGCCTAAAAAACACTTTTCGGTTTTCTTCACCGTCAGATCACGAAATGAACTTACAAACAATCCCAAATGTGCCATAGCGCCCATTAAGCCTAACAAACACTTTTCGGCACTATTCACCGTCAGATCACGAAACGGACTTACAAACACTCCCAAATGGTCTATAGCGCCCATTGAGCCTAAAAAACACTTTTCGGTTTTTGTCACCGTCAGAACGCGAAATGAACTTCCAACACTCCCAAATGGTCTATAGCGCCCATTGAGCCTAAAAAACACTTTTCGGTTTTTTTCACCGTCAGAACGCGAAATGAACTTCCAAAACTCGAAAATGGTCTATAGCGCCCATTGAGCCTAAAAAACACTTTTCGTTTTTTTTCACCGTCAGATCACGAAATGAACTTACAAACAATCCTAAATGTGCCATAGCGCCCATTAAGCCTAACAAACACTTTTCGGCACTATTCACTGTCAGATCACGAAATGGACTTACAAGCACTCCCAAATGGTCTATAGCGCCTATTGAGCCTAAAAAACACTTTTCGGTTTTCTTCACCGTCAGATCACGAAATGAACTTACAAACAATCCCAAATGTGCCATAGCGCCCATTAAGCCTAACAAACACTTTTCGGCACTATTCACCGTCAGATCACGAAACGGACTTACAAACACTCCCAAATGGTCTATAGCGCCCATTGAGCCTAAAAAACACTTTTCGGTTTTTGTCACCGTCAGAACGCGAAATGAACTTCCAACACTCCCAAATGGTCTATAGCGCCCATTGAGCCTAAAAAACACTTTTCCGTTTTTTTCACCGTCAGAACGCGAAATGAACTTCCAACACTCCAAAATGGTCTATAGCGCCCATTGAGCCTAAAAAACACCTTTCCGTTTTTTTCACCGTCAGAACGCGAAATGAACTTACAAACAATCCCAAATGTGCCATAGCGCCCATTGAGCCTAAACAACACTTTTCGGGTTTTTTTCACCGTCAGAACGCGAAATGAACTTCCAACACTCTAAAATGGTCTATAGCGCCCATTGAGCCTAAAAAACACTTTTCCGTTTTTTTCACCGTCAGAACGCGAAATGAACTTCCAACACTCCAAAATGGTCTATAGCGCCCATTGAGCCTAAAAAACACTTTTCGGTTTTTTTCACCGTCAGAACGCGAAATGAACTTCCAACACTCCAAAATGGTCTATAGCGCCCATTGAGCCTAAAAAACACTTTTCGGTTTTTTTCACCGTCAGATCACGAAATGAACTTACAAACAATCCCAAATGTGCCATAGCGCCCATTAAGCCTAACAAACACTTTTCGGCACTATTCACCGTCAGATCACGAAATGGACTTACAAACACTCCCAAATGGTCTATAGCGCTTATTGAGCCTAAAAAACACTTTTCGGTTTTTTTCCCCGTCAGAACGCGAAATGAGCGCCCATTGAGCCTAAAAAACACTTTTCGGTTTTTTTCACCGTCAGAACGCGAAATGAACTTCCAACACTCCCAAATGGTTTATAGCGCCCATTGAGCCTAAAAAACACTTTTCGGTTTTTTTCACCGTCAGAACGCGAAATGAACTTCCAACACTCGAAAATGGTCTATAGCGCCCATTGAGCCTAAAAAACACTTTTCGTTTTTTTTCACCGTCAGATCACGAAATGAACTTACAAACAATCCTAAATGTGCCATAGCGCCCATTAAGCCTAACAAACACTTTTCGGCACTATTCACTGTCAGATCACGAAATGGACTTACAAGCACTCCCAAATGGTCTATAGCGCCTATTGAGCCTAAAAAACACTTTTCGGTTTTCTTCACCGTCAGATCACGAAATGAACTTACAAACAATCCCAAATGTGCCATAGCGCCCATTAAGCCTAACAAACACTTTTCGGCACTATTCACCGTCAGATCACGAAACGGACTTACAAACACTCCCAAATGGTCTATAGCGCCCATTGAGCCTAAAAAACACTTTTCGGTTTTTGTCACCGTCAGAACGCGAAATGAACTTCCAACACTCCCAAATGGTCTATAGCGCCCATTGAGCCTAAAAAACACTTTTCCGTTTTTTTCACCGTCAGAACGCGAAATGAACTTCCAACACTCCCAAATGGTCTATAGCGCCCATTGAGCCTAAAAAACACTTTTCGGTTTTTTTCACCGTCAGAACGCGAAATGAACTTCCAACACTCGAAAATGGTCTATAGCGCCCATTGAGCCTAAAAAACACTTTTCGTTTTTTTTCACCGTCAGATCACGAAATGAACTTACAAACAATCCTAAATGTGCCATAGCGCCCATTAAGCCTAACAAACACTTTTCGGCACTATTCACTGTCAGATCACGAAATGGACTTACAAGCACTCCCAAATGGTCTATAGCGCCTATTGAGCCTAAAAAACACTTTTCGGTTTTCTTCACCGTCAGATCACGAAATGAACTTACAAACAATCCCAAATGTGCCATAGCGCCCATTAAGCCTAACAAACACTTTTCGGCACTATTCACCGTCAGATCACGAAACGGACTTACAAACACTCCCAAATGGTCTATAGCGCCCATTGAGCCTAAAAAACACTTTTCGGTTTTTTTCACCGTCAGATCACGAAATGAACTTACGAACAATCCTAAATGTGCCATAGCGCCCATTAAGCCTAACAAACACTTTTTGGCACTATTCACTGTCAGATCACGAAATGGACTTACAAACACTCCCAAATGGTCTATAGCGCCCATTGAGCCTAAAAAACACTTTTCGGTTTTCTTCACCGTCAGATCACGAAATGAACTTACAAACAATCCCAAATGTGCCATAGCGCCCATTAAGCCTAACAAACACTTTTCGGCACTATTCACCGTCAGATCACGAAACGGACTTACAAACACTCCCAAATGGTCTATAGCGCCCATTCAGCCTAAAAAACACTTTTCGGTTTTTGTCACCGTCAGAACGCGAAATGAACTTCCAACCCTCCCAAATGGTCTATAGCGCCCATTGAGCCTAAAAAACACTTTTCGGTTTTTTTCACAGTCAGAACGCGAAATGAACTTCCAACACTCCCAAATGGTCTATAGCGCCCATTGAGCCTAAAAAAACACTTTTTCGTTTTTTTCACCGTCAGAACGCGAAATGAACTTCCAACACTCCAAAATGGTCTATAGCGCCCATTGAGCCTAAAAAACACTTTTCGGTTTTTTTCACCGTCAGAACGCGAAATGAACTTCCAACACTCCCAAATGGTCTATAGCGCCCATTGAGCCTAAAAAACACTTTTCGGTTTTTTTCACCGTCAGAACGCGAAATGAACTTCCAACACTCCAAAATGGTCTATAGCGCCCATTGAGCCTAAAAAACACTTTTCGGTTTTTTTCACCGTCAGAACGCGAAATGAACTTCCAACACTCCAAAATGGTCTATAGCGCCCATTGAGCCTAAAAAACACTTTTCGGTTTTTTTCACCGTCAGATCACGAAATGAACTTACAAACAATCCCAAATGTGCCATAGCGCCCATTAAGCCTAACAAACACTTTTCGGCACTATTCACCGTCAGATCACGAAATGGACTTACAAACACTCCCAAATGGTCTATAGCGCCCATTGAGCCTAAAAAACACTTTTCGGTTTTTTTCCCCGTCAGAACGCGAAATGAACTTCCAACACTCCCAAATGGTCTATAGCGCCCATTGAGCCTAAAAAACACTTTTCGGTTTTTTTCACCGTCAGAACGCGAAATGAACTTCCAACACTCCCAAATGGTTTATAGCGCCCATTGAGCCTAAAAAACACTTTTCGGTTTTTTTCACCGTCAGAACGCGAAATGAACTTCCAACACTCGAAAATGGTCTATAGCGCCCATTGAGCCTAAAAAACACTTTTCGTTTTTTTTCACCGTCAGATCACGAAATGAACTTACAAACAATCCTAAATGTGCCATAGCGCCCATTAAGCCTAACAAACACTTTTCGGCACTATTCACTGTCAGATCACGAAATGGACTTACAAGCACTCCCAAATGGTCTATAGCGCCTATTGAGCCTAAAAAACACTTTTCGGTTTTCTTCACCGTCAGATCACGAAATGAACTTACAAACAATCCCAAATGTGCCATAGCGCCCATTAAGCCTAACAAACACTTTCCGGCACTATTCACCGTCAGATCACGAAACGGACTTACAAACACTCCCAAATGGTCTATAGCGCCCATTGAGCCTAAAAAACACTTTTCGGTTTTTGTCACCGTCAGAACGCGAAATGAACTTCCAACACTCCCAAATGGTCTATAGCGCCCATTGAGCCTAAAAAACACTTTTCGGTTTTTTTCACCGTCAGAACGCGAAATGAACTTACAAACAATCCCAAATGTGCCATAGCGCCCATTAAGCCTAACAAACACTTTTCGGCACTATTCACCGTCAGATCACGAAACGGACTTACAAACACTCCCAAATGGTCTATAGCGCCCATTGAGCCTAAAAAACACTTTTCGGTTTTTGTCACCGTCAGAACGCGAAATGAACTTCCAACACTCCCAAATGGTCTATAGCGCCCATTGAGCCTAAAAAACACTTTTCCGTTTTTTTCACCGTCAGAACGCGAAATGAACTTCCAACACTCCAAAATGGTCTATAGCGCCCATTGAGCCTAAAAAACACCTTTCCGTTTTTTTCACCGTCAGAACGCGAAATGAACTTACAAACAATCCCAAATGTGCCATAGCGCCCATTGAGCCTAAACAACACTTTTCGGGTTTTTTTCACCGTCAGAACGCGAAATGAACTTCCAACACTCTAAAATGGTCTATAGCGCCCATTGAGCCTAAAAAACACTTTTCCGTTTTTTTCACCGTCAGAACGCGAAATGAACTTCCAACACTCCAAAATGGTCTATAGCGCCCATTGAGCCTAAAAAACACTTTTCGGTTTTTTTCACCGTCAGAACGCGAAATGAACTTCCAACACTCCAAAATGGTCTATAGCGCCCATTGAGCCTAAAAAACACTTTTCGGTTTTTTTCACCGTCAGATCACGAAATGAACTTACAAACAATCCCAAATGTGCCATAGCGCCCATTAAGCCTAACAAACACTTTTCGGCACTATTCACCGTCAGATCACGAAATGGACTTACAAACACTCCCAAATGGTCTATAGCGTTTATTGAGCCTAAAAAACACTTTTCGGTTTTTTTCCCCGTCAGAACGCGAAATGAACTTCCAACACTCCCAAATGGTCTATAGCGCCCATTGAGCCTAAAAAACACTTTTCGGTTTTTTTCACCGTCAGAACGCGAAATGAACTTCCAACACTCCCAAATGGTTTATAGCGCCCATTGAGCCTAAAAAACACTTTTCGGTTTTTTTCACCGTCAGAACGCGAAATGAACTTCCAACACTCGAAAATGGTCTATAGCGCCCATTGAGCCTAAAAAACACTTTTCGTTTTTTTTCACCGTCAGATCACGAAATGAACTTACAAACAATCCTAAATGTGCCATAGCGCCCATTAAGCCTAACAAACACTTTTCGGCACTATTCACTGTCAGATCACGAAATGGACTTACAAGCACTCCCAAATGGTCTATAGCGCCTATTGAGCCTAAAAAACACTTTTCGGTTTTCTTCACCGTCAGATCACGAAATGAACTTACAAACAATCCCAAATGTGCCATAGCGCCCATTAAGCCTAACAAACACTTTTCGGCACTATTCACCGTCAGATCACGAAACGGACTTACAAACACTCCCAAATGGTCTATAGCGCCCATTGAGCCTAAAAAACACTTTTCGGTTTTTGTCACCGTCAGAACGCGAAATGAACTTCCAACACTCCCAAATGGTCTATAGCGCCCATTGAGCCTAAAAAACACTTTTCCGTTTTTTTCACCGTCAGAACGCGAAATGAACTTCCAACACTCCCAAATGGTCTATAGCGCCCATTGAGCCTAAAAAACACTTTTCGGTTTTTTTCACCGTCAGAACGCGAAATGAACTTCCAACACTCGAAAATGGTCTATAGCGCCCATTGAGCCTAAAAAACACTTTTCGTTTTTTTTCACCGTCAGATCACGAAATGAACTTACAAACAATCCTAAATGTGCCATAGCGCCCATTAAGCCTAACAAACACTTTTCGGCACTATTCACTGTCAGATCACGAAATGGACTTACAAGCACTCCCAAATGGTCTATAGCGCCTATTGAGCCTAAAAAACACTTTTCGGTTTTCTTCACCGTCAGATCACGAAATGAACTTACAAACAATCCCAAATGTGCCATAGCGCCCATTAAGCCTAACAAACACTTTTCGGCACAATTCACCGTCAGATCACGAAACGGACTTACAAACACTCCCAAATGGTCTATAGCGCCCATTGAGCCTAAAAAACACTTTTCGGTTTTTTTCACCGTCAGATCACGAAATGAACTTACGAACAATCCTAAATGTGCCATAGCGCCCATTAAGCCTAACAAACACTTTTTGGCACTATTCACTGTCAGATCACGAAATGGACTTACAAACACTCCCAAATGGTCTATAGCGCCCATTGAGCCTAAAAAACACTTTTCGGTTTTCTTCACCGTCAGATCACGAAATGAACTTACAAACAATCCCAAATGTGCCATAGCGCCCATTAAGCCTAACAAACACTTTTCGGCACTATTCACCGTCAGATCACGAAACGGACTTACAAACACTCCCAAATGGTCTATAGCGCCCATTCAGCCTAAAAAACACTTTTCGGTTTTTGTCACCGTCAGAACGCGAAATGAACTTCCAACACTCCCAAATGGTCTATAGCGCCCATTGAGCCTAAAAAACACTTTTCGGTTTTTTTCACAGTCAGAACGCGAAATGAACTTCCAACACTCCCAAATGGTCTATAGCGCCCATTGAGCCTAAAAAAACACTTTTTCGTTTTTTTCACCGTCAGAACGCGAAATGAACTTCCAACACTCCAAAATGGTCTATAGCGCCCATTGAGCCTAAAAAACACTTTTCGGTTTTTTTCACCGTCAGAACGCGAAATGAACTTCCAACACTCCCAAATGGTCTATAGCGCCCATTGAGCCTAAAAAACACTTTTCGGTTTTTTTCACCGTCAGAACGCGAAATGAACTTCCAACACTCCAAAATGGTCTATAGCGCCCATTGAGCCTAAAAAACACTTTTCGGTTTTTTTCACCGTCAGAACGCGAAATGAACTTCCAACACTCCAAAATGGTCTATAGCGCCCATTGAGCCTAAAAAACACTTTTCGGTTTTTTTCACCGTCAGATCACGAAATGAACTTACAAACAATCCCAAATGTGCCATAGCGCCCATTAAGCCTAACAAACACTTTTCGGCACTATTCACCGTCAGATCACGAAATGGACTTACAAACACTCCCAAATGGTCTATAGCGCCCATTGAGCCTAAAAAACACTTTTCGGTTTTTTTCCCCGTCAGAACGCGAAATGAACTTCCAACACTCCCAAATGGTCTATAGCGCCCATTGAGCCTAAAAAACACTTTTCGGTTTTTTTCACCGTCAGAACGCGAAATGAACTTCCAACACTCCCAAATGGTTTATAGCGCCCATTGAGCCTAAAAAACACTTTTCGGTTTTTTTCACCGTCAGAACGCGAAATGAACTTCCAACACTCGAAAATGGTCTATAGCGCCCATTGAGCCTAAAAAACACTTTTCGTTTTTTTTCACCGTCAGATCACGAAATGAACTTACAAACAATCCTAAATGTGCCATAGCGCCCATTAAGCCTAACAAACACTTTTCGGCACTATTCACTGTCAGATCACGAAATGGACTTACAAGCACTCCCAAATGGTCTATAGCGCCTATTGAGCCTAAAAAACACTTTTCGGTTTTCTTCACCGTCAGATCACGAAATGAACTTACAAACAATCCCAAATGTGCCATAGCGCCCATTAAGCCTAACAAACACTTTTCGGCACTATTCACCGTCAGATCACGAAACGGACTTACAAACACTCCCAAATGGTCTATAGCGCCCATTGAGCCTAAAAAACACTTTTCGGTTTTTGTCACCGTCAGAACGCGAAATGAACTTCCAACACTCCCAAATGGTCTATAGCGCCCATTGAGCCTAAAAAACACTTTTCGGTTTTTTTCACCGTCAGAACGCGAAATGAACTTACAAACAATCCTAAATGTGCCATAGCGCCCATTAAGCCTAACAAACACTTTTCGGCACTATTCACTGTCAGATCACGAAATGGACTTACAAGCACTCCCAAATGGTCTATAGCGCCTATTGAGCCTAAAAAACACTTTTCGGTTTTCTTCACCGTCAGATCACGAAATGAACTTACAAACAATCCCAAATGTGCCATAGCGCCCATTAAGCCTAACAAACACTTTTCGGCACTATTCACCGTCAGATCACGAAACGGACTTACAAACACTCCCAAATGGTCTATAGCGCCCATTGAGCCTAAAAAACACTTTTCGGTTTTTTTCACCGTCAGATCACGAAATGAACTTACGAACAATCCTAAATGTGCCATAGCGCCCATTAAGCCTAACAAACACTTTTTGGCACTATTCACTGTCAGATCACGAAATGGACTTACAAACACTCCCAAATGGTCTATAGCGCCCATTGAGCCGAAAAAACACTTTTCGGTTTTCTTCACCGTCAGATCACGAAATGAACTTACAAACAATCCCAAATGTGCCATAGCGCCCATTAAGCCTAACAAACACTTTTCGGCACTATTCACCGTCAGATCACGAAACGGACTTACAAACACTCCCAAATGGTCTATAGCGCCCATTGAGCCTAAAAAACACTTTTCGGTTTTTGTCACCGTCAGAACGCGAAATGAACTTCCAACACTCCCAAATGGTCTATAGCGCCCATTGAGCCTAAAAAACACTTTTCGGTTTTTTTCACAGTCAGAACGCGAAATGAACTTCCAACACTCCCAAATGGTCTATAGCGCCCATTGAGCCTAAAAAAACACTTTTTCGTTTTTTTCACCGTCAGAACGCGAAATGAACTTCCAACACTCCAAAATGGTCTATAGCGCCCATTGAGCCTAAAAAACACTTTTCGGTTTTTTTCACCGTCAGAACGCGAAATGAACTTCCAACACTCCCAAATGGTCTATAGCGCCCATTGAGCCTAAAAAACACTTTTCGGTTTTTTTCACCGTCAGAACGCGAAATGAACTTCCAACACTCCAAAATGGTCTATAGCGCCCATTGAGCCTAAAAAACACTTTTCGGTTTTTTTCACCGTCAGAACGCGAAATGAACTTCCAACACTCCAAAATGGTCTATAGCGCCCATTGAGCCTAAAAAACACTTTTCGGTTTTTTTCACCGTCAGATCACGAAATGAACTTACAAACAATCCCAAATGTGCCATAGCGCCCATTAAGCCTAACAAACACTTTTCGGCACTATTCACCGTCAGATCACGAAATGGACTTACAAACACTCCCAAATGGTCTATAGCGCCCATTGAGCCTAAAAAACACTTTTCGGTTTTTTTCCCCGTCAGAACGCGAAATGAACTTCCAACACTCCCAAATGGTCTATAGCGCCCATTGAGCCTAAAAAACACTTTTCGGTTTTTTTCCCCGTCAGAACGCGAAATGAACTTCCAACACTCCCAAATGGTCTATAGCGCCCATTGAGCCTAAAAAACACTTTTCGGTTTTTTTCACCGTCAGAACGCGAAATGAACTTCCAACACTCCCAAATGGTTTATAGCGCCCATTGAGCCTAAAAAACACTTTTCGGTTTTTTTCACCGTCAGAACGCGAAATGAACTTCCAACACTCGAAAATGGTCTATAGCGCCCATTGAGCCTAAAAAACACTTTTCGTTTTTTTTCACCGTCAGATCACGAAATGAACTTACAAACAATCCTAAATGTGCCATAGCGCCCATTAAGCCTAACAAACACTTTTCGGCACTATTCACTGTCAGATCACGAAATGGACTTACAAGCACTCCCAAATGGTCTATAGCGCCTATTGAGCCTAAAAAACACTTTTCGGTTTTCTTCACCGTCAGATCACGAAATGAACTTACAAACAATCCCAAATGTGCCATAGCGCCCATTAAGCCTAACAAACACTTTTCGGCACTATTCACCGTCAGATCACGAAACGGACTTACAAACACTCCCAAATGGTCTATAGCGCCCATTGAGCCTAAAAAACACTTTTCGGTTTTTGTCACCGTCAGAACGCGAAATGAACTTCCAACACTCCCAAATGGTCTATAGCGCCCATTGAGCCTAAAAAACACTTTTCGGTTTTTTTCACCGTCAGAACGCGAAATGAACTTACAAACAATCCTAAATGTGCCATAGCGCCCATTAAGCCTAACAAACACTTTTCGGCACTATTCACTGTCAGATCACGAAATGGACTTACAAGCACTCCCAAATGGTCTATAGCGCCTATTGAGCCTAAAAAACACTTTTCGGTTTTCTTCACCGTCAGATCACGAAATGAACTTACAAACAATCCCAAATGTGCCATAGCGCCCATTAAGCCTAACAAACACTTTTCGGCACTATTCACCGTCAGATCACGAAACGGACTTACAAACACTCCCAAATGGTCTATAGCGCCCATTGAGCCTAAAAAACACTTTTCGGTTTTTTTCACCGTCAGATCACGAAATGAACTTACGAACAATCCTAAATGTGCCATAGCGCCCATTAAGCCTAACAAACACTTTTTGGCACTATTCACTGTCAGATCACGAAATGGACTTACAAACACTCCCAAATGGTCTATAGCGCCCATTGAGCCTAAAAAACACTTTTCGGTTTTCTTCACCGTCAGATCACGAAATGAACTTACAAACAATCCCAAATGTGCCATAGCGCCCATTAAGCCTAACAAACACTTTTCGGCACTATTCACCGTCAGATCACGAAACGGACTTACAAACACTCCCAAATGGTCTATAGCGCCCATTGAGCCTAAAAAACACTTTTCGGTTTTTGTCACCGTCAGAACGCGAAATGAACTTCCAACACTCCCAAATGGTCTATAGCGCCCATTGAGCCTAAAAAACACTTTTCGGTTTTTTTCACAGTCAGAACGCGAAATGAACTTCCAACACTCCCAAATGGTCTATAGCGCCCATTGAGCCTAAAAAAACACTTTTTCGTTTTTTTCACCGTCAGAACGCGAAATGAACTTCCAACACTCCAAAATGGTCTATAGCGCCCATTGAGCCTAAAAAACACTTTTCGGTTTTTTTCACCGTCAGAACGCGAAATGAACTTCCAACACTCCCAAATGGTCTATAGCGCCCATTGAGCCTAAAAAACACTTTTCGGTTTTTTTCACCGTCAGAACGCGAAATGAACTTCCAACACTCCAAAATGGTCTATAGCGCCCATTGAGCCTAAAAAACACTTTTCGGTTTTTTTCACCGTCAGAACGCGAAATGAACTTCCAACACTCCAAAATGGTCTATAGCGCCCATTGAGCCTAAAAAACACTTTTCGGTTTTTTTCACCGTCATATCACGAAATGAACTTACAAACAATCCCAAATGTGCCATAGCGCCCATTAAGCCTAACAAACACTTTTCGGCACTATTCACCGTCAGATCACGAAATGGACTTACAAACACTCCCAAATGGTCTATAGCGCCCATTGAGCCTAAAAAACACTTTTCGGTTTTTTTCCCCGTCAGAACGCGAAATGAACTTCCAACACTCCCAAATGGTCTATAGCGCCCATTGAGCCTAAAAAACACTTTTCGGTTTTTTTCACCGTCAGAACGCGAAATGAACTTCCAACACTCCCAAATGGTTTATAGCGCCCATTGAGCCTAAAAAACACTTTTCGGTTTTTTTCACCGTCAGAACGCGAAATGAACTTCCAACACTCGAAAATGGTCTATAGCGCCCATTGAGCCTAAAAAACACTTTTCGTTTTTTTTCACCGTCAGATCACGAAATGAACTTACAAACAATCCTAAATGTGCCATAGCGCCCATTAAGCCTAACAAACACTTTTCGGCACTATTCACTGTCAGATCACGAAATGGACTTACAAGCACTCCCAAATGGTCTATAGCGCCTATTGAGCCTAAAAAACACTTTTCGGTTTTCTTCACCGTCAGATCACGAAATGAACTTACAAACAATCCCAAATGTGCCATAGCGCCCATTAAGCCTAACAAACACTTTTCGGCACTATTCACCGTCAGATCACGAAACGGACTTACAAACACTCCCAAATGGTCTATAGCGCCCATTGAGCCTAAAAAACACTTTTCGGTTTTTGTCACCGTCAGAACGCGAAATGAACTTCCAACACTCCCAAATGGTCTATAGCGCCCATTGAGCCTAAAAAACACTTTTCGGTTTTTTTCACCGTCAGAACGCGAAATGAACTTCCAAAACTCGAAAATGGTCTATAGCGCCCATTGAGCCTAAAAAACACTTTTCGTTTTTTTTCACCGTCAGATCACGAAATGAACTTACAAACAATCCTAAATGTGCCATAGCGCCCATTAAGCCTAACAAACACTTTTCGGCACTATTCACTGTCAGATCACGAAATGGACTTACAAGCACTCCCAAATGGTCTATAGCGCCTATTGAGCCTAAAAAACACTTTTCGGTTTTCTTCACCGTCAGATCACGAAATGAACTTACAAACAATCCCAAATGTGCCATAGCGCCCATTAAGCCTAACAAACACTTTTCGGCACTATTCACCGTCAGATCACGAAACGGACTTACAAACACTCCCAAATGGTCTATAGCGCCCATTGAGCCTAAAAAACACTTTTCGGTTTTTGTCACCGTCAGAACGCGAAATGAACTTCCAACACTCCCAAATGGTCTATAGCGCCCATTGAGCCTAAAAAACACTTTTCCGTTTTTTTCACCGTCAGAACGCGAAATGAACTTCCAACACTCCAAAATGGTCTATAGCGCCCATTGAGCCTAAAAAACACCTTTCCGTTTTTTTCACCGTCAGAACGCGAAATGAACTTACAAACAATCCCAAATGTGCCATAGCGCCCATTGAGCCTAAACAACACTTTTCGGGGTTTTTTCACCGTCAGAACGCGAAATGAACTTCCAACACTCTAAAATGGTCTATAGCGCCCATTGAGCCTAAAAAACACTTTTCCGTTTTTTTCACCGTCAGAACGCGAAATGAACTTCCAACACTCCAAAATGGTCTATAGCGCCCATTGAGCCTAAAAAACACTTTCCGGTTTTTTTCACCGTCAGAACGCGAAATGAACTTCCAACACTCCAAAATGGTCTATAGCGCCCTTTGAGCCTAAAAAACACTTTTCGGGTTTTTTCACCGTCAGATCACGAAATGAACTTACAAACAATCCTAAATGTGCCATAGAGCCCATTAAGCCTAACAGACACTTTTCGGCACTATTCACTGTCAGATCACGAAATGGACTTACAAACACTCCCAAATGGTCTATAGCGCCTATTGAGCCTAAAAAACACTTTTCGGTTTTCTTCACCGTCAGATCACGAAATGAACTTACAAACAATCCCAAATGTGCCATAGCGCCCATTAAGCCTAACAAACACTTTTCCGCACTATTCACCGTCAGATCACGAAATGGACTTACAAACACTCCCAAATGGTCTATAGCGCCCATTGAGCCTAAAAAACACTTTTCGGTTTTTTTCCCCGTCAGAACGCGAAATGAACTTCCAACACTCCCAAATGGTCTATAGCGCCCATTGAGCCTAAAAAACACTTTTCGGTTTTTTTTCACCGTCAGAACGCGAAATGAACTTCCAACACTCCCAAATGGTTTATAGCGCCCATTGAGCCTAAAAAACACTTTTCGGTTTTTTTCACCGTCAGAACGCGAAATGAACTTCCAACACTCGAAAATGGTCTATAGCGCCCATTGAGAGCCTAAAAAACACTTTTCGGTTTTTTTCACCGTCAGATCACAAAATGAACTTGCAAACAATCCTAAATGTGCCATAGCGCCCATTAAGCCTAACAAACACTTTTCGGCACTATTCACTGTCAGATCACGAAATGGACTTACAAACACTCCCAAATGGTCTATAGCGCCTATTGAGCCTAAAAAACACTTTTCGGTTTTCTTCACCGTCAGATCACGAAATGAACTTACAAACAATCCCAAATGTGCCATAGCGCCCATTAAGCCTAACAAACACTTTTCAGCACTATTCACCGTCAGATCACGAAACGGACTTACAAACACTCCCAAATGGTCTATAGCGCCCATTGAGCCTAAAAAACACTTTTCGGTTTTTGTCACCGTCAGAACGCGAAATGAACTTCCAACACTCCCAAATGGTCTATAGCGCCCATTGAGCCTAAAAAACACTTTTCGGTTTTTTTCACCGTCAGATCACGAAATGAACTTACAAACAATCCCAAATGTGCCATAGCGCCCATTAAGCCTAACAAACACTTTTCGGCACTATTTACCGTCAGATCACGAAATGGACTTACAAACACTCCCAAATGGTCTATAGCGCCCATTGAGCCTAAAAAACACTTTTCGGTTTTTTTCACCGTCAGAACGCGAAATGAACTTCCAACACTCCCAAATGGTCTATAGCGCCCATTGAGCCTAAACAACACTTTTCGGGTTTTTTCACCGTCAGAACGCGAAATGAACTTCCAACACTCCAAAATGGTCTATAGCGCCCATTGAGCCTAAAAAACACTTTTCGGTTTTTTTCACCGTCAGAACGCGAAATGAACTTCCAACACTCCAAAATGGTCTATAGCGCCCATTGAGCCTAAAAAACACTTTTCGGGTTTTTTCACCGTCAGATCACGAAATGAACTTACAAACAATCCTAAATGTGCCATAGAGCCCATTAAGCCTAACAAACACTTTTCGGCACTATTCACTGTCAGATCACGAAATGGACTTACAAACACTCCCAAATGGTCTATAGCGCCTATTGAGCCTAAAAAACACTTTTCGGTTTTCTTCACCGTCAGATCACGAAATGAACTTACAAACAATCCCAAATGTGCCATAGCGCCCATTAAGCCTAACAAACACTTTTCGGCACTATTCACAGTCAGAACGCGAAATGAACTTCCAACACTCCCAAATGGTCTATAGCGCCCATTGAGCCTAAAAAAACACTTTTTCGTTTTTTTCACCGTCAGAACGCGAAATGAACTTCCAACACTCCAAAATGGTCTATAGCGCCCATTGAGCCTAAAAAACACTTTTCGGTTTTTTTCACCGTCAGAACGCGAAATGAACTTCCAACACTCCCAAATGGTCTATAGCGCCCATTGAGCCTAAAAAACACTTTTCGGTTTTTTTCACCGTCAGAACGCGAAATGAACTTCCAACACTCCAAAATGGTCTATAGCGCCCATTGAGCCTAAAAAACACTTTTCGGTTTTTTTCACCGTCAGAACGCGAAATGAACTTCCAACACTCCAAAATGGTCTATAGCGCCCATTGAGCCTAAAAAACACTTTTCGGTTTTTTTCACCGTCAGATCACGAAATGAACTTACAAACAATCCCAAATGTGCCATAGCGCCCATTAAGCCTAACAAACACTTTTCGGCACTATTCACCGTCAGATCACGAAATGGACTTACAAACACTCCCAAATGGTCTATAGCGCCCATTGAGCCTAAAAAACACTTTTCGGTTTTTTTCCCCGTCAGAACGCGAAATGAACTTCCAACACTCCCAAATGGTCTATAGCACCCATTGAGCCTAAAAAACACTTTTCGGTTTTTTTCACCGTCAGATCACGAAATGAACTTACAAACAATCCTAAATGTGCCATAGCGCCCATTAAGCCTAACAAACACTTTTCGGCACTATTCACTGTCAGATCACGAAATGGACTTACAAGCACTCCCAAATGGTCTATAGCGCCTATTGAGCCTAAAAAACACTTTTCGGTTTTCTTCACCGTCAGATCACGAAATGAACTTACAAACAATCCCAAATGTGCCATAGCGCCCATTAAGCCTAACAAACACTTTTCGGCACTATTCACCGTCAGATCACGAAACGGACTTACAAACACTCCCAAATGGTCTATAGCGCCCATTGAGCGTAAAAAACACTTTTCGGTTTTTGTCACCGTCAGAACGCGAAATGAACTTCCAACACTCCCAAATGGTCTATAGCGCCCATTGAGCCTAAAAAACACTTTTCCGTTTTTTTCACCGTCAGAACGCGAAATGAACTTCCAACACTCCAAAATGGTCTATAGCGCCCATTGAGCCTAAAAAACACCTTTCCGTTTTTTTCACCGTCAGAACGCGAAATGAACTTACAAACAATCCCAAATGTGCCATAGCGCCCATTGAGCCTAAACAACACTTTTCGGGTTTTTTTCACCGTCAGAACGCGAAATGAACTTCCAACACTCTAAAATGGTCTATAGCGCCCATTGAGCCTAAAAAACACTTTTCGGTTTTTTTCACCGTCAGAACGCGAAATGAACTTCCAACACTCCCAAATGGTTTATAGCGCCCATTGAGCCTAAAAAACACTTTTCGGTTTTTTTCACCGTCAGAACGCGAAATGAACTTCCAACACTCGAAAATGGTCTATAGCGCCCATTGAGAGCCTAAAAAACACTTTTCGGTTTTTTTCACCGTCAGATCACAAAATGAACTTGCAAACAATCCTAAATGTGCCATAGCGCCCATTAAGCCTAACAAACACTTTTCGGCACTATTCACTGTCAGATCACGAAATGGACTTACAAACACTCCCAAATGGTCTATAGCGCCTATTGAGCCTAAAAAACACTTTTCGGTTTTCTTCACCGTCAGATCACGAAATGAACTTACAAACAATCCCAAATGTGCCATAGCGCCCATTAAGCCTAACAAACACTTTTCAGCACTATTCACCGTCAGATCACGAAACGGACTTACAAACACTCCCAAATGGTCTATAGCGCCCATTGAGCCTAAAAAACACTTTTCGGTTTTTGTCACCGTCAGAACGCGAAATGAACTTCCAACACTCCCAAATGGTCTATAGCGCCCATTGAGCCTAAAAAACACTTTTCCGTTTTTTTCACCGTCAGAACGCGAAATGAACTTCCAACACTCCAAAATGGTCTATAGCGCCCATTGAGCCTAAAAAACACTTTTCGGTTTTTTTCACCGTCAGAACGCGAAATGAACTTCCAACACTCCAAAATGGTCTATAGCGCCCATTGAGCCTAAAAAACACTTTTCGGGTTTTTTCACCGTCAGATCACGAAATGAACTTACAAACAATCCTAAATGTGCCATAGAGCCCATTAAGCCTAACAAACACTTTTCGGCACTATTCACTGTCAGATCACGAAATGGACTTACAAACACTCCCAAATGGTCTATAGCGCCTATTGAGCCTAAAAAACACTTTTCGGTTTTCTTCACCGTCAGATCACGAAATGAACTTACAAACAATCCCAAATGTGCCATAGCGCCCATTGAGCCTAAACAACACTTTTCGGGTTTTTTTCACCGTCAGAACGCGAAATGAACTTCCAACACTCTAAAATGGTCTATAGCGCCCATTGAGCCTAAAAAACACTTTTCCGTTTTTTTCACCGTCAGAACGCGAAATGAACTTCCAACACTCCAAAATGGTCTATAGCGCCCATTGAGCCTAAAAAACACTTTCCGGTTTTTTTCACCGTCAGAACGCGAAATGAACTTCCAACACTCCAAAATGGTCTATAGCGCCCTTTGAGCCTAAAAAACACTTTTCGGGTTTTTTCACCGTCAGATCACGAAATGAACTTACAAACAATCCTAAATGTGCCATAGAGCCCATTAAGCCTAACAGACACTTTTCGGCACTATTCACTGTCAGATCACGAAATGGACTTACAAACACTCCCAAATGGTCTATAGCGCCTATTGAGCCTAAAAAACACTTTTCGGTTTTCTTCACCGTCAGATCACGAAATGAACTTACAAACAATCCCAAATGTGCCATAGCGCCCATTAAGCCTAACAAACACTTTTCGGCACTATTCACCGTCAGATCACGAAATGGACTTACAAACACTCCCAAATGGTCTATAGCGCCCATTGAGCCTAAAAAACACTTTTCGGTTTTTTTCCCCGTCAGAACGCGAAATGAACTTCCAACACTCCCAAATGGTCTATAGCGCCCATTGAGCCTAAAAAACACTTTTCGGTTTTTTTCACCGTCAGAACGCGAAATGAACTTCCAACACTCCCAAATGGTTTATAGCGCCCATTGAGCCTAAAAAACACTTTTCGGTTTTTTTCACCGTCAGAACGCGAAATGAACTTCCAACACTCGAAAATGGTCTATAGCGCCCATTGAGCCTAAAAAACACTTTTCGTTTTTTTTCACCGTCAGATCACGAAATGAACTTACAAACAATCCTAAATGTGCCATAGCGCCCATTAAGCCTAACAAACACTTTTCGGCACTATTCACTGTCAGATCACGAAATGGACTTACAAGCACTCCCAAATGGTCTATAGCGCCTATTGAGCCTAAAAAACACTTTTCGGTTTTCTTCACCGTCAGATCACGAAATGAACTTACAAACAATCCCAAATGTGCCATAGCGCCCATTAAGCCTAACAAACACTTTTCGGCACTATTCACCGTCAGATCACGAAACGGACTTACAAACACTCCCAAATGGTCTATAGCGCCCATTGAGCCTAAAAAACACTTTTCGGTTTTTGTCACCGTCAGAACGCGAAATGAACTTCCAACACTCCCAAATGGTCTATAGCGCCCATTGAGCCTAAAAAACACTTTTCGGTTTTTTTCACCGTCAGAACGCGAAATGAACTTCCAAAACTCGAAAATGGTCTATAGCGCCCATTGAGCCTAAAAAACACTTTTCGTTTTTTTTCACCGTCAGATCACGAAATGAACTTACAAACAATCCTAAATGTGCCATAGCGCCCATTAAGCCTAACAAACACTTTTCGGCACTATTCACTGTCAGATCACGAAATGGACTTACAAGCACTCCCAAATGGTCTATAGCGCCTATTGAGCCTAAAAAACACTTTTCGGTTTTCTTCACCGTCAGATCACGAAATGAACTTACAAACAATCCCAAATGTGCCATAGCGCCCATTAAGCCTAACAAACACTTTTCGGCACTATTCACCGTCAGATCACGAAACGGACTTACAAACACTCCCAAATGGTCTATAGCGCCCATTGAGCCTAAAAAACACTTTTCGGTTTTTGTCACCGTCAGAACGCGAAATGAACTTCCAACACTCCCAAATGGTCTATAGCGCCCATTGAGCCTAAAAAACACTTTTCCGTTTTTTTCACCGTCAGAACGCGAAATGAACTTCCAACACTCCAAAATGGTCTATAGCGCCCATTGAGCCTAAAAAACACCTTTCCGTTTTTTTCACCGTCAGAACGCGAAATGAACTTACAAACAATCCCAAATGTGCCATAGCGCCCATTGAGTCTAAACAACACTTTTCGGGGTTTTTTCACCGTCAGAACGCGAAATGAACTTCCAACACTCTAAAATGGTCTATAGCGCCCATTGAGCCTAAAAAACACTTTTCCGTTTTTTTCACCGTCAGAACGCGAAATGAACTTCCAACACTCCAAAATGGTCTATAGCGCCCATTGAGCCTAAAAAACACTTTCCGGTTTTTTTCACCGTCAGAACGCGAAATGAACTTCCAACACTCCAAAATGGTCTATAGCGCCCTTTGAGCCTAAAAAACACTTTTCGGGTTTTTTCACCGTCAGATCACGAAATGAACTTACAAACAATCCTAAATGTGCCATAGAGCCCATTAAGCCTAACAGACACTTTTCGGCACTATTCACTGTCAGATCACGAAATGGACTTACAAACACTCCCAAATGGTCTATAGCGCCTATTGAGCCTAAAAAACACTTTTCGGTTTTCTTCACCGTCAGATCACGAAATGAAC
The DNA here is from genome assembly GCA_037893245.1 of Crossaster papposus. Lineage (NCBI taxonomy): Eukaryota > Metazoa > Echinodermata > Asteroidea > Velatida > Solasteridae > Crossaster > Crossaster papposus. The sequence goes on along the minus strand of JBAIAA010000049.1, from coordinate 521,577 downwards.
TTACAAACAATCCCAAATGTGCCATAGCGCCCATTAAGCCTAACAAACACTTTTCCGCACTATTCACCGTCAGATCACGAAATGGACTTACAAACACTCCCAAATGGTCTATAGCGCCCATTGAGCCTAAAAAACACTTTTCGGTTTTTTTCCCCGTCAGAACGCGAAATGAACTTCCAACACTCCCAAATGGTCTATAGCGCCCATTGAGCCTAAAAAACACTTTTCGGTTTTTTTTCACCGTCAGAACGCGAAATGAACTTCCAACACTCCCAAATGGTTTATAGCGCCCATTGAGCCTAAAAAACACTTTTCGGTTTTTTTCACCGTCAGAACGCGAAATGAACTTCCAACACTCGAAAATGGTCTATAGCGCCCATTGAGAGCCTAAAAAACACTTTTCGGTTTTTTTCACCGTCAGATCACAAAATGAACTTGCAAACAATCCTAAATGTGCCATAGCGCCCATTAAGCCTAACAAACACTTTTCGGCACTATTCACTGTCAGATCACGAAATGGACTTACAAACACTCCCAAATGGTCTATAGCGCCTATTGAGCCTAAAAAACACTTTTCGGTTTTCTTCACCGTCAGATCACGAAATGAACTTACAAACAATCCCAAATGTGCCATAGCGCCCATTAAGCCTAACAAACACTTTTCAGCACTATTCACCGTCAGATCACGAAACGGACTTACAAACACTCCCAAATGGTCTATAGCGCCCATTGAGCCTAAAAAACACTTTTCGGTTTTTGTCACCGTCAGAACGCGAAATGAACTTCCAACACTCCCAAATGGTCTATAGCGCCCATTGAGCCTAAAAAACACTTTTCGGTTTTTTTCACCGTCAGATCACGAAATGAACTTACAAACAATCCCAAATGTGCCATAGCGCCCATTAAGCCTAACAAACACTTTTCGGCACTATTTACCGTCAGATCACGAAATGGACTTACAAACACTCCCAAATGGTCTATAGCGCCCATTGAGCCTAAAAAACACTTTTCGGTTTTTTTCACCGTCAGAACGCGAAATGAACTTCCAACACTCCCAAATGGTTTATAGCGCCCATTGAGCCTAAAAAACACTTTTCGGTTTTTTTCACCGTCAGAACGCGAAATGAACTTCCAACACTCGAAAATGGTCTATAGCGCCTATTGAGCCTAAAAAACACTTTTCGGTTTTCTTCACCGTCAGATCACGAAATGAACTTACAAACAATCCCAAATGTGCCATAGCGCCCATTGAGCCTAAACAACACTTTTCGGGTTTTTTTCACCGTCAGAACGCGAAATGAACTTCCAACACTCTAAAATGGTCTATAGCGCCCATTGAGCCTAAAAAACACTTTTCCGTTTTTTTCACCGTCAGAACGCGAAATGAACTTCCAACACTCCAAAATGGTCTATAGCGCCCATTGAGCCTAAAAAACACTTTCCGGTTTTTTTCACCGTCAGAACGCGAAATAAACTTCCAACACTCCAAAATGGTCTATAGCGCCCTTTGAGCCTAAAAAACACTTTTCGGGTTTTTTCACCGTCAGATCACGAAATGAACTTACAAACAATCCTAAATGTGCCATAGAGCCCATTAAGCCTAACAGACACTTTTCGGCACTATTCACTGTCAGATCACGAAATGGACTTACAAACACTCCCAAATGGTCTATAGCGCCTATTGAGCCTAAAAAACACTTTTCGGTTTTCTTCACCGTCAGATCACGAAATGAACTTACAAACAATCCCAAATGTGCCATAGCGCCCATTAAGCCTAACAAACACTTTTCGGCACTATTCACCGTCAGATCACGAAATGGACTTACAAACACTCCCAAATGGTCTATAGCGCCCATTGAGCCTAAAAAACACTTTTCGGTTTTTTTCCCCGTCAGAACGCGAAATGAACTTCCAACACTCCCAAATGGTCTATAGCGCCCATTGAGCCTAAAAAACACTTTTCGGTTTTTTTCACCGTCAGAACGCGAAATGAACTTCCAACACTCCCAAATGGTTTATAGCGCCCATTGAGCCTAAAAAACACTTTTCGGTTTTTTTCACCGTCAGAACGCGAAATGAACTTCCAACACTCGAAAATGGTCTATAGCGCCCATTGAGCCTAAAAAACACTTTTCGTTTTTTTTCACCGTCAGATCACGAAATGAACTTACAAACAATCCTAAATGTGCCATAGCGCCCATTAAGCCTAACAAACACTTTTCGGCACTATTCACTGTCAGATCACGAAATGGACTTACAAGCACTCCCAAATGGTCTATAGCGCCTATTGAGCCTAAAAAACACTTTTCGGTTTTCTTCACCGTCAGATCACGAAATGAACTTACAAACAATCCCAAATGTGCCATAGCGCCCATTAAGCCTAACAAACACTTTTCGGCACTATTCACCGTCAGATCACGAAACGGACTTACAAACACTCCCAAATGGTCTATAGCGCCCATTGAGCCTAAAAAACACTTTTCGGTTTTTGTCACCGTCAGAACGCGAAATGAACTTCCAACACTCCCAAATGGTCTATAGCGCCCATTGAGCCTAAAAAACACTTTTCGGTTTTTTTCACCGTCAGAACGCGAAATGAACTTCCAAAACTCGAAAATGGTCTATAGCGCCCATTGAGCCTAAAAAACACTTTTCGTTTTTTTTCACCGTCAGATCACGAAATGAACTTACAAACAATCCTAAATGTGCCATAGCGCCCATTAAGCCTAACAAACACTTTTCGGCACTATTCACTGTCAGATCACGAAATGGACTTACAAGCACTCCCAAATGGTCTATAGCGCCTATTGAGCCTAAAAAACACTTTTCGGTTTTCTTCACCGTCAGATCACGAAATGAACTTACAAACAATCCCAAATGTGCCATAGCGCCCATTAAGCCTAACAAACACTTTTCGGCACTATTCACCGTCAGATCACGAAACGGACTTACAAACACTCCCAAATGGTCTATAGCGCCCATTGAGCCTAAAAAACACTTTTCGGTTTTTGTCACCGTCAGAACGCGAAATGAACTTCCAACACTCCCAAATGGTCTATAGCGCCCATTGAGCCTAAAAAACACTTTTCCGTTTTTTTCACCGTCAGAACGCGAAATGAACTTCCAACACTCCAAAATGGTCTATAGCGCCCATTGAGCCTAAAAAACACCTTTCCGTTTTTTTCACCGTCAGAACGCGAAATGAACTTACAAACAATCCCAAATGTGCCATAGCGCCCATTGAGCCTAAACAACACTTTTCGGGGTTTTTTCACCGTCAGAACGCGAAATGAACTTCCAACACTCTAAAATGGTCTATAGCGCCCATTGAGCCTAAAAAACACTTTTCCGTTTTTTTCACCGTCAGAACGCGAAATGAACTTCCAACACTCCAAAATGGTCTATAGCGCCCATTGAGCCTAAAAAACACTTTCCGGTTTTTTTCACCGTCAGAACGCGAAATGAACTTCCAACACTCCAAAATGGTCTATAGCGCCCTTTGAGCCTAAAAAACACTTTTCGGGTTTTTTCACCGTCAGATCACGAAATGAACTTACAAACAATCCTAAATGTGCCATAGAGCCCATTAAGCCTAACAGACACTTTTCGGCACTATTCACTGTCAGATCACGAAATGGACTTACAAACACTCCCAAATGGTCTATAGCGCCTATTGAGCCTAAAAAACACTTTTCGGTTTTCTTCACCGTCAGATCACGAAATGAACTTACAAACAATCCCAAATGTGCCATAGCGCCCATTAAGCCTAACAAACACTTTTCCGCACTATTCACCGTCAGATCACGAAATGGACTTACAAACACTCCCAAATGGTCTATAGCGCCCATTGAGCCTAAAAAACACTTTTCGGTTTTTTTCCCCGTCAGAACGCGAAATGAACTTCCAACACTCCCAAATGGTCTATAGCGCCCATTGAGCCTAAAAAACACTTTTCGGTTTTTTTTCACCGTCAGAACGCGAAATGAACTTCCAACACTCCCAAATGGTTTATAGCGCCCATTGAGCCTAAAAAACACTTTTCGGTTTTTTTCACCGTCAGAACGCGAAATGAACTTCCAACACTCGAAAATGGTCTATAGCGCCCATTGAGAGCCTAAAAAACACTTTTCGGTTTTTTTCACCGTCAGATCACAAAATGAACTTGCAAACAATCCTAAATGTGCCATAGCGCCCATTAAGCCTAACAAACACTTTTCGGCACTATTCACTGTCAGATCACGAAATGGACTTACAAACACTCCCAAATGGTCTATAGCGCCTATTGAGCCTAAAAAACACTTTTCGGTTTTCTTCACCGTCAGATCACGAAATGAACTTACAAACAATCCCAAATGTGCCATAGCGCCCATTAAGCCTAACAAACACTTTTCAGCACTATTCACCGTCAGATCACGAAACGGACTTACAAACACTCCCAAATGGTCTATAGCGCCCATTGAGCCTAAAAAACACTTTTCGGTTTTTGTCACCGTCAGAACGCGAAATGAACTTCCAACACTCCCAAATGGTCTATAGCGCCCATTGAGCCTAAAAAACACTTTTCGGTTTTTTTCACCGTCAGATCACGAAATGAACTTACAAACAATCCCAAATGTGCCATAGCGCCCATTAAGCCTAACAAACACTTTTCGGCACTATTTACCGTCAGATCACGAAATGGACTTACAAACACTCCCAAATGGTCTATAGCGCCCATTGAGCCTAAAAAACACTTTTCGGTTTTTTTCACCGTCAGAACGCGAAATGAACTTCCAACACTCCCAAATGGTCTATAGCGCCCATTGAGCCTAAACAACACTTTTCGGGTTTTTTCACCGTCAGAACGCGAAATGAACTTCCAACACTCCAAAATGGTCTATAGCGCCCATTGAGCCTAAAAAACACTTTTCGGTTTTTTTCACCGTCAGAACGCGAAATGAACTTCCAACACTCCAAAATGGTCTATAGCGCCCATTGAGCCTAAAAAACACTTTTCGGGTTTTTTCACCGTCAGATCACGAAATGAACTTACAAACAATCCTAAATGTGCCATAGAGCCCATTAAGCCTAACAAACACTTTTCGGCACTATTCACTGTCAGATCACGAAATGGACTTACAAACACTCCCAAATGGTCTATAGCGCCTATTGAGCCTAAAAAACACTTTTCGGTTTTCTTCACCGTCAGATCACGAAATGAACTTACAAACAATCCCAAATGTGCCATAGCGCCCATTAAGCCTAACAAACACTTTTCGGCACTATTCACAGTCAGAACGCGAAATGAACTTCCAACACTCCCAAATGGTCTATAGCGCCCATTGAGCCTAAAAAAACACTTTTTCGTTTTTTTCACCGTCAGAACGCGAAATGAACTTCCAACACTCCAAAATGGTCTATAGCGCCCATTGAGCCTAAAAAACACTTTTCGGTTTTTTTCACCGTCAGAACGCGAAATGAACTTCCAACACTCCCAAATGGTCTATAGCGCCCATTGAGCCTAAAAAACACTTTTCGGTTTTTTTCACCGTCAGAACGCGAAATGAACTTCCAACACTCCAAAATGGTCTATAGCGCCCATTGAGCCTAAAAAACACTTTTCGGTTTTTTTCACCGTCAGAACGCGAAATGAACTTCCAACACTCCAAAATGGTCTATAGCGCCCATTGAGCCTAAAAAACACTTTTCGGTTTTTTTCACCGTCAGATCACGAAATGAACTTACAAACAATCCCAAATGTGCCATAGCGCCCATTAAGCCTAACAAACACTTTTCGGCACTATTCACCGTCAGATCACGAAATGGACTTACAAACACTCCCAAATGGTCTATAGCGCCCATTGAGCCTAAAAAACACTTTTCGGTTTTTTTCCCCGTCAGAACGCGAAATGAACTTCCAACACTCCCAAATGGTCTATAGCACCCATTGAGCCTAAAAAACACTTTTCGGTTTTTTTCACCGTCAGATCACGAAATGAACTTACAAACAATCCTAAATGTGCCATAGCGCCCATTAAGCCTAACAAACACTTTTCGGCACTATTCACTGTCAGATCACGAAATGGACTTACAAGCACTCCCAAATGGTCTATAGCGCCTATTGAGCCTAAAAAACACTTTTCGGTTTTCTTCACCGTCAGATCACGAAATGAACTTACAAACAATCCCAAATGTGCCATAGCGCCCATTAAGCCTAACAAACACTTTTCGGCACTATTCACCGTCAGATCACGAAACGGACTTACAAACACTCCCAAATGGTCTATAGCGCCCATTGAGCGTAAAAAACACTTTTCGGTTTTTGTCACCGTCAGAACGCGAAATGAACTTCCAACACTCCCAAATGGTCTATAGCGCCCATTGAGCCTAAAAAACACTTTTCCGTTTTTTTCACCGTCAGAACGCGAAATGAACTTCCAACACTCCAAAATGGTCTATAGCGCCCATTGAGCCTAAAAAACACCTTTCCGTTTTTTTCACCGTCAGAACGCGAAATGAACTTACAAACAATCCCAAATGTGCCATAGCGCCCATTGAGCCTAAACAACACTTTTCGGGTTTTTTTCACCGTCAGAACGCGAAATGAACTTCCAACACTCTAAAATGGTCTATAGCGCCCATTGAGCCTAAAAAACACTTTTCGGTTTTTTTCACCGTCAGAACGCGAAATGAACTTCCAACACTCCCAAATGGTTTATAGCGCCCATTGAGCCTAAAAAACACTTTTCGGTTTTTTTCACCGTCAGAACGCGAAATGAACTTCCAACACTCGAAAATGGTCTATAGCGCCCATTGAGAGCCTAAAAAACACTTTTCGGTTTTTTTCACCGTCAGATCACAAAATGAACTTGCAAACAATCCTAAATGTGCCATAGCGCCCATTAAGCCTAACAAACACTTTTCGGCACTATTCACTGTCAGATCACGAAATGGACTTACAAACACTCCCAAATGGTCTATAGCGCCTATTGAGCCTAAAAAACACTTTTCGGTTTTCTTCACCGTCAGATCACGAAATGAACTTACAAACAATCCCAAATGTGCCATAGCGCCCATTAAGCCTAACAAACACTTTTCAGCACTATTCACCGTCAGATCACGAAACGGACTTACAAACACTCCCAAATGGTCTATAGCGCCCATTGAGCCTAAAAAACACTTTTCGGTTTTTGTCACCGTCAGAACGCGAAATGAACTTCCAACACTCCCAAATGGTCTATAGCGCCCATTGAGCCTAAAAAACACTTTTCCGTTTTTTTCACCGTCAGAACGCGAAATGAACTTCCAACACTCCAAAATGGTCTATAGCGCCCATTGAGCCTAAAAAACACTTTTCGGTTTTTTTCACCGTCAGAACGCGAAATGAACTTCCAACACTCCAAAATGGTCTATAGCGCCCATTGAGCCTAAAAAACACTTTTCGGGTTTTTTCACCGTCAGATCACGAAATGAACTTACAAACAATCCTAAATGTGCCATAGAGCCCATTAAGCCTAACAAACACTTTTCGGCACTATTCACTGTCAGATCACGAAATGGACTTACAAACACTCCCAAATGGTCTATAGCGCCTATTGAGCCTAAAAAACACTTTTCGGTTTTCTTCACCGTCAGATCACGAAATGAACTTACAAACAATCCCAAATGTGCCATAGCGCCCATTGAGCCTAAACAACACTTTTCGGGTTTTTTTCACCGTCAGAACGCGAAATGAACTTCCAACACTCTAAAATGGTCTATAGCGCCCATTGAGCCTAAAAAACACTTTTCCGTTTTTTTCACCGTCAGAACGCGAAATGAACTTCCAACACTCCAAAATGGTCTATAGCGCCCATTGAGCCTAAAAAACACTTTCCGGTTTTTTTCACCGTCAGAACGCGAAATGAACTTCCAACACTCCAAAATGGTCTATAGCGCCCTTTGAGCCTAAAAAACACTTTTCGGGTTTTTTCACCGTCAGATCACGAAATGAACTTACAAACAATCCTAAATGTGCCATAGAGCCCATTAAGCCTAACAGACACTTTTCGGCACTATTCACTGTCAGATCACGAAATGGACTTACAAACACTCCCAAATGGTCTATAGCGCCTATTGAGCCTAAAAAACACTTTTCGGTTTTCTTCACCGTCAGATCACGAAATGAACTTACAAACAATCCCAAATGTGCCATAGCGCCCATTAAGCCTAACAAACACTTTTCGGCACTATTCACCGTCAGATCACGAAATGGACTTACAAACACTCCCAAATGGTCTATAGCGCCCATTGAGCCTAAACAACACTTTTCGGTTTTTTTCCCCGTCAGAACGCAAAATGAACTTCCAACACTCCCAAATGGTCTATAGCGCCCATTGAGCCTAAAAAACACTTTTCGGTTTTTTTCACCGTCAGAACGCGAAATGAACTTCCAACACTCCAAAATGGTCTATAGCGCCCATTGAGCCTAAAAAACACTTTCCGGTTTTTTTCACCGTCAGAACGCGAAATGAACTTCCAACACTCCAAAATGGTCTATAGCGCCCATTGAGCCTAAAAAACACTTTTCGGTTTTTTTCACCGTCAGAACGCGAAATGAACTTCCAACACTCCAAAATGGTCTATAGCGTCCATTGAGCCTAAAAAACACTTTTCGGGTTTTTTCACCGTCAGATCACGAAATGAACTTACAAACAATCCTAAATGTGCCATAGAGCCCATTAAGCCTAACAAACACTTTTCGGCACTATTCACTGTCAGATCACGAAATGGACTTACAAACACTCCCAAATGGTCTATAGCGCCTATTGAGCCTAAAAAACACTTTTCGGTTTTCTTCACCGTCAGATCACGAAATGAACTTACAAACAATCCCAAATGTGCCATAGCGCCCATTAAGCCTAACAAACACTTTTCGGCACTATTCACCGTCAGATCACGAAATGGACTTACAAACACTCCCAAATGGTCTATAGCGCCCATTGAGCCTAAAAAACACTTTTCGTTTATTTCCCCCGTCAGAACGCGAAATGAACTTCCAACACTCCAAAATGGTCTATAGCGCCCATTGAGCCTAAAAAACACTTTTCGTTTTTTTTCACCGTCAGATCACGAAATGAACTTACAAACAATCCTAAATGTGCCATAGCGCCCATTAAGCCTAACAAACACTTTCGGCACTATTCACTGTCAGATCACGAAACGGACTTACAAACACTCCCAAATGGTCTATAGCGCCCATTGAGCCTTAAAAACACTTTTCGGTTTTTGTCACCGTCAGAACGCGAAATGAACTTCAAACACTCCCAAATGGTCTATAGCGCCCATTGAGCCTAAAAAACACTTTTCGGTTTTTTTCACCGTCAGAACGCGAAATGAACTTCCAACACTCCCAAATGGTCTATAGCGCCCATTGAGCCTAAAAAACACTTTTCGGTTTTTTTCACCGTCAAAACGCGAAATGAACTTCCAACACTCCAAAATGGTCTATAGCGCCCATTGAGCCTAAAAAACACTTTTCGGGTTTTTTCACCGTCAGATCACGAAATGAACTTACAAACAATCCCAAATGTGCCATAGCGCCAATTAAGCCTAACAAACACTTTTCGGCACTATTCACCGTCAGATCACGAAATGGACTTACAAACACTCCCAAATGGTCTATAGCGCCCATTGAGCCTAAAAAACACTTTTCGGTTTTTTTCCCCGTCAGAACGCGAAATGAACTTCCAACACTCCCAAATGATCTCTATAGCGCCCATTGAGCCTAAAAAACACTTTTCGTTTTTTTTCACCGTCAGAACGCGAAATGAACTTCCAACACTCCAAAATGGTCTATAGCGCCCATTGAGCCTAAAATCACTTTTCCGTTTTGTTCACCGTCAGAACGCGAAATGAACTTCCAACACTCCCAAATGGTCTATAGCGCCCATTGAGCCTAAAAAACACTTTTCGTTTTTTTTCACCGTCAGATCACGAAATGAACTTACAAACAATCCTAAATGTGCCATAGAGCCCATTAAGCCTAACAAACACTTTTCGGCACTATTCACTGTCAGATCACGAAATGGACTTACAAACACTCCCAAATGGTCTATAGCGCCTATTGAGCCTAAAAAACACTTTTCGGTTTTCTTCACCGTCAGATCACGAAATGATCTTACAAACAATCCCAAATGTGCCATAGCGCCCATTAAGCCTAACAAACACTTTTCGGCACTATTCACCGTCAGATCACGAAATGGACTTACAAACACTCCCAAATGGTCTATAGCGCCCATTGAGCCTAAACAACACTTTTCGGGTTTTTTCCCCGTCAGAACGCGAAATGAACTTCCAACACTCCCAAATGGTCTATAGCGCCCATTGAGCCTAAAAAACACTTTTCGGTTTTTTTCACCGTCAGAACGCGAAATGAACTTCCAACACTCCAAAATGGTCTATAGCGCCCATTGAGCCTAAAAAACACTTTTCCGTTTTTTTCACCGTCAGAACGCGAAATGAACTTCCAACACTCCAAAATGGTCTATAGCGCCCATTGAGCCTAAAAAACACTTTCCGGTTTTTTTCACCGTCAGAACGCGAAATGAACTTCCAACACTCCAAAATGGTCTATAGCGCCCATTGAGCCTAAAAAACACTTTTCGGTTTTTGTCACCGTCAGAACGCGAAATGAACTTCCAACACTCCCAAATGGTCTATAGCGCCCATTGAGCCTAAAAAACACTTTTCCGTTTTTTTCACCGTCAGAACGCGAAATGAACTTCCAACACTCCAAAATGGTCTAAAGCGCCCATTGAGCCTAAAAAACACTTTTCGGTTTTTTTCACCGTCAGAACGCGAAATGAACTTCCAACACTCCAAAATGGTCTATAGCGCCCATTGAACCTAAAAAACACTTTTCGGGTTTTTTCACCGTCAGATCACGAAATGAACTTACAAACAATCCTAAATGTGCCATAGAGCCCATTAAGCCTAACAAACACTTTTCGGCACTATTCACTGTCAGATCACGAAATGGACTTACAAACACTCCCAAATGGTCTATAGCGCCTATTGAGCCTAAAAAACACTTTTTGGTTTTCTTCACCGTCAGATCACGAAATGAACTTACAAACAATCCCAAATGTGCCATAGCGCCCATTAAGCCTAACAAACACTTTTCGGCACTATTCACCGTCAGATCACGAAATGGACTTACAAACACTCCCAAATGGTCTATAGCGCCCATTGAGCCTAAAAAACACTTTTCGTTTTTTTCCCCCGTCAGAACGCGAAATGAACTTCCAACACTCCCAAATGGTCTATAGCGCCCATTGAGCCTAAAAAACACTTTTCGTTTTTTTTCACCGTCAGATCACGAAATGAACTTACAAACAATCCTAAATGTGCCATAGAGCCCATTAAGCCTAACAAACACTTTTCGGCACTATTCACTGTCAGATCACGAAATGGACTTACAAACACTCCCAAATGGTCTATAGCGCCTATTGAGCCTAAAAAACACTTTTCGGTTTTCTTCACCGTCAGATCACGAAATGATCTTACAAACAATCCCAAATGTGCCATAGCGCCCATTAAGCCTAACAAACACTTTTCGGCACTATTCACCGTCAGATCACGAAATGGACTTACAAACACTCCCAAATGGTCTATAGCGCCCATTGAGCCTAAACAACACTTTTCGGGTTTTTTCCCCGTCAGAACGCGAAATGAACTTCCAACACTCCCAAATGGTCTATAGCGCCCATTGAGCCTAAAAAACACTTTTCGGTTTTTTTCACCGTCAGAACGCGAAATGAACTTCCAACACTCCAAAATGGTCTATAGCGCCCATTGAGCCTAAAAAACACTTTTCCGTTTTTTTCACCGTCAGAACGCGAAATGAACTTCCAACACTCCAAAATGGTCTATAGCGCCCATTGAGCCTAAAAAACACTTTCCGGTTTTTTTCACCGTCAGAACGCGAAATGAACTTCCAACACTCCAAAATGGTCTATAGCGCCCATTGAGCCTAAAAAACACTTTTCGGTTTTTGTCACCGTCAGAACGCGAAATGAACTTCCAACACTCCCAAATAAATGGTCTATAGCGCCCATTGAGCCTAAAAAACACTTTTCCGTTTTTTTCACCGTCAGAACGCGAAATGAACTTCCAACACTCCAAAATGGTCTATAGCGCCCATTGAGCCTAAAAAACACTTTTCGGTTTTTTTCACCGTCAGAACGCGAAATGAACTTCCAACACTCCAAAATGGTCTATAGCGCCCATTGAGCCTAAAAAACACTTTTCGGGTTTTTTCACCGTCAGATCACGAAATGAACTTACAAACAATCCTAAATGTGCCATAGAGCCCATTAAGCCTAACAAACACTTTTCGGCACTATTCACTGTCAGATCACGAAATGGACTTACAAACACTCCCAAATGGTCTATAGCGCCTATTGAGCCTAAAAAACACTTTTTGGTTTTCTTCACCGTCAGATCACGAAATGAACTTACAAACAATCCCAAATGTGCCATAGCGCCCATTAAGCCTAACAAACACTTTTCGGCACTATTCACCGTCAGATCACGAAATGGACTTACAAACACTCCCAAATGGTCTATAGCGCCCATTGAGCCTAAAAAACACTTTTCGTTTTTTTCCCCCGTCAGAACGCGAAATGAACTTCCAACACTCCCAAATGGTCTATAGCGCCCATTGAGCCTAAAAAACACTTTTCGGTTTTTTTCACCGTCAGAACGCGAAATGAACTTCAAACACTCCCAAATGGTCTATAGCGCCCATTGAGCCTAAAAAACACTTTTCGGTTTTTTTCACCGTCAGAACGCGAAATGAACTTCCAACACTCCCAAATGGTCTATAGCGCCCATTGAGCCTAAAAAACACTTTTCGGTTTTTTTCACCGTCAGAACGCGAAATGAACTTCCAACACTCCAAAATGGTCTATAGCGCCCATTGAGCCTAAAAAACACTTTTCGGGTTTTTTCACCGTCAGATCACGAAATGAACTTACAAACAATCCCAAATGTGCCATAGCGCCAATTAAGCCTAACAAACACTTTTCGGCACTATTCACCGTCAGATCACGAAATGGACTTACAAACACTCCCAAATGGTCTATAGCGCCCATTGAGCCTAAAAAACACTTTTCGGTTTTTTTCCCCGTCAGAACGCGAAATGAACTTCCAACACTCCCAAATGATCTCTATAGCGCCCATTGAGCCTAAAAAACACTTTCCGGTTTTTTTCACCGTCAGAACGCGAAATGAACTTCCAACACTCCAAAATGGTCTATAGCGCCCATTGAGCCTAAAAAACACTTTCCGGTTTTTTTCACCGTCAGAACGCGAAATGAACTTCCAACACTCCAAAATGGTCTATAGCGCCCATTGAGCCTAAAAAACACTTTTCGGGTTTTTTCACCGTCAGATCACGAAATGAAAACTTACAAACAATCCTAAATGTGCCATAGAGCCCATTAAGCCTAACAAACACTTTTCGGCACTATTCACTGTCAGATCACGAAATGGACTTACAAACACTCCCAAATGGTCTATAGCGCCTATTGAGCCTAAAAAACACTTTTCGGTTTTCTTCACCGTCAGATCACGAAATGAACTTACAAACAATCCCCAATGTGCCATAGCGCCCATTAAGCCTAACAAACACTTTTCGGCACTATTCACCGTCAGATCACGAAATGGACTTACAAACACTCCCAAATGGTCTATAGCGCCCATTGAGCCTAAAAAACACTTTTCGGTTTTTTTCCCCGTCAGAACGCGAAATGAACTTCCAACACTCCCAAATGGTCCATAGCGCCCATTGAGCCTAAAAAACACTTTTCCGTTTTTTTCACCGTCAGAACGCGAAATGAACTTCCAACACTCCAAAATGGTCTATAGCGCCCATTGAGCCTAAAAAACACTTTTCCGTTTTTTTCACCGTCAGAACGCGAAATGAACTTCCAACACTCCCAAATGGTCTATAGCGCCCATTGAGCCTCAAAAACACTTTTCGGTTTTTTTCACCGTCAGATCACGAAATGAACTTACAAACAATCCTAAATGTGCCATAGAGCCCATTAAGCCTAACAAACACTTTTCGGCACTATTCACTGTCAGAACGCGAAATGAACTTCCAACACTCCAAAATGGTCTATAGCGCCCATTGAGCCTAAAAAACACTTTTCGGTTTTTTTCACCGTCAGAACGCGAAATGAACTTCCAACACTCCAAAATGGTCTATAGCGCCCATTGAGCCTAAAAAACACTTTTCGGGTTTTTTCACCGTCAGATCACGAAATGAACTTACAAACAATCCTAAATGTGCCATAGAGCCCATTAAGCCTAACAAACACTTTTCGGCACTATTCACTGTCAGATCACGAAATGGACTTACAAACACTCCCAAATGGTCTATAGCGCCTATTGAGCCTAAAAAACACTTTTCGGTTTTCTTCACCGTCAGATCACGAAATGAACTTACAAACAATCCCAAATGTGCCATAGCGCCCATTAAGCCTAACAAACACTTTTCGGCACTATTCACCGTCAGATCACGAAATGGACTTACAAACACTCCCAAATGGTCTATAGCGCCCATTGAGCCTAAAAAACACTTTTCGGGTTTTTTCCCCGTCAGAACGCGAAATGAACTTCCAACACTCCCAAATGATCTCTATAGCGCCCATTGAGCCTAAAAAACACTTTCCGGTTTTTTTCACCGTCAGAACGCGAAATGAACTTCCAACACTCCAAAATGGTCTATAGCGCCCATTGAGCCTAAAAAACACTTTCCGGTTTTTTTCACCGTCAGAACGCGAAATGAACTTCCAACACTCCAAAATGGTCTATAGCGCCCATTGAGCCTAAAAAACACTTTTCGGGTTTTTTCACCGTCAGATCACGAAATGAAAACTTACAAACAATCCTAAATGTGCCATAGAGCCCATTAAGCCTAACAAACACTTTTCGGCACTATTCACTGTCAGATCACGAAATGGACTTACAAACACTCCCAAATGGTCTATAGCGCCTATTGAGCCTAAAAAACACTTTTCGGTTTTCTTCACCGTCAGATCACGAAATGAACTTACAAACAATCCCCAATGTGCCATAGCGCCCATTAAGCCTAACAAACACTTTTCGGCACTATTCACCGTCAGATCACGAAATGGACTTACAAACACTCCCAAATGGTCTATAGCGCCCATTGAGCCTAAAAAACACTTTTCGGTTTTTTTCCCCGTCAGAACGCGAAATGAACTTCCAACACTCCCAAATGGTCCATAGCGCCCATTGAGCCTAAAAAACACTTTTCCGTTTTTTTCACCGTCAGAACGCGAAATGAACTTCCAACACTCCAAAATGGTCTATAGCGCCCATTGAGCCTAAAAAACACTTTTCCGTTTTTTTCACCGTCAGAACGCGAAATGAACTTCCAACACTCCCAAATGGTCTATAGCGCCCATTGAGCCTCAAAAACACTTTTCGGTTTTTTTCACCGTCAGATCACGAAATGAACTTACAAACAATCCTAAATGTGCCATAGAGCCCATTAAGCCTAACAAACACTTTTCGGCACTATTCACTGTCAGAACGCGAAATGAACTTCCAACACTCCAAAATGGTCTATAGCGCCCATTGAGCCTAAAAAACACTTTCCGGTTTTTTTCACCGTCAGAACGCGAAATGAACTTCCAACACTCCAAAATGGTCTATAGCGCCCATTGAGCCTAAAAAACACTTTTCGGGTTTTTTCACCGTCAGATCACGAAATGAACTTACAAACAATCCTAAATGTGCCATAGAGCCCATTAAGCCTAACAAACACTTTTCGGCACTATTCACTGTCAGATCACGAAATGGACTTACAAACACTCCCAAATGGTCTATAGCGCCTATTGAGCCTAAAAAACACTTTTCGGTTTTCTTCACCGTCAGATCACGAAATGAACTTACAAACAATTCCCAATGTGCCATAGCGCCCATTAAGCCTAACAAACACTTTTCGGCACTATTCACCGTCAGATCACGAAATGGACTTACAAACACTCCCAAATGGTCTATAGCGCCCATTGAGCCTAAAAAACACTTTTCGGGTTTTTTCCCCGTCAGAACGCGAAATGAACTTCCAACACTCCCAAATGGTCCATAGCGCCCATTGAGCCTAAAAAACACTTTTCGTTTTTTTTCACCGTCAGAACGCGAAATGAACTTCCAACACTCCAAAATGGTCTATAGCGCCCATTGAGCCTAAAAAACACTTTTCCGTTTTTTTCACCGTCAGAACGCGAAATGAACTTCCAACACTCCAAAATGGTCTATAGCGCCCATTAAGCCCAAAAAACACTTTTCCGTTTTTTTCACCGTCAGAACGCGAAATGAACTTCCAACACTCCCAAATGGTCTATAGCGCCCATTGAGCCTAAAAAACACTTTTCGGTTTTTTTCACCGTCAGATCACGAAATGAACTTACAAACAATCCTAAATGTGCCATAGAGCCCATTAAGCCTAACAAACACTTTTCGGCACTATTCACTGTCAGATCACGAAATGGACTTACAAACACTCCCAAATGGTCTATAGCGCCTATTGAGCCTCAAAAACACTTTTCGGTTTTCTTCACCGTCAGATCACGAAATGAACTTACAAACAATCCCAAATGTGCCATAGCGCCCATTAAGCCTAACAAACACTTTTCGGCACTATTCACCGTCAGATCACGAAATGGACTTACAAACACTCCCAAATGGTCTATAGCGCCCATTGAGCCTAAACAACACTTTTCGGGTTTTTTCCCCGTCAGAACGCGAAATGAACTTCCAACACTCCCAAATGGTCTATAGCGCCCATTGAGCCTAAAAAACACTTTTCGGTTTTTTTCACCGTCAGAACGCGAAATGAACTTCCAACACTCCAAAATGGTCTATAGCGCCCATTGAGCCTAAAAAACACTTTTCCGTTTTTTTCACCGTCAGAACGCGAAATGAACTTCCAACACTCCAAAATGGTCTATAGCGCCCATTGAGCCTAAAAAACACTTTCCGGTTTTTTTCACCGTCAGAACGCGAAATGAACTTCCAACACTCCAAAATGGTCTATAGCGCCCATTGAGCCTAAAAAACACTTTCCGGTTTTTTTCACCGTCAGAACGCGAAATGAACTTCCAACACTCCAAAATGGTCTATAGCGCCCATTGAGCCTAAAAAACACTTTTCGGTTTTTTTCACCGTCAGATCACGAAATGAACTTACAAACAATCCTAAATGTGCCATAGAGCCCATTAAGCCTAACAAACACTTTTCGGCACTATTCACTGTCAGATCACGAAATGGACTTACAAACACTCCCAAATGGTCTATAGCGCCTATTGAGCCTAAAAAACACTTTTCGGTTTTCTTCACCGTCAGATCACGAAATGAACTTACAAACAATCCCAAATGTGCCATAGCGCCCATTAAGCCTAACAAACACTTTTCGGCACTATTCACCGTCAGATCACGAAATGGACTTACAAACACTCCCAAATGGTCTATAGCGCCCATTGAGCCTAAACAACACTTTTCGGTTTTTTTCCCCGTCAGAACGCGAAATGAACTTCCAACACTCCCAAATGGTCTATAGCGCCCATTGAGCCTAAAAAACACTTTTCCGTTTTTTTCACCGTCAGAACGCGAAATGAACTTCCAACACTCCAAAATGGTCTATAGCGCCCATTGAGCCTAAAAAACACTTTTCCGTTTTTTTCACCGTCAGAACGCGAAATGAACTTCCAACACTCCAAAATGGTCTATAGCGCCCATTGAGCCTAAAAAACACTTTCCGGTTTTTTTCACCGTCAGAACGCGAAATGAACTTCCAACACTCCAAAATGGTCTATAGCGCCCATTGAGCCTAAAAAACACTTTCCGGTTTTTTTCACCGTCAGAACGCGAAATGAACTTCCAACACTCCAAAATGGTCTATAGCGCCCATTGAGCCTAAAAAACACTTTTCGGGTTTTTTCACCGTCAGATCACGAAATGAACTTACAAACAATCCTAAATGTGCCATAGAGCCCATTAAGCCTAACAAACACTTTTCGGCACTATTCACTGTCAGATCACGAAATGGACTTACAAACACTCCCAAATGGTCTATAGCCGCGCCTATTGAGCCTAAAAAACACTTTTCGGTTTTCTTCACCGTCAGATCACGAAATGAACTTACAAACAATCCCCAATGTGCCATAGCGCCCATTAAGCCTAACAAACACTTTTCGGCACTATTCACCGTCAGATCACGAAATGGACTTACAAACACTCCCAAATGGTCTATAGCGCCCATTGAGCCTAAAAAACACTTTTCGGGTTTTTTCCCCGTCAGAACGCGAAATGAACTTCCAACACTCCCAAATGGTCCATAGCGCCCATTGAGCCTAAAAAACACTTTTCGTTTTTTTTCACCGTCAGAACGCGAAATGAACTTCCAACACTCCAAAATGGTCTATAGCGCCCATTGAGCCTAAAAAACACTTTTCCGTTTTTTTCACCGTCAGAACGCGAAATGAACTTCCAACACTCCAAAATGGTCTATAGCGCCCATTAAGCCCAAAAAACACTTTTCCGTTTTTTTCACCGTCAGAACGCGAAATGAACTTCCAACACTCCCAAATGGTCTATAGCGCCCATTGAGCCTAAAAAACACTTTTCGGTTTTTTTCACCGTCAGATCACGAAATGAACTTACAAACAATCCTAAATGTGCCATAGAGCCCATTAAGCCTAACAAACACTTTTCGGCACTATTCACTGTCAGATCACGAAATGGACTTACAAACACTCCCAAATGGTCTATAGCGCCTATTGAGCCTCAAAAACACTTTTCGGTTTTCTTCACCGTCAGATCACGAAATGAACTTACAAACAATCCCAAATGTGCCATAGCGCCCATTAAGCCTAACAAACACTTTTCGGCACTATTCACCGTCAGATCACGAAATGGACTTACAAACACTCCCAAATGGTCTATAGCGCCCATTGAGCCTAAACAACACTTTTCGGGTTTTTTCCCCGTCAGAACGCGAAATGAACTTCCAACACTCCCAAATGGTCTATAGCGCCCATTGAGCCTAAAAAACACTTTTCGGTTTTTTTCACCGTCAGAACGCGAAATGAACTTCCAACACTCCAAAATGGTCTATAGCGCCCATTGAGCCTAAAAAACACTTTTCCGTTTTTTTCACCGTCAGAACGCGAAATGAACTTCCAACACTCCAAAATGGTCTATAGCGCCCATTGAGCCTAAAAAACACTTTCCGGTTTTTTTCACCGTCAGAACGCGAAATGAACTTCCAACACTCCAAAATGGTCTATAGCGCCCATTGAGCCTAAAAAACACTTTCCGGTTTTTTTCACCGTCAGAACGCGAAATGAACTTCCAACACTCCAAAATGGTCTATAGCGCCCATTGAGCCTAAAAAACACTTTTCGGGTTTTTTCACCGTCAGATCACGAAATGAACTTACAAACAATCCTAAATGTGCCATAGAGCCCATTAAGCCTAACAAACACTTTTCGGCACTATTCACTGTCAGATCACGAAATGGACTTACAAACACTCCCAAATGGTCTATAGCGCCTATTGAGCCTAAAAAACACTTTTCGGTTTTCTTCACCGTCAGATCACGAAATGAACTTACAAACAATCCCCAATGTGCCATAGCGCCCATTAAGCCTAACAAACACTTTTCGGCACTATTCACCGTCAGATCACGAAATGGACTTACAAACACTCCCAAATGGTCTATAGCGCCCATTGAGCCTAAAAAACACTTTTCGGGTTTTTTCCCCGTCAGAACGCGAAATGAACTTCCAACACTCCCAAATGGTCCATAGCGCCCATTGAGCCTAAAAAACACTTTTCGGTTTTTTTCACCGTCAGAACGCGAAATGAACTTCCAACACTCCAAAATGGTCTATAGCGCCCATTGAGCCTAAAAAACACTTTTCCGTTTTTTTCACCGTCAGAACGCGAAATGAACTTCCAACACTCCAAAATGGTCTATAGCGCCCATTGAGCCTAAAAAACACTTTTCGGGTTTTTTCAACGTCAGATCACGAAATGAACTTACAAACAATCCTAAATGTGCCATAGAGCCCATTAAGCCTAACAAACACTTTTCGGCACTATTCACTGTCAGATCACGAAATGGACTTACAAACACTCCCAAATGGTCTATAGCGCCTATTGAGCCTAAAAAACACTTTTCGGTTTTCTTCACCGTCAGATCACGAAATGAACTTACAAACAATCCCAAATGTGCCATAGCGCCCATTAAGCCTAACAAACACTTTTCGGCACTATTCACCGTCAGATCACGAAACGGACTTACAAACACTCCCAAATGGTCTATAGCGCCCATTAAGCCTAAACAACACTTTTCGGTTTTTTTCACCGTCAGAACGCGAAAATGAACTTCCAACACTCCCAAATGGTCTATAGCGCCCATTGAGCCTAAAAAACACTTTTCGGTTTTTTTCACCGTCAGAACGCGAAATGAACTTCCAACATTCCCAAATGATCTATAGCGCCCATTGAGCCTAACAAACACTTTTCGGCACTATTCACCGTCAGATCACGAAATGGACTTACAAACACTCCCAAATGGTCTATAGCGCCCATTGAGCCTAAACAACACTTTTCGGGTTTTTTCCCCGTCAGAACGCGAAATGAACTTCCAACACTCCCAAATGGTCTATAGCGCCCATTGAGCCTAAAAAACACTTTTCGGTTTTTTTCACCGTCAGAACGCGAAATGAACTTTCAACACTCCAAAATGGTCTATAGCGCCCATTGAGCCTAAAAAACACTTTTCCGTTTTTTTCACCGTCAGAACGCGAAATGAACTTCCAACACTCCAAAATGGTCTATAGCGCCCATTGAGCCTAAAAAACACTTTCCGGTTTTTTTCACCGTCAGAACGCGAAATGAACTTCCAACACTCCAAAATGGTCTATAGCGCCCATTGAGCCTAAAAAACACTTTCCGGTTTTTTTCACCGTCAGAACGCGAAATGAACTTCCAACACTCCAAAATGGTCTATAGCGCCCATTGAGCCTAAAAAACACTTTTCGGTTTTTTTCACCGTCAGATCACGAAATGAACTTACAAACAATCCTAAATGTGCCATAGAGCCCATTAAGCCTAACAAACACTTTTCGGCACTATTCACTGTCAGATCACGAAATGGACTTACAAACACTCCCAAATGGTCTATAGCGCCTATTGAGCCTAAAAAACACTTTTCGGTTTTCTTCACCGTCAGATCACGAAATGAACTTACAAACAATCCCCAATGTGCCATAGCGCCCATTAAGCCTAACAAACACTTTTCGGCACTATTCACCGTCAGATCACGAAATGGACTTACAAACACTCCCAAATGGTCTATAGCGCCCATTGAGCCTAAAAAACACTTTTCGGGTTTTTTCCCCGTCAGAACGCGAAATGAACTTCCAACACTCCCAAATGGTCCATAGCGCCCATTGAGCCTAAAAAACACTTTTCGGTTTTTTTCACCGTCAGAACGCGAAATGAACTTCCAACACTCCAAAATGGTCTATAGCGCCCATTGAGCCTAAAAAACACTTTTCCGTTTTTTTCACCGTCAGAACGCGAAATGAACTTCCAACACTCCAAAATGGTCTATAGCGCCCATTGAGCCTAAAAAACACTTTTCGGGTTTTTTCAACGTCAGATCACGAAATGAACTTACAAACAATCCTAAATGTGCCATAGAGCCCATTAAGCCTAACAAACACTTTTCGGCACTATTCACTGTCAGATCACGAAATGGACTTACAAACACTCCCAAATGGTCTATAGCGCCTATTGAGCCTAAAAAACACTTTTCGGTTTTCTTCACCGTCAGATCACGAAATGAACTTACAAACAATCCCAAATGTGCCATAGCGCCCATTAAGCCTAACAAACACTTTTCGGCACTATTCACCGTCAGATCACGAAACGGACTTACAAACACTCCCAAATGGTCTATAGCGCCCATTAAGCCTAAACAACACTTTTCGGTTTTTTTCACCGTCAGAACGCGAAAATGAACTTCCAACACTCCCAAATGGTCTATAGCGCCCATTGAGCCTAAAAAACACTTTTCGGTTTTTTTCACCGTCAGAACGCGAAATGAACTTCCAACATTCCCAAATAATCTATAGCGCCCATTGAGCCTAACAAACACTTTTCGGCACTATTCACCGTCAGATCACGAAATGGACTTACAAACACTCCCAAATGGTCTATAGCGCCCATTGAGCCTAAACAACACTTTTCGGGTTTTTTCCCCGTCAGAACGCGAAATGAACTTCCAACACTCCCAAATGGTCTATAGCGCCCATTGAGCCTAAAAAACACTTTTCGGTTTTTTTCACCGTCAGAACGCGAAATGAACTTTCAACACTCCAAAATGGTCTATAGCGCCCATTGAGCCTAAAAAACACTTTTCCGTTTTTTTCACCGTCAGAACGCGAAATGAACTTCCAACACTCCAAAATGGTCTATAGCGCCCATTGAGCCTAAAAAACACTTTCCGGTTTTTTTCACCGTCAGAACGCGAAATGAACTTCCAACACTCCAAAATGGTCTATAGCGCCCATTGAGCCTAAAAAACACTTTCCGGTTTTTTTCACCGTCAGAACGCGAAATGAACTTCCAACACTCCAAAATGGTCTATAGCGCCCATTGAGCCTAAAAAACACTTTTCGGGTTTTTTCACCGTCAGATCACGAAATGAACTTACAAACAATCCTAAATGTGCCATAGAGCCCATTAAGCCTAACAAACACTTTTCGGCACTATTCACTGTCAGATCACGAAATGGACTTACAAACACTCCCAAATGGTCTATAGCGCCTATTGAGCCTAAAAAACACTTTTCGGTTTTCTTCACCGTCAGATCACGAAATGAACTTACAAACAATCCCCAATGTGCCATAGCGCCCATTAAGCCTAACAAACACTTTTCGGCACTATTCACCGTCAGATCACGAAATGGACTTACAAACACTCCCAAATGGTCTATAGCGCCCATTGAGCCTAAAAAACACTTTTCGGGTTTTTTCCCCGTCAGAACGCGAAATGAACTTCCAACACTCCCAAATGGTCCATAGCGCCCATTGAGCCTAAAAAACACTTTTCGGTTTTCTTCACCGTCAGATCACGAAATGAACTTACAAACAATCCCAAATGTGCCATAGCGCCCATTAAGCCTAACAAACACTTTTCGGCACTATTCACCGTCAGATCACGAAACGGACTTACAAACACTCCCAAATGGTCTATAGCGCCCATTAAGCCTAAACAACACTTTTCGGTTTTTTTCACCGTCAGAACGCGAAAATGAACTTCCAACACTCCCAAATGGTCTATAGCGCCCATTGAGCCTAAAAAACACTTTTCGGTTTTTTTCACCGTCAGAACGCGAAATGAACTTCCAACATTCCCAAATGATCTATAGCGCCCATTGAGCCTAACAAACACTTTTCGGCACTATTCACCGTCAGATCACGAAATGGACTTACAAACACTCCCAAATGGTCTATAGCGCCCATTGAGCCTAAACAACACTTTTCGGGTTTTTTCCCCGTCAGAACGCGAAATGAACTTCCAACACTCCCAAATGGTCTATAGCGCCCATTGAGCCTAAAAAACACTTTTCGGTTTTTTTCACCGTCAGAACGCGAAATGAACTTTCAACACTCCAAAATGGTCTATAGCGCCCATTGAGCCTAAAAAACACTTTTCCGTTTTTTTCACCGTCAGAACGCGAAATGAACTTCCAACACTCCAAAATGGTCTATAGCGCCCATTGAGCCTAAAAAACACTTTCCGGTTTTTTTCACCGTCAGAACGCGAAATGAACTTCCAACACTCCAAAATGGTCTATAGCGCCCATTGAGCCTAAAAAACACTTTCCGGTTTTTTTCACCGTCAGAACGCGAAATGAACTTCCAACACTCCAAAATGGTCTATAGCGCCCATTGAGCCTAAAAAACACTTTTCGGGTTTTTTCACCGTCAGATCACGAAATGAACTTACAAACAATCCTAAATGTGCCATAGAGCCCATTAAGCCTAACAAACACTTTTCGGCACTATTCACTGTCAGATCACGAAATGGACTTACAAACACTCCCAAATGGTCTATAGCGCCTATTGAGCCTAAAAAACACTTTTCGGTTTTCTTCACCGTCAGATCACGAAATGAACTTACAAACAATCCCCAATGTGCCATAGCGCCCATTAAGCCTAACAAACACTTTTCGGCACTATTCACCGTCAGATCACGAAATGGACTTACAAACACTCCCAAATGGTCTATAGCGCCCATTGAGCCTAAAAAACACTTTTCGGGTTTTTTCCCCGTCAGAACGCGAAATGAACTTCCAACACTCCCAAATGGTCCATAGCGCCCATTGAGCCTAAAAAACACTTTTCGGTTTTTTTCACCGTCAGAACGCGAAATGAACTTCCAACACTCCAAAATGGTCTATAGCGCCCATTGAGCCTAAAAAACCCTTTTCCGTTTTTTTCACCGTCAGAACGCGAAATGAACTTCCAACACTCCAAAATGGTCTATAGCGCCCATTGAGCCTAAAAAACACTTTTCGGGTTTTTTCAACGTCAGATCACGAAATGAACTTACAAACAATCCTAAATGTGCCATAGAGCCCATTAAGCCTAACAAACACTTTTCGGCACTATTCACTGTCAGATCACGAAATGGACTTACAAACACTCCCAAATGGTCTATAGCGCCTATTGAGCCTAAAAAACACTTTTCGGTTTTCTTCACCGTCAGATCACGAAATGAACTTACAAACAATCCCAAATGTGCCATAGCGCCCATTAAGCCTAACAAACACTTTTCGGCACTATTCACCGTCAGATCACGAAACGGACTTACAAACACTCCCAAATGGTCTATAGCGCCCATTAAGCCTAAACAACACTTTTCGGTTTTTTTCACCGTCAGAACGCGAAATAAACTTCCAACACTCCCAAATGGTCTATAGCGCCCATTGAGCCTAAAAAACACTTTTCGGTTTTTTTCACCGTCAGAACGCGAAATGAACTTCCAACATTCCCAAATGATCTATAGCGCCCATTGAGCCTAACAAACACTTTTCGGCACTATTCACCGTCAGATCACGAAATGGACTTACAAACACTCCCAAATGGTCTATAGCGCCCATTGAGCCTAAACAACACTTTTCGGGTTTTTTCCCCGTCAGAACGCGAAATGAACTTCCAACACTCCCAAATGGTCTATAGCGCCCATTGAGCCTAAAAAACACTTTCCGGTTTTTTTCACCGTCAGAACGCGAAATGAACTTCCAACACTCCAAAATGGTCTATAGCGCCCATTGAGCCTAAAAAACACTTTTCGGGTTTTTTCACCGTCAGATCACGAAATGAACTTACAAACAATCCTAAATGTGCCATAGAGCCCATTAAGCCTAACAAACACTTTTCGGCACTATTCACTGTCAGATCACGAAATGGACTTACAAACACTCCCAAATGGTCTATAGCGCCTATTGAGCCTAAAAAACACTTTTCGGTTTTCTTCACCGTCAGATCACGAAATGAACTTACAAACAATCCCCAATGTGCCATAGCGCCCATTAAGCCTAACAAACACTTTTCGGCACTATTCACCGTCAGATCACGAAATGGACTTACAAACACTCCCAAATGGTCTATAGCGCCCATTGAGCCTAAAAAACACTTTTCGGGTTTTTTCCCCGTCAGAACGCGAAATGAACTTCCAACACTCCCAAATGGTCCATAGCGCCCATTGAGCCTAAAAAACACTTTTCGGTTTTTTTCACCGTCAGAACGCGAAATGAACTTCCAACACTCCAAAATGGTCTATAGCGCCCATTGAGCCTAAAAAAACCTTTTCCGTTTTTTTCACCGTCAGAACGCGAAATGAACTTCCAACACTCCAAAATGGTCTATAGCGCCCATTGAGCCTAAAAAACACTTTTCGGGTTTTTTCAACGTCAGATCACGAAATGAACTTACAAACAATCCTAAATGTGCCATAGAGCCCATTAAGCCTAACAAACACTTTTCGGCACTATTCACTGTCAGATCACGAAATGGACTTACAAACACTCCCAAATGGTCTATAGCGCCTATTGAGCCTAAAAAACACTTTTCGGTTTTCTTCACCATCAGATCACGAAATGAACTTACAAACAATCCCAAATGTGCCATAGCGCCCATTAAGCCTAACAAACACTTTTCGGCACTATTCACCGTCAGATCACGAAACGGACTTACAAACACTCCCAAATGGTCTATAGCGCCCATTGAGCCTAAACAACACTTTTCGGGTTTTTTCCCCGTCAGAACGCGAAATGAACTTCCAACACTCCCAAATGGTCTATAGCGCCCATTGAGCCTAAAAAACACTTTTCGGTTTTTTTCACCGTCAGAACGCGAAATGAACTTCCAACACTCCAAAATGGTCTATAGCGCCCATTGAGCCTAAAAAACACTTTTCGGGTTTTTTCACCGTCAGATCACGAAATGAACTTACAAACAATCCTAAATGTGCCATAGAGCCCATTAAGCCTAACAAACACTTTTCGGCACTATTCACTGTCAGATCACGAAATGGACTTACAAACACTCCCAAATGGTCTATAGCGCCTATTGAGCCTAAAAAACACTTTTCGGTTTTCTTCACCGTCAGATCACAAAATGAACTTACAAACAATCCCCAATGTGCCATAGCGCCCATTAAGCCTAACAAACACTTTTCGGCACTATTCACTGTCAGATCACGAAATGGACTTACAAACACTCCCAAATGGTCTATAGCGCCCATTGAGCCTAAAAAACACTTTTCGGGTTTTTTCCCCGTCAGAACGCGAAATGAACTTCCAACACTCCCAAATGGTCCATAGCGCCCATTGAGCCTAAAAAACACTTTTCGGTTTTTTTCACCGTCAGAACGCGAAATGAACTTCCAACACTCCAAAATGGTCTATAGCGCCCATTGAGCCTAAAAAACACTTTTCCGTTTTTTTCACCGTCAGAACGCGAAATGAACTTCCAACACTCCAAAATGGTCTATAGCGCCCATTGAGCCTAAAAAACACTTTTCCGTTTTTTTCACCGTCAGAACGCGAAATGAACTTCCAACACTCCCAAATGGTCTATAGCGCCCATTGAGCCTAAAAAACACTTTTCGGTTTTTTTCACCGTCAGATCACGAAATGAACTTACAAACAATCCTAAATGTGCCATAGAGCCCATTAAGCCTAACAAACACTTTTCGGCACTATTCACTGTCAGATCACGAAATGGACTTACGAACACTCCCAAATGGTCTATAGCGCCTATTGAGCCTAAAAAACACTTTTCGGTTTTCTTCACCGTCAGATCACGAAATGAACTTACAAACAATCCCAAATGTGCCATAGCGCCCATTAAGCCTAACAAACACTTTTCGGCACTATTCACCGTCAGATCACGAAATGGACTTACAAACACTCCCAAATGGTCTATAGCGCCCATTGAGCCTAAACAACACTTTTCGGGTTTTTTCCCCGTCAGAACGCGAAATGAACTTCCAACACTCCCAAATGGTCTATAGCGCCCATTGAGCCTAAAAAACACTTTTCGGTTTTTTTCACCGTCAGAACGCGAAATGAACTTCCAACATTCCCAAATGATCTATAGCGCCCATTGAGCCTAACAAACACTTTTCGGCACTATTCACCGTCAGATCACGAAATGGACTTACAAACACTCCCAAATGGTCTATAGCGCCCATTGAGCCTAAACAACACTTTTCGGGTTTTTTCCCCGTCAGAACGCGAAATGAACTTCCAACACTCCCAAATGGTCTATAGCGCCCATTGAGCCTAAAAAACACTTTTCGGTTTTTTTCACCGTCAGAACGCGAAATGAACTTTCAACACTCCAAAATGGTCTATAGCGCCCATTGAGCCTAAAAAACACTTTTCCGTTTTTTTCACCGTCAGAACGCGAAATGAACTTCCAACACTCCAAAATGGTCTATAGCGCCCATTGAGCCTAAAAAACACTTTCCGGTTTTTTTCACCGTCAGAACGCGAAATGAACTTCCAACACTCCAAAATGGTCTATAGCGCCCATTGAGCCTAAAAAACACTTTCCGGTTTTTTTCACCGTCAGAACGCGAAATGAACTTCCAACACTCCAAAATGGTCTATAGCGCCCATTGAGCCTAAAAAACACTTTTCGGGTTTTTTCACCGTCAGATCACGAAATGAACTTACAAACAATCCTAAATGTGCCATAGAGCCCATTAAGCCTAACAAACACTTTTCGGCACTATTCACTGTCAGATCACGAAATGGACTTACAAACACTCCCAAATGGTCTATAGCGCCTATTGAGCCTAAAAAACACTTTTCGGTTTTCTTCACCGTCAGATCACGAAATGAACTTACAAACAATCCCCAATGTGCCATAGCGCCCATTAAGCCTAACAAACACTTTTCGGCACTATTCACCGTCAGATCACGAAATGGACTTACAAACACTCCCAAATGGTCTATAGCGCCCATTGAGCCTAAAAAACACTTTTCGGGTTTTTTCCCCGTCAGAACGCGAAATGAACTTCCAACACTCCCAAATGGTCCATAGCGCCCATTGAGCCTAAAAAACACTTTTCGGTTTTTTTCACCGTCAGAACGCGAAATGAACTTCCAACACTCCAAAATGGTCTATAGCGCCCATTGAGCCTAAAAAACCCTTTTCCGTTTTTTTCACCGTCAGAACGCGAAATGAACTTCCAACACTCCAAAATGGTCTATAGCGCCCATTGAGCCTAAAAAACACTTTTCGGGTTTTTTCAACGTCAGATCACGAAATGAACTTACAAACAATCCTAAATGTGCCATAGAGCCCATTAAGCCTAACAAACACTTTTCGGCACTATTCACTGTCAGATCACGAAATGGACTTACAAACACTCCCAAATGGTCTATAGCGCCTATTGAGCCTAAAAAACACTTTTCGGTTTTCTTCACCGTCAGATCACGAAATGAACTTACAAACAATCCCAAATGTGCCATAGCGCCCATTAAGCCTAACAAACACTTTTCGGCACTATTCACCGTCAGATCACGAAACGGACTTACAAACACTCCCAAATGGTCTATAGCGCCCATTAAGCCTAAACAACACTTTTCGGTTTTTTTCACCGTCAGAACGCGAAATAAACTTCCAACACTCCCAAATGGTCTATAGCGCCCATTGAGCCTAAAAAACACTTTTCGGTTTTTTTCACCGTCAGAACGCGAAATGAACTTCCAACATTCCCAAATGATCTATAGCGCCCATTGAGCCTAACAAACACTTTTCGGCACTATTCACCGT
Organism: Crossaster papposus; assembly: GCA_037893245.1. NCBI lineage: Eukaryota > Metazoa > Echinodermata > Asteroidea > Velatida > Solasteridae > Crossaster > Crossaster papposus. The sequence continues at coordinate 492,151 of JBAIAA010000049.1, read as the reverse complement.
CAGATCACGAAATGGACTTACAAACACTCCCAAATGGTCTATAGCGCCCATTGAGCCTAAACAACACTTTTCGGGTTTTTTCCCCGTCAGAACGCGAAATGAACTTCCAACACTCCCAAATGGTCTATAGCGCCCATTGAGCCTAAAAAACACTTTCCGGTTTTTTTCACCGTCAGAACGCGAAATGAACTTCCAACACTCCAAAATGGTCTATAGCGCCCATTGAGCCTAAAAAACACTTTTCGGGTTTTTTCACCGTCAGATCACGAAATGAACTTACAAACAATCCTAAATGTGCCATAGAGCCCATTAAGCCTAACAAACACTTTTCGGCACTATTCACTGTCAGATCACGAAATGGACTTACAAACACTCCCAAATGGTCTATAGCGCCTATTGAGCCTAAAAAACACTTTTCGGTTTTCTTCACCGTCAGATCACGAAATGAACTTACAAACAATCCCCAATGTGCCATAGCGCCCATTAAGCCTAACAAACACTTTTCGGCACTATTCACCGTCAGATCACGAAATGGACTTACAAACACTCCCAAATGGTCTATAGCGCCCATTGAGCCTAAAAAACACTTTTCGGGTTTTTTCCCCGTCAGAACGCGAAATGAACTTCCAACACTCCCAAATGGTCCATAGCGCCCATTGAGCCTAAAAAACACTTTTCGGTTTTTTTCACCGTCAGAACGCGAAATGAACTTCCAACACTCCAAAATGGTCTATAGCGCCCATTGAGCCTAAAAAAACCTTTTCCGTTTTTTTCACCGTCAGAACGCGAAATGAACTTCCAACACTCCAAAATGGTCTATAGCGCCCATTGAGCCTAAAAAACACTTTTCGGGTTTTTTCAACGTCAGATCACGAAATGAACTTACAAACAATCCTAAATGTGCCATAGAGCCCATTAAGCCTAACAAACACTTTTCGGCACTATTCACTGTCAGATCACGAAATGGACTTACAAACACTCCCAAATGGTCTATAGCGCCTATTGAGCCTAAAAAACACTTTTCGGTTTTCTTCACCATCAGATCACGAAATGAACTTACAAACAATCCCAAATGTGCCATAGCGCCCATTAAGCCTAACAAACACTTTTCGGCACTATTCACCGTCAGATCACGAAACGGACTTACAAACACTCCCAAATGGTCTATAGCGCCCATTGAGCCTAAACAACACTTTTCGGGTTTTTTCCCCGTCAGAACGCGAAATGAACTTCCAACACTCCCAAATGGTCTATAGCGCCCATTGAGCCTAAAAAACACTTTTCGGTTTTTTTCACCGTCAGAACGCGAAATGAACTTCCAACACTCCAAAATGGTCTATAGCGCCCATTGAGCCTAAAAAACACTTTTCGGGTTTTTTCACCGTCAGATCACGAAATGAACTTACAAACAATCCTAAATGTGCCATAGAGCCCATTAAGCCTAACAAACACTTTTCGGCACTATTCACTGTCAGATCACGAAATGGACTTACAAACACTCCCAAATGGTCTATAGCGCCTATTGAGCCTAAAAAACACTTTTCGGTTTTCTTCACCGTCAGATCACAAAATGAACTTACAAACAATCCCCAATGTGCCATAGCGCCCATTAAGCCTAACAAACACTTTTCGGCACTATTCACTGTCAGATCACGAAATGGACTTACAAACACTCCCAAATGGTCTATAGCGCCCATTGAGCCTAAAAAACACTTTTCGGGTTTTTTCCCCGTCAGAACGCGAAATGAACTTCCAACACTCCCAAATGGTCCATAGCGCCCATTGAGCCTAAAAAACACTTTTCGGTTTTTTTCACCGTCAGAACGCGAAATGAACTTCCAACACTCCAAAATGGTCTATAGCGCCCATTGAGCCTAAAAAACACTTTTCCGTTTTTTTCACCGTCAGAACGCGAAATGAACTTCCAACACTCCAAAATGGTCTATAGCGCCCATTGAGCCTAAAAAACACTTTTCCGTTTTTTTCACCGTCAGAACGCGAAATGAACTTCCAACACTCCCAAATGGTCTATAGCGCCCATTGAGCCTAAAAAACACTTTTCGGTTTTTTTCACCGTCAGATCACGAAATGAACTTACAAACAATCCTAAATGTGCCATAGAGCCCATTAAGCCTAACAAACACTTTTCGGCACTATTCACTGTCAGATCACGAAATGGACTTACGAACACTCCCAAATGGTCTATAGCGCCTATTGAGCCTAAAAAACACTTTTCGGTTTTCTTCACCGTCAGATCACGAAATGAACTTACAAACAATCCCAAATGTGCCATAGCGCCCATTAAGCCTAACAAACACTTTTCGGCACTATTCACCGTCAGATCACGAAATGGACTTACAAACACTCCCAAATGGTCTATAGCGCCCATTGAGCCTAAACAACACTTTTCGGGTTTTTTCCCCGTCAGAACGCGAAATGAACTTCCAACACTCCCAAATGGTCTATAGCGCCCATTGAGCCTAAAAAACACTTTTCGGTTTTTTTCACCGTCAGAACGCGAAATGAACTTCCAACACTCCAAAATGGTCTATAGCGCCCATTGAGCCTAAAAAACACTTTTCCGTTTTTTTCACCGTCAGAACGCGAAATGAACTTCCAACACTCCAAAATGGTCTATAGCGCCCATTGAGCCTAAAAAACACTTTCCGGTTGTTTTCACCGTCAGAACGCGAAATGAACTTCCAACACTCCAAAATGGTCTATAGCGCCCATTGAGCCTAAAAAACACTTTCCGGTTTTTTTCACCGTCAGAACGCGAAATGAACTTCCAACACTCCAAAATGGTCTATAGCGCCCATTGAGCCTAAAAAACACTTTTCGGGTTTTTTCACCGTCAGATCACGAAATGAACTTACAAACAATCCTAAATGTGCCATAGAGCCCATTAAGCCTAACAAACACTTTTCGGCACTATTCACTGTCAGATCACGAAATGGACTTACAAACACTCCCAAATGGTCTATAGCGCCTATTGAGCCTAAAAAACACTTTTCGGTTTTCTTCACCGTCAGATCACGAAATGAACTTACAAACAATCCCCAATGTGCCATAGCGCCCATTAAGCCTAACAAACACTTTTCGGCACTATTCACCGTCAGATCACGAAATGGACTTACAAACACTCCCAAATGGTCTATAGCGCCCATTGAGCCTAAAAGACACTTTTCGGGTTTTTTCCCCGTCAGAACGCGAAATGAACTTCCAACACTCCCAAATGGTCCATAGCGCCCATTGAGCCTAAAAAACACTTTTCGGTTTTTTTCACCGTCAGAACGCGAATTGAACTTCCAACACTCCAAAATGGTCTATAGCGCCCATTCAGCCTAAAAAACACTTTTCCGTTTTTTTCACCGTCAGAACGCGAAATGAACTTCCAACACTCCAAAATGGTCTATAGCGCCCATTGAGCCTAAAAAACACTTTTCGGGTTTTTTCAACGTCAGATCACGAAATGAACTTACAAACAATCCTAAATGTGCCATAGAGCCCATTAAGCCTAACAAACACTTTTCGGCACTATTCACTGTCAGATCACGAAATGGACTTACAAACACTCCCAAATGGTCTATAGCGCCTATTGAGCCTAAAAAACACTTTTCGGTTTTCTTCACCGTCAGATCACGAAATGAACTTACAAACAATCCCAAATGTGCCATAGCGCCCATTAAGCCTAACAAACACTTTTCGGCACTATTCACCGTCAGATCACGAAACGGACTTACAAACACTCCCAAATGGTCTATAGCGCCCATTAAGCCTAAACAACACTTTTCGGTTTTTTTCACCGTCAGAACGCGAAATGAACTTCCAACACTCCCAAATGGTCTATAGCGCCCATTGAGCCTAAAAAACACTTTTCGGTTTTTTTCACCGTCAGAACGCGAAATGAACTTCCAACATTCCCAAATGATCTATAGCGCCCATTGAGCCTAAAAAACACTTTTCGGGTTTTTTCACCGTCAGATCACGAAATGAACTTACAAACAATCCTAAATGTGCCATAGAGCCCATTAAGCCTAACAAACACTTTTCGGCACTATTCACTGTCAGATCACGAAATGGACTTACAAACACTCCCAAATGGTCTATAGCGCCTATTGAGCCTAAAAAACACTTTTCGGTTTTCTTCACCGTCAGATCACAAAATGAACTTACAAACAATCCCCAATGTGCCATAGCGCCCATTAAGCCTAACAAACACTTTTCGGCACTATTCACTGTCAGATCACGAAATGGACTTACAAACACTCCCAAATGGTCTATAGCGCCCATTGAGCCTAAAAAACACTTTTCGGGTTTTTTCCCCGTCAGAACGCGAAATGAACTTCCAACACTCCCAAATGGTCCATAGCGCCCATTGAGCCTAAAAAACACTTTTCGGTTTTTTTCACCGTCAGAACGCGAAATGAACTTCCAACACTCCAAAATGGTCTATAGCGCCCATTGAGCCTAAAAAACACTTTTCCGTTTTTTTCACCGTCAGAACGCGAAATGAACTTCCAACACTCCAAAATGGTCTATAGCGCCCATTGAGCCTAAAAAACACTTTTCCGTTTTTTTCACCGTCAGAACGCGAAATGAACTTCCAACACTCCCAAATGGTCTATAGCGCCCATTGAGCCTAAAAAACACTTTTCGGTTTTTTTCACCGTCAGATCACGAAATGAACTTACAAACAATCCTAAATGTGCCATAGAGCCCATTAAGCCTAACAAACACTTTTCGGCACTATTCACTGTCAGATCACGAAATGGACTTACGAACACTCCCAAATGGTCTATAGCGCCTATTGAGCCTAAAAAACACTTTTCGGTTTTCTTCACCGTCAGATCACGAAATGAACTTACAAACAATCCCAAATGTGCCATAGCGCCCATTAAGCCTAACAAACACTTTTCGGCACTATTCACCGTCAGATCACGAAATGGACTTACAAACACTCCCAAATGGTCTATAGCGCCCATTGAGCCTAAACAACACTTTTCGGGTTTTTTCCCCGTCAGAACGCGAAATGAACTTCCAACACTCCCAAATGGTCTATAGCGCCCATTGAGCCTAAAAAACACTTTTCGGTTTTTTTCACCGTCAGAACGCGAAATGAACTTCCAACACTCCAAAATGGTCTATAGCGCCCATTGAGCCTAAAAAACACTTTTCCGTTTTTTTCACCGTCAGAACGCGAAATGAACTTCCAACACTCCAAAATGGTCTATAGCGCCCATTGAGCCTAAAAAACACTTTCCGGTTGTTTTCACCGTCAGAACGCGAAATGAACTTCCAACACTCCAAAATGGTCTATAGCGCCCATTGAGCCTAAAAAACACTTTCCGGTTTTTTTCACCGTCAGAACGCGAAATGAACTTCCAACACTCCAAAATGGTCTATAGCGCCCATTGAGCCTAAAAAACACTTTTCGGGTTTTTTCACCGTCAGATCACGAAATGAACTTACAAACAATCCTAAATGTGCCATAGAGCCCATTAAGCCTAACAAACACTTTTCGGCACTATTCACTGTCAGATCACGAAATGGACTTACAAACACTCCCAAATGGTCTATAGCGCCTATTGAGCCTAAAAAACACTTTTCGGTTTTCTTCACCGTCAGATCACGAAATGAACTTACAAACAATCCCCAATGTGCCATAGCGCCCATTAAGCCTAACAAACACTTTTCGGCACTATTCACCGTCAGATCACGAAATGGACTTACAAACACTCCCAAATGGTCTATAGCGCCCATTGAGCCTAAAAGACACTTTTCGGGTTTTTTCCCCGTCAGAACGCGAAATGAACTTCCAACACTCCCAAATGGTCCATAGCGCCCATTGAGCCTAAAAAACACTTTTCGGTTTTTTTCACCGTCAGAACGCGAATTGAACTTCCAACACTCCAAAATGGTCTATAGCGCCCATTCAGCCTAAAAAACACTTTTCCGTTTTTTTCACCGTCAGAACGCGAAATGAACTTCCAACACTCCAAAATGGTCTATAGCGCCCATTGAGCCTAAAAAACACTTTTCGGGTTTTTTCAACGTCAGATCACGAAATGAACTTACAAACAATCCTAAATGTGCCATAGAGCCCATTAAGCCTAACAAACACTTTTCGGCACTATTCACTGTCAGATCACGAAATGGACTTACAAACACTCCCAAATGGTCTATAGCGCCTATTGAGCCTAAAAAACACTTTTCGGTTTTCTTCACCGTCAGATCACGAAATGAACTTACAAACAATCCCAAATGTGCCATAGCGCCCATTAAGCCTAACAAACACTTTTCGGCACTATTCACCGTCAGATCACGAAACGGACTTACAAACACTCCCAAATGGTCTATAGCGCCCATTAAGCCTAAACAACACTTTTCGGTTTTTTTCACCGTCAGAACGCGAAATGAACTTCCAACACTCCCAAATGGTCTATAGCGCCCATTGAGCCTAAAAAACACTTTTCGGTTTTTTTCACCGTCAGAACGCGAAATGAACTTCCAACATTCCCAAATGATCTATAGCGCCCATTGAGCCTAACAAACACTTTTCGGCACTATTCACCGTCAGATCACGAAATGGACTTACAAACACTCCCAAATGGTCTATAGCGCCCATTGAGCCTAAACAACACTTTTCGGGTTTTTTCCCCGTCAGAACGCGAAATGAACTTCCAACACTCCCAAATGGTCTATAGCGCCCATTGAGCCTAAAAAACACTTTTCGGTTTTTTTCACCGTCAGAACGCAAAATGAACTTCCAACACTCCAAAATGGTCTATAGCGCCCATTGAGCCTAAAAAACACTTTTCCGTTTTTTTCACCGTCAGAACGCGAAATGAACTTCCAACACTCCAAAATGGTCTATAGCGCCCATTGAGCCTAAAAAACACTTTCCGGTTTTTTTCACCGTCAGAACGCGAAATGAACTTCCAACACTCCAAAATGGTCTATAGCGCCCATTGAGCCTAAAAAACACTTTCCGGTTTTTTTCACCGTCAGAACGCGAAATGAACTTCCAACACTCCAAAATGGTCTATAGCGCCCATTGAGCCTAAAAAACACTTTTCGGGTTTTTTCACCGTCAGATCACGAAATGAACTTACAAACAATCCTAAATGTGCCATAGAGCCCATTAAGCCTAACAAACACTTTTCGGCACTATTCACTGTCAGATCACGAAATGGACTTACAAACACTCCCAAATGGTCTATAGCGCCTATTGAGCCTAAAAAACACTTTTCGGTTTTCTTCACCGTCAGATCACGAAATGAACTTACAAACAATCCCCAATGTGCCATAGCGCCCATTAAGCCTAACAAACACTTTTCGGCACTATTCACCGTCAGATCACGAAATGGACTTACAAACACTCCCAAATGGTCTATAGCGCCCATTGAGCCTAAAAAACACTTTTCGGGTTTTTTCCCCGTCAGAACGCGAAATGAACTTCCAACACTCCCAAATGGTCCATAGCGCCCATTGAGCCTAAAAAACACTCTTCGGTTTTTTTCACCGTCAGAACGCGAAATGAACTTCCAACACTCCAAAATGGTCTATAGCGCCCATTGAGCCTAAAAAACACTTTTCCGTTTTTTTCACCGTCAGAACGCGAAATGAACTTCCAACACTCCAAAATGGTCTATAGCGCCCATTGAGCCTAAAAAACACTTTTCGGGTTTTTTCAACGTCAGATCACGAAATGAACTTACAAACAATCCTAAATGTGCCATAGAGCCCATTAAGCCTAACAAACACTTTTCGGCACTATTCACTGTCAGATCACGAAATGGACTTACAAACACTCCCAAATGGTCTATAGCGCCTATTGAGCCTAAAAAACACTTTTCGGTTTTCTTCACCGTCAGATCACGAAATGAACTTACAAACAATCCCAAATGTGCCATAGCGCCCATTAAGCCTAACAAACACTTTTCGGCACTATTCACCGTCAGATCACGAAACGGACTTACAAACACTCCCAAATGGTCTATAGCGCCCATTGAGCCTAAACAACACTTTTCGGTTTTTTTCACCGTCAGAACGCGAAATGAACTTCCAACACTCCCAAATGGTCTATAGCGCCCATTGAGCCTAAAAAACACTTTTCGGTTTTTTTCACCGTCAGAACGCGAAATGAACTTCCAACATTCCCAAATGATCTATAGCGCCCATTAAGCCTAACAAACACTTTTCGGCACTATTCACCGTCAAATCACGAAATGGACTTACAAACACTCCCAAATGGTCTATAGCGCCCATTGAGCCTAAAAAACACTTTTCGGGTTTTTTCACCGTCAGAACGCGAAATGAACTTCCAACACTCCCAAATGGTCTATAGCGCCCATTGAGCCTAAAAAACACTTTTCGGTTTTTTTCACCGTCAGAACGCGAAATGAACTTCCAACACTCCCAAATGGTTTATAGCGCCCATTGAGCCTAAAAAACACTTTTCGGTTTTTTTCACCGTCAGAACGCGAAATGAACTTCCAACACTCCAAAATGGTCTATATCGCCCATTGAGCCTAAAAAACACTTTTCCGTTTTTTTCACCGTCAGAACGCGAAATGAACTTCCAACACTCCAAAATGGTCTATAGCGCCCATTGAGCCTAAAAATACTTTCGGGTTTTTTCACCGTCAGATCACGAAATGAACTTACAAACAATCCTAAATGTGCCATAGCGCCCATTAAGCCTAACAAACACTTTTCGGCACATTCACTGTCAGATCACGAAATGGACTTACAAACACTCCCAAATGGTCTATAGCGCCTATTGAGCCTAAAAAACACTTTTCGGTTTTCTTCACCGTCAGATCACGAAATGAACTTACAAACAATCCCAAATGTGCCATAGCGCCCATTAAGCCTAACAAACACTTTTCGGCACTATTTACCGTCAGATCACGAAATGGACTTACAAACACTCCCAAATGGTCTATAGCGCCCATTGAGCCTAAACAACACTTTTCGGGTTTTTTCCCCGTCAGAACGCGAAATGAACTTCCAACACTCCCAAATGGTCTATAGCGCCCATTGAGCCTAAAAAACACTTTTCGGTTTTTTTCACCGTCAGAACGCGAAATGAACTTCCAACACACCAAAATGGTCTATAGCGCCCATTGAGCCTAAAAAACACTTTTCCGTTTTTTTCACCGTCAGAACGCGAAATGAACTTCCAACACTCCAAAATGGTCTATAGCGCCCATTGAGCCTAAAAAACACTTTCCGGTTTTTTTCACCGTCAGAACGCGAAATGAACTTCCAACACTCCAAAATGGTCTATAGCGCCCATTGAGCCTAAAAAACACTTTTCCGTTTTTTTCACCGTCAGAACGCGAAATGAACTTCCAACACTCCCAAATGGTCTATAGCGCCCATTGAGCCTAAAAAACACTTTTCGGTTTTTTTCACCGTCAGATCACGAAATGAACTTACAAACAATCCTAAATGTGCCATAGAGCCCATTAAGCCTAACAAACACTTTTCGGCACTATTCACTGTCAGATCACGAAATGGACTTACAAACACTCCCAAATGGTCTATAGCGCCTATTGAGCCTAAAAAACACTTTTCGGTTTTCTTCACCGTCAGATCACGAAATGAACTTACAAACAATCCCAAATGTGCCATAGCGCCCATTAAGCCTAACAAACACTTTTCGGCACTATTCACCGTCAGATCACGAAATGGACTTACAAACACTCCCAAATGGTCTATAGCGCCCATTGAGCCTAAACAACACTTTTCGGGTTTTTTCCCCGTCAGAACGCGAAATGAACTTCCAACACTCCCAAATGGTCTATAGCGCCCATTGAGCCTAAAAAACACTTTTCGGTTTTTTTCACCGTCAGAACGCGAAATGAACTTCCAACACTCCAAAATGGTCTATAGCGCCCATTGAGCCTAAAAAACACTTTTCCTTTTTTTTCACCGTCAGAACGCGAAATGAACTTCCAACACTCCAAAATGGTCTATAGCGCCCATTGAGCCTAAAAAACACTTTCCGGTTGTTTTCACCGTCAGAACGCGAAATGAACTTCCAACACTCCAAAATGGTCTATAGCGCCCATTGAGCCTAAAAAACACTTTCCGGTTTTTTTCACCGTCAGAACGCGAAATGAACTTCCAACACTCCAAAATGGTCTATAGCGCCCATTGAGCCTAAAAAACACTTTTCGGGTTTTTTCACCGTCAGATCACGAAATGAACTTACAAACAATCCTAAATGTGCCATAGAGCCCATTAAGCCTAACAAACACTTTTCGGCACTATTCACTGTCAGATCACGAAATGGACTTACAAACACTCCCAAATGGTCTATAGCGCCTATTGAGCCTAAAAAACACTTTTCGGTTTTCTTCACCGTCAGATCACGAAATGAACTTACAAACAATCCCCAATGTGCCATAGCGCCCATTAAGCCTAACAAACACTTTTCGGCACTATTCACCGTCAGATCACGAAATGGACTTACAAACACTCCCAAATGGTCTATAGCGCCCATTGAGCCTAAAAGACACTTTTCGGGTTTTTTCCCCGTCAGAACGCGAAATGAACTTCCAACACTCCCAAATGGTCCATAGCGCCCATTGAGCCTAAAAAACACTTTTCGGTTTTTTTCACCGTCAGAACGCGAATTGAACTTCCAACACTCCAAAATGGTCTATAGCGCCCATTGAGCCTAAAAAACACTTTTCCGTTTTTTTCACCGTCAGAACGCGAAATGAACTTCCAACACTCCAAAATGGTCTATAGCGCCCATTGAGCCTAAAAAACACTTTTCGGGTTTTTTCAACGTCAGATCACGAAATGAACTTACAAACAATCCCAAATGTGCCATAGCGCCCATTAAGCCTAACAAACACTTTTCGGCACTATTTACCGTCAGATCACGAAATGGACTTACAAACACTCCCAAATGGTCTATAGCGCCCATTGAGCCTAAACAACACTTTTCGGGTTTTTTCCCCGTCAGAACGCGAAATGAACTTCCAACACTCCCAAATGGTCTATAGCGCCCATTGAGCCTAAAAAACACTTTTCGGTTTTTTTCACCGTCAGAACGCGAAATGAACTTCCAACACACCAAAATGGTCTATAGCGCCCATTGAGCCTAAAAAACACTTTTCCGTTTTGTTCACCGTCAGAACGCGAAATGAACTTCCAACACTCCAAAATGGTCTATAGCGCCCATTGAGCCTAAAAAACACTTTCCGGTTTTTTTCACCGTCAGAACGCGAAATGAACTTCCAACACTCCAAAATGGTCTATAGCGCCCATTGAGCCTAAAAAACACTTTTCCGTTTTTTTCACCGTCAGAACGCGAAATGAACTTCCAACACTCCCAAATGGTCTATAGCGCCCATTGAGCCTAAAAAACACTTTTCGGTTTTTTTCACCGTCAGATCACGAAATGAACTTACAAACAATCCTAAATGTGCCATAGAGCCCATTAAGCCTAACAAACACTTTTCGGCACTATTCACTGTCAGATCACGAAATGGACTTACAAACACTCCCAAATGGTCTATAGCGCCTATTGAGCCTAAAAAACACTTTTCGGTTTTCTTCACCGTCAGATCACGAAATGAACTTACAAACAATCCCAAATGTGCCATAGCGCCCATTAAGCCTAACAAACACTTTTCGGCACTATTCACCGTCAGATCACGAAATGGACTTACAAACACTCCCAAATGGTCTATAGCGCCCATTGAGCCTAAACAACACTTTTCGGGTTTTTTCCCCGTCAGAACGCGAAATGAACTTCCAACACTCCCAAATGGTCTATAGCGCCCATTGAGCCTAAAAAACACTTTTCGGTTTTTTTCACCGTCAGAACGCGAAATGAACTTCCAACACTCCAAAATGGTCTATAGCGCCCATTGAGCCTAAAAAACACTTTTCCGTTTTTTTCACCGTCAGAACGCGAAATGAACTTCCAACACTCCAAAATGGTCTATAGCGCCCATTGAGCCTAAAAAACACTTTCCGGTTGTTTTCACCGTCAGAACGCGAAATGAACTTCCAACACTCCAAAATGGTCTATAGCGCCCATTGAGCCTAAAAAACACTTTCCGGTTTTTTTCACCGTCAGAACGCGAAATGAACTTCCAACACTCCAAAATGGTCTATAGCGCCCATTGAGCCTAAAAAACACTTTTCGGGTTTTTTCACCGTCAGATCACGAAATGAACTTACAAACAATCCTAAATGTGCCATAGAGCCCATTAAGCCTAACAAACACTTTTCGGCACTATTCACTGTCAGATCACGAAATGGACTTACAAACACTCCCAAATGGTCTATAGCGCCTATTGAGCCTAAAAAACACTTTTCGGTTTTCTTCACCGTCAGATCACGAAATGAACTTACAAACAATCCCCAATGTGCCATAGCGCCCATTAAGCCTAACAAACACTTTTCGGCACTATTCACCGTCAGATCACGAAATGGACTTACAAACACTCCCAAATGGTCTATAGCGCCCATTGAGCCTAAAAGACACTTTTCGGGTTTTTTCCCCGTCAGAACGCGAAATGAACTTCCAACACTCCCAAATGGTCCATAGCGCCCATTGAGCCTAAAAAACACTTTTCGGTTTTTTTCACCGTCAGAACGCGAATTGAACTTCCAACACTCCAAAATGGTCTATAGCGCCCATTGAGCCTAAAAAACACTTTTCCGTTTTTTTCACCGTCAGAACGCGAAATGAACTTCCAACACTCCAAAATGGTCTATAGCGCCCATTGAGCCTAAAAAACACTTTTCGGGTTTTTTCAACGTCAGATCACGAAATGAACTTACAAACAATCCTAAATGTGCCATAGAGCCCATTAAGCCTAACAAACACTTTTCGGCACTATTCACTGTCAGATCACGAAATGGACTTACAAACACTCCCAAATGGTCTATAGCGCCTATTGAGCCTAAAAAACACTTTTCGGTTTTCTTCACCGTCAGATCACGAAATGAACTTACAAACAATCCCAAATGTGCCATAGCGCCCATTAAGCCTAACAAACACTTTTCGGCACTATTCACCGTCAGATCACGAAACGGACTTACAAACACTCCCAAATGGTCTATAGCGCCCATTAAGCCTAAACAACACTTTTCGGTTTTTTTCACCGTCAGAACGCGAAATGAACTTCCAACACTCCCAAATGGTCTATAGCGCCCATTGAGCCTAAAAAACACTTTTCGGTTTTTTTCACCGTCAGAACGCGAAATGAACTTCCAACATTCCCAAATGATCTATAGCGCCCATTGAGCCTAACAAACACTTTTCGGCACTATTCACCGTCAGATCACGAAATGGACTTACAAACACTCCCAAATGGTCTATAGCGCCCATTGAGCCTAAACAACACTTTTCGGGTTTTTTCCCCGTCAGAACGCGAAATGAACTTCCAACACTCCCAAATGGTCTATAGCGCCCATTGAGCCTAAAAAACACTTTTCGGTTTTTTTCACCGTCAGAACGCAAAATGAACTTCCAACACTCCAAAATGGTCTATAGCGCCCATTGAGCCTAAAAAACACTTTTCCGTTTTTTTCACCGTCAGAACGCGAAATGAACTTCCAACACTCCAAAATGGTCTATAGCGCCCATTGAGCCTAAAAAACACTTTCCGGTTTTTTTCACCGTCAGAACGCGAAATGAACTTCCAACACTCCAAAATGGTCTATAGCGCCCATTGAGCCTAAAAAACACTTTCCGGTTTTTTTCACCGTCAGAACGCGAAATGAACTTCCAACACTCCAAAATGGTCTATAGCGCCCATTGAGCCTAAAAAACACTTTTCGGGTTTTTTCACCGTCAGATCACGAAATGAACTTACAAACAATCCTAAATGTGCCATAGAGCCCATTAAGCCTAACAAACACTTTTCGGCACTATTCACTGTCAGATCACGAAATGGACTTACAAACACTCCCAAATGGTCTATAGCGCCTATTGAGCCTAAAAAACACTTTTCGGTTTTCTTCACCGTCAGATCACGAAATGAACTTACAAACAATCCCCAATGTGCCATAGCGCCCATTAAGCCTAACAAACACTTTTCGGCACTATTCACCGTCAGATCACGAAATGGACTTACAAACACTCCCAAATGGTCTATAGCGCCCATTGAGCCTAAAAAACACTTTTCGGGTTTTTTCCCCGTCAGAACGCGAAATGAACTTCCAACACTCCCAAATGGTCCATAGCGCCCATTGAGCCTAAAAAACACTCTTCGGTTTTTTTCACCGTCAGAACGCGAAATGAACTTCCAACACTCCAAAATGGTCTATAGCGCCCATTGAGCCTAAAAAACACTTTTCCGTTTTTTTCACCGTCAGAACGCGAAATGAACTTCCAACACTCCAAAATGGTCTATAGCGCCCATTGAGCCTAAAAAACACTTTTCGGGTTTTTTCAACGTCAGATCACGAAATGAACTTACAAACAATCCTAAATGTGCCATAGAGCCCATTAAGCCTAACAAACACTTTTCGGCACTATTCACTGTCAGATCACGAAATGGACTTACAAACACTCCCAAATGGTCTATAGCGCCTATTGAGCCTAAAAAACACTTTTCGGTTTTCTTCACCGTCAGATCACGAAATGAACTTACAAACAATCCCAAATGTGCCATAGCGCCCATTAAGCCTAACAAACACTTTTCGGCACTATTCACCGTCAGATCACGAAACGGACTTACAAACACTCCCAAATGGTCTATAGCGCCCATTGAGCCTAAACAACACTTTTCGGTTTTTTTCACCGTCAGAACGCGAAATGAACTTCCAACACTCCCAAATGGTCTATAGCGCCCATTGAGCCTAAAAAACACTTTTCGGTTTTTTTCACCGTCAGAACGCGAAATGAACTTCCAACATTCCCAAATGATCTATAGCGCCCATTAAGCCTAACAAACACTTTTCGGCACTATTCACCGTCAAATCACGAAATGGACTTACAAACACTCCCAAATGGTCTATAGCGCCCATTGAGCCTAAAAAACACTTTTCGGGTTTTTTCACCGTCAGAACGCGAAATGAACTTCCAACACTCCCAAATGGTCTATAGCGCCCATTGAGCCTAAAAAACACTTTTCGGTTTTTTTCACCGTCAGAACGCGAAATGAACTTCCAACACTCCCAAATGGTTTATAGCGCCCATTGAGCCTAAAAAACACTTTTCGGTTTTTTTCACCGTCAGAACGCGAAATGAACTTCCAACACTCCAAAATGGTCTATATCGCCCATTGAGCCTAAAAAACACTTTTCCGTTTTTTTCACCGTCAGAACGCGAAATGAACTTCCAACACTCCAAAATGGTCTATAGCGCCCATTGAGCCTAAAAATACTTTCGGGTTTTTTCACCGTCAGATCACGAAATGAACTTACAAACAATCCTAAATGTGCCATAGCGCCCATTAAGCCTAACAAACACTTTTCGGCACATTCACTGTCAGATCACGAAATGGACTTACAAACACTCCCAAATGGTCTATAGCGCCTATTGAGCCTAAAAAACACTTTTCGGTTTTCTTCACCGTCAGATCACGAAATGAACTTACAAACAATCCCAAATGTGCCATAGCGCCCATTAAGCCTAACAAACACTTTTCGGCACTATTTACCGTCAGATCACGAAATGGACTTACAAACACTCCCAAATGGTCTATAGCGCCCATTGAGCCTAAACAACACTTTTCGGGTTTTTTCCCCGTCAGAACGCGAAATGAACTTCCAACACTCCCAAATGGTCTATAGCGCCCATTGAGCCTAAAAAACACTTTTCGGTTTTTTTCACCGTCAGAACGCGAAATGAACTTCCAACACACCAAAATGGTCTATAGCGCCCATTGAGCCTAAAAAACACTTTTCCGTTTTTTTCACCGTCAGAACGCGAAATGAACTTCCAACACTCCAAAATGGTCTATAGCGCCCATTGAGCCTAAAAAACACTTTCCGGTTTTTTTCACCGTCAGAACGCGAAATGAACTTCCAACACTCCAAAATGGTCTATAGCGCCCATTGAGCCTAAAAAACACTTTCCGGTTTTTTTCACCGTCAGAACGCGAAATGAACTTCCAACACTCCAAAATGGTCTATAGCGCCCATTGAGCCTAAAAAACACTTTTCGGTTTTTTTCACCGTCAGATCACGAAATGAACTTACAAACAATCCTAAATGTGCCATAGAGCCCATTAAGCCTAACAAACACTTTTCGGCACTATTCACTGTCAGATCACGAAATGGACTTACAAACACTCCCAAATGGTCTATAGCGCCTATTGAGCCTAAAAAACACTTTTCGGTTTTCTTCACCGTCAGATCACGAAATGAACTTACAAACAATCCCCAATGTGCCATAGCGCCCATTAAGCCTAACAAACACTTTTCGGCACTATTCACCGTCAGATCACGAAATGGACTTACAAACACTCCCAAATGGTCTATAGCGCCCATTGAGCCTAAAAAACACTTTTCGGGTTTTTTCCCCGTCAGAACGCGAAATGAACTTCCAACACTCCCAAATGGTCCATAGCGCCCATTGAGCCTAAAAAACACTTTTCGGTTTTTTTCACCGTCAGAACGCGAAATGAACTTCCAACACTCTAAAATGGTCTATAGCGCCCATTGAGCCTAAAAAACACTTTTCGGGTTTTTTCAACGTCAGATCACGAAATGAACTTACAAACAATCCTAAATGTGCCATAGAGCCCATTAAGCCTAACAAACACTTTTCGGCACTATTCACTGTCAGATCACGAAATGGACTTACAAACACTCCCAAATGGTCTATAGCGCCTATTGAGCCTAAAAAACAATTTTCGGTTTTCTTCACCGTCAGATCACGAAATGAACTTACAAACAATCCCAAATGTGCCATAGCGCCCATTAAGCCTAACAAACACTTTTCGGCACTATTCACCGTCAGATCACGAAACGGACTTACAAACACTCCCAAATGGTCTATAGCGCCCATTGAGCCTAAACAACACTTTTCGGTTTTTTTCACCGTCAGAACGCGAAATGAACTTCCAACACTCCCAAATGGTCTATAGCGCCCATTGAGCCTAAAAAACACTTTTCGGTTTTTTTCACCGTCAGAACGCGAAATGAACTTCCAACATTCCCAAATGATCTATAGCGCCCATTAAGCCTAACAAACACTTTTCGGCACTATTCACCGTCAGATCACGAAATGGACTTACAAACACTCCCAAATGGTCTATAGCGCCCATTGAGCCTAAAAAATACTTTTCGGGTTTTTTCACCGTCAGAACGCGAAATGAACTTCCAACACTCCCAAATGGTCTATAGCGCCCATTGAGCCTAAAAAACACTTTTCGGTTTTTTTCACCGTCAGAACGCGAAATGAACTTCCAACACTCCCAAATGGTTTATAGCGCCCATTGAGCCTAAAAAACACTTTTCGGTTTTTTTCACCGTCAGAACGCGAAATGAACTTCCAACACTCCAAAATGGTCTATATCGCCCATTGAGCCTAAAAAACACTTTTCCGTTTTTTTCACCGTCAGAACGCGAAATGAACTTCCAACACTCCAAAATGGTCTATAGCGCCCATTGAGCCTAAAAATACTTTCGGGTTTTTTCACCGTCAGATCACGAAATGAACTTACAAACAATCCTAAATGTGCCATAGCGCCCATTAAGCCTAACAAACACTTTTCGGCACATTCACTGTCAGATCACGAAATGGACTTACAAACACTCCCAAATGGTCTATAGCGCCTATTGAGCCTAAAAAACACTTTTCGGTTTTCTTCACCGTCAGATCACGAAATGAACTTACAAACAATCCCAAATGTGCCATAGCGCCCATTAAGCCTAACAAACACTTTTCGGCACTATTTACCGTCAGATCACGAAATGGACTTACAAACACTCCCAAATGGTCTATAGCGCCCATTGAGCCTAAACAACACTTTTCGGGTTTTTTCCCCGTCAGAACGCGAAATGAACTTCCAACACTCCCAAATGGTCTATAGCGCCCATTGAGCCTAAAAAACACTTTTCGGTTTTTTTCACCGTCAGAACGCGAAATGAACTTCCAACACACCAA
The DNA here is from genome assembly GCA_037893245.1 of Crossaster papposus. Classification (NCBI taxonomy): domain Eukaryota; kingdom Metazoa; phylum Echinodermata; class Asteroidea; order Velatida; family Solasteridae; genus Crossaster; species Crossaster papposus. The sequence continues at coordinate 474,051 of JBAIAA010000049.1, read as the reverse complement.
AATGGTCTATAGCGCCCATTGAGCCTAAAAAACACTTTTCCGTTTTTTTCACCGTCAGAACGCGAAATGAACTTCCAACACTCCAAAATGGTCTATAGCGCCCATTGAGCCTAAAAAACACTTTCCGGTTTTTTTCACCGTCAGAACGCGAAATGAACTTCCAACACTCCAAAATGGTCTATAGCGCCCATTGAGCCTAAAAAACACTTTCCGGTTTTTTTCACCGTCAGAACGCGAAATGAACTTCCAACACTCCAAAATGGTCTATAGCGCCCATTGAGCCTAAAAAACACTTTTCGGTTTTTTTCACCGTCAGATCACGAAATGAACTTACAAACAATCCTAAATGTGCCATAGAGCCCATTAAGCCTAACAAACACTTTTCGGCACTATTCACTGTCAGATCACGAAATGGACTTACAAACACTCCCAAATGGTCTATAGCGCCTATTGAGCCTAAAAAACACTTTTCGGTTTTCTTCACCGTCAGATCACGAAATGAACTTACAAACAATCCCCAATGTGCCATAGCGCCCATTAAGCCTAACAAACACTTTTCGGCACTATTCACCGTCAGATCACGAAATGGACTTACAAACACTCCCAAATGGTCTATAGCGCCCATTGAGCCTAAAAAACACTTTTCGGGTTTTTTCCCCGTCAGAACGCGAAATGAACTTCCAACACTCCCAAATGGTCCATAGCGCCCATTGAGCCTAAAAAACACTTTTCGGTTTTTTTCACCGTCAGAACGCGAAATGAACTTCCAACACTCTAAAATGGTCTATAGCGCCCATTGAGCCTAAAAAACACTTTTCCGTTTTTTTCACCGTCAGAACGCGAAATGAACTTCCAACACTCCAAAATGGTCTATAGCGCCCATTGAGCCTAAAAAACACTTTTCCGTTTTTTTCACAGTCAGAACGCGAAATGAACTTCCAACACTCCCAAATGGTCTATAGCGCCCATTGAGCCTAAAAAACACTTTTCGGTTTTTTTCACCGTCAGATCACGAAATGAACTTACAAACAATCCTAAATGTGCCATAGAGCCCATTAAGCCTAACAAACACTTTTCGGCACTATTCACTGTCAGATCACGAAATGGACTTACAAACACTCCCAAATGGTCTATAGCGCCTATTGAGCCTAAAAAACACTTTTCGGTTTTCTTCACCGTCAGATCACGAAATGAACTTACAAACAATCCCAAATGTGCCATAGCGCCCATTAAGCCTAACAAACACTTTTCGGCACTATTCACCGTCAGATCACGAAATGGACTTACAAACACTCCCAAATGGTCTATAGCGCCCATTGAGCCTAAACAACACTTTTCGGGTTTTTTCCCCGTCAGAACGCGAAATGAACTTCCAACACTCCAAAATGGTCTATAGCGCCCATTGAGCCTAAAAAACACTTTTCGGTTTTTTTCACCGTCAGATCACGAAATGAACTTACAAACAATCCTAAATGTGCCATAGAGCCCATTAAGCCTAACAAACACTTTTCGGCACTATTCACTGTCAGATCACGAAATGGACTTACAAACACTCCCAAATGGTCTATAGCGCCTATTGAGCCTAAAAAACACTTTTCGGTTTTCTTCACCGTCAGATCACGAAATGAACTTACAAACAATCCCAAATGGTCTATAGCGCCCATTGAGCCTAAAAAACACTTTTCGGGTTTTTTCCCCGTCAGAACGCGAAATGAACTTCCAACACTCCCAAATGGTCCATAGCGCCCATTGAGCCTAAAAAACACTTTTCGGTTTTTTTCACCGTCAGAACGCGAAATGAACTTCCAACACTCTAAAATGGTCTATAGCGCCCATTGAGCCTAAAAAACACTTTTCCGTTTTTTTCACCGTCAGAACGCGAAATGAACTTCCAACACTCCAAAATGGTCTATAGCGCCCATTGAGCCTAAAAAACACTTTTCCGTTTTTTTCACAGTCAGAACGCGAAATGAACTTCCAACACTCCCAAATGGTCTATAGCGCCCATTGAGCCTAAAAAACACTTTTCGGTTTTTTTCACCGTCAGATCACGAAATGAACTTACAAACAATCCTAAATGTGCCATAGAGCCCATTAAGCCTAACAAACACTTTTCGGCACTATTCACTGTCAGATCACGAAATGGACTTACAAACACTCCCAAATGGTCTATAGCGCCTATTGAGCCTAAAAAACACTTTTCGGTTTTCTTCACCGTCAGATCACGAAATGAACTTACAAACAATCCCAAATGTGCCATAGCGCCCATTAAGCCTAACAAACACTTTTCGGCACTATTCACCGTCAGATCACGAAATGAACTTACAAACAATCCCAAATGTGCCATAGCGCCCATTAAGCCTAACAAACACTTTTCGGCACTATTCACCGTCAGATCACGAAATGGACTTACAAACACTCCCAAATGGTCTATAGCGCCCATTGAGCCTAAACAACACTTTTCGGGTTTTTTCCCCGTCAGAACGCGAAATGAACTTCCAACACTCCAAAATGGTCTATAGCGCCCATTGAGCCTAAAAAACACTTTCCGGTTTTTTTCACCGTCAGAACGCGAAATGAACTTCCAACACTCCAAAATGGTCTATAGCGCCCATTGAGCCTAAAAAACACTTTCCGGTTTTTTTCACCGTCAGAACGCGAAATGAACTTCCAACACTCCAAAATGGTCTATAGCGCCCATTGAGCCTAAAAAACACTTTTCGGTTTTCTTCACCGTCAGATCACGAAATGAACTTACAAACAATCCCCAATGTGCCATAGCGCCCATTAAGCCTAACAAACACTTTTCGGCACTATTCACCGTCAGATCACGAAATGGACTTACAAACACTCCCAAATGGTCTATAGCGCCCATTGAGCCTAAAAAACACTTTTCGTTTTTTTTCCCCGTCAGAACGCGAAATGAACTTCCAACACTCCCAAATGGTCCATAGCGCCCATTGAGCCTAAAAAACACTTTTCGGTTTTTTTCACCGTCAGAACGCGAAATGAACTTCCAACACTCCAAAATGGTCTATAGCGCCCATTGAGCCTAAAAAACACTTTTCCGTTTTTTTCACCGTCAGAACGCGAAATGAACTTCCAACACTCCAAAATGGTCTATAGCGCCCATTGAGCCTAAAAAACACTTTTGGGTTTTTTCAACGTCAGATCACGAAATGAACTTACAAACAATCCTAAATGTGCCATAGAGCCCATTAAGCCTAACAAACACTTTTCGGCACTATTCACTGTCAGATCACGAAATGGACTTACAAACACTCCCAAATGGTCTATAGCGCCTATTGAGCCTAAAAAACACTTTTCGGTTTTCTTCACCGTCAGATCACGAAATGAACTTACAAACAATCCCAAATGTGCCATAGCGCCCATTAAGCCTAACAAACACTTTTCGGCACTATTCACCCTCAGATCACGAAACGGACTTACAAACACTCCCAAATGGTCTATAGCGCCCATTGAGCCTAAACAACACTTTTCGGTTTTTTTCACCGTCAGAACGCGACATGAACTTCCAACACTCCCAAATGGTCTATAGCGCCCATTGAGCCTAAAAAATACTTTTCGGTTTTGTTCACCGTCAGAACGCGAAATGAACTTCCAACATTCCCAAATGATCTATAGCGCCCATTGAGCCTAACAAACACTTTTCGGCACTATTCACCGTCAGATCACGAAATGGACTTACAAACACTCCCAAATGGTCTATAGCGCCCATTGAGCCTAAACAACACTTTTCGGGTTTTTTCCCCGTCAGAACGCGAAATGAACTTCCAACACTCCCAAATGGTCTATAGCGCCCATTGAGCCTAAAAAACACTTTTCGGTTTTTTTCACCGTCAGAACGCGAAATGAACTTCCAACACTCCAAAATGGTCTATAGCGCCCATTGAGCCTAAAAAACACTTTCCGGTTTTTTTCACCGTCAGAACGCGAAATGAACTTCCAACACTCCAAAATGGTCTATAGCGCCCATTGAGCCTAAAAAACACTTTTCCGTTTTTTTCACCGTCAGAACGCGAAATGAACTTCCAACACTCCAAAATGGTCTATAGCGCCCATTGAGCCTAAAAAACACTTTTGGGTTTTTTCAACGTCAGATCACGAAATGAACTTACAAACAATCCTAAATGTGCCATAGAGCCCATTAAGCCTAACAAACACTTTTCGGCACTATTCACTGTCAGATCACGAAATGGACTTACAAACACTCCCAAATGGTCTATAGCGCCTATTGAGCCTAAAAAACACTTTTCGGTTTTCTTCACCGTCAGATCACGAAATGAACTTACAAACAATCCCAAATGTGCCATAGCGCCCATTAAGCCTAACAAACACTTTTCGGCACTATTCACCCTCAGATCACGAAACGGACTTACAAACACTCCCAAATGGTCTATAGCGCCCATTGAGCCTAAACAACACTTTTCGGTTTTTTTCACCGTCAGAACGCGAAATGAACTTCCAACACTCCCAAATGGTCTATAGCGCCCATTGAGCCTAAAAAATACTTTTCGGTTTTGTTCACCGTCAGAACGCGAAATGAACTTCCAACATTCCCAAATGATCTATAGCGCCCATTGAGCCTAACAAACACTTTTCGGCACTATTCACCGTCAGATCACGAAATGGACTTACAAACACTCCCAAATGGTCTATAGCGCCCATTGAGCCTAAACAACACTTTTCGGGTTTTTTCCCCGTCAGAACGCGAAATGAACTTCCAACACTCCCAAATGGTCTATAGCGCCCATTGAGCCTAAAAAACACTTTTCGGTTTTTTTCACCGTCAGAACGCGAAATGAACTTCCAACACTCCAAAATGGTCTATAGCGCCCATTGAGCCTAAAAAACACTTTCCGGTTTTTTTCACCGTCAGAACGCGAAATGAACTTCCAACACTCCAAAATGGTCTATAGCGCCCATTGAGCCTAAAAAACACTTTCCGGTTTTTTTCACCGTCAGAACGCGAAATGAACTTCCAACACTCCAAAATGGTCTATAGCGCCCATTGAGCCTAAAAAACACTTTTCGGTTTTTTCACCGTCAGATCACGAAATGAACTTACAAACAATCCTAAATGTGCCATAGAGCCCATTAAGCCTAACAAACACTTTTCGGCACTATTCACTGTCAGATCACGAAATGGACTTACAAACACTCCCAAATGGTCTATAGCGCCTATTGAGCCTAAAAAACACTTTTCGGTTTTCTTCACCGTCAGATCACGAAATGAACTTACAAACAATCCCCAATGTGCCATAGCGCCCATTAAGCCTAACAAACACTTTTCGGCACTATTCACCGTCAGATCACTAAATGGACTTACAAACACTCCCAAATGGTCTATAGCGCCCATTGAGCCTAAACAACACTTTTCGGGTTTTTTTCCCCGTCAGAACGCGAAATGAACTTCCAACACTCCCAAATGGTCTATAGCGCCCATTGAGCCTAAAAAACACTTTTCGGTTTTTTTCACCGTCAGAACGCGAAATGAACTTCCAACACTCCAAAATGGTCTATAGCGCCCATTGAGCCTAAAAAACACTTTTCCGTTTTTTTCACCGTCAGAACGCGAAATGAACTTCCAACACTCCAAAATGGTCTATAGCGCCCATTGAGCCTAAAAAACACTTTTCGGTTTTTTTCACCGTCAGAACGCGAAATGAACTTCCAACACTCCAAAATGGTCTATAGCGCCCATTGAGCCTAAAAAACACTTTTCCGTTTTTTTCACCGTCAGAACGCGAAATGAACTTCCAACACTCCAAAATGGTCTATAGCGCCCATTGAGCCTAAAAAACACTTTTCGGGTTTTTTCAACGTCAGATCACGAAATGAACTTACAAACAATCCTAAATGTGCCATAGAGCCCATTAAGCCTAACAAACACTTTTCGGCACTATTCACTGTCAGATCACGAAATGGACTTACAAACACTCCCAAATGGTCTATAGCGCCTATTGAGCCTAAAAAACACTTTTCGGTTTTCTTCACCGTCAGATCACGAAATGAACTTACAAACAATCCCAAATGGTCTATAGCGCCCATTGAGCCTAAAAAATACTTTTCGGTTTTGTTCACCGTCAGAACGCGAAATGAACTTCCAACATTCCCAAATGATCTATAGCGCCCATTGAGCCTAACAAACACTTTTCGGCACTATTCACCGTCAGATCACGAAATGGACTTACAAACACTCCCAAATGGTCTATAGCGCCCATTGAGCCTAAACAACACTTTTCGGGTTTTTTCCCCGTCAGAACGCGAAATGAACTTCCAACACTCCAAAATGGTCTATAGCGCCCATTGAGCCTAAAAAACACTTTTCCGTTTTTTTCACCGTCAGAACGCGAAATGAACTTCCAACACTCCAAAATGGTCTATAGCGCCCATTGAGCCTAAAAAACACTTTCCGGTTTTTTTCACCGTCAGAACGCGAAATGAACTTCCAACACTCCAAAATGGTCTATAGCGCCCATTGAGCCTAAAAAACACTTTCCGGTTTTTTTCACCGTCAGAACGCGAAATGAACTTCCAACACTCCAAAATGGTCTATAGCGCCCATTGAGCCTAAAAAACACTTTTCGGGTTTTTTCACCGTCAGATCACGAAATGAACTTACAAACAATCCTAAATGTGCCATAGAGCCCATTAAGCCTAACAAACACTTTTCGGCACTATTCACTGTCAGATCACGAAATGGACTTACAAACACTCCCAAATGGTCTATAGCGCCTATTGAGCCTAAAAAACACTTTTCGGTTTTCTTCACCGTCAGATCACGAAATGAACTTACAAACAATCCCCAATGTGCCATAGCGCCCATTAAGCCTAACAAACACTTTTCGGCACTATTCACCGTCAGATCACGAAATGGACTTACAAACACTCCCAAATGGTCTATAGCGCCCATTGAGCCTAAAAAACACTTTTCGGTTTTTTTCACCGTCAGAACGCGAAATGAACTTCCAACACTCCAAAATGGTCTATAGCGCCCATTGAGCCTAAAAAACACTTTTCCGTTTTTTTCACCGTCAGAACGCGAAATGAACTTCCAACACTCCAAAATGGTCTATAGCGCCCATTGAGCCTAAAAAACACTTTTCGGTTTTTTTCACCGTCAGATCACGAAATGAACTTACAAACAATCCTAAATGTGCCATAGAGCCCATTAAGCCTAACAAACACTTTTCGGCACTATTCACTGTCAGATCACGAAATGGACTTACAAACACTCCCAAATGGTCTATAGCGCCTATTGAGCCTAAAAAACACTTTTCGGTTTTCTTCACCGTCAGATCACGAAATGAACTTACAAACAATCCCAAATGTGCCATAGCGCCCATTAAGCCTAACAAACACTTTTCGGCACTATTCACCGTCAGATCACGAAATGGACTTACAAACACTCCCAAATGGTCTATAGCGCCCATTGAGCCTAAACAACACTTTTCGGTTTTTTTCCCCGTCAGAACGCGAAATGAACTTCCAACACTCCCAAATGGTCTATAGCGCCCATTGAGCCTAAAAAACACTTTTCGGTTTTTTTCACCGTCAGAACGCGAAATGAACTTCCAACACTCCAAAATGGTCTATAGCGCCCATTGAGCCTAAAAAACACTTTTCGGGTTTTTTCAACGTCAGATCACGAAATGAACTTACAAACAATCCTAAATGTGCAATAGAGCCCATTAAGCCTAACAAACACTTTTCGGCACTATTCACTGTCAGATCACGAAATGGACTTACAAACACTCCCAAATGGTCTATAGCGCCTATTGAGCCTAAAAAACACTTTTCGGTTTTCTTCACCGTCAGATCACGAAATGAACTTACAAACAATCCCAAATGGTCTATAGCGCCCATTGAGCCTAAAAAATACTTTTCGGTTTTGTTCACCGTCAGAACGCGAAATGAACTTCCAACATTCCCAAATGATCTATAGCGCCCATTGAGCCTAACAAACACTTTTCGGCACTATTCACCGTCAGATCACGAAATGGACTTACAAACACTCCCAAATGGTCTATAGCGCCCATTGAGCCTAAACAACACTTTTCGGTTTTTTTCCCCGTCAGAACGCGAAATGAACTTCCAACACTCCCAAATGGTCTATAGCGCCCATTGAGCCTAAAAAACACTTTTCGGTTTTTTTCACCGTCAGAACGCGAAATGAACTTCCAACACTCCAAAATGGTCTATAGCGCCCATTGAGCCTAAAAAACACTTTTCCGTTTTTTTCACCGTCAGAACGCGAAATGAACTTCCAACACTCCAAAATGGTCTATAGCGCCCATTGAGCCTAAAAAACACTTTCCGGTTTTTTTCACCGTCAGAACGCGAAATGAACTTCCAACACTCCAAAATGGTCTATAGCGCCCATTGAGCCTAAAAAACACTTTCCGGTTTTTGTCACCGTCAGAACGCGAAATGAACTTCCAACACTCCAAAATGGTCTATAGCGCCCATTGAGCCTAAAAAACACTTTTCGGGTTTTTTCACCGTCAGATCACGAAATGAACTTACAAACAATCCTAAATGTGCCATAGAGCCCATTAAGCCTAACAAACACTTTTCGGCACTATTCACTGTCAGATCACGAAATGGACTTACAAACACTCCCAAATGGTCTATAGCGCCTATTGAGCCTAAAAAACACTTTTCGGTTTTCTTCACCGTCAGATCACGAAATGAACTTACAAACAATCCCCAATGTGCCATAGCGCCAATTAAGCCTAACAAACACTTTTCGGCACTATTCACCGTCAGATCACGAAATGGACTTACAAACACTCCCAAATGGTCTATAGCGCCCATTGAGCCTAAAAAACACTTTTCGGGTTTTTTCCCCGTCAGAACGCGAAATGAACTTCCAACACTCCCAAATGGTCCATAGCGCCCATTGAGCCTAAAAAACACTTTTCGGTTTTTTTCACCGTCAGAACGCGAAATGAACTTCCAACACTCTAAAATGGTCTATAGCGCCCATTGAGCCTAAAAAACACTTTTCCGTTTTTTTCACCGTCAGAACGCGAAATGAACTTCCAACACTCCAAAATGGTCTATAGCGCCCATTGAGCCTAAAAAACACTTTTCCGTTTTTTTCACCGTCAGAACGCGAAATGAACTTCCAACACTCCCAAATGGTCTATAGCGCCCATTGAGCCTAAAAAACACTTTTCGGTTTTTTTCACCGTCAGATCACGAAATGAACTTACAAACAATCCTAAATGTGCCATAGAGCCCATTAAGCCTAACAAACACTTTTCGGCACTATTCACTGTCAGATCACGAAATGGACTTACAAACACTCCCAAATGGTCTATAGCGCCTATTGAGCCTAAAAAACACTTTTCGGTTTTCTTCACCGTCAGATCACGAAATGAACTTACAAACAATCCCAAATGTGCCATAGCGCCCATTAAGCCTAACAAACACTTTTCGGCACTATTCACCGTCAGATCACGAAATGGACTTACAAACACTTCCAAATGGTCTATAGCGCCCATTGAGCCTAAACAACACTTTTCGGGTTTTTTCCCCGTCAGAACGCGAAATGAACTTCCAACACTCCCAAATGGTCTATAGCGCCCATTGAGCCTAAAAAACACTTTTCGGTTTTTTTCACCGTCAGAACGCGAAATGAACTTCCAACACTCCAAAATGGTCTATAGCGCCCATTGAGCCTAAAAAACACTTTCCGGTTTTTTTCACCGTCAGAACGCGAAATGAACTTCCAACACTCCAAAATGGTCTATAGCGCCCATTGAGCCTAAAAAACACTTTCCGGTTTTTTTCACCGTCAGAACGCGAAATGAACTTCCAACACTCCAAAATGGTCTATAGCGCCCATTGAGCCTAAAAAACACTTTTCGGTTTTCTTCACCGTCAGATCACGAAATGAACTTACAAACAATCCCAAATGTGCCATAGCGCCCATTAAGCCTAACAAACACTTTTCGGCACTATTCACCGTCAGATCACGAAATGGACTTACAAACACTCCCAAATGGTCTATAGCGCCCATTGAGCCTAAACAACACTTTTCGGTTTTTTTCCCCGTCAGAACGCGAAATGAACTTCCAACACTCCCAAATGGTCTATAGCGCCCATTGAGCCTAAAAAACACTTTTCGGTTTTTTTCACCGTCAGAACGCGAAATGAACTTCCAACACTCCAAAATGGTCTATAGCGCCCATTGAGCCTAAAAAACACTTTTCGGGTTTTTTCAACGTCAGATCACGAAATGAACTTACAAACAATCCTAAATGTGCCATAGAGCCCATTAAGCCTAACAAACACTTTTCGGCACTATTCACTGTCAGATCACGAAATGGACTTACAAACACTCCCAAATGGTCTATAGCGCCTATTGAGCCTAAAAAACACTTTTCGGTTTTCTTCACCGTCAGATCACGAAATGAACTTACAAACAATCCCAAATGGTCTATAGCGCCCATTGAGCCTAAAAAATACTTTTCGGTTTTGTTCACCGTCAGAACGCGAAATGAACTTCCAACATTCCCAAATGATCTATAGCGCCCATTGAGCCTAACAAACACTTTTCGGCACTATTCACCGTCAGATCACGAAATGGACTTACAAACACTCCCAAATGGTCTATAGCGCCCATTGAGCCTAAACAACACTTTTCGGTTTTTTTCCCCGTCAGAACGCGAAATGAACTTCCAACACTCCCAAATGGTCTATAGCGCCCATTGAGCCTAAAAAACACTTTTCGGTTTTTTTCACCGTCAGAACGCGAAATGAACTTCCAACACTCCAAAATGGTCTATAGCGCCCATTGAGCCTAAAAAACACTTTTCCGTTTTTTTCACCGTCAGAACGCGAAATGAACTTCCAACACTCCAAAATGGTCTATAGCGCCCATTGAGCCTAAAAAACACTTTCCGGTTTTTTTCACCGTCAGAACGCGAAATGAACTTCCAACACTCCAAAATGGTCTATAGCGCCCATTGAGCCTAAAAAACACTTTCCGGTTTTTGTCACCGTCAGAACGCGAAATGAACTTCCAACACTCCAAAATGGTCTATAGCGCCCATTGAGCCTAAAAAACACTTTTCGGGTTTTTTCACCGTCAGATCACGAAATGAACTTACAAACAATCCTAAATGTGCCATAGAGCCCATTAAGCCTAACAAACACTTTTCGGCACTATTCACTGTCAGATCACGAAATGGACTTACAAACACTCCCAAATGGTCTATAGCGCCTATTGAGCCTAAAAAACACTTTTCGGTTTTCTTCACCGTCAGATCACGAAATGAACTTACAAACAATCCCCAATGTGCCATAGCGCCAATTAAGCCTAACAAACACTTTTCGGCACTATTCACCGTCAGATCACGAAATGGACTTACAAACACTCCCAAATGGTCTATAGCGCCCATTGAGCCTAAAAAACACTTTTCGGTTTTTTTCACCGTCAGAACGCGAAATGAACTTCCAACACTCTAAAATGGTCTATAGCGCCCATTGAGCCTAAAAAACACTTTTCCGTTTTTTTCACCGTCAGAACGCGAAATGAACTTCCAACACTCCAAAATGGTCTATAGCGCCCATTGAGCCTAAAAAACACTTTTCCGTTTTTTTCACCGTCAGAACGCGAAATGAACTTCCAACACTCCCAAATGGTCTATAGCGCCCATTGAGCCTAAAAAACACTTTTCGGTTTTTTTCACCGTCAGATCACGAAATGAACTTACAAACAATCCTAAATGTGCCATAGAGCCCATTAAGCCTAACAAACACTTTTCGGCACTATTCACTGTCAGATCACGAAATGGACTTACAAACACTCCCAAATGGTCTATAGCGCCCATTGAGTCTAAACAACACTTTTCGGGTTTTTTCCCCGTCAGAACGCGAAATGAACTTCCAACACTCCCAAATGGTCTATAGCGCCCATTGAGCCTAAAAAACACTTTTCGGTTTTTTTCACCGTCAGAACGCGAAATGAACTTCCAACACTCCAAAATGGTCTATAGCGCCCATTGAGCCTAAAAAACACTTTCCGGTTTTTTTCACCGTCAGAACGCGAAATGAACTTCCAACACTCCAAAATGGTCTATAGCGCCCATTGAGCCTAAAAAACACTTTCCGGTTTTTTTCACCGTCAGAACGCGAAATGAACTTCCAACACTCCAAAATGGTCTATAGCGCCCATTGAGCCTAAAAAACACTTTTCGGTTTTCTTCACCGTCAGATCACGAAATGAACTTACAAACAATCCCCAATGTGCCATAGCGCCCATTAAGCCTAACAAACACTTTTCGGCACTATTCACCGTCAGATCACGAAATGGACTTACAAACACTCCCAAATGGTCTATAGCGCCCATTGAGCCTAAAAAACACTTTTCGTTTTTTTTCCCCGTCAGAACGCGAAATGAACTTCCAACACTCCCAAATGGTCCATAGCGCCCATTGAGCCTAAAAAACACTTTTCGGTTTTTTTCACCGTCAGAACGCGAAATGAACTTCCAACACTCCAAAATGGTCTATAGCGCCCATTGAGCCTAAAAAACACTTTTCCGTTTTTTTCACCGTCAGAACGCGAAATGAACTTCCAACACTCCAAAATGGTCTATAGCGCCCATTGAGCCTAAAAAACACTTTTGGGTTTTTTCAACGTCAGATCTCGAAATGAACTTACAAACAATCCTAAATGTGCCATAGAGCCCATTAAGCCTAACAAACACTTTTCGGCACTATTCACTGTCAGATCACGAAATGGACTTACAAACACTCCCAAATGGTCTATAGCGCCTATTGAGCCTAAAAAACACTTTTCGGTTTTCTTCACCGTCAGATCACGAAATGAACTTACAAACAATCCCAAATGTGCCATAGCGCCCATTAAGCCTAACAAACACTTTTCGGCACTATTCACCCTCAGATCACGAAACGGACTTACAAACACTCCCAAATGGTCTATAGCGCCCATTGAGCCTAAACAACACTTTTCGGTTTTTTTCACCGTCAGAACGCGAAATGAACTTCCAACACTCCCAAATGGTCTATAGCGCCCATTGAGCCTAAAAAATACTTTTCGGTTTTGTTCACCGTCAGAACGCGAAATGAACTTCCAACATTCCCAAATGATCTATAGCGCCCATTGAGCCTAACAAACACTTTTCGGCACTATTCACCGTCAGATCACGAAATGGACTTACAAACACTCCCAAATGGTCTATAGCGCCCATTGAGCCTAAACAACACTTTTCGGGTTTTTTCCCCGTCAGAACGCGAAATGAACTTCCAACACTCCCAAATGGTCTATAGCGCCCATTGAGCCTAAAAAACACTTTTCGGTTTTTTTCACCGTCAGAACGCGAAATGAACTTCCAACACTCCAAAATGGTCTATAGCGCCCATTGAGCCTAAAAAACACTTTCCGGTTTTTTTCACCGTCAGAACGCGAAATGAACTTCCAACACTCCAAAATGGTCTATAGCGCCCATTGAGCCTAAAAAACACTTTCCGGTTTTTTTCACCGTCAGAACGCGAAATGAACTTCCAACACTCCAAAATGGTCTATAGCGCCCATTGAGCCTAAAAAACACTTTTCGGTTTTTTTCACCGTCAGATCACGAAATGAACTTACAAACAATCCTAAATGTGCCATAGAGCCCATTAAGCCTAACAAACACTTTTCGGCACTATTCACTGTCAGATCACGAAATGGACTTACAAACACTCCCAAATGGTCTATAGCGCCTATTGAGCCTAAAAAACACTTTTCGGTTTTCTTCACCGTCAGATCACGAAATGAACTTACAAACAATCCCCAATGTGCCATAGCGCCCATTAAGCCTAACAAACACTTTTCGGCACTATTCACCGTCAGATCACTAAATGGACTTACAAACACTCCCAAATGGTCTATAGCGCCCATTGAGCCTAAACAACACTTTTCGGGTTTTTTTCCCCGTCAGAACGCGAAATGAACTTCCAACACTCCCAAATGGTCTATAGCGCCCATTGAGACTAAAAAACACTTTTCGGTTTTTTTCACCGTCAGAACGCGAAATGAACTTCCAACACTCCAAAATGGTCTATAGCGCCCATTGAGCCTAAAAAACACTTTTCCGTTTTTTTCACCGTCAGAACGCGAAATGAACTTCCAACACTCCAAAATGGTCTATAGCGCCCATTGAGCCTAAAAAACACTTTTCGGTTTTTTTCACCGTCAGAACGCGAAATGAACTTCCAACACTCCAAAATGGTCTATAGCGCCCATTGAGCCTAAAAAACACTTTTCCGTTTTTTTCACCGTCAGAACGCGAAATGAACTTCCAACACTCCAAAATGGTCTATAGCGCCCATTGAGCCTAAAAAACACTTTTCGGGTTTTTTCAACGTCAGATCACGAAATGAACTTACAAACAATCCTAAATGTGCCATAGAGCCCATTAAGCCTAACAAACACTTTTCGGCACTATTCACTGTCAGATCACGAAATGGACTTACAAACACTCCCAAATGGTCTATAGCGCCTATTGAGCCTAAAAAACACTTTTCGGTTTTCTTCACCGTCAGATCACGAAATGAACTTACAAACAATCCCAAATGTGCCATAGCGCCCATTAAGCCTAACAAACACTTTTCGGCACTATTCACCCTCAGATCACGAAACGGACTTACAAACACTCCCAAATGGTCTATAGCGCCCATTGAGCCTAAACAACACTTTTCGGTTTTTTTCACCGTCAGAACGCGAAATGAACTTCCAACACTCCCAAATGGTCTATAGCGCCCATTGAGCCTAAAAAATACTTTTCGGTTTTGTTCACCGTCAGAACGCGAAATGAACTTCCAACATTCCCAAATGATCTATAGCGCCCATTGAGCCTAACAAACACTTTTCGGCACTATTCACCGTCAGATCACGAAATGGACTTACAAACACTCCCAAATGGTCTATAGCGCCCATTGAGCCTAAACAACACTTTTCGGTTTTTTTCCCCGTCAGAACGCGAAATGAACTTCCAACACTCCAAAATGGTCTATAGCGCCCATTGAGCCTAAAAAACACTTTTCCGTTTTTTTCACCGTCAGAACGCGAAATGAACTTCCAACACTCCAAAATGGTCTATAGCGCCCATTGAGCCTAAAAAACACTTTCCGGTTTTTTTCACCGTCAGAACGCGAAATGAACTTCCAACACTCCAAAATGGTCTATAGCGCCCATTGAGCCTAAAAAACACTTTCCGGTTTTTTTCACCGTCAGAACGCGAAATGAACTTCCAACACTCCAAAATGGTCTATAGCGCCCATTGAGCCTAAAAAACACTTTTCGGGTTTTTTCACCGTCAGAACGCGAAATGAACTTCCAACACTCCCAAATGGTCTATAGCGCCCATTGAGCCTAAAAAACACTTTTCGGTTTTTTTCACCGTCAGAACGCGAAATGAACTTCTAACACTCTAAAATGGTCTATAGCGCCCATTGAGCCTAAAAAACACTTTTCCGTTTTTTTCACCGTCAGAACGCGAAATGAACTTCCAACACTCCAAAATGGTCTATAGCGCCCATTGAGCCTAAAAAACACTTTTCCGTTTTTTTCACCGTCAGAACGCGAAATGAACTTCCAACACTCCCAAATGGTCTATAGCGCCCATTGAGCCTAAAAAACACTTTTCGGTTTTTTTCACCGTCAGATCACGAAATGAACTTACAAACAATCCTAAATGTGCCATAGAGCCCATTAAGCCTAACAAACACTTTTCGGCACTATTCACTGTCAGATCACGAAATGGACTTACAAACACTCCCAAATGGTCTATAGCGCCTATTGAGCCTAAAAAACACTTTTCGGTTTTCTTCACCGTCAGATCACGAAATGAACTTACAAACAATCCCCAATGTGCCATAGCGCCCATTAAGCCTAACAAACACTTTTCGGCACTATTCACCGTCAGATCACTAAATGGACTTACAAACACTCCCAAATGGTCTATAGCGCCCATTGAGCCTAAACAACACTTTTCGGGTTTTTTTCCCCGTCAGAACGCGAAATGAACTTCCAACACTCCCAAATGGTCTATAGCGCCCATTGAGACTAAAAAACACTTTTCGGTTTTTTTCACCGTCAGAACGCGAAATGAACTTCCAACACTCCAAAATGGTCTATAGCGCCCATTGAGCCTAAAAAACACTTTTCCGTTTTTTTCACCGTCAGAACGCGAAATGAACTTCCAACACTCCAAAATGGTCTATAGCGCCCATTGAGCCTAAAAAACACTTTTCGGTTTTTTTCACCGTCAGAACGCGAAATGAACTTCCAACACTCCAAAATGGTCTATAGCGCCCATTGAGCCTAAAAAACACTTTTCCGTTTTTTTCACCGTCAGAACGCGAAATGAACTTCCAACACTCCAAAATGGTCTATAGCGCCCATTGAGCCTAAAAAACACTTTTCGGGTTTTTTCAACGTCAGATCACGAAATGAACTTACAAACAATCCTAAATGTGCCATAGAGCCCATTAAGCCTAACAAACACTTTTCGGCACTATTCACTGTCAGATCACGAAATGGACTTACAAACACTCCCAAATGGTCTATAGCGCCTATTGAGCCTAAAAAACACTTTTCGGTTTTCTTCACCGTCAGATCACGAAATGAACTTACAAACAATCCCAAATGTGCCATAGCGCCCATTAAGCCTAACAAACACTTTTCGGCACTATTCACCCTCAGATCACGAAACGGACTTACAAACACTCCCAAATGGTCTATAGCGCCCATTGAGCCTAAACAACACTTTTCGGTTTTTTTCACCGTCAGAACGCGAAATGAACTTCCAACACTCCCAAATGGTCTATAGCGCCCATTGAGCCTAAAAAATACTTTTCGGTTTTGTTCACCGTCAGAACGCGAAATGAACTTCCAACATTCCCAAATGATCTATAGCGCCCATTGAGCCTAACAAACACTTTTCGGCACTATTCACCGTCAGATCACGAAATGGACTTACAAACACTCCCAAATGGTCTATAGCGCCCATTGAGCCTAAACAACACTTTTCGGGTTTTTTCCCCGTCAGAACGCGAAATGAACTTCCAACACTCCAAAATGGTCTATAGCGCCCATTGAGCCTAAAAAACACTTTTCCGTTTTTTTCACCGTCAGAACGCGAAATGAACTTCCAACACTCCAAAATGGTCTATAGCGCCCATTGAGCCTAAAAAACACTTTCCGGTTTTTTTCACCGTCAGAACGCGAAATGAACTTCCAACACTCCAAAATGGTCTATAGCGCCCATTGAGCCTAAAAAACACTTTCCGGTTTTTTTCACCGTCAGAACGCGAAATGAACTTCCAACACTCCAAAATGGTCTATAGCGCCCATTGAGCCTAAAAAACACTTTTCGGGTTTTTTCACCGTCAGAACGCGAAATGAACTTCCAACACTCCCAAATGGTCTATAGCGCCCATTGAGCCTAAAAAACACTTTTCGGGTTTTTTCCCCGTCAGAACGCGAAATGAACTTCCAACACTCCCAAATGGTCCATAGCGCCCATTGAGCCTAAAAAACACTTTTCGGTTTTTTTCACCGTCAGAACGCGAAATGAACTTCTAACACTCTAAAATGGTCTATAGCGCCCATTGAGCCTAAAAAACACTTTTCCGTTTTTTTCACCGTCAGAACGCGAAATGAACTTCCAACACTCCAAAATGGTCTATAGCGCCCATTGAGCCTAAAAAACACTTTTCCGTTTTTTTCACCGTCAGAACGCGAAATGAACTTCCAACACTCCCAAATGGTCTATAGCGCCCATTGAGCCTAAAAAACACTTTTCGGTTTTTTTCACCGTCAGATCACGAAATGAACTTACAAACAATCCTAAATGTGCCATAGAGCCCATTAAGCCTAACAAACACTTTTCGGCACTATTCACTGTCAGATCACGAAATGGACTTACAAACACTCCCAAATGGTCTATAGCGCCTATTGAGCCTAAAAAACACTTTTCGGTTTTCTTCACCGTCAGATCACGAAATGAACTTACAAACAATCCCCAATGTGCCATAGCGCCCATTAAGCCTAACAAACACTTTTCGGCACTATTCACCGTCAGATCACGAAATGGACTTACAAACACTCCCAAATGGTCTATAGCGCCCATTGAGCCTAAAAAACACTTTTCGGTTTTTTTCACCGTCAGAACGCGAAATGAACTTCCAACACTCCAAAATGGTCTATAGCGCCCATTGAGCCTAAAAAACACTTTTCGGTTTTTTTCACCGTCAGATCACGAAATTAACTTACAAACAATCCTAAATGTGCCATAGAGCCCATTAAGCCTAACAAACACTTTTCGGCACTATTCACTGTCAGATCACGAAATGGACTTACAAACACTCCCAAATGGTCTATAGCGCCTATTGAGCCTAAAAAACACTTTTCGGTTTTCTTCACCGTCAGATCACGAAATGAACTTACAAACAATCCCAAATGTGCCATAGCGCCCATTAAGCCTAACAAACACTTTTCGGCACTATTCACCGTCAGATCACGAAATGGACTTACAAACACTCCCAAATGGTCTATAGCGCCCATTGAGCCTAAACAACACTTTTCGGTTTTTTTCCCCGTCAGAACGCGAAATGAACTTCCAACACTCCCAAATGGTCTATAGCGCCCATTGAGCCTGAAAAACACTTTTCGGTTTTTTTCACCGTCAGAACGCGAAATGAACTTCCAACACTCCAAAATGGTCTATAGCGCCCATTGAGCCTAAAAAACACTTTTCCGTTTTTTTCACCGTCAGAACGCGAAATGAACTTCCAACACTCCAAAATGGTCTATAGCGCCCATTGAGCCTAAAAAACACTTTCCGGTTTTTTTCACCGTCAGAACGCGAAATGAACTTCCAACACTCCAAAATGGTCTATAGCGCCCATTGAGCCTAAAAAACACTTTCCGGTTTTTGTCACCGTCAGAACGCGAAATGAACTTCCAACACTCCAAAATGGTCTATAGCGCCCATTGAGCCTAAAAAACACTTTTCGGGTTTTTTCACCGTCAGATCACGAAATGAACTTACAAACAATCCTAAATGTGCCATAGAGCCCATTAAGCCTAACAAACACTTTTCGGCACTATTCACTGTCAGATCACGAAATGGACTTACAAACACTCCCAAATGGTCTATAGCGCCTATTGAGCCTAAAAAACACTTTTCGGTTTTCTTCACCGTCAGATCACGAAATGAACTTACAAACAATCCCCAATGTGCCATAGCGCCAATTAAGCCTAACAAACACTTTTCAGCACTATTCACCGTCAGATCACGAAATGGACTTACAAACACTCCCAAATGGTCTATAGCGCCCATTGAGCCTAAAAAACACTTTTCGGGTTTTTTCCCCGTCAGAACGCGAAATGAACTTCCAACACTCCCAAATGGTCCATAGCGCCCATTGAGCCTAAAAAACACTTTTCGGTTTTTTTCACCGTCAGAACGCGAAATGAACTTCTAACACTCTAAAATGGTCTATAGCGCCCATTGAGCCTAAAAAACACTTTTCCGTTTTTTTCACCGTCAGAACGCGAAATGAACTTCCAACACTCCAAAATGGTCTATAGCGCCCATTGAGCCTAAAAAACACTTTTCCGTTTTTTTCACCGTCAGAACGCGAAATGAACTTCCAACACTCCCAAATGGTCTATAGCGCCCATTGAGCCTAAAAAACACTTTTCGGTTTTTTTCACCGTCAGATCACGAAATGAACTTACAAACAATCCTAAATGTGCCATAGAGCCCATTAAGCCTAACAAACACTTTTCGGCACTATTCACTGTCAGATCACGAAATGGACTTACAAACACTCCCAAATGGTCTATAGCGCCTATTGAGCCTAAAAAACACTTTTCGGTTTTCTTCACCGTCAGATCACGAAATGAACTTACAAACAATCCCAAATGTGCCATAGCGCCCATTAAGCCTAACAAACACTTTTCGGCACTATTCACCGTCAGATCACGAAATGGACTTACAAACACTCCCAAATGGTCTATAGCGCCCATTGAGCCTAAACAACACTTTTCGAGTTTTTTCCCCGTCAGAACGCGAAATGAACTTCCAACACTCCCAAATGGTCTATAGCGCCCATTGAGCCTAAAAAACACTTTTCGGTTTTTTTCACCGTCAGAACGCGAAATGAACTTCCAACACTCCAAAATGGTCTATAGCGCCCATTGAGCCTAAAAAACACTTTCCGGTTTTTTTCACCGTCAGAACGCGAAATGAACTTCCAACACTCCAAAATGGTCTATAGCGCCCATTGAGCCTAAAAAACACTTTCCGGTTTTTTTCACCGTCAGAACGCGAAATGAACTTCCAACACTCCAAAATGGTCTATAGCGCCCATTGAGCCTAAAAAACACTTTTCGGTTTTCTTCACCGTCAGATCACGAAATGAACTTACAAACAATCCCCAATGTGCCATAGCGCCCATTAAGCCTAACAAACACTTTTCGGCACTATTCACCGTCAGATCACGAAATGGACTTACAAACACTCCCAAATGGTCTATAGCGCCCATTGAGCCTAAAAAACACTTTTCGTTTTTTTTCCCCGTCAGAACGCGAAATGAACTTCCAACACTCCCAAATGGTCCATAGCGCCCATTGAGCCTAAAAAACACTTTTCGGTTTTTTTCACCGTCAGAACGCGAAATGAACTTCCAACACTCCAAAATGGTCTATAGCGCCCATTGAGCCTAAAAAACACCTTTCCGTTTTTTTCACCGTCAGAACGCGAAATGAACTTCCAACACTCCAAAATGGTCTATAGCGCCCATTGAGCCTAAAAAACACTTTTGGGTTTTTTCAACGTCAGATCACGAAATGAACTTACAAACAATCCTAAATGTGCCATAGAGCCCATTAAGCCTAACAAACACTTTTCGGCACTATTCACTGTCAGATCACGAAATGGACTTACAAACACTCCCAAATGGTCTATAGCGCCTATTGAGCCTAAAAAACACTTTTCGGTTTTCTTCACCGTCAGATCACGAAATGAACTTACAAACAATCCCAAATGTGCCATAGCGCCCATTAAGCCTAACAAACACTTTTCGGCACTATTCACCCTCAGATCACGAAACGGACTTACAAACACTCCCAAATGGTCTATAGCGCCCATTGAGCCTAAACAACACTTTTCGGTTTTTTTCACCGTCAGAACGCGAAATGAACTTCCAACACTCCCAAATGGTCTATAGCGCCCATTGAGCCTAAAAAATACTTTTCGGTTTTGTTCACCGTCAGAACGCGAAATGAACTTCCAACATTCCCAAATGATCTATAGCGCCCATTGAGCCTAACAAACACTTTTCGGCACTATTCACCGTCAGATCACGAAATGGACTTACAAACACTCCCAAATGGTCTATAGCGCCCATTGAGCCTAAACAACACTTTTCGGATTTTTTCCCCGTCAGAACGCGAAATGAACTTCCAACACTCCCAAATGGTCTATAGCGCCCATTGAGCCTAAAAAACACTTTTCGGTTTTTTTCACCGTCAGAACGCGAAATGAACTTCCAACACTCCAAAATGGTCTATAGCGCCCATTGAGCCTAAAAAACACTTTTCCGTTTTTTCACCGTCAGAACGCGAAATGAACTTCCAACACTCCAAAATGGTCTATAGCGCCCATTGAGCCTAAAAAACACTTTCCGGTTTTTTTCACCGTCAGAACGCGAAATGAACTTCCAACACTCCAAAATGGTCTATAGCGCCCATTGAGCCTAAAAAACACTTTTCGGGTTTTTTCACCGTCAGATCACGAAATGAACTTACAAACAATCCTAAATGTGCCATAGAGCCCATTAAGCCTAACAAACACTTTTCGGCACTATTCACCGTCAGATCACTAAATGGACTTACAAACACTCCCAAATGGTCTATAGCGCCCATTGAGCCTAAACAACACTTTTCGGGTTTTTTTCCCCGTCAGAACGCGAAATGAACTTCCAACACTCCCAAATGGTCTATAGCGCCCATTGAGCCTAAAAAACACTTTTCGGTTTTTTTCACCGTCAGAACGCGAAATGAACTTCCAACACTCCAAAATGGTCTATAGCGCCCATTGAGCCTAAAAAACACTTTTCCGTTTTTTTCACCGTCAGAACGCGAAATGAACTTCCAACACTCCAAAATGGTCTATAGCGCCCATTGAGCCTAAAAAACACTTTTCGTTTTTTTTCACCGTCAGAACGCGAAATGAACTTCCAACACTCCAAAATCGTCTATAGCGCCCATTGAGCCTAAAAAACACTTTTCCGTTTTTTTCACCGTCAGAACGCGAAATGAACTTCCAACACTCCAAAATGGTCTATAGCGCCCATTGAGCCTAAAAAACACTTTTCGGGTTTTTTCAACGTCAGATCACGAAATGAACTTACAAACAATCCTAAATGTGCCATAGAGCCCATTAAGCCTAACAAACACTTTTCGGCACTATTCACTGTCAGATCACGAAATGGACTTACAAACACTCCCAAATGGTCTATAGCGCCTATTGAGCCTAAAAAACACTTTTCGGTTTTCTTCACCGTCAGATCACGAAATGAACTTACAAACAATCCCAAAGGTGCCATAGCGCCCATTAAGCCTAACAAACACTTTTCGGCACTATTCACCCTCAGATCACGAAACGGACTTACAAACACTCCCAAATGGTCTATAGCGCCCATTGAGCCTAAACAACACTTTTCGGTTTTTTTCACCGTCAGAACGCGAAATGAACTTCCAACACTCCCAAATGGTCTATAGCGCCCATTGAGCCTAAAAAATACTTTTCGGTTTTGTTCACCGTCAGAACGCGAAATGAACTTCCAACATTCCCAAATGATCTATAGCGCCCATTGAGCCTAACAAACACTTTTCGGCACTATTCACCGTCAGATCACGAAATGGACTTACAAACACTCCCAAATGGTCTATAGCGCCCATTGAGCCTAAACAACACTTTTCGGGTTTTTTCCCCGTCAGAACGCGAAATGAACTTCCAACACTCCCAAATGGTCTATAGCGCCCATTGAGCCTAAAAAACACTTTTCGGTTTTTTTCACCGTCAGAACGCGAAATGAACTTCCAACACTCCAAAATGGTCTATAGCGCCCATTGAGCCTAAAAAACACTTTCCGGTTTTTTTCCCCGTCAGAACGCGAAATGAACTTCCAACACTCCCAAATGGTCTATAGCGCCCATTGAGCCTAAAAAACACTTTTCGGTTTTTTTCACCGTCAGAACGCGAAATGAACTTCCAACACTCCAAAATGGTCTATAGCGCCCATTGAGCCTAAAAAACACTTTTCCGTTTTTTTCACCGTCAGAACGCGAAATGAACTTCCAACACTCCCAAATGGTCTATAGCGCCCATTGAGCCTAAAAAACACTTTTCGGTTTTTTTCACCGTCAGATCACGAAATGAACTTACAAACAATCCTAAATGTGCCATAGAGCCCATTAAGCCTAACAAACACTTTTCGGCACTATTCACTGTCAGATCACGAAATGGACTTACAAACACTCCCAAATGGTCTATAGCGCCTATTGAGCCTAAAAAACACTTTTCGGTTTGCTTCACCGTCAGATCACGAAATGAACTTACAAACAATCCCAAATGTGCCATAGCGCCCATTAAGCCTAACAAACACTTTTCGGCACTATTCACCGTCAGATCACGAAATGGACTTACAAACACTCCCAAATGGTCTATAGCGCCCATTGAGCCTAAACAACACTTTTCGGGTTTTTTCCCCGTCAGAACGCGAAATGAACTTCCAACACTCCCAAATGGTCTATAGCGCCCATTGAGCCTAAAAAACACTTTTCGGTTTTTTTCACCGTCAGAACGCGAAATGAACTTCCAACACTCCAAAATGGTCTATAGCGCCCATTGAGCCTAAAAAACACTTTCCGGTTTTTTTCACCGTCAGAACGCGAAATGAACTTCCAACACTCCAAAATGGTCTATAGCGCCCATTGAGCCTAAAAAACACTTTCCGGTTTTTTTCACCGTCAGAACGCGAAATGAACTTCCAACACTCCAAAATGATCTATAGCGCCCATTGAGCCTAAAAAACACTTTTCGGTTTTCTTCACCGTCAGATCACGAAATGAACTTACAAACAATCCCCAATGTGCCATAGCGCCCATTAAGCCTAACAAACACTTTTCGGCACTATTCACCGTCAGATCACGAAATGGACTTACAAACACTCCCAAATGGTCTATAGCGCCCATTGAGCCTAAAAAACACTTTTCGTTTTTTTTCCCCGTCAGAACGCGAAATGAACTTCCAACACTCCCAAATGGTCCATAGCGCCCATTGAGCCTAAAAAACACTTTTCGGTTTTTTTCACCGTCAAAACGCGAAATGAACTTCCAACACTCCCAAATGGTCTATAGCGCCCATTGAGCCTAAAAAACACTTTTCCGTTTTTTTCACCGTCAGAACGCGAAATGAACTTCCAACACTCCAAAATGGTCTATAGCGCCCATTGAGCCTAAAAAACACTTTTGGGTTTTTTCAACGTCAGATCACGAAATGAACTTACAAACAATCCTAAATGTGCCATAGAGCCCATTAAGCCTAACAAACACTTTTCGGCACTATTCACTGTCAGATCACGAAATGGACTTACAAACACTCCCAAATGGTCTATAGCGCCTATTGAGCCTAAAAAACACTTTTCGGTTTTCTTCACCGTCAGATCACGAAATGAACTTACAAACAATCCCAAATGTGCCATAGCGCCCATTAAGCCTAACAAACACTTTTCGGCACTATTCACCCTCAGATCACGAAACGGACTTACAAACACTCCCAAATGGTCTATAGCGCCCATTGAGCCTAAACAACACTTTTCGGTTTTTTTCACCGTCAGAACGCGAAATGAACTTCCAACACTCCCAAATGGTCTATAGCGCCCATTGAGCCTAAAAAATACTTTTCGGTTTTGTTCACCGTCAGAACGCGAAATGAACTTCCAACATTCCCAAATGATCTATAGCGCCCATTGAGCCTAACAAACACTTTTCGGCACTATTCACCGTCAGATCACGAAATGGACTTACAAACACTCCCAAATGGTCTATAGCGCCCATTGAGCCTAAACAACACTTTTCGGGTTTTTTCCCCGTCAGAACGCGAAATGAACTTCCAACACTCCCAAATGGTCTATAGCGCCCATTGAGCCTAAAAAACACTTTTCGGTTTTTTTCACCGTCAGAACGCGAAATGAACTTCCAACACTCCAAAATGGTCTATAGCGCCCATTGAGCCTAAAAAACACTTTTCGGGTTTTTTCACCGTCAGATCACGAAATGAACTTACAAACAATCCTAAATGTGCCATAGAGCCCATTAAGCCTAACAAACACTTTTCGGCACTATTCACTGTCAGATCACGAAATGGACTTACAAACACTCCCAAATGGTCTATAGCGCCTATTGAGCCTAAAAAACACTTTTCGGTTTTCTTCACCGTCAGATCACGAAATGAACTTACAAACAATCCCCAATGTGCCATAGCGCCCATTAAGCCTAACAAACACTTTTCGGCACTATTCACCGTCAGATCACTAAATGGACTTACAAACACTCCCAAATGGTCTATAGCGCCCATTGAGCCTAAAAAACACTTTTCCGTTTTTTTCACCGTCAGAACGCGAAATGAACTTCCAACACTCCAAAATGGTCTATAGCGCCCATTGAGCCTAAAAAACACTTTCCGGTTTTTTTCACCGTCAGAACGCGAAATGAACTTCCAACACTCCAAAATGGTCTATAGCGCCCATTGAGCCTAAAAAACACTTTCCGGTTTTTTTCACCGTCAGAACGCGAAATGAACTTCCAACACTCCAAAATGATCTATAGCGCCCATTGAGCCTAAAAAACACTTTTCGGTTTTCTTCACCGTCAGATCACGAAATGAACTTACAAACAATCCCCAATGTGCCATAGCGCCCATTAAGCCTAACAAACACTTTTCGGCACTATTCACCGTCAGATCACGAAATGGACTTACAAACACTCCCAAATGGTCTATAGCGCCCATTGAGCCTAAAAAACACTTTTCGTTTTTTTTCCCCGTCAGAACGCGAAATGAACTTCCAACACTCCCAAATGGTCCATAGCGCCCATTGAGCCTAAAAAACACTTTTCGGTTTTTTTCACCGTCAAAACGCGAAATGAACTTCCAACACTCCCAAATGGTCTATAGCGCCCATTGAGCCTAAAAAACACTTTTCCGTTTTTTTCACCGTCAGAACGCGAAATGAACTTCCAACACTCCAAAATGGTCTATAGCGCCCATTGAGCCTAAAAAACACTTTTGGGTTTTTTCAACGTCAGATCACGAAATGAACTTACAAACAATCCTAAATGTGCCATAGAGCCCATTAAGCCTAACAAACACTTTTCGGCACTATTCACTGTCAGATCACGAAATGGACTTACAAACACTCCCAAATGGTCTATAGCGCCTATTGAGCCTAAAAAACACTTTTCGGTTTTCTTCACCGTCAGATCACGAAATGAACTTACAAACAATCCCAAATGTGCCATAGCGCCCATTAAGCCTAACAAACACTTTTCGGCACTATTCACCCTCAGATCACGAAACGGACTTACAAACACTCCCAAATGGTCTATAGCGCCCATTGAGCCTAAACAACACTTTTCGGTTTTTTTCACCGTCAGAACGCGAAATGAACTTCCAACACTCCCAAATGGTCTATAGCGCCCATTGAGCCTAAAAAATACTTTTCGGTTTTGTTCACCGTCAGAACGCGAAATGAACTTCCAACATTCCCAAATGATCTATAGCGCCCATTGAGCCTAACAAACACTTTTCGGCACTATTCACCGTCAGATCACGAAATGGACTTACAAACACTCCCAAATGGTCTATAGCGCCCATTGAGCCTAAACAACACTTTTCGGGTTTTTTCCCCGTCAGAACGCGAAATGAACTTCCAACACTCCCAAATGGTCTATAGCGCCCATTGAGCCTAAAAAACACTTTTCGGTTTTTTTCACCGTCAGAACGCGAAATGAACTTCCAACACTCCAAAATGGTCTATAGCGCCCATTGAGCCTAAAAAACACTTTTCGGGTTTTTTCACCGTCAGATCACGAAATGAACTTACAAACAATCCTAAATGTGCCATAGAGCCCATTAAGCCTAACAAACACTTTTCGGCACTATTCACTGTCAGATCACGAAATGGACTTACAAACACTCCCAAATGGTCTATAGCGCCTATTGAGCCTAAAAAACACTTTTCGGTTTTCTTCACCGTCAGATCACGAAATGAACTTACAAACAATCCCCAATGTGCCATAGCGCCCATTAAGCCTAACAAACACTTTTCGGCACTATTCACCGTCAGATCACTAAATGGACTTACAAACACTCCCAAATGGTCTATAGCGCCCATTGAGCCTAAAAAACACTTTTCCGTTTTTTTCACCGTCAGAACGCGAAATGAACTTCCAACACTCCAAAATGGTCTATAGCGCCCATTGAGCCTAAAAAACACTTTTCGGTTTTTTTCACCGTCAGAACGCGAAATGAACTTCCAACACTCCAAAATGGTCTATAGCGCCCATTGAGCCTAAAAAACACTTTCCGGTTTTTTTCACTGTCAGAACGCGAAATGAACTTCCAACACTCCAAAATGGTCTATAGCGCCCATTGAGCCTAAAAAACACTTTCCGGTTTTTTTCACCGTCAGAACGCGAAATGAACTTCCAACACTCCAAAATGATCTATAGCGCCCATTGAGCCTAAAAAACACTTTTCGGTTTTCTTCACCGTCAGATCACGAAATGAACTTACAAACAATCCCCAATGTGCCATAGCGCCCATTAAGCCTAACAAACACTTTTCGGCACTATTCACCGTCAGATCACGAAATGGACTTACAAACACTCCCAAATGGTCTATAGCGCCCATTGAGCCTAAAAAACACTTTTCGTTTTTTTTCCCCGTCAGAACGCGAAATGAACTTCCAACACTCCCAAATGGTCCATAGCGCCCATTGAGCCTAAAAAACACTTTTCGGTTTTTTTCACCGTCAAAACGCGAAATGAACTTCCAACACTCCCAAATGGTCTATAGCGCCCATTGAGCCTAAAAAACACTTTTCCGTTTTTTTCACCGTCAGAACGCGAAATGAACTTCCAACACTCCAAAATGGTCTATAGCGCCCATTGAGCCTAAAAAACACTTTTGGGTTTTTTCAACGTCAGATCACGAAATGAACTTACAAACAATCCTAAATGTGCCATAGAGCCCATTAAGCCTAACAAACACTTTTCGGCACTATTCACTGTCAGATCACGAAATGGACTTACAAACACTCCCAAATGGTCTATAGCGCCTATTGAGCCTAAAAAACACTTTTCGGTTTTCTTCACCGTCAGATCACGAAATGAACTTACAAACAATCCCAAATGTGCCATAGCGCCCATTAAGCCTAACAAACACTTTTCGGCACTATTCACCCTCAGATCACAAAACGGACTTACAAACACTCCCAAATGGTCTATAGCGCCCATTGAGCCTAAACAACACTTTTCGGTTTTTTTCACCGTCAGAACGCGAAATGAACTTCCAACACTCCCAAATGGTCTATAGCGCCCATTGAGCCTAAAAAATACTTTTCGGTTTTGTTCACCGTCAGAACGCGAAATGAACTTCCAACATTCCCAAATGATCTATAGCGCCCATTGAGCCTAACAAACACTTTTCGGCACTATTCACCGTCAGATCACGAAATGGACTTACAAACACTCCCAAATGGTCTATAGCGCCCATTGAGCCTAAACAACACTTTTCGGGTTTTTTCCCCGTCAGAACGCGAAATGAACTTCCAACACTCCCAAATGGTCTATAGCGCCCATTGAGCCTAAAAAACACTTTTCGGTTTTTTTCACCGTCAGAACGCGAAATGAACTTCCAACACTCCAAAATGGTCTATAGCGCCCATTGAGCCTAAAAAACACTTTTCCGTTTTTTCACCGTCAGAACGCGAAATGAACTTCCAACACTCCAAAATGGTCTATAGCGCCCATTGAGCCTAAAAAACACTTTCCGGTTTTTTTCACCGTCAGAACGCGAAATGAACTTCCAACACTCCAAAATGGTCTATAGCGCCCATTGAGCCTAAAAAACACTTTCCGGTTTTTTTCACCGTCAGAACGCGAAATGAACTTCCAACACTCCAAAATGGTCTATAGCGCCCATTGAGCCTAAAAAACACTTTTCGGGTTTTTTCACCGTCAGATCACGAAATGAACTTACAAACAATCCTAAATGTGCCATAGAGCCCATTAAGCCTAACAAACACTTTTCGGCACTATTCACCGTCAGATCACTAAATGGACTTACAAACACTCCCAAATGGTCTATAGCGCCCATTGAGCCTAAACAACACTTTTCGGGTTTTTTTCCCCGTCAGAACGCGAAATGAACTTCCAACACTCCCAAATGGTCTATAGCGCCCATTGAGCCTAAAAAACACTTTTCGGTTTTTTTCACCGTCAGAACGCGAAATGAACTTCCAACACTCCAAAATGGTCTATAGCGCCCATTGAGCCTAAAAAACACTTTTCCGTTTTTTTCACCGTCAGAACGCGAAATGAACTTCCAACACTCCAAAATGGTCTATAGCGCCCATTGAGCCTAAAAAACACTTTTCGGTTTTTTTCACCGTCAGAACGCGAAATGAACTTCCAACACTCCAAAATGGTCTATAGCGCCCATTGAGCCTAAAAAACACTTTTCCGTTTTTTTCACCGTCAGAACGCGAAATGAACTTCCAACACTCCAAAATGGTCTATAGCGCCCATTGAGCCTAAAAAACACTTTTCGGGTTTTTTCAACGTCAGATCACGAAATGAACTTACAAACAATCCTAAATGTGCCATAGAGCCCATTAAGCCTAACAAACACTTTTCGGCACTATTCACTGTCAGATCACGAAATGGACTTACAAACACTCCCAAATGGTCTATAGCGCCTATTGAGCCTAAAAAACACTTTTCGGTTTTCTTCACCGTCAGATCACGAAATGAACTTACAAACAATCCCAAATGTGCCATAGCGCCCATTAAGCCTAACAAACACTTTTCGGCACTATTCACCCTCAGATCACGAAACGGACTTACAAACACTCCCAAATGGTCTATAGCGCCCATTGAGCCTAAACAACACTTTTCGGTTTTTTTCACCGTCAGAACGCGAAATGAACTTCCAACACTCCCAAATGGTCTATAGCGCCCATTGAGCCTAAAAAATACTTTTCGGTTTTGTTCACCGTCAGAACGCGAAATGAACTTCCAACATTCCCAAATGATCTATAGCGACCATTGAGCCTAACAAACACTTTTCGGCACTATTCACCGTCAGATCACGAAATGGACTTACAAACACTCCCAAATGGTCTATAGCGCCCATTGAGCCTAAACAACACTTTTCGGGTTTTTTCCCCGTCAGAACGCGAAATGAACTTCCAACACTCCCAAATGGTCTATAGCGCCCATTGAGCCTAAAAAACACTTTTCGGTTTTTTTCACCGTCAGAACGCGAAATGAACTTCCAACACTCCAAAATGGTCTATAGCGCCCATTGAGCCTAAAAAACACTTTCCGGTTTTTTTCACCGTCAGAACGCGAAATGAACTTCCAACACTCCAAAATGGTCTATAGCGCCCATTGAGCCTAAAAAACACTTTTCGGGTTTTTTCACCGTCAGATCACGAAATGAACTTACAAACAATCCTAAATGTGCCATAGAGCCCATTAAGCCTAACAAACACTTTTCGGCACTATTCACTGTCAGATCACGAAATGGACTTACAAACACTCCCAAATGGTCTATAGCGCCTATTGAGCCTAAAAAACACTTTTCGGTTTTCTTCACCGTCAGATCACGAAATGAACTTACAAACAATCCCCAATGTGCCATAGCGCCCATTAAGCCTAACAAACACTTTTCGGCACTATTCACCGTCAGATCACTAAATGGACTTACAAACACTCCCAAATGGTCTATAGCGCCCATTGAGCCTAAAAAACACTTTTCCGTTTTTTTCACCGTCAGAACGCGAAATGAACTTCCAACACTCCAAAATGGTCTATAGCGCCCATTGAGCCTAAAAAACACTTTCCGGTTTTTTTCCCCGTCAGAACGCGAAATGAACTTCCAACACTCCCAAATGGTCTATAGCGCCCATTGAGCCTAAAAAACACTTTTCGGTTTTTTTCACCGTCAGAACGCGAAATGAACTTCCAACACTCCAAAATGGTCTATAGCGCCCATTGAGCCTAAAAAACACTTTTCCGTTTTTTTCACCGTCAGAACGCGAAATGAACTTCCAACACTCCCAAATGGTCTATAGCGCCCATTGAGCCTAAAAAACACTTTTCGGTTTTTTTCACCGTCAGATCACGAAATGAACTTACAAACAATCCTAAATGTGCCATAGAGCCCATTAAGCCTAACAAACACTTTTCGGCACTATTCACTGTCAGATCACGAAATGGACTTACAAACACTCCCAAATGGTCTATAGCGCCTATTGAGCCTAAAAAACACTTTTCGGTTTTCTTCACCGTCAGATCACGAAATGAACTTACAAACAATCCCAAATGTGCCATAGCGCCCATTAAGCCTAACAAACACTTTTCGGCACTATTCACCGTCAGATCACGAAATGGACTTACAAACACTCCCAAATGGTCTATAGCGCCCATTGAGCCTAAACAACACTTTTCGGGTTTTTTTCCCGTCAGAACGCGAAATGAACTTCCAACACTCCCAAATGGTCTATAGCGCCCATTGAGCCTAAAAAACACTTTTCGGTTTTTTTCACCGTCAGAACGCGAAATGAACTTCCAACACTCCAAAATGGTCTATAGCGCCCATTGAGCCTAAAAAACACTTTCCGGTTTTTTTCACCGTCAGAACGCGAAATGAACTTCCAACACTCCAAAATGGTCTATAGCGCCCATTGAGCCTAAAAAACACTTTCCGGTTTTTTTCACCGTCAGAACGCGAAATGAACTTCCAACACTCCAAAATGATCTATAGCGCCCATTGAGCCTAAAAAACACTTTTCGGTTTTCTTCACCGTCAGATCACGAAATGAACTTACAAACAATCCCCAATGTGCCATAGCGCCCATTAAGCCTAACAAACACTTTTCGGCACTATTCACCGTCAGATCACGAAATGGACTTACAAACACTCCCAAATGGTCTATAGCGCCCATTGAGCCTAAAAAACACTTTTCGTTTTTTTTCCCCGTCAGAACGCGAAATGAACTTCCAACACTCCCAAATGGTCCATAGCGCCCATTGAGCCTAAAAAACACTTTTCGGTTTTTTTCACCGTCAGAACGCGAAATGAACTTCCAACACTCCAAAATGGTCTATAGCGCCCATTGAGCCTAAAAAACACTTTTCCGTTTTTTTCACCGTCAGAACGCGAAATGAACTTCCAACACTCCAAAATGGTCTATAGCGCCCATTGAGCCTAAAAAACACTTTTGGGTTTTTTCAACGTCAGATCACGAAATGAACTTACAAACAATCCTAAATGTGCCATAGAGCCCATTAAGCCTAACAAACACTTTTCGGCACTATTCACTGTCAGATCACGAAACGGACTTACAAACACTCCCAAATGGTCTATAGCGCCCATTGAGCCTAAACAACACTTTTCGGGTTTTTTTCACCGTCAGAACGCGAAATGAACTTCCAACACTCCAAAATGGTCTATAGCGCCCATTGAGCCTAAAAAACACTTTTCCGTTTTTTTCACCGTCAGAACGCGAAATGAACTTCCAACACTCCAAAATGGTCTATAGCGCCCATTGAGCCTAAAAAACATATTTCGGTTTTTTTCACGGTCAGAACGCGAAATGAACTTCCAACACTCCAAAATGGTCTATAGCGCCCATTGAGCCTAAAAAACACTTTTCCGTTTTTTTCACCGTCAGAACGCGAAATGAACTTCCAACACTCCAAAATGGTCTATAGCGCCCATTGAGCCTAAAAAACACTTTTCGGGTTTTTTCAACGTCAGATCACGAAATGAACTTACAAACAATCCTAAATGTGCCATAGAGCCCATTAAGCCTAACAAACACTTTTCGGCACTATTCACTGTCAGATCACGAAATGGACTTACAAACACTCCCAAATGGTCTATAGCGCCTATTGAGCCTAAAAAACACTTTTCGGTTTTCTTCACCGTCAGATCACGAAATGAACTTACAAACAATCCCAAATGTGCCATAGCGCCCATTAAGCCTAACAAACACTTTTCGGCACTATTCACCCTCAGATCACGAAACGGACTTACAAACACTCCCAAATGGTCTATAGCGCCCATTGAGCCTAAACAACACTTTTCGTTTTTTTTCACCGTCAGAACGCGAAATGAACTTCCAACACTCCCAAATGGTCTATAGCGCCCATTGAGCCTAAAAAATACTTTTCGGTTTTGTTCACCGTCAGAACGCGAAATGAACTTCCAACATTCCCAAATGATCTATAGCGACCATTGAGCCTAACAAACACTTTTCGGCACTATTCACCGTCAGATCACGAAATGGACTTACAAACACTCCCAAATGGTCTATAGCGCCCATTGAGCCTAAACAACACTTTTCGGGTTTTTTCCCCGTCAGAACGCGAAATGAACTTCCAACACTCCCAAATGGTCTATAGCGCCCATTGAGCCTAAAAAACACTTTTCGGTTTTTTTCACCGTCAGAACGCGAAATGAACTTCCAACACTCCAAAATGGTCTATAGCGCCCATTGAGCCTAAAAAACACTTTCCGGTTTTTTTCACCGTCAGAACGCGAAATGAACTTCCAACACTCCAAAATGGTCTATAGCGCCCATTGAGCCTAAAAAACACTTTCCGGTTTTTTTCACCGTCAGAACGCGAAATGAACTTCCAACACTCCAAAATGGTCTATAGCGCCCATTGAGCCTAAAAAACACTTTTCGGGTTTTTTCACCGTCAGATCACGAAATGAACTTACAAACAATCCTAAATGTGCCATAGAGCCCATTAAGCCTAACAAACACTTTTCGGCACTATTCACTGTCAGATCACGAAATGGACTTACAAACACTCCCAAATGGTCTATAGCGCCTATTGAGCCTAAAAAACACTTTTCGGTTTTCTTCACCGTCAGATTACGAAATGAACTTACAAACAATCCCCAATGTGCCATAGCGCCCATTAAGCCTAACAAACACTTTTCGGCACTATTCACCGTCAGATCACTAAATGGACTTACAAACACTCCCAAATGGTCTATAGCGCCCATTGAGCCTAAAAAACACTTTTCCGTTTTTTTCACCGTCAGAACGCGAAATGAACTTCCAACACTCCAAAATGGTCTATAGCGCCCATTGAGCCTAAAAAACACTTTCCGGTTTTTTTCCCCGTCAGAACGCGAAATGAACTTCCAACACTCCCAAATGGTCTATAGCGCCCATTCAGCCTAAAAAACACTTTTCGGTTTTTTTCACCGTCAGAACGCGAAATGAACTTCCAACACTCCAAAATGGTCTATAGCGCCCATTGAGCCTAAAAAACACTTTTCCGTTTTTTTCACCGTCAGAACGCGAAATGAACTTCCAACACTCCCAAATGGTCTATAGCGCCCATTGAGCCTAAAAAACACTTTTCGGTTTTTTTCACCGTCAGATCACGAAATGAACTTACAAACAATCCTAAATGTGCCATAGAGCCCATTAAGCCTAACAAACACTTTTCGGCACTATTCACTGTCAGATCACGAAATGGACTTACAAACACTCCCAAATGGTCTATAGCGCCTATTGAGCCTAAAAAACACTTTTCGGTTTTCTTCACCGTCAGATCACGAAATGAACTTACAAACAATCCCAAATGTGCCATAGCGCCCATTAAGCCTAACAAACACTTTTCGGCACTATTCACCGTCAGATCACGAAATGGACTTACAAACACTCCCAAATGGTCTATAGCGCCCATTGAGCCTAAACAACACTTTTCGGGTTTTTTTCCCGTCAGAACGCGAAATGAACTTCCAACACTCCCAAATGGTCTATAGCGCCCATTGAGCCTAAAAAACACTTTTCGGTTTTTTTCACCGTCAGAACGCGAAATGAACTTCCAACACTCCAAAATGGTCTATAGCGCCCATTGAGCCTAAAAAACACTTTCCGGTTTTTTTCACCGTCAGAACGCGAAATGAACTTCCAACACTCCAAAATGGTCTATAGCGCCCATTGAGCCTAAAAAACACTTTCCGGTTTTTTTCACCGTCAGAACGCGAAATGAACTTCCAACACTCCAAAATGATCTATAGCGCCCATTGAGCCTAAAAAACACTTTTCGGTTTTCTTCACCGTCAGATCACGAAATGAACTTACAAACAATCCCCAATGTGCCATAGCGCCCATTAAGCCTAACAAACACTTTTCGGCACTATTCACCGTCAGATCACGAAATGGACTTACAAACACTCCCAAATGGTCTATAGCGCCCATTGAGCCTAAAAAACACTTTTCGTTTTTTTTCCCCGTCAGAACGCGAAATGAACTTCCAACACTCCCAAATGGTCCATAGCGCCCATTGAGCCTAAAAAACACTTTTCGGTTTTTTTCACCGTCAGAACGCGAAATGAACTTCCAACACTCCAAAATGGTCTATAGCGCCCATTGAGCCTAAAAAACACTTTTCCGTTTTTTTCACCGTCAGAACGCGAAATGAACTTCCAACACTCCAAAATGGTCTATAGCGCCCATTGAGCCTAAAAAACACTTTTGGGTTTTTTCAACGTCAGATCACGAAATGAACTTACAAACAATCCTAAATGTGCCATAGAGCCCATTAAGCCTAACAAACACTTTTCGGCACTATTCACTGTCAGATCACGAAACGGACTTACAAACACTCCCAAATGGTCTATAGCGCCCATTGAGCCTAAACAACACTTTTCGGTTTTTTTTCACCGTCAGAACGCGAAATGAACTTCCAACACTCCAAAATGGTCTATAGCGCCCATTGAGCCTAAAAAACACTTTTCCGTTTTTTTCACCGTCAGAACGCGAAATGAACTTCCAACACTCCAAAATGGTCTATAGCGCCCATTGAGCCTAAAAAACATATTTCGGTTTTTTTCACGGTCAGAACGCGAAATGAACTTCCAACACTCCAAAATGGTCTATAGCGCCCATTGAGCCTAAAAAACACTTTTCCGTTTTTTTCACCGTCAGAACGCGAAATGAACTTCCAACACTCCAAAATGGTCTATAGCGCCCATTGAGCCTAAAAAACACTTTTCGGGTTTTTTCAACGTCAGATCACGAAATGAACTTACAAACAATCCTAAATGTGCCATAGAGCCCATTAAGCCTAACAAACACTTTTCGGCACTATTCACTGTCAGATCACGAAATGGACTTACAAACACTCCCAAATGGTCTATAGCGCCTATTGAGCCTAAAAAACACTTTTCGGTTTTCTTCACCGTCAGATCACGAAATGAACTTACAAACAATCCCAAATGTGCCATAGCGCCCATTAAGCCTAACAAACACTTTTCGGCACTATTCACCCTCAGATCACGAAACGGACTTACAAACACTCCCAAATGGTCTATAGCGCCCATTGAGCCTAAACAACACTTTTCGTTTTTTTTCACCGTCAGAACGCGAAATGAACTTCCAACACTCCCAAATGGTCTATAGCGCCCATTGAGCCTAAAAAATACTTTTCGGTTTTGTTCACCGTCAGAACGCGAAATGAACTTCCAACATTCCCAAATGATCTATAGCGACCATTGAGCCTAACAAACACTTTTCGGCACTATTCACCGTCAGATCACGAAATGGACTTACAAACACTCCCAAATGGTCTATAGCGCCCATTGAGCCTAAACAACACTTTTCGGGTTTTTTCCCCGTCAGAACGCGAAATGAACTTCCAACACTCCCAAATGGTCTATAGCGCCCATTGAGCCTAAAAAACACTTTTCGGTTTTTTTCACCGTCAGAACGCGAAATGAACTTCCAACACTCCAAAATGGTCTATAGCGCCCATTGAGCCTAAAAAACACTTTCCGGTTTTTTTCACCGTCAGAACGCGAAATGAACTTCCAACACTCCAAAATGGTCTATAGCGCCCATTGAGCCTAAAAAACACTTTCCGGTTTTTTTCACCGTCAGAACGCGAAATGAACTTCCAACACTCCAAAATGGTCTATAGCGCCCATTGAGCCTAAAAAACACTTTTCGGGTTTTTTCACCGTCAGATCACAAAATGAACTTACAAACAATCCTAAATGTGCCATAGAGCCCATTAAGCCTAACAAACACTTTTCGGCACTATTCACTGTCAGATCACGAAATGGACTTACAAACACTCCCAAATGGTCTATAGCGCCTATTGAGCCTAAAAAACACTTTTCGGTTTTCTTCACCGTCAGATTACGAAATGAACTTACAAACAATCCCCAATGTGCCATAGCGCCCATTAAGCCTAACAAACACTTTTCGGCACTATTCACCGTCAGATCACTAAATGGACTTACAAACACTCCCAAATGGTCTATAGCGCCCATTGAGCCTAAAAAACACTTTTCCGTTTTTTTCACCGTCAGAACGCGAAATGAACTTCCAACACTCCAAAATGGTCTATAGCGCCCATTGAGCCTAAAAAACACTTTCCGGTTTTTTTCCCCGTCAGAACGCGAAATGAACTTCCAACACTCCCAAATGGTCTATAGCGCCCATTCAGCCTAAAAAACACTTTTCGGTTTTTTTCACCGTCAGAACGCGAAATGAACTTCCAACACTCCAAAATGGTCTATAGCGCCCATTGAGCCTAAAAAACACTTTTCCGTTTTTTTCACCGTCAGAACGCGAAATGAACTTCCAACACTCCCAAATGGTCTATAGCGCCCATTGAGCCTAAAAAACACTTTTCGGTTTTTTTCACCGTCAGATCACGAAATGAACTTACAAACAATCCTAAATGTGCCATAGAGCCCATTAAGCCTAACAAACACTTTTCGGCACTATTCACTGTCAGATCACGAAATGGACTTACAAACACTCCCAAATGGTCTATAGCGCCTATTGAGCCTAAAAAACACTTTTCGGTTTTCTTCACCGTCAGATCACGAAATGAACTTACAAACAATCCCAAATGTGCCATAGCGCCCATTAAGCCTAACAAACACTTTTCGGCACTATTCACCGTCAGATCACGAAATGGACTTACAAACACTCCCAAATGGTCTATAGCGCCCATTGAGCCTAAACAACACTTTTCGGGTTTTTTCCCCGTCAGAACGCGAAATGAACTTCCAACACTCCCAAATGGTCTATAGCGCCCATTGAGCCTAAAAAACACTTTTCGGTTTTTTTCACCGTCAGAACGCGAAATGAACTTCCAACACTCCAAAATGGTCTATAGCGCCCATTGAGCCTAAAAAACACTTTCCGGTTTTTTTCACCGTCAGAACGCGAAATGAACTTCCAACACTCCAAAATGGTCTATAGCGCCCATTGAGCCTAAAAAACACTTTCCGGTTTTTTTCACCGTCAGAACGCGAAATGAACTTCCAACACTCCAAAATGATCTATAGCGCCCATTGAGCCTAAAAAACACTTTTCGGTTTTCTTCACCGTCAGATCACGAAATGAACTTACAAACAATCCCCAATGTGCCATAGCGCCCATTAAGCCTAACAAACACTTTTCGGCACTATTCACCGTCAGATCACGAAATGGACTTACAAACACTCCCAAATGGTCTATAGCGCCCATTGAGCCTAAAAAACACTTTTCGTTTTTTTTCCCCGTCAGAACGCGAAATGAACTTCCAACACTCCCAAATGGTCCATAGCGCCCATTGAGCCTAAAAAACACTTTTCGGTTTTTTTCACCGTCAGAACGCGAAATGAACTTCCAACACTCCAAAATGGTCTATAGCGCCCATTGAGCCCAAAAAACACTTTTCCGTTTTTTTCACCGTCAGAACGCGAAATGAACTTCCAACACTCCAAAATGGTCTATAGCGCCCATTGAGCCTAAAAAACACTTTTGGGTTTTTTCAACGTCAGATCACGAAATGAACTTACAAACAATCCTAAATGTGCCATAGAGCCCATTAAGCCTAACAAACACTTTTCGGCACTATTCACTGTCAGATCACGAAATGGACTTACAAACACTCCCAAATGGTCTATAGCGCCTATTGAGCCTAAAAAACACTTTTCGGTTTTCTTCACCGTCAGATCACGAAATGAACTTACAAACAATCCCAAATGTGCCATAGCGCCCATTAAGCCTAACAAACACTTTTCGGCACTATTCACCCTCAGATCACGAAACGGACTTACAAACACTCCCAAATGGTCTATAGCGCCCATTGAGCCTAAACAACACTTTTCGGGTTTTTTCACCGTCAGAACGCGAAATGAACTTCCAACACTCCCAAATGGTCTATAGCGCCCATTGAGCCTAAAAAATACTTTTCGGTTTTGTTCACCGTCAGAACGCGAAATGAACTTCCAACATTCCCAAATGATCTATAGCGCCCATTGAGCCTAACAAACACTTTTCGGCACTATTCACCGTCAGATCACGAAATGGACTTACAAACACTCCCAAATGGTCTATAGCGCCCATTGAGCCTAAACAACACTTTTCGGGTTTTTTCCCCGTCAGAACGCGAAATGAACTTCCAACACTCCCAAATGGTCTATAGCGCCCATTGAGCCTAAAAAACACTTTTCGGTTTTTTTCACCGTCAGAACGCGAAATGAACTTCCAACACTCCAAAATGGTCTATAGCGCCCATTGAGCCTAAAAAACACTTTTCCGTTTTTTCACCGTCAGAACGCGAAATGAACTTCCAACACTCCAAAATGGTCTATAGCGCCCATTGAGCCTAAAAAACACTTTCCGGTTTTTTTCACCGTCAGAACGCGAAATGAACTTCCAACACTCCAAAATGGTCTATAGCGCCCATTGAGCCTAAAAAACACTTTCCGGTTTTTTTCACCGTCAGAACGCGAAATGAACTTCCAACACTCCAAAATGGTCTATAGCGCCCATTGAGCCTAAAAAACACTTTTCGGGTTTTTTCACCGTCAGATCACGAAATGAACTTACAAACAATCCTAAATGTGCCATAGAGCCCATTAAGCCTAACAAACACTTTTCGGCACTATTCACCGTCAGATCACTAAATGGACTTACAAACACTCCCAAATGGTCTATAGCGCCCATTGAGCCTAAACAACACTTTTCGGGTTTTTTTCCCCGTCAGAACGCGAAATGAACTTCCAACACTCCCAAATGGTCTATAGCGCCCATTGAGCCTAAAAAAACACTTTTCGGTTTTTTTCACCGTCAGAACGCGAAATGAACTTCCAACACTCCAAAATGGTCTATAGCGCCCATTGAGCCTAAAAAACACTTTTCCGTTTTTTTCACCGTCAGAACGCGAAATGAACTTCCAACACTCCAAAATGGTCTATAGCGCCCATTGAGCCTAAAAAACACTTTTCGGTTTTTTTCACCGTCAGAACGCGAAATGAACTTCCAACACTCCAAAATGGTCTATAGCGCCCATTGAGCCTAAAAAACACTTTTCCGTTTTTTTCACCGTCAGAACGCGAAATGAACTTCCAACACTCCAAAATGGTCTATAGCGCCCATTGAGCCTAAAAAACACTTTTCGGGTTTTTTCAACGTCAGATCACGAAATGAACTTACAAACAATCCCAAATGTGCCATAGCGCCCATTAAGCCTAACAAACACTTTTCGGCACTATTCACCCTCAGATCACGAAACGGACTTACAAACACTCCCAAATGGTCTATAGCGCCCATTGAGCCTAAACAACACTTTTCGGTTTTTTTCACCGTCAGAACGCGAAATGAACTTCCAACACTCCCAAATGGTCTATAGCGCCCATTGAGCCTAAAAAATACTTTTCGGTTTTGTTCACCGTCAGAACGCGAAATGAACTTCCAACATTCCCAAATGATCTATAGCGCCCATTGAGCCTAACAAACACTTTTCGGCACTATTCACCGTCAGATCACGAAATGGACTTACAAACACTCCCAAATGGTCTATAGCGCCCATTGAGCCTAAACAACACTTTTCGGGTTTTTTCCCCGTCAGAACGCGAAATGAACTTCCAACACTCCCAAATGGTCTATAGCGCCCATTGAGCCTAAAAAACACTTTTCGGTTTTTTTCACCGTCAGAACGCGAAATGAACTTCCAACACTCCAAAATGGTCTATAGCGCCCATTGAGCCTAAAAAACACTTTCCGGTTTTTTTCACCGTCAGAACGCGAAATGAACTTCCAACACTCCAAAATGGTCTATAGCGCCCATTGAGCCTAAAAAACACTTTCCGGTTTTTTTCACCGTCAGAACGCGAAATGAACTTCCAACACTCCAAAATGGTCTATAGCGCCCATTGAGCCTAAAAAACACTTTTCGGGTTTTTTCACCGTCAGATCACGAAATGAACTTACAAACAATCCTAAATGTGCCATAGAGCCCATTAAGCCTAACAAACACTTTTCGGCACTATTCACCGTCAGATCACTAAATGGACTTACAAACACTCCCAAATGGTCTATAGCGCCCATTGAGCCTAAACAACACTTTTCGGGTTTTTTTCCCCGTCAGAACGCGAAATGAACTTCCAACACTCCCAAATGGTCTATAGCGCCCATTGAGCCTAAAAAACACTTTTCGGTTTTTTTCACCGTCAGAACGCGAAATGAACTTCCAACACTCCAAAATGGTCTATAGCGCCCATTGAGCCTAAAAAACACTTTTCCGTTTTTTTGACCGTCAGAACGCGAAATGAACTTCCAACACTCCAAAATGGTCTATAGCGCCCATTGAGCCTAAAAAACACTTTTCGGTTTTTTTCACCGTCAGAACGCGAAATGAACTTCCAACACTCCAAAATGGTCTATAGCGCCCATTGAGCCTAAAAAACACTTTTCCGTTTTTTTCACCGTCAGAACGCGAAATGAACTTCCAACACTCCAAAATGGTCTATAGCGCCCATTGAGCCTAAAAAACACTTTTCGGGTTTTTTCAACGTCAGATCACGAAATGAACTTACAAACAATCCCAAATGTGCCATAGCGCCCATTAAGCCTAACAAACACTTTTCGGCACTATTCACCCTCAGATCACGAAACGGACTTACAAACACTCCCAAATGGTCTATAGCGCCCATTGAGCCTAAACAACACTTTTCGGTTTTTTTCACCGTCAGAACGCGAAATGAACTTCCAACACTCCCAAATGGTCTATAGCGCCCATTGAGCCTAAAAAATACTTTTCGGTTTTGTTCACCGTCAGAACGCGAAATGAACTTCCAACATTCCCAAATGATCTATAGCGCCCATTGAGCCTAACAAACACTTTTCGGCACTATTCACCGTCAGATCACGAAATGGACTTACAAACACTCCCAAATGGTCTATAGCGCCCATTGAGCCTAAACAACACTTTTCGGGTTTTTTCCCCGTCAGAACGCGAAATGAACTTCCAACACTCCCAAATGGTCTATAGCGCCCATTGAGCCTAAAAAACACTTTCCGGTTTTGTTCACCGTCAGAACGCGAAATGAACTTCCAACACTCCAAAATGGTCTATAGCGCCCATTGAGCCTAAAAAACACTTTCCGGTTTTTTTCACCGTCAGAACGCGAAATGAACTTCCAACACTCCAAAATGGTCTATAGCGCCCATTGAGCCTAAAAAACACTTTCCGGTTTTTTTCACCGTCAGAACGCGAAATGAACTTCCAACACTCCAAAATGGTCTATAGCGCCCATTGAGCCTAAAAAACACTTTTCGGGTTTTTTCACCGTCAGATCACGAAATGAACTTACAAACAATCCTAAATGTGCCATAGAGCCCATTAAGCCTAACAAACACTTTTCGGCACTATTCACTGTCAGATCACGAAATGGACTTACAAACACTCCCAAATGGTCTATAGCGCCTATTGAGCCTAAAAAACACTTTTCGGTTTTCTTCACCGTCAGATCACGAAATGAACTTACAAACAATCCCCAATGTGCCATAGCGCCCATTAAGCCTAACAAACACTTTTCGGCACTATTCACCGTCAGATCACTAAATGGACTTACAAACACTCCCAAATGGTCTATAGCGCCCATTGAGCCTAAAAAACACTTTTCCGTTTTTTTCACCGTCAGAACGCGAAATGAACTTCCAACACTCCAAAATGGTCTATAGCGCCCATTGAGCCTAAAAAACACTTTCCGGTTTTTTTCCCCGTCAGAACGCGAAATGAACTTCCAACACTCCCAAATGGTCTATAGCGCCCATTGAGCCTAAAAAACACTTTTCGGTTTTTTTCACCGTCAGAACGCGAAATGAACTTCCAACACTCCAAAATGGTCTATAGCGCCCATTGAGCCTAAAAAACACTTTTCCGTTTTTTTCACCGTCAGAACGCGAAATGAACTTCCAACACTCCAAAATGGTCTATAGCGCCCATTGAGCCTAAAAAACACTTTCCGGTTTTTTTCACCGTCAGAACGCGAAATGAACTTCCAACACTCCAAAATGGTCTATAGCGCCCATTGAGCCTAAAAAACAATTTCCGGTTTTTTTCACCGTCAGAACGCGAAATGAACTTCCAACACTCCAAAATGGTCTATAGCGCCCATTGAGCCTAAAAAACACTTTTCGGGTTTTTTCACTGTCAGATCACGAAATGAACTTACAAACAATCCTAAATGTGCCATAGAGCCCATTAAGCCTAACAAACACTTTTCGGCACTATTCACTGTCAGATCACGAAATGGACTTACAAACACTCCCAAATGGTCTATAGCGCCTATTGAGCCTAAAAAACACTTTTCGGTTTTCTTCACCGTCAGATCACGAAAAGAACTTACAAACAATCCCCAATGTGCCATAGCGCCCATTAAGCCTAACAAACACTTTTCGGCACTATTCACCGTCAGATCACGAAATGGACTTACAAACACTCCCAAATGGTCTATAGCGCCCATTGAGCCTAAAAAACACTTTTCGGTTTTTTTCCCCGTCAGAACGCGAAATGAACTTCCAACACTCCCAAATGGTCCATAGCGCCCATTGAGCCTAAAAAACACTTTTCGGTTTTTTTCACCGTCAGAACGCGAAATGAACTTCCAACACTCCAAAATGGTCTATAGCGCCCATTGAGCCTAAAAAACACTTTTCCGTTTTTTTCACCTTCAGAACGCGAAATGAACTTCCAACACTCCAAAATGGTCTATAGCGCCCATTGAGCCTAAAAAACACTTTTCGGGTTTTTTCACTGTCAGATCACGAAATGAACTTACAAACAATCCTAAATGTGCCATAGAGCCCATTAAGCCTAACAAACACTTTTCGGCACTATTCACTGTCAGATCACGAAATGGACTTACAAACACTCCCAAATGGTCTATAGCGCCTATTGAGCCTAAAAAACACTTTTCGGTTTTCTTCACCGTCA
The DNA here is from genome assembly GCA_037893245.1 of Crossaster papposus. Classification (NCBI taxonomy): domain Eukaryota; kingdom Metazoa; phylum Echinodermata; class Asteroidea; order Velatida; family Solasteridae; genus Crossaster; species Crossaster papposus. Next base: position 429,390 of record JBAIAA010000049.1, on the reverse strand, counting down.
GATCACGAAAAGAACTTACAAACAATCCCCAATGTGCCATAGCGCCCATTAAGCCTAACAAACACTTTTCGGCACTATTCACCGTCAGATCACGAAATGGACTTACAAACACTCCCAAATGGTCTATAGCGCCCATTGAGCCTAAAAAACACTTTTCGGTTTTTTTCCCCGTCAGAACGCGAAATGAACTTCCAACACTCCCAAATGGTCCATAGCGCCCATTGAGCCTAAAAAACACTTTTCGGTTTTTTTCACCGTCAGAACGCGAAATGAACTTCCAACACTCCAAAATGGTCTATAGCGCCCATTGAGCCTAAAAAACACTTTTCCGTTTTTTTCACCTTCAGAACGCGAAATGAACTTCCAACACTCCAAAATGGTCTATAGCGCCCATTGAGCCTAAAAAACACTTTTCGGGTTTTTTCAACGTCAGATCACGAAATGAACTTACAAACAATCCTAAATGTGCCATAGAGCCCATTAAGCCTAACAAACACTTTTCGGCACTATTCACTGTCAGATCACGAAATGGACTTACAAACACTTCCAAATGGTCTATAGCACCTATTGAGCCTAAAAAACACTTTTCGGTTTTCTTCACCGTCAGATCACGAAATGAACTTACAAACAATCCCAAATGTGCCATAGCGCCCATTAAGCCTAACAAACACTTTTCGGCACTATTCACCGTCAGATCACGAAACGGACTTACAAACACTCCCAAATGGTCTATAGCGCCCATTGAGCCTAAACAACACTTTTCGGTTTTTTTCACCGTCAGAACGCGAAATGAACTTCCAACATTCCCAAATGATCTATAGCGCCCATTGAGCCTAACAAACACTTTTCGGCACTATTCACCGTCAGATCACGAAATGGACTTACAAACACTCCCAAATGGTCTATAGCGCCCATTGAGCCTAAACAACACTTTTCGGGTTTTTTCCCCGTCAGAACGCGAAATGAACTTCCAACACTCCCAAATGGTCTATAGCGCCCATTGAGCCTAAAAAACACTTTTCGGTTTTGTTCACCGTCAGAACGCGAAATGAACTTCCAACATTCCCAAATGATCTATAGCGCCCATTGAGCCTAACAAACACTTTTCGGCACTATTCACCGTCAGATCACGAAATGGACTTACAAACACTCCCAAATGGTCTATAGCGCCCATTGAGCCTAAACAACACTTTTCGGGTTTTTTCCCCGTCAGAACGCGAAATGAACTTCCAACACTCCCAAATGGTCTATAGCGCCCATTGAGCCTAAAAAACACTTTTCGGTTTTTTTCACCGTCAGAACGCGAAATGAACTTCCAACACTCCAAAATGGTCTATAGCGCCCATTGAGCCTAAAAAACACTTTTCCGTTTTTTTCACCGTCAGAACGCGAAATGAACTTCCAACACCCCAAAATGGTCTATAGCGCCCATTGAGCCTAAAAAACACTTTCCGGTTTTTTTCACCGTCAGAACGCGAAATGAACTTCCAACACTCCAAAATGGTCTATAGCGCCCATTGAGCCTAAAAAACACTTTCCGGTTTTTTTCACCGTCAGAACGCGAAATGAACTTCCAACACTCCAAAATGGTCTATAGCGCCCATTGAGCCTAAAAAACACTTTTCGGGTTTTTTCACCGTCAGATCACGAAATGAACTTACAAACAATCCTAAATGTGCCATAGAGCCCATTAAGCCTAACAAACACTTTTCGGCACTATTCACTGTCAGATCACGAAATGGACTTACAAACACTCCCAAATGGTCTATAGCGCCTATTGAGCCTAAAAAACACTTTTCGGTTTTCTTCACCGTCAGATCACGAAATGAACTTACAAACAATCCCCAATGTGCCATAGCGCCCATTAAGCCTAACAAACACTTTTCGGCACTATTCACCGTCAGATCACGAAATGGACTTACAAACACTCCCAAATGGTCTATAGCGCCCATTGAGCCTAAAAAACACTTTTCGGTTTTTTTCCCCGTCAGAACGCGAAATGAACTTCCAACACTTCCAAATGGTCCATAGCGCCCATTGAGCCTAAAAAACACTTTTCGGTTTTTTTCACCGTCAGAACGCGAAATGAACTTCCAACACTCCAAAATGGTCTATAGCGCCCATTGAGCCTAAAAAACACTTTTCGGTTTTGTTCACCGTCAGAACGCGAAATGAACTTCCAACATTCCCAAATGATCTATAGCGCCCATTGAGCCTAACAAACACTTTTCGGCACTATTCACCGTCAGATCACGAAATGGACTTACAAACACTCCCAAATGGTCTATAGCGCCCATTGAGCCTAAACAACACTTTTCGGGTTTTTTCCCCGTCAGAACGCGAAATGAACTTCCAACACTCCCAAATGGTCTATAGCGCCCATTGAGCCTAAAAAACACTTTTCGGTTTTTTTCACCGTCAGAACGCGAAATGAACTTCCAACACTCCAAAATGGTCTATAGCGCCCATTGAGCCTAAAAAACACTTTACCGTTTTTTTCACCGTCAGAACGCGAAATGAACTTCCAACACTCCAAAATGGTCTATAGCGCCCATTGAGCCTTAAAAAACACTTTCCGGTTTTTTTCACCGTCAGAACGCGAAATGAACTTCCAACACTCCAAAATGGTCTATAGCGCCCATTGAGCCTAAAAAACACTTTCCGGTTTTTTTCACCGTCAGAACGCGAAATGAACTTCCAACACTCCAAAATGGTCTATAGCGCCCATTGAGCCTAAAAAACACTTTTCGGGTTTTTTCACCGTCAGATCACGAAATGAACTTACAAACAATCCTAAATGTGCCATAGAGCCCATTAAGCCTAACAAACACTTTTCGGCACTATTCACTGTCAGATCACGAAATGGACTTACAAACACTCCCAAATGGTCTATAGCGCCTATTGAGCCTAAAAAACACTTTTCGGTTTTCTTCACCGTCAGATCACGAAATGAACTTACAAACAATCCCCAATGTGCCATAGCGCCCATTAAGCCTAACAAACACTTTTCGGCACTATTCACCGTCAGATCACGAAATGGACTTACAAACACTCCCAAATGGTCTATAGCGCCCCTTGAGCCTAAAAAACACTTTTCGGTTTTTTTCCCCGTCAGAACGCGAAATGAACTTCCAACACTTCCAAATGGTCCATAGCGCCCATTGAGCCTAAAAAACACTTTTCGGTTTTTTTCACCGTCAGAACGCGAAATGAACTTCCAACACTCCAAAATGGTCTATAGCGCCCATTGAGCCTAAAAAACACTTTTCCGTTTTTTTCACCGTCAGAACGCGAAATGAACTTCCAACACTCCAAAATGGTCTATAGCGCCCATTGAGCCTAAAAAACACTTTTCGGGTTTTTTCAACGTCTGATCACGAAATGAACTTACAAACAATCCTAAATGTGCCATAGAGCCCATTAAGCCTAACAAACACTTTTCGGCACTATTCACTGTCAGATCACGAAATGGACTTACAAACACTCCCAAATGGTCTATAGCGCCTATTGAGCCTAAAAAACACTTTTCGGTTTTCTTCACCGTCAGATCACGAAATGAACTTACAAACAATCCCAAATGTTCCATAGCGCCCATTAAGCCTAACAAACACTTTTCGGCACTATTCACCGTCAGATCACGAAACGGACTTACAAACACTCCCAAATGGTCTATAGCGCCCATTGAGCCTAAACAACACTTTTCGGTTTTTTTCACCGTCAGAACGCGAAATGAACTTCCAACACTCCCAAATGGTCTATAGCGCCCATTGAGCCTAAAAAACACTTTTCGGTTTTGTTCACCGTCAGAACGCGAAATGAACTTCCAACATTCCCAAATGATCTATAGCGCCCATTGAGCCTAACAAACACTTTTCGGCACTATTCACCGTCAGATCACGAAATGGACTTACAAACACTCCCAAATGGTCTATAGCGCCCATTGAGCCTAAAAAACACTTTTCGGGTTTTTTCACTGTCAGAACGCGAAATGAACTTCCAACACTCCCAAATGGTCTATAGCGCCCATTGAGCCTAAAAAACACTTTTCGGATTTTTTTCACCGTCAGAACGCGAAATGAACTTCCAACACTCCCAAATGGTTTATAGCGCCCATTGAGCCTAAAAAAAACTTTTCGGTTTTTTTCACCGTCAGAACGCGAAATGAACTTCCAACACTCCAAAATGGTCTATATCGCCCATTGAGCCTAAAAAACACTTTTCCGTCTTTTTCACCGTCAGAACGCGAAATGAACTTCCAACACTCCAAAATGGTCTATAGCGCCCATTGAGCCTAAAAACACTTTCGGGTTTTTTCACCGTCAGATCACGAAATGAACTTACAAACAATCCTAAATGTGCCATAGCGCCCATTAATCCTAACAAACACTTTTCGGCACATTCACTGTCAGATCACGAAATGGACTTACAAACACTCCCAAATGGTCTATAGCGCCTATTGAGCCTAAAAAACACTTTTCGGTTTTCTTCACCGTCAGATCACGAAATGAACTTACAAACAATCCCAAATGTGCCATAGCGCCCATTAAGCCTAACAAACACTTTTCGGCACTATTCACCGTCAGATCACGAAACGGACTTACAAACACTCCCAAATGGTCTATAGCGCCCATTGAGCCTAAACAACACTTTTCGGTTTTTTTCACCGTCAGAACGCGAAAAGAACTTCCAACACTCCCAAATGGTCTATAGCGCCCATTGAGCCTAAAAAACACTTTTCGGTTTTTTTCACTGTCAGAACGCGAAATGAACTTCCAACACTCCAAAATGGTTTATAGCGCCCATTGAGCCTAAACAACACTTTTCCGTATTTTTCACCGTCAGAACGCGAAATGAACTTCCAACACTCCAAAATGGTCTATAGCGCCCATTGAGCCTAAAAAACACTTTTCTGTTTTCTTCACCGTCAGATCACGAAATGAACTTACAAACAATCCCAAATGTGCCATAGCGCCCATTAAGCCTAACAAACACTTTTCGGCACTATTCACCGTCAGATCACGAAACGGACTTACAAACACTCCCAAATGGTCTATAGCGCCCATTGAGCCTAAAAAACACTTTTCGGTTTTTTTCACCGTCAGAACGCGAAATGAACTTCAAACACTCCCAAATGGTCTATAGCGCCCATTGAGCCTAAAAAACACTTTTCCTATTTTTTTCACCTTCAGAACGCGAAATGAACTTCCAACACTCCACAATGGTCTATAGCGCCCATTGAGCCTAAAAAACACTTTTCGGTTTTTTTCACCGTCAGAACGCGAAATGAACTTACAAACACTCCCAAATGGTCTATAGCGCCCATTGCGCCTAAAAAACACTTTTCGGGTTTTTTCACCGTCAGAACGCGAAATGAACTTCCAACACTCCCAAATGGTTTATAGCGCCCATTGAGCCTAAAAAACACTTTTCGGTTTTTTTCACCGTCAGAACGCGAAATGAACTTCCAACACTCCAAAATGGTCTATAGCGCCCATTGAGCCTAAAAAACACTTTTCCGTTTTTTTCACCGTCAGAACGCGAAATGAACTTCCAACACTCCAAAATGGTCTATAGCGCCCATTGAGCCTAAAAACACTTTCGGGTTTTTTCACCGTCAGATCACGAAATGAACTTACAAACAATCCTAAATGTGCCATAGAGCCCATTAAGCCTAACAAACACTTTTCGGCACATTCACTGTCAGATCACGAAATGGACTTACAAACACTCCCAAATGGTCTATAGCGCCTATTGAGCCTAAAAAACACTTTTCGGTTTTCTTCACCGTCAGATCACGAAATGAACTTACAAACAATCCCAAATGTGCCATAGCGCCCATTAAGCCTAACAAACACTTTTCGGCACTATTCACCGTCAGATCACGAAACGGACTTACAAACACTCCCAAATGGTCTATAGCGCCCATTGAGCCTAAACAACACTTTTCGGTTTTTTTCACCGTCAGAACGCGAAATGAACTTCCAACACTCCCAAATGGTCTATAGCGCCCATTGAGCCTAAAAAACACTTTTCGGTTTTTTTCACTGTCAGAACGCGAAATGAACTTCCAACACTCCAAAATGGTTTATAGCGCCCATTGAGCCTAAAAAACACTTTTCCGTTTTTTTCACCGTCAGAACGCGAAATGAACTTCCAACACTCCCAAATGGTCTATAGCGCCCATTGAGCCTAAAAAACACTTTTCCGTTTTTTTTACCGTCAGAACGCGAAATGAACTTCCAACACTCCACAATGGTCTATAGCGCCTATTGAGCCTAAAAAACACTTTTCGGTTTTTTTCACCGTCAGAACGCGAAATGAACTTCCAACATTCCCAAATGATCTATAGCGCCCATTGAGCCTAACAAACACTTTTCGGCACTATTCACCGTCAGATCACGAAATGGACTTACAAACACTCCCAAATGGTCTATAGCGCCCATTGAGCCTAAACAACACTTTTCGGGTTTTTTCCCCGTCAGAACGCGAAATGAACTTCCAACACTCCCAAATGGTCTATAGCGCCCATTGAGCCTAAAAAACACTTTTCGGTTTTTTTCACCGTCAGAACGCGAAATGAACTTCCAACACTCCAAAATGGTCTATAGCGCCCATTGAGCCTAAAAAACACTTTACCGTTTTTTTCACCGTCAGAACGCGAAATGAACTTCCAACACTCCAAAATGGTCTATAGCGCCCATTGAGCCTTAAAAAACACTTTCCGGTTTTTTTCACCGTCAGAACGCGAAATGAACTTCCAACACTCCAAAATGGTCTATAGCGCCCATTGAGCCTAAAAAACACTTTCCGGTTTTTTTCACCGTCAGAACGCGAAATGAACTTCCAACACTCCAAAATGGTCTATAGCGCCCATTGAGCCTAAAAAACACTTTTCGGGTTTTTTCACCGTCATATCACGAAATGAACTTACAAACAATCCTAAATGTGCCATAGAGCCCATTAAGCCTAACAAACACTTTTCGGCACTATTCACTGTCAGATCACGAAATGGACTTACAAACACTCCCAAATGGTCTATAGCGCCTATTGAGCCTAAAAAACACTTTTCGGTTTTCTTCACCGTCAGATCACGAAATGAACTTACAAACAATCCCCAATGTGCCATAGCGCCCATTAAGCCTAACAAACACTTTTCGGCACTATTCACCGTCAGATCACGAAATGGACTTACTAACACTCCCAAATGGTCTATAGCGCCCATTGAGCCTAAAAAACACTTTTCGGTTTTTTTCCCCGTCAGAACGCGAAATGAACTTCCAACACTTCCAAATGGTCCATAGCGCCCATTGAGCCTAAAAAACACTTTTCGGTTTTTTTCACCGTCAGAACGCGAAATGAACTTCCAACACTCCAAAATGGTCTATAGCGCCCATTGAGCCTAAAAAACACTTTTCCGTTTTTTTCACCGTCAGAACGCGAAATGAACTTCCAACACTCCAAAATGGTCTATAGCGCCCATTGAGCCTAAAAAACACTTTTCGGGTTTTTTCAACGTCAGATCACGAAATGAACTTACAAACAATCCTAAATGTGCCATAGAGCCCATTAAGCCTAACAAACACTTTTCGGCACTATTCACCGTCAGATCACGAAACGGACTTACAAACACTCCCAAATGGTCTATAGCGCCCATTGAGCCTAAACAACACTTTTCGGTTTTTTTCACCGTCAGAACGCGAAATGAACTTCCAACACTCCCAAATGGTCTATAGCGCCCATTGAGCCTAAAAAACACTTTTCGGTTTTGTTCACCGTCAGAACGCGAAATGAACTTCCAACATTCCCAAATGATCTATAGCGCCCATTGAGCCTAACAAACACTTTTCGGCACTATTCACTGTCAGATCACGAAATGGACTTACAAACACTCCCAAATGGTCTATAGCGCCTATTGAGCCTAAAAAACACTTTTCGGTTTTCTTCACCGTCAGATCACGAAATGAACTTACAAACAATCCCAAATGTGCCATAGCGCCGATTAAGCCTAACAAACACTTTTCGGCACTATTCACCGTCAGATCACGAAACGGACTTACAAACACTCCCAAATGGTCTATAGCGCCCATTGAGCCTAAACAACACTTTTCGGTTTTTTTCACCGTCAGAACGCGAAATGAACTTCCAACACTCCCAAATGGTCTATAGCGCCCATTGAGCCTAAAAAACACTTTTCGGTTTTTTTCACCGTCAGAACGCGAAATGAACTTCCAACACTCCAAAATGGTTTATAGCGCCCATTGAGCCTAAAAAACACTTTTCCGTTTTTTTCACCGTCAGAACGCGAAATGAACTTCCAACACTCCCAAATGGTCTATAGCGCCCATTGAGCCTAAAAAACACTTTTCAGTTTTTTTCACCGTCAGAACGCGAAATGAACTTCCAACACTCCCAAATGGTTTATAGCGCCCATTGAGCCTAAAAAACACTTTTCGGTTTTTTTCACCGTCAGAACGCGAAATGAACTTCCAACACTCCAAAATGGTCTATATCGCCCATTGAGCCTAAAAAACACTTTTCCGTTTTTTTCACCGTCAGAACGCGAAATGAACTTCCAACACTCCAAAATGGTCTATAGCGCCCATTGAGCCTAAAAACACTTTCGGGTTTTTTCACCGTCAGATCACGAAATGAACTTACAAACAATCCTAAATGTGCCATAGCGCCCATTAAGCCTAACAAACACTTTTCGGCACATTCACTGTCAGATCACGAAATGGACTTACAAACACTCCCAAATGGTCTATAGCGCCTATTGAGCCTAAAAAACACTTTTCGGTTTTCTTCACCGTCAGATCACGAAATGAACTTACAAACAATCCCGAATGTGCCATAGCGCCCATTAAGCCTAACAAACACTTTTCGGCACTATTCACCGTCAGATCACGAAACGGACTTACAAACACTCCCAAATGGTCTATAGCGCCTATTGAGCCTAAAAAACACTTTTCGGTTTTCTTCACCGTCAGATCACGAAATGAACTTACAAACAATCCCAAATGTGCCATAGCGCCCATTAAGCCTAACAAACACTTTTCGGCACTATTCACCGTCAAATCACGAAACGGACTTACAAACACTCCCAAATGGTCTATAGCGCCCATTGAGCCTAAAAAACACTTTTCAGTTTTTTTCACCGTCAGAACGCGAAATGAACTTCCAACACTCCAAAATGGTTTATAGCGCCCATTGAGCCTAAAAAACACTTTTCCGTATTTTTCACCGTCAGAACGCGAAATGAACTTCCAACACTCCAAAATGGTCTATAGCGCCCATTGAGCCTAAAAAACACTTTTCGGTTTTCTTCACCGTCAGATCACGAAATGAACTTACAAACAATCCCAAATGTGCCATAGCGCCCATTAAGCCTAACAAACACTTTTCGGCACTATTCACCGTCAGATCACGAAACGGACTTACAAACACTCCCAAATGGTCTATAGCGCCCATTGAGCCTAAAAAACACTTTTCGGTTTTTTTCACCGTCAGAACGCGAAATGAACTTCCAACACTCCCAAATGGTCTATAGCGCCCATTGAGCCTAAAAAACACTTTTCCGTTTTTTTTCACCGTCAGAACGCGAAATGAACTTCCAACACTCCAAAATGGTCTATAGCGCCCATTGAGCCTAAAAACACTTTCGGGTTTTTTCACCGTCAGATCACGAAATGAACTTACAAACAATCCTAAATGTGCCATAGAGCCCATTAAGCCTAACAAACACTTTTCGGCACATTCACTGTCAGATCACGAAATGGACTTACAAACACTCCCAAATGGTCTATAGCGCCTATTGAGCCTAAAAAACACTTTTCGGTTTTCTTCACCGTCAGATCACGAAATGAACTTACAAACAATCCCAAATGTGCCATAGCGCCCATTAAGCCTAACAAACACTTTTCGGCACTATTCACCGTCAGATCACGAAACGGACTTACAAACACTCCCAAATGGTCTATAGCGCCCATTGAGCCTAAACAACACTTTTCGGTTTTTTTCACCGTCAGAACGCGAAATGAACTTCCAACACTCCCAAATGGTCTATAGCGCCCATTGAGCCTAAAAAACACTTTTCGGTTTTTTTCACCGTCAGAACGCGAAATGAACTTCCAACACTCCAAAATGGTTTATAGCGCCCATTGAGCCTAAAAAACACTTTTCCGTTTTTTTCACCGTCAGAACGCGAAATGAACTTCCAACACTCCCAAATGGTCTATAGCGCCCATTGAGCCTAAAAAACACTTTTCCGTTTTTTTCACCGTCAAAACGCGAAATGAACTTCCAACACTCCACAATGGTCTATAGCGCCCATTGAGCCTAAAAAACACTTTTCGGTTTTTTTCACCGTCAGAACGCGAAATGAACTTCCAACACTCCCAAATGGTTTATAGCGCCCATTGAGCCTAAAAAACACTTTTCGGTTTTTTTCACCGTCAGAACGCGAAATGAACTTCCAACACTCCAAAATGGTCTATATCGCCCATTGAGCCTAAAAAACACTTTTCCGTTTTTTTCACCGTCAGAACGCGAAATGAACTTCCAACACTCCAAAATGGTCTATAGCGCCCATTGAGCCTAAAAAACACTTTTCGGTTTTCTTCACCGTCAGATCACGAAATGAACTTACAAACAATCCCAAATGTGCCATAGCGCCCATTAAGCCTAACAAACACTTTTCGGCACTATTCACCGTCAGATCACGAAACGGACTTACAAACACTCCCAAATGGTCTATAGCGCCCATTGAGCCTAAAAAACACTTTTCGGTTTTTTTCACCGTCAGAACGCGAAATGAACTTCCAACACTCCCAAATGGTCTATAGCGCCCATTGAGCCTAAAAAACACTTTTCCGTGTTTTTTTCACCTTCAGAACGGGAAATGAACTTCCAACACTCCACAATGGTCTATAGCGCCCATTGAGCCTAAAAAACACTTTTCCGTTTTTTTCACCGTCAGAACGCGAAATGAACTTCCAACACTCCAAAATGGAGTATAGCGCCCATTGAGCCTAAAAAACACTTTTCGGTTTTCTTCACCGTCAGATCACGAAATGAACTTACAAACAATCCCAAATGTGCCATAGCGCCCATTAAGCCTAACAAACACTTTTCGGCACTATTCACCGTCAGATCACGAAACGGACTTACAAACACTCCCAAATGGTCTATAGCGCCCATTGAGCCTAAAAAACACTTTTCGGTTTTTTTCACCGTCAGAACGCGAAATGAACTTCCAACACTCCCAAATGGTCTATAGCGCCCATTGAGCCTAAAAAACACTTTTCCGTTTTTTTTCACCTTCAGAACGCGAAATGAACTTCCAACACTCCACAATGGTCTATAGCGCCCATTGAGCCTAAAAAACACTTTTCGGTTTTTTTCACCGTCAGAACGCGAAATGAACTTACAAACACTCCCAAATGGTCTATAGCGCCCATTGCGCCTAAAAAACACTTTTCGGTTTTTTCACCGTCAGAACGCGAAATGAACTTCCAACACTCCCAAATGGTTTATAGCGCCCATTGAGCCTAAAAAACACTTTTCCGTTTTTTTCACCGTCAGAACGCGAAATGAACTTCCAACACTCCAAAATGGTCTATAGCGCCCATTGAGCCTAAAAAACACTTTTCGGTTTTTTTCACCGTCAGATCACGAAATGAACTTACAAACAATCCTAAATGTGCCATAGCGCCCATTAAGCCTAACAAACACTTTTCTGCACTATTCACTGTCAGATCACGAAATGGACTTACAAACACTCCCAAATGGTCTATAGCACCTATTGAGCCTAAAAAACACTTTTCGGTTTTCTTCACCGTGAGATCACGAAATGAACTTACAAACAATCCCAAATGTGCCATAGTGCCCATTAAGCCTAACAAACACTTTTCGGCACTATTCACCGTCAGATCACGAAATGGACTTACAAACACTCCCAAATGGTCTATAGCGCCCATTGAGCCTAAAAAACACTTTTCGGTTTTTTTCACCGTCAGAACGCGAAATGAACTTCCAACACTCCAAAATGGTCTATAGCGCCCATTGAGCAAAAAAAAACACTTTTCGGTTTTTTTCACCGTCAGAACGCGAAATGAACTTCCAACACTCCAAAATGGTCTATAGCGCCCATTGAGCCTAAAAAAAAACACTTTTCGGGTTTTTTCACTGTCAGATCACGAAATGAACTTACAAACAATACCAAATGTGCCATAGCGCCCATTAAGCCTAAAAAACACTTTTCCGTTTTTTTCACCTTCAGAACGCGAAATGAACTTCCAACACTCCACAATGGTCTATAGCGCCCATTGAGCCTAAAAAAACACTTTTCGGTTTTTTTCACCGTCAGAACGCGAAATGAACTTACAATCACTCCCAAATGGTCTATAGCGCCCATTGAGCCTAAAAAACACTTTTCGGGTTTTTTCACCGTCAGAACGCGAAATGAACTTCCAACACTCCCAAATGGTTTATAGCGCCCATTGAGCCTAAAAAACACTTTTCCGTTTTAATCACCGTCAGAACGCGAAATGAACTTCCAACACTCCAAAATGGTCTATAGCGCCCATTGAGCCTAAAAAACACTTTTCGTTTTCTTTCACCGTCAGATCACGAAATGAACTTACAAACAATCCTAAATGTGCCATAGCGCCCATTAAGCCTAACAAACACTTTTCGGCACTATTCACAGTCAGATCACGAAATGGACTTACAAACACTCCCAAATGGTCTATAGCGCCTATTGAGCCTAAAAAACACTTTTCGGTTTTCTTCACCGTGAGATCACGAAATGAACTTACAAACAATCCCAAATGTGCCATAGTGCCCATTAAGCCTAACAAACACTTTTCGGCACTATTCACCGTCAGATCACGAAATGGACTTACAAACACTCCCAAATGGTCTATAGCGCCCATTGAGCCTAAAAAACACTTTTCGGTTTTTTTCACCGTCAGAACGCGAAATGAACTTCCAACACTCCAAAATGGTCTATAGCGCCCATTGAGCCAAAAAAACACCTTTCGGTTTTTTTCAACGTCAGAACGCGAAATGAACTTCCAACACTCCAAAATGGTCTATAGCGCCCATTGAGCCAAAAAAAACCCACTTTTCGGGTTTTTTCACTGTCAGATTACGAAATGAACTTACAAACAATACCAAATGTGCCATAGCGCCCATTAAGCCTAACAAACACTTTTCGGCACTATTCACCGTCAGATCACGAAATGGACTTACAAACACTCCCAAATGGTCTATAGCGCCCATTGAGCCTAAAAAACACTTTTCGGTTTTTTCCCCGTCAGAACGCGAAATGAACTTCCAACACTCCCAAATGGTCTATAGCGCCCATTGAGCCTAAAAAACACTTTTCCGTTTTTTTCACCGTCAGAACGCGAAATGAACTTCCAACACTCCACAATGGTCTATAGCGCCCATTGAGCCTAAAAAACACTTTTCGGTTTTTTTCACCGTCAGAACGCGAAATGAACTTACAAACACTCCCAAATGGTCTATAGCGCCCATTGCGCCTAAAAAACACTTTTCGGTTTTTTTCACCGTCAGAACGCGAAATGAACTTCCAACACTCCCAAATGGTTTATAGCGCCCATTGAGCCTAAAAAACACTTTTCCGTTTTTTTCACCGTCAGAACGCGAAATGAACTTCCAACACTCCAAAATGGTCTATAGCGCCCATTGAGCCTAAAAAACACTTTTCGGTTTTTTTCACCGTCAGATCACGAAATGAACTTACAAACAATCCTAAATGTGCCATAGCGCCCATTAAGCCTAACAAACACTTTTCTGCACTATTCACTGTCAGATCACGAAATGGACTTACAAACACTCCCAAATGGTCTATAGCACCTATTGAGCCTAAAAAACACTTTTCGGTTTTCTTCACCGTGAGATCACGAAATGAACTTACAAACAATCCCAAATGTGCCATAGTGCCCATTAAGCCTAACAAACACTTTTCGGCACTATTCACCGTCAGATCACGAAATGGACTTACAAACACTCCCAAATGGTCTATAGCGCCCATTGAGCCTAAAAAACACTTTTCGGTTTTTTTCACCGTCAGAACGCGAAATGAACTTCCAACACTCCAAAATGGTCTATAGCGCCCATTGAGCAAAAAAAAACACTTTTCGGTTTTTTTCACCGTCAGAACGCGAAATGAACTTCCAACACTCCAAAATGGTCTATAGCGCCCATTGAGCCTAAAAAAAAACACTTTTCGGGTTTTTTCACTGTCAGATCACGAAATGAACTTACAAACAATACCAAATGTGCCATAGCGCCCATTAAGCCTAAAAAACACTTTTCCGTTTTTTTCACCTTCAGAACGCGAAATGAACTTCCAACACTCCACAATGGTCTATAGCGCCCATTGAGCCTAAAAAAACACTTTTCGGTTTTTTTCACCGTCAGAACGCGAAATGAACTTACAAACACTCCCAAATGGTCTATAGCGCCCATTGAGCCTAAAAAACACTTTTCGGGTTTTTTCACCGTCAGAACGCGAAATGAACTTCCAACACTCCCAAATGGTTTATAGCGCCCATTGAGCCTAAAAAACACTTTTCCGTTTTAATCACCGTCAGAACGCGAAATGAACTTCCAACACTCCAAAATGGTCTATAGCGCCCATTGAGCCTAAAAAACACTTTTCGTTTTCTTTCACCGTCAGATCACGAAATGAACTTACAAACAATCCTAAATGTGCCATAGCGCCCATTAAGCCTAACAAACACTTTTCGGCACTATTCACAGTCAGATCACGAAATGGACTTACAAACACTCCCAAATGGTCTATAGCGCCTATTGAGCCTAAAAAACACTTTTCGGTTTTCTTCACCGTGAGATCACGAAATGAACTTACAAACAATCCCAAATGTGCCATAGTGCCCATTAAGCCTAACAAACACTTTTCGGCACTATTCACCGTCAGATCACGAAATGGACTTACAAACACTCCCAAATGGTCTATAGCGCCCATTGAGCCTAAAAAACACTTTTCGGTTTTTTTCACCGTCAGAACGCGAAATGAACTTCCAACACTCCAAAATGGTCTATAGCGCCCATTGAGCCAAAAAAACACCTTTCGGTTTTTTTCAACGTCAGAACGCGAAATGAACTTCCAACACTCCAAAATGGTCTATAGCGCCCATTGAGCCAAAAAAACCCCACTTTTCGGGTTTTTTCACTGTCAGATCACGAAATGAACTTACAAACAATACCAAATGTGCCATAGCGCCCATTAAGCCTAACAAACACTTTTCGGCACTATTCACCGTCAGATCACGAAATGGACTTACAAACACTCCCAAATGGTCTATAGCGCCCATTGAGCCTAAAAAACACTTTTCGGTTTTTTCCCCGTCAGAACGCGAAATGAACTTCCAACACTCCCAAATGGTCTATAGCGCCCATTGAGCCTAAAAAACACTTTTCCGTTTTTTTCACAGTCAGAACGCGAAATGAACTTCCAACACTCCACAATGGTCTATAGCGCCCATTGAGCAAAAAAAAACACTTTTCGGTTTTTTTCACCGTCAGAACGCGAAATGAACTTCCAACACTCCAAAATGGTCTATAGCGCCCATTGAGCCTAAAAAAAAACACTTTTCGGGTTTTTTCACTGTCAGATCACGAAATGAACTTACAAACAATACCAAATGTGCCATAGCGCCCATTAAGCCTAAAAAACATTTTTCCGTTTTTTTCACCTTCAGAACGCGAAATGAACTTCCAACACTCCACAATGGTCTATAGCGCCCATTGAGCCTAAAAAAAACACTTTTCGGCACTATTCACCGTCAGATCACGAAATGGACTTACAAACACTCCCAAATGGTCTATAGCGCCCATTGCGCCTAAAAAACACTTTTCGGTTTTTTTCACCGTCAGAACGCGAAATGAACTTACAAACAATCCCAAATGTGCCATAGTGCCCATTAAGCCTAACAAACACTTTTCGGCACTATTCACTGTCAGATCACGAAATGGACTTACAAACACTCCTAAATGGTCTATAGCACCTATTGAGCCTAAAAAACACTTTTCGGTTTTCTTCACCGTGAGATCACGAAATGAACTTACAAACAATCCCAAATGTGCCATAGTGCCCATTAAGCCTAACAAACACTTTTCGGCACTATTCACCGTCAGACCACGAAATGGACTTACAAACACTCCCAAATGGTCTATAGCGCCCATTGAGCCTAAAAAACACTTTTCGGTTTTTTTCACCGTCAGAACGCGAAATGAACTTCCAACACTCCAAAATGGTCTATAGCGCCCATTGAGCAAAAAAAAACACTTTTCGGTTTTTTTCACCGTCAGAACGCGAAATGAACTTCCAACACTCCAAAATGGTCTATAGCGCCCATTGAGCCTAAAAAAAAAAACTTTTCGGGTTTTTTCACTGTCAGATCACGAAATGAACTTACAAACAATACCAAATGTGCTATAGCGCCCATTAAGCCTAAAAAACACTTTTCCGTTTTTTTCACCTTCAGAACGCGAAATGAACTTCCAACACTCCACAATGGTCTATAGCGCCCATTGAGCCTAAAAAAACACTTTTCTTTTTTTTTCACCGTCAGAACGCGAAATGAACTTACAAACACTCCCAAATGGTCTATAGCGCCCATTGAGCCTAAAAAACACTTTTCGGGTTTTTTCACCGTCAGAACGCGAAATGAACTTCCAACACTCCCAAATGGTTTATAGCGCCCATTGAGCCTAAAAAACACTTTTCCGTTTTAATCACCGTCAGAACGCGAAATGAACTTCCAACACTCCAAAATGGTCTATAGCGCCCATTGAGCCTAAAAAACACTTTTCGTTTTTTTTCACCGTCAGATCACGAAATGAACTTACAAACAATCCTAAATGTGCCATAGCGCCCATTAAGCCTAACAAACACTTTTCGGCACTATTCACTGTCAGATCACGAAATGGACTTACAAACACTCCCAAATGGTCTATAGCGCCTATTGAGCCTAAAAAACACTTTTCGGTTTTCTTCACCGTGAGATCACGAAATGAACTTACAAACAATCCCAAATGTGCCATAGTGCCCATTAAGCCTAACAAACACTTTTCGGCACTATTCACCGTCAGATCACGAAATGGACTTACAAACACTCCCAAATGGTCTATAGCGCCCATTGAGCCTAAAAAACACTTTTCGGTTTTTTTCACCGTCAGAACGCGAAATGAACTTCCAACACTCCAAAATGGTCTATAGCGCCCATTGAGCCAAAAAAACACTTTTCGGTTTTTTTCAACGTCAGAACGCGAAATGAACTTCCAACACTCCAAAATGGTCTATAGCGCCCATTGAGCCAAAAAAACCCCACTTTTCGGGTTTTTTCACTGTCAGATCACGAAATGAACTTACAAACAATACCAAATGTGCCATAGCGCCCATTAAGCCTAACAAACACTTTTCGGCACTATTCACCGTCAGATCACGAAATGGACTTACAAACACTCCCAAATGGTCTATAGCGCCCATTGAGCCTAAAAAACACTTTTCGGTTTTTTCCCCGTCAGAACGCGAAATGAACTTCCAACACTCCCAAATGGTCTATAGCGCCCATTGAGCCTAAAAAACACTTTTCCGTTTTTTTCACCGTCAGCACGCGGAATGAATTTCCAACACTCCAAAATGGTCGATAGCGCCCATTGAGCCTAAAAAACACTTTTCGGTTTTTTTCACCGTCAGAACGCGAAATGAACTTCCAACACTCCAAAATGGTCTATAGCGCCCATTGAGCCTAAAAAACACTTTTCGGTTTTTTTCACCGTCAGATCACGAAATGAACTTACAAACAATCCCAAATGTGCCATAGCGCCCATTAAGCCTAACAAACACTTTTCGGCACTATTTACCGTCAGATCACGAAATGGACTTACAAACACTCCCAAATGGTCTATAGCGCCCATTGAGCCTAAAAAACACTTTTCGGGTTTTTTTCACCGTCAGAACGCGAAATGAACTTCCAACACTCCCAAATGGTCTATAGCGCCCATTGAGCCTAAACAACACTTTTCGGTTTTTGTCACCGTCAGATCACGAAATGGACTTACAAACACTCCCAAATGGTCTATAGCGCCCATTGAGCCTAAACAACACTTTTCGGTTTTTTTCACCGTCAGAACGCGAAATGAACTTCCAACACTCCCAAATGGTTTATAGCGCCCATTGAGCCTAAAAAACACTTTTCCGTTTTTTTCACCGTCAGAACGCGAAATGAACTTCCAACACTCCAAAATGGTTTATAGCGCCCATTGAGCCTAAAAAACACTTTTCGGTTTTTTTCACAGTCAGATCACGAAATGAACTTACAAACAATCCTAAATGTGCCATAGCGCCCATTAAGCCTAACAAACACTTTTCGGCACTATTCACTGTCAGATCACGAAATGGACTTACAAACACTCCCAAATTGTCTATAGCGCCTATTGAGCCTAAAAAACACTTTTCGGTTTTTTTCACCGTCAGAACGCGAAATGAACTTACAAACACTCCCAAATGGTCTATAGCGCCCATTGAGCCTAAAAAACACTTTTCGGGTTTTTTCACCGTCAGAACGCGACATGAACTTCCAACACTCACAAATGGTCTATAGCGCCCATTGAGCCTAAAAACAATTTCGGGTTTTTTCACCGTCAGATCACGAAATGAACTTACAAACAATCCTAAATGTGCCATAGCGCCCATTAAGCCTAACAAACACTTTTCGGCACATTCACTGTCAGATCACGAAATGGACTTACAAACACTCCCAAATGGTCTATAGCGCCTATTGAGCCTAAAAAACACTTTTCGGTTTTCTTCACCGTCAGATCACGAAATGAACTTACAAACAATCCCAAATGTGCCATAGCGCCCATTAAGCCTAACAAACACTTTTCGGGACTATTCACCGTCAGATCACGAAACGGACTTACAAACACTCCCAAATGGTCTATAGCGCCCATTGAGCCTAAACAACACTTTTCGGTTTTGTTCACCGTCAGAACGCGAAAAGAACTTCCAACACTCCCAAATGGTCTATAGCGCCCATTGAGCCTAAAAAAAACTTTTCGGTTTTTTTCACCGTCAGAACGCGAAATGAACTTCCAACACTCCAAAATGGTTTATAGCGCCCATTGAGCCTAAAAAACACTTTTCCGTATTTTTCACCGTCAGAACGCGAAATGAACTTCCAACACTCCAAAATGGTCTATAGCGCCCATTGAGCCTAAAAAACACTTTTCGGTTTTCTTCACCGTCAGATCACGAAATGAACTTACAAACAATCCCAAATGTGCCATAGCGCCCATTAAGCCTAACAAACACTTTTCGGCACTATTCACCGTCAGATCACGAAACGGACTTACAAACACTCCCAAATGGTCTATAGCGCCCATTGAGCCTAAAACACACTTTTCGTTTTTTTTCACTGTCAGAACGCGAAATGAACTTCCAACACTCCCAAATGGTCTATAGCGCCCATTGAGCCTAAAAAACACTTTTCCGTTTTTTTTCACCTTCAGAACGCGAAATGAACTTCCAACACTCCACAATGGTCTATAGCGCCCATTGAGCCTAAAAAAACACTTTTCGGTTTTTTTCACCGTCAGAACGCGAAATGAACTTACAAACACTCCCAAATGGTCTATAGCGCCCATTGCGCCTAAAAAACACTTTTCGGGTTTTTTCACCGTCAGAACGCGAAATGAACTTCCAACACTCCCAAATGGTTTATAGCGCCCATTGAGCCTAAAAAACACTTTTCGGTTTTTTTCACCGTCAGAACGCGAAATGAACTTCCAACACTCCAAAATGGTCTATAGCGCCCATTGAGCCTAAAAAACACTTTTCCGTTTTTTTCACCGTCAGAACGCGAAATGAACTTACAAACAATCCCAAATGTGCCATAGCGCCCATTAAGCCTAACAAACACTTTTCGGCACTATTCACCGTCAGATCACGAAACGGACTTACAAACACTCCCAAATGGTCTATAGCGCCCATTGAGCCTAAACAACACTTTTCGGTTTTGTTCACCGTCAGAACGCGAAAAGAACTTCCAACACTCCCAAATGGTCTATAGCGCCCATTGAGCCTAAAAAACACTTTTCGGTTTTTTTCACCGTCAGATCACGAAATGAACTTACAAACAATCCTAAATGTGCCATAGCGCCCATTAAGCCTAACAAACACTTTTCGGCACTATTCACTGTCAGATCACGAAATGGACTTACAAACACTCCCAAATGGTCTATAGCACCTATTGAGCCTAAAAAACACTTTTCGGTTTTCTTCACCGTGAGATCACGAAATGAACTTACAAACAATCCCAAATGTGCCATAGTGCCCATTAAGCCTAACAAACACTTTTCGGCACTATTCACCGTCAGATCACGAAATGGGCTTACAAACACTCCCAAATGGTCTATAGCGCCCATTGAGCCTAAAAAACACTTTTCGGTTTTTTTCACCGTCAGAACGCGAAATGAACTTCCAACACTCCAAAATGGTCTATAGCGCCCATTGAGCAAAAAAAAACACTTTTCGGTTTTTTTCACCGTCAGAACGCGAAATGAACTTCCAACACTCCAAAATGGTCTATAGCGCCCATTGAGCCTAAAAAAAAACACTTTTCGGGTTTTTTCACTGTCAGATCACGAAATGAACTTACAAACAATACCAAATGTGCCATAGCGCCCATTAAGCCTAAAAAACACTTTTCCGTTTTTTTCACCTTCAGAACGCGAAATGAACTTCCAACACTCCACAATGGTCTATAGCGCCCATTGAGCCTAAAATAACACTTTTCGGCACTATTCACCGTCAGATCACGAAATGGACTTACAAACACTCCCAAATGGTCTATAGCGCCCATTGCGCCTAAAAAACACTTTTCGGTTTTTTTCACCGTCAGAACGCGAAATGAACTTCCAACACTCCCAAATGGTTTATAGCGCCCATTGAGCCTAAAAAACACTTTTCCGTTTTTTTCACCGTCAGAACGCGAAATGAACTTCCAACACTCCAAAATGGTCTATAGCGCCCATTGAGCCTAAAAAACACTTTTCGGTTTTTTTCACCGTCAGATCACGAAATGAACTTACAAACAATCCTAAATGTGCCATAGCGCCCATTAAGCCTAACAAACACTTTTCGGCACTATTCACTGTCAGATCACGAAATGGACTTACAAACACTCCCAAATGGTCTATAGCACCTATTGAGCCTAAAAAACACTTTTCGGTTTTCTTCACCGTGAGATCACGAAATGAACTTACAAACAATCCCAAATGTGCCATAGTGCCCATTAAGCCTAACAAACACTTTTCGGCACTATTCACCGTCAGATCACGAAATGGACTTACAAACACTCCCAAATGGTCTATAGCGCCCATTGAGCCTAAAAAACACTTTTCGGTTTTTTTCACCGTCAGAACGCGAAATGAACTTCCAACACTCCAAAATGGTCTATAGCGCCCATTGAGCAAAAAAAAACACTTTTCGGTTTTTTTCACCGTCAGAACGCGAAATGAACTTCCAACACTCCAAAATGGTCTATAGCGCCCATTGAGCCTAAAAAAAAAAACTTTTCGGGTTTTTTCACTGTCAGATCACGAAATGAACTTACAAACAATACCAAATGTGCTATAGCGCCCATTAAGCCTAAAAAACACTTTTCCGTTTTTTTCACCTTCAGAACGCGAAATGAACTTCCAACACTCCACAATGGTCTATAGCGCCCATTGAGCCTAAAAAAACACTTTTCGGTTTTTTTCACCGTCAGAACGCGAAATGAACTTACAAACACTCCCAAATGGTCTATAGCGCCCATTGAGCCTAAAAAACACTTTTCGGGTTTTTTCACCGTCAGAACGCGAAATGAACTTCCAACACTCCCAAATGGTTTATAGCGCCCATTGAGCCTAAAAAACACTTTTCCGTTTTAATCACCGTCAGAACGCGAAATGAACTTCCAACACTCCAAAATGGTCTATAGCGCCCATTGAGCCTAAAAAACACTTTTCGTTTTTTTTCACCGTCAGATCACGAAATGAACTTACAAACAATCCTAAATGTGCCATAGCGCCCATTAAGCCTAACAAACACTTTTCGGCACTATTCACTGTCAGATCACGAAATGGACTTACAAACACTCCCAAATGGTCTATAGCGCCTATTGAGCCTAAAAAACACTTTTCGGTTTTCTTCACCGTGAGATCACGAAATGAACTTACAAACAATCCCAAATGTGCCATAGTGCCCATTAAGCCTAACAAACACTTTTCGGCACTATTCACCGTCAGATCACGAAATGGACTTACAAACACTCCCAAATGGTCTATAGCGCCCATTGAGCCTAAAAAACAATTTTCGGTTTTTTTCACCGTCAGAACGCGAAATGAACTTCCAACACTCCAAAATGGTCTATAGCGCCCATTGAGCCAAAAAAACACTTTTCGGTTTTTTTCAACGTCAGAACGCGAAATGAACTTCCAACACTCCAAAATGGTCTATAGCGCCCATTGAGCCAAAAAAACCCCACTTTTCGGGTTTTTTCACTGTCAGATCACGAAATGAACTTACAAACAATACCAAATGTGCCATAGCGCCCATTAAGCCTAACAAACACTTTTCGGCACTATTCACCGTCAGATCACGAAATGGACTTACAAACACTCCCAAATGGTCTATAGCGCCCATTGAGCCTAAAAAACACTTTTCGGTTTTTTCCCCGTCAGAACGCGAAATGAACTTCCAACACTCCCAAATGGTCTATAGCGCCCATTGAGCCTAAAAAACACTTTTCCGTTTTTTTCACCGTCAGCACGCGGAATGAATTTCCAACACTCCAAAATGGTCGATAGCGCCCATTGAGCCTAAAAAACACTTTTCGGTTTTTTTCACCGTCAGAACGCGAAATGAACTTCCAACACTCCAAAATGGTCTATAGCGCCCATTGAGCCTAAAAAACACTTTTCGGTTTTTTTCACCGTCAGATCACGAAATGAACTTACAAACAATCCCAAATGTGCCATAGCGCCCATTAAGCCTAACAAACACTTTTCGGCACTATTTACCGTCAGATCACGAAATGGACTTACAAACACTCCCAAATGGTCTATAGCGCCCATTGAGCCTAAAAAACACTTTTCGGGTTTTTTTCACCGTCAGAACGCGAAATGAACTTCCAACACTCCCAAATGGTCTATAGCGCCCATTGAGCCTAAACAACACTTTTCGGTTTTTGTCACCGTCAGATCACGAAATCGACTTACAAACACTCCCAAATGGTCTATAGCGCCCATTGAGCCTACACAACACTTTTCGGTTTTTTTCACCGTCAGAACGCGAAATGAACTTCCAACACTCCCAAATGGTTTATAGCGCCCATTGAGCCTAAAAAACACTTTTCCGTTTTTTTCACCGTCAGAACGCGAAATGAACTTCCAACACTCCAAAATGGTTTATAGCGCCCATTGAGCCTAAAAAACACTTTTCGGTTTTTTTCACAGTCAGATCACGAAATGAACTTACAAACAATCCTAAATGTGCCATAGCGCCCATTAAGCCTAACAAACACTTTTCGGCACTATTCACTGTCAGATCACGAAATGGACTTACAAACACTCCCAAATTGTCTATAGCGCCTATTGAGCCTAAAAAACACTTTTCGGTTTTTTTCACCGTCAGAACGCGAAATGAACTTACAAACACTCCCAAATGGTCTATAGCGCCCATTGAGCCTAAAAAACACTTTTCGGGTTTTTTCACCGTCAGAACGCGACATGAACTTCCAACACTCACAAATGGTCTATAGCGCCCATTGAGCCTAAAAACAATTTCGGGTTTTTTCACCGTCAGATCACGAAATGAACTTACAAACAATCCTAAATGTGCCATAGCGCCCATTAAGCCTAACAAACACTTTTCGGCACATTCACTGTCAGATCACGAAATGGACTTACAAACACTCCCAAATGGTCTATAGCGCCTATTGAGCCTAAAAAACACTTTTCGGTTTTCTTCACCGTCAGATCACGAAATGAACTTACAAACAATCCCAAATGTGCCATAGCGCCCATTAAGCCTAACAAACACTTTTCGGCACTATTCACCGTCAGATCACGAAACGGACTTACAAACACTCCCAAATGGTCTATAGCGCCCATTGAGCCTAAACAACACTTTTCGGTTTTGTTCACCGTCAGAACGCGAAAAGAACTTCCAACACTCCCAAATGGTCTATAGCGCCCATTGAGCCTAAAAAAAACTTTTCGGTTTTTTTCACCGTCAGAACGCGAAATGAACTTCCAACACTCCAAAATGGTTTATAGCGCCCATTGAGCCTAAAAAACACTTTTCCGTATTTTTCACCGTCAGAACGCGAAATGAACTTCCAACACTCCAAAATGGTCTATAGCGCCCATTGAGCCTAAAAAACACTTTTCGGTTTTCTTCACCGTCAGATCACGAAATGAACTTACAAACAATCCCAAATGTGCCATAGCGCCCATTAAGCCTAACAAACACTTTTCGGCACTATTCACCGTCAGATCACGAAACGGACTTACAAACACTCCCAAATGGTCTATAGCGCCCATTGAGCCTAAAACACACTTTTCGGTTTTTTTCACCGTCAGAACGCGAAATGAACTTCCAACACTCCCAAATGGTCTATAGCGCCCATTGAGCCTAAAAAACACTTTTCCGTTTTTTTTCACCTTCAGAACGCGAAATGAACTTCCAACACTCCACAATGGTCTATAGCGCCCATTGAGCCTAAAAAAACACTTTTCGGTTTTTTTCACCGTCAGAACGCGAAATGAACTTACAAACACTCCCAAATGGTCTATAGCGCCCATTGCGCCTAAAAAACACTTTTCGGGTTTTTTCACCGTCAGAACGCGAAATGAACTTCCAACACTCCAAAATGGTCTATAGCGCCCATTGAGCCTAAAAAACACTTTTCCGTTTTTTTCACCGTCAGAACGCGAAATGAACTTACAAACAATCCCAAATGTGCCATAGCGCCCATTAAGCCTAACAAACACTTTTCGGCACTATTCACCGTCAGATCACGAAACGGACTTACAAACACTCCCAAATGGTCTATAGCGCCCATTGAGCCTAAACAACACTTTTCGGTTTTGTTCACCGTCAGAACGCGAAAAGAACTTCCAACACTCCCAAATGGTCTATAGCGCCCATTGAGCCTAAAAAACACTTTTCGGTTTTTTTCACCGTCAGAACGCGAAATGAACTTCCAACACTCCAAAATGGTTTATAGCGCCCATTGAGCCTAAAAAACACTTTTCCGTATTTTTCACCGTCAGAACGCGAAATGAACTTCCAACACTCCAAAATGGTCTATAGCGCCCATTGAGCCTAAAAAACACTTTTCGGTTTTCTTCACCGTCAGATCACGAAATGAACTTACAAACAATCCCAAATGTGCCATAGCGCCCATTAAGCCTAACAAACACTTTTCGGCACTATTCACCGTCAGATCACGAAACGGACTTACACTCCCAAATGGTCTATAGCGCCCATTGAGCCTAAAAAACACTTTTCCGTTTTTTTTCACTTTCAGAACGCGAAATGAACTTCCAACACTCCACAATGGTCTATAGCGCCCATTGAGCCTAAAAAACACTTTTCGTTTTTTTTCACCGTCAGAACGCGAAATGAACTTACAAACACTCCCAAATGGTCTATAGCGCCCATTGCGCCTAAAAAACACTTTTCGGGTTTTTTCACCGTCAGAACGCGAAATGAACTTCCAACACTCCCAAATGGTTTATAGCGCCCATTGAGCCTAAAAAACACTTTTCGGTTTTTTTCACCGTCAGAACGCGAAATGAACTTCCAACACTCCAAAATGGTCTATAGCGCCCATTGAGCCTAAAAAAAAAAACTTTTCGGGTTTTTTCACTGTCAGATCACGAAATGAACTTACAAACAATACCAAAATGTGCTATAGCGCCCATTAAGCCTAAAAAACACTTTTCCGTTTTTTTCACCTTCAGAACGCGAAATGAACTTCCAACACTCCACAATGGTCTATAGCGCCCATTGAGCCTAAAAAAACACTTTTCGGTTTTTTTCACCGTCAGAACGCGAAATGAACTTACAAACACTCCCAAATGGTCTATAGCGCCCATTGAGCCTAAAAAACACTTTTCGGGTTTTTTCACCGTCAGAACGCGAAATGAACTTCCAACACTCCCAAATGGTTTATAGCGCCCATTGAGCCTAAAAAACACTTTTCCGTTTTAATCACCGTCAGAACGCGAAATGAACTTCCAACACTCCAAAATGGTCTATAGCGCCCATTGAGCCTAAAAAACACTTTTCGTTTTTTTTCACCGTCAGATCACGAAATGAACTTACAAACAATCCTAAATGTGCCATAGCGCCCATTAAGCCTAACAAACACTTTTCGGCACTATTCACTGTCAGATCACGAAATGGACTTACAAACACTCCCAAATGGTCTATAGCGCCTATTGAGCCTAAAAACACTTTTCGGTTTTCTTCACCGTGAGATCACGAAATGAACTTACAAACAATCCCAAATGTGCCATAGTGCCCATTAAGCCTAACAAACACTTTTCGGCACTATTCACCGTCAGATCACGAAATGGACTTACAAACACTCCCAAATGGTCTATAGCGCCCATTGAGCCTAAAAAACACTTTTCGGTTTTTTTCACCGTCAGAACGCGAAATGAACTTCCAACACTCCAAAATGGTCTATAGCGCCCATTGAGCCAAAAAAACACTTTTCGGTTTTTTTCAACGTCAGAACGCGAAATGAACTTCCAACACTCCAAAATGGTCTATAGCGCCCATTGAGCCAAAAAAACCCCACTTTTCGGGTTTTTTCACTGTCAGATCACGAAATGAACTTACAAACAATACCAAATGTGCCATAGCGCCCATTAAGCCTAACAAACACTTTTCGGCACTATTCACCGTCAGATCACGAAATGGACTTACAAACACTCCCAAATGGTCTATAGCGCCCATTGAGCCTAAAAAACACTTTTCGGTTTTTTCCCCGTCAGAACGCGAAATGAACTTCCAACACTCCCAAATGGTCTATAGCGCCCATTGAGCCTAAAAAACACTTTTCCGTTTTTTTCACCGTCAGCACGCGGAATGAATTTCCAACACTCCAAAATGGTCGATAGCGCCCATTGAGCCTAAAAAACACTTTTCGGTTTTTTTCACCGTCAGAACGCGAAATGAACTTCCAACACTCCAAAATGGTCTATAGCGCCCATTGAGCCTAAAAAACACTTTTCGGTTTTTTTCACCGTCAGATCACGAAATGAACTTACAAACAATCCCAAATGTGCCATAGCGCCCATTAAGCCTAACAAACACTTTTCGGCACTATTTACCGTCAGATCACGAAATGGACTTACAAACACTCCCAAATGGTCTATAGCGCCCATTGAGCCTAAAAAACACTTTTCGGGTTTTTTTCACCGTCAGAACGCGAAATGAACTTCCAACACTCCCAAATGGTCTATAGCGCCCATTGAGCCTAAACAACACTTTTCGGTTTTTGTCACCGTCAGATCACGAAATGGACTTACAAACACTCCCAAATGGTCTATAGCGCCCATTGAGCCTACACAACACTTTTCGGTTTTTTTCACCGTCAGAACGCGAAATGAACTTCCAACACTCCCAAATGGTTTATAGCGCCCATTGAGCCTAAAAAACACTTTTCCGTTTTTTTCACCGTCAGAACGCGAAATGAACTTCCAACACTCCAAAATGGTTTATAGCGCCCATTGAGCCTAAAAAACACTTTTCGGTTTTTTTCACAGTCAGATCACGAAATGAACTTACAAACAATCCTAAATGTGCCATAGCGCCCATTAAGCCTAACAAACACTTTTCGGCACTATTCACTGTCAGATCACGAAATGGACTTACAAACACTCCCAAATTGTCTATAGCGCCTATTGAGCCTAAAAAACACTTTTCGGTTTTTTTCACCGTCAGAACGCGAAATGAACTTACAAACACTCCCAAATGGTCTATAGCGCCCATTGAGCCTAAAAAACACTTTTCGGGTTTTTTCACCGTCAGAACGCGACATGAACTTCCAACACTCACAAATGGTCTATAGCGCCCATTGAGCCTAAAAACAATTTCGGGTTTTTTCACCGTCAGATCACGAAATGAACTTACAAACAATCCTAAATGTGCCATAGCGCCCATTAAGCCTAACAAACACTTTTCGGCACATTCACTGTCAGATCACGAAATGGACTTACAAACACTCCCAAATGGTCTATAGCGCCTATTGAGCCTAAAAAACACTTTTCGGTTTTCTTCACCGTCAGATCACGAAATGAACTTACAAACAATCCCAAATGTGCCATAGCGCCCATTAAGCCTAACAAACACTTTTCGGCACTATTCACCGTCAGATCACGAAACGGACTTACAAACACTCCCAAATGGTCTATAGCGCCCATTGAGCCTAAACAACACTTTTCGGTTTTGTTCACCGTCAGAACGCGAAAAGAACTTCCAACACTCCCAAATGGTCTATAGCGCCCATTGAGCCTAAAAAAAACTTTTCGGTTTTTTTCACCGTCAGAACGCGAAATGAACTTCCAACACTCCAAAATGGTTTATAGCGCCCATTGAGCCTAAAAAACACTTTTCCGTATTTTTCACCGTCAGAACGCGAAATGAACTTCCAACACTCCAAAATGGTCTATAGCGCCCATTGAGCCTAAAAAACACTTTTCGGTTTTCTTCACCGTCAGATCACGAAATGAACTTACAAACAATCCCAAATGTGCCATAGCGCCCATTAAGCCTAACAAACACTTTTCGGCACTATTCACCGTCAGATCACGAAACGGACTTACAAACACTCCCAAATGGTCTATAGCGCCCATTGAGCCTAAAACACACTTTTCGGTTTTTTTCACCGTCAGAACGCGAAATGAACTTCCAACACTCCCAAATGGTCTATAGCGCCCATTGAGCCTAAAAAACACTTTTCCGTTTTTTTTCACCTTCAGAACGCGAAATGAACTTCCAACACTCCACAATGGTCTATAGCGCCCATTGAGCCTAAAAAAACACTTTTCGGTTTTTTTCACCGTCAGAACGCGAAATGAACTTACAAACACTCCCAAATGGTCTATAGCGCCCATTGCGCCTAAAAAACACTTTTCGGGTTTTTTCACCGTCAGAACGCGAAATGAACTTCCAACACTCCAAAATGGTCTATAGCGCCCATTGAGCCTAAAAAACACTTTTCCGTTTTTTTCACCGTCAGAACGCGAAATGAACTTACAAACAATCCCAAATGTGCCATAGCGCCCATTAAGCCTAACAAACACTTTTCGGCACTATTCACCGTCAGATCACGAAACGGACTTACAAACACTCCCAAATGGTCTATAGCGCCCATTGAGCCTAAACAACACTTTTCGGTTTTGTTCACCGTCAGAACGCGAAAAGAACTTCCAACACTCCCAAATGGTCTATAGCGCCCATTGAGCCTAAAAAACACTTTTCGGTTTTTTTCACCGTCAGAACGCGAAATGAACTTCCAACACTCCAAAATGGTTTATAGCGCCCATTGAGCCCAAAAAACACTTTTCCGTATTTTTCACCGTCAGAACGCGAAATGAACTTCCAACACTCCAAAATGGTCTATAGCGCCCATTGAGCCTAAAAAACACTTTTCGGTTTTCTTCACCGTCAGATCACGAAATGAACTTACAAACAATCCCAAATGTGCCATAGCGCCCATTAAGCCTAACAAACACTTTTCGGCACTATTCACCGTCAGATCACGAAACGGACTTACACTCCCAAATGGTCTATAGCGCCCATTGAGCCTAAAAAACACTTTTCCGTTTTTTTTCACTTTCAGAACGCGAAATGAACTTCCAACACTCCACAATGGTCTATAGCGCCCATTGAGCCTAAAAAACACTTTTCGGTTTTTTTCACCGTCAGAACGCGAAATGAACTTACAAACACTCCCAAATGGTCTATAGCGCCCATTGCGCCTAAAAAACACTTTTCGGGTTTTTTCACCGTCAGAACGCGAAATGAACTTCCAACACTCCCAAATGGTTTATAGCGCCCATTGAGCCTAAAAAACACTTTTCGGTTTTTTTCACCGTCAGAACGCGAAATGAACTTCCAACACTCCAAAATGGTCTATAGCGCCCATTGAGCCTAAAAAACACTTTTCCGTTTTTTTCACCGTCAGAACGCGAAATGAACTTCCAACACTCCAAAATGGTCTATAGCGCCCATTGAGCCTAAAAACACTTTCGGGTTTTTTCACCGTCAGATCACGAAATGAACTTACAAACAATCCTAAATGTGCCATAGAGCCCATTAAGCCTAACAAACACTTTTCGGCACATTCACTGTCAGATCACGAAATGGACTTACAAACACTCCCAAATGGTCTATAGCGCCTATTGAGCCTAAAAAACACTTTTCGGTTTTCTTCACCGTCAGATCACGAAATGAACTTACAAACAATCCCAAATGTGCCATAGCACCCATTAAGCCTAACAAACACTTTTCGGCACTATTCACCGTCAGATCACGAAACGGACTTACAAACACTCCCAAATGGTCTATAGCGCCCATTGAGCCTAAACAACACTTTTCGGTTTTTTTCACCGTCAGAACGCGAAATGAACTTCCAACACTCCCAAATGGTCTATAGCGCCCATTGAGCCTAAAAAACACTTTTCGGTTTTTTTTACCGTCAGAACGCGAAATGAACTTCCAACACTCCAAAATGGTTAATAGCGCCCATTGAGCCTAAAAAACACTTTTCCGTTTTTCTCACCGTCAGAACGCGAAATGAACTTCCAACACTCCCAAATGGTCTATAGCGCCCATTGAGCCTAAAAAACACTTTTCCGTTTTTTTCACCGTCAGAACGCGAAATGAACTTACAAACAATCCCAAATGTGCCATAGCGCCCATTAAGCCTAACAAACACTTTTCGGCACTATTCACCGTCAGATCACGAAACGGACTTACAAACACTCCCAAATGGTCTATAGCGCCCATTGAGCCTAAACAACACTTTTCGGTTTTGTTCACCGTCAGAACGCGAAAAGAACTTCCAACACTCCCAAATGGTCTATAGCGCCCATTGAGCCTAAAAAACACTTTTCGGTTTTTTTCACCGTCAGAACGCGAAATGAACTTCCAACACTCCAAAATGGTTTATAGCGCCCATTGAGCCTAAAAAACACTTTTCCGTATTTTTCACCGTCAGAACGCGAAATGAACTTCCAACACTCCAAAATGGTCTATAGCGCCCATTGAGCCTAAAAAACACTTTTCGGTTTTCTTCACCGTCAGATCACGAAATGAACTTACAAACAATCCCAAATGTGCCATAGCGCCCATTAAGCCTAACAAACACTTTTCGGCACTATTCACCGTCAGATCACGAAACGGACTTACACTCCCAAATGGTCTATAGCGCCCATTGAGCCTAAAAAACACTTTTCCGTTTTTTTTCACTTTCAGAACGCGAAATGAACTTCCAACACTCCACAATGGTCTATAGCGCCCATTGAGCCTAAAAAACACTTTTCGGTTTTTTTCACCGTCAGAACGCGAAATGAACTTACAAACACTCCCAAATGGTCTATAGCGCCCATTGCGCCTAAAAAACACTTTTCGGGTTTTTTCACCGTCAGAACGCGAAATGAACTTCCAACACTCCCAAATGGTTTATAGCGCCCATTGAGCCTAAAAAACACTTTTCGGTTTTTTTCACCGTCAGAACGCGAAATGAACTTCCAACACTCCAAAATGGTCTATAGCGCCCATTGAGCCTAAAAAACACTTTTCCGTTTTTTTCACCGTCAGAACGCGAAATGAACTTCCAACACTCCAAAATGGTCTATAGCACCCATTGAGCCTAAAAACACTTTCGGGTTTTTTCACCGTCAGATCACGAAATGAACTTACAAACAATCCTAAATGTGCCATAGAGCCCATTAAGCCTAACAAACACTTTTCGGCACATTCACTGTCAGATCACGAAATGGACTTACAAACACTCCCAAATGGTCTATAGCGCCTATTGAGCCTAAAAAACACTTTTCGGTTTTCTTCACCGTCAGATCACGAAATGAACTTACAAACAATCCCAAATGTGCCATAGCACCCATTAAGCCTAACAAACACTTTTCGGCACTATTCACCGTCAGATCACGAAACGGACTTACAAACACTCCCAAATGGTCTATAGCGCCCATTGAGCCTAAACAACACTTTTCGGTTTTTTTCACCGTCAGAACGCGAAATGAACTTCCAACACTCCCAAATGGTCTATAGCGCCCATTGAGCCTAAAAAACACTTTTCGGTTTTTTTTACCGTCAGAACGCGAAATGAACTTCCAACACTCCAAAATGGTTAATAGCGCCCATTGAGCCTAAAAAACACTTTTCCGTTTTTCTCACCGTCAGAACGCGAAATGAACTTCCAACACTCCCAAATGGTCTATAGCGCCCATTGAGCCTAAAAAACACTTTTCCGTTTTTTTCACCGTCAGAACGCGAAATGAACTTCCAACACTCCACAATGATCTATAGCGCCCATTGAGCCTAAAAAAACACTTTTCGGTTTTTTTCACCGTCAGAACGCGAAATGAACTTACAAACACTCCCAAATGGTCTATAGCGCCCATTGAGCCTAAAAAACACTTTTCGGGTTTTTTCACCGTCAGAACGCGAAATGAACTTCCAACACTCACAAATGGTCTATAGCGCCCATTGAGCCTAAAAAACACTTTTCGGTTTTTTTTACCGTCAGAACGCGAAATGAACTTCCAACACTCCCAAATGGTTTATAGCGCCCATTGAGCCTAAAAAACACTTTTCGGTTTTTTTCACCGTCAGAACGCGAAATGAACTTCCAACACTCCAAAATGGTCTATATCGCCCATTGAGCCTAAAAAACACTTTTCCGTTTTTTTCACCGTCAGAACGCGAAATGAACTTCCAACACTCCAAAATGGTCTATAGCGCCCATTGAGCCTAAAAACACTTTGGGGTTTTTTCACCGTCAGATCACGAAATGAACTTACAAACAATCCTAAATGTGCCATAGCGCCCATTAAGCCTAACAAACACTTTTCGGCACATTCACTGTCAGATCACAAAATGGACTTACAAACACTCCCAAATGGTCTATAGCGCCTATTGAGCCTAAAAAACACTTTTCGGTTTTCTTCACCGTCAGATCACGAAATGAACTTACAAACAATCCCAAATGTGCCATAGCGCCCATTAAGCCTAACAAACACTTTTCGGCACTATTCACCGTCAGATCACGAAACGGACTTACAAACACTCCCAAATGGTCTATAGCGCCCATTGAGCCTAAACAACACTTTTCGGTTTTTTTCACCGTCAGAACGCGAAATGAACTTCCAACACTCCAAAATGGTTTATAGCGCCCATTGAGCCTAAAAAACACTTTTCCGTATTTTTCACCGTCAGAACGCGAAATGAACTTCCAACACTCCAAAATGGTCTATAGCGCCCATTGAGCCTAAAAAACACTTTTCGGTTTTCTTCACCGTCAGATCACGAAATGAACTTACAAACAATCCCAAATGTGCCATAGCGCCCATTAAGCCTAACAAACACTTTTCGGCACTATTCACCGTCAGATCACGAAACGGACTTACAAACACTCCCAAATGGTCTATAGCGCCCATAGAGCCTAAAAAACACTTTTCGGTTTTTTTCACCGTCAGAACGCGAAATGAACTTCCAACACTCCCAAATGGTCTATAGCGCCCATTGAGCCTAAAAAACACTTTTCCGTTTTTTTTCACCTTCAGAACGCGAAATGAACTTCCAACACTCCACAATGGTCTATAGCGCCCATTGAGCCTAAAAAACACTTTTCGGTTTTTTTCACCGTCAGATCACGAAACGGACTTACAAACACTCCCAAATGGTCTATAGCGCCCATTGAGCCTAAAAAACACTTTTCGGTTTTTTTCACCGTCAGAACGCGAAATGAACTTCCAACACTCCCAAATGGTCTATAGCGCCCATTGAGCCTAAAAAACTTTTTTCCGTTTTTTTTCACCTTCAGAACGCGAAATGAACTTCCAACACTCCACAATGGTCTATAGCGCCCATTGAGCCTAAAAAACACTTTTCGGTTTTTTTCACCGTCAGAACGCGAAATGAACTTACAAACACTCCCAAATGGTCTATAGCGCCCATTGCGCCTAAAAAACACTTTTCGGGTTTTTTCACGGTCAGAACGCGAAATGAACTTCCAACACTCCCAAATGGTTTATAGCGCCCATTGAGCCTAAAAAACACTTTTCCGTTTTTTTCACCGTCAGAACGCGAAATGAACTTCCAAACACTCCAAAATGGTCTATAGCGCCCATTGAGCCTAAAAAACACTTTTCGGTTTTCTTCACCGTCAGATCACGAAATGAACTTACAAACAATCCCAAATGTGCCATAGCGCCCATTAAGCCTAACAAACACTTTTCGGCACTATTCACCGTCAGATCACGAAACGGACTTACAAACACTCCCAAATGGTCTATAGCGCCCATTGAGCCTAAAAAACACTTTTCGGTTTTTTTCACCGTCAGAACGCGAAATGAACTTCCAACACTCCCAAATGGTCTATAGCGCCCATTGAGCCTAAAAAACACTTTTCCGTTTTTTTTCACCTTCAGAACGCGAAATGAACTTCCAACACTCCACAATGGTCTATAGCGCCCATTGAGCCTAAAAAACACTTTTCGGTTTTTTTCACCGTCAGAACGCGAAATGAACTTCCAACACTCCAAAATGGTCTATAGCGCCCATTGAGCCTAAAAAACACTTTTCGGTTTTTTTCACCGTCAGAACGCGAAATGAACTTCCAACACTCCCAAATGGTCTATAGCGCCCATTGAGCCTAAAAAACACTTTTCGTTTTTTTTCCCCGTCAGAACGCGAAATGAACTTCCAACACTCCCAAATGGTCTATAGCGCCCATTGAGCCTAAAAAACACTTTTCGGTTTTTTTCACCGTCAGAACGCGAAATGAACTTCCAACACTCCCAAATGGTTTATAGCGCCCATTGAGCCTAAAAAACACTTTTCGGTTTTTTTCACCGTCAGAACGCGAAATGAACTTCCAACACTCCCAAATGGTCTATAGCGCCCATTGAGCCTAAAAAACACTTTTCGGTTTTTGTCACCGTCAGAACGCGAAATGAACTTCAAACACTCCCAAATGGTCTATAGCGCCCATTGAGCCTAAAAACACTTTTCGGTTTTTTTCACCGTCAGAACGCGAAATGAACTTCCAACACTCCCAAATGGTCTATAGCGCCCATTGAGCCTAAAAAACACTTTTCGGTTTTTTTCCCCGTCAGAACGCGAAATGAACTTCCAACACTCCCAAATGGTCTATAGCGCCCATTGAGCCTAAAAAACACTTTTCGGTTTTTTTCACCGTCAGAACGCGAAATGAACTTCCAACACTCCCAAATGGTCTATAGCGCCCATTGAGCCTAAAAAAACACTTTTCCGTTTTCTTCACCGTCAGATCACGAAATGAACTTACAAACAATCCCAAATGCGCCATAGCGCCCATTAAGCCTAACAAACACTTTTCGGCACTATTCACCGTCAGATCACGAAACGGACTTACAAACACTCCCAAATGGTCTATAGCGCCCATTGAGCCTAAAAAACACTTTTCGTTTTTTTTCACCGTCAGAACGCGAAATGAACTTCCAACACTCCCAAATGGTCTATAGCGCCCATTGAGCCTAAAAAACACTTTTCGGTTTTTTTCACCGTCAGAACGCGAAATGAACTTCCAACACTCCCAAATGGTCTATAGCGCCCATTGAGCCTAAAAAAACACTTTTCCGTTTTTTTCACCGTCAGAACGCGAAATGAACTTCCAACACTCCCAAATGGTCTATAGCGCCCATTGAGCCTAAAAAACACTTTTCCGTTTTTTTCACCGTCAGAACGCGAAATGAACTTCCAACACTCCCAAATGGTCTATAGCGCCCATTGAGCCTAAAAAACACTTTTCGGTTTTTTTCACCGTCAGATCACGAAATGAACTTACAAACAATCCTAAATGTGCCATAGAGCCCATTAAGCCTAACAAACACTTTTCGGCACTATTCACTGTCAGATCACGAAATGGACTTACAAACACTCCCAAATGGTCTATAGCGCCTATTGAGCCTAAAAAACACTTTTCGGTTTTCTTCACCGTCAGATCACGAAATGAACTTACAAACAATCCCAAATGTGCCATAGCGCCCATTAAGCCTAACAAACACTTTTCGGCACTATTCACCGTCAGATCACGAAACGGACTTACAAACACTCCCAAATGGTCTATAGCGCCCATTGAGCCTAAAAAACACTTTTCGTTTTTTTTCACCGTCAGAACGCGAAATGAACTTCCAACACTCCCAAATGGTCTATAGCGCCCATTGAGCCTAAAAAACACTTTTCGGGTTTTTTCACCGTCAGATCACGAAATGGACTTACAAACACTCCCAAATGGTCTATAGCGCCCATTGAGCCTAAAAAACACTTTTCGGTTTTTTTCCCCGTCAGAACGCGAAATGAACTTCCAACACTCCCAAATGGTCTATAGCGCCCATTGAGCCTAAACAACACTTTTCGGTTTTTTTTCACCGTCAGAACGCGAAATGAACTTCCAACACTCCCAAATGGTCTATAGCGCCCATTGAGCCTAAAAAAACACTTTTCCGTTTTTTTCACCGTCAGAACGCGAAATGAACTTCCAACACTCCCAAATGGTCTATAGCGCCCATTGAGCCTAAAAAACACTTTTCCGTTTTTTTCACCGTCAGAACGCGAAATGAACTTCCAACACTCCCAAATGGTCTATAGCGCCCATTGAGCCTAAAAAACACTTTTCCGTTTTTTCACCGTCAGATCACGAAATGAACTTACAAACAATCCTGAATGTGCCATAGAGCCCATTAAGCCTAACAAACACTTTTCGGCACTATTCACTGTCAGATCACGAAATGGACTTACAAACACTCCCAAATGGTCTATAGCGCCTATTGAGCCTAAAAAACACTTTTCGGTTTTCTTCACCGTCAGATCACGAAATGAACTTACAAACAATCCCAAATGTGCCATAGCGCCCATTAAGCCTAACAAACACTTTTCGGCACTATTCACCGTCAGATCACGAAACGGACTTACAAACACTCCCAAATGGTCTATAGCGCCCATTGAGCCTAAAAAACACTTTTCGTTTTTTTTCACCGTCAGATCACGAAATGGACTTACAAACACTCCCAAATGGTCTATAGCGCCCATTGAGCCTAAAAAACACTTTTCGGTTTTTTTCACCGTCAGAACGCGAAATGAACTTCCAACACTCCCAAATGGTCTATAGCGCCCATTGAGCCTAAAAAACACTTTTCGGTTTTTGTCACCGTCAGATCACGAAATGGACTTACAAACACTCCCAAATGGTCTATAGCGCCCATTGAGCCTAAAAAACACTTTTCGGTTTTTGTCACCGTCAGAACGCGAAATGAACTTCCAACACTCCCAAATGGTCTATAGCGCCCATTGAGCCTAAAAAACACTTTTCGGTTTTTTTCACCGTCAGAACGCGAAATGAACTTCCAACACTCCCAAATGGTCTATAGCGCCCATTGAGCCTAAAAAAACACTTTTCCGTTTTTTTCACCGTCAGAACGCGAAATGAACTTCCAACACTCCCAAATGGTCTATAGCGCCCATTGAGCCTAAAAAACACTTTTCCGTTTTTTTCACCGTCAGAACGCGAAATGAACTTCCAACACTCCCAAATGGTCTATAGCGCCCATTGAGCCTAAAAAACACTTTTCGGTTTTTTTCACCGTCAGATCACGAAATGAACTTACAAACAATCCTAAATGTGCCATAGAGCCCATTAAGCCTAACAAACACTTTTCGGCACTATTCACTGTCAGATCACGAAATGGACTTACAAACACTCCCAAATGGTCTATAGCGCCTATTGAGCCTAAAAAACACTTTTCGGTTTTCTTCACCGTCAGATCACGAAATGAACTTACAAACAATCCCAAATGTGCCATAGCGCCCATTAAGCCTAACAAACACTTTTCGGCACTATTCACCGTCAGATCACGAAACGGACTTACAAACACTCCCAAATGGTCTATAGCGCCCATTGAGCCTAAAAAACACTTTTCGTTTTTTTTCACCGTCAGAACGCGAAATGAACTTCCAACACTCCCAAATGGTCTATAGCGCCCATTGAGCCTAAAAAACACTTTTCGGGTTTTTTCACCGTCAGATCACGAAATGGACTTACAAACACTCCCAAATGGTCTATAGCGCCCATTGAGCCTAAAAAACACTTTTCGGTTTTTTTCCCCGTCAGAACGCGAAATGAACTTCCAACACTCCCAAATGGTCTATAGCGCCCATTGAGCCTAAACAACACTTTTCGGTTTTTTTTCACCGTCAGAACGCGAAATGAACTTCCAACACTCCCAAATGGTCTATAGCGCCCATTGAGCCTAAAAAAACACTTTTCCGTTTTTTTCACCGTCAGAACGCGAAATGAACTTCCAACACTCCCAAATGGTCTATAGCGCCCATTGAGCCTAAAAAACACTTTTCCGTTTTTTTCACCGTCAGAACGCGAAATGAACTTCCAACACTCCCAAATGGTCTATAGCGCCCATTGAGCCTAAAAAACACTTTTCCGTTTTTTCACCGTCAGATCACGAAATGAACTTACAAACAATCCTGAATGTGCCATAGAGCCCATTAAGCCTAACAAACACTTTTCGGCACTATTCACTGTCAGATCACGAAATGGACTTACAAACACTCCCAAATGGTCTATAGCGCCTATTGAGCCTAAAAAACACTTTTCGGTTTTCTTCACCGTCAGATCACGAAATGAACTTACAAACAATCCCAAATGTGCCATAGCGCCCATTAAGCCTAACAAACACTTTTCGGCACTATTCACCGTCAGATCACGAAACGGACTTACAAACACTCCCAAATGGTCTATAGCGCCCATTGAGCCTAAAAAACACTTTTCGTTTTTTTTCACCGTCAGATCACGAAATGGACTTACAAACACTCCCAAATGGTCTATAGCGCCCATTGAGCCTAAAAAACACTTTTCGGTTTTTTTCACCGTCAGAACGCGAAATGAACTTCCAACACTCCCAAATGGTCTATAGCGCCCATTGAGCCTAAAAAACACTTTTCGGTTTTTGTCACCGTCAGATCACGAAATGGACTTACAAACACTCCCAAATGGTCTATAGCGCCCATTGAGCCTAAAAAACACTTTTCGGTTTTTGTCACCGTCAGAACGCGAAATGAACTTCCAACACTCCCAAATGGTCTATAGCGCCCATTGAGCCTAAAAAACACTTTTCGGTTTTTTTCACCGTCAGAACGCGAAATGAACTTCCAACACTCCAAAATGGTCTATAGCGCCTATTGAGCCTAAAAAACACTTTTCGGTTTTCTTCACCGTCAGATCACGAAATGAACTTACAAACAATCCCAAATGTGCCATAGCGCCCATTAAGCCTAACAAACACTTTTCGGCACTATTCACCGTCAGATCACGAAACGGACTTACAAACACTCCCAAATGGTCTATAGCGCCCATTGAGCCTAAAAAACACTTTTCGGTTTTTGTCACCGTCAGAACGCGAAATGAACTTCCAACACTCCCAAATGGTCTATAGCGCCCATTGAGCCTAAAAAACACTTTTCGGTTTTTTTCACCGTCAGAACGCGAAATGAACTTCCAACACTCCAAAATGGTCTATAGCGCCTATTGAGCCTAAAAAACACTTTTCGGTTTTCTTCACCGTCAGATCACGAAATGAACTTACAAACAATCCCAAATGTGCCATAGCGCCCATTAAGCCTAACAAACACTTTTCGGCACTATTCACCGTCAGATCACGAAACGGACTTACAAACACTCCCAAATGGTCTATAGCGCCCATTGAGCCTAAAAAACACTTTTCGTTTTTTTTCACCGTCAGATCACGAAATGGACTTACAAACACTCCCAAATGGTCTATAGCGCCCATTGAGCCTAAAAAACACTTTTCGGTTTTTTTCACCGTCAGAACGCGAAATGAACTTCCAACACTCCCAAATGGTCTATAGCGCCCATTGAGCCTAAAAAACACTTTTCGGTTTTTGTCACCGTCAGAACGCGAAATGAACTTCCAACACTCCCAAATGGTCTATAGCGCCCATTGAGCCTAAAAAACACTTTTCGGTTTTTTTCAACGTCAGAACGCGAAATGAACTTCCAACACTCCAAAATGGTCTATAGCGCCCATTGAGCCTAAAAAACACTTTTCGGTTTTTTTCACCGTCAGATCACGAAATGAACTTACAAACAATCCCAAATGTGCCATAGCGCCCATTAAGCCTAACAAACACTTTTCGGCACTATTCACCGTCAGATCACGAAATGGACTTACAAACACTCCCAAATGGTCTATAGCGCCCATTGAGCCTAAAAAACACTTTTCGGTTTTTGTCACCGTCAGATCACGAAATGGACTTACAAACACTCCCAAATGGTCTATAGCGCCCATTGAGCCTAAAAAACACTTTTCGGTTTTTGTCACCGTCAGAACGCGAAATGAACTTCCAACACTCCCAAATGGTCTATAGCGCCCATTGAGCCTAAAAAACACTTTTCGGTTTTTTTCACCGTCAGAACGCGAAATGAACTTCCAACACTCCAAAATGGTCTATAGCGCCTATTGAGCCTAAAAAACACTTTTCGGTTTTCTTCACCGTCAGATCACGAAATGAACTTACAAACAATCCCAAATGTGCCATAGCGCCCATTAAGCCTAACAAACACTTTTCGGCACTATTCACCGTCAGATCACGAAACGGACTTACAAACACTCCCAAATGGTCTATAGCGCCCATTGAGCCTAAAAAACACTTTTCGGTTTTTGTCACCGTCAGAACGCGAAATGAACTTCCAACACTCCCAAATGGTCTATAGCGCCCATTGAGCCTAAAAAACACTTTTCGGTTTTTTTCACCGTCAGAACGCGAAATGAACTTCCAACACTCCAAAATGGTCTATAGCGCCTATTGAGCCTAAAAAACACTTTTCGGTTTTCTTCACCGTCAGATCACGAAATGAACTTACAAACAATCCCAAATGTGCCATAGCGCCCATTAAGCCTAACAAACACTTTTCGGCACTATTCACCGTCAGATCACGAAACGGACTTACAAACACTCCCAAATGGTCTATAGCGCCCATTGAGCCTAAAAAACACTTTTCGTTTTTTTTCACCGTCAGATCACGAAATGGACTTACAAAACACTCCCAAATGGTCTATAGCGCCCATTGAGCCTAAAAAACACTTTTCGGTTTTTTTCACCGTCAGAACGCGAAATGAACTTCCAACACTCCCAAATGGTCTATAGCGCCCATTGAGCCTAAAAAACACTTTTCGGTTTTTGTCACCGTCAGAACGCGAAATGAACTTCCAACACTCCCAAATGGTCTATAGCGCCCATTGAGCCTAAAAAACACTTTTCGGTTTTTTTCAACGTCAGAACGCGAAATGAACTTCCAACACTCCAAAATGGTCTATAGCGCCCATTGAGCCTAAAAAACACTTTTCGGTTTTTTTCACCGTCAGATCACGAAATGAACTTACAAACAATCCCAAATGTGCCATAGCGCCCATTAAGCCTAACAAACACTTTTCGGCACTATTCACCGTCAGATCACGAAATGGACTTACAAACACTCCCAAATGGTCTATAGCGCCCATTGAGCCTAAAAAACACTTTTCGGTTTTTTTCCCCGTCAGAACGCGAAATGAACTTCCAACACTCCCAAATGGTCTATAGCGCCCATTGAGCCTAAAAAACACTTTTCGGTTTTTTTCACCGTCAGAACGCGAAATGAACTTCCAACACTCCCAAATGGTTTATAGCGCCCATTGAGCCTAAAAAACACTTTTCGTTTTTTTTCACCGTCAGAACGCGAAATGAACTTCCAACACTCCCAAATGGTCTATAGCGCCCATTGAGCCTAAAAAACACTTTTCCGTTTTTTTCACCGTCAGAACGTGAAATGAACTTCCAACACTCCCAAATGGTCTATAGCGCCCATTGAGCCTAAAAAACACTTTTCCGTTTTTTTCACCGTCAGATCACGAAATGAACTTACAAACAATCCTAAATGTGCCATAGAGCCCATTAAGCCTAACAAACACTTTTCGGCACTATTCACTGTCAGATCACGAAATGGACTTACAAACACTCCCAAATGGTCTATAGCGCCTATTGAGCCTAAAAAACACTTTTCGGTTTTCTTCACCGTCAGATCACGAAATGAACTTACAAACAATCCCAAATGTGCCATAGCGCCCATTAAGCCTAACAAACACTTTTCGGCACTATTCACCGTCAGATCACGAAACGGACTTACAAACACTCCCAAATGGTCTATAGCGCCCATTGAGCCTAAAAAACACTTTTCGGTTTTTTTCACCGTCAGATCACGAAATGGACTTACAAACACTCCCAAATGGTCTATAGCGCCCATTGAGCCTAAAAAACACTTTTCGTTTTTTTTCACCGTCAGAACGCGAAATGAACTTCCAACACTCCCAAATGGTCTATAGCGCCCATTGAGCCTAAAAAACACTTTTCGGTTTTTGTCACCGTCAGATCACGAAATGGACTTACAAACACTCCCAAATGGTCTATAGCGCCCATTGAGCCTAAAAAACACTTTTCGGTTTTTGTCACCGTCAGAACGCGAAATGAACTTCCAACACTCCCAAATGGTCTATAGCGCCCATTGAGCCTAAAAAACACTTTTCGGTTTTTTTCACCGTCAGAACGCGAAATGAACTTCCAACACTCCAAAATGGTCTATAGCGCCCATTGAGCCTAAAAAACACTTTTCGGGTTTTTTCACCGTCAGATCACGAAATGAACTTACAAACAATCCCAAATGTGCCATAGCGCCCATTAAGCCTAACAAACACTTTTCGGCACTATTCACCGTCAGATCACGAAACGGACTTACAAACACTCCCAAATGGTCTATAGCGCCCATTGAGCCTAAAAAACACTTTTCGGTTTTTTTCACCGTCAGATCACGAAATGGACTTACAAACACTCCCAAATGGTCTATAGCGCCCATTGAGCCTAAAAAACACTTTTCGTTTTTTTTCACCGTCAGAACGCGAAATGAACTTCCAACACTCCCAAATGGTCTATAGCGCCCATTGAGCCTAAAAAACACTTTTCGGTTTTTGTCACCGTCAGATCACGAAATGGACTTACAAACACTCCCAAATGGTCTATAGCGCCCATTGAGCCTAAAAAACACTTTTCGGTTTTTGTCACCGTCAGAACGCGAAATGAACTTCCAACACTCCCAAATGGTCTATAGCGCCCATTGAGCCTAAAAAACACTTTTCGGTTTTTTTCACCGTCAGAACGCGAAATGAACTTCCAACACTCCAAAATGGTCTATAGCGCCCATTGAGCCTAAAAAACACTTTTCGGGTTTTTTCACCGTCAGATCACGAAATGAACTTACAAACAATCCCAAATGTGCCATAGCGCCCATTAAGCCTAACAAACACTTTTCGGCACTATTCACCGTCAGATCACGAAATGGACTTACAAACACTCCCAAATGGTCTATAGCGCCCATTGAGCCTAAAAAACACTTTTCGGTTTTTTTCACCGTCAGAACGCGAAA
The DNA here is from genome assembly GCA_037893245.1 of Crossaster papposus. NCBI lineage: Eukaryota > Metazoa > Echinodermata > Asteroidea > Velatida > Solasteridae > Crossaster > Crossaster papposus. Next base: position 385,495 of record JBAIAA010000049.1, on the reverse strand, counting down.
TGAACTTCCAACACTCCCAAATGGTCTATAGCGCCCATTGAGCCTAAAAAACACTTTTCCGTTTTTTTCACCGTCAGAACGCGAAATGAACTTCCAACACTCCCAAATGGTCTATAGCGCCCATTGAGCCTAAAAAACACTTTTCCGTTTTTTTCACCGTCAGATCACGAAATGAACTTACAAACAATCCTAAATGTGCCATAGAGCCCATTAAGCCTAACAAACACTTTTCGGCACTATTCACTGTCAGATCACGAAATGGACTTACAAACACTCCCAAATGGTCTATAGCGCCTATTGAGCCTAAAAAACACTTTTCGGTTTTCTTCACCGTCAGATCACGAAATGAACTTACAAACAATCCCAAATGTGCCATAGCGCCCATTAAGCCTAACAAACACTTTTCGGCACTATTCACCGTCAGATCACGAAATGGACTTACAAACACTCCCAAATGGTCTATAGCGCCCATTGAGCCTAAAAAACACTTTTCGGTTTTTTTCACCGTCAGAACGCGAAATGAACTTCCAACACTCCCAAATGGTCTATAGCGCCCATTGAGCCTAAAAAACACTTTTCGGTTTTTGTCACCGTCAGATCACGAAATGGACTTACAAACACTCCCAAATGGTCTATAGCGCCCATTGAGCCTAAAAAACACTTTTCGGTTTTTGTCACCGTCAGAACGCGAAATGAACTTCCAACACTCCCAAATGGTCTATAGCGCCCATTGAGCCTAAAAAACACTTTTCGGTTTTTTTCACCGTCAGAACGCGAAATGAACTTCCAACACTCCAAAATGGTCTATAGCGCCCATTGAGCCTAAAAAACACTTTTCGAGTTTTTTCACCGTCAGATCACGAAATGAACTTACAAACAATCCCAAATGTGCCATAGCGCCCATTAAGCCTAACAAACACTTTTCGGCACTATTCACCGTCAGATCACGAAATGGACTTACAAACACTCCCAAATGGTCTATAGCGCCCATTGAGCCTAAAAAACACTTTTCGGTTTTTTTCCCCGTCAGAACGCGAAATGAACTTCCAACACTCCCAAATGGTCTATAGCGCCCATTGAGCCTAAAAAACACTTTTCGGTTTTTTTCACCGTCAGAACGCGAAATGAACTTCCAACACTCCCAAATGGTTTATAGCGCCCATTGAGCCTAAAAAACACTTTTCGGTTTTTTTCACCGTCAGAACGCGAAATGAACTTCCAACACTCCCAAATGGTCTATAGCGCCCATTGAGCCTAAAAAACACTTTTCGGTTTTTGTCACCGTCAGAACGCGAAATGAACTTCCAACACTCCCAAATGGTCTATAGCGCCCATTGAGCCTAAAAACACTTTTCGGTTTTTTTCACCGTCAGAACGCGAAATGAACTTCCAACACTCCCAAATGGTCTATAGCGCCCATTGAGCCTAAAAAACACTTTTCGGTTTTTGTCACCGTCAGAACGCGAAATGAACTTCAAACACTCCCAAATGGTCTATAGCGCCCATTGAGCCTAAAAAACACCTTTCGGTTTTTTTCACCGTCAGAACGCGAAATGAACTTCCAACACTCCCAAATGGTCTATAGCGCCCATTGAGCCTAAAAAACACTTTTCCGTTTTTTTCACCGTCAGAACGCGAAAAGAACTTCCAACACTCCCAAATGGTCTATAGCGCCCATTGAGCCTAAAAAACACTTTTCGGTTTTTTTCACCGTCAGAACGCGAAATGAACTTCCAACACTCCCAAATGGTCTATAGCGCCCATTGAGCCTAAAAAACACTTTTCCGTTTTTTTCACCGTCAGAACGCGAAATGAACTTCCAACACTCCCAAATGGTCTATAGCGCCCATTGAGCCTAAACAAACACTTTTCCGTTTTTTTCACCGTCAGAACGCGAAATGAACTTCCAACACTCCCAAATGGTCTATAGCGCCCATTGAGCCTAAAAAACACTTTTCAGTTTTTTTCACCGTCAGATCACGAAATGAACTTACAAACAATCCTAAATGTGCCATAGAGCCCATTAAGCCTAACAAACACTTTTCGGCACTATTCACTGTCAGATCACGAAATGGACTTACAAACACTCCCAAATGGTCTATAGCGCCTATTGAGCCTAAAAAACACTTTTCGGTTTTCTTCACCGTCAGATCACGAAATGAACTTACAAACAATCCCAAATGTGCCATAGCGCCCATTAAGCCTAACAAACACTTTTCGACACTATTCACCGTCAGATCACGAAACGGACTTACAAACACTCCCAAATGGTCTATAGCGCCCATTGAGCCTAAAAAACACTTTTCGGTTTTTTTCACCGTCAGATCACGAAATGGACTTACAAACACTCCCAAATGGTCTATAGCGCCCATTGAGCCTAAAAAACACTTTTCGGTTTTTTTCACCGTCAGAACGCGAAATGAACTTACAAACAATCCCAAATGTGCCATAGCGCCCATTAAGCCTAACAAACACTTTTCGGCACTATTCACCGTCAGATCACGAAACGGACTTACAAACACTCCCAAATGGTCTATAGCGCCCATTGAGCCTAAAAAACACTTTTCGGTTTTTTTCACAGTCAGAACGCGAAATGAACTTCCAACACTCCCAAATGGTCTATAGCGCCCATTGAGCCTAAAAAACACTTTTCGGTTTTTGTCACCGTCAGATCACGAAATGGACTTACAAACACTCCCAAATGGTCTATAGCGCCCATTGAGCCTACAAAACACTTTTCGGGTTTTTTCACCGTCAGAACGCGAAATGAACTTCCAACACTCCCAAATGGTTTATAGCGCCCATTGAGCCTAAAAAACACTTTTCCGTTTTTTTCACCGTCAGAACGCGAAATGAACTTCCAACACTCCAAAATGGTCTATAGCGCCCATTGAGCCTAAAAAACACTTTTCGGTTTTTTTCACCGTCAGATCACGAAATGAACTTACAAACAATCCTAAATGTGCCATAGCGCCCATTAAGCCTAACAAACACTTTTCGGCACTATTCACTGTCAGATCACGAAATGGACTTACAAACACTCCCAAATGGTCTATAGCGCCTATTGAGCCTAAAAAACACTTTTAGGTTTTCTTCACCGTGAGATCACGAAATGAACTTACAAACAATCCCAAATGTGCCATAGTGCCCATTAAGCCTAACAAACACTTTTCGGCACTATTCACCGTCAGATCACGAAATGGACTTACAAACACTCCCAAATGGTCTATAGCGCCCATTGAGCCTAAAAAACACTTTTCGGTTTTTTTCACCGTCAGAACGCGAAATGAACTTCCAACACTTCAAAATGGTCTATAGCGCCCATTGAGCCAAAAAAAAAACACTTTTCGGTTTTTTTCACCGTCAGAACGCGAAATGAACTTCCAACACTCCAAAATGGTCTATAGCGCCCATTGAGCCTAAAAAAAAAACACTTTTCGGGTTTTTTCACTGTCAGATCACGAAATGAACTTACAAACAATACCAAATGTGCCATAGCGCCCATTAAGCCTAAAAAACACTTTTCCGTTTTTTTCACCTTCAGAACGCGAAATGAACTTCCAACACTCCACAATGGTCTATAGCGCCCATTGAGCCTAAAAAAACACTTTTCGGTTTTTTTCACCGTCAGATCACGAAATGAACTTACAAACAATCCCAAATGTGCCATAGCGCCCATTAAGCCTAAAAAACACTTTTCGGCACTATTCAACGTCAGATCACGAAATGGACTTACAAACACTCCCAAATGGTCTATAGCGCCCATTGAGCCTAAAAAACACTTTTCGGTTTTTTTCCCCGTCAGAACGCGAAATGAACTTCCAACACTCCCAAATGGTCTATAGCGCCCATTGAGCCTAAAAAACACTTTTCGGTTTTTTTCACCGTCTGAACGCGAAATGAACTTCCAACACTCCCAAATGGTCTATAGCGCCCATTGAGCCTAAAAAACACTTTTCCGTTTTTTTCACCGTCAGAACGCGAAATGAACTTCCAACGCTCCCAAATGGTCTATAGCGCCCATTGAGCCTAAAAAAACACTTTTCAGTTTTTTTCACCGTCAGATCACGAAATGAACTTACAAACAATCTTAAATGTGCCATAGAGCCCATTAAGCCTAACAAACACTTTTCGGCACTATTCACTGTCAGATCACGAAATGGACTTACAAACACTCCCAAATGGTCTATAGCGCCTATTGAGCCTAAAAAACACTTTTCGGTTTTCTTCACCGTCAGATCACGAAATGAACTTACAAACAATCCCAAATGTGCCATAGCGCCCATTAAGCCTAACAAACACTTTTCGGCACTATTCACCGTCAGATCACGAAACGGACTTACAAACACTCCCAAATGGTCTATAGCGCCCATTGAGCCTAAAAAACACTTTTCGGTTTTTTTCACAGTCAGAACGCGAAATGAACTTCCAACACTCCCAAATGGTCTATAGCGCCCATTGAGCCTAAAAAACACTTTTCGGTTTTTGTCACCGTCAGATCACGAAATGGACTTACAAACACTCCCAAATGGTCTATAGCGCCCATTGAGCCTACAAAACACTTTTCGGGTTTTTTCACCGTCAGAACGCGAAATGAACTTCCAACACTCCCAAATGGTTTATAGCGCCCATTGAGCCTAAAAAACACTTTTCCGTTTTTTTCACCGTCAGAACGCGAAATGAACTTCCAACACTCCAAAATGGTCTATAGCGCCCATTGAGCCTAAAAAACACTTTTCGGTTTTTTTTCACCGTCAGATCACGAAATGAACTTACAAACAATCCTAAATGTGCCATAGCGCCCATTAAGCCTAACAAACACTTTTCGGCACTATTCACTGTCAGATCACGAAATGGACTTACAAACACTCCCAAATGGTCTATAGCGCCTATTGAGCCTAAAAAACACTTTTCGGTTTTCTTCACCGTGAGATCACGAAATGAACTTACAAACAATCCCAAATGTGCCATAGTGCCCATTAAGCCTAACAAACACTTTTCGGCACTATTCACCGTCAGATCACGAAATGGACTTACAAACACTCCCAAATGGTCTATAGCGCCCATTGAGCCTAAAAAACACTTTTCGGTTTTTTTCACCGTCAGAACGCGAAATGAACTTCCAACACTCCAAAATGTTCTATAGCGCCCATTGAGCAAAAAAAAAACACTTTTCGGTTTTTTTCACCGTCAGAACGCGAAATGAACTTCCAACACTCCAAAATGGTCTACAGCGCCCATTGAGCCTAAAAAAAAACACTTTTCGGGTTTTTTCACTGTCAGATCACGAAATGAACTTACAAACAATACCAAATGTGCCATAGCGCCCATTAAGCCTAAAAAACACTTTTCCGTTTTTTTCACCTTCAGAACGCGAAATGAACTTCCAACACTCCACAATGGTCTATAGCGCCCATTGAGCCTAAAAAAACACTTTTCGTTTTTTTTCACCGTCAGAACGCGAAATGAACTTACAAACACTCCCAAATGGTCTATAGCGCCCATTGAGCCTAAAAAACACTTTTCGGGTTTTTTCACCGTCAGAACGCGAAATGAACTTCCAACACTCCCAAATGGTTTATAGCGCCCATTGAGCCTAAAAAACACTTTTCCGTTTTAATCACCGTCAGAACGCGAAATGAACTTCCAACACTCCAAAATGGTCTATAGCGCCCATTGAGCCTAAAAAACACTTTTCGGTTTTTTTCACCGTCAGATCACGAAATAAACTTACAAACAATCCTAAATGTGCCATAGCGCCCATTAAGCCTAACAAACACTTTTCGGCACTATTCACTGTCAGATCACGAAATGGACTTACAAACACTCCCAAATGGTCTATAGCGCCTATTGAGCCTAAAAAACACTTTTCGGTTTTCTTCACCGTGAGATCACGAAATGAACTTACAAACAATCCCAAATGTGCCATAGTGCCCATTAAGCCTAACAAACACTTTTCGGCACTATTCACCGTCAGATCACGAAATGGACTTACAAACACTCCCAAATGGTCTATAGCGCCCATTGACCCTAAAAAACACTTTTCGGTTTTTTTCACCGTCAGAACGCGAAATGAACTTCCAACACTCCAAAATGGTCTATAGCGCCCATTGAGCCAAAAAAACACTTTTCGGTTTTTTTCACCGTCAGAACGCGAAATGAACTTCCAACACTCCAAAATGGTCTATAGCGCCCATTGAGCAAAAAAAAACCCACTTTTCGGTTTTTTTCACTGTCAGATCACGAAATGAACTTACAAACAATACCAAATGTGCCATAGCGCCCATTAAGCATAACAAACACTTTTCGGCACTATTCACCGTCAGATCACGAAATGGACTTACAAACACTCCCAAATGGTCTATAGCGCCCATTGAGCCTAAAAAACACTTTTCGGGTTTTTTCCCCGTCAGAACGCGAAATGAACTTCCAACACTCCCAAATGGTCTATAGCGCCCATTGAGCCTAAAAAACACTTTTCCGTTTTTTTCACCGTCAGAACGCGAAAGGAACTTCCAACACTCCAAAATGGTCGATAGCGCCCATTGAGCCTAAAAAACACTTTTCGGTTTTTTTCACCGTCAGAACGCGAAATGAACTTCCAACACTCCAAAATGGTCTATAGCGCCCATTGAGCCTAAAAAACACTTTTCGGTTTTTTTCACCGTCAGATCACGAAATGAACTTACAAACAATCCCAAATGTGCCATAGCGCCCATTAAGCCTAACAAACACTTTTCGGCACTATTTACCGTCAGATCACGAAATGGACTTACAAACACTCCCAAATGGTCTATAGCGCCCATTGAGCCTAAAAAACACTTTTCGGTTTTTTTCACCGTCAGAACGCGAAATGAACTTCCAACACTCCCAAATGGTCTATAGCGCCCATTGAGCCTAAACAACACTTTTCGGGTTTTTTCACCGTCAGAACGCGAAATGAACTTCCAACACTCTCAAATGGTCTATAGCGCCCATTGAGCCTAAAAAACACTTTTCGGTTTTTGTCACCGTCAGATCACGAAATGGACTTACAAACACTCCCAAATGGTCTATAGCGCCCATTGAGCCTAAAAAACACTTTTCGGTTTTTTTCACCGTCAGAACGCGAAATGAACTTCCAACACTCCCAAATGGTTTATAGCGCCCATTGAGCCTAAAAAACACTTTTCCGTTTTTTTCACCGTCAGAACGCGAAATGAACTTCCAACACTCCAAAATGGTCTATAGCGCCCATTGAGCCTAAAAAACACTTTTCGGTTTTTTTCACAGTCAGATCACGAAATGAACTTACAAACAATCCTAAATGTGCCATAGCGCCCATTAAGCCTAACAAACACTTTTCGGCACTATTCACTGTCAGATCACGAAATGGACTTACAAACACTCCCAAATGGTCTATAGCGCCTATTGAGCCTAAAAAAACACTTTTCGGTTTTCTTCACCGTCAGATCACGAAATGAACTTACAAACAATCCCAAATGGTTTATAGCGCCCATTGAGCCTAAAAAACACTTTTCCGTTTTAATCACCGTCAGAACGCGAAATGAACTTCCAACACTCCAAAATGGTCTATAGCGCCCATTGAGCCTAAAAAACACTTTTCGGTTTTTTTCACCGTCAGATCACGAAATGAACTTACAAACAATCCTAAATGTGCCATAGCGCCCATTAAGCCTAACAAACACTTTTCGGCACTATTCACTGTCAGATCACGAAATGGACTTACAAACACTCCCAAATGGTCTATAGCGCCTATTGAGCCTAAAAAACACTTTTCGGTTTTCTTCACCGTCAGATCACGAAATGAACTTACAAACAATCCCAAATGTGCCATAGTGCCCATTAAGCCTAACAAACACTTTTCGGCACTATTCACCGTCAGATCACGAAATGGACTTACAAACACTCCCAAATGGTCTATAGCGCCCATTGAGCCTAAAAAACACTTTTCGGTTTTTTTCACCGTCAGAACGCGAAATGAACTTCCAACACTCCAAAATGGTCTATAGCGCCCATTGAGCCAAAAAAACACTTTTCGGTTTTTTTCACCGTCAGAACGCGAAATGAACTTCCAACACTCCAAAATGGTCTATAGCGCCCATTGAGCCAAAAAAAAACCACTTTTCGGGTTTTTTCACTGTCAGATCACGAAATGAACTTACAAACAATACCAAATGTGCCATAGCGCCCATTAAGCCTAACAAACACTTTTCGGCACTATTCACCGTCAGATCACGAAATGGACTTACAAACACTCCCAAATGGTCTATAGCGCCCATTGAGCCTAAAAAACACTTTTCGGTTTTTTTCCCCGTCAGAACGCGAAATGAACTTCCAACACTCCCAAATGGTCTATAGCGCCCATTGAGCCTAAAAAACACTTTTCCGTTTTTTTCACCGTCAGAACGCGAAATGAACTTCCAACACTCCAAAATGGTCGATAGCGCCCATTGAGCCTAAAAAACACTTTTCGTTTTTTTTCACCGTCAGAACGCGAAATGAACTTACAAACAATCCTAAATGTGCCATAGCGCCCATTAAGCCTAACAAACACTTTTCGGCACTATTCACCGTCAAATCACGAAACGGACTTACAAACACTCCCAAATGGTCTATAGCGCCCATTGAGCCTAAAAAACACTTTTCAGTTTTTTTCACCGTCAGAACGCGAAATGAACTTCCAACACTCCAAAATGGTTTATAGCGCCCATTGAGCCTAAAAAACACTTTTCCGTATTTTTCACCGTCAGAACGCGAAATGAACTTCCAACACTCCAAAATGGTCTATAGCGCCCATTGAGCCTAAAAAACACTTTTCGGTTTTCTTCACCGTCAGATCACGAAATGAACTTACAAACAATCCCAAATGTGCCATAGCGCCCATTAAGCCTAACAAACACTTTTCGGCACTATTTACCGTCAGATCACGAAATGGACTTACAAACACTCCCAAATGGTCTATAGCGCCCATTGAGCCTAAAAAACACTTTTCCGTTTTTTTCACCGTCAGAACGCGAAATGAACTTCCAACACTCCCAAATGGTCTATAGCGCCCATTGAGCCTAAAAAACACTTTTCGGTTTTTTTCACCGTCAGAACGCGAAATGAACTTCCAACACTCCCAAATGGTTTATAGCGCCCATTGAGCCTAAAAAACACTTTTCCGTTTTTTTCACCGTCAGAACGCGAAATGAACTTCCAACACTCCAAAATGGTCTATAGCGCCCATTGAGCCTAAAAAACACTTTTCGGTTTTTTTCACAGTCAGATCACGAAATGAACTTACAAACAATCCTAAATGTGCCATAGCGCCCATTAAGCCTAACAAACACTTTTCGGCACTATTCACTGTCAGATCACGAAATGGACTTACAAACACTCCCAAATGGTCTATAGCGCCTATTGAGCCTAAAAAACACTTTTCGGTTTTCTTCACCGTCAGATCACGAAATGAACTTACAAACAATCCCAAATGTGCCATAGCGCCCATTAAGCCTAACAAACACTTTTCGGCACTATTCACCGTCAGATCACGAAACGGACTTACAAACACTCCCAAATGGTCTATAGCGCCCATTGAGCCTAAAAAACACTTTTCGGTTTTTTTCACCGTCAGAACGCGAAATGAACTTCCAACATTCCAAAATGGTCTATAGCGCCCATTGAGCCTAAAAAACACTTTTCGGTTTTTTTCACCGTCAGAACGCGAAATGAACTTCCAACACTCCAAAATAGTCTATAGCGCCCATTGAGCCTAAAAAACACTTTTCGGGTTTTTTCACTGTCAGATCACGAAATGAACTTACAAACAATACCAAATGTGCCATAGCGCCCATTAAGCCTAAAAAACACTTTTCCGTTTTTTCACCTTCAGAACGCGAAATGAACTTCCAACACTCCACAATGGTCTATAGCGCCCATTGAGCCTAAAAAAACACTTTTCGGTTTTTTTCACCGTCAGAACGCGAAATGAACTTACAAACACTCCCAAATGGTCTATAGCGCCCATTGAGCCTAAAAAACACTTTTCGGGTTTTTTCACCGTCAGAACGCGAAATGAACTTCCAACACTCCCAAATGGTTTATAGCGCCCATTGAGCCTAAAAAACACTTTTCCGTTTTAATCACCGTCAGAACGCGAAATGAACTTCCAACACTCCAAAATGGTCTATAGCGCCCATTGAGCCTAAAAAACACTTTTCGGTTTTTTTCACCGTCAGATCACGAAATGAACTTACAAACCATCCTAAATGTGCCATAGCGCCCATTAAGCTTAACAAACACTTTTCGGCACTATTCACTGTCAGATCACGAAATGGACTTACAAACACTCCCAAATGGTCTATAGCGCCTATTGAGCCTAAAAAACACTTTTCGGTTTTCTTCACCGTGAGATCACGAAATGAACTTACAAACAATCCCAAATGTGCCATAGTGCCCATTAAGCCTAACAAACACTTTTCGGCACTATTCACCGTCAGATCACGAAATGGACTTACAAACACTCCCAAATGGTCTATAGCGCCCATTGAGCCTAAAAAACACTTTTCGGTTTTCTTCACCGTCAGATCACGAAATGAACTTACAAACAATCCCAAATGTGCCATAGTGCCCATTAAGCCTAACAAACACTTTTCGGCACTATTCACCGTCAGATTACGAAATGGACTTACAAACACTCCCAAATGGTCTATAGCGCCCATTGAGCCTAAAAAACACTTTTCGGTTTTTTTCACGGTCAGAACGCGAAATGAACTTCCAACACTCCAAAATGGTCTATAGCGCCCATTGAGCCAAAAAAACACTTTTCGGTTTTTTTCACCGTCAGAACGCGAAATGAACTTCCAACACTCCAAAATGGTCTATAGCGCCCATTGAGCCAAAAAAAAAACACTTTTCGGGTTTTTTCACTGTCAGATCACGAAATGAACTTACAAACAATACCAAATGTGCCATAGCGCCCATTAAGCCTAACACACACTTTTCGGCACTATTCACCATCAGATCACGAAATGGACTTACAAACACTCCCAAATGGTCTATAGCGCCCATTGAGCCTAAAAAAACACTTTTCGGTTTTTTTCCCCGTCAGAACGCGAAATGAACTTCCAACACTCCCAAATGGTCTATAGCGCCCATTGAGCCTAAAAAACACTTTTCCGTTTTTTTCACCGTCAGAACGCGAAATGAACTTCCAACACTCCAAAATGGTCGATAGCGCCCATTGAGCCTAAAAAACACTTTTCGGTTTTTTTCACCGTCAGAACGCGAAATGAACTTCCAACACTCCAAAATGGTCTATAGCGCCCATTGAGCCTAAAAAACACTTTTCGGTTTTTTTCACCGTCAGATCACGAAATGAACTTACAAACAATCCCAAATGTGCCATAGCGCCCATTAAGCCTAACAAACACTTTTCGGCACTATTTACCGTCAGATCACGAAATGGACTTACAAACACTCCCAAATGGTCTATAGCGCCCATTGAGCCTAAAAAACACTTTTCGGTTTTTTTCACCGTCAGAACGCGAAATGAACTTCCAACACTCCCAAATGGTCTATAGCGCCCATTGAGCCTAAAAAACACTTTTCGGTTTTTTTCACCGTCAGAACGCGAAATGAACTTCCAACACTCCCAAATGGTCTATAGCGCCCATTGAGCCTAAAAAACACTTTTCGGTTTTTGTCACCGTCAGATCACGAAATGGACTTACAAACACTCTCAAATGGTCTATAGCGCCCATTGAGCCTAAAAAACACTTTTCGGATTTTTTCACCGTCAGAACGCGAAATGAACTTCCAACACTCCCAAATGGTTTATAGCGCCCATTGAGCCTAAAAAACACTTTTCCGTTTTTTTCACCGTCAGAACGCGAAATGAACTTCCAACACTCCAAAATGGTCTATAGCGCCCATTAAGCCTAAAAAACACTTTTCGGTTTTTTTCACAGTCAGATCACGAAATGAACTTACAAACAATCCTAAATGTGCCATAGCGCCCATTAAGCCTAACAAACACTTTTCGGCACTATTCACTGTCAGATCACGAAATGGACTTACAAACACTCCCAAATGGTCTATAGCGCCTATTGAGCCTAAAAAACACTTTTCGGTTTTCTTCACCGTCAGATCACGAAATGAACTTACAAACAATCCCAAATGTGCCATAGCGCCCATTAAGCCTTACAAACACTTTTCGGCACTATTCACCGTCAGATCACGAAACGGACTTACAAACACTCCCAAATGGTCTATAGCGCCCATTGAGCCTAAAAAACACTTTTCGGTTTTTTTCACCGTCAGAACGCGAAATGAACTTCCAACATTCCAAAATGGTCTATAGCGCCCATTGAGCCTAAAAAACACTTTTCGGTTTTTTTCACCGTCAGAACGCGAAATGAACTTCCAACACTCCAAAATGGTCTATAGCGCCCATTGAGCCTAAACAACACTTTTCGGGTTTTTTCACTGTCAGATCACGAAATGAACTTACAAACAATACCAAATGTGCCATAGCGCCCATTAAGCCTAAAAAACACTTTTCCGTTTTTTCACCTTCAGAACGCGAAATGAACTTCCAACACTCCACAATGGTCTATAGCGCCCATTGAGCCTAAAAAAACACTTTTCGGTTTTTTTCACCGTCAGAACGCGAAATGAACTTACAAACACTCCCAAATGGTCTATAGCGCCCATTGAGCCTAAAAAACACTTTTCGGGTTTTTTCACCGTCAGAACGCGAAATAAACTTCCAACACTCCCAAATGGTTTATAGCGCCCATTGAGCCTAAAAAACACTTTTCCGTTTTAATCACCGTCAGAACGCGAAATGAACTTCCAACACTCCAAAATGGTCTATAGCGCCCATTGAGCCTAAAAAACACTTTTCGGTTTTTTTCACCGTCAGATCACGAAATGAACTTACAAACCATCCTAAATGTGCCATAGCGCCCATTAAGCTTAACAAACACTTTTCGGCACTATTCACTGTCAGATCACGAAATGGACTTACAAACACTCCCAAATGGTCTATAGTGCCTATTGAGCCTAAAAAACACTTTTCGGTTTTCTTCACCGTGAGATCACGAAATGAACTTACAAACAATCCCAAATGTGCCATAGTGCCCATTAAGCCTAACAAACACTTTTCGGCACTATTCACCGTCAGATCACGAAATGGACTTACAAACACTCCCAAATGGTCTATAGCGCCCATTGAGCCTAAAAAACACTTTTCGGTTTTTTTCACCGTCAGAACGCGAAATGAACTTCCAACACTCCAAAATGGTCTATAGCGCCCATTGAGCCAAAAAAACACTTTTCGGTTTTTTTCACCGTCAGAACGCGAAATGAACTTCCAACACTCCAAAATGGTCTATAGCGCCCATTGAGCCCAAAAAAAAACACTTTTCGGGTTTTTTCACTGTCAGATCACGAAATGAACTTACAAACAATACCAAATGTGCCATAGCGCCCATTAAGCCTAACAAACACTTTTCGGCACTATTCACCGTCAGATCACGAAATAGACTTACAAACACTCCCAAATGGTCTATAGCGCCCATTGAGCCTAAAAACCACTTTTCGGTTTTTTTCCCCGTCAGAACGCGAAATGAACTTCCAACACTCCTAAATGGTCTATAGCGCCCATTGAGCCTAAAAAACACTTTTCCGTTTTTTTCACCGTCAGAACGCGAAATGAACTTCCAACACTCCAAAATGGTCTATAGCGCCCATTGAGCCTAAAAAACACTTTTCCGTTTTTTTCACCGTCAGATCACGAAATGAACTTACAAACAATCCCAAATGTGCCATAGCGCCCATTAAGCCTAACAAACACTTTTCGGCACTATTTACCGTCAGATTACGAAATGGACTTACAAACACTCCCAAATGGTCTATAGCGCCCATTGAGCCTAAAAAACACTTTTCGGGTTTTTTTCACCGTCAGAACGCGAAATGAACTTCCAACACTCCCAAATGGTCTATAGCGCCCATTGAGCCTAAAAAACACTTTTCGGTTTTTGTCACCGTCAGATCACGAAATGGACTTACAAACACTCCCAAATGGTCTATAGCGCCCATTGAGCCTAAAAAACACTTTTCGGTTTTCTTCACCGTCAGATCACGAAATGAACTTACAAACAATCCCAAATGTGCCATAGTGCCCATTAAGCCTAACAAACACTTTTCGGCACTATTCACCGTCAGATTACGAAATGGACTTACAAACACTCCCAAATGGTCTATAGCGCCCATTGAGCCTAAAAAACACTTTTCGGTTTTTTTCACGGTCAGAACGCGAAATGAACTTCCAACACTCCAAAATGGTCTATAGCGCCCATTGAGCCAAAAAAACACTTTTCGGTTTTTTTCACCGTCAGAACGCGAAATGAACTTCCAACACTCCAAAATGGTCTATAGCGCCCATTGAGCCAAAAAAAAAACACTTTTCGGGTTTTTTCACTGTCAGATCACGAAATGAACTTACAAACAATACCAAATGTGCCATAGCGCCCATTAAGCCTAACACACACTTTTCGGCACTATTCACCATCAGATCACGAAATGGACTTACAAACACTCCCAAATGGTCTATAGCGCCCATTGAGCCTAAAAAAACACTTTTCGGTTTTTTTCCCCGTCAGAACGCGAAATGAACTTCCAACACTCCCAAATGGTCTATAGCGCCCATTGAGCCTAAAAAACACTTTTCCGTTTTTTTCACCGTCAGAACGCGAAATGAACTTCCAACACTCCAAAATGGTCGATAGCGCCCATTGAGCCTAAAAAACACTTTTCGGTTTTTTTCACCGTCAGAACGCGAAATGAACTTCCAACACTCCAAAATGGTCTATAGCGCCCATTGAGCCTAAAAAACACTTTTCGGTTTTTTTCACCGTCAGATCACGAAATGAACTTACAAACAATCCCAAATGTGCCATAGCGCCCATTAAGCCTAACAAACACTTTTCGGCACTATTTACCGTCAGATCACGAAATGGACTTACAAACACTCCCAAATGGTCTATAGCGCCCATTGAGCCTAAAAAACACTTTTCGGTTTTTTTCACCGTCAGAACGCGAAATGAACTTCCAACACTCCCAAATGGTCTATAGCGCCCATTGAGCCTAAAAAACACTTTTCGGTTTTTTTCACCGTCAGAACGCGAAATGAACTTCCAACACTCCCAAATGGTCTATAGCGCCCATTGAGCCTAAAAAACACTTTTCGGTTTTTGTCACCGTCAGATCACGAAATGGACTTACAAACACTCTCAAATGGTCTATAGCGCCCATTGAGCCTAAAAAACACTTTTCGGATTTTTTCACCGTCAGAACGCGAAATGAACTTCCAACACTCCCAAATGGTTTATAGCGCCCATTGAGCCTAAAAAACACTTTTCCGTTTTTTTCACCGTCAGAACGCGAAATGAACTTCCAACACTCCAAAATGGTCTATAGCGCCCATTAAGCCTAAAAAACACTTTTCGGTTTTTTTCACAGTCAGATCACGAAATGAACTTACAAACAATCCTAAATGTGCCATAGCGCCCATTAAGCCTAACAAACACTTTTCGGCACTATTCACTGTCAGATCACGAAATGGACTTACAAACACTCCCAAATGGTCTATAGCGCCTATTGAGCCTAAAAAACACTTTTCGGTTTTCTTCACCGTCAGATCACGAAATGAACTTACAAACAATCCCAAATGTGCCATAGCGCCCATTAAGCCTTACAAACACTTTTCGGCACTATTCACCGTCAGATCACGAAACGGACTTACAAACACTCCCAAATGGTCTATAGCGCCCATTGAGCCTAAAAAACACTTTTCGGTTTTTTTCACCGTCAGAACGCGAAATGAACTTCCAACACTCCCAAATGGTCTATAGCGCCCATTGAGCCTAAAAAACACTTTTCGGTTTTTTTCACCGTCAGAACGCGAAATGAACTTCCAACATTCCAAAATGGTCTATAGCGCCCATTGAGCCTAAAAAACACTTTTCGGTTTTTTTCACCGTCAGAACGCGAAATGAACTTCCAACACTCCAAAATGGTCTATAGCGCCCATTGAGCCTAAACAACACTTTTCGGGTTTTTTCACTGTCAGATCACGAAATGAACTTACAAACAATACCAAATGTGCCATAGCGCCCATTAAGCCTAAAAAACACTTTTCCGTTTTTTCACCTTCAGAACGCGAAATGAACTTCCAACACTCCACAATGGTCTATAGCGCCCATTGAGCCTAAAAAAACACTTTTCGGTTTTTTTCACCGTCAGAACGCGAAATGAACTTACAAACACTCCCAAATGGTCTATAGCGCCCATTGAGCCTAAAAAACACTTTTCGGGTTTTTTCACCGTCAGAACGCGAAATAAACTTCCAACACTCCCAAATGGTTTATAGCGCCCATTGAGCCTAAAAAACACTTTTCCGTTTTAATCACCGTCAGAACGCGAAATGAACTTCCAACACTCCAAAATGGTCTATAGCGCCCATTGAGCCTAAAAAACACTTTTCGGTTTTTTTCACCGTCAGATCACGAAATGAACTTACAAACCATCCTAAATGTGCCATAGCGCCCATTAAGCTTAACAAACACTTTTCGGCACTATTCACTGTCAGATCACGAAATGGACTTACAAACACTCCCAAATGGTCTATAGTGCCTATTGAGCCTAAAAAACACTTTTCGGTTTTCTTCACCGTGAGATCACGAAATGAACTTACAAACAATCCCAAATGTGCCATAGTGCCCATTAAGCCTAACAAACACTTTTCGGCACTATTCACCGTCAGATCACGAAATGGACTTACAAACACTCCCAAATGGTCTATAGCGCCCATTGAGCCTAAAAAACACTTTTCGGTTTTTTTCACCGTCAGAACGCGAAATGAACTTCCAACACTCCAAAATGGTCTATAGCGCCCATTGAGCCAAAAAAACACTTTTCGGTTTTTTTCACCGTCAGAACGCGAAATGAACTTCCAACACTCCAAAATGGTCTATAGCGCCCATTGAGCCCAAAAAAAAACACTTTTCGGGTTTTTTCACTGTCAGATCACGAAATGAACTTACAAACAATACCAAATGTGCCATAGCGCCCATTAAGCCTAACAAACACTTTTCGGCACTATTCACCGTCAGATCACGAAATAGACTTACAAACACTCCCAAATGGTCTATAGCGCCCATTGAGCCTAAAAACCACTTTTCGGTTTTTTTCCCCGTCAGAACGCGAAATGAACTTCCAACACTCCTAAATGGTCTATAGCGCCCATTGAGCCTAAAAAACACTTTTCCGTTTTTTTCACCGTCAGAACGCGAAATGAACTTCCAACACTCCAAAATGGTCTATAGCGCCCATTGAGCCTAAAAAACACTTTTCCGTTTTTTTCACCGTCAGATCACGAAATGAACTTACAAACAATCCCAAATGTGCCATAGCGCCCATTAAGCCTAACAAACACTTTTCGGCACTATTTACCGTCAGATTACGAAATGGACTTACAAACACTCCCAAATGGTCTATAGCGCCCATTGAGCCTAAAAAACACTTTTCGGGTTTTTTTCACCGTCAGAACGCGAAATGAACTTCCAACACTCCCAAATGGTCTATAGCGCCCATTGAGCCTAAAAAACACTTTTCGGTTTTTGTCACCGTCAGATCACGAAATGGACTTACAAACACTCCCAAATGGTCTATAGCGCCCATTGAGCCTAAAAAACACTTTTCGGTTTTTTTCACCGTCAGAACGCGAAATGAACTTCCAACACTCCCAAATGGTTTATAGCGCCCATTGAGCCTAAAAAACACTTTTCCGTTTTTTTCACCGTCAGAACGCGAAATGAACTTCCAACACTCCAAAATGGTCTATAGCGCCCATTGAGCCTAAAAAACACTTTTCGGTTTTTTTCACAGTCAGATCACGAAATGAACTTACAAACAATCCTAAATGTGCCATAGCGCCCATTAAGCCTAACAAACACTTTTCGGCACTATTCACTGTGAGATCACGAAATGGACTTACAAACACTCCCAAATGGTCTATAGCGCCCATTGAGCCTAAAAAACACTTTTCGGTTTTTTTCACCGTCAGAACGCGAAATGAACTTCCAACACTCCAAAATGGTCTATAGCGCCCATTGAGCCAAAAAAACACTTTTCGGTTTTTTTCACCGTCAGAACGCAAAATGAACTTCCAACACTCCAAAATGGTCTATAGCGCCCATTGAGCCAAAAAAAAAACACTTTTCGGGTTTTTTCACTGTCAGATCACGAAATGAACTTACAAACAATACCAAATGTGCCATAGCGCCCATTAAGCCTAACAAACACTTTTCGGCACTATTCACCGTCAGATCACGAAATAGACTTACAAACACTCCCAAATGGTCTATAGCGCCCATTGAGCCTAAAAAACACTTTTCGGTTTTTTTCCCCGTCAGAACGCGAAATGAACTTCCAACACTCCCAAATGGTCTATAGCGCCCATTGAGCCTAAAAAACACTTTTCCGTTTTTTTCACCGTCAGAACGCGAAATGAACTTCCAACACTCCAAAATGGTCGATAGCGCCCATTGAGCCTAAAAAACACTTTTCGGTTTTTTTCACCGTCAGAACGCGAAATGAACTTCCAACACTCCAAAATGGTCTATAGCGCCCATTGAGCCTAAAAAACACTTTTCCGTTTTTTTCACCGTCAGATCACGAAATGAACTTACAAACAATCCCAAATGTGCCATAGCGCCCATTAAGCCTAACAAACACTTTTCGGCACTATTTACCGTCAGATCACGAAATGAACTTACAAACACTCCCAAATGGTCTATAGCGCCCATTGAGCCTAAAAAACACTTTTCGGTTTTTTTCACCGTCAGAACGCGAAATGAATTTCCAACACTCCCAAATGGTCTATAGCGCCCATTGAGCCTAAAAAAACACTTTTCGGGTTTTTTTCACCGTCAGAACGCGAAATGAACTTCCAACACTCCCAAATGGTCTATAGCGCCCATTGAGCCTAAAAAACACTTTTCGGTTTTTGTCACCGTCAGATCACGAAATGGACTTACAAACACTCCCAAATGGTCTATAGCGCCCATTGAGCCTAAAAAACACTTTTCGGTTTTTTTCACCGTCAGAACGCGAAATGAACTTCCAACACTCCCAAATGGTTTATAGCGCCCATTGAGCCTAAAAAACACTTTTCCTTTTTTTTTCACCGTCAGAACGCGAAATGAACTTCCAACACTCCAAAATGGTCTATAGCGCCCATTGAGCCTAAAAAACACTTTTCGGTTTTTTTCACAGTCAGATCACGAAATGAACTTACAAACAATCCTAAATGTGCCATAGCGCCCATTAAGCTTAACAAACACTTTTCGGCACTATTCACTGTCAGATCACGAAATGGACTTACAAACACTCCCAAATGGTCTATAGCGCCTATTGAGCCTAAAAAACACTTTTCGGTTTTCTTCACCGTCAGATCACGAAATGAACTTACAAACAATCCCAAATGTGCCATAGCGCCCATTAAGCCTAACAAACACTTTTCGGCACTATTCACCGTCAGATCACGAAACGGACTTACAAACACTCCCAAATGGTCTATAGCGCCCATTGAGCCTAAAAAACACTTTTCGGTTTTTTTCACCGTCAGAACGCGAAATGAACTTCCAACACTCCCAAATGGTCTATAGCGCCCATTGAGCCTAAAAAACACTTTTCGTTTTTTTTCACCGTCAGAACGCGAAATGAACTTCCAACATTCCAAAATGGTCTATAGCGCCCATTGAGCCTAAAAAACACTTTTCGGTTTTTTTCACCGTCAGAACGCGAAATGAACTTCCAACACTCCAAAATGGTCTATAGCGCCCATTGAGCCTAAAAAACACTTTTCGGGTTTTTTCACTGTCAGATCACGAAATGAACTTACAAACAATACCAAATGTGCCATAGCGCCCATTAAGCCTAAAAAACACTTTTCCGTTTTTTTCACCTTTAGAACGCGAAATGAACTTCCAACACTCCACAATGGTCTATAGCGCCCATTGAGCCTAAAAAAACACTTTTCGGTTTTTTTCACCGTCAGAACGCGAAATGAACTTACAAACACTCCCAAATGGTCTATAGCGCCCATTGAGCCTAAAAAACACTTTTCGGGTTTTTTCACCGTCAGAACGCGAAATGAACTTCCAACACTCCAAAATGGTCTATAGCGCCCATTGAGCCTAAAAAACACTTTTCGGTTTTTTTCACCGTCAGATCACGAAATGAACTTACAAACCATCCTAAATGTGCCATAGCGCCCATTAAGCTTAACAAACACTTTTCGGCACTATTCACTGTCAGATCACGAAATGGACTTACAAACACTCCCAAATGGTCTATAGCGCCTATTGAGCCTAAAAAACACTTTTCGGTTTTCTTCACTGTGAGATCACGAAATGAACTTACAAACAATCCCAAATGTGCCATAGTGCCCATTAAGCCTAACAAACACTTTTCGGCACTATTCACCGTCAGATCACGAAATGGACTTACAAACACTCCCAAATGGTCTATAGCGCCCATTGAGCCTAAAAAACACTTTTCGGTTTTTTTCACCGTCACAACGCGAAATGAACTTCCAACACTCCAAAATGGTCTATAGCGCCCATTGAGCCAAAAAAACACTTTTCGGTTTTTTTCACCGTCAGAACGCGAAATGAACTTCCAACACTCCAAAATGGTCTATAGCGCCCATTGAGCCAAAAAAAAAAACACTTTTCGGGTTTTTGCACTGTCAGATCACGAAATGAACTTACAAACAATACCAAATGTGCCATAGCGCCCATTAAGCCTAACAAACACTTTTCGGCACTATTCACCGTCAGATCACGAAATAGACTTACAAACACTCCCAAATGGTCTATAGCGCCCATTGAGCCTAAAAAACTCTTTTCGGTTTTTTTCCCCGTCAGAACGCGAAATGAACTTCCAACACTCCCAAATGGTCTATAGCGCCCATTGAGCCTAACAAACACTTTTCCGTTTTTTTCACCGTCAGAACGCGAAATGAACTTCCAACACTCCAAAATGGTCTATAGCGCCCATTGAGCCTAAAAAACACTTTTCCGTTTTTTTCACCGTCAGATCACGAAATGAACTTACAAACAATCCCAAATGTGCCATAGCGCCCATTAAGCCTAACAAACACTTTTCGGCACTATTTACCGTCAGATCACGAAATTGACTTACAAACACTCCCAAATGGTCTATAGCGCCCATTGAGCCTAAAAAACACTTTTCGGTTTTTTTCACCGTCAGAACGCGAAATGAATTTCCAACACTCCCAAATGGTCTATAGCGCCCATTGAGCCTAAAAAAACACTTTTCGGGTTTTTTTCACCGTCAGAACGCGAAATGAACTTCCAACACTTCAAATGGTCTATAGCGCCCATTGAGCCTAAAAAACACTTTTCGGTTTTTGTCACCGTCAGATCACGAAATGGACTTACAAACACTCCCAAATGGTCTATAGCGCCCATTGAGCCTAAAAAACACTTTTCGGTTTTTTTCACCGTCAGAACGCGAAATGAACTTCCAACACTCCCAAATGGTTTATAGCGCCCATTGAGCCTAAAAAACACTTTTCCGTTTTTTTCACCGTCAGAACGCGAAATGAACTTCCAACACTCCAAAATGGTCTATAGCGCCCATTGAGCCTAAAAAACACTTTTCGGTTTTTTTCACAGTCAGATCACGAAATGAACTTACAAACAATCCTAAATGTGCCATAGCGCCCATTAAGCCTAACAAACACTTTTCGGCACTATTCACTGTCAGATCACGAAATGGACTTACAAACACTCCCAAATGGTCTATAGCGCCTATTGAGCCTAAAAAACACTTTTCGGTTTTCTTCACCGTCAGATCACGAAATGAACTTACAAACAATCCCAAATGTGCCATAGCGCCCATTAAGCCTAACAAACACTTTTCGGCACTATTCACCGTCAGATCACGAAACGGACTTACAAACACTCCCAAATGGTCTATAGCGCCCATTGAGCCTAAAAAACACTTTTCGGTTTTTTTCACCGTCAGAACGCGAAATGAACTTCCAACACTCCCAAATGGTCTATAGCGCCCATTGAGCCTAAAAAACACTTTTCGGTTTTTTTCACCGTCAGAACGCGAAATGAACTTCCAACATTCCAAAATGGTCTATAGCGCCCATTGAGCCTAAAAAACACTTTTCGGTTTTTTTCACCGTCAGAACGCGAAATGAACTTCCAACACTCCAAAATGGTCTATAGCGCCCATTGAGCCTAAAAAACACTTTTCGGGTTTTTTCACTGTCAGATCACGAAATGAACTTACAAACAATACCAAATGTGCCATAGCGCCCATTAAGCCTAAAAAACACTTTTCCGTTTTTTTCACCTTCAGAACGCGAAATGAACTTCCAACACTCCACAATGGTCTATAGCGCCCATTGAGCCTAAAAAAACACTTTTCGGTTTTTTTCACCGTCAGAACGCGAAATGAACTTACAAACACTCCCAAATGGTCTATAGCGCCCATTGAGCCTAAAAAACACTTTTCGGTTTTTTTCACCGTCAGAACGCGAAATGAACTTCCAACACTCCCAAATGGTTTATAGCGCCCATTGAGCCTAAAAAACACTTTTCCGTTTTAATCACCGTCAGAACGCGAAATGAACTTCCAACACTCCAAAATGGTCTATAGCGCCCATTGAGCCTAAAAAACACTTTTCGGTTTTTTTCACCGTCAGATCACGAAATGAACTTACAAACCATCCTAAATGTGCCATAGCGCCCATTAAGCTTAACAAACACTTTTCGGCACTATTCACTGTCAGATCACGAAATGGACTTACAAACACTCCCAAATGGTCTATAGCGCCTATTGAGCCTTAAAAACACTTTTCGGTTTTCTTCACTGTGAGATCACGAAATGAACTTACAAACAATCCCAAATGTGCCATAGTGCCCATTAAGCCTAACAAACACTTTTCGGCACTATTCACCGTCAGATCACGAAATGGACTTACAAACACTCCCAAATGGTCTATAGCGCCCATTGAGCCTAAAAAACACTTTTCGGTTTTTTTCACCGTCACAACGCGAAATGAACTTCCAACACTCCAAAATGGTCTATAGCGCCCATTGAGCCAAAAAAACACTTTTCGGTTTTTTTCACCGTCAGAACGCGAAATGAACTTCCAACACTCCAAAATGGTCTATAGCGCCCATTGAGCAAAAAAAAAAACACTTTTCGGGTTTTTTCACTGTCAGATCACGAAATGAACTTACAAACAATACCAAATGTGCCATAGTGCCCATTAAGCCTAACAAACACTTTTCGGCACTATTCACCGTCAGATCACGAAATAGACTTACAAACACTCCCAAATGGTCTATAGCGCCCATTGAGCCTAAAAAACTCTTTTCGGTTTTTTTCCCCGTCAGAACGCGAAATGAACTTCCAACACTCCCAAATGGTCTATAGCGCCCATTGAGCCTAAAAAACACTTTTCCGTTTTTTTCACCGTCAGAACGCGAAATGAACTTCCAACACTCCAAAATGGTCTATAGCGCCCATTGAGCCTAAAAAACACTTTTCAGTTTTTTTCACCGTCAGATCACGAAATGAACTTACAAACAATCCCAAATGTGCCATAGCGCCCATTAAGCCTAACAAACACTTTTCGGCACTATTTACCGTCAGATCACGAAATGGACTTACAAACACTCCCAAATGGTCTATAGCGCCCATTGAGCCTAAAAAACACTTTTCGGTTTTTTTCACCGTCAGAACGCGAAATGAATTTCCAACACTCCCAAATGGTCTATAGCGCCCATTGAGCCTAAAAAACACTTTTCGGGTTTTTTTCACCGTCAGAACGCGAAATGAACTTCCAACACTCCCAAATGGTCTATAGCGCCCATTGAGCCTAAAAAACACTTTTCGGTTTTTGTCACCGTCAGATCACGAAATGGACTTACAAACACTCCCAAATGGTCTATAGCGCCCATTGAGCCTAAAAAACACTTTTCGGTTTTTTTCACCGTCAGAACGCGAAATGAACTTCCAACACTCCCAAATGGTTTATAGCGCCCATTGAGCCTAAAAAACACTTTTCCGTTTTTTTCACCGTCAGAACGCGAAATGAACTTCCAACACTCCAAAATGGTCTATAGCGCCCATTGAGCCTAAAAAACACTTTTCGGTTTTTTTCACAGTCAGATCACGAAATGAACTTACAAACAATCCTAAATGTGCCATAGCGCCCATTAAGCCTAACAAACACTTTTCGGCACTATTCACTGTGAGATCACGAAATGGACTTACAAACACTCCCAAATGGTCTATAGCGCCCATTGAGCCTAAAAAACACTTTTCGGTTTTTTTCACCGTCAGAACGCGAAATGAACTTCCAACACTCCAAAATGGTCTATAGCGCCCATTGAGCCAAAAAAACACTTTTCGGTTTTTTTCACCGTCAGAACGCGAAATGAACTTCCAACACTCCCAAATGGTCTATAGCGCCCATTGAGCCTAAAAAACACTTTTCCGTTTTTTTCACCGTCAGAACGCGAAATGAACTTCCAACACTCCAAAATGGTCTATAGCGCCCATTGAGCCTAAAAAACACTTTTCCGTTTTTTTCACCGTCAGATCACGAAATGAACTTACAAACAATCCCAAATGTGCCATAGCGCCCATTAAGCCTAACAAACACTTTTCGGCACTATTTACCGTCAGATCACGAAATGGACTTACAAACACTCCCAAATGGTCTATAGCGCCCATTGAGCCTAAAAAACACTTTTCGGTTTTTTTCACCGTCAGAACGCGAAATGAATTTCCAACACTCCCAAATGGTCTATAGCGCCCATTGAGCCTAAAAAAACACTTTTCGGGTTTTTTTCACCGTCAGAACGCGAAATGAACTTCCAACACTCCCAAATGGTCTATAGCGCCCATTGAGCCTAAAAAACACTTTTCGGTTTTTGTCACCGTCAGATCACGAAATGGACTTACAAACACTCCCAAATGGTCTATAGCGCCCATTGAGCCTAAAAAACACTTTTCGGTTTTTTTCACCGTCAGAACGCGAAATGAACTTCCAACACTCCCAAATGGTTTATAGCGCCCATTGAGCCTAAAAAACACTTTTCCGTTTTTTTCACCGTCAGAACGCGAAATGAACTTCCAACACTCCAAAATGGTCTATAGCGCCCATTGAGCCTAAAAAACACTTTTCGGTTTTTTTCACAGTCAGATCAGGAAATGAACTTACAAACAATCCTAAATGTGCCATAGCGCCCATTAAGCCTAACAAACACTTTTCGGCACTATTCACTGTCAGATCACGAAATGGACTTACAAACACTCCCAAATGGTCTATAGCGCCTATTGAGCCTAAAAAACACTTTTCGGTTTTCTTCACCGTCAGATCACGAAATGAACTTACAAACAATCCCAAATGTGCCATAGCGCCCATTAAGCCTAACAAACACTTTTCGGCACTATTCACCGTCAGATCACGAAACGGACTTACAAACACTCCCAAATGGTCTATAGCGCCCATTGAGCCTAAAAAACACTTTTCGGTTTTTTTCACCGTCAGAACGCGAAATGAACTTCCAACACTCCCAAATGGTCTATAGCGCCCATTGAGCCTAAAAAACACTTTTCGGTTTTTTTAACCGTCAGAACGCGAAATGAACTTCCAACATTCCAAAATGGTCTATAGCGCCCATTGAGCCTAAAAAACACTTTTCGGTTTTTTTCACCGTCAGAACGCGAAATGAACTTCCAACACTCCAAAATGGTCTATAGCGCCCATTGAGCCTAAAAAACACTTTTCGGTTTTTTTCACCGTCAGATCACGAAATGAACTTACAAACAATCCTAAATGTGCCATTGCGCCCATTAAGCCTAACAAACACTTTTCGGCACTATTCACTGTCAGATCACGAAATGGACTTACAAACACTCCCAAATGGTCTATAGCGCCTATTTAGCCTAAAAAACACTTTTCGGTTTTCTTCACCGTCACATCACGAAATGAACTTACAAACAATCCCAAATGTGCCATAGCGCCCATTAAGCCTAACAAACACTTTTCGGCACTATTCACCGTCAGATCACTAAACGGACTTACAAACACTCCCAAATGGTCTATAGCGCCCATTGAGCCTAAAAAACACTTTTCGGTTTTTGTCACCGTCAGAACGCGAAATGAACTTCCAACACTCCCAAATGGTCTATAGCGCCCATTGAGCCTAAAAAACACTTTTCGGTTTTTTTCACCGTCAGAACGCGAAATGAACTTCCAACACTCTCAAATGGTCTATAGCGCCCATTGAGCCTAAAAAACACTTTTCCGTTTTTTTCACCGTCAGAACGCGAAATGAACGTCCAACACTCCAAAATGGTCTATAGCGCCCATTGAGCCTAAAAAACACTTTTCGGTTTTTTTCACCGTCAGAACGCGAAATGAACTTCCAACACTCCAAAATGGTCTATAGCGCCCATTGAGCCTAAAAAACACTTTTCGGTTTTTTTCACCGTCAGATCACAAAATGAACTTACAAACAATCCCAAATGTGCCATAGCGCCCATTAAGCCTGTAAATGTACTGCTGTGCTACTGTTAATTCTATAGGGCGCCCTCACTTAACTGATTTATTGGAGACAACAAAAGAGGCTCACCTACACACAGACAAGCACATTGTTTTTCCTCTGCCATGGCATCCATCTTTTTGTACTTATATTGTGAATCTGCAGGCATGTAACCAATATCCACCTTATAGTCCACCATAATGCTGTGAATTAATCCACCAGGAAGCAAAGAGGTATTGTTCTTTGATACTCGCATGTATTTAATTCATTCATTTACTTTATATGAAACTGTTTTAAGTCCTCATACTTTATAGGCCTACAATGCACGTTTATTGTGCATGTGATTTCTGTGTTACTGTTAGCATGGTTTAGCTCTAATTATATGTATTTTGATTTAGCCTGTTCTTTCTATTTGTTATATCTTTCAGTTTTCACGAAGCTGTTTCTAGATGCTAGAAGCTAATCGAAGCTGTTTCTAGATGCTAGAAGCTAATCGAAACTGTGCGAAGCTACTAGTATAAACGAACTTGTTCTTGAACTTTGAAGAAACACATTAAACAAGCAGAAAGATTGTGTTTACAATAGAAGAAGTTACAGCTTTTGTCGAGACCTTTGTGACGTCATCGATCATTCTCAGTCAGCCGTTGGTGTATTTGCGAAGTGCGATTGCGAGGTGCGACCCCCCCTTAGCGGCAGTATAATAGTGCAGATGCTGGCGCTAACAGTGAAAACTCTACTTCACCCTTCGACGCACTACCCCCACCCCTCCATTGCCGGAGTAGGCCTACCTGGATGAAGGATTTCACGACCGGTCAAGCCTACAGACCACGATCCGGACTGCGTGCGGCTACAATTCGGCGCCTGCCGTGCCTTTGTGGCCTAGGTACATATTGAACATTGAACCACACGAACTGGAATCTCGCCATTATATTGACTGATTTATTGTCAATTGCATTGTTTTGAATGTGTACATTGCATAGTAATTTTGAAGCATTTCTGTTCGGATGACTGTTCAAGGTTGATCAAGGTATTGCAAATCGCAACTGAGCTGTGTAATATTGGAAACGTGCATATCCAAGGATAATTGCGAGATATGTAACTACGATACACTGCCTTTTGCTGCGAGTTGCAAATTTGCATATTATTGCGAGTTTTGTGTTATATTTGCACTAAAAATATTGCGTTGTTTTGAACGTGAATTGTGTAATTTTACAGTACACTTTCAGTAGTGTTTTTTGGAAAGCCTACATATTTGTAATTGTATTGAACTTGTGTATTGACCTTTAAAGGTCCCGTCATAGGTTTGCCAGTCGAGACTTGTAATTTACAGGTACATACTTACAAGTTATAATGTCTGAGAAGGCCGACTCAGGAGAAATAGAACAAGAGGCAGCCACGGGTACGGGTACTCCCTTGCCCTTCCCAGCCGACACGCCTGATACCTCACCAGTAACTCAGGGCATTAGCGTGACTTCAAGCTCAATGGAGGCCATTATTGCTAACCAACAGCTGTTGGAGAAGATCTGTGACCACCTCCAGGGTGCTGGACAACAAGTAGGGCTTTCCGAGGTCTGTTCCCAGTCTTCCAGATCATCTCATCGAAGCAAAACATCTCATCGAAGCAAGACATCTCATCGCACAAATTCTTCCCGAGCCTCGATCGTCTCCGCCAAATTCGCCCTTGCAACCGAGGCTGCAGCTTTAAAGGCAAAACTTCAATTTGCCGATGCTGAAGCAACCAAGAAAGCAGAACTCGAGCAGAAACAAGCAGAGTTGGTGAAACTACAGACAATACGAGAACTTCATGCAACAGAATCCAAGCTAAACGCCATTGAGAGAGTGCAAAGGGAAGATGACGCTTATTCCAGCATCGTAGAGTGGATGGAGCCGGAGAACAAGAATGCGTTCGTAGAAGATTACCTGCGATCCCTTCAAGAGCCAACTCAAGGCAATTTAAGTCCTGTTGTTGAAAAGTCAGAGCCAGCCGTACACTCAGAATCACCAGTAACTCCCGGGGTGCCCCCAGACACACCTGCGGTACCTTTATCTTCTGCATCTGTCGTTCAACCATCTCGAGATGAGACACCTGGAATCAGCTCTCAAGAACATCTCCTGGGCCTTGCAAAGACATTTGCCGATCAACTCAATCTGAGTCGTCTACCTCCTCCAGAACCTGGCGTGTTCTCTGGCGATCCACTCAAGTACCCAAGTTGGAAAAGCAGCTTCGAAACGCTAATAGAACATAGAGGTATACCGGCATCGGAAAGACTTCACTACCTGAAGAGATATTTGGCAGGCTCAGCCAAAGAAGCAATCGAAGGCTACCTTTTTCTAACCGGCGATGATGCTTTCAACCAAGCAAAGGCACTGCTTGAAAGGAGATACGGAGATCCATTCGTCGTTGCAAGTGCATTCAGAGACAAGTTGGACATGTGGCCGAAGATCGCCCCCAGAGATGGTACTGGCCTGCGACACTTTGCTGACTTTCTTCGGCAGTGTGAAACTGCAATGGAGTCCATCGGCAGTCTCAATGTACTTAACGATGACAGAGAGAACAGGAAGTTGCTAGCTAAACTTCCAGAATGGCTTGTCCCACGATGGGGTCGGAAGGCACTGCATTGGAAAACAAACAACCAGATGTTCCCCCCCTTCGCTGAATTTGTTAAATTCATTGTCACCGAAGCAGATCTCGCGTGCGACCCTGTGACGTCCCTCCAATCTCTAAAGACAGAGAAGGGCAAGAGTGAGCTCTACAGTTCGAGACCTGGCAGAGGTGACCAGAAGAGAAACACTGGAGCGAGTTCCTTTTCAACCGGAACACACGAGAAACCAGAGAACAGGTTTCAAAACCAACCTTGTCCCTTCTGTGATAAGACGAACCACAAGCTTGATGACTGTCGGTCCTTCCTTTCGAAGACAATGGAGGAGAGAAGAATCTTCGTGATGAAGAAGGGACTCTGTTTTGGCTGCTTGACCAAAGGACACAGATCCAGACAATGTCGAAGGAAAAGCAAGTGCAAAACATGTTCGAGGAGTCATCCGACGTCCCTCCATGGCGACATAAGAGAAGCTCGTACTCCGATGATGTATGAACAGCCCCCGCAAGTGTCGAATGATGTCGTAATTTCGCAAATGCCGAATGTTTACACTGGAACCAGCCATCTCAGCGGCACAAATGAGGGCAGTAAGAGTTCAATGATCGTACCAGTGTGGATCTCCCATCGAGACAAGCCAGAGATGGAAGTGTTGGTGTACGCACTGCTAGACACACAGTCTGACACAACCTTCATTCTAGATAGAACCTGCGATGACCTAGGACTGCATGGTCCCAATGTCAATCTACTGCTGTCCACCATGTTGGCAAAGGAACAGCAAGTTGCGAGTCGAAAGATAAATGGGTTGATGGTGCGAGGACATGACAGTCAGCTGAAGATTCCACTGCCGGCAGCATACACAAGGGAAATCATGCCAGCCAACCGGTCCCATATTCCGACGGCAGACATGGCCAAGAAGTGGCCGCATTTGGAGAGTATTGCCGACATGTTGATGCCAGTAGCGGACTGTGATGTGGGCATTCTCATCGGGTACAACTGCTCACGTGCCCTCGCACCCCGTGAAGTCATCCCGCCTGTGGAAAACGAGCCATATGGTCAACGAACAGATCTTGGATGGGGTATTGTAGGAACTGTCGACCCTGACCAGAAGCAAGAAGATGGAAGTGATCCGATCGGCATCAGCCATAGAATCCTAACCTACAAGGTTCCCTCTTCTCTCTGCGATGGCCAAGCAAATGATCGAGTCCACCTTTCCTTTCAGAACAAAGTAAAGGAAGTCACACCCTTTGAGTTCTCACACATGATGAATCTTGACTTTCCTGAACAAACGCCAGACGACACCAGTTTGTCCCAAGATGATCTCCAGTTCCTCGTCAAAATATCAGATGGCATCCACCAACGACAAGATGGGTATTATGAAATGCCCCTGCCCTTTCGAGGATCGGAACCAAACCTGCCAAACAACAAGATCATGGCCCTTCGACGTTTAGAGCAACTGAAGAATCGGTTCAAGAAAGACCACAAATATCATAGCGACTACACTAAATTTGTAGAGGGTATAATCCAGAACCAGCATGCAGAACTAGTTCCAAAATCTGAGAGCAAGTCCAGCGTGTGGTACATCCCCCACCATGGTGTGTATCACCCCAAGAAACCCGAGAAGATCCGTGTAGTCTACGATTGCAGTGCAACTTTCAAGGGTGAATCCTTGAACAGCCATCTCCTGCAGGGTCCAGATCTCATAAATGGGCTCGTGGGAGTGCTCAGCAGGTTCCGCCAAGAGCCAGTTGCATTTATGTGTGACGTGGAGCAGATGTTTCACCAGTTTAAAGTGAACTGCGAGCACCGTGACTACCTTCGATTCCTGTGGTGGGAAGGTGGAAATTGTGATGCAGAACCGATGGAATACCGAATGGGCGTTCACCTATTTGGAGCTGTTTCATCCCCAGGATGTGCCAACTATGGTCTGAAGCGCATCGCAGACGACTACGAAGCCGAATGTGGGTCTTGTGCAGCAAAGTTTGTCCGACAAGACTTCTATGTTGACGACGGCTTAAAGTCTGTCTCTTCTGCGAGTGAAGCGATTAGCCTGATCAAGCAAACCAAAGACATGTGTGCACGGGGCGGACTGCGACTGCACAAATTTGTTTCCAACTCAAGAGAAGTTATGGAAGCTATTCCATCAGAAGAACGGGCAAAGAACATAAAAGAATTGGACCTCGAGTTCGACGCTCTTCCCATAGAAAGAGCCCTTGGGGTTCAGTGGTGTGTGGAGTCCGACACCTTCAACTTCAGAATCATTCTGCAAGACAAACCCCTGACAAGACGTGGAATTCTCTCCACCATTGGTTCCATCTATGACCCACTGGGGTTTGTTGCTCCGGTAATACTGGTAGGAAGACGAATTCTGCAAGATCTATGCAGAGATAAAGCCGACTGGGACAGCCCACTTTCTGATGAGACCAGGTCACGGTGGGACGAGACGAGAAGAGACCTCCCACTTCTTGAACAACAAAAGATTCCACGATGCATGAAACCCGAAGGTTTTGGAAAGGTGGTGTCAAAAGAAATTCACCACTTCTCAGATGCAAGCTTTTGTGGCTACGCACAGTGCTCATATCTCCGTCTGTTTGACGACGAGCAGAAAGTCCATTGTGCGTTAGTGATGGGAAAGAGCAGGGTCACTCCTCTGAAATCTATCACCATTCCTCGTCTGGAATTGACTGCGGCAGTGGTTTCCGTAAAGGTCAGCACTCTGCTACGAAAGGAACTCGACACAGATGCTACAGAAGTTTTCTGGACAGACAGCAGAGTAGTACTAGGCTACATCAGCAACGAATCGCGTCGATTCCATGTATTCGTCGCCAACCGAGTTCAACAAATAAGAGACCGATCAGAACCTGCCCAGTGGAGGCATGTCAGCACAGAGAATAATCCAGCAGATGAAGGATCAAGAGGCCTCAGCGTCCATGAACTGGCTACTACATCCAAGTGGCTGAAAGGACCTGACTTCCTGTGCAACAAGGATCTCCCCACCCGAGAACAGCCGCTACAGCAGCCGCTCTGCCAAGAGGACCCAGAAGTCAAGAAAGTACAGGTTCTTGCTTCACAGTCGGTCGAGCAAGGCATTAGGCTTGAACAGTTCTCGGATTGGCATCGTGCCACGCGAGCCATAGCTGCTTGTCTGAGCTACAAGTCACGTCTCAAAGAACGTCTGAAGCTGAAGTCTCAAGATGTAAACCAGACTAGCACGACGAAAGGAAACTCTGTTCCACAGTATAAACCAGCCACCGTGGAAGATCTTCGTCGAGCTGATCTCGAGATCATTAGACTTGTCCAGGGAGATACCTTCAGGGACGAGATCGAGATTCTCACCTCTCTTCAGGTGAACAATCGCGACACGGACAGACAGCTTGCCAGAAAGTGGAACAACGCCATCAAGAAGACGAGCGCACTGTTCAGGTTGGATCCGTTCATGGATGAAGATGGAATATTGCGAGTAGGTGGCCGCATCAAGAATGCGAAATTGTCGTTTGACTTCAAGCATCCAGCAATACTTCCACGAAAGCACCATGTCACGGAGATGATAATCCGTCACTGTCATCAGCAGACAGCCCATCAGGGTCGTGGCATGACGACAAATGCGATAAGAGCCAATGGCTACTGGATAGTTGGCTGCAGCTCTGCAGTCGCCCACCATATCTCCAAATGCGTCAAGTGTCGTAGACTGTACAGCGGGAGTCAGAAACAAAAGATGGCCAATCTCCCTGAAGATAGGCTTCAGCCAGCACCGCCCTTCACACACTGTGGAGTAGACTATTTTGGACCGTGGCCTTATCAAGGAGGGTCGGAAGGAAATGAAGCGATATGGCGTTCTGTTTACCTGCATGGCTTCACGTGCCATCCATATCGAGGTTGCAAATTCTCTTACCACTGACTCCTTCATCAATGCCCTGCGGCGATTCATTTCCATACGTGGGCCTATACAGCTACTCAGATCTGACAGAGGCACAAACTTTGTGGGTGCCGAAACGGAAATGAGGAAAGCCCTGGCAGAGATGGATCACTCTAAAGTTCAACAGTTCCTTACAGAGAAGAGATGCGACTACCCGGAGTTCAGGGTGAACGCTCCATCAGCAAGTCACACTGGAGGTGTTTGGGAACGACAAATAAGGTCCGTTTGAAGGGTACTGAAAGCCCTAATGGATCAATCTGGAACCCAACTAGACGATGAGTCACTCAGAACCTTCATGGGTGAAGCAGCAGCAATAGTCAATAGTCGACCACTCTCAGTAAACAACCTGAATGACCCCACTGCATTGGAACCACTCACTCCCAACCACCTACTGACTCTGAAGTCAAGTATCGTTCTGCCTCCACCTGGCGAATTTCAACGTGTTGATATGTACTCGCAGAAACGTTGGCGTAGGGTACAACACCTGACAAACGAGTTCTGGTCTTGTTGGAAAAAAAGAATTCCTCCATACACTTCAAGTTCGTCAGAAGTGGATCCACGAGTATCCAGAACTCCAAGTAGGAGACATTGTCATTGTGGTAGATGACAACCTACCTCGGAACGAGTGGCAGCTGGGACGAGTGTCTCAAGTGTTTCCAGGATCAGATGGTCACGTTCGCAAAGTTGAGCTAGTCATCGCTGACCGCTCCCTAGATGCCAGAGGAAGGCGACTTCATCCTACAAAGTATCTTGAACGGCCGATCCAGAAGCTAGTCCTACTTCTAGAGAGTCAGGAGACCTAGGGATTCCCCATCGAGGAGCCATAACTATTTCTCGTGATGTAATGATGAAACAAGTTGTTTTGTATTGATGTTACTAGTTTGAAATGATTGTATTCCAACATGTTATGATGTTTTTAAAGATAAAGGTTTTGTGTAACGTAGTTTAAAAGTTGATGCTTGTTTACTGGTCTATCTCGTGTGACTAGAATATGTGATGCTAGTAGAAGTACCAGGTTTAACTGCAAAGTCATTGTTAAGGTTTCAAGTTGCAAAATTAGGTTTCACTAATTTTGGGGAGCCATGTAAATGTACTGCTGTGCTACTGTTAATTCTATAGGGCGCCCTCACTTAACTGATTTATTGGAGACAACAAAAGAGGCTCACCTACACACAGACAAGCACATTGTTTTTCCTCTGCCATGGCATCCATCTTTTTGTACTTATATTGTGAATCTGCAGGCATGTAACCAATATCCACCTTATAGTCCACCATAATGCTGTGAATTAATCCACCAGGAAGCAAAGAGGTATTGTTCTTTGATACTCGCATGTATTTAATTCATTCATTTACTTTATATGAAACTGTTTTAAGTCCTCATACTTTATAGGCCTACAATGCACGTTTATTGTGCATGTGATTTCTGTGTTACTGTTAGCATGGTTTAGCTCTAATTATATGTATTTAGATTTAGCCTGTTCTTTCTATTTGTTATATCTTTCAGTTTTCACGAAGCTGTTTCTAGATGCTAGAAGCTAATCGAAGCTGTTTCTAGATGCTAGAAGCTAATCGAAACTGTGCGAAGCTACTAGTATAAACGAACTTGTTCTTGAACTTTGAAGAAACACATTAAACAAGCAGAAAGATTGTGTTTACAATAGAAGAAGTTACAGCTTTTGTCGAGACCTTTGTGACGTCATCGATCATTCTCAGTCAGCCGTTGGTGTATTTGCGAAGTGCGATTGCGAGGTGCGACCCCCCCTTAGCGGCAGTATAATAGTGCAGATGCTGGCGCTAACAAAGCCTAACAAACACTTTTCGGCACTATTCACCGTCAGATCACGAAATGGACTTACAAACACTCCCAAATGGTCTATAGCGCCCATTGAGCCTAAAAAACACTTTTCGGTTTTTTTCCCCGTCAGAACGCGAAATGAACTTCCAACACTCCCAAATGGTCTATAGCGCCCATTGAGCCTAAAAAACACTTTTCGGTTTTTTTCACCGTCAGAACGCGAAATGAACTTCCAACATTCCCAAATGGTTTATAGCGCCCATTGAGCCTAAAAAACACTTTTCGGGTTTTTTCACCGTCAGAACGCGAAATGAACTTCCAACACTCCAAAATGGTCTATAGCGCCCATTGAGCCTAAAAAACACTTTTCGGTTTTTTTCACCGTCAGAACGCGAAATGAACTTCCAACACTCCCAAATGGTCTATAGTGCCCATTGAGCCTAAAAAACATTTTTCCGTTTTTTTCACCGTCAGAACGCGAAATGAACTTCCAACACTCCAAAATGGTCTATAGCGCCCATTGAGCCTAAAAAACACTTTTCGGTTTTTTTCACCGTCAGAACGCGAAATGAACTTCCAACACTCCAAAATGGTCTATAGCGCCCATTGAGCCTAAAAAACACTTTTCGGTTTTTTTCACCGTCAGAACGCGAAATGAACTTCCAACACTCCCAAATGGTCTATAGCGCCCATTGAGCCTAAAAAACACTTTTCGGTTTTTTTCACCGTCAGAACGCGAAATGAACTTCCAACACTCCCAAATGGTCTATAGCGCCCATTGAGCCTAAAAAACACTTTTCCGTTTTTTTCACCGTCAGAACGCGAAATGAACTTCCAACACTCCAAAATGGTCTATAGCGCCCATTGATCCTAAAAAATACTTTTCGGTTTTTTTCACCGTCAGAACGCGAAATGAACTTCCAACACTCCAAAATGGTCTATAGCGCCCATTGAGCCTAAAAAACACTTTTCGGGTTTTTTCACCGTCAGATCACGAAATGAACTTACAAACAATCCCAAATGTGCCATAGCGCCCATTAAGCCTAACAAACACTTTTCGGCACTATTCACCGTCAGATCACGAAATGGACTTACAAACACTCCCAAATGGTCTATAGCGCCCATTGAGCCTAAAAAACACTTTTCGGTTTTTTTCACCGTCAGAACGCGAAATGAACTTCCAACACTCCCAAATGGTTTATAGCGCCCATTGAGCCTAAAAAACACTTTTCGGTTTTTTTCACCGTCAGAACGCGAAATGAACTTCCAACACTCCAAAATGGTCTATAGCGCCCATTGAGCCTAAAAAACACTTTCCGGTTTTTTTCACCGTCAGAACGCGAAATGAACTTCCAACACTCCAAAATGGTCTATAGCGCCCATTGAGCCTAAAAAACACTTTTCGGGTTTTTTCACCGTCAGATCACAAAATGAACTTACAAACAATCCTAAATGTGCCATAGAGCCCATTAAGCCTAACAAACACTTTTCGGCACTATTCACTGTCAGATCACGAAATGGACTTACAAACACTCCCAAATGGTCTATAGCGCCTATTGAGCCTAACAAACACTTTTCGGCACTATTCACCGTCAGATCACGAAATGGACTTACAAACACTCCCAAATGGTCTATAGCGCCCATTGAGCCTAAAAAACACTTTTCGGTTTTTTTCCCCGTCAGAACGCGAAATGAACTTCCAACACTCCCAAATGGTCTATAGCGCCCATTGAGCCTAAAAAACACTTTTCGGTTTTTTTCACCGTCAGAACGCGAAATGAACTTCCAACACTCCCAAATGGTTTATAGCGCCCATTGAGCCTAAAAAACACTTTTCGGTTTTTTTCACCGTCAGAACGCGAAATGAACTTCCAACACTCCAAAATGGTCTATAGCGCCCATTGAGCCTAAAAAACACTTTTCGGTTTTTTTCACCGTCAGAACGCGAAATGAACTTCCAACACTCCCAAATGGTCTATAGTGCCCATTGAGCCTAAAAAACATTTTTCCGTTTTTTTCACCGTCAGAACGCGAAATGAACTTCCAACACTCCAAAATGGTCTATAGCGCCCATTGAGCCTAAAAAACACTTTTCGGTTTTTTTCACCGTCAGAACGCGAAATGAACTTCCAACACTCCAAAATGGTCTATAGCGCCCATTGAGCCTAAAAAACACTTTTCGGTTTTTTTCACCGTCAGAACGCGAAATGAACTTCCAACACTCCCAAATGGTCTATAGCGCCCATTGAGCCTAAAAAACACTTTTCGGTTTTTTTCACCGTCAGAACGCGAAATGAACTTCCAACACTCCCAAATGGTCTATAGCGCCCATTGAGCCTAAAAAACACTTTTCCGTTTTTTTCACCGTCAGAACGCGAAATGAACTTCCAACACTCCAAAATGGTCTATAGCGCCCATTGATCCTAAAAAATACTTTTCGGTTTTTTTCACCGTCAGAACGCGAAATGAACTTCCAACACTCCAAAATGGTCTATAGCGCCCATTGAGCCTAAAAAAAACACTTTTCGGGTTTTTTCACCGTCAGATCACGAAATGAACTTACAAACAATCCCAAATGTGCCATAGCGCCCATTAAGCCTAACAAACACTTTTCGGCACTATTCACCGTCAGATCACGAAATGGACTTACAAACACTCCCAAATGGTCTATAGCGCCCATTGAG
The DNA here is from genome assembly GCA_037893245.1 of Crossaster papposus. Lineage (NCBI taxonomy): Eukaryota > Metazoa > Echinodermata > Asteroidea > Velatida > Solasteridae > Crossaster > Crossaster papposus. The sequence goes on along the minus strand of JBAIAA010000049.1, from coordinate 347,849 downwards.
CCTAAAAAACACTTTTCGGTTTTTTTCACCGTCAGAACGCGAAATGAACTTCCAACACTCCCAAATGGTTTATAGCGCCCATTGAGCCTAAAAAACACTTTTCGGTTTTTTTCACCGTCAGAACGCGAAATGAACTTCCAACACTCCAAAATGGTCTATAGCGCCCATTGAGCCTAAAAAACACTTTCCGGTTTTTTTCACCGTCAGAACGCGAAATGAACTTCCAACACTCCAAAATGGTCTATAGCGCCCATTGAGCCTAAAAAACACTTTTCGGGTTTTTTCACCGTCAGATCACAAAATGAACTTACAAACAATCCTAAATGTGCCATAGAGCCCATTAAGCCTAACAAACACTTTTCGGCACTATTCACTGTCAGATCACGAAATGGACTTACAAACACTCCCAAATGGTCTATAGCGCCTATTGAGCCTAACAAACACTTTTCGGCACTATTCACCGTCAGATCACGAAATGGACTTACAAACACTCCCAAATGGTCTATAGCGCCCATTGAGCCTAAAAAACATTTTTCTGTTTTTTTCACCGTCAGAACGCGAAATGAACTTCCAACACTCCAAAATGGTCTAAAGCGCCCATTGAGCCAATAAAACACTTTTCGGTTTTTTTCACCGTCAGAACGCGAAATGAACTTCCAACACTCCAAAATGGTCTATAGCGCCCATTGAGCCTAAGAAAAACACTTTTCGGGTTTTTTCACCGTCAGATCACGAAATGAACTTACAAACAATACCAAATGTGCCATAGCGCCCATTAAGCCTAACAAACACTTTTCGGCACTATTCACCGTCAGATCACGAAATGGACTTACAAACACTCCCAAATGGTCTATAGCGCCCATTGAGCCTAAAAAACACTTTTTCGGTTTTTTTCCCCGTCAGAACGCGAAATGAACTTCCAACACTCCAAAATGGTCTATAGCGCCCATTGAGCCTAAAAAACACTTTTCGGGTTTTTTCACCGTCAGATCACGAAATGAACTTACAAACAATCCCAAATGTGCCATAGCGCCCATTAAGCCTAACAAACACTTTTCGGCACTATTTACCGTCAGATCACGAAATGGACTTACAAACACTCCCAAATGGTCTATAGCGCCCATTGAGCCTAAAAAACACTTTTCGGTTTTTTTCACCGTCAGAACGCGAAATGAACTTCCAACACTCCCAAATGGTTTATAGCGCCCATTGAGCCTAAAAAACACTTTTCCGTTTTTTTCACCGTCAGAACGCGAAATGAACTTACAAACACTCCCAAATGGTCTATAGCGCCCATTGAGCCTAAAAAACACTTTTCCGTTTTTTTCACCGTCAGAACGCGAAATGAACTTCCAACACTCCCAAATGGTCTATAGCGCCCATTGAGCCTAAAAAACACTTTTCGGTTTTTTTCCCCATCAGAACGCAAAATGAACTTCCAACACTCCCAAATGGTCTATAGCGCCCATTGAGCCTAAAAAACACTTTTCGGTTTTTTTCACCGTCAGAACGCGAAATGAACTTCCAACACTCCAAAATGGTCTATAGCGCCCATTGAGCCTAAAAAACACTTTTCGGTTTTCTTCACCGTCAGATCACGAAATGAACTTACAAACAATCCCAAATGTGCCATAGCGCCCATTAAGCCTAACAAACACTTTTCGGCACTATTCACCGTCAGATCACGAAACGGACTTACAAACACTCCCAAATGGTCTATAGCGCCCATTGAAGCCTAAAAAACACTTTTCGGTTTTTGTCACCGTCAGAACGCGAAATGAACTTCCAACACTCCCAAATGGTCTATAGCGCCCATTGAGCCTAAAAAACACTTTTCGGTTTTTTTCACCGTCAGAACGCGAAATGAACTTCCAACACTCCCAAATGGTCTATAGCGCCCATTGAGCCTAAAAAACACTTTTCCGTTTTTTTCACCGTCAGAACGCGAAATAAACTTCCAACACTCCAAAATGGTCTATAGCGCCCATTGAGCCTAAAAAACACTTTTCGGGTTTTTTCACCGTCAGATCACAAAATGAACTTACAAACAATCCTAAATGTGCCATAGAGCCCATTAAGCCTAACAAACACTTTTCGGCACTATTCACTGTCAGATCACGAAATGGACTTACAAACACTCCCAAATGGTCTATAGCGCCTATTGAGCCTAACAAACACTTTTCGGCACTATTCACCGTCAGATCACGAAATGGACTTACAAACACTCCCAAATGGTCTATAGCGCCCATTGAGCCTAAAAAACATTTTTCGGTTTTTTTCACCGTCAGAACGCGAAATGAACTTCCAACACTCCAAAATGGTCTAAAGCGCCCATTGAGCCAATAAAACACTTTTCGGTTTTTTTCCCCGTCAGAACGCGAAATGAACTTCCAACACTCCAAAATGGTCTATAGCGCCCATTGAGCCTAAAAAACACTTTTCGGGTTTTTTCACCGTCAGATCACGAAATGAACTTACAAACAATCCCAAATGTGCCATAGCGCCCATTAAGCCTAACAAACACTTTTCGGCACTATTTACCGTCAGATCACGAAATGGACTTACAAACACTCCCAAATGGTCTATAGCGCCCATTGAGCCTAAAAAACACTTTTCGGTTTTTTTCACCGTCAGAACGCGAAATGAACTTCCAACACTCCCAAATGGTTTATAGCGCCCATTGAGCCTAAAAAACACTTTTCCGTTTTTTTCACCGTCAGAACGCGAAATGAACTTACAAACACTCCCAAATGGTCTATAGCGCCCATTGAGCCTAAAAAACACTTTTCCGTTTTTTTCACCGTCAGAACGCGAAATGAACTTCCAACACTCCCAAATGGTCTATAGCGCCCATTGAGCCTAAAAAACACTTTTCGGTTTTTTTCCCCATCAGAACGCGAAATGAACTTCCAACACTCCCAAATGGTCTATAGCGCCCATTGAGCCTAAAAAACACTTTTCGGTTTTTTTCACCGTCAGAACGCGAAATGAACTTCCAACACTCCAAAATGGTCTATAGCGCCCATTGAGCCTAAAAAACACTTTTCGGTTTTCTTCACCGTCAGATCACGAAATGAACTTACAAACAATCCCAAATGTGCCATAGCGCCCATTAAGCCTAACAAACACTTTTCGGCACTATTCACCGTCAGATCACGAAACGGACTTACAAACACTCCCAAATGGTCTATAGCGCCCATTGAAGCCTAAAAAACACTTTTCGGTTTTTGTCACCGTCAGAACGCGAAATGAACTTCCAACACTCCCAAATGGTCTATAGCGCCCATTGAGCCTAAAAAACACTTTTCGGTTTTTTTCACCGTCAGAACGCGAAATGAACTTCCAACACTCCCAAATGGTCTATAGCGCCCATTGAGCCTAAAAAACACTTTTCCGTTTTTTTCACCGTCAGAACGCGAAATAAACTTCCAACACTCCAAAATGGTCTATAGCGCCCATTGATCCTAAAAAATACTTTTCGGTTTTTTTCACCGTCAGAACGCGAAATGAACTTCCAACACTCCAAAATGGTCTATAGCGCCCATTGAGCCTAAAAAACACTTTTCGGTTTTTTTCACCGTCAGATCACGAAATGAACTTACAAACAATCCTAAATGTGCCATAGAGCCCATTAAGCCTAACAAACACTTTTCGGCACTATTCACTGTCAGATCACGAAATGGACTTACAAACACTCCCAAATGGTCTATAGCGCCTATTGAGCCTAACAAACACTTTTCGGCACTATTCACCGTCAGATCACGAAATGGACTTACAAACACTCCCAAATGGTCTATAGCGCCCATTGAGCCTAAAAAACATTTTTCGGTTTTTTTCACCGTCAGAACGCGAAATGAACTTCCAACACTCCAAAATGGTCTAAAGCGCCCATTGAGCCAAAAAAACACTTTTCGGTTTTTTTCACCGTCAGAACGCGAAATGAACTTCCAACACTCCAAAATGGTCTATAGCGCCCATTGAGCCTAAAAAAAACACTTTTCGGGTTTTTTCACCGTCAGATCACGAAATGAACTTACAAACAATACCAAATGTGCCATAGCGCCCATTAAGCCTAACAAACACTTTTCGGCACTATTCACCGTCAGATCACGAAATGGACTTACAAACACTCCCAAATGGTCTATAGCGCCCATTGAGCCTAAAAAACACTTTTCGGTTTTTTTCCCCGTCAGAACGCGAAATGAACTTCCAACACTCCAAAATGGTCTATAGCGCCCATTGAGCCTAAAAAACACTTTTCAGGTTTTTTCACCGTCAGATCACGAAATGAACTTACAAACAATCCCAAATGTGCCATAGCGCCCATTAAGCCTAACAAACACTTTTCGGCACTATTTACCGTCAGATCACGAAATGGACTTACAAACACTCCCAAATGGTCTATAGCGCCCATTGAGCCTAAAAAACACTTTTCGGTTTTTTTCACCGTCAGAACGCGAAATGAACTTCCAACACTCCAAAATGGTCTATAGCGCCCATTGAGCCTAAAAAACACTTTTCGGTTTTTTTAACCGTCAGATCACGAAATGAACTTACAAACAATCCTAAATGTGCCATAGAGCCCATTAAGCCTAACAAACACTTTTCGGCACTATTCACTGTCAGATCACGAAATGGACTTACAAACACTCCCAAATGGTCTATAGCGCCTATTGAGCCTAACAAACACTTTTCGGCACTATTCACCGTCAGATCACGAAATGGACTTACAAACACTCCCAAATGGTCTATAGCGCCCATTGAGCCTAAAAAACATTTTTCGGTTTTTTTCACCGTCAGAACGCGAAATGAACTTCCAACACTCCAAAATGGTCTAAAGCGCCCATTGAGCCAAAAAAACACTTTTCGGTTTTTTTCACCGTCAGAACGCGAAATGAACTTCCAACACTCCAAAATGGTCTATAGCGCCCATTGAGCCTAAAAAAAACACTTTTCGGGTTTTTTCACCGTCAGATCACGAAATGAACTTACAAACAATACCAAATGTGCCATAGCGCCCATTAAGCCTAACAAACACTTTTCGGCACTATTCACCGTCAGATCACGAAATGGACTTACAAACACTCCCAAATGGTCTATAGCGCCCATTGAGCCTAAAAAACACTTTTCGGTTTTTTTCCCCGTCAGAACGCGAAATGAACTTCCAACACTCCAAAATGGTCTATAGCGCCCATTGAGCCTAAAAAACACTTTTCGGGTTTTTTCACCGTCAGATCACGAAATGAACTTACAAACAATCCCAAATGTGCCATAGCGCCCATTAAGCCTAACAAACACTTTTCGGCACTATTTACCGTCAGATCACGAAATGGACTTACAAACACTCCCAAATGGTCTATAGCGCCCATTGAGCCTAAAAAACACTTTTCGGTTTTTTTCACCGTCAGAACGCGAAATGAACTTCCAACACTCCCAAATGGTTTATAGCGCCCATTGATCCTAAAAAACACTTTTCCGTTTTTTTCACCGTCAGAACGCGAAATGAACTTACAAACACTCCCAAATGGTCTATAGCGCCCATTGAGCCTAAAAAACACTTTTCGGTTTTTTTCACCGTCAGAACGCGAAATGAACTTCCAACACTCCAAAATGGTCTATAGCGCCCATTGAGCCTAAAAAACACTTTTCGGTTTTCTTCACCGTCAGATCACGAAATGAACTTACAAACAATCCCAAATGTGCCATAGCGCCCATTAAGCCTAACAAACACTTTTCGGCACTATTCACCGTCAGATCACGAAACGGACTTACAAACACTCCCAAATGGTCTATAGCGCCCATTGAAGCCTAAAAAACACTTTTCGGTTTTTGTCACCGTCAGAACGCGAAATGAACTTCCAACACTCCCAAATGGTCTATAGCGCCCATTGAGCCTAAAAAACACTTTTCGGTTTTTTTCACCGTCAGAACGCGAAATGAACTTCCAACACTCCCAAATGGTCTATAGCGCCCATTGAGCCTAAAAAACACTTTTCCGTTTTTTTCACCGTCAGAACGCGAAATAAACTTCCAACACTCCAAAATGGTCTATAGCGCCCATTGATCCTAAAAAATACTTTTCGGTTTTTTTCACCGTCAGAACGCGAAATGAACTTCCAACACTCCAAAATGGTCTATAGCGCCCATTGAGCCTAAAAAACACTTTTCGGTTTTTTTCACCGTCAGATCACGAAATGAACTTACAAACAATCCCAAATGTGCCATAGCGCCCATTAAGCCTAACAAACACTTTTCGGCACTATTCACCGTCAGATCACGAAATGGACTTACAAACACTCCCAAATGGTCTATAGCGCCCATTGAGCCTAAAAAACACTTTTCGGTTTTTTTCACCGTCAGAACGCGAAATGAACTTCCAACACTCCCAAATGGTTTATAGCGCCCATTGAGCCTAAAAAACACTTTTCGGTTTTTTTCACCGTCAGAACGCGAAATGAACTTCCAACACTCCAAAATGGTCTATAGCGCCCATTGAGCCTAAAAAACACTTTCCGGTTTTTTTCACCGTCAGAACGCGAAATGAACTTCCAACACTCGAAAATGGTCTATAGCGCCCATTGAGCCTAAAAAACACTTTTCGGGTTTTTTCACCGTCAGATCACGAAATGAACTTACAAACAATCCTAAATGTGCCATAGAGCCCATTAAGCCTAACAAACACTTTTCGGCACTATTCACTGTCAGATCACGAAATGGACTTACAAACACTCCCAAATGGTCTATAGCGCCTATTGAGCCTAAAAAACACTTTTCCGTTTTTTTCACCGTCAGAACGCGAAATGAACTTCCAACACTCCACAATGGTCTATAGCGCCCATTGAGCCTAAAGAACACTTTTCGGTTTTTTTCACCGTCAGAACTCGAAATGAACTTACAAACACTCCCAAATGGTCTATAGCGCCCATTGAGCCTAAAAAACACTTTTCCGTTTTTTTCACCGTCAGAACGCGAAATGAACTTCCAACACTCCACAATGGTCTATAGCGCCCATTGAGCCTAAAAAACACTTTTCCGTTTTTTCACCGTCAGAACGCGAAATGAACTTCCAACACTCCACAATGGTCTATAGCGCCCATTGAGCCTAAAAAACACTTTTCGGGTTTTTTCACCGTCAGAACGCGAAATGAACTTCCAACACTCCCAAATGGTCTATAGCGCCCATTGAGCCTAAAAAACACTTTTCCGTTTTTTTCACCGTCAGAACGCGAAATGAACTTCCAACACTCCACAATGGTCTATAGCGCCCATTGAGCCTAAAAAACACTTTTCGGTTTTTTTCACCGTCAGAACGCGAAATGAACTTACAAACACTCCCAAATGGTCTATAGCGCCCATTGAGCCTAAAAAACACTTTTCGGGTTTGTTCACCGTCAGAACGCGAAATGAACTTCCAACACTCCCAAATGGTTTATAGCGCCCATTGAGCCTAAAAAACACTTTTCCGTTTTTTTCACCGTCAGAACGCGAAATGAACTTCCAACACTCCAAAATGGTCTATAGCGCCCATTGAGCCTAAAAAAAACTTTTTGGTTTTTTTCACCGTCAGATCACGAAATGAACTTACAAACAATCCTAAATGTGCCATAGCGCCCATTAAGCCTAACAAACACTTTTCGGCACTATTCACTGTCAGATCACGAAATGGACTTACAAACACTCCCAAATGGTCTATAGCGCCTATTGAGCCTAAAGAACACTTTTCGGTTTTCTTCACCGTGAGATCACGAAATGAACTTACAAACAATCCCAAATGTGCCATAGTGCCCATTAAGCCTAACAAACACTTTTCGGCACTATTCACCGTCAGATCACGAAATGGACTTACAAACACTCCCAAATGGTCTATAGCGCCCATTGAGCCTAAAAAACACTTTTCGGTTTTTTTCACCGTCAGAACGCGAAATGAACTTCCAACACTCCAAAATGGTCTAAAGCGCCCATTGAGCCAAAAAAACACTTTTCGGTTTTTTTCACAGTCAGAACGCGAAATAAACTTCCAACACTCCAAAATGGTCTATAGCGCCCATTGAGCCTAACAAACACTTTTCGGCACTATTCACTGTCAGATCACGAAATGGACTTACAAACACTCCCAAATGGTCTATAGCGCCTATTGAGCCTAAAAAACACTTTTCGGTTTTTTTCACCGTCAGAACGCGAAATGAACTTCCAACACTCCAAAATGGTCTATAGCGCCCATTGAGCCTAAAAAACACTTTTCGGGTTTTTTCACCGTCAGATCACGAAATGAACTTACAAACAATCCCAAATGTGCCATAGCGCCCATTAAGCCTAACAAACACTTTTCGGCACTATTCACGGTCAGATCACGAAATGGACTTACAAACACTCCCAAATGGTCTATAGCGCCCATTGAGCCTAAAAAACACTTTTCGGTTTTTTTCCCCGTCAGAACGCGAAATGAACTTCCAACACTCCCAAATGGTCTATAGCGCCCATTGAGCCTAAAAAACACTTTTCAGTTTTTTTTCACCGTCAGAACGCGAAATGAACTTCCAACACTCCCAAATGGTTTACAGCGCCCATTGAGCCTAAAAAACACTTTTCGGTTTTTTTCACCGTCAGAACGCGAAATGAACTTCCAACACTCCAAAATGGTCTATAGCGCCCATTGAGCCTAAAAAACACTTTTCGTTTTTTTTCACCGTCAGAACGCGAAATGAACTTCCAACACTCCCAAATGGTCTATAGCGTCCATTGAGCCTAAAAAACACTTTTCGGTTTTTTTCAACGTCAGAACGCGAAATGAACTTCCAACTCTCCAAAATGGTCTATAGCGCCCATTGAGCCTAAAAAACACTTTTCGGTTTTTTTCACCGTCAGAACGCGAAATGAACTTCCAACACTCCAAAATGGTCTATAGCGCCCATTGAGCCTAAAAAACACTTTTCGGGTTTTTTCACCGTCAGATCACGAAATGAACTTACAAACAATCCCAAATGTGCCATAGCGCCCATTAAGCCTAACAAACACTTTTCGGCACTATTCACCGTAAGATCACGAAATGGACTTACAAACACTCCCAAATGGTCTATAGCGCCCATTGAGCCTAAAAAACACTTTTCGGGTTTTTTCCCCGTCAGAACGCGAAATGAACTTCCAACACTCCCAAATGGTCTATAGCGCCCATTGAGCCTAAAAAACACTTTTCGGTTTTTTTCACCGTCAGAACGCGAAATGAACTTCCAACACTCCCAAATGGTTTATAGCGCCCATTGAGCCTAAAAAACACTTTTCGGTTTTTTTCACCGTCAGAAGGCGAAATGAACTTCCAACACTCTCAAATGGTCTATAGCGCCCATTGAGCCTAAAAAACACTTTTCCGTTTTTTTCACCGTCAGAACGCGAAATGAACTTCCAACACTCCAAAATGGTCTATAGCGCCCATTGAGCCTAAAAAACACTTTTCGGTTTTTTTCACCGTCAGAACGCGAAATGAACTTCCAACACTCCAAAATGGTCTATAGCGCCCATTGAGCCTAAAAAACACTTTTCGGTTTTTTTCACCGTCAGAACGCGAAATGAACTTCCAACACTCCAAAATGGTCTATAGCGCCCATTAAGCCTAACAAACACTTTTCGGCACTATTCACCGTCAGATCACGAAATGGACTTACAAACACTCCCAAATGGTCTATAGCGCCCATTGAGCCTAAAAAACACTTTTCGGTTTTTTTCCCCGTCAGAACGCGAAATGAACTTCCAACACTCCCAAATGGTCTATAGCGCCCATTGAGCCTAAAAAACACTTTTCGGTTTTTTTCACCGTCAGAACGCGAAATGAACTTCCAACACTCCCAAATGGTCTATAGCGCCCATTGATCCTAAAAAATACTTTTCGGTTTTTTTCACCGTCAGAACGCGAAATGAACTTCCAACACTCCAAAATGGTCTATAGCGCCCATTGAGCCTAAAAAACACTTTTCGGTTTTTTTCACCGTCAGATCACGAAATGAACTTACAAACAATCCTAAATGTGCCATAGAGCCCATTAAGCCTAACAAACACTTTTCGGCACTATTCACTGTCAGATCACGAAATGGACTTACAAACACTCCCAAATGGTCTATAGCGCCTATTGAGCCTAACAAACACTTTTCGGCACTATTCACCGTCAGATCACGAAATGGACTTACAAACACTCCCAAATGGTCTATAGCGCCCATTGAGCCTAAAAAACATTTTTCGGTTTTTTTCACCGTCAGAACGCGAAATGAACTTCCAACACTCCAAAATGGTCTAAAGCGCCCATTGAGCCAAAAAAACACTTTTCGGTTTTTTTCACCGTCAGAACGCGAAATGAACTTCCAACACTCCAAAATGGTCTATAGCGCCCATTGAGCCTAAAAAAAACACTTTTCGGGTTTTTTCACCGTCAGATCACGAAATGAACTTACAAACAATACCAAATGTGCCATAGCGCCCATTAAGCCTAACAAACACTTTTCGGCACTATTCACCGTCAGATCACGAAATGGACTTACAAACACTCCCAAATGGTCTATAGCGCCCATTGAGCCTAAAAAACACTTTTCGGTTTTTTTCCCCGTCAGAACGCGAAATGAACTTCCAACACTCCAAAATGGTCTATAGCGCCCATTGAGCCTAAAAAACACTTTTCAGGTTTTTTCACCGTCAGATCACGAAATGAACTTACAAACAATCCCAAATGTGCCATAGCGCCCATTAAGCCTAACAAACACTTTTCGGCACTATTTACCGTCAGATCACGAAATGGACTTACAAACACTCCCAAATGGTCTATAGCGCCCATTGAGCCTAAAAAACACTTTTCGGTTTTTTTCACCGTCAGAACGCGAAATGAACTTCCAACACTCCAAAATGGTCTATAGCGCCCATTGAGCCTAAAAAACACTTTTCGGTTTTTTTAACCGTCAGATCACGAAATGAACTTACAAACAATCCTAAATGTGCCATAGAGCCCATTAAGCCTAACAAACACTTTTCGGCACTATTCACTGTCAGATCACGAAATGGACTTACAAACACTCCCAAATGGTCTATAGCGCCTATTGAGCCTAACAAACACTTTTCGGCACTATTCACCGTCAGATCACGAAATGGACTTACAAACACTCCCAAATGGTCTATAGCGCCCATTGAGCCTAAAAAACATTTTTCGGTTTTTTTCACCGTCAGAACGCGAAATGAACTTCCAACACTCCAAAATGGTCTAAAGCGCCCATTGAGCCAAAAAAACACTTTTCGGTTTTTTTCACCGTCAGAACGCGAAATGAACTTCCAACACTCCAAAATGGTCTATAGCGCCCATTGAGCCTAAAAAAAACACTTTTCGGGTTTTTTCACCGTCAGATCACGAAATGAACTTACAAACAATACCAAATGTGCCATAGCGCCCATTAAGCCTAACAAACACTTTTCGGCACTATTCACCGTCAGATCACGAAATGGACTTACAAACACTCCCAAATGGTCTATAGCGCCCATTGAGCCTAAAAAACACTTTTCGGTTTTTTTCCCCGTCAGAACGCGAAATGAACTTCCAACACTCCAAAATGGTCTATAGCGCCCATTGAGCCTAAAAAACACTTTTCGGGTTTTTTCACCGTCAGATCACGAAATGAACTTACAAACAATCCCAAATGTGCCATAGCGCCCATTAAGCCTAACAAACACTTTTCGGCACTATTTACCGTCAGATCACGAAATGGACTTACAAACACTCCCAAATGGTCTATAGCGCCCATTGAGCCTAAAAAACACTTTTCGGTTTTTTTCACCGTCAGAACGCGAAATGAACTTCCAACACTCCCAAATGGTTTATAGCGCCCATTGATCCTAAAAAACACTTTTCCGTTTTTTTCACCGTCAGAACGCGAAATGAACTTACAAACACTCCCAAATGGTCTATAGCGCCCATTGAGCCTAAAAAACACTTTTCGGTTTTTTTCACCGTCAGAACGCGAAATGAACTTCCAACACTCCAAAATGGTCTATAGCGCCCATTGAGCCTAAAAAACACTTTTCGGTTTTCTTCACCGTCAGATCACGAAATGAACTTACAAACAATCCCAAATGTGCCATAGCGCCCATTAAGCCTAACAAACACTTTTCGGCACTATTCACCGTCAGATCACGAAACGGACTTACAAACACTCCCAAATGGTCTATAGCGCCCATTGAAGCCTAAAAAACACTTTTCGGTTTTTGTCACCGTCAGAACGCGAAATGAACTTCCAACACTCCCAAATGGTCTATAGCGCCCATTGAGCCTAAAAAACACTTTTCGGTTTTTTTCACCGTCAGAACGCGAAATGAACTTCCAACACTCCCAAATGGTCTATAGCGCCCATTGAGCCTAAAAAACACTTTTCCGTTTTTTTCACCGTCAGAACGCGAAATAAACTTCCAACACTCCAAAATGGTCTATAGCGCCCATTGATCCTAAAAAATACTTTTCGGTTTTTTTCACCGTCAGAACGCGAAATGAACTTCCAACACTCCAAAATGGTCTATAGCGCCCATTGAGCCTAAAAAACACTTTTCGGTTTTTTTCACCGTCAGATCACGAAATGAACTTACAAACAATCCCAAATGTGCCATAGCGCCCATTAAGCCTAACAAACACTTTTCGGCACTATTCACCGTCAGATCACGAAATGGACTTACAAACACTCCCAAATGGTCTATAGCGCCCATTGAGCCTAAAAAACACTTTTCGGTTTTTTTCACCGTCAGAACGCGAAATGAACTTCCAACACTCCCAAATGGTTTATAGCGCCCATTGAGCCTAAAAAACACTTTTCGGTTTTTTTCACCGTCAGAACGCGAAATGAACTTCCAACACTCCAAAATGGTCTATAGCGCCCATTGAGCCTAAAAAACACTTTCCGCTTTTTTTCACCGTCAGAACGCGAAATGAACTTCCAACACTCGAAAATGGTCTATAGCGCCCATTGAGCCTAAAAAACACTTTTCGGGTTTTTTCACCGTCAGATCACGAAATGAACTTACAAACAATCCTAAATGTGCCATAGAGCCCATTAAGCCTAACAAACACTTTTCGGCACTATTCACTGTCAGATCACGAAATGGACTTACAAACACTCCCAAATGGTCTATAGCGCCTATTGAGCCTAAAAAACACTTTTCCGTTTTTTTCACCGTCAGAACGCGAAATGAACTTCCAACACTCCACAATGGTCTATAGCGCCCATTGAGCCTAAAGAACACTTTTCGGTTTTTTTCACCGTCAGAACTCGAAATGAACTTACAAACACTCCCAAATGGTCTATAGCGCCCATTGAGCCTAACAAACACTTTTCCGTTTTTTTCACCGTCAGAACGCGAAATGAACTTCCAACACTCCACAATGGTCTATAGCGCCCATTGAGCCTAAAAAACACTTTTCCGTTTTTTCACCGTCAGAACGCGAAATGAACTTCCAACACTCCACAATGGTCTATAGCGCCCATTGAGCCTAAAAAACACTTTTCGGGTTTTTTCACCGTCAGAACGCGAAATGAACTTCCAACACTCCCAAATGGTCTATAGCGCCCATTGAGCCTAAAAAACACTTTTCCGTTTTTTTCACCGTCAGAACGCGAAATGAACTTCCAACACTCCACAATGGTCTATAGCGCCCATTGAGCCTAAAAAACACTTTTCGGTTTTTTTCACCGTCAGAACGCGAAATGAACTTACAAACACTCCCAAATGGTCTATAGCGCCCATTGAGCCTAAAAAACACTTTTCGGGTTTGTTCACCGTCAGAACGCGAAATGAACTTCCAACACTCCCAAATGGTTTATAGCGCCCATTGAGCCTAAAAAACACTTTTCCGTTTTTTTCACCGTCAGAACGCGAAATGAACTTCCAACACTCCAAAATGGTCTATAGCGCCCATTGAGCCTAAAAAAAACTTTTTGGTTTTTTTCACCGTCAGATCACGAAATGAACTTACAAACAATCCTAAATGTGCCATAGCGCCCATTAAGCCTAACAAACACTTTTCGGCACTATTCACTGTCAGATCACGAAATGGACTTACAAACACTCCCAAATGGTCTATAGCGCCTATTGAGCCTAAAGAACACTTTTCGGTTTTCTTCACCGTGAGATCACGAAATGAACTTACAAACAATCCCAAATGTGCCATAGTGCCCATTAAGCCTAACAAACACTTTTCGGCACTATTCACCGTCAGATCACGAAATGGACTTACAAACACTCCCAAATGGTCTATAGCGCCCATTGAGCCTAAAAAACACTTTTCGGTTTTTTTCACCGTCAGAACGCGAAATGAACATCCAACACTCCAAAATGGTCTAAAGCGCCCATTGAGCCAAAAAAACACTTTTCGGTTTTTTTCACAGTCAGAACGCGAAATAAACTTCCAACACTCCAAAATGGTCTATAGCGCCCATTGAGCCTAACAAACACTTTTCGGCACTATTCACTGTCAGATCACGAAATGGACTTACAAACACTCCCAAATGGTCTATAGCGCCTATTGAGCCTAAAAAACACTTTTCGGTTTTTTTCACCGTCAGAACGCGAAATGAACTTCCAACACTCCAAAATGGTCTATAGCGCCCATTGAGCCTAAAAAACACTTTTCGGGTTTTTTCACCGTCAGATCACGAAATGAACTTACAAACAATCCCAAATGTGCCATAGCGCCCATTAAGCCTAACAAACACTTTTCGGCACTATTCACGGTCAGATCACGAAATGGACTTACAAACACTCCCAAATGGTCTATAGCGCCCATTGAGCCTAAAAAACACTTTTCGGTTTTTTTCCCCGTCAGAACGCGAAATGAACTTCCAACACTCCCAAATGGTCTATAGCGCCCATTGAGCCTAAAAAACACTTTTCAGTTTTTTTTCACCGTCAGAACGCGAAATGAACTTCCAACACTCCCAAATGGTTTACAGCGCCCATTGAGCCTAAAAAACACTTTTCGGTTTTTTTCACCGTCAGAACGCGAAATGAACTTCCAACACTCCAAAATGGTCTATAGCGCCCATTGAGCCTAAAAAACACTTTTCGTTTTTTTTCACCGTCAGAACGCGAAATGAACTTCCAACACTCCCAAATGGTCTATAGCGTCCATTGAGCCTAAAAAACACTTTTCGGTTTTTTTCAACGTCAGAACGCGAAATGAACTTCCAACTCTCCAAAATGGTCTATAGCGCCCATTGAGCCTAAAAAACACTTTTCGGTTTTTTTCACCGTCAGAACGCGAAATGAACTTCCAACACTCCAAAATGGTCTATAGCGCCCATTGAGCCTAAAAAACACTTTTCGGGTTTTTTCACCGTCAGATCACGAAATGAACTTACAAACAATCCCAAATGTGCCATAGCGCCCATTAAGCCTAACAAACACTTTTCGGCACTATTCACCGTAAGATCACGAAATGGACTTACAAACACTCCCAAATGGTCTATAGCGCCCATTGAGCCTAAAAAACACTTTTCGGGTTTTTTCCCCGTCAGAACGCGAAATGAACTTCCAACACTCCCAAATGGTCTATAGCGCCCATTGAGCCTAAAAAACACTTTTCGGTTTTTTTCACCGTCAGAACGCGAAATGAACTTCCAACACTCCCAAATGGTTTATAGCGCCCATTGAGCCTAAAAAACACTTTTCGGTTTTTTTCACCGTCAGAAGGCGAAATGAACTTCCAACACTCTCAAATGGTCTATAGCGCCCATTGAGCCTAAAAAACACTTTTCCGTTTTTTTCACCGTCAGAACGCGAAATGAACTTCCAACACTCCAAAATGGTCTATAGCGCCCATTGAGCCTAAAAAACACTTTTCGGTTTTTTTCACCGTCAGAACGCGAAATGAACTTCCAACACTCCAAAATGGTCTATAGCGCCCATTGAGCCTAAAAAACACTTTTCGGTTTTTTTCACCGTCAGAACGCGAAATGAACTTCCAACACTCCAAAATGGTCTATAGCGCCCATTAAGCCTAACAAACACTTTTCGGCACTATTCACCGTCAGATCACGAAATGGACTTACAAACACTCCCAAATGGTCTATAGCGCCCATTGAGCCTAAAAAACACTTTTCGGTTTTTTTCCCCGTCAGAACGCGAAATGAACTTCCAACACTCCCAAATGGTCTATAGCGCCCATTGAGCCTAAAAAACACTTTTCGGTTTTTTTCACCGTCAGAACGCGAAATGAACTTCCAACACTCCCAAATGGTCTATAGCGCCCATTGAGCCTAAAAAACACTTTTCGGTTTTTTTCACCGTCAGATCACGAAATGAACTTACAAACAATCCTAAATGTGCCATAGCGCCCATTAAGCCTAACAAACACTTTTCGGCACTATTCACTGTCAGATCACGAAATGGCCTTACAAACACTCCCAAATGGTCTATAGCGCCTATTGAGCCTAAAGAACACTTTTCGGTTTTCTTCACCGTCAGAACGCGAAATGAACTTCCAACACTCCAAAATGGTCTATAGCGCCCATTGAGCCTAAAAAACACTTTTCGGCACTATTCACCGTCAGATCACGAAATGGACTTACAAACACTCCCAAATGGTCTATAGCGCCCATTGAGCCTAAAAAACACTTTTCGGTTTTTTTCCCCGTCAGAACGCGAAATGAACTTCCAACACTCCCAAATGGTCTATAGCGCCCATTGAGCCTAAAAAACACTTTTCGGTTTTTTTCACCGTCAGAACGCGAAATGAACTTCCAACACTCCCAAATGGTTTATAGCGCCCATTGAGCCTAAAAAACACTTTTCGGTTTTTTTCACCGTCAGAACGCGAAATGAACTTCCAACACTCCAAAATGGTCTATAGCGCCCATTGAGCCTAAAAAACACTTTTCGGTTTTCTTCACCGTCAGATCACGAAATGAACTTACAAACAATCCCAAATGTGCCATAGCGCCCATTAAGCCTAACAAACACTTTTCGGCACTATTCACCGTCAGATCACGAAACGGACTTACAAACACTCCCAAATGGTCTATAGCGCCCATTGAGCCTAAAAAACACTTTTCGGTTTTTGTCACCGTCAGAACGCGAAATGAACTTCCAACACTCCCAAATGGTCTATAGCGCCCATTGAGTCTAAAAAACACTTTTCCGTTTTTTTCACCGTCAGAACGCGAAATGAACTTCCAACACTCCAAAATGGTCTATAGCGCCCATTGAGCCTAAAAAACACTTTTCGGTTTTTTTCACCGTCAGAACGCGAAATGAACTTCCAACACTCCAAAATGGTCTATAGCGCCCATTGAGCCTAAAAAACACTTTTCGGGTTTTTTCACCGTCAGATCACGAAATGAACTTACAAACAATCCCAAATGTGCCATAGCGCCCATTAAGCCTAACAAACACTTTTCAGCACTATTCACCGTCAGATCACGAAATGGACTTACAAACACTCCCAAATGGTCTATAGCGCCCATTGAGCCTAAAAAACACTTTTCGGTTTTTTTCCCCGTCAGAACGCGAAATGAACTTCCAACACTCCCAAATGGTCTATAGCGCCCATTGAGCCTAAAAAACACTTTTTGGTTTTTTTCACCGTCAGAACGCGAAATGAACTTCCAACACTCCCAAATGGTTTATAGCGCCCATTGAGCCTAAAAAACACTTTTCGGTTTTTTTCACCGTCAGAACGCGAAATGAACTTCCAACACTCCAAAATGGTCTATAGCGCCCATTGAGCCTAAAAAACACTTTTCGGTTTGTTTCACAGTCAGAACGCGAAATGAACTTACAAACAATCCCAAATGTGCCATAGCGCCCAATAAGCCTAACAAACACTTTTCGGCACTATTCACCGTCAGATCACGAAACGGACTTACAAACACTCCCAAATGGTCTATAGCGCCCATTGAGCCTAAAAAACACTTTTCGGTTTTTGTCACCGTCAGAACGCGAAATGAACTTCCAACACTCCCAAATGGTCTATAGCGCCCATTGAGTCTAAAAAAAACTTTTCGGTTTTTGTCACCGTCAGAACGCGAAATGAACTTCCAACACTCCCAAATGGTCTATAGCGCCCATTGAGCCTAAAAAACACTTTTCGGTTTTTTTCACCGTCAGAACGCGAAATGAACTTCCAACACTCCAAAATGGTCTATAGCGCCCATTGAGCCTAAAAAACACTTTTCGGTTTTTTTCCCCGTCAGAACGCGAAATGAACTTCCAACACTCCCAAATGGTCTATAGCGCCCATTGAGCCTAAAAAACACTTTTCGGTTTTTTTCACCGTCAGAACGCGAAATGAACTTCCAACACTCCAAAATGGTCTATAGCGCCCATTGAGCCTAAAAAACACTTTTCGGTTTGTTTCACAGTCAGAACGCGAAATGAACTTACAAACAATCCCAAATGTGCCATAGCGCCCATTAAGCCTAACAAACACTTTTTGGCACTATTCACCGTCAGATCACGAAACGGACTTACAAACACTCCCAAATGGTCTATAGCGCCCATTGAGCCTAAAAAACACTTTTCGGTTTTTGTCACCGTCAGAACGCGAAATGAACTTCCAACACTCCCAAATGGTCTATAGCGCCCATTGAGCCTAAAAAACACTTTTCGGGTTTTTTCACCGTCAGATCACGAAATGAACTTACAAACAATCCCAAATGTGCCATAGCGCCCATTAAGCCTAACAAACACTTTTCGGCACTATTCACCGTCAGATCACGAAATGGACTTACAAACACTCCCAAATGGTCTATAGCGCCCATTGAGCCTAAAAAACACTTTTCGTTTTTTTTCCCCGTCAGAACGCGAAATGAACTTCCAACACTCCCAAATGGTCTATAGCGCCCATTGAGCCTAAAAAACACTTTTCGGTTTTTTTCACCGTCAGAACGCGAAATGAACTTCCAACACTCCCAAATGGTTTATAGCGCCCATTGAGCCTAAAAAACACTTTTCGGTTTTTTTCACCGTCAGAACGCGAAATGAACTTCCAACACTCCAAAATGGTCTATAGCGCCCATTGAGCCTAAAAAACACTTTTCGGGTTTTTTCACCGTCAGATCACGAAATGAACTTACAAACAATCCTAAATGTGCCATAGAGCCCATTAAGCCTAACAAACACTTTTCGGCACTATTCACTGTCAGATCACGAAATGGACTTACAAACACTCCCAAATGGTCTATAGCGCCTATTGAGCCTAAAAAACACTTTTCGGTTTTCTTCACCGTCAGATCACAAAATGAACTTACAAACAATCCCAAATGTGCCTTAGCGCCCATTAAGCCTAACAAACACTTTTCGGCACTATTCACCGTCAGATCACGAAACGGACTTACAAACACTCCCAAATGGTCTATAGCGCCCATTGAGCCTAAAAAACACTTTTTGGTTTTTTTCACCGTCAGAACGCGAAATGAACTTCCAACACTCCCAAATGGTCTATAGCGCCCATTGAGCCTAAAAAACACTTTTTGGTTTTTTTCACCGTCAGAACGCGAAATGAACTTCCAACACTCCCAAATGGTCTATAGCGCCCATTGAGCCTAAAAAACACTTTTCCGTTTTTTTCACTGTCAGAACGCGAAATGAACTTCCAACACTCCAAAATGGTCTATAGCGCCCATTGAGCCTAAAAAACACTTTTCGGTTTTTTTCACCGTCAGAACGCGAAATGAACTTCCAACACTCTAAAATGGTCTATAGCGCCCATTGAGCCTAAAAAACACTTTTCGGTTTTTTTCACCGTCAGAACGCGAAATGAACTTCCAACACTCCAAAATGGTCTATAGCGCCCATTGAGCCTAAAAAACACTTTTCGGTTTTTTTTACCGTCAGAACGCGAAATGAACTTCCAACACTCCAAAATGGTCTATAGCGCCCATTGAGCCTAAAAAACACTTTTCGGTTTTTTTCACCGTCAGATCACGAAATGAACTTACAAACAATCCTAAATGTGCCATAGCGCCCATTAAGCCTAACAAACACTTTTCGGCACTATTCACTGTCAGATCACGAAATGGACTTACAAACACTCCCAAATGGTCTATAGCGCCTATTGAGCCTAAAAAACACTTTTCGGTTTTTTTCACCGTCAGATCACGAAATGAACTTACAAACAATCCTAAATGTGCCATAGCGCCCATTAAGCCTAACAAACACTTTTCGGCACTATTCAACGTCAGATCACGAAACGGACTTACAAACACTCCCAAATGGTCTATAGCGCCTATTGAGCCTAAAAAACACTTTTCGGTTTTTGTCACCGTTAGAACGCGAAATGAACTTCCAACACTCCCAAATGGTCTATAGCGCCCATTGAGCCTAAAAAACACTTTTCGGTTTTTTTCACCGTCAGAACGCGAAATGAACTTCCAACACTCCCAAATGGTCTATAGCGCCCATTGAGCCTAGAAAACACTTTTCCGTTTTTTTCACCGTCAGAACGCGAAATGAACTTCCAACACTCCAAAATGGTCTATAGCGCCCATTGAGCCTAAAAAACACTTTTCGGGTTTTTTCACCGTCAGATCACGAAATGAACTTACAAACAATCCCAAATGTGCCATAGCGCCCATTAAGCCTAACAAACACTTTTCGGCACTATTCACCGTCAGATCACGAAATGGACTTACAAACACTCCCAAATGGTCTATAGCGCCCATTGAGCCTAAAAAACACTTTTCGGTTTTTTTCACCGTCAGAACGCGAAATGAACTTCCAACACTCCCAAATGGTCTATAGCGCCCATTGAGCCTAAAAAACACTTTTCGGTTTTTTTCACCGTCAGAACGCGAAATGAACTTCCAACACTCCCAAATGGTCTATAGCGCCCATTGAGCCTAAAAAACACTTTTCCGTTTTTTTTCACCGTCAGAACGCGAAATGAACTTCCAACACTCCAAAATGGTCTATAGCGCCCATTGAGCCTAAAAAACACTTTTCGGTTTTTTTCACCGTCAGAACGCGAAATGAACTTCCAACACTCCAAAATGGTCTATAGCGCCCATTGAGCCTAAAAAACACTTTTCGTTTTTTTTCACCGTCAGAACGCGAAATGAACTTCCAACACTCCAAAATGGTCTATAGCGCCCATTGAGCCTAAAAAACACTTTTCGGTTTTCTTCACCGTCAGATCACGAAATGAACTTACAAACAATCCTAAATGTGCCATAGCGCCCATTAAGCCTAACAAACACTTTTCGGCACTATTCACCGTCAGATCACGAAACGGACTTACAAACACTCCCAAATGGTCTATAGCGCCCATTGAGCCTAAAAAACACTTTTCGGTTTTTGTCACCGTCAGAACGCGAAATGAACTTCCAACACTCCCAAATGGTCTATAGCGCCCATTGAGCCTAAAAAACACTTTTCGGTTTTTTTCACCGTCAGAACGCGAAATGAACTTCCAACACTCCCAAATGGTCTATAGCGCCCATTGAGCCTAAAAAACACTTTTCCGTTTTTTTCACCGTCAGAACGCGAAATGAACTTCCAACACTCCAAAATGGTCTATAGCGCCCATTGAGCCTAACAAACACTTTTCCGTTTTTTTCACCGTCAGAACGCGAAATGAACTTCCAACACTCCCAAATGGTCTATAGCGCCCATTGAGCCTAAAAAACACTTTTCGTTTTTTTTCACCGTCAGAACGCGATATGAACTTCCAACACTCCCAAATGGTCTATAGCGCCCATTGAGCCTAAAAAACACTTTTCCGTTTTTTTCACCGTCAGAACGCGAAATGAACTTCCAACACCCCAAAATGGTCTATAGCGCCCATTGAGCCTAAAAAACACTTTTCGGGTTTTTTCACCGTCAGATCACAAAATGAACTTACAAACAATCCCAAATGTGCCATAGCGCCCATTAAGCCTAACAAACACTTTTCGGCACTATTTACCGTCAGATCACGAAATGGACTTACAAACACTCCCAAATGGTCTATAGCGCCCATTGAGCCTAAAAAACACTTTTCGGTTTTTTTCACCGTCAGAACGCGAAATGAACTTCCAACACTCCCAAATGGTCTATAGCGCCCAATGAGCCTAAAAAACACTTTTCCGTTTTTTTCACCGTCAGAACGCGAAATGAACTTCCAACACTCCCAAATGGTCTATAGCGCCCATTGAGACTAAAAAACACTTTTCGGTTTTTTTCACCGTCAGATCACGAAATGAACTTACAAACAATCCTAAATGTGCCATAGAGCCCATTAAGCCTAACAAACACTTTTCGGCACTATTCACTGTCAGATCACGAAATGGACTTACAAACACTCCCAAATGGTTTATAGCGCCTATTGAGCCTAAAAAACACTTTTCGGTTTTCTTCACCGTCAGATCACGAAATGAACTTACAAACAATCCCAAATGTGCCATAGCGCCCATTAAGCCTAACAAACACTTTTCGGCACTATTCACCGTCAGATCACGAAATGGACTTCCAACACTCCCAAATGGTCTATAGCGCCCATTGAGCCTAAAAAACACTTTTCGGTTTTTTTCACCGTCAGAACGCGAAATGAACTTCCAACACTCCCAAATGGTCTATAGCACCCATTGAGCCTAAAAAACACTTTTCCGTTTTTTTCACCGTCAGAACTCGAAATGAACTTCCAACACTCCCAAATGGTCTATAGCGCCCATTGAGCCTAAAAAACACTTTTCGGTTTTTTTCACCGTCAGAACGCGAAATGAACTTCCAACACTCCCAAATGGTCTATAGCGCCCATTGAGCCTAAAAAACACTTTTCCGTTTTTTTCACCGTCAGAACTCGAAATGAACTTCCAACACTCCCAAATGGTCTATAGCGCCCATTGAGCCTAAAAAACACTTTTCGGTTTTTTTCACCGTCAGATCACGAAATGAACTTACAAACAATCCTTAATGTGCCATAGAGCCCATTAAGCCTAACAAACACTTTTCGGCACTATTCACTGTCAGATCACGAAATGGACTTACAAACACTCCCAAATGGTCTATAGCGCCTATTGAGCCTAAAAAACACTTTTCGGTTTTCTTCACCGTCAGATCACGAAATGAACTTACAAACAATCCCAAATGTGCCATAGCGCCCATTAAGCCTAACAAACTCTTTTCGGCACTATTCACCGTCATATCACGAAATGGACTTACAAACACTCCCAAATGGTCTATAGCGCCCATTGAGCCTAAAAAACACTTTTCCGTTTTTTTCACCGTCAGAACGCGAAATGAACTTCCAACACTCCCAAATGGTCTATAGCGCCCATTGAGCCTAAAAAACACTTTTCGGTTTTTTTCACCGTCAGATCACGAAATGAACTTACAAACAATCCTAAATGTGCCATAGAGCCCATTAAGCCTAACAAACACTTTTCGGCACTATTCACTGTCAGATCACGAAATGGACTTACAAACACTCCCAAATGGTTTATAGCGCCTATTGAGCCTAAAAAACACTTTTCGGTTTTCTTCACCGTCAGATCACGAAATGAACTTACAAACAATCCCAAATGTGCCATAGCGCCCATTAAGCCTAACAAACACTTTTCGGCACTATTCACCGTCAGATCACGAAACGGACTTACAAACACTCCCAAATGGTCTATAGCGCCCATTGAGCCTAAAAAACACTTTTCGGTTTTTTTCACCGTCAGAACGCGAAATGAACTTCCAACACTCCCAAATGGTTTATAGCGCCCATTGAGCCTAAAAAACACTTTTCCGTTTTTTTCACCGTCAGAACGCGAAATGAACTTCCAACACTCCCAAATGGTCTATAGCGCCCATTGAGCCTAAAAAACACTTTTCGGTTTGTTTCACAGTCAGAACGCGAAATGAACTTCCAACACTCCAAAATGGTCTATAGCGCCCATTGAGCCTAACAAACACTTTTCGGCACTATTCACTGTCAGATCACGAAATGGACTTACAAACACTCCCAAATGGTCTATAGCGCCTATTGAGCCTAAAAAACACTTTTCGGTTTTTTTCACCGTCAGAACGCGAAATGAACTTCCAACACTCCAAAATGGTCTATAGCGCCCATTGAGCCTAACAAACACTTTTCGGCACTATTCCCTGTCAGATCACGAAATGGACTTACAAACACTCCCAAATGGTCTATAGCGCCTATTGAGCCTAAAAAACACTTTTCGGTTTTTTTCACCGTCAGAACGCGAAATGAACTTCCAACACTCCCAAATGGTCTATAGCGCCCATTGAACCTAAAAAACACTTTTCGGTTTTTTTCACCGTCAGAACGCGAAATGAACTTCCAACACTCCCAAATGGTTTATAGCGCCCATTGATCCTAAAAAACACTTTTCGGTTTTTTTCACCGTCAGAACGCGAAATCAACTTCCAACACTCCCAAATGGTCTATAGCGCCCATTGAGCCTAAAAAACACTTTTCGGTTTTTTTCACCGTCAGAACGCGAAATCAACTTCCAACACTCCCAAATGGTCTATAGCGCCCATTGAGCCTAAAAAACACTTTTTGGTTTTTTTCACCGTCAGATCACGTAATGAACTTACAAACAATCCTAAATGTGCCATAGCGCCCATTAAGCCTAACAAACACTTTTCGGCACTATTCACCGTCAGATCACGAAATGGACTTACAAACACTCCCAAATGGTCTATAGCGCCCATTGAGCCTAAAAAACACTTTTCGGTTTTTTTCACCGTCAGAACTCGAAATGAACTTCCAACACTCCCAAATGGTCTATAGCGCCAATTGAGCCTAAAAAACACTTTTCCGTTTTTTTCACCGTCAGAACGCGAAATGAACTTCCAACACTCCCAAATGGTCTATAGCGCCCATTGAGCCTAAAAAACACTTTTCGGTTTTTTTCACCGTCAGATCACGAAATGAACTTACAAACAATCCTAAATGTGCCATAGAGCCCATTAAGCCTAACAAACACTTTTCGGCACTATTCACTCTCAGATCACGAAATGGACTTACAAACACTCCCAAATGGTTTATAGCGCCTATTGAGCCTAAAAAACACTTTTCGGTTTTCTTCACCGTCAGATCACGAAATGAACTTACAAACAATCCCAAATGTGCCATAGCGCCCATTAAGCCTAACAAACACTTTTCGGCACTATTCACCGTCAGATCACGAAACGGACTTACAAACACTCCCAAATGGTCTATAGCGCCCATTGAGCCTAAAAAACACTTTTCGGTTTTTTTCACCGTCAGAACGCGAAATGAACTTCCAACACTCCCAAATGGTTTATAGCGCCCATTGAGCCTAAAAAACACTTTTCCGTTTTTTTCACCGTCAGAACGCGAAATGAACTTCCAACACTCCCAAATGGTCTATAGCGCCCATTGAGCCTAAAAAACACTTTTCGGTTTTGTTCACAGTCAGAACGCGAAATGAACTTCCAACACTCCAAAATGGTCTATAGCGCCCATTGAGCCTAACAAACACTTTTCGGCACTATTCACTGTCAGATCACGAAATGGACTTACAAACACTCCCAAATGGTCTATAGCGCCTATTGAGCCTAAAAAACACTTTTCGGTTTTTTTCACCGTCAGAACGCGAAATGAACTTCCAACACTCCAAAATGGTCTATAGCGCCCATTGAGCATAAAAAACACTTTTCGGTTTTTGTCACCGTCAGAACGCGAAATGAACTTCCAACACTCCCAAATGGTCTATAGCGCCCATTGAGCCTAAAAAACACTTTTCGGTTTTTTACCGTCAGAACGCGAAATGAACTTCCAACACTCCCAAATGGTCTATAGCGCCCATTGAGCCTAAAAAACACTTTTCCGTTTTTTTCACCGTCAGAACGCGAAATGAACTTCCAACACTCCAAAATGGTCTATAGCGCCCATTGAGCCTAAAAAACACTTTTCGGTTTTTTTCACCGTCAGAACGCGAAATGAACTTCCAACACTCTAAAATGGTCTATAGCGCCCATTGAGCCTAAAAAACACTTTTCGGGTTTTTTCACCGTCAGATCACGAAATGAACTTACAAACAATCCCAAATGTGCCATAGCGCCCATTAAGCCTAACAAACACTTTTCGGCACTATTCACCGTCAGAACGCGAAATGAACTTCCAACACTCCCAAATGGTCTATAGCGCCCATTGAGCCTAAAAAACACTTTTCCGTTTTTTTCACCGTCAGAACGCGAAATGAACTTCCAACACTCCAAAATGGTCTATAGCGCCCATTGAGCCTAAAAAACACTTTTCGGTTTTTTTCACCGTCAGAACGCGAAATGAACTTCCAACACTCCCAAATGGTCTATAGCGCCCATTGAGCCTAAAAAACACTTTTCGGTTTTTTTCACCGTCAGAACGCGAAATCAACTTCCAACACTCCCAAATGGTCTATAGCGCCCATTGAGCCTAAAAAACACTTTTCGGTTTTTTTCACAGTCAGAACGCGAAATGAACTTCCAACACTCCAAAATGGTCTATAGCGCCCATTGAGCCTAAAAAACACTTTTCGGCACTATTCACTGTCAGATCACGAAATGGACTTACAAACACTCCCAAATGGTCTATAGCGCCTATTGAGCCTAAAAAACACTTTTCGGTTTTTTTCACCGTCAGAACGCGAAATGAACTTCCAACACTCCCAAATGGTCTATAGCGCCCATTGAGCCTAAAAAACACTTTTCGGTTTTTTTCACCGTCAGAACGCGAAATGAACTTCCAACACTCCAAAATGGTCTATAGCGCCCATTGAGGCTAAAAAACATTTTTTGGTTTTTTTCACAGTCAGATCACGAAATGAACTTACAAACAATCCTAAATGTGCCATAGCGCCCATTAAGCCTAACAAACACTTTTCGGCACTATTCACTGTCAGATCACGAAATGGACTTACAAACACTCCCAAATGGTTTATAGCGCCTATTGAGCCTAAAAAACACTTTTCGGTTTTCTTCACCGTCAGATCACGAAATGAACTTACAAACAATCCCAAATGTGCCATAGCGCCCATTAAGCCTAACAAACACTTTTCGGCACTATTCACCGTCAGATCACGAAACGGACTTACAAACACTCCCAAATGGTCTATAGCGCCCATTGAGCCTAAAAAACACTTTTCGGTTTTTTTCACCGTCAGAACGCGAAATGAACTTCCAACACTCCCAAATGGTTTATAGCGCCCATTGAGCCTAAAAAACACTTTTCCGTTTTTTTCACCGTCAGAACGCGAAATGAACTTCCAACACTCCCAAATGGTCTATAGCGCCCATTGAGCCTAAAAAACACTTTTCGGTTTTGTTCACAGTCAGAACGCGAAATGAACTTCCAACACTCCAAAATGGTCTATAGCGCCCATTGAGCCTAACAAACACTTTTCGGCACTATTCACTGTCAGATCACGAAATGGACTTACAAACACTCCCAAATGGTCTATAGCGCCTATTGAGCCTAAAAAACACTTTTCGGTTTTTTTCACCGTCAGAACGCGAAATGAACTTCCAACACTCCAAAATGGTCTATAGCGCCCATTGAGCATAAAAAACACTTTTCGGTTTTTGTCACCGTCAGAACGCGAAATGAACTTCCAACACTCCCAAATGGTCTATAGCGCCCATTGAGCCTAAAAAACACTTTTCGGTTTTTTACCGTCAGAACGCGAAATGAACTTCCAACACTCCCAAATGGTCTATAGCGCCCATTGAGCCTAAAAAACACTTTTCCGTTTTTTTCACCGTCAGAACGCGAAATGAACTTCCAACACTCCAAAATGGTCTATAGCGCCCATTGAGCCTAAAAAACACTTTTCGGTTTTTTTCACCGTCAGAACGCGAAATGAACTTCCAACACTCTAAAATGGTCTATAGCGCCCATTGAGCCTAAAAAACACTTTTCGGGTTTTTTCACCGTCAGATCACGAAATGAACTTACAAACAATCCCAAATGTGCCATAGCGCCCATTAAGCCTAACAAACACTTTTCGGCACTATTCACCGTCAGAACGCGAAATGAACTTCCAACACTCCCAAATGGTCTATAGCGCCCATTGAGCCTAAAAAACACTTTTCCGTTTTTTTCACCGTCAGAACGCGAAATGAACTTCCAACACTCCAAAATGGTCTATAGCGCCCATTGAGCCTAAAAAACACTTTTCGGTTTTTTTCACCGTCAGAACGCGAAATGAACTTCCAACACTCCCAAATGGTCTATAGCGCCCATTGAGCCTAAAAAACACTTTTCGGTTTTTTTCACCGTCAGAACGCGAAATGAACTTCCAACACTCCCAAATGGTCTATAGCGCCCATTGAGCCTAAAAAACACTTTTCGGTTTTTTTCACAGTCAGAACGCGAAATGAACTTCCAACACTCCAAAATGGTCTATAGCGCCCATTGAGCCTAAAAAACACTTTTCGGCACTATTCACTGTCAGATCACGAAATGGACTTACAAACACTCCCAAATGGTCTATAGCGCCTATTGAGCCTAAAAAACACTTTTCGGTTTTTTTCACCGTCAGAACGCGAAATGAACTTCCAACACTCCCAAATGGTCTATAGCGCCCATTGAGCCTAAAAAACACTTTTCGGTTTTTTTCACCGTCAGAACGCGAAATGAACTTCCAACACTCCAAAATGGTCTATAGCGCCCATTGAGGCTAAAAAACATTTTTTGGTTTTTTTCACAGTCAGATCACGAAATGAACTTACAAACAATCCTAAATGTGCCATAGCGCCCATTAAGCCTAACAAACACTTTTCGGCACTATTCACTGTCAGATCACGAAATGGACTTACAAACACTCCCAAATGGTCTATAGCGCCTATTGAGCCTAAAAAACACTTTTCGGTTTTCTTCACCGTCAGATCACGAAATGAACTTACAAACACTCCCAAATGTGCCATAGCGCCCATTGAGCCTAAAAAACACTTTTCGGTTTTTTTCACCGTCAGAACGCGAAATGAACTTCCAACACTCCCAAATGGTCTATAGCGCCCATTGAGCCTAAAAAACACTTTTCGGTTTTTTTCACCGTCAGAACGCGAAATGAACTTCCAACACTCCCAAATGGTCTATAGCGCCCATTGAGCCTAAAAAACACTTTTCCGTTTTTTTCACCGTCAGAACGCGAAATGAACTTCCAACACTCCAAAATGCCCATTGAGCCTAAAAAACACTTTTCGGTTTTTTTCACAGTCAGAACGCGAAATGAACTTCCAACACTCCCAAATGGTCTATAGCGCCCATTGAGCCTAAAAAACACTTTTCGGTTTTTTTCACCGTCAGAACGCGAAATGAACTTCCAACACTCCCAAATGGTCTATAGCGCCTATTGAGCCTAAAAAACACTTTTCGGTTTTTTTCACCGTCAGAACGCGAAATGAACTTCCAACACTCCCAAATGGTCTATAGCGCCCATTGAGCCTAAAAAACACTTTTCGGTTTTTTTCACCGTCAGAACGCGAAATGAACTTCCAACACTCCAAAATGGTCTATAGCGCCCATTGAGGCTAAAAAACACTTTTTGGTTTTTTTCACAGTCAGATCACGAAATGAACTTACAAACAATCCTAAATGTGCCATAGCGCCCATTAAGCCTAACAAACACTTTTCGGCACTATTCACTGTCAGATCACGAAATGGACTTGCAAACACTCCCAAATGGTCTATAGCGCCTATTGAGCCTAAAAAACAC
The DNA here is from genome assembly GCA_037893245.1 of Crossaster papposus. NCBI lineage: Eukaryota > Metazoa > Echinodermata > Asteroidea > Velatida > Solasteridae > Crossaster > Crossaster papposus. The sequence continues at coordinate 318,192 of JBAIAA010000049.1, read as the reverse complement.
TTTTCGGTTTTCTTCACCGTCAGATCACGAAATGAACTTACAAACACTCCCAAATGTGCCATAGCGCCCATTGAGCCTAAAAAACACTTTTCGGTTTTTTTCACCGTCAGAACGCGAAATGAACTTCCAACACTCCCAAATGGTCTATAGCGCCCATTGAGACTAAAAAACACTTTTCGGTTTTTTTCACCGTCAGAACGCGAAATGAACTTCCAACACTCCCAAATGGTCTATAGCGCCCATTGAGCCTAAAAAACACTTTTCCGTTTTTTTCACCGTCAGAACGCGAAATGAACTTCCAACACTCCAAAATGCCCGTTGAGCCTAAAAAACACTTTTCGGTTTTTTTCACAGTCAGAACGCGAAATGAACTTCCAACACTCCCAAATGGTCTATAGCGCCCATTGAGCCTAAAAAACACTTTTCGGTTTTTTTCACCGTCAGAACGCGAAATGAACTTCCAACACTCCAAAATGGTCTATAGCGCCCATTGAGCCTAAAAAACACTTTTCGTTTTTTTTCACCGTCAGATCACGAAATGAACTTACAAACAATCCTAAATGTGCCATAGCGCCCATTAAGCCTAACAAACACTTTTCGGCACTATTCACTGTCAGATCACGAAATGGACTTACAAACACTCCCAAATGGTCTATAGCGCCTATTGAGCCTAAAAAACACTTTTCGGTTTTCTTCACCGTCAGATCACGAAATGAACTTACAAACAATCCCAAATGTGCCATAGCGCCCATTAAGCCTAACAAACACTTTTCGGCACTATTCACCGTCAGATCACGAAATGGACTTACAAACACTCCCAAATGGTCTATAGCGCCCATTGAGCCTGAAAAACACTTTTCGGTTTTTTTCACCGTCAGAACGCGAAATGAACTTCCAACACTCCCAAATGGTCTATAGCGCCCATTGAGCCTAAAAAACACTTTTCGGTTTTTTTCACCTTCAGAACGCGAAATGAACTTCCAACACTCCCAAATGGTCTATAGCGCCCATTGAGCCTAAAAAACACTTTTCCGTTTTTTTCACCGTCAGAACGCAAAATGAACTTCCAACACTCCCAAATGGTCTATAGCGCCCATTGAGCCTAAAAAACACTTTTCGGTTTTTTTCACCGTCAGAACGCGAAATGAACTTCCAACACTCCAAAATAGTCTATAGCGCCCATTGAGCCTAAAAAACACTTTTTGGTTTTTTTCACCGTCAGATCACGAAATGAACTTACAAACAATCCTAAATGTGCCATAGAGCCCATTAAGCCTAACAAACACTTTTCGGCACTATTCACTGTCAGATCACGAAATGTACTTACAAACACTCCCAAATGGTCTATAGCGCCTATTGAGCCTAAAAAACACTTTTCGGTTTTCTTCACCGTCAGATCACGAAATGAACTTACAAACACTCCCAAATGTGCCATAGCGCCCATTGAGCCTAAAAAACACTTTTCGGTTTTTTTCACCGTCAGAACGCGAAATGAACTTCCAACACTCCCAAATGGTCTATAGCGCCCATTGAGCCTAAAAAACACTTTTCGGTTTTTTTCACCGTCAGAACGCGAAATGAACTTCCAACACTCCCAAATGGTCTATAGCGCCTATTGAGCCTAAAAAACACTTTTCGGTTTTTTTCACCGTCAGAACGCGAAATGAACTTCCAACACTCCCAAATGGTCTATAGCGCCCATTGAGCCTAAAAAACACTTTTCGGTTTTTTTCACCGTCAGAACGCGAAATGAACTTCCAACACTCCAAAATGGTCTATAGCGCCCATTGAGGCTAAAAAACACTTTTTGGTTTTTTTCACAGTCAGATCACGAAATGAACTTACAAACAATCCTAAATGTGCCATAGCGCCCATTAAGCCTAACAAACACTTTTCGGCACTATTCACTGTCAGATCACGAAATGGACTTGCAAACACTCCCAAATGGTCTATAGCGCCTATTGAGCCTAAAAAACACTTTTCGGTTTTCTTCACCGTCAGATCACGAAATGAACTTACAAACACTCCCAAATGTGCCATAGCGCCCATTGAGCCTAAAAAACACTTTTCGGTTTTTTTCACCGTCAGAACGCGAAATGAACTTCCAACACTCCCAAATGGTCTATAGCGCCCATTGAGCCTAAAAAACACTTTTCGGTTTTTTTCACCGTCAGAACGCGAAATGAACTTCCAACACTCCCAAATGGTCTATAGCGCCCATTGAGCCTAAAAAACACTTTTCGGTTTTTTTCACAGTCAGAACGCGAAATGAACTTCCAACACTCCAAAATGGTCTATAGCGCCCATTGAGCCTAAAAAACACTTTTCGGCACTATTCACTGTCAGATCACGAAATGGACTTACAAACACTCCCAAATGGTCTATAGCGCCTATTGAGCCTAAAAAACACTTTTCGGTTTTTTTCACCGTCAGAACGCGAAATGAACTTCCAACACTCCCAAATGGTCTATAGCGCCCATTGAGCCTAAAAAACACTTTTCGGTTTTTTTCACCGTCAGAACGCGAAATGAACTTCCAACACTCCAAAATGGTCTATAGCGCCCATTGAGGCTAAAAAACATTTTTTGGTTTTTTTCACAGTCAGATCACGAAATGAACTTACAAACAATCCTAAATGTGCCATAGCGCCCATTAAGCCTAACAAACACTTTTCGGCACTATTCACTGTCAGATCACGAAATGGACTTACAAACACTCCCAAATGGTCTATAGCGCCTATTGAGCCTAAAAAACACTTTTCGGTTTTCTTCACCGTCAGATCACGAAATGAACTTACAAACACTCCCAAATGTGCCATAGCGCCCATTGAGCCTAAAAAACACTTTTCGGTTTTTTTCACCGTCAGAACGCGAAATGAACTTCCAACACTCCCAAATGGTCTATAGCGCCCATTGAGCCTAAAAAACACTTTTCGGTTTTTTTCACCGTCAGAACGCGAAATGAACTTCCAACACTCCCAAATGGTCTATAGCGCCCATTGAGCCTAAAAAACACTTTTCCGTTTTTTTCACCGTCAGAACGCGAAATGAACTTCCAACACTCCAAAATGCCCATTGAGCCTAAAAAACACTTTTCGGTTTTTTTCACAGTCAGAACGCGAAATGAACTTCCAACACTCCCAAATGGTCTATAGCGCCCATTGAGCCTAAAAAACACTTTTCGGTTTTTTTCACCGTCAGAACGCGAAATGAACTTCCAACACTCCCAAATGGTCTATAGCGCCTATTGAGCCTAAAAAACACTTTTCGGTTTTTTTCACCGTCAGAACGCGAAATGAACTTCCAACACTCCCAAATGGTCTATAGCGCCCATTGAGCCTAAAAAACACTTTTCGGTTTTTTTCACCGTCAGAACGCGAAATGAACTTCCAACACTCCAAAATGGTCTATAGCGCCCATTGAGGCTAAAAAACACTTTTTGGTTTTTTTCACAGTCAGATCACGAAATGAACTTACAAACAATCCTAAATGTGCCATAGCGCCCATTAAGCCTAACAAACACTTTTCGGCACTATTCACTGTCAGATCACGAAATGGACTTGCAAACACTCCCAAATGGTCTATAGCGCCTATTGAGCCTAAAAAACACTTTTCGGTTTTCTTCACCGTCAGATCACGAAATGAACTTACAAACACTCCCAAATGTGCCATAGCGCCCATTGAGCCTAAAAAACACTTTTCGGTTTTTTTCACCGTCAGAACGCGAAATGAACTTCCAACACTCCCAAATGGTCTATAGCGCCCATTGAGCCTAAAAAACACTTTTCGGTTTTTTTCACCGTCAGAACGCGAAATGAACTTCCAACACTCCCAAATGGTCTATAGCGCCCATTGAGCCTAAAAAACACTTTTCCGTTTTTTTCACCGTCAGAACGCGAAATGAACTTCCAACACTCCAAAATGCCCGTTGAGCCTAAAAAACACTTTTCGGTTTTTTTCACAGTCAGAACGCGAAATGAACTTCCAACACTCCCAAATGGTCTATAGCGCCCATTGAGCCTAAAAAACACTTTTCGGTTTTTTTCACCGTCAGAACGCGAAATGAACTTCCAACACTCCAAAATGGTCTATAGCGCCCATTGAGCCTAAAAAACACTTTTCGTTTTTTTTCACCGTCAGATCACGAAATGAACTTACAAACAATCCTAAATGTGCCATAGCGCCCATTAAGCCTAACAAACACTTTTCGGCACTATTCACTGTCAGATCACGAAATGGACTTACAAACACTCCCAAATGGTCTATAGCGCCTATTGAGCCTAAAAAACACTTTTCGGTTTTCTTCACCGTCAGATCACGAAATGAACTTACAAACAATCCCAAATGTGCCATAGCGCCCATTAAGCCTAACAAACACTTTTCGGCACTATTCACCGTCAGATCACGAAATGGACTTACAAACACTCCCAAATGGTCTATAGCGCCCATTGAGCCTGAAAAACACTTTTCGGTTTTTTTCACCGTCAGAACGCGAAATGAACTTCCAACACTCCCAAATGGTCTATAGCGCCCATTGAGCCTAAAAAACACTTTTCGGTTTTTTTCACCTTCAGAACGCGAAATGAACTTCCAACACTCCCAAATGGTCTATAGCGCCCATTGAGCCTAAAAAACACTTTTCCGTTTTTTTCACCGTCAGAACGCAAAATGAACTTCCAACACTCCCAAATGGTCTATAGCGCCCATTGAGCCTAAAAAACACTTTTCGGTTTTTTTCACCGTCAGAACGCGAAATGAACTTCCAACACTCCAAAATAGTCTATAGCGCCCATTGAGCCTAAAAAACACTTTTTGGTTTTTTTCACCGTCAGATCACGAAATGAACTTACAAACAATCCTAAATGTGCCATAGAGCCCATTAAGCCTAACAAACACTTTTCGGCACTATTCACTGTCAGATCACGAAATGTACTTACAAACACTCCCAAATGGTCTATAGCGCCTATTGAGCCTAAAAAACACTTTTCGGTTTTCTTCACCGTCAGATCACGAAATGAACTTACAAACACTCCCAAATGTGCCATAGCGCCCATTGAGCCTAAAAAACACTTTTCGGTTTTTTTCACCGTCAGAACGCGAAATGAACTTCCAACACTCCCAAATGGTCTATAGCGCCCATTGAGCCTAAAAAACACTTTTCGGTTTTTTTCACCGTCAGAACGCGAAATGAACTTCCAACACTCCCAAATGGTCTATAGCGCCTATTGAGCCTAAAAAACACTTTTCGGTTTTTTTCACCGTCAGAACGCGAAATGAACTTCCAACACTCCCAAATGGTCTATAGCGCCCATTGAGCCTAAAAAACACTTTTCGGTTTTTTTCACCGTCAGAACGCGAAATGAACTTCCAACACTCCAAAATGGTCTATAGCGCCCATTGAGGCTAAAAAACACTTTTTGGTTTTTTTCACAGTCAGATCACGAAATGAACTTACAAACAATCCTAAATGTGCCATAGCGCCCATTAAGCCTAACAAACACTTTTCGGCACTATTCACTGTCAGATCACGAAATGGACTTGCAAACACTCCCAAATGGTCTATAGCGCCTATTGAGCCTAAAAAACACTTTTCGGTTTTCTTCACCGTCAGATCACGAAATGAACTTACAAACACTCCCAAATGTGCCATAGCGCCCATTGAGCCTAAAAAACACTTTTCGGTTTTTTTCACCGTCAGAACGCGAAATGAACTTCCAACACTCCCAAATGGTCTATAGCGCCCATTGAGCCTAAAAAACACTTTTCGGTTTTTTTCACCGTCAGAACGCGAAATGAACTTCCAACACTCCCAAATGGTCTATAGCGCCCATTGAGCCTAAAAAACACTTTTCCGTTTTTTTCACCGTCAGAACGCGAAATGAACTTCCAACACTCCAAAATGCCCGTTGAGCCTAAAAAACACTTTTCGGTTTTTTTCACAGTCAGAACGCGAAATGAACTTCCAACACTCCCAAATGGTCTATAGCGCCCATTGAGCCTAAAAAACACTTTTCGGTTTTTTTCACCGTCAGAACGCGAAATGAACTTCCAACACTCCAAAATGGTCTATAGCGCCCATTGAGCCTAAAAAACACTTTTCGTTTTTTTTCACCGTCAGATCACGAAATGAACTTACAAACAATCCTAAATGTGCCATAGCGCCCATTAAGCCTAACAAACACTTTTCGGCACTATTCACTGTCAGATCACGAAATGGACTTACAAACACTCCCAAATGGTCTATAGCGCCTATTGAGCCTAAAAAACACTTTTCGGTTTTCTTCACCGTCAGATCACGAAATGAACTTACAAACAATCCCAAATGTGCCATAGCGCCCATTAAGCCTAACAAACACTTTTCGGCACTATTCACCGTCAGATCACGAAATGGACTTACAAACACTCCCAAATGGTCTATAGCGCCCATTGAGCCTGAAAAACACTTTTCGGTTTTTTTCACCGTCAGAACGCGAAATGAACTTCCAACACTCCCAAATGGTCTATAGCGCCCATTGAGCCTAAAAAACACTTTTCGGTTTTTTTCACCTTCAGAACGCGAAATGAACTTCCAACACTCCCAAATGGTCTATAGCGCCCATTGAGCCTAAAAAACACTTTTCCGTTTTTTTCACCGTCAGAACGCAAAATGAACTTCCAACACTCCCAAATGGTCTATAGCGCCCATTGAGCCTAAAAAACACTTTTCGGTTTTTTTCACCGTCAGAACGCGAAATGAACTTCCAACACTCCAAAATAGTCTATAGCGCCCATTGAGCCTAAAAAACACTTTTTGGTTTTTTTCACCGTCAGATCACGAAATGAACTTACAAACAATCCTAAATGTGCCATAGAGCCCATTAAGCCTAACAAACACTTTTCGGCACTATTCACTGTCAGATCACGAAATGTACTTACAAACACTCCCAAATGGTCTATAGCGCCTATTGAGCCTAAAAAACACTTTTCGGTTTTCTTCACCGTCAGATCACGAAATGAACTTACAAACACTCCCAAATGTGCCATAGCGCCCATTGAGCCTAAAAAACACTTTTCGGTTTTTTTCACCGTCAGAACGCGAAATGAACTTCCAACACTCCCAAATGGTCTATAGCGCCCATTGAGCCTAACAAACACTTTTCGGTTTTTTTCACCGTCAGAACGCGAAATGAACTTCCAACACTCCCAAATGGTCTATAGCGCCCATTGAGCCTAAAAAACACTTTTCGGTTTTTTTCACAGTCAGAACGCGAAATGAACTTCCAACACTCCAAAATGGTCTATAGCGCCCATTGAGCCTAACAAACACTTTTCGGCACTATTCACTGTCAGATCACGAAATGGACTTACAAACACTCCCAAATGGTCTATAGCGCCTATTGAGCCTAAAAAACACTTTTCGGTTTTTTTCACCGTCAGAACGCGAAATGAACTTCCAACACTCCCAAAGGGTCTATAGCGCCCATTGAGCCTAAAAAACACTTTTCGGTTTTTTTCACCGTCAGAACGCGAAATGAACTTCCAACACTTCCAAATGGTCTATAGCGCCCATTGAGCCTACAAAACACTTTTCCGTTTTTTTCACCGTCAGAACGCGAAATGAACTTCCAACACTCCCAAAGGGTCTATAGCGCCCATTGAGCCTAACAAACACTTTTCGGTTTTTTTCACCGTCAGAACGCGAAATGAACTTCCAACACTCCAAAATGGTCTATAGCGCCCATTGAGCCTAAAAAACACTTTTCGTTTTTTTTCACCGTCAGATCACGAAATGAACTTACAAACAATCCTAAATGTGCCATAGCGCCCATTAAGCCTAACAAACACTTTTCGGCACTATTCACTGTCAGATCACGAAATGGACTTACAAACACTCCCAAATGGTCTATAGCGCCTATTGAGCCTAAAAAACACTTTTCGGTTTTCTTCACCGTCAGATCACGAAATGAACTTACAAACAATCCCAAATGTGCCATAGCGCCCATTAAGCCTAACAAACACTTTTCGGCACTATTCACCGTCAGATCACGAAATGGACTTACAAACACTCCCAAATGGTCTATAGCGCCCATTGAGCCTAAAGAACACTTTTCGGTTTTTTTCACCGTCAGAACGCGAAATGAACTTCCAACACTCCCAAATGGTCTATAGCGCCCATTGAGCCTAAAAAACACTTTTCGGTTTTTTTCACCTTCAGAACGCGAAATGAACTTCCAACACTCCCAAATGGTCTATAGCGCCCATTGAGCCTAAAAAACACTTTTCCGTTTTTTTCACCGTCAGAACGCAAAATGAACTTCCAACACTCCCAAATGGTCTATAGCGCCCATTGAGCCTAAAAAACACTTTTCCGTTTTTTTCACCGTCAGAACGCGAAATGAACTTCCAACACTCCAAAATGGTCTATAGCGCCCATTGAGCCTAAAAAACACTTTTCGGTTTTTTTCACCGTCAGAACGCGAAATGAACTTCCAACACTCCCAAATGGTCTATAGCGCCCATTGAGCCTAAAAAACACTTTTCGGTTTTTTTCACCGTCAGAACGCGAAATGAACTTCCAACACTCCCAAATGGTCTATAGCGCCCATTGAGCCTAAAAAACACTTTTCGGTTTTTTTCACAGTCAGAACGCGAAATGAACTTCCAACACTCCAAAATGGTCTATAGCGCCCATTGAGCCTAAAAAACACTTTTCGGCACTATTCACTGTCAGATCACGAAATGGACTTACAAACACTCCCAAATGGTCTATAGCGCCTATTGAGCCTAAAAAACACTTTTCGGTTTTTTTCACCGTCAGAACGCGAAATGAACTTCCAACACTCCCAAATGGTCTATAGCGCCCATTGAGCCTAAAAAACACTTTTCGGTTTTTTTCACCGTCAGAACGCGAAATGAACTTCCAACACTCCAAAATGGTCTATAGCGCCCATTGAGGCTAAAAAACACTTTTTGGTTTTTTTCACAGTCAGATCACGAAATGAACTTACAAACAATCCTAAATGTGCCATAGCGCCCATTAAGCCTAACAAACACTTTTCGGCACTATTCACTGTCAGATCACGAAATGGACTTACAAACACTCCCAAATGGTCTATAGCGCCTATTGAGCCTAAAAAACACTTTTCGGTTTTCTTCACCGTCAGATCACGAAATGAACTTACAAACACTCCCAAATGTGCCATAGCGCCCATTGAGCCTAAAAAACACTTTTCGGTTTTTTTCACCGTCAGAACGCGAAATGAACTTCCAACACTCCCAAATGGTCTATAGCGCCCATTGAGCCTAAAAAACACTTTTCGGTTTTTTTCACCGTCAGAACGCGAAATGAACTTCCAACACTCCCAAATGGTCTATAGCGCCCATTGAGCCTAAAAAACACTTTTCCGTTTTTTTCACCGTCAGAACGCAAAATGAACTTCCAACACTCCCAAATGGTCTATAGCGCCCATTGAGCCTAAAAAACACTTTTCCGTTTTTTTCACCGTCAGAACGCGAAATGAACTTCCAACACTCCAAAATGGTCTATAGCGCCCATTGAGCCTAAAAAACACTTTTCGGTTTTTTTCACCGTCAGAACGCGAAATGAACTTCCAACACTCCCAAATGGTCTATAGCGCCCATTGAGCCTAAAAAACACTTTTCGGTTTTTTTCACCGTCAGAACGCGAAATGAACTTCCAACACTCCCAAATGGTCTATAGCGCCCATTGAGCCTAAAAAACACTTTTCGGTTTTTTTCACAGTCAGAACGCGAAATGAACTTCCAACACTCCAAAATGGTCTATAGCGCCCATTGAGCCTAACAAACACTTTTCGGCACTATTCACTGTCAGATCACGAAATGGACTTACGAACACTCCCAAATGGTCTATAGCGCCTATTGAGTCTAAAAAACACTTTTCGGTTTTTTTCACCGTCAGAACGCGAAATGAACTTCCAACACTCCCAAATGGTCTATAGCGCCCATTGAGCCTAACAAACACTTTTCGGTTTTTTTCACCGTCAGAACGCGAAATGAACTTCCAACACTCCAGAATGGTCTATAGCGCCCATTGAGGCTAAAAAACACTTTTTGGTTTTTTTCACCGTCAGATCACGAAATGAACTTACAAACAATCCTAAATGTGCCATAGCGCCCATTAAGCCTAACAAACACTTTTCGGCACTATTCACTGTCAGATCACGAAATGGACTTACAAACACTCCCAAATGGTCTATAGCGCCTATTGAGCCTAAAAAACACTTTTCGGTTTTTTTCACCGTCAGAACGCGAAATGAACTTCCAACACTCCAAAATATTCTATAGCGCCCATTGAGCCTAAAAAACACTTTTCGGTTTTTTTCACCGTCAGATCACGAAATGAACTTACAAACAATCCTAAATGTGCCATAAAGCCCATTAAGCCTAACAAACACTTTTCGGCACTATTCACTGTCAGATCACGAAATGGACTTACAAACACTCCCAAATGGTCTATAGCGCCTATTGAGCCTAAAAAACACTTTTCGGTTTTCTTCACCGTCAGATCACGAAATGAACTTACAAACACTCCCAAATGTGCCATAGCGCCCATTGAGCCTAAAAAACACTTTTCGGTTTTTTTCACCGTCAGAACGCGAAATGAACTTCCAACACTCCCAAATGGTCTATAGCGCCCATTGAGCCTAACAAACACTTTTCGTTTTTTTTCACCGTCAGAACGCGAAATGAACTTCCAACACTCCCAAATGGTCTATAGCGCCCATTGAGCCTAAAAAACACTTTTCGGTTTTTTTCACAGTCAGAACGCGAAATGAACTTCCAACACTCCAAAATGGTCTATAGCGCCCATTGAGCCTAACAAACACTTTTCGGCACTATTCACTGTCAGATCACGAAATGGACTTACGAACACTCCCAAATGGTCTATAGCGCCTATTGAGTCTAAAAAACACTTTTCGGTTTTTTTCACCGTCAGAACGCGAAATGAACTTCCAACACTCCCAAATGGTCTATAGCGCCCATTGAGCCTAACAAACACTTTTCGGTTTTTTTCACCGTCAGAACGCGAAATGAACTTCCAACACTCCAGAATGGTCTATAGCGCCCATTGAGGCTAAAAAACACTTTTTGGTTTTTTTCACCGTCAGATCACGAAATGAACTTACAAACAATCCTAAATGTGCCATAGCGCCCATTAAGCCTAACAAACACTTTTCGGCACTATTCACTGTCAGATCACGAAATGGACTTACAAACACTCCCAAATGGTCTATAGCGCCTATTGAGCCTAAAAAACACTTTTCGGTTTTTTTCACCGTCAGAACGCGAAATGAACTTCCAACACTCCAAAATATTCTATAGCGCCCATTGAGCCTAAAAAACACTTTTCGGTTTTTTTCACCGTCAGATCACGAAATGAACTTACAAACAATCCTAAATGTGCCATAAAGCCCATTAAGCCTAACAAACACTTTTCGGCACTATTCACTGTCAGATCACGAAATGGACTTACAAACACTCCCAAATGGTCTATAGCGCCTATTGAGCCTAAAAAACACTTTTCGGTTTTCTTCACCGTCAGATCACGAAATGAACTTACAAACACTCCCAAATGTGCCATAGCGCCCATTGAGCCTAAAAAACACTTTTCGGTTTTTTTCACCGTCAGAACGCGAAATGAACTTCCAACACTCCCAAATGGTCTATAGCGCCCATTGAGCCTAACAAACACTTTTCGTTTTTTTTCACCGTCAGAACGCGAAATGAACTTCCAACACTCCCAAATGGTCTATAGCGCCCATTGAGCCTAAAAAACACTTTTCGGTTTTTTTCACAGTCAGAACGCGAAATGAACTTCCAACACTCCAAAATGGTCTATAGCGCCCATTGAGCCTAACAAACACTTTTCGGCACTATTCACTGTCAGATCACGAAATGGACTTACGAACACTCCCAAATGGTCTATAGCGCCTATTGAGTCTCAAAAACACTTTTCGGTTTTTTTCACCGTCAGAACGCGAAATGAACTTCCAACACTCCCAAATGGTCTATAGCGCCCATTGAGCCTAACAAACACTTTTCGGTTTTTTTCACCGTCAGAACGCGAAATGAACTTCCAACACTCCAGAATGGTCTATAGCGCCCATTGAGGCTAAAAAACACTTTTTGGTTTTTTTCACCGTCAGATCACGAAATGAACTTACAAACAATCCTAAATGTGCCATAGCGCCCATTAAGCCTAACAAACACTTTTCGGCACTATTCACTGTCAGATCACGAAATGGACTTACAAACACTCCCAAATGGTCTATAGCGCCTATTGAGCCTAAAAAACACTTTTCGGTTTTTTTCACCGTCAGAACGCGAAATGAACTTCCAACACTCCCAAAGGGTCTATAGCGCCCATTGAGCCTAAAAAACACTTTTCGGTTTTTTTCACCGTCAGAACGCGAAATGAACTTCCAACACTTCCAAATGGTCTATAGCGCCCATTGAGCCTACAAAACACTTTTCCGTTTTTTTCACCGTCAGAACGCGAAATGAACTTCCAACACTCCAAAATGGTCTATAGCGCCCATTGAGCCTAAAAAACACTTTTCGTTTTTTTTCACCGTCAGATCACGAAATGAACTTACAAACAATCCTAAATGTGCCATAGCGACCATTAAGCCTAACAAACACTTTTCGGCACTATTCACTGTCAGATCACGAAATGGACTTACAAACACTCCCAAATGGTCTATAGCGCCTATTGAGCCTAAAAAACACTTTTCGGTTTTCTTCACCGTCAGATCACGAAATGAACTTACAAACAATCCCAAATGTGCCATAGCGCCCATTAAGCCTAACAAACACTTTTCGGCACTATTCACCGTCAGATCACGAAATGGACTTACAAACACTCCCAAATGGTCTATAGCGCCCATTGAGCCTAAAAAACACTTTTCGGTTTTTTTCACCGTCAGAACGCGAAATGAACTTCCAACACTCCCAAATGGTCTATAGCGCCCATTGAGCCTAAAAAACACTTTTCCGTTTTTTTCACCGTCAGAACGCAAAATGAACTTCCAACACTCCCAAATGGTCTATAGCGCCCATTGAGCCTAAAAAACACTTTTCGGTTTTTTTCACCGTCAGAACGCGAAATGAACTTCCAACACTCCAAAATAGTCTATAGCGCCCATTGAGCCTAAAAAACACTTTTCGGTTTTTTTCACCGTCAGATCACGAAATGAACTTACAAACAATCCTAAATGTGCCATAAAGCCCATTAAGCCTAACAAACACTTTTCGGCACTATTCACTGTCAGATCACGAAATGGACTTACAAACACTCCCAAATGGTCTATAGCGCCTATTGAGCCTAAAAAACACTTTTCGGTTTTCTTCACCGTCAGATCACGAAATGAACTTACAAACACTCCCAAATGTGCCATAGCGCCCATTGAGCCTAAAAAACACTTTTCGGTTTTTTTCACCGTCAGAACGCGAAATGAACTTCCAACACTCCCAAATGGTCTATAGCGCCCATTGAGCCTAACAAACACTTTTCGGTTTTTTTCACCGTCAGAACGCGAAATGAACTTCCAACACTCCCAAATGGTCTATAGCGCCCATTGAGCCTAAAAAACACTTTTCGGTTTTTTTCACAGTCAGAACGCGAAATGAACTTCCAACACTCCAAAATGGTCTATAGCGCCCATTGAGCCTAACAAACACTTTTCGGCACTATTCACTGTCAGATCACGAAATGGACTTACGAACACTCCCAAATGGTCTATAGCGCCTATTGAGTCTAAAAAACACTTTTCGGTTTTTTTCACCGTCAGAACGCGAAATGAACTTCCAACACTCCCAAATGGTCTATAGCGCCCATTGAGCCTAACAAACACTTTTCGGTTTTTTTCACCGTCAGAACGCGAAATGAACTTCCAACACTCCAGAATGGTCTATAGCGCCCATTGAGGCTAAAAAACACTTTTTGGTTTTTTTCACCGTCAGATCACGAAATGAACTTACAAACAATCCTAAATGTGCCATAGCGCCCATTAAGCCTAACAAACACTTTTCGGCACTATTCACTGTCAGATCACGAAATGGACTTACAAACACGCCCAAATGGTCTATAGCGCCCATTGAGCCTAAAAAACACTTTTCGGTTTTTTTCACCGTCAGAACGCGAAATGAACTTCCAACACTCCCAAATGGTCTATAGCGCCCATTGAGCCTAAAAAACACTTTTCCGTTTTTTCACCGTCAGAACGCGAAATGAACTTCCAACACTCCAAAATGCCCATTGAGCCTAAAAAACACTTTTCGGTTTTTTTCACAGTCAGAACGCGAAATGAACTTCCAACACTCCCAAATGGTCTATAGCGCCCATTGAGCCTAAAAAACACCTTTCGGTTTTTTTCACCGTCAGAACGCGAAATGAACTTCCAACACTCCAAAATGGTCTATAGCGCCCATTGAGCCTAAAAAACACTTTTCGTTTTTTTTCACCGTCAGATCACGAAATGAACTTACAAACAATCCTAAATGTGCCATAGCGCCCATTAAGCCTAACAAACACTTTTCGGCACTATTCACTGTCAGATCACGAAATGGACTTACAAACACTCCCAAATGGTCTATAGCGCCTATTGAGCCTAAAAAACACTTTTCGGTTTTCTTCACCGTCAGATCACGAAATGAACTTACAAACAATCCCAAATGTGCCATAGCGCCCATTAAGCCTAACAAACACTTTTCGGCACTATTCACCGTCAGATCACGAAATGGACTTACAAACACTCCCAAATGGTCTATAGCGCCCATTGAGCCTAAAAAACACTTTTCGGTTTTTTTCACCGTCAGAACGCGAAATGAACTTCCAACACTCCCAAATGGTCTATAGCGCCCATTGAGCCTAAAAAACACTTTTCGGTTTTTTTCACCTTCAGAACGCGAAATGAACTTCCAACACTCCCAAATGGTCTATAGCGCCCATTGAGCCTAAAAAACACTTTTCCGTTTTTTTCACCGTCAGAACGCGAAATGAACTTCCAACACTCCCAAATGGTCTATAGCGCCCATTGAGCCTAACAAACACTTTTCGGTTTTTTTCACCGTCAGAACGCGAAATGAACTTCCAACATTCCCAAATGGTCTATAGCGCCCATTGAGCCTAAAAAACACTTTTCGGTTTTTTTCACAGTCAGAACGCGAAATGAACTTCCAACACTCCAAAATGGTCTATAGCGCCCATTGAGCCTAAAAAACACTTTTCGGTTTTTTTCACCGTCAGATCACGAAATGAACTTACAAACAATCCTAAATGTGCCATAGAGCCCATTAAGCCTAACAAACACTTTTCGGCACTATTCACTGTCAGATCACGAAATGGACTTACAAACACTCCCAAATGGTCTATAGCGCCTATTGAGCCTAAAAAACACTTTTCGGTTTTCTTCACCGTCAGATCACGAAATGAACTTACAAACACTCCCAAATGTGCCATAGCGCCCATTGAGCCTAAAAAACACTTTTCGGTTTTTTTCACCGTCAGAACGCGAAATGAACTTCCAACACTCCCAAATGGTCTATAGCGCCCATTGAGCCTAACAAACACTTTTCGGTTTTTTTCACCGTCAGAACGCGAAATGAACTTCCAACACTCCCAAATGGTCTATAGCGCCCATTGAGCCTAAAAAACACTTTTCGGTTTTTTTCACCGTCAGAACGCGAAATGAACTTCCAACACTCCAGAATGGTCTATAGCGCCCATTGAGGCTAAAAAACACTTTTTGTTTTTTTTCACCGTCAGATCACGAAATGAACTTACAAACAATCCTAAATGTGCCATAGAGCCCATTAAGCCTAACAAACACTTTTCGGCACTATTCACTGTCAGATCACGAAATGGACTTACAAACACTCCCAAATGGTCTATAGCGCCTATTGAGCCTAAAAAACACTTTTCGGTTTTCTTCACCGTCAGATCACGAAATGAACTTACAAACACTCCCAAATGTGCCATAGCGCCCATTGAGCCTAAAAAACACTTTTCGGTTTTTTTCACCGTCAGAACGCGAAATGAACTTCCAACACTCCCAAATGGTCTATAGCGCCCATTGAGCCTAACAAACACTTTTCGGTTTTTTTCACCGTCAGAACGCGAAATGAACTTCCAACACTCCCAAATGGTCTATAGCGCCCATTGAGCCTAAAAAACACTTTTCGGTTTTTTTCACAGTCAGAACGCGAAATGAACTTCCAACACTCCAAAATAGTCTATAGCGCCCATTGAGCCTAACAAACACTTTTCGGCACTATTCACTGTCAGATCACGAAATGGACTTACAAACACTCCCAAATGGTCTATAGCGCCTATTGAGCCTAAAAAACACTTTTCGGTTTTTTTCACCGTCAGAACGCGAAATGAACTTCCAACACTCCCAAATGGTCTATAGCGCCCATTGAGCCTAAAAAACACTTTTCGGTTTTTTTCACCGTCAGAACGCGAAATGAACTTCCAACACTCCAGAATGGTCTATAGCGCCCATTGAGGCTAAAAAACACTTTTTGGTTTTTTTCACCGTCAGATCACGAAATGAACTTACAAACAATCCTAAATGTGCCATAGCGCCCATTAAGCCTAACAAACACTTTTCGGCACTATTCACTGTCAGATCACGAAATGGACTTACAAACACTCCCAAATGGTCTATAGCGCCTATTGAGCCTAAAAAACACTTTTCGGTTTTCTTCACCGTCAGATCACGAAATGAACTTACAAACAATCCCAAATGTGCCATAGCGCCCATTAAGCCTAACAAACACTTTTCGGCACTATTCACCGTCAGATCACGAAATGGACTTACAAACACTCCCAAATGGTCTATAGCGCCCATTGAGCCTAAAAAACACTTTTCCGTTTTTTTCACCGTCAGAACGCGAAATGAACTTCCAACACTCCAAAATGCCCATTGAGCGTAAAAAACACTTTTCGGTTTTTTTCACAGTCAGAACGCGAAATGAACTTCCAACACTCCCAAATGGTCTATAGCGCCCATTGAGCCTAAAAAACACTTTTCGGTTTTTTTCACCGTCAGAACGCGAAATGAACTTCCAACACTCCAAAATGGTCTATAGCGCCCATTGAGCCTAAAAAACACTTTTCGTTTTTTTTTCACCGTCAGATCACGAAATGAACTTACAAACAATCCTAAATGTGCCATAGCGCCCATTAAGCCTAACAAACACTTTTCGGCACTATTCACTGTCAGATCACGAAATGGACTTACAAACACTCCCAAATGGTCTATAGCGCCTATTGAGCCTAAAAAACACTTTTCGGTTTTCTTCACCGTCAGATCACGAAATGAACTTACAAACAATCCCAAATGTGCCATAGCGCCCATTAAGCCTAACAAACACTTTTCGGCACTATTCACCGTCAGATCACGAAATGGACTTACAAACACTCCCAAATGGTCTATAGCGCCCATTGAGCCTAAAAAACACTTTTCGGTTTTTTTCACCGTCAGAACGCGAAATGAACTTCCAACACTCCCAAATGGTCTATAGCGCCCATTGAGCCTAAAAAACACTTTTCGGTTTTTTTCACCTTCAGAACGCGAAATGAACTTCCAACACTCCCAAATGGTCTATAGCGCCCATTGAGCCTAAAAAACACTTTTCCGTTTTTTTCACCGTCAGAACGCAAAATGAACTTCCAACACTCCCAAATGGTCTATAGCGCCCATTGAGGCTAAAAAACACTTTTTGGTTTTTTTCACAGTCAGATCACGAAATGAACTTACAAACAATCCTAAATGTGCCATAGCGCCCATTAAGCCTAAAAAACACTTTTCGGTTTTTTTCACCGTCAGAACGCGAAATGAACTTCCAACACTCCCAAATGGTCTATAGCGCCCATTGAGCCTAACAAACACTTTTCGGTTTTTTTCACCGTCAGAACGCGAAATGAACTTCCAACACTCCCAAATGGTCTATAGCGCCCATTGAGCCTAAAAAACACTTTTCGGTTTTTTTCACCGTCAGAACGCGAAATGAACTTCCAACACTCCAGAATGGTCTATAGCGCCCATTGAGGCTAAAAAACACTTTTTGTTTTTTTTCACCGTCAGATCACGAAATGAACTTACAAACAATCCTAAATGTGCCATAGAGCCCATTAAGCCTAACAAACACTTTTCGGCACTATTCACTGTCAGATCACGAAATGGACTTACAAACACTCCCAAATGGTCTATAGCGCCTATTGAGCCTAAAAAACACTTTTCGGTTTTCTTCACCGTCAGATCACGAAATGAACTTACAAACACTCCCAAATGTGCCATAGCGCCCATTGAGCCTAAAAAACACTTTTCGGTTTTTTTCACCGTCAGAACGCGAAATGAACTTCCAACACTCCCAAATGGTCTATAGCGCCCATTGAGCCTAACAAACACTTTTCGGTTTTTTTCACCGTCAGAACGCGAAATGAACTTCCAACACTCCCAAATGGTCTATAGCGCCCATTGAGCCTAAAAAACACTTTTCGGTTTTTTTCACAGTCAGAACGCGAAATGAACTTCCAACACTCCAAAATAGTCTATAGCGCCCATTGAGCCTAACAAACACTTTTCGGCACTATTCACTGTCAGATCACGAAATGGACTTACAAACACTCCCAAATGGTCTATAGCGCCTATTGAGCCTAAAAAACACTTTTCGGTTTTTTTCACCGTCAGAACGCGAAATGAACTTCCAACACTCCCAAATGGTCTATAGCGCCCATTGAGCCTAAAAAACACTTTTCGGTTTTTTTCACCGTCAGAACGCGAAATGAACTTCCAACACTCCAGAATGGTCTATAGCGCCCATTGAGGCTAAAAAACACTTTTTGGTTTTTTTCACCGTCAGATCACGAAATGAACTTACAAACAATCCTAAATGTGCCATAGCGCCCATTAAGCCTAACAAACACTTTTCGGCACTATTCACTGTCAGATCACGAAATGGACTTACAAACACTCCCAAATGGTCTATAGCGCCTATTGAGCCTAAAAAACACTTTTCGGTTTTCTTCACCGTCAGATCACGAAATGAACTTACAAACAATCCCAAATGTGCCATAGCGCCCATTAAGCCTAACAAACACTTTTCGGCACTATTCACCGTCAGATCACGAAATGGACTTACAAACACTCCCAAATGGTCTATAGCGCCCATTGAGCCTAAAAAACACTTTTCCGTTTTTTTCACCGTCAGAACGCGAAATGAACTTCAAACACTCCAAAATGCCCATTGAGCGTAAAAAACACTTTTCGGTTTTTTTCACAGTCAGAACGCGAAATGAACTTCCAACACTCCCAAATGGTCTATAGCGCCCATTGAGCCTAAAAAACACTTTTCGGTTTTTTTCACCGTCAGAACGCGAAATGAACTTCCAACACTCCAAAATGGTCTATAGCGCCCATTGAGCCTAAAAAACACTTTTCGTTTTTTTTTCACCGTCAGATCACGAAATGAACTTACAAACAATCCTAAATGTGCCATAGCGCCCATTAAGCCTAACAAACACTTTTCGGCACTATTCACTGTCAGATCACGAAATGGACTTACAAACACTCCCAAATGGTCTATAGCGCCTATTGAGCCTAAAAAACACTTTTCGGTTTTCTTCACCGTCAGATCACGAAATGAACTTACAAACAATCCCAAATGTGCCATAGCGCCCATTAAGCCTAACAAACACTTTTCGGCACTATTCACCGTCAGATCACGAAATGGACTTACAAACACTCCCAAATGGTCTATAGCGCCCATTGAGCCTAAAAAACACTTTTCGGTTTTTTTCACCGTCAGAACGCGAAATGAACTTCCAACACTCCCAAATGGTCTATAGCGCCCATTGAGCCTAAAAAACACTTTTCGGTTTTTTTCACCTTCAGAACGCGAAATGAACTTCCAACACTCCCAAATGGTCTATAGCGCCCATTGAGCCTAAAAAACACTTTTCCGTTTTTTTCACCGTCAGAACGCAAAATGAACTTCCAACACTCCCAAATGGTCTATAGCGCCCATTGAGCCTAAAAAACACTTTTCGGTTTTTTTCACCGTCAGAACGCGAAATGAACTTCCAACACTCCAAAATAGTCTATAGCGCCCATTGAGCCTAAAAAACACTTTTCGGTTTTTTTCACCGTCAGATCACGAAATGAACTTACAAACAATCCTAAATGTGCCATAGAGCCCATTAAGCCTAACAAACACTTTTCGGCACTATTCACTGTCAGATCACGAAATGGACTTACAAACACTCCCAAATGGTCTATAGCGCCTATTGAGCCTAAAAAACACTTTTCGGTTTTCTTCACCGTCAGATCACGAAATGAACTTACAAACACTCCCAAATGTGCCATAGCGCCCATTGAGCCTAAAAAACACTTTTCGGTTTTTTTCACCGTCAGAACGCGAAATGAACTTCCAACACTCCCAAATGGTCTATAGCGCACATTGAGCCTAACAAACACTTTTCGGTTTTTTTCACCGTCAGAACGCGAAATGAACTTCCAACACTCCCAAATGGTCTATAGCGCCCATTGAGCCTAAAAAACACTTTTCGGTTTTTTTCACCGTCAGAACGCGAAATGAACTTCCAACACTCCAAAATAGTCTATAGCGCCCATTGAGCCTAAAAAACACTTTTCGGTTTTTTTCACCGTCAGATCACGAAATGAACTTACAAACAATCCTAAATGTGCCATAGAGCCCATTAAGCCTAACAAACACTTTTCGGCACTATTCACTGTCAGATCACGAAATGGACTTACAAACACTCCCAAATGGTATATAGCGCCTATTGAGCCTAAAAAACACTTTTCGGTTTTCTTCACCGTCAGATCACGAAATGAACTTACAAACACTCCCAAATGTGCCATAGCGCCCATTGAGCCTAAAAAACACTTTTCGGTTTTTTTCACCGTCAGAACGCGAAATGAACTTCCAACACTCCCAAATGGTCTATAGCGCACATTGAGCCTAACAAACACTTTTCGGTTTTTTTCACCGTCAGAACGCGAAATGAACTTCCAACACTCCCAAATGGTCTATAGCGCCCATTGAGCCTAAAAAACACTTTTCGGTTTTTTTCACAGTCAGAACGCGAAATGAACTTCCAACACTCCCAAATGGTCTATAGCGCCCATTGAGCCTAACAAACACTTTTCGGCACTATTCACTGTCAGATCACGAAATGGACTTACAAACACTCCCAAATGGTCTATAGCGCCTATTGAGCCTAAAAAACACTTTTCGGTTTTTTTCACCGTCAGAACGCGAAATGAACTTCCAACACTCCCAAAGGGTCTATAGCGCCCATTGAGCCTAAAAAACACTTTTCGGTTTTTTTCACCGTCAGAACGCGAAATGAACTTCCAACACTTCCAAATGGTCTATAGCGCCCATTGAGCCTACAAAACACTTTTCCGTTTTTTTCACCGTCAGAACGCGAAATGAACTTCCAACACTCCAAAATGGTCTATAGCGCCCATTGAGCCTAAAAAACACTTTTCGTTTTTTTTCACCGTCAGATCACGAAATGAACTTACAAACAATCCTAAATGTGCCATAGCGCCCATTAAGCCTAACAAACACTTTTCGGCACTATTCACTGTCAGATCACGAAATGGACTTACAAACACTCCCAAATGGTCTATAGCGCCTATTGAGCCTAAAAAACACTTTTCGGTTTTCTTCACCGTCAGATCACGAAATGAACTTACAAACAATCCCAAATGTGCCATAGCGCCCATTAAGCCTAACAAACACTTTTCGGCACTATTCACCGTCAGATCACGAAATGGACTTACAAACACTCCCAAATGGTCTATAGCGCCCATTGAGCCTAAAAAACACTTTTCGGTTTTTTTCACCGTCAGAACGCGAAATGAACTTCCAACACTCCCAAATGGTCTATAGCGCCCATTGAGCCTAAAAAACACTTTTCCGTTTTTTTCACCGTCAGAACGCAAAATGAACTTCCAACACTCCCAAATGGTCTATAGCGCCCATTGAGCCTAAAAAACACTTTTCGGTTTTTTTCACCGTCAGAACGCGAAATGAACTTCCAACACTCCAAAATAGTCTATAGCGCCCATTGAGCCTAAAAAACACTTTTCGGTTTTTTTCACCGTCAGATCACGAAATGAACTTACAAACAATCCTAAATGTGCCATAAAGCCCATTAAGCCTAACAAACACTTTTCGGCACTATTCACTGTCAGATCACGAAATGGACTTACAAACACTCCCAAATGGTCTATAGCGCCTATTGAGCCTAAAAAACACTTTTCGGTTTTCTTCACCGTCAGATCACGAAATGAACTTACAAACACTCCCAAATGTGCCATAGCGCCCATTGAGCCTAAAAAACACTTTTCGGTTTTTTTCACCGTCAGAACGCGAAATGAACTTCCAACACTCCCAAATGGTCTATAGCGCCCATTGAGCCTAACAAACACTTTTCGTTTTTTTTCACCGTCAGAACGCGAAATGAACTTCCAACACTCCCAAATGGTCTATAGCGCCCATTGAGCCTAAAAAACACTTTTCGGTTTTTTTCACAGTCAGAACGCGAAATGAACTTCCAACACTCCAAAATGGTCTATAGCGCCCATTGAGCCTAACAAACACTTTTCGGCACTATTCACTGTCAGATCACGAAATGGACTTACGAACACTCCCAAATGGTCTATAGCGCCTATTGAGTCTAAAAAACACTTTTCGGTTTTTTTCACCGTCAGAACGCGAAATGAACTTCCAACACTCCCAAATGGTCTATAGCGCCCATTGAGCCTAACAAACACTTTTCGGTTTTTTTCACCGTCAGAACGCGAAATGAACTTCCAACACTCCAGAATGGTCTATAGCGCCCATTGAGGCTAAAAAACACTTTTTGGTTTTTTTCACCGTCAGATCACGAAATGAACTTACAAACAATCCTAAATGTGCCATAGCGCCCATTAAGCCTAACAAACACTTTTCGGCACTATTCACTGTCAGATCACGAAATGGACTTACAAACACGCCCAAATGGTCTATAGCGCCCATTGAGCCTAAAAAACACTTTTCGGTTTTTTTCACCGTCAGAACGCGAAATGAACTTCCAACACTCCCAAATGGTCTATAGCGCCCATTGAGCCTAAAAAACACTTTTCCGTTTTTTCACCGTCAGAACGCGAAATGAACTTCCAACACTCCAAAATGCCCATTGAGCCTAAAAAACACTTTTCGGTTTTTTTCACAGTCAGAACGCGAAATGAACTTCCAACACTCCCAAATGGTCTATAGCGCCCATTGAGCCTAAAAAACACCTTTCGGTTTTTTTCACCGTCAGAACGCGAAATGAACTTCCAACACTCCAAAATGGTCTATAGCGCCCATTGAGCCTAAAAAACACTTTTCGTTTTTTTTCACCGTCAGATCACGAAATGAACTTACAAACAATCCTAAATGTGCCATAGCGCCCATTAAGCCTAACAAACACTTTTCGGCACTATTCACTGTCAGATCACGAAATGGACTTACAAACACTCCCAAATGGTCTATAGCGCCTATTGAGCCTAAAAAACACTTTTCGGTTTTCTTCACCGTCAGATCACGAAATGAACTTACAAACAATCCCAAATGTGCCATAGCGCCCATTAAGCCTAACAAACACTTTTCGGCACTATTCACCGTCAGATCACGAAATGGACTTACAAACACTCCCAAATGGTCTATAGCGCCCATTGAGCCTAAAAAACACTTTTCGGTTTTTTTCACCGTCAGAACGCGAAATGAACTTCCAACACTCCCAAATGGTCTATAGCGCCCATTGAGCCTAAAAAACACTTTTCGGTTTTTTTCACCTTCAGAACGCGAAATGAACTTCCAACACTCCCAAATGGTCTATAGCGCCCATTGAGCCTAAAAAACACTTTTCCGTTTTTTTCACCGTCAGAACGCGAAATGAACTTCCAACACTCCCAAATGGTCTATAGCGCCCATTGAGCCTAACAAACACTTTTCGGTTTTTTTCACCGTCAGAACGCGAAATGAACTTCCAACATTCCCAAATGGTCTATAGCGCCCATTGAGCCTAAAAAACACTTTTCGGTTTTTTTCACCGTCAGAACGCGAAATGAACTTCCAACACTCCAAAATAGTCTATAGCGCCCATTGAGCCTAAAAAACACTTTTCGGTTTTTTTCACCGTCAGATCACGAAATGAACTTACAAACAATCCTAAATGTGCCATAGAGCCCATTAAGCCTAACAAACACTTTTCGGCACTATTCACTGTCAGATCACGAAATGGACTTACAAACACTCCCAAATGGTATATAGCGCCTATTGAGCCTAAAAAACACTTTTCGGTTTTCTTCACCGTCAGATCACGAAATGAACTTACAAACACTCCCAAATGTGCCATAGCGCCCATTGAGCCTAAAAAACACTTTTCGGTTTTTTTCACCGTCAGAACGCGAAATGAACTTCCAACACTCCCAAATGGTCTATAGCGCACATTGAGCCTAACAAACACTTTTCGGTTTTTTTCACCGTCAGAACGCGAAATGAACTTCCAACACTCCCAAATGGTCTATAGCGCCCATTGAGCCTAAAAAACACTTTTCGGTTTTTTTCACAGTCAGAACGCGAAATGAACTTCCAACACTCCCAAATGGTCTATAGCGCCCATTGAGCCTAACAAACACTTTTCGGCACTATTCACTGTCAGATCACGAAATGGACTTACAAACACTCCCAAATGGTCTATAGCGCCTATTGAGCCTAAAAAACACTTTTCGGTTTTTTTCACCGTCAGAACGCGAAATGAACTTCCAACACTCCCAAAGGGTCTATAGCGCCCATTGAGCCTAAAAAACACTTTTCGGTTTTTTTCACCGTCAGAACGCGAAATGAACTTCCAACACTTCCAAATGGTCTATAGCGCCCATTGAGCCTACAAAACACTTTTCCGTTTTTTTCACCGTCAGAACGCGAAATGAACTTCCAACACTCCAAAATGGTCTATAGCGCCCATTGAGCCTAAAAAACACTTTTCGTTTTTTTTCACCGTCAGATCACGAAATGAACTTACAAACAATCCTAAATGTGCCATAGCGCCCATTAAGCCTAACAAACACTTTTCGGCACTATTCACTGTCAGATCACGAAATGGACTTACAAACACTCCCAAATGGTCTATAGCGCCTATTGAGCCTAAAAAACACTTTTCGGTTTTCTTCACCGTCAGATCACGAAATGAACTTACAAACAATCCCAAATGTGCCATAGCGCCCATTAAGCCTAACAAACACTTTTCGGCACTATTCACCGTCAGATCACGAAATGGACTTACAAACACTCCCAAATGGTCTATAGCGCCCATTGAGCCTAAAAAACACTTTTCGGTTTTTTTCACCGTCAGAACGCGAAATGAACTTCCAACACTCCCAAATGGTCTA
Source organism: Crossaster papposus (assembly GCA_037893245.1). Classification (NCBI taxonomy): domain Eukaryota; kingdom Metazoa; phylum Echinodermata; class Asteroidea; order Velatida; family Solasteridae; genus Crossaster; species Crossaster papposus. The sequence continues at coordinate 292,712 of JBAIAA010000049.1, read as the reverse complement.
TAGCGCCCATTGAGCCTAAAAAACACTTTTCCGTTTTTTTCACCGTCAGAACGCAAAATGAACTTCCAACACTCCCAAATGGTCTATAGCGCCCATTGAGCCTAAAAAACACTTTTCGGTTTTTTTCACCGTCAGAACGCGAAATGAACTTCCAACACTCCAAAATAGTCTATAGCGCCCATTGAGCCTAAAAAACACTTTTCGGTTTTTTTCACCGTCAGATCACGAAATGAACTTACAAACAATCCTAAATGTGCCATAAAGCCCATTAAGCCTAACAAACACTTTTCGGCACTATTCACTGTCAGATCACGAAATGGACTTACAAACACTCCCAAATGGTCTATAGCGCCTATTGAGCCTAAAAAACACTTTTCGGTTTTCTTCACCGTCAGATCACGAAATGAACTTACAAACACTCCCAAATGTGCCATAGCGCCCATTGAGCCTAAAAAACACTTTTCGGTTTTTTTCACCGTCAGAACGCGAAATGAACTTCCAACACTCCCAAATGGTCTATAGCGCCCATTGAGCCTAACAAACACTTTTCGTTTTTTTTCACCGTCAGAACGCGAAATGAACTTCCAACACTCCCAAATGGTCTATAGCGCCCATTGAGCCTAAAAAACACTTTTCGGTTTTTTTCACAGTCAGAACGCGAAATGAACTTCCAACACTCCAAAATGGTCTATAGCGCCCATTGAGCCTAACAAACACTTTTCGGCACTATTCACTGTCAGATCACGAAATGGACTTACGAACACTCCCAAATGGTCTATAGCGCCTATTGAGTCTAAAAAACACTTTTCGGTTTTTTTCACCGTCAGAACGCGAAATGAACTTCCAACACTCCCAAATGGTCTATAGCGCCCATTGAGCCTAACAAACACTTTTCGGTTTTTTTCACCGTCAGAACGCGAAATGAACTTCCAACACTCCAGAATGGTCTATAGCGCCCATTGAGGCTAAAAAACACTTTTTGGTTTTTTTCACCGTCAGATCACGAAATGAACTTACAAACAATCCTAAATGTGCCATAGCGCCCATTAAGCCTAACAAACACTTTTCGGCACTATTCACTGTCAGATCACGAAATGGACTTACAAACACGCCCAAATGGTCTATAGCGCCCATTGAGCCTAAAAAACACTTTTCGGTTTTTTTCACCGTCAGAACGCGAAATGAACTTCCAACACTCCCAAATGGTCTATAGCGCCCATTGAGCCTAAAAAACACTTTTCCGTTTTTTCACCGTCAGAACGCGAAATGAACTTCCAACACTCCAAAATGCCCATTGAGCCTAAAAAACACTTTTCGGTTTTTTTCACAGTCAGAACGCGAAATGAACTTCCAACACTCCCAAATGGTCTATAGCGCCCATTGAGCCTAAAAAACACCTTTCGGTTTTTTTCACCGTCAGAACGCGAAATGAACTTCCAACACTCCAAAATGGTCTATAGCGCCCATTGAGCCTAAAAAACACTTTTCGTTTTTTTTCACCGTCAGATCACGAAATGAACTTACAAACAATCCTAAATGTGCCATAGCGCCCATTAAGCCTAACAAACACTTTTCGGCACTATTCACTGTCAGATCACGAAATGGACTTACAAACACTCCCAAATGGTCTATAGCGCCTATTGAGCCTAAAAAAAACTTTTCGGTTTTCTTCACCGTCAGATCACGAAATGAACTTACAAACAATCCCAAATGTGCCATAGCGCCCATTAAGCCTAACAAACACTTTTCGGCACTATTCACCGTCAGATCACGAAATGGACTTACAAACACTCCCAAATGGTCTATAGCGCCCATTGAGCCTAAAAAACACTTTTCGGTTTTTTTCACCGTCAGAACGCGAAATGAACTTCCAACACTCCCAAATGGTCTATAGCGCCCATTGAGCCTAAAAAACACTTTTCGTTTTTTTTCACCTTCAGAACGCGAAATGAACTTCCAACACTCCCAAATGGTCTATAGCGCCCATTGAGCCTAAAAAACACTTTTCCGTTTTTTTCACCGTCAGAACGCGAAATGAACTTCCAACACTCCCAAATGGTCTATAGCGCCCATTGAGCCTAACAAACACTTTTCGGTTTTTTTCACCGTCAGAACGCGAAATGAACTTCCAACATTCCCAAATGGTCTATAGCGCCCATTGAGCCTAAAAAACACTTTTCGGTTTTTTTCACAGTCAGAACGCGAAATGAACTTCCAACACTCCAAAATGGTCTATAGCGCCCATTGAGCCTAAAAAACACTTTTCGGTTTTTTTCACCGTCAGATCACGAAATGAACTTACAAACAATCCTAAATGTGCCATAGAGCCCATTAAGCCTAACAAACACTTTTCGGCACTATTCACTGTCAGATCACGAAATGGACTTACAAACACTCCCAAATGGTCTATAGCGCCTATTGAGCCTAAAAAACACTTTTCGGTTTACTTCACCGTCAGATCACGAAATGAACTTACAAACACTCCCAAATGTGCCATAGCGCCCATTGAGCCTAAAAAACACTTTTTGGTTTTTTTCACCGTCAGAACGCGAAATGAACTTCCAACACTCCCAAATGGTCTATAGCGCCCATTGAGCCTAACAAACACTTTTCGGTTTTTTTCACCGTCAGAACGCGAAATGAACTTCCAACACTCCCAAATGGTCTATAGCGCCCATTGAGCCTAAAAAACACTTTTCGGTTTTTTTCACCGTCAGAACGCGAAATGAACTTCCAACACTCCAGAATGGTCTATAGCGCCCATTGAGGCTAAAAAACACTTTTTGGTTTTTTTCACCGTCAGATCACGAAATGAACTTACAAACAATCCTAAATGTGCCATAGAGCCCATTAAGCCTAACAAACACTTTTCGGCACTATTCACTGTCAGATCACGAAATGGACTTACAAACACTCCCAAATGGTCTATAGCGCCTATTGAGCCTAAAAAACACTTTTCGGTTTTTTTCACCGTCAGAACGCGAAATGAACTTCCAACACTCCCAAATGGTCTATAGCGCCCATTGAGCCTAAAAAACACTTTTCGGTTTTTTTCACCGTCAGAACGCGAAATGAACTTCCAACACTCCAGAATGGTCTATAGCGCCCATTGAGGCTAAAAAACACTTTTTGGTTTTTTTCACCGTCAGATCACGAAATGAACTTACAAACAATCCTAAATGTGCCATAGAGCCCATTAAGCCTAACAAACACTTTTCGGCACTATTCACTGTCAGATCACGAAATGGACTTACAAACACTCCCAAATGGTCTATAGCGCCTATTGAGCCTAAAAAACACTTTTCGGTTTTCTTCACCGTCAGATCACGAAATGAACTTACAAACACTCCCAAATGTGCCATAGCGCCCATTGAGCCTAAAAAACACTTTTCGGTTTTTTTCACCGTCAGAACGCGAAATGAACTTCCAACACTCCCAAATGGTCTATAGCGCCCATTGAGCCTAACAAACACTTTTCGGTTTTTTTCACCGTCAGAACGCGAAATGAACTTCCAACACTCCCAAATGGTCTATAGCGCCCATTGAGCCTAAAAAACACTTTTCGGTTTTTTTCACAGTCAGAACGCGAAATGAACTTCCAACACTCCAAAATAGTCTATAGCGCCCATTGAGCCTAACAAACACTTTTCGGCACTATTCACTGTCAGATCACGAAATGGACTTACAAACACTCCCAAATGGTCTATAGCGCCTATTGAGCCTAAAAAACACTTTTCGGTTTTTTTCACCGTCAGAACGCGAAATGAACTTCCAACACTCCAGAATGGTCTATAGCGCCCATTGAGGCTAAAAAACACTTTTTGGTTTTTTTCACCGTCAGATCACGAAATGAACTTACAAACAATCCTAAATGTGCCATAGCGCCCATTAAGCCTAACAAACACTTTTCGGCACTATTCACTGTCAGATCACGAAATGGACTTACAAACACGCCCAAATGGTCTATAGCGCCCATTGAGCCTAAAAAACACTTTTCGGTTTTTTTCACCGTCAGAACGCGAAATGAACATCCAACACTCCCAAATGGTCTATAGCGCCCATTGAGCCTAAAAAACACTTTTCCGTTTTTTTCACCGTCAGAACGCGAAATGAACTTCCAACACTCCAAAATGCCCATTGAGCGTAAAAAACACTTTTCGGTTTTTTTCACAGTCAGAACGCGAAATGAACTTCCAACACTCCCAAATGGTCTATAGCGCCCATTGAGCCTAAAAAACACTTTTCGGTTTTTTTCACCGTCAGAACGCGAAATGAACTTCCAACACTCCAAAATGGTCTATAGCGCCCATTGAGCCTAAAAAACACTTTTCGTGTTTTTTTCACCGTCAGATCACGAAATGAACTTACAAACAATCCTAAATGTGCCATAGCGCCCATTAAGCCTAACAAACACTTTTCGGCACTATTCACTGTCAGATCACGAAATGGACTTACAAACACTCCCAAATGGTCTATAGCGCCTATTGAGCCTAAAAAACACTTTTCGGTTTTCTTCACCGTCAGATCACGAAATGAACTTACAAACAATCCCAAATGTGCCATAGCGCCCATTAAGCCTAACAAACACTTTTCGGCACTATTCACCGTCAGATCACGAAATGGACTTACAAACACTCCCAAATGGTCTATAGCGCCCATTGAGCCTAAAAAACACTTTTCGGTTTTTTTCACCGTCAGAACGCGAAATGAACTTCCAACACTCCCAAATGGTCTATAGCGCCCATTGAGCCTAAAAAACACTTTTCGGTTTTTTTCACCTTCAGAACGCGAAATGAACTTCCAACACTCCCAAATGGTCTATAGCGCCCATTGAGCCTAAAAAACACTTTTCCGTTTTTTTCACCGTCAGAACGCAAAATGAACTTCCAACACTCCCAAATGGTCTATAGCGCCCATTGAGCCTAAAAAACACTTTTCGGTTTTTTTCACCGTCAGAACGCGAAATGAACTTCCAACACTCCAAAATAGTCTATAGCGCCCATTGAGCCTAAAAAACACTTTTCGGTTTTTTTCACCGTCAGATCACGAAATGAACTTACAAACAATCCTAAATGTGCCATAGAGCCCATTAAGCCTAACAAACACTTTTCGGCACTATTCACTGTCAGATCACGAAATGGACTTACAAACACTCCCAAATGGTCTATAGCGCCTATTGAGCCTAAAAAACACTTTTCGGTTTTCTTCACCGTCAGATCACGAAATGAACTTACAAACACTCCCAAATGTGCCATAGCGCCCATTGAGCCTAAAAAACACTTTTCGGTTTTTTTCACCGTCAGAACGCGAAATGAACTTCCAACACTCCCAAATGGTCTATAGCGCACATTGAGCCTAACAAACACTTTTCGGTTTTTTTCACCGTCAGAACGCGAAATGAACTTCCAACACTCCCAAATGGTCTATAGCGCCCATTGAGCCTAAAAAACACTTTTCGGTTTTTTTCACAGTCAGAACGCGAAATGAACTTCCAACACTCCAAAATGGTCTATAGCGCCCATTGAGCCTAACAAACACTTTTCGGCACTATTCACTGTCAGATCACGAAATGGACTTACAAACACTCCCAAATGGTCTATAGCGCCTATTGAGCCTAAAAAACACTTTTCGGTTTTTTTCACCGTCAGAACGCGAAATGAACTTCCAACACTCCCAAATGGTCTATAGCGCCCATTGAGCCTAAAAAACACTTTTCGGTTTTTTTCACCGTCAGAACGCGAAATGAACTTCCAACACTCCAGAATGGTCTATAGCGCCCATTGAGGCTAAAAAACACTTTTTGGTTTTTTTCACCGTCAGATCACGAAATGAACTTACAAACAATCCTAAATGTGCCATAGCGCCCATTAAGCCTAACAAACACTTTTCGGCACTATTCACTGTCAGATCACGAAATGGACTTAAAAACACTCCCAAATGGTCTATAGCGCCTATTGAGCCTAAAAAACACTTTTCGGTTTTCTTCACCGTCAGATCACGAAATGAACTTACAAACACTCCCAAATGTGCCATAGCGCCCATTGAGCCTAAAAAACACTTTTCGGTTTTTTTCACCGTCAGAACGCGAAATGAACTTCCAACACTGCCAAATGGTCTATAGCGCCCATTGAGCCTAAAAAACACTTTTCGGTTTTTTTCACCGTCAGAACGCGAAATGAACTTCCAACACTCCCAAATGGTCTATAGCGCCCATTGAGCCTAAAAAACACTTTTCCGTTTTTTTCACCGTCAGAACGCGAAATGAACTTCCAACACTCCAAAATGCCCATTGAGCCTAAAAAACACTTTTCGGTTTTTTTCACAGTCAGAACGCGAAATGAACTTCCAACACTCCAAAATGGTCTATAGCGCCCATTGAGCCTAACAAACACTTTTCGGCACTATTCACTGTCAGATCACGAAATGGACTTACAAACACTCCCAAATGGTCTATAGCGCCTATTGAGCCTAAAAAACACTTTTCGGTTTTTTTCACCGTCAGAACGCGAAATGAACTTCCAACACTCCAAAATGGTCTATAGCGCCCATTGAGGCTAAAAAACACTTTTTGGTTTTTTTCACCGTCAGATCACGAAATGAACTTACAAACAATCCTAAATGTGCCATAGCGCCCATTAAGCCTAACAAACACTTTTCGGCACTATTCACTGTCAGATCACGAAATGGACTTTGTCATGCGCGAATGCAGCAAGCAAAAAAAAAGAAAAAATAATTTAAACAAGGGTCGTTAGCCCACCCAAGGTGATGCACACAATTATTCCAGTCTAACCAACAGGATCAAATAAATAACAAACAGGCTCTTATTTATTACAATGAACTAGGAGAAAATTATACACTAGTAACCAGAACCCAAAATATAAGTATACACACAAAAAACCCCACTCAACCCAGTAATCACTTAAATGAAAGTACGCCAAGCGACTTTTAAGCAATCATGCAAAACCTTGAATTATGCACAACCCGCTCTCAACCAAGCATACACCCTGCAAGTCTCAACCTTAAGCAACAGAACAAATAAAGCACAATCAAGGAACTCAAAGGTTAATTGTCGCCAACAGCAATTATACACAAATCAAGTAAATGGTACATGCACATGCAGGTTAGCTTGAGTGACTCAAGTCAGGTACATACCTTAAATTTTAGCATAGCATAGTACACTGGTTCCTGGAGAATATGAAATAACTTACAAGTTAAATGTTATACTCCACACAATCACAATTGCAGACAAGTGAGCTTGTAGGGTTCAACTTTCATTCAGGCCTAGCACAAATATATGACCTCTTCTGATCTCCTGATCAGCTGATCGTTAATGCGGTTCAAGTGCCCCGCTCAGTCTCTGTACTCCCGACGGATATGGGTCGAGTTCTACTCCCACACCAACCTTGCTTGGTTCACCGCCTAGGCAGCAACAATATTCCGGACTGGTGAGTAATACAGCGGTGACTGAGCTTGGAAACCACAACTCCGCTAGGGCTCAGGGTCGCTTCACACTTGCTTCACGCAATGTAGTATGGTCCAGGTAGCGTCTGCGCCATTTTGTCCTAGGACCGTCAATAGCGCCCTCTCTTGGCCACTCTTTAGCACCTCCAGTGCACTTGAAGTGGGTATAGTTAAACCCTGCTCCAAAAAGCCATCTATGCAACAAGAATTAAAGTATTCCGTCGCCAGATCAATATAAAAACACAACTTAAATTTAAAAGGCCCACTTGAAACTGGAATGCTAACGTACAAAACAGTGAGTGTTAACTTCAGGCATGAAAACACCATGAGGATAATTCCACCTTCTTTTCCTTATTGAAAACAACCGGGAATATTAATATTCACAATAATTAAGGGGAAAACTTACGGTCAGGAAAACAGGCTTTTGATTTTCTACATAGAAAATACGGATTGCAACACACCGAAGGTGGTACTGTGACGAAACGGTAATCCACCCGGCGCTGATGTTGCTTTCACCACACGGATATCATGTCTGTCTGAAACGCGCGCTTTCCCTCCTCGCTCACACACTCATGCAATAAAGAAAATCACTGGGGCATAACAAAGAGCACACACCCTTTGCACATTCCGACCATGGCTTACGTAACAAACATAGACTTTCCTAGTTCCAATAGGACTGGGAATACAGGCGACTCTGACAACAGCTCCCATTTCAAAGAAGATGACCTACATCTTCTCACCCTATCAGAGTCAGGACACAAAATATATTATTAGTATTCAAACTGTCATCTTTAAGTTCAACCTCTGAAAGAGAACGTACTTCTGAAAAAGAAAAAAAAAACCACGAAATTAGTGGAAAGAGGGAAAAAAAAAAATCAATCACTGAAGTTTAAATAAATAGTTATATACAAACTTGTTCCTGCAACAAGCTTATTGGCATTATAATACGCTGTATATGGTTGGCCACACGATCATCATCAAGAAATTCTGCTGAGGAAATCGGCACCTACATTCATCTTACCTGGTATCGCTTCTATCCTGAAACTATGAGACTGCAGGGACAGAGCCCATCGCATCACTCGACTGTTGAGTAATTTGGCACGCTGTAAGTACAGTAGAGGCTGGTGATCCGTTTCTAAAACAAACTGTTTACCTTCCAGGTATATTTGGAATTTGTTGACTCCCCATACAATGGCCAGACACTCTCGTTCAATAACCGAGTACTGCTGTTCACGAGGCAAAAGCTTTCTACTTGCATATGCCACTGGCAATTTATACCCATCTTCTTCTTGTAAAAGGACGGCACCAATTCCTGTATCAGAGGCATCTGTTCTCAAGATGAACATTTTCTGGAAGTTAGGAAGATGGAGTATTGGACTACTTGTTAGGGCCTGCTTCAACGATGTATACGCTTGCTCCATCTTGTCTGTCCAGCCAATCTTGTTCGGTTCTCTGCCCTTCGTGCCATCAGTGAGGGGTGTAGAGATGGTAGAGAAACCTTCAATGAATTTGCGGTAATAACCGCACAACCCGAGAAAAGATCTCATCTGCTTCTTTGTTTCTGGGCGTGGTGCTGCGCGAATCTTCTCCAGCTTGTCTTGTATTGGCTCAAGCTGCCCTTCACCCACAACATGGCCAAGGAACTCCACTTTGGTGCATCCTATTCTACTCTTACTGGGTTTCGCTGTTAGATTAACGTGGCGAAGGCGAGCTAGAAGTTGCCTCAGAATCCTCAGGTGCTCCTCCCAAGTATCAGTGTGGATTAAGATGTCATCGATGTAGTTGTGCACTTGATCAATTCCCCTAAGGACGGATCTCATAACTCGACTAAATGTTGCAGGGGCATTTACCAGGCCAAAAGGCATTACCGTGAATTGGAAAAGACCTTGTGGAGTGAGGAATGCTGTCTTTTGTTTGGCACTTTCCTCTAAAGGGATTTGCCAATACCCTTTGCTAAGGTCTATTTTGCTGAAAAACCTGGCTGTAGACAAGTTGGCAAAGATTTCATCTGGGTTCGGTATGGGCTCAGCGTCGAAGACCGTGACCTTATTGATCTTGCGGAAATCTATGCAGAATCGACAGCTTCCATCTTGCTTCTTCACAAGAACAATGGGGGAAGCATAAGGGGAATCTGATGACTCTATAACTCCCATGCTTAACATCTTTCTACACTCCTCCTCCACTACATATCGTTTAGCATGGGGTAGGGGATATGGCTTCTGGCGGATAGGCGTATCTGAAGTGACTTTCAGGGTGTGAACTCCAACATTGGTCCTCCCCGGTAAGTCAGTTAGCACATCACGGAAATTCCCTAAAGTACGCCTTACCTGCTGATATCTTTCTGGAGGTAGTTCAGGATCAATGTAGACATCCTCCACAGATTCAGTCGCCTCTAGAGTAGGAAAATGCAGCTTGGTCACCACTCGGGATTGTGACTGCTCTTCACTGTCTATGACATCCATCTCCTCTTCAATAGTGGCCACAGAAATCACATCCAGGATACCTGTAAAAGTGCAATACTCAATCTCATCATTGATCAAAGCTGAACTGTTTTCCCTTCTCTCTATATACTTTCTCAGAAGGTTTATGTGAAATGTCTTGATCTTACCATTTATGTCGATTTGATAGTCACATATCCCTACTTTCCGAACAACAGGAAATGGACCTTTCCAATGAAGCAACAACTTGTTGTGGTCCGTGGGTAGTAACAGGAGTGCTTTACCCCCAACTTCTAACTCCCTCTTCCTGCTCTTCTTGTTGTAATGAAAGGAGTAGTGCTCCGTTGCCTTCTCGAGTTCTTCATGCGCCAACTGAAGAGTGGTGTCTAGGCGATTCCTCAGGTCGACCACATACTGATAGGTTGTCTTCACCTCTGACTCAACTTCCTTTTTCCCGCTCCACAACTCCTTCAAAATCATCATAGGCCCGCGTACAGTTCTACCGTACAGTAGCTCGAAGGGAGAGAATCCTAATGAGGCTTGAGGTACTTCCCGGTACGCGAAAAGAAGGGGATCGATGTACCGGTCCCAATCATTTGGCTTTTCGGCACACATTCTTCGCAGCATCTTCTTTAGTGTCCCGTTAAATCTCTCAACGAGACCATTGCAGGCCGGATGGTAAGGGGTTGTTACTAGCTGCCGCAAGGACAGGAGCCTTGCTACCTCTCTCATCATGTCAGATGTAAACTGGGTGCCTCGGTCAGATAATATCTCCATAGGAACTCCTACCCTAGAATAGATCTTAACCAGAGCTTCAGCAACTTCTGATGTCCCTATGTTGGGTAGAGCTACTGCCTCGGGGTATCTGGTGGCATAATCCACAACTGTGAGAATGTATCGGTTCTTTCTGGCTGTCATTGGATGTATAGGCCCAACCAAGTCAACTGCCACTCGTTGGAAAGGCACCTCGATAACCGGCATCTTTCCAAGAGGCACACGTCTGACATGACCTTTGGACACCGTCTTTTGACACACATCACATGATCTACAAAATCTGGCAATGTCAGCTTGTACCCCCGGCCAAAAGAAATTGGACATCACTTTACAGGTGGTGCGCTTAATACCTTGATGGCCTCCCATAACGCTGTCATGAGCCAACTTCATAACCATTGGGCGGTAAAGTATTGGTACTACAAGTTGTTGGACTGGTTCAGTACCTTCCAACTGACCCACCTGAAACATACGAAACAACATACCATGCTCTTTAATGAAGTATGAAGTACGACCACCTCGTCCACTCTTCACTTGGTCAGTGTCAGCTAGTTCTCGGATCTTTTGTAGGGTCGAATCTTCATGTTGTGCCCTCTGGATTTCTTCTGGAGTCACATCTGGGATAGCCGATGACACCCTCAGGGGTCGACTGGGCCGTTTCTCTCTCTGTACTTGAGACCTCGTCTGAACAGCCATACCCTCAACATCTGCTGCCATTGGGTCAGCTAAGGGCTCCCACTGAAGGTCGGGATCATCTGCTGCTCTGGCATCTGGGATGTTACCTAGCACTAAACCATAAACTGGGTTACTCATACAAATGGCTTCTACTTCCCCTGAATAGAAGGGTGTATCTATGACAATCTTGGCCGTGGGAAACCTACGGACTGTACTATCAATCAGGACACAGTGCTTGTAATTACCCGTCAGCTGCTCAGGCTTGACCAAATCTTCTCGCACTACTACCCCACTACAACCTGTGTCGCGAAGTACACTTACCCTACTTACACCCACCAATCCATCAGTGACAGGCATTCCACCAGGTTTGGTTTGCCTGCAAATAGCTGACATCACTGGAAGCGTATGCCCACACTGAAGTTTGGCAACTCCATCCGTGCTGCAGCAATCCTGCAGACATCGGGTCTCTACCATACAGGCAGTAGTACCTTTGGGCTGGGAATTCTTCACACACGTGGGACATGAACATTCTAGATGCTCGGTACGAGGAGAACTCTTATCAGGTTTGTTTATCTGATAATTTGGACTCTTTCTTTGATACGAATTTGATTCTCTATTGTTTGGTCTGCCCTTACCTTGGGTTGTCATACTGGCTACTTTCACTGACTGAGGGATTCCTTTTCCCCAACAGTCCTTGGCGTGGTGTCCTGGCTTTCCGCAGTGGAAGCATCGTAGCCCCTCTCGTTGGTTACGGGGTTTCGACACACTGGGAGTTTCCTTCTTAGCGTCAGAAGTGTGGCGCTGATTCCATTCCCCGGGTGACTGATTGGTCTTTGTGAATGGGGTCCGCCAGAGACTCTTCCCATGGGCCTCTATATACTGCTGGGCTAGTTCGGTCATGTCGTCGATACCCTTGGGCTTCCGCTCCTTGAGGAACAAAGATAACTGAGGACTAGATCCATTTACAAATTGTTCTCGTAACAATAGATCAGTGACACCTTCATAACTCTTCTCTGTTGAAGATAGTTCTACCCACCTTGTAAAATAATTTTCCAGTCTAACTGCGTACTGGAAAGCAGTTTCTCCACTTTCAGGTTTGGCCGTACGAAATTTCTCCCTAAAACCGTCTTCGGTGAGCCTGAAACGTCTCAATAATGCACTTTTCAAAGAGGTGTAATCTGAAATCTGCTCAATCGGCAATCTGTAATATACATCAAGGGACTTACCTTTAAGAAGGGCACTCAGAGTTATTGCCCACAAGTGCTCAGGCCACCCATTACTGGTAGCATACCTCTCAAATCTGGCAAGATAGGCATCCATGTCATCCTTGACATCATCAAATGTTGGAAGCTTTGGGGTACGGGCAAAGACCTTTACATTCTGAGCTGCACCAACACTGCCATCCTCACTACCTGCAACACTAACAGATTCTTGTTTAGTCTGTAACTGAACTTTAGTTTGTAAAATTTCCTGTTCAACACGTTTAATCTCAAACTCCTGCCGTCTCAGTTCCAACTCTTGGGCTCGGTTGTCACGTGCCGCCTTTTCACGCTCCCGCACAAAATCTATCAGACCATCACCAGACAACCCAATCTCTCTGCCCACGTCCAACCACTGTCTATCCATGATCACACACACAGAAATCAAGGGACATAGGAAAAAAATGAAAAACGCGACGAACTTACGCAGCTGCCCACAGTTTATCAATTTCATAGGCTGCGAACGACCCACCGTCACAGTACCATCCTCACTGTCCATGCGTACAGAAAACCGAAGTTGGATGACTCTCTAAAACTTAACTGAAAACAGATAGTCAATTACGCAAACTGTTTCACTACTTAAAAGAAACACATTACTCAAAACCTGTCAATACCATATGAGGGTGTAGTAATTGTGTAGTTCACGCTTCTTGGTCTGACAATTACCAAGATGGGTGTGTTATGGGCTAACGGTTTTCCCGGACAAGCCCCCAAATTGTCATGCGCGAATGCAGCAAGCAAAAAAAAAGAAAAAATAATTTAAACAAGGGTCGTTAGCCCACCCAAGGTGATGCACACAATTATTCCAGTCTAACCAACAGGATCAAATAAATAACAAACAGGCTCTTATTTATTACAATGAACTAGGAGAAAATTATACACTAGTAACCAGAACCCAAAATATAAGTATACACACAAAAAAACCCACTCAACCCAGTAATCACTTAAATGAAAGTACGCCAAGCGACTTTTAAGCAATCATGCAAAACCTTGAATTATGCACAACCCGCTCTCAACCAAGCATACACCCTGCAAGTCTCAACCTTAAGCAACAGAACAAATAAAGCACAATCAAGGAACTCAAAGGTTAATTGTCGCCAACAGCAATTATACACAAATCAAGTAAATGGTACATGCACATGCAGGTTAGCTTGAGTGACTCAAGTCAGGTACATACCTTAAATTTTAGCATAGCATAGTACACTGGTTCCTGGAGAATATGAAATAACTTACAAGTTAAATGTTATACTCCACACAATCACAATTGCAGACAAGTGAGCTTGTAGGGTTCAACTTTCATTCAGGCCTAGCACAAATATATGACCTCTTCTGATCTCCTGATCAGCTGATCGTTAATGCGGTTCAAGTGCCCCGCTCAGTCTCTGTACTCCCGACGGATATGGGTCGAGTTCTACTCCCACACCAACCTTGCTTGGTTCACCGCCTAGGCAGCAACAATATTCCGGACTGGTGAGTAATACAGCGGTGACTGAGCTTGGAAACCACAACTCCGCTAGGGCTCAGGGTCGCTTCACACTTGCTTCACGCAATGTAGTATGGTCCAGGTAGCGTCTGCGCCATTTTGTCCTAGGACCGTCAATAGCGCCCTCTCTTGGCCACTCTTTAGCACCTCCAGTGCACTTGAAGTGGGTATAGTTAAACCCTGCTCCAAAAAGCCATCTATGCAACAAGAATTAAAGTATTCCGTCGCCAGATCAATATAAAAACACAACTTAAATTTAAAAGGCCCACTTGAAACTGGAATGCTAACGTACAAAACAGTGAGTGTTAACTTCAGGCATGAAAACACCATGAGGATAATTCCACCTTCTTTTCCTTATTGAAAACAACCGGGAATATTAATATTCACAATAATTAAGGGGAAAACTTACGGTCAGGAAAACAGGCTTTTGATTTTCTACATAGAAAATACGGATTGCAACACACCGAAGGTGGTACTGTGACGAAACGGTAATCCACCCGGCGCTGATGTTGCTTTCACCACACGGATATCATGTCTGTCTGAAACGCGCGCTTTCCCTCCTCGCTCACACACTCATGCAATAAAGAAAATCACTGGGGCATAACAAAGAGCACACACCCTTTGCACATTCCGACCATGGCTTACGTAACAAACATAGACTTTCCTAGTTCCAATAGGACTGGGAATACAGGCGACTCTGACAGACTTACAAACACTCCCACATGGTCTATAGCGCCTATTGAGCTTAACAAACACTTTTCGGTTTTCTTCACCGTCAGATCACGAAATGAACTTACAAACAATCCCAAATGTGCCATAGCGCCCATTAAGCCTAACAAACACTTTTCGGCACTATTCACCGTCAGATCACGAAATGGACTTACAAACACTCCCAAATGGTCTATAGCGCCCATTGAGCCTAAAAAACACTTTTCGGTTTTTTTCACCGTCAGAACGCGAAATGAACTTCCAACACTCCCAAATGGTCTGTAGCGCCCATTGAGCCTAAAAAACACTTTTCGTTTTTTTTCACCGTCAGAACGCGAAATGAACTTCCAACACTCCAAAGTGGTCTATAGCGCCCATTGAGCCTAAAAAACACTTTTCGGTTTTTTTCACAGTCAGAACGCGAAATGAACTTCCAACACTCCAAAATGGTCTATAGCGCCCATTGAGCCTAACAAACACTTTTCGGCACTATTCACTGTCAGATCACGAAATGGACTTACAAACACTCCCAAATGGTCTATAGCGCCTATTGAGCCTAAAAAACACTTTTCGGTTTTTTTCACCGTCAGAACGCGAAATGAACTTCCAACACTCCCAAATGGTCTATAGCGCCCATTGAGCCTAAAAAACACTTTTCGGTTTTTTTCACCGTCAGAACGCGAAATGAACTTCCAACACTCCAGAATGGTCTATAGCGCCCATTGAGGCTAAAAAACACTTTTTGGTTTTTTTCACCGTCAGATCACGAAATGAACTTACAAACAATCCTAAATGTGCCATAGCGCCCATTAAGCCTAACAAACACTTTTCGGCACTATTCACTGTCAGATCACGAAATGGACTTACAAACACTCCCAAATGGTCTATAGCGCCTATTGAGCCTAAAAAACACTTTTCGGTTTTCTTCACCGTCAGATCACGAAATGAACTTACAAACACTCCCAAATGTGCCATAGCGCCCATTGAGCCTAAAAAACACTTTTCGGTTTTTTTCACCGTCAGAACGCGAAATGAACTTCCAACACTCCAAAATGCCCATTGAGCCTAAAAAACACTTTTCGGTTTTTTTCACAGTCAGAACGCGAAATGAACTTCCAACACTCCAAAATGGTCTATAGCGCCCATTGAGCCTAACAAACACTTTTCGGCACTATTCACTGTCAGATCACGAAATGGACTTACAAACACTCCCAAATGGTCTATAGCGCCTATTGAGCCTAAAAAACACTTTTCGGTTTTGTTCACCGTCAGAACGCGAAATGAACTTCCAACACTCCAAAATGGTCTATAGCGCCCATTGAGGCTAAAAAACACTTTTTGGTTTTTTTCACCGTCAGATCACGAAATGAACTTACAAACAATCCTAAATGTGCCATAGCGCCCATTAAGCCTAACAAACACTTTTCGGCACTATTCACTGTCAGATCACGAAATGGACTTACAAACACTCCCACATGGTCTATAGCGCCTATTGAGCTTAACAAACACTTTTCGGTTTTCTTCACCGTCAGATCACGAAATGAACTTACAAACAATCCCAAATGTGCCATAGCGCCCATTAAGCCTAACAAACACTTTTCGGCACTATTCACCGTCAGATCACGAAATGGACTTACAAACACTCCCAAATGGTCTATAGCGCCCATTGAGCCTAAAAAACACTTTTCAGTTTTTTTCACCGTCAGAACGCGAAATGAACTTCCAACACTCCCAAATGGTCTGTAGCGCCCATTGAGCCTAACAAACACTTTTCGGCACTATTCACTGTCAGATCACGAAATGGACTTACAAACACTCCCAAATGGTCTATAGCGCCTATTGTGGATATACTCTATCTCTGTCTTCTACCTCTGCTGTTCCTTCTGATCAGGCTGAGTGAGGTGTAGATCAGACACGTGGATATACTCTATCTCTTTCTTCTACCTCTGCTGTTCCTTCTGAGCAGGCTGAGTGAGACACGTGGATATACTCTATCTCGGCCTTCTACCTCTGCTGTTCCTTCTGAGCAGGCTGAGTGAGGTGTAGATCAGACACTTGGATATACTATATCTCTGCCTTCTACCTCTGCTGTTCCTTAAGAGCAGGCTGAGTGAGATACGTGAATATACTCTATCTCTGTCTTCTACCTCTGCTGTTCCTTCTGAGCAGGCTGAGTGAGACACGTGGATATACTCTATCTCTGTCTTCTACCTCTGCTGTTCCTTCTGAGCAGGCTGAGTGAGGTGTAGATCAGACACGTGGACATACTCTATCTCTGTCTTCTACCTCTGGTGTTCCTTCTGAGCAGGCTGAGTGAGACACGTGGATATACTATATCTCTGTCTTCTACCTCTGATGTTCCTTCTGAGCAGGCTGATTGAGACCCGTGGATATACTCTATCTCTGTCTTCTACCTCTAATGTTCCTTCTGAGCAGGCTGAGTGAGGTGTAGAACAGACATGTGGATATACTCTATCTCTGTCTTCTACCTTTGCTGTTCCTTCTGAGCAGGCTGAGTGAGGTGTAGATCAGACACGTGGATATACTCTATCTCTGTCTTCTACCTCTGCTGTTCCTTCTGATCAGGCTGAGTGAGGTGTAGATCAGACACGTGGATATACTCTATCTCTTTCTTCTACCTCTGCTGTTCCTTCTGAGCAGGCTGAGTGAGACACGTGGATATACTCTATCTCTGCCTTCTACCTCTGCTGTTCCTTCTGAGCAGGCTGAGTGAGGTGTAGATCAGACACTTGGATATACTATATCTCTGCCTTCTACCTCTGCTGTTCCTGCTGAGCAGGCTGAGTGAGACACGTGGATATACTCTATCTCTGTCTTCTACCTCTGCTGTTCCTTCTGAGCAGGCTGAGTGAGACACGTGGATATACTCTATCTCTGTCTTCTGCATCTGCTGTTCCTTCTGAGCAGGCTGAGTGAGGTGTAGATCAGACACGTGGATATACTCTATATCTGTCTTCTAACTTTGCTGTTCCTTCTGAGCAGGCTGAGTGAGGTGTAGATCAGACACGTGGATATACTCTATCTCTTTCTTCTACCTCTGCTGTTCCTTCTGAGCAGGCTGAGTGAGACACGTGGATATACTCTATCTCTGCCTTCTACCTCTGCTGTTCCTTCTGAGCTGGCTGAGTGAAGTGTAGATCAGACACGTGGATATACTATATCTCTGTCTTCTACCTCTGCTGTTCCTTCTGAGCAGGCTGAGTAAGACACGTGGATATACTCTATCTCTGTCTTCTACCTCTTCTGTTCCTTCTGAGCAGGCTGAGTGAGACACGTGGATATACTATATCTCTGTCTTCTACCTCTGCTGTTCCTTCTGAGCAGGCTGAGTGAGACACGTGGATATACTCTATCTCTGTCTTCTACCTCTGCTGTTCCTTCTGAGCAGGCTGAGTGAGATACGTGAATATACTCTATCTCTGTCTTCTACCTCTGCTGTTCCTTCTGAGCAGGCTGAGTGAGACACGTGGATATACTCTATCTCTGTCTTCTACCTCTGCTGTTCCTTCTGAGCAGGCTGAGTGAGGTGTAGATCAGACACGGGGATATACTCTATCTCTGTCTTCTACCTCTGGTGTTCCTTCTGAGCAGGCTGAGTGAGACACGTGGATATACTCTATCTCTGTCTTCTACATCTGCTGTTCCTTCTAAGCAGGCTGAGTGAGATACGTGAATATACTATATCTCTGTCTTCTACCTCTGATGTTCCTTCTGAGCAGGCTGAATGAGACCCGTGGATATACTCTATCTCTGACTTCTACCTCTAATGTTCCTTCAGAGCAGTCTGAGTGAGGTGTAGATCAGACACGTGGATATACTCTATCTCTGTCTTCTACCTCTGCTGTTCCTTCTGAGCAGGCTGAGTGAGGTGTAGATCAGACACGTGGATATACTCTATATCTGTATTCTACCTTTGCTGTTCCTTCTGAGCAGGCTGAGTGAGGTGTAGATCAGACACGTGGATATACTCTATCTCTCTCTTCTACCTCTGCTGTTCCTTCTGAGCAGGCTGAGTGAGACACATGGATATACTCTATCTCTGCCTTCTACCTCTGCTGTTCCTTAAGAGCAGGCTGAGTGAGATACGTGAATATACTCTATCTCTGTCTTCTACCTCTGCTGTTCCTTCTGAGCAGGCTGAGTGAGACACGTGGATATACTCTATCTCTGCCTTCTACCTCTGCTGTTCCTTCTGAGCAGGCTGAGTGAGGTGTAGATCAGACACTTGGATATACTATATCTCTGGCTTCTACCTCTGCTGTTCCTTCTGAGCAGGCTGAGTGAGACACGTGGATATACTCTATCTCTGCCTTCTACCTCTGCTGTTCCTTCTGAGCAGGCTGAGTGAGGTGTAGATCAGACACTTGGATATACTATATCTCTGCCTTCTACCTCTGCTGTTCCTTAAGAGCAGGCTGAGTGAGATACGTGAATATACTCTATCTCTGTCTTCTACCTCTGCTGTTCCTTCTGAGCAGGCTGAGTGAGACACGTGGATATACTCTATCTCTGTCTTCTACCTCTGCTGTTCCTTCTGAGCAGGCTGAGTGAGGTGTAGATCAGACACGTGGACATACTCTATCTCTGTCTTCTACCTCTGGTGCTCCTTCTGAGCAGGCTGAGTGAGACACGTGGATATACTATATCTCTGTCTTCTACCTCTGATGTTCCTTCTGAGCAGGCTGAATGAGACCCGTGGATATACTCTATCTCTGTCTTCTACCTCTTCTGTTCCTTCTGAGCAGGCGTAGATCACACACGTGGATATACTCTATCTCTGTCTTATACCTCTGCTGTTCCTTCTGAGCAGGCTGAGTGAGACACGTGGATATACTATATCTCTTTTGTCTACCTCTGCTATTCCTTCTGAGTAAGCTGAGTGAGACACGTGGATATACTATATCTCTGTCTTCTACCTCTGCTGTTCCTTTTGAGCAAGCTGAGTGAGACACGTGGATATACTATATCTCTGTCTTTTACCTCTGCTGTTCCTTCTGAGCAGGCTGAGTGAGACACGTGGATATACTCTATCTTTGTATTCTACCTCTGCTGTTCCTTCTGAGCAGGCTGAGTGAGGTGTAGATCAGACACGTGGATATACTCTATATCTGTCTTCTACCTCTGCTGTTCCTTCTGAGCAGGCTGAGTGAGACACGTGGATATACTCTATCTCTGTCTTCTACCTCTGCTGTTCCTTCTGAGCAGGCTGAGTGAGACACGTGGATATACTCTATCTCTGTCTTCTACCTCTGCTGTTCCTTCTGAGCAGGCTGAGTGAGGTGTAGATCAGACACGTGGATATACTCTATCTCTGTCTTCTACCTCTGCTGTTCCTTCTGAGCTGGCTGAGTGAAGTGTAGATCAGACACGTGGATATACTATATCTCTGTCTTCTACCTCTGCTGTTCCTTCTGAGCAGGCTGAGTAAGACACGTGGATATACTCTATCTCTGTCTTCTACCTCTTCTGTTCCTTCTGATCAGGCTGAGTGAGACACGTGGATATACTATATCTCTGTCTTCTACCTCTGCTGTTCCTTCTGAGCAAGCTGAGTAAGACACGTGGATATACTCTATCTCTGTCTTATACCTCTGCCGTTCCTTCTGAGCAGGCTGAGTGAGGTGTAGATCAGACACGTGGATATACTCTATCTCTGTCTTCTACCTCTGCTGTTCCTTCTGAGCAGGCTGAGTGAGACACGTGGATATTCTCTATCTCTGTCTTCTACCTCTGCTGTTCCTTCTGAGCAGGCTGAGTGAGGTGTAGATCAGACACGTGGATATACTCTATCTCTGTCTTCTACCTATGCTGATTCTTCTGAGCAGGCTGAGTGAAGTGTAGATCAGACACGTGGATATACTATATCTCTTTTGTCTACCTCTGCTGTTCGTTCTGAGCAAGCTGAGTGAGACACGTGGATATACTATATCTCTGTCTTCTACCTCTGCTGTTCCTTTTGAGCAAGCTGAGTGAGACACTTGGATATACCATATCTCTGTCGTTTACCTCTGCTGTTCCTTCTGAGCAGGCTGAGTGAGACACGAGGACATACTCTATCTCTGTATTCTACCTCTGCTGTTCCTTCTGAGCAGGCTGAGTGAGGTGTAGATCAGACACGTGGATATACTCTATATCTGGCTTCTACCTCTGCTGTTCCTTTTAAGCAGGCTGAGTGAGACACGTGGATATACTCTATCTCTGTCTTCTACCTCTGCTGTTCCTTCTGAGCAGGCTGAGTGAGACACGTGGATATACTCTATCTCTGTCTTCTACCTCTGCTGTTCCTTCTGAGCAGGCTGATTGAGGTGTAGATCAGACACGTGGATATACTCTATCTCTGTCTTCTACCTCTGCTGTTCCTTCTGAGCTGGCTGAGTGAGGTGTAGATCGGACACGTGGATATACTATATCTCTGTCTTTTACCTCTGCTGTTCCTTCTGAGCAGGCTGAGTGAGACACGTGGATATACTCTATCTTTGTCTTCTACCTCTGCTGTTCCTTCTGAGCAGGCTGAGTGAGGTGTAGATCAGACACGTGGATATACTCTATCTCTGTCTTATACCTCTGCTGTTCCTTCTGAGCAGGCTGAGTGAGGTGTAGATCAGACACGTGGATATACTCTATCTCTTTCTTCTACCTCTGCTGTTCCTTCTGAGCAGGCTGAGTGAGACACGTGGATATACTCTATCTCTGCCTTCTACCTCTGCTGTTCCTTCTGAGCTGGCTGAGTGAAGTGTAGATCAGACACGTGGATATACTATATCTCTGTCTTCTACCTCTGCTGTTCCTTCTGAGCAGGCTGAGTAAGACACGTGGATATACTCTATCTCTGTCTTCTACCTCTTCTGTTCCTTCTGAGCAGGCTGAGTGAGACACGTGGATATACTATATCTCTGTCTTCTACCTCTGCTGTTCCTTCTGAGCAGGCTGAGTGAGACACGTGGATATACTCTATCTCTGTCTTCTACCTCTGCTGTTCCTTCTGAGCAGGCTGAGTGAGATACGTGAATATACTCTATCTCTGTCTTCTACCTCTGCTGTTCCTTCTGAGCAGGCTGAGTGAGACACGTGGATATACTCTATCTCTGTCTTCTACCTCTGCTGTTCCTTCTGAGCAGGCTGAGTGAGGTGTAGATCAGACACGGGGATATACTCTATCTCTGTCTTCTACCTCTGGTGTTCCTTCTGAGCAGGCTGAGTGAGACACGTGGATATACTCTATCTCTGTCTTCTACATCTGCTGTTCCTTCTAAGCAGGCTGAGTGAGATACGTGAATATACTATTTCTCTGTCTTCTACCTCTGATGTTCCTTCTGAGCAGGCTGAATGAGACCCGTGGATATACTCTATCTCTGTCTTCTACCTCTAATGTTCCTTCTGAGCAGTCTGAGTGAGGTGTAGATCAGACACGTGGATATACTCTATCTCTGTCTTCAAGCTCTGCTGTTCCTTCTGAGCAGGCTGAGTGAGGTGTAGATCAGACACGTGGATATACTCTATATCTGTATTCTACCTTTGCTGTTCCTTCTGAGCAGGCTGAGTGAGGTGTAGATCAGACACGTGGATATACTCTATCTCTCTCTTCTACCTCTGCTGTTCCTTCTGAGCAGGCTGAGTGAGACACATGGATATACTCTATCTCTGCCTTCTACCTCTGCTGTTCCTTAAGAGCAGGCTGAGTGAGATACGTGAATATACTCTATCTCTGTCTTCTACCTCTGCTGTTCCTTCTGAGCAGGCTGAGTGAGACACGTGGATATACTCTATCTCTGCCTTCTACCTCTGCTGTTCCTTCTGAGCAGGCTGAGTGAGGTGTAGATCAGACACTTGGATATACTATATCTCTGGCTTCTACCTCTGCTGTTCCTTCTGAGCAGGCTGAGTGAGACACGTGGATATACTCTATCTCTGCCTTCTACCTCTGCTGTTCCTTCTGAGCAGGCTGAGTGAGGTGTAGATCAGACACTTGGATATACTATATCTCTGCCTTCTACCTCTGCTGTTCCTTAAGAGCAGGCTGAGTGAGATACGTGAATATACTCTATCTCTGTCTTCTACCTCTGCTGTTCCTTCTGAGCAGGCTGAGTGAGACACGTGGATATACTCTATCTCTGTCTTCTACCTCTGCTGTTCCTTCTGAGCAGGCTGAGTGAGGTGTAGATCAGACACGTGGACATACTCTATCTCTGTCTTCTACCTCTGGTGCTCCTTCTGAGCAGGCTGAGTGAGACACGTGGATATACTATATCTCTGTCTTCTACCTCTGATGTTCCTTCTGAGCAGGCTGAATGAGACCCGTGGATATACTCTATCTCTGTCTTCTACCTCTTCTGTTCCTTCTGAGCAGGCGTAGATCACACACGTGGATATACTCTATCTCTGTCTTATACCTCTGCTGTTCCTTCTGAGCAGGCTGAGTGAGACACGTGGATATACTATATCTCTTTTGTCTACCTCTGCTATTCCTTCTGAGTAAGCTGAGTGAGACACGTGGATATACTATATCTCTGTCTTCTACCTCTGCTGTTCCTTTTGAGCAAGCTGAGTGAGACACGTGGATATACTATATCTCTGTCTTTTACCTCTGCTGTTCCTTCTGAGCAGGCTGAGTGAGACACGTGGATATACTCTATCTCTGTATTCTACCTCTGCTGTTCCTTCTGAGCAGGCTGAGTGAGGTGTAGATCAGACACGTGGATATACTCTATATCTGTCTTCTACCTCTGCTGTTCCTTCTGAGCAGGCTGAGTGAGACACGTGGATATACTCTATCTCTGTCTTCTACCTCTGCTGTTCCTTCTGAGCAGGCTGAGTGAGACACGTGGATATACTCTATCTCTGTCTTCTACCTCTGCTGTTCCTTCTGAGCAGGCTGAGTGAGGTGTAGATCAGACACGTGGATATACTCTATCTCTGTCTTCTACCTCTGCTGTTCCTTCTGAGCTGGCTGAGTGAAGTGTAGATCAGACACGTGGATATACTATATCTCTGTCTTCTACCTCTGCTGTTCCTTCTGAGCAGGCTGAGTAAGACACGTGGATATACTCTATCTCTGTCTTCTACCTCTTCTGTTCCTTCTGATCAGGCTGAGTGAGACACGTGGATATACTATATCTCTGTCTTCTACCTCTGCTGTTCCTTCTGAGCAAGCTGAGTAAGACACGTGGATATACTCTATCTCTGTCTTATACCTCTGCCGTTCCTTCTGAGCAGGCTGAGTGAGGTGTAGATCAGACACGTGGATATACTCTATCTCTGTCTTCTACCTCTGCTGTTCCTTCTGAGCAGGCTGAGTGAGACACGTGGATATTCTCTATCTCTGTCTTCTACCTCTGCTGTTCCTTCTGAGCAGGCTGAGTGAGGTGTAGATCAGACACGTGGATATACTCTATCTCTGTCTTCTACCTATGCTGATTCTTCTGAGCAGGCTGAGTGAAGTGTAGATCAGACACGTGGATATACTATATCTCTTTTGTCTACCTCTGCTGTTCCTTCTGAGCAAGCTGAGTGAGACACGTGGATATACTATATCTCTGTCTTCTACCTCTGCTGTTCCTTTTGAGCAAGCTGAGTGAGACACTTGGATATACCATATCTCTGTCGTTTACCTCTGCTGTTCCTTCTGAGCAGGCTGAGTGAGACACGAGGACATACTCTATCTCTGTATTCTACCTCTGCTGTTCCTTCTGAGCAGGCTGAGTGAGGTGTAGATCAGACACGTGGATATACTCTATATCTGGCTTCTACCTCTGCTGTTCCTTTTAAGCAGGCTGAGTGAGACACGTGGATATACTCTATCTCTGTCTTCTACCTCTGCTGTTCCTTCTGAGCAGGCTGAGTGAGACACGTGGATATACTCTATCTCTGTCTTCTACCTCTGCTGTTCCTTCTGAGCAGGCTGATTGAGGTGTAGATCAGACACGTGGATATACTCTATCTCTGTCTTCTACCTCTGCTGTTCCTTCTGAGCTGGCTGAGTGAGGTGTAGATCGGACACGTGGATATACTATATCTCTGTCTTTTACCTCTGCTGTTCCTTCTGAGCAGGCTGAGTGAGACACGTGGATATACTCTATCTTTGTCTTCTACCTCTGCTGTTCCTTCTGAGCAGGCTGAGTGAGGTGTAGATCAGACACGTGGATATACTCTATCTCTGTCTTATACCTCTGCTGTTCCTTCTGACACTTGGATATACCATATCTCTGTCGTTTACCTCTGCTGTTCCTTCTGAGCAGGCTGAGTGAGACACGAGGACATACTCTATCTCTGTATTCTACCTCTGCTGTTCCTTCTGAGCAGGCTGAGTGAGGTGTAGATCAGACACGTGGATATACTCTATATCTGGCTTCTACCTCTGCTGTTCCTTTTAAGCAGGCTGAGTGAGACACGTGGATATACTCTATCTCTGTCTTCTACCTCTGCTGTTCCTTCTGAGCAGGCTGAGTGAGACACGTGGATATACTCTATCTCTGTCTTCTACCTCTGCTGTTCCTTCTGAGCAGGCTGATTGAGGTGTAGATCAGACACGTGGATATACTCTATCTCTGTCTTTTACCTCTGCTGTTCCTTCTGAGCTGGCTGAGTGAGGTGTAGATCGGACACGTGGATATACTATATCTCTGTCTTTTACCTCTGCTGTTCCTTCTGAGCAGGCTGAGTGAGACACGTGGATATACTCTATCTTTGTCTTCTACCTCTGCTGTTCCTTCTGAGCAGGCTGAGTGAGGTGTAGATCAGACACGTGGATATACTCTATCTCTGTCTTATACCTCTGCTGTTCCTTCTGAGCAGGCTGAGTGAGACACGTGGATATACTATATCTCTGTCTTCTACCTCTGCTGTTCCTTCTGAGCAAGCTGAGTAAGACACGTGGATATACTCTATCTCTGTCTTATACCTCTGCCGTTCCTTCTGAGCAGGCTGAGTGAGGTGTAGATCAGACACGTGGATATACTCTATCTCTGTCTTCTACCTCTGCTGTTCCTTCTGAGCAGGCTGAGTGAGACACGTGGATATTCTCTATCTCTGTCTTCTACCTCTGCTGTTCCTTCTGAGCAGGCTGAGTGAGGTGTAGATCAGACACGTGGATATACTCTATCTCTGTCTTCTACCTATGCTGATTCTTCTGAGCAGGCTGAGTGAAGTGTAGATCAGACACGTGGATATACTCTATCTCTGTCTTCTACCTCTGCTGTTCCTTCTGAGCAGGCTGAGTGAGACACGTGGATATACTATATCTCTTTTGTCTACCTCTGCTGTTCCTTCTGAGCAAGCTGAGTGAGACACGTGGATATACTATATCTCTGTCTTCTACCTCTGCTGTTCTTTTGAGCAAGCTGAGTGAGACACGTGGATATACCATATCTCTGTCTTTTACCTCTGCAGTTCCTTCTGATCAGGCTGAGTGAGACACGAGGACATACTCTATCTCTGTATTCTACCTCTGCTGTTCCTTCTGAGCTGGCTGAGTGAGGTGTAGATCAGACACGTGGATATACTATATCTCTGTCTTCTACCTCTGCTGTTCCTTCTGAGCAGGCTGAGTAAGACACGTGGATATACTCTATCTCTGTCTTCTACCTCTTCTGTTCCTTCTGAGCAGGCGTAGATCACACACGTGGATATACTCTATCTCTGTCTTATACCTCTGCTGTTCCTTCTGAGCAGGCTGAGTGAGACACGTGGATATACTATATCTCTGTCTTCTACCTCTGCTGTTCCTTCTGAGCAAGCTGAGTAAGACACGTGGATATACTCTATCTCTGTCTTATACCTCTGCCGTTCCTTCTGAGCAGGCTGAGTGAGGTGTAGATCAGACACGTGGATATACTCTATCTCTGTCTTCTACCTCTGCTGTTCCTTCTGAGCAGGCTGAGTGAGACACGTGGATATTCTCTATCTCTGTCTTCTACCTCTGCTGTTCCTTCTGAGCAGGCTGAGTGAGGTGTAGATCAGACACGTGGATATACTCTATCTCTGTCTTCTACCTATGCTGATTCTTCTGAGCAGGCTGAGTGAAGTGTAGATCAGACACGTGGATATACTCTATCTCTGTCTTCTACCTCTGCTGTTCCTTCTGAGCAGGCTGAGTGAGACACGTGGATATACTATATCTCTTTTGTCTACCTCTGCTGTTCCTTCTGAGCAAGCTGAGTGAGACACGTGGATATACTATATCTCTGTCTTCTACCTCTGCTGTTCCTTTTGAGCAAGCTGAGTGAGACACGTGGATATACCATATCTCTGTCGTTTACCTCTGCTGTTCCTTCTGAGCAGGCTGAGTGAGGTGTAGATCAGACACGTGGATATACTCTATATCTGGCTTCTACCTCTGCTGTTCCTTTTAATCAGGCTGAGTGAGACACGTGGATATACTCTATCTCTGTCTTCTACCTCTGCTGTTCCTTCTGAGCAGGCTGAGTGAGACACGTGGATATACTCTATCTCTGTCTTCTACCTCTGCTGTTCCTTCTGAGCAGGCTGATTGAGGTGTAGATCAGACACGTGGATATACTCTATCTCTATCTTCTACCTCTGCTGTTCCTTCTGAGCTGGCTGAGTGAGGTGTAGATCGGACACGTGGATATACTATATCTCTGTCTTTTACCTCTGCTGTTCCTTCTGAGCAGGCTGAGTGAGACACGTGGATATACTCTATCTCTGTCTTCTACCTCTGCTGTTCCTTCTGAGCAGGCTGAGTGAGGTGTAGATCAGACACGTGGATATACTCTATCTCTGTCTTATACCTCTGCTGTTCCTTCTGAGCAGGCTGAGTGAGACACGTGGATATACTATATCTCTGTCTTCTACCTCTGCTGTTCCTTCTGAGCAAGCTGAGTAAGACACGTGGATATACTCTATCTCTGTCTTAAACCTCTGCCGTTCCTTCTGAGCAGGCTGAGTGAGGTGTAGATCAGACACGTGGATATACTCTATCTCTGTCTTCTACCTCTGCTGTTCCTTTTGAGCAGGCTGAGTGAGACACGTGGATATTCTCTATCTCTGTCTTCTACCTCTGCTGTTCCTTCTGAGCAGGCTGAGTGAGGTGTAGATCAGACACGTGGATATACTCTATCTCTGTCTTCTACCTATGCTGATTCTTCTGAGCAGGCTGAGTGAAGTGTAGATCAGACACGTGGATATACTCTATCTCTGTCTTCTACCTCTGCTGTTCCTTCTGAGCAGGCTGAGTTAGACACGTGGATATACTCTATCTCTGTCTTCTACCTCTGCTGTTCCTTCTGAGCAGGCTGAGTGAGGTGTAGATCAGACACGTGGATATACTCTATCTCTGTCTTATACCTCTGCTGTTCCTTCTGAGCAGGCTGAGTGAGACACGTGGATATACTATATCTCTGTCTTCTACCTCTGCTGTTCCTTCTGAGCAAGCTGAGTAAGACACGTGGATATACTCTATCTCTGTCTTAAACCTCTGCCGTTCCTTCTGAGCAGGCTGAGTGAGGTGTAGATCAGACACGTGGATATACTCTATCTCTGTCTTCTACCTCTGCTGTTCCTTCTGAGCAGACTGAGTGAGACACGTGGATATTCTCTATCTCTGTCTTCTACCTCTGCTGTTCCTTCTGAGCAGGCTGAGTGAGGTGTAGATCAGACACGTGGATATACTCTATCTCTGTCTTCTACCTATGCTGATTCTTCTGAGCAGGCTGAGTGAAGTGTAGATCAGACACGTGGATATACTCTATCTCTGTCTTCTACCTCTGCTGTTCCTTCTGAGCAGGCTGAGTGAGACACGTGGATATACTATATCTCTTTTGTCTACCTCTGCTGTTCCTTCTGAGCAAGCTGAGTGAGACACGTGGATATACTATATCTCTGTCTTCTACCTCTGCTGTTCTTTTGAGCAAGCTGAGTGAGACACGTGGATATACCATATCTCTGTCTTTTACCTCTGCAGTTCCTTCTGAGCAGGCTGAGTGAGACACGAGGACATACTCTATCTCTGTATTCTACCTCTGCTGTTCCTTCTGAGCTGGCTGAGTGAGGTGTAGATCGGACACGTGGATATACTATATCTCTGTCTTTTACCTCTGCTGTTCCTTCTGAGCAGGCTGAGTGAGACACGTGGATATACTCTATCTCTGTATTGTACCTCTGCTGTTCCTTCTGAGCAGGCTGAGTGAGGTGTAGATCAGACACGTGGATATACTCTATATCTGTCTTCTACCTCTGCTGTTCCTTCTGAGCAGGCTGAGTGAGACACGTGGATATACTCTATCTCTGTATTCTACCTCTGCTGTTCCTTCTGAGCAGGTTGAGTGAGGTGTAGATCAGACACGTGGATATACTCTATATCTGTCTTCTACCTCTGCTGTTCCTTCTGAGCAGGCTGAGTGAGACACGTGGATATACTCTATCTCTGTCTTCTACCTCTGCTGTTCCTTCTGAGCAGGCTGAGTGAGACACGTGGATATACTCTATCTCTGTCTTCTACCTCTGCTGTTCCTTCTGAGCAGGCTGAGTGAGGTGTAGATCAGACACGTGGATATACTCTATTTCTGTTTTCTACCTCTGCTGTTCCTTCTGAGCTGGCTGAGTGAGGTGTAGATCAGACACGTGGATGTACTATATCTCTGTCTTCTACCTCTGCTGTTCCTTCTGAGCAGGCTGAGTAAGACACGTGGATATACTCTATCTCTGTCTTCTACCTCTTCTGTTCCTTCTGAGCAGGCGTAGATCACACACGTGGATATACTCTATCTCTGTCTTATACCTCTGCTGTTCCTTCTGAGCAGGCTGAGTGAGACACGTGGATATACTATATCTCTGTCTTCTACCTCTGCTGTTCCTTTTGAGCAAGCTGAGTAAGACACGTGGATATACTCTATCTCTGTCTTATACCTCTGCCGTTCCTTCTGAGCAGGCTGAGTGAGGTGTAGATCAGACACGTGGATATACTCTATCTCTGTCTTCTACCTCTGCTGTTCCTTCTGAGCAGGCTGAGTGAGACACGTGGATATTCTCTATCTCTGTCTTCTACCTCTGCTGTTCCTTCTGAGCAGGCTGAGTGAGGTGTAGATCAGACACGTGGATATACTCTATTTCTGTCTTCTACCTCTGCTGTTCCTTCTGAGCTGGCTGAGTGAGGTGTAGATCAGACACGTGGATATACTATATCTCTGTCTTCTACCTCTGCTGTTCCTTCTGAGCAGGCTGAGTAAGACACGTGGATATACTCTATCTCTGTCTTCTACCTCTTCTGTTCCTTCTGAGCAGGCGTAGATCACACACGTGGATATACTCTATCTCTGTCTTATACCTCTGCTGTTCCTTCTGAGCAGGCTGAGTGAGACACGTGGATATACTATATCTCTGTCTTCTACCTCTGCTGTTCCTTTTGAGCAAGCTGAGTAAGACACGTGGATATACTCTATCTCTGTCTTATACCTCTGCCGTTCCTTCTGAGCAGGCTGAGTGAGGTGTAGATCAGACACGTGGATATACTCTATCTCTGTCTTCTACCTCTGCTGTTCCTTCTGAGCAGGCTGAGTGAGACACGTGGATATTCTCTATCTCTGTCTTCTACCTCCGCTGTTCCTTCTGAGCAGGCTGAGTGAGGTGTAGATCAGACACGTGGATATACTCTATCTCTGTCTTCTACCTATGCTGATTCTTCTGAGCAGGCTGAGTGAAGTGTAGATCAGACACGTGGATATACTCTATCTCTGTCTTCTACCTCTGCTGTTCCTTCTGAGCAGGCTGAGTGAGACACGTGGATATACTATATCTCTGTCTTCTACCTCTGCTGTTCCTTCTGAGCAGGCTGAGTGAGGTGTAGATCAGACACGTGGATATACTCTATTTCTGTTTTCTACCTCTGCTGTTCCTTCTGAGCTGGCTGAGTGAGGTGTAGATCAGACACGTGGATATACTATATCTCTGTCTTCTACCTCTGCTGTTCCTTCTGAGCAGGCTGAGTAAGACACGTGGATATACTCTATCTCTGTCTTCTACCTCTTCTGTTCCTTCTGAGCAGGGGTAGATCACACACGTGGATATACTCTATCTCTGTCTTATACCTCTGCTGTTCCTTCTGAGCAGGCTGAGTGAGACACGTGGATATACTATATCTCTGTCTTCTACCTCTGCTGTTCCTTTTGAGCAAGCTGAGTAAGACACGTGGATATACTCTATCTCTGTCTTATACCTCTGCCGTTCCTTCTGAGCAGGCTGAGTGAGGTGTAGATCAGACACGTGGATATACTCTATCTCTGTCTTCTACCTCTGCTGTTCCTTCTGAGCAGGCTGAGTGAGACACGTGGATATTCTCTATCTCTGTCTTCTACCTCTGCTGTTCCTTCTGAGCAGGCTGAGTGAGGTGTAGATCAGACACGTGGATATACTCTATCTCTGTCTTCTACCTATGCTGATTCTTCTGAGCAGGCTGAGTGAAGTGTAGATCAGACACGTGGATATACTCTATCTCTGTCTTCTACCTCTGCTGTTCCTTCTGAGCAGGCTGAGTGAGACACGTGGATATACTATATCTCTTTTGTCTACCTCTGCTGTTCCTTCTGAGCAAGCTGAGTGAGACACGTGGATATACTATATCTCTGTCTTCTACCTCTGCTGTTCCTTTTGAGCAAGCTTAGTGAGACACGTGGATATACCATATCTCTGTCGTTTACCTCTGCTGTTCCTTCTGAGCAGGCTGAGTGAGACACGAGGACATACTCTATCTCTGTATTCTACCTCTGCTGTTCCTTCTGAGCAGGCTGAGTGAGGTGTAGATCAGACACGTGGATATACTCTATATCTGGCTTCTACCTCTGCTGTTCCTTTTAAGCAGGCTGAGTGAGACACGTGGATATACTCTATCTCTGTCTTCTACCTCTGCTGTTCCTTTTGAGCAGGCTGAGTGTGACACGTGGATATACTCTATCTCTGTCTTCTACCTCTGCTGTTCCTTCTGAGCAGGCTAATTGAGGTGTAGATCAGACACGTGGATATACTCTATCTCTGTCTTCTACCTCTGCTGTTCCTTCTGAGCTGGCTGAGTGAGGTGTAGATCGGACACGTGGATATACTATATCTCTGTCTTTTACCTCTTCTGTTCCTTCTGAGCAGGCTGAGTGAGACACGTGGATATACTCTATCTCTGTCTTCTACCTCTGCTGTTCCTTCTGAGCAGGCTGAGTGAGGTGTAGATCAGACACGTGGATATACTCTATCTCTGTCTTATACCTCTGCTGTTCCTTCTGAGCAGGCTGAGTGAGACACGTGGATATACTATATCTCTGTCTTCTACCTCTGCTGTTCCTTCTGAGCAAGCTGAGTAAGACACGTGGATATACTCTATCTCTGTCTTATACCTCTGCCGTTCCTTCTGAGCAGGCTGAGTGAGGTGTAGATCAGACACGTGGATATACTCTATCTCTGTCTTCTACCTCTGCTGTTCCTTCTGAGCAGGCTGAGTGAGACACGTGGATATTCTCTATCTCTGTCTTCTACCTCTGCTGTTCCTTCTGAGCAGGCTGAGTGAGGTGTAGATCAGACACGTGGATATACTCTATCTTTGTCTTCTACCTATGCTGATTCTTCTGAGCAGGCTGAGTGAAGTGTAGATCAGACACGTGGATATACTCTATCTCTGTCTTCTACCTCTGCTGTTCCTTCTGAGCAGGCTGAGTGAGACACGTGGATATACTATATCTCTTTTGTCTACCTCTGCTGTTCCTTCTGAGCAAGCTGAGTGAGACACGTGGATATACTATATCTCTGTCTTCTACCTCTGCTGTTCTTTTGAGCAAGCTGAGTGAGACACGTGGATATACCATATCTCTGTCTTTTACCTCTGCTGTTCCTTCTGAGCAGGCTGAGTGAGACACGAGGACATACTCTATCTCTGTATTCTACCTCTGCTGTTCCTTCTGAGCTGGCTGAGTGAGGTGTAGATCAGACACGTGGATATACTATATCTCTGTCTTCTACCTCTGCTGTTCCTTCTGAGCAGGCTGAGTAAGACACGTGGATATACTCTATCTCTGTCTTCTACCTCTTCTGTTCCTTCTGAGCAGGCGTAGATCACACACGTGGATATACTCTATCTCTGTCTTATACCTCTGCTGTTCCTTCTGAGCAGGCTGAGTGAGACACGTGGATATACTATATCTCTGTCTTCTACCTCTGCTGTTCCTTCTGAGCAAGCTGAGTAAGACACGTGGATATACTCTATCTCTGTCTTATACCTCGGCCGTTCCTTCTGAGCAGGCTGAGTGAGGTGTAGATCAGACACGTGGATATACTCTATCTCTGTCTTCTACCTCTGCTGTTCCTTCTGAGCAGGCTGAGTGAGACACGTGGATATTCTCTATCTCTGTCTTCTACCTCTGCTGTTCCTTCTGAGCAGGCTGATTGAGGTGTAGATCAGACACGTGGATATACTCTATCTCTGTCTTCTACCTCTGCTGTTCCTTCTGAGCTGGCTGAGTGAGGTGTAGATCGGACACGTGGATATACTATATATCTGTCTTTTACCTCTGCTGTTCCTTCTGAGCAGGCTGAGTGAGACACGTGGATATACTATATCTCTTTTTTCTACCTCTGCTGTTCCTTCTGAGCAAGCTGAGTGAGACACGTGGATATACTCTATCTCTGTCTTTTACCTCTGCTGTTCCTTCTGAGCAGGCTGAGTGAGGTGTAGATCAGACACGTGGATATACTCTATCTCTGTCTTCTACCTATGCTGATTCTTCTGAGCAGGCTGAGTGAAGTGTAGATCAGACACGTGGATATACTCTATCTCTGTCTTCTACCTCTGCTGTTCCTTCTGAGCAGGCTGAGTGAGACACGTGGATATTCTCTATCTCTGTCTTCTACCTCTGCTGTTCCTTCTGAGCAGGCTGAGTGAGGTGTAGATCAGACACGTGGATATACTCTATCTTTGTCTTCTACCTATGCTGATTCTTCTGAGCAGGCTGAGTGAAGTGTAGATCAGACACGTGGATATACTCTATCTCTGTCTTCTACCTCTGCTGTTCCTTCTGAGCAGGCTGAGTGAGACACGTGGATATACTATATCTCTTTTGTCTACCTCTGCTGTTTCTTCTGAGCAAGCTGAGTGAGACACGTGGATATACTATATCTCTGTCTTCTACCTCTGCTGTTCTTTTGAGCAAGCTGAGTGAGACACGTGGATATACCATATCTCTGTCTTTTACCTCTGCTGTTCCTTCTGAGCAGGCTGAGTGAGACACGAGGACATACTCTATCTCTGTATTCTACCTCTGCTGTTCCTTCTGAGCTGGCTGAGTGAGGTGTAGATCAGACACGTGGATATACTATATCTCTGTCTTCTACCTCTGCTGTTCCTTCTGAGCAGGCTGAGTAAGACACGTGGATATACTCTATCTCTGTCTTCTACCTCTTCTGTTCCTTCTGAGCAGGCGTAGATCACACACGTGGATATACTCTATCTCTGTCTTATACCTCTGCTGTTCCTTCTGAGCAGGCTGAGTGAGACACGTGGATATACTATATCTCTGTCTTCTACCTCTGCTGTTCCTTCTGAGCAAGCTGAGTAAGACACGTGGATATACTCTATCTCTGTCTTATACCTCGGCCGTTCCTTCTGAGCAGGCTGAGTGAGGTGTAGATCAGACACGTGGATATACTCTATCTCTGTCTTCTACCTCTGCTGTTCCTTCTGAGCAGGCTGAGTGAGACACGTGGATATTCTCTATCTCTGTCTTCTACCTCTGCTGTTCCTTCTGAGCAGGCTGAGTGAGGTGTAGATCAGACACGTGGATATACTCTATCTCTGTCTTCTACCTATGCTGATTCTTCTGAGCAGGCTGAGTGAAGTGTAGATCAGACACGTGGATATACTCTATCTCTGTCTTCTACCTCTGCTGTTCCTTCTGAGCAGGCTGAGTGAGACACGTGGATATACTATATCTCTTTTGTCTACCTCTGCTGTTCCTTCTGAGCAAGCTGAGTGAGACACGTGGATATACTATATCTCTGTCTTCTACCTCTGCTGTTCCTTTTGAGCAAGCTGGGTGAGACACGTGGATATACCATATCTCTGTCGTTTACCTCTGCTGTTCCTTCTGAGCAGGCTGAGTGAGACACGAGGACATACTCTATCTCTGTATTCTACCTCTGCTGTTCCTTCTGAGCAGGCTGAGTGAGGTGTAGATCAGACACGTGGATATACTCTATATCTGGCTTCTACCTCTGCTGTTCCTTTTAAGCAGGCTGAGTGAGACACGTGGATATACTCTATCTCTGTCTTCTACCTCTGCTGTTCCTTCTGAGCAGGCTGATTGAGGTGTAGATCAGACACGTGGATATACTCTATCTCTGTCTTCTACCTCTGCTGTTCCTTCTGAGCTGGCTGAGTGAGGTGTAGATCGGACACGTGGATATACTATATCTCTGTCTTTTACCTCTGCTGTTCCTTCTGAGCAGGCTGAGTGAGACACGTGGATATACTATATCTCTTTTTTCTACCTCTGCTGTTCCTTCTGAGCAAGCTGAGTGAGACACGTGGATATACTCTATCTCTGTCTTTTACCTCTGCTGTTCCTTCTGAGCAGGCTGAGTGAGGTGTAGATCAGACACGTGGATATACTCTATCTCTGTCTTCTACCTATGCTGATTCTTCTGAGCAGGCTGAGTGAAGTGTAGATCAGACACGTGGATATACTCTATCTCTGTCTTCTACCTCTGCTGTTCCTTCTGAGCAGGCTGAGTGAGACACGTGGATATACTATATCTCTTTTGTCTACCTCTGCTATTCTTTCTGAGCAAGCTGAGTGAGACACGTGGATATACTATATCTCTGTCTTCTACCTCTGCTGTTCCTTTTGAGCAAGCTGAGTGAGACACGTGGATATACTATTTCTCTGTCTTTTACCTCTGCTGTTCCTTCTGAGCAGGCTGAGTGAGACACGTGGATATACTCTATCTCTGTATTCTACCTCTGCTGTTCCTTCTGAGCAGGCTGAGTGAGGTGTAGATCAGACACGTGGATATACTCTATATCTGTCTTCTACCTCTGCTGTTCCTTCTGAGCAGGCTGAGTGAGACACGTGGATATACTCTATCTCTGTCTTCTACCTCTGCTGTTCCTTCTGAGCAGGCTGAGTGAGACACGTGGATATACTCTATCTCTGTCTTCTACCTCTGCTGTTCCTTCTAAGCAGGCTGAGTGAGGTGTAGATCAGACACGTGGATATACTCTATCTCTGTCTTCTACCTCTGCTGTTCCTTCTGAGCTGGCTGAGTGAGGTGTAGATCAGACACGTGGATATACTATATCTCTGTCTTCTACCTCTGCTGTTCCTTCTGAGCAGGCTGAGTAAGACACGTGGATATACTCTATCTCTGTCTTCTACCTCTTCTGTTCCTTCTGAGCAGGCGTAGATCACACACGTGGATATACTCTATCTCTGTCTTATACCTCTGCTGTTCCTTCTGAGCAGGCTGAGTGAGACACGTGGATATACTATATCTCTGTCTTCTACCTCTGCTGTTCCTTCTGAGCAAGCTGAGTAAGACACGTGGATATACTCTATCTCTGTCTTATACCTCTGCCGTTCCTTCTGAGCAGGCTGAGTGAGGTGTAGATCAGACACGTGGATATACTCTATCTCTGTCTTCTACCTCTGCTGTTCCTTCTGAGCAGGCTGAGTGAGACACGTGGATATTCTCTATCTCTGTCTTCTACCTCTGCTGTTCCTTCTGAGCAGGCTGAGTGAGGTGTAGATCAGACACGTGGATATACTCTATCTCTGTCTTCTACCTATGCTGATTCTTCTGAGCAGGCTGAGTGAGGTGTAGATCAGACACGTGGATATACTCTATATCTGTCTTCTACCTCTGCTGTTCCTTCTGAGCAGGCTGAGTGAGACACGTGGATATACTCTATCTCTGTCTTCTACCTCTGCTGTTCCTTCTGAGCAGGCTGAGTGAGACACGTGGATATACTCTATCTCTGTCTTCTACCTCTGCTGTTCCTTCTAAGCAGGCTGAGTGAGGTGTAGATCAGACACGTGGATATACTCTATCTCTGTCTTCTACCTCTGCTGTTCCTTCTGAGCTGGCTGAGTGAGGTGTAGATCAGACACGTGGATATACTATATCTCTGTCTTCTACCTCTGCTGTTCCTTCTGAGCAGGCTGAGTAAGACACGTGGATATACTCTATCTCTGTCTTCTACCTCTTCTGTTCCTTCTGAGCAGGCGTAGATCACACACGTGGATATACTCTATCTCTGTCTTATACCTCTGCTGTTCCTTCTGAGCAGGCTGAGTGAGACACGTGGATATACTATATCTCTGTCTTCTACCTCTGCTGTTCCTTCTGAGCAAGCTGAGTAAGACACGTGGATATACTCTATCTCTGTCTTATACCTCTGCCGTTCCTTCTGAGCAGGCTGAGTGAGGTGTAGATCAGACACGTGGATATACTCTATCTCTGTCTTCTACCTCTGCTGTTCCTTCTGAGCAGGCTGAGTGAGACACGTGGATATTCTCTATCTCTGTCTTCTACCTCTGCTGTTCCTTCTGAGCAGGCTGAGTGAGGTGTAGATCAGACACGTGGATATACTCTATCTCTGTCTTCTACCTATGCTGATTCTTCTGAGCAGGCTGAGTGAAGTGTAGATCAGACACGTGGATATACTCTATCTCTGTCTTCTACCTCTGCTGTTCCTTCTGAGCAGGCTGAGTAAGACACGTGGATATACTCTATCTCTGTCTTCTACCTCTTCTGTTCCTTCTGAGCAGGCGTAGATCACACACGTGGATATACTCTATCTCTGTCTTATACCTCTGCTGTTCCTTCTGAGCAGGCTGAGTGAGACACGTGGATATACTATATCTCTGTCTTCTACCTCTGCTGTTCCTTCTGAGCAAGCTGAGTAAGACACGTGGATATACTCTATCTCTGTCTTATACCTCTGCCGTTCCTTCTGAGCAGGCTGAGTGAGGTGTAGATCAGACACGTGGATATACTCTATCTCTGTCTTCTACCTCTGCTGTTCCTTCTGAGCAGGCTGAGTGAGACACGTGGATATTCTCTATCTCTGTCTTCTACCTCTGCTGTTCCTTCTGAGCAGGCTGAGTGAGGTGTAGATCAGACACGTGGATATACTCTATCTCTGTCTTCTACCTATGCTGATTCTTCTGAGCAGGCTGAGTGAAGTGTAGATCAGACACGTGGATATACTCTATCTCTGTCTTCTACCTCTGCTGTTTCTTCTGAGCAGGCTGAGTAAGACACGTGGATATACTATATCTCTTTTGTCTACCTCTGCTGTTCCTTCTGAGCAAGCTGAGTGAGACACGTGGATATACTATATCTCTGTCTTCTACCTCTGCTGTTCCTTTTGAGCAAGCTGAGTGAGACACGTGGATATACCATATCTCTGTCGTTTACCTCTGCTGTTCCTTCTGAGCAGGCTGAGTGAGACACGAGGACATACTCTATCTCTGTATTCTACCTCTGCTGTTCCTTCTGAGCAGGCTGAGTGAGGTGTAGATCAGACACGTGGATATACTATATCTCTGTCTTCTACCTCTGCTGTTCCTTTTGAGCAAGCTGGGTGAGACACGTGGATATACCATATCTCTGTCGTTTACCTCTGCTGTTCCTTCTGAGCAGGCTGAGTGAGACACGAGGACATACTCTATCTCTGTATTCTACCTCTGCTGTTCCTTCTGAGCAGGCTGAGTGAGGTGTAGATCAGACACGTGGATATACTCTATATCTGGCTTCTACCTCTGCTGTTCCTTTTAAGCAGGCTGAGTGAGACACGTGGATATACTCTATCTCTGTCTTCTACCTCTGCTGTTCCTTCTGAGCAGGCTGATTGAGGTGTAGATCAGACACGTGGATATACTCTATCTCTGTCTTCTACCTCTGCTGTTCCTTCTGAGCTGGCTGAGTGAGGTGTAGATCGGACACGTGGATATACTATATCTCTGTCTTTTACCTCTGCTGTTCCTTCTGAGCAGGCTGAGTGAGACACGTGGATATACTATATCTCTTTTTTCTACCTCTGCTGTTCCTTCTGAGCAAGCTGAGTGAGACACGTGGATATACTCTATCTCTGTCTTTTACCTCTGCTGTTCCTTCTGAGCAGGCTGAGTGAGGTGTAGATCAGACACGTGGATATACTCTATCTCTGTCTTCTACCTATGCTGATTCTTCTGAGCAGGCTGAGTGAAGTGTAGATCAGACACGTGGATATACTCTATCTCTGTCTTCTACCTCTGCTGTTCCTTCTGAGCAGGCTGAGTGAGACACGTGGATATACTATATCTCTTTTGTCTACCTCTGCTATTCTTTCTGAGCAAGCTGAGTGAGACACGTGGATATACTATATCTCTGTCTTCTACCTCTGCTGTTCCTTTTGAGCAAGCTGAGTGAGACACGTGGATATACTATTTCTCTGTCTTTTACCTCTGCTGTTCCTTCTGAGCAGGCTGAGTGAGACACGTGGATATACTCTATCTCTGTATTCTACCTCTGCTGTTCCTTCTGAGCAGGCTGAGTGAGGTGTAGATCAGACACGTGGATATACTCTATATCTGTCTTCTACCTCTGCTGTTCCTTCTGAGCAGGCTGAGTGAGACACGTGGATATACTCTATCTCTGTCTTCTACCTCTGCTGTTCCTTCTGAGCAGGCTGAGTGAGACACGTGGATATACTCTATCTCTGTCTTCTACCTCTGCTGTTCCTTCTAAGCAGGCTGAGTGAGGTGTAGATCAGACACGTGGATATACTCTATCTCTGTCTTCTACCTCTGCTGTTCCTTCTGAGCTGGCTGAGTGAGGTGTAGATCAGACACGTGGATATACTATATCTCTGTCTTCTACCTCTGCTGTTCCTTCTGAGCAGGCTGAGTAAGACACGTGGATATACTCTATCTCTGTCTTCTACCTCTTCTGTTCCTTCTGAGCAGGCGTAGATCACACACGTGGATATACTCTATCTCTGTCTTATACCTCTGCTGTTCCTTCTGAGCAGGCTGAGTGAGACACGTGGATATACTATATCTCTGTCTTCTACCTCTGCTGTTCCTTCTGAGCAAGCTGAGTAAGACACGTGGATATACTCTATCTCTGTCTTATACCTCTGCCGTTCCTTCTGAGCAGGCTGAGTGAGGTGTAGATCAGACACGTGGATATACTCTATCTCTGTCTTCTACCTCTGCTGTTCCTTCTGAGCAGGCTGAGTGAGACACGTGGATATTCTCTATATCTGTCTTCTACCTCTGCTGTTCCTTCTGAGCAGGCTGAGTGAGGTGTAGATCAGACACGTGGATATACTCTATCTCTGTCTTCTACCTATGCTGATTCTTCTGAGCAGGCTGAGTGAAGTGTAGATCAGACACGTGGATATACTCTATCTCTGTCTTCTACCTCTGCTGTTTCTTCTGAGCAGGCTGAGTAAGACACGTGGATATACTATATCTCTTTTGTCTACCTCTGCTGTTCCTTCTGAGCAAGCTGAGTGAGACACGTGGATATACTATATCTCTGTCTTCTACCTCTGCTGTTCCTTTTGAGCAAGCTGAGTGAGACACGTGGATATACCATATCTCTGTCGTTTACCTCTGCTGTTCCTTCTGAGCAGGCTGAGTGAGACACGAGGACATACTCTATCTCTGTATTCTACCTCTGCTGTTCCTTCTGAGCAGGCTGAGTGA
The DNA here is from genome assembly GCA_037893245.1 of Crossaster papposus. Classification (NCBI taxonomy): domain Eukaryota; kingdom Metazoa; phylum Echinodermata; class Asteroidea; order Velatida; family Solasteridae; genus Crossaster; species Crossaster papposus. The sequence goes on along the minus strand of JBAIAA010000049.1, from coordinate 252,214 downwards.
GGTGTAGATCAGACACGTGGATATACTCTATATCTGGCTTCTACCTCTGCTGTTCCTTTTAAGCAGGCTGAGTGAGACACGTGGATATACTCTATCTCTGTCTTCTACCTCTGCTGTTCCTTCTAAGCAGGCTGAGTGAGACACGTGGATATACTCTATTTCTGTCTTCTACCTCTGCTGTTCCTTCTGAGCAGGCTGATTGAGGTGTAGATCAGACACGGGGATATACTCTATCTCTGTCTTCTACCTCTGCTGTTCCTTCTGAGCTGGCTGAGTGAGGTGTAGATCGGACACGTGGATATACTATATCTATGTCTTTTACCTCTGCTGTTCCTTCTGAGCAGGCTGAGTGAGACACGTGGATATACTCTATCTCTGTCTTCTACCTCTGCTGTTCCTTCTGAGCAAGCTGAGTGAGACACGTGGATATACTCTATCTCTGTCTTCTACCTCTGCTGTTCCTTCTGAGCAGGCTGAGTGAGGTGTAGATCAGACACGTGGATATACTCTATCTCTGTCTTCTACCTCTGCTGTTCCTTCTGAGCTGGCTGAGTGAGGTGTAGATCAGACACGTGGATATACTATATCTCTGTCTTCTACCTCTGCTGTTCCTTCTGAGCAGGCTGAGTAAGACACGTGGATATACTCTATCTCTGTCTTCTACCTCTTCTGTTCCTTCTGAGCAGGCGTAGATCACACACGTGGATATACTCTATCTCTGTCTTATACCTCTGCTGTTCCTTCTGAGCAGGCTGAGTGAGACACGTGGATATACTATATCTCTGTCTTCTACCTCTGCTGTTCCTTCTGAGCAAGCTGAGTAAGACACGTGGATATACTCTATCTCTGTCTTATACCTCTGCCGTTCCTTCTGAGCAGGCTGAGTGAGGTGTAGATCAGACACGTGGATATACTCTATCTCTGTCTTCTACCTCTGCTGTTCCTTCTGAGCAGGCTGAGTGAGACACGTGGATATTCTCTATCTCTGTCTTCTACCTCTGCTGTTCCTTCTGAGCAGGCTGAGTGAGGTGTAGATCAGACACGTGGATATACTCTATCTCTGTCTTCTACCTATGCTGATTCTTCTGAGCAGGCTGAGTGAAGTGTAGATCAGACACGTGGATATACTCTATCTCTGTCTTCTACCTCTGCTGTTCCTTCTGAGCAGGCTGAGTGAGACACGTGGATATACTATATCTCTTTTGTCTACCTCTGCTGTTCCTTCTGAGCAAGCTGAGTGAGACACGTGGATATACTATATCTCTGTCTTCTACCTCTGCTGTTCCTTTTGAGCAAGCTGAGTGAGACACGTGGATATACCATATCTCTGTCGTTTACCTCTGCTGTTCCTTCTGAGCAGGCTGAGTGAGACACGAGGATATACTCTATCTCTGTATTCTACCTCTGCTGTTCCTTCTGAGCAGGCTGAGTGAGGTGTAGATCAGACACGTGGATATACTATATCTCTGTCTTCTACCTCTGCTGTTCCTTCTGAGCAGGCTGAGTAAGACACGTGGATATACTCTATCTCTGTCTTCTACCTCTGCCGTTCCTTCTGAGCAGGCGTAGATCACACACGTGGATATACTCTATCTCTGTCTTATACCTCTGCTGTTCCTTCTGAGCAGGCTGAGTGAGACACGTGGATATACTATATCTCTGTCTTCTACCTCTGCTGTTCCTTCTGAGCAAGCTGAGTAAGACACGTGGATATACTATATCTCTGTCTTCTACCTCTGCTGTTCCTTTTGAGCAAGCTGAGTGAGACACGTGGATATACCATATCTCTGTCGTTTACCTCTGCTGTTCCTTCTGAGCAGGCTGAGTGAGACACGAGGACATACTCTATCTCTGTATTCTACCTCTGCTGTTCCTTCTGAGCAGGCTGAGTGAGGTGTAGATCAGACACGTGGATATACTCTATATCTGGCTTCTACCTCTGCTGTTCCTTTTAAGCAGGCTGAGTGAGACACGTGGATATACTCTATCTCTGTCTTCTACCTCTGCTGTTCCTTCTGAGCAGGCTAATTAAGGTGTAGATCAGACACGTGGATATACTCTATCTCTGTCTTCTACCTCTGCTGTTCCTTCTGAGCTGGCTGAGTGAGGTGTAGATCGGACACGTGGATATACTATATCTCTGTCTTTTACCTCTGCTGTTCCTTCTGAGCAGGCTGAGTGAGACACGTGGATATACTCTATCTCTGTCTTCTACCTCTGCTGTTCCTTCTGAGCAGGCTGAGTGAGGTGTAGATCAGACACGTGGATATACTCTATCTCTGTCTTATACCTCTGCTGTTCCTTCTGAGCAGGCTGAGTGAGACACGTGGATATACTATATCTCTGTCTTCTACCTCTGCTGTTCCTTCTGAGCAAGCTGAGTAAGACACGTGGATATACTCTATCTCTGTCTTATACCTCTGCCGTTCCTTCTGAGCAGGCTGAGTGAGGTGTAGATCAGACACGTGGATATACTCTATCTCTGTCTTCTACCTCTGCTGTTCCTTCTGAGCAGGCTGAGTGAGACACGTGGATATTCTCTATCTCTGTCTTCTACCTCTGCTGTTCCTTCTGAGCAGGCTGAGTGAGGTGTAGATCAGACACGTGGATATACTCTATCTTTGTCTTCTACCTATGCTGATTCTTCTGAGCAGGCTGAGTGAAGTGTAGATCAGACACGTGGATATACTCTATCTCTGTCTTCTACCTCTGCTGTTCCTTCTGAGCAGGCTGAGTGAGACACGTGGATATACTATATCTCTTTTGTCTACCTCTGCTGTTCCTTCTGAGCAAGCTGAGTGAGACACGTGGATATACTATATCTCTGTCTTCTACCTCTGCTGTTCTTTTGAGCAAGCTGAGTGAGACACGTGGATATACCATATCTCTGTCTTTTACCTCTGCTGTTCCTTCTGAGCAGGATGAGTGAGACACGAGGACATACTCTATCTCTGTATTCTACCTCTGCTGTTCCTTCTGAGCTGGCTGAGTGAGGTGTAGATCAGACACGTGGATATACTATATCTCTGTCTTCTACCTCTGCTGTTCCTTCTGAGCAGGCTGAGTAAGACACGTGGATATACTCTATCTCTGTCTTCTACCTCTTCTGTTCCTTCTGAGCAGGCGTAGATCACACACGTGGATATACTCTATCTCTGTCTTATACCTCTGCTGTTCCTTCTGAGCAGGCTGAGTGAGACACGTGGATATACTATATCTCTGTCTTCTACCTCTGCTGTTCCTTCTGAGCAAGCTGAGTAAGACACGTGGATATACTCTATCTCTGTCTTATACCTCTGCCGTTCCTTCTGAGCAGGCTGAGTGAGGTGTAGATCAGACACGTGGATATACTCTATCTCTGTCTTCTACCTCTGCTGTTCCTTTTGAGCAGGCTGAGTGAGACACGTGGATGTTCTCTATCTCTGTCTTCTACCTCTGCTGTTCCTTCTGAGCAGGCTGAGTGAGGTGTAGATCAGACACGTGGATATACTCTATCTTTGTCTTCTACCTATGCTGATTCTTCTGAGCAGGCTGAGTGAAGTGTAGATCAGACACGTGGATATACTCTATCTCTGTCTTCTACCTCTGCTGTTCCTTCTGAGCAGGCTGAGTGAGACACGTGGATATACTATATCTCTTTTGTCTACCTCTGCTGTTCCTTCTGAGCAAGCTGAGTGAGACACGTGGATATACTATATCTCTGTCTTCTACCTCTGCTGTTCTTTTGAGCAAGCTGAGTGAGACACGTGGATATACCATATCTCTGTCTTTTACCTCTGCTGTTCCTTCTGAGCAGGCTGAGTGAGACACGAGGACATACTCTATCTCTGTATTCTACCTCTGCTGTTCCTTCTGAGCTGGCTGAGTGAGGTGTAGATCGGACACGTGGATATACTATATCTCTGTCTTTTACCTCTGCTGTTCCTTCTGAGCAGGCTGAGTGAGACACGTGGATATACTCTATCTCTGTATTCTACCTCTGCTGTTCCTTCTGAGCAGGCTGAGTGAGGTGTAGATCAGACACGTGGATATACTCTATATCTGTTTTCTACCTCTGCTGTTCCTTCTGAGCAGGCTGAGTGAGACACGTGGATATACTCTATCTCTGTATTCTACCTCTGCTGTTCCTTCTGAGCAGGCTGAGTGAGGTGTAGATCAGACACGTGGATATACTCTATATCTGTCTTCTACCTCTGCTGTTCCTTCTGAGCAGGCTGAGTGAGACACGTGGATATACTCTATCTCTGTCTTCTACCTCTGCTGTTCCTTCTGAGCAGGCTGAGTGAGACACGTGGATATACTCTATCTCTGTCTTCTACCTCTGCTGTTCCTTCTGAGCAGGCTGAGTGAGGTGTAGATCAGACACGTGGATATACTCTATCTCTGTCTTCTACCTCTGCTGTTCCTTCTGAGCTGGCTGAGTGAGGTGTAGATCAGACACGTGGATATACTATATCTCTGTCTTCTACCTCTGCTGTTCCTTCTGAGCAGGCTGAGTAAGACACGTGGATATACTCTATCTCTGTCTTCTACCTCTGCCGTTCCTTCTGAGCAGGCGTAGATCACACACGTGGATATACTCTATCTCTGTCTTATACCTCTGCTGTTCCTTCTGAGCAGGCTGAGTGAGACACGTGGATATACTATATCTCTGTCTTCTACCTCTGCTGTTCCTTCTGAGCAAGCTGAGTAAGACACGTGGATATACTATATCTCTGTCTTCTACCTCTGCTGTTCCTTTTGAGCAAGCTGAGTGAGACACGTGGATATACCATATCTCTGTCGTTTACCTCTGCTGTTCCTTCTGAGCAGGCTGAGTGAGACACGAGGACATACTCTATCTCTGTATTCTACCTCTGCTGTTCCTTCTGAGCAGGCTGAGTGAGGTGTAGATCAGACACGTGGATATACTCTATATCTGGCTTCTACCTCTGCTGTTCCTTTTAAGCAGGCTGAGTGAGACACGTGGATATACTCTATCTCTGTCTTCTACCTCTGCTGTTCCTTCTGAGCAGGCTGAGTGAGACACGTGGATATACTCTATCTCTGTCTTCTACCTCTGCTGTTCCTTCTGAGCAGGCTAATTAAGGTGTAGATCAGACACGTGGATATACTCTATCTCTGTCTTCTACCTCTGCTGTTCCTTCTGAGCTGGCTGAGTGAGGTGTAGATCGGACACGTGGATATACTATATCTCTGTCTTTTACCTCTGCTGTTCCTTCTGAGCAGGCTGAGTGAGACACGTGGATATACTCTATCTCTGTCTTATACCTCTGCCGTTCCTTCTGAGCAGGCTGAGTGAGGTGTAGATCAGACACGTGGATATACTCTATCTCTGTCTTCTACCTCTGCTGTTCCTTCTGAGCAGGCTGAGTGAGACACGTGGATATTCTCTATCTCTGTCTTCTACCTCTGCTGTTCCTTCTGAGCAGGCTGAGTAAGGTGTAGATCAGACACGTGGATATACTCTATCTTTGTCTTCTACCTATGCTGATTCTTCTGAGCAGGCTGAGTGAAGTGTAGATCAGACACGTGGATATACTCTATCTCTGTCTTCTACCTCTGCTGTTCCTTCTGAGCAGGCTGAGTGAGACACGTGGATATACTATATCTCTTTTGTCTACCTCTGCTGTTCCTTCTGAGCAAGCTGAGTGAGACACGTGGATATACTATATCTCTGTCTTCTACCTCTGCTGTTCTTTTGAGCAAGCTGAGTGAGACACGTGGATATACCATATCTCTGTCTTTTACCTCTGCTGTTCCTTCTGAGCAGGCTGAGTGAGACACGAGGACATACTCTATCTCTGTATTCTACCTCTGCTGTTCCTTCTGAGCTGGCTGAGTGAGGTGTAGATCAGACACGTGGATATACTATATCTCTGTCTTCTACCTCTGCTGTTCCTTCTGAGCAGGCTGAGTAAGTCACGTGGATATACTCTATCTCTGTCTTCTACCTCTTCTGTTCCTTCTGAGCAGGCGTAGATTACACACGTGGATATACTCTATCTCTGTCTTATACCTCTGCTGTTCCTTCTGAGCAGGCTGAGTGAGACACGTGGATATACTATATCTCTGTCTTCTACCTCTGCTGTTCCTTCTGAGCAAGCTGAGTAAGACACGTGGATACACTCTATCTCTGTCTTATACCTCTGCCGTACCTTCTGAGCAGGCTGAGTGAGGTGTAGATCAGACACGTGGATATACTCTATCTCTGTCTTCTACCTATGCTGATTCTTCTGAGCAGGCTGAGTGAAGTGTAGATCAGACACGTGGATATACTCTATCTCTGTCTTCTACCTCTGCTGTTCCTTCTGAGCAGGCTGAGAGAGACACGTGGATATACTATATCTCTTTTGTCTACCTCTGCTGTTCCTTCTGAGCAAGCTGAGTGAGACACGTGGATATACTATATCTCTGTCTTCTACCTCTGCTGTTCCTTTTGAGCAAGCTGAGTGAGACACGTGGATATACCATATCTCTGTCGTTTACCTCTGCTGTTCCTTCTGAGCAGGCTGAGTGAGACACGAGGACATACTCTATCTCTGTATTCTACCTCTGCTGTTCCTTCTGAGCTGGCTGAGTGAGGTGTAGATCGGACACGTGGATATACTATATCTCTGTCTTCTATCTCTGTTGTTCTTTCTGAGCAGGCTTAGTGAGGTGTAGATCAGACACGTGGATATACTCTATATCTGGCTTCTACCTCTGCTGTTCCTTTTAAGCAGGCTGAGTGAGACACGTGGATATACTCTATCTCTGTCTTCTATCTCTGTTGTTCTTTCTGAGCAGGCTTAGTGAGGTGTAGATCAGACACGTGGATATACTCTATATCTGGCTTCTACCTCTGCTGTTCCTTTTAAGCAGGCTGAGTGAGACACGTGGATATACTCTATCTCTGTCTTCTACCTCTGCTGTTCCTTCTGAGCAGGCTGAGTGAGACACGTGGATATACTCTATCTCTGTCTTCTACCTCTGCTGTTCCTTCTGAGCAGGCTGATTGAGGTGTAGATCAGACACGTGGATATACTCTATCTCTGTCTTCTACCTCTGCTGTTCCTTCTGAGCTGGCTGAGTGAGTTGTAGATCGGACACGTGGATATACTATATCTCTGTCTTTTACCTCTGCTGTTCCTTCTGAGCAGGCTGAGTGAGACACGTGGATATACTCTATCTCTGTCTTCTACCTCTGCTGTTCCTTCTGAGCAGGCTGAGTGAGGTGTAGATCAGACACGTGGATATACTCTATCTCTGTCTTCTACCTCTGCTGTACCTTCTGAGCAAGCTGAGTAAGACACGTGGATATACTCTATCTCTGTCTTATACCTCTGCCGTTCCTTCTGAGCAGGCTGAGTGAGGTGTAGATCAGACACGTGGATATACTCTATCTCTGTCTTCTACCTCTGCTGTTCCTTCTGAGCAGGCTGAGTGAGACACGTGGATATTCTCTATCTCTGTCTTCTACCTCTGCTGTTCCTTCTGAGCAGGCTGAGTGAGGTGTAGATCAGACACGTGGATATACTCTATTTCTGTATTCTACCTATGCTGATTCTTCTGAGCAGGCTGAGTGAAGTGTAGATCAGACACGTGGATATACTCTATCTCTGTCTTCTACCTCTGCTGTTCCTTCTGAGCAGGCTGAGTGAGACACGTGGATATACTATATCTCTTTTGTCTACCTCTGCTGTTCCTTCTGAGCAAGCTGAGTGAGACACGTGGATATACTATATCTCTGTCTTCTACCTCTGCTGTTCTTTTGAGCAAGCTGAGTGAGACACGTGGATATACCATATCTCTGTCTTTTACCTCTGCTGTTCCTTCTGAGCAGGCTGAGTGAGACACGAGGACATACTCTATCTCTGTATTCTACCTCTGCTGTTCCTTCTGAGCTGGCTGAGTGAGGTGTAGATCGGACACGTGGATATACTATATCTCTGTCTTTTACCTCTGCTGTTCCTTCTGAGCAGGCTGAGTGAGACACGTGGATATACTCTATCTCTGTATTCTACCTCTGCTGTTCCTTCTGAGCAGGCTGAGTGAGGTGTAGATCAGACACGTGGATATACTCTATATCTGTCTTCTACCTCTGCTGTTTCTTCTGAGCAGGCTGAGTGAGACACGTGGATATACTCTATCTCTGTCTTCTACCTCTGCTGTTCCTTCTGAGCAGGCTGAGTGAGACACGTGGATATACTCTATCTCTGTCTTCTACCTCTGCTGTTCCTTCTGAGCAGGCTGAGTGAGACACGTGGATATACTCTATCTCTGTCTTATACCTCTGCCGTTCCTTCTGAGCAGGCTGAGTGAGGTGTAGATCAGACACGTGGATATACTCTATCTCTGTCTTCTACCTCTGCTGTTCCTTCTGAGCAGGCTGAGTGAGACACGTGGATATTCTCTATCTCTGTCTTCTACCTCTGCTGTTCCTTCTGAGCAGGCTGAGTGAGGTGTAGATCAGACACGTGGATATACTCTATCTCTGTCTTCTACCTATGCTGATTCTTCTGAGCAGGCTGAGTGAAGTGTAGATCAGACACGTGGATATACTCTATCTCTGTCTTCTACCTCTGCTGTTCCTTCTGAGCAGGCTGAGTGAGACACGTGGATATGCTATATCTCTTTTGTCTACCTCTGCTGTTCCTTCTGAGCAAGCTGAGTGAGACACGTGGATATACTATATCTCTGTCTTCTACCTCTGCTGTTCCTTTTGAGCAAGCTGAGTGAGACACGTGGATATACCATATCTCTGTCTTTTACCTCTGCTGTTCCTTCTGATCAGGCTGAGTGAGACACGAGGACATACTCTATCTCTGTATTCTACCTCTGCTGTTCCTTCTGAGCAGGCTGAGTGAGGTGTAGATCAGACACGTGGATATACTCTATATCTGGCTTCTACCTTTGCTGTTCCTTTTAAGCAGGCTGAGTGAGACACGTGGATATACTCTATCTCTGTCTTCTACCTCTGCTGTTCCTTCTGAGCAGGCTGAGTGAGACACGTGGATATACTCTATCTCTGTCTTCTACCTCTGCTGTTCCTTCTGAGCAGGCTGATTGAGGTGTAGATCAGACACGTGGATATACTCTATCTCTGTCTTCTACCTCTGCTGTTCCTTCTGAGCTGGCTGAGTGAGGTGTAGATCGGACACGTGGATATACTATATCTCTGTCTTTTACCTCTGCTGTTCCTTCTGAGCAGGCTGAGTGAGACACGTGGATATACTCTATCTCTGTCTTCTACCTCTGCTGTTCCTTCTGAGCAGGCTGAGTGAGGTGTAGATCAGACACGTGGATATACTCTATCTCTGTCTTATACCTCTGCTGTTCCTTCTGAGCAGGCTGAGTGAGACACGTGGATATACTATATCTCTGTCTTCTACCTCTGCTGTTCCTTCTGAGCAAGCTGAGTAAGACACGTGGATATACTCTATCTCTGTCTTATACCTCTGCCGTTCCTTCTGAGCAGGCTGAGTGAGGTGTAGATCAGACACGTGGATATACTCTATCTCTGTCTTCTACCTCTGCTGTTCCTTCTGAGCAGGCTGAGTGAGACACGTGGATATTCTCTATCTCTGTCTTCTACCTCTGCTGTTCCTTCTGAGCAGGCTGAGTGAGGTGTAGATCAGACACGTGGATATACTCTATTTCTGTCTTCTACCTATGCTGATTCTTCTGAGCAGGCTGAGTGAAGTGTAGATCAGACACGTGGATATACTCTATCTCTGTCTTCTACCTCTGCTGTTCCTTCTGAGCAGGCTGAGTGAGACACGTGGATATACTATATCTCTTTTGTCTACCTCTGCTGTTCCTTCTGAGCAAGCTGAGTGAGACACGTGGATATACTATATCTCTGTCTTCTACCTCTGCTGTTCTTTTGAGCAAGCTGAGTGAGACACGTGGATATACCATATCTCTGTCTTTTACCTCTGCTGTTCCTTCTGAGCAGGCTGAGTGAGACACGAGGACATACTCTATCTCTGTATTCTCCCTCTGCTGTTCCTTCTGAGCTGGCTGAGTGAGGTGTAGATCGGACACGTGGATATACTATATCTCTGTCTTTTACCTCTGCTGTTCCTTCTGAGCAGGCTGAGTGAGACACGTGGATATACTCTATCTCTGTATTCTACCTCTGCTGTTCCTTCTGAGCAGGCTGAGTGAGGTGTAGATCAGACACGTGGATATACTCTATATCTGTCTTCTACCTCTGCTGTTTCTTCTGAGCAGGCTGAGTGAGACACGTGGATATACTCTATCTCTGTCTTCTACCTCTGCTGTTCCTTCTGAGCAGGCTGAGTGAGACACGTGGATATACTCTATCTCTGTCTTCTACCTCTGCTGTTCCTTCTGAGCAGGCTGAGTGAGACACGTGGATATACTCTATCTCTGTCTTATACCTCTGCCGTTCCTTCTGAGCAGGCTGAGTGAGGTGTAGATCAGACACGTGGATATACTCTATCTCTGTCTTCTACCTCTGCTGTTCCTTCTGAGCAGGCTGAGTGAGACACGTGGATATTCTCTATCTCTGTCTTCTACCTCTGCTGTTCCTTCTGAGCAGGCTGAGTGAGGTGTAGATCAGACACGTGGATATACTCTATCTCTGTCTTCTACCTATGCTGATTCTTCTGAGCAGGCTGAGTGAAGTGTAGATCAGACACGTGGATATACTCTATCTCTGTCTTCTACCTCTGCTGTTCCTTCTGAGCAGGCTGAGTGAGACACGTGGATATACTATATCTCTTTTGTCTACCTCTGCTGTTCCTTCTGAGCAAGCTGAGTGAGACACGTGGATATACTATATCTCTGTCTTCTACCTCTGCTGTTCCTTTTGAGCAAGCTGAGTGAGACACGTGGATATACCATATCTCTGTCTTTTACCTCTGCTGTTCCTTCTGATCAGGCTGAGTGAGACACGAGGACATACTCTATCTCTGTATTCTACCTCTGCTGTTCCTTCTGAGCAGGCTGAGTGAGGTGTAGATCAGACACGTGGATATACTCTATATCTGGCTTCTACCTCTGCTGTTCCTTTTAAGCAGGCTGAGTGAGACACGTGGATATACTCTATCTCTGTCTTCTACCTCTGCTGTTCCTTCTGAGCAGGCTGAGTGAGACACGTGGATATACTCTATCTCTGTCTTCTACCTCTGCTGTTCCTTCTGAGCAGGCTGATTGAGGTGTAGATCAGACACGTGGATATACTCTATCTCTGTCTTCTACCTCTGCTGTTCCTTCTGAGCTGGCTGAGTGAGGTGTAGATCGGACACGTGGATATACTATATCTCTGTCTTTTACCTCTGCTGTTCCTTCTGAGCAGGCTGAGTGAGACACGTGGATATACTCTATCTCTGTCTTCTACCTCTGCTGTTCCTTCTGAGCAGGCTGAGTGAGGTGTAGATCAGACACGTGGATATACTCTATCTCTGTCTTATACCTCTGCTGTTCCTTCTGAGCAGGCTGAGTGAGACACGTGGATATACTATATCTCTGTCTTCTACCTCTGCTGTGCCTTCTGAGCAAGCTGAGTAAGACACGTGGATATACTCTATCTCTGTCTTATACCTCTGCCGTTCCTTCTGAGCAGGCTGAGTGAGGTGTAGATCAGACACGTGGATATACTCTATCTCTGTCTTCTACCTCTGCTGTTCCTTCTGAGCAGGCTGAGTGAGACACGTGGATATTCTCTATCTCTGTCTTCTACCTCTGCTGTTCCTTCTGAGCAGGCTGAGTGAGGTGTAGATCAGACACGTGGATATACTCTATTTCTGTCTTCTACCTATGCTGATTCTTCTGAGCAGGCTGAGTGAAGTGTAGATCAGACACGTGGATATACTCTATCTCTGTCTTCTACCTCTGCTGTTCCCTCTGAGCAGGCTGAGTGAGACACGTGGATATACTATATCTCTTTTGTCTACCTCTGCTGTTCCTTTTGAGCAAGCTGAGTGAGACACGTGGATATACTATATCTCTGTCTTCTACCTCTGCTGTTCTTTTGAGCAAGCTGAGTGAGACACGTGGATATACCATATCTCTGTCTTTTACCTCTGCTGTTCCTTCTGAGCAGGCTGAGTGAGACACGAGGACATACTCTATCTCTGTATTCTACCTCTGCTGTTCCTTCTGAGCTGGCTGAGTGAGGTGTAGATCGGACACGTGGATATACTATATCTCTGTCTTTTACCTCTGCTGTTCCTTCTGAGCAGGCTGAGTGAGACACGTGGATATACTCTATCTCTGTATTCTACCTCTGCTGTTCCTTCTGAGCAGGCTGAGTGAGGTGTAGATCAGACACGTGGATATACTCTATATCTGTCTTCTACCTCTGCTGTTTCTTCTGAGCAGGCTGAGTGAGACACGTGGATATACTCTATCTCTGTCTTCTACCTCTGCTGTTCCTTCTGAGCAGGCTGAGTGAGACACGTGGATATACTCTATCTCTGTCTTCTACCTCTGCTGTTCCTTCTGAGCAGGCTGAGTGAGGTGTAGATCAGACACGTGGATATACTCTATCTCTGTCTTCTACCTCTGCTGTTCCTTCTGAGCAGGCTGAGTGAGACACGTGGATATACTATATCTCTGTCTTCTACCTCTGCTGTGCCTTCTGAGCAAGCTGAGTAAGACACGTGGATATACTCTATCTCTGTCTTATACCTCTGCCGTTCCTTCTGAGCAGGCTGAGTGAGGTGTAGATCAGACACGTGGATATACTCTATCTCTGTCTTCTACCTCTGCTGTTCCTTCTGAGCAGGCTGAGTGAGACACGTGGATATTCTCTATCTCTGTCTTCTACCTCTGCTGTTCCTTCTGAGCAGGCTGAGTGAGGTGTAGATCAGACACGTGGATATACTCTATTTCTGTCTTCTACCTATGCTGATTCTTCTGAGCAGGCTGAGTGAAGTGTAGATCAGACACGTGGATATACTCTATCTCTGTCTTCTACCTCTGCTGTTCCCTCTGAGCAGGCTGAGTGAGACACGTGGATATACTATATCTCTTTTGTCTACCTCTGCTGTTCCTTTTGAGCAAGCTGAGTGAGACACGTGGATATACTATATCTCTGTCTTCTACCTCTGCTGTTCTTTTGAGCAAGCTGAGTGAGACACGTGGATATACCATATCTCTGTCTTTTACCTCTGCTGTTCCTTCTGAGCAGGCTGAGTGAGACACGAGGACATACTCTATCTCTGTATTCTACCTCTGCTGTTCCTTCTGAGCTGCCTGAGTGAGGTGTAGATCGGACACGTGGATATACTATATCTCTGTCTTTTACCTCTGCTGTTCCTTCTGAGCAGGCTGAGTGAGACACGTGGATATACTCTATCTCTGTATTCTACCTCTGCTGTTCCTTCTGAGCAGGCTGAGTGAGGTGTAGATCAGACACGTGGATATACTCTATATCTGTCTTCTACCTCTGCTGTTTCTTCTGAGCAGGCTGAGTGAGACACGTGGATATACTCTATCTCTGTCTTCTACCTCTGCTGTTCCTTCTGAGCAGGCTGAGTGAGACACGTGGATATACTCTATCTCTATCTTCTACCTCTGCTGTTCCTTCTGAGCAGGCTGAGTGAGACACGTGGATATACTCTATCTCTGTCTTATACCTCTGCCGTTCCTTCTGAGCAGGCTGAGTGAGGTGTAGATCAGACACGTGGATATACTCTATCTCTGTCTTCTACCTCTGCTGTTCCTTCTGAGCAGGCTGAGTGAGACACGTGGATATTCTCTATCTCTGTCTTCTACCTCTGCTGTTCCTTCTGAGCAGGCTGAGTGAGGTGTAGATCAGACACGTGGATATACTCTATCTCTGTCTTCTACCTATGCTGATTCTTCTGAGCAGGCTGAGTGAAGTGTAGATCAGACACGTGGATATACTCTATCTCTGTCTTCTACCTCTGCTGTTCCTTCTGAGCAGGCTGAGTGAGACACGTGGATATACTATATCTCTTTTGTCTACCTCTGCTGTTCCTTCTGAGCAAGCTGAGTGAGACACGTGGATATACTATATCTCTGTCTTCTACCTCTGCTGTTCCTTTTGAGCAAGCTGAGTGAGACACGTGGATATACCATATCTCTGTCTTTTACCTCTGCTGTTCCTTCTGAGCAGGCTGAGTGAGACACGAGGACATACTCTATCTCTGTATTCTACCTCTGCTGTTCCTTCTGAGCTGGCTGAGTGAGGTGTAGATCGGACACGTGGATATACTATATCTCTGTCTTTTACCTCTGCTGTTCCTTCTGAGCAGGCTGAGTGAGACACGTGGATATACTCTATCTCTGTATTCTACCTCTGCTGTTCCTTCTGAGCAGGCTGAGTGAGGTGTAGATCAGACACGTGGATATACTCTATATCTGTCTTCTACCTCTGCTGTTCCTTCTGAGCAGGCTGAGTGAGACACGTGGATATACTCTATCTCTGTCTTCTACCTCTGCTGTTCCTTCTGAGCAGGCTGAGTGAGACACGTGGATATACTCTATCTCTGTCTTCTACCTCTGCTGTTCCTTCTGAGCAGGCTGAGTGAGACACGTGGATATACTCTATCTCTGTCTTCTACCTCTGCTGTTCCTTCTGAGCAGGCTGAGTGAGGTGTAGATCAGACACGTGGATATACTCTATCTCTGTCTTCTACCTCTGCTGTTCCTTCTGAGCAGGCTGAGTGAGGTGTAGATCAGACACATGGATATACTCTATCTCTGTCTTCTACCTCTGCTGTTCCTTCTGAGCAGGCTGAGTGAGACACGTGGATATACAATATCTCTGTCTTCTACCTCTGCTGTTCCTTCTGAGCAGGCTGAGTGAGACACGAGGATATACTATATCTCTGTCTTCTACCTCTGCTGTTCCTTCTGAGCAGGCTGAATGAGACACGTGGATATACTCTGTCTCTGTCTTCTACCTCTGCTGTTCCTTCTGAGCAGGCTGAGTGAGGTGTAGATCAGACACGTGGATATACTCTATCTCTGTCTTCAACCTGTGCTGTTCCTTCCGAGCAGGCTGAGTGAGGTGTAGATCAGACACGTGGATATACTCTATCTCTGTCTTCTACCTCTACTGTTCCTTCTGAGCAGGCTGAGTGAGACACGTGGATATACTCTATCTCTGTATTCTACCTCTGCTGTTCCTTCTGAGCAGGCTGAGTGAGGTGTAGATCAGACACGTGGATATACTCTATATCTGTCTTCTACCTCTGCTGTTTCTTCTGAGCAGGCTGAGTGAGACACGTGGATATACTCTATCTCTGTCTTCTACCTCTGCTGTTCCTTCTGAGCAGGCTGAGTGAGACACGTGGATATACTCTATCTCTGTCTTCTACCTCTGCTGTTCCTTCTGAGCAGGCTGAGTGAGACACGTGGATATACTCTATCTCTGTCTTATACCTCTGCCGTTCCTTCTGAGCAGGCTGAGTGAGGTGTAGATCAGACACGTGGATATACTCTATCTCTGTCTTCTACCTCTGCTGTTCCTTCTGAGCAGGCTGAGTGAGACACGTGGATATTCTCTATCTCTGTCTTCTACCTCTGCTGTTCCTTCTGAGCAGGCTGAGTGAGGTGTAGATCAGACACGTGGATATACTCTATCTCTGTCTTCTACCTATGCTGATTCTTCTGAGCAGGCTGAGTGAAGTGTAGATCAGACACGTGGATATACTCTATCTCTGTCTTCTACCTCTGCTGTTCCTTCTGAGCAGGCTGAGTGAGACACGTGGATATACTATATCTCTTTTGTCTACCTCTGCTGTTCCTTCTGAGCAAGCTGAGTGAGACACGTGGATATACTATATCTCTGTCTTCTACCTCTGCTGTTCCTTTTGAGCAAGCTGAGTGAGACACGTGGATATACCATATCTCTGTCTTTTACCTCTGCTGTTCCTTCTGATCAGGCTGAGTGAGACACGAGGACATACTCTATCTCTGTATTCTACCTCTGCTGTTCCTTCTGAGCAGGCTGAGTGAGGTGTAGATCAGACACGTGGATATACTCTATATCTGGCTTCTACCTCTGCTGTTCCTTTTAAGCAGGCTGAGTGAGACACGTGGATATACTCTATCTCTGTCTTCTACCTCTGCTGTTCCTTCTGAGCAGGCTGAGTGAGACACGTGGATATACTCTATCTCTGTCTTCTACCTCTGCTGTTCCTTCTGAGCAGGCTGATTGAGGTGTAGATCAGACACGTGGATATACTCTATCTCTGTCTTCTACCTCTGCTGTTCCTTCTGAGCTGGCTGAGTGAGGTATAGATCGGACACGTGGATATACTATATCTCTGTCTTTTACCTCTGCTGTTCCTTCTGAGCAGGCTGAGTGAGACACGTGGATATACTCTATCTCTGTCTTCTACCTCTGCTGTTCCTTCTGAGCAGGCTGAGTGAGGTGTAGATCAGACACGTGGATATACTCTATCTCTGTCTTATACCTCTGCTGTTCCTTCTGAGCAGGCTGAGTGAGACACGTGGATATACTATATCTCTGTCTTCTACCTCTGCTGTTCCTTCTGAGCAAGCTGAGTAAGACACGTGGATATACTCTATCTCTGTCTTATACCTCTGCCGTTCCTTCTGAGCAGGCTGAGTGAGGTGTAGATCAGACACGTGGATATACTCTATCTCTGTCTTCTACCTCTGCTGTTCCTTCTGAGCAGGCTGAGTGAGACACGTGGATATTCTCTATCTCTGTCTTCTACCTCTGCTGTTCCTTCTGAGCAGGCTGAGTGAGGTGTAGACCAGACACGTGGATATACTCTATTTCTGTCTTCTACCTATGCTGATTCTTCTGAGCAGGCTGAGTGAAGTGTAGATCAGACACGTGGATATACTCTATCTCTGTCTTCTACCTCTGCTGTTCCTTCTGAGCAGGCTGAGTGAGACACGTGGATATACTATATCTCTTTTGTCTACCTCTGCTGTTCCTTCTGAGCAAGCTGAGTGAGATACGTGGATATACTATATCTCTGTCTTCTACCTCTGCTGTTCTTTTGAGCAAGCTGAGTGAGACACGTGGATATACCATATCTCTGTCTTTTACCTCTGCTGTTCCTTCTGAGCAGGCTGAGTGAGACACGAGGACATACTCTATCTCTGTATTCTACCTCTGCTGTTCCTTCTGAGCTGGCTGAGTGAGGTGTAGATCGGACACGTGGATATACTATATCTCTGTCTTTTACCTCTGCTGTTCCTTCTGAGCAGGCTGAGTGAGACACGTGGATATACTCTATCTCTGTATTCTACCTCTGCTGTTCCTTCTGAGCAGGCTGAGTGAGGTGTAGATCAGACACGTGGATATACTCTATATCTGTCTTCTACCTCTGCTGTTTCTTCTGAGCAGGCTGAGTGAGACACGTGGATATACTCTATCTCTGTCTTCTACCTCTGCTGTTCCTTCTGAGCAGGCTGAGTGAGACACGTGGATATACTCTATCTCTGTCTTCTACCTCTGCTGTTCCTTCTGAGCAGGCTGAGTGAGACACGTGGATATACTCTATCTCTGTCTTATACCTCTGCCGTTCCTTCTGAGCAGGCTGAGTGAGGTGTAGATCAGACACGTGGATATACTCTATCTCTGTCTTCTACCTCTGCTGTTCCTTCTGAGCAGGCTGAGTGAGACACGTGGATATTCTCTATCTCTGTCTTCTACCTCTGCTGTTTCTTCTGAGCAGGCTGAGTGAGGTGTAGATCAGACACGTGGATATACTCTATCTCTGTCTTCTACCTATGCTGATTCTTCTGAGCAGGCTGAGTGAAGTGTAGATCAGACACGTGGATATACTCTATCTCTGTCTTCTACCTCTGCTGTTCCTTCTGAGCAGGCTGAGTGAGACACGTGGATATACTATATCTCTTTTGTCTACCTCTGCTGTTCCTTCTGAGCAAGCTGAGTGAGACACGTGGATATACTATATCTCTGTCTTCTACCTCTGCTGTTCCTTTTGAGCAAGCTGAGTGAGACACGTGGATATACCATATCTCTGTCTTTTACCTCTGCTGTTCCTTCTGAGCAGGCTGAGTGAGACACGAGGACATACTCTATCTCTGTATTCTACCTCTGCTGTTCCTTCTGAGCTGGCTGAGTGAGGTGTAGATCGGACACGTGGATATACTATATCTCTGTCTTTTACCTCTGCTGTTCCTTCTGAGCAGGCTGAGTGAGACACGTGGATATACTCTATCTCTGTATTCTACCTCTGCTGTTCCTTCTGAGCAGGCTGAGTGAGGTGTAGATCAGACACGTGGATATACTCTATATCTGTCTTCTACCTCTGCTGTTCCTTCTGAGCAGGCTGAGTGAGACACGTGGATATACTCTATCTCTGTCTTCTACCTCTGCTGTTCCTTCTGAGCAGGCTGAGTGAGACACGTGGATATACTCTATCTCTGTCTTCTACCTCTGCTGTTCCTTCTGAGCAGGCTGAGTGAGGTGTAGATCAGACACGTGGATATACTCTATCTCTGTCTTCTACCTCTGCTGTTCCTTCTGAGCAGGCTGAGTGAGGTGTAGATCAGACACGTGGATATACTCTATCTCTGTCTTCTACCTCTGCTGTTCCTTCTGAGCAGGCTGAGTGAGACACGTGGATATACAATATCTCTGTCTTCTACCTCTGCTGTTTCTTCTGAGCAGGCTGAGTGAGACACGTGGATATACTCTATCTCTGTCTTCTACCTCTGCTGTTCCTTCTGAGCAGGCTGAGTGAGACACGTGGATATACTCTATCTCTGTCTTCTACCTCTGCTGTTCCTTCTGAGTAGGCTGAGTGAGGTGTAGATCAGACACGTGGATATACTCTATCTCTGTCTCCTACCTCTGCTGTTCCTTCTGAGCAGGCTGAGTCAGACACGTGAATATACTCTATCTCTGTCTTCTACCTCTGCTGTTCCTTCTGAGCAGACTGAGTGAGGTGTAGATCAGACACGTGGATATACTCCATCTCTGTCATCTACCTCTGCTGTTCCTTCTGAGCAGGCTGAGTGAGACACGTGGATATACTATATATCTGTCTTCTACCTCTGCTGTTCCTTTTGAGCAGGCTGAGTGAGGTGTAGATCAGACACGTGGATACTCTTTCTCTTTCTTTTACCTCTGCTGTTCCTTCTGAGCAGGCTGGATGAGGTGTAGATCAGACACTTGGATATACTATATCTCTGCCTTCTACCTCTGCTGTTCCTTCTGAGCAGGCTGAGTGAGACACGTGGATATACTCTATCTCTGTATTCTACCTCTGCTGTTCCTTCTGAGCAGGCTGAGTGAGGTCTAGATCAGACACGTGGATATACTCTAATCTGTCTTCTACCTCTGCTGTTCCTTCTGAGCAGGCTGAGTGAGACACGTGGATATACTCTATCTCTGTCTTCTACCTCTGCTGTTCCTTCTGAGCAGGCTGAGTAAGACACGTGGATATACTCTATCTCTGTCTTCTACCTCTGCTGTTCCTTCTGAGCAGGCTGAGTGAGGTGTAGATCAGACACGTGGATATACTCTATCTCTGTCTTCTACCTCTGCTGTTCCTTCTGAGCAGGCTGAGTGAGGTGTAGATCAGACACGTGGATATACTCTATCTCTGTCTTCTACCTCTGCTGTTCCTTCTGAGCAGGCTGAGTGAGACACGTGGATATACAATATCTCTGTCTTCTACCTCTGCTGTTCCTTCTGAGCAGGCTGAGTGAGACACGAGGATATACTATATCTCTGTCTTCTACCTCTGCTGTTTCTTCTGAGTAGGCTGAGTGAGACACGTGGATATACTCTATCTCTGTCTTCTACCTCTG
This sequence comes from Crossaster papposus, assembly GCA_037893245.1. NCBI lineage: Eukaryota > Metazoa > Echinodermata > Asteroidea > Velatida > Solasteridae > Crossaster > Crossaster papposus. The sequence goes on along the minus strand of JBAIAA010000049.1, from coordinate 232,465 downwards.
CTGTTCCTTCTGAGCAGGCTGAGTGAGACACGTGGATATACTCTATCTCTGTTTTCTACCTCTGCTGTTCCTTCTGAGTAGGCTGAGTGAGGTGTAGATCAGACACGTGGATATACTCTATCTCTGTCTCCTACCTCTGCTGTTCCTTCTGAGCAGGCTGAGTCAGACACGTGAATATACTCTATCTCTGTCTTCTACCTCTGCTGTTCCTTCTGAGCAGACTGAGTGAGGTGTAGATCAGACACGTGGATATACTCCATCTCTGTCATCTACCTCTGCTGTTCCTTCTGAGCAGGCTGAGTGAGACACGTGGATATACTCCTTATATGTCTTCTACCTCTGCTGTTCCTTATGAGCAGACTGAGTGAGGTGTAGATCAGACACGTGGATATACTCTTTCTATGTCTTCTACCTGTGCTGTTCCTTCTGAGCAGGCTGAGTGAGGTGTAGATCAGACATGTGGATATACTCTATCTCTGTCTTCTACCTCTGCTGTTCCTTCTGATCAGGCTGAGTGAGGTGTAGATCGGACACGTGGATATACTATATCTCTGTCTTTTACCTCTGCTGTTCCTTCTGAGCAGGCTGAGTGAGACACGTGGATATACTCTATCTCTGTATTCTACCTCTGCTGTTCCTTCTGAGCAGGCTGAGTGAGGTGTAGATCAGACACGTGGATATACTCTATATCTGTCTTCTACCTCTGCTGTTTCTTCTGAGCAGGCTGAGTGAGACACGTGGATATACTCTATCTCTGTCTTCTACCTCTGCTGTTCCTTCTGAGCAGGCTGAGTGAGACACGTGGATATACTCTATCTCTGTCTTCTACCTCTGCTGTTCCTTCTGAGCAGGCTGAGTGAGACACGTGGATATACTCTATCTCTGTCTTATACCTCTGCCGTTCCTTCTGAGCAGGCTGAGTGAGGTGTAGATCAGACACGTGGATATACTCTATCTCTGTCTTCTACCTCTGCTGTTCCTTCTGAGCAGGCTGAGTGAGACACGTGGATATTCTCTATCTCTGTCTTCTACCTCTGCTGTTCCTTCTGAGCAGGCTGAGTGAGGTGTAGATCAGACACGTGGATATACTCTATCTCTGTCTTCTACCTATGCTGATTCTTCTGAGCAGGCTGAGTGAAGTGTAGATCAGACACGTGGATATACTCTATCTCTGTCTTCTACCTCTGCTGTTCCTTCTGAGCAGGCTGAGTGAGACACGTGGATATACTATATCTCTTTTGTCTACCTCTGCTGTTCCTTCTGAGCAAGCTGAGTGAGACACGTGGATATACTATATCTCTGTCTTCTACCTCTGCTGTTCCTTTTGAGCAAGCTGAGTGAGACACGTGGATATACCATATCTCTGTCTTTTACCTCTGCTGTTCCTTCTGAGCAGGCTGAGTGAGACACGAGGACATACTCTATCTCTGTATTCTACCTCTGCTGTTCCTTCTGAGCAGGCTGAGTGAGGTGTAGATCAGACACGTGGATATACTCTATATCTGGCTTTTACCTCTGCTGTTCCTTTTAAGCAGGCTGAGTGAGACACGTGGATATACTCTATCTCTGTCTTCTACCTCTGCTGTTCCTTCTGAGCAGGCTGAGTGAGACACGTGGATATACTCTATCTCTGTCTTCTACCTCTGCTGTTCCTTCTGAGCAGGCTGAGTGAGGTGTAGATCAGACACGTGGATATACTCTATCTCTGTCTTCTACCTATGCTGATTCTTCTGAGCAGGCTGAGTGAAGTGTAGATCAGACACGTGGATATACTCTATCTCTGTCTTCTACCTCTGCTGTTCCTTCTGAGCAGGCTGAGTGAGACACGTGGATATACTATATCTCTTTTGTCTACCTCTGCTGTTCCTTCTGAGCAAGCTGAGTGAGACACGTGGATATACTATATCTCTGTCTTCTACCTCTGCTGTTCCTTTTGAGCAAGCTGAGTGAGACACGTGGATATACCATATCTCTGTCTTTTACCTCTGCTGTTCCTTCTGAGCAGGCTGAGTGAGACACGAGGACATACTCTATCTCTGTATTCTACCTCTGCTGTTCCTTCTGAGCTGGCTGAGTGAGGTGTAGATCGGACACGTGGATATACTATATCTCTGTCTTTTACCTCTGCTGTTCCTTCTGAGCAGGCTGAGTGAGACACGTGGATATACTCTATCTCTGTATTCTACCTCTGCTGTTCCTTCTGAGCAGGCTGAGTGAGGTGTAGATCAGACACGTGGATATACTCTATATCTGTCTTCTACCTCTGCTGTTCCTTCTGAGCAGGCTGAGTGAGACACGTGGATATACTCTATCTCTGTCTTCTACCTCTGCTGTTCCTTCTGAGCAGGCTGAGTGAGGTGTAGATCAGACACGTGGATATACTCTATCTCTGTCTTCTACCTCTGCTGTTCCTTCTGAGCAGGCTGAGTGAGGTGTAGATCAGACACGTGGATATACTCTATCTCTGTCTTCTACCTCTGCTGTTCCTTCTGAGCAGGCTGAGTGAGACACGTGGATATACAATATCTCTGTCTTCTACCTCTGCTGTTCCTTCTGAGCAGGCTGAGTGAGACACGAGGATATACTATATCTCTGTCTTCTACCTCTGCTGTTTCTTCTGAGCAGGCTGAGTGAGACACGTGGATATACTCTATCTCTGTCTTCTACCTCTGCTGTTCCTTCTGAGCAGGCTGAGTGAGACACGTGGATATACTCTATCTCTGTCTTCTACCTCTGCTGTTCTTTCTGAGTAGGCTGAGTGAGGTGTAGATCAGACACGTGGATATACTCTATCTCTGTCTCCTACCTCTGCTGTTCCTTCTGAGCAGGCTGAGTCAGACACGTGAATATACTCTATCTCTGTCTTCTACCTCTGCTGTTCCTTCTGAGCAGACTGAGTGAGGTGTAGATCAGACACGTGGATATACTCCATCTCTGTCATCTACCTCTGCTGTTCCTTCTGAGCAGGCTGAGTGAGACACGTGGATATACTATATATCTGTCTTCTACCTCTGCTGTTCCTTTTGAGCAGGCTGAGTGAGGTGTAGATCAGACACGTGGATACTCTTTCTCTTTGTTTTACCTCTGCTGTTCCTTCTGAGCAGGCTGGATGAGGTGTAGATCAGACACTTGGATATACTATATCTCTGCCTTCTACCTCTGCTGTTCCTTCTGAGCAGGCTGAGTGAGACACGTGGATATACTCTATCTCTGTATTCTACCTCTGCTGTTCCTTCTGAGCAGGCTGAGTGAGGTCTAGATCAGACACGTGGATATACTCTAATCTGTCTTCTACCTCTGCTGTTCCTTCTGAGCAGGCTGAGTGAGACACGTGGATATATTCTATCTCTGTCTTCTACCTCTGCTGTTCCTTCTGAGCAGGCTGAGTGAGACACGTGGATATACTCTATCTCTGTCTTCTACTCTGCTGTTCCTTCTGAGCAGGCTGAGTGAGGTGTAGATCAGACACGTGGATATACTCTATCTCTGTCTTCTACCTCTGCTGTTCCTTCTGAGCAGGCTGAGTGAGGTGTAGATCAGACACGTGGATATACTCTATCTCTGTCTTCTACCTCTGCTGTTCCTTCTGAGCAGGCTGAGTGAGACACGTGGATATACAATATCTCTGTCTTCTACCTCTGCTGTTCCTTCTGAGCAGGCTGAGTGAGACACGAGGATATACTATATCTCTGTCTTCTACCTCTGCTGTTTCTTCTGAGTAGGCTGAGTGAGACACGTGGATATACTCTATCTCTGTCTTCTACCTCTGCTGTTCCTTCTGAGCAGGCTGAGTGAGACACGTGGATATACTCTATCTCTGTTTTCTACCTCTGCTGTTCCTTCTGAGTAGGCTGAGTGAGGTGTAGATCAGACACGTGGATATACTCCATCTCTGTCATCTACCTCTGCTGTTCCTTCTGAGCAGGCTGAGTGAGACACGTGGATATACTCCTTATATGTCTTCTACCTCTGCTGTTCCTTATGAGCAGACTGAGTGAGGTGTAGATCAGACACGTGGATATACTCTTTCTATGTCTTCTACCTGTGCTGTTCCTTCTGAGCAGGCTGAGTGAGGTGTAGATCAGACATGTGGATATACTCTATCTCTGTCTTCTACCTCTGCTGTTCCTTCTGATCAGGCTGAGTGAGGTGTAGATCGGACACGTGGATATACTATATCTCTGTCTTTTACCTCTGCTGTTCCTTCTGAGCAGGCTGAGTGAGACACGTGGATATACTCTATCTCTGTATTCTACCTCTGCTGTTCCTTCTGAGCAGGCTGAGTGAGGTGTAGATCAGACACGTGGATATACTCTATATCTGTCTTCTACCTCTGCTGTTTCTTCTGAGCAGGCTGAGTGAGACACGTGGATATACTCTATCTCTGTCTTCTACCTCTGCTGTTCCTTCTGAGCAGGCTGAGTGAGACACGTGGATATACTCTATCTCTGTCTTCTACCTCTGCTGTTCCTTCTGAGCAGGCTGAGTGAGACACGTGGATATACTCTATCTCTGTCTTATACCTCTGCCGTTCCTTCTGAGCAGGCTGAGTGAGGTGTAGATCAGACACGTGGATATACTCTATCTCTGTCTTCTACCTCTGCTGTTCCTTCTGAGCAGGCTGAGTGAGACACGTGGATATTCTCTATCTCTGTCTTCTACCTCTGCTGTTCCTTCTGAGCAGGCTGAGTGAGGTGTAGATCAGACACGTGGATATACTCTATCTCTGTCTTCTACCTATGCTGATTCTTCTGAGCAGGCTGAGTGAAGTGTAGATCAGACACGTGGATATACTCTATCTCTGTCTTCTACCTCTGCTGTTCCTTCTGAGCAGGCTGAGTGAGACACGTGGATATACTATATCTCTTTTGTCTACCTCTGCTGTTCCTTCTGAGCAAGCTGAGTGAGACACGTGGATATACTATATCTCTGTCTTCTACCTCTGCTGTTCCTTTTGAGCAAGCTGAGTGAGACACGTGGATATACCATATCTCTGTCTTTTACCTCTGCTGTTCCTTCTGAGCAGGCTGAGTGAGACACGAGGACATACTCTATCTCTGTATTCTACCTCTGCTGTTCCTTCTGAGCAGGCTGAGTGAGGTGTAGATCAGACACGTGGATATACTCTATATCTGGCTTTTACCTCTGCTGTTCCTTTTAAGCAGGCTGAGTGAGACACGTGGATATACTCTATCTCTGTCTTCTACCTCTGCTGTTCCTTCTGAGCAGGCTGAGTGAGACACGTGGATATACTCTATCTCTGTCTTCTACCTCTGCTGTTCCTTCTGAGCAGGCTGAGTGAGGTGTAGATCAGACACGTGGATATACTCTATCTCTGTCTTCTACCTATGCTGATTCTTCTGAGCAGGCTGAGTGAAGTGTAGATCAGACACGTGGATATACTCTATCTCTGTCTTCTACCTCTGCTGTTCCTTCTGAGCAGGCTGAGTGAGACACGTGGATATACTATATCTCTTTTGTCTACCTCTGCTGTTCCTTCTGAGCAAGCTGAGTGAGACACGTGGATATACTATATCTCTGTCTTCTACCTCTGCTGTTCCTTTTGAGCAAGCTGAGTGAGACACGTGGATATACCATATCTCTGTCTTTTACCTCTGCTGTTCCTTCTGAGCAGGCTGAGTGAGACACGAGGACATACTCTATCTCTGTATTCTACCTCTGCTGTTCCTTCTGAGCTGGCTGAGTGAGGTGTAGATCGGACACGTGGATATACTATATCTCTGTCTTTTACCTCTGCTGTTCCTTCTGAGCAGGCTGAGTGAGACACGTGGATATACTCTATCTCTGTATTCTACCTCTGCTGTTCCTTCTGAGCAGGCTGAGTGAGGTGTAGATCAGACACGTGGATATACTCTATATCTGTCTTCTACCTCTGCTGTTCCTTCTGAGCAGGCTGAGTGAGACACGTGGATATACTCTATCTCTGTCTTCTACCTCTGCTGTTCCTTCTGAGCAGGCTGAGTGAGGTGTAGATCAGACACGTGGATATACTCTATCTCTGTCTTCTACCTCTGCTGTTCCTTCTGAGCAGGCTGAGTGAGGTGTAGATCAGACACGTGGATATACTCTATCTCTGTCTTCTACCTCTGCTGTTCCTTCTGAGCAGGCTGAGTGAGACACGTGGATATACAATATCTCTGTCTTCTACCTCTGCTGTTCCTTCTGAGCAGGCTGAGTGAGACACGAGGATATACTATATCTCTGTCTTCTACCTCTGCTGTTTCTTCTGAGCAGGCTGAGTGAGACACGTGGATATACTCTATCTCTGTCTTCTACCTCTGCTGTTCCTTCTGAGCAGGCTGAGTGAGACACGTGGATATACTCTATCTCTGTCTTCTACCTCTGCTGTTCTTTCTGAGTAGGCTGAGTGAGGTGTAGATCAGACACGTGGATATACTCTATCTCTGTCTCCTACCTCTGCTGTTCCTTCTGAGCAGGCTGAGTCAGACACGTGAATATACTCTATCTCTGTCTTCTACCTCTGCTGTTCCTTCTGAGCAGACTGAGTGAGGTGTAGATCAGACACGTGGATATACTCCATCTCTGTCATCTACCTCTGCTGTTCCTTCTGAGCAGGCTGAGTGAGACACGTGGATATACTATATATCTGTCTTCTACCTCTGCTGTTCCTTTTGAGCAGGCTGAGTGAGGTGTAGATCAGACACGTGGATACTCTTTCTCTTTGTTTTACCTCTGCTGTTCCTTCTGAGCAGGCTGGATGAGGTGTAGATCAGACACTTGGATATACTATATCTCTGCCTTCTACCTCTGCTGTTCCTTCTGAGCAGGCTGAGTGAGACACGTGGATATACTCTATCTCTGTATTCTACCTCTGCTGTTCCTTCTGAGCAGGCTGAGTGAGGTCTAGATCAGACACGTGGATATACTCTAATCTGTCTTCTACCTCTGCTGTTCCTTCTGAGCAGGCTGAGTGAGACACGTGGATATATTCTATCTCTGTCTTCTACCTCTGCTGTTCCTTCTGAGCAGGCTGAGTGAGACACGTGGATATACTCTATCTCTGTCTTCTACTCTGCTGTTCCTTCTGAGCAGGCTGAGTGAGGTGTAGATCAGACACGTGGATATACTCTATCTCTGTCTTCTACCTCTGCTGTTCCTTCTGAGCAGGCTGAGTGAGGTGTAGATCAGACACGTGGATATACTCTATCTCTGTCTTCTACCTCTGCTGTTCCTTCTGAGCAGGCTGAGTGAGACACGTGGATATACAATATCTCTGTCTTCTACCTCTGCTGTTCCTTCTGAGCAGGCTGAGTGAGACACGAGGATATACTATATCTCTGTCTTCTACCTCTGCTGTTTCTTCTGAGTAGGCTGAGTGAGACACGTGGATATACTCTATCTCTGTCTTCTACCTCTGCTGTTCCTTCTGAGCAGGCTGAGTGAGACACGTGGATATACTCTATCTCTGTTTTCTACCTCTGCTGTTCCTTCTGAGTAGGCTGAGTGAGGTGTAGATCAGACACGTGGATATACTCTATCTCTGTCTCCTACCTCTGCTGTTCCTTCTGAGCAGGCTGAGTCAGACACGTGAATATACTCTATCTCTGTCTTCTACCTCTGCTGTTCCTTCTGAGCAGACTGAGTGAGGTGTAGATCAGACACGTGGATATACTCCATCTCTGTCATCTACCTCTGCTGTTCCTTCTGAGCAGGCTGAGTGAGACACGTGGATATACTATATATCTGTCTTCTACCTCTGCTGTTCCTTTTGAGCAGGCTGAGTGAGGTGTAGATCAGACACGTGGATACTCTTTCTCTTTCTTTTACCTCTGCTGTTCCTTCTGAGCAGGCTGGGTGAGGTGTAGATCAGACACTTGGATATACTATATCTCTGCCTTCTACCTCTGCTGTTCCTTCTGAGCAGGCTGAGTGAGACACCTGGATATACTCTATCTCTGTCTTCTACCTCTGCTGTTCCTTCTGAGCAGGCTGAGTGAGACACGTGGATATACTCTATCTCTGTCTTCTACATCTGCTGTTCCTTCTGAGCAGGCTGAGTGAGGTGTAGATCAGACACGTGGATATACTATATATCTGTCTTCTACTTCTGCTGTTCCTTCTGAGCAGGCTGAGTGAGACACGTGGATATACTCCTTATATGTCTTCTACCTCTGCTGTTCCTTATGAGCAGACTGAGTGAGGTGTAGATCAGACACGTGGATATACTCTTTCTATGTCTTCTACCTGTGCTGTTCCTTCTGAGCAGGCTGAGTGAGGTGTAGATCAGACATGTGGATATACTCTATCTCTGTCTTCTACCTCTGCTGTTCCTTCTGATCAGGCTGAGTAAGGTGTAGATCAGACACGTGGATATACTCTATCTCTTTCTTCTACCTCTGCTGTTCCTTCTGAGCAGGCTGAGTGAGACACGTGGATATACTCTATTTCTGCCTTCTACCTCTGCTGTTCCTTCTGAGCAGGCTGAGTGAGGTGTAGATCAGACACTTGGATATACTATATCTCTGCCTTCTACCTCTGCTGTTCCTTCTGAGCAGGCTGAGTGAGACACGTGGATATACTCTATCTCTGTCTTCTACCTCTGCTGTTCCTTCTGAGCAGGCTGAGTGAGACACGTGGATATACTCTATCCCTGTCTTCTACATCTGCTGTTCCTTCTGAGCAGGCTGAGTGAGGTGTAGATCAGACACGTGGATATACTGTATATCTGTCTTCTACCTCTGCTGTTCCTTCTGAGCAGGCTGAATGAGACACGTGGATATACTCTATATCTGTCTTCTACCTCTGCTGTTCCTTATGAGCAGGCTGAGTGAGATAAGTGAATATACTCTATCTCTGTCTTCTACCTCTGCTGTTCCTTCTGAGCAGGCTGAGTGAGACACGTGGATATACTCTATCTCTGTCTTCTATCTCTGTTGTTCTTTCTGAGCAGGCTTAGTGAGGTGTAGATCAGACACGTGGATATACTCTATCTCTGTCTTCTACCTCTGATGTTCCTTCTGAGCAGGCTGAGTGAGACACGTGGATATACTCTATCTCTGTCTTCTATCTCTGTTGTTCTTTCTGAGCAGGCTTAGTGAGGTGTAGATCAGACACGTGGATATACTCTATCTCTGTCTTCTACCTCTGATGTTCCTTCTGAGCAGGCTGAGTGAGACACGTGGATATACTCTATCTCTGTTTTCTACCTCTGCTGTTCCTTATGAGCAGGATGAGTCAGATACGTGAATATACTATATCTCTGTCTTCTACCTCTGCTGTTCCTTCTGAGCAGGCTGAATGAGACACGTGGATATACTCTATCTCTGTCTTCTACCTCTGCTGTTCCTTCTGAGCAGGCTGAGTGAGGTGAAGATCAGACACGTGGATATACTCTATCTCTGTCTTCTACCTGTGCTGTTCCTTCTGAGCAGGTTGAGTGAGGTGTAGATCAGACACGTGGATATACTCTATCTCTGTCTTCTACCTCTGCTGTTCCTTCTGATCAGGCTGAGTGAGGTGTAGATCAGACACGTGGATATACTCCATCTCTGTCATCTACCTCTGCTGTTCCTTCTGAGCAGGCTGAGTGAGACACGTGGATATACTATATATCTGTCTTCTACCTCTGCTGTTCCTTTTGAGCAGGCTGAGTGAGGTGTAGATCAGACACGTGGATACTCTTTCTCTTTCTTTTACCTCTGCTGTTCCTTCTGAGCAGGCTGGGTGAGGTGTAGATCAGACACTTGGATATACTATATCTCTGCCTTCTACCTCTGCTGTTCCTTCTGAGCAGGCTGAGTGAGACACCTGGATATACTCTATCTCTGTCTTCTACCTCTGCTGTTCCTTCTGAGCAGGCTGAGTGAGACACGTGGATATACTCTATCTCTGTCTTCTACATCTGCTGTTCCTTCTGAGCAGGCTGAGTGAGGTGTAGATCAGACACGTGGATATACTATATATCTGTCTTCTACTTCTGCTGTTCCTTCTGAGCAGGCTGAGTGAGACACGTGGATATACTCCTTATATGTCTTCTACCTCTGCTGTTCCTTATGAGCAGACTGAGTGAGGTGTAGATCAGACACGTGGATATACTCTTTCTATGTCTTCTACCTGTGCTGTTCCTTCTGAGCAGGCTGAGTGAGGTGTAGATCAGACATGTGGATATACTCTATCTCTGTCTTCTACCTCTGCTGTTCCTTCTGATCAGGCTGAGTGAGGTGTAGATCAGACACGTGGATATACTCTATCTCTTTCTTCTACCTCTGCTGTTCCTTCTGAGCAGGCTGAGTGAGACACGTGGATATACTCTATTTCTGCCTTCTACCTCTGCTGTTCCTTCTGAGCAGGCTGAGTGAGGTGTAGATCAGACACTTGGATATACTATATCTCTGCCTTCTACCTCTGCTGTTCCTTCTGAGCAGGCTGAGTGAGACACGTGGATATACTCTATCTCTGTCTTCTACCTCTGCTGTTCCTTCTGAGCAGGCTGAGTGAGACACGTGGATATACTCTATCCCTGTCTTCTACATCTGCTGTTCCTTCTGAGCAGGCTGAGTGAGGTGTAGATCAGACACGTGGATATACTGTATATCTGTCTTCTACCTCTGCTGTTCCTTCTGAGCAGGCTGAATGAGACACGTGGATATACTCTATATCTGTCTTCTACCTCTGCTGTTCCTTATGAGCAGGCTGAGTGAGATAAGTGAATATACTCTATCTCTGTCTTCTACCTCTGCTGTTCCTTCTGAGCAGGCTGAGTGAGACACGTGGATATACTCTATCTCTGTCTTCTATCTCTGTTGTTCTTTCTGAGCAGGCTTAGTGAGGTGTAGATCAGACACGTGGATATACTCTATCTCTGTCTTCTACCTCTGATGTTCCTTCTGAGCAGGCTGAGTGAGACACGTGGATATACTCTATCTCTGTCTTCTATCTCTGTTGTTCTTTCTGAGCAGGCTTAGTGAGGTGTAGATCAGACACGTGGATATACTCTATCTCTGTCTTCTACCTCTGATGTTCCTTCTGAGCAGGCTGAGTGAGACACGTGGATATACTCTATCTCTGTTTTCTACCTCTGCTGTTCCTTATGAGCAGGATGAGTCAGATACGTGAATATACTATATCTCTGTCTTCTACCTCTGCTGTTCCTTCTGAGCAGGCTGAATGAGACACGTGGATATACTCTATCTCTGTCTTCTACCTGTGCTGTTCCTTCTGAGCAGGTTGAGTGAGGTGTAGATCAGACACGTGGATATACTCTATCTCTGTCTTCTACCTGTGCTGTTCCTTCTGAGCAGGTTGAGTGAGGTGTAGATCAGACACGTGGATATACTCTATCTCTGTCTTCTACCTCTGCTGTTCCTTCTGATCAGGCTGAGTGAGGTGTAGATCAGACACGTGGATATACTCTATCTCTGTCTTCTACCTCTGCTGTTCCTTCTGAGCAGGCTGAGTGAGACACGAGGATATACTATATCTCTGTCTTCTACCTCTGCTGTTCCTTCTGAGCAGGCTGAGTGAGACACGTGGATATACCCTATCTCTGTCTTCTACCTCTGCTGTTCCTTCTGAGCAGGCTGAGTGAGACTTGTTGATATACTCTATCTCTGTCGTCTACCTCTGCTGTTCCTTCTGATTAGGCTGAGTGAGGTGTAGATCAGACACGTGGATATACTCTATCTCTGTCTCCTACCTCTGCTGTTCCTTCTGAGCAGGCTGAGTGAGGTGTAGATCAGACACGTGGATATACTCTATCTCTGTCTTCTACCTCTGCTGTGCCTTCTGAGCAGGCTGAGGGAGGTGTAGATCAGACACGTTGATATACTCTATCTCTGTCTTCTACCTCTGCTGTTCCTTCTGAGCAGGCTGAGTGAGACACGTGGATATACTATATATCTGTTTTCTACCTATACTGTTCCTTCTGAGCAGGCTGAGTGAGACACGTGGATATACTATATCTCTGTATTCTACCTCTGCTGTTCCTTCTGAGCAGGCTGAGTGAGGTGTAGATCAGACACGTGGATATACTCTATATCTGTCTTATACCTCTGCTGTTCCTTCTGAGCAGGCTGAGTGAGGTGTAGATCAGACACGTGTATATACTCTATATCTGTCTTCTACCTCTGCTGTTCCTTCTGATCAGGCTGAGTGAGGTGTAGATCAGACACGTGGATATACTCTATCTCTGTCTTCTACCTCTGCTGTTCCTTCTGAGCAGGCTGAGTGAGACACGAGGATATACTATATCTCTGTCTTCTACCTCTGCTGTTCCTTCTGAGCAGGCTGAGTGAGACACGTGGATATACCCTATCTCTGTCTTCTACCTCTGCTGTTCCTTCTGAGCAGGCTGAGTGAGACTTGTTGATATACTCTATCTCTGTCGTCTACCTCTGCTGTTCCTTCTGATTAGGCTGAGTGAGGTGTAGATCAGACACGTGGATATACTCTATCTCTGTCTCCTACCTCTGATGTTCCTTCTGAGCAGGCTGAGTGAGACACGTGGATATACTCTATCTCTGTCTTCTATCTCTGTTGTTCTTTCTGAGCAGGCTTAGTGAGGTGTAGATCAGACACGTGGATATACTCTATCTCTGTCTTCTACCTCTGATGTTCCTTCTGAGCAGGCTGAGTGAGACACGTGGATATACTCTATCTCTGTTTTCTACCTCTGCTGTTCCTTATGAGCAGGATGAGTCAGATACGTGAATATACTATATCTCTGTCTTCTACCTCTGCTGTTCCTTCTGAGCAGGCTGAATGAGACACGTGGATATACTCTATCTCTGTCTTCTACCTCTGCTGTTCCTTCTGAGCAGGCTGAGTGAGGTGTAGATCAGACACGTGGATATACTCTATCTCTGTCTTCTACCTGTGCTGTTCCTTCTGAGCAGGTTGAGTGAGGTGTAGATCAGACACGTGGATATACTCTATCTCTGTCTTCTACCTCTGCTGTTCCTTCTGATCAGGCTGAGTGAGGTGTAGATCAGACACGTGGATATACTCTATCTCTGTCTTCTACCTCTGCTGTTCCTTCTGAGCAGGCTGAGTGAGACACGAGGATATACTATATCTCTGTCTTCTACCTCTGCTGTTCCTTCTGAGCAGGCTGAGTGAGACACGTGGATATACCCTATCTCTGTCTTCTACCTCTGCTGTTCCTTCTGAGCAGGCTGAGTGAGACTTGTTGATATACTCTATCTCTGTCGTCTACCTCTGCTGTTCCTTCTGATTAGGCTGAGTGAGGTGTAGATCAGACACGTGGATATACTCTATCTCTGTCTCCTACCTCTGTTGTTCCTTCTGAGCAGGCTGAGTGAGGTGTAGATCAGACACGTGGATATACTCTATCTCTGTCTTCTACTTCTGCTGTGCCTTCTGAGCAGGCTGAGGGAGGTGTAGATCAGACACGTTGATATACTCTATCTCTGTCTTCTACCTCTGCTGTTCCTTCTGAGCAGGCTGAGTGAGACACGTGGATATACTATATATCTGTTTTCTACCTATACTGTTCCTTCTGAGCAGGCTGAGTGAGACACGTGGATATACTATATCTCTGTATTCTACCTCTGCTGTTCCTTCTGAGCAAGCTGAGTGAGGTGTAGATCAGACACGTGGATATACTCTATATCTGTCTTATACCTCTGCTGTTCCTTCTGAGCAGGCTGAGTGAGGTGTAGATCAGACACGTGTATATACTCTATATCTGTCTTCTACCTCTGCTGTTCCTTCTGAGCAGGCTGAGTGAGACACGAGGATATACTCTATATCTGTCTTCTACCTCTGCTGTTCCTTATGAACAGGCTGAGTGAGATACGTGAATATACTCTATTTCTGTCTTCTACCTCTGCTGTTCCTTCTGAGCAGGCTGAGTGAGACACGTGGATATACTCTATCTCTGTCTTCTACCTCTGCTGTTCCTTCTGAGCAGGCTGAGTGAGGTGTAGATCAGACACGTGGATATACTCTATCTCTGTCTTCTACCTGTGCTGTTCCTTCTGAGCAGGCTGAGTGAGGTGTAGATCATACACGTGGATATACTCTATCTCTGTCTTCTACCTCTGCTGTTCCTTCTGAGCAGGCTGAGTGAGACACGTGGATATACTCTATCTCTGTCTTCTACCTCTGCTGTTCCTTATGGCAGGATGAGTGAGATACGTGAATATACTATATCTCTGTCTTCTACCTCTGCTGTTCCTTATGGCAGGATGAGTGAGATACGTGAATATACTATATCTCTGTCTTCTACCTCTGCTGTTCCTTCTGAGCAGGCTGAATGAGACACGTGGATATACTCTATCTCTGTCTTCTACCTCTGCTGTTCCTTCTGAGCAGGCTGAGTGAGGTGTAGATCAGACACGTGGATATACTCTATCTCTGTCTTCAACCTGTGCTGTTCCTTCTGAGCAGGCTGAGTGAGGTGTAGATCAGACACTTGGATATACTCTATCTCTTTCTTCTTCCTCTGCTGTTCCTTCTGAGCAGGCTGAGTGAGACACGTGGATATACTCTATCTCTGCCTTCTACCTCTGCTGTTCCTTCTGATCAGGCTGAGTGAGGTGTAGATCAGACACGTGGATATACTCTATCTCTGTCTTCTACCTGTGCTGTTCCTTCTGAGCAGGCTGAGTGAGGTGTAGATCAGACACGTGGATATACTATATCTCTGTCTTCTACCTCTTCTGTTCCTTCTGAGCAGGCGTAGATCACACACGTGGATATACTCTATCTCTGTCTTATACTTCTGCTGTTCCTTCTGAGCAGGCTGAGTGAGACACGTGGATATACTATATCTCTGTCTTCTACTTCTGCTGTTTCTTCTGAGCAAGCTGAGTAAGACACGTGGATATACTCTATCTCTGTCTTATACCTCTGCCGTTCCTTCTGAGCAGGCTGAGTGAGGTGTAGATCAGACACGTGGATATACTCTATCTCTGTCTTCTACCTCTGCTGTTCCTTCTGAGCAGGCTGAGTGAGACACGTGGATATTCTCTATCTCTGTCTTCTACCTCTGCTGTTCCTTCTGAGCAGGCTGAGTGAGGTGTAGATCAGACACGTGGATATACTCTATCTCTGTCTTCTACCTATGCTGATTCTTCTGAGCAGGCTGAGTGAAGTGTAGATCAGACACGTGGATATACTCTATCTCTGTCTTCTACCTCTGCTGTTCCTTCTGAGCAGGCTGAGTGAGACACGTGGATATACTATATCTCTTTTGTCTACCTCTGCTGTTCCTTCTGAGCAAGCTGAGTGAGACACGTGGATATACTATATCTCTGTCTTCTACCTCTGCTGTTCCTTTTGAGCAAGCTGAGTGAGACACGTGGATATACCATATCTCTGTCGTTTACCTCTGCTGTTCCTTCTGAGCAGGCTGAGTGAGACACGAGGACATACTCTATCTCTGTATTCTACCTCTGCTGTTCCTTCTGAGCAGGCTGAGTGAGGTGTAGATCAGACACGTGGATATACTCTATATCTGGCTTCTACCTCTGCTGTTCCTTTTAAGCAGGCTGAGTGAGACACGTGGATATACTCTATCTCTGTCTTCTACCTCTGCTGTTCCTTCTGAGCAGGCTGAGTGAGACACGTGGATATACTCTATCTCTGTCTTCTACCTCTGCTGTTCCTTCTGATCAGGCTAATTGAGGTGTAGATCAGACACGTGGATATACTCTATCTCTGTCTTCTACCTCTGCTGTTCCTTCTGAGCTGGCTGAGTGAGGTGTAGATCGGACACGTGGATATACTATATCTCTGTCTTTTACCTCTGCTGTTCCTTCTGAGCAGGCTGAGTGAGACACGTGGATATACTCTATCTCTGTCTTCTACCTCTGCTGTTCCTTCTGAGCAGGCTGAGTGAGGTGTAGATCCGACACGTGGATATACTCTATCTCTGTCTTATACCTCTGCTGTTCCTTCTGAGCAGGCTGAGTGAGACACGTGGATATACTATATCTCTGTCTTCTACCTCTGCTGTTCCTTCTGAGCAAGCTGAGTAAGACACGTGGATATACTCTATCTCTGTCTTATACCTCTGCCGTTCCTTCTGAGCAGGCTGAGTGAGGTGTAGATCAGACACGTGGATATACTCTATCTCTGTCTTCTACCTCTGCTGTTCCTTCTGAGCAGGCTGAGTGAGAAACGTGGATATACTATATCTCTTTTGTCTACCTCTGCTGTTCCTTCTGAGCAAGCTGAGTGAGACACGTGGATATACTATATCTCTGTCTTCTACCTCTGCTGTTCCTTCTGATCAGGCTGAGTGAGGTGTAGATCAGACACGTGGATATACTCTATCTCTGTCTTCTACCTGTGCTGTTCCTTCTGAGCAGGCTGAGTGAGGTGTAGATCAGACACGTGGATATACTATATCTCTGTCTTCTACCTCTTCTGTTCCTTCTGAGCAGGCGTAGATCACACACGTGGATATACTCTATCTCTGTCTTATACTTCTGCTGTTCCTTCTGAGCAGGCTGAGTGAGACACGTGGATATACTATATCTCTGTCTTCTACTTCTGCTGTTTCTTCTGAGCAAGCTGAGTAAGACACGTGGATATACTCTATCTCTGTCTTATACCTCTGCCGTTCCTTCTGAGCAGGCTGAGTGAGGTGTAGATCAGACACGTGGATATACTCTATCTCTGTCTTCTACCTCTGCTGTTCCTTCTGAGCAGGCTGAGTGAGACACGTGGATATTCTCTATCTCTGTCTTCTACCTCTGCTGTTCCTTCTGAGCAGGCTGAGTGAGGTGTAGATCAGACACGTGGATATACTCTATCTCTGTCTTCTACCTATGCTGATTCTTCTGAGCAGGCTGAGTGAAGTGTAGATCAGACACGTGGATATACTCTATCTCTGTCTTCTACCTCTGCTGTTCCTTCTGAGCAGGCTGAGTGAGACACGTGGATATACTATATCTCTTTTGTCTACCTCTGCTGTTCCTTCTGAGCAAGCTGAGTGAGACACGTGGATATACTATATCTCTGTCTTCTACCTCTGCTGTTCCTTTTGAGCAAGCTGAGTGAGACACGTGGATATACCATATCTCTGTCGTTTACCTCTGCTGTTCCTTCTGAGCAGGCTGAGTGAGACACGAGGACATACTCTATCTCTGTATTCTACCTCTGCTGTTCCTTCTGAGCAGGCTGAGTGAGGTGTAGATCAGACACGTGGATATACTCTATATCTGGCTTCTACCTCTGCTGTTCCTTTTAAGCAGGCTGAGTGAGACACGTGGATATACTCTATCTCTGTCTTCTACCTCTGCTGTTCCTTCTGAGCAGGCTGAGTGAGACACGTGGATATACTCTATCTCTGTCTTCTACCTCTGCTGTTCCTTCTGATCAGGCTAATTGAGGTGTAGATCAGACACGTGGATATACTCTATCTCTGTCTTCTACCTCTGCTGTTCCTTCTGAGCTGGCTGAGTGAGGTGTAGATCGGACACGTGGATATACTATATCTCTGTCTTTTACCTCTGCTGTTCCTTCTGAGCAGGCTGAGTGAGACACGTGGATATACTCTATCTCTGTCTTCTACCTCTGCTGTTCCTTCTGAGCAGGCTGAGTGAGGTGTAGATCCGACACGTGGATATACTCTATCTCTGTCTTATACCTCTGCTGTTCCTTCTGAGCAGGCTGAGTGAGACACGTGGATATACTATATCTCTGTCTTCTACCTCTGCTGTTCCTTCTGAGCAAGCTGAGTAAGACACGTGGATATACTCTATCTCTGTCTTATACCTCTGCCGTTCCTTCTGAGCAGGCTGAGTGAGGTGTAGATCAGACACGTGGATATACTCTATCTCTGTCTTCTACCTCTGCTGTTCCTTCTGAGCAGGCTGAGTGAGACACGTGGATATTCTCTATCTCTGTCTTCTACCTCTGCTGTTCCTTCTGAGCAGGCTGAGTGAGGTGTAGATCAGACACGTGGATATACTCTATCTTTGTCTTCTACCTATGCTGATTCTTCTGAGCAGGCTGAGTGAAGTGTAGATCAGACACGTGGATATACTCTATCTCTGTCTTCTACCTCTGCTGTTCCTTCTGAGCAGGCTGAGTGAGACACGTGGATATACTATATCTCTTTTGTCTACCTCTGCTGTTCCTTCTGAGCAAGCTGAGTGAGACACGTGGATATACTATATCTCTGTCTTCTACCTCTGCTGTTCTTTTGAGCAAGCTGAGTGAGACACGTGGATATACCATATCTCTGTCTTTTACCTCTGCTGTTCCTTCTGAGCAGGCTGAGTGAGACACGTGGATATACTATATCTCTGTCTTCTACCTCTGCTGTTCTTTTGAGCAAGCTGAGTGAGACACGTGGATATACCATATCTCTGTCTTTTACCTCTGCTGTTCCTTCTGAGCAGGCTGAGTGAGACACGAGGACATACTCTATCTCTGTATTCTACCTCTGCTGTTCCTTCTGAGCTGGCTGAGTGAGGTGTAGATCAGACACGTGGATATACTATATCTCTGTCTTCTACCTCTGCTGTTCCTTCTGAGCAGGCTGAGTAAGACACGTGGATATACTCTATCTCTGTCTTCTACCTCTTCTGTTCCTTCTGAGCAGGCGTAGATCACACACGTGGATATACTCTATCTCTGTCTTATACCTCTGCTGTTCCTTCTGAGCAGGCTGAGTGAGACACGTGGATATACTATATCTCTGTCTTCTACCTCTGCTGTTCCTTCTGAGCAAGCTGAGTAAGACACGTGGATATACTCTATCTCTGTCTTATACCTCTGCCGTTCCTTCTGAGCAGGCTGAGTGAGGTGTAGATCAGACACGTGGATATACTCTATTTCTGTCTTCTACCTCTGCTGTTCCTTCTGAGCAGGCTGAGTGAGACACGTGGATATTCTCTATCTCTGTCTTCTACCTCTGCTGTTCCTTCTGAGCAGGCTGAGTGAGGTGTAGATCAGACACGTGGATATACTCTATCTTTGTCTTCTACCTATGCTGATTCTTCTGAGCAGGCTGAGTGAAGTGTAGATCAGACACGTGGATATACTCTATCTCTGTCTTCTACCTCTGCTGTTCATTCTGAGCAGGCTGAGTGAGACACGTGGATATACTATATCTCTTTTGTCTACCTCTGCTGTTCCTTCTGAGCAAGCTGAGTGAGACACGTGGATATACTATATCTCTGTCTTCTACCTCTGCTGTTCTTTTGAGCAAGCTGAGTGAGACACGTGGATATACCATATCTCTGTCTTTTACCTCTGCTGTTCCTTCTGAGCAGGCTGAGTGAGACACGTGGATATACTATATCTCTGTCTTCTACCTCTGCTGTTCTTTTGAGCAAGCTGAGTGAGACAAGTGGATATACCATATCTCTGTCTTTTACCTCTGCTGTTCCTTCTGAGCAGGCTGAGTGAGACACGAGGACATACTCTATCTCTGTATTCTACCTCTGCTGTTCCTTCTGAGCTGGCTGAGTGAGGTGTAGATCAGACACGTGGATATACTATATCTCTGTCTTCTACCTCTGCTGTTCCTTCTGAGCAGGCTGAGTAAGACACGTGGATATACTCTATCTCTGTCTTCTACCTCTTCTGTTCCTTCTGAGCAGGCGTAGATCACACACGTGGATATACTCTATCTCTGTCTTATACCTCTGCTGTTCCTTCTGAGCAGGCTGAGTGAGACACGTGGATATACTATATCTCTGTCTTCTACCTCTGCTGTTCCTTCTGAGCAAGCTGAGTAAGACACGTGGATATACTCTATCTCTGTCTTATACCTCTGCCGTTCCTTCTGAGCAGGCTGAGTGAGGTGTAGATCAGACACGTGGATATACTCTATCTCTGTCTTCTACCTCTGCTGTTCCTTCTGAGCAGGCTGAGTGAGACACGTGGATATTCTCTATCTCTGTCTTCTACCTCTGCTGTTCCTTCTGAGCAGGCTGAGTGAGGTGTAGATCAGACACGTGGATATACTCTATCTCTGTCTTCTACCTATGCTGATTCTTCTGAGCAGGCTGAGTGAAGTGTAGATCAGACACGTGGATATACTCTATCTCTGTCTTCTACCTCTGCTGTTCCTTCTGAGCAGGCTGAGTGAGACACGTGGATATACTATATCTCTTTTGTCTACCTCTGCTGTTCCTTCTGAGCAAGCTGAGTGAGACACGTGGATATACTATATCTCTGTCTTCTACCTCTGCTGTTCCTTTTGAGCAAGCTGAGTGAGACACGTGGATATACCATATCTCTGTCGTTTACCTCTGCTGTTCCTTCTGAGCAGGCTGAGTGAGACACGAGGACATACTCTATCTCTGTATTCTACCTCTGCTGTTCCTTCTGAGCAGGCTGAGTGAGGTGTAGATCAGACACGTGGATATACTCTATATCTGGCTTCTACCTCTGCTGTTCCTTTTAAGCAGGCTGAGTGAGACACGTGGATATACTCTATCTCTGTCTTCTACCTCTGCTGTTCCTTCTGAGCAGGCTGAGTGAGACACGTGGATATACTCTATCTCTGTCTTCTACCTCTGCTGTTCCTTCTGAGCAGGCTGATTGAGGTGTAGATCAGACACGTGGATATACTCTATCTCTGTCTTCTACCTCTGCTGTTCCTTCTGAGCTGGCTGAGTGAGGTGTAGATCGGACACGTGGATATACAATATCTCTGTCTTTTACCTCTGCTGTTCCTTCTGAGCAGGCTGAGTGAGACACGTGGATATACTATATCTCTTTTTTCTACCTCTGCTGTTCCTTCTGAGCAAGCTGAGTGAGACACGTGGATATACTATATCTCTGTCTTCTACCTCTGCTGTTCCTTTTGAGCAAGCTGAGTGAGACACGTGGGTATACCATATCTCTGTCGTTTACCTCTGCTGTTCCTTCTGAGCAGGCTGAGTGAGACACGAGGACATACTCTATCTCTGTATTCTACCTCTGCTGTTCCTTCTGAGCAGGCTGAGTGAGGTGTAGATCAGACACGTGGATATACTCTATATCTGGCTTCTACCTCTGCTGTTCCTTTTAAGCAGGCTGAGTGAGACACGTGGATATACTCTATCTCTGTCTTCTACCTCTGCTGTTCCTTCTGAGCAGGCTGAGTGAGACACGTGGATATACTCTATCTCTGTCTTCTACCTCTGCTGTTCCTTCTGAGCAGGCTAATTGAGGTGTAGATCAGACACGTGGATATACTCTATCTCTGTCTTCTACCTCTGCTGTTTCTTCTGAGCTGGCTGAGTGAGGTGTAGATCGGACACGTGGATATACTATATCTCTGTCTTTTACCTCTGCTGTTCCTTCTGAGCAGGCTGAGTGAGACACGTGGATATACTCTATCTCTGTCTTCTACCTCTGCTGTTCCTTCTGAGCAGGCTGAGTGAGGTGTAGATCAGACACGTGGATATACTCTATCTCTGTCTTCTACCTCTGCTGTTCCTTCTGAGCAGGCTGAGTAAGACACGTGGATATACTCTATCTCTGTCTTCTACCTCTGCTGTTCCTTCTGAGCAAGCTGAGTAAGACACGTGGATATACTCTATCTCTGTCTTATACCTCTGCCGTTCCTTCTGAGCAGGCTGAGTGAGGTGTAGATCAGACACGTGGATATACTCTATCTCTGTCTTCTACCTCTGCTGTTCCTTCTGAGCAGGCTGAGTGAGACACGTGGATATTCTCTATCTCTGTCTTCTACCTCTGCTGTTCCTTCTGAGCAGGCTGAGTGAGGTGTAGATCAGACACGTGGATATACTCTATCTCTGTCTTCTACCTATGCTGATTCTTCTGAGCAGGCTGAGTGAAGTGTAGATCAGACACGTGGATATACTCTATCTCTGTCTTCTACCTCTGCTGTTCCTTCTGAGCAGGCTGAGTGAGACACGTGGATATACTATATCTCTTTTGTCTACCTCTGCTGTTCCTTCTGAGCAAGCTGAGTGAGACACGTGGATATACTATATCTCTGTCTTCTACCTCTGCTGTTCCTTTTGAGCAAGCTGAGTGAGACACGTGGATATACCATATCTCTGTCGTTTACCTCTGCTGTTCCTTCTGAGCAGGCTGAGTGAGACACGAGGACATACTCTATCTCTGTATTCTACCTCTGCTGTTCCTTCTGAGCAGGCTGAGTGAGGTGTAGATCAGACACGTGGATATACTCTATATCTGGCTTCTACCTCTGCTGTTCCTTTTAAGCAGGCTGAGTGAGACACGTGGATATACTCTATCTCTGTCTTCTACCTCTGCTGTTCCTTCTGAGCAGGCTGAGTGAGACACGTGGATATACTCTATCTCTGTCTTCTACCTCTGCTGTTCCTTCTGAGCAGGCTGATTGAGGTGTAGATCAGACACGTGGATATACTCTATCTCTGTCTTCTACCTCTGCTGTTCCTTCTGAGCAGGCTGAGTGAGACACGTGGATATACTCTATCTCTGTCTTCTACCTCTGCTGTTCCTTCTGAGCAGGCTAATTGAGGTGTAGATCAGACACGTGGATATACTCTATCTCTGTCTTCTACCTCTGCTGTTTCTTCTGAGCTGGCTGAGTGAGGTGTAGATCGGACACGTGGATATACTATATCTCTGTCTTTTACCTCTGCTGTTCCTTCTGAGCAGGCTGAGTGAGACACGTGGATATACTCTATCTCTGTCTTCTACCTCTGCTGTTCCTTCTGAGCAGGCTGAGTGAGGTGTAGATCAGACACGTGGATATACTCTATCTCTGTCTTCTACCTCTGCTGTTCCTTCTGAGCAGGCTGAGTAAGACACGTGGATATACTCTATCTCTGTCTTCTACCTCTGCTGTTCCTTCTGAGCAAGCTGAGTAAGACACGTGGATATACTCTATCTCTGTCTTATACCTCTGCCGTTCCTTCTGAGCAGGCTGAGTGAGGTGTAGATCAGACACGTGGATATACTCTATCTCTGTCTTCTACCTCTGCTGTTCCTTCTGAGCAGGCTGAGTGAGACACGTGGATATTCTCTATCTCTGTCTTCTACCTCTGCTGTTCCTTCTGAGCAGGCTGAGTGAGGTGTAGATCAGACACGTGGATATACTCTATCTCTGTCTTCTACCTATGCTGATTCTTCTGAGCAGGCTGAGTGAAGTGTAGATCAGACACGTGGATATACTCTATCTCTGTCTTCTACCTCTGCTGTTCCTTCTGAGCAGGCTGAGTGAGACACGTGGATATACTATATCTCTTTTGTCTACCTCTGCTGTTCCTTCTGAGCAAGCTGAGTGAGACACGTGGATATACTATATCTCTGTCTTCTACCTCTGCTGTTCCTTTTGAGCAAGCTGAGTGAGACACGTGGATATACCATATCTCTGTCGTTTACCTCTGCTGTTCCTTCTGAGCAGGCTGAGTGAGACACGAGGACATACTCTATCTCTGTATTCTACCTCTGCTGTTCCTTCTGAGCAGGCTGAGTGAGGTGTAGATCAGACACGTGGATATACTCTATATCTGGCTTCTACCTCTGCTGTTCCTTTTAAGCAGGCTGAGTGAGACACGTGGATATACTCTATCTCTGTCTTCTACCTCTGCTGTTCCTTCTGAGCAGGCTGAGTGAGACACGTGGATATACTCTATCTCTGTCTTCTACCTCTGCTGTTCCTTCTGAGCAGGCTGATTGAGGTGTAGATCAGACACGTGGATATACTCTATCTCTGTCTTCTACCTCTGCTGTTCCTTCTGAGCTGGCTGAGTGAGGTGTAGATCGGACACGTGGATATACTATATCTCTGTCTTTTACCTCTGCTGTTCCTTCTGAGCAGGCTGAGTGAGACACGTGGATATACTATATCTCCTTTTTCTACCTCTGCTGTTCCTTCTGAGCAAGCTGAGTGAGACACGTGGATATACTATATCTCTGTCTTCTACCTCTGCTGTTCCTTCTGAGCAGGCTGAGTGAGACACGAGGACATACTCTATCTCTGTATTCTACCTCTGCTGTTCCTTCTGAGCAGGCTGAGTGAGGTGTAGATCAGACACGTGGATATACTCTATATCTGGCTTCTACCTCTGCTGTTCCTTTTAAGCAGGCTGAGTGAGACACGTGGATATACTCTATCTCTGTCTTCTACCTCTGCTGTTCCTTCTGAGCAGGCTGAGTGAGACACGTGGATATTCTCTATCTCTGTCTTCTACCTCTGCTGTTCCTTCTGAGCAGGCTGAGTGAGGTGTAGATCAGACACGTGGATATACTCTATCTCTGTCTTCTACCTATGCTGATTCTTCTGAGCAGGCTGAGTGAAGTGTAGATCAGACACGTGGATATACTCTATCTCTGTCTTCTACCTCTGCTGTTCCTTCTGAGCAGGCTGAGTGAGACACGTGGATATACTATATCTCTTTTGTCTACCTCTGCTGTTCCTTCTGAGCAAGCTGAGTGAGACACGTGGATATACTATATCTCTGTCTTCTACCTCTGCTGTTCCTTTTGAGCAAGCTGAGTGAGACACGTGGATATACCATATCTCTGTCGTTTACCTCTGCTGTTCCTTCTGAGCAGGCTGAGTGAGACACGAGGACATACTCTATCTCTGTATTCTACCTCTGCTGTTCCTTCTGAGCAGGCTGAGTGAGGTGTAGATCAGACACGTGGATATACTCTATATCTGGCTTCTACCTCTGCTGTTCCTTTTAAGCAGGCTGAGTGAGACACGTGGATATACTCTATCTCTGTCTTCTACCTCTGCTGTTCCTTCTGAGCAGGCTGAGTGAGACACGTGGATATACTCTATCTCTGTCTTCTACCTCTGCTGTTCCTTCTGAGCAGGCTGATTGAGGTGTAGATCAGACACGTGGATATACTCTATCTCTGTCTTCTACCTCTGCTGTTCCTTCTGAGCTGGCTGAGTGAGGTGTAGATCGGACACGTGGATATACTATATCTCTGTCTTTTACCTCTGCTGTTCCTTCTGAGCAGGCTGAGTGAGACACGTGGATATACTATATCTCTTTTTTCTACCTCTGCTGTTCCTTCTGAGCAAGCTGAGTGAGACACGTGGATATACTATATCTCTGTCTTCTACCTCTGCTGTTCCTTTTGAGCAAGCTGAGTGAGACACGTGGGTATACCATATCTCTGTCGTTTACCTCTGCTGTTCCTTCTGAGCAGGCTGAGTGAGACACGAGGACATACTCTATCTCTGTATTCTACCTCTGCTGTTCCTTCTGAGCAGGCTGAGTGAGGTGTAGATCAGACACGTGGATATACTCTATATCTGGCTTCTACCTCTGCTGTTCCTTTTAAGCAGGCTGAGTGAGACACGTGGATATACTCTATCTCTGTCTTCTACCTCTGCTGTTCCTTCTGAGCAGGCTGAGTGAGACACGTGGATATACTCTATCTCTGTCTTCTACCTCTGCTGTTCCTTCTGAGCAGGCTAATTGAGGTGTAGATCAGACACGTGGATATACTCTATCTCTGTCTTCTACCTCTGCTGTTCCTTCTGAGCTGGCTGAGTGAGGTGTAGATCGGACACGTGGATATACTATATCTCTGTCTTTTACCTCTGCTGTTCCTTCTGAGCAGGCTGAGTGAGACACGTGGATATACTCTATCTCTGTCTTCTACCTCTGCTGTTCCTTCTGAGCAGGCTGAGTGAGGTGTAGATCAGACACGTGGATATACTCTATCTCTGTCTTATACCTCTGCTGTTCCTTCTGAGCAGGCTGAGTGAGACACGTGGATATACTATATCTCTGTCTTCTACCTCTGCTGTTCCTTCTGAGCAAGCTGAGTAAGACACGTGGATATACTCTATCTCTGTCTTATACCTCTGCCGTTCCTTCTGAGCAGGCTGAGTGAGGTGTAGATCAGACACGTGGATATACTCTATCTCTGTCTTCTACCTCTGCTGTTCCTTCTGAGCAGGCTGAGTGAGACACGTGGATATTCTCTATCTCTGTCTTCTACCTCTGCTGTTCCTTCTGAGCAAGCTGAGTAAGACACGTGGATATACTCTATCTCTGTCTTATACCTCTGCCGTTCCTTCTGAGCAGGCTGAGTGAGGTGTAGATCAGACACGTGGATATACTCTATCTCTGTCTTCTACCTCTGCTGTTCCTTCTGAGCAGGCTGAGTGAGACACGTGGATATACTATATCTCTTTTGTCTACCTCTGCTGTTCCTTCTGAGCAAGCTGAGTGAGACACGTGGATATACTATATCTCTGTCTTCTACCTCTGCTGTTCTTTTGAGCAAGCTGAGTGAGACACTTTGATATACCATATCTCTGTCTTTTACCTCTGCTGTTCCTTCTGAGCAGGCTGAGTGAGACACGAGGACATACTCTATCTCTGTATTCTACCTCTGCTGTTCCTTCTGAGCTGGCTGAGTGAGGTGTAGATCAGACACGTGGATATACTATATCTCTGTCTTCTACCTCTGCTGTTCCTTCTGAGCAGGCTGAGTAAGACATGTGGATATACTCTATCTCTGTCTTCTACCTCTTCTGTTCCTTCTGAGCAGGCGTAGATCACACACGTGGATATACTCTATCTCTGTCTTATACCTCTGCTGTTCCTTCTGAGCAGGCTGAGTGAGACACGTGGATATACTATATCTCTGTCTTCAACCTCTGCTGTTCCTTCTGAGCAAGCTGAGTAAGACACGTGGATATACTCTATCTCTGTCTTATACCTCTGCCGTTCCTTCTGAGCAGGCTGAGTGAGGTGTAGATCAGACACGTGGATATACTCTATCTCTGTCTTCTACCTCTGCTGTTCCTTCTGAGCAGGCTGAGTGAGACACGTGGATATTCTCTATCTCTGTCTTCTACCTCTGCTGTTCCTTCTGAGCAGGCTGAGTGAGGTGTAGATCAGACACGTGGATATACTCTATCTCTGTCTTCTACCTATGCTGATTCTTCTGAGCAGGCTGAGTGAAGTGTAGATCAGACACGTGGATATACTCTATCTCTGTCTTCTACCTCTGCTGTTCCTTCTGAGCAGGCTGAGTGAGACACGTGGATATACTATATCTCTTTTGTCTACCTCTGCTGTTCCTTCTGAGCAAGATGAGTGAGACACGTGGATATACTATATCTCTGTCTTCTACCTCTGCTGTTCCTTTTGAGCAAGCTGAGTGAGACACGTGGATATACCATATCTCTGTCGTTTACCTCTGCTGTTCCTTCTGAGCAGGCTGAGTGAGACACGAGGACATACTCTATCTCTGTATTCTACCTCTGCTCTTCCTTCTGAGCAGGCTGAGTGAGGTGTAGATCAGACACGTGGATATACTCTATATCTGGCTTCTACCTCTGCTGTTCCTTTTAAGCAGGCTGAGTGAGACACGTGGATATACTCTATCTCTGTCTTCTACCTCTGCTGTTCCTTCTGAGCAGGCTGAGTGAGACACGTGGATATACTCTATCACTGTCTTCTACCTCTGCTGTTCCTTCTGAGCAGGCTGATTGAGGTGTAGATCAGACACGTGGATATACTCTATCTCTGTCTTCTACCTCTGCTGTTCCTTCTGAGCAGGCTGAGTGAGACACGTGGATATACTATATCTCTTTTGTCTACCTCTGCTGTTCCTTCTGAGCAAGATGAGTGAGACACGTGGATATACTATATCTCTGTCTTCTACCTCTGCTGTTCCTTTTGAGCAAGCTGAGTGAGACACGTGGATATACCATATCTCTGTCGTTTACCTCTGCTGTTCCTTCTGAGCAGGCTGAGTGAGACACGAGGACATACTCTATCTCTGTATTCTACCTCTGCTCTTCCTTCTGAGCAGGCTGAGTGAGGTGTAGATCAGACACGTGGATATACTCTATATCTGGCTTCTACCTCTGCTGTTCCTTTTAAGCAGGCTGAGTGAGACACGTGGATATACTCTATCTCTGTCTTCTACCTCTGCTGTTCCTTCTGAGCAGGCTGAGTGAGACACGTGGATATACTCTATCACTGTCTTCTACCTCTGCTGTTCCTTCTGAGCAGGCTGATTGAGGTGTAGATCAGACACGTGGATATACTCTATCTCTGTCTTCTACCTCTGCTGTTCCTTCTGAGCTGGCTGAGTGAGGTGTAGATCGGACACGTGGATATACTATATCTCTGTCTTTTACCTCTGCTGTTCCGTCTGAGCAGGCTGAATGAGACACGTGGATATACTATATCTCTTTTTTCTACCTCTGCTGTTCCTTCTGAGCAAGCTGAGTGAGACACGTGGATATACTCTATCTCTGTCTTTTACCTCTGCTGTTCCTTCTGAGCAGGCTGAGTGAGGTGTAGATCAGACACGTGGATATACTCTATCTCTGTCTTCTACCTATGCTGATTCTTCTGAGCAGGCTGAGTGAAGTGTAGATCAGACACGTGGATATACTCTATCTCTGTCTTCTACCTCTGCTGTTCCTTCTAAGCAGGCTGAGTGAGACACGTGGATATACTATATCTCTTTTGTCTACCTCTGCTATTCTTTCTGAGCAAGCTGAGTGAGACACGTGGATATACTATATCTCTGTCTTCTACCTCTGCTGTTCCTTTTGAGCAAGCTGAGTGAGACACGTGGATATACTATATCTCTGTCTTTTACCTCTGCTGTTCCTTCTGAGCAGGCTGAGTGAGACACGTGGATATACTCTATCGCTGTATTCTACCTCTGCTGTTCCTTCTGAGCAGGCTGAGTGAGGTGTAGATCAGACACGTGGATATACTCTATATCTGTCTTCTACCTCTGCTGTTCCTTCTGAGCAGGCTGAGTGAGACACGTGGATATACTCTATCTCTGTCTTCTACCTCTGCTGTTCCTTCTGAGCAGGCTGAGTGAGACACGTGGATATACTCTATCTCTGTCTTCTACCTCTGCTGTTCCTTCTGAGCAGGCTGAGTGAGGTGTAGATCAGACACGTGGATATACTCTATCTCTGTCTTCTACCTCTGCTGTTCCTTCTGAGCTGGCTGAGTGAGGTGTAGATCAGACACGTGGATATACTATATCTCTGTCTTCTACCTCTGCTGTTCCTTCTGAGCAGGCTGAGTAAGACACGTGGATATACTCTATCTCTGTCTTCTACCTCTTCTGTTCCTTCTGAGCAGGCGTAGATCACACACGTGGATATACTCTATCTCTGTCTTATACCTCTGCTGTTCCTTCTGAGCAGGCTGAGTGAGACACGTGGATATACTATATCTCTGTCTTCTACCTCTGCTGTTCCTTCTGAGCAAGCTGAGTAAGACACGTGGATATACTCTATCTCTGTCTTATACCTCTGCCGTTCCTTCTGAGCAGGCTGAGTGAGGTGTAGATCAGACACGTGGATATACTCTATCTCTGTCTTCTACCTCTGCTGTTCCTTCTGAGCAGGCTGAGTGAGACACGTGGATATTCTCTATCTCTGTCTTCTACCTCTGCTGTTCCTTCTGAGCAGGCCGAGTGAGGTGTAGATCAGACACGTAGATATACTCTATCTCTGTCTTCTACCTATGCTGATTCTTCTGAGCAGGCTGAGTGAAGTGTAGATCAGACACGTGGATAAACTCTATCTCTGTCTTCTACCTCTGCTGTTCCTTCTGAGCAGGCTGAGTGAGACACGTGGATATACTATATCTCCTTTGTCTACCTCTGCTGTTCCTTCTGAGCAAGCTGAGTGAGACACGTGGATATACTATATCTCTGTCTTCTACCTCTGCTGTTCCTTTTGAGCAAGCTGAGTGAGACACGTGGATATACCATATCTCTGTCGTTTACCTCTGCTGTTCCTTCTGAGCAGGCTGAGTGAGACACGAGGACATACTCTATCTCTGTATTCTACCTCTGCTGTTCCTTCTGAGCAGGCTGAGTGAGGTGTAGATCAGACACGTGGATATACTCTATATCTGGCTTCTACCTCTGCTGTTCCTTTTAAGCAGGCTGAGTGAGACACGTGGATATACTCTATCTCTGTCTTCTACCTCTGCTGTTCCTTCTGAGCAGGCTGAGTGAGACACGTGGATATACTCTATCTCTGTCTTCTACCTCTGCTGTTCCTTCTGAGCAGGCTAATTGAGGTGTAGATCAGACACGTGGATATACTCTATCTCTGTCTTCTACCTCTGCTGTTCCTTCTGAGCTGGCTGAGTGAGGTGTAGATCGGACACGTGGATATACTATATCTCTGTCTTTTACCTCTGCTGTTTCTTCTGAGCAGGCTGAGTGAGACACGTGGATATACTCTATCTCTGTCTTCTACCTCTGCTGTTCCTTCTGAGCAGGCTGAGTGAGGTGTAGATCAGACACGTGGATATACTCTATCTCTGTCTTCTACCTCTGCTGTTCCTTCTGAGCAGGCTGAGTAAGACACGTGGATATACTCTATCTCTGTCTTCTACCTCTGCTGTTCCTTCTGAGCAAGCTGAGTAAGACACGTGGATATACTCTATCTCTGTCTTATACCTCTGCCGTTCCTTCTGAGCAGGCTGAGTGAGGTGTAGATCAGACACGTGGATATACTCTATCTCTGTCTTCTACCTCTGCTGTTCCTTCTGAGCAGGCTGAGTGAGACACGTGGATATTCTCTATCTCTGTCTTCTACCTCTGCTGTTCCTTCTGAGCAGGCTGAGTGAGGTGTAGATCAGACACGTGGATATACTCTATCTCTGTCTTCTACCTATGCTGATTCTTCTGAGCAGGCTGAGTGAAGTGTAGATCAGACACGTGGATATACTCTATCTCTGTCTTCTACCTCTGCTGTTCCTTCTGAGCAGGCTGAGTGAGACACGTGGATATACTATATCTCTTTTGTCTACCTCTGCTGTTCCTTCTGAGCAAGCTGAGTGAGACACGTGGATATACTATATCTCTGTCTTCTACCTCTGCTGTTCCTTTTGAGCAAGCTGAGTGAGACACGTGGATATACCATATCTCTGTCGTTTACCTCTGCTGTTCCTTCTGAGCAGGCTGAGTGAGACACGAGGACATACTCTATCTCTGTATTCTACCTCTGCTGTTCCTTCTGAGCAGGCTGAGTGAGGTGTAGATCAGACACGTGGATATACTCTATATCTGGCTTCTACCTCTGCTGTTCCTTTTAAGCAGGCTGAGTGAGACACGTGGATATACTCTATCTCTGTCTTCTACCTCTGCTGTTCCTTCTGAGCAGGCTGAGTGAGACACGTGGATATACTCTATCTCTGTCTTCTACCTCTGCTGTTCCTTCTGAGCAGGCTGATTGAGGTGTAGATCAGACACGTGGATATACTCTATCTCTGTCTTCTACCTCTGCTGTTCCTTCTGAGCTGGCTGAGTGAGGTGTAGATCGGACACGTGGATATACTATATCTCTGTCTTTTACCTCTGCTGTTCCTTCTGAGCAGGCTGAGTGAGACACGTGGATAAACTATATCTCTTTTTTCTACCTCTGCTGTTCCTTCTGAGCAAGCTGAGTGAGACACGTGGATATACTATATCTCTGTCTTCTACCTCTGCTGTTCCTTTTGAGCAAGCTGAGTGAGACACGTGGGTATACCATATCTCTGTCGTTTACCTCTGCTGTTCCTTCTGAGCAGGCTGAGTGAGACACGAGGACATACTCTATCTCTGTATTCTACCTCTGCTGTTCCTTCTGAGCAGGCTGAGTGAGGTGTAGATCAGACACGTGGATATACTCTATATCTGGCTTCTACCTCTGCTGTTCCTTTTAAGCAGGCTGAGTGAGACACGTGGATATACTCTATCTCTGTCTTCTACCTCTGCTGTTCCTTCTGAGCAGGCTGAGTGAGACACGTGGATATACTCTATCTCTGTCTTCTACCTCTGCTGTTCCTTCTGAGCAGGCTGAGTGAGACACGTGGATATACTCTATCTCTGTCTTCTACCTCTGCTGTTCCTTCTGAGCAGGCTAATTGAGGTGTAGATCAGACACGCGGATATACTCTATCTCTGTCTTCTACCTCTGCTGTTCCTTCTGAGCTGGCTGAGTGAGGTGTAGATCGGACACGTGGATATACTATATCTCTGTCTTTTACCTCTGCTGTTCCTTCTGAGCAGGCTGAGTGAGACACGTGGATATACTCTATCTCTGTCTTCTACCTCTGCTGTTCCTTCTGAGCAGGCTGAGTGAGGTGTAGATCAGACACGTGGATATACTCTATCTCTGTCTTATACCTCTGCTGTTCCTTCTGAGCAGGCTGAGTGAGACACGTGGATATACTATATATCTGTCTTCTACCTCTGCTGTTCCTTCTGAGCAAGCTGAGTAAGACACGTGGATATACTCTATCTCTGTCTTATACCTCTGCCGTTCCTTCTGAGCAGGCTGAGTGAGGTGTAGATCAGACACGTGGATATACTCTATCTTTGTCTTCTACCTATGCTGATTCTTCTGAGCAGGCTGAGTGAAGTGTAGATCAGACACGTGGATATACTCTATCTCTGTCTTCTACCTCTGCTGTTCCTTCTGAGCAGGCTGAGTGAGACACGTGGATATACTATATCTCTTTTGTCTACCTCTGCTGTTCCTTCTGAGCAAGCTGAGTGAGACACGTGGATATACTATATCTCTGTCTTCTACCTCTGCTGTTCTTTTGAGCAAGCTGAGTGAGACACTTTGATATACCATATCTCTGTCTTTTACCTCTGCTGTTCCTTCTGAGCAGGCTGAGTGAGACACGAGGACATACTCTATCTCTGTATTCTACCTCTGCTGTTCCTTCTGAGCTGGCTGAGTGAGGTGTAGATCAGACACGTGGATATACTATATCTCTGTCTTCTACCTCTGCTGTTCCTTCTGAGCAGGCTGAGTAAGACACGTGGATATACTCTATCTCTGTCTTCTACCTCTTCTGTTCCTTCTGAGCAGGCGTAGATCACACACGTGGATATACTCTATCTCTGTCTTATACCTCTGCTGTTCCTTCTGAGCAGGCTGAGTGAGACACGTGGATATACTATATCTCTGTCTTCAACCTCTGCTGTTCCTTCTGAGCAAGCTGAGTAAGACACGTGGATATACTCTATCTCTGTCTTATACCTCTGCCGTTCCTTCTGAGCAGGCTGAGTGAGGTGTAGATCAGACACGTGGATATACTCTATCTCTGTCTTCTACCTCTGCTGTTCCTCCTGAGCAGGCTGAGTGAGACACGTGGATATTCTCTATCTCTGTCTTCTACCTCTGCTGTTCCTTCTGAGCAGGCTGAGTGAGGTGTAGATCAGACACGTGGATATACTCTATCTCTGTCTTCTACCTATGCTGATTCTTCTGAGCAGGCTGAGTGAAGTGTAGATCAGACACGTGGATATACTCTATCTCTGTCTTCTACCTCTGCTGTTCCTTCTGAGCAGGCTGAGTGAGACACGTGGATATACTATATCTCTTTTGTCTACCTCTGCTGTTCCTTCTGAGCAAGATGAGTGAGACACGTGGATATACTATATCTCTGTCTTCTACCTCTGCTGTTCCTTTTGAGCAAGCTGAGTGAGACACGTGGATATACCATATCTCTGTCGTTTACCTCTGCTGTTCCTTCTGAGCAGGCTGAGTGAGACACGAGGACATACTCTATCTCTGTATTCTACCTCTGCTCGTCCTTCTGAGCAGGCTGAGTGAGGTGTAGATCAGACACGTGGATATACTCTATATCTGGCTTCTACCTCTGCTGTTCCTTTTAAGCAGGCTGAGTGAGACACGTGGATATACTCTATCTCTGTCTTCTACCTCTGCTGTTCCTTCTGAGCAGGCTGAGTGAGACACGTGGATATACTCTATCACTGTCTTCTACCTCTGCTGTTCCTTCTGAGCAGGCTGATTGAGGTGTAGATCAGACACGTGGATATACTCTATCTCTGTCTTCTACCTCTGCTGTTCCTTCTGAGCAGGCTGAGTGAGACACGTGGATATACTATATCTCTTTTGTCTACCTCTGCTGTTCTTTCTGAGCAAGATGAGTGAGACACGTGGATATACTATATCTCTGTCTTCTACCTCTGCTGTTCCTTTTGAGCAAGCTGAGTGAGACACGTGGATATACCATATCTCTGTCGTTTAACTCTGCTGTTCCTTCTGAGCAGGCTGAGTGAGACACGAGGACATACTCTATCTCTGTATTCTACCTCTGCTCTTCCTTCTGAGCAGGCTGAGTGAGGTGTAGATCAGACACGTGGATATACTCTATATCTGGCTTCTACCTCTGCTGTTCCTTTTAAGCAGGCTGAGTGAGACACGTGGATATACTCTATCTCTGTCTTCTACCTCTGCTGTTCCTTCTGAGCAGGCTGAGTGAGACACGTGGATATACTCTATCACTGTCTTCTACCTCTGCTGTTCCTTCTGAGCAGGCTGATTGAGGTGTAGATCAGACACGTGGATATACTCTATCTCTGTCTTCTACCTCTGCTGTTCCTTCTGAGCTGGCTGAGTGAGGTGTAGATCGGACACGTGGATATACTATATCTCTGTCTTTTACCTCTGCTGTTCCGTCTGAGCAGGCTGAATGAGACACGTGGATATACTATATCTCTTTTTTCTACCTCTGCTGTTCCTTCTGAGCAAGCTGAGTGAGACAAGTGGATATACTCTATCTCTGTCTTTTACCTCTGCTGTTCCTTCTGAGCAGGCTGAGTGAGGTGTAGATCAGACACGGGGATATACTCTATCTGTGTCTTCTACCTATGCTGATTCTTCTGAGCAGGCTGAGTGAAGTGTAGATCAGACACGTGGATATACTCTATCTCTGTCTTCTACCTCTGCTGTTCCTTCTGAGCAGGCTGAGTGAGACACGTGGATATACTATATCTCTTTTGTCTACCTCTGCTATTCTTTCTGAGCAAGCTGAGTGAGACACGTGGATATACTATATCTCTGTCTTCTACCTCTGCTGTTCCTTTTGAGCAAGCTGAGTGAGACACGTGGATATACTATATCTCTGTCTTTTACCTCTGCTGTTCCTTCTGAGCAGGCTGAGTGAGACACGTGGATATACTCTATCTCTGTATTCTACCTCTGCTGTTCCTTCTGAGCAGGCTGAGTGAGGTGTAGATCAGACACGTGGATATACTCTATATCTGTCTTCTACCTCTGCTGTTCCTTCTGAGCAGGCTGAGTGAGACACGTGGATATACTCTATCTCTGTCTTCTACCTCTGCTGTTCCTTCTGAGCAGGCTGAGTGAGACACGTGGATATACTCTATCTCTGTCTTCTACCTCTGCTGTTCCTTCTGAGCAGGTTGAGTGAGGTGTAGATCAGACACGTGGATATACTCTATCTCTGTCTTCTACCTCTGCTGTTCCTTCTGAGCTGGCTGAGTGAGGTGTAGATCAGACACGTGGATATACTATATCTCTGTCTTCTACCTCTGCTGTTCCTTCTGAGCAGGCTGAGTAAGACACGTGGATATACTCTATCTCTGTCTTCTACCTCTTCTGTTCCTTCTGAGCAGGCGTAGATCACACACGTGGATATACTCTATCTCTGTCTTATACCTCTGCTGTTCCTTCTGAGCAGGCTGAGTGAGACACGTGGATATACTATATCTCTGTCTTCTACCTCTGCTGTTCCTTCTGAGCAAGCTGAGTAAGACACGTGGATATACTCTATCTCTGTCTTATACCTCTGCCGTTCCTTCTGAGCAGGCTGAGTGAGGTGTAGATCAGACACGTGGATATACTCTATCTCTGTCTTCTACCTCTGCTGTTCCTTCTGAGCAGGCAGAGTGAGACACGTGGATATTCTCTATCTCTGTCTTCTACCTCTGCTGTTCCTTCTGAGCAGGCCGAGTGAGGTGTAGATCAGACACGTAGATATACTCTATCTCTGTCTTCTACCTATGCTGATTCTTCTGAGCAGGCTGAGTGAAGTGTAGATCAGACACGTGGATAAACTCTATCTCTGTCTTCTACCTCTGCTGTTCCTTCTGAGCAGGCTGAGTGAGACACGTGGATATACTATATCTCCTTTGTCTACCTCTGCTGTTCCTTCTGAGCAAGCTGAGTGAGACACGTGGATATACTATATCTCTGTCTTCTACCTCTGCTGTTCCTTTTGAGCAAGCTGAGTGAGACACGTGGATATACCATATCTCTGTCGTTTACCTCTGCTGTTCCTTCTGAGCAGGCTGAGTGAGACACGAGGACATACTCTATCTCTGTATTCTACCTCTGCTGTTCCTTCTGAGCAGGCTGAGTGAGGTGTAGATCAGACACGTGGATAAACTCTATATCTGGCTTCTACCTCTGCTGTTCCTTTTAAGCAGGCTGAGTGAGACACGTGGATATACTCTATCTCTGTCTTCTACCTCTGCTGTTCCTTCTGAGCAGGCTGAGTGAGACACGTGGATATACTCTATCTCTGTCTTCTACCTCTGCTGTTCCTTCTGAGCAGGCTGATTGAGGTGTAGATCAGACACGTGGATATACTCTATCTCTGTCTTCTACCTCTGCTGTTCCTTCTGAGCTGGCTGAGTGAGGTGTAGATCGGACACGTGGATATACTATATCTCTGTCTTTTACCTCTGCTGTTCCTTCTGAGCAGGCTGAGTGAGACACGTGGATATACTCTATCTCTGTCTTCTACCTCTGCTGTTCCTTCTGAGCAGGCTGAGTGAGGTGTAGATCAGACACGTGGATATACTCTATCTCTGTCTTATACCTCTGCTGTTCCTTCTGAGCAGGCTGAGTGAGACACGTGGATATACTATATCTCTGTCTTCTACCTCTGCTGTTTCTTCTGAGCAAGCTGAGTAAGACACGTGGATATACTCTATCTCTGTCTTATACCTCTGCCGTTCCTTCTGAGCAGGCTGAGTGAGGTGTAGATCAGACACGTGGATATACTCTATCTCTGCCTTCTACCTCTGCTGTTCCTTCTGAGCAGGCTGAGTGAGACACGTGGATATTCTCTATCTCTGTCTTCTACCTCTGCTGTTCCTTCTGAGCAGGCTGAGTGAGGTGTAGATCAGACACGTGGATATACTCTATCTCTGTCTTCTACCTCTGCTGTTCCTTCTGAGCTGGCTGAGTGAGGTGTAGATCGGACACGTGGATATACTATATCTCTGTCTTTTACCTCTGCTGTTCCGTCTGAGCAGGCTGAATGAGACACGTGGATATACTATATCTCTTTTTTCTACCTCTGCTGTTCCTTCTGAGCAAGCTGAGTGAGACACGTGGATATACTCTATCTCTGTCTTTTACCTCTGCTGTTCCTTCTGAGCAGGCTGAGTGAGGTGTAGATCAGACACGTTGATATACCATATCTCTGTCGTTTACCTCTGCTGTTCCTTCTGAGCAGGCTGAGTGAGACACGAGGACATACTCTATCTCTGTATTCTACCTCTGCTCTTCCTTCTGAGCAGGCTGAGTGAGGTGTAGATCAGACACGTGGATATACTCTATATCTGGCTTCTACCTCTGCTGTTCCTTTTAAGCAGGCTGAGTGAGACACGTGGATATACTCTATCTCTGTCTTCTACCTCTGCTGTTCCTTCTGAGCAGGCTGAGTGAGACACGTGGATATACTCTATCACTGTCTTCTACCTCTGCTGTTCCTTCTGAGCAGGCTGATTGAGGTGTAGATCAGACACGTGGATATACTCTATCTCTGTCTTCTACCTCTGCTGTTCCTTCTGAGCTGGCTGAGTGAGGTGTAGATCGGACACGTGGATATACTATATCTCTGTCTTTTACCTCTGCTGTTCCGTCTGAGCAGGCTGAATGAGACACGTGGATATACTATATC
The DNA here is from genome assembly GCA_037893245.1 of Crossaster papposus. Classification (NCBI taxonomy): domain Eukaryota; kingdom Metazoa; phylum Echinodermata; class Asteroidea; order Velatida; family Solasteridae; genus Crossaster; species Crossaster papposus. The sequence goes on along the minus strand of JBAIAA010000049.1, from coordinate 194,843 downwards.
TCTTTTTTCTACCTCTGCTGTTCCTTCTGAGCAAGCTGAGTGAGACACGTGGATATACTCTATCTCTGTCTTTTACCTCTGCTGTTCCTTCTGAGCAGGCTGAGTGAGGTGTAGATCAGACACGTGGATATACTCTATCTCTGTCTTCTACCTATGCTGATTCTTCTGAGCAGGCTGAGTGAAGTGTAGATCAGACACGTGGATATACTCTATCTCTGTCTTCTACCTCTGCTGTTCCTTCTGAGCAGGCTGAGTAAGACACGTGGATATACTATATCTCTTTTGTCTACCTCTGCTATTCTTTCTGAGCAAGCTGAGTGAGACACGTGGATATACTATATCTCTGTCTTCTACCTCTGCTGTTCCTTTTGAGCAAGCTGAGTGAGACACGTGGATATACTATATCTCTGTCTTTTACCTCTGCTGTTCCTTCTGAGCAGGCTGAGTGAGACACGTGGATATACTCTATCTCTGTATTCTACCTCTGCTGTTCCTTCTGAGCAGGCTGAGTGAGGTGTAGATCAGACACGTGGATATACTCTATATCTGTCTTCTACCTCTGCTGTTCCTTCTGAGCAGGCTGAGTGAGACACGTGGATATACTCTATCTCTGTCTTCTACCTCTGCTGTTCCTTCTGAGCAGGCTGAGTGAGACACGTGGATATACTCTATCTCTGTCTTCTACCTCTGCTGTTCCTTCTGAGCAGGCTGAGTGAGGTGTAGATCAGACACGTGGATATACTCTATCTCTGTCTTCTACCTCTGCTGTTCCTTCTGAGCTGGCTGAGTGAGGTGTAGATCAGACACGTGGATATACTATATCTCTGTCTTCTACCTCTGCTGTTCCTTCTGAGCAGGCTGAGTAAGACACGTGGATATACTCTATCTCTGTCTTCTACCTCTTCTGTTCCTTCTGAGCAGGCGTAGATCGCACACGTGGATATACTCTATCTCTGTCTTATACCTCTGCTGTTCCTTCTGAGCAGGCTGAGTGAGACACGTGGATATACTATATCTCTGTCTTCTACCTCTGCTGTTCCTTCTGAGCAAGCTGAGTAAGACACGTGTATATACTCTATCTCTGTCTTATACCTCTGCCGTTCCTTCTGAGCAGGCTGAGTGAGGTGTAGATCAGACACGTGGATATACTCTATCTCTGTCTTCTACCTCTGCTGTTCCTTCTGAGCAGGCTGAGTGAGACACGTGGATATTCTCTATCTCTGTCTTCTACCTCTGCTGTTCCTTCTGAGCAGGCCGAGTGAGGTGTAGATCAGACACGTAGATATACTCTATCTCTGTCTTCTACCTATGCTGATTCTTCTGAGCAGGCTGAGTGAAGTGTAGATCAGACACGTGGATAAACTCTATCTCTGTCTTCTACCTCTGCTGTTCCTTCTGAGCAGGCTGAGTGAGACACGTGGATATACTATATCTCCTTTGTCTACCTCTGCTGTTCCTTCTGAGCAAGCTGAGTGAGACACGTGGATATACTATATCTCTGTCTTCTACCTCTGCTGTTCCTTTTGAGCAAGCTGAGTGAGACACGTGGATATACCATATCTCTGTCGTTTACCTCTGCTGTTCCTTCTGAGCAGGCTGAGTGAGACACGAGGACATACTCTATCTCTGTATTCTACCTCTGCTGTTCCTTCTGAGCAGGCTGAGTGAGGTGTAGATCAGACACGTGGATAAACTCTATATCTGGCTTCTACCTCTGCTGTTCCTTTTAAGCAGGCTGAGTGAGACACGTGGATATACTCTATCTCTGTCTTCTACCTCTGCTGTTCCTTCTGAGCAGGTTGAGTGAGACACGTGGATATACTCTATCTCTGTCTTCTACCTCTGCTGTTCCTTCTGAGCAGGCTGATTGAGGTGTAGATCAGACACGTGGATATACTCTATCTCTGTCTTCTACCTCTGCTGTTCCTTCTGAGCTGGCTGAGTGAGGTGTAGATCGGACACGTGGATATACTATATCTCTGTCTTTTACCTCTGCTGTTACTTCTGAGCAGGCTGAGTGAGACACGTGGATATACTCTATCTCTGTCTTCTACCTCTGCTGTTCCTTCTGAGCAGGCTGAGTGAGGTGTAGATCAGACACGTGGATATACTCTATCTCTGTCTCATACCTCTGCTGTTCCTTCTGAGCAGGCTGAGTGAGACACGTGGATATACTATATCTCTGTCTTCTACCTCTGCTGTTTCTTCTGAGCAAGCTGAGTAAGACACGTGTATATACTCTATCTCTGTCTTATACCTCTGCCGTTCCTTCTGAGCAGGCTGAGTGAGGTGTAGATCAGACACGTGGATATACTCTATCTCTGTCTTCTACCTCTGCTGTTCCTTCTGAGCAGGCTGAGTGAGACACGTGGATATTCTCTATCTCTGTCTTCTACCTCTGCTGTTCCTTCTGAGCAGGCTGAGTGAGGTGTAGATCAGACACGTGGATATACTATATCTCTGTCTTCTACCTATGCTGATTCTTCTGAGCAGGCTGAGTGAAGTGTAGATCAGACACGTGGATATACTCTATCTCTGTCTTCTACCTCTGCTGTTCCTTCTGAGCAGGCTGAGTGAGACACGTGGATATACTATATCTCTGTCTTCTACCTCTGCTGTTCTTTTGAGCAAGCTGAGTGAGACACGTGGATATACCATATCTCTGTCTTTTACCTCTGCTGTTCCTTCTGAGCAGGCTGAGTGAGACACGAGGACATACTCTATCTCTGTATTCTACCTCTGCTGTTCCTTCTGAGCTGGCTGAGTGAGGTGTAGATCGGACACGTGGATATACTATATCTCTGTCTTTTACCTCTGCTGTTCCTTCTGAGCAGGCTGAGTGAGACACGTGGATATACTCTATCTCTGTATTCTACCTCTGCTGTTCATTCTGAGCAGGCTGAGTGAGGTGTAGATCAGACACGTGGATATACTCTATATCTGTCTTCTACCTCTGCTGTTCCTTCTGAGCAGGCTGAGTGAGACACGTGGATATACTCTATCTCTGTATTCTACCTCTGCTTTTCCTTCTGAGCAGGCTGAGTGAGGTGTAGATCAGACACGTGGATATACTCTATATCTGTCTTCTACCTCTGCTGTTCCTTCTGAGCAGGCTGAGTGAGACACGTGGATATACTCTATCTCTGTCTTCTACCTCTGCTGTTCCTTCTGAGCAGGCTGAGTGAGACACGTGGATATACTCTATCTCTGTCTTCTACCTCTGCTGTTCCTTCTGAGCAGGCTGAGTGAGGTGTAGATCAGACACGTGGATATACTCTATCTCTGTCTTCTACCTCTGCTGTTCCTTCTGAGCTGGCTGAGTGAGGTATAGATCAGACACGTGGATATACTATATCTCTGTCTTCTACCTCTGCTGTTCCTTCTGAGCAGGCTGAGTAAGACACGTGGATATACTCTATCTCTGTCTTCTACCTCTTCTGTTCCTTCTGAGCAGGCGTAGATCACACACGTGGATATACTCTATCTCTGTCTTATACATCTGCTGTTCCTTCTGAGCAGGCTGAGTGAGACACGTGGATATACTATATCTCTGTCTTCTACCTCTGCTGTTCCTTCTGAGCAAGCTGAATAAGACACGTGGATATACTCTATCTCTGTCTTATACCTCTGCCGTTCCTTCTGAGCAGGCTGAGTGAGGTGTAGATCAGACACGTGGATATACTCTATCTCTGTCTTCTACCTCTGCTGTTCCTTCTGAGCAGGCTGAGTGAGACACGTGGATATTCTCTATCTCTGTCTTCTACCTCTGCTGTTCCTTCTGAGCAGGCTGAGTGAGGTGTAGATCAGACACGTGGATATACTCTATCTCTGTCTTCTACCTATGCTGATTCTTCTGAGCAGGCTGAGTGAAGTGTAGATCAGACACGTGGATATACTCTATCTCTGTCTTCTACCTCTGCTGTTCCTTCTGGGCAGGCTGAGTGAGACACGTGGATATACTATATCTCTTTTGTCTACCTCTGCTGTTCCTTCTGAGCAAGCTGAGTGAGACACGTGGATATACTATATCTCTGTCTTCTACCTCTGCTGTTCCTTTTGAGCAAGCTGAGTGAGACACGTGGATATACCATATCTCTGTCGTTTACCTCTGCTGTTCCTTCTGAGCAGGCTGAGTGAGACACGAGGACATACTCTATCTCTGTATTCTACCTCTGCTGTTCCTTCTGAGCAGGCTGAGTGAGGTGTAGATCAGACACGTGGATATACTCTATATCTGGCTTCTACCTCTGCTGTTCCTTTTAAGCAGGCTGAGTGAGACACGTGGATATACTCTATCTCTGTCTTCTACCTCTGCTGTTCCTTCTGAGCTGGCTGAGTGAGGTGTAGATCGGACACGTGGATATACTATATCTCTGTCTTTTACCTCTGCTGTTCCTTCTGAGCAGGCTGAGTGAGACACGTGGATATACTCTATCTCTGTCTTCTACCTCTGCTGTTCCTTCTGAGCAGGCTGAGTGAGACACGTCGATATACTATATCTCTTTTGTCTACCTCTGCTGTTCCTTCTGAGCAAGCTGAGTGAGACACGTGGATATACCATATCTCTGTCTTTTACCTCTGCTGTTCCTTCTGAGCAGGCTGAGTGAGACACGAGGACATACTCTATCTCTGTATTCTACCTCTGCTGTTCCTTCTGAGCTGGCTGAGTGAGGTGTAGATCAGACACGTGGATATACTCTATCTCTGTCTTCTACCTCTTCTGTTCCTTCTGAGCAGGCGTAGATCACACACGTGGATATACTCTATCTCTGTCTTATACCTCTGCTGTTCCTTCTGAGCAGGCTGAGTGAGACACGTGGATATACTATATCTCTGTCTTCTACATCTGCTGTTCCTTCTGAGCAAGCTGAGTAAGACACGTGGATATACTCTATCTCTGTCTTATACCTCTGCCGTTCCTTCTGAGCAGGCTGAGTGAGGTGTAGATCAGACACGTGGATATACTCTATCTCTGTCTTCTACCTCTGCTGTTCCTTCTGAGCAGGCTGAGTGAGACACGTGGATATTCTCTATCTCTGTCTTCTACCTCTGCTGTTCCTTCTGAGCAGGCTGAGTGAGGTGTAGATCAGACACGTGGATATACTCTATCTCTGTCTTCTACCTATGCTGATTCTTCTGAGCAGGCTGAGTGAAGTGTAGATCAGACACGTGGATATACTCTATCTCTGTCTTCTACCTCTGCTGTTCCTTCTGAGCAGGCTGAGAGAGACACGTGGATATACTATATCTCTTTTGTCTACCTCTGCTGTTCCTTCTGAGCAAGCTGAGTGAGACACGTGGATATACTATATCTCTGTCTTCTACCTCTGCTGTTCCTTTTGAGCAAGCTGAGTGAGACACGTGGATATACCATATCTCTGTCGTTTACCTCTGCTGTTCCTTCTGAGCAGGCTGAGTGAGACACGAGGACATACTCTATCTCTGTATTCTACCTCTGCTGTTCCTTCTGAGCAGGCTGAGTGAGGTGTAGATCAGACACGTGGATATACTCTATATCTGGCTTCTACCTCTGCTGTTCCTTTTAAGCAGGCTGAGTGAGACACGTGGATATACTCTATCTCTGTCTTCTACCTCTGCTGTTCCTTCTGAGCAGGCTGAGTGAGACACGTGGATATACTCTATCTCTGTCTTCTACCTCTGCTGTTCCTTCTGAGCAGGCTGATTGAGGTGTAGATCAGACACGTGGATATACTCTATCTCTGTTTTCTACCTCTGCTGTTCCTTCTGAGCTGGCTGAGTGAGGTGTAGATCGGACACGTGGATATACTATATCTCTGTCTTTTACCTCTGCTGTTCCTTCTGAGCAGGCTGAGTGAGACACGTGGATATACTCTATCTCTGTCTTCTACCTCTGCTGTTCCTTCTGAGCAGGCTGAGTGAGGTGTAGATCAGACACGTGGATATACTCTATCTCTGTCTTATACCTCTGCTGTTCCTTCTGAGCAGGCTGAGTGAGACACGTGGATATACTATATCTCTGTCTTCTACCTCTGCTGTTCCTTCTGAGCAAGCTGAGTAAGACACGTGGATATACTCTATCTCTGTCTTATACCTCTGCCGTTCCTTCTGAGCAGGCTGAGTGAGGTGTAGATCAGACACGTGGATATACTCTATCTCTGTCTTCTACCTCTGCTGTTCCTTCTGAGCAGGCTGAGTGAGACACGTGGATATTCTCTATCTCTGTCTTCTACCTCTGCTGTTCCTTCTGAGCAGGCTGAGTGAGGTGTAGATCAGACACGTGGATATACTCTATCTCTGTCTTCTACCTATGCTGATTCTTCTGAGCAGGCTGAGTGAAGTGTAGATCAGACACGTGGATATACTCTATCTCTGTCTTCTACCTCTGCTGTTCCTTCTGAGCAGGCTGAGTGAGACACGTGGATATACTATATCTCTTTTGTCTACCTCTGCTGTTCCTTCTGAGCAAGCTGAGTGAGACACGTGGATATACTATATCTCTGTCTTCTACCTCTGCTGTTCTTTTGAGCAAGCTGAGTGAGACACGTGGATATACCATATCTCTGTCTTTTACCTCTGCTGTTCCTTCTGAGCAGGCTGAGTGAGACACGTTGATATACTCTATCTCTGTCGTCTACCTCTGCTGTTCCTTCTGAGCTGGCTGAGTGAGGTGTAGATCGGACACGTGGATATACTATATCTCTGTCTTTTACCTCTGCTGTTCCTTCTGAGCAGGTTGAGTGAGACACGTGGATATACTCTATCTCTGTATTCTACCTCTGCTGTTCCTTCTGAGCAGCCTGAGTGAGGTGTAGATCAGACACGTGGATATACTCTATATCTGTCTTCTACCTCTGCTGTTTCTTCTGAGCAGGCTGAGTGAGACACGTGGATATACTCTATCTCTGTCTTCTACCTCTGCTGTTCCTTCTGAGCAGGCTGAGTGAGACACGTGGATATACTATATATCTGTCTTCTACCTCTGCTGTTCCTTCTGAGCAGGCTGAGTGAGACACGTGGATATTCTCTATCTCTGTCTTCTACCTCTGCTGTTCCTTCTGAGCAGGCTGAGTGAGGTGTAGATCAGACACGTGGATATACTCTATCTTTGTCTTCTACCTATGCTGATTCTTCTGAGCAGGCTGAGTGAAGTGTAGATCAGACACGTGGATATACTCTATCTCTTTTGTCTACCTCTGCTGTTCCTTCTGAGCAAGCTGAGTGAGACACGTGGATATACTATATCTCTGTCTTCTACCTCTGCTGTTCTTTTGAGCAAGCTGAGTGAGACACGTGGATATACCATATCTCTGTCTTTTACCTCTGCTGTTCCTTCTGAGCAGGCTGAGTGAGACACGAGGACATACTCTATCTCTGTATTCTACCTCTGCTGTTCCTTCTGAGCTGGCTGAGTGAGGTGTAGATCAGACACGTGGATATACTATATCTCTGTCGTCTACCTCTGCTGTTCCTTCTGAGCAGGCTGAGTAAGACACGTGGATATACTCTATCTCTGTCTTCTACCTCTTCTGTTCCTTCTGAGCAGGCGTAGATCACACACGTGGATATACTCTATCTCTGTCTTATACCTCTGCTGTTCCTTCTGAGCAGGCTGAGTGAGACACGTGGATATACTATATCTCTGTCTTCTACCTCTGCTGTTCCTTCTGAGCAAGCTGAGTAAGACACGTGGATATACTCTATCTCTGTCTTATACCTCTGCCGTTCCTTCTGAGCAGGCTGAGTGAGGTGTAGATCAGACACGTGGATATACTCTATCTCTGTCTTCTACCTCTGCTGTTCCTTCTGAGCAGGCTGAGTGAGACACGTGGATATTCTCTATCTCTGTCTTCTACCTCTGCTGTTCCTTCTGAGCAGGCTGAGTGAGGTGTAGATCAGACACGTGGATATACTCTATCTCTGTCTTCTACCTATGCTGATTCTTCTGAGCAGGCTGAGTGAAGTGTAGATCAGACACGTGGATATACTCTATCTCTGTCTTCTACCTCTGCTGTTCCTTCTGAGCAGGCTGAGAGAGACACGTGGATATACTATATCTCTTTTGTCTACCTCTGCTGTTCCGTCTGAGCAAGCTGAGTGAGACACGTGGATATACTATATCTCTGTCTTCTACCTCTGCTGTTCCTTTTGAGCAAGCTGAGTGAGACACGTGGATATACCATATCTCTGTCGTTTACCTCTGCTGTTCCTTCTGAGCAGGCTGAGTGAGACACGAGGACATACTCTATCTCTGTATTCTACCTCTGCTGTTCCTTCTGAGCAGGCTGAGTGAGGTGTAGATCAGACACGTGGATATACTCTATATCTGGCTTCTACCTCTGCTGTTCCTTTTAAGCAGGCTGAGTGAGACACGTGGATATACTCTATCTCTGTCTTCTACCTCTGCTGTTCCTTCTGAGCAGGCTGAGTGAGACACGTGGATATACTCTATCTCTGTCTTCTACCTCTGCTGTTCCTTCTGAGCAGGCTGATTGAGGTGTAGATCAGACACGTGGATATACTCTATCTCTGTTTTCTACCTCTGCTGTTCCTTCTGAGCTGGCTGAGTGAGGTGTAGATCGGACACGTGGATATACTATATCTCTGTCTTTTACCTCTGCTGTTCCTTCTGAGCAGGCTGAGTGAGACACGTGGATATACTCTATCTCTGTCTTCTACCTCTGCTGTTCCTTCTGAGCAGGCTGAGTGAGGTGTAGATCAGACACGTGGATATACTCTATCTCTGTCTTATACCTCTGCTGTTCCTTCTGAGCAGGCTGAGTGAGACACGTGGATATACTATATCTCTGTCTTCTACCTCTGCTGTTCCTTCTGAGCAAGCTGAGTAAGACACGTGGATATACTCTATCTCTGTCTTATACCTCTGCCGTTCCTTCTGAGCAGGCTGAGTGAGGTGTAGATCAGACACGTGGATATACTCTATCTCTGTCTTCTACCTCTGCTGTTCCTTCTGAGCAGGCTGAGTGAGACACGTGGATATTCTCTATCTCTGTCTTCTACCTCTGCTGTTCCTTCTGAGCAGGCTGAGTGAGGTGTAGATCAGACACGTGGATATACTCTATCTCTGTCTTCTACCTATGCTGATTCTTCTGAGCAGGCTGAGTGAAGTGTAGATCAGACACGTGGATATACTCTATCTCTGTCTTCTACCTCTGCTGTTCCTTCTGAGCAGGCTGAGTGAGACACGTGGATATACTATATCTCTTTTGTCTACCTCTGCTGTTCCTTCTGAGCAAGCTGAGTGAGACACGTGGATATACTATATCTCTGTCTTCTACCTCTGCTGTTCTTTTGAGCAAGCTGAGTGAGACACGTGGATATACCATATCTCTGTCTTTTACCTCTGCTGTTCCTTCTGAGCAGGCTGAGTGAGACACGTTGATATACTCTATCTCTGTCGTCTACCTCTGCTGTTCCTTCTGAGCAGGCTGAGTGAGACACGTGGATATACTATATCTCTTTTGTCTACCTCTGCTGTTCCTTCTGAGCAAGCTGAGTGAGACACGTGGATATACTATATCTCTGTCTTCTACCTCTGCTGTTCTTTTGAGCAAGCTGAGTGAGACACGTGGATATACCATATCTCTGTATTCTACCTCTGCTGTTCCTTCTGAGCAGGCTGAGTGAGGTGTAGATCAGACACGTGGATATACTCTATATCTGTCTTCTATCTCTGCTGTTTCTTCTGAGCAGGCTGAGTGAGACACGTGGATATACTCTATCTCTGTCTTCTACCTCTGCTGTTCCTTCTGAGCAGGCTGAGTGAGACACGTGGATATACTCTATCTCTGTCTTCTACCTCTGCTGTTCCTTCTGAGCAGGCTGAGTGAGACACGTGGATATACTCTATCTCTGTCTTATACCTCTGCCGTTCCTTCTGAGCAGGCTGAGTGAGGTGTAGATCAGACACGTGGATATTCTCTATCTCTGTCTTCTACCTCTGCTGTTCCTTCTGAGCAGGCTGAGTGAGGTGTAGATCAGACACGTGGATATACTCTATCTCTGTCTTCTACCTATGCTGATTCTTCTGAGCAGGCTGAGTGAAGTGTAGATCAGACACGTGGATATACTCTATCTCTGTCTTCTACCTCTGCTGTTCCTTCTGAGCAGGCTGAGTGAGACACGTGGATATACTATATCTCTTTTGTCTACCTCTGCTGTTCCTTCTGAGCAAGCTGAGTGAGACACGTGGATATACTATATCTCTGTCTTCTACCTCTGCTGTTCCTTTTGAGCAAGCTGAGTGAGACACGTGGATATACCATATCTCTGTCGTTTACCTCTGCTGTTCCTTCTGAGCAGGCTGAGTGAGACAAGAGGACATACTCTATCTCTGTATTCTACCTCTGCTGTTCCTTCTGAGCAGGCTGAGTGAGGTGTAGATCAGACACGTGGATATACTCTATATCTGGCTTCTACCTCTGCTGTTCTTTTTAAGCAGGCTGAGTGAGACACGTGGATATACTCTATCTCTGTCTTCTACCTCTGCTGTTCCTTCTGAGCAGGCTGAGTGAGACACGTGGATATACTCTATCTCTGTCTTCTACCTCTGCTGTTCCTTCTGAGCAGGCTGATTGAGGTGTAGATCAGACACGTGGATATACTCTATCTCTGCCTTCTACCTCTGCTGTTCCTTCTGAGCTGGCTGAGTGAGGTGTAGATCGGACACGTGGATATACTATATCTCTGTCTTTTACCTCTGCTGTTCCTTCTGAGCAAGCTGAGTGAGACACGTGGATATACTATATCTCTGTCTTCTACCTCTGCTGTTCTTTTTAAGCAGGCTGAGTGAGACACGTGGATATACTCTATCTCTGTCTTCTACCTCTGCTGTTCCTTCTGAGCAGGCTGAGTGAGACACGTGGATATACTCTATCTCTGTCTTCTACCTCTGCTGTTCCTTCTGAGCAGGCTGAGTGAGGTGTAGATCAGACACGTGGATATACTCTATCTCTGTCTTATACCTCTGCTGTTCCTTCTGAGCAGGCTGAATGAGACACGTGGATATACTATATCTCTGTCTTCTACCTCTGCTGTTCCTTCTGAGCAAGCTGAGTAACCCACATGGATATACTCTATCTCTGTCTTATACCTCTGCCGTTCCTTCTGAGCAGGCTGAGTGAGGTGTAGATCAGACACGTGGATATACTCTATCTCTGTCTTCTACCTCTGCTGTTCCTTCTGAGCAGGCTGAGTGAGACACGTGGATATTCTCTATCTCTGTCTTCTACCTCTGCTGTTCCTTCTGAGCAGGCTGAGTGAGGTGTAGATCAGACACGTGGATATACTCTATCTCTGTCTTCTACCTATGCTGATTCTTCTGAGCAGGCTGAGTGAAGTGTAGATCAGACACGTGGATATACTCTATCTCTGTCTTCTACCTCTGCTGTTCCTTCTGAGCAGGCTGAGTGAGACACGTGGGTATACTATATCTCTTTTGTCTACCTCTGCTGTTCCTTCTGAGCAAGCTGAGTGAGACACGTGGATATACTATATCTCTGTCTTCTACCTCTGCTGTTCTTTTGAGCAAGCTGAGTGAGACACGTGGATATACCATATCTCTGTCTTTTACCTCTGCTGTTCCTTCTGAGCAGGCTGAGTGAGACACGTTGATATACTCTATCTCTGTCGTCTACCTCTGCTGTTCCTTCTGAGCTGGCTGAGTGAGGTGTAGATCGGACACGTGAATATACTATATCTCTGTCTTTTACCTCTGCTGTTCCTTCTGAGCAGGCTGAGTGAGACACGTGGATATACTCTATCTCTGTATTCTACCTCTGCTGTTCCTTCTGAGCAGGCTGAGTGAGGTGTAGATCAGACACGTGGATATACTCTATATCTGTCTTCTACCTCTGCTGTTTCTTCTGAGCAGGCTGAGTGAGACACGTGGATATACTCTATCTCTGTCTTCTACCTCTGCTGTTCCTTCTGAGCAGGCTGAGTGAGACACATGGATATACTCTATCTCTGTCTTCTACCTCTGCTGTTCCTTCTGAGCAGGCTGAGTGAGACACGTGGATATACTCTATCTCTGTCTTATACCTCTGCCGTTCCTTCTGAGCAGGCTGAGTGAGGTGTAGATCAGACACGTGGATATTCTCTATCTCTGTCTTCTACCTCTGCTGTTCCTTCTGAGCTGGCTGAGTGAGGTGTAGATCGGACACGTGGATATACTATATCTCTGTCTTTTACCTCTGCTGTTCCTTCTGAGCAAGCTGAGTGAGACACGTGGATATACTATATCTCTGTCTTCTACCTCTGCTGTTCTTTTTAAGCAGGCTGAGTGAGACACGTGGATATACTCTATCTCTGTCTTCTACCTCTGCTGTTCCTTCTGAGCAGGCTGAGTGAGACACGTGGATATACTCTATCTCTGTCTTCTACCTCTGCTGTTCCTTCTGAGCAGGCTGAGTGAGGTGTAGATCAGACACGTGGATATACTCTATCTCTGTCTTATACCTCTGCTGTTCCTTCTGAGCAGGCTGAATGAGACACGTGGATATACTATATCTATGTCTTCTACCTCTGCTGTTCCTTCTGAGCAAGCTGAGTAACCCACATGGATATACTCTATCTCTGTCTTATACCTCTGCCGTTCCTTCTGAGCAGGCTGAGTGAGGTGTAGATCAGACACGTGGATATACTCTATCTCTGTCTTCTACCTCTGCTGTTCCTTCTGAGCAGGCTGAGTGAGACACGTGGATATTCTCTATCTCTGTCTTCTACCTCTGCTGTTCCTTCTGAGCAGGCTGAGTGAGGTGTAGATCAGACACGTGGATATACTCTATCTCTGTCTTCTACCTATGCTGATTCTTCTGAGCAGGCTGAGTGAAGTGTAGATCAGACACGTGGATATACTCTATCTCTGTCTTCTACCTCTGCTGTTCCTTCTGAGCAGGCTGAGTGAGACACGTGGGTATACTATATCTCTTTTGTCTACCTCTGCTGTTCCTTCTGAGCAAGCTGAGTGAGACACGTGGATATACTATATCTCTGTCTTCTACCTCTGCTGTTCTTTTGAGCAAGCTGAGTGAGACACGTGGATATACCATATCTCTGTCTTTTACCTCTGCTGTTCCTTCTGAGCAGGCTGAGTGAGACACGTTGATATACTCTATCTCTGTCGTCTACCTCTGCTGTTCCTTCTGAGCTGGCTGAGTGAGGTGTAGATCGGACACGTGAATATACTATATCTCTGTCTTTTACCTCTGCTGTTCCTTCTGAGCAGGCTGAGTGAGACACGTGGATATACTCTATCTCTGTATTCTACCTCTGCTGTTCCTTCTGAGCAGGCTGAGTGAGGTGTAGATCAGACACGTGGATATACTCTATATCTGTCTTCTACCTCTGCTGTTTCTTCTGAGCAGGCTGAGTGAGACACGTGGATATACTCTATCTCTGTCTTCTACCTCTGCTGTTCCTTCTGAGCAGGCTGAGTGAGACACATGGATATACTCTATCTCTGTCTTCTACCTCTGCTGTTCCTTCTGAGCAGGCTGAGTGAGACACGTGGATATACTCTATCTCTGTCTTATACCTCTGCCGTTCCTTCTGAGCAGGCTGAGTGAGGTGTAGATCAGACACGTGGATATTCTCTATCTCTGTCTTCTACCTCTGCTGTTCCTTCTGAGCAGGCTGAGTGAGGTGTAGATCAGACACGTGGATATACTCTATCTCTGTCTTCTACCTATGCTGATTCTTCTGAGCAGGCTGAGTGAAGTGTAGATCAGACACGTGGATATACTCTATCTCTGTATTCTACCTCTGCTGTTCCTTCTGAGCAGGCTGAGTGAGGTGTAGATCAGACACGTGGATATACTCTATCTCTGTCTTATACCTCTGCTGTTCCTTCTGAGCAGGCTGAGTGAGACACGTGGATATACTATATCTCTGTCTTCTACCTCTGCTGTTCCTTCTGAGCAAGCTGAGTAACCCACGTGGATATACTCTATCTCTGTCTTATACCTCTGCCGTTCCTTCTGAGCAGGCTGAGTGAGGTGTAGATCAGACACGTGGATATACTCTATCTCTGTCTTCTACCTCTGCTGTTCCTTCTGAGCAGGCTGAGTGAGACACGTGGATATTCTCTATCTCTGTCTTCTACCTCTGCTGTTCCTTCTGAGCAGGCTGAGTGAGGTGTAGATCAGACACGTGGATATACTCTATCTCTGTCTTCTACCTATGCTGATTCTTCTGAGCAGGCTGAGTGAAGTGTAGATCAGACACGTGGATATACTCTATCTCTGTCTTCTACCTCTGCTGTTCCTTCTGAGCAGGCTGAGTGAGACACGTGGGTATACTATATCTCTTTTGTCTACCTCTGCTGTTCCTTCTGAGCAAGCTGAGTGAGACACGTGGATATACTATATCTCTGTCTTCTACCTCTGCTGTTCTTTTGAGCAAGCTGAGTGAGACACGTGGATATACCATATCTCTGTCTTTTACCTCTGCTGTTCCTTCTGAGCAGGCTGAGTGAGACACGTGGATATACCATATCTCTGTCTTTTACCTCTGCTGTTCCTTCTGAGCAGGCTGAGTGAGACACGTTGATATACTCTATCTCTTCCGTCTACCTCTGCTGTTCCTTCTGAGCTGGCTGAGTGAGGTGTAGATCGGACACGTGAATATACTATATCTCTGTCTTTTACCTCTGCTGTTCCTTCTGAGCAGGCTGAGTGAGACACGTGGATATACTCTATCTCTGTATTCTACCTCTGCTGTTCCTTCTGAGCAGGCTGAGTGAGGTGTAGATCAGACACGTGGATATACTCTATATCTGTCTTCTACCTCTGCTGTTTCTTCTGAGCAGGCTGAGTGAGACACGTGGATATACTCTATCTCTGTCTTTTACCTCTGCTGTTCCTTCTGAGCAGGCTGAGTGAGACACGTGGATATACTCTATCTCTGTATTCTACCTCTGCTGTTCCTTCTGAGCAGGCTGAGTGAGGTGTAGATCAGACACGTGGATATACTCTATATCTGTCTTCTACCTCTGCTGTTTCTTCTGAGCAGGCTGAGTGAGACACGTGGATATACTCTATCTCTGTCTTCTACCTCTGCTGTTCCTTCTGAGCAGGCTGAGTGAGACACATGGATATACTCTATCTCTGTCTTCTACCTCTGCTGTTCCTTCTGAGCAGGCTGAGTGAGACACGTGGATATACTCTATCTCTGTCTTATACCTCTGCCGTTCCTTCTGAGCAGGCTGAGTGAGGTGTAGATCAGACACGTGGATATTCTCTATCTCTGTCTTCTACCTCTGCTGTTCCTTCTGAGCAGGCTGAGTGAGGTGTAGATCAGACACGTGGATATACTCTATCTCTGTCTTCTACCTATGCTGATTCTTCTGAGCAGGCTGAGTGAAGTGTAGATCAGACACGTGGATATACTCTATCTCTGTCTTCTACCTCTGCTGTTCCTTCTGAGCAGGCTGAGTGAGACACGTGGATATACTATATCTCTTTTGTCTACCTCTGCTGTTCCTTCTGAGCAAGCTGAGTGAGACACGTGGATATACTATATCTCTGTCTTCTACCTCTGCTGTTCCTTTTGAGCAAGCTGAGTGAGACACGTGGATATACCATATCTCTGTCTTTTACCTCTGCTGTTCCTTCTGAGCAGGCTGAGTGAGACACGAGGACATACTCTATCTCTGTATTCTACCTCTGCTGTTCCTTCTGAGCTGGCTGAGTGAGGTGTAGATCGGACACGTGGATATACTATATCTCTGTCTTTTACCTCTGCTGTTCCTTCTGAGCAGGCTGAGTGAGACACGTGGATATACTCTATCTCTGTATTCTACCTCTGCTGTTCCTTCTGAGCAGGCTGAGTGAGGTGTAGATCAGACACGTGGATATACTCTATATCTGTCTTCTACCTCTGCTGTTCCTTCTGAGCAGGCTGAGTGAGACACGTGGATATACTCTATCTCTGTCTTCTACCTCTGCTGTTCCTTCTGAGCAGGCTGAGTGAGACACGTGGATATACTCTATCTCTGTCTTCTACCTCTGCTGTTCCTTCTGAGCAGGCTGAGTGAGGTGTAGATCAGACACGTGGATATACTCTATCTCTGTCTTCTACCTCTGCTGTTCCTTCTGAGCAGGCTGAATGAGGTGTAAATCAGACACGTGGATATACTCTATCTCTGTCTTCTACCTCTGCTGTTCCTTCTGAGCAGGCTGAGTGAGACACGTGGATATACAATATCTCTGTCTTCTACCTCTGCTGTTCCTTCTGAGCAGGCTGAGTGAGACACGAGGATATACTATATCTCTGTCTTCTACCTCTGCTGTTTCTTCTGAGCAGGCTGAGTGAGACACGTGGATATACTCTATCTCTGTCTTCTACCTCTGCTGTTCCTTCTGAGCAGGCTGAGTGAGACACGTGGATATACTCTATCTCTGTCTTCTACCTCTGCTGTTCTTTCTGAGTAGGCTGAGTGAGGTGTAGATCAGACACGTGGATATACTCTATCTCTGTCTCCTACCTCTGCTGTTCCTTCTGAGCAGGCTGAGTCAGACACGTGAATATACTCTATCTCTGTCTTCTACCTCTGCTGTTCCTTCTGAGCAGACTGAGTGAGGTGTAGATCAGACACGTGGATATACTCCATCTCTGTCATCTACCTCTGCTGTTCCTTTTGAGCAGGCTGAGTGAGACACGTGGATATACTATATATCTGTCTTCTACCTCTGCTGTTCCTTTTGAGCAGGCTGAGTGAGGTGTAGATCAGACACGTGGATACTCTTTCTCTTTCTTTTACCTCTGCTGTTCCTTCTGAGCAGGCTGGATGAGGTGTAGATCAGACACTTGGATATACTATATCTCTGCCTTCTACCTCTGCTGTTCCTTCTGAGCAGGCTGAGTGAGACACGTGGATATACTCTATCTCTGTATTCTACCTCTGCTGTTCCTTCTGAGCAGTCTGAGTGAGGTGTAGATCAGACACGTGGATATACTCTAATCTGTCTTCTACCTCTGCTGTTCCTTCTGAGCAGGCTGAGTGAGACACGTGGATATACTCTATCTCTGTCTTCTACCTCTGCTGTTCCTTCTGAGCAGGCTGAGTGAGACACGTGGATATACTCTATCTCTGTCTTCTACCTCTGCTGTTCCTTCTGAGCAGGCTGAGTGAGGTGTAGATCAGACACTTGGATATACTCTATCTCTGTCTTCTACCTCTGCTCTTCCTTCTGAGCAGGCTGAGTGAGGTGTAGATCAGACACGTGGATATACTCTATCTCTGTCTTCTACCTCTGCTGTTCCTTCTGAGCAGGCTGAGTGAGACACGAGGATATACTATATCTCTGTCTTCTACCTCTGCTGTTTCTTCTGAGCAGGCTGAGTGAGACACGTGGATATACTCTATCTCTGTCTTCTACCTCTGCTGTTCCTTCTGAGCAGGCTGAGTGAGACACGAGGATATACTATATCTCTGTCTTCTACCTCTGCTGTTTCTTCTGAGCAGGCTGAGTGAGACACGTGGATATACTCTATCTCTGTCTTCTACCTCTGCTGTTCCTTCTGAGCAGGCTGAGTGAGACACGTGGATATACTCTATCTCTGTCTTCTACCTCTGCTGTTCCTTCTGAGTAGGCTGAGTGAGGTGTAGATCAGACACGTGGATATACTCTATATCTGTCTTCTACCTCTGCTGTTTCTTCTGAGCAGGCTGAGTGAGACACGTGGATATACTCTATCTCTGTCTTCTACCTCTGCTGTTCCTTCTGAGCAGGCTGAGTGAGACACATGGATATACTCTATCTCTGTCTTCTACCTCTGCTGTTCCTTCTGAGCAGGCTGAGTGAGACACGTGGATATACTCTATCTCTGTCTTATACCTCTGCCGTTCCTTCTGAGCAGGCTGAGTGAGGTGTAGATCAGACACTTGGATATACTCTATCTCTGTCTTCTACCTCTGCTCTTCCTTCTGAGCAGGCTGAGTGAGGTGTAGATCAGACACGTGGATATACTCTATCTCTGTCTTCTACCTCTGCTGTTCCTTCTGAGCAGGCTAAGTGAGACACGTGGATATACAATATCTCTGTCTTCTACCTCTGCTGTTCCTTCTGAGCAGGCTGAGTGAGACACGAGGATATACTATATCTCTGTCTTCTACCTCTGCTGTTTCTTCTGAGCAGGCTGAGTGAGACACGTGGATATACTCTATCTCTGTCTTATACCTCTGCCGTTCCTTCTGAGCAGGCTGAGTGAGGTGTAGATCAGACACTTGGATATACTCTATCTCTGTCTTCTACCTCTGCTCTTCCTTCTGAGCAGGCTGAGTGAGGTGTAGATCAGACACGTGGATATACTCTATCTCTGTCTTCTACCTCTGCTGTTCCTTCTGAGCAGGCTAAGTGAGACACGTGGATATACAATATCTCTGTCTTCTACCTCTGCTGTTCCTTCTGAGCAGGCTGAGTGAGACACGAGGATATACTATATCTCTGTCTTCTACCTCTGCTGTTTCTTCTGAGCAGGCTGAGTGAGACACGTGGATATACTCTATCTCTG
This sequence comes from Crossaster papposus, assembly GCA_037893245.1. NCBI lineage: Eukaryota > Metazoa > Echinodermata > Asteroidea > Velatida > Solasteridae > Crossaster > Crossaster papposus. Next base: position 176,327 of record JBAIAA010000049.1, on the reverse strand, counting down.
TCTTCTACCTCTGCTGTTCCTTCTGAGCAGGCTGAGTGAGACACGTGGATATACTCTATCTCTGTCTTCTACCTCTGCTGTTCCTTCTGAGTAGGCTGAGTGAGGTGTAGATCAGACACGTGGATATACTCTATATCTGTCTTCTACCTCTGCTGTTTCTTCTGAGCAGGCTGAGTGAGACACGTGGATATACTCTATCTCTGTCTTCTACCTCTGCTGTTCCTTCTGAGCAGGCTGAGTGAGACACATGGATATACTCTATCTCTGTCTTCTACCTCTGCTGTTCCTTCTGAGCAGGCTGAGTGAGACACGTGGATATACTCTATCTCTGTCTTATACCTCTGCCGTTCCTTCTGAGCAGGCTGAGTGAGGTGTAGATCAGACACGTGGATATTCTCTATCTCTGTCTACTACCTCTGCTGTTCCTTCTGAGCAGGCTGAGTGAGGTGTAGATCAGACACGTGGATATACTCTATCTCTGTCTTCTACCTATGCTGATTCTTCTGAGCAGGCTGAGTGAAGTGTAGATCAGACACGTGGATATACTCTATCTCTGTCTTCTACCTCTGCTGTTCCTTCTGAGCTGGCTGAGTGAGACACGTGGATATACTATATCTCTTTTGTCTACCTCTGCTGTTCCTTCTGAGCAAGCTGAGTGAGACACGTGGATATACTATATCTCTGTCTTCTACCTCTGCTGTTCCTTTTGAGCAAGCTGAGTGAGACACGTGGATATACCATATCTCTGTCTTTTACCTCTGCTGTTCCTTCTGAGCAGGCTGAGTGAGACACGAGGACATACTCTATCTCTGTATTCTACCTCTGCTGTTCCTTCTGAGCTGGCTGAGTGAGGTGTAGATCGGACACGTGGATATACTATATCTCTGTCTTTTACCTCTGCTGTTCCTTCTGAGCAGGCTGAGTGAGACACGTGGATATACTCTATCTCTGTATTCTACCTCTGCTGTTCCTTCTGAGCAGGCTGAGTGAGGTGTAGATCAGACACGTGGATATACTCTATATCTGTCTTCTACCTCTGCTGTTCCTTCTGAGCAGGCTGAGTGAGACACGTGGATATACTCTATCTCTGTCTTCTACCTCTGCTGTTCTTTCTGAGCAGGCTGAGTGAGACACGTGGATATACTCTATCTCTGTCTTCTACCTCTGCTGTTCCTTCTGAGCAGGCTGAGTGAGGTGTAGATCAGACACGTGGATATACTCTATCTCTGTCTTCTACCTCTGCTGTTCCTTCTGAGCAGGCTGAGTGAGACACGTGGATATACAATATCTCTGTCTTCTACCTCTGCTGTTCCTTCTGAGCAGGCTGAGTGAGACACGAGGATATACTATATCTCTGTCTTCTACCTCTGCTGTTTCTTCTGAGCAGGCTGAGTGAGACACGTGGATATACTCTATCTCTGTCTTCTACCTCTGCTGTTCCTTCTGAGCAGGCTGAGTGAGACACGTGGATATACTCTATCTCTGTCTTCTACCTCTGCTGTTCCTTCTGAGTAGGCTGAGTGAGGTGTAGATCAGACACGTGGATATACTCTATCTCTGTCTCCTACCTCTGCTGTTCCTTCTGAGCAGGCTGAGTCAGACACGTGAATATACTCTATCTCTGTCTTCTACCTCTGCTGTTCCTTCTGAGCAGACTGAGTGAGGTGTAGATCAGACACGTGGATATACTCCATCTCTGTCATCTACCTCTGCTGTTCCTTCTGAGCAGGCTGAGTGAGACACGTGGATATACTATATATCTGTCTTCTACCTCTGCTGTTCCTTTTGAGCAGGCTGAGTGAGGTGTAGATCAGACACGTGGATACTTTTTCTCTTTCTTTTACCTCTGCTGTTCCTTCTGAGCTGGCTGAGTAAGGTGTAGATCAGACACTTGGATATACTCTATCTCTGTCTTCTACCTCTGCTCTTCCTTCTGAGCAGGCTGAGTGAGGTGTAGATCAGACACATGGATATACTCTATCTCTGTCTTCTACCTCTGCTGTTCCTTCTGAGCAGGCTAAGTGAGACACGTGGATATACAATATCTCTGTCTTCTACCTCTGCTGTTCCTTCTGAGCAGGCTGAGTGAGACACGAGGATATACTATATCTCTGTCTTCTACCTCTGCTGTTTCTTCTGAGCAGGCTGAGTGAGACACGTGGATATACTCTATCTCTGTCTTCTACCTCTGCTGTTCCTTCTGAGCAGGCTGAGTGAGACACGTGGATATACTCTATCTCTGTCTTCTACCTCTGCTGTTCCTTCTGAGTAGGCTGAGTGAGGTGTAGATCAGACACGTGGATATACTCTATATCTGTCTTCTACCTCTGCTGTTTCTTCTGAGCAGGCTGAGTGAGACACGTGGATATACTCTATCTCTGTCTTCTACCTCTGCTGTTCCTTCTGAGCAGGCTGAGTGAGACACATGGATATACTCTATCTCTGTCTTCTACCTCTGCTGTTCCTTCTGAGCAGGCTGAGTGAGACACGTGGATATACTCTATCTCTGTCTTATACCTCTGCCGTTCCTTCTGAGCAGGCTGAGTGAGGTGTAGATCAGACACGTGGATATTCTCTATCTCTGTCTTCTACCTCTGCTGTTCCTTCTGAGCAGGCTGAGTGAGGTGTAGATCAGACACGTGGATATACTCTATCTCTGTCTTCTACCTATGCTGATTCTTCTGAGCAGGCTGAGTGAAGTGTAGATCAGACACGTGGATATACTCTATCTCTGTCTTCTACCTCTGCTGTTCCTTCTGAGCAGGCTGAGTGAGACACGTGGATATACTATATCTCTTTTGTCTACCTCTGCTGTTCCTTCTGAGCAAGCTGAGTGAGACACGTGGATATACTATATCTCTGTCTTCTACCTCTGCTGTTCCTTTTGAGCAAGCTGAGTGAGACACGTGGATATACCATATCTCTGTCTTTTACCTCTGCTGTTCCTTCTGAGCAGGCTGAGTGAGACACGAGGACATACTCTATCTCTGTCTTCTACCTCTGCTGTTCCTTTTGAGCAGGCTGAGTGAGGTGTAGATCAGACACGTGGATACTCTTTCTCTTTCTTTTACCTCTGCTGTTCCTTCTGAGCAGGCTGGATGAGGTGTAGATCAGACACTTGGATATACTATATCTCTGCCTTCTACCTCTGCTGTTCCTTCTGAGCAGGCTGAGTGAGACACGTGGATATACTCTATCTCTGTATTCTACCTCTGCTGTTCCTTCTGAGCAGTCTGAGTGAGGTGTAGATCAGACACGTGGATATACTCTAATCTGTCTTCTACCTCTGCTGTTCCTTCTGAGCAGGCTGAGTGAGACACGTGGATATACTCTATCTCTGTCTTCTACCTCTGCTGTTCTTTCTGAGCAGGCTGAGTGAGACACGTGGATATACTCTATCTCTGTCTTCTACCTCTGCTGTTCCTTCTGAGCAGGCTGAGTGAGGTGTAGATCAGACACGTGGATATACTCTATCTCTGTCTTCTACCTCTGCTGTTCCTTCTGAGCAGGCTGAGTGAGGTGTAGATCAGACACGTGGATATACTCTATCTCTGTCTTCTACCTCTGCTGTTCCTTCTGAGCAGGCTGAGTGAGACACGTGGATATACAATATCTCTGTCTTCTACCTCTGCTGTTCCTTCTGAGCAGGCTGAGTGAGACACGAGGATATACTATATCTCTGTCTTCTACCTCTGCTGTTTCTTCTGAGCAGGCTGAGTGAGACACGTGGATATACTCTATCTCTGTCTTCTACCTCTGCTGTTCCTTCTGAGCAGGCTGAGTGAGACACGTGGATATACTCTATCTCTGTCTTCTACCTCTGCTGTTCCTTCTGAGTAGGCTGAGTGAGGTGTAGATCAGACACGTGGATATACTCTATCTCTGTCTCCTACCTCTGCTGTTCCTTCTGAGCAGGCTGAGTCAGACACGTGAATATACTCTATCTCTGTCTTCTACCTCTGCTGTTCCTTCTGAGCAGACTGAGTGAGGTGTAGATCAGACACGTGGATATACTCCATCTCTGTCATCTACCTCTGCTGTTCCTTCTGAGCAGGCTGAGTGAGACACGTGGATATACTATATATCTGTCTTCTACCTCTGCTGTTCCTTTTGAGCAGGCTGAGTGAGGTGTAGATCAGACACGTGGATACTCTTTCTCTTTCTTTTACCTCTGCTGTTCCTTCTGAGCAGGCTGGGTGAGGTGTAGATCAGACACTTGGATATACTATATCTCTGCCTTCTACCTCTGCTGTTCCTTCTGAGCAGGCTGAGTGAGACACCTGGATATACTCTATCTCTGTCTTCTACCTCTGCTGTTCCTTCTGAGCAGGCTGAGTGAGACACGTGGATATACTCTATCTCTGTCTTCTACATCTGCTGTTCCTTCTGAGCAGGCTGAGTGAGGTGTAGATCAGACACGTGGATATACTATATATCTGTCTTCTACTTCTGCTGTTCCTTCTGAGCAGGCTGAGTGAGACACGTGGATATACTCCTTATATGTCTTCTACCTCTGCTGTTCCTTATGAGCAGACTGAGTGAGGTGTAGATCAGACACGTGGATATACTCTTTCTATGTCTTCTACCTGTGCTGTTCCTTCTGAGCAGGCTGAGTGAGGTGTAGATCAGACATGTGGATATACTCTATCTCTGTCTTCTACCTCTGCTGTTCCTTCTGATCAGGCTGAGTGAGGTGTAGATCAGACACGTGGATATACTCTATCTCTTTCTTCTACCTCTGCTGTTCCTTCTGAGCAGGCTGAGTGAGACACGTGGATATACTCTATCTCTGCCTTCTACCTCTGCTGTTCCTTCTGAGCAGGCTGAGTGAGGTGTAGATCAGACACTTGGATATACTATATCTCTGCCTTCTACCTCTGCTGTTCCTTCTGAGCAGGCTGAGTGAGACACGTGGATATACTCTATCTCTGTCTTCTACCTCTGCTGTTCCTTCTGAACAGGCTGAGTGAGACACGTGGATATACTCTATCCCTGTCTTCTACATCTGCTGTTCCTTCTGAGCAGGCTGAGTGAGGTGTAGATCAGACACGTGGATATACTGTATATCTGTCTTCTACCTCTGCTGTTCCTTCTGAGCAGGCTGAATGAGACACGTGGATATACTCTATATCTGTCTTCTACCTCTGCTGTTCCTTATGAGCAGGCTGAGTGAGATAAGTGAATATACTCTATCTCTGTCTTCTACCTCTGCTGTTCCTTCTGAGCAGGCTGAGTGAGACACGTGGATATACTCTATCTCTGTGTTCTATCTCTGTTGTTCTTTCTGAGCAGGCTTAGTGAGGTGTAGATCAGACACGTGGATATACTCTATCTCTGTCTTCTACCTCTGATGTTCCTTCTGAGCAGGCTGAGTGAGACACGTGGATATACTCTATCTCTGTCTTCTATCTCTGTTGTTCTTTCTGAGCAGGCTTAGTGAGGTGTAGATCAGACACGTGGATATACCCTATCTCTGTCTTCTACCTCTGATGTTCCTTCTGAGCAGGCTGAGTGAGACACGTGGATATACTCTATCTCTGTCTTCTACCTCTGCTGTTCCTTATGAGCAGGATGAGTCAGATACGTGAATATACTATATCTCTGTCTTCTACCTCTGCTGTTCCTTCTGAGCAGGCTGAATGAGACACGTGGATATACTCTATCTCTGTCTTCTACCTCTGCTGTTCCTTCTGAGCAGGCTGAGTGAGGTGTAGATCAGACACGTGGATATACTCTATCTCTGTCTTCTACCTGTGCTGTTCCTTCTGAGCAGGTTGAGTGAGGTGTAGATCAGACACGTGGATATACTCTATCTCTGTCTTCTACCTCTGCTGTTCCTTCTGATCAGGCTGAGTGAGGTGTAGATCAGACACGTGGATATACTCTATCTCTGTCTTCTACCTCTGCTGTTCCTTCTGAGCAGGCTGAGTGAGACACGAGGATATACTATATCTCTGTCTTCTACCTCTGCTGTTCCTTCTGAGCAGGCTGAGTGAGACACGTGGATATACCCTATCTCTGTCTTCTACCTCTGCTGTTCCTTCTGAGCAGGCTGAGTGAGACACGTTGATATACTCTATCTCTGTCGTCTACCTCTGCTGTTCCTTCTGAGTAGGCTGAGTGAGGTGTAGATCAGACACGTGGATATACTCTATCTCTGTCTCCTACCTCTGCTGTTCCTTCTGAGCAGGCTGAGTGAGGTGTAGATCAGACACGTGGATATACTCTATCTCTGTCTTCTACCTCTGCTGTTCCTTCTGAGCAGGCTGAGTCAGACACGTGAATATACTCTATCTCTGTCTTCTACCTCTGCTGTGCCTTCTGAGCAGGCTGAGTGAGGTGTAGATCAGACACGTTGATATACTCTATCTCTGTCTTCTACCTCTGCTGTTCCTTCTGAGCAGGCTGAGTGAGACACGTGGATATACTATATATCTGTTTTCTACCTATACTGTTCCTTCTGAGCAGGCTGAGTGAGACACGTGGATATACTATATCTCTGTATTCTACCTCTGCTGTTCCTTCTGAGCAGGCTGAGTGAGGTGTAGATCAGACACGTGGATATACTTTATATCTGTCTTATACCTCTGCTGTTCCTTCTGAGCAGGCTGAGTGAGGTGTAGATCAGACACGTGGATATACTATATCTCTTTTGTCTACCTCTGCTGTTCCTTCTGAGCAAGCTGAGTGAGACACGTGGATATACTATATCTCTGTCTTCTACCTCTGCTGTTCCTTTTGAGCAAGCTGAGTGAGACACGTGTATATACTATATCTCTGTCTTCTACCTCTGCTGTTCCTTCTGAGCAGGCTGAGTGGGACACGTGGATATACTCTATCTCTGTCTTCTACCTCTGCTGTTCCTTCTGAGCAGGCTGAGTGAGGTGTAGATCAGACACGTGGATATACTCTATCTCTGTCTTCTACCTGTGCTGTTCCTTCTGAGCAGGCTGAGTGAGGTGTAGATCAGACACGTGGATATACTCTATCTCTGTCTTCTACCTCTGCTGTTCCTTCTGAGCAGGCTGAGTGAGACACGTGGATATACTCTATCTCTGTCTTCTACCTCTGCTGTTCCTTATGGCAGGATGAGTGAGATACGTGAATATACTATATATCTGCCTTCTACCTCTGCTGTTCCTTCTGAGCAGGCTGAGTGAGACACGTGGATATACTCTATCTCTGTCTTCTACCTCTGCTGTTCCTTCTGAACAGGCTGAGTGAGACACGTGGATATACTCTATCCCTGTCTTCTACATCTGCTGTTCCTTCTGAGCAGGCTGAGTGAGGTGTAGATCAGACACGTGGATATACTGTATATCTGTCTTCTACCTCTGCTGTTCCTTCTGAGCAGGCTGAATGAGACACGTGGATATACTCTATATCTGTCTTCTACCTCTGCTGTTCCTTATGAGCAGGCTGAGTGAGATAAGTGAATATACTCTATCTCTGTCTTCTACCTCTGCTGTTCCTTCTGAGCAGGCTGAGTGAGACACGTGGATATACTCTATCTCTGTGTTCTATCTCTGTTGTTCTTTCTGAGCAGGCTTAGTGAGGTGTAGATCAGACACGTGGATATACTCTATCTCTGTCTTCTACCTCTGATGTTCCTTCTGAGCAGGCTGAGTGAGACACGTGGATATACTCTATCTCTGTCTTCTATCTCTGTTGTTCTTTCTGAGCAGGCTTAGTGAGGTGTAGATCAGACACGTGGATATACCCTATCTCTGTCTTCTACCTCTGATGTTCCTTCTGAGCAGGCTGAGTGAGACACGTGGATATACTCTATCTCTGTCTTCTACCTCTGCTGTTCCTTATGAGCAGGATGAGTCAGATACGTGAATATACTATATCTCTGTCTTCTACCTCTGCTGTTCCTTCTGAGCAGGCTGAATGAGACACGTGGATATACTCTATCTCTGTCTTCTACCTCTGCTGTTCCTTCTGAGCAGGCCGAGTGAGGTGTAGATCAGACACGTGGATATACTCTATCTCTGTCTTCTACCTGTGCTGTTCCTTCTCAGCAGGTTGAGTGAGGTGTAGATCAGACACGTGGATATACTCTATCTCTGTCTTCTACCTCTGCTGTTCCTTCTGATCAGGCTGAGTGAGGTGTAGATCAGACACGTGGATATACTCTATCTCTGTCTTCTACCTCTGCTGTTCCTTCTGAGCAGGCTGAGTGAGACACGAGGATATACTATATCTCTGTCTTCTACCTCTGCTGTTCCTTCTGAGCAGGCTGAGTGAGACACGTGGATATACCCTATCTCTGTCTTCTACCTCTGCTGTTCCTTCTGAGCAGGCTGAGTGAGACACGTTGATATACTCTATCTCTGTCGTCTACCTCTGCTGTTCCTTCTGAGTAGGCTGAGTGAGGTGTAGATCAGACACGTGGATATACTCTATCTCTGTCTCCTACCTCTGCTGTTCCTTCTGAGCAGGCTGAGTGAGGTGTAGATCAGACACGTGGATATACTCTATCTCTGTCTTCTACCTCTGCTGTTCCTTCTGAGCAGGCTGAGTCAGACACGTGAATATACTCTATCTCTGTCTTCTACCTCTGCTGTGCCTTCTGAGCAGGCTGAGTGAGGTGTAGATCAGACACGTTGATATACTCTATCTCTGTCTTCTACCTCTGCTGTTCCTTCTGAGCAGGCTGAGTGAGACACGTGGATATACTATATATCTGTTTTCTACCTATACTGTTCCTTCTGAGCAGGCTGAGTGAGACACGTGGATATACTATATCTCTGTATTCTACCTCTGCTGTTCCTTCTGAGCAGGCTGAGTGAGGTGTAGATCAGACACGTGGATATACTTTATATCTGTCTTATACCTCTGCTGTTCCTTCTGAGCAGGCTGAGTGAGGTGTAGATCAGACACGTGGATATACTATATCTCTTTTGTCTACCTCTGCTGTTCCTTCTGAGCAAGCTGAGTGAGACACGTGGATATACTATATCTCTGTCTTCTACCTCTGCTGTTCCTTTTGAGCAAGCTGAGTGAGACACGTGTATATACTATATCTCTGTCTTCTACCTCTGCTGTTCCTTCTGAGCAGGCTGAGTGGGACACGTGGATATACTCTATCTCTGTCTTCTACCTCTGCTGTTCCTTCTGAGCAGGCTGAGTGAGGTGTAGATCAGACACGTGGATATACTCTATCTCTGTCTTCTACCTGTGCTGTTCCTTCTGAGCAGGCTGAGTGAGGTGTAGATCAGACACGTGGATATACTCTATCTCTGTCTTCTACCTCTGCTGTTCCTTCTGAGCAGGCTGAGTGAGACACGTGGATATACTCTATCTCTGTCTTCTACCTCTGCTGTTCCTTATGGCAGGATGAGTGAGATACGTGAATATACTATATATCTGTCTTCTACCTCTGCTGTTCCTTCTGAGCAGGCTGAATGAGACACGTGGATATACTCTATCTCTGTCTTCTACCTCTGCTGTTCCTTCTGAGCAGGCTGAGTGAGGTGTAGATCAGACACGTGGATATACTCTATCTCTGTTTTCAACCTGTGCTGTTCCTTCTGAGCAGGCTGAGTGAGGTGTAGATCAGACACGTGGATATACTCTATCTCTGTCTTCTACCTCTGCTGTTCCTTCTGATCAGGCTGAGTGAGGTGTAGATCAGACACGTGGATATACTCTATCTCTTTCTTCTACCTCTGCTGTTCCTTCTAAGCAGGCTGAGTGAGACACGTGGATATACTCTATCTCTGCCTTCTACCTCTGCTGTTCCTTCTGAGCAGGCTGAGTGAGGTGTAGATCAGACACTTGGATATACTCTATCTCTTTCTTCTACCTCTGCTGTTCCTTCTGAGCAGGCTGAGTGAGACACGTGGATATACTCTATCTCTGCCTTCTACCTCTGCTGTTCCTTCTGAGCAGGCTGAGTGAGGTGTAGATCAGACACTTGGATATACTATATCTCTGCCTTCTACCTCTGCTGTTCCTTTTGAGCAGGCTGAGTGAGACACGTGGATATACTCTATCTCCGTCTTCTACCTCTGCTGATCCTTCTGAGCAGGCTGAGTGAGACACGTGGATATACTCTATCTCTGCCTTCTACCTCTGCTGTTCCTTCTGAGCGGGCTGAGTGAGGTGTAGATCAGACACTTGGATATACTATATATCTGCCTTCTACCTCTGCTGTTCCTTCTGAGCAGGCTGAGTGAGACACGTGGATATACTCTATCTCTGTCTTCTACCTCTGCTGTTCCTTCTGAGCAGGCTGAGTGAGACACGTGAATATACTCTATCTTTGTCTTCTACATCTGCTGTTCCTTCTGAGCAGGCTGAGTGAGGTGTAGATCAGACACGTGTATATACTCTATATCTGTTTTCTACCTCTGCTGTTCCTTCTGAGCAGGCTGAGTGAGACACGAGGATATACTCTATATCTGTCTTCTACCTCTGCTGTTCCTTATGAGCAGGCTGAGTGAGATACGTGAATATACTCTATCTCTGTCTTCTACCTCTGCTGTTCCTTCTGAGCAGGCTGAGTGAGACACGTGGATATACTCTATCTCTGTCTTCTACCTCTGCTGTTCCTTCTGAGCAGGCTGAGTGAGGTGTAGATCAGACACGTGGATATACTCTATCTCTGTCTTCTACCTGTGCTGTTCCTTCTGAGCAGGCTGAGTGAGGTGTAGATCAGACACGTGGATATACTCTATCTCTGTCTTCTACCTCTGCTGTTCCTTCTGAGCAGGCTGAGTGAGACACGTGGATATACTCTATCTCTGTCTTCTACCTCTGCTGTTCCTTATGGCAGGATGAGTGAGATACGTGAATATACAATATCTCTGTCTTCTACCTCTGCTGTTCCTTTTGAGCAGGCTGAATGAGACATGTGGATATACTCTATCTCTGTCTTCTACCTCTGCTGTTCCTTCTGAGCAGGCTGAGTGAGGTGTAGATCAGACACGTGGATATACTCTATCTCTGTCTTCAACCTGTGCTGTTCCTTCTGAGCAGGCTGAGTGAGGTGTAGATCAGACACTTGGATATACTCTATCTCTTTCTTTTTCCTCTGCTGTTCCTTCTGAGCAGGCTGAGTGAGACACGTGGATATACTCTATCTCTGCCTTCTACCTCTGCTGTTCCTTCTGATCAGGCTGAGTGAGGTGTAGATCAGACACGTGGATATACTCTATCTCTGTCTTCTACCTGTGCTGTTCCTTCTGAGCAGGCTGAGTGAGGTGTAGATCAGACACGTGGATATACTCTATCTCTGTCTTCTACCTCTGCTGTTCCTTCTGAGCAGGCTGAGTGAGACACGTGGATATACTCTATCTCTGTCTTCTACCTCTGCTGTTCCTTATGGCAGGATGAGTGAGATACGTGAATATACTATATCTCTGTCTTCTAACTCTGCTGTTCCTTCTGAGCAGGCTGAATGAGACACGTGGATATACTCTATCTCTGTCTTCTACCTCTGCTGTTCCTTCTGAGCAGGCTGAGTGAGGTGTAGATCAGACACGTGGATATACTCTATCTCTGTCTTCAACCTGTGCTGTTCCTTCTGAGCAGGCTGAGTGAGGTGTAGATCAGACACGTGGATATACTCTATCTATGTCTTCTACCTCTGCTGTTCCTTCTGATCAGGCTGAGTGAGGTGTAGATCAGACACGTGGATATACTCTATCTCTTTCTTCTACATCTGCTGTTCCTTCTGAGCAGGCTGAGTGAGACACGTGGATATACTCTATCTCTGCCTTCTACCTCTGCTGTTCCTTCTGAGCAGGCTGAGTGAGGTGTAGATCAGACACTTGGATATACTCTATCTCTTTCTTCTTCCTCTGCTGTTCCTTCTGAGCAGGCTGAGTGAGACACGTGGATATACTCTATCTCTGCCTTCTACCTCTGCTGTTCCTTCTGAGCAGGCTGAGTGAGGTGTAGATCAGACACTTGGATATACTATATATCTGCATTCTACCTCTGCTGTTCCTTCTGAGCAGCCTGAGTGAGGTGTAGATCAGACACTTGGATATACTCTAACTCTTTCTTCTACCTCTGCTGTTCCTTCTGAGCAGGCTGAGTGAGACACGTGGATATACTCTATCTCTGCCTTCTACCTCTGCTGTTCCTTCTGAGCAGGCTGAGTGAGGTGTAGATCAGACACTTGGATATACTGTATCTCTGCCTTCTACCTCTGCTGTTCCTTCTGAGCAGGCTGAGTGAGACACGTGGATATACTCTATCTCTGTCTTCTACCTCTGCTGTTCCTTCTGAGCAGGCGGAGTGAGACACGTGTATATACTATATCTCTGTATTCTACCTCTGCTGTTCCTTCTGAGCAGGCTGAGTGGGACACGTGGATATACTCTATCTCTGTCTTCTACCTCTGCTGTTCCTTCTGAGCAGGCTGAGTGAGGTGTAGATCAGACACGTGGATATACTCTATCTCTGTCTTCTACCTGTGCTGTTCCTTCTGAGCAGGCTGAGTGAGGTGTAGATCAGACACGTGGATATACTCTATCTCTGTCTTCTACCTCTGCTGTTCCTTATGGCAGGATGAGTGAGATACGTGAATATACTATATCTCTGTCTTCTACCTCTGCTGTTCCTTCTGAGCAGGCTGAATGAGACACGTGGATATACTCTATCTCTGTCTTCTACCTCTGCTGTTCCTTCTGAGCAGGCTGAGTGAGGTGTAGATCAGACACGTGGATATACTCTATCTCTGTCTTCAACCTGTGCTGTTCCTTCTGAGCAGGCTGAGTGAGGTGTAGATCAGACACGTGGATATACTCTATCTCTGTCTTCTACCTCTGCTGTTCCTTCTGATCAGGCTGAGTGAGGTGTAGATCAGACACGTGGATATACTCTATCTCTTTCTTCTACCTCTGCTGTTCCTTCTGAGCAGGCTGAGTGAGACACGTGGATATACTCTATCTCTACCTTCTACCTCTGCTGTTCCTTCTGAGCAGGCTGAGTGAGGTGTAGATCAGACACTTGGATATACTCTATCTCTTTCTTCTACCTCTGCTGTTCCTTCTGAGCAGGCTGAGTGAGACACGTGGATATACTCTATCTCTGCCTTCTACCTCTGCTGTTCCTTCTGAGCAGGCTGAGTGAGGTGTAGATCAGACACTTGGATATACTATATCTCTGCCTTCTACCTCTGCTGTTCCTTCTGAGCAGGCTGAGTGAGACACGTGGATATACTCTATCTCTGCCTGCTACCTCTGATGTTCCTTCTGAGCGGGCTGAGTGAGGTGTAGATCAGACACTTGGATATACTATATATCTGCCTTCTACCTCTGCTGTTCCTTCTGAGCAGGCTGAGTGAGACACGTGGATATACTCTATCTCTGTCTTCTACCTCTGCTGTTCCTTCTGAGCAGGCTGAGTGAGACACGTGAATATACTCTATCTTTGTCTTCTACATCTGCTGTTCCTTCTGAGCAGGCTGAGTGAGGTGTAGATCAGACACGTGTATATACTCTATATCTGTCTTCTACCTCTGCTGTTCCTTCTGAGCAGGCTGAGTGAGACACGAGGATATACTCTATATCTGTCTTCTACCTCTGCTGTTCCTTATGAGCAGGCTGAGTGAGATACGTGAATATACTCTATCTCTGTCTTCTACCTCTGCTGTTCCTTCTGAGCAGGCTGAGTGAGACACGTGGATATACTCTATCTCTGTCTTCTACCTCTGCTGTTCCTTCTGAGCAGGCTGAGTGAGGTGTAGATCAGACACGTGGATATACTCTATCTCTGTCTTCTACCTGTGCTGTTCCTTCTGAGCAGGCTGAGTGAGGTGTAGATCAGACACGTGGATATACTCTATCTCTGTCTTCTACCTCTGCTGTTCCTTCTGAGCAGGCTGAGTGAGACACGTGGATATACTCTATCTCTGTCTTCTACCTCTGCTGTTCCTTATGGCAGGATGAGTGAGATACGTGAATATACTATATCTCTGTCTTCTACCTCTGCTGTTCCTTCTGAGCAGGCTGAATGAGACACGTGGATATACTCTATCTCTGTCTTCTACCTCTGCTGTTCCTTCTGAGCAGGCTGAGTGAGGTGTAGATCAGACAGGTGGATATACTCTATCTCTGTCTTCAACCTGTGCTGTTCCTTCTGAGCAGGCTGAGTGAGGTGTAGATCAGACACGTGGATATACTCTATCTCTGTCCTCTACCTCTGCTGTTCCTTCTGATCAGGCTGAGTGAGGTGTAGATCAGACACGTGGATATACTCTATCTCTTTCTTCTACATCTGCTGTCCCTTCTGAGCAGGCTGAGTGAGACACGTGGATATACTCTATCTCTGCCTTCTACCTCTGCTGTTCCTTCTGAGCAGGCTGAGTGAGGTGTAGATCAGACACTTGGATATACTCTATCTCTTTCTTCTTCCTCTGCTGTTCCTTCTGAGCAGGCTGAGTGAGACACGTGGATATACTCTATCTCTGCCTTCTACCTCTGCTGTTCCTTCTGAGCAGGCTGAGTGAGGTGTAGATCAGACACTTGGATATACTATATCTCTGCATTCTACCTCTGCTGTTTCTTCTGAGCAGGCTGAGTGAGGTGTAGATCAGACACTTGGATATACTCTATCTCTTTCTTCTACCTCTGCTGTTCCTTCTGAGCAGGCTGAGTGAGACACGTGGATATACTCTATCTCTGCCTTCTACCTCTGCTGTTCCTTCTGAGCAGGCTGAGTGAGGTGTAGATCAGACACTTGGATATACTATATCTCTGCCTTCTACCTCTGCTGTTCCTTCTGAGCAGGCTGAGTGAGACACGTGGATATACTCTATCTCTGTCTTTTACCTCTGCTGTTCCTTCTGAGCAGGCTGAGTGAGACACGTGGATATACTCTATCTCTGCCTTCTACCTCTGCTGTTCCTTCTGAGCAGGCTGAGTGAGGTGTAGATCAGACACTTGGATATACTATATATCTGCCTTCTACCTCTGCTGTTCCTTCTAAGCAGGCTGAGTGAGACACGTGGATATACTCTATCTCTGTCTTCTACTTCTGCTGTTCCTTCTGAGCAGGCTGAGTGAGACACGTGAATATACTCTATTTTTGTCTTCTACATCTGCTGTTCCTTCTGAGCAGGCTGAGTGAGGTGTAGATAAGACACGTGTATATACTCTATATCTGTCTTCTACCTCTGCTGTTCCTTCTGAGCAGGCTGAGTGAGACACGAGGATATACTCTATATCTGTCTTCTACCTCTGCTGTTCCTTCTGAGCAGGCTGAGTGAGACACGAGGACATACTCTATCTCTGTATTCTACCTCTGCTGTTCCTTCTGAGCTGGCTGAGTGAGGTGTAGATCGGACACGTGGATATACTATATCTCTGTCTTTTACCTCTGCTGTTCCTTCTGAGCAGGCTGAGTGAGACACGTGGATATACTCTATCTCTGTATTCTACCTCTGCTGTTCCTTCTGAGCAGGCTGAGTGAGGTGTAGATCAGACACGTGGATATACTCTATATCTGTCTTCTACCTCTGCTGTTCCTTCTGAGCAGGCTGAGTGAGACACGTGGATATACTCTATCTCTGTCTTCTACCTCTGCTGTTCCTTCTGAGCAGGCTGAGTGAGACACGTGGATATACTCTATCTCTGTCTTCTACCTCTGCTGTTCCTTCTGAGCAGGCTGAGTGAGGTGTAGATCAGACACGTGGATATACTCAATCTCTGTCTTCTACCTCTGCTGTTCCTTCTGAGCAGGCTGAGTGAGGTGTAGATCAGACACGTGGATATACTCTATCTCTGTCTTCTACCTCTGCTGTTCCTTCTGAGCAGGCTGAGTGAGACACGTGGATATACAATATCTCTGTCTTCTACCTCTGCTGTTCCTTCTGAGCAGGCTGAGTGAGACACGAGGATATACTATATCTCTGTCTTCTACCTCTGCTGTTTCTTCTGAGCAGGCTGAGTGAGACACGTGGATATACTCTATCTCTGTCTTCTACCTCTGCTGTTCCTTCTGAGCAGGCTGAGTGAGACACGTGGATATACTCTATCTCTGTCTTCTACCTCTGCTGTTCCTTCTGAGTAGGCTGAGTGAGGTGTAGATCAGACACGTGGATATACTCTATCTCTGTCTTCTACTTCTGCTGTTCCTTCTGAGCAGGCTGAGTGAGACACGTGAATATACTCTATTTTTGTCTTCTACATCTGCTGTTCCTTCTGAGCAGGCTGAGTGAGACACGTGGATATACTCTATCTCTGTCTTCTACCTCTGCTGTTCCTTCTGAGCAGGCGGAGTGAGACACGTGTATATACTATATCTCTGTATTCTACCTCTGCTGTTCCTTCTGAGCAGGCTGAGTGGGACACGTGGATATACTCTATCTCTGTCTTCTACCTCTGCTGTTCCTTCTGAGCAGGCTGAGTGAGGTGTAGATCAGACACGTGGATATACTCTATCTCTGTCTTCTACCTGTGCTGTTCCTTCTGAGCAGGCTGAGTGAGGTGTAGATCAGACACGTGGATATACTCTATCTCTGTCTTCTACCTCTGCTGTTCCTTATGGCAGGATGAGTGAGATACGTGAATATACTATATCTCTGTCTTCTACCTCTGCTGTTCCTTCTGAGCAGGCTGAATGAGACACGTGGATATACTCTATCTCTGTCTTCTACCTCTGCTGTTCCTTCTGAGCAGGCTGAGTGAGGTGTAGATCAGACACGTGGATATACTCTATCTCTGTCTTCAACCTGTGCTGTTCCTTCTGAGCAGGCTGAGTGAGGTGTAGATCAGACACGTGGATATACTCTATCTCTGTCTTCTACCTCTGCTGTTCCTTCTGATCAGGCTGAGTGAGGTGTAGATCAGACACGTGGATATACTCTATCTCTTTCTTCTACCTCTGCTGTTCCTTCTGAGCAGGCTGAGTGAGACACGTGGATATACTCTATCTCTGCCTTCTACCTCTGCTGTTCCTTCTGAGCAGGCTGAGTGAGGTGTAGATCAGACACTTGGATATACTCTATCTCTTTCTTCTACCTCTGCTGTTCCTTCTGAGCAGGCTGAGTGAGACACGTGGATATACTCTATCTCTGCCTTCTACCTCTGCTGTTCCTTCTGAGCAGGCTGAGTGAGGTGTAGATCAGACACTTGGATATACTATATCTCTGCCTTCTACCTCTGCTGTTCCTTCTGAGCAGGCTGGGTGAGACACGTGGATATACTCTATCTCTGTCTTCTACCTCTGCTGTTCCTTCTGAGCAGGCTGAGTGAGACACGTGGATATACTCTATCTCTGCCTTCTACCTCTGCTGTTCCTTCTGAGCAGGCTGAGTGAGGTGTAGATCAGACACTTGGATATACTATATATCTGCCTTCTACCTCTGCTGTTCCTTCTAAGCAGGCTGAGTGAGACACGTGGATATACTCTATCTCTGTCTTCTACTTCTGCTGTTCCTTCTGAGCAGGCTGAGTGAGACACGTGAATATACTCTATCTATGTCTTCTACCTCTGCTGTTCCTTCTGAGCAGGCTGAGTGAGGTGTAGATCAGACACGTGGATATACTCTATCTCTGTCTTCTACCTGTGCTGTTCCTTCTGAGCAGGCTGAGTGAGGTGTAGATCAGACACGTGGATATACTCTATCTCTGTCTTCTACCTCTGCTGTTCCTTCTGAGCAGGCTGAGTGAGACACGTGGATATACTCTATCTCTGTCTTCTACCTCTGCTGTTTCTTATGGCAGGATGAGTGAGATACGTGAATATACTATATCTCTGTCTTCTACCTCTGCTGTTCCTTCTGAGCAGGCTGAATGAGACACGTGGATATACTCTATCTCTGTCTTCTACCTCTGCTGTTCCTTCTGAGCAGGCTGAGTGAGACACGTGAATATACTCTATTTTTGTCTTCTACATCTGCTGTTCCTTCTGAGCAGGCTGAGTGAGGTGTAGATAAGACACGTGTATATACTCTATATCTGTCTTCTACCTCTGCTGTTCCTTCTGAGCAGGCTGAGTGAGACACGAGGATATACTCTATATCTGTCTTCTACCTCTGCTGTTCCTTATGAGCAGGCTGAGTGAGACACGTGGATATACTCTATCTCTGTCTTCTACCTCTGCTGTTCCTTCTGAGCAGGCTGAGTGAGGTGTAGATCAGACACGTGGATATACTCTATCTCTGTCTTCTACCTGTGCTGTTTCTTCTGAGCAGGCTGAGTGAGGTGTAGATCAGACACGTGGATATACTCTATCTCTGTCTTCTACCTCTGCTGTTCCTTCTGAGCAGGCTGAGTGAGACACGTGGATATACTCTATCTCTGTCTTCTACCTCTGCTGTTCCTTCTGAGCAGGCTGAGTGAGATACGTGGATATACTCTATCTCTGCCTTCTACCTCTGCTGTTCTTTCTGAGCAGGCTGAGTGAGGTGTAGATCAGACACTTGGATATACTATATATCTGCCTTCTACCTCTGCTGTTCCTTCTGAGCAGGCTGAGTGAGACACGTGGATATACTCTATCTCTGTCTTCTACTTCTGCTGTTCCTTCTGAGCAGGCTGAGTGAGACACGTGAATATACTCTATCTTTGTCTTCTACATCTGCTGTTCCTTCTGAGCAGGCTGAGTGAGGTGTAGATAAGACACGAGTATATACTCTATATCTGTCTTTACATCTGCTGTTCCTTCTGAGCAGGCTGAGTGAGACACGAGGATATACTCTATATCTGTCTTCTACCTCTGCTGTTCCTTATGAGCAGGCTGAGTGAGATACGTGAATATACTCTATTTCTGTCTTCTACCTCTGCTGTTCCTTCTGAGCAGGCTGAGTGAGACACGTGGATATACTCTATCTCTGTCTTCTACCTCTGCTGTTCCTTCTGAGCAGGCTGAGTGAGGTGTAGGTCAGACACGTGGATATACTCTATCTCTGTCTTCTACCTGTGCTGTTTCTTCTGAGCAGGCTGAGTGAGGTGTAGATCAGACACGTGGATATACTCTATCTCTGTCTTCTACCTCTGCTGTTCCTTCTGAGCAGGCTGAGTGAGACACGTGGATATACTCTATCTCTGTCTTCTACCTCTGCTGTTCCTTATGGCAGGATGAGTGAGATACGTGAATATACTATATCTCTGTCTTCTACCTCTGCTGTTCCTTCTGAGCAGGCTGAATGAGACACGTGGATATACTCTATCTCTGTCTTCTACCTCTGCTGTTCCTTCTGAGCAGGCTGAGTGAGGTGTAGATCAGACACGTGGATATACTCTATCTCTGCCTTCTACCTCTGCTGTTCCTTCTGAGCAGGCTGAGTGAGACACGTGGATATACTCTATCTCTGTCTTCTACATCTGCTGTTCCTTCTGAGCAGGCTGAGTGAGGTGTAGATCAAACACGTGGATATACTCTATCTCTGTCTTCTACCTGTGCTGTTCCTTCTGAGCAGGCTGAGTGAGGTGTAGATTAGACACGTGGATATACTCTATCTCTGTCTTCTACCTCTGCTGTTCCTTATGGCAGTGTGACCAGTCGCCTTCATCGACAGGCCCCAGACTATTTTCCCATATATATATATATAGAGAGAGAGTTTCCAATGGACATAGCTATAATTATAGCTCCCTCTATAATTTAGGAAATACTGCCCTCTACAACTTAAACAACTTTGTTTGTAATTGCGCCCTCGCGTGCTGCATTAAACAATAGGCCCATTGTTGCATACTTTACATTCTTTTGCTTTGTTAATTGCTTGCTTAGTTTTCTTGTTGGCGCAAGGCAGTGTTTGGGGCATTGGTCCTTTGACTTTTGTTCTAGCCACACCTTAATACTGATATATTCGTACACGGGTTGTGTGGCACGAGCTTGCTCGTCCAAGGCGGTGAGTACACGCTGGTTTATTATATTTTTCAATTATCTTAAATTAAATGATTGTTGTTCAAGTCTTGTAAATACTTGCAATGATACTGAGTTGTAATTTTAGAATAAGAAATTAATGAACTGTACATTTTGTTTTCTTTAATTTCAGACTTGATTACAGACATCCAATTGGCTGTCGTTCTTTCGGCGCCTGCCCGTTCTTTCGGCGCCTTTTAGTTCTTTTGGAAATTTAAGTTGTTGTAATAAAATAACTGTAAATACAACTTCCCGTTCCACATCTTCATTTACTATTTGAGTAGCCTCGACCACATTCATGGAATCGCCCCCAGTGGATTCCTCCTAATTTGGCTACAAATGGCGTAGTCGGCAGTTGATTCTTTCAGAATCATTTTGTTGATGTGAACTTTAACATTTTTAAAAGAACGACAGTCACATATTGGTGTTGCAACGGCATCCTGGGACTCTGTCTGTTCCGGTAATCCAGGGACTTCGTCCGTTCCTGCAGACTAGGGACCTCACCCGTTCCTGTAGTCCAGGGACCCCGACCGTTCCGGCCGTCCAGGGACCCCGACCGTTCCGGCCGTTCAGGGACCTCGCCCGTTCCTGCAGTCCCAGGACTCCATCTGTTCCGGTAATCCAGGGACTTCGTCTGTTCCTGCCGTCCAGGGACCTCGCCCGTTCCTGCAGTCCCAGGACTCTGTCTGTTCCTGCCGTCCAGGGACCCCGACCGTTCCGGTAATCCAGGGACTTCGTCTGTTCCTGCCGTCCAGGGACCTCGCCCGTTCCTGCAGTCCCAGGACTCTGTCTGTTCCTGCCGTCCAGGGACCCCGTCTGTTCCTGCCGTCCAGAGAATGTCTGCTGGCCATCCGCCCTGCAGTCTCATTACATCCGGCTGGCTAAAGACTTCTAAAACCGAAGAAGCTGAAAAAGAGTAAAAGTATCGACACTCATTTGTCTATTTATTTATAAATATAAGATTCAATTAACGATTTAATTAAAGATTCAATTAAAGGTAATTAAAAATGTTAACGCATTTTTCTCTGTATTTTTCTCTAATTGTATAAAAGTGAAGGTAATTCCTGACAGAGACAGCGAAGTACTGTAACTATATAAATGTACACGAATGAAAGGATTGGAGATTGATATGTAATATAGCACCGTAGATACAAAATATTGTTGGTGACCTAATTATAACAATTTTGGTAACTAAATAGGCATTTTGGGGACATCAGATTATTAAGTTACCACTTTTATTAAAATTCACCTATCGTAATAACTCTAAATAATGTGATTTTCGTGCATATTTAGTACCTAAATATTTGAGAATGATTGTAATTGTTGTGATAGTAATTGTTGAGTATAACTGGGTGTAAAATTAATTGATAAATTACCTTGGAGAAGTCTTCTTCTTTCTATTTTTGTGCATGCAGGATATCTTCGTGTAGACTTCTGCCTGGGTGACCACGTTCGTGCCATTCGTGACATCCGTTCCCTACTTCCTGATCCTGTGTAGTTACCGGTGGACTTTTGCCTCAGCATTGCCTTGCTACACACTGGTTATTACTCGTGCTCGCGACGTAACGCTTGTTTTGAGTTCAGGTATGAGTCCATGCAATTTTTGTCCGCGACTTTGAGCTTGAACAGCGAGTTTGTCTAGCATGTATTAACCTTCTTTTCCCACTGTATACAGGTTTAGTCAGGTTCAGTAATGGCTTCTAAGGAAGTAATGGCTTCTAAGGAAGTAATGGATTCTAAGGAAGTAATGGATTCTAAGAAAGAAGTTAAAGAGCATAGTGTCTCTGAACTAATGTCAGAGATTCAAGGATTACGTAAAATTGTTTATGAAAGTCAAAATTTGGCACAGTCGAAAAAGGTCAGTCCTAGTTACTTGGTAGTTCCTAGTCAGAAGATTTCATTTTTTTCTGGCCAAAGTAACATTAAATTAGAGGATTGGATATATGACATAACCACGGCAGTCAAGTCTCGACCCTTGTCAGACGAAGCATCGGTTGATTTTGCCTTACAGCATCTAAGTGGTCCAGCCCGTGAAGAAGTTAAATACCATGACAAAAATAGTATTGACAACGTCTTCTCAATTCTGAGAGAGGTTTTTGGAGATCAAGGCTCAAATGTTCATTTACAGAGAGCTTTTTTCGAAAGGAAACAAAAATTTGATGAAAACTTGAGAGACTTTTCTCATTCTCTTCTGGACTTGTTTGCACGAGCAGCCCGTAAATCTCCCCAGCTTATGGACAAACGGGAACACCTGCTTAAAGATCAATTTTCAGAAGGTGTTTCCGATGTTCTTCTCCGTAAATATCTTAAAAGTAAGAACAGGGAATCTCCATTTTTGGATTTCTTCGAATTTCGAGCCGAGGCCATTCAATGGGCAGAAGAGGGAGAAAATCCGACGACAAATGTGCCTACAGTTCAAGTTGAAGCAACGGTGGCCAAGTCTGACACAACAAAGCTTGTAGATCTGATGCATAAACAACAACAACAATTGGACACCCAACAAAAACAAATTAATGATCTAACTAAGCTAATGCAACAGAAACTCACAGATATTACCAGACCTCAATACGCATTCAACAGATCTCCAAATGCCAACAGAATCAAATGCACATATTGTACTAAAGTGGGTCACACCAAAGATAATTGCTACAAACGACAATTGCAAGAAGCAAATAACACAATAGAAGATCTTCGCAAGCTAGTCAATGCCACATCTAATCCTACTCAGCAGGAAAACTAATATCTCTCTGCGACTTGGGTCTCTCGGCGGAGAGGGAGTTGCTAGACCCTCCTTGCATTTCTTCATGTCATGCCAATTTAGGTGGAAGTAATAATTTGGTTGCTGATTGTCCCACACTCTCTCTAAAGGTGGGAGATAATAATATCACATGCCTGATCGACACTGGATCTATGGTGTCAACCATAACGGAAGATTTTTTTCACAAGTATCTACAACCAACAGGAAGTTCTCTGCGACAAAATGGCCCCTGTCTGCGTATTACAGCAGCTAATGGTATAGAGATCCCTTATATTGGATATGTAGAACTAGATCTAAATTGTGATGGTGTTATTTTGAATCAGATGGGATTCTTAGTTGTTCGAGATCCACTAGACATTGACTGTAAAGAGCAAAAACGAAAAGTTCCTGGTATTCTTGGAATGAATGTGTTGACATCTTTGGTGGATTCTCTGTCAGATGGTTCCATCGGTGACTCTTCTCCTTTGCAATTTTTGAGATCAGTTTTGAGCCTGCAGATTGAAGCCCAGGTTAAGGAGCAAGAGATGGTCGCCTTTGTCAAATCTTGTAACCAACCTGTATACATCCCTCCAGAAACATCAGTGACGGTGATGGCAAGAGTGCCACAAGAATTTCCTTTCAAACTTGCGGTTGTCGAACCACTGCGGAACAGTGATCATTTTCCTGTCGGGATTCTTGTAGCTTCTACATTAGTTGAAGTGGGAAAAGCTTTTCCAGTTCGGATAGATAATGTATCTTTGTCTGGTTTTACACTTCAACCTAAGGCAAGACTTGGTGTGTTACGCGCAGTAGATAGTGTAGTACAAGACTCAGGTGAATTGAATTTCACAGTGACTGCCAATGCAATTCATGTTAATCGTGCGGACTCTGGTACTTCTTTGCCAGTTCCGGTAGATATATCAGAGTTCAAGGGAGACGAGCAGCAGAGAAGTAAAATTCAAAACTTGCTTGACAAAAACCGAGATGTGTTTGCCGCTCATGAGCTAGATCTAGGTGACACAGACACTGTTGAACATCACATAGAAACATCAAGTTCAGAACCTACAGCACAAACATATAGACGCATTCCACCCAATCAGTACAATGAAGTAAAGAAACACATCCAGAAACTTCTTGATCATAACATCATACAAGAAAGTTATAGTCCTTATGCCGCTCCTATTGTGCTGGCAAGGAAAAAAGATGGTTCTTTACGCATGT
Source organism: Crossaster papposus (assembly GCA_037893245.1). Classification (NCBI taxonomy): domain Eukaryota; kingdom Metazoa; phylum Echinodermata; class Asteroidea; order Velatida; family Solasteridae; genus Crossaster; species Crossaster papposus. Next base: position 152,545 of record JBAIAA010000049.1, on the reverse strand, counting down.
GCGTGGACTATAGACGCTTGAATGAAGTTACGAAGAAAGATGCATTTCCTCTTCCTCGAATTGCTGAACTTATAGATGCTCCAGTTGGTGCCAAGTTTTTCTCTTCCTTGGACTTGGCCAGTGGATATCATCTGGTTAGAGTTAGAGACTCGGATATAGAAAAAACAGCATTCATCACACCAATGGGCTTATATGAATATACTAGAATGCCATTTGGTCTTTGTGGAGCTCCAGCTACGTTTCAAAGATTAATGCAGAGATGCATGGGGGATCTGATGTACCAGACGGTTTTTGTATATCTGGACGATGTTTGCATTTTTTCGAAAACCTTTGATGAGCATTTGCAGCATCTTGACACCGTATTTAGTAGACTGAGAGAACATAAACTGAAGTTGAAACCTTCCAAATGCCACTTGTTCTGCAAGAAGATAAGTTATTTGGGACATGTATTGTCAGAGGATGGTATTTCAACTAATTCTGACAAGACCAAAGCCATTGTTGACTGGCCTGTGCCTCGTACAGTGAAAATGCTACGAGCCTTTCTAGGATTTTCAAGCTATTATCGACGCTATGTTCCTAACTTTGCACAGATTGCTAAGCCACTACATGCTTTGGTTGGTCAGTGTCAGAATAGTTCCCCGAAGGTTTTCAGGAAGCACTGGACTAAAGAATGTCAAATGGCAATGGATGAACTAAAATCCAAATTTGTAGCCACACCTATTCTATCATTTGCAGACTTTACAAAACCCTTTATTTTGGATGTAGATGCCAGTTTAACAGGGTTAGGTGCTGTATTATCCCAGATCCAAGACGACCAAGAAAAGGTAATAGCTTATGCGAGCCGTTCTCTTCGTGACAACGAGAGAAGGATGGAAAATTACAGCTCAAGGAAACTAGAACTGTTAGGGCTTAAATGGGCTATAACCGATAAGTTCAAAGATTACCTATATGGATCTACTTTCACAGTGAGAACGGACAACAACCCTTTAAGCCACCTTAACACGGCAAAACTTGGAGCAACAGAACAAAGATGGGTTTCAAGTCTGGCACCGTATGATTTCAATATTGTCTATCGTCCTGGTCATGCCAATCGCAATGCTGATGGCTTGTCTCGACAACACTTCACGGAAAGGGAAGATAACATCACAATTTCTGAGATTGTAGCTGAAAGTAAAGATTCACGCTTTTCTTTCACTCCCTTACCGGCAGATTTGCAGGTAATAATGTCCGGAAATGTTGTGGATCTTGGGCCAGCTCGAATTCAAGCAGATGTGGGCACAACTATTTCTGCCTTTCCATCTTTGTCAAATGCTGAGCTAATTCAGTTGCAAGAAGCTGATCCAGACGTATGCCGTTACTTGCATTATCATAATTCAAAATACCCAGCAGATAAAGCCAACCGAAAAACAGAATCACCTGCAGTAAAAGTCCTTTTAAGACAATCCAAACATCTTTCAGTTTCTGATGGACTTTTGTACAGGAACATAACAGATCCTAAACTTGGTCCATTACAGCAACTAGTACTTCCATCCTCACTGAAGTCGAAAGTTCTTACTAGTTTGCATACTGACTTTGGGCACCAAGGAGAAGAGAGAACAATGTCATTGGTTCGTCGTCGTTGTTTCTGGCCATTTATGTTCCGTGACGTTAGGAAATGGGTTCATGAGTGTGAACGTTGTTCTATCGCCAAGCTACCTACACCAACTGTGAGAAATCCTCTTGGACATTTAGTTGCTTCAAGGCCATTGGAGATTATAGCTATAGACTTTACACTGTTGGAACAATCTACCAGCAATATAGAAAATGTCCTGGTGATAACTGACATTTTTACAAAGTTTACTGTAGCTGTCCCAACAAAAGATCAGACTGCAAAGACTACAGCTGCTGCCTTAATTAAGGAATGGTTCATGAAGTATGGGGTTCCACAACGTATTCATTCAGATCAGGGTCGTCAATTTGAGGGTAAACTAATTCAGCAATTGTGTCAATTATACAACATCACAAAATCAAGAACTACAGCATATCATCCACAGGGCAACGCACAATGCGAAAGATTTAATAGAACCATGCACAATCTACTTCGTACCTTGTCAAATGAACAGAAACGTTCTTGGCCTAAATACTTGCCAGAACTTGTATTTGCCTATAATTCTACAGAACACTCCTCTACAGGGTTCTCACCTTTCTATCTTATGTTTGGGCGTCAACCTTTCTTGCCGGTTGACTTCTTACTAAACACAGATGTGCTGAAGAGTACTGATGCTAATTGGCTTCTTCTTCATCAATCTCGACTAAAAGAAAGTTACCGGTTGGCTCAAACTAATTTACATCATGAGTTGAGAAGGAGTAAGAAACACTTTGATCGCAAAGCAAATCCCAACATCCTTCAAATAGGTGATCTTGTTTACCTTCGTAAACATAGCAAAGGGAGAAGCAAAATTCAAGATAATTATTTTCCAGACATATATCGGGTCATACATCACTCCGATATGAATTCCTTTGTGTACGTTATAGAACTTGCAGATGGAGGTGGTCAACGAAAAACTGTGAATTCTGCAGAGCTGAAGTTAATTCCTAAGTTTATCGAGAAAACTACTTTCCCAATATCTTTTCCTTCTTCGAGTCAAGATAAAGTAGGAGAGGTGATAGAAACATCTTCAGACTCTAGTCCAGATTCTGAATTTGACATTGAAGTTTTCTTGCCAGTTGACGAAATAGTTGACGAAAATCTAGCCCCAGATCCTGATGAGAGACCGGCTGCTGCTGATCCTGAGGAGAGGCCTCCTCCAAAACCTTCGTTGAGACGTTCTGCTCGTACCACGAAAGGGAAACATAGTAATCCACATCATGAACCACGCTCAGTCTTGAACCGCCAACATATTGCCTTGGATACCAACAGACAAATATTGCTGATGTTGATCTTTGTCGTAATCCTCCTTGTAGCATTAAATATTGGACAGACAGTCGGATATATTCATTTAATCTGGCTATTTCCATTATGCGTACTTGTCATATTGATCCAGCCATGCTTTCAGTGGTGCTGGCGACACAGGATGAGAGTTGTTGACATTGGGATTTTTATGAAGTGGATCGAAGGTTGATCATCTGTGTACAAAATAAATATAGAAATATTGATACTTTGTGATTAGCTGCAATCTAAGTTAGGTTGAAACAAATGTTAAATATTGCAGAGTTTACTTTATATCGGCCCTACTCATGTACATGTCTTTATTCTTAGAATGAAATAGAAGGTCTCATCAGTTTAGTGAGGTAAACTCGTTTCTAGGGACATCCTAGATTGGACTGTTTGTATAACACCCTTCTAAATAATTCTATTAGGTCGGAAGACTTTTGGATAAATAGTAGCCTAATTGTATATTAAACCATTTTTGATGGTACATTTAGAAAGTCTTTACTTGTCCATATGAGGTCAACTCGTTCTTAGTTATATACTAAGTATGGACCGCGAGATAATTCAAATGACTTTATATTGATATATAGGTTCATACCATCCATTATTCTCCAGACATTATGGTAAAATGTGCATGTAGGTTAGATGCTTAAAATGTGCATGTAGGTTAGATGCAGATAATAGAAACTCGGTATAGATATCATTCAAGCACTATTTTCTACATGGTCGTGTAGTTTGTTTGTTTGTTGTTCATATCTCCATAGTCGTATAGAAAGAAAAAAATTATTATAGTCGTGTTGATTTTTTTTCCTCTTTTAATTAGGGGGTGAGTGTGACCAGTCGCCTTCATCGACAGGCCCCAGACTATTTTCCCATATATATATATATAGAGAGAGAGTTTCCAATGGACATAGCTATAATTATAGCTCCCTCTATAATTTAGGAAATACTGCCCTCTACAACTTAAACAACTTTGTTTGTAATTGCGCCCTCGCGTGCTGCATTAAACAATAGGCCCATTGTTGCATACTTTACATTCTTTTGCTTTGTTAATTGCTTGCTTAGTTTTCTTGTTGGCGCAAGGCAGTGTTTGGGGCATTGGTCCTTTGACTTTTGTTCTAGCCACACCTTAATACTGATATATTCGTACACGGGTTGTGTGGCACGAGCTTGGTCGTCCAAGGCGGTGAGTACACGCTGGTTTATTATATTTTTCAATTATCTTAAATTAAATGATTGTTGTTCAAGTCTTGTAAATACTTGCAATGATACTGAGTTGTAATTTTAGAATAAGAAATTAATGAACTGTACATTTTGTTTTCTTTAATTTCAGACTTGATTACAGACATCCAATTGGCTGTCGTTCTTTCGGCGCCTGCCCGTTCTTTCGGCGCCTTTTAGTTCTTTTGGAAATTTAAGTTGTTGTAATAAAATAACTGTAAATACAACTTCCCGTTCCACATCTTCATTTACTATTTGAGTAGCCTCGACCACATTCATGGAATCGCCCCCAGTGGATTCCTCCTAATTTGGCTACAGCAGGATGAGTGAGATACGTGAATATACTATATCTCTGTCTTCTACCTCTGATGTTCCTTCTGAGCAGGCTGAATGAGACACGTGGATATACTCTATCTCTGTCTTCTACCTCTGTTGTTCCTTCTGAGCAGGCTGAGTGAGGTGTAGATCAGACACGTGGATATACTCTATCTCTGTCTTCAACCTGTGTTGTTCCTTCTGACCAGGCTGAGTGAGGTGTAGATCAGACACGTGGATATACTCTATCTCTGTCTTCTACCTCTGCTGTTCCTTCTGATCAGGCTGAGTGAGGTGTAGATCAGACACGTGGATATACTCTATCTCTTTCTTCTATATCTGCTGTTCCTTCTGAGCAGGCTGAGTGAGACACGTGGATATACTCTATCTCTGCCTTCTACCTCTGCTGTTCCTTCTGAGCAGGCTGAGTGAGGTGTAGATCAGACACTTGGATATACTCTATCTCTTTCTTCTTCCTCTGCTGTTCCTTCTGAGCAGGCTGAGTGAGACACGTGGATATACTCTATCTCTGCCTTCTACCTCTGCTGTTCCTTCTGAGCAGGCTGAGTGAGGTGTAGATCAGACACTTGGATATACTATATCTCTGCATTCTACCTCTGCTGTTCCTTCTGAGCAGGCTGAGTGAGACACGTGGATATACTCTATCTCTGTCTTCTACCTCTGCTGTTCCTTCTGAGCAGGCTGAGTGAGGTGTAGATCAGACATGTGGATACACTCTATCTCTGTCTTCTACCTGTGCTGTTCCTTCTGAGCAGGCTGAGTGAGGTGTAGATCAGACACGTGGATATACTCTATCTCTGTCTTCTACCTCTGCTGTTCCTTCTGAGCAGGCTGAGTGAGACACGTGGATATACTCTATCTCTGCCTTCTACCTCTGCTGTTCCTTCTGAGCAGGCTGAGAGAGGTGTAGATCAGACACTTGGATATACTATATATCTGCCTTCTACCTCTGCTGTTCCTTCTGAGCAGGCTGAGTGAGACACGTGGATATACTCTATCTCTGTCTTCTACTTCTGCTGTTCCTTCTGAGCAGGCTGAGTGAGACACGTGAATATACTCTATCTTTGTCTTCTACATCTGCTGTTCCTTCTGAGCAGGCTGAGTGAGGTGTAGATAAGACACGTGTATATACTCTATATCTGTCTTCTACCTCTGCTGTTCCTTCTGAGCAGGCTGAGTGAGACACGAGGATATACTCTATATCTGTCGTCTACCTCTGCTGTTCCTTATGAGCAGGCTGAGTGAGATACGTGAATATACTCTATCTCTGTCTTCTACCTCTGCTGTTCCTTCTGAGCAGGCTGAGTGAGACACGTGGATATACTCTATCTCTGTCTTCTACCTCTGCTGTTCCTTCTGATCAGGCTGAGTGAGGTGTAGATCAGACACGTGGATATACTCTATCTCTTTCTTCTATATCTGCTGTTCCTTCTGAGCAGGCTGAGTGAGACACGTGGATATACTCTATCTCTGCCTTCTACCTCTGCTGTTCCTTCTGAGCAGGCTGAGTGAGGTGTAGATCAGACACTTGGATATACTCTATCTCTTTCTTCTTCCTCTGCTGTTCCTTCTGAGCAGGCTGAGTGAGACACGTGGATATACTCTATCTCTGCCTTCTACCTCTGCTGTTCCTTCTGAGCAGGCTGAGTGAGGTGTAGATCAGACACTTGGATATACTATATCTCTGCATTCTACCTCTGCTGTTCCTTCTGAGCAGGCTGAGTGAGACACGTCGATATACTCTATCTCTGTCTTCTACCTCTGCTGTTCCTTCTGAGCAGGCTGAGTGAGGTGTAGATCAGACACGTGGATATACTCTATCTCTGTCTTCTACCTGTGCTGTTCCCTCTGAGCAGGCTGAGTGAGGTGTAGATCAGACACGTGGATATACTCTATCTCTGTCTTCTACCTCTGCTGTTCCTTCTGAGCAGGCTGAGTGAGACACGTGGATATACTCTATCTCTGCCTTCTACCTCTGCTGTTCCTTCTGAGCAGGCTGAGTGAGGTGTAGATCAGACACTTGGATATACTATATATCTGCCTTCTACCTCTGCTGTTCCTTCTGAGCAGGCTGAGTGAGACACGTGGATATAGTCTATCTCTGTCTTCTACTTCTGCTGTTCCTTCTGAGCAGGCTGAGTGAGACACGTGAATATACTCTATCTTTGTCTTCTACATCTGCTGTTCCTTCTGAGCAGGCTGAGTGAGGTGTAGATAAGACACGTGTATATACTCTATATCTGTCTTCTACCTCTGCTGTTCCTTCTGAGCAGGCTGAGTGAGACACGAGGATATACTCTATATCTGTCGTCTACCTCTGCTGTTCCTTATGAGCAGGCTGAGTGAGATACGTGAATATACTCTATCTCTGTCTTCTACCTCTGCTGTTCCTTCTGAGCAGGCTGAGTGAGACACGTGGATATACTCTATCTCTGTCTTCTACCTCTGCTGTTCCTTCTGAGCAGGCTGAGTGAGGTGTAGATCAGACACTTGGATATACTCTATCTCTGTCTTCTACCTGTGCTGTTCCTTCTGAGCAGGCTGAGTGAGGTGTAGATCAGACACGTGGATATACTCTATCTCTGTCTTCTACCTCTGCTGTTCCTTCTGAGCAGGCTGAGTGAGACACGTGGATATACTCTATCTCTGTTTCCTACCTCTGCTGTTTCTTATGGCAGGATGAGTGAGATACGTGAATATACTATATCTCTGTCTTCTACCTCTGCTGTTCCTTCTGAGCAGGCTGAATGAGACACGTGGATATACTCTATCTCTGTCTTCTACCTCTGCTGTTCCTTCTGAGCAGGCTGAGTGAGGTGTAGATCAGACACGTGGATATACTCTATCTCTGTCTTCAACCTGTGTTGTTCCTTCTGAGCAGGCTGAGTGAGGTGTAGATCAGACACGTGGATATACTCTATCTCTGTCTTCTACCTCTGCTGTTCCTTCTGATCAGGCTGAGTGAGGTGTAGATCAGACACGTGGATATACTCTATCTCTTTCTTCTATATCTGCTGTTCCTTCTGAGCAGGCTGAGTGAGACACGTGGATATACTCTATCTCTGCCTTCTACCTCTGCTGTTCCTTCTGAGCAGGCTGAGTGAGGTGTAGATCAGACACTAGGATATACTCTATATCTTTCTTCTTCCTCTGCTGTTCCTTCTGAGCAGGCTTAGTGAGACACGTGGATATACTCTATCTCTGCCTTCTACCTCTGCTGTTCATTCTGAGCAGGTTGAGTGAGGTGTAGATCAGACACTTGGATATACTATATCTCTGCATTCTACCTCTGCTGTTCCTTCTGAGCAGGCTGAGTGAGACACGTGGATATACTCTATCTCTGTCTTCTACCTCTGCTGTTCCTTCTGAGCAGGCTGAGTGAGGTGTAGATCAGACACGTGGATATACTCTATCTCTGTCTTCTACCTGTGCTGTTCCTTCTGAGCAGGCTGAGTGAGGTGTAGATCAGACACGTGGATATACTCTATCTCTGTCTTCTACCTCTGCTGTTCCTTTTGAGCAGGCTGAGTGAGACACGTGGATATACTCTATCTCTGCCTTCTACCTCTGCTGTTCCTTCTGAGCAGGCTGAGTGAGGTGTAGATCAGACACTTGGATATACTATATCTCTGCATTCTACCTCTGCTGTTCCTTCTGAGCAGGCTGAGTGAGACACGTGGATATACTCTATCTCTGTCTTCTACCTCTGCTGTTCCTTCTGAGCAGGCTGAGTGAGGTGTAGATCAGACATGTGGATACACTCTATCTCTGTCTTCTACCTGTGCTGTTCCTTCTGAGCAGGCTGAGTGAGGTGTAGATCAGACACGTGGATATACTCTATCTCTGTCTTCTACCTCTGCTGTTCCTTCTGAGCAGGCTGAGTGAGACACGTGGATATACTCTATCTCTGCCTTCTACCTCTGCTGTTCCTTCTGAGCAGGCTGAGAGAGGTGTAGATCAGACACTTGGATATACTATATATCTGCCTTCTACCTCTGCTGTTCCTTCTGAGCAGGCTGAGTGAGACACGTGGATATACTCTATCTCTGTCTTCTACTTCTGCTGTTCCTTCTGAGCAGGCTGAGTGAGACACGTGAATATACTCTATCTTTGTCTTCTACATCTGCTGTTCCTTCTGAGCAGGCTGAGTGAGGTGTAGATAAGACACGTGTATATACTCTATATCTGTCTTCTACCTCTGCTGTTCCTTCTGAGCAGGCTGAGTGAGACACGAGGATATACTCTATATCTGTCGTCTACCTCTGCTGTTCCTTATGAGCAGGCTGAGTGAGATACGTGAATATACTCTATCTCTGTCTTCTACCTCTGCTGTTCCTTCTGAGCAGGCTGAGTGAGACACGTGGATATACTCTATCTCTGTCTTCTACCTCTGCTGTTCCTTCTGATCAGGCTGAGTGAGGTGTAGATCAGACACGTGGATATACTCTATCTCTTTCTTCTATATCTGCTGTTCCTTCTGAGCAGGCTGAGTGAGACACGTGGATATACTCTATCTCTGCCTTCTACCTCTGCTGTTCCTTCTGAGCAGGCTGAGTGAGGTGTAGATCAGACACTTGGATATACTCTATCTCTTTCTTCTTCCTCTGCTGTTCCTTCTGAGCAGGCTGAGTGAGACACGTGGATATACTCTATCTCTGCCTTCTACCTCTGCTGTTCCTTCTGAGCAGGCTGAGTGAGGTGTAGATCAGACACTTGGATATACTATATCTCTGCATTCTACCTCTGCTGTTCCTTCTGAGCAGGCTGAGTGAGACACGTCGATATACTCTATCTCTGTCTTCTACCTCTGCTGTTCCTTCTGAGCAGGCTGAGTGAGGTGTAGATCAGACACGTGGATATACTCTATCTCTGTCTTCTACCTGTGCTGTTCCCTCTGAGCAGGCTGAGTGAGGTGTAGATCAGACACGTGGATATACTCTATCTCTGTCTTCTACCTCTGCTGTTCCTTCTGAGCAGGCTGAGTGAGACACGTGGATATACTCTATCTCTGCCTTCTACCTCTGCTGTTCCTTCTGAGCAGGCTGAGTGAGGTGTAGATCAGACACTTGGATATACTATATATCTGCCTTCTACCTCTGCTGTTCCTTCTGAGCAGGCTGAGTGAGACACGTGGATATACTCTATCTCTGTCTTCTACTTCTGCTGTTCCTTCTGAGCAGGCTGAGTGAGACACGTGAATATACTCTATCTTTGTCTTCTACATCTGCTGTTCCTTCTGAGCAGGCTGAGTGAGGTGTAGATAAGACACGTGTATATACTCTATATCTGTCTTCTACCTCTGCTGTTCCTTCTGAGCAGGCTGAGTGAGACACGAGGATATACTCTATATCTGTCGTCTACCTCTGCTGTTCCTTATGAGCAGGCTGAGTGAGATACGTGAATATACTCTATCTCTGTCTTCTACCTCTGCTGTTCCTTCTGAGCAGGCTGAGTGAGACACGTGGATATACTCTATCTCTGTCTTCTACCTCTGCTGTTCCTTCTGAGCAGGCTGAGTGAGGTGTAGATCAGACACTTGGATATACTCTATCTCTGTCTTCTACCTGTGCTGTTCCTTCTGAGCAGGCTGAGTGAGGTGTAGATCAGACACGTGGATATACTCTATCTCTGTCTTCTACCTCTGCTGTTCCTTCTGAGCAGGCTGAGTGAGACACGTGGATATACTCTATCTCTGTCTTCTACCTCTGCTGTTTCTTATGGCAGGATGAGTGAGATACGTGAATATACTATATCTCTGTCTTCTACCTCTGCTGTTCCTTCTGAGCAGGCTGAATGAGACACGTGGATATACTCTATCTCTGTCTTCTACCTCTGCTGTTCCTTCTGAGCAGGCTGAGTGAGGTGTAGATCAGACACGTGGATATACTCTATCTCTGTCTTCAACCTGTGTTGTTCCTTCTGAGCAGGCTGAGTGAGGTGTAGATCAGACACGTGGATATACTCTATCTCTGTCTTCTACCTCTGCTGTTCCTTCTGATCAGGCTGAGTGAGGTGTAGATCAGACACGTGGATATACTCTATCTCTTTCTTCTATATCTGCTGTTCCTTCTGAGCAGGCTGAGTGAGACACGTGGATATACTCTATCTCTGCCTTCTACCTCTGCTGTTCCTTCTGAGCAGGCTGAGTGAGGTGTAGATCAGACACTAGGATATACTCTATATCTTTCTTCTTCCTCTGCTGTTCCTTCTGAGCAGGCTTAGTGAGACACGTGGATATACTCTATCTCTGCCTTCTACCTCTGCTGTTCATTCTGAGCAGGCTGAGTGAGGTGTAGATCAGACACTTGGATATACTATATCTCTGCATTCTACCTCTGCTGTTCCTTCTGAGCAGGCTGAGTGAGACACGTGGATATACTCTATCTCTGTCTTCTACCTCTGCTGTTCCTTCTGAGCAGGCTGAGTGAGGTGTAGATCAGACACGTGGATATACTCTATCTCTGTCTTCTACCTGTGCTGTTCCTTCTGAGCAGGCTGAGTGAGGTGTAGATCAGACACGTGGATATACTCTATCTCTGTCTTCTACCTCTGCTGTTCCTTTTGAGCAGGCTGAGTGAGACACGTGGATATACTCTATCTCTGCCTTCTACCTCTGCTGTTCCTTCTGAGCAGGCTGAGTGAGGTGTAGATCAGACACTTGGATATACTATATCTCTGCATTCTACCTCTGCTGTTCCTTCTGAGCAGGCTGAGTGAGACACGTGGATATACTCTATCTCTGTCTTCTACCTCTGCTGTTCCTTCTGAGCAGGCTGAGTGAGGTGTAGATCAGACATGTGGATACACTCTATCTCTGTCTTCTACCTGTGCTGTTCCTTCTGAGCAGGCTGAGTGAGGTGTAGATCAGACACGTGGATATACTCTATCTCTGTCTTCTACCTCTGCTGTTCCTTCTGAGCAGGCTGAGTGAGACACGTGAATATACTCTATCTTTGTCTTCTACATCTGCTGTTCCTTCTGAGCAGGCTGAGTGAGGTGTAGATAAGACACGTGTATATACTCTATATCTGTCTTCTACCTCTGCTGTTCCTTCTGAGCAGGCTGAGTGAGACACGAGGATATACTCTATATCTGTCGTCTACCTCTGCTGTTCCTTATGAGCAGGCTGAGTGAGATACGTGAATATACTCTATCTCTGTCTTCTACCTCTGCTGTTCCTTCTGAGCAGGCTGAGTGAGACACGTGGATATACTCTATCTCTGTCTTCTACCTCTGCTGTTCCTTCTGAGCAGGCTGAGTGAGGTGTAGATCAGACACTTGGATATACTCTATCTCTGTCTTCTACCTGTGCTGTTCCTTCTGAGCAGGCTGAGTGAGGTGTAGATCAGACACGTGGATATACTCTATCTCTGTCTTCTACCTCTGCTGTTCCTTCTGAGCAGGCTGAGTGAGACACGTGGATATACTCTATCTCTGTCTTCTACCTCTGCTGTTTCTTATGGCAGGATGAGTGAGATACGTGAATATACTATATCTCTGTCTTCTACCTCTGCTGTTCCTTCTGAGCAGGCTGAATGAGACACGTGGATATACTCTATCTCTGTCTTCTACCTCTGCTGTTCCTTCTGATCAGGCTGAGTGAGGTGTAGATCAGACACGTGGATATACTCTATCTCTTTTTTCTATATCTGCTGTTCCTTCTGAGCAGGCTGAGTGAGACAGGTGGATATACTCTATCTCTGCCTTCTACCTCTGCTGTTCCTTCTGAGCAGGCTGAGTGAGGTGTAGATCAGACACTTGGATATACTCTATCTCTTTCTTCTTCCTCTGCTGTTCCTTCTGAGCAGGCTGAGTGAGACACGTGGATATACTCTATCTCTGCCTTCTACCTCTGCTGTTCCTTCTGAGCAGGCTGAGTGAGGTGTAGATCAGACACTTGGATATACTATATCTCTGCATTCTACCTCTGCTGTTCCTTCTGAGCAGGCTGAGTGAGACACGTCGATATACTCTATCTCTGTCTTCTACCTCTGCTGTTCCTTCTGAGCAGGCTGAGTGAGGTGTAGATCAGACACGTGGATATACTCTATCTCTGTCTTCTACCTGTGCTGTTCCCTCTGAGCAGGCTGAGTGAGGTGTAGATCAGACACGTGGATATACTCTATCTCTGTCTTCTACCTCTGCTGTTCCTTCTGAGCAGGCTGAGTGAGACACGTGGATATACTCTATCTCTGCCTTCTACCTCTGCTGTTCCTTCTGAGCAGGCTGAGTGAGGTGTAGATCAGACACTTGGATATACTATATATCTGCCTTCTACCTCTGCTGTTCCTTCTGAGCAGGCTGAGTGAGACACGTGGATATACTCTATCTCTGTCTTCTACTTCTGCTGTTCCTTCTGAGCAGGCTGAGTGAGACACGTGAATATACTCTATCTTTGTCTTCTACATCTGCTGTTCCTTCTGAGCAGGCTGAGTGAGGTGTAGATAAGACACGTGTATATACTCTATATCTGTCTTCTACCTCTGCTGTTCCTTCTGAGCAGGCTGAGTGAGACACGAGGATATACTCTATATCTGTCGTCTACCTCTGCTGTTCCTTATGAGCAGGCTGAGTGAGATACGTGAATATACTCTATCTCTGTCTTCTACCTCTGCTGTTCCTTCTGAGCAGGCTGAGTGAGACACGTGGATATACTCTATCTCTGTCTTCTACCTCTGCTGTTCCTTCTGAGCAGGCTGAGTGAGGTGTAGATCAGACACGTGGATATACTCTATCTCTGTCTTCTACCTGTGCTGTTCCTTCTGAGCAGGCTGAGTGAGGTGTAGATCAGACACGTGGATATACTCTATCTCTGTCTTCTACCTCTGCTGTTCCTTCTGAGCAGGCTGAGTGAGACACGTGGATATACTCTATCTCTGTCTTCTACCTCTGCTGTTTCTTATGGCAGGATGAGTGAGATACGTGAATATACTATATCTCTGTCTTCTACCTCTGCTGTTCCTTCTGAGCAGGCTGAATGAGACACGTGGATATACTCTATCTCTGTCTTCTACCTCTGCTGTTCCTTCTGAGCAGGCTGAGTGAGACACGTGAATATACTCTATTTTTGTCTTCTACATCTGCTGTTCCTTCTGAGCAGGCTGAGTGAGGTGTAGATAAGACACGTGTATATACTCTATATCTGTCTTCTACCTCTGCTGTTCCTTCTGAGCAGGCTGAGTGAGACACGAGGATATACTCTATATCTGTCTTCTACCTCTGCTGTTCCTTATGAGCAGGCTGAGTGAGATACGTGAATATACTCTATCTCTGTCTTCTACCTCTGCTGTTCCTTCTGAGCAGGCTGAGTGAGACACGTGGATATACTCTATCTCTGTCTTCTACCTCTGCTGTTCCTTCTGAGCAGGCTGAGTGAGGTGTAGATCAGACACGTGGATATACTCTATCTCTGTCTTCTACCTGTGCTGTTTCTTCTGAGCAGGCTGAGTGAGGTGTAGATCAGATACGTGGATATACTCTATCTCTGTCTTCTACCTCTGCTGTTCCTTCTGAGCAGGCTGAGTGAGACACGTGGATATACTCTATCTCTGTCTTCTACCTCTGCTGTTCCTTCTGAGCAGGCTGAGTGAGATACGTGGATATACTCTATCTCTGCCTTCTACCTCTGCTGTTCTTTCTGAGCAGGCTGAGTGAGGTGTAGATCAGACACTTGGATATACTATATATCTGCCTTCTACCTCTGCTGTTCCTTCTGAGCAGGCTGAGTGAGACACGTGGATATACTCTATCTCTGTCTTCTACTTCTGCTGTTCCTTCTGAGCAGGCTGAGTGAGACACGTGAATATACTCTATCTTTGTCTTCTACATCTGCTGTTCCTTCTGAGCAGGCTGAGTGAGGTGTAGATAAGACACGAGTATATACTCTATATCTGTCTTTACATCTGCTGTTCCTTCTGAGCAGGCTGAGTGAGACACGAGGATATACTCTATATCTGTCTTCTACCTCTGCTGTTCCTTATGAGCAGGCTGAGTGAGATACGTGAATATACTCTATTTCTGTCTTCTACCTCTGCTGTTCCTTCTGAGCAGGCTGAGTGAGACACGTGGATATACTCTATCTCTGTCTTCTACCTCTGCTGTTCCTTCTGAGCAGGCTGAGTGAGGTGTAGATCAGACACGTGGATATACTCTATCTCTGTCTTCTACCTGTGCTGTTTCTTCTGAGCAGGCTGAGTGAGGTGTAGATCAGACACGTGGATATACTCTATCTCTGTCTTCTACCTCTGCTGTTCCTTCTGAGCAGGCTGAGTGAGACACGTGGATATACTCTATCTCTGTCTTCTACCTCTGCTGTTCCTTATGGCAGGATGAGTGAGATACGTGAATATACTATATCTCTGTCTTCTACCTCTGCTGTTTCTTCTGAGCAGGCTGAATGAGACACGTGGATATACTCTATCTCTGTCTTCTACCTCTGCTGTTCCTTATGGCAGGATGAGTGAGATACGTGGATATACTCTATCTCTGTCTTCTACCTCTGCTGTTCCTTCTAAGCAGGCTGAGTGAGGTGTAGATCAGACACGTGGATATACTCTATCTCTGTCTTCTACCTGTGCTGTTCCCTCTGAGCAGGCTGAGTGAGGTGTAGATCAGACACGTGGATATACTCTATCTCTGTCTTCTACCTCTGCTGTTCCTTCTGAGCAGGCTGAGTGAGACACGTGGATATACTCTATCTCTGCCTTCTACCTCTGCTGTTCCTTCTGAGCAGGCTGAGTGAGGTGTAGATCAGACACTTGGATATACTATATATCTGCCTTCTACCTCTGCTGTTCCTTCTGAGCAGGCTGAGTGAGACACGTGGATATACTCTATCTCTGTCTTCTACTTCTGCTGTTCCTTCTGAGCAGGCTGAGTGAGACACGTGAATATACTCTATCTTTGTCTTCTACATCTGCTGTTCCTTCTGAGCAGGCTGAGTGAGGTGTAGATAAGACACGTGTATATACTCTATATCTGTCTTCTACCTCTGCTGTTCCTTCTGAGCAGGCTGAGTGAGACACGAGGATATACTCTATATCTGTCGTCTACCTCTGCTGTTCCTTATGAGCAGGCTGAGTGAGATACGTGAATATACTCTATCTCTGTCTTCTACCTCTGCTGTTCCTTCTGAGCAGGCTGAGTGAGACACGTGGATATACTCTATCTCTGTCTTCTACCTCTGCTGTTCCTTCTGAGCAGGCTGAGTGAGGTGTAGATCAGACACGTGGATATACTCTATCTCTGTCTTCTACCTGTGCTGTTCCTTCTGAGCAGGCTGAGTGAGGTGTAGATCAGACACGTGGATATACTCTATCTCTGTCTTCTACCTCTGCTGTTCCTTCTGAGCAGGCTGAGTGAGACACGTGGATATACTCTATCTCTGTCTTCTACCTCTGCTGTTTCTTATGGCAGGATGAGTGAGATACGTGAATATACTATATCTCTGTCTTCTACCTCTGCTGTTCCTTCTGAGCAGGCTGAATGAGACACGTGGATATACTCTATCTCTGTCTTCTACCTCTGCTGTTCCTTCTGAGCAGGCTGAGTGAGACACGTGAATATACTCTATTTTTGTCTTCTACATCTGCTGTTCCTTCTGAGCAGGCTGAGTGAGGTGTAGATAAGACACGTGTATATACTCTATATCTGTCTTCTACCTCTGCTGTTCCTTCTGAGCAGGCTGAGTGAGACACGAGGATATACTCTATATCTGTCTTCTACCTCTGCTGTTCCTTATGAGCAGGCTGAGTGAGATACGTGAATATACTCTATCTCTGTCTTCTACCTCTGCTGTTCCTTCTGAGCAGGCTGAGTGAGACACGTGGATATACTCTATCTCTGTCTTCTACCTCTGCTGTTCCTTCTGAGCAGGCTGAGTGAGGTGTAGATCAGACACGTGGATATACTCTATCTCTGTCTTCTACCTGTGCTGTTTCTTCTGAGCAGGCTGAGTGAGGTGTAGATCAGATACGTGGATATACTCTATCTCTGTCTTCTACCTCTGCTGTTCCTTCTGAGCAGGCTGAGTGAGACACGTGGATATACTCTATCTCTGTCTTCTACCTCTGCTGTTACTTCTGAGCAGGCTGAGTGAGATACGTGGATATACTCTATCTCTGCCTTCTACCTCTGCTGTTCTTTCTGAGCAGGCTGAGTGAGGTGTAGATCAGACACTTGGATATACTATATATCTGCCTTCTACCTCTGCTGTTCCTTCTGAGCAGGCTGAGTGAGACACGGGGATATACTCTATCTCTGTCTTCTACTTCTGCTGTTCCTTCTGAGCAGGCTGAGTGAGACACGTGAATATACTCTATCTTTGTCTTCTACATCTGCTGTTCCTTCTGAGCAGGCTGAGTGAGGTGTAGATAAGACACGAGTATATACTCTATATCTGTCTTTACATCTGCTGTTCCTTCTGAGCAGGCTGAGTGAGACACGAGGATATACTCTATATCTGTCTTCTACCTCTGCTGTTTCTTATGAGCAGGCTGAGTGAGATACGTGAATATACTCTATTTCTGTCTTCTACCTCTGCTGTTCCTTCTGAGCAGGCTGAGTGAGACACGTGGATATACTCTATCTCTGTCTTCTACCTCTGCTGTTCCTTCTGAGCAGGCTGAGTGAGGTGTAGATCAGACACGTGGATATACTCTATCTCTGTCTTCTACCTGTGCTGTTTCTTCTGAGCAGGCTGAGTGAGGTGTAGATCAGACACGTGGATATACTCTATCTCTGTCTTCTACCTCTGCTGTTCCTTCTGAGCAGGCTGAGTGAGACACGTGGATATACTCTATCTCTGTCTTCTACCTCTGCTGTTCCTTATGGCAGGATGAGTGAGATACGTGAATATACTATATCTCTGTCTTCTACCTCTGCTGTTTCTTCTGAGCAGGCTGAATGAGACACGTGGATATACTCTATCTCTGTCTTCTACCTCTGCTGTTCCTTCTGAGCAGGCTGAGTGAGGTGTAGATCAGACACGTGGATATACTCTATCTCTGCCTTCTACCTCTGCTGTTCCTTCTGAGCAGGCTGAGTGAGACACGTGGATATACTCTATCTCTGTCTTCTACATCTGCTGTTCCTTCTGAGCAGGCTGAGTGAGGTGTAGATCAGACACGTGGATATACTCTATCTCTGTCTTCTACCTGTGCTGTTCCTTCTGAGCAGGCTGAGTGAGGTGTAGATCAGACACGTGGATATACTCTATCTCTGTCTTCTACCTCTGCTGTTCCTTATGGCAGGATGAGTGAGATACGTGAATATACTATATCTCTGTCTTCTACCTCTGCTGTTCTTTCTGAGCAGGCTGAATGAGACACGTGGATATACTCTATCTCTGTCTTCAACCTCTGTTGTTCCTTCTGAGCAGGCTGAGTGAGGTGTAGATCAGACACGTGGATATACTCTATCTCTGTCTTCAACCTGTGTTGTTCCTTCTGACCAGGCTGAGTGAGGTGTAGATCAGACACGTGGATATACTCTATCTCTGTCTTCTACCTCTGCTGTTCCTTCTGATCAGGCTGAGTGAGGTGTAGATCAGACACGTGGATATACTCTATCTCTTTCTTCTATATCTGCTGTTCCTTCTGAGCAGGCTGAGTGAGACACGTGGATATACTCTATCTCTGCCTTCTATCTCTGCTGTTCCTTCTGAGCAGGCTGAGTGAGGTGTAGATCAGACACTTGGATATACTATATCTCTTTCTTCTTCCTCTGCTGTTCCTTCTGAGCAGGCTGAGTGAGACACGTGGATATACTCTATCTCTGCCTTCTACCTCTGCTGTTCCTTCTGAGCAGGCTGAGTGAGGTGTAGATCAGACACTTGGATATACTATATCTCTGCATTCTACCTCTGCTGTTCCTTCTGAGCAGGCTGAGTGAGACACGTGGATATACTCTATCTCTGTCTTCTACCTCTGCTGTTCCTTCTGAGCAGGCTGAGTGAGGTGTGGATCAGACATGTGGATACACTCTACCTCTGTCTTCTACCTGTGCTGTTCCTTCTGAGCAGGCTGAGTGAGGTGTAGATCAGACACGTGGATATACTCTATCTCTGTCTTCTACCTCTGCTGTTCCTTCTGAGCAGGCTGAGTGAGACACGTGGATATACTCTATCTCTGCCTTCTACCTCTGCTGTTCCTTCTGAGCAGGCTGAGAGAGGTGTAGATCAGACACTTGGATATACTATATCTCTGTCTTCTACTTCTGCTGTTCCTTCTGAGCAGGCTGAGTGAGACACGTGAATATACTCTATCTTTGTCTTCTACATCTGCTGTTCCTTCTGAGCAGGCTGAGTGAGGTGTAGATAAGACACGTGTATATACTCTATATCTGTCTTCTACCTCTGCTGTTCCTTCTGAGCAGGCTGAGTGAGACACGAGGATATACTCTATATCTGTCGTCTACCTCTGCTGTTCCTTATGAGCAGGCTGAGTGAGATACGTGAATATACTCTATCTCTGTCTTCTACCTCTGCTGTTCCTTCTGAGCAGGCTGAGTGAGACACGTGGATATACTCTATCTCTGTCTTCTACCTCTGCTGTTCCTTCTGATCAGGCTGAGTGAGGTGTAGATCAGACACGTGGATATACTCTATCTCTTTCTTCTATATCTGCTGTTCCTTCTGAGCAGGCTGAGTGAGACACGTGGATATACTCTATCTCTGCCTTCTACCTCTGCTGTTCCTTCTGAGCAGGCTGAGTGAGGTGTAGATCAGACACTTGGATATAGTCTATCTCTTTCTTCTTCCTCTGCTGTTCCTTCTGAGCAGGCTGAGTGAGACACGTGGATATACTCTATCTCTGCCTTCTACCTCTGCTGTTCCTTCTGAGCAGGCTGAGTGAGGTGTAGATCAGACACTTGGATATACTATATCTCTGCATTCTACCTCTGCTGTTCCTTCTGAGCAGGCTGAGTGAGACACGTCGATATACTCTATCTCTGTCTTCTACCTCTGCTGTTCCTTCTGAGCAGGCTGAGTGAGGTGTAGATCAGACACGTGGATATACTCTATCTCTGTCTTCTACCTGTGCTGTTCCCTCTGAGCAGGCTGAGTGAGGTGTAGATCAGACACGTGGATATACTCTATCTCTGTCTTCTACCTCTGCTGTTCCTTCTGAGCAGGCTGAGTGAGACACGTGGATATACTCTATCTCTGCCTTCTACCTCTGCTGTTCCTTCTGAGCAGGCTGAGTGAGGTGTAGATCAGACACTTGGATATACTATATATCTGCCTTCTACCTCTGCTGTTCCTTCTGAGCAGGCTGAGTGAGACACGTGGATATACTCTATCTCTGTCTTCTACTTCTGCTGTTCCTTCTGAGCAGGCTGAGTGAGACACGTGAATATACTCTATCTTTGTCTTCTACATCTGCTGTTCCTTCTGAGCAGGCTGAGTGAGGTGTAGATAAGACACGTGTATATACTCTATATCTGTCTTCTACCTCTGCTGTTCCTTCTGAGCAGGCTGAGTGAGACACGAGGATATACTCTATATCTGTCGTCTACCTCTGCTGTTCCTTATGAGCAGGCTGAGTGAGATACGTGAATATACTCTATCTCTGTCTTCTACCTCTGCTGTTCCTTCTGAGCAGGCTGAGTGAGACACGTGGATATACTCTATCTCTGTCTTCTACCTCTGCTGTTCCTTCTGAGCAGGCTGAGTGAGGTGTAGATCAGACACGTGGATATACTCTATCTCTGTCTTCTACCTGTGCTGTTTCTTCTGAGCAGGCTGAGTGAGGTGTAGATCAGACACGTGGATATACTCTATCTCTGTCTTCTACCTCTGCTGTTCCTTCTGAGCAGGCTGAGTGAGGTGTAGATCAGACACGTGGATATACTCTATCTCTGTCTTCTACCTGTGCTGTTTCTTCTGAGCAGGCTGAGTGAGGTGTAGATCAGACACGTGGATATACTCTATCTCTGTCTTCTACCTCTGCTGTTCCTTCTGAGCAGGCTGAGTGAGACACGTGGATATACTCTATCTCTGTCTTCTACCTCTGCTGTTCCTTATGGCAGGATGAGTGAGATACGTGAATATACTATATCTCTGTCTTCTACCTCTGCTGTTTCTTCTGAGCAGGCTGAATGAGACACGTGGATATACTCTATCTCTGTCTTCTACCTCTGCTGTTCCTTCTGAGCAGGCTGAGTGAGGTGTAGATCAGACACGTGGATATACTCTATCTCTGCCTTCTACCTCTGCTGTTCCTTCTGAGCAGGCTGAGTGAGACACGTGGATATACTCTATCTCTGTCTTCTACATCTGCTGTTCCTTCTGAGCAGGCTGAGTGAGGTGTAGATCAGACACGTGGATATACTCTATCTCTGTCTTCTACCTGTGCTGTTCCTTCTGAGCAGGCTGAGTGAGGTGTAGATCAGACACGTGGATATACTCTATCTCTGTCTTCTACCTCTGCTGTTCCTTATGGCAGGATGAGTGAGATACGTGAATATACTATATCTCTGTCTTCTACCTCTGCTGTTCTTTCTGAGCAGGCTGAATGAGACACGTGGATATACTCTATCTCTGTCTTCAACCTCTGTTGTTCCTTCTGAGCAGGCTGAGTGAGGTGTAGATCAGACACGTGGATATACTCTATCTCTGTCTTCAACCTGTGTTGTTCCTTCTGACCAGGCTGAGTGAGGTGTAGATCAGACACGTGGATATACTCTATCTCTGTCTTCTACCTCTGCTGTTCCTTCTGATCAGGCTGAGTGAGGTGTAGATCAGACACGTGGATATACTCTATCTCTTTCTTCTATATCTGCTGTTCCTTCTGAGCAGGCTGAGTGAGACACGTGGATATACTCTATCTCTGCCTTCTATCTCTGCTGTTCCTTCTGAGCAGGCTGAGTGAGGTGTAGATCAGACACTTGGATATACTCTATCTCTTTCTTCTTCCTCTGCTGTTCCTTCTGAGCAGGCTGAGTGAGACACGTGGATATACTCTATCTCTGCCTTCTACCTCTGCTGTTCCTTCTGAGCAGGCTGAGTGAGGTGTAGATCAGACACTTGGATATACTATATCTCTGCATTCTACCTCTGCTGTTCCTTCTGAGCAGGCTGAGTGAGACACGTGGATATACTCTATCTCTGTCTTCTACCTCTGCTGTTCCTTCTGAGCAGGCTGAGTGAGGTGTGGATCAGACATGTGGATACACTCTATCTCTGTCTTCTACCTGTGCTGTTCCTTCTGAGCAGGCTGAGTGAGGTGTAGATCAGACACGTGGATATACTCTATCTCTGTCTTCTACCTCTGCTGTTCCTTCTGAGCAGGCTGAGTGAGACACGTGGATATACTCTATCTCTGCCTTCTACCTCTGCTGTTCCTTCTGAGCAGGCTGAGAGAGGTGTAGATCAGACACTTGGATATACTATATCTCTGTCTTCTACTTCTGCTGTTCCTTCTGAGCAGGCTGAGTGAGACACGTGAATATACTCTATCTTTGTCTTCTACATCTGCTGTTCCTTCTGAGCAGGCTGAGTGAGGTGTAGATAAGACACGTGTATATACTCTATATCTGTCTTCTACCTCTGCTGTTCCTTCTGAGCAGGCTGAGTGAGACACGAGGATATACTCTATATCTGTCGTCTACCTCTGCTGTTCCTTATGAGCAGGCTGAGTGAGATACGTGAATATACTCTATCTCTGTCTTCTACCTCTGCTGTTCCTTCTGAGCAGGCTGAGTGAGACACGTGGATATACTCTATCTCTGTCTTCTACCTCTGCTGTTCCTTCTGATCAGGCTGAGTGAGGTGTAGATCAGACACGTGGATATACTCTATCTCTTTCTTCTATATCTGCTGTTCCTTCTGAGCAGGCTGAGTGAGACACGTGGATATACTCTATCTCTGCCTTCTACCTCTGCTGTTCCTTCTGAGCAGGCTGAGTGAGGTGTAGATCAGACACTTGGATATACTCTATCTCTTTCTTCTTCCTCTGCTGTTCCTTCTGAGCAGGCTGAGTGAGACACGTGGATATACTCTATCTCTGCCTTCTACCTCTGCTGTTCCTTCTGAGCAGGCTGAGTGAGGTGTAGATCAGACACTTGGATATACTATATCTCTGCATTCTACCTCTGCTGTTCCTTCTGAGCAGGCTGAGTGAGACACGTCGATATACTCTATCTCTGTCTTCTACCTCTGCTGTTCCTTCTGAGCAGGCTGAGTGAGGTGTAGATCAGACACGTGGATATACTCTATCTCTGTCTTCTACCTGTGCTGTTCCCTCTGAGCAGGCTGAGTGAGGTGTAGATCAGACACGTGGATATACTCTATCTCTGTCTTCTACCTCTGCTGTTCCTTCTGAGCAGGCTGAGTGAGACACGTGGATATACTCTATCTCTGCCTTCTTCCTCTGCTGTTCCTTCTGAGCAGGCTGAGTGAGGTGTAGATCAGACACTTGGATATACTATATATCTGCCTTCTACCTCTGCTGTTCCTTCTGAGCAGGCTGAGTGAGACACGTGGATATACTCTATCTCTGTCTTCTACTTCTGCTGTTCCTTCTGAGCAGGCTGAGTGAGACACGTGAATATACTCTATCTTTGTCTTCTACATCTGCTGTTCCTTCTGAGCAGGCTGAGTGAGGTGTAGATAAGACACGTGTATATACTCTATATCTGTCTTCTACCTCTGCTGTTCCTTCTGAGCAGGCTGAGTGAGACACGAGGATATACTCTATATCTGTCGTCTACCTCTGCTGTTCCTTATGAGCAGGCTGAGTGAGATACGTGAATATACTCTATCTCTGTCTTCTACCTCTGCTGTTCCTTCTGAGCAGGCTGAGTGAGACACGTGGATATACTCTATCTCTGTCTTCTACCTCTGCTGTTCCTTCTGAGCAGGCTGAGTGAGGTGTAGATCAGACACGTGGATATACTCTATCTCTGTCTTCTACCTGTGCTGTTCCTTCTGAGCAGGCTGAGTGAGGTGTAGATCAGACACGTGGATATACTCTATCTCTGTCTTCTACCTCTGCTGTTCCTTCTGAGCAGGCTGAGTGAGACACGTGGATATACTATATCTCTGTCTTCTACCTCTGCTGTTTCTTATGGCAGGATGAGTGAGATACGTGAATATACTATATCTCTGTCTTCTACCTCTGCTGTTCCTTCTGAGCAGGCTGAATGAGACACGTGGATATACTCTATCTCTGTCTTCTACCTCTGCTGTTCCTTCTGAGCAGGCTGAGTGAGGTGTAGATCAGACACGTGGATATACTCTATCTCTGTCTTCAACCTGTGTTGTTCCTTCTGAGCAGGCTGAGTGAGGTGTAGATCAGACACGTGGATATACTCTATCTCTGTCTTCTACCTCTGCTGTTCCTTCTGATCAGGCTGAGTGAGGTGTAGATCAGACACGTGGATATACTCTATCTCTTTCTTCTATATCTGCTGTTCCTTCTGAGCAGGCTGAGTGAGACACGTGGATATACTCTATCTCTGCCTTCTACCTCTGCTGTTCCTTCTGAGCAGGCTGAGTGAGGTGTAGATCAGACACTAGGATATACTCTATATCTTTCTTCTTCCTCTGCTGTTCCTTCTGAGCAGGCTGAGTGAGACACGTGGATATACTCTATCTCTGCCTTCTACCTCTGCTGTTCCTTCTGAGCAGGCTGAGTGAGGTGTAGATCAGACACTTGGATATACTATATATCTGCCTTCTACCTCTGCTGTTCCTTCTGAGCAGGCTGAGTGAGACACGTGGATATACTCTATCTCTGTCTTCTACTTCTGCTGTTCCTTCTGAGCAGGCTGAGTGAGACACGTGAATATACTCTATCTTTGTCTTCTACATCTGCTGTTCCTTCTGAGCAGGCTGAGTGAGGTGTAGATAAGACACGTGTATATACTCTATATCTGTCTTCTACCTCTGCTGTTCCTTCTGAGCAGGCTGAGTGAGACACGAGGATATACTCTATATCTGTCGTCTACCTCTGCTGTTCCTTATGAGCAGGCTGAGTGAGATACGTGAATATACTCTATCTCTGTCTTCTACCTCTGCTGTTCCTTCTGAGCAGGCTGAGTGAGACACGTGGATATACTCTATCTCTGTCTTCTACCTCTGCTGTTCTTTCTGAGCAGGCTGAGTGAGGTGTAGATCAGACACGTGGATATACTTTATCTCTGTCTTCTACCTGTGCTGTTCCTTCTGAGCAGGCTGAGTGAGGTGTAGATCAGACACGTGGATATACTCTATCTCTGTCTTCTACCTCTGCTGTTCCTTCTGAGCAGGCTGAGTGAGACACGTGGATATACTCTATCTCTGTCTTCTACCTCTGCTGTTTCTTATGGCAGGATGAGTGAGATACGTGAATATACTATATCTCTGTCTTCTACCTCTGCTGTTCCTTCTGAGCAGGCTGAATGAGACACGTGGATATACTCTATCTCTGTCTTCTACCTCTGCTGTTCCTTCTGAGCAGGCTGAGTGAGACACGTGAATATACTCTATTTTTGTCTTCTACATCTGCTGTTCCTTCTGAGCAGGCTGAGTGAGGTGTAGATAAGACACGTGTATATACTCTATATCTGTCTTCTACCTCTGCTGTTCCTTCTGAGCAGGCTGAGTGAGACACGAGGATATACTCTATATCTGTCTTCTACCTCTGCTGTTCCTTATGAGCAGGCTGAGTGAGATACGTGAATATACTCTATCTCTGTCTTCTACCTCTGCTGTTCCTTCTGAGCAGGCTGAGTGAGACACGTGGATATACTCTATCTCTGTCTTCTACCTCTGCTGTTCCTTCTGAGCAGGCTGAGTGAGGTGTAGATCAGACACGTGGATATACTCTATCTCTGTCTTCTACCTGTGCTGTTTCTTCTGAGCAGGCTGAGTGAGGTGTAGATCAGATACGTGGATATACTCTATCTCTGTCTTCTACCTCTGCTGTTCCTTCTGAGCAGGCTGAGTGAGACACGTGGATATACTCTATCTCTGTCTTCTACCTCTGCTGTTCCTTCTGAGCAGGCTGAGTGAGATACGTGGATATACTCTATCTCTGCCTTCTACCTCTGCTGTTCTTTCTGAGCAGGCTGAGTGAGGTGTAGATCAGACACTTGGATATACTATATATCTGCCTTCTACCTCTGCTGTTCCTTCTGAGCAGGCTGAGTGAGACACGTGGATATACTCTATCTCTGTCTTCTACTTCTGCTGTTCCTTCTGAGCAGGCTGAGTGAGACACGTGAATATACTCTATCTTTGTCTTCTACATCTGCTGTTCCTTCTGAGCAGGCTGAGTGAGGTGTAGATAAGACACGAGTATATACTCTATATCTGTCTTTACATCTGCTGTTCCTTCTGAGCAGGCTGAGTGAGACACGAGGATATACTCTATATCTGTCTTCTACCTCTGCTGTTCCTTATGAGCAGGCTGAGTGAGATACGTGAATATACTCTATTTCTGTCTTCTACCTCTGCTGTTCCTTCTGAGCAGGCTGAGTGAGACACGTGGATATACTCTATCTCTGTCTTCTACCTCTGCTGTTCCTTCTGAGCAGGCTGAGTGAGGTGTAGATCAGACACGTGGATATACTCTATCTCTGTCTTCTACCTGTGCTGTTTCTTCTGAGCAGGCTGAGTGAGGTGTAGATCAGACACGTGGATATACTCTATCTCTGTCTTCTACCTCTGCTGTTCCTTCTGAGCAGGCTGAGTGAGACACGTGGATATACTCTATCTCTGTCTTCTACCTCTGCTGTTCCTTATGGCAGGATGAGTGAGATACGTGAATATACTATATCTCTGTCTTCTACCTCTGCTGTTCCTTCTGAGCAGGCTGAATGAGACACGTGGATATACTCTATCTCTGTCTTCTACCTCTGCTGTTCCTTCTGAGCAGGCTGAGTGAGGTGTAGATCAGACACGTGGATATACTCTATCTCTGCCTTCTACCTCTGCTGTTCCTTATGGCAGGATGAGTGAGATACGTGAATATACTATATCTCTGTCTTCTACCTCTGCTGTTCCTTCTGAGCAGGCTGAATGAGACACGTGGATATACTCTATCTCTGTCTTCTACTTCTGCTGTTCCTTCTGAGCAGGCTGAGTGAGACACGTGAATATACTCTATCTTTGTCTTCTACATCTGCTGTTCCTTCTGAGCAGGCTGAGTGAGACACGAGGATATACTCTATATCTGTCGTCTACCTCTGCTGTTCCTTATGAGCAGGCTGAGTGAGATACGTGAATATACTCTATCTCTGTCTTCTACCTCTGCTGTTCCTTCTGAGCAGGCTGAGTGAGACACGTGGATATACTCTATCTCTGTCTTCTACCTCTGCTGTTCCTTCTGAGCAGGCTGAGTGAGGTGTAGATCAGACACGTGGATATACTCTATCTCTGTCTTCTACCTGTGCTGTTCCTTCTGAGCAGGCTGAGTGAGGTGTAGATCAGACACGTGGATATACTCTATCTCTGTCTTCTACCTCTGCTGTTCCTTCTGAGCAGGCTGAGTGAGAC
This sequence comes from Crossaster papposus, assembly GCA_037893245.1. Classification (NCBI taxonomy): domain Eukaryota; kingdom Metazoa; phylum Echinodermata; class Asteroidea; order Velatida; family Solasteridae; genus Crossaster; species Crossaster papposus. The sequence continues at coordinate 125,597 of JBAIAA010000049.1, read as the reverse complement.
ACGTGGATATACTATATCTCTGTCTTCTACCTCTGCTGTTTCTTATGGCAGGATGAGTGAGATACGTGAATATACTATATCTCTGTCTTCTACCTCTGCTGTTCCTTCTGAGCAGGCTGAATGAGACACGTGGATATACTCTATCTCTGTCTTCTACCTCTGCTGTTCCTTCTGAGCAGGCTGAGTGAGGTGTAGATCAGACACGTGGATATACTCTATCTCTGTCTTCAACCTGTGTTGTTCCTTCTGAGCAGGCTGAGTGAGGTGTAGATCAGACACGTGGATATACTCTATCTCTGTCTTCTACCTCTGCTGTTCCTTCTGATCAGGCTGAGTGAGGTGTAGATCAGACACGTGGATATACTCTATCTCTTTCTTCTATATCTGCTGTTCCTTCTGAGCAGGCTGAGTGAGACACGTGGATATACTCTATCTCTGCCTTCTACCTCTGCTGTTCCTTCTGAGCAGTCTGAGTGAGGTGTAGATCAGACACTAGGATATACTCTATATCTTTCTTCTTCCTCTGCTGTTCCTTCTGAGCAGGCTGAGTGAGACACGTGGATATACTCTATCTCTGCCTTCTACCTCTGCTGTTCCTTCTGAGCAGGCTGAGTGAGGTGTAGATCAGACACTTGGATATACTATATATCTGCCTTCTACCTCTGCTGTTCCTTCTGAGCAGGCTGAGTGAGACACGTGGATATACTCTATCTCTGTCTTCTACTTCTGCTGTTCCTTCTGAGCAGGCTGAGTGAGACACGTGAATATACTCTATCTTTGTCTTCTACATCTGCTGTTCCTTCTGAGCAGGCTGAGTGAGGTGTAGATAAGACACGTGTATATACTCTATATCTGTCTTCTACCTCTGCTGTTCCTTCTGAGCAGGCTGAGTGAGACACGAGGATATACTCTATATCTGTCGTCTACCTCTGCTGTTCCTTATGAGCAGGCTGAGTGAGATACGTGAATATACTCTATCTCTGTCTTCTACCTCTGCTGTTCCTTCTGAGCAGGCTGAGTGAGACACGTGGATATACTCTATCTCTGTCTTCTACCTCTGCTGTTCTTTCTGAGCAGGCTGAGTGAGGTGTAGATCAGACACGTGGATATACTTTATCTCTGTCTTCTACCTGTGCTGTTCCTTCTGAGCAGGCTGAGTGAGGTGTAGATCAGACACGTGGATATACTCTATCTCTGTCTTCTACCTCTGCTGTTCCTTCTGAGCAGGCTGAGTGAGACACGTGGATATACTCTATCTCTGTCTTCTACCTCTGCTGTTTCTTATGGCAGGATGAGTGAGATACGTGAATATACTATATCTCTGTCTTCTACCTCTGCTGTTCCTTCTGAGCAGGCTGAATGAGACACGTGGATATACTCTATCTCTGTCTTCTACCTCTGCTGTTCCTTCTGAGCAGGCTGAGTGAGACACGTGAATATACTCTATTTTTGTCTTCTACATCTGCTGTTCCTTCTGAGCAGGCTGAGTGAGGTGTAGATAAGACACGTGTATATACTCTATATCTGTCTTCTACCTCTGCTGTTCCTTCTGAGCAGGCTGAGTGAGACACGAGGATATACTCTATATCTGTCTTCTACCTCTGCTGTTCCTTATGAGCAGGCTGAGTGAGATACGTGAATATACTCTATCTCTGTCTTCTACCTCTGCTGTTCCTTCTGAGCAGGCTGAGTGAGACACGTGGATATACTCTATCTCTGTCTTCTACCTCTGCTGTTCCTTCTGAGCAGGCTGAGTGAGGTGTAGATCAGACACGTGGATATACTCTATCTCTGTCTTCTACCTGTGCTGTTTCTTCTGAGCAGGCTGAGTGAGGTGTAGATCAGATACGTGGATATACTCTATCTCTGTCTTCTACCTCTGCTGTTCCTTCTGAGCAGGCTGAGTGAGACACGTGGATATACTCTATCTCTGTCTTCTACCTCTGCTGTTCCTTCTGAGCAGGCTGAGTGAGATACGTGGATATACTCTATCTCTGCCTTCTACCTCTGCTGTTCTTTCTGAGCAGGCTGAGTGAGGTGTAGATCAGACACTTGGATATACTATATATCTGCCTTCTACCTCTGCTGTTCCTTCTGAGCAGGCTGAGTGAGACACGTGGATATACTCTATCTCTGTCTTCTACTTCTGCTGTTCCTTCTGAGCAGGCTGAGTGAGACACGTGAATATACTCTATCTTTGTCTTCTACATCTGCTGTTCCTTCTGAGCAGGCTGAGTGAGGTGTAGATAAGACACGAGTATATACTCTATATCTGTCTTTACATCTGCTGTTCCTTCTGAGCAGGCTGAGTGAGACACGAGGATATACTCTATATCTGTCTTCTACCTCTGCTGTTCCTTATGAGCAGGCTGAGTGAGATACGTGAATATACTCTATTTCTGTCTTCTACCTCTGCTGTTCCTTCTGAGCAGGCTGAGTGAGACACGTGGATATACTCTATCTCTGTCTTCTACCTCTGCTGTTCCTTCTGAGCAGGCTGAGTGAGGTGTAGATCAGACACGTGGATATACTCTATCTCTGTCTTCTACCTGTGCTGTTTCTTCTGAGCAGGCTGAGTGAGGTGTAGATCAGACACGTGGATATACTCTATCTCTGTCTTCTACCTCTGCTGTTCCTTCTGAGCAGGCTGAGTGAGACACGTGGATATACTCTATCTCTGTCTTCTACCTCTGCTGTTCCTTATGGCAGGATGAGTGAGATACGTGAATATACTATATCTCTGTCTTCTACCTCTGCTGTTCCTTCTGAGCAGGCTGAATGAGACACGTGGATATACTCTATCTCTGTCTTCTACCTCTGCTGTTCCTTCTGAGCAGGCTGAGTGAGGTGTAGATCAGACACGTGGATATACTCTATCTCTGCCTTCTACCTCTGCTGTTCCTTCTGAGCAGGCTGAGTGAGACACGTGGATATACTCTATCTCTGTCTTCTACATCTGCTGTTCCTTCTGAGCAGGCTGAGTGAGGTGTAGATCAGACACGTGGATATACTCTATCTCTGTCTTCTACCTGTGCTGTTCCTTCTGAGCAGGCTGAGTGAGGTGTAGATCAGACACGTGGATATACTCTATCTCTGTCTTCTACCTCTGCTGTTCCTTATGGCAGGATGAGTGAGATACGTGAATATACTATATCTCTGTCTTCTACCTCTGCTGTTCCTTCTGAGCAGGCTGAATGAGACACGTGGATATACTCTATCTCTGTCTTCAACCTCTGTTGTTCCTTCTGAGCAGGCTGAGTGAGGTGTAGATCAGACACGTGGATATACTCTATCTCTGTCTTCAACCTGTGTTGTTCCTTCTGACCAGGCTGAGTGAGGTGTAGATCAGACACGTGGATATACTCTATCTCTGTCTTCTACCTCTGCTGTTCCTTCTGATCAGGCTGAGTGAGGTGTAGATCAGACACGTGGATATACTCTATCTCTTTCTTCTATATCTGCTGTTCCTTCTGAGCAGGCTGAGTGAGACACGTGGATATACTCTATCTCTGCCTTCTATCTCTGCTGTTCCTTCTGAGCAGGCTGAGTGAGGTGTAGATCAGACACTTGGATATACTCTATCTCTTTCTTCTTCCTCTGCTGTTCCTTCTGAGCAGGCTGAGTGAGACACGTGGATATACTCTATCTCTGCCTTCTACCTCTGCTGTTCCTTCTGAGCAGGCTGAGTGAGGTGTAGATCAGACACTTGGATATACTATATCTCTGCATTCTACCTCTGCTGTTCCTTCTGAGCAGGCTGAGTGAGACACGTGGATATACTCTATCTCTGTCTTCTACCTCTGCTGTTCCTTCTGAGCAGGCTGAGTGAGGTGTGGATCAGACATGTGGATACACTCTATCTCTGTCTTCTACCTGTGCTGTTCCTTCTGAGCAGGCTGAGTGAGGTGTAGATCAGACACGTGGATATACTCTATCTCTGTCTTCTACCTCTGCTGTTCCTTCTGAGCAGGCTGAGTGAGACACGTGGATATACTCTATCTCTGCCTTCTACCTCTGCTGTTCCTTCTGAGCAGGCTGAGAGAGGTGTAGATCAGACACTTGGATATACTATATCTCTGTCTTCTACTTCTGCTGTTCCTTCTGAGCAGGCTGAGTGAGACACGTGAATATACTCTATCTTTGTCTTCTACATCTGCTGTTCCTTCTGAGCAGGCTGAGTGAGGTGTAGATAAGACACGTGTATATACTCTATATCTGTCTTCTACCTCTGCTGTTCCTTCTGAGCAGGCTGAGTGAGACACGAGGATATACTTTATATCTGTCGTCTACCTCTGCTGTTCCTTATGAGCAGGCTGAGTGAGATACGTGAATATACTCTATCTCTGTCTTCTACCTCTGCTGTTCCTTCTGAGCAGGCTGAGTGAGACACGTGGATATACTCTATCTCTGTCTTCTACCTCTGCTGTTCCTTCTGATCAGGCTGAGTGAGGTGTAGATCAGACACGTGGATATACTCTATCTCTTTCTTCTATATCTGCTGTTCCTTCTGAGCAGGCTGAGTGAGACACGTGGATATACTCTATCTCTGCCTTCTACCTCTGCTGTTCCTTCTGAGCAGGCTGAGTGAGGTGTAGATCAGACACTTGGATATACTCTATCTCTTTCTTCTTCCTCTGCTGTTCCTTCTGAGCAGGCTGAGTGAGACACGTGGATATACTCTATCTCTGCCTTCTACCTCTGCTGTTCCTTCTGAGCAGGCTGAGTGAGGTGTAGATCAGACACTTGGATATACTATATCTCTGCATTCTACCTCTGCTGTTCCTTCTGAGCAGGCTGAGTGAGACACGTCGATATACTCTATCTCTGTCTTCTACCTCTGCTGTTCCTTCTGAGCAGGCTGAGTGAGGTGTAGATCAGACACGTGGATATACTCTATCTCTGTCTTCTACCTGTGCTGTTCCCTCTGAGCAGGCTGAGTGAGGTGTAGATCAGACACGTGGATATACTCTATCTCTGTCTTCTACCTCTGCTGTTCCTTCTGAGCAGGCTGAGTGAGACACGTGGATATACTCTATCTCTGCCTTCTACCTCTGCTGTTCCTTCTGAGCAGGCTGAGTGAGGTGTAGATCAGACACTTGGATATACTATATATCTGCCTTCTACCTCTGCTGTTCCTTCTGAGCAGGCTGAGTGAGACACGTGGATATACTCTATCTCTGTCTTCTACTTCTGCTGTTCCTTCTGAGCAGGCTGAGTGAGACACGTGAATATACTCTATCTTTGTCTTCTACATCTGCTGTTCCTTCTGAGCAGGCTGAGTGAGGTGTAGATAAGACACGTGTATATACTCTATATCTGTCTTCTACCTCTGCTGTTCCTTCTGAGCAGGCTGAGTGAGACACGAGGATATACTCTATATCTGTCGTCTACCTCTGCTGTTCCTTATGAGCAGGCTGAGTGAGATACGTGAATATACTCTATCTCTGTCTTCTACCTCTGCTGTTCCTTCTGAGCAGGCTGAGTGAGACACGTGGATATACTCTATCTCTGTCTTCTACCTCTGCTGTTCCTTCTGAGCAGGCTGAGTGAGGTGTAGATCAGACACGTGGATATACTCTATCTCTGTCTTCTACCTGTGCTGTTCCTTCTGAGCAGGCTGAGTGAGGTGTAGATTAGACACGTGGATATACTCTATCTCTGTCTTCTACCTCTGCTGTTCCTTCTGAGCAGGCTGAGTGAGACACGTGGATATACTCTATCGCTGTCTTCTACCTCTGCTGTTTCTTATGGCAGGATGAGTGAGATACGTGAATATACTATATCTCTGTCTTCTACCTCTGCTGTTCCTTCTGAGCAGGCTGAATGAGACACGTGGATATACTCTATCTCTGTCTTCTACCTCTGCTGTTCCTTCTGAGCAGGCTGAGTGAGGTGTAGATCAGACACGTGGATATACTCTATCTCTGTCTTCAACCTGTGTTGTTCCTTCTGAGCAGGCTGAGTGAGGTGTAGATCAGACACGTGGATATACTCTATCTCTGTCTTCTACCTCTGCTGTTCCTTCTGATCAGGCTGAGTGAGGTGTAGATCAGACACGTGGATATACTCTATCTCTTTCTTCTATATCTGCTGTTCCTTCTGAGCAGGCTGAGTGAGACACGTGGATATACTCTATCTCTGCCTTCTACCTCTGCTGTTCCTTCTGAGCAGGCTGAGTGAGGTGTAGATCAGACACTAGGATATACTCTATATCTTTCTTCTTCCTCTGCTGTTCCTTCTGAGCAGGCTTAGTGAGACACGTGGATATACTCTATCTCTGCCTTCTACCTCTGCTGTTCATTCTGAGCAGGCTGAGTGAGGTGTAGATCAGACACTTGGATATACTATATCTCTGCATTCTACCTCTGCTGTTCCTTCTGAGCAGGCTGAGTGAGACACGTGGATATACTCTATCTCTGTCTTCTACCTCTGCTGTTCCTTCTGAGCAGGCTGAGTGAGGTGTAGATCAGACACGTGGATATACTCTATCTCTGTCTTCTACCTGTGCTGTTCCTTCTGAGCAGGCTGAGTGAGGTGTAGATCAGACACGTGGATATACTCTATCTCTGTCTTCTACCTCTGCTGTTCCTTCTGAGCAGGCTGAATGAGACACGTGGATATACTCTATCTCTGTCTTCTACCTCTGCTGTTCCTTCTGAGCACGCTGAGTGAGGTGTAGATCAGACACGTGGATATACTCTATCTCTGTCTTCTACCTCTGCTGTTCCTTCTGATCAGGCTGAGTGAGGTGTAGATCAGACACGTGGATATACTCTATCTCTTTCTTCTATATCTGCTGTTCCTTCTGAGCAGGCTGAGTGAGACACGTGGATATACTCTATCTCTGCCTTCTACCTCTGCTGTTCCTTCTGAGCAGGCTGAGTGAGGTGTAGATCAGACACTTGGATATACTCTATCTCTTTCTTCTTCCTCTGCTGTTCCTTCTGAGCAGGCTGAGTGAGACACGTGGATATACTCTATCTCTGCCTTCTACCTCTGCTGTTCCTTCTGAGCAGGCTGAGTGAGGTGTAGATCAGACACTTGGATATACTATATCTCTGCATTCTACCTCTGCTGTTCCTTCTGAGCAGGCTGAGTGAGACACGTCGATATACTCTATCTCTGTCTTCTACCTCTGCTGTTCCTTCTGAGCAGGCTGAGTGAGGTGTAGATCAGACACGTGGATATACTCTATCTCTGTCTTCTACCTGTGCTGTTCCCTCTGAGCAGGCTGAGTGAGGTGTAGATCAGACACGTGGATATACTCTATCTCTGTCTTCTACCTCTGCTGTTCCTTCTGAGCAGGCTGAGTGAGACACGTGGATATACTCTATCTCTGCCTTCTACCTCTGCTGTTCCTTCTGAGCAGGCTGAGTGAGGTGTAGATCAGACACTTGGATATACTATATATCTGCCTTCTACCTCTGCTGTTCCTTCTGAGCAGGCTGAGTGAGACACGTGGATATACTCTATCTCTGTCTTCTACTTCTGCTGTTCCTTCTGAGCAGGCTGAGTGAGACACGTGAATATACTCTATCTTTGTCTTCTACATCTGCTGTTCCTTCTGAGCAGGCTGAGTGAGGTGTAGATAAGACACGTGTATATACTCTATATCTGTCTTCTACCTCTGCTGTTCCTTCTGAGCAGGCTGAGTGAGACACGAGGATATACTCTATATCTGTCGTCTACCTCTGCTGTTCCTTATGAGCAGGCTGAGTGAGATACGTGAATATACTCTATCTCTGTCTTCTACCTCTGCTGTTCCTTCTGAGCAGGCTGAGTGAGACACGTGGATATACTCTATCTCTGTCTTCTACCTCTGCTGTTCCTTCTGAGCAGGCTGAGTGAGGTGTAGATCAGACACGTGGATATACTCTATCTCTGTCTTCTACCTGTGCTGTTCCTTCTGAGCAGGCTGAGTGAGGTGTAGATCAGACACGTGGATATACTCTATCTCTGTCTTCTACCTCTGCTGTTCGTTCTGAGCAGGCTGAGTGAGACACGTGGATATACTCTATCGCTGTCTTTTACCTCTGCTGTTTCTTATGGCAGGATGAGTGAGATACGTGAATATACTATATCTCTGTCTTCTACCTCTGCTGTTCCTTCTGAGCAGGCTGAATGAGACACGTGGATATACTCTATCTCTGTCTTCTACCTCTGCTGTTCCTTCTGAGCAGGCTGAGTGAGGTGTAGATCAGACACGTGGATATACTCTATCTCTGTCTTCAACCTGTGTTGTTCCTTCTGAGCAGGCTGAGTGAGGTGTAGATCAGACAAGTGGATATACTCTATCTCTGTCTTCTACCTCTGCTGTTCCTTCTGATCAGGCTGAGTGAGGTGTAGATCAGACACGTGGATATACTCTATCTCTTTCTTCTATATCTGCTGTTCCTTCTGAGCAGGCTGAGTGAGACACGTGGATATACTCTATCTCTGCCTTCTACCTCTGCTGTTCCTTCTGAGCAGGCTGAGTGAGGTGTAGATCAGACACTAGGATATACTCTATATCTTTCTTCTTCCTCTGCTGTTCCTTCTGAGCAGGCTTAGTGAGACACGTGGATATACTCTATCTCTGCCTTCTACCTCTGCTGTTCATTCTGAGCAGGCTGAGTGAGGTGTAGATCAGACACTTGGATATACTATATCTCTGCATTCTACCTCTGCTGTTCCTTCTGAGCAGGCTGAGTGAGACACGTGGATATACTCTATCTCTGTCTTCTACCTCTGCTGTTCCTTCTGAGCAGGCTGAGTGAGGTGTAGATCAGACACGTGGATATACTCTATCTCTGTCTTCTACCTGTGCTGTTCCTTCTGAGCAGGCTGAGTGAGGTGTAGATCAGACACGTGGATATACTCTATCTCTGTCTTCTACCTCTGCTGTTCCTTCTGAGCAGGCTGAATGAGACACGTGGATATACTCTATCTCTGTCTTCTACCTCTGCTGTTCCTTCTGAGCACGCTGAGTGAGGTGTAGATCAGACACGTGGATATACTCTATCTCTGTCTTCTACCTCTGCTGTTCCTTCTGATCAGGCTGAGTGAGGTGTAGATCAGACACGTGGATATACTCTATCTCTTTCTTCTATATCTGCTGTTTCTTCTGAGCAGGCTGAGTGAGACACGTGGATATACTCTATCTCTGCCTTCTACCTCTGCTGTTCCTTCTGACCAGGCTGAGTGAGGTGTAGATCAGACACTTGGATATACTCTATCTCTTTCTTCTTCCTCTGCTGTTCCTTCTGAGCAGGCTGAGTGAGACACGTGGATATACTCTATCTCTGCCTTCTACCTCTGCTGTTCCTTCTGAGCAGGCTGAGTGAGGTGTAGATCAGACACTTGGATATACTATATCTCTGCATTCTACCTCTGCTGTTCCTTCTGAGCAGGCTGAGTGAGACACGTCGATATACTCTATCTCTGTCTTCTACCTCTGCTGTTCCTTCTGAGCAGGCTGAGTGAGGTGTAGATCAGACACGTGGATATACTCTATCTCTGTCTTCTACCTGTGCTGTTCCCTCTGAGCAGGCTGAGTGAGGTGTAGATCAGACACGTGGATATACTCTATCTCTGTCTTCTACCTCTGCTGTTCCTTCTGAGCAGGCTGAGTGAGACACGTGGATATACTCTATCTCTGCCTTCTACCTCTGCTGTTCCTTCTGAGCAGGCTGAGTGAGGTGTAGATCAGACACTTGGATATACTATATATCTGCCTTCTACCTCTGCTGTTCCTTCTGAGCAGGCTGAGTGAGACACGTGGATATACTCTATCTCTGTCTTCTACTTCTGCTGTTCCTTCTGAGCAGGCTGAGTGAGACACGTGAATATACTCTATCTTTGTCTTCTACATCTGCTGTTCCTTCTGAGCAGGCTGAGTGAGGTGTAGATAAGACACGTGTATATACTCTATATCTGTCTTCTACCTCTGCTGTTCCTTCTGAGCAGGCTGAGTGAGACACGAGGATATACTCTATATCTGTCGTCTACCTCTGCTGTTCCTTATGAGCAGGCTGAGTGAGATACGTGAATATACTCTATCTCTGTCTTCTACCTCTGCTGTTCCTTCTGAGCAGGCTGAGTGAGACACGCGGATATACTCTATCTCTGTCTTCTACCTCTGCTGTTCCTTCTGAGCAGGCTGAGTGAGGTGTAGATCAGACACGTGGATATACTCTATCTCTGTCTTCTACCTGTGCTGTTCCTTCTGAGCAGGCTGAGTGAGGTGTAGATCAGACACGTGGATATACTCTATCTCTGTCTTCTACCTCTGCTGTTCCTTCTGAGCAGGCTGAGTGAGACACGTGGATATACTCTATCTCTGTCTTCTACCTCTGCTGTTTCTTATGGCAGGATGAGTGAGATACGTGAATATACTATATCTCTGTCTTCTACCTCTGCTGTTCCTTCTGAGCAGGCTGAATGAGACACGTAGATATACTCTATCTCTGTCTTCTACCTCTGCTGTTCCTTCTGAGCAGGCTGAGTGAGGTGTAGATCAGACACGTGGATATACTCTATCTCTGTCTTCAACCTGTGTTGTTCCTTCTGAGCAGGCTGAGTGAGGTGTAGATCAGACACGTGGATATACTCTATCTCTGTCTTCTACCTCTGCTGTTCCTTCTGATCAGGCTGAGTGAGGTGTAGATCAGACACGTGGATATACTCTATCTCTTTCTTCTATATCTGCTGTTCCTTCTGAGCAGGCTGAGTGAGACACGTGGATATACTCTATCTCTGCCTTCTACCTCTGCTGTTCCTTCTGAGCAGGCTGAGTGAGGTGTAGATCAGACACTAGGATATACTCTATATCTTTCTTCTTCCTCTGCTGTTCCTTCTGAGCAGGCTTAGTGAGACACGTGGATATACTCTATCTCTGCCTTCTACCTCTGCTGTTCATTCTGAGCAGGCTGAGTGAGGTGTAGATCAGACACTTGGATATACTATATCTCTGCATTCTACCTCTGCTGTTCCTTCTGAGCAGGCTGAGTGAGACACGTGGATATACTCTATCTCTGTCTTCTACCTCTGCTGTTCCTTCTGAGCAGGCTGAGTGAGGTGTAGATCAGACACGTGGATATACTCTATCTCTGTCTTCTACCTGTGCTGTTCCTTCTGAGCAGGCTGAGTGAGGTGTAGATCAGACACGTGGATATACTCTATCTCTGTCTTCTACCTCTGCTGTTCCTTCTGAGCAGGCTGAATGAGACACGTGGATATACTCTATCTCTGTCTTCTACCTCTGCTGTTCCTTCTGAGCACGCTGAGTGAGGTGTAGATCAGACACGTGGATATACTCTATCTCTGTCTTCAACCTGTGCTGTTCCTTCTGAGCAGGCTGAGTGAGGTGTAGATCAGACACGTGGATATACTCTATCTCTGTCTTCTACCTCTGCTGTTCCTTCTGATCAGGCTGAGTGAGGTGTAGATCAGACACGTGGATATACTCTATCTCTTTCTTCTACATCTGCTGTTCCTTCTGAGCAGGCTGAGTGAGACACGTGGATATACTCTATCTCTGCCTTCTACCTCTGCTGTTCCTTCTGAGCAGGCTGAGTGAAGTGTAGATCAGACACTTGGATATACTCTATCTCTTTCTTCTTCCTCTGCTGTTCCTTCTGAGCAGGCTGAGTGAGACACGTGGATATACTCTATCTCTGCCTTCTACCTCTGCTGTTCCTTCTGAGCAGGCTGAGTGAGGTGTAGATCAGACACTTGGATATACTATATCTCTGCATTCTACCCCTGCTGTTCCTTCTGAGCAGGCTGAGTGAGGTGTAGATCAGACACTTGGATATACTCTATCTCTTTCTTCTACCTCTGCTGTTCCTTCTGAGCAGGCTGAGTGAGACACGTGGATATACTCTATCACTGCCTTCTACCTCTGCTGTTTCTTCTCAGCAGGCTGAGTGAGGTGTAGATCAGACACTTGGATATACTATATCTCTGCCTTCTACCTCTGCTGTTCCTTCTGAGCAGGCTGAGTGAGACACGTGGATATACTCTATCTCTGTCTTCTACCTCTGCTGTTCCTTCTGAGCAGGCTGAGTGAGACACGTGGATATACTCTATCTCTGCCTTCTACCTCTGCTGTTCCTTCTGAGCAGGCTGAGTGAGGTGTAGATCAGACACTTGGATATACTATATATCTGCCTTCTACCTCTGCTGTTCCTTCTGAGCAGGCTGAGTGAGACACGTGGATATACTCTATCTCTGTCTTCTACTTCTGCTGTTCCTTCTGAGCAGGCTGAGTGAGACACGTGAATATACTCTATCTTTGTCTTCTACATCTGCTGTTCCTTCTGAGCAGGCTGAGTGAGGTGTAGATCAGACACGTGTATATACTCTATATCTGTCTTCTACCTCTGCTGTTCCTTCTGAGCAGGCTGAGTGAGACACGAGGATATACTCTATATCTGTCTTCTACCTCTGCTGTTCCTTATGAGCAGGCTGAGTGAGATACGTGAATATACTCTATCTCTGTCTTCTACCTCTGCTGTTCCTTCTGAGCAGGCTGAGTGAGACACGTGGATATACTCTATATCTGTCTTCTACCTCTGCTGTTCCTTCTGAGCAGGCTGAGTGAGACACGAGGATATACTCTATATCTGTCGTCTACCTCTGCTGTTCCTTATGAGCAGGCTGAGTGAGATACGTGAATATACTCTATCTCTGTCTTCTACCTCTGCTGTTCCTTCTGAGCAGGCTGAGTGAGACACGCGGATATACTCTATCTCTGTCTTCTACCTCTGCTGTTCCTTCTGAGCAGGCTGAGTGAGGTGTAGATCAGACACGTGGATATACTCTATCTCTGTCTTCTACCTGTGCTGTTCCTTCTGAGCAGGCTGAGTGAGGTGTAGATCAGACACGTGGATATACTCTATCTCTGTCTTCTACCTCTGCTGTTCCTTCTGAGCAGGCTGAGTGAGACACGTGGATATACTCTATCTCTGTCTTCTACCTCTGCTGTTTCTTATGGCAGGATGAGTGAGATACGTGAATATACTATATCTCTGTCTTCTACCTCTGCTGTTCCTTCTGAGCAGGCTGAATGAGACACGTGGATATACTCTATCTCTGTCTTCTACCTCTGCTGTTCCTTCTGAGCAGGCTGAGTGAGGTGTAGATCAGACACGTGGATATACTCTATCTCTGTCTTCAACCTGTGTTGTTCCTTCTGAGCAGGCTGAGTGAGGTGTAGATCAGACACGTGGATATACTCTATCTCTGTCTTCTACCTCTGCTGTTCCTTCTGATCAGGCTGAGTGAGGTGTAGATCAGACACGTGGATATACTCTATCTCTTTCTTCTATATCTGCTGTTCCTTCTGAGCAGGCTGAGTGAGACACGTGGATATACTCTATCTCTGCCTTCTACCTCTGCTGTTCCTTCTGAGCAGGCTGAGTGAGGTGTAGATCAGACACTAGGATATACTCTATATCTTTCTTCTTCCTCTGCTGTTCCTTCTGAGCAGGCTTAGTGAGACACGTGGATATACTCTATCTCTGCCTTCTACCTCTGCTGTTCATTCTGAGCAGGCTGAGTGAGGTGTAGATCAGACACTTGGATATACTATATCTCTGCATTCTACCTCTGCTGTTCCTTCTGAGCAGGCTGAGTGAGACACGTGGATATACTCTATCTCTGTCTTCTACCTCTGCTGTTCCTTCTGAGCAGGCTGAGTGAGGTGTAGATCAGACACGTGGATATACTCTATCTCTGTCTTCTACCTGTGCTGTTCCTTCTGAGCAGGCTGAGTGAGGTGTAGATCAGACACGTGGATATACTCTATCTCTGTCTTCTACCTCTGCTGTTCCTTCTGAGCAGGCTGAATGAGACACGTGGATATACTCTATCTCTGTCTTCTACCTCTGCTGTTCCTTCTGAGCACGCTGAGTGAGGTGTAGATCAGACACGTGGATATACTCTATCTCTGTCTTCAACCTGTGCTGTTCCTCCTGAGCAGGCTGAGTGAGGTGTAGATCAGACACGTGGATATACTCTATCTCTGTCTTCTACCTCTGCTGTTCCTTCTGATCAGGCTGAGTGAGGTGTAGATCAGACACGTGGATATACTCTATCTCTTTCTTCTACATCTGCTGTTCCTTCTGAGCAGGCTGAGTGAGACACGTGGATATACTCTATCTCTGCCTTCTACCTCTGCTGTTCCTTCTGAGCAGGCTGAGTGAAGTGTAGATCAGACACTTGGATATACTCTATCTCTTTCTTCTTCCTCTGCTGTTCCTTCTGAGCAGGCTGAGTGAGACACGTGGATATACTCTATCTCTGCCTTCTACCTCTGCTGTTCCTTCTGAGCAGGCTGAGTGAGGTGTAGATCAGACACTTGGATATACTATATCTCTGCATTCTACCCCTGCTGTTCCTTCTGAGCAGGCTGAGTGAGGTGTAGATCAGACACTTGGATATACTCTATCTCTTTCTTCTACCTCTGCTGTTCCTTCTGAGCAGGCTGAGTGAGACACGTGGATATACTCTATCACTGCCTTCTACCTCTGCTGTTTCTTCTCAGCAGGCTGAGTGAGGTGTAGATCAGACACTTGGATATACTATATCTCTGCCTTCTACCTCTGCTGTTCCTTCTGAGCAGGCTGAGTGAGACACGTGGATATACTCTATCTCTGTCTTCTACCTCTGCTGTTCCTTCTGAGCAGGCTGAGTGAGACACGTGGATATACTCTATCTCTGCCTTCTACCTCTGCTGTTCCTTCTGAGCAGGCTGAGTGAGGTGTAGATCAGACACTTGGATATACTATATATCTGCCTTCTACCTCTGCTGTTCCTTCTGAGCAGGCTGAGTGAGACACGTGGATATACTCTATCTCTGTCTTCTACTTCTGCTGTTCCTTCTGAGCAGGCTGAGTGAGACACGTTAATATACTCTATCTTTGTCTTCTACATCTGCTGTTCCTTCTGAGCAGGCTGAGTGAGGTGTAGATCAGACACGTGTATATACTCTATATCTGTCTTCTACCTCTGCTGTTCCTTCTGAGCAGGCTGAGTGAGACACGAGGATATACTCTATATCTGTCTTCTACCTCTGCTGTTCCTTATGAGCAGGCTGAGTGAGATACGTGAATATACTCTATCTCTGTCTTCTACCTCTGCTGTTCCTTCTGAGCAGGCTGAGTGAGACACGTGGATATACTCTATCTCTGTCTTCTACCTCTGCTGCTCCTTCTGAGCAGGCTGAGTGAGGTGTAGATCAGACACGTGGATATACTCTATCTCTGTCTTCTACCTGTGCTGTTCCTTCTGAGCAGGCTGAGTGAGGTGTAGATCAGACACGTGGATATACTCTATCTCTGTCTTCTACCTCTGCTGTTCCTTCTGAGCAGGCTGAGTGAGACACGTGGATATACTCTATCTCTGTCTTCTACCTCTGCTGTTCCTTATGGCAGGATGAGTGAGATACGTGAATATACTATATCTCTGTCTTCTACCTCTGCTGTTCCTTCTGAGCAGGCTGAATGAGACACGTGGATATACTCTATCTCTGTCTTCTACCTCTGCTGTTCCTTCTGAGCAGGCTGAGTGAGGTGTAGATCAGACACGTGGATATACTCTATCTCTGCCTTCTACCTCTGCTGTTCCTTTTGAGCAGGCTGAGTGAGACACGTGGATATACTCTATCTCTGTCTTCTACATCTGCTGTTCCTTCTGAGCAGGCTGAGTGAGGTGTAGATCAGACACGTGGATATACTCTATCTCTGCCTTCTACCTCTGCTGTTCCTTCTGAGCAGGCTGAGTGAGACACGTGGATATACTCTATCTCTGTCTTCTACCTCTGCTGTTCCTTCTGAGCAGGCTGAGTGAGACACGTGGATATACTCTATCTCTGCCTTCTACCTCTGCTGTTCCTTCTGAGCAGGCTGAGTGAGGTGTAGATCAGACACTTGGATATACTATATATCTGCCTTCTACCTCTGCTGTTCCTTCTGAGCAGGCTGAGTGAGACACGTGGATATACTCTATCTCTGTCTTCTACTTCTGCTGTTCCTTCTGAGCAGGCTGAGTGAGACACGTGAATATACCCTATCTTTGTCTTCTACATCTGCTGTTCCTTCTGAGCAGGCTGAGTGAGGTGAAGATCAGACACGTGTATATACTCTATATCTGTCTTCTACCTCTGCTGTTCCTTCTGAGCAGGCTGAGTGAGGTGTAGATCAGACACTTGGATATACTCTATCTCTTTCTTCTTCCTCTGCTGTTCCTTCTGAGCAGGCTGAGTGAGACACGTGGATATACTCTATCTCTGCCTTCTACCTCTGCTGTTCCTTCTGAGCAGGCTGAGTGAGGTGTAAATCAGACACTTGGATATACTATATCTCTGCATTCTACCCCTGCTGTTCCTTCTGAGCAGGCTGAGTGAGGTGTAGATCAGACACTTGGATATACTCTATCTCTTTCTTCTACCTCTGCTGTTCCTTCTGAGCAGGCTGAGTGAGACACGTGGATATACTCTATCTCTGTCTTCTACCTCTGCTGTTCCTTCTGAGCAGGCTGAGTGAGACACGTGGATATACTCTATCTCTGCCTTCTACCTCTGCTGTTCCTTCTGAGCAGGCTGAGTGAGGTGTAGATCAGACACTTGGATATACTATATATCTGCCTTCTACCTCTGCTGTTCCTTCTGAGCAGGCTGAGTGAGACACGTGGATATACTCTATCTCTGTCTTCTACTTCTGCTGTTCCTTCTGAGCAGGCTGAGTGAGACACGTGAATATACTCTATCTTTGTCTTCTACATCTGCTGTTCCTTCTGAGCAGGCTGAGTGAGGTGTAGATCAGACACGTGTATATACTCTATATCTGTCTTCTACCTCTGCTGTTCCTTCTGAGCAGGCTGAGTGAGACACGAGGATATACTCTATATCTGTCTTCTACCTCTGCTGTTCCTTATGAGCAGGCTGAGTGAGATACGTGAATATACTCTATCTCTGTCTTCTACCTCTGCTGTTCCTTCTGAGCAGGCTGAGTGAGACACGTGGATATACTCTATCTCTGTCTTCTACCTCTGCTGCTCCTTCTGAGCAGGCTGAGTGAGGTGTAGATCAGACACGTGGATATACTCTATCTCTGTCTTCTACCTGTGCTGTTCCTTCTGAGCAGGCTGAGTGAGGTGTAGATCAGACACGTGGATATACTCTATCTCTGTCTTCTACCTCTGCTGTTCCTTCTGAGCAGGCTGAGTGAGACACGTGGATATACTCTATCTCTGTCTTCTACCTCTGCTGTTCCTTATGGCAGGATGAGTGAGATACGTGAATATACTATATCTCTGTCTTCTACCTCTGCTGTTCCTTCTGAGCAGGCTGAATGAGACACGTGGATATACTCTATCTCTGTCTTCTACCTCTGCTGTTCCTTCTGAGCAGGCTGAGTGAGGTGTAGATCAGACACGTGGATATACTCTATCTCTGCCTTCTACCTCTGCTGTTCCTTTTGAGCAGGCTGAGTGAGACACGTGGATATACTCTATCTCTGTCTTCTACATCTGCTGTTCCTTCTGAGCAGGCTGAGTGAGGTGTAGATCAGACACGTGGATATACTCTATCTCTGCCTTCTACCTCTGCTGTTCCTTCTGAGCAGGCTGAGTGAGACACGTGGATATACTCTATCTCTGTCTTCTACCTCTGCTGTTCCTTCTGAGCAGGCTGAGTGAGACACGTGGATATACTCTATCTCTGCCTTCTACCTCTGCTGTTCCTTCTGAGCAGGCTGAGTGAGGTGTAGATCAGACACTTGGATATACTATATATCTGCCTTCTACCTCTGCTGTTCCTTCTGAGCAGGCTGAGTGAGACACGTGGATATACTCTATCTCTGTCTTCTACTTCTGCTGTTCCTTCTGAGCAGGCTGAGTGAGACACGTGAATATACCCTATCTTTGTCTTCTACATCTGCTGTTCCTTCTGAGCAGGCTGAGTGAGGTGAAGATCAGACACGTGTATATACTCTATATCTGTCTTCTACCTCTGCTGTTACTTCTGAGCAGGCTGAGTGAGGTGTAGATCAGACACTTGGATATACTCTATCTCTTTCTTCTTCCTCTGCTGTTCCTTCTGAGCAGGCTGAGTGAGACACGTGGATATACTCTATCTCTGCCTTCTACCTCTGCTGTTCCTTCTGAGCAGGCTGAGTGAGGTGTAAATCAGACACTTGGATATACTATATCTCTGCATTCTACCCCTGCTGTTCCTTCTGAGCAGGCTGAGTGAGGTGTAGATCAGACACTTGGATATACTCTATCTCTTTCTTCTACCTCTGCTGTTCCTTCTGAGCAGGCTGAGTGAGACACGTGGATATACTCTATCTCTGTCTTCTACCTCTGCTGTTCCTTCTGAGCAGGCTGAGTGAGACACGTGGATATACTCTATCTCTGCCTTCTACCTCTGCTGTTCCTTCTGAGCAGGCTGAGTGAGGTGTAGATCAGACACTTGGATATACTATATATCTGCCTTCTACCTCTGCTGTTCCTTCTGAGCAGGCTGAGTGAGACACGTGGATATACTCTATCTCTGTCTTCTACTTCTGCTGTTCCTTCTGAGCAGGCTGAGTGAGACACGTGAATATACTCTATCTTTGTCTTCTACATCTGCTGTTCCTTCTGAGCAGGCTGAGTGAGGTGTAGATCAGACACGTGTATATACTCTATATCTGTCTTCTACCTCTGCTGTTCCTTCTGAGCAGGCTGAGTGAGACACGAGGATATACTCTATATCTGTCTTCTACCTCTGCTGTTCCTTATGAGCAGGCTGAGTGAGATACGTGAATATACTCTATCTCTGTCTTCTACCTCTGCTGTTCCTTCTGAGCAGGCTGAGTGAGACACGTGGATATACTCTATCTCTGTCTTCTACCTCTGCTGCTCCTTCTGAGCAGGCTGAGTGAGGTGTAGATCAGACACGTGGATATACTCTATCTCTGTCTTCTACCTGTGCTGTTCCTTCTGAGCAGGCTGAGTGAGGTGTAGATCAGACACGTGGATATACTCTATCTCTGTCTTCTACCTCTGCTGTTCCTTCTGAGCAGGCTGAGTGAGACACGTGGATATACTCTATCTCTGTCTTCTACCTCTGCTGTTCCTTATGGCAGGATGAGTGAGATACGTGAATATACTATATCTCTGTCTTCTACCTCTGCTGTTCCTTCTGAGCAGGCTGAATGAGACACGTGGATATACTCTATCTCTGTCTTCTACCTCTGCTGTTCCTTCTGAGCAGGCTGAGTGAGGTGTAGATCAGACACGTGGATATACTCTATCTCTGCCTTCTACCTCTGCTGTTCCTTTTGAGCAGGCTGAGTGAGACACGTGGATATACTCTATCTCTGTCTTCTACATCTGCTGTTCCTTCTGAGCAGGCTGAGTGAGGTGTAGATCAGACACGTGGATATACTCTATCTCTGCCTTCTACCTCTGCTGTTCCTTCTGAGTAGGCTGAGTGAGACACGTGGATATACTCTATCTCTGTCTTCTACCTCTGCTGTTCCTTCTGAGCAGGCTGAGTGAGACACGTGGATATACTCTATCTCTGCCTTCTACCTCTGCTGTTCCTTCTGAGCAGGCTGAGTGAGGTGTAGATCAGACACTTGGATATACTATATATCTGCCTTCTACCTCTGCTGTTCCTTCTGAGCAGGCTGAGTGAGACACGTGGATATACTCTATCTCTGTCTTCTACTTCTGCTGTTCCTTCTGAGCAGGCTGAGTGAGACACGTGAATATACCCTATCTTTGTCTTCTACATCTGCTGTTCCTTCTGAGCAGGCTGAGTGAGGTGAAGATCAGACACGTGTATATACTCTATATCTGTCTTCTACCTCTGCTGTTCCTTCTGAGCAGGCTGAGTGAGGTGTAGATCAGACACTTGGATATACTCTATCTCTTTCTTCTTCCTCTGCTGTTCCTTCTGAGCAGGCTGAGTGAGACACGTGGATATACTCTATCTCTGCCTTCTACCTCTGCTGTTCCTTCTGAGCAGGCTGAGTGAGGTGTAGATCAGACACTTGGATATACTATATCTCTGCATTCTACCCCTGCTGTTCCTTCTGAGCAGGCTGAGTGAGGTGTAGATCAGACACTTGGATATACTCTATCTCTTTCTTCTACCTCTGCTGTTCCTTCTGAGCAGGCTGAGTGAGACACGTGGATATACTCTATCTCTGCCTTCTACCTCTGCTGTTTCTTCTGAGCAGGCTGAGTGAGGTATAGATCAGACACTTGGATATACTATATCACTGCCTTCTACCTCTGCTGTTCCTTCTGAGAAGGCTGAGTGAGACACGTGGATATACTCTATCTCTGTCTTTTACCTCTGCTGTTCCTTCTGAGCAGGCTGAGTGAGACACGTGGATATACTCTATCTCTGCCTTCTACCTCTGCTGTTCCTTCTGAGCAGGCTGAGTGAGGTGTAGATCAGACACTTGGATATACTATATATCTGCCTTCTACCTCTGCTGTTCCTTCTGAGCAGGCTGAGTGAGACACGTGGATATACTCTATCTCTGTCTTCTACTTCTGCTGTTCCTTCTGAGCAGGCTGAGTGAGACACGTGAATATACTCTATCTTTGTCTTCTACATCTGCTGTTCCTTCTGAGCAGGCTGAGTGAGGTGTAGATCAGACACGTGTATATACTCTATATCTGTCTTCTACCTCTGCTGTTCCTTCTGAGCAGGCTGAGTGAGACACGAGGATATACTTTATATCTGTCTTCTACCTCTGCTGTTCCTTATGAGCAGGCTGAGTGAGATACGTGAATATACTCTATCTCTGTCTTCTACCTCTGCTGTTCCTTCTGAGCAGGCTGAGTGAGACACGTGGATATACTCTATCTCTGTCTTCTACCTCTGCTGCTCCTTCTGAGCAGGCTGAGTGAGGTGTAGATCAGACACGTGGATATACTCTATCTCTGTCTTCTACCTGTGCTGTTCCTTCTGAGCAGGCTGAGTGAGGTGTAGATCAGACACGTGGATATACTCTATCTCTGTCTTCTACCTCTGCTGTTCCTTCTGAGCAGGCTGAGTGAGACACGTGGATATACTATATCTCTGTCTTCTACCTCTGCTGTTCCTTATGGCAGGATGAGTGAGATACGTGAATATACTAAATATCTGTCTTCTACCTCTGCTGTTCCTTCTGAGCAGGCTGAATGAGACACGTGGATATACTCTATCTCTGTCTTGTAGATCAGACACGTGGATATACTCTATCTCTGCCTTCTACCTCTGCTGTTCCTTCTGAGCAGGCTGAGTGAGACACGTGGATATACTCTATCTCTGTCTTCTACATCTGCTGTTCCTTCTGAGCAGGCTGAGTGAGGTGTAGATCAGACACGTGGATATACTCTATCTCTGCCTTCTACCTCTGCTGTTCCTTCTGAGCAGGCTGAGTGAGGTGTAGATCAGACACTTGGATATACTATATATCTGCCTTCTACCTCTGCTGTTCCTTCTGAGCAGGCTGAGTGAGACACGTGAATATACTCTATCTTTGTCTTCTACATCTGCTGTTCCTTCTGAGCAGGCTGAGTGAGGTGTAGATCAGACACGTGTATATACTCTATATCTGTCTTCTATCTCTGCTGTTCCTTCTGAGCAGGCTGAGTGAGACACGAGGATATACTCTATATCTGTCTTCTACCTCTGCTGTTCCTTATGAGCAGGCTGAGTGAGATACGTGAATATACTCTACCTCTGTCTTCTACCTCTGCTGTTCCTTCTGAGCAGGCTGAGTGAGACACGTGGATATACTCTATCTCTGTCTTCTACCTCTGCTGTTCCTTCTGAGCAGGCTGAGTGAGGTGTAGATCAGACATGTGGATATACTCTATCTCTGTCTTCTACCTGTGCTGTTCCTTCTGAGCAGGCTGAGTGAGGTGTAGATCAGACACGTGGATATACTCTATCTCTGTCTTCTACCTCTGATGTTCCTTCTGAGCAGGCTGAGTGAGACACGTGGATATACTCTATCTCTGTCTTCTACCTCTGCTGTTCCTTCTGAGCAGGCTGAGTGAGACACGTGAATATACTCTATCTTTGTCTTCTACATCTGCTGTTCCTTCTGAGCAGGCTGAGTGAGGTGTAGATCAGACACGTGGATATACTCTATATCTGTCTTCTACCTCTGCTGTTCCTTCTGAGCAGGCTGAGTGAGACACGAGGATATACTCTATATCTGTCTTCTACCTCTGCTGTTCCTTATGAGCAGGCTGAGTGAGATACGTGAATATACTCTTTCTCTGTCTTCTACCTCTGCTGTTCCTTCTGAGCAGGCTGAGTGAGACACGTGGATATACTCTATCTCTGTCTTCTACCTCTGCTGTTCCTTCTGAGCAAGCTGAGTGAGGTGTAGATCAGACACGTGGATATACTCTATCTCTGTCTTCTACCTGTGCTGTTCCTTCTGATTAGGCTGAGTCAGGTGTAGATCAGACACGTGGATATACTCTATCTCTGTCTTCTACCTCTGCTGTTCCTTTTGAGCAGGCTGAGTGAGACACGTGGATATACTCTATCTCTGTCTTCTACCTCTGCTGTTCCTTATGGCAGGATGAGTGAGATACGTGAATGTACTCTATCTCTGCCTTCTACCTCTGCTGTTCCTTCTGAGCAGGCTGAGTGAGGTGTAGATCAGACACGTGGATATACTCTATCTCTGTCTTCTACCTGTGCTGTTCCTTCTGAGCAGGCTGAGTGAGGTGTAGATCAGACACGTGGATATACTCTATCTCTGTCTTCTACCTCTGCTGTTCCTTCTGAGCAGGCTGAGTGAGACACGTGGATATACTCTATCTCTGTCTTCTACCTCTGCTGTTCTTTATGGCAGGATGAGTGAGATACGTGAATATACTATATCTCTGTCTTCTACCTCTGCTGTTCCTTCTGAGCAGGCTGAATGAGACACGTGGATATATTCTATCTCTGTCTTCTACCTCTGCTGTTCCTTCTGAGCACGCTGAGTGAGGTGTAGATCAGACACGTGGATATACTCTATCTCTGTCTTCAACCTGTGCTGTTCCTTCTGAGCAGGCTGAGTAAGGTGTAGATCAGACACGTGGATATACTCTATCTCTGTCTTCTACCTCTGCTGTTCCTTCTGATCAGGCTGAGTGAGGTGTAGATCAGACACGTGGATATACTCTATCTCTTTCTTCTACCTCTGCTGTTCCTTCTGAGCAGGCTGAGTGAGACACGTGGATATAATCTATCTCTGCTTTCTACCTCTGCTGTTCCTTCTGAGCATGCTGAGTGAGGTGTAGATCAGACACGTGGATATACTCTATATCTGTCTTCTACCTCTGCTGTTCCTTCTGAGCAGGCTGAGTGAGACACGAGGATATACTCTATATCTGTCTTCTACCTCTGCTGTTCCTTATGAGCAGGCTGAGTGAGATACGTGAATATACTCTATCTCTGTCTTCTACCTCTGCTGTTCCTTCTGAGCAGGCTGAGTGAGACACGAGGATATACTCTATATCTGTCTTCTACCTCTGCTGTTCCTTATGAGCAGGCTGAGTGAGATACGTGAATATACTCTATCTCTGTCTTCTACCTCTGCTGTTCCTTCTGAGCAGGCTGAGTGAGACACGTGGATATACTCTATCTCTGTCTTCTACCTCTGCTGTTCCTTCTGAGCAGGCTGAGTGAGGTGTAGATCAGACACGTGGATATACTCTATCTCTGTCTTCTACCTGTGCTGTTCCTTCTGAGCAGGCTGAGTCAGGTGTAGATCAGACACGTGGATATACTCTATCTCTGTCTTCTACCTCTGCTGTTCCTTCTGAGCAGGCTGAGTGAGACACGTGGATATACTCTATCTCTGTCTTCTACCTCTGCTGTTCCTAATGGCAGGATGAGTGAGATACGTGAATATACTATATCTCTGTTTTCTACCTCTGCTGTTCCTTCTGAGCAGGCAGAATGAGACACGTGGATATACTCTATCTCTGTCTTCTACCTCTGCTGTTCATTCTGAGCAGGCTGAGTGAGACACGTGGATGTACTCTATCTCTGCCTTCTACCTCTGCTGTTCCTTCTGAGCAGGCTGAGTGAGGTGTAGATCAGACACGTGGATATACTCTATCTCTGTCTTCTACCTGTGCTGTTCCTTCTGAGCAGGCTGAGTGAGGTGTAGATCAGACACGTGGATATACTCTATCTCTGTCTTCTACCTCTGCTGTTCCTTCTGAGCAGGCTGAGTGAGACACGTGGATATACTCTATCTCTGTCTTCTACCTCTGCCGTTCTTTATGGCAGGATGAGTGAGATACGTGAATATACTATATCTCTGTCTTCTACCTCTGCTGTTCCTTCTGAGCAGGCTGAATGAGACACGTGGATATACTCTATCTCTGTCTTCTACCTCTGCTGCTCCTTCTGAGCAGGCTGAGTGAGGTGTAGATCAGACACGTGGATATACTCTATCTCTGTCTTCTACCTGTGCTGTTCCTTCTGAGCAGGCTGAGTGAGGTGTAGATCAGACACGTGGATATACTCTATCTCTGTCTTCTACCTCTGCTGTTCCTTCTGAGCAGGCTGAGTGAGACACGTGGATATACTCTATCTCTGTCTTCTACCTCTGCTGTTCCTTATGGCAGGATGAGTGAGATACGTGAATATACTATATCTCTGTCTTCTACCTCTGCTGTTCCTTCTGAGCAGGCTGAATGAGACACGTGGATATACTCTATCTCTGTCTTCTACCTCTGCTGTTCCTTCTGAGCAGGCTGAGTGAGGTGTAGATCAGACACGTGGATATACTCTATCTCTGCCTTCTACCTCTGCTGTTCCTTTTGAGCAGGCTGAGTGAGACACGTGGATATACTCTATCTCTGTCTTCTACATCTGCTGTTCCTTCTGAGCAGGCTGAGTGAGGTGTAGATCAGACACGTGGATATACTCTATCTCTGCCTTCTACCTCTGCTGTTCCTTCTGAGCAGGCTGAGTGAGACACGTGGATATACTCTATCTCTGTCTTCTACCTCTGCTGTTCCTTCTGAGCAGGCTGAGTGAGACACGTGGATATACTCTATCTCTGCCTTCTACCTCTGCTGTTCCTTCTGAGCAGGCTGAGTGAGGTGTAGATCAGACACTTGGATATACTATATATCTGCCTTCTACCTCTGCTGTTCCTTCTGAGCAGGCTGAGTGAGACACGTGGATATACTCTATCTCTGTCTTCTACTTCTGCTGTTCCTTCTGAGCAGGCTGAGTGAGACACGTGAATATACCCTATCTTTGTCTTCTACATCTGCTGTTCCTTCTGAGCAGGCTGAGTGAGGTGAAGATCAGACACGTGTATATACTCTATATCTGTCTTCTACCTCTGCTGTTCCTTCTGAGCAGGCTGAGTGAGGTGTAGATCAGACACTTGGATATACTCTATCTCTTTCTTCTTCCTCTGCTGTTCCTTCTGAGCAGGCTGAGTGAGACACGTGGATATACTCTATCTCTGCCTTCTACCTCTGCTGTTCCTTCTGAGCAGGCTGAGTGAGGTGTAGATCAGACACTTGGATATACTATATCTCTGCATTCTACCCCTGCTGTTCCTTCTGAGCAGGCTGAGTGAGGTGTAGATCAGACACTTGGATATACTCTATCTCTTTCTTCTACCTCTGCTGTTCCTTCTGAGCAGGCTGAGTGAGACACGTGGATATACTCTATCTCTGCCTTCTACCTCTGCTGTTTCTTCTGAGCAGGCTGAGTGAGGTGTAGATCAGACACTTGGATATACTATATCACTGCCTTCTACCTCTGCTGTTCCTTCTGAGAAGGCTGAGTGAGACACGTGGATATACTCTATCTCTGTCTTTTACCTCTGCTGTTCCTTCTGAGCAGGCTGAGTGAGACACGTGGATATACTCTATCTCTGCCTTCTACCTCTGCTGTTCCTTCTGAGCAGGCTGAGTGAGGTGTAGATCAGACACTTGGATATACTATATATCTGCCTTCTACCTCTGCTGTTCCTTCTGAGCAGGCTGAGTGAGACACGTGGATATACTCTATCTCTGTCTTCTACTTCTGCTGTTCCTTCTGAGCAGGCTGAGTGAGACACGTGAATATACTCTATCTTTGTCTTCTACATCTGCTGTTCCTTCTGAGCAGGCTGAGTGAGGTGTAGATCAGACACGTATATATACTCTATATCTGTCTTCTACCTCTGCTGTTCCTTCTGAGCAGGCTGAGTGAGACACGAGGATATACTTTATATCTGTCTTCTACCTCTGCTGTTCCTTATGAGCAGGCTGAGTGAGATACGTGAATATACTCTATCTCTGTCTTCTACCTCTGCTGTTCCTTCTGAGCAGGCTGAGTGAGACACGTGGATATACTCTATCTCTGTCTTCTACCTCTGCTGCTCCTTCTGAGCAGGCTGAGTGAGGTGTAGATCAGACACGTGGATATACTCTATCTCTGTCTTCTACCTGTGCTGTTCCTTCTGAGCAGGCTGAGTGAGGTGTAGATCAGACACGTGGATATACTCTATCTCTGTCTTCTACCTCTGCTGTTCCTTCTGAGCAGGCTGAGTGAGACACGTGGATATACTATATCTCTGTCTTCTACCTCTGCTGTTCCTTATGGCAGGATGAGTGAGATACGTGAATATACTATATATCTGTCTTCTACCTCTGCTGTTCCTTCTGAGCAGGCTGAATGAGACACGTGGATATACTCTATCTCTGTCTTGTAGATCAGACACGTGGATATACTCTATCTCTGCCTTCTACCTCTGCTGTTCCTTCTGAGCAGGCTGAGTGAGACACGTGGATATACTCTATCTCTGTCTTCTACATCTGCTGTTCCTTCTGAGCAGGCTGAGTGAGGTGTAGATCAGACACGTGGATATACTCTATCTCTGCCTTCTACCTCTGCTGTTCCTTCTGAGCAGGCTGAGTGAGGTGTAGATCAGACACTTGGATATACTATATATCTGCCTTCTACCTCTGCTGTTCCTTCTGAGCAGGCTGAGTGAGACACGTGAATATACTCTATCTTTGTCTTCTACATCTGCTGTTCCTTCTGAGCAGGCTGAGTGAGGTGTAGATCAGACACGTGTATATACTCTATATCTGTCTTCTATCTCTGCTGTTCCTTCTGAGCAGGCTGAGTGAGACACGAGGATATACTCTATATCTGTCTTCTACCTCTGCTGTTCCTTATGAGCAGGCTGAGTGAGATACGTGAATATACTCTACCTCTGTCTTCTACCTCTGCTGTTCCTTCTGAGCAGGCTGAGTGAGACACGTGGATATACTCTATCTCTGTCTTCTACC
Source organism: Crossaster papposus (assembly GCA_037893245.1). Taxonomy (NCBI): domain Eukaryota; kingdom Metazoa; phylum Echinodermata; class Asteroidea; order Velatida; family Solasteridae; genus Crossaster; species Crossaster papposus. The sequence goes on along the minus strand of JBAIAA010000049.1, from coordinate 98,306 downwards.
TCTGCTGTTCCTTCTGAGCAGGCTGAGTGAGGTGTAGATCAGACATGTGGATATACTCTATCTCTGTCTTCTACCTGTGCTGTTCCTTCTGAGCAGGCTGAGTGAGGTGTAGATCAGACACGTGGATATACTCTATCTCTGTCTTCTACCTCTGCTGTTCCTTCTGAGCAGGCTGAGTGAGACACGTGGATATACTCTATCTCTGTCTTCTACCTCTGCTGTTCCTTCTGAGCAGGCTGAGTGAGACACGTGAATATACTCTATCTTTGTCTTCTACATCTGCTGTTCCTTCTGAGCAGGCTGAGTGAGGTGTAGATCAGACACGTGGATATACTCTATATCTGTCTTCTACCTCTGCTGTTCCTTCTGAGCAGGCTGAGTGAGACACGAGGATATACTCTATATCTGTCTTCTACCTCTGCTGTTCCTTATGAGCAGGCTGAGTGAGATACGTGAATATACTCTTTCTCTGTCTTCTACCTCTGCTGTTCCTTCTGAGCAGGCTGAGTGAGACACGTGGATATACTCTATCTCTGCCTTCTACCTCTGCTGTTCCTTCTGAGCAGGCTGAGTGAGGTGTAGATCAGACACTTGGATATACTATATATCTGCCTTCTACCTCTGCTGTTCCTTCTGAGCAGGCTGAGTGAGACACGTGGATATACTCTATCTCTGTCTTCTACTTCTGCTGTTCCTTCTGAGCAGGCTGAGTGAGACACGTGAATATACCCTATCTTTGTCTTCTACATCTGCTGTTCCTTCTGAGCAGGCTGAGTGAGGTGAAGATCAGACACGTGTATATACTCTATATCTGTCTTCTACCTCTGCTGTTCCTTCTGAGCAGGCTGAGTGAGGTGTAGATCAGACACTTGGATATACTCTATCTCTTTCTTCTTCCTCTGCTGTTCCTTCTGAGCAGGCTGAGTGAGACACGTGGATATACTCTATCTCTGCCTTCTACCTCTGCTGTTCCTTCTGAGCAGGCTGAGTGAGGTGTAGATCAGACACTTGGATATACTATATCTCTGCATTCTACCCCTGCTGTTCCTTCTGAGCAGGCTGAGTGAGGTGTAGATCAGACACTTGGATATACTCTATCTCTTTCTTCTACCTCTGCTGTTCCTTCTGAGCAGGCTGAGTGAGACACGTGGATATACTCTATCTCTGCCTTCTACCTCTGCTGTTTCTTCTGAGCAGGCTGAGTGAGGTGTAGATCAGACACTTGGATATACTATATCACTGCCTTCTACCTCTGCTGTTCCTTCTGAGAAGGCTGAGTGAGACACGTGGATATACTCTATCTCTGTCTTTTACCTCTGCTGTTCCTTCTGAGCAGGCTGAGTGAGACACGTGGATATACTCTATCTCTGCCTTCTACCTCTGCTGTTCCTTCTGAGCAGGCTGAGTGAGGTGTAGATCAGACACTTGGATATACTATATATCTGCCTTCTACCTCTGCTGTTCCTTCTGAGCAGGCTGAGTGAGACACGTGGATATACTCTATCTCTGTCTTCTACTTCTGCTGTTCCTTCTGAGCAGGCTGAGTGAGACACGTGAATATACTCTATCTTTGTCTTCTACATCTGCTGTTCCTTCTGAGCAGGCTGAGTGAGGTGTAGATCAGACACGTGTATATACTCTATCTCTGTCTTCTACCTCTGCTGTTCCTTCTGAGCAGGCTGAGTGAGACACGTGGATATACTCTATCTCTGTCTTCTACCTCTGCTGCTCCTTCTGAGCAGGCTGAGTGAGGTGTAGATCAGACACGTGGATATACTCTATCTCTGTCTTCTACCTGTGCTGTTCCTTCTGAGCAGGCTGAGTGAGGTGTAGATCAGACACGTGGATATACTCTATCTCTGTCTTCTACCTCTGCTGTTCCTTCTGAGCAGGCTGAGTGAGACACGTGGATATACTATATCTCTGTCTTCTACCTCTGCTGTTCCTTATGGCAGGATGAGTGAGATACGTGAATATACTATATATCTGTCTTCTACCTCTGCTGTTCCTTCTGAGCAGGCTGAATGAGACACGTGGATATACTCTATCTCTGTCTTGTAGATCAGACACGTGGATATACTCTATCTCTGCCTTCTACCTCTGCTGTTCCTTCTGAGCAGGCTGAGTGAGACACGTGGATATACTCTATCTCTGTCTTCTACATCTGCTGTTCCTTCTGAGCAGGCTGAGTGAGGTGTAGATCAGACACGTGGATATACTCTATCTCTGCCTTCTACCTCTGCTGTTCCTTCTGAGCAGGCTGAGTGAGGTGTAGATCAGACACTTGGATATACTATATATCTGCCTTCTACCTCTGCTGTTCCTTCTGAGCAGGCTGAGTGAGACACGTGAATATACTCTATCTTTGTCTTCTACATCTGCTGTTCCTTCTGAGCAGGCTGAGTGAGGTGTAGATCAGACACGTGTATATACTCTATATCTGTCTTCTATCTCTGCTGTTCCTTCTGAGCAGGCTGAGTGAGACACGAGGATATACTCTATATCTGTCTTCTACCTCTGCTGTTCCTTATGAGCAGGCTGAGTGAGATACGTGAATATACTCTACCTCTGTCTTCTACCTCTGCTGTTCCTTCTGAGCAGGCTGAGTGAGACACGTGGATATACTCTATCTCTGTCTTCTACCTCTGCTGTTCCTTCTGAGCAGGCTGAGTGAGGTGTAGATCAGACATGTGGATATACTCTATCTCTGTCTTCTACCTGTGCTGTTCCTTCTGAGCAGGCTGAGTGAGGTGTAGATCAGACACGTGGATATACTCTATCTCTGTCTTCTACCTCTGCTGTTCCTTCTGAGCAGGCTGAGTGAGACACGTGGATATACTCTATCTCTGTCTTCTACCTCTGCTGTTCCTTCTGAGCAGGCTGAGTGAGACACGTGAATATACTCTATCTTTGTCTTCTACATCTGCTGTTCCTTCTGAGCAGGCTGAGTGAGGTGTAGATCAGACACGTGGATATACTCTATATCTGTCTTCTACCTCTGCTGTTCCTTCTGAGCAGGCTGAGTGAGACACGAGGATATACTCTATATCTGTCTTCTACCTCTGCTGTTCCTTATGAGCAGGCTGAGTGAGATACGTGAATATACTCTTTCTCTGTCTTCTACCTCTGCTGTTCCTTCTGAGCAGGCTGAGTGAGACACGTGGATATACTCTATCTCTGTCTTCTACCTCTGCTGTTCCTTCTGAGCAAGCTGAGTGAGGTGTAGATCAGACACGTGGATATACTCTATCTCTGTCTTCTACCTGTGCTGTTCCTTCTGATCAGGCTGAGTCAGGTGTAGATCAGACACGTGGATATACTCTATCTCTGTCTTCTACCTCTGCTGTTCCTTTTGAGCAGGCTGAGTGAGACACGTGGATATACTCTATCTCTGTCTTCTACCTCTGCTGTTCCTTATGGCAGGATGAGTGAGATACGTGAATATACTATATCTCTGTCTTCTACCTCTGCTGTTCCTTCTGAGCAGGCTGAATGAGACACGTGGATATACTCAATCTCTGTCTTCTACCTCTGCTGTTCCTTCTGAGCAGGCTGAGTGAGACACGTGGATGTACTCTATCTCTGCCTTCTACCTCTGCTGTTCCTTCTGAGCAGGCTGAGTGAGGTGTAGATCAGACACGTGGATATACTCTATCTCTGTCTTCTACCTGTGCTGTTCCTTCTGAGCAGGCTGAGTGAGGTGTAGATCAGACACGTGGATATACTCTATCTCTGTCTTCTACCTCTGCTGTTCCTTCTGAGCAGGCTGAGTGAGACACGTGGATATACTCTATCTCTGTCTTCTACCTCTGCTGTTCTTTATGGCAGGATGAGTGAGATACGTGAATATACTATATCTCTGTCTTCTACCTCTGCTGTTCCTTCTGAGCAGGCTGAATGAGACACGTCGATATATTCTATCTCTGTCTTCTACCTCTGCTGTTCCTTCTGAGCACGCTGAGTGAGGTGTAGATCAGACACGTGGATATACTCTATCTCTGTCTTCAACCTGTGCTGTTCCTTCTGAGCAGGCTGAGTAAGGTGTAGATCAGACACGTGGATATACTCTATCTCTGTCTTCTACCTCTGCTGTTCCTTCTGATCAGGCTGAGTGAGGTGTAGATCAGACACGTGGATATACTCTATCTCTTTCTTCTACCTCTGCTGTTCCTTCTGAGCAGGCTGAGTGAGACACGTGGATATAATCTATCTCTGCTTTCTACCTCTGCTGTTCCTTCTGAGCATGCTGAGTGAGGTGTAGATCAGACACGTGGATATACTCTATCTCTGTCTTCTACCTCTGCTGTTCCTTCTGATCAGGCTGAGTGAGGTGTAGATCAGACACGTGAATATACTCTATCTCTGTCTTCTACCTCTGCTGTTCCTTCTGAGCAGGCTGAGTGAGACACGAGGATATACTCTATATCTGTCTTCTACCTCTGCTGTTCCTTATGAGCAGGCTGAGTGAGATACGTGAATATACTCTATCTCTGTCTTCTACCTCTGCTGTTCCTTCTGAGCAGGCTGAGTGAGACACGTGGATATACTCTATCTCTGTCTTCTACCTCTGCTGTTCCTTCTGAGCAGGCTGAGTGAGGTGTAGATCAGACACGTGGATATACTCTATCTCTGTCTTCTACCTGTGCTGTTCCTTCTGAGCAGGCTGAGTCAGGTGTAGATCAGACACGTGGATATACTCTGTCTCTGTCTTCTACCTCTGCTGTTCCTTCTGAGCAGGCTGAGTGAGACACGTGGATATACTCTATCTCTGTCTTCTACCTCTGCTGTTCCTAATGGCAGGATGAGTGAGATACGTGAATATACTATATCTCTGTTTTCTACCTCTGCTGTTCCTTCTGAGCAGGCAGAATGAGACACGTGGATATACTCTATCTCTGTCTTCTACCTCTGCTGTTCCTTCTGAGCAGGCTGAGTGAGACACGTGGATGTACTCTATCTCTGCCTTCTACCTCTGCTGTTCCTTCTGAGCAGGCTGAGTGAGGTGTAGATCAGACACGTGGATATACTCTATCTCTGTCTTCTACCTGTGCTGTTCCTTCTGAGCAGGCTGAGTGAGGTGTAGATCAGACACGTGGATATACTCTATCTCTGTCTTCTACCTGTGCTGTTCCTTCTGATCAGGCTGAGTCAGGTGTAGATCAGACACGTGGATATACTCTATCTCTGTCTTCTACCTCTGCTGTTCCTTTTGAGCAGGCTGAGTGAGACACGTGGATATACTCTATCTCTGTCTTCTACCTCTGCTGTTCCTTATGGCAGGATGAGTGAGATACGTGAATATACTATATCTCTGTCTTCTACCTCTGCTGTTCCTTCTGAGCAGGCTGAATGAGACACGTGGATATACTCAATCTCTGTCTTCTACCTCTGCTGTTCCTTCTGAGCAGGCTGAGTGAGACACGTGGATGTACTCTATCTCTGCCTTCTACCTCTGCTGTTCCTTCTGAGCAGGCTGAGTGAGGTGTAGATCAGACACGTGGATATACTCTATCTCTGTCTTCTACCTGTGCTGTTCCTTCTGAGCAGGCTGAGTGAGGTGTAGATCAGACACGTGGATATACTCTATCTCTGTCTTCTACCTCTGCTGTTCCTTCTGAGCAGGCTGAGTGAGACACGTGGATATACTCTATCTCTGTCTTCTACCTCTGCTGTTCTTTATGGCAGGATGAGTGAGATACGTGAATATACTATATCTCTGTCTTCTACCTCTGCTGTTCCTTCTGAGCAGGCTGAATGAGACACGTCGATATATTCTATCTCTGTCTTCTACCTCTGCTGTTCCTTCTGAGCACGCTGAGTGAGGTGTAGATCAGACACGTGGATATACTCTATCTCTGTCTTCAACCTGTGCTGTTCCTTCTGAGCAGGCTGAGTAAGGTGTAGATCAGACACGTGGATATACTCTATCTCTGTCTTCTACCTCTGCTGTTCCTTCTGATCAGGCTGAGTGAGGTGTAGATCAGACACGTGGATATACTCTATCTCTTTCTTCTACCTCTGCTGTTCCTTCTGAGCAGGCTGAGTGAGACACGTGGATATAATCTATCTCTGCTTTCTACCTCTGCTGTTCCTTCTGAGCATGCTGAGTGAGGTGTAGATCAGACACGTGGATATACTCTATCTCTGTCTTCTACCTCTGCTGTTCCTTCTGATCAGGCTGAGTGAGGTGTAGATCAGACACGTGAATATACTCTATCTCTGTCTTCTACCTCTGCTGTTCCTTCTGAGCAGGCTGAGTGAGACACGAGGATATACTCTATATCTGTCTTCTACCTCTGCTGTTCCTTATGAGCAGGCTGAGTGAGATACGTGAATATACTCTATCTCTGTCTTCTACCTCTGCTGTTCCTTCTGAGCAGGCTGAGTGAGACACGTGGATATACTCTATCTCTGTCTTCTACCTCTGCTGTTCCTTCTGAGCAGGCTGAGTGAGGTGTAGATCAGACACGTGGATATACTCTATCTCTGTCTTCTACCTGTGCTGTTCCTTCTGAGCAGGCTGAGTCAGGTGTAGATCAGACACGTGGATATACTCTGTCTCTGTCTTCTACCTCTGCTGTTCCTTCTGAGCAGGCTGAGTGAGACACGTGGATATACTCTATCTCTGTCTTCTACCTCTGCTGTTCCTAATGGCAGGATGAGTGAGATACGTGAATATACTATATCTCTGTTTTCTACCTCTGCTGTTCCTTCTGAGCAGGCAGAATGAGACACGTGGATATACTCTATCTCTGTCTTCTACCTCTGCTGTTCCTTCTGAGCAGGCTGAGTGAGACACGTGGATGTACTCTATCTCTGCCTTCTACCTCTGCTGTTCCTTCTGAGCAGGCTGAGTGAGGTGTAGATCAGACACGTGGATATACTCTATCTCTGTCTTCTACCTGTGCTGTTCCTTCTGAGCAGGCTGAGTGAGGTGTAGATCAGACACGTGGATATACTCTATCTCTGTCTTCTACCTCTGCTGTTCCTTCTGAGCAGGCTGAGTGAGACACGTGGATATACTCTATATCTGTCTTCTACCTCTGCCGTTCTTTATGGCAGGATGAGTGAGATACGTGAATATACTATATCTCTGTCTTCTACCTCTGCTGTTCCTTCTGAGCAGGCTGAATGAGACACGTGGATATATTCTATCTCTGTCTTCTACCTCTGCTGTTCCTTCTGAGCACGCTGAGTGAGGTGTAGATCAGATACGTGGATATACTCTATCTCTGTCTTCAACCTGTGCTGTTCCTTCTGAGCAGGCTGAGTGAGGTTTAGATCAGACACGTGGATATACTCTATCTCTGTCTTCTACCTCTGCTGTTCCTTCTGATCAGGCTGAGTGAGGTGTAGATCAGACACGTGGATATACTCTATCTCTTTCTTCTACCTCTGCTGTTCCTTCTGAGCAGGCTGAGTGAGACACGTGGATATAATCTATCTCTGCTTTCTACCTCTGCTGTTCCTTCTGAGCATGCTGAGTGAGGTGTAGATCAGACACGTGGATATACTCTATCTCTGTCTTCTACCTCTGCTGTTCCTTCTGAGCAGGCTGAGTGAGACACGTGGATATACTCTATCTCTGTCTTCTACCTCTGCTGTTCCTTCTGAGCAGGCTGAGTGAGACACGTGAATATACTCTATCTTTGTCTTCTACATCTGCTGTTCCTTCTGAGCAGGCTGAGTGAGGTGTAGATCAGACACGTGGATATACTCTATATCTGTCTTCTACCTCTGCTGTTCCTTCTGAGCAGGCTGAGTGAGACACGAGGATATACTCTATATCTGTCTTCTACCTCTTCTGTTCCTTATGAGCAGGCTGAGTGAGATACGTGAATATACTCTATCTCTGTCTTCTACCTCTGCTGTTCCTTCTGAGCAGGCTGAGTGAGACACGTGGATATACTCTAACTCTGTCTTCCACCTCTGCTGTTCCTTCTGAGCAGGCTGAGTGAGGTGTAGATCAGACACGTGGATATACTCTATCTCTGTCTTCTACCTGTGCTGTTCCTTCTGAGCAGGCTGAGTCAGGTGTAGATCAGACACGTGGATATACTCTATCTCTGTCTTCTACCTCTGCTGTTCCTTCTGAGCAGGCTGAGTGAGACACGTGGATATACTCTATCTCTGTCTTCTACCTCTGCTGTTCCTTATGGCAGGATGAGTGAGATACGTGAATATACTATATCTCTGTCTTCTACCTCTGCTGTTCCTTCTGAGCAGGCTGAATGAGACACGTGGATATACTCTATCTCTGTCTTCTACCTCTGCTGTTCCTTCTGAGCAGGCTGAGTGAGACACGTGGATGTACTCTATCTCTGCCTTCTACCTCTGCTGTTCCTTCTGAGCAGGCTGAGTGAGGTGTAGATCAGACACTTGGATATACTATATCTCTGCCTTCTACCTCTGCTGTTCCTTCTGAGCAGGCTGAGTGAGACACGTGGATATACTCTATCTCTGTCTTCTACCTCTGCTGTTCCTTCTGAGCAGGCTGAGTGAGAGTGAGACACGTGTATATACTATATCTCTGTCTTCTACCTCTGCTGTTCCTTCTGAGCAGGCTGAGTGGGACACGTGGATATACTCTATCTCTGTCTTCTACCTCTGCTGTTCCTTCTGAGCAGGCTGAGTGAGACACGTGAATATACTCTATCTTTGTCTTCTACATCTGCTGTTCCTTCTGAGCAGGCTGAGTGAGGTGTAGATCAGACACGTGGATATACTCTATATCTGTCTTCTACCTCTGCTGTTCCTTCTGAGCAGGCTGAGTGAGACACGTGGATATACTCTATCTCTGTCTTCTACCTCTGCTGTTCCTTATGGCAGGATGAGTGAGATACGTGAATATACTATATCTCTGTCTTCTACCTCTGCTGTTCCTTCTGAGCAGGCTGAATGAGACACGTGGATATACTCTATCTCTGTCTTCTACCTCTGCTGTTCCTTCTGAGCAGGCTGAGTGAGACACGTGGATGTACTCTATCTCTGCCTTCTACCTTTGCTGTTCCTTCTGAGCAGGCTGAGTGAGGTGTAGATCAGACACGTGGATATACTCTATCTCTGTCTTCTACCTGTGCTGTTCCTTCTGAGCAGGCTGAGTGAGGTGTAGATCAGACACGTGGATATACTCTATCTCTGTCTTCTACCTCTGCTGTTCCTTCTGAGCAGGCTGAGTGAGACACGTGGATATACTCTATCTCTGTCTTCTACCTCTGCTGTTCTTTATGGCAGGATGAGTGAGATACGTGAATATACTATATCTCTGTCTTCTACCTCTGCTGTTCCTTCTGAGCAGGCTGAATGAGACACGTGGATATATTCTATCTCTGTCTTCTACCTCTGCTGTTCCTTCTGAGCACGCTGAGTGAGGTGTAGATCAGACACGTGGATATACTCTATCTCTGTCTTCAACCTGTGCTGTTCCTTCTGAGCAGGCTGAGTAAGGTGTAGATCAGACACGTGGATATACTCTATCTCTGTCTTCTACCTCTGCTGTTCCTTCTGATCAGGCTGAGTGAGGTGTAGATCAGACACGTGGATATACTCTATCTCTTTCTTCTACCTCTGCTGTTCCTTCTGAGCAGGCTGAGTGAGACACGTGGATATAATCTATCTCTGCTTTCTACCTCTGCTGTTCCTTCTGAGCATGCTGAGTGAGGTGTAGATCAGACACGTGGATATACTCTATCTCTGTCTTCTACCTCTGCTGTTCCTTCTGAGCAGGCTGAGTGAGACACGAGGATATACTCTATATCTGTCTTCTACCTCTGCTGTTCCTTATGAGCAGGCTGAGTGAGATACGTGAATATACTCTATCTCTGTCTTCTACCTCTGCTGTTCCTTCTGAGCAGGCTGAGTGAGACACGTGGATATACTCTATCTCTGTCTTCTACCTCTGCTGTTCCTTCTGAGCAGGCTGAGTGAGGTGTAGATCAGACACGTGGATATACTCTATCTCTGTCTTCTACCTGTGCTGTTCCTTCTGAGCAGGCTGAGTCAGGTGTAGATCAGACACGTGGATATACTCTATCTCTGTCTTCTACCTCTGCTGTTCCTTCTGAGCAGGCTGAGTGAGACACGTGGATATACTCTATCTCTGTCTTCTACCTCTGCTGTTCCTTATGGCAGGATGAGTGAGATACGTGAATATACTATATCTCTGTTTTCTACCTCTGCTGTTCCTTCTGAGCAGGCAGAATGAGACACGTGGATATACTCTATCTCTGCCTTCTACCTCTGCTGTTCCTTCTGAGCAGGCTGAGTGAGGTGTAGATCAGACACGTGGATATACTCTATCTCTGTCTTCTACCTGTGCTGTTCCTTCTGAGCAGGCTGAGTCAGGTGTAGATCAGACACGTGGATATACTCTATCTCTGTCTTCTACCTCTGCTGTTCCTTCTGAGCAGGCTGAGTGAGACACGTGGATATACTCTATCTCTGTCTTCTACCTCTGCTGTTCCTTATGGCAGGATGAGTGAGATACGTGAATATACTATATCTCTGTCTTATACCTCTGCTGTTCCTTCTGAGCAGGCTGAATGAGACACGTGGATATACTCTATCTCTGTCTTCTACCTCTGCTGTTCCTTCTGAGCAGGCTGAGTGAGACACGTGGATGTACTCTATCTCTGCCTTCTACCTCTGCTGTTCCTTCTGAGCAGGCTGAGTGAGGTGTAGATCAGACACTTGGATATACTATATCTCTGCCTTCTACCTCTGCTGTTCCTTCTGAGCAGGCTGAGTGAGACACGTGGATATACTCTATCTCTGTCTTCTACCTCTGCTGTTCCTTCTGAGCAGGCTGAGTGAGAGTGAGACACGTGTATATACTATATCTCTGTCTTCTACCTCTGCTGTTCCTTCTGAGCAGGCTGAGTGGGACACGTGGATATACTCTATCTCTGTCTTCTACCTCTGCTGTTCCTTCTGAGCAGGCTGAGTGAGACACGTGAATATACTCTATCTTTGTCTTCTACATCTGCTGTTCCTTCTGAGCAGGCTGAGTGAGGTGTAGATCAGACACGTGGATATACTCTATATCTGTCTTCTACCTCTGCTGTTCCTTCTGAGCAGGCTGAGTGAGACACGTGGATATACTCTATCTCTGTCTTCTACCTCTGCTGTTCCTTATGGCAGGATGAGTGAGATACGTGAATATACTATATCTCTGTCTTCTACCTCTGCTGTTCCTTCTGAGCAGGCTGAATGAGACACGTGGATATACTCTATCTCTGTCTTCTACCTCTGCTGTTCCTTCTGAGCAGGCTGAGTGAGACACGTGGATGTACTCTATCTCTGCCTTCTACCTTTGCTGTTCCTTCTGAGCAGGCTGAGTGAGGTGTAGATCAGACACGTGGATATACTCTATCTCTGTCTTCTACCTGTGCTGTTCCTTCTGAGCAGGCTGAGTGAGGTGTAGATCAGACACGTGGATATACTCTATCTCTGTCTTCTACCTCTGCTGTTCCTTCTGAGCAGGCTGAGTGAGACACGTGGATATACTCTATCTCTGTCTTCTACCTCTGCTGTTCTTTATGGCAGGATGAGTGAGATACGTGAATATACTATATCTCTGTCTTCTACCTCTGCTGTTCCTTCTGAGCAGGCTGAATGAGACACGTGGATATATTCTATCTCTGTCTTCTACCTCTGCTGTTCCTTCTGAGCACGCTGAGTGAGGTGTAGATCAGACACGTGGATATACTCTATCTCTGTCTTCAACCTGTGCTGTTCCTTCTGAGCAGGCTGAGTAAGGTGTAGATCAGACACGTGGATATACTCTATCTCTGTCTTCTACCTCTGCTGTTCCTTCTGATCAGGCTGAGTGAGGTGTAGATCAGACACGTGGATATACTCTATCTCTGTCTTCAACCTGTGCTGTTCCTTCTGAGCAGGCTGAGTAAGGTGTAGATCAGACACGTGGATATACTCTATCTCTTTCTTCTACCTCTGCTGTTCCTTCTGAGCAGGCTGAGTGAGACACGTGGATATAATCTATCTCTGCTTTCTACCTCTGCTGTTCCTTCTGAGCATGCTGAGTGAGGTGTAGATCAGACACGTGGATATACTCTATCTCTGTCTTCTACCTCTGCTGTTCCTTCTGAGCAGGCTGAGTGAGACACGAGGATATACTCTATATCTGTCTTCTACCTCTGCTGTTCCTTATGAGCAGGCTTAGTGAGATACGTGAATATACTCTATCTCTGTCTTCTACCTCTGCTGTTCCTTCTGAGCAGGCTGAGTGAGACACGTGGATATACTCTATCTCTGTCTTCTACCTCTGCTGTTCCTTCTGAGCAGGCTGAGTGAGGTGTAGATCAGACACGTGGATATACTCTATCTCTGTCTTCTACCTGTGCTGTTCCTTCTGAGCAGGCTGAGTCAGGTGTAGATCAGACACGTGGATATACTCTATCTCTGTCTTCTACCTCTGCTGTTCCTTCTGAGCAGGCTGAGTGAGACACGTGGATATACTCTATCTCTGTCTTCTACCTCTGCTGTTCCTTATGGCAGGATGAGTGAGATACGTGAATATACTATATCTCTGTTTTCTACCTCTGCTGTTCCTTCTGAGCAGGCAGAATGAGACACGTGGATATACTCTATCTCTGCCTTCTACCTCTGCTGTTCCTTCTGAGCAGGCTGAGTGAGGTGTAGATCAGACACGTGGATATACTCTATCTCTGTCTTCTACCTGTGCTGTTCCTTCTGAGCAGGCTGAGTGAGGTGTAGATCAGACACGTGGATATACTCTATCTCTGTCTTCTACCTCTGCTGTTCCTTCTGAGCAGGCTGAATGAGACACGTGGATATATTCTATCTCTGTCTTCTACCTCTGCTGTTCCTACTGAGCACGCTGAGTGAGGTGTAGATCAGACACGTGGATATACTCTATCTCTGTCTTCAACCTGTGCTGTTTCTTCTGAGCAGGCTGAGTGAGGTTTAGATCAGACACGTTGATATACTCTATCTCTGTCTTCTACCTCTGCTGTTCCTTCTGATCAGGCTGAGTGAGGTGTAGATCAGACACGTGGATATACTCTATCTCTTTCTTCTACCTCTGCTGTTCCTTCTGAGCAGGCTGAAAGAGACACGTGAATATACTCTATCTTTGTCTTCTACATCTGCTGTTCCTTCTGAGCAGGCTGAGTGAGGTGTAGATCAGACACGTGGATATACTCTATATCTGTCTTCTACCTCTGCTGTTCCTTCTGAGCAGGCTGAGTGAGACACGAGGATATACTCTATATCTGTCTTCTACCTCTTCTGTTCCTTATGAGCAGGCTGAGTGAGATACGTGAATATACTCTATCTCTGTTGTCTACCTCTGCTGTTCCTTCTGAGCAGGCTGAGTGAGACACGTGGATATACTCTATCTCTGTCTTCCACCTCTGCTGTTCCTTCTGAGCAGGCTGAGTGAGGTGTAGATCAGACACGTGGATATACTCTATCTCTGTCTTCTACCTGTGCTGTTCCTTCTGAGCAGGCTGAGTCAGGTGTAGATCAGACACGTGGATATACTCTATCTCTGTCTTCTACCTCTGCTGTTCCTTCTGAGCAGGCTGAGTGAGACACGTGGATATACTCTATCTCTGTCTTCTACCTCTGCTGTTCCTTCTGAGCAGGCTGAGTGAGACACGAGGATATACTCTATATCTGTCTTCTACCTCTGCTGTTTCTTATGAGCAGGCTGAGTGAGATACGTGAATATACTCTATCTCTGTCTTCTACCTCTGCTGTTTCTTCTGAGCAGGCTGAGTGAGACACGTGGATATACTCTATCTCTGTCTTCTACCTCTGCTGTTCCTTCTGAGCAGGCTGAGTGAGGTGTAGATCAGACACGTGGATATACTCTATCTCTGTCTTCTACCTGTGCTGTTCCTTCTGAGCAGGCTGAGTCAGGTGTAGATCAGACACGTGGATATACTCTATCTCTGTCTTCTACCTCTGCTGTTCCTTCTGAGCAGGCTGAGTGAGACACGTGGATATACTCTATCTCTGTCTTCTACCTCTGCTGTTCCTTATGGCAGGATGAGTGAGATACGTGAATATACTATATCTCTGTTTTCTACCTCTGCTGTTCCTTCTGACCAGGCAGAATGAGACACGTGGATATACTCTATCTCTGTCTTCTACCTCTGCTGTTCCTTCTGAGCAGGCTGAGTGAGACACGTGGATGTACTCTATCTCTGCCTGCTACCTCTGCTGTTCCTTCTGAGCAGGCTGAGTGAGGTGTAGATCAGACACGTGGATATACTCTATCTCTGTCTTCTACCTGTGCTGTTCCTTCTGAGCAGGCTGAGTGAGGTGTAGATCAGACACGTGGATATACTCTATCTCTGTCTTCTACCTCTGCTGTTCCTTCTGAGCAGGCTGAATGAGACACGTGGATATATTCTATCTCTGTCTTCTACCTCTGCTGTTCCTTCTGAGCACGCTGAGTGAGGTGTAGATCAGACACGTGGATATACTCTATCTCTGTCTTCAACCTGTGCTGTTCCTTCTGAGCAGGCTGAGTGAGGTTTAGATCAGACACGTTGATATACTCTATCTCTGTCTTCTACCTCTGCTGTTCCTTCTGATCAGGCTGAGTGAGGTGTAGATCAGACACGTGGATATACTCTATCTCTTTCTTCTACCTCTGCTGTTCCTTCTGAGCAGGCTGAGTGAGACACGTGGATATAATCTATCTCTGCTTTATACCTCTGCTGTTCCTTCTGAGCATGCTGAGTGAGGTGTAGATCAGACACGTGGATATACTCTATCTCTGTCTTCTACCTCTGCTGTTCCTTCTGAGCAGGCTGAGTGAGACACGTGGATTTACTCTATCTCTGTCTTCTACCTCTGCTGTTCCTTCTGAGCAGGCTGAAAGAGACACGTGAATATACTCTATCTTTGTCTTCTACATCTGCTGTTCCTTCTGAGCAGGCTGAGTGAGGTGTAGATCAGACACGTGGATATACTCTATATCTGTCTTCTACCTCTGCTGTTCCTTCTGAGCAGGCTGAGTGAGACACGAGGATATACTCTATATCTGTCTTCTACCTCTTCTGTTCCTTATGAGCAGGCTGAGTGAGATACGTGAATATACTCTATCTCTGTCTTCTACCTCTGCTGTTCCTTCTGAGCAGGCTGAGTGAGACACGTGGATATACTCTATCTCTGTCTTCCACCTCTGCTGTTCCTTCTGAGCAGGCTGAGTGAGGTGTAGATCAGACACGTGGATATACTCTATCTCTGTCTTCTACCTGTGCTGTTCCTTCTGAGCAGGCTGAGTCAGGTGTAGATCAGACACGTGGATATACTCTATCTCTGTCTTCTACCTCTGCTGTTCCTTCTGAGCAGGCTGAGTGAGACACGTGGATATACTCTATCTCTGTCTTCTACCTCTGCTGTTCCTTATGGCAGGATGAGTGAGATACGTGAATATACTATATCTCTGTCTTCTACCTCTGCTGTTCCTTCTGAGCAGGCTGAATGAGACACGTGGATATACTCTATCTCTGTCTTCTACCTCTGCTGTTCCTTCTGAGCAGGCTGAGTGAGACACGTGGATGTACTCTATCTCTGCCTTCTACCTCTGCTGTTCCTTCTGAGCAGGCTGAGTGAGGTGTAGATCAGACACGTGGATATACTATATCTCTGCCTTCTACCTCTGCTGTTCCTTCTGAGCAGGCTGAGTGAGACACGTGGATATACTCTATCTCTGTCTTCTACCTCTGCTGTTCCTTATGGCAGGATGAGTGAGATACGTGAATATACTATATCTCTGTCTTCTACCTCTGCTGTTCCTTCTGAGCAGGCTGAATGAGACACGTGGATATACTCTATCTCTGTCTTCTACCTCTGCTGTTCCTTCTGAGCAGGCTGAGTGAGACACGTGGATGTACTCTATCTCTGCCTTCTACCTCTGCTGTTCCTTCTGAGCAGGCTGAGTGAGGTGTAGATCAGACACTTGGATATACTATATCTCTGCCTTCTACCTCTGCTGTTCCTTCTGAGCAGGCTGAGTGAGACACGTGGATATACTCTATCTCTGTCTTCTACCTCTGCTGTTCCTTCTGAGCAGGCTGAGTGAGACACGTGTATATACTATATCTCTGTCTTCTACCTCTGCTGTTCCTTCTGAGCAGGCTGAGTGGGACACGTGGATATACTCTATCTCTGTCTTCTACCTCTGCTGTTCCTTCTGAGCAGGCTGAGTGAGACACGTGAATATACTCTATCTTTGTCTTCTACATCTGCTGTTTCTTCTGAGCAGGCTGAGTGAGGTGTAGATCAGACACGTGGATATACTCTATATCTGTCTTCTACCTCTGCTGTTCCTTCTGAGCAGGCTGAGTGAGACACGAGGATATACTCTATATCTGTCTTCTACCTCTGCTGTTCCTTATGAGCAGGCTGAGTGAGATACGTGAATATACTCTATCTCTGTCTTCTACCTCTGCTGTTCCTTCTGAGCAGGCTGAGTGAGACACGTGTATATACTATATCTCTGTCTTCTACCTCTGCTGTTCCTTCTGAGCAGGCTGAGTGGGACACGTGGATATACTCTATCTCTGTCTTCTACCTCTGCTGTTCCTTCTGAGCAGGCTGAGTGAGGTGTAGATCAGACACGTGGATATACTCTATCTCTGTCTTCTACCTGTGCTGTTCCTTCTGAGCAGGCTGAGTGAGGTGTAGATCAGACACGTGGATATACTCTATCTCTGTCTTCTACCTCTGCTGTTCCTTCTGAGCAGGCTGAGTGAGACACGTGGATATACTCTATCTCTGTCTTCTACCTCTGCTGTTCTTTATGGCAGGATGAGTGAGATACGTGAATATAATATATCTCTGTCTTCTACCTCTGCTGTTCCTTCTGAGCAGGCTGAATGAGACACGTGTATATACTCTATCTCTGTCTTCTACCTCTGTTGTTCTCCTTCTGAGCAGGCTGAGTGAGGTGTAGATCAGACACGTGGATATACTCTATCTCTGTCTTCTACCTCTGCTGTTCCTTCTGAGCAGGCTGAGTGAGACACGTGGATATACTCTATCTCTGTCTTCTACCTCTGCTGTTCCTTATGGCAGGATGAGTGAGATACGTGAATATACTATATCTCTGTCTTCTACCTCTGCTGTTCCTTCTGAGCAGGCTGAATGAGACACGTGGATATACTCTATCTCTGTCTTCTACCTCTGCTGTTCCTTCTGAGCAGGCTGAGTGAGACACGTGGATGTACTCTATCTCTGCCTTCTACCTCTGCTGTTCCTTCTGAGCAGGCTGAGTGAGGTGTAGATCAGACACTTGGATATACTATATCTCTGCCTTCTACCTCTGCTGTTCCTTCTGAGCAGGCTGAGTGAGACACGTGGATATACTCTATCTCTGTCTTCTACCTCTGCTGTTCCTTCTGAGCAGGCTGAGTGAGACACGTGTATATACTATATCTCTGTCTTCTACCTCTGCTGTTCCTTCTGAGCAGGCTGAGTGGGACACGTGGATATACTCTATCTCTGTCTTCTACCTCTGCTGTTCCTTCGGAGCAGGCTGAGTGAGACACGTGAATATACTCTATCTTTGTCTTCTACATCTGCTGTTCCTTCTGAGCAGGCTGAGTGAGGTGTAGATCAGACACGTGGATATACTCTATATCTGTCTTCTACCTCTGCTGTTCCTTCTGAGCAGGCTGAGTGAGACACGAGGATATACTCTATATCTGTCTTCTACCTCTGCTGTTCCTTATGAGCAGGCTGAGTGAGATACGTGAATATACTCTATCTCTGTCTTCTACCTCTGCTGTTCCTTCTGAGCAGGCTGAGTGAGACACGTGGATATACTCTATCTCTGTCTTCTACCTCTGCTGTTCCTTCTGAGCAGGCTGAGTGAGGTGTAGATCAGACACGTGGATATACTCTATCTCTGTCTTCTACCTGTGCTGTTCCTTCTGAGCAGGCTGAGTCAGGTGTAGATCAGACACGTGGATATACTCTATCTCTGTCTTCTACCTCTGCTGTTCCTTCTGAGCAGACTGAGTGAGACACGTGGATATACTATATCTCTGTCTTCTACCTCTGCTGTTCCTTATGGCAGGATGAGTGAGATACGTGAATATACTATATCTCTGTCTTCTACCTCTGCTGTTCCTTCTGAGCAGGCTGAATGAGACACGTGTATATACTCTATCTCTGTCTTCTACCTCTGTTGTTCCTTCTGAGCAGGCTGAGTGAGGTGTAGATCAGACACGTGGATATACTCTATCTCTGTCTTCTACCTCTGCTGTTCCTTCTGAGCAGGCTGAGTGAGACACGTGGATATACTCTATCTCTGTCTTCTACCTCTGCTGTTCCTTATGGCAGGATGAGTGAGATACGTGAATATACTATATCTCTGTCTTCTACCTCTGCTGTTCCTTCTGAGCAGGCTGAATGAGACACGTGGATATACTCTATCTCTGTCTTCTACCTCTGCTGTTCCTTCTGAGCAGGCTGAGTGAGACACGTGGATGTACTCTATCTCTGCCTTCTACCTCTGCTGTTCCTTCTGAGCAGGCTGAGTGAGGTGTAGATCAGACACTTGGATATACTATATCTCTGCCTTCTACCTCTGCTGTTCCTTCTGAGCAGGCTGAGTGAGACACGTGGATATACTCTACCTCTGTCTTCTACCTCTGCTGTTCCTTCTGAGCAGGCTGAGTGAGACACGTGTATATACTATATCTCTGTCTTCTACCTCTGCTGTTCCTTCTGAGCAGGCTGAGTGGGACACGTGGATATACTCTATCTCTGTCTTCTACCTCTGCTGTTCCTTCTGAGCAGGCTGAGTGAGACACGTGAATATACTCTATCTTTGTCTTTTACATCTGCTGTTCCTTCTGAGCAGGCTGAGTGAGGTGTAGATCAGACACGTGGATATACTCTATATCTGTCTTCTACCTCTGCTGTTCCTTCTGAGCAGGCTGAGTGAGACACGAGGATATACTCTATATCTGTCTTCTACCTCTGCTGTTCCTTATGAGCAGGCTGAGTGAGATACGTGAATATACTCTATCTCTGTCTTCTACCTCTGCTGTTCCTTCTGAGCAGGCTGAGTGAGACACGTGGATATACTCTATCTCTGTCTTCTACCTCTGCTGTTCCTTCTGAGCAGGCTGAGTGAGGTGTAGATCAGACACGTGGATATACTCTATCTCTGTCTTCTACCTGTGCTGTTCCTTCTGAGCAGGCTGAGTCAGGTGTAGATCAGACACGTGGATATACTCTATCTCTGTCTTCTACCTCTGCTGTTCCTTCTGAGCAGGCTGAGTGAGACACGTGGATATACTATATCTCTGTCTTCTACCTCTGCTGTTCCTTATGGCAGGATGAGTGAGATACGTGAATATACTATATCTCTGTCTTCTACCTCTGCTGTTCCTTCTGAGCAGGCTGAATGAGACACGTGGATATACTCTATCTCTGTCTTCTACCTCTGCTGTTCCTTCTGAGCAGGCTGAGTGAGACACGTGGATGTACTCTATCTCTGCCTTCTACCTCTGCTGTTCCTTCTGAGCAGGCTGAGTGAGGTGTAGATCAGACACTTAGATATACTATATATCTGCCTTCTACCTCTGCTGTTCCTTCTGAGCAGGCTGAGTGAGACACGTGGATATACTCTATCTCTGTCTTCTACCTCTGCTGTTCCTTCTGAGCAGGCTGAGTGAGACACGTGTATATACTATATCTCTGTCTTCTACCTCTGCTGTTCCTTCTGAGCAGGCTGAGTGGGACACGTGGATATACTCTATCTCTGTCTTCTACCTCTGCTGTTCCTTCTGAGCAGGCTGAGTGAGGTGTAGATCAGACACGTGGATATACTCTATCTCTGTCTTCTACCTGTGCTGTTCCTTCTGAGCAGGCTGAGTGAGGTGTAGATCAGACACGTGGATATACTCTATCTCTGTCTTCTACCTCTGCTGTTCCTTCTGAGCAGGCTGAGTGAGACACGTGGATATACTCTATCTCTGTCTTCTACCTCTGCTGTTCTTTATGGCAGGATGAGTGAGATACGTGAATATAATATATCTCTGTCTTCTACCTCTGCTGTTCCTTCTGAGCAGGCTGAATGAGACACGTGTATATACTCTATCTCTGTCTTCTACCTCTGTTGTTCCTTCTGAGCAGGCTGAGTGAGGTGTAGATCAGACACGTGGATATACTCTATCTCTGTCTTCAACCTGTGCTGTTCCTTCTGAGCAGGCTGAGTGAGGTGTAGATCAGACACGTGGATATACTCTATCTCTGTCTTCTACCTCTGCTGTTCCTTCTGATCAGGCTGAGTGAGGTGTAGATCAGACACGTGGATATACTCTATCTCTTTCTTCTACCTCTGCTGTTCCTTCTGAGCAGGCTGAGTGAGACACGTGGATATAATCTATCTCTGCCTTCTACCTCTGCTGTTCCTTCTGAGCATGCTGAGTGAGGTGTAGATCAGACACGTGGATATACTCTATCTCTGTCTTCTACCTCTGCTGTTCCTTCTGATCAGGCTGAGTGAGGTGTAGATCAGACACGTGAATATACTATATCTCTTTCTTCTACCTCTGATGTTCCTTATGAGCAGGCTGAGTGAGGTGTAGATCAGACACGTGGATATACTCTATCTCTGCCTTCTACCTCTGCTGTTCCTTCTGAGCAGGCTGAGTGAGGTGTAGATCAGACACGTGGATATACTCTATCTCTGTCTTCTACCTCTGCTGTTCCTTCTGAGCAGGCTGAGTGAGACACGTGGATATACTCTATCTCTGTCTTCTACCTCTGCTGTTCCTTCTGAGCAGGCTGAGTGAGACACGTGAATATACTCTATCTTTGTCTTCTACATCTGCTGTTCCTTCTGAGCAGGCTGAGTGAGGTGTAGATCAGACACGTGGATATACTCTATATCTGTCTTCTACCTCTGCTGTTCCTTCTGAGCAGGCTGAGTGAGACACGAGGATATACTCTATATCTGTCTTCTACCTCTGCTGTTCCTTATGAGCAGGCTGAGTGAGATACGTGAATATACTCTATCTCTGTCTTCTACCTCTGCTGTTCCTTCTGAGCAGGCTGAGTGAGACACGTGGATATACTCTATCTCTGTCTTCTACCTCTGCTGTTCCTTCTGAGCAGGCTGAGTGAGGTGTAGATCAGACACGTGGATATACTCTATCTCTGTCTTCTACCTGTGCTGTTCCTTCTGAGCAGGCTGAGTCAGGTGTAGATCAGACACGTGGATATACTCTATCTCTGTCTTCTACCTCTGCTGTTCCTTCTGAGCAGGCTGAGTGAGACACGTGGATATACTCTATCTCTGTCTTCTACCTCTGCTGTTCCTTATGGCAGGATGAGTGAGATACGTGAATATACTATATCTCTGTCTTCTACCTCTGCTGTTCCTTCTGAGCAGGCTGAATGAGACACGTGGATATACTCTATCTCTGTCTTCTACCTCTGCTGTTCCTTCTGAGCAGGCTGAGTGAGACACGTGGATGTACTCTATCTCTGCCTTCTACCTCTGCTGTTCCTTCTGAGCAGGCTGAGTGAGGTGTAGATCAGACACTTGGATATACTCTATCTCTGCCTTCTACCTCTGCTGTTCCTTCTGAGCAGGCTGAGTGAGGTGTAGATCAGACACGTGGATATACTCTATCTCTGTCTTCTACCTCTGCTGTTCCTTCTGAGCAGGCTGAGTGAGACACGTGGATATACTCTATCTCTGTCTTCTACCTCTGCTGTTCCTTCTGAGCAGGCTGAGTGAGACACGTGAATATACTCTATCTTTGTCTTCCACATCTGCTGTTCCTTCTGAGCAGGCTGAGTGAGGTGTAGATCAGACACGTGGATATACTCTATATCTGTCTTCTACCTCTGCTGTTCCTTCTGAGCAGGCTGAGTGAGACACGAGGATATACTCTATATCTGTCTTCTACCTCTGCTGTTCCTTATGAGCAGGCTGAGTGAGATACGTGAATATACTCTATCTCTGTCTTCTACCTCTGCTGTTCCTTCTGAGCAGGCTGAGTGAGACACGTGGATATACTCTATCTCTGTCTTCTACCTCTGCTGTTCCTTCTGAGCAGGCTGAGTGAGGTGTAGATCAGACACGTGGATATACTCTATCTCTGTCTTCTACCTGTGCTGTTCCTTCTGAGCAGGCTGAGTCAGGTGTAGATCAGACACGTGGATATACTCTATCTCTGTCTTCTACCTCTGCTGTTCCTTCTGAGCAGGCTGAGTGAGACACGTGGATATACTCTATCTCTGTCTTCTACCTCTGCTGTTCCTTATGGCAGGATGAGTGAGATACGTGAATATACTATATCTCTGTCTTCTACCTCTGCTGTTCCTTCTGAGCAGGCTGAATGAGACACGTGGATATACTCTATCTCTGTCTTCTACCTCTGCTGTTCCTTCTGAGCAGGCTGAGTGAGACACGTGGATGTACTCTATCTCTGCCTTCTACCTCTGCTGTTCCTTCTGATCAGGCTGAGTGAGGTGTAGATCAGACACGTGGATATACTCTATCTCTTTCTTCTATATCTGCTGTTCCTTCTGAGCAGGCTGAGTGAGACACGTGGATATACTCTATCTCTGTCTTCTACCTGTGCTGTTCCTTCTGAGAAGGCTGAGTGAGACACGTGTATATAAGACACGTGGATATACTCTATCTATGTCTTCTACCTCTGCTGTTCCTTCTGAGCAGGCTGAGTGAGACACGTGGATATACTCTATCTCTGTCTTCTACCTCTGCTGTTCTTTATGGCAGGATGAGTGAGATACGTGAATATAATATATCTCTGTCTTCTACCTCTGCTGTTCCTTCTGAGCAGGCTGAATGAGACACGTGTATATACTCTATCTCTGTCTTCTACCTCTGTTGTTCCTTCTGAGCAGGCTGAGTGAGGTGTAGATCAGACACGTGGATATACTCTATCTCTGTCTTCAACCTGTGCTGTTCCTTCTGAGCAGGCTGAGTGAGGTGTAGATCAGACACGTGGATATACTCTATCTCTGTCTTCTACCTCTGCTGTTCCTTCTGATCAGGCTGAGTGAGGTGTAGATCAGACACGTGGATATACTCTATCTCTTTCTTCTACCTCTGCTGTTCCTTCTGAGCAGGCTGAGTGAGACACGTGGATATAATCTATCTCTGCCTTCTACCTCTGCTGTTCCTTCTGAGCATGCTGAGTGAGGTGTAGATCAGACACGTGGATATACTCTATCTCTGTCTTCTACCTCTGCTGTTCCTTCTGATCAGGCTGAGTGAGGTGTAGATCAGACACGTGAATATACTATATCTCTTTCTTCTACCTCTGATGTTCCTTATGAGCAGGCTGAGTGAGGTGTAGATCAGACACGTGGATATACTCTATCTCTGCCTTCTACCTCTGCTGTTCCTTCTGAGCAGGCTGAGTGAGGTGTAGATCAGACACGTGGATATACTCTATCTCTGTCTTCTACCTCTGCTGTTCCTTCTGAGCAGGCTGAGTGAGACACGTGGATATACTCTATCTCTGTCTTCTACCTCTGCTGTTCCTTCTGAGCAGGCTGAGTGAGACACGTGAATATACTCTATCTTTGTCTTCTACATCTGCTGTTCCTTCTGAGCAGGCTGAGTGAGGTGTAGATCAGACACGTGGATATACTCTATATCTGTCTTCTACCTCTGCTGTTCCTTCTGAGCAGGCTGAGTGAGACACGAGGATATACTCTATATCTGTCTTCTACCTCTGCTGTTCCTTATGAGCAGGCTGAGTGAGATACGTGAATATACTCTATCTCTGTCTTCTACCTCTGCTGTTCCTTCTGAGCAGGCTGAGTGAGACACGTGGATATACTCTATCTCTGTCTTCTACCTCTGCTGTTCCTTCTGAGCAGGCTGAGTGAGGTGTAGATCAGACACGTGGATATACTCTATCTCTGTCTTCTACCTGTGCTGTTCCTTCTGAGCAGGCTGAGTCAGGTGTAGATCAGACACGTGGATATACTCTATCTCTGTCTTCTACCTCTGCTGTTTCTTCTGAGCAGGCTGAGTGAGACACGTGGATATACTCTATCTCTGTCTTCTACCTTTGCTGTTCCTTATGGCAGGATGAGTGAGATACGTGAATATACTATATCTCTGTCTTCTACCTCTGCTGTTCCTTCTGAGCAGGCTGAATGAGACACGTGGATATACTCTATCTCTGTCTTCTACCTCTGCTGTTCCTTCTGAGCAGGCTGAGTGAGACACGTGAATATACTCTATCTTTGTCTTCTACATCTGCTGTTCCTTCTGAGCAGGCTGAGTGAGGTGTAGATCAGACACGTGGATATACTCTATATCTGTCTTCTACCTCTGCTGTTCATTCTGAGCAGGCTGAGTGAGACACGAGGATATACTCTATATCTGTCTTCTACCTCTGCTGTTCCTTATGAGCAGGCTGAGTGAGATACGTGAATATACTCTATCTCTGTCTTCTACCTCTGCTGTTCCTTCTGAGCAGGCTGAGTGAGACACGTGGATATACTCTATCTCTGTCTTCTACCTCTACTGTTCCTTCTGAGCAGGCTGAGTGAGGTGTAGATCAGACACGTGGATATACTCTATCTCTGTCTTCTACCTGTGCTGTTCCTTCTGAGCAGGCTGAGTCAGGTGTAGATCAGACACGTGGATATACTCTATCTCTGTCTTCTACCTCTGCTGTTCCTTCTGAGCAGGCTGAGTGAGACACGTGGATATACTCTATCTCTGTCTTCTACCTCTGCTGTTCCTTATGGCAGGATGAGTGAGATACGTGAATATACTATATCTCTGTCTTCTACCTCTGCTGTTCCTTCTGAGCAGGCTGAATGAGACACGTGGATATACTCTATCTCTGTCTTCTACCTCTGCTGTTCCTTCTGAGCAGGCTGAGTGAGACACGTGGATGTACTCTATCTCTGCCTTCTACCTCTGCTGTTCCTTCTGAGCAGGCTGAGTGAGGTGTAGATCAGACACTTGGATATACTATATCTCTGCCTTCTACCTCTGCTGTTCCTTCTGAGCAGGCTGAGTGAGACACGTGGATATACTCTATCTCTGTCTTCTACCTCTGCTGTTCCTTCTGAGCAGGCTGAGTGAGACACGTGTATATACTATATCTCTGTCTTCTACCTCTGCTGTTCCTTCTGAGCAGGCTGAGTGGGACACGTGGATATACTCTATCTCTGTCTTCTACCTCTGCTGTTCCTTCTGAGCAGGCTGAGTGAGGTGTAGATCAGACACGTGGATATACTCTATCTCTGTCTTCTACCTGTGCTGTTCCTTCTGAGCAGGCTGAGTGAGGTGTAGATCAGACACGTGGATATACTCTATCTCTGTCTTCTACCTCTGCTGTTCCTTCTGAGCAGGCTGAGTGAGACACGTGGATATACTCTATCTCTGTCTTCTACCTCTGCTGTTCCTTCTGAGCAGGCTGAGTGAGGTGTAGATCAGACACGTGGATATACTCTATCTCTGTCTTCTACCTCTGCTGTTCCTTCTGAGCAGGCTGAGTGAGACACGTGGATATACTCTATCTCTGTCTTCTACCTCTGCTGTTCCTTCTGAGCAGGCTGAGTGAGACACGTGAATATACTCTATCTTTGTCTTCTACATCTGCTGTTCCTTCTGAGCAGGCTGAGTGAGGTGTAGATCAGACACGTGGATATACTCTATATCTGTCTTCTACCTCTGCTGTTCCTTCTGAGCAGGCTGAGTGAGACACGAGGATATACTCTATATCTGTCTTCTACCTCTGCTGTTCCTTATGAGCAGGCTGAGTGAGATACGTGAATATACTCTATCTCTGTCTTCTACCTCTGCTGTTCCTTCTGAGCAGGCTGAGTGAGACACGTGGATATACTCTATCTCTGTCTTCTACCTCTGCTGTTCCTTCTGAGCAGGCTGAGTGAGGTGTAAATCAGACACGTGGATATACTCTATCTCTGTCTTCTACCTGTGCTGTTCCTTCTGAGCAGGCTGAGTCAGGTGTAGATCAGACACGTGGATATACTCTATCTCTGTCTTCTACCTCTGCTGTTCCTTCTGAGCAGGCTGAGTGAGACACGTGGATATACTCTATCTCTGTCTTCTACCTCTGCTGTTCCTTATGGCAGGATGAGTGAGATACGTGAATATACTATATCTCTGTCTTCTACCTCTGCTGTTCCTTCTGAGCAGGCTGAATGAGACACGTGGATATACTCTATCTCTGTCTTCTACCTCTGCTGTTCCTTCTGAGCAGGCTGAGTGAGACACGTGGATGTACTCTATCTCTGCCTTCTACCTCTGCTGTTCCTTCTGAGCAGGCTGAGTGAGGTGTAGATCAGACACTTGGATATACTATATCTCTGCCTTCTACCTCTGCTGTTCCTTCTGAGCAGGCTGAGTGAGACACGTGGATATACTCTATCTCTGTCTTCTACCTCTGCTGTTCCTTCTGAGCAGGCTGAGTGAGACACGTGTATATACTATATCTCTGTCTTCTACCTCTGCTGTTCCTTCTGAGCAGGCTGAGTGGGACACGTGGATATACTCTATCTCTGTCTTCTACCTCTGCTGTTCCTTCTGAGCAGGCTGAGTGAGACACGTGAATATACTCTATCTTTGTCTTCTACATCTGCTGTTCCTTCTGAGCAGGCTGAGTGAGGTGTAGATCAGACACGTGGATATACTCTATATCTGTCTTCTACCTCTGCTGTTCCTTCTGAGCAGGCTGAGTGAGACACGAGGATATACTCTATATCTGTCTTCTACCTCTGCTGTTCCTTATGAGCAGGCTGAGTGAGATACGTGAATATACTCTATCTCTGTCTTCTACCTCTGCTGTTCCTTCTGAGCAGGCTGAGTGAGACACGTGGATATACTCTATCTCTGTCTTCTACCTCTGCTGTTCCTTCTGAGCAGGCTGAGTGAGGTGTAGATCAGACACGTGGATATACTCTATCTCTGTCTTCTACCTGTGCTGTTCCTTCTGAGCAGGCTGAGTCAGGTGTAGATCAGACACGTGGATATACTCTATCTCTGTCTTCTACCTCTGCTGTTCCTTCTGAGCAGGCTGAGTGAGACACGTGGATATACTCTATCTCTGTCTTCTACCTCTGCTGTTCCTTATGGCAGGATGAGTGAGATACGTGAATATACTATATCTCTGTCTTCTACCTCTGCTGTTCCTTCTGAGCAGGCTGAATGAGACACGTGGATATACTCTATCTCTGTCTTCTACCTCTGCTGTTCCTTCTGAGCAGGCTGAGTGAGACACGTGGATGTACTCTATCTCTGCCTTCTACCTCTGCTGTTCCTTCTGAGCAGGCTGAGTGAGGTGTAGATCAGACACTTGGATATACTATATATCTGCCTTCTACCTCTGCTGTTCCTTCTGAGCAGGCTGAGTGAGACACGTGGATATACTCTATCTCTGTCTTCTACCTCTGCTGTTCCTTCTGAGCAGGCTGAGTGAGACACGTGTATATACTATATCTCTGTCTTCTACCTCTGCTGTTCCTTCTGAGCAGGCTGAGTGGGACACGTGGATATACTCTATCTCTGTCTTCTACCTCTGCTGTTCCTTCTGAGCAGGCTGAGTGAGGTGTAGATCAGACACGTGGATATACTCTATCTCTGTCTTCTACCTGTGCTGTTCCTTCTGAGCAGGCTGAGTGAGGTGTAGATCAGACACGTGGATATACTCTATCTCTGTCTTCTACCTCTGCTGTTCCTTCTGAGCAGGCTGAGTGAGACACGTGGATATACTCTATCTCTGTCTTCTACCTCTGCTGTTCTTTATGGCAGGATGAGTGAGATACGTGAATATACTATATCTCTGTCTTCTACCTCTGCTGTTCCTTCTGAGCAGGCTGAATGAGACACGTGGATATACTCTATCTCTGTCTTCTACATCTGCTGTTCCTTCTGAGCAGGCTGAGTGAGGTGTAGATCAGACACGTGGATATACTCTATCTCTGTCTTCAACCTGTGCTGTTCCTTCTGAGCAGGCTGAGTGAGGTGTAGATCAGACACGTGGATATACTCTATCTCTGTCTTCTACCTCTGCTGCTCCTTCTGATCAGGCTGAGTGAGGTGTAGATCAGACACGTGGATATACTCTATCTCTTTCTTCTACCTCTGCTGTTCCTTCTGAGCAGGCTGAGTGAGACACGTGGATATAATCTATCTCTGCCTTCTACCTCTGCTGTTCCTTCTGAGCATGCTGAGTGAGGTGTAGATCAGACACGTGGATATACTCTATCTCTGTCTTCTACCTCTGCTGTTCCTTCTGATCAGGCTGAGTGAGGTGTAGATCAGACACGTGAATATACTATATCTCTTTCTTCTACCTCTGATGTTCCTTATGAGCAGGCTGAGTGAGGTGTAGATCAGACACGTGGATATACTCTATCTCTGCCTTCTACCTCTGCTGTTCCTTCTGAGCAGGCTGAGTGAGGTGTAGATCAGACACTTGGATATACTATATATCTGCCTTCTACCTCTGCTGTTCCTTCTGAGCAGGCTGAGTGAGACACGTGGATATACTCTATCTCTGTCTTCTACCTCTGCTGTTCCTTCTGAGCAGGCTGAGTGAGACACGTGAAAATACTCTATCTTTGTCTTCTACATCTGCTGTTCCTTCTGAGCAGGCTGAGTGAGGTGTAGATCAGACACGTGGATATACTCTATATCTGTCTTCTACCTCTGCTGTTCCTTATGAGCAGGCTGAGTGAGATACGTGAATATACTCTATCTCTGTCTTCTACCTCTGCTGTTCCTTCTGAGCAGGCTGAGTGAGACACGTGGATATACTCTATCTCTGTCTTCTACCTCTGCTGTTCCTTCTGAGCAGGCTGAGTGAGGTGTAGATCAGACACGTGGATATACTCTATCTCTGTCTTCTACCTGTGCTGTTCCTTCTGAGCAGGCTGAGTCAGGTGTAGATCACACACGTGGATATACTCTATCTCTGTCTTCTACCTATGCTGTTCCTTCTGAGCAGTCTGAGTGAGACACGTGGATATTCTCTATCTCTGTCTTCTACCTCTGCTGTTCCTTATGGCAGGATGAGTGAGATACGTGAATATACTATATCTCTGTCTTCTACCTCTGCTGTTCCTTCTGAGCAGGCTGAATGAGACACGTGGATATACTCTATCTCTGTCTTCTACCTCTGCTGTTCCTTCTGAGCAGGCTGAGTGAGGTGTAGATAAGACACGTGGATATACTCTATCTCTGTCTTCAACCTATGCTGTTCCTTCTGAGCAGGCTGAGTGAGGTGTAGATCAGACACGTGGATATACTCTATCTCTGTCTTCTACCTCTGCTGTTCCTTCTGATCAGGCTGAGTGAGGTGTAGATCAGACACGTGGATATACTCTATCTCTTTCTTCTACCTCTGCTGTTCCTTCTGAGCAGGCTGAGTGAGACACGTTGATATACTCTATCTCTGCCTTCTACCTCTGCTGTTCCTTCTGAGCAGGCTGAGTGAGACACGTGGATATACTCTATCTCTGTCTTCTACCTCTGCTGTTCCTTATGAGCAGGCTGAGTGAGTTGTAGATCAGACACGTGGATATACTCTATCTCTGTCTTCTACCTGTGCTGTTCCTTCTGAGCAGGCTGAGTGAGGTGTAGATCAGACATGTGGATATACTATATCTCTGTCTTCTACCTCTGCTGTTCCTTCTGAGCAGGCTGAGTGAGTCACGTGGATGTACTCTATCTCTGCCTTCTACCTCTGCTGTTCCTTCTGAGCAGTCTGAGTGAGGTGTAGATCAGACACTTGGATATACTATATCTCTGCCTTTTACCTCTGCTGTTCCTTCTGAGCAGGCTGAGTGAGACACATGGATATACTCTATCTCTGTCTTCTACCTCTGCTGTTCCTTCTGAGCAGGCTGAGTGAGACACGTGTATATACTATATCTCTGTCTTCTACCTCTGCTGTTCCTTCTGAGCAGGCTGAGTGGGACACGTGGATATGCTCTATCTCTGTCTTCTACCTCTGCTGTTCCTTCTGAGCAGGCTGAGTGAGGTGTAGATCAGACACGTGGATATACTCTATCTCTGTCTTCTACCTGTGCTGTTCCTTCTGAGCAGGCTGAGTGAGGTGTAGATCAGACACGTGGATATACTCTATCTCTGTCTTCTACCTCTGCTGTTCCTTCTGAGCAGGCTGAGTGAGACACGTGGATATACTCTATCTCTGTCTTCTACCTCTGCTGTTCCTTATGGCAGGATGAGTGAGATACGTGAATATACTATATCTCTGTCTTCTACCTCTGCTGTTCCTTCTGAGCAGGCTGAATGAGACACGTGGATATACTCTATCTCTGTCTTCTACCTCTGCTGTTCCTTCTGAGCAGGCTGAGTGAGGTGTAGATCAGACACGTGGATGTACTCTATCTCTGTCTTCAACCTGTGCTGTTCCTTCTGAGCAGGCTGAGTGAGGTGTAGATCAGACACGTGGATATACTCTATCTCTGTCTTCTACCTCTGCTGTTCCTTCTGATCAGGCTGAGTGAGGTGTAGATCAGACACGTGGATATACTCTATCTCTTTCTTCTACCTCTGCTGTTCCTTCTGAGCAGGCTGAGTGAGACACGTGGATATACTCTATCTCTGCCTTCTACCTCTGCTGTTCCTTCTGAGCAGGCTGAGTGAGGTGTAGATCAGACACTTGGATATACTATATCTCTGCCTTCTACCTCTGCTGTTCCTTCTGAGCAGGCTGAGTGAGACACGTGGATATACTCTATCTCTGTCTTCTACCTCTGCTGTTCCTTCTGAGCAGGCTGAGTGAGACACGTGTATATACTATATCTCTGTCTTCTACCTCTGCTGTTCCTTCTGAGCAGGCTGAGTGGGACACGTGGATATACTCTATCTCTGTCTTCTACCTCTGCTGTTCCTTCTGAGCAGGCTGAGTGAGGTGTGGATCAGACACTTGGATATACTATATCTCTGCCTTCTACCTCTGCTGTTCCTTCTGAGCAGGCTGAGTGAGACACGTGGATATACTCTATCTCTGTCTTCTACCTCTGCTGTTCCTTCTGAGCAGGCTGAGTGAGACACGTGTATATACTATATCTCTGTCTTCTACCTCTGCTGTTCCTTCTGAGCAGGCTGAGTGGGACACGTGGATATACTCTATCTCTGTCTTGTACCTCTGCTGTTCCTTCTGAGCAGGCTGAGTGAGGTGTAGATCAGACACGTGGATATACTCTATCTCTGTCTTCTACCTGTGCTGTTCCTTCTGAGCAGGCTGAGTGAGGTGTAGATCAGACACGTGGATATACTCTATCTCTGTCTTCTACCTCTGCTGTTCCTTCTGAGCAGGCTGAGTGAGACACGTGGATATACTCTATCTCTGTCTTCTACCTCTGCTGTTCTTTATGGCAGGATGAGTGAGATACGTGAATATACTATATCTCTGTCTTCTACCTCTGCTGTTCCTTCTGAGCAGGCTGAATGAGACACGTGGATATACTCTATCTCTGTCTTCTACCTCTGCTGCTCCTTCTGATCAGGCTGAGTGAGGTGTAGATCAGACACGTGGATATACTCTATCTCTTTCTTCTACCTCTGCTGTTCCTTCTGAGCAGGCTGAGTGAGACACGTGGATATAATCTATCTCTGCCTTCTACCTCTGCTGTTCCTTCTGAGCATGCTGAGTGAGGTGTAGATCAGACACGTGGATATACTCTATCTCTGTCTTCTACCTCTGCTGTTCCTTCTGATCAGGCTGAGTGAGGTGTAGATCAGACACGTGAATATACTATATCTCTTTCTTCTACCTCTGATGTTCCTTATGAGCAGGCTGAGTGAGGTGTAGATCAGACACGTGGATATACTCTATCTCTGCCTTCTACCTCTGCTGTTCCTTCTGAGCAGGCTGAGTGAGGTGTAGATCAGACACTTGGATATACTATATATCTGCCTTCTACCTCTGCTGTTCCTTCTGAGCAGGCTGAGTGAGACACGTGGATATACTCTATCTCTGTCTTCTATCTCTGCTGTCCCTTCTGAGCAGGCTGAGTGAGAGACGTAAATATACTCTATCTTTGTCTTCTACATCTGCTGTTCCTTCTGAGCAGGCTGAGTGAGGTGTAGATCAGACACGTGGATATACTCTATATCTGTCTTCTACCTCTGCTGTTCCTTATGAGCAGGCTGAGTGAGATACGTGAATATACTCTATCTCTGTCTTCTACCTCTGCTGTTCCTTCTGAGCAGGCTGAGTGAGACACGTGGATATACTCTATCTCTGTCTTCTACCTCTGCTGTTCCTTCTGAGCAGGCTGAGTGAGGTGTAGATCAGACACGTGGATATACTCTATCTCTGTCTTCTACCTGTGCTGTTCCTTCTGAGCAGGCTGAGTCAGGTGTAGATCAGACACGTGGATATACTCTATCTCTGTCTTCTACCTATGCTGTTCCTTCTGAGCAGTCTGAGTGAGACACGTGGATATTCTCTATCTCTGTCTTCTACCTCTGCTGTTCCTTATGGCAGGATGAGTGAGATACGTGAATATACTATATCTCTGTCTTCTACCTCTGCTGTTCCTTCTGAGCAGGCTGAATGAGACACGTGGATATACTCTATCTCTGTCTTCTACCTCTGCTGTTCCTTCTGAGCAGGCTGAGTGAGATGTAGATCAGACACGTGGATATACTCTATCTCTGTCTTCAACCTGTGCTGTTCCTTCTGAGCAGGCTGAGTGAGGTGTAGATCAGACACGTGGATATACTCTATCTCTGTCTTCTACCTCTGCTGTTCCTTCTGATCAGGCTGAGTGAGGTGTAGATCAGACACGTGGATATACTCTATCTCTTTCTTCTACCTCTGCTGTTCCTTCTGAGCAGGCTGAGTGAGACACGTTGATATACTCTATCTCTGCCTTCTACCTCTGCTGTTCCTTCTGAGCAGGCTGAGTGAGACACGTGGATATACTCTATCTCTGTCTTCTACCTCTGCTGTTCCTTATGAGCAGGCTGAGTGAGTTGTAGATCAGACACGTGGATATACTCTATCTCTGTCTTCTACCTGTGCTGTTCCTTCTGAGCAGGCTGAGTGAGGTGTAGATCAGACACGTGGATATACTATATCTCTGTCTTCTACCTCTGCTGTTCCTTCTGAGCAGGCTGAGTGAGACACGTGGATGTACTCTATCTCTGCCTTCTACCTTTGCTGTTCCTTCTGAGCAGGCTGAGTGAGGTGTAGATCAGACACTTGGATATACTATATCTCTGCCTTTTACCTCTGCTGTTCCTTCTGAGCAGGCTGAGTGAGACACATGGATATACTCTATCTCTGTCTTCTACCTCTGCTGTTCCTTCTGAGCAGGCTGAGTGAGACACGTGTATATACTATATCTCTGTCTTCTACCTCTGCTGTTCCTTCTGAGCAGGCTGAGTGGGACACGTGGATATGCTCTATTTCTGTCTTCTACCTCTGCTGTTCCTTCTGAGCAGGCTGAGTGAGGTGTAGATCAGACACGTGGATATACTCTATCTCTGTCTTCTACCTGTGCTGTTCCTTCTGAGCAGGCTGAGTGAGGTGTAGATCAGACACGTGGATATACTCTATCTCTGTCTTCTACCTCTGCTGTTCCTTCTGAGCAGGCTGAGTGAGACACGTGGATATACTCTATCTCTGTCTTCTACCTCTGCTGTTCCTTATGGCAGGATGAGTGAGATACGTGAATATACTATATCTCTGTCTTCTACCTCTGCTGTTCCTTCTGAGCAGGCTGAATGAGACACGTGGATATACTCTATCTCTGTCTTCTACCTCTGCTGTTCCTTCTGAGCAGGCTGAGTGAGGTGTAGATCAGACACGTGGATGTACTCTATCTCTGTCTTCAACCTGTGCTGTTCCTTCTGAGCAGGCTGAGTGAGGTGTAGATCAGACACGTGGATATACTCTATCTCTGTCTTCTACCTCTGATGTTCCTTCTGATCAGGCTGAGTGAGGTGTAGATCAGACACGTGGATATACTCTATCTCTTTCTTCTACCTCTGCTGTTCCTTCTGAGCAGGCTGAGTGAGACACGTGGATATACTCTATCTCTGCCTTCTACCTCTGCTGTTCCTTCTGAGCAGGCTGAGTGAGGTGTAGATCAGACACTTGGATATACTCTATCTCTTTCTTCTACCTCTGCTGTTCCTTCTGAGCAGGCTGAGTGAGACACGTGGATGTACTCTATCTCTGCCTTCTACCTCTGCTGTTCCTTCTGAGCAGGCTGAGTGAGGTGTACATCAGACACTTGGATATACTATATCTCTGCCTTCTACCTCTGCTGTTCCTTCTGAGCAGGCTGAGTGAGACACGTGGATATACTCTATCTCTGTCTTCTACCTCTGCTGTTCCTTCTGAGCAGGCTGAGTGAGACACGTGTATATACTATATCTCTGTCTTCTACCTCTGCTGTTCCTTCTGAGCAGGCTGAGTGGGACACGTGGATATACTCTATCTCTGTCTTCTACCTCTGCTGTTCCTTCTGAGCAGGCTGAGTGAGGTGTAGATCAGACACGTGGATATACTCTATCTCTGTCTTCTACCTGTGCTATTCCTTCTGAGCAGGCTGAGTGAGGTGTAGATCAGACACGTGGATATACTCTATCTCTGTCTTCTACCTCTGCTGTTCCTTCTGAGCAGGCTGAGTGAGACACGTGGATATACCCTAATTCTGTCTTCTACCTCTGCTGTTCTTTATGGCAGGATGAGTGAGATACGTGAATATACTATATCTCTGTCTTCTACCTCTGCTGTTCCTTCTGAGCAGGCTGAATGAGACACGTGGATATACTCTATCTCTGTCTTCTACATCTGCTGTTCCTTCTGAGCAGGCTGAGTGAGGTGTAGATCAGACACGTGGATATACTCTATCTCTGTCTTCAACCTGTGCTGTTCCTTCTGAGCAGGCTGAGTGAGGTGTAGATCAGACACATGGATATACTCTATCTCTGTCTTCTACCTCTGCTGCTCCTTCTGATCAGGCTGAGTGAGGTGTAGATCAGACACGTGGATATACTCTATCTCTTTCTTCTACCTCTGCTGTTCCTTCTGAGCAGGCTGAGTGAGACACGTGGATATAATCTATCTCTGCCTTCTACCTCTGCTGTTCCTTCTGAGCATGCTGAGTGAGGTGTAGATCAGACACGTGGATATACTCTATCTCTGTCTTCTACCTCTGCTGTTCCTTCTGATCAGGCTGAGTGAGGTGTAGATCAGACACGTGAATATACTATATCTCTTTCTTCTACCTCTGATGTTCCTTATGAGCAGGCTGAGTGAGGTGTAGATCAGACACGTGGATATACTCTATCTCTGCCTTCTACCTGTGCTGTTCCTTCTGAGCAGGCTGAGTGAGGTGTAGATCAGACACGTGGATATACTATATCTCTGTCTTCTACCTCTGCTGTTCCTTCTGAGCAGGCTGAGTGAGACACGTGGATGTACTCTATCTCTGCCTTCTACCTCTGCTGTTCCTTCTGAGCAGGCTGAGTGAGGTGTAGATCAGACACTTGGATATACTATATCTCTGCCTTTTACCTCTGCTGTTCCTTCTGAGCAGGCTGAGTGAGACACATGGATATACTCTATCTCTGTCTTCTACCTCTGATGTTCCTTCTGAGCAGGCTGAGTGAGACACGTGTATATACTATATCTCTGTCTTCTACCTCTGCTGTTCCTTCTGAGCAGGCTGAGTGGGACACGTGGATATGCTCTATCTCTGTCTTCTACCTGTGCTGTTCCTTCTGAGCAGGCTGAGTGAGGTGTAGATCAGACACGTGGATATACTCTATCTCTGTCTTCTACCTCTGCTGTTCCTTCTGAGCAGGCTGAGTGAGACACGTGGATATACTCTATCTCTGTCTTCTACCTCTGCTGTTCCTTATGGCAGGATGAGTGAGATACGTGAATATACTATATCTCTGTCTTCTACATCTGCTGTTCCTTCTGAGCAGGCTGAGTGAGGTGTAGATCAGACACGTGGATATACTCTATCTCTGTCTTCAACCTGTGCTGTTCCTTCTGAGCAGGCTGAGTGAGGTGTAGATCAGACACGTGGATATACTCTATCTCTGTCTTCTACCTCTGCTGCTCCTTCTGATCAGGCTGAGTGAGGTGTAGATCAGACACGTGGATATACTCTATCTCTTTCTTCTACCTCTGCTGTTCCTTCTGAGCAGGCTGAGTGAGACACGTGGATATAATCTATCTCTGTCTTCTACCTCTGCTGTTCCTTCTGAGCATGCTGAGTGAGGTGTAGATCAGACACGTGGATATACTCTATCTCTGTCTTCTACCTCTGCTGTTCCTTCTGATCAGGCTGAGTGAGGTATAGATCAGACACGTGAATATACTATATCTCTTTCTTCTACCTCTGATGTTCCTTATGAGCAGGCTGAGTGAGGTGTAGATCAGACACGTGGATATACTCTATCTCTGCCTTCTACCTGTGCTGTTCCTTCTGAGCAGGCTGAGTGAGGTGTAGATCAGACACGTGGATATACTATATCTCTGTCTTCTACCTCTGCTGTTCCTTCTGAGCAGGCTGAGTGAGGTGTAGATCAGACACTTGGATATACTATATCTCTGCCTTTTACCTCTGCTGTTCCTTCTGAGCAGGCTGAGTGAGACACATGGATATACTCTATCTCTGTCTTCTACCTCTGCTGTTCCTTCTGAGCAGGCTGAGTGAGACACGTGTATATACTATATCTCTGTCTTCTACCTCTGCTGTTCCTTCTGAGCAGGCTGAGTGGGACACGTGGATATGCTCTATCTCTGTCTTCTACCTCTGCTGTTCCTTCTGAGCAGGCTGAGTGAGGTGTAGATCAGACACGTGGATATACTCTATCTCTGTCTTCTACCTGTGCTGTTCCTTCTGAGCAGGCTGAGTGAGGTGTAGATCAGACACGTGGATATACTCTATCTCTGTCTTCTACCTCTGCTGTTCCTTCTGAGCAGGCTGAGTGAGACACGTGGATATACTCTATCTCTGTCTTCTACCTCTGCTGTTCCTTATGGCAGGATGAGTGAGATACGTGAATATACTATATCTCTGTCTTCTACCTCTGCTGTTCCTTCTGAGCAGGCTGAATGAGACACGTGGATATACTCTATCTCTGTCTTCTACCTCTGCTGTTCCTTCTGAGCAGGCTGAGTGAGGTGTAGATCAGACACGTGGATGTACTCTATCTCTGTCTTCAACCTGTGCTGTTCCTTCTGAGCAGGCTGAGTGAGGTGTAGATCAGACACGTGGATATACTCTATCTCTGTCTTCTACCTCTGCTGTTCCTTCTGATCAGGCTGAGTGAGGTGTAGATCAGACACGTGGATATACTCTATCTCTTTCTTCTACCTCTGCTGTTCCTTCTGAGCAGGCTGAGTGAGACACGTGGATATACTCTATCTCTGCCTTCTACCTCTGCTGTTCCTTCTGAGCAGGCTGAGTGAGGTGTAGATCAGACACTTGGATATACTCTATCTCTTTCTTCTACCTCTGCTGTTCCTTCTGAGCAGGCTGAGTGAGACACGTGGATGTACTCTATCTCTGCCTTCTACCTCTGCTGTTCCTTCTGAGCAGGCTGAGTGAGGTGTAGATCAGACACTTGGATATACTATATCTCTGCCTTCTACCTCTGCTGTTCCTTCTGAGCAGGCTGAGTGAGACACGTGGATATACTCTATCTCTGTCTTCTACCTCTGCTGTTCCTTCTGAGCAGGCTGAGTGAGACACGTGTATATACTATATCTCTGTCTTCTACCTCTGCTGTTCCTTCTGAGCAGGCTGAGTGGGACACGTGGATATACTCTATCTCTGTCTTCTACCTCTGCTGTTCCTTCTGAGCAGGCTGAGTGAGGTGTAGATCAGATACGTGGATATACTCTATCTCTGTCTTCTACCTGTGCTGTTCCTTCTGAGCAGGCTGAGTGAGGTGTAGATCAGACACGTGGATATACTCTATCTCTGTCTTTTACCTCTGCTGTTCCTTCTGAGCAGGCTGAGTGAGACACGTTGATATACTCTATCTCTGTCTTCTACCTCTGCTGTTCTTTATGGCAGGATGAGTGAGATACGTGAATATACTATATCTCTGTCTTCTACCTCTGCTGTTCCTTCTGAGCAGGCTGAATGAGACACGTGGATATACTCTATCTCTGTCTTCTACATCTGCTGTTCCTTCTGAGCAGGCTGAGTGAGGTGTAGATCAGACACGTGGATATACTCTATCTCTGTCTTCAACCTGTGCTGTTCCTTCTGAGCAGGCTGAGTGAGGTGTAGTTCAGACACGTGGATATACTCTATCTCTGTCTTCTACCTCTGCTGCTCCTTCTGATCAGGCTGAGTGAGGTGTAGATCAGACACATGGATATACTCTATCTCTTTCTTCTACATCTGCTGTTCCTTCAGAGCAGGCTGAGTGAGACACGTGGATATACTCTATCTCTGCCTTCTACCTCTGCTGTTCCTTCTGAGCAGGCTGAGTGAGGTGTAGATCAGACACTTGGATATACTCTATCTCTTTCTTCTTCCTCTGCTGTTCCTTCTGAGCAGGCTGAGTGAGACACGTGGATATACTCTATCTCTGCCTTCTACCTCTGCTGTTCCTTCTGAGCAGGCTGAGTGAGGTGTAGATCAGACACGTGGATATACTCTATCTCTGTCTTCTACCTCTGCTGATCCTTCTGATCAGGCTGAGTGAGGTGTAGATCAGACACGTGGATATACTCTATCTCTTTCTTCTACCTCTGCTGTTCCTTCTGAGCAGGCTGAGTGAGACACGTGGATATAATCTATCTCTGCCTTCTACCTCTGCTGTTCCTTCTGAGCATGCTGAGTGAGGTGTAGATCAGACACGTGGATATACTCTATCTCTGTCTTCTACCTCTG
This sequence comes from Crossaster papposus, assembly GCA_037893245.1. Lineage (NCBI taxonomy): Eukaryota > Metazoa > Echinodermata > Asteroidea > Velatida > Solasteridae > Crossaster > Crossaster papposus. The sequence goes on along the minus strand of JBAIAA010000049.1, from coordinate 59,405 downwards.
CTGTTCCTTCTGAGCAGGCTGAGTGAGACACGTGGATATACTCTATCTCTGTCTTCTACCTCTGCTGTTCCTTATGAGCAGGATGAGTGAGATACGTGAATATACTATATCTCTGTCTTCTACCTCTGCTGTTCCTTCTGAGCAGGCTGAATGAGACACGTGGATATACTCTATCTCTGTCTTCTACCTCTGCTGTTCCTTCTGAGCAGGCTGAGTGAGGTGTAGATCAGACACGTGGATATACTCTATATCTGTCTTATACCTGTGCTGTTCCTTCTGAGCAGGCTGAGTGAGGTGTAGATCAGACACGTGGATATACTCTATCTTTGTATTCTACCTATGCTGTTCCTTCTGATAAGGCTGAGTGAGGTGTAGATCAGACACGTGAATATACCATATCTCTTTCTTCTAACTCTGCTGTTCCTTATGAGCAGGCTGAGTGAGGTGTAGATCAGACACGTGGATATACTCTATCTCTGCCTTCTACCTCTGCTGTTCCTTCTGAGCAGGCTGAGTGAGGTGTAGATCAGACACGTGGATATACTCTATATTTGTCTTCTACCTCTGCTGTTCTTTATGAGCAGGCTGAGTGAGATACGTGAATATACTCTATCTCTGTCTTCTACCTCTGCTGTTCCTTCTGAGCAGGCTGAGTGAGACACGTGGATATACTCTATCTCTGTCTTCTACCTCTGCTGTTCCTTCTGAGCAGGCTGAGTGAGGTGTAGATCAGACACGTGGATATACTCTATCTCTGTCTTCTACCTGTGCTGTTCCTTCTGAGCAGGCTGAGTCAGGTGTAGATCAGACACGTGGATATACTCTATCTCTGTCTTCTACCTATGCTGTTCCTTCTGAGCAGTCTGAGTGAGACACGTGGATATTCTCTATCTCTGTCTTCTACCTCTGCTGTTCCTTATGGCAGGATGAGTGAGATACGTGAATATACTATATCTCTGTCTTCTACCTCTGCTGTTCCTTCTGAGCAGGCTGAATGAGACACGTGGATATACTCTATCTCTGTCTTCTACCTCTGCTGTTCCTTCTGAGCAGGCTGAGTGAGGTGTAGATCAGACACGTGGATATACTCTATCTCTGTCTTCAACCTGTGCTGTTCCTTCTGAGCAGGCTGAGTGAGGTGTAGATCAGACACGTGGATATACTCTATCTCTGTCTTCTACCTCTGCTGTTCCTTCTGATCAGGCTGAGTGAGGTGTAGATCAGACACGTGGATATACTCTATCTCTTTCTTCTACCTCTGCTGTTCCTTCTGAGCAGGCTGAGTGAGACACGTTGATATACTCTATCTCTGCCTTCTACCTCTGCTGTTCCTTCTGAGCAGGCTGAGTGAGACACGTGGATATACTCTATCTCTGTCTTCTACCTCTGCTGTTCCTTATGAGCAGGCTGAGTGAGTTGTAGATCAGACACGTGGATATACTCTATCTCTGTCTTCTACCTGTGCTGTTCCTTCTGAGCAGGCTGAGTGAGGTGTAGATCAGACACGTGGATATACTATATCTCTGTCTTCTACCTCTGCTGTTCCTTCTGAGCAGGCTGAGTGAGACACGTGGATGTACTCTATCTCTGCCTTCTACCTCTGCTGTTTCTTCTGAGCAGGCTGAGTGAGGTGTAGATCAGACACTTGGATATACTATATCTCTGCCTTTTACCTCTGCTGTTCCTTCTGAGCAGGCTGAGTGAGACACGTGGATATACCCTATCTCTGTCTTCTACCTCTGCTGTTCCTTCTGAGCAGGCTGAGTGAGACACGTGTATATACTATATCTCTGTCTTCTACCTCTGCTGTTCCTTCTGAGCAGGCTGAGTGGGACACGTGGATATACTCTATCTCTGTCTTCTACCTCTGCTGTTCCTTCTGAGCAGGCTGAGTGAGGTGTAGATCAGACACGTGGATATACTCTATCTCTGTCTTCTACCTGTGCTGTTCCTTCTGAGCAGGCTGAGTGAGGTGTAGATCAGACACGTGGATACACTCTATCTATGTCTTCTACCTCTGCTGTTCCTTCTGAGCAGGCTGAGTGAGACACGTGGATATACTCTATCTCTGTCTTCTACCTCTGCTGTTCTTTATGGCAGGATGAGTGAGATACGTGAATATACTATATCTCTGTCTTTTACCTCTGCTGTTCCTTCTGAGCAGGCTGAATGAGACACGTGGATATACTCTATCTCTGTCTTCTACCTCTGCTGTTCCTTCTGAGCAGGCTGAGTGAGGTGTAGATCAGACACGTGGATATACTCTATCTCTGTCTTCAACCTGTGCTGTTCCTTTTGAGCAGGCTGAGTGAGGTGTAGATCAGACACGTGGATATACTCTATCTCTGTCTTCTACCTCTGCTGTTCCTTCTGATCAGGCTGAGTGAGGTGTAGATCAGACACGTGGATATACTCTATCTCTTTCTTCTACCTCTGCTGTTCCTTCTGAGCAGGCTGAATGAGACACGTGGATATACTCTATCTCTGCCTTCTACCTCTGCTGTTCCTTCTGAGCAGGCTGAGTGAGGTGTAGATCAGACACTTGGATATACTCTATCTCTTTCTTCTACCTCTGCTGTTCCTTCTGAGCAGGCTGAATGAGACACGTGGATATACTCTATCTTTGCCTTCTACCTCTGCTGTTCCTTCTGAGCAGGCTGAGTGAGGTGTAGATCAGACACTTGGATATACTATATCTCTGCCTTCTACCTCTGCTGTTCCTTTTGAGCAGGCTGAGTGAGACACGTGGATATACTCTATCTCCGTCTTCTACCTCTGCTGTTCCTTCTGAGCAGGCTGAGTGAGACACGTGGATATACTCTATCTCTGCCTTCTACCTCTGCTGTTCCTTCTGAGCGGGCTGAGTGAGGTGTAGATCAGACACTTGGATATACTATATATCTGCCTTCTACCTCTGCTGTTCCTTCTGAGCAGGCTGAGTGAGACACGTGGATATACTCTATCTCTGTCTTCTACCTCTGCTGTTCCTTCTGAGCAGGCTGAGTGAGACACGTGAATATACTCTATCTTTGTCTTCTACATCTGCTGTTCCTTCTGAGCAGGCTGAGTGAGGTGTAGATCAGACACGTGTATATACTCTATATCTGTCTTCTACCTCTGCTGTTCCTTCTGAGCAGGCTGAGTGAGACACGAGGATATACTCTATCTCTGTCTTCTACCTCTGCTGTTCCTTCTGAGCAGGCTGAGTGAGGTGTAGATCAGACACGTGGATATACTCTATCTCTGTCTTCTACCTGTGCTGTTCCTTCTGAGCAGGCTGAGTGAGGTGTAGATCAGACACGTGGATATACTCTATCTCTGTCTTCTACCTCTGCTGTTCCTTCTGAGCAGGCTGAGTGAGACACGTGGATATACTCTATCTCTGTCTTCTACCTCTGCTGTTCCTTATGGCAGGATGAGTGAGATACGTGAATATACTATATCTCTGTCTTCTACCTCTGCTGTTCCTTCTGAGCAGGCTGAATGAGACACGTGGATATACTCTATTTCTGTCTTCTACCTCTGCTGTTCCTTCTGAGCAGGCTGAGTGAGGTGTAGATCAGACACGTGGATATACTCTATCTCTGTCTTCAACCTGTGCTGTTCCTTCTGAGCAGGCTGAGTGAGGTGTAGATCAGACACGTGGATATACTCTATCTCTGTCTTCTACCTCTGCTGTTCCTTCTGATCAGGCTGAGTGAGGTGTAGATCAGACACATGGATATACTATATCTCTTTCTTCTACCTCTGATGTTCCTTATGAGCAGGCTGAGTGAGGTGTAGATCAGACACGTGGATATACTCTATCTCTGCCTTCTACCTCTGCTGTTCCTTCTGAGCAGGCTGAGTGAGGTGTAGATCAGACACTTGGATATACTATATATCTGCATTCTACCTCTGCTGTTCCTTCTGAGCAGGCTGAGTGAGACACGTGGATATACTCTATCTCTGTCTTCTACCTCTGCTGTTCCTTCTGAGCAGGCTGAGTGAGACACGTGAATATACTCTATCTTTGTCTTCTACATCTGCTGTTCCTTCTGAGCAGGCTGAGTGAGGTGTAGATCAGACACGTGTATATACTCTATATCTGTCTTCTACCTCTGCTGTTCCTTCTGAGCAGGCTGAGTGAGACACGAGGATATACTCTATCTCTGTCTTCTACCTCTGCTGTTCCTTCTGAGCAGGCTGAGTGAGGTGTAGATCAGACACGTGGATATACTCTATCTCTGTCTTCTACCTGTGCTGTTCCTTCTGAGCAGGCTGAGTGAGGTGTAGATCAGACACGTGGATATACTCTATCTCTGTCTTCTACCTCTGCTGTTCCTTCTGAGCAGGCTGAGTGAGACACGTGGATATACTCTATCTCTGTCTTCTACCTCTGCTGTTCCTTATGGCAGGATGAGTGAGATACGTGAATATACTATATCTCTGTCTTCTACCTCTGCTGTTCCTTCTGAGCAGGCTGAATGAGACACGTGGATATACTCTATTTCTGTCTTCTACCTCTGCTGTTCCTTCTGAGCAGGCTGAGTGAGGTGTAGATCAGACACGTGGATATACTCTATCTCTGTCTTCAACCTGTGCTGTTCCTTCTGAGCAGGCTGAGTGAGGTGTAGATCAGACACGTGGATATACTCTATCTCTGTCTTCTACCTCTGCTGTTCCTTCTGATCAGGCTGAGTGAGGTGTAGATCAGACACATGGATATACTCTATCTCTTTCTTCTACATCTGCTGTTCCTTCAGAGCAGGCTGAGTGAGACACGTGGATATACTCTATCTCTGCCTTCTACCTCTGCTGTTCCTTCTGAGCAGGCTGAGTGAGGTGTAGATCAGACACTTGGATATACTCTATCTCTTTCTTCTTCCTCTGCTGTTCCTTCTGAGCAGGCTGAGTGAGACACGTGGATATACTCTATCTCTGCCTTCTACCTCTGCTGTTCCTTCTGAGCAGGCTGAGTGAGGTGTAGATCAGACACGTGGATATACTCTATCTCTGTCTTCTACCTCTGCTGATCCTTCTGATCAGGCTGAGTGAGGTGTAGATCAGACACGTGGATATACTCTATCTCTTTCTTCTACCTCTGCTGTTCCTTCTGAGCAGGCTGAGTGAGACACGTGGATATAATCTATCTCTGCCTTCTACCTCTGCTGTTCCTTCTGAGCATGCTGAGTGAGGTGTAGATCAGACACGTGGATATACTCTATCTCTGTCTTCTACCTCTGCTGTTCCTTCTGAGCAGGCTGAGTGAGACACGTGGATATACTCTATCTCTGTCTTCTACCTCTGCTGTTCCTTATGAGCAGGATGAGTGAGATACGTGAATATACTATATCTCTGTCTTCTACCTCTGCTGTTCCTTCTGAGCAGGCTGAGTGAGACACGTGGATATACTCTATCTTTGCCTTCTACCTCTGCTGCTCCTTCTGAGCAGGCTGAGTGAGGTGTAGATCAGACACTTGGATATACTATATCTCTGCCTTCTACCTCTGCTGTTCCTTTTGAGCAGGCTGAGTGAGACACGTGGATATACTCTATCTCCGTCTTCTACCTCTGCTGTTCCTTCTGAGCAGGCTGAGTGAGACACGTGGATATACTCTATCTCTGCCTTCTACCTCTGCTGTTCCTTCTGAGCGGGCTGAGTGAGGTGTAGATCAGACACTTGGATATACTATATATCTGTCTTCAACCTGTGCTGTTCCTTCTGAGCAGGCTGAGTGAGGTGTAGATCAGACACGTGGATATACTCTATCTCTGTCTTCTACCTCTGCTGTTCCTTCTGATCAGGCTGAGTGAGGTGTAGATCAGACACATGGATATACTCTATCTCTTTCTTCTACATCTGCTGTTCCTTCAGAGCAGGTGAGTGAGACACGTGGATTTACTCTATCTCTGCCTTCTACCTCTGCTGTTCCTTCTGAGCAGGCTGAGTGAGGTGTAGATCAGACACTTGGATATACTCTATCTCTTTCTTCTTCCTCTGCTGTTCCTTCTGAGCAGGCTGAGTGAGACACGTGGATATACTCTATCTCTGCCTTCTACCTCTGCTGTTCCTTCTGAGCAGGCTGAGTGAGGTGTAGATCAGACACGTGGATATACTCTATCTCTGTCTTCTACCTCTGCTGATCCTTCTGATCAGGCTGAGTGAGGTGTAGATCAGACACGTGGATATACTCTATCTCTTTCTTCTACCTCTGCTGTTCCTTCTGAGCAGGCTGAGTGAGACACGTGGATATAATCTATCTCTGCCTTCTACCTCTGCTGTTCCTTCTGAGCATGCTGAGTGAGGTGTAGATCAGACACGGGGATATACTCTATCTCTGTCTTCTACCTCTGCTGTTCCTTCTGAGCAGGCTGAGTGAGACACGTGGATATACTCTATCTCTGTCTTCTACCTCTGCTGTTCCTTATGAGCAGGATGAGTGAGATACGTGAATATACTATATCTCTGTCTTCTACCTCTGCTGTTCCTTCTGAGCAGGCTGAGTGAGACACGTGGATATACTCTATCTCTGTCTTCTACCTCTGCTGTTCTTTATGGCAGGATGAGTGAGATACGTGAATATACTATATCTCTGTCTTCTACCTCTGCTGTTCCTTCTGAGCAGGCTGAATGAGACACGTGGATATACTCTATCTCTGTCTTCTACCTCTGCTGTTCCTTCTGAGCAGGCTGAGTGAGGTGTAGATCAGACACGTGGATATACTCTATTTCTGTCTTCAACCTGTGCTGTTCCTTCTGAGCAGGCTGAGTGAGGTGTAGATCAGACACGTGGATATACTCTATCTCTGTCTTCTACCTCTGCTGTTCCTTCTGATCAGGCTGAGTGAGGTGTAGATCAGACACGTGGATATACTCTATCTCTTTCTTCTACCTCTGCTGTTCCTTCTGAGCAGGCTGAGTGAGACACGTGGATATAATCTATCTCTGCCTTCTACCTCTGCTGTTCCTTCTGAGCATGCTGAGTGAGGTGTAGATCAGACACGTGGATATACTCTATCTCTGTCTTCTACCTCTGCTGTTCCTTCTGAGCAGGCTGAGTGAGATACGTGAATATACTATATCTCTGTCTTCTACCTCTGCTGTTCCTTCTGAGCAGGCTGAATGAGACACGTGGATATACTCTATCTCTGTCTTCTACCTCTGCTGTTCCTTCTGAGCAGGCTGAGTGAGGTGTAGATCAGACACGTGGATATACTCTATATCTGTCTTATACCTGTGCTGTTCCTTCTGAGCAGGCTGAGTGAGGTGTAGATCAGACACGTGGATATACTCTATCTTTGTATTCTACCTCTGCTGTTCCTTCTGATCAGGCTGAGTGAGGTGTAGATCAGACACGTGAATATACTATATCTCTTTCTTCTACCTCTGATGTTCCTTATGAGCAGGCTGAGTGAGGTGTAGATCAGACACGTGGATATACTCTATCTCTGCCTTCTACCTCTGCTGTTCCTTCTGAGCAGGCTGAGTGAGGTGTAGATCAGACACTTGGATATACTATATATCTGCCTTCTACCTCTGCTGTTCCTTCTGAGCAGGCTGAGTGAGACACGTGGATATACTCTATCTCTGTCTTCTACCTCTGCTGTTCCTTCTGAGCAGGCTGAGTGAGGTGTAGATCAGACACGTGGATATACTCTATCTTTGTATTCTACCTCTGCTGTTCCTTCTGATCAGGCTGAGTGAGGTGTAGATCAGACACGTGGATATACTCTATCTCTGTCTTCTACCTGTGCTGTTCCTTCTGAGCAGGCTGAGTGAGGTGTAGATCAGACACGTGGATATACTCTATCTCTGTCTTTTACCTCTGCTGTTCCTTCTGAGCAGGCTGAGTGAGACACGTTGATATACTCTATCTCTGTCTTCTACCTCTGCTGTTCTTTATGGCAGGATGAGTGAGATACGTGAATATACTATATCTCTGTCTTCTACCTCTGCTGTTCCTTCTGAGCAGGCTGAGTGGGACACGTGGATATACTCTATCTCTGTCTTCTACCTCTGCTGTTCCTTCTGAGCAGGCTGAGTGAGGTGTAGATCAGATACGTGGATATACTCTATCTCTGTCTTCTACCTGTGCTGTTCCTTCTGAGCAGGCTGAGTGAGGTGTAGATCAGACACGTGGATATACTCTATCTCTGTCTTTTACCTCTGCTGTTCCTTCTGAGCAGGCTGAGTGAGACACGTTGATATACTCTATCTCTGTCTTCTACCTCTGCTGTTCTTTATGGCAGGATGAGTGAGATACGTGAATATACTATATCTCTGTCTTCTACCTCTGCTGTTCCTTCTGAGCAGGCTGAATGAGACACGTGGATATACTCTATCTCTGTCTTCTACATCTGCTGTTCCTTCTGAGCAGGCTGAGTGAGGTGTAGATCAGACACGTGGATATACTCTATCTCTGTCTTCAACCTGTGCTGTTCCTTCTGAGCAGGCTGAGTGAGGTGTAGTTCAGACACGTGGATATACTCTATCTCTGTCTTCTACCTCTGCTGCTCCTTCTGATCAGGCTGAGTGAGGTGTAGATCAGACACATGGATATACTCTATCTCTTTCTTCTACATCTGCTGTTCCTTCAGAGCAGGCTGAGTGAGACACGTGGATATACTCTATCTCTGCCTTCTACCTCTGCTGTTCCTTCTGAGCAGGCTGAGTGAGGTGTAGATCAGACACTTGGATATACTCTATCTCTTTCTTCTTCCTCTGCTGTTCCTTCTGAGCAGGCTGAGTGAGACACGTGGATATACTCTATCTCTGCCTTCTACCTCTGCTGTTCCTTCTGAGCAGGCTGAGTGAGGTGTAGATCAGACACGTGGATATACTCTATCTCTGTCTTCTACCTCTGCTGATCCTTCTGATCAGGCTGAGTGAGGTGTAGATCAGACACGTGGATATACTCTATCTCTTTCTTCTACCTCTGCTGTTCCTTCTGAGCAGGCTGAGTGAGACACGTGGATATAATCTATCTCTGCCTTCTACCTCTGCTGTTCCTTCTGAGCATGCTGAGTGAGGTGTAGATCAGACACGTGGATATACTCTATCTCTGTCTTCTACCTCTGCTGTTCCTTCTGAGCAGGCTGAGTGAGACACGTGGATATACTCTATCTCTGTCTTCTACCTCTGCTGTTCCTTATGAGCAGGATGAGTGAGATACGTGAATATACTATATCTCTGTCTTCTACCTCTGCTGTTCCTTCTGAGCAGGCTGAATGAGACACGTGGATATACTCTATCTCTGTCTTCTACCTCTGCTGTTCCTTCTGAGCAGGCTGAGTGAGGTGTAGATCAGACACGTGGATATACTCTATATCTGTCTTATACCTGTGCTGTTCCTTCTGAGCAGGCTGAGTGAGGTGTAGATCAGACACGTGGATATACTCTATCTTTGTATTCTACCTATGCTGTTCCTTCTGATAAGGCTGAGTGAGGTGTAGATCAGACACGTGAATATACCATATCTCTTTCTTCTAACTCTGCTGTTCCTTATGAGCAGGCTGAGTGAGGTGTAGATCAGACACGTGGATATACTCTATCTCTGCCTTCTACCTCTGCTGTTCCTTCTGAGCAGGCTGAGTGAGGTGTAGATCAGACACGTGGATATACTCTATATTTGTCTTCTACCTCTGCTGTTCTTTATGAGCAGGCTGAGTGAGATACGTGAATATACTCTATCTCTGTCTTCTACCTCTGCTGTTCCTTCTGAGCAGGCTGAGTGAGACACGTGGATATACTCTATCTCTGTCTTCTACCTCTGCTGTTCCTTATGGCAGGATGAGTGAGATACGTGAATATACTATATCTCTGTCTTCTACCTCTGCTGTTCCTTCTGAGCAGGCTGAATGAGACACGTGGATATACTCTATCTCTGTCTTCTACCTATGCTGTTCCTTCTGAGCAGTCTGAGTGAGACACGTGGATATTCTCTATCTCTGTCTTCTACCTCTGCTGTTCCTTATGGCAGGATGAGTGAGATACGTGAATATACTATATCTCTGTCTTCTACCTCTGCTGTTCCTTCTGAGCAGGCTGAATGAGACACGTGGATATACTCTATCTCTGTCTTCTACCTCTGCTGTTCCTTCTGAGCAGGCTGAGTGAGGTGTAGATCAGACACGTGGATATACTCTATCTCTGTCTTCAACCTGTGCTGTTCCTTCTGAGCAGGCTGAGTGAGGTGTAGATCAGACACGTGGATATACTCTATCTCTGTCTTCTACCTCTGCTGTTCCTTCTGATCAGGCTGAGTGAGGTGTAGATCAGACACGTGGATATACTCTATCTCTTTCTTCTACCTCTGCTGTTCCTTCTGAGCAGGCTGAGTGAGACACGTTGATATACTCTATCTCTGCCTTCTACCTCTGCTGTTCCTTCTGAGCAGGCTGAGTGAGACACGTGGATATACTCTATCTCTGTCTTCTACCTCTGCTGTTCCTTATGAGCAGGCTGAGTGAGTTGTAGATCAGACACGTGGATATACTCTATCTCTGTCTTCTACCTGTGCTGTTCCTTCTGAGCAGGCTGAGTGAGGTGTAGATCAGACACGTGGATATACTATATCTCTGTCTTCTACCTCTGCTGTTCCTTCTGAGCAGGCTGAGTGAGACACGTGGATGTACTCTATCTCTGCCTTCTACCTCTGCTGTTTCTTCTGAGCAGGCTGAGTGAGGTGTAGATCAGACACTTGGATATACTATATCTCTGCCTTTTACCTCTGCTGTTCCTTCTGAGCAGGCTGAGTGAGACACGTGGATATACCCTATCTCTGTCTTCTACCTCTGCTGTTCCTTCTGAGCAGGCTGAGTGAGACACGTGTATATACTATATCTCTGTCTTCTACCTCTGCTGTTCCTTCTGAGCAGGCTGAGTGGGACACGTGGATATACTCTATCTCTGTCTTCTACCTCTGCTGTTCCTTCTGAGCAGGCTGAGTGAGGTGTAGATCAGACACGTGGATATACTCTATCTCTGTCTTCTACCTGTGCTGTTCCTTCTGAGCAGGCTGAGTGAGGTGTAGATCAGACACGTGGATACACTCTATCTATGTCTTCTACCTCTGCTGTTCCTTCTGAGCAGGCTGAGTGAGACACGTGGATATACTCTATCTCTGTCTTCTACCTCTGCTGTTCTTTATGGCAGGATGAGTGAGATACGTGAATATACTATATCTCTGTCTTTTACCTCTGCTGTTCCTTCTGAGCAGGCTGAATGAGACACGTGGATATACTCTATCTCTGTCTTCTACCTCTGCTGTTCCTTCTGAGCAGGCTGAGTGAGGTGTAGATCAGACACGTGGATATACTCTATCTCTGTCTTCAACCTGTGCTGTTCCTTTTGAGCAGGCTGAGTGAGGTGTAGATCAGACACGTGGATATACTCTATCTCTGTCTTCTACCTCTGCTGTTCCTTCTGATCAGGCTGAGTGAGGTGTAGATCAGACACGTGGATATACTCTATCTCTTTCTTCTACCTCTGCTGTTCCTTCTGAGCAGGCTGAATGAGACACGTGGATATACTCTATCTCTGCCTTCTACCTCTGCTGTTCCTTCTGAGCAGGCTGAGTGAGGTGTAGATCAGACACTTGGATATACTCTATCTCTTTCTTCTACCTCTGCTGTTCCTTCTGAGCAGGCTGAATGAGACACGTGGATATACTCTATCTTTGCCTTCTACCTCTGCTGTTCCTTCTGAGCAGGCTGAGTGAGGTGTAGATCAGACACTTGGATATACTATATCTCTGCCTTCTACCTCTGCTGTTCCTTTTGAGCAGGCTGAGTGAGACACGTGGATATACTCTATCTCCGTCTTCTACCTCTGCTGTTCCTTCTGAGCAGGCTGAGTGAGACACGTGGATATACTCTATCTCTGCCTTCTACCTCTGCTGTTCCTTCTGAGCGGGCTGAGTGAGGTGTAGATCAGACACTTGGATATACTATATATCTGCCTTCTACCTCTGCTGTTCCTTCTGAGCAGGCTGAGTGAGACACGTGGATATACTCTATCTCTGTCTTCTACCTCTGCTGTTCCTTCTGAGCAGGCTGAGTGAGACACGTGAATATACTCTATCTTTGTCTTCTACATCTGCTGTTCCTTCTGAGCAGGCTGAGTGAGGTGTAGATCAGACACGTGTATATACTCTATATCTGTCTTCTACCTCTGCTGTTCCTTCTGAGCAGGCTGAGTGAGACACGAGGATATACTCTATCTCTGTCTTCTACCTCTGCTGTTCCTTCTGAGCAGGCTGAGTGAGACACGTGGATATACTCTATCTCTGTCTTCTACCTCTGCTGTTCCTTATGGCAGGATGAGTGAGATACGTGAATATACTATATCTCTGTCTTCTACCTCTGCTGTTCCTTCTGAGCAGGCTGAATGAGACACGTGGATATACTCTATTTCTGTCTTCTACCTCTGCTGTTCCTTCTGAGCAGGCTGAGTGAGGTGTAGATCAGACACGTGGATATACTCTATCTCTGTCTTCAACCTGTGCTGTTCCTTCTGAGCAGGCTGAGTGAGGTGTAGATCAGACACGTGGATATACTCTATCTCTGTCTTCTACCTCTGCTGTTCCTTCTGATCAGGCTGAGTGAGGTGTAGATCAGACACATGGATATACTATATCTCTTTCTTCTACCTCTGATGTTCCTTATGAGCAGGCTGAGTGAGGTGTAGATCAGACACGTGGATATACTCTATCTCTGCCTTCTACCTCTGCTGTTCCTTCTGAGCAGGCTGAGTGAGGTGTAGATCAGACACTTGGATATACTATATATCTGCATTCTACCTCTGCTGTTCCTTCTGAGCAGGCTGAGTGAGACACGTGGATATACTCTATCTCTGTCTTCTACCTCTGCTGTTCCTTCTGAGCAGGCTGAGTGAGACACGTGAATATACTCTATCTTTGTCTTCTACATCTGCTGTTCCTTCTGAGCAGGCTGAGTGAGGTGTAGATCAGACACGTGTATATACTCTATATCTGTCTTCTACCTCTGCTGTTCCTTCTGAGCAGGCTGAGTGAGACACGAGGATATACTCTATCTCTGTCTTCTACCTCTGCTGTTCCTTCTGAGCAGGCTGAGTGAGGTGTAGATCAGACACGTGGATATACTCTATCTCTGTCTTCTACCTGTGCTGTTCCTTCTGATCAGGCTGAGTGAGGTGTAGATCAGACACGTGGATATACTCTATCTCTGTCTTCTACCTCTGCTGTTCCTTCTGAGCAGGCTGAGTGAGACACGTGGATATACTCTATCTCTGTCTTCTACCTCTGCTGTTCCTTATGGCAGGATGAGTGAGATACGTGAATATACTATATCTCTGTCTTCTACCTCTGCTGTTCCTTCTGAGCAGGCTGAATGAGACACGTGGATATACTCTATTTCTGTCTTCTACCTCTGCTGTTCCTTCTGAGCAGGCTGAGTGAGGTGTAGATCAGACACGTGGATATACTCTATCTCTGTCTTCAACCTGTGCTGTTCCTTCTGAGCAGGCTGAGTGAGGTGTAGATCAGACATGTGGATATACTCTATCTCTGTCTTCTACCTCTGCTGTTCCTTCTGATCAGGCTGAGTGAGGTGTAGATCAGACACATGGATATACTCTATCTCTTTCTTCTACATCTGCTGTTCCTTCAGAGCAGGCTGAGTGAGACACGTGGATATACTCTATCTCTGCCTTCTACCTCTGCTGTTCCTTCTGAGCAGGCTGAGTGAGGTGTAGATCAGACACGTGGATATACTCTATCTCTGTCTTCTACCTGTGCTGTTCCTTCTGAGCAGGCTGAGTGAGGTGTAGATCAGACACGTGGATACACTCTATCTATGTCTTCTACCTCTGCTGTTCCTTCTGAGCAGGCTGAGTGAGACACGTGGATATACTCTATCTCTGTCTTCTACCTCTGCTGTTCTTTATGGCAGGATGAGTGAGATACGTGAATATACTATATCTCTGTCTTTTACCTCTGCTGTTCCTTCTGAGCAGGCTGAATGAGACACGTGGATATACTCTATCTCTGTCTTCTACCTCTGCTGTTCCTTCTGAGCAGGCTGAGTGAGGTGTAGATCAGACACGTGGATATACTCTATCTCTGTCTTCAACCTGTGCTGTTCCTTTTGAGCAGGCTGAGTGAGGTGTAGATCAGACACGTGGATATACTCTATCTCTGTCTTCTACCTCTGCTGTTCCTTCTGATCAGGCTGAGTGAGGTGTAGATCAGACACGTGGATATACTCTATCTCTTTCTTCTACCTCTGCTGTTCCTTCTGAGCAGGCTGAATGAGACACGTGGATATACTCTATCTCTGCCTTCTACCTCTGCTGTTCCTTCTGAGCAGGCTGAGTGAGGTGTAGATCAGACACTTGGATATACTCTATCTCTTTCTTCTACCTCTGCTGTTCCTTCTGAGCAGGCTGAATGAGACACGTGGATATACTCTATCTTTGCCTTCTACCTCTGCTGTTCCTTCTGAGCAGGCTGAGTGAGGTGTAGATCAGACACTTGGATATACTATATCTCTGCCTTCTACCTCTGCTGTTCCTTTTGAGCAGGCTGAGTGAGACACGTGGATATACTCTATCTCCGTCTTCTACCTCTGCTGTTCCTTCTGAGCAGGCTGAGTGAGACACGTGGATATACTCTATCTCTGCCTTCTACCTCTGCTGTTCCTTCTGAGCGGGCTGAGTGAGGTGTAGATCAGACACTTGGATATACTATATATCTGCCTTCTACCTCTGCTGTTCCTTCTGAGCAGGCTGAGTGAGACACGTGGATATACTCTATCTCTGTCTTCTACCTCTGCTGTTCCTTCTGAGCAGGCTGAGTGAGACACGTGAATATACTCTATCTTTGTCTTCTACATCTGCTGTTCCTTCTGAGCAGGCTGAGTGAGGTGTAGATCAGACACGTGTATATACTCTATATCTGTCTTCTACCTCTGCTGTTCCTTCTGAGCAGGCTGAGTGAGACACGAGGATATACTCTATCTCTGTCTTCTACCTCTGCTGTTCCTTCTGAGCAGGCTGAGTGAGGTGTAGATCAGACACGTGGATATACTCTATCTCTGTCTTCTACCTGTGCTGTTCCTTCTGAGCAGGCTGAGTGAGGTGTAGATCAGACACGTGGATATACTCTATCTCTGTCTTCTACCTCTGCTGTTCCTTCTGAGCAGGCTGAGTGAGACACGTGGATATACTCTATCTCTGTCTTCTACCTCTGCTGTTCCTTATGGCAGGATGAGTGAGATACGTGAATATACTATATCTCTGTCTTCTACCTCTGCTGTTCCTTCTGAGCAGGCTGAATGAGACACGTGGATATACTCTATTTCTGTCTTCTACCTCTGCTGTTCCTTCTGAGCAGGCTGAGTGAGGTGTAGATCAGACACGTGGATATACTCTATCTCTGTCTTCAACCTGTGCTGTTCCTTCTGAGCAGGCTGAGTGAGGTGTAGATCAGACACGTGGATATACTCTATCTCTGTCTTCTACCTCTGCTGTTCCTTCTGATCAGGCTGAGTGAGGTGTAGATCAGACACATGGATATACTATATCTCTTTCTTCTACCTCTGATGTTCCTTATGAGCAGGCTGAGTGAGGTGTAGATCAGACACGTGGATATACTCTATCTCTGCCTTCTACCTCTGCTGTTCCTTCTGAGCAGGCTGAGTGAGGTGTAGATCAGACACTTGGATATACTATATATCTGCATTCTACCTCTGCTGTTCCTTCTGAGCAGGCTGAGTGAGACACGTGGATATACTCTATCTCTGTCTTCTACCTCTGCTGTTCCTTCTGAGCAGGCTGAGTGAGACACGTGAATATACTCTATCTTTGTCTTCTACATCTGCTGTTCCTTCTGAGCAGGCTGAGTGAGGTGTAGATCAGACACGTGTATATACTCTATATCTGTCTTCTACCTCTGCTGTTCCTTCTGAGCAGGCTGAGTGAGACACGAGGATATACTCTATCTCTGTCTTCTACCTCTGCTGTTCCTTCTGAGCAGGCTGAGTGAGGTGTAGATCAGACACGTGGATATACTCTATCTCTGTCTTCTACCTGTGCTGTTCCTTCTGATCAGGCTGAGTGAGGTGTAGATCAGACACGTGGATATACTCTATCTCTGTCTTCTACCTCTGCTGTTCCTTCTGAGCAGGCTGAGTGAGACACGTGGATATACTCTATCTCTGTCTTCTACCTCTGCTGTTCCTTATGGCAGGATGAGTGAGATACGTGAATATACTATATCTCTGTCTTCTACCTCTGCTGTTCCTTCTGAGCAGGCTGAATGAGACACGTGGATATACTCTATTTCTGTCTTCTACCTCTGCTGTTCCTTCTGAGCAGGCTGAGTGAGGTGTAGATCAGACACGTGGATATACTCTATCTCTGTCTTCAACCTGTGCTGTTCCTTCTGAGCAGGCTGAGTGAGGTGTAGATCAGACACGTGGATATACTCTATCTCTGTCTTCTACCTCTGCTGTTCCTTCTGATCAGGCTGAGTGAGGTGTAGATCAGACACATGGATATACTCTATCTCTTTCTTCTACATCTGCTGTTCCTTCAGAGCAGGCTGAGTGAGACACGTGGATATACTCTATCTCTGCCTTCTACCTCTGCTGTTCCTTCTGAGCAGGCTGAGTGAGGTGTAGATCAGACACTTGGATATACTCTATCTCTTTCTTCTTCCTCTGCTGTTCCTTCTGAGCAGGCTGAGTGAGACACGTGGATATACTCTATCTCTGCCTTCTACCTCTGCTGTTCCTTCTGAGCAGGCTGAGTGAGGTGTAGATCAGACACGTGGATATACTCTATCTCTGTCTTCTACCTCTGCTGATCCTTCTGATCAGGCTGAGTGAGGTGTAGATCAGACACGTGGATATACTCTATCTCTTTCTTCTACCTCTGCTGTTCCTTCTGAGCAGGCTGAGTGAGACACGTGGATATAATCTATCTCTGCCTTCTACCTCTGCTGTTCCTTCTGAGCATGCTGAGTGAGGTGTAGATCAGACACGTGGATATACTCTATCTCTGTCTTCTACCTCTGCTGTTCCTTCTGAGCAGGCTGAGTGAGACACGTGGATATACTCTATCTCTGTCTTCTACCTCTGCTGTTCCTTATGAGCAGGATGAGTGAGATACGTGAATATACTATATCTCTGTCTTCTACCTCTGCTGTTCCTTCTGAGCAGGCTGAGTGAGACACGTGGATATACTCTATCTTTGCCTTCTACCTCTGCTGCTCCTTCTGAGCAGGCTGAGTGAGGTGTAGATCAGACACTTGGATATACTATATCTCTGCCTTCTACCTCTGCTGTTCCTTTTGAGCAGGCTGAGTGAGACACGTGGATATACTCTATCTCCGTCTTCTACCTCTGCTGTTCCTTCTGAGCAGGCTGAGTGAGACACGTGGATATACTCTATCTCTGCCTTCTACCTCTGCTGTTCCTTCTGAGCGGGCTGAGTGAGGTGTAGATCAGACACTTGGATATACTATATATCTGCCTTCTACCTCTGCTGTTCCTTCTGAGCAGGCTGAGTGAGACACGTGGATATACTCTATCTCTGTCTTCTACCTCTGCTGTTCCTTCTGAGCAGGCTGAGTGAGACACGTGAATATACTCTATCTTTGTCTTCTACATCTGCTGTTCCTTCTGAGCAGGATGAGTGAGGTGTAGATCAGACACGTGTATATACTCTATATCTGTCTTCTACCTCTGCTGTTCCTTCTGAGCAGGCTGAGTGAGACACGAGGATATACTCTATCTCTGTCTTCTACCTCTGCTGTTCCTTCTGAGCAGGCTGAGTGAGGTGTAGATCAGACACGTGGATATACTCTATCTCTGTCTTCTACCTGTGCTGTTCCTTCTGAGCAGGCTGAGTGAGGTGTAGATCAGACACGTGGATATACTCTATCTCTGTCTTCTACCTCTGCTGTTCCTTCTGAGCAGGCTGAGTGAGACACGTGGATATACTCTATCTCTGTCTTCTACCTCTGCTGTTCCTTATGGCAGGATGAGTGAGATACGTGAATATACTATATCTCTGTCTTCTACCTCTGCTGTTCCTTCTGAGCAGGCTGAATGAGACACGTGGATATACTCTATTTCTGTCTTCTACCTCTGCTGTTCCTTCTGAGCAGGCTGAGTGAGGTGTAGATCAGACACGTGGATATACTCTATCTCTGTCTTCAACCTGTGCTGTTCCTTCTGAGCAGGCTGAGTGAGGTGTAGATCAGACACGTGGATATACTCTATCTCTGTCTTCTACCTCTGCTGTTCCTTCTGATCAGGCTGAGTGAGGTGTAGATCAGACACATGGATATACTCTATCTCTTTCTTCTACATCTGCTGTTCCTTCAGAGCAGGTGAGTGAGACACGTGGATTTACTCTATCTCTGCCTTCTACCTCTGCTGTTCCTTCTGAGCAGGCTGAGTGAGGTGTAGATCAGACACTTGGATATACTCTATCTCTTTCTTCTTCCTCTGCTGTTCCTTCTGAGCAGGCTGAGTGAGACACGTGGATATACTCTATCTCTGCCTTCTACCTCTGCTGTTCCTTCTGAGCAGGCTGAGTGAGGTGTAGATCAGACACGTGGATATACTCTATCTCTGTCTTCTACCTCTGCTGATCCTTCTGATCAGGCTGAGTGAGGTGTAGATCAGACACGTGGATATACTCTATCTCTTTCTTCTACCTCTGCTGTTCCTTCTGAGCAGGCTGAGTGAGACACGTGGATATAATCTATCTCTGCCTTCTACCTCTGCTGTTCCTTCTGAGCATGCTGAGTGAGGTGTAGATCAGACACGGGGATATACTCTATCTCTGTCTTCTACCTCTGCTGTTCCTTCTGAGCAGGCTGAGTGAGACACGTGGATATACTCTATCTCTGTCTTCTACCTCTGCTGTTCCTTATGAGCAGGATGAGTGAGATACGTGAATATACTATATCTCTGTCTTCTACCTCTGCTGTTCCTTCTGAGCAGGCTGAGTGAGACACGTGGATATACTCTATCTCTGTCTTCTACCTCTGCTGTTCTTTATGGCAGGATGAGTGAGATACGTGAATATACTATATCTCTGTCTTCTACCTCTGCTGTTCCTTCTGAGCAGGCTGAATGAGACACGTGGATATACTCTATCTCTGTCTTCTACCTCTGCTGTTCCTTCTGAGCAGGCTGAGTGAGGTGTAGATCAGACACGTGGATATACTCTATTTCTGTCTTCAACCTGTGCTGTTCCTTCTGAGCAGGCTGAGTGCGGTGTAGATCAGACACGTGGATATACTCTATCTCTGTCTTCTACCTCTGCTGTTCCTTCTGATCAGGCTGAGTGAGGTGTAGATCAGACACGTGGATATACTCTATCTCTTTCTTCTACCTCTGCTGTTCCTTCTGAGCAGGCTGAGTGAGACACGTGGATATAATCTATCTCTGCCTTCTACCTCTGCTGTTCCTTCTGAGCATGCTGAGTGAGGTGTAGATCAGACACGTGGATATACTCTATCTCTGTCTTCTACCTCTGCTGTTCCTTCTGAGCAGGCTGAGTGAGATACGTGAATATACTATATCTCTGTCTTCTACCTCTGCTGTTCCTTCTGAGCAGGCTGAATGAGACACGTGGATATACTCTATCTCTGTCTTCTACCTCTGCTGTTCCTTCTGAGCAGGCTGAGTGAGGTGTAGATCAGACACGTGGATATACTCTATATCTGTCTTATACCTGTGCTGTTCCTTCTGAGCAGGCTGAGTGAGGTGTAGATCAGACACGTGGATATACTCTATCTTTGTATTCTACCTCTGCTGTTCCTTCTGATCAGGCTGAGTGAGGTGTAGATCAGACACGTGAATATACTATATCTCTTTCTTCTACCTCTGATGTTCCTTATGAGCAGGCTGAGTGAGGTGTAGATCAGACACGTGGATATACTCTATCTCTGCCTTCTACCTCTGCTGTTCCTTCTGAGCAGGCTGAGTGAGGTGTAGATCAGACACTTGGATATACTATATATCTGCCTTCTACCTCTGCTGTTCCTTCTGAGCAGGCTGAGTGAGACACGTGGATATACTCTATCTCTGTCTTCTACCTCTGCTGTTCCTTCTGAGCAGGCTGAGTGAGACACGTGAATATACTCTATCTTTGTCTTCTACATCTGCTGTTCCTTCTGAGCAGGCTGAGTGAGGTGTAGATCAGACACGTGGATATACTCTATATCTGTCTTCTACCTCTGCTGTTCCTTATGAGCAGGCTGAGTGAGGTACGTGAATATACTCTATCTCTGTCTTCTACCTCTGCTGTTCCTTCTGAGCAGGCTGAGTGAGACACGTGGATATACTCTATCTCTGTCTTCTACCTCTGCTGTTCCTTCTGAGCAGGCTGAGTGAGGTGTAGATCAGACACGTGGATATACTCTATCTCTGTCTTCTACCTGTGCTGTTCCTTCTGAGCAGGCTGAGTCAGGTGTAGATCAGACACGTGGATATACTCTATCTCTGTCTTCTACCTATGCTGTTCCTTCTGAGCAGTCTGAGTGAGACACGTGGATATTCTCTATCTCTGTCTTCTACCTCTGCTGTTCCTTATGGCAGGATGAGTGAGATACGTGAATATACTATATCTCTGTCTTCTACCTCTGCTGTTCCTTCTGAGCAGGCTGAATGAGACACGTGGATATACTCTATCTCTGTCTTCTACCTCTGCTGTTCCTTCTGAGCAGGCTGAGTGAGGTGTAGATCAGACACGTGGATATACTCTATCTCTGTCTTCAACCTGTGCTGTTCCTTCTGAGCAGGCTGAGTGAGGTGTAGATCAGACACGTGGATATACTCTATCTCTGTCTTCTACCTCTGCTGTTCCTTCTGATCAGGCTGAGTGAGGTGTAGATCAGACACGTGGATATACTCTATCTCTTTCTTCTACCTCTGCTGTTCCTTCTGAGCAGGCTGAGTGAGACACGTTGATATACTCTATCTCTGCCTTCTACCTCTGCTGTTCCTTCTGAGCAGGCTGAGTGAGACACGTGGATGTACTCTATCTCTGCCTTCTACCTCTGCTGTTCCTTCTGAGCAGGCTGAGTGAGGTGTAGATCAGACACTTGGATATACTATATCTCTGCCTTCTACCTCTGCTGTTCCTTCTGAGCAGGTAGATATACTCTATCTCTTTCTTCTACCTCTGCTGTTCCTTATGAGCAGGCTGAGTGAGACACGTTGATATACTCTATCTCTGCCTTCTACCTCTGCTGTTCCTTCTGAGCAGGCTGAGTGAGACACGTGGATATACTCTATCTCTGTCTTCTACCTCTGCTGTTCCTTATGAGCAGGCTGAGTGAGTTGTAGATCAGACACGTGGATATACTCTATCTCTGTCTTCTACCTGTGCTGTTCCTTCTGAGCAGGCTGAGTGAGGTGTAGATCAGACACGTGGATATACTATATCTCTGTCTTCTACCTCTGCTGTTCCTTCTGAGCAGGCTGAGTGAGACACGTGGATGTACTCTATCCCTGCCTTCTACCTCTGCTGTTCCTTCTGAGCAGGCTGAGTGAGGTGTAGATCAGACACTTGGATATACTATATCTCTGCCTTTTACCTCTGCTGTTCCTTCTGAGCAGGCTGAGTGAGACACGTGGATATACTCTATCTCTGTCTTCTACCTCTGCTGTTCCTTCTGAGCAGGCTGAGTGAGACACGTGTATATACTATATCTCTGTCTTCTACCTCTGCTGTTCCTTCTGAGCAGGCTGAGTGGGACACGTGGATATACTCTATCTCTGTCTTCTACCTCTGCTGTTCCTTCTGAGCAGGCTGAGTGAGGTGTAGATCAGACACGTGGATATACTCTATCTCTGTCTTCTACCTGCGCTGTTCCTTCTGAGCAGGCTGAGTGAGGTGTAGATCAGACACGTGGATATACTCTATCTCTGTCTTCTACCTCTGCTGTTCCTTCTGAGCAGGCTGAGTGAGACACGTGGATATACTCTATCTCTGTCTTCTACCTCTGCTGTTCCTTAGGGCAGGATGAGTGAGATACGTGAATATACTATATCTCTGTCTTCTACCTCTGCTGTTCCTTCTGAGCAGGCTGAATGAGACACGTGAATATACTCTATCTCTGTCTTCTACCTCTGCTGTTCCTTCTGAGCAGGCTGAGTGAGACACGTGGATGTACTCTATCTCTGCCTTCTACCTCTGCTGTTCCTTCTGAGCAGGCTGAGTGAGGTGTAGATCAGACACGTGGATATACTCTATCTCTGTCTTCTACCTGTGCTGTTCCTT
The DNA here is from genome assembly GCA_037893245.1 of Crossaster papposus. NCBI lineage: Eukaryota > Metazoa > Echinodermata > Asteroidea > Velatida > Solasteridae > Crossaster > Crossaster papposus. Next base: position 37,138 of record JBAIAA010000049.1, on the reverse strand, counting down.
CTGAGCAGGCTGAGTGAGGTGTAGATCAGACACGTGGATATACTCTATCTCTGTCTTCTACCTCTGCTGTTCTTTATGGCAGGATGAGTGAGATACGTGAATATACTATATCTCTGTCTTCTACCTCTGCTGTTCCTTCTGAGCAGGCTGAATGAGACACGTGGATATATTCTATCTCTGTCTTCTACCTCTGCTGTTCCTTCTGAGCACGCTGAGTGAGGTGTAGATCAGACACGTGGATATACTCTATCTCTGTCTTCAACCTGTGCTGTTTCTTCTGAGCAGGCTGAGTGAGGTGTAGATCAGACACGTGGATATACTCTATCTCTGTCTTCTACCTCTGCTGTTCCTTCTGATCAGGCTGAGTGAGGTGTAGATCAGACACGTGGATATACTCTATCTCTTTCTTCTACCTCTGCTGTTCCTTCTGAGCAGGCTGAGTGAGACACGTGGATATAATCTATCTCTGCTTTCTACCTCTGCTGTTCCTTCTGAGCAGGCTGAGTGAGACACGTGGATGTACTCTATCTCTGCCTTCTACCTCTGCTGTTCCTTCTGAGCAGGTAGATATACTCTATCTCTTTCTTCTACCTCTGCTGTTCCTTATGAGCAGGCTGAGTGAGACACGTTGATATACTCTATCTCTGCCTTCTACCTCTGCTGTTCCTTCTGAGCAGGCTGAGTGAGACACGTGGATATACTCTATCTCTGTCTTCTACCTCTGCTGTTCCTTATGAGCAGGCTGAGTGAGTTGTAGATCAGACACGTGGATATACTCTATCTCTGTCTTCTACCTGTGCTGTTCCTTCTGAGCAGGCTGAGTGAGGTGTAGATCAGACACGTGGATATACTATATCTCTGTCTTCTACCTCTGCTGTTCCTTCTGAGCAGGCTGAGTGAGACACGTGGATGTACTCTATCCCTGCCTTCTACCTCTGCTGTTCCTTCTGAGCAGGCTGAGTGAGGTGTAGATCAGACACTTGGATATACTATATCTCTGCCTTTTACCTCTGCTGTTCCTTCTGAGCAGGCTGAGTGAGACACGTGGATATACTCTATCTCTGTCTTCTACCTCTGCTGTTCCTTCTGAGCAGGCTGAGTGAGACACGTGTATATACTATATCTCTGTCTTCTACCTCTGCTGTTCCTTCTGAGCAGGCTGAGTGGGACACGTGGATATACTCTATCTCTGTCTTCTACCTCTGCTGTTCCTTCTGAGCAGGCTGAGTGAGGTGTAGATCAGACACGTGGATATACTCTATCTCTGTCTTCTACCTGCGCTGTTCCTTCTGAGCAGGCTGAGTGAGGTGTAGATCAGACACGTGGATATACTCTATCTCTGTCTTCTACCTCTGCTGTTCCTTCTGAGCAGGCTGAGTGAGACACGTGGATATACTCTATCTCTGTCTTCTACCTCTGCTGTTCCTTAGGGCAGGATGAGTGAGATACGTGAATATACTATATCTCTGTCTTCTACCTCTGCTGTTCCTTCTGAGCAGGCTGAGTGAGTTGTAGATCAGACACGTGGATATACTCTATCTCTGTCTTCTACCTGTGCTGTTCCTTCTGAGCAGGCTGAGTGAGGTGTAGATCAGACACGTGGATATACTATATCTCTGTCTTCGACCTCTGCTGTTCCTTCTGAGCAGGCTGAGTGAGACACGTGGATGTACTCTATCCCTGCCTTCTACCTCTGCTGTTCCTTCTGAGCAGGCTGAGTGAGGTGTAGATCAGACACTTGGATATACTATATCTCTGCCTTTTACCTCTGCTGTTCCTTCTGAGCAGGCTGAGTGAGACACGTGGATATACTCTATCTCTGTCTTCTACCTCTGCTGTTCCTTCTGAGCAGGCTGAGTGAGACACGTGTATATACTATATCTCTGTCTTCTACCTCTGCTGTTCCTTCTGAGCAGGCTGAGTGGGACACGTGGATATACTCTATCTCTGTCTTCTACCTCTGCTGTTCCTTCTGAGCAGGCTGAGTGAGGTGTAGATCAGACACGTGGATATACTCTATCTCTGTCTTCTACCTGCGCTGTTCCTTCTGAGCAGGCTGAGTGAGGTGTAGATCAGACACGTGGATATACTCTATCTCTGTCTTCTACCTCTGCTGTTCCTTCTGAGCAGGCTGAGTGAGACACGTGGATATACTCTATCTCTGTCTTCTACCTCTGCTGTTCCTTAGGGCAGGATGAGTGAGATACGTGAATATACTATATCTCTGTCTTCTACCTCTGCTGTTCCTTCTGAGCAGGCTGAATGAGACACGTGGATATACTCTATCTCTGTCTTCTACCTCTGCTGTTCCTTCTGACCAGGCTGAGTGAGACACGTGGATGTACTCTATCTCTGCCTTCTACCTCTGCTGTTCCTTCTGAGCAGGCTGAGTGAGGTGTAGATCAGACACGTGGATATACTCTATCTCTGTCTTCTACCTGTGCTGTTCCTTCTGAGCAGGCTGAGTGAGGTGTAGATCAGACACGTGGATATACTCTATCTCTGTCTTCTACCTCTGCTGTTCTTTATGGCAGGATGAGTGAGATACGTGAATATACTATATCTCTGTCTTCTACCTCTGCTGTTCCTTCTGAGCAGGCTGAATGAGACACGTGGATATATTCTATCTCTGTCTTCTACCTCTGCTGTTCCTTCTGAGCACGCTGAGTGAGGTGTAGATCAGACACGTGGATATACTCTATCTCTGTCTTCAACCTGTGCTGTTTCTTCTGAGCAGGCTGAGTGAGGTGTAGATCAGACACGTGGATATACTCTATCTCTGTCTTCTACCTCTGCTGTTCCTTCTGATCAGGCTGAGTGAGGTGTAGATCAGACACGTGGATATACTCTATCTCTTTCTTCTACCTCTGCTGTTCCTTCTGAGCAGGCTGAGTGAGACACGTGGATATAATCTATCTCTGCTTTCTACCTCTGCTGTTCCTTCTGAGCATGCTGAGTGAGGTGTAGATCAGACACGTGGATATACTCTATCTCTGTCTTCTACCTCTGCTGTTCCTTCTGAGCCGGCTGAGTGAGACACGTGAATATACTCTATCTTTGTCTTCTACATCTGCTGTTCCTTCTGAGCAGGCTGAGTGAGGTGTAGATCAGACACGTGGATATACTTTATATCTGTCTTCTACCTCTGCTGTTCCTTCTGAGCAGGCTGAGTGAGACACGAGGATATACTCTATATCTGTCTTCTACCTCTGCTGTTCCTTATGAGCAGGCTGAGTGAGATACGTGAATATACTCTATCTCTGTCTTCTACCTCTGCTGTTCCTTCTGAGCAGGCTGAGTGAGACACGTGGATATACTCTATCTCTGTCTTCTACCTCTGCTGTTCCTTATGAGCAGGATGAGTGAGATACGTGAATATACTATATCTCTGTCTTCTACCTCTGCTGTTCCTTCTGAGCAGGCTGAGTGAGACACGTGGATATACTCTATCTTTGCCTTCTACCTCTGCTGCTCCTTCTGAGCAGGCTGAGTGAGGTGTAGATCAGACACTTGGATATACTATATCTCTGCCTTCTACCTCTGCTGTTCCTTTTGAGCAGGCTGAGTGAGACACGTGGATATACTCTATCTCCGTCTTCTACCTCTGCTGTTCCTTCTGAGCAGGCTGAGTGAGACACGTGGATATACTCTATCTCTGCCTTCTACCTCTGCTGTTCCTTCTGAGCGGGCTGAGTGAGGTGTAGATCAGACACTTGGATATACTATATATCTGCCTTCTACCTCTGCTGTTCCTTCTGAGCAGGCTGAGTGAGACACGTGGATATACTCTATCTCTGTCTTCTACCTCTGCTGTTCCTTCTGAGCAGGCTGAGTGAGACACGTGAATATACTCTATCTTTGTCTTCTACATCTGCTGTTCCTTCTGAGCAGGATGAGTGAGGTGTAGATCAGACACGTGTATATACTCTATATCTGTCTTCTACCTCTGCTGTTCCTTCTGAGCAGGCTGAGTGAGACACGAGGATATACTCTATCTCTGTCTTCTACCTCTGCTGTTCCTTCTGAGCAGGCTGAGTGAGGTGTAGATCAGACACGTGGATATACTCTATCTCTGTCTTCTACCTGTGCTGTTCCTTCTGAGCAGGCTGAGTGAGGTGTAGATCAGACACGTGGATATACTCTATCTCTGTCTTCTACCTCTGCTGTTCCTTCTGAGCAGGCTGAGTGAGACACGTGGATATACTCTATCTCTGTCTTCTACCTCTGCTGTTCCTTATGGCAGGATGAGTGAGATACGTGAATATACTATATCTCTGTCTTCTACCTCTGCTGTTCCTTCTGAGCAGGCTGAATGAGACACGTGGATATACTCTATTTCTGTCTTCTACCTCTGCTGTTCCTTCTGAGCAGGCTGAGTGAGGTGTAGATCAGACACGTGGATATACTCTATCTCTGTCTTCAACCTGTGCTGTTCCTTCTGAGCAGGCTGAGTGAGGTGTAGATCAGACACGTGGATATACTCTATCTCTGTCTTCTACCTCTGCTGTTCCTTCTGATCAGGCTGAGTGAGGTGTAGATCAGACACATGGATATACTCTATCTCTTTCTTCTACATCTGCTGTTCCTTCAGAGCAGGTGAGTGAGACACGTGGATTTACTCTATCTCTGCCTTCTACCTCTGCTGTTCCTTCTGAGCAGGCTGAGTGAGGTGTAGATCAGACACTTGGATATACTCTATCTCTTTCTTCTTCCTCTGCTGTTCCTTCTGAGCAGGCTGAGTGAGACACGTGGATATACTCTATCTCTGCCTTCTACCTCTGCTGTTCCTTCTGAGCAGGCTGAGTGAGGTGTAGATCAGACACGTGGATATACTCTATCTCTGTCTTCTACCTCTGCTGTTCCTTCTGAGCAGGCTGAGTGAGACACGTGGATATACTCTATCTCTGTCTTCTACCTCTGCTGTTCCTTATGAGCAGGATGAGTGAGATACGTGAATATACTATATCTCTGTCTTCTACCTCTGCTGTTCCTTCTGAGCAGGCTGAGTGAGACACGTGGATATACTCTATCTTTGCCTTCTACCTCTGCTGCTCCTTCTGAGCAGGCTGAGTGAGGTGTAGATCAGACACTTGGATATACTATATCTCTGCCTTCTACCTCTGCTGTTCCTTTTGAGCAGGCTGAGTGAGACACGTGGATATACTCTATCTCCGTCTTCTACCTCTGCTGTTCCTTCTGAGCAGGCTGAGTGAGACACGTGGATATACTCTATCTCTGCCTTCTACCTCTGCTGTTCCTTCTGAGCGGGCTGAGTGAGGTGTAGATCAGACACTTGGATATACTATATATCTGCCTTCTACCTCTGCTGTTCCTTCTGAGCAGGCTGAGTGAGACACGTGGATATACTCTATCTCTGTCTTCTACCTCTGCTGTTCCTTCTGAGCAGGCTGAGTGAGACACGTGAATATACTCTATCTTTGTCTTCTACATCTGCTGTTCCTTCTGAGCAGGATGAGTGAGGTGTAGATCAGACACGTGTATATACTCTATATCTGTCTTCTACCTCTGCTGTTCCTTCTGAGCAGGCTGAGTGAGACAGGAGGATATACTCTATCTCTGTCTTCTACCTCTGCTGTTCCTTCTGAGCAGGCTGAGTGAGGTGTAGATCAGACACGTGGATATACTCTATCTCTGTCTTCTACCTGTGCTGTTCCTTCTGAGCAGGCTGAGTGAGGTGTAGATCAGACACGTGGATATACTCTATCTCTGTCTTCTACCTCTGCTGTTCCTTCTGAGCAGGCTGAGTGAGACACGTGGATATACTCTATCTCTGTCTTCTACCTCTGCTGTTCCTTATGGCAGGATGAGTGAGATACGTGAATATACTATATCTCTGTCTTCTACCTCTGCTGTTCCTTCTGAGCAGGCTGAATGAGACACGTGGATATACTCTATTTCTGTCTTCTACCTCTGCTGTTCCTTCTGAGCAGGCTGAGTGAGGTGTAGATCAGACACGTGGATATACTCTATCTCTGTCTTCAACCTGTGCTGTTCCTTCTGAGCAGGCTGAGTGAGGTGTAGATCAGACACGTGGATATACTCTATCTCTGTCTTCTACCTCTGCTGTTCCTTCTGATCAGGCTGAGTGAGGTGTAGATCAGACACATGGATATACTCTATCTCTTTCTTCTACATCTGCTGTTCCTTCAGAGCAGGTGAGTGAGACACGTGGATTTACTCTATCTCTGCCTTCTACCTCTGCTGTTCCTTCTGAGCAGGCTGAGTGAGGTGTAGATCAGACACTTGGATATACTCTATCTCTTTCTTCTTCCTCTGCTGTTCCTTCTGAGCAGGCTGAGTGAGACACGTGGATATACTCTATCTCTGCCTTCTACCTCTGCTGTTCCTTCTGAGCAGGCTGAGTGAGGTGTAGATCAGACACGTGGATATACTCTATCTCTGTCTTCTACCTCTGCTGATCCTTCTGATCAGGCTGAGTGAGGTGTAGATCAGACACGTGGATATACTCTATCTCTTTCTTCTACCTCTGCTGTTCCTTCTGAGCAGGCTGAGTGAGACACGTGGATATAATCTATCTCTGCCTTCTACCTCTGCTGTTCCTTCTGAGCATGCTGAGTGAGGTGTAGATCAGACACGGGGATATACTCTATCTCTGTCTTCTACCTCTGCTGTTCCTTCTGAGCAGGCTGAGTGAGACACGTGGATATACTCTATCTCTGTCTTCTACCTCTGCTGTTCCTTATGAGCAGGATGAGTGAGATACGTGAATATACTATATCTCTGTCTTCTACCTCTGCTGTTCCTTCTGAGCAGGCTGAGTGAGACACGTGGATATACTCTATCTCTGTCTTCTACCTCTGCTGTTCTTTATGGCAGGATGAGTGAGATACGTGAATATACTATATCTCTGTCTTCTACCTCTGCTGTTCCTTCTGAGCAGGCTGAATGAGACACGTGGATATACTCTATCTCTGTCTTCTACCTCTGCTGTTCCTTCTGAGCAGGCTGAGTGAGGTGTAGATCAGACACGTGGATATACTCTATTTCTGTCTTCAACCTGTGCTGTTCCTTCTGAGCAGGCTGAGTGAGGTGTAGATCAGACACGTGGATATACTCTATCTCTGTCTTCTACCTCTGCTGTTCCTTCTGATCAGGCTGAGTGAGGTGTAGATCAGACACGTGGATATACTCTATCTCTTTCTTCTACCTCTGCTGTTCCTTCTGAGCAGGCTGAGTGAGACACGTGGATATAATCTATCTCTGCCTTCTACCTCTGCTGTTCCTTCTGAGCATGCTGAGTGAGGTGTAGATCAGACACGTGGATATACTCTATCTCTGTCTTCTACCTCTGCTGTTCCTTCTGAGCAGGCTGAGTGAGATACGTGAATATACTATATCTCTGTCTTCTACCTCTGCTGTTCCTTCTGAGCAGGCTGAATGAGACACGTGGATATACTCTATCTCTGTCTTCTACCTCTGCTGTTCCTTCTGAGCAGGCTGAGTGAGGTGTAGATCAGACACGTGGATATACTCTATATCTGTCTTATACCTGTGCTGTTCCTTCTGAGCAGGCTGAGTGAGGTGTAGATCAGACACGTGGATATACTCTATCTTTGTATTCTACCTCTGCTGTTCCTTCTGATCAGGCTGAGTGAGGTGTAGATCAGACACGTGAATATACTATATCTCTTTCTTCTACCTCTGATGTTCCTTATGAGCAGGCTGAGTGAGGTGTAGATCAGACACGTGGATATACTCTATCTCTGCCTTCTACCTCTGCTGTTCCTTCTGAGCAGGCTGAGTGAGGTGTAGATCAGACACTTGGATATACTATATATCTGCCTTCTACCTCTGCTGTTCCTTCTGAGCAGGCTGAGTGAGACACGTGGATATACTCTATCTCTGTCTTCTACCTCTGCTGTTCCTTCTGAGCAGGCTGAGTGAGACACGTGAATATACTCTATCTTTGTCTTCTACATCTGCTGTTCCTTCTGAGCAGGCTGAGTGAGGTGTAGATCAGACACGTGGATATACTCTATATCTGTCTTCTACCTCTGCTGTTCCTTATGAGCAGGCTGAGTGAGGTACGTGAATATACTCTATCTCTGTCTTCTACCTCTGCTGTTCCTTCTGAGCAGGCTGAGTGAGACACGTGGATATACTCTATCTCTGTCTTCTACCTCTGCTGTTCCTTCTGAGCAGGCTGAGTGAGGTGTAGATCAGACACGTGGATATACTCTATCTCTGTCTTCTACCTGTGCTGTTCCTTCTGAGCAGGCTGAGTCAGGTGTAGATCAGACACGTGGATATACTCTATCTCTGTCTTCTACCTATGCTGTTCCTTCTGAGCAGTCTGAGTGAGACACGTGGATATTCTCTATCTCTGTCTTCTACCTCTGCTGTTCCTTATGGCAGGATGAGTGAGATACGTGAATATACTATATCTCTGTCTTCTACCTCTGCTGTTCCTTCTGAGCAGGCTGAATGAGACACGTGGATATACTCTATCTCTGTCTTCTACCTCTGCTGTTCCTTCTGAGCAGGCTGAGTGAGGTGTAGATCAGACACGTGGATATACTCTATCTCTGTCTTCAACCTGTGCTGTTCCTTCTGAGCAGGCTGAGTGAGGTGTAGATCAGACACGTGGATATACTCTATCTCTGTCTTCTACCTCTGCTGTTCCTTCTGATCAGGCTGAGTGAGGTGTAGATCAGACACGTGGATATACTCTATCTCTTTCTTCTACCTCTGCTGTTCCTTCTGAGCAGGCTGAGTGAGACACGTTGATATACTCTATCTCTGCCTTCTACCTCTGCTGTTCCTTCTGAGCAGGCTGAGTGAGACACGTGGATGTACTCTATCTCTGCCTTCTACCTCTGCTGTTCCTTCTGAGCAGGCTGAGTGAGGTGTAGATCAGACACTTGGATATACTATATCTCTGCCTTCTACCTCTGCTGTTCCTTCTGAGCAGGTAGATATACTCTATCTCTTTCTTCTACCTCTGCTGTTCCTTATGAGCAGGCTGAGTGAGACACGTTGATATACTCTATCTCTGCCTTCTACCTCTGCTGTTCCTTCTGAGCAGGCTGAGTGAGACACGTGGATATACTCTATCTCTGTCTTCTACCTCTGCTGTTCCTTATGAGCAGGCTGAGTGAGTTGTAGATCAGACACGTGGATATACTCTATCTCTGTCTTCTACCTGTGCTGTTCCTTCTGAGCAGGCTGAGTGAGGTGTAGATCAGACACGTGGATATACTATATCTCTGTCTTCTACCTCTGCTGTTCCTTCTGAGCAGGCTGAGTGAGACACGTGGATGTACTCTATCCCTGCCTTCTACCTCTGCTGTTCCTTCTGAGCAGGCTGAGTGAGGTGTAGATCAGACACTTGGATATACTATATCTCTGCCTTTTACCTCTGCTGTTCCTTCTGAGCAGGCTGAGTGAGACACGTGGATATACTCTATCTCTGTCTTCTACCTCTGCTGTTCCTTCTGAGCAGGCTGAGTGAGACACGTGTATATACTATATCTCTGTCTTCTACCTCTGCTGTTCCTTCTGAGCAGGCTGAGTGGGACACGTGGATATACTCTATCTCTGTCTTCTACCTCTGCTGTTCCTTCTGAGCAGGCTGAGTGAGGTGTAGATCAGACACGTGGATATACTCTATCTCTGTCTTCTACCTGCGCTGTTCCTTCTGAGCAGGCTGAGTGAGGTGTAGATCAGACACGTGGATATACTCTATCTCTGTCTTCTACCTCTGCTGTTCCTTCTGAGCAGGCTGAGTGAGACACGTGGATATACTCTATCTCTGTCTTCTACCTCTGCTGTTCCTTAGGGCAGGATGAGTGAGATACGTGAATATACTATATCTCTGTCTTCTACCTCTGCTGTTCCTTCTGAGCAGGCTGAATGAGACACGTGAATATACTCTATCTCTGTCTTCTACCTCTGCTGTTCCTTCTGAGCAGGCTGAGTGAGACACGTGGATGTACTCTATCTCTGCCTTCTACCTCTGCTGTTCCTTCTGAGCAGGCTGAGTGAGGTGTAGATCAGACACGTGGATATACTCTATCTCTGTCTTCTACCTGTGCTGTTCCTTCTGAGCAGGCTGAGTGAGGTGTAGATCAGACACGTGGATATACTCTATCTCTGTCTTCTACCTCTGCTGTTCTTTATGGCAGGATGAGTGAGATACGTGAATATACTATATCTCTGTCTTCTACCTCTGCTGTTCCTTCTGAGCAGGCTGAATGAGACACGTGGATATATTCTATCTCTGTCTTCTACCTCTGCTGTTCCTTCTGAGCACGCTGAGTGAGGTGTAGATCAGACACGTGGATATACTCTATCTCTGTCTTCAACCTGTGCTGTTTCTTCTGAGCAGGCTGAGTGAGGTGTAGATCAGACACGTGGATATACTCTATCTCTGTCTTCTACCTCTGCTGTTCCTTCTGATCAGGCTGAGTGAGGTGTAGATCAGACACGTGGATATACTCTATCTCTTTCTTCTACCTCTGCTGTTCCTTCTGAGCAGGCTGAGTGAGACACGTGGATATAATCTATCTCTGCTTTCTACCTCTGCTGTTCCTTCTGAGCAGGCTGAGTGAGACACGTGGATGTACTCTATCTCTGCCTTCTACCTCTGCTGTTCCTTCTGAGCAGGTAGATATACTCTATCTCTTTCTTCTACCTCTGCTGTTCCTTATGAGCAGGCTGAGTGAGACACGTTGATATACTCTATCTCTGCCTTCTACCTCTGCTGTTCCTTCTGAGCAGGCTGAGTGAGACACGTGGATATACTCTATCTCTGTCTTCTACCTCTGCTGTTCCTTATGAGCAGGCTGAGTGAGTTGTAGATCAGACACGTGGATATACTCTATCTCTGTCTTCTACCTGTGCTGTTCCTTCTGAGCAGGCTGAGTGAGGTGTAGATCAGACACGTGGATATACTATATCTCTGTCTTCTACCTCTGCTGTTCCTTCTGAGCAGGCTGAGTGAGACACGTGGATGTACTCTATCCCTGCCTTCTACCTCTGCTGTTCCTTCTGAGCAGGCTGAGTGAGGTGTAGATCAGACACTTGGATATACTATATCTCTGCCTTTTACCTCTGCTGTTCCTTCTGAGCAGGCTGAGTGAGACACGTGGATATACTCTATCTCTGTCTTCTACCTCTGCTGTTCCTTCTGAGCAGGCTGAGTGAGACACGTGTATATACTATATCTCTGTCTTCTACCTCTGCTGTTCCTTCTGAGCAGGCTGAGTGGGACACGTGGATATACTCTATCTCTGTCTTCTACCTCTGCTGTTCCTTCTGAGCAGGCTGAGTGAGGTGTAGATCAGACACGTGGATATACTCTATCTCTGTCTTCTACCTGCGCTGTTCCTTCTGAGCAGGCTGAGTGAGGTGTAGATCAGACACGTGGATATACTCTATCTCTGTCTTCTACCTCTGCTGTTCCTTCTGAGCAGGCTGAGTGAGACACGTGGATATACTCTATCTCTGTCTTCTACCTCTGCTGTTCCTTAGGGCAGGATGAGTGAGATACGTGAATATACTATATCTCTGTCTTCTACCTCTGCTGTTCCTTCTGAGCAGGCTGAGTGAGTTGTAGATCAGACACGTGGATATACTCTATCTCTGTCTTCTACCTGTGCTGTTCCTTCTGAGCAGGCTGAGTGAGGTGTAGATCAGACACGTGGATATACTATATCTCTGTCTTCGACCTCTGCTGTTCCTTCTGAGCAGGCTGAGTGAGACACGTGGATGTACTCTATCCCTGCCTTCTACCTCTGCTGTTCCTTCTGAGCAGGCTGAGTGAGGTGTAGATCAGACACTTGGATATACTATATCTCTGCCTTTTACCTCTGCTGTTCCTTCTGAGCAGGCTGAGTGAGACACGTGGATATACTCTATCTCTGTCTTCTACCTCTGCTGTTCCTTCTGAGCAGGCTGAGTGAGACACGTGTATATACTATATCTCTGTCTTCTACCTCTGCTGTTCCTTCTGAGCAGGCTGAGTGGGACACGTGGATATACTCTATCTCTGTCTTCTACCTCTGCTGTTCCTTCTGAGCAGGCTGAGTGAGGTGTAGATCAGACACGTGGATATACTCTATCTCTGTCTTCTACCTGCGCTGTTCCTTCTGAGCAGGCTGAGTGAGGTGTAGATCAGACACGTGGATATACTCTATCTCTGTCTTCTACCTCTGCTGTTCCTTCTGAGCAGGCTGAGTGAGACACGTGGATATACTCTATCTCTGTCTTCTACCTCTGCTGTTCCTTAGGGCAGGATGAGTGAGATACGTGAATATACTATATCTCTGTCTTCTACCTCTGCTGTTCCTTCTGAGCAGGCTGAATGAGACACGTGGATATACTCTATCTCTGTCTTCTACCTCTGCTGTTCCTTCTGACCAGGCTGAGTGAGACACGTGGATGTACTCTATCTCTGCCTTCTACCTCTGCTGTTCCTTCTGAGCAGGCTGAGTGAGGTGTAGATCAGACACGTGGATATACTCTATCTCTGTCTTCTACCTGTGCTGTTCCTTCTGAGCAGGCTGAGTGAGGTGTAGATCAGACACGTGGATATACTCTATCTCTGTCTTCTACCTCTGCTGTTCTTTATGGCAGGATGAGTGAGATACGTGAATATACTATATCTCTGTCTTCTACCTCTGCTGTTCCTTCTGAGCAGGCTGAATGAGACACGTGGATATATTCTATCTCTGTCTTCTACCTCTGCTGTTCCTTCTGAGCACGCTGAGTGAGGTGTAGATCAGACACGTGGATATACTCTATCTCTGTCTTCAACCTGTGCTGTTTCTTCTGAGCAGGCTGAGTGAGGTGTAGATCAGACACGTGGATATACTCTATCTCTGTCTTCTACCTCTGCTGTTCCTTCTGATCAGGCTGAGTGAGGTGTAGATCAGACACGTGGATATACTCTATCTCTTTCTTCTACCTCTGCTGTTCCTTCTGAGCAGGCTGAGTGAGACACGTGGATATAATCTATCTCTGCTTTCTACCTCTGCTGTTCCTTCTGAGCATGCTGAGTGAGGTGTAGATCAGACACGTGGATATACTCTATCTCTGTCTTCTACCTCTGCTGTTCCTTCTGAGCCGGCTGAGTGAGACACGTGAATATACTCTATCTTTGTCTTCTACATCTGCTGTTCCTTCTGAGCAGGCTGAGTGAGGTGTAGATCAGACACGTGGATATACTTTATATCTGTCTTCTACCTCTGCTGTTCCTTCTGAGCAGGCTGAGTGAGACACGAGGATATACTCTATATCTGTCTTCTACCTCTGCTGTTCCTTATGAGCAGGCTGAGTGAGATACGTGAATATACTCTATCTCTGTCTTCTACCTCTGCTGTTCCTTCTGAGCAGGCTGAGTGAGACACGTGGATATACTCTATCTCTGTCTTCTACCTCTGCTGTTCCTTCTGAGCAGGCTGAGTGAGGTGTAGATCAGACACGTGGATATACTCTATCTCTGTCTTCTACCTGTGCTGTTCCTTCTGAGCAGGCTGAGTCAGGTGTAGATCAGACACGTGGATATACTCTATCTCTGTCTTCTACCTCTGCTGTTCCTTCTGAGCAGGCTGAATGAGACACGTGGATATACTCTATCTCTGTCTTCTACCTCTGCTGTTCCTTATGGCAGGATGAGTGAGATACGTGAATATACTATATCTCTCTCTTCTACCTCTGCTGTTCCTTCAGAGCAGGCTGAATGAGACACGTGGATATACTCTATCTCTGTCTTCTACCTCTGCTGTTCCTTCTGAGCAGGCTGAGTGAGACACGTGGATGTACTCTATCTCTGCCTTCTACATCTGCTGTTCCTTCTGAGCAGGCTGAGTGAGGTGTAGATCAGACACTTGGATATACTATATCTCTGCCTTCTACCTCTGCTGTTCCTTCTGAGCAGGCTGAGTGAGACAGGTGGATATACTCTATCTCTGTCTTTTACCTCTGCTGTTCCTTCTGAGCAGGCTGAGTGAGACACGTGTATATACTATATCTCTGTCTTCTACCTCTGCTGTTCCTTCTGAGCAGGCTGAGTGGGACACGTGGATATACTCTATCTCTGTCTTCTACCTCTGCTGTTCCTTCTGAGCAGGCTGAGTGAGACACGTGGATGTACTCTATCTCTGCCTTCTACATCTGCTGTTCCTTCTGAGCAGGCTGAGTGAGGTGTAGATCAGACACTTGGATATACTATATCTCTGCCTTCTACCTCTGCTGTTCCTTCTGAGCAGGCTGAGTGAGACAGGTGGATATACTCTATCTCTGTCTTCTACCTCTGCTGTTCCTTCTGAGCAGGCTGAGTGAGACACGTGTATATACTATATCTCTGTCTTCTACCTCTGCTGTTCCTTCTGAGCAGGCTGAGTGGGACACGTGGATATACTCTATCTCTGTCTTCTACCTCTGCTTTTCCTTCTGAGCAGGCTGAGTGAGACACGTGAATATACTCTATCTTTGTCTTCTACATCTGCTGTTCCTTCTGAGCAGGCTGAGTGAGGTGTAGATCAGACACGTGGATATACTCTATATCTCTCTTCTACCTCTGCTGTTCCTTCTGAGCAGGCTGAGTGAGACACGAGGATATACTCTATATCTGTCTTCTACCTCTGCTGTTCCTTATGAGCAGGCTGAGTGAGATACGTGAATATACTCTATCTCCGTCTTCTACCTCTGCTGTTCCGTCTGAGCAGGCTGAGTGAGACACGTGGATATACTCTATCTCTGTCTTCTACCTCTGCTGTTCCTTCTGAGCAGGCTGAGTGAGGTGTAGATCAGACACGTGGATATACTCTATCTCTGTCTTCTACCTGTGCTGTTCCTTCTGAGCAGGCTGAGTCAGGTGTAGATCAGACACGTGGATATACTCTATCTCTGTCTTCTACCTCTGCTGTTCCTTCTGAGCAGGCTGAGTGAGACACGTGGATATACTCTATGTCTGTCTTCTACCTCTGCTGTTCCTTATGGCAGGATGAGTGAGATACGTGAATATACTATATCTCTGTCTTCTACCTCTGCTGTTCCTTCTGAGCAGGCTGAATGAGACACGTGGATATACTCTATCTCTGTCTTCTACCTCTGCTGTTCCTTCTGAGCAGGCTGAGTGAGACACGTGGATGTACTCTATCTCTGCCTTCTACCTCTGCTGTTCCTTCTGAGCAGGCTGAGTGAGGTGTAGATCAGACACTTGGATATACTATATCTCTGCCTTCTACCTCTGCTGTTCCTTCTGAGCAGGCTGAGTGAGACACGTGGATATACTCTATCTCTGTCTTCTACCTCTGCTGTTCCTTCTGAGCAGGCTGAGTGAGACACGTGTATATACTATATCTCTGTCTTCTACCTCTGCTGTTCCTTCTGAGCAGGCTGAGTGGGACACGTGGATATACTCTATCTCTGTCTTCTACCTCTGCTGTTCCTTCTGAGCAGGCTGAGTGAGGTGTAGATCAGACACGTGGATATACTCTATCTCTGTCTTCTACCTGTGCTGTTCCTTCTGAGCAGGCTGAGTGAGGTGTAGATCAGACACGTGGATATACTCTATCTCTGTCTTCTACCTCTGCTGTTCCTTCTGAGCAGGCTGAGTGAGACACGTGGATATACTCTATCTCTGTCTTCTACCTCTGCTGTTCTTTATGGCAGGATGAGTGAGATACGTGAATATACTATATCTCTGTCTTCTACCTCTGCTGTTCCTTCTGAGCAGGCTGAATGAGACACGTGGATATACTCTATCTCTGTCTTCTACCTCTGCTGTTCCTTCTGAGCAGGCTGAGTGAGGTGTAGATCAGACACGTGGATATACTCTATCTCTGTCTTCAACCTGTGCTGTTCCTTCTGAGCAGGCTGAGTGAGGTGTAGATCAGACACGTGGATATACTCTATCTCTGTCTTCTACCTCTGCTGTTCCTTCTGATCAGGCTGAGTGAGGTGTAGATCAGACACGTGGATATACTCTATCTCTTTCTTCTACCTCTGCTGTTCCTTCTGAGCAGGCTGAGTGAGACACGTGGATATAATCTATCTCTGCCTTCTACCTCTGCTGTTCCTTCTGAGCATGCTGAGTGAGGTGTAGATCAGACACGTGGATATACTCTATCTCTGTCTTCTACCTCTGCTGTTCCTTCTGAGCAGGCTGAGTGAGATACGTGAATATACTATATCTCTGTCTTCTACCTCTGCTGTTCCTTCTGAGCAGGCTGAATGAGACACGTGGATATACTCTATCTCTGTCTTCTACCTCTGCTGTTCCTTCTGAGCAGGCTGAGTGAGGTGTAGATCAGACACGTGGATATACTCTATATCTGTCTTATACCTGTGCTGTTCCTTCTGAGCAGGCTGAGTGAGGTGTAGATCAGACACGTGGATATACTCTATCTTTGTATTCTTCCTCTGCTGTTCCTTCTGATCAGGCTGAGTGAGGTGTAGATCAGACACGTGAATATACTATATCTCTTTCTTCTACCTCTGATGTTCCTTATGAGCAGGCTGAGTGAGGTGTAGATCAGACACGTGGATATACTCTATTTCTGCCTTCTACCTCTGCTGTTCCTTCTGAGCAGGCTGAGTGAGGTGTAGATCAGACACTTGGATATACTATATATCTGCCTTCTACCTCTGCTGTTCCTTCTGAGCAGGCTGAGTGAGACACGTGGATATACTCTATCTCTGTCTTCTACCTCTGCTGTTCCTTCTGAGCAGGCTGAGTGAGACACGTGAATATACTCTATCTTTGTCTTCTACATCTGCTGTTCCTTCTGAGCAGGCTGAGTGAGGTGTAGATCAGACATGTGGATATACTCTATATCTGTCTTCTACCTCTGCTGTTCCTTATGAGCAGGCTGAGTGAGGTACGTGAATATACTCTATCTCTGTCTTCTACCTCTGCTGTTCCTTCTGAGCAGGCTGAGTGAGACACGTGGATATACTCTATCTCTGTCTTCTACCTCTGCTGTTCCTTCTGAGCAGGCTGAGTGAGGTGTAGATCAGACACGTGGATATACTCTGTCTCTGTCTTCTACCTGTGCTGTTCCTTCTGAGCAGGCTGAGTCAGGTGTAGATCAGACACGTGGATATACTCTATCTCTGTCTTCTACCTATGCTGTTCCTTCTGAGCAGTCTGAGTGAGACACGTGGATATTCTCTATCTCTGTCTTCTACCTCTGCTGTTCCTTATGGCAGGATGAGTGAGATACGTGAATATACTATATCTCTGTCTTCTACCTCTGCTGTTCCTTCTGAGCAGGCTGAATGAGACACGTGGATATACTCTATCTCTGTCTTCTACCTCTGCTGTTCCTTCTGAGCAGGCTGAGTGAGGTGTAGATCAGACACGTGGATATACTCTATCTCTGTCTTCAACCTGTGCTGTTCCTTCTGAGCAGGCTGAGTGAGGTGTAGATCAGACACGTGGATATACTCTATCTCTGTCTTCTACCTCTGCTGTTCCTTCTGAGCAGGCTGAGTGAGACACGTGAATATAATCTATCTCTGCCTTCTACCTCTGCTGTTCCTTCTGAGCATGCTGAGTGAGGTGTAGATCAGACACGTGGATATACTCTATCTCTGTCTTCTACCTCTGCTGTTCCTTCTGAGCAGGCTGAGTGAGATACGTGAATATACTATATCTCTGTCTTCTACCTCTGCTGTTCCTTCTGAGCAGGCTGAATGAGACACGTGGATATACTCTATCTCTGTCTTCTACCTCTGCTGTTCCTTCTGAGCAGGCTGAGTGAGGTGTAGATCAGACACGTGGATATACTCTATATCTGTCTTATACCTCTGCTGTTCCTTCTGAGCAGGCTGAGTGAGGTGTAGATCAGACACGTGGATATACTCTATCTCTGTCTTCTACCTGTGCTGTTCCTTCTGAGCAGGCTGAGTCAGGTGTAGATCAGACACGTGGATATACTCTATCTCTGTCTTCTACCTATGCTGTTCCTTCTGAGCAGTCTGAGTGAGACACGTGAATATACTCTATCTTTGTCTTCTACATCTGCTGTTCCTTCTGAGCAGGCTGAGTGAGGTGTAGATCAGACACGTGAATATACTATATCTCTTTCTTCTACCTCTGATGTTCCTTATGAACAGGCTGAGTGAGGTGTAGATCAGACACGTGGCTATACTCTATCTCTGCCTTCTACCTCTGCTGTTCCTTCTGAGCAGGCTGAGTGAGGTGTAGATCAGACACTTGGATATACTATATATCTGCCTTCTACCTCTGCTGTTCCTTCTGAGCAGGCTGAGTGAGACACGTGGATATACTCTATCTCTGTCTTCTACTTCTGCTGTTCCTTCTGAGCAGGCTGAGTGAGACACGTGAATATACTCTATCTTTGTCTTCTACATCTGCTGTTCCTTCTGAGCAGGCTGAGTGAGGTGTGGATCAGACACGTGGATATACTCTATATCTGTCTTCTACCTCTGTTGTTCCTTATGAGCAGGCTGAGTGAGGTACGTGAATATACTCTATCTCTGTCTTCTACCTCTGCTGTTCCTTCTGAGCAGGCTGAGTGAGACACGTGGATATACTCTATCTCTGTCTTCTACCTCTGCTGTTCCTTCTGAGCAGGCTGAGTGAGGTGTAGATCAGACACGTGGATATACTCTATCTCTGTCTTCTACCTGTGCTGTTCCTTCTGAGCAGGCTGAGTCAGGTGTAGATCAGACACGTGGATATACTCTATCTCTGTCTTCTACCTATGCTGTTCCTTCTGAGCAGTCTGAGTGAGACACGTGGATATTCTCTATCTCTGTCTTCTACCTCTGCTGTTCCTTATGGCAGGATGAGTGAGATACGTGAATATACTATATCTCTGTCTTCTACCTCTGCTGTTCCTTCTGAGCAGGCTGAATGAGACACGTGGATATACTCTATCTCTGTCTTCTACCTCTGATGTTCCTTCTGAGCAGGCTGAGTGAGGTGTAGATCAGACACGTGGATATACTCTATCTCTGTCTTCAACCTGTGCTGTTCCTTCTGAGCAGGCTGAGTGAGGTGTAGATCAGACACGTGGATATACTCTATCTCTGTCTTCTACCTCTGCTGTTCCTTCTGATCAGGCTGAGTGAGGTGTAGATCAGACACGTGGATATACTCTATCTCTTTCTTCTACCTCTGCTGTTCCTTCTGAGCAGGCTGAGTGAGACACGTTGATATACTCTATCTCTGCCTTCTACCTCTGCTGTTCCTTCTGAGCAGGCTGAGTGAGACACGTGGATGTACTCTATCTCTGCCTTCTACCTCTGCTGTTCCTTCTGAGCAGGCTGAGTGAGGTGTAGATCAGACACTTGGATATACTATATCTCTGCCTTCTACCTCTGCTGTTCCTTCTGAGCAGGTAGATATACTCTATCTCTTTCTTCTACCTCTGCTGTTCCTTATGAGCAGGCTGAGTGAGACACGTTGATATACTCTATCTCTGCCTTCTACCTCTGCTGTTCCTTCTGAGCAGGCTGAGTGAGACACGTGGATATACTCTATCTCTGTCTTCTACCTCTGCTGTTCCTTATGAGCAGGCTGAGTGAGTTGTAGATCAGACACGTGGATATACTCTATCTCTGTCTTCTACCTGTGCTGTTCCTTCTGAGCAGGCTGAGTGAGGTGTAGATCAGACACGTGGATATACTATATCTCTGTCTTCTACCTCTGCTGTTCCTTCTGAGCAGGCTGAGTGAGACACGTGGATGTACTCTATCTCTGCCTTCTACCTCTGCTGTTCCTTCTGAGCAGGCTGAGTGAGGTGTAGATCAGACACTTGGATATACTATATCTCTGCCTTTTACCTCTGCTGTTCCTTCTGAGCAGGCTGAATGAGACACGTGGATATACTCTATCTCTGTCTTCTACCTCTGCTGTTCCTTCTGAGCAGGCTGAGTGAGACACGTGTATATACTATATCTCTGTCTTCTACCTCTGCTGTTCCTTCTGAGCAGGCTGAGTGGGACACGTGGATATACTCTATCTCTGTCTTCTACCTCTGCTGTTCCTTCTGAGCAGGCTGAGTGAGGTGTAGATCA
This sequence comes from Crossaster papposus, assembly GCA_037893245.1. Classification (NCBI taxonomy): domain Eukaryota; kingdom Metazoa; phylum Echinodermata; class Asteroidea; order Velatida; family Solasteridae; genus Crossaster; species Crossaster papposus. The sequence goes on along the minus strand of JBAIAA010000049.1, from coordinate 17,101 downwards.
GACACGTGGATATACTCTATCTCTGTCTTCTACCTGCGCTGTTCCTTCTGAGCAGGCTGAGTGAGGTGTAGATCAGACACGTGGATATACTCTATCTCTGTCTTCTACCTCTGCTGTTCCTTCTGAGCAGGCTGAGTGAAACACGTGGATATACTCTATCTCTGTCTTCTACCTCTGCTGTTCCTTATGGCAGGATGAGTGAGATACGTGAATATACTATATCTCTGTCTTCTACCTCTGCTGTTCCTTCTGAGCAGGCTGAATGAGACACGTGGATATACTCTATCTCTGTCTTCTACCTCTGCTGTTCCTTCTGAGCAGGCTGAGTGAGGTGTAGATCAGACACGTGGATATACTCTATCTCTGTCTTCAACCTGTGCTGTTCCTTCTGATCAGGCTGAGTGAGGTGTAGATCAGACACGTGGATATACTCTATCTCTTTCTTCTACCTCTGCTGTTCCTTCTGAGCAGGCTGAGTGAGACACGTGGATATACTCTATCTATGCCTTCTACCTCTGCTGTTCCTTCTGAGCAGGCTGAGTGAGGTGTAGATCAGACACTTGGATATACTCTATCTCTTTCTTCTACCTCTGCTGTTCCTTCTGAGCAGGCTGAGTGAGACACGTGGATATACTCTATCTCTGCCTTCTACCTCTGCTGTTCCTTCTGAGCAGGCTGAGTGAGGTGTAGATCAGACACTTGGATATACTATATCTCTGCCTTCTACCTCTGCTGTTCCTTCTGAGCAGGCTGAGTGAGACACGTGGATATACTCTATCTCCGTCTTCTACCTCTGCTGTTCCTTCTGAGCAGGCTGAGTGAGACACGTGGATATACTCTATCTCTGCCTTCTACCTCTGCTGTTCCTTCTGAGCGGGCTGAGTGAGGTGTAGATCAGACACTTGGATATACTATATATCTGCCTTCTACCTCTGCTGTTCCTTCTGAGCAGGCTGAGTGAGACACGAGGGATATACTCTATATCTGTCTTCTACCTCTGCTGTTCCTTATGAGCAGGCTGAGTGAGATACGTGAATATACTCTATCTCTGTCTTCTACCTCTGCTGTTCCTTCTGAGCAGGCTGAGTGAGACACGTGGATATACTCTATCTCTGTCTTCTACCTCTGCTGTTCCTTCTGAGCAGGCTGAGTGAGGTGTAGATCAGACACGTGGATATACTCTATCTCTGTCTTCAACCTGTGCTGTTCCTTCTGAGCAGGCTGAGTGAGGTGTAGATCAGACACGTGGATATACTCTATCTCTGTCTTCCACCTCTGCTGTTCCTTCTGATCAGGCTGAGTGAGGTGTAGATCAGACACGTGGATATACTCTATCTCTTTCTTCTACCTCTGCTGTTCCTTCTGAGCAGGCTGAGTGAGACACGTGAATATAATCTATCTCTGCCTTCTACCTCTGCTGTTCCTTCTGAGCATGCTGAGTGAGGTGTAGATCAGACACGTGGATATACTCTATCTCTGTCTTCTACCTCTGCTGTTCCTTCTGAGCAGGCTGAGTGAGATACGTGAATATACTATATCTCTGTCTTCTACCTCTGCTGTTCCTTCTGAGCAGGCTGAATGAGACACGTGGATATACTCTATCTCTGTCTTCTACCTCTGCTGTTCCTTCTGAGCAGGCTGAGTGAGGTGTAGATCAGACACGTGGATATACTCTATATCTGTCTTATACCTGTGCTGTTCCTTCTGAGCAGGCTGAGTGAGGTGTAGATCAGACACGTGGATATACTCTATCTTTGTATTCTACCTCTGCTGTTCCTTCTGATCAGGCTGAGTGAGGTGTAGATCAGACACGTGAATATACTATATCTCTTTCTTCTACCTCTGATGTTCCTTATGAGCAGGCTGAGTGAGGTGTAGATCAGACACGTGGATATACTCTATCTCTGCCTTCTACCTCTGCTGTTCCTTCTGAGCAGGCTGAGTGAGGTGTAGATCAGACACTTGGATATACTATATATCTGCCTTCTACCTCTGCTGTTCCTTCTGAGCAGGCTGAGTGAGACACGTGGATATACTCTATCTCTGTCTTCTACCTCTGCTGTTCCTTCTGAGCAGGCTGAGTGAGACACGTGAATATACTCTATCTTTGTCTTCTACATCTGCTGTTCCTTCTGAGCAGGCTGAGTGAGGTGTAGATCAGACACGTGGATATACTCTATATCTGTCTTCTACCTCTGCTGTTCCTTATGAGCAGGCTGAGTGAGGTACGTGAATATACTCTATCTCTGTCTTCTACCTCTGCTGTTCCTTCTGAGCAGGCTGAGTGAGACACGTGGATATACTCTATCTCTGTCTTCTACCTCTGCTGTTCCTTCTGAGCAGGCTGAGTGAGGTGTAGATCAGACACGTGGATATACTCTATCTCTGTCTTCAACCTGTGCTGTTCCTTCTGAGCAGGCTGAGTGAGGTGTAGATCAGACACGTGGATATACTCTATCTCTGTCTTCCACCTCTGCTGTTCCTTCTGATCAGGCTGAGTGAGGTGTAGATCAGACACGTGGATATACTCTATCTCTTTCTTCTACCTCTGCTGTTCCTTCTGAGCAGGCTGAGTGAGACACGTGAATATAATCTATCTCTGCCTTCTACCTCTGCTGTTCCTTCTGAGCATGCTGAGTGAGGTGTAGATCAGACACGTGGATATACTCTATCTCTGTCTTCTACCTCTGCTGTTCCTTCTGAGCAGGCTGAGTGAGATACGTGAATATACTATATCTCTGTCTTCTACCTCTGCTGTTCCTTCTGAGCAGGCTGAATGAGACACGTGGATATACTCTATCTCTGTCTTCTACCTCTGCTGTTCCTTCTGAGCAGGCTGAGTGAGGTGTAGATCAGACACGTGGATATACTCTATATCTGTCTTATACCTGTGATGTTCCTTCTGAGCAGGCTGAGTGAGGTGTAGATCAGACACGTGGATATACTCTATCTTTGTATTCTACCTCTGCTGTTCCTTCTGATCAGGCTGAGTGAGGTGTAGATCAGACACGTGAATATACTATATCTCTTTCTTCTACCTCTGATGTTCCTTATGAGCAGGCTGAGTGAGGTGTAGATCAGACACGTGGATATACTCTATCTCTGCCTTCTACCTCTGCTGTTCCTTCTGAGCAGGCTGAGTGAGGTGTAGATCAGACACTTGGATATACTATATATCTGCCTTCTACCTCTGCTGTTCCTTCTGAGCAGGCTGAGTGAGACACGTGGATATACTCTATCTCTGTCTTCTACCTCTGCTGTTCCTTCTGAGCAGGCTGAGTGAGACACGTGAATATACTCTATCTTTGTCTTCTACATCTGCTGTTCCTTCTGAGCAGGCTGAGTGAGGTGTAGATCAGACACGTGGATATACTCTATATCTGTCTTCTACCTCTGCTGTTCCTTATGAGCAGACTGAGTGAGGTACGTGAATATACTCTATCTCTGTCTTCTACCTCTGCTGTTCCTTCTGAGCAGGCTGAGTGAGACACGTGGATATACTCTATCTCTGTCTTCTACCTCTGCTGTTCCTTCTGAGCAGGCTGAGTGAGGTGTAGATCAGACACGTGGATATACTCTATCTCTGTCTTCTACCTGTGCTGTTCCTTCTGAGCAGGCTGAGTCAGGTGTAGATCAGACACGTGGATATACTCTATCTCTGTCTTCTACCTATGCTGTTCCTTCTGAGCAGTCTGAGTGAGACACGTGGATATTCTCTATCTCTGTCTTCTACCTCTGCTGTTCCTTATGGCAGGATGAGTGAGATACGTGAATATACTATATCTCTGTCTTCTACCTCTGCTGTTCCTTCTGAGCAGGCTGAATGAGACACGTGGATATACTCTATCTCTGTCTTCTACCTCTGATGTTCCTTCTGAGCAGGCTGAGTGAGGTGTAGATCAGACACGTGGATATACTCTATCTCTGTCTTCAACCTGTGCTGTTCCTTCTGAGCAGGCTGAGTGAGGTGTAGATCAGACACGTGGATATACTCTATCTCTGTCTTCTACCTCTGCTGTTCCTTCTGATCAGGCTGAGTGAGGTGTAGATCAGACACGTGGATATACTCTATCTCTTTCTTCTACCTCTGCTGTTCCTTCTGAGCAGGCTGAGTGAGACACGTTGATATACTCTATCTCTGCCTTCTACCTCTGCTGTTCCTTCTGAGCAGGCTGAGTGAGACACGTGGATGTACTCTATCTCTGCCTTCTACCTCTGCTGTTCATTCTGAGCAGGCTGAGTGAGGTGTAGATCAGACACTTGGATATACTATATCTCTGCCTTCTACGTCTGCTGTTCCTTCTGAGCAGGTAGATATACTCTATCTCTTTCTTCTACCTCTGCTGTTCCTTATGAGCAGGCTGAGTGAGACACGTTGATATACTCTATCTCTGCCTTCTACCTCTGCTGTTCCTTCTGAGCAGGCTGAGTGAGACACGTGGATATACTCTATCTCTGTCTTCTACCTCTGCTGTTCCTTATGAGCAGGCTGAGTGAGTTGTAGATCAGACACGTGGATATACTCTATCTCTGTCTTCTACCTGTGCTGTTCCTTCTGAGCAGGCTGACTGAGGTGTAGATCAGACACGTGGATATACTATATCTCTGTCTTCTACCTCTGCTGTTCCTTCTGAGCAGGCTGAGTGAGACACGTGGATGTACTCTATCTCTGCCTTCTACCTCTGCTGTTCCTTCTGAGCAGGCTGAGTGAGGTGTAGATCAGACACTTGGATATACTATATCTCTGCCTTTTACCTCTGCTGTTCCTTCTGAGCAGGCTGAATGAGACACGTGGATATACTCTATCTCTGTCTTCTACCTCTGCTGTTCCTTCTGAGCAGGCTGAGTGAGACACGTGTATATACTATATCTCTGTCTTCTACCTCTGCTGTTCCTTCTGAGCAGGCTGAGTGGGACACGTGGATATACTCTATCTCTGTCTTCTACCTCTGCTGTTCCTTCTGAGCAGGCTGAGTGAGGTGTAGATCAGACACGTGGATATACTCTATCTCTGTCTTCTACCTGCGCTGTTCCTTCTGAGCAGGCTGAGTGAGGTGTAGATCAGACACGTGGATATACTCTATCTCTGTCTTCTACCTCTGCTGTTCCTTCTGAGCAGGCTGAGTGAGACACGTGGATATACTCTATCTCTGTCTTCTACCTCTGCTGTTCCTTATGGCAGGATGAGTGAGATACGTGAATATACTATATCTCTGTCTTCTACCTCTGCTGTTCCTTCTGAGCAGGCTGAATGAGACACGTGGATATACTCTATCTCTGTCTTCTACCTCTGCTGTTCCTTCTGAGCAGGCTGAGTGAGGTGTAGATCAGACACGTGGATATACTCTATCTCTGTCTTCAACCTGTGCTGTTCCTTCTGATCAGGCTGAGTGAGGTGTAGATCAGACACGTGGATATACTCTATCTCTTTCTTCTACCTCTGCTGTTTCTTCTGAGCAGGCTGAGTGAGACACGTGGATATACTCTATCTCTGCCTTCTACCTCTGCTGTTCCTTCTGAGCAGGCTGAGTGAGGTGTAGATCAAACACTTGGATATACTATATCTCTGCCTTCTACCTCTGCTGTTTCTTCTGAGCAGGCTGAGTGAGACACGTGGATATACTCTATCTCTGTCTTCTACCTCTGCTGTTCCTTTTGAGCAGGCTGAGTGAGACACGTGGATATACTCTATCTCTGTCTTCTACATCTGCTGTTCCTTCTGAGCAGGCTGAGTGAGGTGTAGATCAGACACGTGGATATACTCTATATCTGTCTTCTACCTCTGCTGTTCCTTCTGAGCAGGCTGAGTGAGACACGTGGATATACTCTATATCTGTCTTCTATCTCTGCTGTTCCTTATGAGCAGGCTGAGTGAGATACGTGAATATACTCTATCTCTCTCTTCTACCTCTGCTGTTCCTTCTGAGCAGGCTGAGTGAGACACGTGGATATACTCTATCTCTGTCTTCTACCTCTGCTGTTCCTTCTGAGCAGGCTGAGTGAGGTGTAGATCAGACACGTGGATATACTCTATCTCTGTCTTCTACCTCTGGTGTTCCTTCTGAGCAGGCTGAGTGAGACACGTGGATATACTCTATCTCTTTCTTCTACCTCTGCTGTTCCTTATGAGCAGGATGAGTGACATACGTGAATATACTATATCTCTGTATTCTACCTCTGCTGTTCCTTCTGTGCAGGCTGAATGAGACTCGTGGATATACTATATCTCTGTCTTCTACCTCTGCTGTTCCTTCTGATCAGGCTGAGTGAGGTGTAGATCAGACACGTGGATATACTCTATCTCTGTCTTCTACCTCTGCTGTTCCTTCTGATCAGGCTGAGTGAGGTGTAGATCAGACACGTGGATATACTCTATCTCTGACTTCTACCTCTGCTGTTCCTTCTGAGCAGGCTGAGTGAGGTGTAGATCAGACACTTGGATATACTATATCTCTGCCTTCTACCTCTGCTGTTCCTGCTGAGCAGGCTGAGTGAGACACGTGGATATACTATATCTCTGTCTTCTACCTCTGCTGTTCCTTCTGAGCAGGCTGAGTGAGACACGTGGATATACTCTATCTCTGTCTTCTACATCTGTGTTCCTTCTGAGCAGGCTGAGTGAGGTGTAGATCAGACACGTGGATATACTCTATATCTGTCTTCTACCTCTGCTGTTCCTTAAGAGCAGGCTGAGTGAGATAAGTGAACATACTCTATCTCTGTCTTCTACCTCTCCTGTTCCTTCTGAGCAGGCTGAGTGAGAGACGTGGATATACTCTATCTCTGTCTTCTATCTATGTTGTTCTATCTGAGCAGGCTGAGTGAGGTGTAGATCAGACACGTGGATATACTCTATCTCTGTCTTCTACCTCTGCTGTTCCTTCTGAGCAGGCTGAGTGAGACACGTGGATATACTCTATCTCTGTCTTCTACCTCTGCTGTTCCTTATGAGCAGGATGAGTGAGATACGTGAATATACTATATCTCTGTCTTCTACCTCTGCTGTTCCTTCTGAGCAGACTGAATGAGACACGTGGATATACTCTATCTCTGTCTTCTACCTCTGCTGTTCCTTCTGAGCAGGCTGAGTGAGGTGTAGATCAGACACGTGGATATACTCTATCTCTGTCTTCTACCTGTGCTGTTCCTTCTGAGCAGGCTGAGTGATGTGTAGATCAGACACGTGGATATACTCTATCTCTGTCTTCTACCTCTGCTGTTCCTTCTGATCAGGCTGAGTGAGGTGTAGATCAGACACGTGGATATACTCGATCTCTTTCTTCTACCTCTGCTGTTCCTTCTGAGCAGGCTGAGTAAGACACGTGGATATACTCTATCTCTGCCTTCTACCTCTGCTGTTCCTTCTGAGCAGGCTGAGTGAGGTGTAGATCAGACACTTGGATATACTATATCTCTGCCTTCTACCTCTGCTGTTCCTTCTGAGCAGGCTGAGTGAGACACGTGGATATACTCTATCTCTGTCTTCTACATCTGCTGTTCCTTCTGAGCAGGCTGAGTGAGGTGTAGATCAGACACGTGGAGATACTCTATATCTGTCTTCTACCTCTGCTGTTCCTTCTGAGCAGGCTGAGTGAGACACGTGGATATACTCTATATCTGTCTTCTACCTCTGCTGTTCCTTATGAGCAGGCTGAGTGAGATACGTGAATATACTCTATCTCTGTCTTCTACCTCTGCTGTTCCTTCTGAGCAGGCTGAGTGAGACACGTGGATATACTATATCTCTGTCTTCTACCTCTGCTGTTCCTTCTGAGCAGCCTGAGTGAGGTGTAGATCAGACACGTGGATATACTCTATCTCTGTCTTCTACCTGTGCTGTTCCTTCTGAGCAGGCTGAGTGAGGTGTAGATCAGACACTTGGATATACTCTATCTCTGTCTTCTACCTCTGCTGTTCCTTCTGAGCAGGCTGAGTGAGACACCTGGATATACTCTATCTCTGTCTTCTACCTCTGCTGTTCCTTCTGAGCAGGCTGAGTGAGACAGGTGGATATACTCTATCTCTGTCTTCTACATCTGCTGTTCCTTCTGAGCAGGCTGAGTGAGGTGTAGATCAGACACGTAGATATACTCTATATCTGTCTTCTACCTCTGCTGTTCCTTCTGAGCAGGCTGAATGAGACACGTGGATATACTCTATATCTGTCTTCTACCTCTGCTGTTCCTTATGAGCAGGCTGAGTGAGATAAGTGAATATACTCTATCTCTGTCTTCTACCTCTGCTGTTCCTTCTGAGCAGGCTGAGTGAGACACGTGGATATACTCTATCTCTGTCTTCTATCTCTGTTGTTCTTTCTGAGCAGGCTTAGTGAGGTGTAGATCAGACACGTGGATATACTCTATCTCTGTCTTCTACCTCTGATGTTCCTTCTGAGCAGGCTGAGTGAGACACTTGGATATACTCTATCTCTGTCTTCTACCTCTGCTGTTCCTTATGAGCAGGATGAGTGAGATACGTGAATATACTATATCTCTGTCTTCTACCTCTGCTGTTCCTTCTGAGCAGGCTGAATGAGATACGTGGATATACTCTATCTCTGTCTTCTACCTCTGCTGTTCCTTCTGAGCAGGCTGAGTGAGGTGTAGATCAGACACGTGGATATACTCTATCTCTGTCTTCTACCTGTGCTGTTCCTTCTGAGCAGCCTGAGTGAGGTGTAGATCAGACACGTGGATATACTCTATCTCTGTCTTCTACCTGTGCTGTTCCTTCTGAGCAGGCTGAGTGAGGTGTAGATCAGACACGTGGATATACTCTATCTCTGTCTTCTACCTCTGCTGTTCCTTCTGATCAGGCTGAGTGAGGTGTAGATCAGACACGTGGATACTCTTTCTCTTTCTTTTACCTCTGCTGTTCCTTCTGAGCAGGCTGGGTGAGGTGTAGATCAGACACTTGGATATACTATACCTCTGCCTTCTACCTCTGCTGTTCCTTCTGAGCAGGCTGAGTGAGACACCTGGATATACTCTATCTCTGTCTTCTACCTCTGCTGTTCCTTCTGAGCAGGCTGAGTGAGACAGGTGGATATACTCTATCTCTGTCTTCTACATCTGCTGTTCCTTCTGAGCAGGCTGAGTGAGGTGTAGATCAGACACGTAGATATACTCTATATCTGTCTTCTACCTCTGCTGTTCCTTCTGAGCAGGCTGAATGAGACACGTGGATATACTCTATATCTGTCTTCTACCTCTGCTGTTCCTTATGAGCAGGCTGAGTGAGATAAGTGAATATACTCTATCTCTGTCTTCTACCTCTGCTGTTCCTTCTGAGCAGGCTGAGTGAGACACGTGGATATACTCTATCTCTGTCTTCTATCTCTGTTGTTCTTTCTGAGCAGGCTTAGTGAGGTGTAGATCAGACACGTGGATATACTCTATCTCTGTCTTCTACCTCTGATGTTCCTTCTGAGCAGGCTGAGTGAGACACTTGGATATACTCTATCTCTGTCTTCTACCTCTGCTGTTCCTGATGAGCAGGATGAGTGAGATACGTGAATATACTATATCTCTGTCTTCTACCTCTGCTGTTCCTTCTGAGCAGGCTGAATGAGATACGTGGATATACTCTATCTCTGTCTTCTACCTCTGCTGTTCCTTCTGAGCAGGCTGAGTGAGGTGTAGATCAGACACGTGGATATACTCTATCTCTGTCTTCTACCTGTGCTGTTCCTTCTGAGCAGGTTGAGTGAGGTGTAGATCAGACACGAGGATATACTCTATCTCTGTCTTCTACCTCTGCTGTTCCTTCTGATCAGGCTGAGTGAGGTGTAGATCAGACACGTGGATATACTCTATCTCTTTCTTCTACCTCTGCTGTTTCTTCTGAGCAGGCTGAGTGAGACACGTGGATATACTCTATCTCTGCCTTCTACCTCTGCTGTTCCTTCTGAGCAGGCTGAGTGAGGTGTAGATCAGACACTTGGATATACTATATCTCTGCCTTCTACCTCTGCTGTTTCTTCTGAGCAGGCTGAGTGAGACACGTGGATATACTCTATCTCTGTCTTCTACCTCTGCTGTTCCTTTTGAGCAGGCTGAGTGAGACACGTGGATATACTCTATCTCTGTCTTCTACATCTGCTGTTCCTTCTGAGCAGGCTGAGTGAGGTGTAGATCAGACACGTGGATATACTCTATATCTGTCTTCTACCTCTGCTGTTCCTTCTGAGCAGGCTGAGTGAGACACGTGGATATACTCTATATCTGTCTTCTATCTCTGCTGTTCCTTATGAGCAGGCTGAGTGAGATACGTGAATATACTCTATCTCTGTCTTCTACCTCTGCTGTTCCTTCTGAGCAGGCTGAGTGAGACACGTGGATATACTCTATCTCTGTCTTCTACCTCTGCTGTTCCTTCTGAGCAGGCTGAGTGAGGTGTAGATCAGACACGTGGATATACTCTATCTCTGTCTTCTACCTCTGGTGTTCCTTCTGAGCAGGCTGAGTGAGACACGTGGATATACTCTATCTCTTTCTTCTACCTCTGCTGTTCCTTATGAGCAGGATGAGTGACATACGTGAATATACTATATCTCTGTATTCTACCTCTGCTGTTCCTTCTGTGCAGGCTGAATGAGACTCGTGGATATACTCTATCTCTGTCTTCTACCTCTGCTGTTCCTTCTGAGCAGGCTGAGTGAGGTGTAGATCAGACACGTGGATATACTCTATCTCTGTCTTCTACCTGTACTGTTCCTTCTGAGCAGACTGAGTGAGGTGTAGATCAGACACGTGGATATACTCTATCTCTTTCTTCTACCTCTGCTGTTCCTTCTGAGCAGGCTGAGTGAGACACGTGGATATACTATATCTCTGTCTTCTACCTCTGCTGTTCCTTCTGATCAGGCTGAGTGAGGTGTAGATCAGACACGTGGATATACTCTATCTCTGTCTTCTACCTCTGCTGTTCCTTCTGATCAGGCTGAGTGAGGTGTAGATCAGACACGTGGATATACTCTATCTCTGACTTCTACCTCTGCTGTTCCTTCTGAGCAGGCTGAGTGAGGTGTAGATCAGACACGTGGATATACTCTATCTCTGCCTTCTACCTCTGCTGTTCCTGCTGAGCAGGCTGAGTGAGACACGTGGATATACTATATCTCTGTCTTCTACCTCTGCTGTTCCTTCTGAGCAGGCTGAGTGAGACACGTGGATATACTCTATCTCAGTCTTCTACATCTGTGTTCCTTCTGAGCAGGCTGAGTGAGGTGTAGATCAGACACGTGGATATACTCTATATCTGTCTTCTACCTCTGCTGTTCCTTAAGAGCAGGCTGAGTGAGATAAGTGAATATACTCTATCTCTGTCTTCTACCTCTCCTGTTCCTTCTGAGCAGGCTGAGTGAGACACGTGGATATACTCTATCTCTGTCTTCTATCTATGTTGTTCTATCTGAGCAGGCTGAGTGAGGTGTAGATCAGACACGTGGATATACTCTATCTCTGTCTTCTACCTCTGCTGTTCCTTCTGAGCAGGCTGAGTGAGACACGTGGATATACTCTATCTCTGTCTTCTACCTCTGCTGTTCCTTATGAGCAGGATGAGTGAGATACGTGAATATACTATATCTCTGTCTTCTACCTCTGCTGTTCCTTCTGAGCAGACTGAATGAGACACGTGGATATACTCTATCTCTGTCTTCTACCTCTGCTGTTCCTTCTGAGCAGGCTGAGTGAGGTGTAGATCAGACACGTGGATATACTCTATCTCTGTCTTCTACCTGTGCTGTTCCTTCTGAGCAGGCTGAGTGAGGTGTAGATCAGACACGTGGATATACTCTATCTCTGTCTTCTACCTCTGCTGTTCCTTCTGATCAGGCTGAGTGAGGTGTAGATCAGACACGTGGATATACTCGATCTCTTTCTTCTACCTCTGCTGTTCCTTCTGAGCAGGCTGAGTGAGACACGTGGATATACTCTATCTCTGCCTTCTACCTCTGCTGTTCCTTCTGAGCAGGCTGAGTGAGGTGTAGATCAGACACTTGGATATTCTATATCTCTGCCTTCTACCTCTGCTGTTCCTTCTGAGCAGGCTGAGTGAGACACGTGGATATACTCTATCTCTGTCTTCTACCTCTGCTGTTCCTTCTGAGCAGGCTGAGTGAGACACGTGGATATACTCTATCTCTGTCTTCTACATCTGCTGTTCCTTCTGAGCAGGCTGAGTGAGGTGTAGATCAGACACGTGGATATACTCTATATCTGTCTTCTACCTCTGCTGTTCCTTCTGAGCAGGCTGAGTGAGACACGTGGATATACTCTATCTCTGTCTTCTACCTCTACTGTTCCTTCTGAGCAGGCTGAGTGAGACACGTGGGTATACTCTATCCCTGTCTTCTACATCTGCTGTTCCTTCTTAGCAGGCTGAGTGAGGTGTAGATCAGACACGTGGATATACTCTATATCTGTCTTCTACCTCTGCTGTTCCTTCTGAGCAGGCTGAATGAGACACGTGGATATACTCTATATCTGTCTTCTACCTCTGCTGTTCCTTATGAGCAGGCTGAGAGGGATAAGTGAATATACTCTATCTCTGTCTTCTACCTCTGCTGTTCCTTCTGAGCAGGCTGAGTGAGACACGTGGATATACTCTATCTCTGTCTTCTATCTCTGTTGTTCTTTCTGATAAGGCTTAGTGAGGTGTAGATCAGACACGTGGATATACTCTATCTCTGTCTTCTACCTCTGATGTTCCTTCTGAGCAGGCTGAGTGAGACACGTGGATATACTCTATCTCTGTCTTCTACCTCTGCTGTTCCTTATGAGCAGGATGAGTGAGATACGTGAATATACTATATCTCTGTTTTCTACCTCTGCTGTTCCTTCTGAGCAGGCTGAATGAGACTCGTGGATATACTCTATCTCTGTCTTCTACCTCTGCTGTTCTTTCTGAGCAGGCTGAGTGAGGTGTAGATCAGACACGTGGATATACTCTATCTCTGTCTTCTACCTGTGCTGTTCCTTCTGAGCAGGCTGAGTGAGGTGTAGATCAGACACGTGGATATACTCTATCTCTGTCTTCTACCTCTGCTGTTCCTTCTGATCAGGCTGAGTGAGGTGTAGATCAGACACGTGGATACTATTTCTCTTTCTTTTACCTCTGCTGTTCCTTCTGAGCAGGCTGAGTGAGACACGTGGATATACTCTATCTCTGCCTTCTACCTCTGCTGTTCCTTCTGAGCAGGCTGAGTGAGGTGTAGATCAGACACTTGGATATACTATATATCTGCCTTCTACCTCTGCTGTTCCTTCTGAGCAGGCTGAGTGAGACACGTGGATGTACTCTATCTCTGTCTTCTACCTCTGCTGTTCCTTCTGAGCAGGCTGAGTGAGACACGTGGATATACTCTATCTCTGTCTTCTACATCTGCTGTTCCTTCTGAGCAGGCTGAGTGAGGTGTAGATCAGACACGTGGATATACTCTATATCTGTCTTCTACCTCTGCTGTTCCTTCTGATCAGGCTGAATGAGACACGTGGATATACTCTATATCTGTCTTCTACCTCTGCTGTTCCTGCTGAGCAGGCTGAGTGAGACACGTGGATATACTATATCTCTGTCTTCTACCTCTGCTGTTCCTTCTGAGCAGGCTGAGTGAGACACGTGGATATACTCTATCTCTGTCTTCTACATCTGTGTTCCTTCTGAGCAGGCTGAGTGAGGTGTAGATCAGACACGTGGATATACTCTATATCTGTCTTCTACCTCTGCTGTTCCTTAAGAGCAGGCTGAGTGAGATAAGTGAATATACTCTATCTCTGTCTTCTACCTCTCCTGTTCCTTCTGAGCAGGCTGAGTGAGACACGTGGATATACTCTATCTCTGTCTTCTATCTATGTTGTTCTATCTGAGCAGGCTGAGTGAGGTGTAGATCAGACACGTGGATATACTCTATCTCTGTCTTCTACCTCTGCTGTTCCTTCTGAGCAGGCTGAGTGAGACACGTGGATATACTCTATCTCTGTCTTCTACCTCTGCTGTTCCTTATGAGCAGGATGAGTGAGATACGTGAATATACTATATCTCTGTCTTCTACCTCTGCTGTTCCTTCTGAGCAGACTGAATGAGACACGTGGATATACTCTATCTCTGTCTTCTACCTCTGCTGTTCCTTCTGAGCAGGCTGAGTGAGGTGTAGATCAGACACGTGGATATACTCTATCTCTGTCTTCTACCTGTGCTGTTCCTTCTGAGCAGGCTGAGTGAGGTGTAGATCAGACACGTGGATATACTCTATCTCTGTCTTCTACCTCTGCTGTTCCTTCTGATCAGGCTGAGTGAGGTGTAGATCAGACACGTGGATATACTCGATCTCTTTCTTCTACCTCTGCTGTTCCTTCTGAGCAGGCTGAGTGAGACACGTGGATATACTCTATCTCTGCCTTCTACCTCTGCTGTTCCTTCTGAGCAGGCTGAGTGAGGTGTAGATCAGACACTTGGATATACTATATATCTGCCTTCTACCTCTGCTGTTCCTTCTGAGCAGGCTGAGTGAGACACGTGGATATACTCTATCTCTGTCTTCTACCTCTGCTGTTCCTTCTGAGCAGGCTGAGTGAGACACGTGGATATACTCTATCTCTGTCTTCTACATCTGCTGTTCCTTCTGAGCAGGCTGAGTGAGGTGTAGATCAGACACGTGGATATACTCTATATCTGTCTTCTACCTCTGCTGTTCCTTCTGAGCAGGCTGAGTGAGACACGTGGATATACTCTATCTCTGTCTTCTACCTCTACTGTTCCTTCTGAGCAGGCTGAGTGAGACACGTGGGTATACTCTATCCCTGTCTTCTACATCTGCTGTTCCTTCTGAGCAGGCTGAGTGAGGTGTAGATCAGACACGTGGATATACTCTATATCTGTCTTCTACCTCTGCTGTTCCTTCTGAGCAGGCTGAATGAGACACGTGGATATACTCTATATCTGTCTTCTACCTCTGCTGTTCCTTATGAGCAGGCTGAGAGGGATAAGTGAATATACTCTATCTCTGTCTTCTACCTCTGCTGTTCCTTCTGAGCAGGCTGAGTGAGACACGTGGATATACTCTATCTCTGTCTTCTATCTCTGTTGTTCTTTCTGATAAGGCTTAGTGAGGTGTAGATCAGACACGTGGATATACTCTATCTCTGTCTTCTACCTCTGATGTTCCTTCTGAGCAGGCTGAGTGAGACACGTGGATATACTCTATCTCTGTCTTCTACATCTGCTGTTCCTTCTGAGCAGGCTGAGTGAGGTGTAGATCAGACACGTGGATATACTCTATATCTGTCTTCTACCTCTGCTGTTCCTTCTGAGCAGGCTGAGTGAGACACGTGGATATACTCTATCTCTGTCTTCTACCTCTACTGTTCCTTCTGAGCAGGCTGAGTGAGACACGTGGGTATACTCTATCCCTGTCTTCTACATCTGCTGTTCCTTCTTAGCAGGCTGAGTGAGGTGTAGATCAGACACGTGGATATACTCTATATCTGTCTTCTACCTCTGCTGTTCCTTCTGAGCAGGCTGAATGAGACACGTGGATATACTCTATATCTGTCTTCTACCTCTGCTGTTCCTTATGAGCAGGCTGAGAGGGATAAGTGAATATACTCTATCTCTGTCTTCTACCTCTGCTGTTCCTTCTGAGCAGGCTGAGTGAGACACGTGGATATACTCTATCTCTGTCTTCTATCTCTGTTGTTCTTTCTGATAAGGCTTAGTGAGGTGTAGATCAGACACGTGGATATACTCTATCTCTGTCTTCTACCTCTGATGTTCCTTCTGAGCAGGCTGAGTGAGACACGTGGATATACTCTATCTCTGTCTTCTACCTCTGCTGTTCCTTATGAGCAGGATGAGTGAGATACGTGAATATACTATATCTCTGTTTTCTACCTCTGCTGTTCCTTCTGAGCAGGCTGAATGAGACTCGTGGATATACTCTATCTCTGTCTTCTACCTCTGCTGTTCTTTCTGAGCAGGCTGAGTGAGGTGTAGATCAGACACGTGGATATACTCTATCTCTGTCTTCTACCTGTGCTGTTCCTTCTGAGCAGGCTGAGTGAGGTGTAGATCAGACACGTGGATATACTCTATCTCTGTCTTCTACCTCTGCTGTTCCTTCTGATCAGGCTGAGTGAGGTGTAGATCAGACACGTGGATACTATTTCTCTTTCTTTTACCTCTGCTGTTCCTTCTGAGCAGGCTGAGTGAGACACGTGGATATACTCTATCTCTGCCTTCTACCTCTGCTGTTCCTTCTGAGCAGGCTGAGTGAGGTGTAGATCAGACACTTGGATATACTATATATCTGCCTTCTACCTCTGCTGTTCCTTCTGAGCAGGCTGAGTGAGACACGTGGATATACTCTATCTCTGTCTTCTACCTCTGCTGTTCCTTCTGAGCAGGCTGAGTGAGACACGTGGATATACTCTATCTCTGTCTTCTACATCTGCTGTTCCTTCTGAGCAGGCTGAGTGAGGTGTAGATCAGACACGTGGATATACTCTATATCTGTCTTCTACCTCTGCTGTTCCTTCTGATCAGGCTGAATGAGACACGTGGATATACTCTATATCTGTCTTCTACCTCTGCTGTTCCTGCTGAGCAGGCTGAGTGAGACACGTGGATATACTATATCTCTGTCTTCTACCTCTGCTGTTCCTTCTGAGCAGGCTGAGTGAGACACGTGGATATACTCTATCTCTGTCTTCTACATCTGTGTTCCTTCTGAGCAGGCTGAGTGAGGTGTAGATCAGACACGTGGATATACTCTATATCTGTCTTCTACCTCTGCTGTTCCTTAAGAGCAGGCTGAGTGAGATAAGTGAATATACTCTATCTCTGTCTTCTACCTCTCCTGTTCCTTCTGAGCAGGCTGAGTGAGACACGTGGATATACTCTATCTCTGTCTTCTATCTATGTTGTTCTATCTGAGCAGGCTGAGTGAGGTGTAGATCAGACACGTGGATATACTCTATCTCTGTCTTCTACCTCTGCTGTTCCTTCTGAGCAGGCTGAGTGAGACACGTGGATATACTCTATCTCTGTCTTCTACCTCTGCTGTTCCTTATGAGCAGGATGAGTGAGATACGTGAATATA